>CM060923.1:170005695-175005695 GCA_030737875.1 Allium sativum
CAAAATCGTGAGCACTTATTGGATAATGAATTTCCAACTATGACAAGGTATGGAACCACCTTCTGCTAGTGTACCTCTAGAGAGGAATACACTGGGTTCAATAAGAACATCTTGCAACCCGGCCACACATGACCGACCACTCATTTCGCTAGAGTGTATCGAATGTATATCACCAACGGTTGGGATCAGCAACCGTTTCCCGAATGGGACGACATCGAATAGATTAAAGAATGAAATGAATATCTCTAGATAGGTGATAATACACCCTAATTGGCAGCTAACCACTTAGCCATGCTGCCTGCCCAATTTTTGTCATTTCCCGGTTATGAGGCTAGAGGCCACACGATCGCACATTTATTCACTTCGAATGTCACATCGTCATACCCGCCAAATCACAAATTGATTTCCCCAAAAATACAATGGATATACAGCTAAGAGAAACGAATTCCTCCGCCACCAAACGTATATACGTTTGAAGAGATCAACTTACGCGATCTATTAAATATACTCTGTCAGACATTCTTCCATACAGGTCGTCCTGGGACTGGACAAACCAAAGGTACTATTCTGTAAACAGGATAGCCCTTGCATAACTCCGTCTACAATTATCTTCATCATATTTGATTCGCAACATCAATGCCCATACGGAATGGTTTTTCAGATAATGAATCTGATCCCGGTCTCTCCGTATTGACGATGGAAAAATGGTCAAAAACTTCGATAGTCGGTGAGTTAACTATCAAAGAAAAACACGTGTGCAAACAAAGATATTATTTCCGGATGGAAATTATATCGATCACTCATCATTTAACATTTTCTCTTTAGTTCATTTATCATTCATTTTTCATTTCCTGTTTCCATCTATTCAACATTTCTTACTTTCTAAATTTAGAAAATATACGTTATTAACATTGGAAAACATTTCCATTTCTTGTTTTCTATATTAGAAAACATTTCTGATTCTTATTGGAAAACATTTCTAAAACTCCTACATTTGGGTTTAAACAGATGTTTAAATACAACATCGCTATGCCAACTCAAAACCTTACACTCATTAACTAAATTTACTTAATCAATCATCACTGTCGAACCTTAACCATTCCTTAGTTAAAACAAAGTCAATCAAGTTGGGGGTATAATTACCTCCCAGACCTTAACTGGACAAAATTTCTAACTTCGAAATAGACAAAGTTCATCTTCTAAATCTTCAACAAACTTCCTTACGTAACTCTCTTTCGAATAATCTCTATTCGATAACTCTTTCCATCGAATAAACTATATTCGATAATATCTCTTTCAAATAACTATATTCGATAAACTTTCTTCGAATAAACTATATTCGACTAACTTTATTCGAATAACTAATATTCGATTAACTCTAATCGATTAACTCTATTGGATTAACTCTATTAAATTAAATCTATTCAATTAACTCTAATCAATTAACTCTATTTGATTAACTCTATTCGATTAACTCAAATCAATTAACTCTAATCAATTATCTCTATTGGATTAACTCCTTCTGATTAACTATATTCAATTAACTCCTTTTGAATAAACTGTATTCGATTAACTCCTTTTCCGATTAAGTCTATTCAATTAACTCCTTTTGAATAACTCTATTCGATTAACTCCTTTTCGAATAACTAATATTCGATTACTCCTTTCTCGATTAACTCTATTCAATTAACTCCTTTCTGAATAACTCTATTTGATTAACTCCTTTTCGAATAACTCTATTCGATTAACTCCTTTTCGAATAACTCTATTCGATTAACTCCTTTTCGAATAACTAATATTCGATAACTCCTTTCCAATAACTAATATTCGATTAACTCCTTTCGAATAAACTATATTCGATTAACTCCTTTTCAAATAACTAATATTCGATTAACTCCTTTAACTCTATTCGAATAAACTATATTCGATTAACTCCTTTAACTCTATTCGAATAAACTATATTCGATTAACTCCTTTGATTCTATTCGAATAAACTATATTCGATTAACTACTTTAATTCTATTCGAATAAACTATATTCGACTAACTCCTTTTATTCTATTCGAATAAACTATATTCGATTAACTCCTTTCTTCGAATAACCAATATTCGATTAACTCCCTTCGAATAACAAATATTCGATAACTCTTTTTCGAATAACCAATATCCGATAACTCCCTTCTTCGAATAAACTATATTCGATTAAACTATATTCGATTAAACTATATTCGACTAACTCTATTTGATTACAAATACTTCCTTTTCTATTTGTTTATACAAATATTTCCTTTTCTAATTGTTTTACAAATAGTCCCTTTTCTATTTGTTTATACAAATATTTCCTTTTCTATTTATTTTACAAATATTCCCTTTTCAATTTTTTTATTTAACAAGTAAATATTTCCTTTTCAACTCTATTTATTTAACAAATAAATATTTTCCTTTTCAATTCTATTTATTTTCTACATATTTCCTTTTCTTTTCTATTTGTAAATGTTTTACAAATATTTCTCTTTCTATTTTATTTGTAAATGTTTTACAAATATTTCTCTTTTCAATTCTATTTGTAAATGTTTTACAAATATTTCCTTTCCAATTTGTTTTCACAAATATTTCCTTTTCTATTTGTTTTTAGAAATATTTCCTTTTCTATTTGTTTTATTTATTTTATAAATAAATATTCCCTTTTATCTAATTCTTTGATTTTATAATTATTTTATTTTATAAAACAATTTTCTTTTTATATATAAAATCCATTGATTTTATATTAATTAATTTATTTTCAAATTACACTTTGAAAATCCCCTTTTCTACATCCCAGTATTTTAAAATACCAAATAACAATGATCAAGATCATTCAAACACACATAATCAACAACAGATTATATATCATATCATATATCACAATATATGAAACAAAACAGTATTTTATATATTGAGGAACCCAGTTGGGTCCCTCCAACCTGTTTCCCAGCATCCATAGATGTTAAAACAATATAATAACATCGTTTTCATTCGATATGAAATATTCTGATAAACAAAATCAATATTTGATTAACGATTTATATATATATCATTATCCATAATTTCAAACAATCAATCAGCAATTCAATCAAACTGTCAACACACATATATCAATCATCATTTATCAGTTCTAAAAATATGTTATAAAAATATAACTGTTCAGAGTTGGTGAGTTTTACTCACATTGGACGGTCATCGTTAAATAACGATAAACTGTCTATGATTCAGACAAACAATTTATTTTGCAATAAATTGTAATGAGCTCCGATTCACTCACAGTCAGTTTTATTTTGTAGTGTCCGTCCATACGATCCCAACGGATCTTGTTTTGTTGAATTTCGTTAACATATGAATAAGATATGGTAAGTTCAAGTTAATACACATTTATATTAGATAAAAATTTTACAATTAAATTCCATTTGGGCTTCACCCTCAAAACCCTTGGCCCAACCACTTCAGACCAGTGATGAACAGTGCCATCTCCTTCTCCAAATAAATCCCGTATACATCACAGCAGCTTTCAAAGCCATTGTCGCCCCTTTCGATCCACGGGAACTACCTCGTCTTCCCATTAAAATTCAAACCGACTTCACCGATATTCTCTCCTCGGTTTTCTCTTTAACTCCATATCAAAACAACTACACTCGTTTTCATCATCAAGAATGCGATCTGGCCTGAATTCGGCCCCCTCCTGTGAAGTCGCGTCACTTATATTCACCACCGATGATCAATTACTTTCATGAAATTCCAATTCAACGCCACCATTCTCCTCCTCTAAGCTTCCTCACCATCTTCACGTATCAAATGAACATCTAGACATTCAAACTTCCATTGCATCGCTACAGACTACCTCGCCCATTTCCTGGAACCGCGCGACATCTTGTTGCTCCAAAATTCACATAAAAACCACAAACGATGCTCCTTCATATCACAAACAATAATTTCAACTCGGATTTGCAATTCGATTACTAAAACTACTGAAACTCGCAACCCTAGCTCACGTTGACCATATTCGAACAGCTGGAAGACACCGTCGAACTCTTTGAGAGGAATACAGATTGAAGAGGAATGATTAGTGAATCCAAATATGTTTATATCCTAATTTATAGAATATTATTTGAATTATTGTTGAATTTCTAATCTCACATTTTTGCTGAAAGAAGAGAAAGAAGTGGCGGCCTCTTTTCTTGTTTACAGAGGAATGGAATTAGGTCGTAAGGATGTAGAGGAGGTGTATTTATAATGTTGATAAATATCTAGATATTTTGTTTTTATATTTATATAATTTTCGTTGAATGTTTTCAATCCCAACGGTCACACACGATACCCAAAAATCACGAAACTTGACATCTAACAATAATTTAACATTCATGATCCAACAAAATTAGTTTCGTCGAAAACGAAGGTCATTTGCAAAACTGGCTATTTTTAAAGCTCTAAATAACCTATTTAAATATATTTAAAAATAATAAAATTAAATATTTAAAAATAAATATTATCGTATATATTCACACTAGAATACCATACAGCTCCAATTGGATTTATAACTCGATGTTTCAAAATTCCCAGTTATATCGATATTCGATTTATATATAAAATCCTTTTATAATATAAATATATATTTATAAATTTCAAAGGAATTCCATAACGACTTTTCTAAAATTTGATTTGGACATAAATCAAAATCTACACAATGAAATCCCGATTTTTCTCTTTCATTAGAAAAATATACTTCACCAGCTCCGAACGTTTCTTGTTTCACAGAAATCCGATTTAAAACGGATTCTGTATATTCATTTAAAGTTCGAATCGCCAAATAGCGAACTGCCGCACCATTTCGAACTCGATTATAAATATAATATAATTTATACGTTCAACTATCGTTCAAATAATATATTCGTTATTCTAATTCAAATTCTAAACTGAGTTATATATTTTGAATTGCCCAATTCACACCGTATTGCCATTTCAGCTAATTCTGATTATTTCAGAATTATATATATTATTCTATTATTTATATTAATTAAATATTCCATATAATTAAATTAAACAACCATTAAATTCAATAAATCACGATTTATATAATTAAATAAATAAATTATATATCGTTGAAAATACGGGTCGTTACATGGCCTAATTGAGTTGGAACAAATTGGGAATGGACGTGTATGGGTTACACAGATATGGAATGAAGTGTATGAAGATTATAATTTAAGTGCCCGACAAAAGTTACACGTTTAAATTTTATATGAGTTTTTATGCGCTGAATCGGCAAGCCACTTGGCTTTTTGATTTTCTTTTTGAATGGAAAGGGCCTAGAGAGGCGAGTTGGAGTTTGAGCTATTGATCAGTCCAAAGGAGATGCTGCCGAAATTTTCTGAAAATTTAAGAAGTTAGAATATTTTTTAAGTAAATTTGATAACTAGAAATCAATATATCGATATATATATATATATATATATATAGAATTTGATAAGGAAACGAGCTTAAAATAGAATATTATAAACAAAAAGGAAATCTATGATTAAATCTGGTAAAAAAATAGAACAGAAAACTATACACGTTTTAAAAATGAGTAATTGGTTTATATGATGTCGATTATTCGAGATAAGTAGTCTTGTCCGTTTTGAAATTAACAATGTTATTCAATCAAGGTCTGAGAGGTATTTATACCCCAACTTGATTGATTTCATTATTAACCAACAAGTAGCAAGATTCAGACTTGAATATAAATGTTTTGAATAAGATTTAGTTGAATGAAATATTTTGGGTTGTTGTAACGATGTTTTATACAACATTCGTTTTAACCCAAGTAAGTGGAATTTTGGAAATATAATAAATAAATATTTCCTGAGTGTAGAAATTAATTGGTCGTGGAATAGATAAGTAATTGAAATGTTTTCCAATTATAAATAGAAGATATTTTCTAAGTACAGAAATAAAAGAAGGCGATATATGGAAATGTTTTCCAAATAGCGTAAGAGGCCAATATGATTATTGAAAATATTTGGTTAACGAATATTGATAAGGAAATGGAGAAGTGATTTAATTAATAAAATATTAATTAAGGGGTTCAGTGATTGTTTGATGCTATAAATGAATGTTTGTTTTTCTTCGATAGATAAATAACCGAATATCGAAGTATTGGCCAATAACGTTGTCAATATGGAGAGACCGGTTGGATTATTATCCGAGAACCACTTCGTATTGGCAGTAGAGTTGCGAATCAGATTATATAAAGATAATTGAAGATGGAGTGAAGTGCAAGGGCTTTTTCTATTAATCCTAGGTAGAAATTGCCTAAGATGGATTAATGGAAATTGTGCCTTCGGTTTCGTTCAATCCCAAAAAGAACGTATATGGACGAATGTCTAATAGAGTATTTCCAATGAGCATATACATTGGTCTGTATAAATATATATATGGTGGCGGAGAATTTATTCTCTTAGCATAATATCCAGATTATATTTATGCAAGAAAATTAGTGATTAACAAATCTGACCATGTGGCATTCAAAGTTATTGTGCTATAAATGAATGGTAAGTAATCATAGCCGCAGGCCTCAACAACCGAGAAATGACAAAAATCAGGCAGGCAGCATGGCTAAGTGGGTAGCTCCCAATTAGGTTGTATCATCACCTATCTAGAGAAATTCATTTCATTCTTTATTCTATTCGATGCTGTCCCATTTGGGGAAACGGTTGCTGATCCCAACCGTTGGTGATATATAATTGATACACTCAAGCGAAATGAGCGGTCGGTCATGTGTGGTCGAGTTACAAGATGTTCTTGTTGAAACCAGTGTATTCTCTCCAGAGATAAACTATCGAAAGGTGGTTCCATACCTTGTCATAGTTGGAAATTCATTACCCAATAAGTGCTCGCGGTTTTGATTGTATATTACATATGTACAGCGTGAGATCCAAACGTTCTGCTAAATAATTATTTAGTTGTGGTTGATAGACAATATTATAATATCAAAAGAGTTTTGATATAAAGATTATCATTTCTTTCAAAAGGATTTTGAAAGTTAAATCAAGTGTTTTGGATGCTCATAAGGGAAAAACCCATTCCATGTTTATAACGATCCAAAAAATTTAACCAATTTAAAATTGGAATTTTTATTACTTAATTTGAATTTAAATTTGAATTTGACATAAATATATATGGTTAAGAATATTTAATAATTTTGATAAGTTATATGATAGATTTTACTTGAATTGTAAATGAGAATGATTATTTATGAGTTTGGATTTATTGATACTATTTGTCGTTCAATCGGATTTGTCAAACCATAACATGAATTAGTGGCGTTAGAATTAAGTGTTGCCCTTAGTTTTCATAGCATTTAAGGGGAAATGCTACCAAAAGTTCACTTTCTCTACTTAAGACAAGTGTAAAGACACTTGTATTTTTGCATGCCTCCTTCCATGTATGCCTTCCACTTGCCCCCTTAGGTGTCATTAGCTCCTTAAATCTCATTCCTATATACGGAAGCGTTTTCTCCATTTTCTTACCATTTCATTCCATTTCCTCCTTTCCACCTTATTCTTAAAGCTTATGGCCATGGTTTCCATGGCATAAGTCTTCCTCTTTTCCACCACAACCTTGACAAAGTTCGTCGTCGTCATCCTCCTCCTCCTCTTATAATATAAAGAGAGAGAGAGATTAGTGTATATTATATTATATATATTTTGGTGAAGAAGACATTGCACCGAAATACTGTCCGACGGTTCGCTTAGCTAGGCTCGACTACCGTGAAGATTTGGAAAGTTGTTACGTGAGAACTCTTTAACCACAATTTATATAGTAGTTAGACTAATTTAAATATAGTGATGGATTATTAGTGGTTAATGATGGTTGATGTTTGTTATGATGGATGATGGATGTGTAGTTTAGAACACACACTATTAAGCGTTAGTGTTATAACGCTTGTGCACAATTATGATTTATTTAATCATGTTAATGATGGTTGCCGTGGATGTTTATAATTGTTGTTGATGTTGTTTTGCACACAATATGACACAACAATTATGGTATCACATTGGTGATCGACAAATCTCCTTCGTAATTAGAAACAATATTATTATTGAAATTGAAGGTTAATACTTGGGAAAGACCATATGTATGAATTCATATATATATATATTGATAAAGTTCTTTAAATAAATAAATAAATACAGGAACATTCTAGGATGATAGAGAGGATAATGTCTACGCTTGGGTTTGGAAATAAAGTTCCCTGCTCTCCCTAGCTATCCCTAACTGATCCGGCGAATGGGATGGTTAATTTAAAGTTATTTGAATTTAGAAATGAATTGGAATTTGATTTATTAAGTAAAAAGTAAAATTTGAATTTTAAACCCAAAATAATTTGGAAAGTCAATGTAAATTACTTTAAATGGTTTTAAATGATTTACATGAGTATATAATAGTTTTCTAAGGTATTTTGAAGTACTGAAGAATAATTTTTATTGTGGTCAAAATAGAGCTTGTCGCATAATGGTAATTTGCGTATTTTAGTTACAAACTTTAAATGCTTATAACTTTTGCAATCTAAATCGGATTTCCAAGAAATCAAAAATGTTTGATTTTATTAACAAGAGCTTTCAAATGAGTGAAAGAAGATTTTAATTTTGGGTTGTAATTTTCAAGTTATGTTTAAAACCATTTTGGAAAAGGTCGTTGTAAGAGAAGTTATCGACCATAACCATAAACAGCCAATTTTAGTGTTTTTAAAAATATGAAAAAAAAAATGATAAAATCAATATAAATTATGTAAAAAAGTTTCGAATTGTAAAGTTTAAGTTTTGACTAAGACAAACGATATTTTAAGATAACTGTTTTGTAACGCTTTTGAAAACACTATTGTAACGCTTTCTTCGAAAACAATCTATTTTGAAGTTTTTAACCCGCAAACTATTTTCCGAACTATAAGAAATCATTTGTAAATGATTGGTGTAATGTTTTCAAAGATTTAAAAGTTTTGAAAATGTTTTATCTGAAATTTAAATTGATTTATTTGATAATAAAATGGGTTTTTCAATTTTAAATAATTGGATATGGTTGGAGAAAAATCTTTGGATGTCTGATATTAATTCGATAGATGATATACTATTTGGGGAATTTAAAAGGTAGTTCACCATTATTCCGCTTATAGTGTGAGTTGGATATCGAGATTAATATCGAAGATAAATTGATGGTATTTCTATCCATATCTAATGTCAAAGAGTTAGATAAATATTTTAATTAAGATACGGATTTCTCAATTTGATTAAGATAAGTTAGATAGAAATAATTTCGAATATTTGATATGAAATTCTTTGGTGTAAACGTATAATATTTGAGGAATTTGGAAGTTATTATTATTATATCGTTATTCCACTTATAGTATTTGTTGGTTATGAGAATTGATATCGAATATAAGTAGATTACAATTTCTTTGTAACTTATGTTCAATATCGATTTATTTGGGTTTTGTCGTGAATAATATCTTTAATAATATCATTCTTGAAACCCAATGAGATTGAGTTATGGAAATTCATATCGTAATTTGGGGATTTAACCAAATCTTTGATTTGAGGAATTTAAAAATAAGGAATTGGGAAGGAAGAATAATCTTTTAGTTAAGATTACAGAATTGAATGTTCGGAAACCAATTTAATTGGAAACTATGGTTGAAATGTGGATTAAGGATTTTCAAAGGAAACTAGATTTTGATAACGAGTTATCAAACGAAAAATTAATTAAGGCTTTGAGGCTAAATCATCTTTGATTTAAGGGATGTGTTTTGAAAGTGAAAGGTAAAATATGGATTTTGTAATAATTTGAGAATGGGTTTAAAGAAGTTTAATTTTGACAAAATCCAAGACGGAAGGAGATTGGTAGAAAGGCTATGTGTTCCGTAATTGTATTTTTTAAATTGCGCTTATTATTTGGAAAGACCAGGATCAGATGTATGTCCGAAAACCATTCCAAGTAATAATACGACGTTGTGACCAATTGAAGACACTGGAAATGGCATTGAAGATCGGTACCCTTCATGTCGTAAAGGTGACTTGCTGAATGTCTCGAATGGCTGGCTCCAATTCGCAGATAAATTTTATATATTAGTTAAGTGGCAAGAAGCCCAAACGTATGTGAAGGAATTCCGGATTGTTGTTTCGTTTAGACTCAGAATGGACATGTATGGATTGTGTGTCTGACATTGTAATTGACTATGTAGCACTGATCTTTATTAATATATATTTGTTTGGTGGCGGAGAATTTATTCTCTTTCTTAACACCCTTCTCTAAGACGTATGAGCTTAGAGGTTATATATTGATGGAAATCAGTGATGCGTAGTGAATGGATAATGTGGCATACTTAAGTTATGTGATGAGCTATGGATGATCAAAGTATGGCTTATTTAAGAATAGATTTGTGTATATCGTGACCTCGACAAACCTCACACCTCGGATTGATGGTAAACTGGTGGTCAGATTTTTATGTTCGTTTCGTATGTTTAGTGCACCGAGATGTGATGATGAAAGGTTACTACGAAATTCCCAATGTGGGTTGCTGTTTGTTGGGTACTCTTATTCATGTATGGTGGGCTAGTATAATGGAGTTCGAGTCTGGACGTTATCCGCGAGTATTGGGATGATGCGCGCAAGAAATTTTGTGAGCCCACGAATGATCTTTCGTACCAGGAACCATCAAGTTGGAAACCCAATCTCCAGTACGAGCCCATATGGTTTTGATTGTATAGCCTACTGATTACCGGCACGATTGTCAGTATAATGGGATGGGGCATTATAATGGCTAGGATTAGTACATTTATTTGATAAAATGGTTTTCACACTGTATATAGTAGTAAAAGAGGATTTTCACATATGAAGGCATTTTTGGTTATCATTAGGCAAAACTCCCCCATCTGGTGTGCACTTACATTGTGTGATGTGGGACGAGCTTATGATAGCTTCATTTTTCAAAAAGTCATTGCGGATTTCTATGCACTAGTACTCATATGGAGTAAACCCGTTCCGCATTAGCGGCATGGTCCGGTGAATTACCTAATTTTAAAATAAACCCTAAAAACAACTATTTTGAGTTCTCACACCAGTCTCATGACTAACCTGGAGTTTATTGTTCCCACAACTAAACTCTGCGTGCCCATAATTTTTACACGGGCAGCCTAGTAGTTTGGTTCGCATATTCAGTCTTGGAGTTAGTTGGAGCATGATTCTAGTTTTAGTTGGAGCTATTATGTCTTAGAGCATTCGCATTCTTCCATTGAGTTTAGTATCTTTTCCGCTGTGTAATCGATGTACTCTGATGTACCTCTTGCAACTGATGTAATATTATTTTAATGATAGTAGAAAAGTTCTTTTTATTTTGTGCAAATGTGTAAGTACCCCTAACAATACGTCTTTATGAACGGTTTAAGTTGGTTTAATTACCGACAAAAACTAGGCAAAAAGTCGGGTCGTTACAAAGTGGTATCAGAGCTTTGGTTTATACAAAGCAATGGGGTACGAAACATTTGAAGAAAAGGAAAGACCCATCAGAGTTATATATCTCATTAGAGATAGGGTTAGTAATGCCCTAGAATGAGATCTTGGAGTATTATATTTAAGAGAGCGTATTTGAAAATATGAAATGAGTTTTGAAAAGTTATATTTTGAGAAAGAAACATATTTTGAAAATATATGGTTAATTATAACCTAGATACTTAATCAAATGATTAAGGTTAAGTTTACATTTTGTGATTATAATTACGCATAAAATACTTCTTTTGTCATGTTAATTAAGCCCCTTCCACTGATCAGGAAAATGATCCGAGTACAAATGCCTTTTGGATTTAATTTCACTATTGGGTAACATTTCGAAATATCGTTAAACTTGGGTCAAATTTGTTAAGGTAACTAATTAATATGGTTAGAAATTAAAAACTAGAATTTGAGTATTGTATTCGATGTTGAGGTTGGACTATCGAGTATAAGATTATTTTGAATATACGTCTAACTAATGTAATACGAAGTCTTAAGTATACTAGATAGATATAGAATCACACTCTAGTCTCTTGAAGATGATTCTGTTGATGACTACAGCATCATCTGTATGTATTTTCGAGTTTCAAAAGTGGGATGACTATATGATTCCGATTAAAACATCAATATATACTTAAACCCATTTTGATAAGTGTTTGAAATTGTTTGGTAAATTGATGTGAACTTAAGTAGAAAAGTAGGGCATGTAGTCCAGGATTGTCAGTTAAAGAAGGGAGAAAGACCAGCCAAAGCAACACCACCCGCGGTCATAGGTAAAGAAGAAGGAACGCAAGAATTATGTAATCAAAGCAAGCTCTTTAACCCCTAGGGAATTATCTCTGAAAAGTTGGATGCATGAATAAATGTATGTATATGATGTTAATTATATATAAAAAAAGATTTTTTTATAAATCTTTTTAATATATTCTATCATATATCCAAATAGATCCTATTCTAATGAAAAGTTATTAAATTTAATTAAAGGTATAAATAGGAGATTAGAATTATCGACAATTTTGGATAGTCGATAAGTTCTAAAGTATATTGTGGCAACAAAAGGAACTGTTTAAGTGAGCATGAATACCTTGTGAATTAAGTTTCACAATTTGATTAAAGGATATTTGGCAAGCAGGTATAGTAAGAAGAAATTACCTAAACTGGAACATTTAAACAAGCTGAGTTCGGAGATGATCAAGTTTTTCGTGTAACGAATAATAGTAAATTTTGGAAACTGAAAAGGAATAAGTTTCATAACCTTTGTATTTGCAAGATAAGATCTAAGAGAATAAATTTATAACTCTGAATTTTTGTGAAAGAAGTAAATGGTTGAGTATAAATAATTGTCCCAGTAAATGATGAATCGAATATAATGGGTAACTGGATGTTATCGTTGGAGGACATGCAAATATGGTTGTCCGTAAATATGTGTGTTATAATATTCTACCCGGTATATCCATTATGAGAACTGGGAGCTTAGATATAAAGAATTTTAATCTTGAAATTGTAAATCTACAAGATGTCGAATGAGTAGTTACGATTCCCTTTCCTTTTCAAGGACGAAAAGTTTTAAGGGGGGGGGGGGTGAATGTAACGATCCAGAATTTTTAACCAATTTAAAATTCGGATTTTTATTACTTGATTTGAATTTAAATTTAAATTTGACATAAATATATATGGTTAAGAATATTTAATAATTTTGATAAGTTATATGATAGATTTTACTTGAATTGTAAATGAGAATGATTATTTATGAGTTTGGATTTATTGATACTATTTGTCGTTCGATCGGATTTGTCAATCCATAACATGAATTAGTAGCATTAGAATTAAGTGTTCCCTTAGTTTTCATAGAATTTAAGGAGAAATGCTACCAAAAGTTCACTATCTCTACTTAAGACAAGTGTAAAGACACTTGTATTTTTGCATGCCTCCTTCCATGTATGCCTTCCACTTGCCCCCTTAGGTTTCATTAACTCCTTAAATCTCATTCCTATATAAGGAAGCGTTTTCTCCATTTTCTTACCATTTCATTCCATTTCCTCCTTTCCACCTTCTTCTTAAAGCTTATAGTCATGGTTTCCATGGCATAAGTCTTCCTCTTTTCCACCACCACCTTGCCAAAGTTCGTCGTCATCCTCCTCCTCTTATAATATAAAGAGAGAGAGATTAGTGTATATTATATTATATATATTTTGGTGAAGAAGACGTTGCGCCGAAATATTGTCCGACGGTTCGCTTAGTTAGGCTCGCCTACCGTGAAGATTTGGAAAGTTGTTAGGTGAGAACTCTTTAACCACAATTTATATAGTAGTTAGACTAATTTAAATATAGTGATGGATTGTTAGTGGTTAATGATGGTTGATTTTGTTATGATGGATGATGGATGCGTAGTTTAGAACACACAATATTAAGCGTTAGTGTTATAACGCTTGTGCACAATTATGATTTATTTAATCATGTTAATGATGGTTGCCGTGGATGTTTATAATTGATGTTGTTTTGTACACACTATGACACAACAACTATGGTATCACATTGGTGATCGACAAATCTCCTTCGTAATTAGAAACAATATTATTATTGAAATTGAAGGTTAATAATTGGGAAAGACCATATGTATGAATTCATATATATATATATATATATTGATAAAGTTCTTTAAATGAATAAATAAATATGGGAACATTCTAGGATGATAGAGAGGATAGTGTCTACGCTTGGGTTTGGAAATAAAGTTCCCTGCTCTCCCTGGCTATCCCTAACTGATCCGACGGATGGGTTGGTTAATTTAAAGTTATTTGAACTTAGAAAAGAATTGGAATTTGATTTATTAAGTAAAAAATAAAAGTTGAATTTTGAACCCAAAATAATTTGGAAAGTCAATGTAAATTACTTTAAAGGGTTTTAAATGATTTACATGAGTATATAATGGTTTTCTAAGGTATTTTGAAGTACTGAAGAATAATTTTTATTGCGGTCAAAATAGAGCTTGTCGCACAATGGTAATTTGCGTATTTTAGTTACAAACTTTAAATGCTTATAACTTTTGCAATCTAAATCGGATTTCCAAGAAATGAAAAACGTTTGATTTATATTAACAAGAGCTTTCAAATGAGTGAAAGCAGATTTTAATTTCGGGTTATAATTTTCAAGTTATGTTTAAAACCATTTTGGAAAAGGTCATTGTAAGAGAAGTTATCGACCATAACCATAAACAGCCAATTTTAATGTTTTCAAAAATAGGAAAAAAATGGTAAAATCATTATAAATTATGTAAAAATGTTTTGAATTGTAAAGTTTAAGTTTTGACTAAGACAAACGATATTTTAAGATAATTGTTTTGGACGCTTTTGAAAACATTATTGTAACGCTTTCTTCGAAAACAATCTATTTTGAAGTTTTTAAACCGCAAACTATCTTCCGAACTATAAGTAGTCATTTGTAAATGATTGGTGGAATGTTTTCAAAGATTTAAAAGTATTGAAAATGTTTTATATGGAATTTAAATTGATTTATTTGATAATAAAACGGGTTTTTCAATTTTAAATAATTGGATATGGTTGGAGAAAAATCTTTGGATGTTTGATATTAATTCGATAGATGATGACTCTTACTATTTGACGAATTTAAAAGGTAGTTCACCGTTATTCCTCTTGTAGTGTGAGTTGGATATCGAGATTAATATCGAGGATAAGTTGATGGTATTTTTATCCAGATCTAATGTCAAAGAGTTGGATAAATATTTTAATTAAGATTCATATTTCTCAATTTGATTGAGATAAGTTAGATAGAAATAATTTTCGGATATTTGAAATGAAATTCTTTGGTGTAGACGTATAATATTTGAGGAATTTGGAAGATATTATTATTATATCGCTATTCCACTTATAGTATTTGTTGGTTATGAGAATTGATATCGAATATAAGTAGATACAATTTCTGTGTAACTTATGTACAATATCGATTGATTTGGGTTTTGTCGTGAATCATATCTTCAATAATATCATTCTTGAAACCCAATGAAATTGAGTTATGGAAATTCATATCGTAATTTGGGGATTTAACCAAATCTTTGATTTGAGGAATTTAAAAATAAGGAATTGGGAAGGAAGAATAATCTTTTAGTTAAGATTACAGAATTGAATGTTTAAAAACCAATTTAATTTGAAACTATGGTTGAAATGGGGATTAAGGATTTTTAAAGGAAACTGAATTTTGATAACGAGTTATCAAATGAAAAATTAGTTAAGTCTTTGAGGCTAAATCATCTTTGATTTAAGGGATGTGTTTTAAAAAGAAAGGTAAAATATGGATTTTATAATAATTTGAGAATGGGTTTAAAGAAGTTTAATTTTGACAAAATCCAAGACAGAAGGAGATTGGTAGAAAGCTTGTGTGTTCTGCAATTGTATTTTTTTAAATTGCGCTTATTATTTGGAAAGATTGGGATTGGATGTACGTCCGAAAACCATTCCAAGCAATAATATGACGTTGTGAGCAATTGAAGACGTTGGAGATGACATTGAAGATCGGGACCCTTCATGTCCTAAAGATGACTTGCTGAATGTCTTGAATGGCTGGCTCCCATTCGCAGATGAGTTTTATATATTTGTTAAGTGGCAAGAAGCCCGAACGTATGTGAAGGAATTCCGGATTGTTGTTTCATTCAGATCCAGAATGGACATGTATGGATTGTGTGCCTGACATCGTAATTGACTACGTAGCGGTGATCTTTATTAATATATATCTGTTTGGTGGCGGAAAATTTATTCTCTTGCTTAACACCCTTCTCTAAGACGTATTAGCTTAGAGGTTATGTATTGATGAAAATCGGTGATGCGTAGTGAATGAATAATGTGACATACTTAAGTTATGTGATGAGCTATGGATGATCAAAGCATGGATTATTTAAGCGTAGCTTTGTGTATATCGTGACTTCGACAAACCTCACACCTCGAATTGATGGTACACTTGTAACGTCCCAGGGGAATTGCGACCTTGGTAATCTACATAAACTCAATGTCGACTATCCAAGGATCGGAAATACCAGATAGTTAATGAAAGAAATTAGAGGGTGAGAATAGATAAGATAGAAAATTAGAATAGAAGAGGAAGAAGATCACAACACAGAATCAGAGTAACACGAATTTCACAGCGGAACGAATAAAATATAACATAACTTTGAAATAAAACCAGTATATGTATACAATAACATTTATCAGAGTACAACACTTACAACACAGCGGAAATAAACAATTGATATAAAATCTTGAAGATTCCTACTCCACGCTCTCAGTATATTTGAAAAATCCCGACTAATTGACTGCCCGTACAAATTTGGGCACCCAAGAGTTTAGGGAAAACAAAACAAAACAAAATAAACTCCGGGTCAGTCATGGGACTAGTATGAGTAAACAACTTAAAACAATTTGAGAAAATAAACGATATCTCATAAGACCACGCCGTATAACACGGAACGGGTTTTTCCCTTATGAGAATCCAAAACACTTGATTTATCATTCAAATTCCTTTTGAAAGAAACGGTAATCTTTGTACCAAAACTCTTTGAATATTATAATAGTGTCTATCAACCATACTATAATAATCATCTAGTAGAATGCTTTCATCTCCCGTTCCACAAACATAATATATAATCAAAAACCGCGGGCACTTATTGGGTAATGGATTCCAAATGGCAAGGTATGGGACCACCTTCCGACAGTGTATCTCTAGAGAGGAATACACCGGGTTCAACAAGAACATCTTGTAACCCAAGCTAAACTTGACAGGTCACTCATTTCGCTTGAGTGTACCGAATGTATTATCACCAACGGTTGGGATCAGCAACCGTTTCCCGAAATGGACAGCATCGAAATAGATTATAGAAGTAAAACGGAATTTCTCTAGATCAGGTGACAATACACCCTAATTGGCAGCTAACCACTTAGCCATGCGACCTACCCGATTGTATACCATTTCCTGGTTGTGAGGCTAGAGGCTATAACGTATAGATCACAACTTAATTACTTTGAATGTCACATCGTCATACCCGCCAAATCACAAATTGATTTATCCAAGAATACCACGGGTATACAGCTAAGAAAAACAAATTCCTTCGTCACCAAACGTACATACGTTTGAAGAGATCAACTTACGCGATCTATTAAATATACTCTGTCAGACATTCTTCCATACAGGTCGTCCTGGGACTATACAGACCGAAGGTACTATTCTATAATTCCATCTTAGGCAATTTCTACCTAGGATTTACTGAACAACCCTTGCATAACTCCAACTTCAATTATCTTCATTATATTTGATTCACAATGCTAATGCCATACAGAGTGGTTTTCAAATAATATATCTGATCCTAGTCTCTCCATATTGACAACGGAAATGGTCAAAATCTTTGATAGTCGGTGATTTAACTATCAAAGGAAAACATGTGTACAAACAACGGTCGTATTCCCAAATGGAAATCATACCGATCAATCATCATTTCATTTCCCAATTTCCCATTTATCCTTTCCATATATTCATAAATTCCTTATATTCTAAAATTAGAAAATATAAGTTATTAACTTTGGAAAACGTTTCCATTTCTGATTCATGCATCAATATCTTCCCACCTCTATCAGTTTCTAACTGTAAACTAGTAAGAGAATAACTTCCCAAGTATAAACCCCGAAGGCTGAAGCCAACATCAGATCCATACCCAGAAAGCCATTCAACTCAACTAATTTTCAGTCAGTTTCTAATTTCAGTAATTCCATTTAAGTTCCTAATTCAAACCCCAAATTCCTTTATAATATTTAATTTTCAAAATATTTACTTTAATCTAATTTTCCACATAGAATGTGAATAATATTTCTTTATATAATCAAAATAGTTTGATTTCGTATTTAAAAACAATATCTCAAACACAAATT
The DNA here is from genome assembly GCA_030737875.1 of Allium sativum. Taxonomy (NCBI): domain Eukaryota; kingdom Viridiplantae; phylum Streptophyta; class Magnoliopsida; order Asparagales; family Amaryllidaceae; genus Allium; species Allium sativum. The sequence goes on from CM060923.1 coordinate 170,024,180, forward strand.
CTATTTAAATTTTTATTTGCAGAATTATTCATAAAAATCTTATTTCATTTCCAACATTTATAATCTCATTGCAAATTTCCTTTATAACTACTACGTTCACATTCCATTTCAATTGTTGGTGTTAAAACCAATTTTTACTTCTCAATATAAATTCAAATTTATATATTCAATTTATCAAATGATAAATATTTTCTTAATTTATAAACATCGTTTATTAATTATTCTCCTCAATTTATCTGTTAAAACATATTTCTATTAAATATTTATTTTAAACAATCTTCTCATAATTCTTTTATATCTCGTCAATTTCCTTTTATAATCCTATTTATTTTCCAAATAAATATTCCTTTTATAATTCTATTCATTTTATAAATACTTAAATTAAATATCGACTTAATTATTTCCTTTTATAAAATTCTATTTATTTTCCAAATAATTCCTTTTCAATATACACTTTGAAAATTCCCATTTTTACATCTCAGCATTACTTACGGTATTTTAGAAATACCAAATCACAGTGCCAGTGTCATCCATAAATACATAATCAATCACAGAAAGTATGTCACATCATATATCACAATATATCAAAATAAACAGTAATAATATTTGAGGAATCCAATTGGATCCCTCCAACTTGTTTCCCTGCATCCACAGATGTTAAACAATATAAATAACATCGATTTCATTTCAATATGAAATATTCTGATAAACAGAATCAATATTTGATTAACGATATATATATATTCTTATCTATAATTTCAACCAATAAATCAGCAATTCAACCAAACAATCAACACACAACAAACAATCATCATTTATCAACACTAGATTATATTTATAAAAATATAAACTGTACAGAGTTAGTGAGATTTACTCACATTGGACAGTTATCGTTAAATAACGATAACTGTTGGTTGATTTAGACAGGCAATTTATTTCGCTATAAATTGTAACAAGCTCCAATTCACTCCCAGTCAGTTCCAGTGTGTAGCCGATGTCCATACGATTCCAATGGATCTTGTTTTGCTGAATTCCGATATCGTATGTAAATGTGATGAATTATACAAGTTTGAACACTATTTAATTAAATTAACTTAAATAAAAATTCGAATTGGGCTTCACCTAATACCATGGCCCAAATCGAGAGGGAGGAGGAGGAGGAGGTAGCTGTCTCGACGGTGGAGCTGAAAAAGGAGAAGAGGACGAAGAAGCATGTGCAAGGCAGTAGCACGACAACGGTTGTCAGGATGCGGATGGCGACCGAGCTGAGGAGGGCGCAGGCCAGTTTGAAGATTGAGAAGGAGAGGGATGAGAAGGAATTTAGGGATGTCGTTGAGGCCATCATCGAGAAGCAGAGGAAGTTCAGCAAAGACGAAAACAAGCTCTTTTCCCATTAGATGCTCTCGGTGAGTTATATGGAGCAATGGAAATTTTGCTCTTCTGTAAATTGGGTTAGGGTTTGGTTATTATTTTGATATTTTAGGGATAAACTTATTAGTATTTTACGGCTAATTTGCTGCTTGTAACAAGCTAAATTTCACAGTTTCCGTAGTTTGCAATCAAAACACCAGGTTCAGACTTGTAAAGGCGATAAAAGCTGCGGACAACACAAGTAGCAGTATATATATTTATTTACACATGTATCGTTTTATTTTGATATGAAATTGAAGCATTGAGTTATCATGGAACAGGTTATGAAAATAAAGGAATCAGCATCGACGATTATATCCCTATCTTGTCTTCTTCAGAGGTATGATGTTATCATTCTGGTTTCTTCTTCAGTTCTGTTATTACTATAGCTATTCATGTTTCACTTTGTGCTGAAATTATATGTTATAATTTTGTAAGAGGATTTTTTGATAATCTTAGCTGAGGTAATTGGTCACAAGGAACAATTGAAAAAATTAATTACAAATGGGTACATATATATTCGCAAAAAGACATGTAAAAGAATAGTATAGGTAAGCCACTTATAATACTTTTTTCTTCTTCTTTTACGTGTTATCTATCTTGTTTGCATGTCTGTCTGAAGAGGCTGTAACTAGAATAGCAGTGCCTTTCTACCTTTTTCTGTTATCTTACTCATATATGCTTGCACCTATATACCAGTGACTTTTAGGTGCATTATGACTTATCCTCACATCATATGGCAATACAATATACCAATAATCTTTTATTTTATTAAGAGATGCCTACAACATACTAATACATAGTTGGCTTAATTAAAAAGCAAGGATACTTGAGCTGAATAATGAAATAACTCAGTGGGGCTCTCATATTTATATTTTTATTCATATCCACAGTATATCATAAATATCTAATTTAATTTCTCTGCACTGTTATGTTCAACATGTCATTTTCCATTTTTTATACTTTGAATTGATATCTTTTTTCAGCATATCAGCCTTAAGAAAAAATGCTTTAGCAAAATGTTATGGATGTGATGTTTCTAGAAAGAGGAAACTTATTGACAAGCAAAAAGAAGTGCAAGAAGCTTGTAAGCTTGTTGGGAATGTTGATATACCACAGGAAGCTTTCCATGAGCTGCTCAAAATCGGTTAGGGGCAATACCAATTATCATGTATGTTGCAGCAATTGCTAATTTTGAAGTGAAGTTCAATTACTAGTTTTCTTTTACATGTCTTTATACAATTAGTAGGCACCATTTGCTTATTTTGTAAAGAAAATATGGATGATACATTGATGTGAACATAACAGAGAATACCACAATTAGAGTATGCAAATGTTGAAAATCAGATGGCAAAAATGAAAAGCGAACTGTGCAGACATGTTGATATTAATCATCTTTATATAATTTTCGGAATGTTCCTACTGAAGGGTAACATTTGGATAAAGTGGATAGAGTAAATAGTGTATTCTGCTAACTCTTGTTTATATATTTTTTCCATACTATAATTTTTCTTATATTTTTCCTTTTGTTATACATTCTTTTGCTATATTTGGTATCATATTTTTTTGCTATATGCTGTTACACATGTGTTCAATGATTTGATTCTAAATTTGTTTGAAGGCATTTATATAGAATTAAAAGCTTGTTCAAGCAGACTAGTGGTGGATAGTCATCACCATCCGTTAACTTATTAATAAACTATAATTTTAAGCTATGATAATGTGATGGAATATTATTATATGATACTCTTTCAGGTTTTAACTATAATTTTAAGCTATGATAATGTGATGGAATATTATTAAATGATATTGTTTCAGGTTTTAAAACCTGAAACATTATCATTTTTTTTTTTTAGTATTGGTCGTTTGCTTCGGTTGTTTACCTCTTTTGCTTCAGTTCAACAACTGAAGCAATTAAACTTTGTTTCTTCGGTTATGTACCATAAGCAATAAATTTGGATCTATTTGCGTCTTGTTTATTTGCTTCAGGTGTCGAACCGAAGCAACAGGGTGTAAGAAACTGAAGCAAAAAAGAGTTTTTGCTTCAGTTTTTCAGCCGAAGCAACACATTTTGACTTACTGCGTTGTTCGTAGTTGCTTCGGTTAAAGAACAGAAGCAACACGGGGTAAACAACAGAAGCAACAACCCAGTTTTGTAGTAGTGGTAGAAAACAAACCCTATTAGCTTGGTGTTAATTATTTGGCTTACTTATTAACTTCATTTTTAACTAAACCAATTTAATTTCAATTAAATTATTAATTTATTCCTACTAACTAAAATTTTCAAAAATCCTGAAAATTTCTAACACCTTAAATTTTTCGAAAAATTTCATCAGCACCTCCTTTGTATTGGTCAATCGGTACAACTACAACTCGCCTCTCGAGGCCTTCTCCAACCCAAAAGAAAATCAAACAGCCAAGCGGCTTGCTAATTCGGCTCACAAAAATCTCATACCCAATATAGAATATAAACTTGTACCTTTTTGTTGGGCATATCATTATATCATTTCCATCTACTATCACTTCAGCATATACCAATGTCACCCCAATCAAACTCCAATCAATTCATTCTTGTCACACTTATTCGTTTATACCCAACCAAATTACATTTCGAACTTGAGTTCCATTCTCGATTCCAAGCTCTTAATTCATCAATCCAATATCATTCCAAATTATTCTCTAATCAAATCCATTTTTATTTTACTTGGTTCAAGTTAAATTCTAATTTACTTATTTATTTTTACCATCTTGATTTACTTAACTTAATAAGTAAAATTTAAATTTCAAGATATAAATTCCTGAGTTTTATTTCAAATCAATCAGAAATCGTAATAACAATAGCAATTCAAAACTTTTTTTTGAATTTTTAACAACTTATTTCCTCCAAATAATTCAAAACAAAATCTTTGACAGTAATCCATCACTTATAACTCGAAAATGAACACTAATGATGTGGCCGGCATCATCAGGGTTATTTCCCAGCTACCGAAGTGAGTTCAATACTATATCACTTTTCAAAACCATTTTTAAACACTTCTATTTGAAATTCTTTCAAAATATCCTTCAAAATGCTTGTAAAACAATTTAAAATCTCCTAGGATTTTAAATTTCTCATAAATTTAATCCAAGTCCATTTACAAACACCATTCCAACTTTCCAGAGTTGAAATTTCAATTCTGATTTAAATTCATATTTAATTCATCTGATTCCATATACTACACTTATATGAATTCGGATTGGTTATTTACATAACCATTTAATTTACAATCTTACTCGATTATAATAACAACCAATATATCCAATATATTATAATGATTCCAAAATAAATTCTTTATATCAAAATATAATTTGGGTAAAATTATTTCATTTACCCTCTTTTCAAAATATACCGTGCCGGTTCATCGTATTCGAGTGTTTATAAATCCCTACTGATACAGTGGATCAAACTGATCAACCAGAACTCATAAACAACTCAACCAATAAATCTCCACAATACAAAACAATTTTTATAAATTCTACAAATACGTTCACTCGTATATATACACTCAAACTCAATCTAGGGTATTGCAAACCCCATCTCTACTGAGTTACGCCACAGAGCCAAGGTAATCACTTAACCTTCTACTCTGATACTACTGTAATGACCCGGGGGAATTGCGACCTTGGTAATCGACATAAACTCATGTCGACTATCCAAGCATCGGAAATACCGGATAGTAAATGAAAGAAATTAGAGTGTGAGAATAGATAAGATAGAAAATTAGAATAGAAGAGGAAGAAGATCACAACACAGAATCAGAGTAACACGAATCTCACAACGGAACGAATAAAATATAACATAACTGTGAAATAAAACCAATATATGTATACAATAACATTTATCAGAGTACAACACTTATAACACAGTGGAAATAAACAATTGCTATAAAATCTTGAAGCCTCCTGCTCCGAGCTCTCAGTATATCTGAAAAATCCCGACTACTTTACTGCCCGCACAAATTTGGGCACCCAAGAGTTTAGGGAAAACAAAACAAAATAAACTCCGGGTCAGTCATGGGATTGGTATGAGTAAACAATTTAAAATAGCTTGAGAAAATAAACGATATCTCATAAGACCACGCTGTATAACACAGAACGGGTTTTTCCCTTATGAGAATCCAAAACACTTGATTAATCATTCAAAATCCTTTTGAAAGAAACGATAATCTTTATATCAAAACTCTTTGGATATTATAATAGTGTCAATCAACCACAATATAATAATCATCTAGCATAACGCTTTCATATCCTGTTCCACATACATAATATATAATCAAAAACCGTGGGCGCTTATTGGGTAATGGATTCCAACTGGCAAGGTATGAGACCACCTTCTGACAGTGTATCTCTAGAGAGGAATACACCGGGTTCAATAAGAACATCTTGTAACCCAAGCTAAACTTGACAGGTCACTCATTTCGCTTGAGTGTACCGAATGTATTATCACCAACGGTTGGGACAGCAACCGATTCCCGAAAGGGACAGCATCGAAATAGATTATAGAAGTAAAACGGAATTTCTCTAGATCAGGTGACAATACACCCTAATTGGCAGCTAACCACTTAGCCATGCGACCTACCCAATTGTATACCATTTCTTGGTTGTGAGGCTAGAGGCTATAACGTATAGATCACACCTTTATTTACTTTGAATGTCACATTGTCATACCCGCCAAATCACAAATTGATTTCTCCAAGAATACCACGGGTGCACAGCTAAGAGAAACGAATTCCTTCGCCACCAAACGTACATACATTTGAAGAGATCAACTTACGCGATCTATTAAATATACTCTGTCGGACATTCTTCCATACAGGTCGTCCTGGGACTGGACAGACCGAAGGTACTATTATGTAATTCCATCTTAGGCAATTTCTACCTAGGATTTACTGAACAACCCTTGCATAACTCCATCTTCAATTATCTTCATCATATTTGATTTGCAACACTAATGCCATACGGAGTGGTTTTCAGATAATATATCTGATCCCGGTCCTTCCGTATTGACAACGGAAATGGTCAAAATCTTTGATAGTCGGTGATTTAACAATCAAAGGAAAACATGTGTACAAACAACGGTCGTATTCCCAAATGGAAATCTTACCGATCAATCATCATTTCATTTCCCAATTTCCAATTTATCTTTTCCATATATTCATAAATTCCTTATTTTCTAAAATTAGAAAATATACGTTATTAACTTTGGAAAACGTTTCCATTTCTGATTCACACATCAATATCTTCCCACCTCTATCAGTCTCTAACTGTAAACTAGTAAGAGAACAACTTCCCAAGTATAAACCCTGAAGGCCGAAACCAACATTAGATCCATACCCAGAAAGCCATTCAACTCAACTAATTTCCAGTCAGTTTCTAATTTCAGAAATTCCATTTAAGTTCCTAGTTCAAACCCCAAATTCCTTTATAATATTTTTGCAAAATATTTACTTTAATCTAATTTTCCACATAAAATATGAAAAATATTTCTTTATATAATCAAAACAGTTTGATTTTGTATTTAAAAACAATATCTCAAACCCAAATTCTATTTATATTTTTATTTACAGAATTATTCATACAAATCTTATTTCATTTCCAACATTTGTAATCTCATTGCAAATTTCCTTTATAACTACTAAGTTCACATTCCATTTCAATTTTTGGTGTTAAAACCGATTTTTACTACTATATATATATTCAAATTTATATATTTAATTTATCAAATGATAAATATTTTCTTAATTTATAAACATCGTTTATAAATTATTCTCCTTAATTTATCTGTTAAAACAAATTTATATTAAATATTTACTTTAAAAAATCTTCTCATAATTCTTTTATATCTCATCAATTTCCTTTTATAATCCTATTTATTTTCCAAATAAATATTCCTTTTATAATTCTATTCATTTTATAAATACTTAAATTAAATATCGACTTAATTATTCCCTTTTATAAAATTCTATTTATTTTCCAAATAATTCCTTTTCAATATACACTTTGAAAATTCCCATTTTTACATCTCAGTATTACATATGGTAATTTAGAAATACCAAATCAAAGTGTTAGTGTCATCCATAAATACATAATCAATCACTGACAGTATATCACATCATATATCACAATATATGAAAATAAATAGTAATAATATTTGAGGAATCCAGTTGGATCCCTCCAACCTATTTCCCTGCGTCCACAGATGTTAAACAATATAAATAACATCGATTTCGTTTCAATATGAAATATTCTGATAAACAGAATCAATATTTGATTAACGATTTATATATATATATATTGTTATCCATAATTTCAACCAATAAATCAGCAATTCAACCAAACAATCAACACACAGCAAACAATCGTCATTTATCAACACTAGATTATATTTATAAAAATATAAACTGTACAGAGTTAGTGAGATTTACTCACATTGGACTGTTATCGTTAAATAACGATAACTGTCGCTTGACTCAGACAGACAATTTATTTTGCTATAAATTGTAACGAGCTCCAATTCACTCCCAGTCAGTTCCAGTGTGTAGCTGATGTCCATACGATCCCAACGGATCTTGTTTTGCTAAATTCCGATACCGTATGTAAATGTGATGAATTATACAAGTTTGAACGCTATTTAATTAAATTAACTTAAATGAAAATTCGAATTGGGCTTCACCTAATACCATGGCCCAAATCCAACTTTATATATCTAGACCCGCTTTGTTACCACTCTCCTTCCTCCAGATTATAACCTGCACGTTTCCTCTTTTACTTCCAACAAATTCCATTTTCCTCTTCACGAAAATCAAATACAAATTACTAGCAAGTTAATTAACAATTAACCAATCATTCAACTTATAACTAACCAAGGATTTAAATCTTAATACTGCATTCATCATGTTTCTTCCTCATTCATTTTGAAACCACCTGCTCTTCTTTTCACCATCACCGAATTTCCCATGCTCCTATGTCCTCCTTCTTTCACCTTAATTTCAAAGTAAAAATCACGAAAGACATCTCTTTAAATCCTCAACACCTCATGCCCAAAATCGTTGAACTTGACTTCCTTTTTCTCCCTCGCGTCGAACAACACCTCACCATTGTTTTCAGAAAATACTGCACTCCTATGGTATTTCGAGCGACAAATTTATGCACCGAATCCTTCGAAACCCCACCACGATGTGTTACCCACCATCAACAACCCCAAACTAATGTCGAACTTAAGAATCAAAGCCTCGAATTACCTTAAATCACAAATCCTAGGTTGCGTTGTTCTTCTGCAGCGAACATAAACACTGTCGATCTCAGCGACAAACATACCAGAATGTAGAGGGTACTCTCAAGATTGAATATATATATAATGATTTATACGATTTTATTGAAGTTGTTTTGAATTTTTGGAGATCGACATATTTGACTAGAAGGAAAATAAAACTTACGGCGGAACATGGGTTGAACACTGAAGAATGATAATAGGGTTAGGAGATGTGTTAGAGTATTTATAGGGAAATTTTAATATTAATTTAATCGATTATTAGATTAATTTATATCGTATTTCTATTTGTATCGTTGATTAAAAATTTCTATAATCATGTTAAATACCCAAAAATCATGAAAATGGACATGCAACTACAGTTTGACATTACGGACCCAACTAAACTTGTTTCATCGAAGTCCGACTCCGTTTGCTCACACAGCGTATTTTTAAAGGTCAAATTATCGATTGTTTTCCACATTAAAATCCGACGGCCACATGCCGACTTCAAAAATCATGGAAATTGAAATCTAACAATAATTTAATATTCCAGATCCAACAATAGTTTCGTCAAAAACGGAGATCGTTTGTAAAAATGGCTATTTTTAAAGCTCTAAATAACCCATTTAAATATTAATATATTTAAAAATAATTAAATTAATATTAATAAAAATTAATATTATTGTATACATATTCATATACGATATCATATAACTCCAAAATAACTATATCCGGATTTATAACTCGATATTTCAAAATTCCAAATTATATCGATATTCAATTTATATTAAAATCCTTTTATAATATAAATAAATCATTATAAATTATAAATGAATTCCATATCGACTTTTCGAATATTTGATTTGGACATAACTCATAATTTATACGATGAAATCATGATTTTTCTCTTTCATTAGAAAAATATACTTCACCAGCTCCGAACATTTCTTGTTTCACAGAAATCCAGCTTAAAATGGATTTTATATATTCGTTTAAAGTTCGAATCGCCAAATTATGAACTGCCGCGCCATTTCAAGCTCGATTATAATATAATTATATGTTCAAACTTCTTTTAAATAACATATTCGTTATTATAATTCAATTCTAAACTGAATTAAATAGTATAAATAATCCAATTCACATAATATTGTGAATTCTACTATTCTCCAACTATTCTGGAATTTAAATATATTATTTAATTATTATATTAATTAAATATTCAAGGTTATTTAGTTTAAACCATTTAATTACCAAATAAATATTTAAATAATTAAATAAAATTAATTATTAAATCCTAAAAAATACAGGTCGTTACAACACTGGTGGTCAGATTTTTATGTTCGTTTCATATGTTCAGTGCACCGGGATGTGATGATGAAAGGGTACTACGAAGTCCCCAATCTAGGACGCTATTTGTTGGGTACTATGATTCATGTATGGTGGGCTAGTACAACGGAGTCCGATTCTGGACGTTATCCGCGAGTACTGGGATGATGCGCGCTAGAAAGTTTATGAGCCCACGAATGATCTTTCGTACTAGGAACCATCATGTTGGAAACCCAATCTCCAGTACGAGCCCATACAGTTTTGATTGTGTAGCCTGCTGGTTACCGGCACGATTGTCAGCATAATGGGATGTGGCATTATGCTAGCTAGGATTAATACATTTATTTGATAAAATGGTTTTCACACTGTATATAGTAGTAAAAGAGGATTTTCACATTTGAAGGCATTTTTGGTTATCATAAGGCAAAACTCGCCCATCTGGTATGCGCTTGCATTGTGTGATGTGGGACGAGCTTATGATAGCATCATTTTTCAAAAAGTCATTGCGGATTTCTATGCATTGGTATTCACATGGAGTAAACCCGTTCCGCATTAGCGGCGTGGTCTGGTGAATTACCTAATTTTAAAATAAACCCTAAAAACAACTGTTTTGAGTTCTTACACCAGTCCCATGACTGACCTAGAGTTTATTGTTCCCACACGTAAACTCTATGTGCCCGTAATTTTTACACAGGCAACCCAGTAGTTTGGTTCGCCGATTTAGTCTTGGAGTTAGTTGGAGCAGGATTCTAGTTTTAGCTGGAGCTATTATATCTTGGAGCATTCGCATTCTTCCGCTGAGTTTAGTTTCTTTTCCGCTGTGTAATCGATGTACTCTGATGTAACTCTGATATAATATTATTATAATGATAATGGAAAAGTTCTTTTTATTTTGTGCAAATGTGTAAGTACCCTTAACAATCTGTCTTTATGAACGGTTTAAGTTGGTTTAATTACCGGCAAAAACTAGGCAAAAAGTCGGGTCGTTACAATGTTATACGGCGTGGTCTTATGAGATATCGTTTGTTTACTTAAACTATTTTAAATTGTTTACTCACACCAGTCCCATGACTGACCTAGAGTTTATTTTTCTATGTTTTTCCTAAACTCTTGCGTGCCCAAATTTGTATGGACAGTCAAGTAGTTCAGGTGTTTACATATATTCTTGGAGGAGCTTGGAGCAAGAGGCTTCAGTATTAGTTATATAGTATTATTTTCCGCTGTGTAATGAACAAATGTTGTACTATAATGATAATATGTATATACCGTAAAAATTTTGTATCCCGAAAGTTGTTCTATATATTATAATTTATTCTGCTACAATGTGATATTCCGTGTTGTTGTTTTTGTTCTTCTTCTATCTTTTCTTCTTTTTCTCATAACGATTCGCATTTCTGTGATAATTGGGTTGGACGTGTGGTGTATTTAGTCAACTCAGATAATGTGGATTTGCGGGCCACTACATAATATTTCCAGGCTATGCAATTTCATGCATAATTTTCTTCTACCTGAATTCAATTCCTCCCCTCCCCCTCTACTGTAGGTGCAACGACCAACCATCTCAATCACAAACCCGCGTCAGAACAAATGAACCACCGTTATCCTGCCTCTTGTAACCACTGCTCTGATGTCTCCCACCAACCGACACTACATCAACCTCTTCCAAACCAAGAGTCTATGCCACCATCACTTCGACTAGCACCACCAAAATCGCGAAACCGCGCAGCCCATCACCAATAGCCAGCACACCCTAAGAACCAAAACCCAAACATAACTAGAAAACCGAAACCCGTAGCTCCACCTTCCAGTCACCCTCTGACTTGTGCTTCTTTCCGGCCAGCCCTCTTCCATGTGTGTGGCTCTCTCTTCTTTTCACATTAAAAAAATTGTCTGCTGCAATATTTGAGGTCATGTGTCACTACGCCATAGATGGACTACTGCAACACTAGAGAAGTGATGTAAGAAGTGCCAAAACATGTTGCTACAGGCCAAAAAAGATCGAAGGCAACACTTTCTCGATGGTGCATTTTGCCGCATTGCCCTAGAGTTAAAGGCAACATCTTTGCGACCCTAGGCAACATTGGTACTGTTTTTGCTACAGGTGCTAAATTTACTATAAATTGGGCAGCACAATCTAGACCCCAACATGTGGGGCCAACTAAAGTCTATAGCCCACATTTACAGAATCCTGTTGTTTGGCCCATATTCATTAATCTATGGTAACACATTTACCATCCAATGGAAACACTTTGCTTGTTTATTACAACATTTAACATCACATACTGCAACATTATATCTTAGCTATGGCAATACCTTTTGAATTTAAATTGGACAAGTACTACTACAACATTATAATGTATCATTATATTGCAACATTACACTACAACAAAGACTTTTCATTTCAAATTAACCAGCAACACAAGTAGTACTTAGTCAACAACAAAATAACAGATATACTTAAAATTGTAGCCAGTAAATTCATGTTTACAGCCAGTACTTAAAAACACAGCCAGTACGTACTAATTCAACTTAATAGAAAAAAGAAACAAGTTCTTGTACAACTCCATCACTGCCTCCTTCACCTATTGCGTTTTCAATCTTCTCCTGCAAAATAAAGCAGTTTCAAAATGTGACATTAAATAAAATTAACAATTCTGAAACAAGTTTCTTAAACAAGAATTGTGGCCTACAACACATTGAAACCCGTCGTAAAAGATCACCGTTGTTAATGAATAAAATATGAGTAATTTTTTAGTACAACTAATGTTTTCATAGTGAATACACTATTTCCGCACAATTAAAGTCATGCATGCCTCGGTTACAAACTGAGGCAACGCCTCATTTACATTTCCACACAAAATAAGAGGCATGCATGCATGCCCCCACTTACAAACAAAGGCAATGCCCAAAGACATTTCAACACAAACTAAGGCCTGCATACCTCAGTTGCATTTTAGCACAATCCGAAAGGAATGCATGCCTCAGTTTCAAATTGATGCAATGACTCAATTTGTTCAAAGCACGAACGATATCAAGAAATGCAATAGTATGCCATAGTATAACTGAGGCACAACTTCAGTGTGATATGGTTTGAGGCAATGCCTCTTTTTGCTTCAGTAAAAATTTATACATGCCACGACTCGTTCAAATAAAAACACAACCATTGCTTCAATTACGAACCTAGGCATTGCTTCATCTATAAACTAACATGTGCTTCGGTATGATACAATTGTAAACTGAGTAAATGCCTTAATTACTAAATGTGGAAAAGCATTTTAACTAATGGTGTGGATCGCCACGTAAGACATGGAAAGGTCTACTATAGCTAGAGCAATACATTTTTATGGCTAAGGTAACACCAAAAATACAACGTTGCACTAGGACCAAAATTTTATATCAGTTGCAATATTTTAGCTGGCAACACCTTGCAAATCTTTTGCCAAAGGCCATCTATGGCGTAGTGTGTGTGTTGAGTTTCCTTCCAGTGTTGTGTTCCTTTCTGTCGTCTTTTTCCAAAGTGTTTGTTTTTTAAACAAAAAAACACATAAGTTGGTTTGCATCTTCTCTATAAAATAAGGGAAGTTTGGATTTGCCATTTGATCAGGGATTTGGTCGATGATCCAATTTGAGTTGTTGGTCATGTTTGAATCAATCTTGAGTTGTGCTTGGATGGTGTCGTTTTATTTCCGTATATGTTCGTCTTCTGTCTCCGCTCAATGCCACAAGAGATGAGTTTATCTCACACTTGACTTACATGTTCATGAATGCTAAATTCAGCACAAATGAATTGTTGTGAAATGTGTTGAATTGCTAGTAGAAATCTTTTTATTTGATATGTACATTTTCATGTATGGCGCATTATAACACAACATCTATATGACACGTAGGTGCACTCATGATATAAGATTTGTGATGTGATGATATCGATACTATGTGATAATTTATTTATATTGCTTAATTCCCGTAGATTTAGAAAAATCATTATGGGTTGAAATGACACATACTCAAATCACTGCATAAATTTTGGAAATGAAACTAAATCGATTTAGGATGCGGGTTGAAATGATATACACCCAGGATTCAAATTTAAGCACGGCTTGAAATGATATATACTTATATTACTTGGCCCAGGTAGAAAGATATATACGGGCACTGTTGGTCTATTTTGATATGTACTTTCTAAATATATTTGATTAAATGAAGTTATTTAAATATTTGAATTATTTTAAAATTTAAATTGTTTTATAAGTAATTTAGTAAATCTCTTATTTTAGTTTGTATTATTCAAATCATAAAAATTAATATATATACATATATAATTTAATAAGTAATAAATATATATTTTCTTAATACTTTAAAATTAGTAAGGTTTAAAAGAGAATTTTGAAATTAATTAAATTGTTTGAAAGATTTCAAGGGAATTGAACTTATCAAATTTAGTTAAAGATAATTTCTAGATGTGATCTAAAGTTTATGAAATGGACTTATATGACTTCGTTACGATTATAAACTTAATGAATTGATTTTCTTAAATGTATGAAACTAAATAAATTAAACTGAAGTTGTTGTAACAACCAGAATCCCAACAAACCGATTTTTTTTCAAAATTCCAATCTATCGAAACTCGTGTTGGTTTTCTCTGGTATCCTGCAGAAGAGATAAAGATATAAAATATGTTAGAGCTCAAATAATATCTCACAACAGAATGGATAAAATATAATGTAATCAAAATATAGCCTTACCGTATTAATAATACTGGCTAACTAGCATCCAAAGCTATCATGTCTCTGCCACAAATCTAACCTGCAAGTATGTTATGAGGAGGGGGTCAGAACACAAGTTCTGGTGATTGGATTTAAACTATACATTTTGGATAATCCTACATATACCGTTCAATCACATTTTCTTATTTATTAGGTTACTTGGGTTAATAGTACTCAAGGCTTACACACATGTTGTACCCATTTACTTCCCAGTGGATTAACCTAATACAGTATATATGTAGCTACCCCCAATATTAAGGTACACCCCATGGTACCCCACTCGCACGGTCTCCACCGTAATGCCATAAAAATGTGCGCAGTCCCTCATTCTACGCCGGAGTGACGTATGGATCTCTATATAACAATGTTACGTTACGCGTATATCTGTTAATTACTATGCTACGTAAGCGTACGAACTGCCAAATTTGATCGAACCAGATTCTATCATAGAGTAATTCCCGAAAGTCTACGATACACCACCCGGAGCAGACATGCATGTATCTAGAGTTTCACACGTATGTATCGTCAATTGTAGCTTGATGCCTTAACCGCATGTCCTCTAATGTGCACCGAGTCCCGTGGCAGGGCGATACAAGAAACACGGAACTCGGTCGGAAGCTTTTCCATATCTGTATAGGCCCACCTTTAAGAGCCTCAGAATACAGATATCCCTCGGGTATGTTTATCATGGTGGTTATGGCCCCAGCTCGGCCCCTCCCTCAACTAGTAAAGACTACAAGAGCTAAGCAACATGCACCTAACAAACAATCTAAACATCCAGTTGGCGTCTCCCCTCAACCACCGTACCTCGATAGTGAAAGGTGAATGGTCTATTGGGTTTATCTCTAGTCTTTTCGCATCCCACTGGCTGCCGATGACGGGCATCAGACGATCTACTATCCTTGTTGGTCGTGACGCTCTGCCTCACCATTGAGGCGACCGCCGAATCACCCTAGTGTCACCTCGTCACACCATTCTGACTACAAAGC
Source organism: Allium sativum (assembly GCA_030737875.1). Lineage (NCBI taxonomy): Eukaryota > Viridiplantae > Streptophyta > Magnoliopsida > Asparagales > Amaryllidaceae > Allium > Allium sativum. Next base: position 170,039,959 of record CM060923.1, read on the forward strand.
TACTTTTACAGTCAAGGCCCACCCACCCGGTAGTTACGCACAGACCTATGTATAGACATTCTTTTACGTGCTTGCTTTACCTCACCATGTTTCCACTTAACTTGGTTATCCCCGTTCACATCGACTTCTTATTCAAATTACCAAGTTTCTCTTGCTTATTATTTACAGTCATATAACTTAACCCCTTTAAGTTTATTAATAAGCCCATAACATGTTATTCTCTAGATTGTGATCCAAGATTTGTAATCCACAATCCCTTCAAATTCTTGTTCGATTTCATCGTTACAATAACATGTTCTACTTAATATGTAATTAAGTAATTCTCAATTCACAAGTTTTCTTTTTAACATGTCAATCATTATTTATGATTAAATATAACTTACTTCATTTCATAAGTTTTCCTCATTTAATCATAATTCCATTTTATCCCGTTACTACAACTTATCGTTGTTTACTTATTAACTTAGTTCTCTTAACTAAGGTCCACTAATATGTTTCTCTTCCCATAAATATAACTTATGGTGTCCTCATCCATAGATTTCAGATTCTTGTTCTTGTAAATAACTTAATTTACAAATTAAGTACAACTTATCCCCTTACATAAGTTATTCTATTCCCTTTATCGTTTATTATAACCTAAGTTATAATTTCCACTTGTCCCTAGGACAAGCCTAAACATGTTATTATTATCAGTGGACTTCATCCCTCCAAGTTTACAGATTATTTAATTTATAATTAAGTACAACTTCTTACATTTCATAATTTTTCCCCTTTTTCTCTACTTACTACAAACAACTGGTTTCAGTTTTCCCCATTTACTGATTACTTAACATATAATTAAGTGCCACTTATCTCATTTCACCAGTTATCTCATGTCCTTACTAGTTTATTATCATTCCACGTTCATTCCATTCCTTTTTACTGTTGTAATTTTCTTTCAATTCCATTTATTTCCATTAATTACAATTAATGATGTTTATCAGTCCTGCTATTTACATACATACATATATATATATATATATGCACTAGACCTCTCACATTAAGCCTACACTTGTGGATGCTGGATTTGCCGGGCGGTTCCGGGCAAACTTCTTCCACAAGTTGACTTAACCTCGTGTCTTAGTACTATTACATGTTTTATTTATGCACTTAGACCCCTCACATTAGATTTACCACTTGTGGATGCTGGATGTGCCGGGCGGTTCTGGGCAGACTTCTACCACAAGTGTAATCCAATCTTGTGTCTAAGCGCGGTTACAGTTTCCTATTTACTGTACATTTTAGGCATATTATCCTTTTCACATGTTACTATACTGTAATTTACGTGTCATAAAAGTATGTCTATATTATGTCACATGTCCTTTTTAACACATATTTAATTCTATCCTGACATGTAATCATTTAATCGGGTAATTGTTCAAATTTAACAAGTTAACATGTCATTTTATCAATTCTACATCTAATAATTCAAATACATAATATGCCACAAGTGAATCATGTAACCATAACAACGGTAGTCACTATCCATATTCTAACAAGTTTGTTTTTCGTCATGTAAACATTTCAACACTTTAACTAATTCACATATGAATTTTCCCAAAACATTCATATTAATATCTCAACTTGTTATATCATTAATTCTCAATTATTCTGGCAAATTTACATATAATAGCGGGAAATGTTTAAATGATAATAAATCATTATCTAAAATGATATAACTTAAATCCACTCACCTCATATGCTTTCCAAATCCTAGATCTGGTCCAGATCTATCATTCCATGGTTTTCCCCTAATTGGATTCAGAACCTAACAACCATGGATTCATAATTTTTACTTAAAGAAAGAAAGAAAAAGAAGAAAGAGAAGAGAATGGAAAATAGACCAGATCTAGGAATTATCTCACTTCGATAAGAGATCTGAACACCCATTTACAAACATCATTCCTTTCCTTTAGATGTGGATTCAGAATTTTTCCTAAACTAATAATCTTAATTTTTTGAATAGATTTGGGGAGGACGAGGAATGACAGAGCTTTTGCGTAGTCTCAGAAATATGAGATTTAGGGTTAGCTCTACATACTTATTTATAGGTGTATCAGAGAAACCGGGTCCTATAGATTTGATTTGCAAGTCATCAGAACTGTCCACGTCAAAAAAATAGATTTCAGATCTGCGGTGGGGTCGACCCCCCTTTAGTTGGATCGACCCATGGGTCAGCCCCCTATTGATCGGTTGACCCCCAACGGGAAAAACTCCCACTCTGTTTTCTCGCTTCGTGTTTTGATTTTCTGGATAAATTTATTTAATATATATACATATAAGTTCCTTATATGTATATTAACTTCCAATGCCTATAACTTCTTCATACGTTATTCGTTTTACGCAAACCAGGTGTCTATCTTGACCAGAATTTCGAGACAGACGCAATGGCACAGTCCATTAAACTTAATTCTCATTATTTAATTAAGTTACTCATATTTTATTATCTTAAAGGTGTGCGGTGTTACATTCTCCAAACCTTAGGAAATTTCATCCCCGGAATTAAAAAGGGTAAAAAAATCAAATAACCACTCGCATAATATCCATCCAGCATGTGTGCATCCAATTTTTCAACCATTGTGCACTTGTGCAAAGTGAAGTACAACATAGTAATATATGTATGCCTAAGCGGTACCTCCTATGTGTATGCAAATTTATCCTTTTAAAATATGATGCTCACATCCTAAATATATTGGCAGTTCTACATGAGTGTAATATTTGAAAAATCAAAGATGCTTTTTCATCCAAATTTTACCACACTCTCACTAAGTAAGAGCAGAGTTCATCCAATTGTTGCATCCAAAATTCTACTAACCAACTTTATTTTTTGAATTTCAAAAAAAACTAATTTTCTAAATTTGTTTCTTATTTTACAAAAAGGTGGAAAATGGAAAATTTCACATCTTCCGTTTTTCTTTTATATACCTTTTTTCCAACCGTACTTGGATTTTATGTGACTATTTATAAAGATTTCCTATTTTCCAATTCAACTACAGCCCACATAAGAAAATTTTCTTTTGTTACTGATTTTCTTTTTCATCTTATTTTGGAAATTTTTATCTTTATCCATCTTTTCTCATAATTTATCATGTTCGTTGCTTTACTGAATTTGGTGTTTCCTTTTTAATTTTACCTTTTCTCTTTTCTTAGACTATTCAATCATCTGATCTACGTTTAAATTTAAATAAGCCTTCTAGTCTTTCAACAAAAACAGGAGAACAAACACCCTACACAGTTACTACTAAGTGCCAAGAATCTCGGGACTATATCCCCCTCAGGCAGAAAAGTCCAAACCATGGGATCCACGACAGGTTTAGGTGTTACCTTACTACCCAACAAGAATAAAATAACGAAACGATCCCAACAGAAATGCAGTAACGGGTTTTACCCCTAACATGAAAATTAGCAACATGATCTGAACACTTACTTACCCTTTTTACTATCTAGCAGTCACCACTAGTCCTAGCTGTGTACCAACAATTATTTCAAGCAACACCCTAGGCTTTCCAATGCTTATGCATTTTACGGGAACCTGCCATTATTCCAAGATAATTCTCGTTATTTTCTTCATAGCCTCAAAACTTTTCACATCTTTCCTAGGCACTAATCATTACCTACTCCATACTTTTAAAACACGGTTCGGCTTTTTTTTCATTTCACTTTTCTTTCAAAAGTTAAAATTTCAGAACTTTATTTTCCTCATCAAAACTTACTTTTGCTAAAACATAAAAAAACATGACATCTTAAAAAAATGTAAATCATTTTTTTTCAAATCACAAAAACTGGAGTAGATAAGGACAACTACTTCTCAAATGGGTTTACGATTCTTCTTGCCTATATGGTCAATTAAGTCTCTTACTACAAGGTCCAACCATCTACTCTATTCTTTATTAAAAATTATTATATGAAATATAACAAGAAAACTAGCGAGCTATACATGCTCTATAATATGCACCTATTACCGGGAGAATTTTACTTTAGACAAAGTTTTCTCAAGAAATCATTGCTTCCAAAATATACCCCATTTTACTTTAAAACCCAATATGTACTTCTTTACATATTTTAAAACTATGACTTTTAAAATTAAAACTTGAAAACACCATAAACCTTTTTCCAAAAACTTTTATAATTTCAAGTTCATAAAAGTTAACAATGGGGTTAGACACAAAGCGGGTTTCTAATTTTTCTAGGCTTTCCTAGACACTCCGAGAAAGTCAATTCTCTCAACTATATATATTCCTAATCCATTTTTCTCTTTTTAAACTTTTCCAAATTAAAAGGTTTTACTGCCAAACCCACTAACCCAAAATACTAACCATATGGGATTCACCTTCCTTCCATACAAAGTACATTGTACACAATCTACCCAAATTACTTAAGGGTCTCATATTTCCATATTCATTCATTTAGTGTACAAAAACAAACATCCCATTTCTTACCATATTATACTCTTTCTATTTAGTGTGTTCCTCTATGGATCTAGGTATATATATAATATATATTTTTTAAAATAAAAATACGTTCACTCACTATTTATACAGGAATCCTAAACCTAAGCTTTGATACCAAATGTAACAACCCAAATTCCGACAAATCGATTTTTTTTCAAAATTCCAATTTATCGAAACTTGTGTTGGTTTGCTCTAGTATCCTGTAGAAAAGACAGGAACATAAAACATGTCAGAGGTCAGAAAATATCTCACAACGGAATGATGAAATATAATGTAATCAAAATATAGCCTTATCGTATTAATAATACTAGCTAACTAGCATCCAAAGCTATCATGTCTCTACCACAAATCTAACCTGCGAGTATGTTATGAGGAGGGGGTCAGAACACAAGTTCTGGTGACTACATTTAAACTATACACTTTGGATAATCCTACATATACCGTTCAATCACATTTTCCTATTTATTAGGTTACTTGGGTTAACAACACTCAAGGCTTACACACATGTTGTACCCATTTACTTCCCAGTGGATTAACCTAATACAGTATATATGTAGCTAGCCCCAATATTAAGGTACACCCCATGATACCCAACTCGCACGGTCTCCACCGAAATGCCACAGAATGTGCGCAGTCCCTCATCCTACGCTGGAGTGACGTACGGATGTCTATATAATAATGTTACGTTTCACAATATCTATCAATTACTATGCTGCATAAGCGTATGGACTGCCACCTTCGATCGAATCTGACTAGAGTATTGCCCTCAAGTCTACGATACACTACCAAGATTAGACATGCATGTATCTACACTTTCCTACGTACGTATCATTAATTGTAGCTCGATGCCTTAACCACACATCCTCTAATGTGCATCGAGTTCCGTGGCAGGGCGATACAAGAAACACGGAACTCGGTCGGGAGCTTTTCCATATCTGTACAGGCACGCCTTTGAGAGCCTCAAAATACAGATATCCCCAGGGTCTATTTTTCATGGTGGCTATGGCCCCACCTAAGCCCCTCCCTCAACTAGTAAAGACTACAAGAGCTAAGCGACATGCCCCTAACAAACAATATAAACATCCAGTTGGCGTCTACCCTCAACCACCGCACCTCGATAGTGAAAGGTGAATGGTCTATCAGGTTTAGCTCTAGTCTATTCGCATCCCACTAGCTGTCGATGACGGGCATCCGACAAACTACTATCCTTGCTGGTCGTGACCCTCTGCCTCCCTGTTGAGGCGACTGCCAAATCACCTCAGTGTCATCTCGTCACAGCATTCTGACTGCAAAGCTACATTTACAGTCAAAGTCCACCCACTTAGTACTTACGCGCAGACCCAACCACTGAGAGCACAGCCTAAACATCTACCACCACATAGAGGGCTACTAGGAGCACCTTACATACCTCAGGAAGTTGCGTGCTTCCCCTTACAGTCCTTTGGAGCCGATAGAATAATCAGATGAGCGTGCGCTACCCTCGTGCCTTATGACACCCCGATGATCTACCCCGTTGGGCTATTCACCCTCAACGTACGGACTAGTCCAACCGCCTCATTTTAATGTGTCATTAGAACCTATGTATAGACATTCTTTTACGTGCTTGCTTTACCTCATCAGGTTTCCATTTAACTTGGTTATCCCCGTTCACATTGACTTCTTATTAAAATTACCAAGTTTCTCTTGCTTATTAATTTCAGTCATATAACTTAACCCCTTTTAAGTTTATTAATAAGCCCATAACATGTTATTCTCTAGATTGTGATCCAAGATTTGTAATCCATAATCCCTTCATATTCTTGTTTGATTTCATCATTACAATAACATGTTCTACTTAATATGTAATTAAGTAATTCTCAATGCACATGTTTTCTTTTTAACATGTCAGCCATTATTTATGATTAAATATAACTTACTTCATTTCATAAGTTTTCCTCATTTAATCATAATTCCATTTTATCCCGTTACTACAACTTATCGTTGTTTACTTATTAACTTAGTTCTCTTAACTAAGGTCCACTAATAAGTTTCTCTTCCCATAAATATAACTTATGGTGTCCTCATCCGTAGATTTCAGATTCTTGTTCTTGTAAATAACTTAATTTACAAATTAAGTACAACTTATCCCCTTACATAAGTTATTCTATTCCCTTTATCGTTTATTATAACCTAAGTTATAATTTCCACTTGTCCCTAGGACAAGCCTAAACATGTTATTCTTATCAGCGGATTTCATACCTCCAAGTTTACAGATTACTTAATTTATAATTAAGTACAACTTCCTACATTTCATAAACTTTCCCCTTTTTCTCTACTTATTACAAACAAATGGTTTCAGTTTTCCCCATTTACTGATTAATTAACATATAATTAAGTGCCACTTATCTCATTTAACCTGTTATCTCATGTCCTTACTAGTTTATTATCATTCCTCGTTCATTCCATTCCTTTTTACTGTTGTAACTTTCTTTCAATTTCATTTATTTCCATTAATTACAATTAATGATGTTTATCAGTCCTGCTATTTACATACATACATACATATATATATATATATATATATATATATATATATATATATATATATGCACTAGACCTCTCACATTAAGCCTACACTTGTGGATGCTGGATTTGCCGGGCGGTTCCGAGCAGACTTCTTCCACAAGTTGACTTAACCTCGTGTCTTAGTACCATTACATATTTTATTTATGTACTTAGACCCCTCACATTAGATTTACCACTTGTGGATGCTGGATGTGCCGGGCGGTTCCGGGCAGACTTCTACCACAAGTGTAATCTAATCTCGTGTCTAAGCACGGTTACAATTTTGATATCCTACAGTGGGTATCCCTCATGTGCCTTATCATATTATCCAGATCATGCCCTTACAATTTTGATTTGGCGTTTTACCTATGGAGTGCTCCCTAGTGCCACCAATTTACAGTGGGTTTATAGTATTGTATAGACTACATTGCTTATAAACAATGTATGGGTAAAAATGCAATTCCACTTACGCTATTTTCAATAGTATATTTAACCATAGACACTATTATAATAGCGTATTGTATTATATGATATCTAGTTTAACGGATCCTTAGAGGATAGAAATCCCAAACATCCTTCAAGTTATCGATGCATTTCATTGAATATTTCACTTGAGTTGATTCACTTATATAAGAATGTTATTCTTGATCTGAGTGTTTTATTTTTGCATTATTGCTTGGGTCAAACCGAGTATTGGAGTACTGAGATTTCATCTTTCGTGTTTGGAGACTTGTCGAAGACCTCATCTCTATCCATTTATGTAAGTAATTTCTTTTGTTTTAGAGATCCTTGTATTTAGACTTCTACTGTATTTATTTCTGTAACTCTGATATTATATATAAATTTAAGATTTTTATTTAGTAGCTTCGTGAACTACTATTGTATTTTATCTATTCCATTGCGAGATATTTTGTTTTCCATGTTTTTATCTATTTGTGATTCTACGATGATTTTATATTTAAACCTCATGGTTGTAGCAATCAGTTGTTTCGAACAATTTGAGTTGGTTTTATTATCGACTAAATGGTAAGAAAAGGCAGATCATTACAAAACTGAAACAAGACAATAAGCAAGAAATTAAACCCAGTAAGCCTCAATTGATTTAAATTTCAAATTCAAGTAATTGGGTTTCTATAAAATCATGAAATAAGTTAAGTTGAGAATATATAGGTGTAGTTTTCTCTCTAATATGTTTTTGTGGTGTCTAATTTTGAGTTGAGTATGTTTGCAGTAGATCTAAAATTGCTAGCAAAGGCTAGAGGTCTTGCTAAGTTTTGCCAAAGTAGCGAGGAGGGGGTGAGGGAGGTATAGGTGATCTCGGCACTAGCAAATAGGTGTCCGGTGAGGTGGTGTGCACATCAGTGCATAAATTTGGGTACATGCAAAAGAATATGAAGAAGACGAGGAAAAGAAGGAGAAGGGAAAGCAATGTAATGGGTCGGGTCATGATTGTTGGTGCAGGTTCGAACGATGTGGGCAGGCATATTCATTTAATGAGAAGATACCCATATTAATTATTTTGGTTAATCTATTTGCGTTTATGTCATCATCATTTAAAATTTACATGTCATGCTCATATGACATTCGATCGACAAACTAATTTTTTCGTTCAGTTTGTAACTGCGAACACAATGCCATAGTATAGTTTATTGTTAGATTTGGTCAAGCGGAAATGTGTGACTTCCTAAAATAGGCATGTTGTGTTATTTTAAATAATAATGTCGTTTAAAATTACACACATAAATTTGTGTTGTTTATTTGGCCAAATAAAATACTATGAAGTTAACTTGAATAGTATAGATAATCATTGACATCTACTGAGTAGAATAAAACCCCATTCTGTGCTTGTAAAGTGATAGTTTAACGTTGCACGACTAATTTTTATAAGTATTGATAAACATGGATTAAACAGTTGCATGACTATTGATTGTGAATTGTTGAGTGTCGGAACCATGGTAACATGGCCACATTATTTATGTCATTAATATATGAAACAATTTGGATGTGAAAAATTACGGTAATTTATGTAAGTACCGTGGCGATCGCTAAACATTAAAAATTTAAATTGTATTCAGTTATTAAAATTCCAAAATGGAATTGGCTTTAACGACTAAATGTTTAATTTAGGTTTGACCTATAAAGTACTTACGAAGGATTTTAAGAATTAGTAAGTATTTTTTTTTTTTTTTTTGATTTAATTACTTAAGATTTATTTTAATAGTTGAGTGTTAAGGTTATTAATTACTCATTAACGATAGTTTGCACTTAAGATTTGTTTACAAATGATATCTTGATTTACTGATTACTTAGCAGTGATGTTTAAATGTAACTTATAATTAAGTTTTAATTCATTAGTTAACTATAAATTATTATAGCTAATTAAAGTATAACTATTGTTTAATGATTACTAAAGGCTTAATTAGTATTTAAATTATTTCATCAAGATTAAATATAGTTATTTATTAGGAAGGGGTTTATAAATATTTATTAAATAATTATTAAGGGTTTTTTATTTATCAAAAAAAGATTATTTTAGACTTGTTATTTAATTAAAGTGTTGGTATTATTTAATTGCTTATTTCAAGAATGGATAATTGTTTACTTATTATCTAATTATTAATTATTTAAGATCTTTTTTATCCTATTTAAAGGAGATTAAGTTGATTTCAATTTTTTTTGGGAAATGCCAGCCGATTTTTTTAGTGATCCGTAACACTTTCTCATTATAACAAACAATGAGTACAAAATATAACATGACTATCTGCTACAAACATTACTATCTCTAACTACAAATTAAATTAAAATCTAACACCGTGCATGATGTGATCAGTTATAAAATAGCTAAGAGTACAAATTAATTAATACATAATACATCACTAGTTGGAATCAAAAGCTCAATTAACTCAGATCCCATACATTCCACGTAGGGACATATAATTTAAATTCCTCGACACTATGGCCTTCAAACATACACAAGAGTAGAGTAGCTCAATTTGGAACAGATTAGATTTGTATTCTCGAGCCTGAAAATCACTGAAAGTCGGTCATACTAGTAAACCAACATAGGAATAAGAGTAGGAAGATGTAGAGAATTGAAATTAGAATCCGGAGAATTGAGCAATCTCAGTACTCAGCTATATACCAGCAACCAGTATCAGCATTTATTGACTCAAGCCACAAATTAACTGACAAAAATCAGGGATTAAAAACAGAACTTACAGTATGGAGACAACGGTCCAAATATAACCAATTCCAGTGACACTAGTAATACCCCAAGACAATCACACAAGATCAGCACACAGTCATAAAGATGATACACCCTCAATGTAGACCAATAACCAGCATCAAGTTTACACTATTATCAACAACCAACAAGCACCCCACGCAATACTCAATATGCAATAAGTAGGCTTACTCGGCTCAATGCAAGAATCTAAGCTAGACTCAAAGAAGGAGACTAGCCCAAGATTGATGCAGAGATGTGATACCAGACACGAGAAAAAGGTCCAGGAAATTAGAGATTCCTAAGCCAGACACGAGAAGAAGTTTCCAGCTAAGCAGGATTCCTTAAGCAGCCTATTCAAGTTGTCTAAGGTAGTACGCATGAGAAGTCGCGCTAGAAGAATAACCGGGGTTGCGAAACATCAGGGCAATAGGATCAAGGGGAACTAACTAGGAGGCGGCCGAAGCAGAGGTGAAAGGGAAGGGCATAGCAGTAGATGAAACGAGTTTGTTTTTTGGAGGTCGTACTGAGTTTACCAGCCAATTTGAAAGTAGATCTGGATCTGGCAGTATAGGTTCTAAACCATAATAGGGAAAGATAGGGTAGGATAAAGGAAAGGAGGAAGGAGCATAGGTAGATTGAAGAAGAAGACTAAGCGACAGTAGAAGGAGGCGGAAGAAGTAGAAAGGCTTAGTTGCCATGGAAATTTAGAAACCTCATTCCTGTAAACAAAATTTAGTTGATTTCATTTTTATAAATGATTATTTTAAATTGATCAAATTATTAATTAATGATGTTTTAAAGTTAATTAATTATTTTAAATTATGGATTTATATTAATTAATTGTTTTAATAATAAGAATTTGACTTGCTCAATTACTTTTTCAATGTGATTTAAAAGTAACCAGTTTACTCAATAATGAGGTTTGGACTTAAATTATTCATTTTCACTAATTGTATTTAGGACAATTATTTTTGTTTGTAGTTAATTAAACTATTAACTAATAAAGTTCAAGCTATCTCTATTTAACTTTAGAATAAGCTTTAAATTTTATACTTGATTTCGAGGATGGATTAAAGCTAATGAGTCAGTTTTGACAAAGCAATTCATTTAAGTGAAATAAGTCAAGTAAACATGATTTGAATTCGTACCAGAATGAAAGAATGGATTTATAGAACTAATCTTGGCATGAATTTCATATGGAATTTGGTCAACTTAAGTTAAAGTTATAATTAGGATAGTAAATTTATATAGCTTAAAAGATGATGGTCGGATCGAGTCAAGGTCTAAAAGGAAAATAAATACCTCAACTTGAACGGCTTCATCGAGGGATAGTATTAATGTGAGATCAAGAGTAGATATTTGAATTTAGGTCATTATTTCCACAAATGATTTGTTACTTAAAAGACAAAATCTTATAAGTTAAATGAAGTATTTGGGTTCTAGCAACACATCGAGAAGTGAATCAAAGTAAGAAACCATCTTAATGGGTATTGAAATACATATTTATATCAGAGGGTTAAGTATGTGAATTTTTTAGAATAAGGGATAGGAAATTTAATTAATAAGAAATTAATTAAAAGTGTTTTAGTGACATCTACAGGAAACAAATCATGGATTATTTTTTCTGTATTGTTCGATAGTTAAATAACCAACTATCAATGCTAGACCAAAATATTACTTTGGAAATATCTTAGGGAAACATTGGAGTTATATGGCATAGTCATCCCTATTTTTTTTTGGATAGGAAAACGATTTTTATAGTGATCCGTAACACTTATTATTATAACAAATAATAATTACAATAAGTACACGAGTGTGGCATATTGCCAGACTGCTAGTTCGGTTTTTAAAGTGGTATGTCCACTACATACGAAGTTTATAGTGGTCTGTCCACTCATCTATACTAGATTAAAGAAAAGTAGCTAGTTATGATACTAGACTACTATAATTTCTCCATGCAGGGAGAGTATTACATAGCTTATTACACACTATATAAGTAGTGAATTACATTAAGTACCAGAGTACACATCAGTCATACATAATAGAGTACTATACACTGTTCAAAGAACAACAAAACAACTCAATAAAGAAGTACAGCCGAACCTTGTAGCGTAGTGTCACAAAATTGCTTTGTAGTTTTGACATAAGGGAACAACGGTATTGAAACTCATACTTTCTTGAAACCATGACTTTTCTTCTGATATGCGAGCCGTTGAACAGAATCCAACACGTCCATAGGAAATTACCATATCAGTGTCATTCAATTGTTCCAAGCAAAGTAGATTCAATGTAGGAAGGTAATGAGAAACCACAAAATGAAAAAGCATGAACGAGAGCAGTTATGCTTCACCTGATATACTGCTTATAATAGTGGCAATGATATTCCAGATCACCAAGCTTTGAACAAAAATAGGCCGGAACAAGAATTGAAAAACACCTAATTCCATGAGAACCTTGCCTGAGCAATTACCTGAGTCCAGAATTTGGTAGAGCAAAAAAAATCCGAAGAACACTCGGTCACCACCCGTCCAATAGCACGACGAGAGCAAGTGCTTCACCAATGTGCTTGAAACGGTAGCAACCATGAACATACAGACCAACCCCGAACTAGATCCTAGAACAAAACCAACCCCAAACTAGATCCTAGAACAAAACCGACCCCAAACTTCATGGTAAAATACCAAAACCCATAAGCCACAAGCCTGTAGACCCCATCTGCTAGCAGCCATCATCCAACATCATCAACCAATCCATGTTGAATATCCCACTCCATCCAGATCCATCACTACCCGATGGGCGAAACGCGGAAACTGAACATAACAAAGAAGTTACCACAAACCTTGGTCGAACGACGCCAAACCCTCACGGTCTTCACAAGTCGAAACAGCTATGATTCAAGGATGAGCCACCACATGAAGGATGAAGGGAAGGCTTAAGCGATAAGGTCAATAGATGTAGCCAAACTTGCGTATTTTAGTAAGAAATTTATTTCTCCGCTATGTCTAGCTAGACGTATCTCAAACATTAAATTTCGGATTTTTATCTCACATTTCAAATTTTATTGTTATTTATGGTATATTTGTTGCCGCTACCGCAAATCAATCGTCAAAAATCGATACAAACGGAGAGAGAGCAAACTTTGACATGTTATTGTTTGGATTACCTTCGTCGTATGGTTGAAATGTTTGTTGTAAAGGCTATCACTATCCGATGTGGGGAAGATGGGAGTTGTGTTCTTCTCTAATGTTGTGGGTAGATGAGTTCGTTTATTTACCCCTTTCTCATATACTCTATTGATGAAATTTGTTAGTTGTTTTATCGCTCACTAAGACTGTTGTCTGACTCAAGGTTTTATTATTCCCTCTTATTACTTGGGAATGTTCATCCGTTTTTGGATGGGCAGACTAGGTGATAGCTTAGTAAGGACGTTGTAGCAGTTCGAAGACGAGTAGGAGGCTGGCGTACAATCTCTCTTACTATATAGTATTTGGGTTTCCCCTGTTTGTTATTCTACTCTGAGTGCTGTAGTGAGGAAAATTTGTACATACATACGTTGGAACCCTGGTGTAAAGATATATTTCCTTGTTGTTCTGAATATTTGGGATTTCTGCTCAAATATGCTTCACTAATATTACCTGTTGTTTATGTTCTATTATATTTTATCCTTGAGCTGTGAGATTTAAAACGGGGCCCACTTGTGTTTACCTACCTTGATGATCATCCATAGCTGCCTAGCACACCTTTCAGCGCACTTTTCCCCTTGTGTAGTGCACGGATTATGGGCGGTCGTCACAATCACCAATAGCTAGCACACCCTAAGAACCAAAACCCAAACATAACTGGGAAACCGAAACCCATAGCTCACCTTCCAGTCACCCTCTGACATGTGCTTCTTTCCGGCCAGCGCTCTTCCGTGTGCGTGGCTCTCTCTTCTTTTCACATTAAAAAAAATTGTCTGCTGCGATGTTTGAGGTCATGTGTCACTATACCATAGATGGCCTACTGCAATATCAGAGAAGTGATGTAGGAAGTGCCAAAAAATGTTGCTATAGGCCAAAAAATACAACACTTTTTCGGTGTTTCATTTTGCTGCGTTGCCCTAGAGTTAAAGGCAATATCTTTGCGACCCTAAGCAACATTGGTACTGTTGTTGCCATAGGTACTAAATTTACTAAAAATTGGGCCCTATAATCTTGACCCCAACATGTAGGGCCCACTAAAATCTGTAGCCCACCTTTACGGAATCCTGTTGTTTGACCCATATTCATTAATCTATAGTAACACTATTACCATCCAATGACAACACTTTGCTTGTTTATTACAACATTTAACATCACATACTGCAACATTATATCTTAGCTATGGCAATACCTTTTGCAATTTAAATTGGACAAGTACTATTGAAACATTATACTGTATCATTATACGGCAACATTACACTGCAACAAAGAACTCTTCATTTCAGATTAACTAGCAACACAAGTAGTACTTAGTCAACTACAAAATTACATACATACTTAAAAATGTAGCCAGTAAATTCATGTTTACAACAAGTACTTAAAAACACAGCCAGTACGTACTAAATTCTATTTAATAGAAAAAAGAAACAAGTTCTTGTACAACTCCATCACTTCCTCCTTCACCTATTGCGTTTTCAATCTCCTGCAAAATAAAGTAGTTTCAAAATGTGACATTAAATAAGATTAACAATTCTGAAACAAGTTTCTTAAACAAGAATTGTGGCCTATAACACACTGAAACCCATAGTAAAAGATCACCATTGTTAATGAATAAAATATGAGTAATTCTTTAGTACAACTAATGTTTTCATAGTGAATACACTATTTCAGCATAACCAAAGTCGTGCATGCCTCGGTTACAAACTGAGGCATCGCCTCATTTACATTTCAACACAAAATGAGAGGCATGCATGCATGCCCCCACTTACAAACAAAGGCAATGCCCAAAGCATTTCAGCACAAAAATAAGGCATGCATACCTCAGTTGCATTTCAGCACAATCCGAAAGGAATGCATGCCTCAGTTTCAAATTGATGCAATGACTCAATTTGTTCAAAGCACGAACGATATCAAGAAATGTAATAGTATGCCATAGTATAACTGAGGCACTACTTCAGTGTGATATGATTTGAGGCAATGCCTCTTTTGCTTCAGTAAAAATTTATACATGCCACGACTCCTTCAAATACAAACTCAACCTTTGCTTCAATTACGAACCTAGGCATTGCTTTAGTTACAAACTGACATGTGCTTCAGTACGATACAAGTGTAATCTGAGTAAATGCCTTAATTACTAAATGTGGAAAAGCATTTTAACTAATGGTGTGGATCACCACGTAAGACATGGAAATGTCTACTATAGCTAGAGCAACACATTTTTATGGCTAAGGTACCACCAAAAAATACAACGTTGCAGTAGGACCAAAATTTTATATCTGTTGCAATATTTTAGCTGACAACACCTTGCAAATCTTTTGCATAAGGCCATCTATGCCGTAGTGTGCGTGTTGAGTTTTCTTCTAGTGTTGTGTTCATTTTTGTCGTCTTTTTCCAAAGTGTTTGCTTTTTAAACAAAAAACACAGAAGTTGGTTTGCGTCTTCTTTATAAAATAAGAGAAGTTTGGATTTGCCATTTGATCCGAGATTTGGTCGCTGATTCAATTTGAGATGTTTGTCGTGTTTGAATCAATTTTGAGTTGTGCTTGGATGGTGTCATTTTATTTCTGTATCTGTTCGTCTTCTGTCTCAGCTCAGTGCCACGAGAGATGAGTTTATCTCACACTTGACTTACATGTCATGAATGCTAAATTCAACACAAATGAATTGTTGTGAAATGTACTGAATTGCTAGCAGAAATTTTTTATTTGATACATACACTTTTCATATATGACACATTATGACACGACATCTATATGACTCGTAGGTGCACCGATGATATATGATTTGTGATGTGATGATATCGATGCTATGTGACAATTTATTTATATTGCTCAATTCCCATAGATTTAGAAAAATCATTATGAGTTGAAATGATACATACTCAAACCACTGTATAGATTTAGGAAATGAAACTAAATCGATTTAGGATGCGAGTTGAAATGATATACACCCGGGATTCGAATTTACGCACGGCTTGAAATGATATATATCTGTGTTACCTGGCCTAGGTAGAAAGCTGTAAACGGGCACCGTTGGTCTATTTTGAGTAGTACTTTCTAAATATATTTTGATTTAATGAAGTTATTTAAATATTTTAATTATTTTAAAATTTAAATTCTTTTATAAGTAATTTAGTAAATCTTTTATTTTAGTTTATATTATTCAAATCATAAAATTAATATATAAATATAATTTGATAAGTAATAAATATAGATTTTCTTAATACTTTAAAATTAGTAAGATTTAAAAGAGAAGTTTGAAAGTAATTAAATTATTTAAAAGATTTCAAGGGAATTGAACTTATCAAATTTAGTTAAAGATAATTTCTAGATGTGATCTAAAGTTTATGAAATGGACTTATATGACTTCGTTAGGATTATAAACTTAATGAATTGATTTTAATAAAAGAATGAAACTAAATAACTTAAATTGAAGTTGTTTTATTAGATAAATGTTTTGTGTATAAATATAATTGAAGTTAAATATTTAGAATCAATGAGATTTGGAAAGTGAGAATGAATTGATATAGAACTCTTAAGAAATGGTGTAAAGGTAAATTGGAAATGAATTACAACGGTATGATTTAAGTAACAAAATACTTAAAACAACTTGAATTACATAAAGTAAACAAAGTACACATCAGTCATACATCGATAGAGTACTATACACTATTCAAAGAGCAGCAAAACAACTCAATAAAGAATTACAACCGAACCTTGTAGCATAGTGTCACAACATTGCTTTGTATTTCTAACATGAGGGAACAACAGTATTGAAACCCATATTTTCTTGAAACCATGACTTTTCTTCTAATATGCGAGCCATTGAACAAAATCGAACATGTCCATAGGAAATTACCATATCAGTGCCATTCAATTGTTCTAAGCAAATTAGATTCAAAGTAGGCAGGTAATGAGAAACCACAAAACGAAACAGCATGAACGAGAGCATTTATGCTTCACCGGCTATACTGCTCATGATAGTGGCAATGATATTCCAGATCACCAGGCTTTAAACAAAAACAGGTCAGAACAAGAATTGAAAAACACCTAATTCCATGAGAACCTTGCTTGAGCAATTACCTGAGTCCAGAATTTGGTAGAGCAAAAAAAAATCTGAAGAACATTCGATCACCAACCGTCCAACAGCACGACGAGTGCAAGTGCTTCACCAATGTGCTTGAAATGGTAGCAACCATGAACATATAGACCAACTCCAAACTAGATCCTGGAACAAAACGACCCCAAACTTCATGGTAAAGTACCAAAATCCATTAGCCACAAGCCTGTAGACCCCATCCGCTAGTAGCCATCATCCAACATCATCAACCAATCCATGTTGAATATCCCACTCCATCCAGATCCATCACTACCCGAGGGGAGAAACGCGGAAACTGAACATAACAAAGAAGTTACCACAAACCTTGGTCGAACGACGCCAAACCCTCACGGTCTTCACAAGTCGAAACAGCTCTGATTCAAGGATGAGCCACCACATGAAGGATGAAGGGAAGGCTTAAGCGATAAGGTCAATAGAAGTAGCCAAGTTTTGGATCTAAGAATGCGGGAGTTGAGGAGAGGCATTAGATAGGGTTAGATCTGAAAAGATATACACGGTTCGGTTTTGTTACCAAACGGAAGAAAGTAGGGACGAAGAGTAGAGGTAAGAGAAGCGATGTATTGATTAGAATGGAATGGGGAGATTATGGTGGAAGAGACGAAGAAAAGAAGGAAGGGATTGAATTCCCTGACGTCATTAACTTCAAGAAAACCGAACTGAACCCGTCATGTGATTCATTGAAATGAGGAAAAAAAGTTGTAACGAGGAAAAAATGACTTCATAATCATCCCTGTTAATGATTCACTATATGTATAAACCTCGTTTAGTTTTCTTAGGATAAGTGATAATGAAATCCGTCCACTAATGATTAGAAGTTGAATTTCGTAGTTACCCATGTCAGTTTATATTCTGAAGCACCGGGGTTGAGTTTACTGAAAACGATCGATTATCGTTTCGAACAAACCAGGATCAAATTAAGTATTCGAAAAGCACTTTGATTTGTGTAACGACCTTCCTTTTTAGACCGATTGAAGTCGGTAATTAAACCAACTTAAACCGTTCGAAAGCGACATATTGTTATTGCTTATGGGATTTAACATAGTCAAATCACGGAATCACATACAAACATTATACAATATATCATAGTGGAAAAAAATAATATGATACATCAAAGTTACAGAAATTTAATATAGTGGAAAGCAGGGCCGGTCCAACAAACTAGGTTGCCCAAGGCGACAATAATATTCGTTGCCCCCAGTAAATTGGCAACTACAGATAAGGAGCAGTAAAGGTTCAAAATCATTATAGTTTCATTGCAAAAGTAAGTTTATTTTACAATTTCATTGCAAAATTATTACATTTTCATTACAAATAAGGGACGGTAAAGGTTCAAAATTCTATAGCCTTCAGGCAAAACAAAAGCTTAACTATCATTGCAATTTAAAACCAAAGGTTCAAAATTATTACAGTTTCAGTTGTCCAAACTTTCATTTTTATAGTCTACAGGCAAAGCTAAAACAGTAAAACCTAACTTTCAAATTTATTGTATGCCTTCTCATTTACAGTTTTAATTGTATAAACTATTTCAGAAAATGTCAATGGAAGGGAATACTAATTTACTTACAGACTACAGTATAAATTATTGAAAACAAATATATCAATTTACTGTTCGGATTCCCAAATTCCAGTGTCAATCTTCCAAAGCACAGGCACGGCTGAAGCAATGGAGGTGGAGGCAAAATCAGTCGGATTCTTGAAGGTTCGCGGTATTCTATTAGTGACGAAATGTCTGTGCTTGTGGCGATTGGATTTGTCAGTTTTGTTTTTGATTAGCACGGCTGCAGGAGAAACATCGTTTTTTTTAGATATAGGATTTTCCGGTTTTCGTTGCCCCCTATCAGGCGGTTGCCCAAGGCTAAAATCTGATGGGCCTTGTGCTAAGACCGGGCCTAGTGGAAAGATAATAAATAGACTTCATTAATACAAGCAAAATGATAGAAATAATGGACAAGTACAAGTTCTTCCCGAAATCTCCAGCTTCGCCATATGCAAAAATCAAGCAGTAATACTCGGCCTAACCCGAGAATAAAGTCAAAAGAAATAATATACTCGAGTCAGGACTATTATTCTCATATAGGTGAATTAACTCAAGCAAGATATTCATAGAATGTCTTAATAATGAATAGGATATCAGAATTCATGTCATAATTAAAATTTTAATTTTTAATAAGATCTAAATTTCCACTTAGAATAAAATTTCCGTTTTAAGTCCGAAAATCCATACAATCGTTGGGTATATATCATTTCAAACCATCGTGATTCTCCTAGATCTATGGAAACTTACAGTGAGAGAAAATTTTCCAAAAATATCACACACAAATCAGCACAAATCATAATAGTCACTAAACAATTTTATGTCATATATCGAGAATGCGCATGTCACATATGCACAAATCACATAACAAATAATTCATTAATTTCCTAGAGGAATTCTAACACTACCTGTGACATCTTACTAGTATTAATTTACATAATCAAAATAATGGTCGTGATTAAGTAAACTCACCTTTCGTGGCTATTGCCAGAACGATGTGGTTCGGACTATGTCATTACGAGTTCCAATAAGCTTAATGTAAACTATGTCATTACGAGTTCAACAATCCTGATGGCGTTCAATTCCGACCTCGCTCGGAAAAGTATTACATTTTATAAATTTTCATTATATAATTAAGAACATTAAACGTAAACTAGTTAATTAAAACTGATTACCATCATCCAACAGTAACCAATCAAACTTCTCTCGGAAACCCACACAATCATTCTGCCTCATTCCTACCACGACCATCCGAATTGCACATCCCTTCTTCTGTCTCTAGCACAAACATCATTAGGATTGCTTACAACATAATCAACTACAACTCTATGACTCTATGTGATCTTCTTCTACTTCTTCAAACCAAAAGTCCGCTCTGAAACCTGCTAATTCAAACATCTTCTCATTTACAAATTTCACCCCTACCTTCAGCAACCTCACAACATTCACTAAATCCTCCAAGTAGCGCCACAATCTACAGTCAATACTACTCCATGTACAACTCATATACAAGTATACCGGTAAGAACTCCAAATGCTACATTTTCCTTGCATGTGGCTATTTTGCGCATGACTAGCAATTCAAGTTCGCACACACTCTCTTCCTTTTTTTCAATGCATGCGTGCGGAAGTATGCCCACCACTTACATGCATTCATACTTCCATAAACACACACACGTAACTTAACCACAACACCTCACATGCTTGAACCCCCTCCAAAACAAAGACTGGTGTAAGTGTATTTGCACATAAGTGAGTTCACATGAGCAAAGGAAATGAAGGTAGAGAATGGAAAAAGAAAGGGAATAAATAAAAAAAGTAGAAGGCTTCAAAATCAGATGACCATATTCGCTTGCGTGAATCAATGTAAAATGTGGCTTTGCTTCCCTATATGCATACTGGCGTCTGTTGCTTGAACCAAGAAACTCGGGTTGGTGGGACACGTAGCAGGGAGGTGGAGGGGAGCATGCAGGCATGTAGTGCTGCAGAGGTTGTTGAAAGGAAGATGGTGCACGTGCACAGGTGCTGGAAATTGGCTGTAAAGAGTTGTAGAGGGGAAAGGGCGGGGCCTGGCATATGCATGGTTCACATTTCATATGTGAAGGGAACCTCATGAATGTATTGAGTGTCCATTCCCTTTTTTATTTTCTTTTTTTCTCCTTTTCCCTTTAGTTTTCGTTTCTAAATGTTTTTTTTTCTGCTCACGATGATGGGGAAGAAGGAATTCAAGAGTGGAAAGAAGAGCACATGGAGATTGTTCAACAAAGAAATTACAAGTGTTGGCCTAACAAAAAGGATGAGTACAAGTGTCACGAATAAACTTTTTTTTTGAAATAAATCTTATATTTAAGAGCATTCCCAGCAGTAACGCCTTGTTTGAGCGTGGATCGCCTTGTTTGAGCGTGGATTCCCCCCACCCATCCAGCAGTCGGTGGGGGGACGCTCAGTTCTTTTTTTTTATTTGTAAATTTAACCGTAAACGGTTTTCTGAAAACCGTTTATGGGTTAAACGGTTTTCAGAAAACCGATTACCCTAAAAGGGTTTTCAGAAAACCGTTTGCAAATTATTATTTTTATTTCTAAAATCCGGTCGAACGGCAAAAACGTAGTTAACGGGTATAAAATTGAATATGTAGTAAATTTAAATTATAATATAATATATATATACAGCCGTTTTCGAAAAATTTAGAATACAATATGTCTAAATAAAGTTTGTGTCAAATATTAAAATATATTTTAAATAAATAACCGTTGGTACACATTAAAATACATTTCAAATTTAGAGCCCTTGCAGAATATTATAATTTTGTTTGAATTTATAGCCGTTATCGAATATATTTGGATACATTATTCTTTATATAGCCGTTGCAATTATGGGTTGAAGAAGCTATAAAACCGCTTCAGGTGTGCACATTTAAGCTTCACAACACAAAAAATGTCTCATAATGTCCACAACGACGATTCTGTTTACGAATCAGGTGCGCAAACCGAAGAATCAATAAACTCTAGCGAGACTGATCTGGATGATACTGATTCTGATTCCGACGAAGGCGATGAATTGTTGGGGCATACAAAATTTCTGCAGTTTTCTTCAGATAGCTCGACCGATGGTGATAATTTACTGATTATGATGCAAGCTGTTGTCGTGCAACAATTAAAGATTAACCAACATTTCCTAGCTGAAGGATCATCTCGGGGTAATCGAGGAGGCAGCACGTACGGTCGTGAAGACAAACGGAAGATGCGGGATCATAAAGGAGGTACTGCAAGATTACTTAGAGATTATTTCAACACCTCCTGTACGTATGGTCCTGAAGACTTCAGACGCCGTTTTCATAAGAGCAAGAATATGTTTATGCGCATTTTCAATGGAGTTGTTGTACACGATAATTATTTTGTTCAAAAACGTAATAGTGCCGGTACCTTAGGATGTTCGCCGTACCAAAAAATTATAGGCGCATTACGTGTAATAGCTCTAGATGTGTTTGATGAGGTTGTCCGAATAGGTGAGAGTACTATTACCTTAAGCCTTGAACGGTTTTGTGTAGCCATAATTGAATTGTACGGTGAGGAGTATCTACGTGCTCCGACGCAAAGTGATGTCAACAAATTGAAAAGGTTAGGAGCCAAAAGAGGATTTCCTGGAATGTTAGGCAGTCTAGACTGTATGCATTGGGAATGAAAAAACTGTCCTACAGCATGGCACGGCCAGTTTATTGGACATTACCTTAAAGCGACAATGATACTCGAAGTTGTTGCTTCACATGATCTATGGTTTTGGCATGCATTTTTCGGATGTCCTGGCTCAATGAACAATATTAATGTACTTAACCAATCACGTTTGTTTAAGAGCCTTGCACATGGAAAAGCACCTGCATGTGATTTTAATATTGCAGGAAATATATACGACATGGGGTATTATTTAGTAGATGGCATCTATCCTTCTTGGGGTACGCTTGTCAAAACAATTTCAGCTCCTGAAAAAGAGAAAGAAAAATACTATGCTAAAAGGCAAGAGGCAGCGAGAAAAGACGTAGTACGTGCATTCGGGGTTCTCCAAGCAAGGTTTGCCATTGTAAAAAATCCAGTTAAACTATTTAAGCCACAGGTTTCGAGCAACATTATGCGTGCTTGTATTATAATGCATAACATGATCACTGAAGAAGAAAGAGGAAAATTTCCGTCTTATTTGGGATATGATCCGGATAACACCGCAACTATTGTTGCTGATCGAAATCCAGCGACTCTTGAGGTATTTCTAAGGCGACTGCGTAAAATTAGGTCTAGGGAGGTCCATAGTAAAATGCAGGATGACCTGGTTGAGCATTTATGGCATACGAAAGGAACTACTTAGATATAGTCTATGCGGTTGTTGAACTATTGTAACGTTGTAGTACTCTATTATTGTATTGTTTTATGTACTTTAAATATATTGCCTTTCTATTTAATAGTGCAGCTAATATGCAAAATGCACGTTTGATGTGGACGACCCAACATATATGTAAATCCTTGACTCCTTAAAGGCCTTAACTCCTTATTTTCACAATTCAAAAGTGGACGACCCAAACTGTATGTAACTCCTTGACTCCTTAAATGCCTTATTTTCACATGTCAAAAGAGGACGACCCAAATCTGTAACTCCTTGACTCTTTCTTACCAGCACGACTTTTAATGTCAGTGGAGCACGACTTTTAATGTCAGTGGAGAACGACGTTTAATGTGAGTTGAGCATGCCTTTTAATGTGAGTTGAGCACGCCTTTTAATGTTCATGGAGAATGACTTATAGTGTCCATTGACTGGTCAGTTCAGTTGGATAACACACATAATATAGTTATGAATTGAAATCGAACTCAACGGATACATCCACACTTTCCAACTACATAAACCAAACGATACATACTAAATACGACACATAATATAACAATATACTACTCAAACTGTATAATATGATTATACTATAACCCGTACGCTTCGTGGCCGATGAAGTTTGAACGGTACTTGAAAAGATAGAGTGAGTCGTACGTCGACCGTTTCTCCTGAAATACGCCATCCTTTTTTATCTCATCAATTACTTTGCGGTAATTCATACAGTCGGTAGTAAATAAGTAGAAGGCGCTTCTGGTTGCTAAGTTGGGCCTCTGTACTCTACAACTAGTATGATTGTTGTAAAAATCATTGAGGGTTGCCCAAAAATCTTGATCTACCTCTTCTTCCGTATGTAGTACGCCTGCTTCAATATACGCCTTTATCAAAACAACGTAGTCTGAAGCAGTCCAGTTTTCGCTTGCCATTTCGAAGTGTGTGGTTAAACTACGATTCAAACGTTTAATATAGGCAGAGCAAAGTTAAAGCAAAGTACAGTAAAGTAAAGCAAAGTTAAAGTAAAGTAAAGTAAAGCGTCACACCATTCAAGGGAATCATTAAAATTTGTTTGGTTATACAGCTTGACAGGGTCAGAGCAATTAAACTTACCCTGTTTTCTATAGTTGATTGGAAAACGCAATGCAGAACATTGAATGGCTTATTATAATTATCATGCCTACTTGCATCCTTTGTCTTTATAAATACGGGGGTATGGTTATTTTCCTCATACTCAAAAACAAATCCACTTCTAAGCAAACAACAATGGCTGATCCCAACTCCTCCAATTTCTCTGGCTATACCGATGATAACATTGGTAATTTTACTAATTTATTATCTCAAGCCGACAACCCCTCAATGATTCCATCCCCATTCCTAACTCAAGAACAAAGTCAATTTCTCCACCAATTAAACCTCACCCAGCAGTACGGTAACATGTATGGCCAACTTCATAATCAAAACGTACACTAACAGATGGTTGCTCCGACCCCGGTACCTGAGAAAGGACAAGCCAAGGCCAAACGGTCTTACACCAAGCGAAAAACAAAAGAAACTCCCGTTCAAAGTAGCATGGAAAAAACTGTTGCTACTGGTAAAATATGGAAAGCAGCTGACTATAAAGTGCTAGCTAATGCATGGGTAAACGCGTCTGTCGTTGCTGAAGGTCGTTCTGGTGGTAAGTTTTTCTACCAAAGGGTTAACGATTTATACAACGGAGATCCTGAATGCGTGACACGAAGATCAATTGAGAGCACGAAGACTGCATGGTATAATTTGAATACTATGTGTACCAAGTACAAAGGGATAAAAGCATTAAGGGAGGATTCGCTTAGAAGCGGTCAAACATTCAGCGATTTAAAGGACGATTACGATACCATCTATCGTGACACCTGTAAAACTGAATTCATTGCTCATGCAGCATTGGAAATTCTTTCTTTTTGTCCATGTTGGGCCAATCTATGCGACATGGATGATGTATATCTTGTGGACAACGAAGAATCTAACTTAAGAAATGTAGCTTCTAGACTTTCGGTGGATTCATCCCCGGGAAATACAGTTGGATGTCCTATAGCTACAGACGAGGATGGGAACGACAGTACACCTGTGACTCCTAATTCGGGAATGATGTATGGTGGGGTTGAAACAAGGCCAGAAGGAATAAAATCAACCAAAAGAGCACTACTGAGAAATAAGGAAACAAAAGATTTGGCATCGTCTAGTGATAAACTAACTTCGTTGTTAAGTGATATATCACTCGCATTCGTCTCCAACAACGATGACCGTGAAAAGCGTAAAGAAAAGAAGTTGCAGATCATGGAGATGCAACTGCAGCAAGATGCCGCTAGAACTACAGCTCTCATACAAAGAACTGCTTACAAAGAAAAACGTGAAAGACGTATGAAGGAAAAGGAAGAGGATGCGTTTCTATTAAGGGATATATCTCATTTGACCGGACAGGCTCTTCAGTATGCTATAGCAAAAAAAGACCGTATATTGAGGGCTCAACAGAAACGATATCAGGAAGAAGAAGGAAGTTCCGAGATGTAGACACAGCCTATGTTGCTATATCGAGTGTGTTGTATCCTAGCTTTAGTTTTCTAAGTTGGCTGTATTTCTGTTATTTCTAGGTTGTTATTTCTGGCTTGTTGTATCCTAGTTTTAGTTTTCTATGTTGGGTGTATTGTTTTGTGGGTTATAAAAAAAATACTAGTTTTAAGTAATTTATATTGAAATCCATGTTCTAAATTAATTTGAAAACTTATATTTACATAAATTTACAAATTAATTCACACATATTAAATTAACACATTGAAAATCGTATTATATTAAAAAAAATCCAAGTTTTATACGGTTCTCATAGAACCGTATAAAAGGGGTATATGAAAACCGAAAATAACCCCTAAACGGTTTTCATAAAACCGTTTATAGCTTAAACGGTTTTATGAAAATCGTTTAGGGATTATTCGGTTTTCATGAAACCGTTTAGGTCTCGCCGCTCTAATTTGTGAAATGGCGAGCGTCGCCATTTCGAACTGCTCCCAACCCTCGTCGCGCCACTGCTGGAGAGCGTCGATTCCACTTTCCTCCCCATTTCACCTCCCCTCTACTCTTCTGGGAATGCTCTAAGGGAGAGAGAAAACGCATCCCTACACATACGCAAAAACGACTAGCAAAGCTATTTTATCCGAAAACAATTTTGTTAAAAATTGAGGGAGCAATCCTCTTCCTTGAATTGCTTGCCACTCCGTGATCTACATGAATCTCCTTAATTTTCACCTACAAACGCGGAGGAAAATTGAACTAATTGCAGGTTTTGACAAAAAACTTTTCGGGTATTGTAGCATTTCTCAAAAACGACACATCACCGATACTGCCTTTTCTATGCATGATTGCTAAATGCAAATCAAGTTTACTCAATGCGCACTAGTATATTACCATTATATCATTTGTGTGTATTAAATATTTACACAAAAAACTAGGTTATCCAAAAAAAAAAGAGGACTAAAATCCTTTGTGTGTATTAAATATTTACAGAAAAATAGATTACACATAAATTATACACTGAAAGTATTAAATATTTATACAAAAAACTAGGTTATATGGAGACTATATTCATAGAAGTAGTAAGGACAGTGCAGTAATTTTTGCAAACTGCATTGAGTAATTTGATTTGCATTTAGCAACACCCTTTCTACGCGTTTCAGACACAAAATCACTATGATGGACTAATCAAACCGACTTTGTCTGATTTTGTTAATTCTACGGTGTTAACAAAAATTGTTGTCCGTCTGAAGCCCGACACCCGACAATTCCCATCGCGTATACTATTTCTTCCCTAAATCTTTCCAACCGCTCTACTGATTCTTCTCCGGAAAATTTCCCCAAATCTTTCGTGCTCGTCTACTGATTCTTCACCCGATATCAGCCTTTATCATGCACTCTGTATATCTCACCGTCAATAGTTATTTTTATTCAACCATCAATTCCACTTCTTCCTCTCCAATACTGCAAATCCGAGTAGTATCCCGCCTCCTCCTCGGATAACGCTGCCGCTCCCTCCGATTCACATGCCGCATCTAAAATACGGTCGATTGAAATTTCCTGCAATAGGTATGTGTATGTATTCTTTCAGAATCATACATTTTGATTATCATTTGCTTTTGATATTACTTACCAGGCAACCAAATCACCTCTGTACTGCCTTATTCCATGTGTTTATGTCAGAATCAAATGGAACTATATTATGTATTGTATTTGGATTGGGAAACTCAACAAGCTTTAACAGGAAATTTAATTAATGAAGTAAAAGTTAGCAAATTATGCACAGTAAAGCTCAAAGATATGGATTTGAGGATGTTTGATGGAATTAATTCTTTTTTATATCTGGCAAAGTGTCTAGGTAGGTGGAGAATGGTGTATTTTTTATATTATGTGACTTTTGATGTATTTGCTTTACTGGACATTTAACTCAAATTGGGTTTAATACTATGTAAGTATGTATGTAAGATAAAAGTGGTGCAAAGCTAAAGTTTGAGAAAGAAGCACTCCTACCAGGTAAATAAAAAAATGAACAAATGAATGAATAAATCAGCCTATAATTAATGGCGATGAAACTACATGGAGTTTATGAGATGCCTTTGGGCTTTTGATAAGGAAATGCTTTCCTTTTTTCTGACCGCTCTTTTAATTATTTTCTCTTTTTCTTGTGTATTTGCTTCTCCATGACTCTTTTACTACGTTTCATATGGATTTTCTGTTTTATGCGTGGTGAGTGTGATATGCAGTCTTCCAAATCTATCAGTTAATTGACAGTATTTAATTTGTGTGATCATTCTACAATCACATTCAATTAGTTATGTTACCATTTATCTTTATTTTGGTGTATAAAAGGGAGAATAATAAAAGTTGGAATAATAAAATACTAGGCAATGCCTTAATAAGATTTATAACAAGTATTCATCTTTGCATTTTCCTTAATATTTGATTTCTATTTGCATGCCCTCTTTCAAATTATGTTCAACCTATTAATTCTAATTCAGTTTTAGTTTTAAATGGGATCAAAATCAGTAAGTCTGGTTTGTTAATATGCATGTAATTTATATTATTGAAGGAAAGATAACAAATACTAGGAGAATATATACTATATAAAACATTAATTAAAGTAAGTTTGTATGATTAAGCATGTCTCTACTCATTCAACTCAAAAGGAGTTGCCGCAACGCCAAACAATTTTCATGATTAATCGTGTGGTGGCTCCATATTTTAGTCAGATTAAACATGTTTTTCTGGTCAGTCAACCAGTGCCGTTTGGTTGTGATTGATAAACCCAGGGTGATTAACTTTTCTCTGACCGGCCAGACAGTACCATTTGGTTGTGATTCCTTGTTGTCCGTACAAACAGCCGTACGGTGACATTGAGCTGATGGTGTATAATTTTAGATGCTTAAATACAGATATGGAGATGGGCTATATTTTGAGTAAAAGTTGTTCTATTAAGCTAAAAAGCACCGTGGGTTTGAATCATTTGGATATGAATTGTCTAGTGCAGTAATCTGATAGAGCAATAACCAAATATGGAAAATAAAGCGTAACAACGTTGAACTTGCATTTGATATCTTTACTTCCACCCTATAAAAAGGCATATTTTTATTCATATAGCTAGGGGTGTTACGGCAACCATCAATTTCACCTCCAACCGTAACCGCAACTGTTGTTAATGGTTAACAAATTTTATAGTTGTTACCGTAACCGTCTAACCATTACCGCAACCATCACCGTAAATTTACATTGTTATGCATAAATAATTTAAGTTCTAACTTTAATTTTAAGAATTAATTTATTTATCTATGAAACAAACCATCTATGTGCATGTTGTCTATAAATAAAGATGCAAATAATTTATATATATGTTATTTCTCTAGCTTAAGTTATTAAAAACATTTTTTTTATGAAATACTACAAAAAAATCATGTGCGGTTAGTATGGTTTACCGTGGTTATCAAAGTTCACAACCATCACCGTCACCGTTACTGTAGTAGACAGCAACCGTACGGACGGTTAGTGCGATTCGACGGTTGAACGGTCCAACCGTATCAGCCCTACATATAGCAATGAGCAACATAATATTTAACATAATGTGGTAATATTTTATATATGTAAGTTTCAATACATAGCATGCCTGAAATAATATAAAATTTCTTTGAAATTGAGAGTTTTAATAAAGGTGAATCAAAAAAGGTGATTTTTTTTTTTTTTTTTTGTATATTAGATTTCGAATATGAAACCTTATGTGTACAATTTTGTATATGATTTTTGGCTTTTTTAACATACGTAAGACATGTAATGAAACTCCGGCAACTCAAGGCATAATGAAACCTCTTTAAGTTTAGAACTGTTAGGTTACAAGATGTAAACAGTTTATAATTCATATTAAAACTGATGTTTTAAACTTAAGTTTATAAACTTTGAATCATAGTTATCAAGACTAAGCGCAGAAAAGCCGAAGGCTCAAGGGTTGTGCCTTTTTACAGTTTGAGTGCGTCTTTTTGTAGTTTGAGGCGCTTTTTTTTGCTAAATTCAATTTTTATTTATAAATAACTAAATAAAAATTTTAATTGTTCAATAAATTATAAAATATGGTTTAAAAATTGAATCTTATTAATAAAATATGTAGATAATTGAATGAATTATAAAATATGGTTTAAAAATTAATTTGTAGTTTGTAAAATAGCAGATCAAACTTATGCAAAAGGCACACAAAAAAGCCCAAGGCTTAAAAAAGGCCCAGGCTCAATGTTTGCGCCTTGACTATTATGCTTTGAGTTTATTCATCCACAGGAGATATGTAATGAAACTTTTGTTACTTAAATTTAAAAGAATTACTGCTATGAGGAGAAGCTATCATATAGACATCAGATGAATAGAAAGAATGCCAAATGAATGGATAGTGACTATAAAGATGAACACATACTCCATAATTATGTTGACATTTACAGCATCCTCACATGCATCATAAAATTTGACCAAGTTTTTATGCACAGAGAGAGCCATTAAGATTTTGACCTCCCTGCTAACATCCTCAATTGCTATAGCTGTTGTCATGTGAAAAGAAATTTCGGCTAATCAATATTTACTCTTGAAAGTTGAAAGCAGTTTGGTTATTTATTTATAAAAGACTAGACTAGTCATTAATGCTCACATGCATCATAATAGCAGATAGCTTTTGGGTATGCTACATGATAATTAATTTTTCTACTTCCATTCATTTTTTGAGTAAGCTAGGCTAGTAATAATTAATATGCACTGTTGATGCCTCCATGCAGGTTTGCTTGAGCCAAATTATATATCTGGTTGCACAATAGTAAAAATTACGCTTTATTCCCGTTGTTTGCAATTCTATTGATTCCCCGGGTTTCCCCAATTTAAACCAGAAATGTGTTTATCAATCTAACCTACATAATTGCTTCCAATCATATGTTTTATTTTGAAAGGCTTACACAAATTGAAAAATGTATAGACCTATCTTCAAGATTAATAAAGAAAGAGCAGCTGAATGCAATGTCTATTGGATAAGTGGTAAATGAATAAAACTGTATTTTTTTAAGAAAGTTATTTCATTTTCGATTTAAAATTCACTACAAATTAACTAAAACTACTACGAAAATGAACAACCATCATTTTCTCTTTTTAATAACTTGGTTAACTTTTGATGCATTTACAAAACTCATGCAATATTCTTCTTAACTTTCAGGATTTTATGGAACTACACGCGTACCTGTTATGGATGGACTTCAAAAGAGAATGAAACATTTCATGGATAATTATGTTATTACTAAGATGTCAAAGTTCTGCAATATTTGAACCATTAAACCAATTTTTTTAACCTTTTTCATGAATATTTATTTGTATATATAATCTTCACGCTTGATTACTTAAAATAGTTATGTTTTGTTTTTAATAATATATGTAATTTTTCTTTTATATATTGTCATTCGTATGTAGTTTTAGATAATTACAAAATACAACAAAGTAAAATTTCTTTTTATCAATTATGTAGTATTACAAAGTCGTTTTCTCACCGTTATGCGGTTATACTAGTTAATATTTGAATTTGACGAAACGAAAAATGGCGTTTTCTTCACAATGCAGTCTAGTATTTTTAGTTTAAATTCTCTTAAATTCCGATAACATGTAATTTTCAGTGATTTATTAAATGTTTAACTAAATTAACGCGAATGAAACAAACTTGCGTATTTTAGTACGAAATTTATTTCTTCACTATGTCTAGTTAGACGTATCTCAAACGTTAAATTTTGGAATTTTATCTCACATTTCAAATTTTATTGTTATTTATGGTATATCTATTGCCGCTACTGCAAATCAATCGTCAAAAATCGATACAAATGGAGAGAGCAAACATTGACATTTTCTTTATATAATTGCTTAGATCACTTTTATATGACAATATTAAATTTCAAAGTGTTCACCACTTTATAAATTTAAACTTGGTTGAACGATCAAGACAAGAGCAACATTAATAATCAAATAAGCGTTAATGTTCTAATTAAAACCAAGTTCAAAAAAATTAAAAAAAATTCTCAAGTTAAGTTACAGATTTATTTCAAAATCAATTTAAAATATTCAACAAATAAATATCAACTAATGAAATGTTAATAACATTAAAACTTAACTAACCATTCATATCTACATAAAAAACTAAATTTATACTTAATACAAATCAAGTTAAATAAGCTAAGTTTAAATTTCTAATTAAATTTCAAGTATAAGCATTAATTTTAATATTAAATTAATTAACTCTATAATTTAAATGATGAAAATTCTGGTTCGTTACAATTTGGCTGAGCGACGAATGTGGATTGCACCGACAATGATGAAAACAAGAATAATTTAAGGATTGGAGTTTAAGATGGAAACTTTTTTATGGAATAGATTGCTTGTTAAGTGTGTTGTTATTGGCACTCCAACAAGTATTAAGGGGGGTCATTTTATAAAAACACTCAACTCTTTGAAAAATTGTTAAGCGGCTTCACAAGCATATTATTTCACACTATTCAATATTTCTGGATTGTCCCTTTAAATTAGATTAAAAAAGAACTTATTCAATAAGGGAAACCGAATTAAAATAAGCAGTTCGTCGTCACTACACCGAATGCATCACTTTTTCAATTATATATGAATTCGACAGTGTTATGTCAAAAATTAATAATAATTTCGGTTCATTTTATCAGTAATAATAAAATTCGACATATTTATGTCAACAAAAAAAACAGTTCGATCCTATTCCTCCGAAAACGCTTATCTTTTAGGATTAAAAAAAATTGATGTATGCGAATCGAAAAAAAAAAATACTACGGCTCTTGCAATATTTGTTAAGGTAAAATTACCATTATTTGTTATGGGGCTAAATATGTAATAAGGTAAAATTACCTTTATTTGTTAAGGGACTACTTTCCTCATTGGTATCCCCCTTAACAATTTCTGGAAAAAAAAATGGCCCCTCTTTAACAATATTTGGAGTGTCAATAACAATACCCATATATTGTAGCAATGGTCCCTTTGTTCTAGAATCTTCATATTTCAAAGGACTATTTGTTATTAATCCTTAAGGTGATTCTTGGTAGGATGTAGTAAGAGGAAATCCTTCAGTTTGGTCAAACCCAGGATGACTTGTATGGATGAATGTTGGACATTGAATTTCATGTCCATGTACATTGGTTTTTACAAACGTGCATCTATTGGTAATGTGAGAGACAAACCCTCTTATACCGTCCCTTCCTTGAGGCAAACAAACTCAAGGTTTGTGTTTAATAGGAATCCATTATTGTGTTGAAAATGGTGATGTGACATTTCAAGATGAAATTATTAACGAAAGGTAAATACGTGACTTTTAGCCCTATCTACTAAGAACATGGCAAAAACAAGAGTACGCTTCAGGTCAAGCGGTGGGCCACCATTAGGAATCATCATTCCTATTTTAGGTGTATTTTCGATTTGGTTGCATGTTGGCATTATAGACAATGTCATCTAGGTACAATATTAGGGGTGAGGTAATCCAGATTGTCATGCTCGAGCAGCCATACAACCCTAGTTCATATGCATACAAGAGGTTCTTATCACACTCTAGTGCATTTTCTAGGGGTGCATCACGGATGGTAGTCTCTTACCTTGCCATAGTATGCAATTCAATCTCCAATACGTGCCTTGTATTGTTTTACTTGTATACCAATTATGATGGAATTATATATATATATATATATATATATATATATATAACAATTTTAGCTAAGATTCATAAGTATTTGTATATAGATCTTTTTATGATATCTTGAGATTTTCCATAAAATACTTTCGTTATTCTAAGTTAAAACCCTGTCCGTGTTTATGAGCAATGTGATCTTACAAGATACTATTTATTTCAAAAGATTTTTCAAATATAAAAAATAAAGTTTCTTGTTACTTAGATTTTTTTCACATTGGTTTTTCAGACTGTCTTGAGTGTTATTTCGCGATACTGCTTGGGTCAGATAGAGCATATTTGATAGGTTGGTTAGGTACGTTGTTCGAGATAGGTTTTACAACAATCGATTCTTAATTTTCCATTGTACGAGTATTTTTTGTAGCTATGTAAGTTGTTCGAGATAGGTTTTTATAGCTATCCAAGTTAATATTAGTCGGTTACTCTGACGTTGTATATGTATATTGAAATAATTCAGTTTATTTCATAAAGTTTAGTTATATACTATTTGTTTTCTGCTGAGATTGTGAGATTTTGTTCTATTGTATTTTCCTTTGTCCTCTAAAGATTTGATTTTCCGAGCTATTTGGCACATAAATATCGTAGATGTATTCGTGTCGACTCTAAGGTTCGATAATAAAAATAAAATAAATAATGATGATAATAATATATATATATATATAAAAAGGGTTTAAAATAACCAAGCAAATAAAAAGTCGTCCGATAAAGGTTTTTTTTAAATAATAATAATAATAATAAGTAAAAATGTTCAATAAAAGTGAAATAAAATCTAAAATAGTAAATAAAAAGTAAAAAGGTTCAGTAAACGTGGAAAAAAAAAGCAAAACAAAACACTATGGTTCTGGTACATGGATTGCCAATTTCCATGCACTCCTATCAACTACCAGCTCTTCCGATAAACTCCAGTTACTTAAATCTCTCTTTATTATCTCCTCCCATGTCATTTTAGGTCGACCTCTACCTCTCTTTGGGCCTTCGGCGCGACCTAGAATTCCAGCGCGTACAGGTGCATCGTATGGTCTACGTTGGATATGTCCAAACCATCTCAAGCGGTATTGGACTAACTTCTCTTCAATAGGTGCAACTCCAAGTTTTTCCCGAATATCCTTATTTCTAATCCGATCTCGTCTGGTATGCCCACAGCTCCAACGCAGCATTCGCATCTCTGCTGTACTTATCTTCTGGACGTGTTGCCTCTTAGTAGGCCAACATTCCGCACCATATAACATTGCAGGTCTGATTGCTATCCTATAGAACTTTCCTTTAAGCTTCTGAGGAATCTTCCGATCACAGAGAATGCCAGATGCTAGTCGTCATTTCACCCATCCTGCTTGAATTCTAAAACTAACATCCTTATCAATCTCTCCATCAAACTGCAACATAGATCCTAAATATCGAAACGATTCCTTCTTGGGTACTACTCTACCGGCCAGGGTAACATCTCCGTCGTCTGACTTGACACTGCTAAACTCACACTTCATACACTACACCAAATAGCTCATTTAGTCACATTTCCACGGCCTCGTTTCATAAGGGTTATATCCGTGACTAAGTAATCACGTTTATTACCATTATAACCAGTCTTCATGGTTATAACCGTTATAACATTTGCTAATACTGTAAATAACGTGGATGAGAAAGGAATTTCACTTTATTTTTGTGTCTTCACGCATTCACACTTATTCTTTCCACCTTAAACCATTTTAACGCTTTTTCCCCAAAACTTTCGAAGCCGCTAGGGTTCTTCCTCCTTTTCGTTCTACAGCCGCAGCCGCCGACGTCTAATTTGCGATCGACTCATCCTTGGTCTGTCAGCCTTCTCCTCATCTATTCAGTTGCTCAGGTAATTTATATATCGTTGAATCTTTTCTTCGATGGGTGTTAGAAATTTAATGGACTCGGTTATGTGAATAATTGCAGTAGAATACATAAAAAGAAAACATGTGCCCGAGGGTCCTTCACATCAGCCATACATCAGATATTTGTAGGTAGAGACGACCATGATTCTTTCTGAAATTTCATTAGGAGAGACTTGAGCTAGAGATGAAGTCTCTACATAAATCAGAGCCTCCAATTAGACAAATTATATGATCAGTATCGATCCTTCCAAATATTGGACCTGTTTTTATTTATTTATTTATTTATTTTCGAAAGATGTTTGTTGGTTATTGTTACTAAGATGAATAATTTAATGGGATTGGTTTTGTGAATAATTTCGGTGGCCGGTTTTGTGAATAATTTAAGTAGTTGGTTTTGTAAATAATTTCAGCAGCATTTTGGTAGACTTTCAGTTTAGGAGCATTTGTTTGCTCAGATTATGTGTTGTACAGTTCAGATGTGTGCCGACGTAATTGATAAGTAATTTAAGTTTGTGAAATATTTCACTCATATTTTACTGGTACATGAACAAATGTTAAAGTCAGTCGCATTCATGACAATTGTTGTTTGGGATGCTCTACACCAAAAAATAAATCTGGAATTTTCACTCCTAGGCATTCTTTCCGGGCTTACTGTCTAAAGATTTGCCTAAACTTGCCCGGAATAAGGTATACAATTTCACGTAAGAATCAAAACGTACATTTTGAAATTGGCTAGTTATTATTTAGGATTTAGTGATGCGTATAAGCATCAATGGGTTAGTTTTAAACAGCTTGTTTTTTTATTCATTTCCATCCATGTTCAAAATCCCAAAATTTCAATTCATACTAGTACAATCTTTTGATTCGGTCATTGCCTCAAAAAATAATACAAGCTTTACTACATGTATTTTAAACAAAATTGTAATTTGCCATTCGAGTTCCTATTGATATCTAATATTTTGTTTGCATTAATGGTTTGTTACTCCTTGTTTTGCCATTTAATTCATTCACAAGTCTAGATGTTCACTCTGTTAATATGGATGAGAGTTGTAGGTCTAGCATCATATATAGTTTATATATTATACTAGAAATTGTAACATGCAGAATATTTTTCATATAAATTAAAATAGACAGATATAAATATTTATTTGTCTATGTATTTCTGTTATACCAGAATGGTATATTTGAGTTTTATTAAATAATCATTAAAATATCAGAGCATATCGTACTATACTGGGTAGTGAAGAAGCATTGTTTTCATGTTTGAACTGTTAGCTTAGTTTAGAATTTTTGGTGCTTCATTTCATTTCCGTCCAGCACCGTCTTTTGTGAAGTGAAAACTAGCTATACATGGTGGATTTGAATTCTTTTTACGCTTTAAAAACTGTATTGTTAAATAAAATGGACAGTGCCATGTAAATTTCGAATTTCCAGAGAGTATGCATCAAAAAACTCATGACATGTGCTTTGATAATTAACAAAAAATATCCAAACTTTACCCTGTCCGCATAGAGGCATGTATGAAAGTGTTTTGGACTAGAAGCGTGGTTCCTTGAATCTCTAAAACAAAGTTATATCTGCTAAAGGAAAAAGCTATGATTGATGTCCAACTTGCCTTTTACTTTAATATACCAATCAATAATGATAACTTACAAACAACATGTTAATAGACTTGTGCACAGGATTTCCATATTTCCTTTTTTTGGGCTGCATCTAAGTAAGTCTCTTCAGTATTGAAATTAATAATGGAATTGCCTTTAAGTGCAGCGTTATTCCATGATACGTTGGTCAATCAATTCAGGAATTTCATGATCGTTAACTTACTTTGGCAAATTTGTCTTTAAAATTATACTTTCACGTAGTGGTCTTGCAAATTTGTCCTTACCTTGAAATTTTGATTATTGTATGCAGCTAATTAAGGAAGACATGAAGATATGTGTTAATAAAATGGAGGTACAATGTGTACTGGTGGTGGAGAAGGAAAAAATTCATGATGGAATTATCGAGTACATAATTAATGTGTTGCTAGATAAGATGCATGGATATAGCAACAGTGGTGGAGGAACTTTGTACTCGGCGTAGCAGGTATGAAACAAATTTGGCATTTGATTGTCTAATTTATCCATTATTGGTTTTCTTTGACTTAAGTTCCCATAGATGTTAATTAAATTTAGATGATTCTATATTCAAATATCTGTCTATATATGTACCTGTTCTCTCTCTCCTTTGTCCTTATACATATTTTTGTTATTTGAACGCTTTTGCTGCTAATACGCATTTGTTGATGTTTGTCCTTTCTTTTAATAATGTACTTCAATCATTCCAACATTTGATTTTCTTACTCATTTCTAACAATTTAGCAGTGTTCTATTTCATTATAGCTGATTGATTAAATATTTTTATAGTACCAGATGTTTCTATAAATAATTTATTCACTTAAGGAATATAAAACATGCACTCATTCTAATACAAATAATTGCTGAAATATTAGTTACATATCACAAAAATTGTAACTTTAACACTTAGCCAAATTCACCTAACCTTCCTAACGATTTAATGTTTGAAAAGCTACTTGAAAAATAAATGAATTTCAAACAATCATTAAGTGTATTATGCCGAAGTTCACTGCTAAACTGTGTGATGTCAACTATTTGTGCAATGCCCTTCTAAAATTCGAAAAGATTATCCTTTTCTGTTAAAATATAATCCCTTTGTTTGAATGAAATTAATATATAAATATCTTTATTACCAAAAAAAGAAAAAAAACGGTATGCAATAATTCTTTAGTGTATAAACTCCCTCACTTGCTATTAGCGGTTCATTATTGAATTAATAGAAAGGACGGGCAGTTACATGAAGACATAATATTCTCGATTTGACTACAACTGTATATCAGAAAGTAAAGTAACAAAGTGTTTTGTAATATGATTTTTGTTTCACTACTCTATGAACCATGCAATTTTATGCCAAAAACGAGTAGCAAGACGAAATTTAGAGGTATGGACAATAACATAATAGCCACTGTAAAATTGTTAAGCTTTGCAATCCAGACCTCAAGCAATGGAAATTTTAATGAAATTGTTTTGTATGCACATAATAATAATTGGCCTTTGATTTATAAAATTTTATATAACCATGGATTTGTCAATGCATTGTAGTTAAATTTTAAGAAATTTATTACACAACAAACATATCACAGGAAATTAAAATCTTTTTGTATTATATAGATTCTATATAGTGATTAAAAAAACTAAGTGATTTCCATCTACCGGGAATACATCACAAGACTAATTTCAATTCATTGATGGTTCTGAATCCTTTAATTCTGTTAATTCAAATGAATATATATCCAGAAACAACACATGAAAAAATATGAACCTCTGACAGTTGGGTTTGGATAAGTTAGCAAAGAATCCTTTATTTAGGATATCCATTTGCCGTCATCTGAGCGGAACCAAATAAGAGTAACTTGGTTCAGAGTATATTCCATTATAGTTGATCTAGAAGAGGTAAATCTTTTCATTCGGATCTAGCAGAGATAGACCAAAGTCATTTAGTTTTGAGTATAGATCATTAGAGAAAAACTAATCCAACAAACCTTGAATCTTATAATTTAATACAGCAGGTGAGAAAAATAAAATTGATTTGTTGTACACTTTGGGGTATGAAGCTTTAATATTAGCTATCAAATATTTGGTATAAAAGGTATAGAGCAACAATAATAAAAAGTCAATGTCAAGCCAAATCCATAAAAAATGTATACACAAGGAACAAAAAATAGAAAACGGAACATTTATACAAATATATATATGATTGATGCATGCCATGCAAGAAATTGTCAAATTATAGCAATCTTCCAGTCTAAGCATTTTTGTGTTACTATATGCATGATTGGTGCATGGCATTGCAAGAAATTTTGCACAACTTTGTTTTGTTGTTACAAATATGTCAATAATCTATACCAATATTTTCAAATAATTCAATGGGATATTATAGTTTCTTTATTCACGTGCTATTACATTGCATTACATTATGCAAGATGATACCCATTATGTTCTGTTTGAGTTGTTCACTACCACATTAAAAAAGAGATTAATATCTCAAGGATGTGTACATAGCATCATTTCATTTATCTTAGTCAAATAGGTAAACGTATATCAAGGCAACCTGTATTTATCAAATGATACTACTTCCTTGGAATCAAATAAATTTAGTGAATGGATGTAAATACTTATGACACGTTTTACATAAAGCAACCTCCAAGCATGAGAGAAAAAAGGATGTATGAATCAATTCATTTAAATTACAACATTGGTATTATTATGCATGATAAATTTTTCCAGCCCTGAAAATAGTACTGTGTTCGTATAGGCATAACTTTCAATCGGTTCATCTATTTTGGACGATCTTGCACTTTTTGAAAAGCTACGAACACAAAGAACTATTTTTGTTTTAGGCATATTGCAAAATTTTCAACTTTATTAGGCTAAAAATGCAGTTCTCTGAAGTGGACCTGCACATAGAGTGTAAGAGCATATTTGTATATTTAAGGGTAAACCTTTATAACCTTTATCATACTTCATACTTTTATAATCTGAATATTTCGGAAAGCGAACACGGCTCATAACAATTTACTTTAGAAATCACAACTTAATAGAGCAGTCTGTTACATAAAAACTTGTCGGAAAGTAGTGAAATTTTCTTTGACAGTGTCTTGCTGCTTGAACATGTTGTGTGAAGGTCTGTAATTTAAAAATATAAGCATTGTTCTTTCAAATTATATAGAAAGCAGGGAAGTTAACAAATGAAGTGGAGCTTCCTGAAAATTTTGCAGGAGTTCACAATATTTCTTGTGTATCAAACTTAAGGTAATATGTTATTTGTTATTTGTTGAATATGCATTGTTTTTCCGTCTGTATTAGAAGGGGGTAATATGCATTGTTTTTCGGTCTTGACTTATATATTGTTATTTGTTGAATATCGTAGGCTTCGGTTGAGACAGTGGAAGCAAGACAAAGATCATAAGCTGGCTATGAAACTCAAAGTCTAGGTGAATTCGAGCGTCCAGCATTTCTAATGTCATATGATGCTTGTTCTATTCTTTACATTGATTTTTTTTAAGCTTGTTTTGTATAAATGGAGCTCGACATTAATGTAGATCTCGGAACAGCCTTGCATGAAGCCATGTTCAACATCTTTTAAGATGTGAGATCTTAAGAAAAGGTTGAGATAATGAGAAAAGAAGCTTACCGTGTTTATGGTGTCTTAAAGGTATGATTTATTTATTTTATGCCAGTCTTGCAAATTTGTTGGTGTTGATGATATTTTTAACGACAATTACATGATATATTTCTTAGTTTAAATTTGTTGCTTGTAAATTCTTACATATGTGGTAAAGGTAGAAAAGTCATGTCAAATATATAAAGTAGGACCATCATTCAAAATGGAGTATTATATGTTTCATTTCGAGGAACATATATGTTAAGTTTTTTTTTTTTTTTTTTTTTTTTTTTTTTTTTTTTGAGAAGGTATATGTTAAGTTTGTTATGATCAAAACTTACCTTTTACATAAAATAGAAAAATGCAATTATCATACTTCACAAATATAACTAATCCATATCTACAAATTAATCCTTTTTTTTTTAGAAACAAATTTAATGTCATTCAAATTCCACTATCAAAGATGGAGAGAAAAACAAATTGTGGACATATCTTCCTTCACACAAGTGAGCTATGCGACCAAAAGGAACATGTACATTAAGTATGGGAGAATTTGAGAATAATTAAGGTAGTCAAAAAGAGGTCAATACTAAATAGGTAATAGCTACAACCTATCCTTTCCATGCTTGTTTAGTTTTCTTGATTGACATGATCTTCTTTTTTAAAACATTGGCTTCAGTAAATTCTTAAATGGTAATGGTGGATTTGGGTGATTCTTTCCTTTTAGCCTTCTTTTCCTTTGTTTAAGATTTTGGGATGCACCCACATTAAATGAAGTCAGCATAAGTTGGTCATGATTTGCATCTTCAATCATAACTGCTTTAATGCAAGCATCTTTTTCAACTCAGTTATCGCTTATTACCTCTTTACATTCAGAAACTTCATTCTCGAATGGTACATCATCTAATACTATGCATGCAGGCTCCATGACTTCTATGGAAATCAGCATATGTACATGATATTTTCTTGCCACTTTATAAATTATTAGCCATAATAAATGTACATAATATTTTCTTGCCACTTTATAAATGTACAATATTTTGTTATGCAAGAAAGACAGTCTGCTTGCAATAGCAATTTGGACTGATACCTGATTAAAAAAAATTATGATAAATTAGCCATGTATAACATTATGTTAAAATTACATGCTATATATTTTATCATAGAATTTTGTTATTAAGTTAGAGAAAAAGTAATCGTGGAGTATAATGTTCTTTTTATATGTAGGAACTGCTTTTGAAATATAGTGGGATTTTTTGAGATCGCTTCCACTTTTAAACATTACTGGAAAAAAAACCAAAGTGGTAAACAGCAAAAAAAAAATCATCATACTCAAATGTGTGTTGTAAGTTTCTTTATATATGATTATTTTGTTATTTGTTTAATGCTTTTATTTTGTTTATTTATTCAATCTTTTCCTTCTGTTCTTCCTTTGATTAATTTGAAACCATTGTTTGTCCGCCGTTTTTTATATATTAGATAATGAATCTTGCATTATTGCTGCTTTAAACAGAATGGTTTGACGGTGAAGAACGAGACAGGCATGAGGGTTGTTGCTGTTATCTTTTATACTTATTGCTCCACATGCCATATTGTTAGCATCCACATATGTCAGGTATGACAATCTTATTTGTATTTCATTGATATTGATAAATGCGTGGGTATGGTTTGAGAATTAAGAAAGAAAAAAAATAGTAAAGATTCTTTATGCCAGAGTTGTTTTGTTTTTGTTAAAGAAGAACATCTTAGCATCTTTCTATGTTAGGTATGCTAGGAGACTTTTTTGTGGTTTTGTTTTAGTTAGATAACGATCATGTTAACATATTTATATGTCACCTATGAAAATATAATTTGCATTTAATTAATACTGACACAT
Source organism: Allium sativum (assembly GCA_030737875.1). NCBI lineage: Eukaryota > Viridiplantae > Streptophyta > Magnoliopsida > Asparagales > Amaryllidaceae > Allium > Allium sativum. The sequence continues at coordinate 170,082,644 of CM060923.1, forward strand.
GTATGGGTACGATTTGAGAGTTACTAAAAAAATGATGAAAATATGTTATAGAATCCCTTTAATTGTTCCGTTTACTGTTTTGTTATATGGTTGAAAAATATCTTGATATTATTTTACTTCGAAAACATAACTACAATTTGATTGCAACACATTAGAATTTTATTTTCTAGTTTCAAAATAATGATGTTACAAGCACATCAATGAAAAATTTCATATATTTTGTTCACAGCATCCAAAGTCATAAGTTTGTATATAACACAGTCTTCATAGTTTGAAACCATCCTGTTTGATAGCAATAAGATATATATAAAAGATACTTGAAACAAATTAAAGAAGATGAAACATGTTTGTATAATAGTGTGTGTGTGTGTGTCTATATATATATATATATGTATGTATATATATATATATATGTATATATATATATATAGGAAAAGGCAGTATAATAGTGTGTGTGTGTGTCTATATATATATATATATATATATATATATATATATATATATATATGGAAGCGGCTATTGAGACATAAAATTGAACACAAATCAAGGGACACAGAGTATTAGCCGTTAGATCATTTTGTCTTTATGCGGAGAGGTGCAAATCATGGGAAGATCCAATGGTGGAGATGCATTGTGTCACCAATTGTGTCTATATTTTGTGTCCCTTTAGACTTTCCATATATATATATATATATATATATAGATATAGATATAGGAAAAGGCAGTCAAACCATCCTGGCCCGATTGTAATTCAAAACCGAGACCAGCTTGGTTTAAACTGAACTTAAGCCTGAGCTTAAGCTCTTAGTTTAAGATAAGATTAACTCAGTTCAAACTGAGCATAAGCTCTTAGTTCAAACTGAGTTTAAACTCAAGCTCTGTTCAAAGATCAAGACTAGCTTATTGGATTAATAATTTTAGTGATGTTCCATAGGTATTACCATGATTGGGAATGAAAAAAGGGAGAAAGAAGATACTTGAAAAGGATTAAAGAAGGTTAAACATGTTTATATAATGGGAAAAATATAGAAAAAAAAACAATGAAACATACATCATATCGAGCTTTTTCCCAATTGTAATATGAACTGAGCTTACCTCAGATTAAACTGAGCTTACCTCAGTTTAAACTGAGCTGAAGCACTCAGTTAAACTGAGCTGAAGCAACTCAGTTCATCCGAGCTCATGCTCAGTTCAGCTGAGATCAAGCTCAATTTAAAATTCACTCCTATAGTATTTATTTGTAGGTTATTTTTGTTGCTCATGCACAGTTGACTACTTCGCCCTATTATAATGTTAAGTTATTTTAGTACTGATGACATTTTGCATCTAGCAAATTGCGAGGTAGTAGTATTTAGTTGCATGTTTATCGATATCTGCTAAAAATGATGTAAATTTATCATGTAGGTTGGAGAAAAATGTTTACTTGAGCAAAAAAAGCGTATGTACTAACTCCACTCCTAAAACGGAAGTGCTATCAGGGAAGCTCACCAATATATGTCAATAGATGTATACCTTTTAGATGACCATGATCTATTTAGATTGCATTAATCAAATGTAATATTGAAAAGAAAAATGTAACTTGGAAATGGTAAGTAAACTTAGTTGTAAATGTAGAAGGATATTTTGATGTTTGTTGAAAGTCTAATTCCTTCAGGAAATGAAATTTTATAATATTCCATTTACGCTTTAAGAAATGAAATTGTTACATGTTGCTATATACGGTTTGTTATATGCTATAATAAATTGTGTTATATGCATCTAAAAATTGCAATGGCTATAAGTGTTATAGTTTTTCATTTTGTAACAGTTGTATGTTTGGTAAACATTTTTTCTACTTACGTTAATATCTGTTACAATTTATACTTTTCTAATGGTTATTACCGTTAGGACAGTTTTAGTTGTAACGGTTATAAGCGTGATAAAACATGTTATTTATCACGGTTATAACCGTTATAATATCCGTAACAAAAATTTGCCACGTACTCCGTATTAACGACTATAACCGTTACAAAAATAATTTGTCATGCTTATAAGCGTGACAAATCCGGTTTTCTGTTGTTGTGATATACTCTGTTTTAGTTCTGCTAAGCCTGAAACCATTTGATTCCAAGGTCTCCCTCCACAACTCCAGTTGTCGATTAACCCCTATTCTACTTTCATCAATCAGCACAACATCATCGGCAAAGAGCATACACCAGGGAATCTCCCTTTGTATATCTTTTGTGATTTCATCCATCACTAATGCAAAAATATAGGGGCTCAAAGCCGAACCTTGATGTAACCCTATGTTAATTGGAAAGTCTCTGGTCTCACCATCGTATGCCCTAACACTAGTCACAACCCCCTCGTACATATCCTTAATAAGGGTAATATACTTTGATGGCACTCTCTTCCTTTCTAACGCCCACCACATAACCCTCCTCGGTACTCTGTCATAAGCTTTCTCCAGGTCAATAAAAACCATGTGGAGATCTTTCTTTTGCTCCCTGTATCTCTCCATAAGTTGCCTAATCAATAAAATCGCCTCAGTGGTTGACCTTCCCGGCATAAAACCAAATTGATTCCTAGAGACACATTATATATTTTTTCATAGACAATATTATTTGGAAATTTCAGGACTTATTAAATAAAATAAAAAATTGGTACGTCCCTTAACATTTTTTTAAAAAAAATAAAAAATTGGCCTCCCCTTAACAATATTTGGAGTGTCAATAACAACGCCCAAAATAAACTTGCATGAAATGTGAATGACCAAAGAAATTATGTATTGTTTTATTTGATTATTAATGTCAACATTAATTTTTGTTAACTATGCTAGTTAAAACGTGCGTTGTATACCGTTGACACTCCATTTTGTTAAAATTTCTCTTATACAAGTCAAATTGGAAACACTAATTAATTTATTATCAATTGTCATAAAACTCCTATATTAAAGTTTTTAAAGAAAATAACGATTCAACTACTATTTTCTTTTAATATCAATAGTTTGAAGTTAATTTTTACAAATATACATACAATTTGATAATAATTTCAATTGTTATAAATAACCATTTATCCAATTACAAATTGTTATTTATTAGAAATAAATTTGAAATTATTCATGAATAACATCTAAAAATTATTTTAAAACCAATTTAAATTCAATAATTAAATTTATTTAGTAACTTAAATGACCGAAATTTACGGGATGTTACAATCTCCCCCACTCAGAATTTTTCGTCCTCGAAAAGAAACAAAATAAGGAACTAGTAATTAACCGATGTACCATTTATACGCATATCAACTTCGACTATTTGTTAGAACGTAAAATTTTGCTTCAAATTAGTATTGTTAACCCAATCACTCTAGTACAAACTTCTAATTCGACTTATTGATTAGAAACTTCTATTCTCGTTTCGTAGCAATAAACTATGATAGACAATTTTAGATTCATATCAAAAACTCTTGTCAGTGTCTGTCGTCGAGAATTGAGCAAACTATTCTATTTAGAATCAACACGGTATATTCAAACTAAATCAAAACAATTATGCGAATATAATGATTTGTGTTCAACTACTTATTCATTTATTATTTCTTTTTCTTTCTGGAGACAAAAATTAGTATTTTGATTTATTTCAAAGCTGTGAACTTGCAAAACATTTAAAATCTCTATCTTAGTTTATTATGTTCAAGTGATACAATGTTAAATTTTCATGTTATTGATTTGTTATTCAACGTCAAAATACTTTTATAACTCGAATCGTAACAAGTTTATTTTCGTTCTTACAAGATTTTAGACATACATTGATCAGGCGCCCAACTAAAAAACTCCAAGTACTCAATATACTTGTTTCAACTTCCCGTGCAAATACTTAAAAACTTTTAAAAATAGATACGGAAAGCACATTTCCCCAGGGATCGCGGTTACTCGGCGGTTACACTACTATCCTAGTAAAATCTCTTGTAACTATGGGTATCGCGCCCCTCGAATTTCACCATGGTTGTTGCATAGATCGTGATTACTCGGCGGTTACGCCACTATCCCAGTGGAATCGCTTGTAACCGTAGGCATTTCGCCCCTCGAGTTACGCTATGAAAGTATTAAGTGAGTATAGTAAATCCAAATGGCCCCATCGAGTGGGAATCCAATATCTGTGGATACTCCAATCAACGGAGCACCGATGTAGCTACGATTTCAATTTTCAATGGACACTCTTGACGAGCGCCAACGCAACCCCTCTCATTTGGAGTTGCGATTTTCTCTGGAAGGTATTTCCCATATCTTCATTTCGAAAACATACATACTATATATATAGTAGTTCATTTAATGTTTCGCATATATCACACTTACATAAGTATCAATATCAATTTTCACAATATTTTCTTTTCAAATCACATTTTTCAAACATATCATTCTCATATAAATTCTATTATATAAGACTATTATTTCAATCAATTATCTTCCAAATCAGTGCTTACGATTTAATCTCATACTTATATAAGTCATATAAGTTTCAAAAATTTCATATCACAATATTCATAAGTCCATAGTCTTACAAATTTTCATTTCAATATCAAATATAACAGATTTCAAATTGATTCGAGTACTCAATGTCATTTCAAAATTTCCAGTTCATATTTACAAATCGGTTCATTATCAAATATTCAAAATCAAAGATTCTCGAAATTCCATTTCAATACCAATTTGGTTTTGATTTCACAATTGATTTGAATATTCAATCTCATATCAAATCTAGTTCATATTGACAATCAATTCATTATTAAAACATAACTTTCGATTTGGGTTACATATCACAAATATCATTATTCAATTGAATCTTTATACACAATTTATTTTGGACTTAAATTGCTTGGATCAGAAATATACTTTAATCTCAAAATAACTAGATAAAAAATAGTTTTAAAATAGTAACTTTGAAATAAGATAGGTTTTGATATAAAATAAGTTTGCAAAAATTGTTTAGAATAAAAAGTAGACTTGGTATAGGATTATCAAATAAGATAGATAAATTTAATACTTTAGTACAAGTAAAACAATGGTCAAATATATATAGTTGTAAAAAAAAATACTAATTTCAAAAAATATTCTAATTCAAATCAATTTACCAAAATTTTCAATATTTTAGTTAACATAGATTCTGATGTCGAAGTCAAACTCAAATTTAACTTAAGGTTCAATTGTAAACATTTCACTTTTAACCAATTATTCAAATTAGATCACAATTCAAATATCTTATCTTCAGTTTTGCTTGAAGTTTGAATTTTACATTCATTCCGTATCATTGGTTTTAAACCAAATTTAAAATTTCCAAATGTTAAGTTCATCCCTTAAATCGATTCCTTACAAGTCAAATTTTGAATCTATTAACGATTAAACTTAATAAAATCCTTAAGTTAACCAATTCAATTTTTTAAAATTTAAATATCATTTAAACATTGCATTTATCTTCAACTTTCAAACTACCAAACTAAAGCCATTCATTGAATTAGTTAAGTTAATTTATACATTCAATTTTAATATTTTAACGTATTAATTTAAGTTTGCAATTTAATATCAAAACCATTTGATTCATATAGTCAAGCTAAAATAATTTCTCTCAATTATTACTTTTGTTAAAATATTATTTAAAATAAAATTTTATTCAAAATTTTCCAAAACTTTCATACTTATAAAATTCCTTTCATTTCCATTTCCATTATTTTATTCCTTTGAGCTATTTCGATTATATTCAACCTAAAATTCTAATCTTCTTTAGCAAAGGTTGGATTATTCAAATATTTGAAAATTTTATCATTCAATTCAACAATTGGAAATCATGAGTTCAATCATTTTTTTCAATACATCTCTTCCAGATGTACAATTTCATTATCCTAATACATAGGATTGTCATTCAACCAAACTCGGGAATCAAATCCGGATTTTCTTTCAATCATTCGAAATATACATATAATTGCACACCAAATCATGTTTCACAAATCAATTTCGTTTGATCAAGATAAACATGTATCTAGGCTACCAAAGTGGTCTCCCCCACTTTGACACTCGAGAATAAATTCCGATGACAAAAAATTATCATCGCAATTATTTTCTAGCGACAAAAGTGGGTTCTCCACTCATATATTTCTTTTTGAAAATATTCTAGAAAATCACTTCAAACATTTCTATTCGAAAATACTTATATATATATATATACTAATAATTTTTTCAAAACCCTAGAAATCAATTTCAAAAAAAATCCGAAATCAAATTCTTAAATTTAAGTCAAAAGATCTCCTGAATTATAATTAAATTGATATATCATCTTATTCCATAATCTGCCTTCATTAGCAATACACACTTCTTATTTTATTTCATGGTTCAACAATTCTAATTCATCATACATAATTAGTTAACACTTCCTTCTCAAAATATTCCTTGTCTCAAAACCTTTCTTAACCATTTTTAATATAAGTTGGGTTTCATATATATCAAAACCATTAAGAAATCTATTTCAACCCGTTTCAATTATCTTTTACATCTCATTTCAAACTTCCATTAACATAGTATAAAATCAATACTTTGAAAATTCAATTGTCAATTGTTGTCATAATTCAAAGTTCAAGTATGTGTTTCAAATCAAAAGCTATGTCATTAATCCTACTTTATTTCAGACATTTTCCGATGCATGGTATACGAAAGTGTACAAGGATATGAATTTAGCAATGACATGAGTAAAACAAAGGTGAGCAGGTCAACAACAAAAAGTAAAATTAAGTGAACTAATCAAAATGAACAAGAGAACTATCTATTCTTAAGGCCAAGGGTGTAAAAAATACATCTACGAATTTTGTTCTTTTCCTATTTTTAACTGGTTTTGCTTTAGTTCATATTTCCAAAATATTTACTTGTCGTCATAATTTTGTTTTCTATTTCATTCAAGTCATTCACCATTAACAATTCAAATTTATAATTTAATTCTAAACATTCATTTGTAAATTCTACTTATATTTCACAACAACATAACTTTATTTAAAATTTGACAATTTACCCAAGTTCACATTAATTTTACCAGAGCATCTTCATTAAAATTTATCCAAATCGTTTTTGAATAATTATCAAAATAATTAGCCTAAGTATTTATCGACGTTTCAATCGGAATCATATAGTCATCCCACTTTCGAAACTCGAAAATAAATGCGTTGGTGATGTTGCGACAATCACCAGAATCACCTCCAAGCGACTAAATGTGATTTCATATCCATCTAATATGTATAAGACCTTGTACACACGTTGTCCAGGCATATATTCGAAATCTTCACATACCGACAGTCCAATCGTGACGTCGAATAAAATACTCAAACTCCAATTATAAGATATATTTCAAAACAATCATGTTAAATGATTTATTTAATTTAAAATAAATTATATTTTCAAAATACGCTCCCTCTACAGTAATTCTAGTGACGATTCCACTCATTCTAGGATATTACTACCCTATCTCTAATGAGTTTTTAAACCCGATAAGCTAAGCTTTGTATAACCAAAGCTCTGATACCAAGTATAACAACCTTCATTTTCAACTGCTTCAAGTCGGTAATTAAACCAACTTAAACCGCTTAAAACGACAAATTATTATTTAGCTTACAGGGTTTAAACAGTGTAACGACCCGACTTTCGCACACTTCAGAAGTCGAATCATTATAAAGAAAAAGAAGAAAAGATAGAAAATAGAATGAAACAAAAATCAGAATCTCACAGCGTAATTGGATAAAATATAATACAACAAATAAATTATTGATACCATGATAATTACATCAAAGTTTCCCAGCATACATATAACACATACATATGGTCTTATGATCTGCCCATCTTACACACCATAATATAACATATGATAACATTTATGTATACTTGCGTGATTGTTATTCTCAAGTCCTGCCAAACTTTTCCATAGATGGTGATTCGGAACCTGGATCACTTGACTACTCGTAATAAGTATTATGAGTACCCAAGAGTTTTGGAAAAAGGAAAAAAACTCTGGGTCAGATATAAGCCTGGTGTGAGTAAACAAATTTTATTTAAAAATAAATGAGAAACCATGTTGCATAATAATCGATGACTTGTTTAACTTCAGAAATATCATTTGGAAAAGAATGAGATTCTCGTAAGACACGACCACCAATAAATATGTACGTATTTTTACCTTACGATAGCCAATCACTTTTATATCAAATATAGTGATATTATAATAATGTCTATCAATTTACAAATAAATAGGAATATAGCCGAAAAGCTTGCATCTCACTTTTCGACATAGTTTGTATACAATAAAAACTGTATGGCTCGTATTGGAGTTTGGATTTCCAACATGACTAGGTATGAGATCACCTTCTGATCAGTGTCCTCTAGAGATGAAACACTATGGTTCAACAAGAACATCTTGCAACCCAACCACACAAAACCGGCCACCTAAATGTCCACAATTTGTCTCACTTCAATATATATATATATATATATATATATGTTTGTATGCTCATTAATGGCGACATGAGAATACTCCTGATTTCACCATGTGTGAGCGATTCCTATCTTCTATCATTTCTCATTTTCTTCTTATCACTTTTCGTCTGTAATTTTCAATGAGGTTTTTCTCGTAGATAAGCTTTCCGCTTTCCAACTGTTTTTCATAATTATTTCAGATCTGAAAATTCTTTCAACATGGTTTTCGTTGAAAATCCGTCCGCTTTCTATCTGTTTCTCCACATTTAAATTCAGATCTGAAAACCCTAAGTGCCGGATCGGTTAATCTACCAGGAGATCTACATGTTGAGCAACTCAAGCAAACCCTAGATCCAAGCTGCTGCGGATCTAAGTGTATTAGGATGACATTTGTAGGCGCTCGAGTTTTTATGATCCATTTTTCATGCTGGCTGTTGTTGGATTGGATTGGTGATTTTCGGTTTCCTTTTTTGCACTCAGATCTGGTTTGAGAATATTTTTTTCACTGTTAAACTCTTGTATTCTATCTGCAACTTTCAATGATTTTCCATCGTTGATAAACCATTTGTTTTCTTTCAACTTACTTCCACAATTCATTAGTTCTGTTTCTCCTCAACATCTGAGGATGGCCAAATATCAGACCTTATCACCAGATTTGTACAACAATTGTCAGATTTGTAGATCAGAACCTACTGTATATGCTCTAGTTCCCCTTTAGTTCCAAAATCCTTCTATGTGTTCAAGTTATTCTCAATATTCTATATGTTTTTCAAAATCATGTGAACCCGTTATGAGTTTGAAGATTGTGTTTGCTTATTGAGTTATTCGTATAGATGGTTTTTGGGATATAATATGAGCAGAGTTTAAAGAGTTTTAAGATCCTTCTCAGAAATCTGATGGCGTATGGATGTTTTACTATTCTGATTCATTACATAATTTTAAGGATGCATGCTCATGAGCAGTGATTTTACACCAGAAGCCTAGACATGGCATGGTTATGCCTAGATTCAAGTTATGTCATCATATTGGCGTCTCTGGTCTTCAGTGTGGATTTTCAGTATATATAACACAGCAAGATACAATTACTAGCTGCATGATTATTAGAATTTCTTGCATTAAGACTGATTCACAGGCGTCTGTGAGTCGTCAACCAGATTTAATGTTTGAAATCAAGCCTGAAAGTATTCTTGCAGTATTATTATACATGTTGTTGTTATATGCTGCTGATTTTGGGTTTGGAGTAATGCTTGACATTGATATTGAAGGAGTCAAGAAGTTGTGGTGCTGAGTGCATCGGTAGCGAGTCCCTAGCGGGGCGGCCTAGTCATGGGCCGGGTTTATCTTAGATTAGTTTTAGAGTTCCTTTTATTTTCATGTTGTTCTTTATTTTATTTTGTTGTCTTCTAATTGTAACGGTTAGTATATGCTAACTTGTCTACTGTACTGCATGTTATTATAATAAAGTGAATCAATCTTTTTTTTAATATATATATATATATATATATATATTTAAACATAAGTGGTTAAAATAAATTTTTCTAGGCCTAAGCCCAGGCCCACTTAACTCAATGTAAGGCGCAATAACACCCAAGCAAATCCTTTTTGCCATGTTCCCCGCGTCATACATGCAAGGTTTCCACCATCTTGCCTATTTTCAAAACAATGTGGTTTCCTTTTTTTTTTTTTTTTTTTTGGGAAAAAATATTTGGTGAATACTTCTTTTAAAGTGTAAATGTGTAACGGACCTTCTTCTTCTTCCTTTTTTTTTCCTTTCATGCAACTAAACAAAAAGAACAAAACTTGATGCTTCTTGCATGATATGACCAGGTGTTAAAGGCTTGCATGGTTTGTGAAGTACCTGGCACGTTTACAATTGTTTTAGTTTTAAGTTGTTTTTTTTTAAGAAAAAAAAAACTTAAATGATTTAATACATATTTTCTTCCTAGGTCCAAGCATAATGCGGCCTACTTTCCACGCCACCATACCCAGGCAACCTAGTGCCCAACTGGTGTTTCTAGGTTTACTAGTTTTCACTTCTGCATGAGTTCCATGCTAATTTATTTTGGCATGTTTTTAGCTCCAGAACCTTAAAGTGTAAACAAACTCTGTTGTTTTTATTTTATTTTATTTACGCAGCTACTTAAAGTTGACGATGTGTCCACTAGCTTCTTGTATTCTAGGCTTCCCTTTCATGATTACTCAGTTCACAATATCATGCATTCAACTGAGTCCCCTTCATAGATTTTAAAGGATAACACACTTTTTTTTATGTTAACAGTAAGGTAATTTTTATTCTAATCCAAAATTTTGATAAGTTAATCCACTCAATAAAATAGTATCGTTGACTTATACTAATACTTAAATTTTAATTAGTTCATCCACCTAAAAAAACAGTTAAATATCTTTTTTTTCTTCTGAGTTTCGCGTTAGGGGTGAACAAACGGTCGGTTCGGTTCGGTTTTACATAAAAAATCCAAAACCAATTTAAAACCAAATAATATTTTAACCAATCCAATTCAAAATGAAACCGAATTTGAACCAAACCAAATTAAAATGGTTCGGTTCGGTCGGTTAGTTCGGTTATTTTGTTCTAACTAACTAAATATAATTAAGCTTGTATATAAAGCAAACAAATACAATGCCAACATGCTTTAACAGAAATAGAATCATATTCAGCTACAGCTACAGGCCATACAAATTTAGTAGAAAACAACACCAAAACGCATTCATGTTGGTGTTGCAATGGCCAATACATTAATCAGGTTCATATAAACATGTATTTGTAACCCAAAACACATTCATTTTGCATAGGCAGCTACAGGCCTTACAAATTTAATAGAAAACAATATCAACACACATTCATATTGCATATACATATATGCTGAAGCACTCGCAGATATACGCTCAACATTAGTTTCCTATAATTAGGTCAATGCACATGTATTTGTAAACCAAATACATCATTCAAAAAGGCTTACTCTTAAAATCCATGCATGCGCACAATACTGGATATTGCAAAGCAACTGAAATGATACATCAATAGAAATTACACAAAAATCATATGCTCAAAGAGGAAGATCTTCATTTCTTAATCCTTATCACATGCAGCAGCAACCATGAGCAGTATTCGACCTATTACAACAAAATAGGAGATGTCAAATTATATAACATTTGACTGTTACATGCTATATACAAGACAAACTCAAACATAAAGTATGCTTATGTTGACCGCACTAGTTTTGTCGTTAAAACAAACTAAATAGTAACTATGTTTACTATCTGAATCAGTTTAAATAAAATTTCCCCCTCCTCATTCTTCACATCATAATTCCCTTTCCCCCTCCTCATTCTTCACATCATAAAGAGTACTATAAAATTTGAAGCATGCCTCCTACACTCTCTCACATTATAAAATCATTCATATGATATAGTGTCGAGATACGGTCCAGTTGCTCTCAGCTAGTGGAACTGAAGATAAGCAAAATTTTCATTTCTAACCTTACGGCTGATGCCGTGATATGATTTACGAATCATTTATATTTGTCATGGAAAGATCTATATATGTGAGTGTTGACAAACTTGTTTGATGTTTACCAACATTGAATTGATAATTGGTTCCTTTTTGATTCGACACATTGCACTTGCTATTTGATCAAATTAAATAAATAAAAAATATGATATAGCTGCAATGTATAGCAAATGACAAAATTGATGTCTGGATATAAAAAAATTACATGTAGTAACAAAGCTATGAATGTTATGCCAACACATATGAATATTTTGAAAATTATGCCAATAAATTTTCATATAGCAACAGATTCTTGATTCTCTGTCAACTCTTTATAAAAATGATACAAGCAATTATTTTATGTAGTAGAAAAATTGTCAAGGGCTGCTGGTCTAGGAGTAGATAAAAGAACCACTATTGAAATCACTAAAAATATTCCAACATAAAATCACAAGATTGTGTTTTCAACATTGAAATTGTTGATCAAATAAATGAAACAAAAGGCATCATACATGAAACAAAAACACCATACATCAAAGCTCAGTATTGATATGATTGTGCAGAAGTTATCCGTAAAAAGAAATATGCAGTGAATACAAATTAACTTTGCAGTGACACATTTTTGCATTCATGCAAAGCTAATTTGAATGCAAATGCATCACTGCCACTGCAAAAAGTAAAAAAAAATCATGAATAGAAATGCGTCACCTGAAGGCTGAAATAACATGAGTCATCCTCACATGCCGCTGGTCGGATCCAAAGCTAATTTGCTTACATCTGAAAAATAGCAAAAATAAAAACTTGAAGACATACACATACAACAGTAAACATGATTTGAGATGTTCTTTTACCTGCTTCTAGCTTTTCCATACTACTTAAATCTTCCTCCAAGTCAATTTTACTTGCTGAAAAAGAATTCCGCAACCAATCCTCGGTACAAACAAGAGCCTGGACTATTTTAGGTGTAAGTGAACTTCTAAATGAATCAAGAACACGTCCACCTGTGCTAAATGTAGATTCGGAAGCAACAGTTGATATAGGAACAGCTAAAATGTCACGGGCCAGTCTTGAAAGGATAGGAAATCTTGAACTGTTGTCCTTCCAATATTCTAGTATATCAAACTCTTTAGAATCAATCTCATTATCTTCACCGAGATATTTATCTAGTTCTGTTTTACTTGCTCCATAGTTGTCTAATGCTCTCAACCTCTTATAACGGATTCTCAAATCTGAAACATCGTCATTGTTCTCAATCATATTCTCTGACTCACTAGATTGAGTAAGACTTCCATACTTTAATTTGTACTCGTTAAACAGTTGAAAAGTGGCATCTTTAACAACTCTTATTTTTTTCTTCATACATTAATGAATAAAATGTTTCTGAACAAAACTCAATAAAACCAAACTTCCAACGAGGATCAAGGACAACAGCAACATAGGTTAAAATGTTCATTTTCTCCCAACTGCCCCAATATTTTTCATTCTTCTCTTTCATCTTTTTTTCCATGTTTTGAAGTTGAATATCACTACTCAATTGCATTTTATTCAAGCTTTCAATTACTTTACTGATCTCATGCAAATGAAAATTACTAGTAACATATGAAGAACCGGATACGTGTAAGGTGAGCTCATAAAATTTAGAAAGAAAACCACTTAATTTTCGAGCATTTTCCCAATCAACCTCCGTAGGCACCCTTCCTCCCTTTTCTAACTCGCTTCTATAAAATCGATCTTCCATATCAAATCGTTCAAAAGCTTGTTCATATTGTTGTGCTGCATTAAGCATTAAATATGTGGAATTCCATCTAGTTGGTACATCTAGGCATAAGCCACTCTTTAAGTCCATCATTCACAATTTAATTTATGATATGTGCAATACAACGCATGTGCAAATATTTTCCATCTAAAATGGTTCCTTTCAAATTATAAAATCTACGCCTCAAATAACTAATCATGGCATCGTTTGAGCTAGCATTATCAACAGTGACAGTAAAAGTTTTCTCAATACCCCAATCATTCAAACAAGTTTCCACTGCTTTACCTAAGTCTTCACCTCTATGACTAGATATCGGAAAAAAATTTAAAATTCTTCTTTCCAATTTCCAATTGTTATTAATCCAATGAGCAGTTAAACACATATAATTAACCCTTTGTATTGAAGTCCATGTATCCGTGGTAAGACATAACATTTGACATGAGTCATGTAAAATTGATTTTAATTCAGCTTTTTCTTCAAGAAATATCTCCTAGCAGTCCCTTTGAATGGTAAATCTTGATGGAAGGTGAAATTGAGGTCCAAGAGAAATAGACAAAAGACGCTTAAAACCAATGCCATCAACTGATTTAAATGGGAGCTCATCTAAAATAAAATATTCTGCTATAGCCTTTCTAATCGCACTAGCATCAAATTTCCAAGTTCTTAAAGCATTTTCACCAGCACTAAAACTAATTTGTGCTTGTGATTTGTCTTTGGTAAGAACAAAATCCTTACAAGCATCAATATGAGTTTTTAAACTTGATGTACCATTTTTGCTTGTATCGGAGCAGTACTCTTTTTTACAATAATTACATCGAGCTTTAGTTTTACCTTCTTCATCTACGAATGAAGTGAAATGATCCCATACTTTAGACCTTTTCCTGTAAGGTTTTCTTTTTGTTCCAAGTTTTGAAGAATCATTCTGAGAAGTTTCCGATTTTTGTGTTGAACCAGCTTCATAGTTGGCCTAATAAAAATATATAATAAGTATTAAGATATACTGTACATTAATCATCATAGATTTGTAATAGCAAATGCTTAAACAGACTTACATCTTGTGTCGATGGAGTTGAAGACGGGGCTACGTTCACAGCAGGATCAGATATTGAAAATGCCTTGTTTTGTATCGACATTAAAATAGTTATCTCTTCTTTCTGAAAACAAAATACAAAAAATAACTATGACTTCCATTGCATATGCTCAAAATAATATCTACAATTGCAAACAAAAAAGTAGTTTATGCACAAAAATAATATCTAATAAAAATTGCGACCCCGCACAAGTTTGGCACCACTGTTACTATCTACTGATTTGGTATGTAATAAAAATTGTGCACCATGCTTCTGATTTGGGCAAATCAACATAACTTAACAACTCAAAATTAGTATTTAATAAGAATTGCTCACCACTGCTACTGATAGCTGATTTACAGTCGAGCCAGACGGAGATGTTGAGACCGGCGAGCCTGATGTTGCAAGTGGCAGCCCGATCTATGTCACGACGCGAGCTTTGAATTGCAAGCAGTGAGGTAGATCTAGGGTTATGTAGATCGACGCGAGCTTTGAAGTTGGGAAGAAGAAGGTGAGATTCCTGAGAGGATATAATATGTACCAGAAAGGAGGAGGAAGAGAGAACGACATAATCCATGGTTGGCTTTGGAAAATGAAATCAGTGAATGGATGTTTGTTTCATATTCCCAGATCCCCTTCTGATAAACATGAAATATATTATTAAATGATTTAATTAACCGATGATGCCAATTGATTGCCAGCTAGGGGTGACTAACGTATTCGGTTTGTTCGGTGCGGCCAAATTATTTTTGTTGGAACCAAATCCGAACCAATAACCAAATTCAACTAAAAATAAAAACCAAATCCAACCGATTAAAAAAGATAACCGAATTATACCGACCAAATTAATTTGGTTCGGTCGGTTAATTCGGTTTGAACCGAATTTTGCTCACCCCTATTTCGCGTCCTTTCTTCTTCTTTGCATCTTTCTTCTTCTCAGTTCTACGTCTTCCTTTTTCTTATTGTTGCATCATATATTTCTTATTTCTAAAATCATGCATCTAAATTCAGTATTGCATCATATATTTCTTCTTCTCAGTATGTGCATGTGGCCTTGGTCTACTACTGTTACTTCAAAAAACACAATTTTCTATAAACATTTTGAATGTTGAAAAAGAGTACATATATTTCATACAAAAAAACTTCTGTATGTTTCGGCATAATAATAGCGGGCATTCATGTTCATCTAATGAGGTTGTATAATTGTATGAGATACAATCACCACATTCTTCTAACTTCAACTTGGGTATCCGTAGTATCCTGCCATGATAGAAGAGTACAAAATTCGGTATCAAAAGGCGATTTCATGCTCTAAAAGTAAATGAGAAGTAATGTAGTTTCTGGTGGGTAATATGTGCTATCTTGCTAAGTTATATGCTAAGTCAAATGCTTTTCACTTACATGTATTAACACAACAACATGTTAACAATGCATATTTACTGTTTAACTAATAACATGTTTGCTATTTAGAAAAATTTGTAAACAATGCATATTTGTCATTTAATCAAGAAAAATGTATAAGTAATTGATTGCTTGACATGTCTTAATTTCGTGTGTTCAGTTTTTGATGGGAATTTTTTTGTCTGGCTTACGCTTCACCTCAAGAATACAAAAATATCTAATTTAAGCCTTATGATAGAGTGAAATCTTTAAGTTAATCCACTCGTGGATTAACTTACAAAAAAGTTGTGGATTAACTTATTAAAATAAAATGGTGGATTAATTTATTAAAATTGTGTATTAGAATAAAAATTACCTAACAGTAAAGATACATATTTTATGGTCAAGGTTCCCATTTGCCTTTGGAAACATAATGCTCCCTTCTTTTTCCGCAACCTGTATCCAATATGTCATGCACAGCCTTCCCTTTGCCTTCAAGTAAAAACATTACTATACCCAACAAAAAACCCATACAACACCTGATGCATTCATGCATTAATACAATGCACATACTACCGAGCCTAATACTACATGCCAACTGCTCATATTCTTGCTGCTTCCCATGCAAGCTTCTCCTTATTACAGTATTTGTTTTCAACATTTTTTATTTTCTGCAGATTCACTTTCACGGTGCACATACGCGCACCGTGCACGTGCATGCACCCATCTCCGGCGATCTCAACTTATCGTCAATTGCCACAAACGTATTCTCCCCTTCTTACTCTATTGCTGACTCCAGGAACCCATCTCCTCCATTGATTCAAAATATGCATTTTCAACACAATTCACCAAAAACTAGTTTTCACAAAATGCCTCGATTCGTCGCTGCCTAAGATCAATTGCCGCAAAACTCTGATGAAACAAAACCGATCCTACCTCCTTTCAAACACATCCGGTGTGAACGCTTCTTATGCTCCATAGGTGGCGCAGTTCAATACTGTTTTAGCTCCAAAATTGAACCCAAACCCACTGTTTTTACTTTGTTCTCAAAATCCGGTGCATCGCAATTTTATTTGATATTTTTTCCTATGCTTTAAGGTGCTTTACACTCGTTCATTCCAAGCACCACATTCATCCATTAACAATGTTGCCGGGAATTAATCAAGATCAAAATTTCTTTCATACTAAAGTTCTCACTGGATAGACAACTAAAAATATTAATATAACCATCAAAATTCATGATTTTTAATGGCGATTTCGTACATCTATTCAAATGTCAGAAATAAGACATCCGAAATTTTGAGTTTATGACACCTTTGACCAAGATATGAGATTTAATAACAATTCATAACTAAACAAGTTTTAAAATTAACTCGAGATGAATACAAACAAGTTTCATGTTTCATGTTGATCATTAAGGTTAAAACAAAGTAGATTAAGAGTAATTGAATTTTTTTATAACTGGGAAGTGCATGTCCTGTTTATGATCAGTATGTGCTATTTCCAGGAATGCTCAATCGTTCAGACACATCAAAACTATTTATCCTTATTCTATGCAACCACGTCAGATTTTAATTGCATCATTACATAATAGACATAGGTACATATTGAATTAAATCAAGGATTCAGTTATATATATATATATATATGTATGTATGTATGTATGTATGTATGTATGTATGTATGTATGTATTTGAATCACTTTTTGAACTTTACTCTGTTAAAAATGGCGGATAATCTCCCGCTTAATCCAAATCCCAATTCTACCTCAAATCAATCATCTTCGATGTCATTTGGCACTGGATTTAACGGAAAGTCTTCGATTGTATCAGATCTACCCTCTCTTAAGTTTACGAAACCAGTAGATAATCATGTTTTTATATCATAAGATACTTTTAGTGCTTCAGCTGAGTCATGGACAAATACGATTGCTCTTCATCCAGTAGATTGTAGATTAACTATTGTTAAAATGAAGGAGTATATTGGCAAAGTGTGTGGAAGCCTAGTGGTAATTTTTTAATTCGTACACTACTAGAATTGTACAGTATAACATCAGACACTTCTAACAGCCTCCAACTGCCATTGAGCAACAGCTTCCAATGGAAACCAAAAGATGGAATTTTCTTACGGGTACAAAAATACGTCGTTGGAAACCGTTGTACCCGTTACACGATCAAGTAGAAAATTAACAGAGCTGGCTTCCTTCTTCCTCATTCTCTTACCCACTATTTTTTTCACCAAATCCCCAAACTTTCCCCCCTTCCATTCTAAAATCAACCATCCCACGCCATCAACCGCCTAGGATCTCTCCAACTCATTCAAGTCAGTCTCCCCTCATCTCTAATCTCCGATTCTCTCCGATTTCAAGGTATGTATTAACCCTAATTTTGTTTAATACCATAAGTTTAGTAATTTAAGCATAATTAGAGTATGTTTATGTGTCTAGTGATGTTAATTAGTTGCTAATGTAGGGTTTAATCATTTAATTTGCTAATCTAGGGTTCTTATTTATAAATTACTTAGTTGTTAATCTAGGGTTTTAACTAGTTTAAGTAGTTGTTGTTAATGAGTTTGTATTTATAGATTTATTTGATTATGTTGCTAATTTAGGGTTTAATTAGTTCAAGTTGAATATGTATATATGCATATATATAGTGTTGTATGTATATATATACATATATATAGTTGGTAATTAATCTATGTATTGTTTATTTGGTTGAACCCCAATTCATTGAAAACAATATTTAGTTTGTCGAAAACGTGTCGTGGAAATTGAAATATTTAAGTTTATGTTTCATAAAAATTTAGCGAAAATGACATTTAATTTTGTATATAACATACGGCTATATAGTTCGATTTAATGTTGAAAATATACGTATATGTTATAAAATTCATATACGTATAGTTTATAGTAGTTAAGGCGCTAAGGTACACAAAAGCGCACGGCTTGAGCTTTGGGCTTTTTTGAGTCCTTCAACTGATCGTAAACCTGCAACTTTGATTTAAAAAATTTTGAAGTTGAAATTTCGAAATCAAAGTTGAAAAAAAAACACTTCAATCACAAAAAAAAACCAAATCATAATATGTTATACTCATAAAGCCTTAGAGAGTTTTTTTGGCCCCGTTTGATAAACATTGTGTATAATCGTTATGTGAATCTTCGTTTTATTAACGAAACAAACATTTATATTCATCATATACAATATTTGTTGGATTTTTCCTTTGTATTGGACAAGTTTCGAACACAATAACAAAATTAAATCTCGTAAAATATTTCATTTTAAACGATTCTCAAAAATTTGGAAGCACTTCCTTTATGTTCTCTGTGTACACGCAATTGTGTATTGTTCAGGGAACTAAAGGGAAGTGTTGCCGAAATTTTGTTGAATCATTTAAATTGAAAAGATTTACGCGATTTAATTACGTTATTGTATTTGTAATGGGAGGTAGGACGACCCAACAATAAATGATCAATTAACATAACATGCATTCAACACTAAAATTGTTTTAACAAAATGTCAATGCAAATTTTATCATCATAATTAATACGTAAAAGAAATGTTTTCATTAAAATACAATCTTAGCGTTTGAGCGATCAGACATAAAAATTGTGAATCTAATTTTATATGTACTTAGGAAAAATGGACGATTATTTTAATGATTGAACCTGGATGTACAAACCAAGAGAAACTAATGACACAATAAACAAACAATTTATTATTGGTGTCAGCGTGTTTATTGATTTCGCTTTATGTAACAAAGGAAACGACGTCGAAATCCATTGTCCATGTAGTAGATGTAAGTTATTGAAGCATTTGATACTGCAAATGGTTAGGGTTCATTTGCGTCAGTACGGTTTTGTGCCGAACTATTTAGTTTGGGATCGTGATGGAGAACCGTTAGCATCTACTTCTATACAAGTTGAGGAGGTAGTGAAAAAAGAAATTGCTACGACGAATCTCGTAGAACAAATGGTTGAAATCTTGCACGTTCTATGCTCCCGCTTCAATAATTTAATGATAACGATGGTAATGATGACAATGGTAATGATGAAGAAGAACCAAATATTGAAACCAAAAAATTATATGATTTATTAGATGCCGCGAAAAAACCCCTTTGGGAAGGCTGTGAAAGCGGAACTCAATTATCGGTAACTATTGAATACGTTGCAATGAAATCTAAATACAACCTCACAGAAGCTGGATTTACAGTTGTTGTACAAGCTGCAAGGCGACATATGCCTCCCAATAATTTAATGTGCGAAAGCCATTATGAAGTAAAAAAAGTGATGTCGACCTTTGGTTTACCGTATCCAAAAATAGATACATGTCTTAAGGGTTGCATGCTATTTTGGAAGGAAGATATCAACCTTAAAAATTGTAGAATATGTAATCAAGAAAGAAAAAGGGAAAGGAAGTCTCGTATAAATGTATGCATTATTTACCTATTATTCCTAGACTTCAAAGGCTATATGCATCTTCTGTAACCGCGCAACATATGAGATGTCACAGTGTGAGAACACATGAAGAAGGTGTTGGGATCCCTCCTTAATTGGAGAGTTTCTAGAAAATTCTAGATGTTTCTAAAGAAATCTAGAATTTTCTAGAATGTTCTGGAGAACTCTAGAGAAGTGTAGAACCCTCTAGAAGCTTGTGGAAGAGTGTGGAACCCTTTGGAATATTCTGGAGACGTGTGGAACCTTCTGGAACCTTTCAGAAGAGTATGGAAGAATAAAGAAGGGAATGGAAGGGTGTAGAGATTCCTAGAGAGTGTGGAGCATTCTAGAGGATCAATCTCTACCGTCGGATGCAAGTAATCTCCACCATTCATTATGGAGGTTGAGTAGTATAAATAGGAGAAGGAGCCCTATTACTAACCATCCAAGAATCCAAGAAAGAAATCCACTTGTTAGAGTGAGAAAAATACTTGAGAGTTATAGAGATCCTCTTTGAGTGAAAAGAGAGATGGCTTAAGAAGTATCCATCCTTAAGCTTGAGTCAAGTGTGAGTTACTTTTGTAATCAAATTCTTGTAATCCTACTATTCCTTTGTATAGTGGAAGAATCTCCATATTGGAGAATTATAAACTCTTGTGCACCCGTTGCTACTTTTAATCTTAATTGCTTATCTTAACTTTACGAAGCGGGAAAGACCGAGATTTCCCCAACAGTGGTATCAGAGCCAGGTTCATCTGTAGCCGTAATCAAGCTCGTGTAAGTTCAAGATGGAGGATAATGTCGCTCATGATGGAGACATGTTCAAGCTCACAGCCAACAACTACTCCTATTGGAAGCCAATGATGGAGGACCACTTGTATTGTAAGGATTTGCATGAGCCCATCATCTACAAAGATAAAGCGGCAGGGAAGAGTGATGCTCAATGGGAACTGTTGAACCGAAAGGCTGTTGCTATGATCCGTAAGTACATTGACAAAACTCTCTTCGAGCATGTTTCTACTTATACAAATTCCTATGAATTATGGGCAAAGCTTGAGTCCATGATTTAGAAGAAAACGCCTCGCAACAAGGCCAATTTAGTTCGACGGTTGGTGAAATTGGAGTATAAGGATGGTCATAGTATGATTGAGCACTTGAATAACTTCAAGGGGCTCGTAAATCAACTAACAAAAATTGATATGAAGATTGATGATGAGTTACAAGTTCTTCTACTCCTCAGTTCCTTACCAGAAAGTTGGGACACACTTGTTGTTACACTTAGTAACTCAGCTCCGGAAGGAAAGTTAACTATGGATACCGTCAGTGACATCCTTCTTGGTGAAGAAGCAAGGAGAATGGAACGAGATGAGTCTATTCATCCCGAAGCTAATGTTGTTGACAATCCGGGTAGGAATGAAACTCGTGGACGTAGTAAGAGCCGAAATCCACATCAATCTCGAGGAAGATCCAAGTCACGCTCGAAGATTACATGCTATTACTGTGGAAAGATAGGTCACAAGAAAATGGAATGTCGAAGCTTCAAAAGAGACCAAAAGGCCGGTAATGTTAAGCCTGACCAAATAAGCCTAACGAAGAAGCAAGAAGAAAAGAGTACTACTGCCATAGTATTGAAGGAAGATCTGTTATATCTCGTTGGTGAAAGTAACATTCTAAACATTGCTTGCGATGAGAGTTCTTGGATTATTGATTCTGGTGCTTCCTTCCATGTTACTCCACATGAAAACTTCTTCTCATCCTACCAAAGAGGTGACTTTGGCACGGTGCAAATGGAAAATCAAGATAGAAGCAAGATTGTTGGAATATGAGACATCACTCTGACGACAAGCATCGGGTGCAAGCTTATTTTGAAAGATGTGAGGCATGTCCCAACCATGCGCCTCAGTCTTATCTCCGCTGGAAAGCTAGATGATGATGGTCTGATGAATTACTTTGGTGAGGGGAAGTGGAAGCTCACCAAAGGAAGTTTGATGATGGCTCGAGGAAAGAAGGTAGGCTCATTGTATGTAATGCAAGCTAAGTTATGCAGAGAAGAAGTAAATGTCTCTACTGATGATATGGACATATGGCATCAACGACTTGGGCACATTAGTGAGAAAGGTCTTCACATACTCATTCAGAAACAGCTCCTCCCTAACGTGAAATGTAAACCACTTCATCCTTGTGCTCATTGTTTAGCTGGAAAACAACACAGGGTTGCTTTCCAAAGATCTTCTCCGCCCACAAGGAGAAAGAACATTCTAGACCTCGTGCACACTGACGTATGCTCGATGTCTGAGAGATCCATTGGTGGTGCTCTACATTTTGTCACCTTCATTGATGATCATTCAAGAAAAGTATGGTTGCACCTGTTAAAATCAAAGGATCAAGTGTTTGATGCCTTCAAAGAATTCCATGCTCTAGTGGAGCGTGAGACTGGACGGAAGATCAAGTGTGTACGATAAGATAACGGAGGTGAGTATAGAGGCCCTTTTGAAGTCTATTGCAATAAATATGGCATTAAGCTAGAGAAGACTCCACCCAAGACACCACAATTGAATGGGCTAGCTGAGAGAATGAATCGAACCATTGAAGAAAGAGTTCATTGTGTGCTCTCTCATGCTAAGTTACCCAAATCATTTTGGGGAGAAGCTATAATGGCTGTGATAGACATTGTCAACCTCACACCATCAGTTCCTTTGGATGGGGCCATTCCTGAGGAAGTTTGGACGGGCAAGAGGGCTTCATATAATCATCTCAAGGTGTTCGGGTGCAGGGCATTTGTTCACATCCCAAAAGATGAGAGAGCTAAGCTTGATGCAAAGACAAAGGAGTGTATCTATCTTCGTTCACCTAAGGATGAATTTGGGTACTGGTTATGGGATCCAATTAACAAGAAGGTTATTCACAGTAGATGTAACAACCCGTATTTTCAATAACCTGTTATAACATAAATGGAGGCAGAATTAAACTGTAAAATCTGAATCAAGGGAAACGGGCTATGCCATTGCGTTCGTCTCGGAAAAATACGCGAAATAGAGTCCGAGTTTTCGAAAACCGGAGTCCGTATGACCAAGATATGGCCTCGCGAAGTTTCACGAAAAATTCCCAAATTAAAGTATACTTAATTAAGTGAAATGGGTTGCGCAGAGAAATATATATATATTGATATATATATATATAATTGAAAATTAAATAAATAAATATGCAAAAATGTTCAAAACAGCGAATTGGGAGAGGGGAATAACCGAACCGGCCGATTTTTGAGGTCGACCCGAGCTCGTTGGGTCGACTAGGAGGGTGTTTGGCTGTCAACCCGTGGGCCGATTCGCTCAAATGCAGATTTTGCATTTGGATGGTTCTCATGGTTCATCTTTAATCTAAAGGCCCTAGATGGTTCCTACACTTGACTTCTTCCCCAAGACATGCTTTGATGGCTTGGATTGAATCTAGGTTTAATCCTATGGCCTAAAACACTTGCCTAATCTATAAATAAGACCCTAACATATCCTAAATCCTCATTATTCATTCATGCAACTAAACTATGGCAAAATTTTACCTCTCATGGCCTCCACTCTCTTCATAAAATTTCTAAATGGTTTCTATGAGAGATTTTCCATGCATACAAGTGTTTTCAAGCTTGTATGAGTGTCATTAGCTTGCATTCAAGTCAAGTTTCTATCTTTGCATCATAAAGCAAGGGTTTTGATCATTTTGGCTCAAGGGTTTTTATGTTAGAGCTTGCATTTTGGGTCTATTTGATTGCATAAGGGCTTTGTCATATCTTTTTTGCCTTCATAGCAATGTAAGCCCTTTCCCTACTCTTAGATATTAACTATGAAGTTAAATGTTCATGTTGCAAGTTTGGGTTTGATCATTGAGTATGATACATGCTATCATGTCATGCAAGTTTATGAAGTCATTATCTTGATCTTGTGAGCTAAAAGCTACAACCTTTATGTTGAAATGTTGCATTAGGCAACATGAGAACCCTCATAACCTTTATGTCAACTTGCATATGAAGTCATAACCCTTATATGATGATATATGCGAGTTACTAGTCATCATTCCATATCTTTTGTCACCATGATTCGCTTATGTGCCAAGTTTGGGTTTATGCATGTTTTGAGGCTTAAGAATGTAACATGCAAGTTAATGAACACATTTGTGCCTCATTTGCCACCATGATTAACTTGTGGCTTAATATCCATTTTTGTCATGCCTTTGCCAAGTCTCTTCTTTTAATCCATTACGTTGTCGCGAACGTATATGCGAGTTTAAAAGCGTTGGGTTATGTTATGGGTAATTTCTAATGACATGAAAATACAACTTGAAAACATGACTTGAAATATAACATGGAAGTTGACATATAAGTATGCATAAAAACATAAGCTTGGGAATTTACCTATTAAGTTAGGTCTACCCTTTGGGAATTTACCTATTAAGTTAGGTCTACCCAAATGCTTGAAAACTTGTAACATGTTTTGGGAAACATGATGGACATGACACTTAGATAATATAAGTGTGGCCAACTCGAGGTTGGGTTGAGTTTGCAACGTAAAACTACCCGAAACCGACCGGCCTAACTAGTAGTTGCAAACAATAGGACCCAATGTGAGAAGTTGGTCATGTTGTGCTTGAACCCGAGGTTAGACCAAGTTGTGGTGTAAAGCTACCCGGAACCGACCGGCTTAACTAGTAACCACAACAAAGTCTAATGTGAGAGGTGAAGGTGCATTAAGTAATTAATGCCACATGATAGGGTTAAGTTAATTTGATTAATGACTCTTAACCAAATATGACATGGACAAATGGGTTAAGTAATTTGATTAGGCTAATGATACTTAACAAAACATGACAAGGTTGGGTAGGTTAAGTAACTTGATTTTCCTAATGACACTTAACCATTTTTATATGACTAGTGGATGGGGTTAAGTTAACCAACACTTAATCAATCCAACGCGATAACTTGGTAAGGTTAAGTAAGTTTTCTTAATGACGCTTAACCGAAAAATACGGTTAACGAATGGGGTTAAGATTAGACTCAACTAGTCTAAACATGGAAATCGGATGGGGTTAAGTTAGCCTAGACTTAATTAATCCCACTTGGTAGTTTAATGGGGTTAAGTTAAACACTTAACTAATCTAAACATGATGAATTGATGTGGTTAAGTGACCTATACTTATCCAATCTAACTCGTTAATTTATTGTGGTTAAGTTAACCAATACTTAACCAATATAACGTGAAAACATGATAAGGCTAAGTCACGAATCGCTTGAATACACTTGACCGATTTGACTAAGTAAATTGATAGGGTCAAGTTAATATATACTTAACCAATCTAGAATGATAATTGGACGAGGTTAAGTCGTGAATTGCTTAATATACTTAACCAACTTGAGCATGGTTTGTAGGGTTAAGCCTTGAACTTGGATACTTAGCCAATTTTGACAGGATTTGTAGACGGGTTAAGTCATGAACTTAAGTGACACTTAATTCATTATGTAAACCCTAGTTCTGAGGATTAGGTGGATAACCGTAGTTAATAAGGATAACGGGAACAATGCTAAGTGGTAAACCTTAGTTGAAGAATAACTAAGTAATGATTCTTAGTCAAGGAAATTTAGACCAGTTCATAGATAGATGAGTAACCTGATACGGTAGGTCATCGTTTAAGTATACGAGTAGGAGCAAGTATCTGATTTAGATAAAGGCTCCAGCGAACTGGGTAACGAAGCAGCGGCTTCGGGGAACGTGAGGATATTCTTGGTATCCCTCTATGAGCTGCCAGGTGATTATACTAGGCTCATGAGAGGTTAAGGTCTGCGTTAGAAGAACCAAGAGTATGCCTTGGTTGCTATACGAGCGACCTAAAGACGGGGATGGATAGGGGATAGTCGACGATACACGGTCGTACCCTAGATAGCATTTCGTCAGGCTACCTACCATCTTTGGTCAAGCGTGTACGTACGGAAAGGCAGAGAACACCCAAAAGACCATAATTGCTATCTAATTATGGTTGCGGTAAGGCTTGGATGTGGGTTGGCCAGTGTTGTGTTCTCATACAGGATTTATCCTGTCTTGTCTTTCACTAGTTGAGGGAGTGGTCTCGTGGGACCATAGCCACGTATAAGAAAAACAGACCTTAGCATCTGCATCGGCAGATAAATCGAAAGCTCCCGACCGAGTCCTGTATTTCTTGATTTGCCATGTGATAGGACTCGGATGGCACGATGTGATACATGTGCATACAGTCATGGAAAAGCGATTCACGATGAATGCGTGGGAAAAAGGGCGCGGTTGGCGGTTAGCGTAATCCCTAGTGGCCCTAGGTGGTTGAACCCAAACCGAGATACGAAAACGTGCAATAGGTAAGCATAATCCCTAGCAGCCCTAGGTAGCATAAGTCCTAGTTGTACAAACAATAATTCATGTTGGAAGACCCTAGCTAGGTTTAGGGTAACAGTCCAAACCGATCTTAAGGATCATGGAACTATGTTAAAGTAATATAGAATCTCATGGGAAAGCCCGTATGGTCTACGGCAAGGGACTGAACATTTACATGGAATAAAACATACAAGTTGAGTAACCTATATATGCGATATATTAGGTTGACATGGACCATTACATGACTTTTGAGTGAGGGTCATTCTTGGTTAACACATGACACGGTGGGGATACTAGTACGGTAGGTGCAGAGCTAAAATACAGGATAGATATCACGGGGCGTTATACGTGACAGATATCTTGGGGATATTATACTTGATAGAAACCTGACGATGTGATACCTTGTTTTATCTTGACATCGTAATTTATCATGACACCTTAGTTTATCTGAGTTCAGTAGTTCATCCTGTTATTTTGATTTAGCTTATCTATCTTGTTATCATGCTTATGTTCATCTCAGTTTCTCATGTCAGTTAACTTTACTAGTTTTTATGCTAATAGTAGATAGGGCTTACTCAGTCTTTTTGACTGACCCGTTTTGTTTCGCCTCTTTTCTTCCATTCCCCCCCCAGGTTACAGGGAGGAAATACTGTTGTTTAGTTCGGACTTCTTCTGCTTGAAGGTCATCATGGATGGCTTGGACTTTTCTTGGCTAATGGCTACTTTACTGTTTTTACTTGGGGAATAATTTATGAAAATGTCTTTATGCTTCTTTACTATTGCAAGACAGGTTTTGATGTACTCTGATGTAAAAGGCTTTAGACCTTATTTATTCATGTTATGAAAGTTTGATTTTACTTCCGCTATTTTATATGTTCTGTCTTGTGATATTTCTGTGCATGTTTACCAATAATGCCCCTCTAAAGCTAGTGCATTCCTTTGCGAGTGACCCTAGCGGAGGCGGGGTGTTACAGTAGAGATGTTGTATTTTTTGAAGACCAAACAATTGAAGATATCAAGAATTCAGAGAGGCCAAGGCTGAGAAGCTATAAGAATACTGAAACTACTTTGGTTCGACATGAAGATAATAACACCCAAGAAAGTAGTGATGCTGAAGATCATGAAACTCATGATGAACCGGTCCAGGAAGAACATCAATCTAGCACTCCAATCGCACCGGAGCCAAGACGATCCTCAAGGGACAGAAGAGCATCCAGCCGATACAACACAGAGGAGTACGTTACGCTCAATGATGAGGGGGAGCCTCAAAGCTATAAAGAAGCAATGAGTGGTTGTCATAAAGAAGAGTGGAGAATTGCCATGCAAGAAGAAATGCAATCCTTGCATGAGAATAATACATATGAACTAGTGAAGCTACCAAAAGGGAGAAAAGCTTTGAAGAATAAGTGGGTTTATAGAATCAAGACCGAAGAGAACTGTTCAAAGCCTCGCTACAAATCTCGGTTAGTTGTCAAAGGATTTGGACTAGAAAAAGGTACTGACTTTGAAGAGATATTCTCTCCCGTGGTAAAGATATCATCAATTCGGGTTTCCCTTAGCCTAGCAGCCGTGGAAGATTTGGAGATTGAACAACTCGATGTCAAGACGACATTTCTACATGGTGACCTAGAGGAAGAGATCTATATGGAACAGCCTGAGGGATTCAAAGTTCCAGGCAAAGAAGATCTAGTGTGCCGCCTCACAAAGAGTCTATATGGACTTAAACAAGCACCAAGACAATGGTACAAGAAGTTCGACGCATTCATGGCAGAACATGACTTCAAAAAGACGGAAAGCGATCATTGTGTCTTCATAAAGAGGTATGTAAGTGGTGACTTCCTCATACTTCTGCTCTATGTTGATGATATGCTAATCATTGGACAAGATCGCATAAAGATAGCTGCTTTAAAGAAAGATCTAAGCAAGAGCTTTGCCATGAAAGATTTGGGACCGGCTAAACAAATCCTTGGGATGATAATAACTCGTGATAGATCAAAAAGACTATTGTGGCTATCCCAAGAGAGATATATCGAGAAAGTGTTGGAAAGGTTCAACATGCACAAATCAAAGCTGGTTAACACTCCACTAGCTGGGCACTTCAAGCTAAGTTCAAAGCAGAGTCCGACAAGTGAAAAAGACAAGGAGGAGATGAAGAAGAAACCATACTCATCTGTAGTAGGCAGTCTCATGTACGCAATGATATGCACAAGACCAGATATCGCTTATGCAGTTGGTGTTGTCAGTCGCTTCTTGGCTAACCCAGGGAATGAGCATTGGGTTGCAGCCAAATGGATCCTCCGATATCTACGTGGAACTTCCAAAAGATGTTTATGCTTTGGAAAAGGAAAACCTGTGTTGGAAGGATATACAGATGCAGACTTGGCTGGTGACATTGATTCAAGGAAATCAACATCGGGATACTTAACCACTTTTGCAGGGGGAGCTATTTCATGGCAATCAAAACTGCAAAAGTGTATTGCATTATCCACTACAGAGGCAGAGTATATCGCAGCTACTGTAGCTTGCAAGGAGATGTTATGGGTGAAGAACTTGTTGCATGAATTGGGAGTGGATCAAGAAAAGTATGTCTTGAAGTGTGACAATCAAAGTGCAATTTACTTGGCAAAGAATTCAACATTTCATTCCCGTACAAAGCACATTGATACAAGATATCACTGGATCCGAGGAGTTCTCGAGGAAAAGCAAATACACCTTGACAAGGTTCACATGGATGAGAACTGGTCTGATATAATGACCAATGTAGTACCAACAAAGAAGTTTGAAGATTGCTGTCAAGGTGTCGGCGTACTACTACCCCCCAATTAAGTCGGGAGGGGGAGATTTTTTGGGATCCCTCCTTAATTGGAGAGTTTCTAGAAAATTCTAGATGTTTCTAGAGAAATCTAGATTTTTTTAGAATGTTCCGGAGAACTCTAGAGAAGTGTAGAACCCCCTAGAAGCTTGTGG
Organism: Allium sativum; assembly: GCA_030737875.1. Classification (NCBI taxonomy): domain Eukaryota; kingdom Viridiplantae; phylum Streptophyta; class Magnoliopsida; order Asparagales; family Amaryllidaceae; genus Allium; species Allium sativum. The sequence goes on from CM060923.1 coordinate 170,112,625, forward strand.
AAGAGTGTGGAACCCTTTAGAATATTCTGGAGACGTGTGGAACCTTTCGGAAGAGTATGGAAGAATAAAGAAGGGAATGGAAGGGTGTAGAGATTCCTAGAGAGTGTGGAGCATTCAAGAGGATCAATCTCTACCGTCGAATGCAAGTAATCTCCACCATTCATTATGGACGTTGAGTAGTATAAATAGGAGAAGGAGCCCTATTACTAACCATCCAAGAATCCAAGAAAGAAATCCACTTCTTAGAGTGAGAAAAATACTTGAGAGTTATAGAGATCCTCTTTGAGTGAAAAGAGAGATAACTTAAGAAGTATCCATCCTTAAGCTTGAGTCAAGTGTGATTTACTTTTGTAATCAAATTCTTGTAATCCTACTATTCCTTTGTATAGTGGAAGAATCTCCATATTGGAGAATTATAAACTCTTGTGCACCCATTGCTACTTTTAATCTTAATTGCCTATCTTAACTTCACGAAGCGGGAAAGACCGAGATTTCCCCAACAAAAGTATCCTAATTTTGCATCTGAGAGTCGCAATGTTAGACTTGGTTTATTTACGGATGGGTTTTCATCATTTTCTCAATTTGGTTCTAAATATTCATCCTGACCACACTACAACAAATCTTACCATTGACCGCGTAATTTCTTGGCGTTTATTCCTGGAGTGTGGTAAAGGAAAATTAAAAGCCGAAATTATACCCTAAAAAACGCTAACAATACCACGACCTAACCCTTTTTTTTCATTGTCGCCTCTTATTTTTGTCATTCCCTCCAAATAATTTCTTTTTCCATTTGTCTACCACTCCTCTCTTCATACCACCAGATGAAAAAGGTTAAATTCCCCATCGCTTTCCTCTTTCTTCAATTTTAGCATTCGTCGATCTTCTTTCCTTACATCGGAAGGCAAAAGGGGGGAAATTCATCAAGTTCATCGATTTAATTTTAGGTTGTCACCTATTCCATTAAAATGATGCCCAAAACCCTTATTTTTTGAAGTTTATATTTTATCCTACCAACTGAATTGCACGGTCTATCACAAGAAGATGAGTCAGAATATTTTAATTGCCTGGTCATCCGATTGTAATTAAGTGTTTCCTTTCTTTGATATTGCTAGCTCAGGTTGTGATATCTTCTGCACAGTGGGTAATCTCGATGTGGTTTTACTCACCCTAGCTCAGGTTCGGTTACAAAATTTTAATGCCTTAGTTTTTTAATTTTTTCTTACTCAATTATAATGCTCAGCTACAATTTATAATGTTATTACTGATTTATTTTAGTGCCTTAATTTTGTTCGTACTTGGTATCATATTGTGAAATTTTGGAAGAAAGAGATTAAGTGTGTTACTACTTTAGCTGTCTCTTTTTAATTCTACTTCGTTTGTTGTTGTATTATTTGTAATGATTAAAATGCAAATTGAAACCTTAGTACTGATAACTTTCTTTTTTTATTTCTAATGGCGATATTTAATGGAATGCTAGGAAAACATTATGTAACATGCAGATTAACAGTTCCAAAAAAGTAAGACAGTTAGCAGAAGATAATCATTTAGCTTTGAAAAAGTTATTACTTTTTTAAAAACTTCCATTTCAACCATAGTAAGCTTCACTAAATTTATGTAAACTGTAGGTAATAGTGCCAAGGCTATAGTGCAGAACATGTTCGAGTCATGGAAATCCACATGAGCATATATGAAAAAGAGGTCCTTCTCAAGCATGATTTTGATATTTCAGCTAACTCTCATGAGAACCGTTGTACGACAAAGATGGTTAATTACATTGCAACAGACCGAACACAATGTATGTGGGTTGCACCTGTAAAACTCAAATTATAGGATGAATACACTATACAATTTAGCGAATTATTGTTAGGATTTCATACATTTAGTGTTTTTGGTATTTAAATTTTATTAGAAGTCGGATATTGTTGTTAATAACAGTAGTTTTGTTTCTAAATAATGGTATACCATATCAAGATTCTAAATGATAAACCTTGTCTTAATAAGTATTACTTCATTTCTCTATTTTCCATTCCATAAGAAAACGTGATTCTTAAACAAATAAACCTTCACGTTTTAACTGTAAAGTAATTTTTCTTTAACCCTATTGGTTATATACCTGACAGTTTCAGGGTAATGGTACCGGCATTCTTGCTATAAATACATTACCATATTCAAAATTTTATAATGATGGTACTTATTTGTTTCAAAATTTTGAAATCTATTTTTATGCACGTATAGATAAACGTGTAACCATAAATTACACAAAGTACATGATTCATTGATGTATGTCTAATGGATTAACTTCATGTAAATGGTTATTTAAAACATCTCTCATGTTATTTTGGTAGATAACATAATTTTAGCTCTCATATGTTTGTCCCTTACCAAAATTATCTCAGTGCATGAGTTACACATTTACAATGAAACCAGTTTCGTGTCATATTTATGGGAAATCAAATGAAAATTAGTGGAAAATCAGGTGTAGTGTCCTTCTTTATGGTTCAAGTAATTAATAAATTATCTGTTGTTATATTACAGCGTTATGAGTTTTTGATGTTTCTTAAATATCAAGTGTTCTATTCTATTTTTATTGTAACTATTGTTGGAAATTCATAACTAGCGTGCTTCTGTTAATAAAACAGGAACCATGATTTTTTTTATTTTGGACAAAATGTTAATTTTCTACTTTTTCTTTAATGCTTTGTAGGTTTATTACTCATCCTGAGCAATAAGATTTGGAAATATTTTGAAAAGTTCAAAGTTATGTGTCCAGATTTAGTATAGAATGCTGCAGTGCGGTTGATATGAAGAATAAGGTTATTTTCTTGAGAAATGCTAAGCACACTCTCCCTTAGGGAGAGTGAGCTTATACTTTCCACCTGATTGGTGGAAATGGGTTGCATCAATCATTAGCTATGTATGATGTAATAAATGCCAACCTATTTCCACCAATCAGGTGGCAAGTATACGCTCACTCTCCCTAAGGGAGAGTGTGCTTAGCATTTCTCTATTTTCTTTAGCATTTCTAGTTTCCGCTTGACTTAGTAATATGATTGTTTATTCATTTTCTTATAATAGTTATTTCCTTAATATGTTTACATATTGATAATCAGACTAAAAGGAAGATAATAGATATATCTGGTTAAGTTATAAATTGTTGATGCTAAAGAAATGACATTTGAGACTCAATATCATCAAGATATCATAAAGTAACAAAATAACAAACCCATGTCACCAGCATTTTTTTTAAAAGGATAAAACAATGATGTATATGATAACCAATCTGTATGTCTGACAATCCCTTAAAAGACAAAATTATACTCACCATATTTTTATTTTGGACTTGGATTTCTATCTACATTTCAATTTAGTTTGCACTTTGCAAAATACGATTATAATCTTGAGCGCATGTTTGATTTGGATCAAAATTAACATGCTTTCACCATATTTTTGTCAGAAAATTATCAACTTCAAAGTACAATGTTTCAATATGAGGAGTTTAATTTTCTCATTAACAACGTATCTTAGGTTTGGTTACATCCTCACTTCCCTTTTCGTAGTATCTTTATTTGTACTTGTGAGAATTTTACTTTCTCCTAATGAATACATGTAATTGTGAATTTACTCACTTTCCTCTATTGGATTGTAATTAATAAGAACAATTTACCTTTGACATATAAAAAAATAAATGGTGTATATGTATATATACATCTATATATCCTTCAGTTGGTTCAAATTATCCTGCTTTGAATTATGTTAATTGATTGGGCATAATTATAAAGTAAGTTTTTCCCTTTTCGTTTTCTCTCAAGAGAATTTATAAGGTCAAAACTTGAATTAATTATGTAATAAATTATTGATGTGCTTCGGCTTTCCAAATAAATGTAGTAGTACATTATTCTTTTGATGTGCAGTATATATTTGTTTCGAACTTGCATAAATAAATGTATTAGTATATTTTTTTCTCAAATATTTTAATGGTCGATAATTAATACTAAAATGACACTCCCTACTTTCTTGTTTTAATAGTGGATCGTATAACCCTTGGAAAAATGAACGAACCTATAAAAGAATCAGTCATTTCAAATCTTCCATCGTACCCCATTCTTTTTCTTAGTCAAATATAATTTTGCTACCTTTTCACTTTCCTAATTCCTTTCCCTTGTCACGTGTATAAACATGCATTAAACTTGTGTGCTTGTACAAATAAGTTGACAACAGTCACCTGTGTTATAACACAAATTCATGCAGCATTAGTGAATGGAGTAGCAACCATCAGGATCTGCTTGAGACGACATATGCTGGACATTTGAACAACATTCATGACGTCAATTTTTAGCCAAAAACTCCTATATATTTTGCTGTTCTGCATTGATGCATCAGGTACTCTCACTTTCCTGGGGAATTTGTTTCAAACCTTTGCTTGTGTGAATCTTTACATAGTAGTCCACTATCAAAACTGAGGTACACCCAAGTGGAATCAATAGGATTGGAGCCATGGTTGTCGCAGCAACTTTCATAGTCAAATTGGGGATGGCTTATCATTTCAACATTACCTGCAGCTGCAATTGCTTCCCCATTATTCTTCAGGTATTTCTCCATTTCTAATTCGAAATTTGTCAGTTCCATGCTTGTGATATGTAGATGTTGATTTGTGTGCTGGAAAACCTGTACAATTTTGCCAGTATGATTATACAATATGTTGATGTGGCTGGAATTTTTCTGCTGAATATCTGCATTAAAATACAATAATGGATTTCAAGACGGCTTTGTATTCAGATTTGTTAATAAAGCAAATAACCAGTTAGCATATTTGTATTACTATTAGAATACCTTGTTTACTTACTCAGTAACTAAATGCAGTTAGAGCAATTACTTTTTTTCCTTTTTATAAAACTGAATTGCATCTGTTTGATTTTCTCTCATATGAATATCCATCTATTCAGACTTCAGAGCATCTATCAATCTAGCACGTAATAATAAAACAGGAGGGAGAAGAAGAAGAGGAATTGATTGATTAATTCATATCAATTGATCAGTTATGGCGAACGGATCTGCGATTCCTTTTCTTCTTGTTCTTTCTTTTCTTGTTGCGATGCAAGTGCTGCAGGTGTTTACAGCAAAAACAACCCCTCATGCTAAAATGCAGGCAAACATTATCCAAGATTCGATCGTATAGAAAGTTAATGCGCATCAAAATGCTGGCTGGAAAGCTGCCACAAAAACCTGATTCAACAATTATACAGTTGAACATTTCAAATATATTCTTGGCGCAAAGAAGTTACCAAAAAATGCTTTGGAAAGCATTCCTGCAAAAACTTACCCCAAATCACTAGAACTGCCAAAGGAATTTGATGCTAGAGCTGCTTGGCCCCATTTCAAAACCATGAGCAATAAATAACTTGGACCATACAAAGATGGACTATTGTTTGGATAGATTTCAAAAGGTCAGACTTGTTTCTACATTTTATGTTATTGTTTGGATAGCTTTCAACATCAAAAGATATCATTGGACCATATTTAATATGCATTTGTTGTTAGTTACATTTAAGGGGTTCTGTATTTATGATTGGTCAATAAATAACTTCAAATGATAACGTAGACTGTATTGTTTTTCTATTTATAAGTGATATCTGAATACCTATTGCCAAGCAGGTCGAATGAAAAGGATATCAGAAATAAACACTTTTCTATTGTAAAATATGTACCTGTATGCTCATGCCTCTAGCTTTATCCTTAGAGATTCCTGTTACTCATACTTGTGTTTTTTTTCCTTTTTTTTCCTTACAGAATGGTATTTACAGTTCAAAAAAATAGAGATTTATGTGGACATAATCTTCATACGCAGGTGCTAATTTTAAATCCAAACTATGACCATCTTATTTTTAAACGCTTTTATATTTAACATTTATATTTGTAGATTTTCATGACTTCATTTTTTGTGTACGTAATCTTCATACGCAGTTCTTTCGATGTCAACTTATCAAATATCTGTTAGAATTTGTAATACCATATTTCCATTTGCTGAAGATTGGAAGATATTATTGATTATGGTGATAGAATATTTCCAATTAGAGAAGATTTGGGAAATATTGTTAATTTGAGAATATAATATTTCCAATTTGCAGAAGATTTGGAAGATATCAGACATTTATTGCTCTTTTATTTGTAAAAGGGATAGGCAATAAATTACCTACATAAGTGGAAGGATTTGAAGAAGGTTTCTTTTTGGGATAGTGAAGTAAGAAATTAATTCCCTAATTGGTTGGTTAAACAAGGAAGCATATCAGGAGAATTGGAGAATTAATTAGGCATTGATTTATATCATAAATCAATTACTTCAACTCCAAACATTAATGCTTATATAAGGATAGGGATTAGGTAAATGTATTATCATCTCAAAAAATGTGAAGTGTATCATCTCTAAAAGTTCTTCTTCTTCCCTACTATCAGTCTTGTAACTTTTTCTTATTGAGAAAAGTAATAAAATCTCCTCTCCCCAAGTGGACGTACACTAACAAGACGTTAGTGGAACCACTATAAACCACCTGTGTTATTTCTTTTATTGCTAGATCTGTGATTGCTTTGCTGATGACTATCTTTGTTTGTTTTGCCTCACCATTAATCCGTTCACATCCGTTTTTTCCGCAACAATTGGTATAAGAGCTATTAGGTTGATTGAGAAAGGGTGTTAGGCATTATGGCAAGAGATGAGGAGAATTCAACAATTGTATCAAGGCCATATGTCAAAGGGACATATATGGCAGCAAGATCTCAGTTAGCAATAGAAAGATGAAATGAGGATAAAGACTTCGAGAAGTGGCAATGGAGGATGAAAGTTGTTCTGATGAGAAACAATGTTCATCCTATGGTGTTTTCTCCTGAGAAGTTGACGGATGATTTTTCAGCCGTGGAAAGGAAGGAGATGGAACGATGGGCATTTACTACTTTACAATTGTCAATGGGAGAAAATGTCATTTCAGAGATTAGCGGTGAGACCACTGCTAAGGACATTTGGACCAAGCCGGAAAAACTCTATTTAAAGAAGTCACTTACCAACCATCTAATTTTGCTGAAGACGTTTTTCACCATGCGGATGAGAGAGGGTACTTCAGTGAAGGCACATCTTGATGTGAAGGCAGGTCTTCTATCTGAGGACTTGAAGGATCAGATGAAGGGGTTGAATGAAGGTAGAGGAGGAAGTAGCACGGAAGCCTTATTAGCTGGTATGGAGAGATGGGAGAGGAAGAAAATAAAGTCAAGAGATGGGAAGCACTATACTTGGAGAGTAAAGGGTTGGAGCCTACAGTTCTCGTGGAAAGATGTCAAAGCTAGGCATACGAGAAGGGACTTTGAGTTTCTGCATAGGCAGAATATGATCAAAGGGGAAAGCTTCAACAAGGTGGGATTTTGCCAAGAGGATGTTCTTGATAAGCGGAAGAAGGGATCTTCTGAAGTTGGTCAGAGATCAAAGGAGAAATCAGTGGATATGCATAAGTCTTTGCAGACTGCTAAGTTCGGGCGTTGGTCGAACTGGAATCGCTTATCGAAATGTTAGGTGCCACGTGGTGGCACGGTGTGGGGAGAGGGTTGAGATGGTTCATGGGGACGTTTGTTTTCATGGTGAAGATTGATAGGTCTTACTTGAAGGGGTTACTTTGTACACTTTGTTGGCAGGCGGTGGCGTTGTCGGAGTTTGTTAACATAGTGCAGTGGGTGACGGCCATGCCGAAGCTCATTGGGGAAAGTAACCATGGTGTCTTATCCGAGAAGATGCTTAGGGTAAGAGGATGTAGGTGGAGTTGGTATGCTTTCAAGTAAATATAGTATCAAGGTGGAGATTGTCAGAATTTGTGATACAATATTTTCATTTGCTGAAGATTGGAAGATATTATTGATTATGGTGATAGAATATTTCCAATTAGAGAAGATTTGGAAAATATTGTTAATTTGAGAATATAATATTTCCAATTTGCAGAAGATTTGGAAGATATCAGACATTTATTGCTCTTTTATTTGTAAAAGGGATAGACAATAAATTACCTACATAAGTGGAAGGATTTGAAGAAGGTTTCTTTTTGGGATAGTGAAGTAAGGAATTAATTCCCTAATTGGTTGGTTAAACAAGGAAGCCTATCAGGAGAATTGGAGAATTAATTAGGCATTGATTTATATCATAAATCAATTACTTCAACCCCAAACATTAATCCTTATATAAGGATAGGGATTAGGTAAATGTATTATCATCTCAAAAATGTGAGGTGTATCATCTTTAAAAGTTCTTCTTCTTCCCTACTATCAGTCTTGCAACTTTCTCTTATTGAGAAAAGTAATAAAATCTCCTCTCCCCAAGTGGACGTACACTAACAAGACGTTAGTGGAACCACTATAAACCTCTTGTGTTATTTCTTTTATTGCTAGATCTGTGATTGCTTTGCTGGTGACTATCTTTGTTTGTTTTGCCTCACCATCAATCTGTTCCTATTCAATTTTTTGTTTTCCGCAACAATATCTTTGTGTGTCTGCTCGTCAAAGGAGTTGAATATTCCCTCTTTAGCCTTAGCATTAGCGTCAAAACATTTATCAGGTATGTTTAACATAGGAAGAGCAAAGAATGATCTCTGCTTTGGTTTTGAACCAAGCTTTTGTGGACTGCTAAAAAGCGTAGACTTGTGAGAATCTTGACCAATCTGGGCACCTACTGAAATATCGGATACCGAACTAGAACCTAACTTATTTAGTTTAGAAGTTGAAAATTGGCTTGAAGAACCTAGACTCAGAGTTTCAGTAACAACTTTAGATTTTACGCTAGGGCTTGTGTCAAATTTCATACCTAGAGAGACAGGTAATGAGATTGAAGCCAGCTTAGAATGACTTTGATTTGAACCCTTAGGTGGCGATACTAGGCAGTGATTGGACTTTAAACGGAAGGAAGAGTAGAACCTCCTGAATAATCACCTATCCGGTAGCACATAGCCAGTATTGAGAGTATCCCTTTTGTTTTTGTCCATGTTGTGATTTCTTTTGTTAATTGTTTTAACATCAGCCAACTTGCTTTTCGTTTGCCCCTGCCAACTTTGTCATAGATGGGCCTGATGCACTATTTATTTTCGTTCATTATGCCCTGTTGTCTCATAATGGGTACACATGCATATTTGTTCTGTAATTAACTTGCATGTCTGTCTCATTCAACTATGTCATGGAATAAAAACTTGCATTATTTTGTCCTGTAGCCAAGAATGAATTGAACGTCCATGTTGCAAATGCTCCAAGCGCACGTCTATGGAGACCAATATCCGATTCAGGAAACACTGAAGATGTCATCGTCACTGCAATTGCTTGGCATGCTGAGAAAGTCATAACAGATGCAAGTTCCGGTAAGTGCAATTTAACATTACTTTGGTAAGAAAATCATTTGCTCGTATTCTCTTCATAAAAGCTGAGATGCATATTCGGTTATACTTCATTTTAGAAGAAAGAAAATATTATATATGATAGGTATACTTGGACAATACTTAGAAAAAATGTTACAAGTGCTAAGATGGCCGCTATTAAACTAATATCATTATTAATAATGACACAGTGTACTCAGTGCATATCCATTTATGGATATGGCATCAGATTACAAGTTAATAATGATGCACGTGCCAGATACCACAGGCAGTGATAATGGTAACATGAACTGTTGCATTTGCTTGAAATAAAAATATGAAACCAGACTATTAGTTTAGAAATCTAACTTTAACCTGTCTGTAGGCATCCGCACGCTTGTATTAAGTGCATATGAATTCAGAATATACTCAAAACAATTAATAAGGTATTGGAATTGCATGTATGATATTGATGTGTTTATTATATGTAAAAACTTCATGTAGTATTGGAAAAATGTCATGTAACACAGAACCATGATTACAAAAAACAGTAAGAACATTTATGACTGAAACTGTAAAAAACATCTAAATTATGAAAAGATATAAAGTTAGCATTGCTTACATCCGCAATAATATAATCCCATTTTTGTATGTTGAAATTATAGTTCGAAAGGGAGGAGTTAAATAATTAATAAAATATTGAATTAATTCCCTATTTATAATTTATCTACGATCTGTTTATGTAAGATTCCTAATAATTTATTGACTTTTTTTTTGTAAATTTCAAGCCTTTGGGCATCGTTTAGCTATTTTATTAAGTTAGAGTTGATAACATCCAACTCTATCATAAATGTCTACATAGATTCCCCCCCCCATTTTAATATACTTTCAGTATACTGTACTTCCTTCGAATTGATTACATGACTATATGTATGTGCAAAAGAAAACCAAATAAAAAAAATTCTAATTGAACATGTGAATAATTGATCACTCTTATGAATTACCTCAGTAGACCAAACGTTGACATTACAAAGTATAGTATTCCACCATTATCTTGTTGGTCATTATTGGATGTGAAACCCAAGCCCTTATTAAGTTGTCTAACTACATCACCAAAATTTCTTTTAGGTCTTCTGCTCCCTGTTAGTCCTAGTCCTACATTTGAATCTTGCCTCTATTTTACATATTAGCTGCATCTAGTTTACATGTGGATTTTGGAAGCTAATTGTTTACATATTAGCTGGTGATTGACTTTGCTTCAGAATGTACTATCAATATTTATTTATTTTTATTTTTGTTTTACAGGTAAATAGACGACATTGATGGAAAACATTGTTGCAACTAGTTATGAGATGAAGTTTTTCTCGCTGCTAAGACTATATTTTGGTTTGTAAGAATGTATGAACGACTATTTTTGGTCACTACTACTTGTGTATGTTTAATGTTTCATTACTATTTTATGAAATATTATGGACATATTGTGTATATTTGATGTAAGAATATTGCACATTTTGAATATATAATTTTATTTGTTGGTTATGAATTATGTTATCAATATAAAACGTCTTATTAATATGATGCATTGATTGTGTAATGTGGTAATCGATATAACATGTTGATTTTAAACAGCCATAAAAACGCCGTAAATAGTTTTTAAAACACCGTAAATAGTTTTTTTAAAAATTGGTATATAGCCACTTACAGCAATTCATAAACGCTATAAATAAATACCATAACAAAAAATAAACGCTATAATGTTTTTTTCATAGCACGTCAAAGATGCTGAGAAATGTATTTTATGACATGCAAAAAACGTTAAGAAAAAATTCTTACAAATTAATCAGTCTAAAATGCCATGAAATGTATTAACAGCACAAAAGAAACGCCATTGAACAATACTTTTCATAGCATTTTATAATCGACATAGTATGGTTCTGACTTTAACTGCACGTTGATATACAACATATGTAAAAACGTTGTTAATATGATCAACGCTTTCCTATGAACTAGAAAAGCGCGAATTTTAAATTAAATTCTGCAAGCGCACAGGTGTGTAGCATACAGGTCGAACACAGGGAGGTGTAATTAAAATCAAATTATTTATTTAATCTCTTGGGCGAGTTAGACGAAGCATGGAGATTTTGTTGAAATAAAAACAAATCTAAAATTGCGAACTTAGGATTATCGTTGAATCTAATCAACGATTAATCACTAAAGAAAGTGAATTGCAAAACAAGAACAACAATGCAGAAAATAAAAGTGCAGAATAAGAAGAACAACAAAAAGTAAATTAGGATTGTCGTTGAAACTAATCAAACGACTAATCACTAACAAAAAATGTAAAATACAATTGGTGTTCTTCCAAAACTAATTGTGAAGACAACACTGATTGTTAAGAAAAAAGGAAAAATGCAGAAATAATAAAAAGAAGAAGAACTTTTATTAATGGAGAAGAGAATATAGAATAGGATAGGATGGTGGCTACAATGATATTACAAGGGTATTTATAGGGGATAACCAAACCCTAACCCTAATACAATGATAGATAGGCCTTAGGAAATTCACAAAAGAGTTTACAATGAGAGTCCCAAATAGGCCTTAGTTAAATCTATTAAATTTTTGGCCTTTCTTCTTTTCCTCTTGGTTCTTTGACAACCCTCCCTTGATTTGAGATATGCATGGCCTTTTTATCAATCATTTCCTTGTCCAACATCAACTAGATGTGGGATCTTCATCAACAATTCTTCAAAATGTAAATATATACCAATTTGATCTCCATTTCTTTACTTTTCTGGTTGCATGCGGGCTGGGTTGGAATATCTGTAAAAGTAACAAAACAATACCCAAGTAATATTTATTTATATACAAAAATAAGATATAAGAGCATAAAATAAACACATTTCTATGTCAATTAAATACCCCCGCACTTATCTTTTACTCGTCCTCGAGTAAAACAAGAAATGAAAAACTAAACTAGATAGGTCACACTTTCGTAGGAACACGATTGCATTGAGCGTATGCAACAAGCTGTTAAACCTCTAGGTGTCCCTAGTAGGACGAGTGGTGTCTCGTGAGGGTTTTCAGCGGATACTACCCACAAAATCCAAATGCTGTATGCTATGATTCTAATGAAACTACATGAATGCAATTGACATATGCAAAATAAAAACGAAAAAATGAAAGCATGACTTGTTTCAGGAAAGTGGTACAACAAATTAAGTTAACAGTTTCTAATCAGTTGATTGTACTTTAAATACCTCAACTTGTCACAAAATTTCAATATAAATCAAGTTTTCAAATGTTAAATTCCAGTTTGGCCAGTTAGTTCGGTCGATAACATAGTGCAACCATGAAATAGATTCTTAGTTTGCTTGGCACAGTTTGTAAAGTGGTATTATAATTTTCTCATGTATGGCTAGTCAAATCAATAAGGTCAAGAAGTGTTTGGGCATCATCGCTTATTCTTTATTCTATAAAATTTTAAAATTTATGATTAAGTACATACACCTAACTTAGAAGACCAAGGTTTACCACCCATGCACTGCCTCGCAGACTAACGGAGAGTGGATAAAGAGCTTGGCGGATTGTGCAGGCCGACTTTGACTTTGTCAACAACGTGTCGGTAATCCTTAGGTGTCCAATCTCATAAAATGAGACCAAGATATTACAACGCTAACTTTGTCAACAACGTGTCGGATAGAGCTTGGCGGGTTTGCACACCAACGCTTGATATACAAGCAATGTTGGATACCCTTGGATTACTATTATTATTATTGAATTAATAAGCACAAAAGAGAGTTACGCGAATTCAACTTAACACAACTTAGTTTTAAAGATTCGAAAAGCCAATATAAGTATTTTAAGTCCTCCACTTATTTAAACAAAGTCTACAATATAGAACAGATTTCATGGCCATCACCTAAGAATCTCCCTATGTACCGGTTACACTATTATCCCTCAAAATTAAACTTTTCATTATATTTCTTATTTGATCTTAGCTGAGAGAAAAAAAATACTATCAACTGATTAATAATCCTTAACTTATTTTGTTGTATCAATCTAAAATGAGTCGTATTTTCATTTTTTTTTTTTGCATGTTACTACAATCTAAAATGCATGATGGTCCTATTTAAATGGCTGAAAATGAAAAGAAGAAAAAAATAAAGAAAAAAAAAACGAAAATGAATGAAATGCAGACTCCCCCCCCCCACACTGGAACTAAACAGTGTCCACACTGTAAACGTTTCCTAAATTTGATAGATCGTACCCAAAGGTGAATGAGATGCAAAATGATTTGTAAAACAAAATGCAGTCTAACTATATGTAAGAATGGATCATATGTACAATGATATATGTATTTGCGGTGCACGCGATGCAAAGAATTCCACCATCTTTTTCCCCCACACTTGGTTCTTGCCCTATGAGTCCCATTCCCACTATGTCTAGGCATGTTTTCTAACAAGCAGAAGTTTTTGAAAACCATCTCATCTTTATACCTAGATTTATAGTCCACTAGATAAATATCCAGGGTCGTCCTAACAAGAAGTTTTTCAATCAAGCCAACATTCCAAAAGTAACTCATGTGCTTAACAAATTTATCAGTGTAATTGTTCAAAGATTTGTGATCATATATAAATTCAGTGAAATTTGAAATCTGAGTGTTGTTCAAGACTATGTGATCACATTTCTCATCATTAACTGACAACGTATTTTCGACACTGATAATTTCAAGTTCGTTTGAAATTTTCTCAAAGTTAAAATTTTCGAACTCATGATGTGAATCTATTTCTTCCTCATTTGGCAACTCTTCCTCATACAATCCAAAGAATTCATGTTCGTTAAAATCCTTTTCCAATTTTGAGTTTTCGAAAAATTCAACATTTCTATTCTGTTCAGTTTCAAAAATTTCACGTTCCTTGCAGCCCAGAAGAGGAAGATCAAAATCTAAGTTTACATCTTTTTCCTGAAAAGAATTGAAGTCCAAATCATTTACTGAAATGTGAACAACTTCATTTAGATCGTTATTCTCAATTTTGAAAGTTGTTATTTGAAAATTTTCACTATCAGTAAAGAATGAATTATTTTCTGAATCATCGCATGTTTGAATTTGATTTTGTTGTTCAAGTTGTTCTTTAAAAAATGTCATTAAACAAAGAAGTTCATCAAGTTGTCTATCTTTTTCACCAAGCTGTCTATCTTGCTTTTCTACCCTCTCTCTAAGAACGTTAAGATGATATCCTTCAGAATCGTTGATTTCAGAGCTCTCATTTTAGATTTCTTGATTCTCAAAATTATAGTCCACATCAATTTCACAATCAAAATTATTTCCAATGTGATAGTTATTTGAAATTTCAGAAAAATGATATTGGAAATCATTTGGATCATAGAAATTATGTTCGTAACCAAAACTGTTGAAATTCGAGGGAAAATTGCAATTTTGGTTATTTTCAAGATGTTGATATGAGCTATAATTTTGAAAATTTTGGTTTTCAACCCCACATTGATGTGGGTCAAAACCATATTGAGATTCAGAGCTATTTTGATATGGATGTGGCCCATAATCGAAATTATTGAAATTTGAATTGAAGTCGCCATTTCGATCATAACTTTGAAAATGTTGGTCATTTTGAAAATTTTGAAAATTGTTGCCATTTAGGTCGCGAAATTTTGGAAAATCTTGCTTCATGAGTTGTAATTCAAAATCATACTCTTCAAGAGGACGTCTACTCCGATTATTATCCCACATATCTCTCAATGATTTTTTTGAATCAGACATTTTAAATGAAATCACGGCAAGACAGAAATTATTCTCAATTCAAAATAATATAAAATAATGAGTTGTGCTTTATTAATTAACTGACTCAATTAGAAGGGGGAAGAGGGTCTTATGGCCGTTCACGTATAGTATAAATACTAAGAGATACGACCAATGTTTTACGGGTAGTATGCAACCTCTTTTGCTAATAGTTCAATAAATTGAACTACTATATATCCGCGATCCAATTATACGAGACAATCAACTTCACAAAGCACCACTTTTCAATTATATTATTTTGAAAAATCAAAATTTTATTGTTGAAAAACGATGGGAGTGATGGATGTAATTATAGAAATTCGTTCCTCATCAAATGTATTCGGAAATTTCAGTCACAGAACAGTCACAGAATAATAACAGAAAATTAAAATATTGTACAATCAAGTCGTTACCACTGCAGAAGATTTTTACAAGCAATTTCTATATTTTTCAAAGCAGCAGAGCACGTGTAGAGTTCAGAAATTATTACAGTGGGGCATGGCCATCCATCCAGAAAAAATGAGTAGCGTCAATGATTGAAATCTCACTATTTGCAATTTCATTTGATTTCTGAAATCTTGATTTGTTGCTAGAACTCCAGTCACCTTGTCCTTAGTTCGAAACTCTTTTTTTTTTTTTTTGGTTTTTTTTTGAATGAATTGAATAACAAAAAAAGCACAAGAAAAAGAAAAAGGAATTAACAAAAAAAAGCTAACTTTTTGGAAAAGATGGTGCTGAAGTGTGGATTGAAAAAAAAAAAACTGTGGTGAAATGAGATTATGTGAGAGGGAGGGGTGTTTGATCAGAGGGAAGAAATGAAGCAGGGAAAAATAATTGAAAAAAAAAGAATCTTTTTATGACCTCCTCTTTTTTTTATTATTGTTGAAAAAGTGGACAAATAGGAAAGAAACAAATGACCAAAAAAAAAATGGGAAGAGAGATTTCAGGGAAGAAAGAGAATTGTAAAGTAAGAAAGGAAAGTAATTGTAAAAGATTTGGAAAAGAAATTGAGAAGGAAAAGCAAAAAAAGAGAAGACAAAAACAGAAAGAATTTTTTTCTTTTGTTTATTGTTGTAAAATTAGAAGAGACAGAAAAACTTGAAAAGGGAAAGAAATAAATGGAGAAAGGAAAGAAAATTAATTACAAGGCAGAGAAGAGAAATTTATATAAGGAATTTTTTTCTTCAGCAAATTGTAAAAGAAGAAAGGATGCGAGATATTAGTAAGAGGGGAAACAAACAAAAGAAAGGAGAAAGAATCGAAAACAGGGAAGAAATAAAAGAAAAATGGCAAGTTTTTTTTTTTTGAACTTGTAAAAGAAGAATGAGAAGTAATTGTATTGAAAATTGGAAAGGAGGAATAAAGAGGAAAGAAATCAAAAGTGGATTTTTTTTTTGAAAAGAAAGGAAATTTGTAAGAAAAGAAAAGAAATCAAATGTATTGAGAACAAGAAAGACGATAAAAGAAGAAAGAAAGAAAAATTGCAAAAGAGGAATCTTTTTTTTTTTTTGAAATTTGTAAAAAAAGAAAGAATGTGGGTGATTGGAAAGAAAGTGGAAAGATGGAAATAATAAAGGAAAATTGAAAGTTGTTTTTTTTTAATGAAGGAGAGAGCCGGAAAGAAATAAATGAAAAAATGGAAAGAGAGATTGTAGGAGGTGAATGAGAAATGCAATTGGAAAGAAATAAATAAATAAATAAAATGCAAGTTTTTTTTATGAAAATTTGAACAAGAAGAAAGGGAAAGAAATGAATGGGAAAAACCAAAACAAAAAAGGAAAAAAAAATTAAAAGAGGAAGGAAATAAGAGAAAAAAAGCAAGGTTTTTTTAGTAGAAAGGAAGGGTAGAGGAAATGAGGAAAGAAATAAAAGCAAACAAAAACAAGAAAGAAATCAAAGTAGACAGAGAAGAAATTGCAAAAGTTTTTTTTTTTAGAAAGTTGTAGACAAAAGATGGAAACAAATAAAAAGAAAAGGAAAGGGAAAAGAAAAATGTGAAAATCAGCGAGGTGTTAGAAAGATGGAAAGATATTGAAGAAAAATTAGCAAGTTTCTTTTTTTGTATATATATTTTTTTCTTTTTGAAGAAGGAATTAGATTGGAAGAAATGCGAACAAAAAAAAAGAAAGAAATAAATGAAAATAAAACGAAGGAAAATTAAAAGAAAAGGGGCAAGAATTTTTTTTCCTTGTCTTAGAGATTATAATATCAATATGTGATACACAATCAACTAATCAAGATTTTTATCTATATATATATACAAGAAAACAATAGGAAAATAAAAAGAAATAAAAGAAATTTTGGCAAATTTTTTTTTTAACAAAATCAAATAAAAGAAAAAAAACTAACACGAATCATAAATTAAATAAATAATAAAATTCAATTGTTACCTCCCCGGCAACGGCGCCAAAAACTTGATCGACGCTTTCCTATGAACTAGAAAAGCGCGAATTTTAAATTAAATTCTGCAAGCGCACAGGTGTGTGGCATACAGGTCGAACACAAGTAGGTGTAATTAAAATCAAATTATTTATTTAATCTCTTGGGCGAGTTAGACGAAGCCTGAAGATTTTGTTGAAATAAAAACAAATTGAAATTGCGAACTTAGGATTATCGTTGAATCTAATCAACGATTAATCACTAAAGAAAGTAAATTGCAAAACAAGAACAACAATGCAGAAAATAAAAGTGCATAATAAGAAGAACAAAAAGTAAATTAGGATTGTCGTTGAAACTAATCAAACGATTAATCACTAACAAAAAATGTAAAATACAATTGGTGTTCTTCCAAAACTAATTGTGAAGACAACACCGATTGCTAAGAAAAAAGAAAAAATGCAGAAATAATAAAAAGAAGAAGAACTTTTATTAATGGAGAAGAGAATATAGAATAGGATATGATGGTGGCTACAATGATATTACAAGGGTATTTATAGGGGATAACCAAACCCTAACCCTAATACAATGATAGATGGGCCTTAGGGAATTCACAAAAGAGTTTACAATGAGAGTCTCAAATGGGCCTTAGTTAATTCTATTAAAATTTTGGTCTTTCTTCTTTTCCTCTTGGTTCTTTGACAACCCTCCCTTGATTTGAGATATGCATGGCTTTTTTATCAATCATTTCCTTGTCCAACAGCAACTAGACGTGGGATCTTCATCAACAATTCTTCAAAATGTAAATATATACCAATTTGATCTCCATTTCTTTACTTTTCTGTTTGCATGCGGGCTGGGTTGGAATATCTGTAAAAGTAACAAAACAATACCCAAGTAATATTTATTTATATACAAAAGATAAGATATAAGAGCATAAAATAAACACATTTCTATGTCAATCATAATACCTTTCATGGCGTTTTATAAACGCTGTAAAAAGTTGTATTTTTTGTAGTGTCAGTAATTGTAACACATTATTATTTACCTCGGTGGATGTGTATGAAAACTCCTTATATGTTTCTCACAATTGTCGTCCCTGGTCCTGATGATCCGACACAAGGAATCGATGTTTATTTACAACCGTTGATTGAAGAATTAAAAAAATTGTGGTATGAAAGGGTAGAAACATATGATATTTCCAAAAAAAAAAAAAAAACCTTTCGTATGCATGCTTCTCTGTTGTGGACAATTAGCAATTTTCCTGCTTATGCAATGCTTTCAGGTTGGAGTACGACTGGTCGTCTAGCTTGTCCGTACTGTATGGAAGAAACAAGAGCATTTTCTTTACCTATTGGAAAGAAAATTTCATGGTTTGACTGTCATATATGTTTTCTTCATATTAATCATCCTTTTAGGAGAGATAAGAATTTTTTTACAGCTAGTAGACATGAAACTTTACGACCACCTAAAGTATGGACAAGCGAGGAAATTTATGAACTTGTACAAGATTTTACCAAGATTCATGAAACCGGAGTACAGATAGAAATTCAAGGTAAGTCAACGATTCATAATTGGTGGAAACAAAGAATATTTTGGAAGTTGCCTTATTGGAATCGTCGTAATATTAACGTGATGCATAATGAGAAAAACGTGTTTGATAATGTAATCAATACAATTTTGAATGTCAAAGTGAAGATGAAAGATGATTTGAAATCAAGACATGATATTGAAGTAATATATAATCGTCCAGAGCTTCATATAAAGCCAAATGACACCAGAAACCGAAAGCGTGCTATGAACTGGACAGTAATCAAATTAGAATATTTTTAAAATGGATGGATCGATTAAGATTTCCGGATGGTATATCTTCCAATCTTCGTAGATGTGTTGACTATAAAAATAGTAAACTTAGCGGGATGAAAAGCCACGACTGTCATGTTATGATGGAAAATTTATTTCCTGTCGCTTTCAAAGAACTATTGCCCGTTAAAGTTTGGACTGTTGTAAAAGAGCTTAGTTTGTTCTATAAAGAGCTTTGTTCATCTACATTAAAAATTGACCGTCTACGTAAACTAGAGGAAGAAATCTTCATATTATTCTGCAAATTGAAAAAAATATTTCCTTTAGGTTTTTTTTCAATGTTATGGAGTATTTACCTATTCATCTTCCATCAGAAGCATGTCTTCGAGGGCCTGTGCAATACAGGTGAATGTATCCATTTGAAAGGTATATTAATATTTAGTTGATTAAATTTTGGTTAATGAAATGTATGAAAAAATAATTTACAATAATTCTAAATAGGTATTTAAATCATCTAAAGAAAAAAGTGAGGCAGAAAGCTCGAGTTGAAGGTTCTATTTGCAAATCATAAATCGAAGAAGAAGCTTCATTTTTTTCTTTCTCATTATTTTAGTGATCATGTGAACATATCATTTGCAAGTACTACGCGTAATGATGAAGGCATTGATCAAGATGACTGTCGAGCGACTTTATCTATTTTTAAAAAACATCACTACTAGAAAGAGACTGAAATAACTACGAAATTTTCCGACGCCATTGCGACACCAAAAAAAAGGATGTCAAAAAGGCATCGAAAAGTTGTAAATCAGCACAATACTGTCAAAATGGTGTCGGAACTTTTCGACGCCGTTACGACGCCATTTATTTAACCAATAAAAATTATAAAAGCAGTCGAAAGATGTCGGAGTGGCATCTGAAATTTCGATACCGTTACGACGCCTTCCATGCGCTAAAATTATATATATATATATATATATATATATATATATATATATAATGGCATCAACCTGGCGTCGGAACTTATGGACGCCATTGCAGCGCCATTTATTCCATCATCAAAAATTATCTGAAGGGCATCTGGATGGTGTCAGAAAATTATGAGATGTTAGTTTTATTATTAAGACCCGCCTTTTATTCAATATGCCATTAATTTGACACTTCCCAATTTACATAGGCCCGCTTCTTTTCATCATCAGTCCCGCCTTTTTTTCATTACCCTTTTCATTTGCCGCATGTTCCCAAACCCCTAAATTTTTTATTTCGCCTCCTCGTCCGCAAGCTTAAAAAGTCGTCCGCCCCTTTTCTCTACCATTCTGTCTGTAGCGGTGGTCGCCGATCTTATTGTGGCTAGGCGTAAACAGATTGCATCGTTTCGGTCGCTGCGTTGGATTTTTAAGGGATTTTTTATTGTTCAGGTGATTTTCTCTTTAAGTTTTCTAAAATTGGATTTGATTTTATTTTGGTAGCTTTGCAGTGGTCGGTCTATCGTTAATTAGATTTCAAAATATCACAACTAAAAGAGTAAGCCACAGACAATGTATTTTTATTTTGGTTTCAAAGAGAAAAATGAAAGCATGCGAAGAAGACTTGATAGTATGCTTTTAAACAGAAATAATTACAATTTTAGAGCTTGGGTCCCTATCTGATTCGTAGATCATTAAAGCATATTATACTGACGCCGTTCTTCTCCCATTATGTTTCTTTTCTCTTTTAATGCACTGTACACAAGCAATTTTCGGATGAATATGATATAACTTTGAATATCGGAGGTGAATATCGATGATGGTTTGTAAAAGGCAACACAGAGCTGTATCTATGAGATAAATGTTAGAGTTCAAGTTTTTTTTTTTGGCCAGAAACACAGAGATAATACTCCGGACCATCCCGTCATCGGTCTGTGCACTCATCATATTTTTTACGATTAATGATGAAAACTGAAAATATTTAAACAAGAAATGAATCGAGCAGCACCTTAGTTACTCTTGACTTCAAATCTCCTAAAACTGTGGTTTATTTGTGATCTTAGCGTTTATAGGTCTGTGTCCATTATGACCAGGGTTTTGCAAAATAAGGTAAAATTGTAGTACATATATTATTAAGACCTATCAATTTGATGGAAACGGCTGAACATGCTTGAAACAATTCTTTCGTGCTTGCTTGTTGCTCATAATGGATGTGTCAAATTTGTTAACTTAATGTAGTGTAAAAATGTCTCATTTACACCGCCAAATGCTTTTGCTGCATCATAAAATAATTTGGCTTCAAAAGAAATGGAATTTCGAAATATATGCCCGAGGTTATGTATTTATCCTTAATATTAACTACTTCTAGTTTCAGCCCATATCTAATTTTTAATATATGTTTTTTTCCTAAAACTGTAAATATGGTCAACTAGGTACCCAGATCCTACACAGCTTAGTCTATGTAATATACTAATATTCATAGCATGGAGCTATAACAAAAGTGCATCAATGTGTACTAGGTTGTGTAAAGTGGAATGCAAATATTACTGTTAATTTAGCAAGTCAACCATTTAAAACTACGTGATCGAAATGTGGATGTAAGTGGAAAGAAGAAATCAAACTTGCCAAATTGTATGCTCAGTCTTCTTGTTTTCGTCTTTGTTACTATGCAGCAAGATATATATTAAGTATTAACGCCATAATTGATATACGGAAACTGTAGTAACATGATACAGCATACAATTGATTATATTTGGTTAACGGATTGTTTTACAGTAGTTAACAATCCATGTTGCTAGTGTAGTTCTGGCATAAAAGTAGTAAAAAGGTATCATAGGTATGCAGTGTTAATGAACACTAGCCATGTCGGAATACGCACACGGTATACACACACATATCTGTATAAGCTCCTCATAGGTTATGTATTTGGCTAAGGAAACTGGACTCCACTGGTATGGTCGAAAGTTTGATATAAGAAGGAAAAAAAAGTACGCAGTTGCATATGCTTATGTGTGTTTGTATATATCTAAGTTACATCTATCTATTTTTCTAATTTGAAGCAACATATCTTCAAGTTTTATCCCTTCCTTTTCTAATAATTGCTTCAGGGCCTGTTTGCTTATCACTAGTTTGATTGTGTGTGCTCCACTGTCTTCTTTGTCCTATTCTTGTGTGACTGATTTTGAAATTTTTTTCACCCCAAGTTACTGTTTTTGTTCTGAAGGCTAAGCAGACTTTAGTTTTATTTTTTATGTAGGAGTATTTCTTTGAATCCAAGTGTTCTATGTGGACAGCGGACACAGAGTAAAAAGTTGGAACAAAATGTTTTGTAGACTTCATATATATAAGTTAAATGATTTGACATGGAGTGTGTATTGTTATAGTGATAAGTGTGTTTGTTCGTATAATCTTTTAGTATGACCGTTTGTTCGTCTATGAGTTTTCCTATTGCAGTTTATTTGTATAAGTGGATATGCATTGTTATGTGCAACTTTATCAAGGTAAAAGGAACTCCTTTATGCAACCGATTGTCATATATGTGGTTTTAGTGTAAATAAATAATATTAATGTTGTCTTAATAACAAAATAATGTTAACTATTAAATTTATAAATAAATAATAATAACGTGGTATTAATAACAAAATAATCGTAATCAATATTTTTTAGTAACATGTGAATTATAATACCAAATGTTTGTATTATTTGTAGTTGAAGATGGATTATTTGAAAGTTCAAAATTGGATGAACAAGTCTGATGTTGGAAAGAAAGGAACAATACCATTTCATTTTAAAAATGGTATAGAAGCATTTATGAAATTGGCGTCTTGTAATGGAGCAAAGCAGAACAAAATTCGTTGTCATTGTTCTAAATGTCGTTGTTTAAAACTTCAAGAATATGATACCATACTGTTTCATTTGCATAGTTTTGGCTTTATGCCAAACTATCATGTATGGAGATATCATGGTGAAAAAAGATACAAGAAATGATCCAACATATGTAGTTGGAGATGAGCCTGTATCCATTGATGCTAATGTTGATGAACCTGGTATGAGAAACAAAATGACAGAAATGGTTCATGATGCCGCTGGTCCTGATATATGTTCAGATGAATTACCAGATTGGTTGTAACGACTCGGTTTTTAGCGACTTTGGTTATCGACATAAACTCAATGACGACTAACCAAACATCGAAAAATACCGGTAGTTAATGAAAGAAATTAGAGGGTGAGAATAGATAAGATAGAAACATAGAATAGAAGAAGAAGAAGAACACAACATTAGAGTAACACGAATCTCACAGCGGAACGAATAACATATAATATATATCATAACTTTGAAATATAAATCTGTACTTGAATATACATATCATTTCCAAAGTACAACACTTACAACACAGCGGAAGTAAACAATAGCTATATGATCCTGAAGCCTCCTGCTCCAGCTCTTCAAGTATCTGTAAAATCCTGACTACTTGACTGTCCGTATAAAATTGGGCACCCAAGAATTTAGTGAAAACAAAACAAAATAAACTCCGGGTCAGTCATGAGACTGGTATGAGTAAAAACAGTTTAAAACAATTTGAGCCATTAAACGATATCTCATAAGACCACGCCGTATAACGGAACGGGTTTTTCCCTTATAAGAATCCAAAATATCTTTATATAAAAAATCTTTTGATATTATAATAATGTCTATCAACCACAATATAATAATCATCTAGCAGAAACACTTTCATCTCACGTTCTACATATATAGTATACAATCAAAACCGCAAGCACGTATTGAGTAATGGATTTCCAACTATGACAAGATATGGAATCACCTTTCGCTAGTGTACCTCTAGAGAGGAATACACTGGGTTCAACAAGAACATCTTGCAACCCGGCCACACATGAACGACCACTCATTTCGCTTGAGTGTATCGAATGTATATCACCAACGGTTGGGATCAGCAACCGTTTCCCGAATGGGACAGCATCGACAATAGATTTTTAGAAGCAAATGAAACTCTAGATCAGGTGATTATACACCCTAATAGGTGCGACCTACATAGCCATACTGCCTGTCCAATTTTTGTCATTTCCCGGTTGAGAGGCTAGAGACCACACTTATCTCTGACAGATCACACGTTTATTCACTTTGAATGTCACATCGTCATACCCGCCAAATCACAAATTGATTTCCCCAAAAATACAACGGTATACAACTAAGAGAAACGAATTCCTCCACCACCCAACGTATATACGTTTGAAGAGATCAACTTACGCGATCTATTAAATATACTCTGTCAGACATTCTTCCATACAGGTCGTCTTGGGACTGGACAAACCGAAGACACTATTCAGTACAACCATCTTAGACAATCTTTACGTAAGATTTATACAACAGCCCTTGCATTTTACTCCGTCTTCAATTATCTTTGGCATATATGATTCACAACGTTTATGCCAATACGGAGTGGTTCTTCGGATAATAATCCAACCGGTCTCTCCATATTAACATCGTTAAAATGGTCGAAAACTTCAATAGTCGATGAGTTAACTATCAAAGAAAAACACGTGTGCAAACAACGATCTTATTTCCAGATGGAAATTATATCGATCAATCATCATTTAACATTTATCTCTTTAGTCCATCTATTTACTTATCTCCTGTTTTCATATATTCAACATTTCTTATTTTCTTATTTTAGAAAATATACGTTATTAACAATGGAAAACATTTCCATTTCCTGTTTTCTATGTTAGAAAACATTTCTGATTTCTGATTTGGAAAACATTTCCAAAGTTCCTTCATTAGATTTAAACAGATGTTTAAATAAAACATCGCTATGCCAACTCGAACCATTTACTAAATTCACTTTAACCATCATTCACTATCAAACCTTACCATTCCTTAGTTAAGAAGGAAGTCAATCAAGTTGGGGTATAATTACCTCTTAGACCTTAATTGAACAACGTTTTAACTTCGAAATAGTCAAAGTTTATATTTTAAACCTTTAACAAACTTCCTTACGTAACTCTCGGATTCTATTTACGAATCCACTTCTTTATTGAAAACATTGATTTTAACTATAGCGTTAAAATCCCTACTTTCGAAATATCTAACTTAACATCTACTTTTATTTCTTACTTTGAATAATTAACCTACTCTCATTTATTTATAAATAAATAAATCTTGATTTAAACACCGGAAAGTAATTAATACTTTCCCGAATTCGATATAATCGAATTCGACGATTTACTCTCTTCGAATAACTAATATTCGATTAACTCACTTCGAATAACTTATATTCGGTTACTCTTTCTTTTGAATAAACGATATTCGATAATCTCTCTTTTCGAATAAACTATATTTTCGATTAATCTCTCTTCGAATAAACTATATTCGATTATTCATTTCGATTAAACTATAATCGATAACTTCTTTCGATTTAAACTAACATCGATTAACTCCCTTCGATTAAACTAATCGATAACTCCTTTCGATTAAACTATAATCGATAAATCCTTTCGATTGAACTAATCGATAACTCCTTCCGATTTAACTAATCGATAACTCATTTCGATTAAACTATAATCGATAACTCCTTTCGATTAAACTATAATCGATAATCTCACTTTCGAATAACTAAATTCGATTAACTCCTTTTGATTAACTAATAATCGATAACTCCTTTCCTTTAACTCTATTCGAATAAACTAATATTCGATAACTCTATTTAACTCTATTCGAATAACTAATATTCGATAACTCCTTTTAACTTTATTCGAATAACTAATATTCGATAACTCCTTTTAACTTTATTCGAATAACTAATATTCGATTAATTCAAATTTGATTAACCCTAATTAATTAACCCTATCGATTTAACTCTAACTGGTTAACTCTAAGTGATTAACTCTGACTGATTAAAACTCTGACTGATTAACTCTAACTGGTTAGCTCTAACAGATTAACTATAACTGGTTAACTCTAACTGATTAACTCTAACTGGTTAACTCTAACTGATTAACTCTAACTGATCAACTTTAACTGATTAACTCTAACTGGTTAACTCTAACTGATCAACTCTAATCGATTTAACTCTAATCAATTAACTCTAATTGATTTAACTCTAATTGATTTAACTCTAATCAATTACTCTATTTGAATAACTGATATTCGATTTAACTCTATTCGAATAACTATATTCTATTAACTCTTTCGATTTATTCCTTTGAATTAACTCCTTTGATTAATTCCTTTTCTGTTTGTTTATACAAATAATTCCTTTTCTATTTGTTTATACAAATAATTCTTTTTCTATTTGTTTATACAAATAATTCCTTTTCTATTTGTTTACTTAACAAATAGCTATTCCCTTTCAATTCTATTTGTTTAACCAATAAATATTTCTTTTATCTTTATATTTATTTAACAAATAAAAATTTCTATTTAATCTATTTGTAAATGTTTTACAAATATTCCCTTTTAAATTCTATTTGTAAATGTTTTACAAATATTTCTCTTTCTATTTGTTTTGCAAATATCTTCCTTTGTATTTGTTTTCCAAATATATTTCCTTTATATTTGTTTTCCAAATATATTTCCTTTATATTTGTTTTACAAATATATTTCCTTTAAACTCTTTTGATTTTATAATTACTTCCTTTTATAAAATCCTTTTTCCTTTTATATAAAATCCATTGATTTTATATAAATAAATTATTTTCAAAAATACTTTGAAAATCCCTTTTTTACATCCCAGTATTTCTTATGGTATTTAACGTACCATATAACAATGATTAGTATCATTCAAACATATAAAATCATCAACAGATTTCATATCACATCATATAACACAATATATGAACAGAACAGTATTATAAATATTGAGGAGTCCAGTTGGACCCTTCCAACCTGTTTCCCTGCATCATATATGTTAAACAATAATTAACATCGATTTCATTTCAATATGAAATATTCTACTAAACAGAATCAACATTTGATTAACGATTTATATATACATATATATGTATATCGTTATCCATAATTTCAACCAATACACAAGCAATTCAACCAAACAGTTAACACACAGCAATCAACAGATAATTATCAGTTCTAAGAATACGTTATAAAAATATAACTGTTTAGAGTTGGTGAGTTTTACTCACATTGATTTGATTCGTTGAACGGTTCAGTTACCGTTAAATCTGTTCCATAGTATTGTGCTCGTTACCGCGATTCCAGTATAACTTGGTTCGTCGGATTCTGTTAACCTTTTGTAAATTTCGCTGTTAGGCCCGACCGTTTCCATTTCCTGGTTAGCACGGACACGGACCATCTATAGACCCGCCTTCATTGTTTTAAACCGTGCTCCAGCTTTGCCTTTTAACATCTTCATTTTGCATCTCATTAATGCTGCTCTCCTTTATTTTCATAGCTGCCTCGTTTCCAGTCCACAACGTTGTTTTCTTCATTCTGAAACAACCTCATTTGTTTGTCCAAATTTTGAAACTTCCCGTACCATTTCTTTACGTTGAAAATGCCAAGAACATCCTTCTGTTGAGTTATTCCTCTTCCACGGGTTCACACATTTTAATACAAAATGTGCCCATCTTTCTTTAACTAACTACTTCCGTTCATTTCTCTTCACGGCTTCAGTACCCATTTTCTTACATTGTTTCAAATTAAAACGTGCCACTTGGCATTTGTTCCAGGTCCAACATGCCTTTGACCCGTTCTCTCTTCCTTCCCAGTCCCGTTCCTTGATTCATGCATGCACCAGTACGTTCCACACATGCTTCTTGTTTGAACCTCACTACCACACGTGTTTTAAACTCATGTCCATCATTCTTCCCTTTAGCTCTCATACTTTCAACCCTTCCCCGAATGTTACTTCATAACCACTACAGTAACACGTGTCCAATATGCCATCTAGGAAATGCGTTAATTTGACCAATGAACTGATATTTTTGTGTACCAAGCTTCCAGTACAAATTTTTGATCCCAATTCTAAATGAAACTAAATGAAAAAACAAGTCAGCGTTATCCTCTACAATGTGATCTTACTCCTTAAATACTTACCACCCCATAAACTAATGCGCGCTCCAGTACATCTAGAACACCAGTTTCGCAACTTTTGAGCGCCACGTTCTCATCCCTTCCATGAACAAACACACTCTTCTTCATTTGCTGTACCCATTCGAGCATATACTCTGCTCCTCCTCTCAGCCATTCACCGTACTGTGTTGCCAATTGCGTCACACCCAGCTTCCAGTATTCGTTCTCATGGATCCTCCACTCTCTCCCTCAACGGAAACATCTCCTTCTTTTTCATAGCATCACAGTTCTATTCCCTCTCTCGGTCTCCACGTTACGTTGAAACC
The DNA here is from genome assembly GCA_030737875.1 of Allium sativum. Classification (NCBI taxonomy): domain Eukaryota; kingdom Viridiplantae; phylum Streptophyta; class Magnoliopsida; order Asparagales; family Amaryllidaceae; genus Allium; species Allium sativum. Next base: position 170,141,301 of record CM060923.1, read on the forward strand.
CAGACCGTACCCTGTAGGGGTTTCTTCCCAAAACCAAAGCAAAACACGGTGCTCTGTCCGTGTCTATTTCTTTTTGCCATTTACATTTTAAGCCTTTGCCGATTTTTCATTATAATGTTTGAATGAATTAAGAAGCTTAGGATTTGTTTAGTGGCGGCGGCCAATGTTTACAAGGGTTTTCAAAAGAAGAAACGATAGCATAGGTCACTTATTTATAGGATGTTATTTTAGTTTGTATGAATTAGCTTCTTCCATGTTTTCTCTTTTGTTTGAGGTGACCGAAGTTTCTTTGCTGTATTTCATTTTGGCTGAGAAAGATGTGGACCTTTAATTAGGCTTAGGAAATATTTAGGGGTATTTATATGGGTAAGAAAATATCTTAGTGACGGTTTGATTTAGTTGATAGAACCCCATCACATGTAATTCCGTTCACATATAAAGAGTTACAGACAAAAATAAAAATACCGTTGTGCAGAACGATGTCCCACGATCCCAAAAATATAAAAATACCGGTAGGTTTACTCATATTGTGAAACCCAAAAATATTGATATAGGGTGCATAATACCCCAAATAAAAAGTTGCGTATTTAATTAATTAAAAATTACAGTAAAATTCTAAAAATTAAATTATCGTTATGTCTCAAAAGAACCTTGTCTAAATTCAAACCCGATATTCAAATATTTTTAAATAATCGTTATGGCCACGAATGAATATACCGCTGTTTTTCTGAATATTTAATTTGGACATAACTAAAAATCTACACGACGAAATCCCGATTTTTCTCTTCCACTAGAAAAATATACTTCACCAGCTCCTAACGTTTCTTGTTTCACAGAAATCCGATTTAAAACGGCTTCTGTATATTCATTTAAAGTTCGAATCGCCAAATTACGAACTGCAGCACCATTTCGAGCTCGATTATAATTATAATAAAATTTATACGTTCAACTGTCGTCAAAATAATATAGTAGTTATTCTAATTCAATTCTAAGCCGAATTAAATATTTTAAATTGTCCAGTTCACATTATATTGCAAATTCACTATTTCTGACTATTTCAGAAATTAAATATATTATTCTATTATTCAATTTAATTAAATATTCAATATTATTTAATTAAACAACCTTTAAATTACTAAACCATTATTTTAAATAATTAAATTAATTAATTATTTGACCGTAAAATACGGGTCGTTACATTCTTCCCCCTTAAAAATAATTTCGTCCTCGAAATTGCTAAGGTAGAAAACTAACCCTATTGGCTGGTTAAAAATATTTGTTTATATCTTTAATTTCAATTTCACTATACCAATTAATTTAAATTAAATATTAATTCATTTCTATTAACCAAAATTTTCAAAAATCCTGAAAATTTTCTAACATCTTAACTTTTTGAAAAATTTCGCCAGCACCTCCTTTGTACTGGTCAATAACTCAAACTCCAACTCGCCTCTCTGGGCCTTTTCCAACCCAAAAGAAAATCAAACAACCAAGCGGCTTGCCCATTCGGCTCATAAAAAACCTCATACCCAATATAAATATAAACTGGTACCTTTTTGTCGGACATATCAATACATCCTTTCCCTCTGTTACCAATTCTGCATATGCCAATATCATTCCAATCAAACTCCTGTCAGTTTATCCTCAAATCTAATCATTCGCTTAAACCTAAGTCGAATTCCATTCCAGATTATTCTCTAATCCAATCCAATTTTATTTAACTTAGTTCAAGTTAAATTCCAATTTATTTATTCACTCTTACCACCTCACTCTATTTAACTTCATAAGTTGAATTTAAATTCCTGGGTTTATTTCAAATCAATTTGAAATCATAAAACCAATTCAAAACCTTTGAATTTGTAAACAACTTGTTTCCTCAAAACAATTCAAAACAAAATCTTTGGTAGTAATCCGTCACTTAGAAACTCGAAAATGAATACCGATGATGCACCATCGGAATTTATTTCCCAGCGATCAAAGTAAGTTCAATACTATAACATTTTCAAAACCATTCTTAAACATTTTCATTTTGATATCAGTTCAAAATATCCTTCCAATGTTTGTAAACAATTTAAAATCTCCTAGGATTTTAAAATTCTCATATATTATACTTATATGAATTCTACTTGGTTATTTATATAACCATTTCAATTATAATCCCATTCGATTATAATAACAACCAACACATCCAATATTTTTTAATATTTCCAATATTAGTCAATCTTTTATATCAAAATATAACTTGGGGTAAAATTATTTTATTTACCCTCTTTTCAAAACATACTGTGTCGGTCCATCGTACTCAAGTGTTTAGAAACCCCTATCGATATTGTGGTGCCCCACTATCGACTAGAATTCATAAGACACTCAACCAATAAAGCTTCACAATATAAAACAATTTTTTATATCAAATAACAAATACACGCTCATATATATACACTCAACTCAATCTAGGGTATTACTAACCCTATCTCTACTGAGTTACGCTACAGAGCCAAGGTAATTACTTAACCTTAAACTCTGATACCAACTGTAACGACCCTGTTTTTAGCGACTTTGGTTATCGATATAAACTCAATGACGACTAACCAAACATCGAAAAATACCGGTAGTTAATGAAAGAAATTAGAGGGTGAGAATAGATAAGATAGAAACTTAGAATAGAAGAAGAAGAAGAACACAACATCAGAGTAACACGAAGTTCACAACGGAACGAATAACATATAATATATATCATAACTTTGAAATATAAATCTGTACTTGAATATACATATCATTTCCAAAGTACATCACTTACAACACAACGGAAATAAACAATAGCTATATGATCCTGAAGCCTCCAGCTCCAGCTCTTCAAGTATATGTAAAATCCTGACTACTTGACTGCCCGTATAAAATTGGGCACCCAAGAGTTTAGGGAAAACAAAACAAAATAAACATCGGGTCAGTCATGGGACTGGTATGAGTAAAAACAATTTAAAACAGTTTGAGCCATTAAACGATATCTCATAAGACCACGCCGTATAATGGAACGGGTTTTTCCCTTATAAGAATCCAAAATATCTTTATATCAAAAACCTTTTGATATTATAATAATGTCTATCAACCACAATATAATAATCATCTAGCAGAAACGCTTTCATCTCACGTTCTACATATATAGTATACAATCAAAACCGCAAGCACGTATTGGGTAATGGATTTCCAACTATGACAAGGTATGGAACCACCTTTCGCTAGTGTACCTCTAGAGAGGAATACACTGGGTTCAACAAGAACATCTTGCAACCCTGCCACACATGACCGACCACTCATTTCGCTTGAGTGTATCAAATGTATATCACCAACGGTTGAGATCAGCAACCGTTTCCCGAATGGGACAGCATCGACAATAGATTTTTAGAAGTATATGAAACTCTAGATCAGGTGATTATACACCCTAATAGGTGCGACCTACATAGCCATACTGGCTGCCTGATTTTTGTCATTTCCCGGTTGTGAGGCTAAAGGCCACGCTTATCTCTGACAGACCACACGTTTATTCACTTTGAATGTCACATCGTCATACCCGTCAAATCACAAATTGATTTTTCAAAAAATACAACGGGTATACAGCTAAGAGAATTGAATTCCTCCGCCATCCAATGTATATACGTTTGAAGGGATCAACTTACGCGATCTATTAAATATACTCTGTCAGACATTCTTCCATACAGGTCGTCTTGCGACTGGACAAATCGAAGGCACTATTCAGTACAACCATCTTAGGCAATCTTTACGTAAGATTTATACAACAGCCCTTGCACTTTACTCCGTCCAAGTGGTAGTAGAGTTGAAGAAGCTCGCGGGGTTGAAGCGGTTGATGAAAAATCACATAGTCCACATGGTTCCTCTAGTGATGTTGGTGATGTACATGATACTAGAGAAGCGTCGACTCAATGTGGAGCCGAAAGGGGTTTGGGTGATAGTATTGCTACTCGGGTTGGTCGACGTGCAATAAGGCCTCCCGAAAGATATGGTGATTGGAGCTACCTTAGCTTTTGTGATCATTTGGACTATGCTATCAATGTAGTCCAAGATGAGCCGATGGACCTTGATGACGTCATGAAGTTGAGTGAGAGCTCGAAGTGGATTTGCGCCATGTAGGAAGAGATGCAATCGTTAATGAAGAACTAAACTTGGGAGTTTGTTCCACTTCCTTAAGGAAACTGTGCTATAAGGTGCAAATGGATTTGCAAGATGAAGGATGATGGAAGGTACAAAGCAAGGTTAGTGGCAAAAGGGGTTTGCACAAAGGAAAGGAGTATCATGAAATTTTTGCACCGGTGGTATGTCATATTTCTATCCGGGTTTTACTAGCCATAGTTGCTATTCATGACTTAAAGTTGGAGCAAATTGATGTGAAAACCGCGTTTTTGCATGGAGACTTGGATGAAGACATCTACATGGAGTAACCAGAAAGGGTTATTGTAGATGGTAAGTCTAAAATGGTTTGCAACTTGAAGAAATCACTATTTGGATTGAAGAAATCGCCTAGACAATGGTACAAGAGATTCGATCATTTCATGCTTGAAAGTGTCTTCCATCGAAGCATCAAAGATGCTTGTGTATATTTCAAGAGGTTGAGAAATGATTGTTTGGTGTAATTACTCTTGTATGTGGATGATATGTTCATTGCTTCCAAGGATCAAAATAAAATCAGCAAGTTGAAGATGCTTTTGAAATCGAAATTTGAAATGAAAGATCTTGAAGAAGCAAGAAAAATCTTGGGCATGGAAATTGGAAGGGACTGAAAGTGTTTTGAGTTAAGATTGACTCAAAAGGAATACATTAAGAAAGTGCTTTGCTGGTTTAGCATGGAGGTTGCAAAGGCGTTAAATACACCTTTACCTTTGCATATAAAGCTTTCGGATAAGGGATCATCTATCGGGGATAAAGACAAGGCTTATGTGGCAACGATGTCATATGCAAGTGCGGTTGGTAGTTTGATGTACATTATGGTGTGTACAAGGCGCAATATTGCAAATGTCATCGGGGTGGTTAGTCGATATATGGCTAATCTGGGGAAATCGCATTGGGAAGCCGTGAAGACTATTATGAGATACTTGAAAGACACAACATCTCATGGACTTGTCTTTGGCGGTAGTGATGAAAGGAGTTTTAAGTTGGTTGGTTACTGTGACTCGGACTACGCCGATGATAGAGATCGGAGAAAATCAACTTCCAGGTATGTCTTCACACTTGGCGGGACAACCATTAGTTGGAGATCAAGATTGCAAACCGTAGTTACTTTATCCACTATAGAGGCAGAGTTGGTTGCCGCGGTGGAAGCGACCAAGGATGCACTCTACTTGAAGCTATTGTTGTGTGACTTTGGTTTCGAACATGAGAGTGTTGATGTTCGATGTGATAGCCAAAGTGCTGTCCATTTGGAGGAGAATTTGGCTTTTAGCTCACGGACCAAACATATTGAGGTGATGGAGTCATTTCTTGTAGCCATGGATAAGGGTAAGCTAGTATACCTTTGGAAAGTGCACACAAAGGATAATGCGGCGGACATGTTTACTAAAGCATTGCCGTATGGGAAGTTCGAGCATTGCTCGAACTTAATTCGCTTGTTGAGTTGCTAGGTGCCACGGGGTGGAGAGAGTGTTTCTGTTTGTTGATGATGGAAAGGAATAGCGGTAAGAGATTGAAAATCTATCTTCATGGTAAGTACTCGTTACACTTTCGAATACATTGTCTTTTGGTGAGACGGTTTTGGTTTGAATGTTTTCAACACTACATTGGCGGGTGGGGGCGTTGCCTGAACTCGTTGGTGTAGTGCAATGGGCGGTGGCCATGCCGAAGCTTATTGGGGAAACATTCAAGTTTGCTTGGTCGAATATAGAAGGAAATGCTTGGGGTATTGGAGTTTGGAGTTGATATGGTTATAGTATCGAGGTGGAGTGTTGTAGTATGAGATAATATATTTGGATTTAAGAGGACGAAGATAGCTTTGAGTCGGAGGTGAACGTTCGCAAATCGGAGTTCGCACGCGGAAGTTATAAGCTGAAAGGTGCAGTTTTTCAGTGTGCAAGTGCGACAGACGCCTGTTGTAGGGAACGACAAACGTTTGAGTTGTCAGGGTGGATTTTCCCGAGAGTTCTGACAGACATCTGTCATCCCTACGACATACGTCTGAGAATGGGACAAATGTCTGTCATATTGGGGACAGAAGTCTAAGCTGAGTGCTGGAGCCCAAATAATTCCCTGGGAGGGACAGACGTCTGTCACCTCCCACAACAGACGTCCGACGAGTGTTTTGGGCTATTTCGGGCTGGAAACTTGACAAATTGATTTGTGAAGATACGGAAGCAATTTGGGTAATTGGTCTATCTCTATATAAGCTATTTTTTGATGTGTTAGTGGGAGGAGCTTGGATACTTGTTTTGGGATCAAGCATAGTTATTAATGGCGCACGGCGCAAAAAAGCGCAACATCTGTCTGGAGCCTTGGCGCACGGCGCGACAAATGACGCGCGCCTTTCTGATTTACTGTGCATGTTTATTTTTTAATTTAACATATAACAACAAATTTAAAAGTTTAGTATTTTTTGCTAAAACATATATAATCAAATTTTTACAGTTTTACAAAAAGAAACATCATCATATTTGACATCATTAACATAGAATTTCAAGTATAATAGTTTTCAAAATCCAAAATAACAATATATATTACTAATAAACTAGAAATCCGAATCCGATTCAACAATCATATTTTCCAAAAGTTCTGGTCTAAAACATTAGCTGATGCACTACTTTTGTAGCATGCAACAATTTGTATGTAGACTTACTGTATGCAGCAGGGAGCATAGGAATGCATACTCACTGTATGCTAAATATTTGTATGCAACAATTACAAAGTCAACATACTACTATGTACGCAAGCAGCAATTTATAGAATTGTTTGTATATAATTACATACGATATATATTTGATTTACCTGCTAACAGATATGTTTATATACAAAAAACAAGCAAAAAACAATATAAAACAAAAGGCACGCCATTTTGCGCCGTGCGCCTTTTTTGCGCCGCGTGCCTTTTGCGCCATTTGCTGCGCCTTCTCATATGCGCCGCGCCGCAAGAAGAAATGGCGCAGATGCCGCGCCGTGCGCCATGGCGCGCGTCATAGCGCGCCATTCATAACTATGGGATCAAGGGTTTATTCTTAAGGGTGAATTATGGTTTATAATCTAATTCCAATTCTTTAATTATATTCTCCTCAAACTCTTTTCTATATTAAAATATAGTGATCACTGGATCAATCTCTTGTATTCTTTTCATCGTGGTAATAAAATACTCTCTCCAAAGTGGATGTACAGTAAGAAGATATTAGTGGAACCACTATAAATCCTTGTGTGATTTATTTTTGCTACTTTAATCATTAGTTTCTTGCTTGTGATTGAGATTTGGATTGTTCATGATTGGTTGATCTTGGTTGGTGATTAGAGTTATTGCTTTGGTTATTTTTGCAAGTCTAACAATGGTCTAGTCTTCCGCTAGCGCTTTGTGGTTTAAATATCAGATTCGAGTGGTCTTGGATCTGATTAATCACAACGGTTACAATAAAAACAACTTACAATAGCGGGGTATGTATTAAGGGTGGCAACAAAGGTGATGATCTAGAAGATTATTATCGTGTTTTGCACGAAATAATTGAACTTACTTATTCGATGTCACCAGTTCTTAAAACTTAATTATTCAGATGTGAGTGGTTTGATAGTAGGAAAGATGTAGGAGTGCGTCGTATTCATAAAGATTATTCGCTCATTGAAGTAAACCATAAAAGGCGATATCAAGGTTATGATTCATTTGTCTTGGCAACGCAGACAGCACAAGTTTATTATGCACCTTATCCTGCTATTAACAACAGTAAAGCAGATTGGTGGACTGTTATTAAAACTAAACCGAGATGGTCATTTAGCTCACACATGATGATAACCGATGATCAACCATACCCAAATGATTTGGCTAATGAATTACTTCAAATTACCGATGATAACGACAAGATAAGACCGTTAAGTAATGAAGTATTTGATGGAGTCGAATTAGATGAAGATATTGATGTCAATACCAACGCCGATGTTGAATTCGAAGATGAAGATGAAGATGAAGGTGAAGGTGAATATGAGGATGCAGATGAGGATGAAGATGCACAAAATGAGATTGCTAATGACAATACAGATTGGTAGTGTTTGTTCTTGTTGTAGCGATGTTTTTGTAAGCTTCATTTATACAAATCTTGAGTTTTTTTTTTCTTTTGAAACATTGAAATAATAATTTGTTGATAACGGCAATGTTCAAAACCAGTTTTCGAAAAGAACGACAAAATTAAGAAGAAATCCTCTTAATTGATAATAGACACTAGAAGCAAAAAAGAAGAAGAAATGATCTAACACCTAGAATAAGAGGAGAATGATCTAGAGGCATAGGGAGCCTGCGATCATCAGAGCGAGGAGCCTTGGTCCACCTATCCGTCTTAGGCGGAGGGCGAGCTGCTGCTGCTGCATCTGCTCCACCACCGTGCCTGAATTTCAGAACATACTTACCTCCAGTGGCTGCAGCTGCAGCAGTAGGTGCTGATGTTACTGCAGGAGGCGTCGGCCCTGAAATAATCTTTGATCTCTGTATTTGTTTAAATTGGAAGATTAGGCATGTCATTTAGCTCTCTAAGATCAGGCATGTCTCTTTGAATGATCAGGCATGTCTCTTAGATCAGGCATGTCATTTAGCTCAGCCTTTTCAGTATACAAATCTTGAGTTGCTGTACGTTGCAATGATGTTTATGCATGTCAGGATTCTTTCTTTTATGTTATAGTGATATTATTGATAGCTTCATATAGATAAATCTTTAGTTACTATACCGTGTTGAAAATATCTTTCACACACAAAACACACACGCGCTCGCGCACACATACGCACGCTTATGTATATATCACAGTGAATATTGCTCTATATGTTGCAATAATTGTCGTAGCAGATATGTCTTCTCGTTGTTGTCCTCGTCGTCCTCCTCGGGGTGGCTCAGGTAGACGTCCATTACACCAGACTGCTACACCTTGCAGTCGCACTGACCATTCAAACCATAATGGTCATCAGCTTATCAGTCCTGTTAGCACACCTTGTGACACATCCTACGATATTCCTATCGGACCTTCTGACGCTAATACTCATGCACCAACCGGTCAGTCGGGTCAAGCATCGATGACAGACTCCAACTCAACATTTCGAGTCTCCGTCTACAAAAAATCTAGAGGAGCAGGGTAAGTAATGAAATTAATAAAATTTATGCATTGATACACACACATTGATACATTACATACAAACACCCAAATTATATTTCTTAATTTTTATCTTATGAAAAATTCAATATCATTACTCATCAAGTTCTATAAAGGAGAGATCAAAAGAACAAAAGAATATTCAAGTAAGTTGTATGGCTAGTGAACGAAACAAAATATTCAAGATCATGAGAAAATGATGCTTAGTGATGCAATTTCTGGTCCTGGTTTACTATTATTGTAATAGATTCTATCTAGTATGGCAATTTTGTTCTTTGAAGCCAGGGCAGACATTAATATGTAACAAAGGCATTTTAGTTGTCATATTATATTTTCTAGTATGTTAAGTTGAACTTGCTGAGACTACACAGTTGTCATCTCACACAAGCATTCCAAACATATGTATGCTGATTTATACCCATTCGTGCATTTTAATATGGCATAATAACATGCAAATCCGACAATGGAGATATGACTTTAATGATAGTCACATCCGATGCCATTCGTGATGGCATGTTGTCACGTGTTGATGATTTTTGGCCGTCATTCAAGACTATCCCTTCTGATGTTAAGAAAGTCCTGTTTTAGGAGTTTTGGGTAAGTTAATTTAATGACAACAATATGTATAACTCTTATAAGTATGTTTATCTCTTATTAAACACATATAAGCACATATGCAGAATTCTTTTGCTTGGGACGAGAATGTGTCAGAGGAGCATGCACGTAAAGCATGGAATATGAAAGCTAGCACAAAGTACCGTGATTGGGCACACCAGATGCATAAGCCGGGAAAGAAGCATCTGTCATTACCTCAAAAAATATTTGACAAGTTCAAGGCGCATTGGGCATCACCTGAGTTTCAGGCTATTTCCAAGGCAGCAACAGATAGCAGAGCGAAAAACCCTAAGCTACACACTGGTGGTTCGAGATCTAATACTGATTACCATCTCGATCTGGTATGTTTCAATACTCGTTCTGTTGATTCCAATTGAATTTTACGTTCGCTTGGTTTCAAATGGGATAATTCAAACTTTTTTTAAGTATACCTTAGAAGAACTCAACTAATCAATACGCTACTCTAAAGTTATGTTTTTTTACTTCAGTGGTTTTTATTTTATTTTTTAATGTAAGTTCCCTTTAAAGGGTGGATGTATAATTCAGTTCATTACATAGAGGCAAAGCCACTTAGAGTTTACAGTGCAGGTACATTTTCAGATAAGTAATATACTGCGTAAAATTACATTTACTAGTTAATTAACATTTTCAGATAACCACGCATAGTATTACATTGCTTGTTTGGGGGAGTAGGTTTTGGTATTGGTGATGGCTTGTTCGGGGTAAGTTGCTTGTTTCTGTTTTGTGTTTTAATTTTTTTTAACATAGTATTATATGGCTACATGTAATACGTTTGGCTTTCTCTCTTTATAATTTTATGATTTATGGAATTTGAGTAGTTATATTATTTTTGATGTTTAATTACTAAGAAGTAGCAGTTTCCGCCTACTTAACATGCTTGAATCAGATGGTGTGCTGCTAATGCATTTAAAGAATATTGTACTGTTTGCGGTTACCATTTGACAAAATTGGCTACAATGTTGCTTTTGCGGTAATTCAAAGTTGCATACTGTATAATGCTGACGTGAATATTGTATTGATGAATTAACAAATGATGTGGTGTCAATGACAAACGATTGCTTTGTTTGCAAATGCCCCCAACTTAAACTGATTTTTTTTTTTCTCATCTTGCAATTTGAATTGAATTTGTAGTGTAATATACTAATCTGCATATTAATGGAGTATACAAAAAAAAAAAAAAAAAATCATAAATGATTGAATAAACTACAATTACCATCGGCTGTTCAGAAATATTAGCAACCTTTTACTAGTTCCTAGACAAACAAATGTTATATGTGCATACATTCTTCTATTAACAATTTCAGTTTTGTTTCACTATGTTTTTGTTTGTTTTGCACTACTGAATTTATATATTTCTATTTTTTATTTTGCATATCACATGGATTTATCAGTGGGAAGATCTTAATGTCAACATCTTGGGAGATTTATCGCAAGACTCATAAGGTCGACTCAAACAATGAAGGATCGATCACTATTGGATGGATTGACGATGCCGCAAAGCAATTTGCGGTAACTCACTTATAAAACTTGATAGATACATATTTTTTTGATCATAATCATGAAAAAAAAAAAAAAAAAAAAAGAGCAGGCAAAATATGAAGCTCAAATTGACGAGCGAAAAAGTAAGGGTATAGAGATAACATTTGAGGTTGAAGAAAAAGTCTTTCGCACCCTTAGCATTTCTATGACCAAAAGACCAGATCGTACACCCAATTATGGGAATGTTCCTACGGTAATTTTTAAATGATTTATTACTACATAACTAGATTACTATCATAAATGTTGAATTGTTGTGACAATCTTAATTTAACAAATGTAGAAGTACAAACTTAGAAATCAAGACAACAATGTTTCTAATCATTCGGTGCAATATATCGTTAGCATGGAGCAGTTGGTAGCGGCGGAGGCTAAAGTGGAAATGTTACAGTCAAATTATGAGAGACTTAGTCGATTGGTTGAGGAACACATGGGCGAACTAGCATGTGTGCCTTATCAAGACGAAGACGAGTAAAAATTTTCATTTGATTTGCAGTTATGGACATTTTTCTTCGCATATTGAGTGTCATGTATTAATATCTATTTACCACGTGGACACGATTTTCATTTTAGTATGCTTATATGGGATGTTAACTTAAGTAGCACTGGGTAATGATGTGACAATTATGCATTAAGTTGAATGTTTCATCGATTATAAAGTTGTTTTGTTGTTTTATAATTTTGTTATTGATGATATATATACATAGATGTGTGGTATTATTAAAATAAAAGCATTTCTGTGAGATTGAATATTGAAAATACAGAAAAAATACAATATAATTGCTTTTACAAATAGAGATGGGAAGGCGTTGTTAAAGAATGAAAAAAAAAATTATTTGGCGTTAGTATGACGTTGGTAAACACCTATAGCATGGTGTTGGTATGGCGTCGGTAAACATCTATAGCATGGCGTCTTAAATGCGTTGGAACATAACGTCTTAAAAAAGTCGGAAGAAGGCGTCGGAAAGATGAGGGGATATTCTTTGAGCAAGGCATTGAAATTGCATCAAAAAAACGCTGAAGAAAGGCATCGGAAAGTCGTCAAAAAGCATACAACGCATGGCGTCGGAAAGCCATCGAAAAACATCCAACGCATGGCGTCAAAAGGACATCGGAAAGTACCTGACGCTTGGCGTCGGAAAGCCATTTTTTTCCCACGCATATTTTACAGACACCGTAATAGGCGTTAGTATGGCATCGATAAAACCTGTTTCCAACGCCATACCGACGTCATTTTGGCATTGAAAAATCAGTTTTTTGTTGTAATGCATGGTCGGCCTTCTGATAGATGTGTGGAAGAATGGCTGAATGATAAAAATTATAATGCAGCACACACATATATTCTTCTCAATTGCACCGAAGTTGCACCGTTCATTAGGTAATGAACTTATGCATCTATGTATACATGTATTGTATCTTTAATCATATATGTAACGTTTGTCCTATAATTGCAGCATTTATGAATCACAGTATCCAAACGGCGATATCATCAAAGAATTTGCTAGTTGGTTTACTAATTATGTTTTTGATCCAACAAATTGTATTGTGGATGAATGATTGAAATATTTGGCAATGGGACCAAAAAGAAATGTCAAGACATATCCAATATTCTTTGTCAATGGATATAAATTTAGCACTAAAGAATATGATGCTGAAAAATTAACTGACAGTAGCGGTGTATTTGTTAAAAGTAGTGATGATCCAAACGATCATATACACGATTTTTATGGCGTGCTAAACCAGATTCAGCAATTGACATATTTCACACGACCCGCAAAAGAAGTATTTTTGTTTAAATGCAAGTGGTTCAGCAATATTCCAAGTTCCAGAATCAACGTGCACCCGAAATATAATCTTATAGAAGTAAGACATACTTCCCATTATTATAAGTACGATCCTTTTGTACTTGCCAAACAAGCTCTTCAAGTATATTATGCTCCTTATCCCACTATGAGAAGAGACAAAATAGATTGGTGGGCTGTTTTCAAAACAAAGTCAAGGTTTACATTTGACGGACGTAATATTCCCGACGACCAAGCTTATCAAGCAGACGTCGAAGAAAATGCAGAAATAGTAATAACCGATGATCAAACAGATTTTGGACCCTTAAACGATGAATCAAATGCATTAATTGATGTATTTGAGACTACAGATGAACCATATATGGAGGAGGAAATAGAGTCAGAATCTGAAAGTGACGAGGAAGACTAACTAATAATCCTCATTTTTAAAAGGTAATTTTATGTTTATTATTACATAGTAAGAGTCAAATTCCTATTTAATAGATATTTCTTATGTTAACACATTTAAATAGATATTTCTTATGTTATCTATTAATAAGTAACATATCATAAATGAAAAATATGTTATTTATCAAACTTATATTTACTTTTTTGACATTTTTATGAATCAAACTCATATATTATCTACACATATCTATGAATCAAACTTATATTTAACACTTCTACGAATCAAACTTGTAATGTTAACTAGACATATGTTATGACATTTCTATTATCGAGTACTCATGTTATCTCATACCATGTTTTTACATAGCTCTTTCATGTTATGTTATGTTATGTTTTTGTCCGTAACAGGTATGGCGTCACAAGGGCATTTAGGTGGCAATGAGGGTGGTCCGTCGGAGTTATCCCATCCTGTGGTCTGGCTTAAGCCAAAAGCCTCCAAAGGGTAAAAACTAAGTTTTTAGTATAAATTTAATTTAAGTACAATAATGTATTAAATTTTTTGTTCTAGCTAGTAGTCATGTTGTTTTTTTCGTTTAACACAGGAGTTTTGAGTTGGAGCCGTCCAATATAGTCTTGAAGATATCAAAAGTGCTTATCAGGCTCGCATGACTGCATGTTAGCCCACATGGACCTCGATACCCGACATTGTTAAGGAGACCATACAGTAGCATTTTTTGGTACGTATGTATGATATAACATTTATTACATTAAGTTGCCATGCTCCTATTTGATAAGTTCATATGTATGCTATTTTAAAAAAATGCAGGGTTCGGTGGATCTCTAGAAGACGGATTTGGATCTCGTCAAGCGCCACTGGAGTAGAAAAATGGCAACAAATTACAGACAGACAATGAACACCTTAAATTAGGTGGGAAAAGACTGTCTTGGATGGCAAAGCGGTGTGGAATGAGCTATATACTTATTGGAATAATAATGAGGGCTTTCTGGTAAGTTTACTGCATATTTAATTTAAATTATTCTATTTAATTAATATGTGATTTAGAATTATACATTTTTTTAAATTTAAATGTATAGGCCTCGTCTGAGAGAAATGCAGCTAACAGGAGCAAGAATCCAGTTACGCATCGAGGTGGGTCCAAGTCATTTCGGCATCATCATGAGGATCTGGTATATTTTGTGATTGCACAATTTAAAATTTTAACTTATAACTTGTTAAAATTAATAGTTGATTTAAGTTTTAATTTACATACACATATATATATGCATACTTATTTCAAGAGAGAGCGTATATGGCCTCTGTGTCGTACTAGGATGTTTTCGAGCATTCACCTGTATTGAGTCAGACTAACGACACAAGCTCAGTTTCGTACAGTTGGGACCATGGTGATAAGGCGCGTGAGAGATATGTAAGTATAAAATAGTTAATAAAGTAGTGTTTTAATTATTTAAAATAGTGTTATCTAAATTAATTTGTTTTTGGTTTAACAGGAGAAATTTCAGGAACAAAGGGCGCAGTTACTGGAATCTAATGGGAGGAGTGAGTTGACTAAGGACGATGACGACATGATATTTGAAGCTGTCAAGGATCCACCTACCCGAAACAGACGATATGGTTTTGGAAATTTAGAGGTAATACTAAAATTTATAATAAAAATTCAAATGTACTTGAATGCTATTTTGAAATACTGAAAATTTGAAATTATATACAGATTAGATCATCTCAGCAGACGTATCAAAGGGCTCAGGAGAAGGAAGAAATTGCACAGCTAAAAGCACATATTGTAGAGCTCCATGAGCGTGATCATTGTCGTGAAGAGCAAATGGAGCTGCTTAACCAGCGGCTGGCGGAGTACATTGCCCAGCATGGTACGCCACCTTCATCTTCTGGTGGAGAGAGTTGATCAGGTTAGCTTGTTTTGATCTGTGTTTTGAGAGTTGGTGAGGCTTGCTACATGATTGTTGTATATATTGTTATGATGGTTTGGACATGATGTTATGATGGTTTGGTGATGGTACGGTTTGGACATGGTGTTGGTTATGATGTTTGGACATGGATATGTTGTTTTGGCGACGTTTGGTTTTTATGTTATGTAAATATTAGTTAATTTATGTGTTTTGAGTTTGATTTTTATTTTATACTATGTTTGGGTGTATATATGGTTGAGGTTGTGAGTTATATGCTCGAAATGGAGCAGTTTTAACGATTGTATATGTGGTGTGTGGCTTGAAGTGGAAATTATGAAATCTTAAAAAAAAGCACCTAGATTTTCAATGGCCATATACGGAAATCAACGGCTTATTGGTCCGATTATTTCAACGGTTTCCGACGGTGACAGACGGCTTATTTTCAACGGTTTTCATCCTTCTCCAACGTTCCTTTGGCCAGAAATAAGGGCCACATGGCCATATGCATCAGTTGGAAGCCATTGGAAAATAGGCGTTGTTTGCATTGGAAGTCGTTGGAAGCCGTTGATTCGTATACCAACGGATTGACCAACGGTTTCCAACAGGGTTTCCAACGGCCCTGGACGTTGGAAAACCCTGTTTCTCTTGTAGTGATATAACACCTGGATTTAATTATACAGTTCAGTTTGAGGATGAGGTAGATTGTGGACATGTGCTTAAAACATCAACATATTCATTTTTGGTAGATTATTATTGGTGTTTAAATGGTATCCAGGTTATTCTTTCGATAGTTTTAATGCCGATAAGGTTCAGATCTGGGCGAAACTATGCAATTTGGATATGGAATTTTGGTCGAATAGAGCTTTTTCTTCGATTGCTAGTTTTATTGGTGTTCCTATTAGAGCTGATGAATTGATTGTAAGTAAAAAGATTTCTAGATATGCTAGAATTTTGATTGGAATAGATTTGGAGTCTAAGTTGGTTGATAAAATTCCTCTGAGAATGCATAATGGCAACACAAAAAGATTAATGTGGAGTATGAGTTTGTTCCTTTTAAATGTGAGAAATGCAAGTGGTTTGGGCATAGATCTGATATTCATGATATAGATAATGAACCTGCATGGACTTCTAAAGATTCAAATTAGGGAGGGTCTTCGAATGTTGAAGGAAAATCGTCAGAAGTGGAGAATGGTAAAGAAGAATGTAACGACCCGTATTTTATGGTGTTATAATTAATTTATTTAATTATATAAATAGCGATTTAGAGAATTAAATAGCCGTTGAATTAATTTTTTGGATTTTATTTAATTAATTTAAATAATAGAAAAATATATTTAATTCAGAAATAATCAAAGTTTGTAGAATTCACAATATAGTGTGAACTGGATTATTTAAAATATATATTTCAGTTTAGAGTTGAAATATATTAGCGAATATATTTAAATAACGACAGTTTGAACGTAGAATTATAATATAATTATAATCGAGCTCGAAATGGCGCGACAGTTCGCTATTTGGCGATTCGAACTTCAACTGAATACACAGAAGCCGTTTTAAATCGGATTTCTGTGGAACAAGAAACGTTAGGAGCTGGTGAAGTATATTTTTCTAGTGGAAGAGAAAAACCGGGATTTCGTTGTGTAGATTTTGATTTATGTCCAAATCAAATTTTAGAAAAGTCGCGATGGAATTCCTTAATAATTTATAACGATATATATAAGGAATAACGATATAAATTTGAATATCGATTCAACCGGGATTTGAATATCGAGTTGTAAAATCCCAATGGAGCTGTATGATATTCTATTGTGAATATATACGATAATATTTATTTATAAATATTTAATTTAATTGTTTTTAAATATATTTATATATTTAAAAGGGTTATTTAGAGCTTTAAAAATAGCCAGTTTTTCAAACGACCTCAGAATTCGGCGAAACTAATTTTGTTGGATCCGCAATATTAAATTATTGTTAGATTTCAATTTCCATGATTTTTAGGGTCACTGTGTGGCCGTATGGGATTTTGATGTGAAATACAATCGATAATTTGACCTTTAAAAATACGCTGTATGAGCAAACGGAGTCGGAATTCGAAGAAACCAGTTTCGTTGGGACCGTAATGTCGAACTCTAGCAGTATGTCCAGTTTCGTGATTTTTGGGTATCACTTGTGATCACAGGAATTTTTAGAGGACGAATACAATTTGCGATTGCTTAAAAACAAATATAAAACTCGAATAAAAAAAATATTATTTCTATCCTATATATACACCACAACATTCTAAACCCTAAACAGATTTTTCTTCTGGTCAATTTATCGCGCCGCCACCATTTTTCATTTACAGTAAAATTTTCCACCTTCGAAAATCAAAATAAAACAAAATAAATTTCCTTAAATCATATGATTTGTATATTTGGATTTGCCAAGGAGTATTCTCCAGTTTGATATGGGTTTGGTTGAACTCGACGTTGGTTCTGTTCGCCCAGTGTTAGCTAGGGTTCCCAGTTGTGGAGTCTTCGTGCATCGAAGTGGAGTTTTGAGGTCATATTCGAGTCGAGGAAGAGGATTGGCTTCAGTTCGAATTTTTTTTGTGGGCTTTGGTTCAAATTTTGGTCGTGGGTTTACTGATCATTTGCGGCTTCAAGCAGAAATCGTGAAACAGTTCTTGAGTTCGAACTCTGATGTTCGGGTATGGTATCGTAGAGGAGACGAAGAGGAGTGCGGTGATAACTTTTGTTTGGGTTTCTGTTGAAAGATGAAGGTGCGGTGGAGGTTTGATGTGGCGGAAATGGTGGAGTAACAGGCTGAAGCGGGTTCGGTTGTGTTTGGGGAAGAGGGAGTTGGAAGGGAGCGGGTATGGGCTTTTGAAAGGGAGAATGGGCTGATCAATAAAAAAAGGTGGAAGCCCAATTAAATTTAATTGATTTTTGTAAAGTGGTTAAGGTTACTAAGGTTCTTGGGTTTAAAATGGTTGGCTATGGCATGGGTTGCATCAGGGCTTGAACGGGAAAACGTAGAAGAAGGTTATGGTGAGCGGTCTTGGGTTTTAAAGGTGGTGGTATGTGATTGAACAAAGGAAGATGGGCCAACGTTGTTTGCAAAGGGTAAAGGCCCATATAATATTTATAATTTAAGTTTAAATTAATTTCAATAGTGTGTTAACTTAGAAAATGTGTAATTATCTCATACGATATCAGAATCAGACGAAACAAGATCCGATAGGATCGTATGGACGAGAGCTATCCAATGGAACTGACTGGGAGAGAATTCGACCTCATTACAATTTATTGCAAATAAATTGTTCGTCTGAATCAACAGACGAAAATCGTTATTTAACGGTTAACATGAAAGGTGAGTAAAACTCACCAACTCTGAACAGTTATATTTTTATAACGTATTTTTAGAACTATTAATCATCTGTTGATTGCTGTGTGCTAACTGTTTGGTTGAATTGCGTATGTATTGGTTGAAAATATAGATAATTATATATATAAATCGTTAATTGAATATTGATTCTGTTTATCAGAATATTTTATATTCGTATTGTTTAACATCTGTGATGCAGGGAAATAGGTTGGAGGGACCCAACTGGGTTCCTCAAGATTTATAATACTGTTTTGTTCATGTATTGTGTTATATGATGTGATGTATAATCTGAGATTGATTATAGTGACAATGGTCTGATTATTTGGTACTGTTAAATATTAGAAGAAATATTGAAATAAAATATTATACAAAATCGAAAGATTTTATATAGAAGGAAGATTTCAAACTATGCATTTAAATAAAATATTTATAAAACGAAAAGAATTTTATAAAATGATATTTACTTAGAAAGTAAATAGAAGGATAAAAGAATATTTACTTAGAAAGTAAATAAAATTATAAAAGGAATATCTATTTATAAATAGAATTTATGAAAGAAACTATTTATAAAATCAAAGGATTTTATAAAGGAAATATTTATGGGAAATAAATATGTTAAAATAGAATTGATAGGAAATATTTATGGGGAATAAATATGTTAAAATAGAAATGAAAAGGATATATTTGTAAGCCATTTACAAATAGAAAAGATAAAGGATATATTTGTAAGCCATTTACAAATAGAAAAGATAAAGGATATATTTGTAAACCATTCACAAATAGAAAAGATAAAGGAAATATTTATTTGTTAAATAAATAGGAAAGATAAAGGAAATATTTATTTGTTAAATAAATAGGAAAGGAAAAAGGAAATATTTATTTGTTAAATAAATAGGAAAGGTAAAAGGAAATATTTATTTGTTAAATAAATAGGAAAGATAAAAGAAATATTTATTTGTTAAATAAATAGAATTTGAAAAGGGAATAGTTATTTGTTAAGTAAACAAATAGAAAAGGAATAATTCAAAGGAGATAATTCAAAGGAATAATTCAAAGGAATAATTCAAAGAAATAATTCAAAGGAATAATTCAAAGGAGATAATTCAAAGGAATAATTCAGAGGAATAATTCCAAGAAATAATTCAAAGAAATAATTCAAAGGAATAAATCAAAGGAGTTAATTCAAAAGAGTTAATCGAATATTAGTTATTCGGTTAGAGTTAATCGAATAGAGTAAATTAGATAGAGTTAACCAGTTAGAGTTAATCAGTTAAAATTAATCAGTTAGAATTAATCAGTTAGAATTAACTAGTCAGAATTAATCAGTTAGAATTAATCAGTTAGAGTTAACCAGTTAGAGTTAACCAGTTAGAGTTATTCAAATGGAGTAAATCGAGTAGAGTTATCGAATATCGCTTATTCGAAGTAGAGTTATCGAATATAACTTTTTCGAAGTAGAGTTATCGAATATAGTGTATTCGAGAGAAGAGATTTCGAATATAGTTTATTCGAGAAGAGTAATCGAATATAGTTTATTCGAGAAGAGTAATCGAATATAGTTGATTCGAAAGGAGTTATCGAATATAATTTATTCGAAAGGAGTTATCGAATCTAGTTATTCGAAAGGAGTTATCGAATCTAGTTATTCGAAAGGAGTTATCGAATCTAGTTATTCGAAAGGAGTTATCGAATCTAGTTATTCGAAAGGAGTTATCGAATATAGTTTATTCGAATAGAATTAAAGGAGTTAATCGAATATAGTTTATTTGAATAGAATTTAAGGAGTTATCGAATATAGTTTATTCGAAGGGAGTTAAGTGAAAAGAGTTAATCAAAAAGAGTTAATCAAATAGAGTTAACCGATTAGAGTTAAATCAAATAGAGTTAATCCAATAGAGTTAATTGACAAGAGTTACTTGAATAGAGTTAAACGAATATAGTTTATTCGAAGAAACGTTTTCGAATTTAGTTATTCGGAAGAGAGATTATCGAATATAGTTATTCGAAGGGAGGAGTTATCGAATAGAGATTATTCGAAAGAGAGTTACGTAAGGAAGTTTGTTAAAGGTTTAAAAGATAAACTTCGACTATTTCGAAGTTAAAATGTTGTTCAGTTAAAGTCTGAGAGGTAATTATACCCCAACTTGATTGGCTTCCTTCTTAACTACTTCTTAACTAAGGAATGGTAAGGTTTGATAATGAATGATGGTTAAGTGAATTTATTAAATGGTTGGAGTTGGCATAGCGATGTTTTATTTAAACATCTGTTTAAATCCAATTAAGGAGCTTTGGAAATGTTTTCCAAATAAGAAACCAGAAATGTTTTCTAATATAGAAAACAAGAAATGAGGATGTTTTCCATTGTTAATAACGTATATTTTCTAAATTTAGAAAATAAGAAATGTTGAATATATGGAAACAGGAGATAAGTAAATTAATGAACTAAAGAGATAAATGTTAAATGATGATTGATCGATATAATTTCCATTTGGAAATAATATCGTTGTTTGCACACGTGTTTTTCTTTGATAGTTAAATCACATACTATCAAAGTTTTGACCATTTTAACGTTGTTAATATGGAGAGACCGGTTGGATTATTATCCGAAGAACCACTCCGTATTGGCATAAGCGTTGCGAATCATATATGCCAAAGATAATTGAAGATGGAGTAAAGTGCAAGGGATGTTGTATAAATCTTAGGTAAAGATTGCCTAAGATGGATGTACGGAATAGTGTCTTCGGTTTGTCCAGTCCCAGGACGACCTATATGGAAGAATGTCTGACAGAGTATATTTAATAGATCGCGTAAGTTGATCTCTTCAAACGTGAAACGACCCAAACTTCCCAGTAAAGGAAAGCCCGAATTGCTTTGAGAACAATACACATCAGAACACAAACTGAAGAGCATTTTATTGCTGATTTCAACAATTACATCAGAGTACAAGAATATAACAGAGTATGAATACTTATTACATAAAAGAAATACAATAATATCAGAGATTTAAATTACATTTAAATAGCAGCGGAAAAATATTACAAATACACAACCGAAAGGAATACACGGATACAGAGCTTTCCGAATACCGCTTCAGCTGTAAACCAGGATCCTGTAAATATATCTGCAAAAGCTACTCGACTGCCCGTGTGGAAAATAAGGGCACCCGAGTTTGCCAGTGAAACAAACTACAGGTCAGTCATGGGACTGGTAGGTGAAATCTTAACTTAACTTATCTAATAAGGCTAATCACAGGACCACGTCGCTAACGCGGAACGGGTTTACTCCATTGGATTGCCAGTGCATAACATAAAGTAAATCATTAAACAACGCATTGCTTTTTAGAAAAATGAAACCATTATAAGACCCAAGTCCCATCACACAATGCAACGCAAACCGGAGGATAGGGTTTTACCTTATAATGGTCAAAAGATGCTTGATACGATAAAACGGATTTTGTATTAGTGTGTATATGTTTTAATAAAACATTTCAATCATAATGTATAAATCATAGACGACATGGGTACCATATATCATGTCGCCATAATAGTTCTACAATCAAAACCGCAAGGTCATATTGGAAGTTGGATTTCCATCATGAGTCGAGGCTAGGGGCAAGCTCCTCTCCGACTCGAGACACTCTAGCAAATGCCTCAGGATCACACCTCTGGGAAACCCTTGGATGCAGTAGGGCCGGTCCCCGCCTATCGGCAGTGGATTAGTTATGCCTGAACAGACGTTTCCCGGTTCCTTCGAACCTATAATATGACCACTAACGGCCTATAAAAATCCGAGGCGCCTCAAAATCCATCATTCACATAAGTAAAATGTCAGCGCTGGTAGGTCCCTGACATCACTCTAGCTAGAAAGAAACGTGTGCACTCCCTACGGTCCGTATCCCATTTTTGACTCATACCGGGGTGTGAGGCTCGCGAAGTCGCGCTATACACAAAACTATGCCGTAATAGGCTATACTTTGATCATCCCACAAGGCCCTGCTTTTCAACAAAATCCTTGATCAATTGCATCTTGGCGTGCCACATTGACAATTCACGCCATGCGATCAACCACTATTAATATATACCAAGGTGTTAAGCAGAGAATAAATTCTCCACCACCAATCAGATATACATTAATAAAAATCAATTTAATTCACATGGAATGAAATCCAATGTCAGACGCGCATCCGTTGACTAGCTTATGCTCTGGGTCTGAGCGAAAACCAAATCCGAACAATCAACAATAGTCCGGACGGCCACCACTGAAGCCCCTTCAAGGTAGCTACCCCCATCATGGGTCTCAGTAGCAACACATCCATTCAATGTGAAGATCGTCGGTCTTCAATCACCGTCTTCAAATTTGACTCTTCATCGTCGTAGTGATTATTCAGAATGGGTTAAACCCGGTCTTTCCGAATAACTCTCGTATTTTTACAATTAAAAGTCAAGCGCTATAAAGACACATCCAATGCCTCATTCCAATTCAGAATATTCTTTTAAATAAAATGTTCACATTATCTTATCAAAGATAAATCCTTTACATTTATTCTTAAATCTTTCTTTTAAAGATTTATTTTAAACACAATTTGGTTTAAATATCACAAATCATTATTCCATGATTATTTAAATTTAAGAAATAAATCTTATCTTTAACTGGGTTAAAAAACTAGTGTCATTTTAAAACACCGTTCACGATAAACCCAAAATCGACTTCCATTAAATATGGAACCTTCACAGAAATCAAATCAATATATGATCGTTATAAATTTCTGTATCCGACCAATAATATAAATGGAATAACGGCAAAGCCTTTTAAATTCCATATGTAGTATCGGTTTTCTTTTACAGAAGCTTATCTCGGTTATAATTAATTCGAATTCTCTTCAATTCCAATCTAATATATTAAATTGGAAAACTTTACTTTTGGAAAATTCCCCTTTGAATCTTAATAAAAGATTTATAAATTCCAAATCATAATCTTCACTGTCAGTTGAGTTAAAGAACAAATGTCGCTTAAAAACATAGTTTACAATAAACCCAACTCACATTCATCTTATTTCAATCACTAAATATAATTGAAAACTTTAATAATCTAAATTAAAAGATTATTCTCTTCATACGGGGTTTAAGAACAGTGTTATTTAAGGCACTATTCACGACAAACCCAAATCCAATTTATTTAATTTAATTTCAATTAAATATTAACAAATTGGAAATCTTCATTAAATTTAAATTTAATGATTAATCCTAGTTGATAACTAGTGCATTTCAGTAAAATATATTTTCTTAAAATATATTCCTATTCTAAAATATTCTTTTCTAGAATACCCTTTATTGGAATGTGACTCAATCAACAACCATAAATTGTATGTGATCAATAATCATGATAAGTAATTATTAAACATCCAAATGATGACCAGAGTGGAATTTATAACTATGTGAGCATTAAAGTAATAACTAACGCTCATCACAGTCTGTCAATCCATCAATTGACAGATAACCAAACATTAGGATTAGTGTGTATCCAATATCATCCCAATACTCATGTGGGGTTTCATCCATCAACCAAATAATAAATTATTTGTGCACTTGGGCGATGTGTGAAAATTATCGTCCCAATCACATAGACAAGTCGAGTAACTTGTAAATGGAAGTGTTGTATTCCAGCATCATAAACACACACACACACACACACACACATATATATATATATATATAATAATAATGAATCGGTTCATATATAATAACAACGTAAGTTCTCATGTTAACATAATTTATCAAAACAATGAATCCTTTCTACTGATTCATTTACATTAAAAATGTGAATTCTGATGTTGACTCACCTACAATGAAGTATGATCTTTTCATTTTACATAAAAATGATATTCTTTTTACATTGTATAAAATGAAATCTTTATATTACATTAAAAATGTAATTATTTAATCTTATCATTTTTATAACAACTAAAGTGTAGATAGAAAAAATATACTTTTTGATTTCATGTTTTATTTGCAATAGAGAATGCAAATAAAAATATAACTTCTTATTTCATGCTTTATTTGCAAAAGATAATCCAAATAAAGATTCAACTTTTTTATGTTTATTTACATCGAGGGATGTAACCTTTTTATTTCTAGTTTTATTTGCAACAAGGACTGCAAATAAAAAGGATAACTTTTAAATTTAAAGTTTTTTTCACATCTAGAGTTGCAAACAAAATGCATCTTTTTCCTACGATGTTTATTTGCCTCTAAATATGCAAATAAAAATATAATCTTTTAACTACGATGTTTATTGGCATCTAAATATGCAAATAAAAGAAAATATAATCTTTATTAAATGTTTGTTTGCAACTAAATTTGCAAACAAAAATGTATATTTCTATTTCGAACTAAAAAACAAAATAAAAATGTAATATTTGTTTGCATCTAAAATTGCAAACAAAATGTAGCTCTTTAAATCATATTTTGTTTCACTAGTGTAAATTGACAAAAGTGGAAAAATTGGTTTTCAACTAGTATAAATTGACCAAATCAAATAATTGGTTTCAACTAATGTAAATTGAAAAAGTGATTATTTTGTAATAACTAATGTAAATTGACAAAAGTGTATATTTGGTGTTAACTAATGTAAATCGAAAAAAGTGTATATTTGGTGTTAACAAATGTAAATCGACAAAAGTGTATATTTGGTGTTTCAAATCTAGTATAACATAAAGATGCTATATTTTGTTTCATTCTTACAATTTTTACAAAAATGAGTATTTTTGTCTACTTCTACTTTAAAAAAAAAAAGAATGTTTAGCAGTTCATTCTTTTATAATGACAAAAATGAACCTTTCTAATTCACCCATTTATAATGGCTAAAATGAACATTTCCAATTCATTCCCTTAAAGTGACAAGAATGTATGTTATTATTTTAATAACTATATTTTGACAAAACCATGTTTGATACAACCGATAAAAATGAATACTTTTGTTATACTAATTTTAAACGAACCATATGTTAATATAAACAATATGATGACCATGTTATTGATATTCTAATTTTTACCAAAACTATTGTAATCTAACTATGACACAACTAGAATGGCAAATGAAAGAACAAATTCTACTTTTAATGCATATTTGCACTATTGAATGCAAATAAAAGAACAAATTCTATTTTCAATATAAATTTGCATTTGTGAATGCAAATAAAAGAACAAATTCTATTTTAGTGAATATTTGCATTAGTGAATGTAAATAAAAGAACACACTTTATTTTAAATGAATATTTACATTTGTGAATGCAAATAAAAGGTCAAATTTTATTTTTAATGTATATTTGCATTTGTGAAC
The DNA here is from genome assembly GCA_030737875.1 of Allium sativum. Taxonomy (NCBI): domain Eukaryota; kingdom Viridiplantae; phylum Streptophyta; class Magnoliopsida; order Asparagales; family Amaryllidaceae; genus Allium; species Allium sativum. The sequence continues at coordinate 170,167,619 of CM060923.1, forward strand.
ACAAATACAAGAACAAATTTTACTTTAAATGTATATTTGCATTTGTGAATACAAATAAAAGAACAAATTTTACTTTCAATATATATTTGCACTATAGAATGCAAATAAAAGAACAAACTTTGTTTTTAATATGCATTTACATTTGTGAATGCAAATAAAAGAACAAATTTTATTTTGAATACATATTTGCATCTCTAATCAAGTTTGACCAAAAATGTATATTTATTTCACTGATTCAAGTTTTGATAAAAATGTGAATTTTCTATTCACTAATCAAGTTTTGATAAATGTGATATTTCAATTCAAAAATCAAGTTTTGATAAGAGTGATATTTTCAATTCAAAAATCAAGTTTTGATAAAAGTGATATTTTCATTTCACAAATCATTCTTTGACAAAAAAAGATGTATTTTATTTCACAAATCATTCTTTGACAAAAAAAAATGTATTTTATTTCACAAATCATTCTTTGACAAAAAAGATGTATTTTATTCTTTTCACTAATCATATTTTGATAAAAATATGTTATTCTATTCACTATTCATATTTTGATAAAAATATGTTATTCTATTCACTATTCATATTTTGATAAAAATATGTTATTCTTTTCATAAATCAAATCTTGACAAAATTGTGAATTCTTTTGTTTGATCTATTCTTATTCAACAAGAATGTTAATTTGAATTGCATAACATATTTCAAAACAAAAATGTCCATTTTTGTTTTAACATAATCGGATTGACAAAAATGTTAAATTTGTTTAACATAATCTACTTAACACACACCACAACAACCATCATCATCAACAAACAACAAATACAATATCATACATCACAGAATCGAATTTAATTAACGTACATATATGGAATTAAAACAATAAAAGATAATTAAATCTTAATTATTTTTAAAACAAAGAAATCTCACTTTGATTTTGTTTGAATTTTCAAAGTGCTTCTTCTCAGATCTGATCCGTTCCATGGTGAAGTGTTCGTCATTGCGGTTTCAACGGATCTGAGTTTATTGGATTCTGACAACGATTGAATGAGTTATCAACGTTTATAGCTATACAATTTAAATTTGATTAAATAAATTGACTAATTACAATTATCTTACACTAATTACATTGTAAATCCATCTTCCTTCGTTACTCTACTGGACATCACCGAACCCATGCTCCAAACGTTCCCACCGCCGCCGCCCCCAGCAGAAGCCACTGGCCGTTGATCCAGCACCACCACCGCATAGCCCTGAGCCCCCTCTACCTCCACCGCTGACCTCCTCGAACTCGGTGGTCTCCACCGTGCCAGCCACGGCTCCAAATGCCAGAAGTTCACGCACCAATTTTGAGAAGCAACCTCGATGATTTCAGATCTCAGCCGTTGAATGTATCGAGCTCGAGAAGCTCTTCGATTTCCTCATTGTATGATTTCGAAATTAGTTATTGGGTTGAAAGAATTTAAGGGTGGAAAGCTAGATGATTTCGGCCATTGGTTCTATATTGGCGGTGGCTGTATTCGTTCTAGGGTTTAGGGATAAATTAGCTTAGGCTATTTATATAATTATAATAATATTTAACTCTTTAATGTTTAGTTAAGGCCCGTTTACTCATATTATCTCCAAATTCAGCCCAACAAGTGTCGTTCCTAGCCTAAAACCCCTATTTCGGACATAATGGGCTAGGTCTCGTGGGCCCAAACGAATGTCTGTAGCATGTTTTCCTTAAATTAATATTAAATCCTATATTATATAGTTTAACCGTACATATAAATTCAACGGGACCACATATGACCTCTAAAAATTACAGAAAAAATATATTTGGCTTTGTTATGATGATACGGTTGTAATAAAACTAATTTCGTCAAATTCTGAGACCATTTGAAAAATGACTATTTTCTAGTCGATTAAATTTGACTAAAACGATCAAAACACATTTTCTTTTGCCAAGCTCACATATGAATTCAAAAAATTATGAAAATTGAAACCTATCAATAATTTGACATTCCGGTTCCAACAAAAGTGGTTTCGTCAAAAACATAGGTCGTTTGAAAAATGACTATTTTTAAGGGCCATATATTATATTAAAATATATATAAATTCTACAGCGACTTTTCTAAATTTTGAACTGGCCATAATTTTAGAATTGTAGAGTGAAATTTCAGTTTTTCAGATTCGTTAGAAAAATATGATTAAACAGATTTAATATTTCTTGTTTCGCTCAATTCTGACTTGTTTTGAATCCGGTACAGTCAGTCAAAGTTCAAATTCAAATTTTCAAATTGCAGAGATGTTTTAAACTCCTTTTATAATTAAATGAAATTTGTTCGTTTTTAAATAAATTTATAGTCGTTGTTATTTAAAATAAATTATTTTAAATATTAAAATCCATTAAAATTTCTAAAATAAAAATTTTAAATTGGCCCCAAAATTCCGGGTTGTTGCAATCGCCCCCACTTAAATTCTTTTCGTCCTCGAAAAGGAACGAAGCTAAATATTGTTTAATTAACTAACTTAATTAAATTTTCATTTACTGGTTTAATTAATTATCATTCTAATATTTTAAATTAGTGAAACTAATTATCAAATATTCACAACCAGCAATCAATTAGTTGATTAACTTTTCAAATATATATAATTTTTATATATAGTCAAAAATCATATTTTGAGTGCAAATCACAACAATGTGTCATAATTAAGTTTTGGTTCTCATACCAGTCAATGGAAATATATAGATACCCTACTTTCGAAACTCGAAAATAAGTACTGATGATGGGGCCCCATCATCAGAATTATCCCCGGGCGTCTAGAGTGTGATTCTATATCTACCCAGTATATTAAAACTTCGAATATCCGTTAATTACTCGTATATTCGAAATCTTTATATACTTGATTGTCCACATTAAAATATAATAATATACTCAAATATGTATAAAAGGATTTAAATTCTCAGTGCAAAATTTGTTTTTATTTTAAAGAAAATAATACTCTTCACACTCATTCTAGGATACTACTGATCCTATCTCTAACGAGTTATTCTTATTGGATATTACTAATCCAATCTCTGATGAATTCTTTCGTTCGGTTCTATTGTGCCTTGGTCTCGAGCTCTGTAAACCAAAGCTCTGATACCAAATGAAACGACCCAAACTTCCCAGTAAAGGAAAGCCCGGATTGCTTTGAGAAAAACACACATCAGAAAACAAACTGAAGAGCATTTTATTGCTGATTACAACAATTACATCAGAGTATATGAATATAACAGAGTATGAATACTTTTTACATAAAAGAAATACAATAATATCAGAGATTTGAATTACATTTAAATAGCAGCGGAAAAATATTACAAATACACAACCGAAAGGAATACACAGATACAGAGCTTTCCGAATACCGCTTCAGCTGTAAACCAGGATCCTGTAAATATATCTGCAAAAACTACTCGACTGCCCGTGTGGAAAATAAGGGCACCCGAGTTTGCCAGTGAAACAAACTACCGGTCAGTCATGGGACTGGTATGAGAAATCTTAATTTAACTTATCTAATAAGGCTAATCACAGGACCACGCCGCTAACGCGGAACGGGTTTACTCCATTGGATTGCCAGTGCATAACATAAAGTAAATCGTTAAACAACGCAATGCTTTTTAGAAAAATGAAACCATTATAAGACCCAAGTCCCATCACACAATGCAACGCAAACCGGAGGATAGGGTTTTACCTTATAATGGTCAAAAGATGCTTGATACGATAAAACGGATTTTGTATTAGTGTGTATATGTTTTAATAAAACATTTCAATCATAATGTATCAATCATAGACGGCATGGGTACCATATATCATGTCGCCATACTAGTTCTACAATCAAAACCGCAAGGTCGTATTGGAAGTTGGATTTCCATCATGAGTCGAGGCTAGGGGCAAGCTCCTCTCCGATTCGAGACACTCTAGCAAATGCCTCAGGATCACACCTCTGGGCAACCCTTGGATGCGGTAGGGCCGGTCCCTGCCTATCGGCAGTGGATTAGTTATGCCTGAACACACGTTTCCTGGTTCCTTTGAACCTATAATATGACCACTAACGGCCTATAAAAATCCGAGGCACCTCAAAATCCATCATACACATAAGTAAAATGTCAGCGCTGGTAGGTCCCTGACATCACTCTAGCTAGAAAGAAACGTGTGCACTCCCTACGGTCCGTATCCCGTTTTTGACTCATACCGGGGTGTGAGGCTCGCGAAGTCGCGCTATACACAAAGCTAGGCCGTAATAGGCTATACTTTGATCATCCCACAAGGCCCTGCTTTTCAACAAAAGCCTTGATCAATTGCATCTTGGTGTGCCACATTGACAATTCACGCCATGTGATCAACCACTATTAATATATACCAGGGTGTTAAGCAGAGAATAAATTCTCCACCACTAATCAGATATACATGAATAAAAATCAGTTTAATTCACATGGAATGAAATCCAATGTCAGACGTGCATCCGTTGACTAGCTTATGCTCTGGGTCTGAGCGAAAACCAAATCCGAACAATCAACAATAATCCGGACGACCACCACTGAAGCCCCTTCAAGGTCGCTACTCCCATCATGGGTCTCAGTAGCAACGCATCCATTCGATGTGAAGATCGTCGGTCTTCAATCGCCGTCTTCAACTTCGATTCTTCATCGTCGTAGCAATTATTCGGAATGGGTTAAACCCGGTCTTTCCGAATAACTCTCGTATTTTTATAATTAAAAGTCAAGCGCTATAAAGACACATCCAACGCCTCATTCCAATTCAGAATATTCTTTTAAATAAAATGTTCACATTAACTTATCAAAGATAAATCCTATACATTTATTCTTAAATCTTTCTTTTAAAGATTTATTTAAAACAAAATTTGGTTTAAATATCACAAATCATTATTCCATGATTATTTAAATTTAAGAAATAAATCTTATCTTTAACTAGGTTAAAGAACTAGTGTAACGTCCCACATTTTGAACGGTTTGAATTTGAATATTTAAATCAGTTTAAATATTGAATTCGAAATATAAATGGATTTATATATTAAATAAAACGAAGTTGAACGTATAAAAATATATATTAAATATAATCGGGCCCGAAATATCACGGCAGTTCGTAAATTAACGTTCTGGAGTTCAACTGAGTGTACCGGACTCGTTGTGAATCAGATTTCTTTGAAACAAGAAACGTTAGAATCTGTTGAACTGTATCTTCCTAACAGAAGTGAAAAACCAAGATTTCAGCGTATAGATTGCAAGATATGTCCAAATCAAATATTCAGAGAGTCGCTGTAAAATCGTATATCGACCGTAACGGTTATTTGAATATAACTTGATATCGGTTGCAAATCTGGATAAGGTTCTTTTGAGGCGCAGCGATAATTTAAATTTTAGAATTTTACTGTAATTTTTAATTAATTAAATATGCAACTTGTTATTTGGAGTATTTCGCACCCTATATCGGTATTTCGGGTTTTCAAAATATGAGTTAATCTACCGGTATTATTATATTTTTGGGACCGGGACACCTCGTTGAGCACGACTGTATTCTTACCTCTGTCCATAGCAGCCTGGACACGGACGAAATTTCATACAACGGATACCCCGAATAAATATCTAATGTAAAACAAAAACTCTAAATAAAAATATACTAATACAACTGTGTACCAAGAACAAGAAAATGTGGCCAACTTGAATAGGCGTTGAAATGAGGCTTCCCCTAATGCCAAAACCTGCGAAGCTACCTATGCTAAAAATGTTACTGTGTAAGTATGGAAAGCATGCTCAGGTCTTCATCATAATTAATGAACCATCCCCCTAAATAGAACCATACCCTATTCTAAATCTAAGACCGTACAAGCCAAAGATTATCACCATACTTCCACACGCCTACATGTAAACCACAGTGCCTATCCTACCCTATTATAGCATGAACTGTCTACACACAAACCAACGTGTAAACGAGGCACATGCTAATACTTACCCTAAGCCACAGCATAGAAGAGACTGGCACTATCCTAAGCTATAACGCAGCACATGCAAGGGACATTGCATTACTCGACAAATCTAATCAAAGTATGGGCTCCTTAACCTATCCTACTCTACACTACGCATGCTTAATTCTTAAGCATCTTGTTCTATAAATACACATCAATGTCTGCATTTTTATCATACTTCCGCAAACCCATTCACTGCACATCATATTGTCAATCATACATACGTTAATGCTACGATCATGGAGGAACTGATTAGCATATCCATAGATCACATTCGCTCTAATTTGCCTAGCCGCAATGTTCTTCTTGTCCCTTCATACTCAAATATTGATCATGTTCTTCTTCATACTTCTCATCAAATTGGTCATCATGATTCTGAAAATAGTTTAGATCATCATGGGTTAGCCGGTTTCATGTTCGGAAGCTTTACTTCTGGTGATTGTTCCTTAAATGCTAAGGATTAGATAGAGATTAGGAGTTCAGATCCGAAAGTTGGAAGTAGAAATCAAAACATTGCTAAAGCTACTACTAATAGTGCAGATAATCCCTCATGGTTGAACAGTAGAGGTTTGCGCTCACAGATCGGTCGGTGGAAGTAAACGCAGGCTTATAAGGTGAAGATGACGTGGAGTTTTGTGGAAATATAGGGCGGAACAAGTTGTATCTTTGTGAATCATGATGGGATGGAAGAGGGTTGAGTGGCGTGAGCTGGAGGATTTAAGTGTTGGCGAGGAGTTTGTGAAGCACCAGGTGAGGACGGGTTTGCAAGAGTCGGTAGTATACATGAAGAGCATGAGAGAAGAGGAGTTAGATGTTAGTGCTAACGTTGTCACATACTGTGATGATCAATGGGTTCTGTAAAGAGGGATGCTGAGGCTTAAGAGTAGTGTGCTTTTCATGAAGTGGTGGAATTAAGTATGGACACGTTGGCTATGATATTCTTCAAACAAAAATGATGAAAGGCTTCCCTGAACAAGAACATGCATCGCGAACCGAAACTTTGGGCATGCGTGTATATGTACTACTGTGTACATGTGTTTAGATAAGTGTAGAAAGAAGTACGGGTTTCCTGTGCAGCACGTGATGATGGGTGCAGACCTGATGTGGCGATGAGCATATGGGTTCAAGATGGACTCACACCCATAGCATGAAGATTGGTTCAAGAAACGATGGCGTAAGGAGCTTGAATGTGTGTGGAGCTTGTGGTGAAAATAGAAGGAGGACCGACGGGGTGAATACAAGTAATGAAGGAGAGGGTCAAGGCTTGGATTTCCGTGCATTTTGGGACTGCTCGTATGCTTCTTGAGGCCAAAGTGGGTTTGTGCCAGGCAGCGTCGTAGTCTGGGGAACGAGCAAGTTGTATGGTGGTGATGAAAGTGGCGTTAAATATCGTACATGGCGAACAAGGATGACATGGATGGAGGCACAGTGGCCGGAGTTCGTCGACATCATTAAACGTTTGTCTTAATATGTGGCGAAGTTGTTTCGGAAAGGGTTTTAAAGGTCAGAGTGTTGAAATGGCGAGCACCGTTGAGATGTTGAACGGTTGAAATGTTGATAAAAATGATAACTATCGAAAATGGGTAGCACGGTTGGAAGATGGAGCGGACGTGTTATCGTGAAGAACGAGTTTAAAAAGAAGCTGATGGGCCAACGTAAATAATAGGGATTTACGAACAGTCTGACTCGTTGGAACCGTACGGGCACAGGCGACGCTATAAAACTGGTTTGGAGCATTTGAAGCACGGCAAAATTAAACGTCGGGTTTAATCGACTGACGCAAATCGTTATTTAACGGTTAACGCGCCAAGGTGAGTAAATTCACTCACTCTGATCTTTTTAAAATATTTTAATTATATTTTAATGTTGTTTGAATGTTGTGTGATGGTCGATTAGGTAGATTCAAATTAATTTGGTCGAATATTATATGCCGTCACATATGTACACACCATCGGTTGGATACTGATTCCATCAATTTGAATATTCCCTGGTATAGAGTTAGTGTAAATTGTGTTGACTGACATCTGTGGATGCGGAAACCGGTTGGAGGAATCCGACCGGATTCCTCGATATTTATATGTATTGTTTGTTTTGTATGCACTGTTTGAACCCGAATTATATTTAAAACCCCATGAGAATATTAATGTTGAACGAATATTCAACATCTGTTCGATAAATAAATAAATGATATCGATTTAGAAAGTGGTGACAGTCAACCGTAAAACCATCGTTTTGTTAAAGAGTTGATTGGCCGTCAGGCAAATCAACGAGGTTAATTATAAAAATTATATTTTTATAATTAAAAAGAAGATTTAAATTTATAATAGAAGTTCTATTATAAACCAGTATTTTAGAGTTCGTTTTATAAAATAAATAAAAACGATTGTTGGCATTTAAATGAGTTTATAAAGCAGAAATTATCCGACGATTAAATATTTGGATAATAATATTATTAGATTAATTATATTAATCTAATGTTAAGAAGTAATTAAAATCAGTTAACGAATTTACTGATGGAATGAAGTTGATTAAATCAACTGTTATTTGGGAAAATAATTATTAGGTTAATTGGTCTTCAATTAATCTAATGAAACAGTTTAGAAATAAATTAATCCAAAGTAATAAGATTTAATTACCTTTTGGTTAAGAAGTTATAAATAAAACTGTGGAATGGAGAAAGCGAAGAGTAAATGTTTAATATAAATAATCAAACACCAGAGATTTCAAGGTAACGACATGGTGTTATAAAACCATAGTTAAAAATAAACATGAAAATACGATCAGATAGATATTATAAGTAATAAGGGATTAGAGCGCAGACTTGTATCGGTTCTAAGGTAAGAACGTTGTCGATCAAGGTCTGAGAGGTAAATAGAATACCCCAACTTGAACGGCTTCGCTATTATCGAGGAACGATATCAGTTTGTAACGGAAAGAGATGTCAATATTTTTGTAACGGAAAGAAATGTCAAGGTTTTTGTAACAGAAAGAGATGTCAAGATTTTTGTAACGGTAAAAGACGTCGAGATTAGTTATAAAGTGGCATATAGCAGCGTATTGCAAGTTTGAACTATAGCGATAAAATAAACGCTGTTGATTAGGATTAAGCGTGACTGTTATGTCAAGATTAGTCATAAAGGAGAATATTACAGCGTATGATAAGTTTAGAACTATAGCGATAAATTAACGCTGTCAACCAAACTTAAGCGTGATTTTTATATATGGCAGCACTTCCTAGGAAATGAAGCAGTTTAGTTGAAATCCAGTTATTCGAAAGTGATAAATAACGATGTCTTAAGAAAATATAAGAATCAGTTTTAGAAAGAGAAATTGGAGAATCGTGTTAGAAAACGATGACAACATTTCGATGTTCGAAATGTGATTAGAATTAAACCGTTAGGATTTGGAACTAGAATTCGACGATGTCGAATGTATTAAAAGTAAACTATTTTTAGGGATTATAATCTGATAGAATAATTAACATTTAGTTATAAACAAATAAATGTTAATAGGATAGGAGTCAGTATTTAGTTATAAACTTGATATCGATTTGATAAGAAGTTGACTTAGAAACAGAGTTTATAAAGTGGAATAGGAATATAAAAAGTATGAAAGAGATTTCGGTAAACAAGATAAGGGAAAGTATTTCGTAAATAAAGAGTTATATGATAAAGGTGTTCAGATTTCTATAATAAGGGAGGGTATTCACATTTCAAAGTGAAAAATGTTTTAAAAGTGAACGTAGGGCCGATTAAAGGGTTAAAAGGAAATTGGAAATATTTTCCAATATAAATAGGATAGATTATCCAAGTATAGAAATAAAGAATGTGAAATTAATGGAAATAGTTCGAACGTTAATAACGTATGTTTCTGGAACATGAAAGAATAAGAGTTTATAATAACTGGAAATGTTTTCCAAGAAGTATGAAAAGGCTAAAACGGGATTTGAGAAATATCTGGTAAGATATGGGAATTTGAACAATAAAACGAATGTTAAATAAAAGTGCTCGTGGTTGTGTGATGTTAGTTATTCATTTGAATGAATGTTTGTTTTTACTCCGATAGCTAAATAACCGACTATCGAAGTGTTTTTGACCATCGTTGTCAATACGGAGAGACCGGTTGGATATATTATCCGAAAACCACTCCGTATAGGCATAATCGTTGCGAATTAGATATGCTGAAGATAATTGAAGACGGAGTTAAATGCAAGGATTGTCCAGTTATTGAATGGTGTGTTTTTGTTTGTCCAGTCCCAGGACAACTTGTATGGACGAGTGTCTGACAGAGTATATCCAACGGTCACGCCGTTGATTTTACGAATATACCAAGTTGGTGGGGAGAAGGTAACTTCTTTTTATTCTACACCCAGTGTGCATTTGTGTAATCAATGTGTGATTACGGATTTGACGATGTGACATTCAAAGTGAATGGTGATCAGATGTTCTGAAGATAGACGTAGCCTCTAGCCTCACAACCGAGAATGACAGAAGTTGGCTAGGCAGCATGGCTAGTTGGGTCATTCCCAAGCAGGGTGTATTTTCACCGATCTAGAGAAAATTCATATTTATACTTCTTTTCGATTCTGTATCTTCGGATGACGGTTGGATGGCCTACAACCGTGGTGGCAATATATTCGCGACACTCAAGCTAAATGAGTGAGCAGTCATGTGTGGCCGGGTTGCAAGACGTTCTTGTTGAACCCTGAGTGTATCCCCTCTAGAGTACACTATTCAGAAGGTGCTCCCATACCTTGTCTGTTGAAAACCATTCTCCGATAAGCGCCCTGCGGTTTATGATTTTATACTATATATATGTGGAGCGTGAGATGCAAGCGTTCTACTACTTGTATAATTATTTGGTTAGACATTATCATAATATCACTGGGTTTTGATATCAAGAATATTTGAGGTTATAGTAAGGTAAAAACCGTCCATGTTTATGTGTGGGCCGGTCTTACTATTATCTTCTTGTTTTGAAAAGGATTTTCAAAGTAAACAATATGGTTGGAATTTACTCACACCAGTCCCATGACTGACCCAGAGTTTATTTTGTTTGTTTTCCCTAAACTCTTGGGTGCCCAAATTTGTATGGGCAGTCAAGTGTTTCAGGCTTTGCAGATTCACTTGGAGGAGCTCAAAAGCAGGAAGCTTCACCATTAGTTATGTAGAGTTATTTCCGCTGTGATATGATGTATTGTACTCTGATAATGGTATGTATATATAATACAGTTTTGTATTCAAAGTAATGTTATATAATACATCTTATTTTGTTCCGCTGCGAGTTTCGTGTTACTCTGATTCTGTTCAGTTGTGATCTTCTTCTTCTTCTATTATATTAGTTCTATCTTTTCTATCTCATCCTCTAAATTCTTTCTATTAATGTCCCGGTATTTTCGATGCTCGAGAAATTGACAGTGTATTTATGTTGATTTTCTGGGTCGAAATTCCCGCCATTACAGTTGGTATCAGAGCATAAGGTTAAGTGATTACCTTGGCTCTGTGGCGTAACTCAATAGAGATGGAGTTAGTTGTACTCTAGATTGAGTTTGAGTGTATATAGATGAGCGCGTATTTGTGAATTAATATAAAAACTGTTTTATATTGTGTTGACTGGTCAGTCGAGTGGTTTATGAATTCTGGTCGAAACAGTAATGCAAACTGGATCGATAGGTGTTTCTAAACTCTTGAACAGAGTAATTCGACATGATATTGTTTTGAAAGCGGGGTAAATAAAATAATTTTACCCAAAGTATATTTTGATATAAAAAGAAGTGTATATCTTGATATTAATATAATATATTGGATATGTGATCATTATTATGATCGAACAGGATTATAATTAAGTTGGTTATATAAACTACCAATCGAAATATTATATAAGTATGATATGCAAAATCAGATGAGCTGAATCTGAATTAAAAACCAGAATTGAAATAAAACTCTAGAAACTTGGAAAAGAATTGAAATTGAATTTGGATAAAATATAAGGGAATTTTAAAATCCTGGGAGATTTGAAAATTTGTTTTCCAAGTGCTGTGAATGATATTTTGAAGTAATATTCAAAATGAAAATGTTTGAAAAATGAGTTTTGAAAAATGATAATAGTATTGAACTCACTTCGATTACTAGAAAATAAATTCCGATGATGAAGCGCGCCATTATCAGTGTCATTTTCGAGTTGCAGAGTGACGGATTACTACCAAAGAATTTGTTTGAATTATTGTGAGGAAACAAGTTGCTAGAAATTCAAATGTTTTGAATTACCATTATTATATGCAAATATATGATTTCGAACTGATTTGAAAAATCCCAGGAATTTGAACTCTGAAATAAAGGATTTAACTTATGGAGTTAAAATGGTAAAAGTGGAACTTAAAACTAAGTTAAATAAATTTTGAATTGAATTGAAGACAGTTAAGTAAAAATCGTGTTGGAGTAGAAATTAATTTGATGAAGGAATTGAATTTGTGAAATAAGAGTTTGAATAGAACTTAACTTGGTTGAAGAATTGGACTCAGATAGAAAAAAAGTTTGAAACCAAGAATGAAACGGGACTTTGAAATGATGTCGGCTTGGATATAAGTGAATTGGATTTGAAGATAAATTGATTGAAGATCAGTTGGAAATGTTTGGATATATGCTAGTTTAATAGGAGATGGCAGAGATAGAGTTGAATGCCCAACAGAGAAGGTACACGTTTATATACGAGTATGAGATTTTTATGAGTCGGTTTGGGTAAGCCGTTTGGCTGTTTGATTTTCTTTTGGATTGGAGAAGGCTCAGAGTGGCAAGTTGGTGTAGTGCCGAATGAACCGTGCAGAGGAGATGCTGACGAAATTCTCCAAAATTTAAGTTGTTAGGAAATTTTCAGAATTTCTCAAAGTATTTATAAATAAGGAGGAATTAATTTTAATTAAAATTAAGCAGTTCAGTTGAAACTGAAATTATGAAGTAAACCAAAAAGATTTTTAACCTGTTTATAACAGAGATTGTAGCATTTTCTCTATCTTAGCAATTTCGAGGACGAAATTATTTTATGGGGGAAGGACTGTAACGTCCCGCATTTTGAACGGTTTGAATTTGAATATTTAAATCAGTTTAAATATTGAATTCGAAATATAAATGGATTTATATATTAAATAAAACGAAGTTGAACGTATAAAAATATATATTAAATATAATCGGGCCCGAAATATCACGGTAGTTCATAAATTAACGTTCTGGAGTTCAACTGAGTGTACCGGACTCGTTGTGAATCAGATTTCTTTGAAACAAGAAACGTTAGAATCTGTTGAACTGTATCTTCCTAACAGAAGTGAAAAACCAAGATTTCAGCGTATAGATTGCAAGATATGTCCAAATCAAATATTCAGAAAGTCGCTGTAAAATCGTATATCGACCGTAACGGTTATTTGAATATAACTTGATATCGGTTGCAAATCTGGATAAGGTTCTTTTGAGGCGCAGCGATAATTTAAATTTTAGAATTTTACTGTAATTTTTAATTAATTAAATATGCAACTTGTTATTTGGAGTATTTCGCACCCTGTATCGGTATTTCAGGTTTTCAAAATATGAGTTAATCTACCGGTATTATTATATTTTTGGGACCGGGACACCTCGTTGAGCACGACTGTATTCTTACCTCTGTCCATAGCAGCCTGGACACGGACGAAATTTCATACAACGGATACCCCGAATAAATATCTAATGTAAAACAAAAACTCTAAATAAAAATATACTAATACAACTGTGTACCAAGAACAAGAAAATGTGGCCAACTTGAATAGGCGTTGAAATGAGGCTTCCCCTAATGCCAAAACCTGCGAAGCTACCTATGCTAAAAATGTTACTGTGTAAGTATGGAAAGCATGCTCAGGTCTTCATCATAATTAATGAACCATCCCCCTAAATAGAACCATACCCTATTCTAAATCTAAGACCGTACAAGCCAAAGATTATCACCATACTTCCACACGCCTACATGTAAACCACAGTGCCTATCCTACCCTATTATAGCATGAACTGTCTACACACAAACCAACGTGTAAACGAGGCACATGCTAATACTTACCCTAAGCCACAGCATAGAAGAGACTGGCACTATCCTAAGCTATAACGCAGCACATGCAAGGGACATTGCATTACTCGACAAATCTAATCAAAGTATGGGCTCCTTAACCTATCCTACTCTACACTACGCATGCTTAATTCTTAAGCATCTTGTTCTATAAATACACATCAATGTCTGCATTTTTATCATACTTCCGCAAACCCATTCACTGCACATCATATTGTCAATCATACATACGTTAATGCTACGATCATGGAGGAACTGATTAGCATATCCATAGATCACATTCGCTCTAATTTGCCTAGCCGCAATGTTCTTCTTGTCCCTTCATACTCAAATATTGATCATGTTCTTCTTCATACTTCTCATCAAATTGGTCATCATGATTCTGAAAATAGTTTAGATCATCATGGGTTAGCCGGTTTCATGTTCGGAAGCTTTACTTCTGGTGATTGTTCCTTAAATGCTAAGGATTAGATAGAGATTAGGAGTTCAGATCCGAAAGTTGGAAGTAGAAATCAAAACATTGCTAAAGCTACTACTAATAGTGCAGATAATCCCTCATGGTTGAACAGTAGAGGTTTGCGCTCACAGATCGGTCGGTGGAAGTAAACGCAGGCTTATAAGGTGAAGATGACGTGGAGTTTTGTGGAAATATAGGGCGGAACAAGTTGTATCTTTGTGAATCATGATGGGATGGAAGAGGGTTGAGTGGCGTGAGCTGGAGGATTTAAGTGTTGGCGAGGAGTTTGTGAAGCACCAGGTGAGGACGGGTTTGCAAGAGTCGGTAGTATACATGAAGAGCATGAGAGAAGAGGAGTTAGATGTTAGTGCTAACGTTGTCACATACTGTGATGATCAATGGGTTCTGTAAAGTGGGATGCTGAGGCTTAAGAGTAGTGTGCTTTTCATGAAGTGGTGGAATTAAGTATGGACACGTTGGCTATGATATTCTTCAAACAAAAATGATGAAAGGCTTCCCTGAACAAGAACATGCATCGCGAACCGAAACTTTGGGCATGCGTGTATATGTACTACTGTGTACATGTGTTTAGATAAGTGTAGAAAGAAGTACGGGTTTCCTGTGCAGCACGTGATGATGGGTGCAGACCTGATGTGGCGATGAGCATATGGGTTCAAGATGGACTCACACTCGTAGCATGAAGATTGGTTCAAGAAACGATGGCGTAAGGAGCTTGAATGTGTGTGGAGCTTGTGGTGAAAATAGAAGGAGGACCGACGGGGTGAATACAAGTAATGAAGGGGAGGGTCAAGGCTTGGATTTCCGTGCATTTTGGGACTGCTCGTATGCTTCTTGAGGCCAAAGTGGGTTTGTGCCAGGCAGCGTCGTAGTCTGGGGAACGAGCAAGTTGTATGGTGGTGATGAAAGTGGCGTTAAATATCGTACATGGCGAACAAGGATGACATGGATGGAGGCACAGTGGCCGGAGTTCGTCGACATCATTAAACGTTTGTCTTAATATGTGGCGAAGTTGTTTCGGAAAGGGTTTGAAAGGTCAGAGTGTTGAAATGGCGAGCACCGTTGAGATGTTGAACGGTTGAAATGTTGATAAAAATGATAACTATCGAAAATGGGTAGCACGGTTGGAAGATGGAGCAGACGTGTTATCGTGAAGAACGAGTTTAAAAAGAAGCTGATGGGCAAACGTAAATAATAGGGATTTACGAACAGTCTGACTCGTTGGAACCGTACGGGCACAGGCGACGCTATAAAACTGGTTTGGAGCATTTGAAGCACGGCAAAATTAAACGTCGGGTTTAATCGACTGACGCAAATCGTTATTTAACGGTTAACGCGCCAAGGTGAGTAAATTCACTCACTCTGATCTTTTTAAAATATTTTAATTATATTTTAATGTTGTTTGAATGCTGTGTGATGGTCGATTAGGTAGATTCAAATTAATTTGGTCGAATATTATATGCCGTCACATATGTACACACCATCGGTTGGATACTGATTCCATCAATTTGAATATTCCCTGGTATAGAGTTAGTGTAAATTGTGTTGACTGACATCTGTGGATGCGGAAACTGGTTGGAGGAATCCGACCGGATTCCTCGATATTTATATGTATTGTTTGTTTTGTATGCACTGTTTGAACCCGAATTATATTTAAAACCCCATAAGAATATTAATGTTGAACGGATATTCAACATCTGTTCGATAAATAAAAAATGATATCGATTTAGAAAGTGGTGACAGTCAACCGTAAAACCATCGTTTTGTTAAAGAGTTGATTGGCCGTCAGGCAAATCAACGAGGTTAATTATAAAAATTATATTTTTATAATTAAAAAGAAGATTTAAATTTATAATAGAAGTTCTATTATAAACCAGTATTTTAGAGTTCGTTTTATAAAATAAATAAAAACGATTGTTGGCATTTAAATGAGTTTATAAAGCAGAAATTATCCGACGATTAAATATTTGGATAATAATATTATTAGATTAATTATATTAATCTAATGTTAAGAAGTAATTAAAACCAGTTAACGAATTTACTGATGGAATGAAGTTGATTAAATCAACTGTTATTTGGGAAAATAATTATTAGGTTAATTGGTCTTCAATTAATCTAATGAAACAGTTTAGAAATAAATTAATCCAAAGTAATAAGATTTAATTACCTTTTGGTTAAGAAGTTATAAATAAAACTGTGGAATGGAGAAAGCGAAGAGTAAATGTTTAATATAAATAATCAAACACCAGAGATTTCAAGGTAACGACATGGTGTTATAAAACCATAGTTAAAAATAAACATGAAAATACGATCGGATAGATATTATAAGTAATAAGGGATTAGAGTGCAGACTTGTATCGGTTCTAAGGTAAGAACGTTGTCGATCAAGGTCTGAGAGGTAAATAGAATACCCCAACTTGAACGGCTTCGCTATTATCGAGGAACGATATCAGTTTGTAACGGAAAGAGATGTCAATATTTTTGTAACGGAAAGAAATGTCAAGGTTTTTGTAACAGAAAGAGATGTCAAGATTTTTGTAACGGTAAAAGACGTCGAGATTAGTTATAAAGTGGCATATAGCAGCGTATTGCAAGTTTGAACTATAGCGATAAAATAAACGCTATTGATTAGGATTAAGCGTGACTGTTATGTCAAGATTAGTCATAAAGGAGAATATTACAGCGTATGATAAGTTTAGAACTATAGCGATAAATTAACGCTGTCAACCAAACTTAAGCGTGATTTTTATATATGGCAGCACTTCCTAGGAAATGAAGCAGTTTAGTTGAAATCCAGTTATTCGAAAGTGATAAATAACGATGTCTTAAGAAAATATAAGAATCAGTTTTAGAAAGAGAAATTGGAGAATCGTGTTAGAAAACGATGACAGCATTTCGATGTTCGAAATGTGATTAGAATTAAACCGTTAGGATTTGGAACTAGAATTCGACGATGTCGAATGTATTAAAAGTAAACTATTTTTAGGGATTATAATCTGATAGAATAATTAACATTTAGTTATAAACAAATAAATGTTAATAGGATAGGAGTCAGTATTTATTTATAAACTTGATATCGATTTGATAAGAAGTTGACTTAGAAACAGAGTTTATAAAGTGGAATAGGAATATAAAAAGTATGAAAGAGATTTCGGTAAACAAGATAAGGGAAAGTATTTCGTAAATAAAGAGTTATATGATAAAGGTGTTCAGATTTCTATAATAAGGGAGGGTATTCACATTTCAAAGTGAAAAATGTTTTAAAAGTGAACGTAGGGCCGATTAAAGGGTTAAAAGGAAATTGGAAATATTTTCCAATATAAATAGGATAGATTATCCAAGTATAGAAATAAAGAATGTGAAATTAATGGAAATAGTTCGAACGTTAATAACGTATGTTTCTGGAACATGAAAGAATAAGAGTTTATAATAACTGGAATTGTTTTCCAAGAAGTATGAAAAGGCTAAAACGGGATTTGAGAAATATCTGGTAAGATATGGGAATTTGAACAATAAAACGAATGTTAAATAAAAGTGCTCGTGGTTGTGTGATGTTAGTTATTCATTTGAATGAATGTTTATTTTTACTCCGATAGCTAAATAACCGACTATCGAAGTGTTTTTGACCATCGTTGTCAATACGGAGAGACCGGTTGGATATATTATCCGAAAACCACTCCGTATAGGCATAATCGTTGCGAATTAGATATGCTGAAGATAATTGAAGACGGAGTTAAATGCAAGGATTGTCCAGTTATTGAATGGTGTGTTTTTGTTTGTCCAGTCCCAGGACAACTTGTATGGACGAGTGTCTGACAGAGTATTTCCAACGGTCACGCCGTTGATTTTACGAATATACCAAGTTGGTGGGGAGAAGGTAACTTCTTTTTATTCTACACCCAGTGTGCATTTGTGTAATCAATGTGTGATTACGGATTTGACGATGTGACATTCAAAGTGAATGGTGATCAGATGTTCTGAAGGTAGACGTAGCCTCTAGCCTCACAACCGAGAATGACAGAAGTTGGGCTAGGCAGCATGGCTAGTTGGGTCATTCCCAAGCAGGGTGTATTGTCACCGATCTAGAGAAAATTCATATTTATACTTCTTTTCGATTCTGTATCTTCGGATGACGGTTGAATGGCCTACAACCGTGGTGGCAATATATTCGCGACACTCAAGCTAAATGAGTGAGCGGTCATGTGTGGCCGGGTTGCAAGACGTTCTTGTTGAACCCTGAGTGTATCCCCTCTAGAGTACACTATTCAGAAGGTGCTCCCATACCTTGTCTGAAAACCATTCTCCGATAAGCGCCCTGCGGTTTATGATTTTATACTATATATATGTGGAGCGTGAGATGAAAGCGTTCTACTACTTGTATAATTATTTGGTTAGACATTATCATAATATCACTGGGTTTTGATATCAAGAATATTTCAGGTTATAGTAAGGTAAAAACCGTCCATGTTTATGTGTGGGCCGGTCTTACTATTATCTTCTTGTTTTGAAAAGGATTTTCAAAGTAAACAGTATGGTTGGAATTTACTCACACCAGTCCCATGACTGACCCAGAGTTTATTTTGTTTGTTTTCCCTAAACTCTTGGGTGCCCAAATTTGTATGGGCAGTCAAGTGTTTCAGGCTTTGCAGATTCACTTGGAGGAGCTCAAAAGCAGGAAGCTTCACCATTAGTT
Source organism: Allium sativum (assembly GCA_030737875.1). Classification (NCBI taxonomy): domain Eukaryota; kingdom Viridiplantae; phylum Streptophyta; class Magnoliopsida; order Asparagales; family Amaryllidaceae; genus Allium; species Allium sativum. Next base: position 170,186,874 of record CM060923.1, read on the forward strand.
ATGTAGAGTTATTTCCGCCGTGATATGATGTATTGTACTCTGATAATGGTATGTATATATAATACAGTTTTGTATTCAAAGTTATGTTATATAATACATCTTATTTTGTTCCGCTGCGAGTTTCGTGTTACTCTGATTCTGTTCAGTTGTGATCTTCTTCTTCTTCTATTCTATTAGTTCTATCTTTTCTATCTCATCTTCTAAATTCTTTCTATTAATGTCCCAGTATTTTCGATGCTCGAGAAATTGACAGTGTATTTATGTTGATTTTCTGGGTCGAAATTCCCGCCATTACAACTAGTGTCATTTTAAAACACCGTTCACGATAAACCCAAAATCGACTTCCATTAAATATGGAACCTTCACAGAAATCAAATCAATATATGATCGTTATAAATTTCTGTATCCAACCAATAATATAAATGGAATAACGGCAAAGCCTTTTAAATTCCATATGTAGTATCGGTTTTCTTTTACAGAAGCTTATCTCGGTTATAATTAATTCTAATTCTCTTCAATTCCAATCTAATATATTAAATTGGAAAACTTTACTTTTGGAAAATTCCCCTTTGAATCTTAATAAAAGATTTATAAAATTCCAAATCATAATCTTCACTGTCAGTTGAGTTAAAGAACAAATGTCGCTTAAAAACAAAGTTCACAATAAACCCAACTCACATTCATCTTATTTCAATCACTAAATATAATTGAAAACTTTAATAATCTAAATTAAAAGATTATTCTCTTCATACGGGGTTTAAGAACTGTGTTATTTAAGACACTATTCACGACAAACCCAAATCCAATTAATTTGATTTAATTTCAATTAAATATTAACAAATTGGAAGTCTTCATTAAATTTAAATTTAATGATTAATCCTAGTTGATAACTAGTGCATTTCAGTAAAATATATTTTCTTAAAATATATTCCTATTCTAAAATATTCTTTTCTAGAATACCCTTTATTGGAATGTGACTCAATCAACAACCATAAATTGTATGTGATCAACAATCATGATAAGTAATTATTAAACATCCAAATGACGACCAGAGTGGAATTTATAACTGTGTGAGCATTAAAGTAAATAACTAACGCTCATCACAGACTGTCAATCCATCGATTGACAGATAACTAAACATTGGGATTAGTGTGTATCAAATATCATCCCAATACCCGTGTGGGGTTTCATCCATCAACAAAATAATAAATTATTTGTGCACTTGGGCGATGTGTGAAAATTAGACAAGTCGGGTAACTTGTAAATGGAAGTGTAGTATTCCAGCATCATAAACACATATATATATATATATATTTATATATATAATGATGAATCAGTTCATATATAATAACAACGTAAGTTCTCATGTTAACATAATTTATCAAAACAATGAATCCTTTCTACTGATTCATTTACATTAAAAATGTGAATTCTGATGTTGACTCACCTACAATGAAGTATGATCTTTTCATTTTACATAAAAATGATATTCTTTTTACATTGTATAAAATGAAAACTTTATATTACATTAAAAATGTAATTATTTAATCTTATCATTTTTATAACAACTAAAGTGTAGATAAAAAAATATACTTTTTTATTTCATGTTTCATTTGCAATAGAGAATGCAAATAAAAATATAACTTCTTATTTCATGCTTTATTTGCAAAAGAGAATCCAAATAAAGATTCAACTTTTTATGTTTATTTACATCGAGGGATGTAACCTTTTTATTTCTAGTTTTATTTGCAACAAGGATTGCTAATAAAAAGGATTACTTTTAAATTTAAAGTTTTGTTCACATCTAGAGTTGCAAACAAAATGCATCTTTTTCCTACGGTGTTTATTTGCCTCTAAATATGCAAATAAAAATATAATCTTTTAACTACGATGTTTATTGGCATCTAAATATGCAAATAAAAGAAAATATAATCTTTATTAAATGTTTGTTTGCAACTAAATTTGCAAACAAAAATGTATATTTCTATTTCTAACTAAAGTACAAAATAAAAATGTAATATTTGTTTGCATCTAAAATTGCAAACAAAATGTAGCTCTTTAAATCATATTTTGCTTCACTAGTGTAAATTGACAAAAGTGGAAAAATTGGTTTTCAACTAGTATAAATTGACCAAAGAGAATAATCGGTTTCAACTTATGTAAATTGACAAAAATGATTATTTTGTAATAACTAATGTAAATTGACAAAAGAGTATATTTGGTGTTAACTAATGTAAATCGACAAAAGTGTATATTTGGTGTTAACTAATGTAAATCGACAAAAGTGTATATTTGGTGTTTCAAATCTAATATAACATAAAGATGCTATATTTTGTTTCATTCTTTTAATTTCTACAAAAATGAGTATTTTTGTCTACTTCTACTTTAATAAAAAAAAAAGAATGTTTAGCTGTTCATTCTTTTATAATGACAAAAATGAACCTTTCTAATACACCCATTTATAATGGCTAAAATGAACATTTCCAATTCATTCTCTTAAAGTGACAAGAATGTATGTTATTATTTTATTAACTATATTTTGACAAATTCATGTTTGATACAACCAATAAAAATGAATACTTTTGTTATACTAATTTTAAACGAACCATATGTTAATATAAACATTATGATGACCATGTTATTGATATTCTAATTTTTACCAAAACTATTGTAATCTAACTGTGACACAACTAGAATGGCAAATGAAAGAACAAATTCTACTTTTAATGCATATTTGCACTATTGAATGCAAATAAAAGAACAAATTCTATTTTCAATATAAATTTGCATTTGTGAATGCAAATAAAAGAACAAATTCTATTTTTAGTGAATATTTGCATTAGTGAATGTAAATAAAAGAACACACTTTATTTTAAATGAATATTTACATTTGTGAATGCAAATAAAAGGTCAAATTTTATTTTTAATGTATATTTGCATTTATGAACACAAATACAAGAACAAATTTTACTTTAAATGTATATTTGCATTTGTGAATACAAATAAAAGAACAAATTTTACTTTCAATATATATTTGCATTATAGAATGCAAATAAAAGAACAAACTTTATTTTTAATATGCATTTACATTTGTGAATGCAAATAAAAGAATAAATTTTATTTTGAATACATATTTGCATCTCTAATCAAGTTTGACCAAAAATGTATATTTATTTCACTGATTCAAGTTTTGATAAAAATGTGAATTTTCTATTCACTAATCAAGTTTTGATAAAAATGATATTTCAATTCAAAAATCAAGTTTTGATAAGAGTGATATTTTCAATTCAAAAATCAAGTTTTGATAAAAGTGATATTTTCATTTCACAAATCATTCTTTGACAAAAAAAGATGTATTTTATTTCACAAATCATTCTTTGACAAAAAAATGTATTTTATTTCACAAATCATTCTTTGACAAAAAAGATGTATTTTATTCTTTTCACTAATCATATTTTGATAAAAATATGTTATTCTATTCACTAGTCATATTTTGATAAAAATATGTTATTCTATTAATTATTCATATTTTGATAAAAATATGTTATTCTATTCACTATTCATATTTGGATAAAAATATGTTATTCTTTTCATAAATCAAATCTTGACAAAATTGTGAATTCTTTTGTTTGATCTATTCTTATTCAACAAGAATGTTAATTTGAATTGCATAACATATTTCAAAACAAAAACGTCCATTTTTGTTTTAACATAATCAGATTGACAAAAATGTTAAATTTGTTTAACATAATCTAATTAACACATACCACAACAACCATCATCATCAACAAACAACAAATACAATATCATACATCACAGAATCAAATTTAATTAACATACATATATGGAATTAAAACAATAAAAGATAATTAAATCTTAATTATTTTTAAAACAAAGAAATCTCACTTTGATTTTGTTTGAATTTTCAAAGTGCTTCTTCTTAGATCTGATCCGTTCCATGGTGAAGTGTTCGTCATTGCGGTTTCAACGGATCTGAGTTTATTGGATTCTGACAACGATTGAATGAGTTATCAACGTTTATAGCTATATAATTTAAATTGGATTAAATAAATTTACTAATTACAATTATCTTACACTAATTACATTGTAAATCCATCTTCCTTCGTTACTCTACTGGACATCACCGAACCCATGCTCCAAACGTTCCCACAGCCGCCGCCGCCTGCAGAAGCCACCGGCCGTTGATCCAGCACCACCACCGCATAGCCCTGAGCCCCCTCTACCTCCGCCGCTGACCTCCTCGAACTCGGTGGTCCCCACCGTGCCAGCCACGGCTCCAAATGCCAGAAGTTCACGCACCAATTTTGAGAAGCAACCTCGATGATTTCAGATCTCAGTCGTTGAATGTATCGAGCTCGAGAGGCTCTTCGATTTCCTCATTGTATGATTTCGAAATTAGTTCTTGGATTGAAAGAATTTAAGGGTGGAAAACTAGATGATTTCGACCATTGGTTCTGTATTGGCGGTGGCTGTATTCGTTCTAGGGTTTAGGGATAAATTAGCTTAGGGCATTTATATAATTATAATAATATTTAACTCTTTAATGTTTAGTTAAGGCCCGTTTACTCATATTATCTCCAAATTCAGCCCAACAAGTGTCGTTCCTAGCCTAAAACCCCTATTCCGGACACAATGGGCTAGGTCTCGTAGGCCCAAACGAATGTCTGTAGCATGTTTTCCTTAAATTAATATTAAATCCTTTATTATATAGTTTAAGCGTACATATAAATTCAACGGGACCACATATGACCTCTAAAAATTACAGAAAAAATATATCTGGCTTTCTTATGACGACACGGTCCTAATAAAACTAATTTCGTCGAATTCTGAGACCATTTGAAAAATGGCTATTTTCTAGTCGATTAAATTTGACTAAAACGATCAAAACACATTTTCTTTTGCCAAGCTCACATATTAATTCGAAAAATTATGAAAATTGAAACCTATCAATAATTTGACATTCCGGTTCCATCAAAAGTGGTTTCATCGATAATAGAGGTCGTTTGAAAAATGACTATTTTTAAGAGCCATATATTATATTAAAAAATATATAAATTCTACAGCGACTTTTCTAAATTTTGAACTAGCCATAACTTTAGAATTATAGAGTGAAATTTCAGTTTTTCAGATTAGTTAGAAAGATATGATTAAACAGATTTAATATTTCTTGTTTCGCTCAATTCTGACTTGTTTTGAATCCGGTACAGTCAGTCAAAGTTTAAATTCAAATTTTCAAACTGCAGCGCTGTTTTAAACTCCTTTTATAATTAAATGAAATTTATTCATTTTTAAATAAATTTATAGTCGTTGTTATTTAAAATAAATTATTTTAAATATTAAAATCCATTAAAATTTCTAAAATAAAAATTTTAAATTGGCCCCAAAATTCCGTGTTGTTACAAAACGTATTTACGTTTGGTGGCGAAGGAATTCGTTTCTCTTAGCTGTATACCCGTGGTATTTTTGGGGAAATCAATTTGTGATTTGGCGGGTATGACGATGTGACATTCAAAGTGAATAAACATGTGATCTGTCAGAGATAAGCATGGCCTCTAGCCTCACAACCGGGAAATGACAAAAATCGGGCAGGCAACATGGCTATGTATGTCGCACCTATTAGGGTGTATAGTCACCTGATCTAGAGTTTCATTTACTTCTAAAAATCTATTGTCGATGCTGTCCCATTCGAGAAACGGTTGCTGGTCCCAACCGTTGGTGATATACATTCGATACACTCAAGCGAAATGAGTGGTCGGTCATGTGTGGCCGGGTTGCAAGATGTTCTTGTTGAACCCAGTGTATTCCTCTCTAGAGGTACACTAGCGAAAGGTGGTTCCACACCTTGTCATAGTTGGAAATCCATTTCCCAATACGTGCTTGCGGTTTTGATTGTATACTATATATGCAGAACGTGAGATGAAAGCGTTTCTGCTAGATGGTTATTATATTGTGGTTGATAGACATTATTATAATATCAAAATGTTTTTGATATAAATATATTTTGGATTCTCATAAGGGAAAAACCCGTTCCGTTAAACGGAGTGGTCTTATGAGATATCGTTTAATGGCTCAAATTGTTTTAAACTGTTTTACTCATACCAGTCCCATGGCTGACCCGAAATTTATTTTGTTTTGTTTTCCCTAAACTCTTGAGTGCCCAATTTTGTACGGGCAGTCAAGTAGTCGGGATTTACAAATACTTGAAGAGCTGGAGGCTTCAGAATTATATAGCTATGGTTTTTCTGTTGTGATGTAAGTGTTGTACTGTGGAAATGATATATATATTCAAGTACAGATTTATATTTCAAAGTTATGTTATGAAATATATTTATTCGTTCCGCTGTGAGATTCGTGTTTACTCCGATGTTGTGATGTTCTTCTTCTTCTTCTATTCTAAGTTTCTATCTTATCTTTCCTCACCCTCTAACTTCTTTCTATTAACTTTCCAGTTATTTTCGATCCTTGGATGTTCGATATGTGTTGTATATCGGATAACCAAGATCGCCTTTCCGGGTCATTACATTTGGTATCAGAGCTTAAGGTTAAGTAGTTACTTGGCTCTGTGGCGTGACTCAGTAGAGATGGGGTTAGTAATACCCTAGATTGAGTTGAGTGTATATATACGAGTGAACGTATTTGTTATTGATATTAAAAATTGTTTTATATTGTGGAGATTTATTGGTTGAGTCGTTTATGGGTTCTGGTCGATCTGTTTGTGTGATGACCCAAACCCCGTAACATGAAGGCAAAGGTAATCTTTGGAATATAACACATAAACAGATAACAGTAGAACAGAAATAAATAAATACACCAGAAAATGAACAACATAATATACTGGATATAATAAACATCAGAGTTACACAGTATACAGGTTCATACTTAGTACAAATACAGCTCAGCTATACATAAATGTCTACAGCGGAAAACAAACATAATATGTACAATAGGAGCTGAACAGCATAAAAAGAGATAAATGATAGAATCCATCTTCATCTCCAGCTATCCAGAAAGAGCCTGCTAAAACCTGAATACAAGGCTGCCCGTGTAGAAATAGGGGCACCCGAGTTTGCAAGTGAAACAAACTACAAGTCAGTCATGGGACTGGTATGAGAAATCTACTTAACATCTTTTACAATATGGCAAATCAAAGGACCACGCCACTTTCGCGGAACGGGTTTACTCCAGTGATTACCAGTGCTTTAAAACAAGTAAATCTTTTTAAAATCGCAATGTTTTTTTATATAAAAATGAAGCCATTATAAGACTCAGGTCCCATCACACAATGCAACACAAACCGAAGGATATAGTTTTACCTTATAATGGCCAAAATATGCTTGGTACAAGCAAAACAAATCATTTGATATTATTGCTAGTGTTTATATGTTTCAAAAACAATTTGAATCATAACTATCAATCATAGACGACATGGGTACCATATATCATGTCGCCATATATATATATATACAATCAAAATCGCACGATGTCGTATTTGGAAATTGGATTTCCGTCATGAACCAAGGCAAGAGATCGTCCTTACCGCTTTGAGACGCTCTAGCCTGCCCTTCAGGATCAGAGCTCGAGTGACCCTTGGATCGTCAGGGCCGGTCCACCGATGTGGATTAAAATGCCTGAACACTGTGTTTCCCCGCCCTATGGGGCGTCACTGGTCATATCCGACCAAATCATCGGCTTCGAAGAGACCGAACCAACCGAGGCGCCTCGCAATCCATCATCCACATAAGTAAAATGTCAGACCGTGTAAAATCTAACACCACTCCTAACTAGAAGGAAACGCATGCTCTCCTTGAGGTCCTCTCCCATTTCTGGCTCATACCAGGATGTGAGGCTCGCGAAACAACGATAAACACAAAGCTATGCCGCACAGGCGGGGCTTTGATCATCAACCACAAAGCTCTGCTTTTCAACAAAAGCTTTGATCGCAGCATCTCTGTATGCCATGTTGTCAATATACAACGTCAGACACACGTCCATTTACAAGTCCGTTTTGGGTCTGAACGAAACCGGAGGTTCTTTATTCCTCGCTTATCCGTACAATCAACATGCACGTCCGGACGACTACTACTTCAGCCCCTTCAAGGTAGCTACTCCTGTCCTGAGCATCAGTAGCACCCCTCCATTCGACGTGAAGATCATCCGTCTTGCACTGTCTTGATATCTTCGACTTTCAATCGTCGATCAATTATTTGAAATGAGAATTAACTCGGCCTTTTCAAATAATTCACATATATTTAATATTTCAAATCAATTCATTTCAATGGTTAAATTATTCGACATCATTAATTCAGTTCATTAATTGTAATTTTCAAGCCAAACACATTCAACCATCAAATATTTAATAAACCGAGCAAATTCAGTTTATTTTTCATTCCATATCGTTTATAATATTTTATCATGATTTATCGCTATATTTATTCATTTAAAATTAGCCAATTCATTCGAACGACGCTTCAGGCCATAACGCGGCCGTGGCGCTGTTTTCCTTCAGATTTGATTTACACATATCTGAAAATCTAACCGTTGGATCTTCACGAATTTTATATCATTAGAAAGATCTTTTCAAAACGAATCCAACGGTTTCAGTTTTGGGAAAACCCGACGGTCGGATCTCCCGGTACAATCGTTTGAAGTTTCGATTTCAAATATCGAACTACAGCATCGTTATTCGATTTAATTTTATTATATATATATATATATATATAAATATAATCGATTCTGGCGCTGTTTTTCTTCAGATTTGGATTAAACATTCCAGACAATCCAACCGTTGGATCTTTACAAAGTTGGTGCCGTTGGAAAGATATTTCCAAGGCGAACTCAACGGTTGTGGTTTCGGGAAAATCCGATGTTCGGATCTCCCGCAATAATCGTTTGAAATCACGGTTTCAAAATACGAACCGCAGCTACGTTATTCGATATATTATAATTATATATATTTATATATAATTCATTCTTCGATTTCAAAACCATCTTCATTTCATACATTTGATAAAAATGATATTTTTATCCTACAGATACTTATTTCGACACATCACTATTTTTAACAATTTATGTATATAATAAAAATGTGATTTTTATTGTAAAACAATTTATTTCAAAACACGATTATTTTATATAGTTCATACAGGTGATAAAAATGTGATTTTTATTATAAAACAATTTATTTCAAAACACGATTATTTTATATAGTTCAAACAGGTGATAAAAATGTGATTTTTATTATAAAACAATTTATTTCAAAACACGGATGTCACTCAACACATGAATTTCTATTCAACACATGAATATAGCTTCAACAAATGAAAATAAATCAAACACAGAAATATTTCAGGAAATTTCGGTAGCATAACGGCAGGGTAGTTAAAATCGGGACCGTATCGATATACGGCTCCTCGCTCTACCTTAAAACCTTGCGGTTTTTGACAATGGGGATTTCATGCCTCTAATTCGCACGCAAGCGAGCATGTTTTCTTTCATTTCCACAACCTATTCTAATTTTGTTTTCAACCACAAGTGGGTATTTTTCAAGCACAATCAATCATTCTCAACCACAAACAATTCTATCAACCATTCGCATTATTCACCAAATTTCACATCAACCAAATAATCCAAACAATATCACAACCAATAAATATCGTCCATGGTCTGTGGATGAGGGGAGTGTATATATATATATTCGTATATAAATATATTTCAATTCACTTTAATTCATTTCAATGTCATTTCATTGCATATATAATTTTTACAATGCATATATAACTTATACATCGAACATACAACTTATACAACGCTTATACATGAGGTGTACAATGCTTATATAACTCATACATCGACTATATAATTTATACATCGTCGTTTCCATATCGTTTATAACACAGAAATCTTACATTGGGTTCCACTCCACCAAAAATTGCAGAAGGCTCAGAAAAATATGCGGTCTCTTCTAAAATGTAGAAGACGTCCTCACGGTCCCGGCGTCTCTTGTTTCACTAAATTTCGGCCACAAACGAAAAAGATACGATTTTTATAAGTTTGCAACACTTAAAAGTGTAAAAAAAGTTCAAAATAAACAACAGCCGTTACCTCGTTTTGATGTTCTAAACTAGGTTTAGATTTTTCTCGTAATCCGCTTAACGGCGTGACGATCGGAGGGTACCACCATGGAGAGCTTGGAGGGGCGCACAGATCGAGGTAGGGGCGATCCACTCCGGTGGCTTCTGGCGTCGTCGGCGGTGGTTCCAAGCGGCGGAGTTTGGAGGCACGGTTCTCGATGCTGGGGCGATGGTAGGTGGCGAAACGGGTATGGATGTGAAGGGGAGGAGGAGGGCTTTCGATTTTGGGTGGTGGCGGATGCTGGAAGTGGCTGTGGCGGCCGGAAAGGAGGAGAGAAGAACGGAAGCGGGTTTCGCCGTTGGTCGAGAGGGTATCGGGGGTTTTCGCGAATTTTTATATTTTTTTAATTAATGAATGGATTATTTTGATTGGTCGATATATATATAATTCAAAAATTAGTGTTTTCTCAAACGAACTCCTAATCAAACCCAACGACTGTCATCCCTAGCGTTTTACCCCCATCCCGGAAACAATAGAATATGTTTCATAGGCCCATTTGACTGTTTCAGTCGGTTTTCCTTCAAATTAAAATATAAAACATTCAATATTTGATTTGAACGTACATTTCAATTTGCCGGTGCCACATACTGATTCTAAAAATTCCCGAAAAAATAAATCTAGCTATGTTTTGACGATACGGTCCCAATAAAACTAGTTTCGTTGAATTCTGAGACCGTTTGAAAAATGGCCATTTTCTGGTCGATCCAATTTGACTGTAATTGACCAAAACACATTTTCCATCGCCATGCTCACATATTGACTTCAAAAATTATGAAATTTGAAACTTAGCAATAATTTGACATCCCGGATCCAACAAAAGTGGTTTCTTCAAATTCTGAGGTCGTATGCAAAATGTCTATTTTCAAGGGCAATATATTCTCTATAGCGACCTTTCTGAAAATTCATTTGGCCATAACTTTTGATTCCCGCTATGAAACTTCGATTTTTCAGATTTGTTAGAAAGATATTCACTAACAGATTGAATTATTTTTGATTTCACTAAAATCGTTTTATTTTGCACCCGGTACAGTCAGTTAAAGTTTGAATTCAATTTTTGAAACTGCAGCGCCATTTCAGGCCTTGTTTATAATTAAAATTAATTATATTTATTTTCAAACTTCGATTTAAACATGCTTTTCATCGTTATTATTTAAAATATTCAAAATCCACCATTTTAGCCAATTTAAATTTTTTAAACTGGTTCAGATTTTCCGGGTTGTTACAGTTTGATCCACTATATCGGTAGGAGTTTATAAACACTCGAATACGATGGGTCGACACGATATGTTTTGAAAAGAGGGTAAATGAAAATAAGTTTACCCAAAGTATATTTTGATATAGAGAAGATATATATATAATGGAATTATAATATATGGGATATATTGGCTGTTATTATAATCGAGTAAGATTATAAATTAAATGGTTATGTAAATAGCCAATCAGAATTCGTATAAGTGAAATACGTGAAATCAAATGAATTAAATCTGAAATTAAAATCAGAATTGAAATTAAAACCCTGGAAATTGGAAAGGTGTTTGTAAATGAATATGGATTAAATATATGAGAATTTTAAAATCCTGGGAGATTTTAAATTGTTTTACAAGCAGAGTGAATGATATTTTGAAATGTATTTCAAATTAGAAGTGTTTAGACATGGTTTTGAAAAGTGATATAGTATTGAACTCACTTCGGTAGTGTAACACCCCACACCCGCTATAGTCACTCACTAAGGGAATGCCATAGCATCGGTGGAGTATTTTTAGTGAGTATAGAACAGTAAAATTACAACAAGACAGATATAATGTAATACTTGAAAATTTTAAAACATCATCTCATAGCAGCGGAAAGTAAAACATGTTTGGTTACATCATAAAACCATAACAAGAGTCAAGTACAAAATATCCATCCTGAATAAAATAAGTACATAATCCCACTACTCATAACAAATAGCCATAACAGAAAAGATAAGATAAGCTGAGCTCTACATCTACGGTCCAAGCTCCAAGAGATAGATAAAGCAAACTGATCAAAGCCCACTAGCACTAGGCCCAACCTGAGGACCTGAAGGAAAAAGATAAAAACAACGGGGGTCAGACATAAGCCTGAGTGAACCCTATCTCCTTAATAATACAATTATTAAAGTAATTAGGGTATGATATGAACTCGGTATGGTATCTTTGGGGATAATGACTACACTAAGTTGCCCACGAACACAGGACGAACTAAGATAACCGTAAAGACGCATCTACCCACCCAAGGATAATTACTAACTGCACCACACCAGTCATTCCTACTTAAAGGTTGATCCCTTCTAAGGACTTAGAAAATTTCCCCAGTAGTCTCGTGTACCCCTAGCCACTACATAGGTGCCGTCTGCCCCTATCTCCACTAGGTGTACTTAGTAATTCTTACCCAGTAGTTTCGTGTACCCCTACATAGGTGCCGTCTGCCACTATCTTTATTAGGTGTACCCACTACTCCCCATCGATCGGCTCCCTACCGTAGATACCCGTGCTGGTCCCACAGTGGGGTGTATCACTCCCCTAAAGTGGCTACCCAATACTATCAACGGTGCACGGCTTTATATCTACACGATGCAACAACGGCTTATCTACCAGCCCGGGCCCACACACGCATATGAAACCCGTTGGACTTGCGTTGCCACCGCTAACCCGTTTTGGCCTCTTATAATCAAGCCCAATATGCGTGTCCCGTCACTCGACATGGGTCGAGCCCACAAAGATACGTTTGGGATATTGGTTGAAATGGGCCCCCACAAGCTACCCACCTAAGCTTGTCATATATCTAGTGTATCCCACTTAACCCTTTAATCATGTTTAATTACATGTTTCCACTTGGTTAAGTATTCTAATCGTATTTTCTATTGCCACCCAAGGCAACCCACTAGATTCCACATGCCACCCAAGGCAACCACAAAATTTCCACATGCCACCCAAGGCACCCACTTAACCCCTCATGTCCCACTACATGCTAATATGGTTAAGTGTTTCTTAATTAATTAAGACCGTGATCTCCCATAAAGACCTCCCACATTAGACTGGCTGTTATGACCGCCTGGTTAAGCCGGTAGAGTCCGGGCAGTCTTACGTCATAACAGAGCCTAACCTCGTGTCTTTACTTTAATCACGTATTTAATTTATGGCTAAGACCTCTCACATTGGGCTGACATTTGTAGCAACTGGTTAAGCCGGTCGGGTCCGGGCAGTTTTACACTACAAATGAGTCCAACCTCGTGTCTTAGTCGATTAATTACACCTAATTAATCACCCCCATATTAATTATCCCTAATTAATATCAAGTTTTCCATAACATGGGTAGACCTAACTCAACAGGTAAATTCCCATGGGGTAGACCTAACTCAATAGGTAAATTCCCACTTATGGTAATTTATTTTTATGGTATGCTTAATCATACCCATTTCAACATACTTTTAATTAACATATTAATTAACCCCATCGTTCCCCACGTAAATCGTCATTATGACATAACATAATAAAGGGAAGATTTACCACACATAACATGGGTTTAGCATATAACTTTATCATGGGTTAAGAGGATGTCAACTTGCATATATGATCATGTATTAACCCAACTATATTCAACCCAAACTTGCATATTATCAAACATGTGTCTTACATAACATGTTGCATATGAACTTACATATCATCAAACGTGTGATTTGCATAACATGTAGAACTTGCATTTTAGCATATACTTAACTTGCATAAGCACTCACATACTTGCATAAGCATTCATATACTTGCATAAGCTTGCATATCGTGTTAAACTTGCATTTCAACATATACATAACTTGCATAAACATTCACATACTTGCATAGGCTTGCATATTATGTTAAACTTGCATTTCAACATATACATAACTTGCATAAACATTCACATACTTGCATAGGCTTGCATATTATGTTAAACTTGCATTTCAACATACACATAACTTGCATAAACATTCACATACTTGCATAGGCTTGCATATTATGTTAAACTTGCATTTCAACATATACATAACTTGCATAAACATTCATATACTTGCATAAGATGTTAAACATGCATATAAGCATATACATGACTTGCATAAGTACTCACATACTTGCATAACATGTTTGCATAATGGATCCATATTCACTTAGTGTTTTGCATCATAAACATCATGAAACAACTTGCATAAAAATATCATGATTACATATTATGAAACTTGCATGACATAAGGCATATAACTTGCAAAACACATAATATTCACTACATCAAGCTTGCATAAATATATGGATCCACAAACATAGCCATACTTTATCACATCTTATCATAATCAATTCAATAATTGATTATTAAGGGGATAGAAGCTCACCAAAACAAGATTAGCAAGTTAAATGAAGCAAATCCCAATGATTAAGTAGAAGAAGATGTAGATTAGCTTGCAAACCCTCTTAGGATTTTTAGTGGAGGCTCTCCAATTTTCTAAGTGGTGGCATAATGGCCTTAGATCTATTTTTGGTAAGGATAAGGGGGGTATTAGGGTGTATATATAGATTAGTTAGATGTTTTAGGACCATAGGATATACCCTAGAACCAATCCTAGCCTTTAAAGCATGTCTTGGGGAAGAAGTCAAGTGTAGGAACCATTTAGGGCCCAAAAAAAACAGCCCAAAACTCATCCCGGGCCTCAAAACATGAGCAGTTTTCGTTTTTGATTTTTCGTGAAACTTTGACGGGCCATAACTTGGTCATACGGACTCCGATTTACGAAAACTCGGACTCTATTTCGCGTATTTTTCCGAGACGAACGCAATGGCACAGCCCGTTTCCCCTGATTCAGAATATTAAATTTAATTCTGCTCTGATTTATGTTATAACAAGTTATTTAACATACGGGGTGTTACATTCTCCCCTACTTAAAGGATTTCGTCCCCGAAATCTCTAAGTCAAGAAGAACGTATCCTACCAACCAAACAACCATCTACTCAACCATCAAACACTGGCATCCATTGTCCTTAAACAGTTTCTAATGATGTATGAGCATATGCAAAAAGTGTGTGTATATGTTCCCTATCTAATGTATGAACATATGCAAACCATGATAGTGCCATGCATCCATTATGTATGCGAGCGAACCCTATCGACACATACAATATCTACATGAGTGCACAATCATTCACCAAAATGCATCATCCATGTGATAACACAACCATTATACATCCATAAATATATCTTCCTACACACAATTTTATGCAATATGCAATATGAAGTGACTGAGCCGATCTAGTGCCTAGAGTGTGTGTATATGCATCCACGAGCAACCACTAGCAAACACTTGCATCCACTTGCATCCATCAACCATAACATGTCTCAAACACATGTTTCAACCATAGGTTTACCCTATCTAAAGGTCAAAGGTACTAACGAGAGGACATACCAAAGATAAGATAAGTACTAGTCAAGCGATAAAGGAGAAAGTAAGGACATACCCTCAAAAAGAAATGGGTATAATGAACGCATCTTTGCTTCCGTCTCCCAAGTCGCGTTACTCTCATCTTCTCCCCATTGCACTTTGACTAGCTGAACCTCTCTGTTTCTCAACTTCCTAGTCTCTGACCCAAGGATGCGAGTAGGAGCTCGTCGAATAGTCGCATCACGCTCTACCTCCATATCCCTAAGCAAGCTTGGCTCTACCACCTCTGCGGTCTCATGCAAGCATTTCCTCAAATGGGACACATGGAATACATCATGAACACCACTAAGTCTGTCAGGCAACTCCACTCTATATGCCATCCGTCCAATCCTTTCCTTAATAGGAAACGGCCCAACAAACCTTGGTGCTAACTTCCCAACGGATCCGAAGCGAACAACATTTCTCAACGGAGATACCTTAACAAAAACCCTATCCCCAACCTCAAACTCAAGATCCGTCCTTCTCTTGTCCGCATAAGATTTTTGCCTATCCTGCGCTGCTTTCATCCTTCTTCGAATCAAGTCAATCTTCTCAGAAGTCTACCTAACCATATCCGGCCCAAGCAAGATCTTGTCCGTAGATTCCCACCAACATGTAGGTGATCGACAAGGCCTTCCATAGAGAGCTTCGAAAGGAGCCATACCAATACTGGACTGAAAGCTGTTATTATATGCGAACTCCACCAATGGAAGATGCTCTTCCCATGTACCTCCAAAATCTAAGATACAAAGCCTCAAAAGGTCTTCTAGAACACGATTCACCCTCTCAGTCTGGCCATCTGTCTGAGGATGATATGCGGTGCTCAGACACAATTGAGTCCCTACTGCTTCTTGCAAACTTCTCCAGAACTCGCTAGTGAAGATAGGATCTCGATCACTAACTATGCTAGAGGGTACCCCATGCAATCGAACTATCTCTCGAAGATATACAGAAGCTAGCCATGGAGCGGTCCTCTTGCTCTTCACAGGTATGAAATGGGCGCTCTTAGTAAGTCTATCTACCACCACCCAAATTCCTGTATTACCCTTCCTCGACCTGGGCAACCCGTCAATAAAATCCATCGAGACGCTATCCCACTTCCATTGCGGAACCTCCAATGGGTGAAGCAACCCACCTGGTTTCTTTTGCTCCGCCTTTACTTGTTGGCACACCAAGCATCGAGCGACATACTCGGCCACATCTTTCTTCATACCGGCCCAGAAGAAAACCCTCTTCATGTCTCGGTACATCTTGTCCCCACCGGGATGAATGGTCATCCTAGAACGGTGTGCGTCATCAAGAATAGCCTTCCTCAAACCCTCGTCTTGCGGTACACAAAGTCTACCGTCTCTGCGCAAGCACCCCCTATCGTCTAGGGTGTACCTACTCAAATGGCTGGACGACTCCCCCCTTATGAGCTTTTCTACTAACTCAACCAACTGTGGGTCGCCCCTCTGTGCTTCTCCAACCCGCCCCAAAAGAGTAGGTCTAACTTCCAAAGAAGCTAGCAAACCGGGTACATAGTCAGTGGAAGGTCTGAAATCAAACATCGAGATAAATTCCAAGCTTCGTCGTTCCACGAACAATGGACTCAAGGACAACCTCTTCCTGCTCAAGGCGTCCGCCACCACGTTACCCTTGCCAGGGGTATACGCTATCTCGAAATCATAGGATGCTAAGAACTCCATCCACCTTTGCTGTCTTAAATTTAAATCCTTCTGAGAGAATAAGTACTTCAATGATTTATGGTCAGTGAACAACTCGAATCTCTCACCAAGAAGATAATGACGCCAAATCTTAAGCGCAAAAACGATAGCGGCCAACTCTAGGTCATGGACAGGGTAATTTTTCTCATGCGCCCTCAACTGCCTCCCACCATAGGCTATTACCCTTCCCTCTTGCATCAAGACTGCGCCTAGTCCTGTCCCACAAGCATCAGTATAAACAACAAACGGCTTACTCCCATCTGGCAGCACTAAAACTGGAGCAGTGGTTAAAGCTCTCTTTAACCGTCGGAATGCATCCTCACAATCCACATCCCATGTGAAAACCTGATTCTTCTTTGTCAAGCGAGTTAATAGGGCTGATATCTTCGCGAAGTCTTTAATAAACTTCCTATAATAACCCGCCAACCCCAAGAAACTTCTTACTTCGGTAGCATTCTTCGGAACCTTCCAATCCTGAATTGATACTACCTTCGCGGGATCCACAGCTATCCCTTCCTTGGAGACCACATGCCCCAAGAACCGCACTTCCCTCCTCCAGAAGTGACATTTAGAGAATTTAGCCTTAAGGCTATGTGCTCGAAGAGTCTTCAACACTTCCCCAAGATGTAGGGCATGCTCTTCTTCACTCTTAGAAAATACTAAGATATCATCCACAAAGACCACCACGAATTTATTAAGGAACTCCCTGAACACCCTACTCATCAAATCAACAAAGTATGCAGGGGCGTTCGTCAACCCAAATGGCATCACTAGCCACTCATAGAAACCATCCGGAGTCCTAAAGGCAGTCTTGTCTATGCTATCCTCAGCCACCCTTAACTGATGAAACCCCGTGGCCAAGTCCAACTGAGAAAATACTGAAGCGCCAACCAACTGATCGAAAAGATCATCTATCCTCGGCAATGGGTGTCTATTCTTCTTTGTGAGCTTGTTGAGTTCTCTATAGTCTACACAAAGTCTGAGGGACCCATCCGCCTTCGTAGCAAAT
Organism: Allium sativum; assembly: GCA_030737875.1. Taxonomy (NCBI): domain Eukaryota; kingdom Viridiplantae; phylum Streptophyta; class Magnoliopsida; order Asparagales; family Amaryllidaceae; genus Allium; species Allium sativum. The sequence goes on from CM060923.1 coordinate 170,205,202, forward strand.
ACTACTGGAGCACCCCACTCCGATATGCTTCGTCTTATGAACCCCTTCTCAAGCAACTCCCCTATTTGCTTATGGAGTTCCCTCCTCTCACGAGGAGCCATGTGGCGCACTGGTAAAGATACCGGTTTAGCATTATCCACCAAATATATTCGGAAGTCAATCTCCCGCTTCGGAGGTAAGCCCTTCACCTCCTCAAACACATCCGGATATTCCCGGACCACTCTAATAGATTGCAAACTCTCGACCGAAGCGTCAAGCGATTCAAGATAACTTAGCATAACAGAGTCCATGGGATTACAAGAAATCTCGAGAGTGTTACCCAAGCGGGTCATCAGCCTAACAACTCTCCTTTCGCAATCAAGAACGGCACCATTACTGGATAACCAGTCCATGCCCAAAATCAACCCATAGCCCGTGAAGCCCAATACAAAAGCATCACATCTAAACTCAATGCTAAGTATAGAAATCTTCAAACCCAAACATATCATGGACAAATAAGTGGAGCCCCCAATTGGGTTTGAAACAACCAAGGGATCATCTACTAGACTGGTGTCTAAGTGCAGTAACTCAACTAATGATGATGAAATAAACGAATGCGATGCGCCTGAATCAAACAATGTACGGACAGGATGGTCAAATAGAAAAACCAGACTTTCAACGGAAATAGTTCTACCTCTCTCCTGAATCGGTGGAACCGCGAGAGCCTGTACTTGCCCCCTAGCCTGACCCGGTGCCATAAGAGCTTGCACCTGTCCTCCTGAGGTAGATCCCGTCCTTTGCCCCTTCTTAGGGCAATCCTTCACTAAGTGCCCTGCTTCGCCACAGTGGAAGCAGCCGGTCTTCTTCTTCTTGCGACAATCCTTGCTTAGGTGGCCAGGTGTCCCACAATTGAAACACTTCTTCTTCTTGCCCTTGCCACCGTTGCCTTTCCCACCTTTGCTTTGCTGTTGTTGAGGTCTCTTTTGATCTCCCTTCTTCTCGGGTGCCTTATTAGCATTAGGACCCTTCTCTTCCTCATACATGAGTGCTATGTCAACTAGCTTCTCAAAGGTGGCCCCCATAGGGATGTGAGTCATAGCCAACCCATGCATAGGCTCATTCAAGCCTTTCACGAACCTCAAAGCCTTCTTCTCCGGTGTATTCACCATATCTAGGCCAAACCTTGCCAATTGATTAAACTTATTGACATATTCCTTCACCGAAAGATTCCCTTGCTTCAGAGTCAAGAATCTTTCCATATACAAGTTTTACTCCGCCCTTGAGAGAAACTTTGCCACAAATCTTTGCCTAAAATCCGTCCAAGAGTCAACGGGGCGTTCTCCATTAGTGACCTCCCACCAGAATGAGGCCTCCCCCTTCATTAACCAAGCAGCCAACTTGACTTTCTTCCCTTCTTCCATCTCAAAGATATCTATCAACTCTTCCACCTCTTTAAGCCAATCTCTAGCCTCCACAAAGGTTTCAGATCCTTGAAAAGGTTTCCCTCCCATAGCTTTAAATTCCTTGCAAGTCTTAGCAAAAGTATCCGTGCGAGAAGGAGGGGGAGGAGGAAGATCGGGTGCTATGGTTGGTGGAGGAGCATTTGCTGGACCCGTAGTGGTGGCCCTAGCCTCCATCAATCTCCTATACCATACTGGTACCGTCACACCCTCTGGAAGATTAAGATTCTCGGTCATGCTGAAACGAAAAAGGAAAGATTCAAAACGGAGAATTCGAAGGATATAGATATGGCTATTGGGGATTATGCTTTTCTTTCAAAAACTCTTCTCTTAAAAGACATGTTTTTGAAAATATCTTTTCCAAAAGATGTTTTTTTAGAAAAATAGTTTTCTAAATTTTTTTTCTGTTCCGGTAACCTTAGCTCTGATACCACGTGTAACACCCCACACCCGCTATAGTCACTCACTAAGGGAATGCCATAGCATCGGTGGAGTATTTTTAGTGAGTATAGAACAGTAAAATTACAACAAGACAGATATAATGTAATACTTGAAAATTTTAAAACATCATCTCATAGCAGCGGAAAGTAAAACATGTTTGGTTACATCATAAAACCATAACAAGAGTCAAGTACAAAATATCCATCCTGAATAAAATAAGTACATAATCCCACTACTCATAACAAATAGCCATAACAGAAAAGATAAGATAAGCTGAGCTCTACATCTACGGTCCAAGCTCCAAGAGATAGATAAAGCAAACTGATCAAAGCCCACTAGCACTAGGCCCAACCTGAGGACTTGAAGGAAAAAGATAAAAACAACGGGGGTCAGACATAAGCCTGAGTGAACCCTATCTCCTTAATAATACAATTATTAAAGTAATTAGGGTATGATATGAACTCGGTATGGTATCTTTGGGGATAATGACTACACTAAGTTGCCCACGAACACAGGACGAACTAAGATAACCGTAAAGACGCATCTACCCACCCAAGGATAATTACTAACTGCACCACACCAGTCATTCCTACTTAAAGGTTGATCCCTTCTAAGGACTTAGAAAATTTCCCCAGTAGTCTCGTGTACCCCTAGCCACTACATAGGTGCCGTCTGCCCCTATCTCCACTAGGTGTACTTAGTAATTCTTACCCAGTAGTTTCGTGTACCCCTACATAGGTGCCGTCTGCCACTATCTTTATTAGGTGTACCCACTACTCCCCATCGATCGGCTCCCTACCGTAGATACCCGTGCTGGTCCCACAGTGGGGTGTATCACTCCCCTAAAGTGGCTACCCAATACTATCAACGGTGCACGGCTTTATATCTACACGATGCAACAACGGCTTATCTACCAGCCCGGGCCCACACACGCATATGAAACCCGTTGGACTTGCGTTGCCACCGCTAACCCGTTTTGGCCTCTTATAATCAAGCCCAATATGCGTGTCCCGTCACTCGACATGGGTCGAGCCCACAAAGATACGTTTGGGATATTGGTTGAAATGGGCCCCCACAAGCTACCCACCTAAGCTTGTCATATATCTAGTGTATCCCACTTAACCCTTTAATCATGTTTAATTACATGTTTCCACTTGGTTAAGTATTCTAATCGTATTTTCTATTGCCACCCAAGGCAACCCACTAGATTCCACATGCCACCCAAGGCACCCACTTAACCCCTCATGTCCCACTACATGCTAATATGGTTAAGTGTTTCTTAATTAATTAAGACCGTGATCTCCCATAAAGACCTCCCACATTAGACTGGCTGTTATGACCGCCTGGTTAAGCCGGTAGAGTCCGGGCAGTCTTACGTCATAACAGAGCCTAACCTCGTGTCTTTACTTTAATCACATATTTAATTTATGGCTAAGACCTCTCACATTGGGCTGACATTTGTAGCAACTGGTTAAGCCGGTCGGGTCCGGGCAGTTTTACACTACAAATGAGTCCAACCTCGTGTCTTAGTCGATTAATTACACCTAATTAATCACCCCCATATTAATTATCCCTAATTAATATCAAGTTTTCCATAACATGGGTAGACCTAACTCAATAGGTAAATTCCCATGGGGTAGACCTAACTCAATAGGTAAATTCCCACTTATGGTAATTTATTTTTATGGTATGCTTAATCATACCCATTTCAACATACTTTTAATTAACATATTAATTAACCCCATCGTTCCCCACGTAAATCGTCATTATGACATAACATAATAAAGGGAAGATTTACCACACATAACATGGGTTTAGCATATAACTTTATCATGGGTTAAGAGGATGTCAACTTGCATATATGAGCATGTATTAACCCAACTATATTCAACCCAAACTTGCATATTATCAAACATGTGTCTTACATAACATGTTGCATATGAACTTACATATCATCAAACGTGTGATTTGCATAACATGTAGAACTTGCATTTTAGCATATACTTAACTTGCATAAGCACTCACATACTTGCATAAGCATTCATATACTTGCATAAGCTTGCATATCGTGTTAAACTTGCATTTCAACATATACATAACTTGCATAAACATTCACATACTTGCATAGGCTTGCATATTATGTTAAACTTGCATTTCAACATATACATAACTTGCATAAACATTCACATACTTGCATAGGCTTGCATATTATGTTAAACTTGCATTTCAACATATACATAACTTGCATAAACATTCACATACTTGCATAGGCTTGCATATTATGTTAAACTTGCATTTCAACATATACATAACTTGCATAAACATTCATATACTTGCATAAGATGTTAAACATGCATATAAGCATATACATGACTTGCATAAGTACTCACATACTTGCATAACATGTTTGCATAATGGATCCATATTCACTTAGTGTTTTGCATCATAAACATCATGAAACAACTTGCATAAAAATATCATGATTACATATTATGAAACTTGCATGACATAAGGCATATAACTTGCAAAACACATAATATTCACTACATCAAGCTTGCATAAATATATGGATCCACAAACATAGCCATACTTTATCACATCTTATCATAATCAATTCAATAATTGATTATTAAGGGGATAGAAGCTCACCAAAACAAGATTAGCAAGTTAAATGAAGCAAATCCCAATGATTAAGTAGAAGAAGATGTAGATTAGCTTGCAAACCCTCTTAGGATTTTTAGTGGAGGCTCTCCAATTTTCTAAGTGGTGGCATAATGGCCTTAGATCTATTTTTGGTAAGGATAAGGGGGGTATTAGGGTGTATATATAGATTAGTTAGATGTTTTAGGACCATAGGATATACCCTAGAACCAATCCTAGCCTTTAAAGCATGTCTTGGGGAAGAAGTCAAGTGTAGGAACCATTTAGGGCCCAAAAAAAACAGCCCAAAACTCATCCCGGGCCTCAAAACATGAGCAGTTTTCGTTTTTGATTTTTCGTGAAACTTTGACGGGCCATAACTTGGTCATACGGACTCCGATTTACGAAAACTCGGACTCTATTTCGCGTATTTTTCCGAGACGAACGCAATGGCACAGCCCGTTTCCCCTGATTCAGAATATTAAATTTAATTCTTCTCTGATTTATGTTATAACAAGTTATTTAACATACGGGGTGTTACAGGTAGCTAGGAAATAACCCTGATGATGCTGGCCACATCATCAGTGTTCATTTTCGAGTTTGTAAGTGACGGATTACTACCAGAGATACTGTTTTGAATTTGTTTTGGGAAAAACAAGTTGTGTTGAATTTCAAAAAGGAGATATTTGATTTTGAAAAGCAAAGCTGTTTAAAATTCCCAGGGATAGATTGTTTGAATTAAAAACCAAATTTGAACATAAATTTGGGAAAGCCAATTGGAATTAAAATAAAGTCAGTTAAGTGGTAACTGAAATTGAATTAGAACGATATTAAGACAAATTGGATTTGAGAGATTCAAATTTGAAGTGTAATTGGATAATCAAGATAAGAATTTGTAATCAAGGATAATACTTGAATTTGAAATGATGTTTGGTTCGAATAAAACCAAACGATTGAGTTGAAAATGGAATTTGGCTTAGTTAAAAGCGAATGGTTGTATTGAGATAAAAGCGATTGGAGTTTGACCGGAAGGACTTTGGTATATGCTAAATTGGTAGTAGATGGAAATGATATATTGATACGCCCGACAAAAAGGTACCAGTTTATATTTTATACGGATATGAGATTTATGAGCCGAATTGGCAAGCCGCTTCGCTGTTCATTTTCTTTTGGGTTGGAGAAGGCAAAGAGAGGTGAGTTGGAGTTTGGCCTATTGACCCATACAAAAGAGGTGCTGGCGAAATTTTTTGAAATGTTAAGGGGTTAGAAAATTTTTAGGATTTTTGGAAATTTTCGTTGATAAGAATTAATTAATATTTAATTGAAATTAACCGGTTCAGTTTAAACTGAAGTTAAGAAGTGAAGAAATAAGTTCTAACCAGTAGTAGGGTTTGTTTTCTACCTTAGCAATTTCGAGGACGAAATTATTTTAAGTGGGGAAGAATGTAACGACCCGTATTTTACGGTGTTATAATTAATTTGTTTAATTATATAAATAGCGATTTAGAGAATTAAATAGCCGTTGAATTAAATTTTTGGATTTTATTTAATTAATTTAAATAACAGAAAAATATATTAAATTCAGAAATAATCAAAGTTTGTGGAATTCACAATATAGTGTGAATTGGATTATTTAAAATATATATTTCAGTTTAGAGTTTAAGTATATTAGCGAATATATTTAAATAACGACAGTTTGAACGTAGAATTATAATATAATTATAATCGAGCTCGAAATGGCGCGACAGTTCGCTATTTGGCGATTCGAACTTCAACTGAATATACAGAAGCCGTTTTAAATCGGATTTCTGTGAAACAAGAAACGTTAGGAGCTGGTGAAGTATATTTTTCTAGTGGAAGAGAAAAATGGGGATTTCATTGTGTAGATTTTGATTTATGTCCAAATCAAATTTTAGAAAAGTCGCTATGGAATTCCTTTATAATTTATAACGATACATATAAGGAATAACGATATAAATTTGAATATCGATTCAACCGGGATTTGAATATCGAGTTGTAAAATCCCAGTGGAGCTGTATGATATTATGTTGTGAATATATACAATAATATTTATTTATAAATATTTAATTTAATTGTTTTTAAATATATTTATATATTTAAAAGGGTTATTTAGAGCTTTAAATATAACCAGTTTTTCAAACGACCTCAGAATTTAGTGAAACTAATTTTGTTAGATCCGCAATATTAAATTATTGTTAGATTTCAATTTCCGTGATTTTTAGGGTCACTGTGTGGCCGTATGGGATTTTGATGTGAAATACAATCGATAATTTGACCTTTAAAAATACGCTGTTTGAGCAAACGGAGTTGGAAATCAACGAAACCAGTTTCGTTGGGACCGTAATGTCGAACTCTAGCAGTATGTCCAGTTTCGTGATTTTTGGGTATCACGTGTGATCACATGAATTTTTAGAGGACGAATACAATTAGCGATTGCTTAAAAATAAATATAAAACTCGAATAAAAAAATATTATTTCTATCCTATATATACACCACAACATTCTAATCCCTAAACAGGTTTTTCTTCTGGTCAATTTATCGCGTTGCCACCATTTTTCATTTACAGTAAAATTTTCCACCTTCGAAAATCAAAATAAATCTAAATAAATTTCCTTAAATCATATGATTTGTATATTTGGATTCGCCAAGGAGTATTCTCCAGTTTGATATGGGTTTGGTTGAACTCGACGTTGGTTCTGCTCGCCCAACGTTAGCTAGTGTTCCCAGCTATGGAGTCTTGGTGCATCGAAGTGGAGTTTTGAGGTCATATTCGAGTCGAGAAAGAGGATTGGCTTCGGATTTTTTTGTGGGGTTTGGTTCAAATTTTGGTCGTGGGTTTACTGTTCATTTGCGGCTTCAAGCAGAAATCGCGAAATAGTTCTTGAGTTCGAACTCTGATGTTCGGGTATGGTATCATAGAGGAGACGAAGAGGAGTGCAGTGATAACTTTTGTTTGGGTTTCTGTTGAAAGATGAAGGTGCGGTGGAGGTTTGATGTGGCAGAAATGGTGGAGTAACAGGCTGAAGCGGGTTCGGTTGTGTTTGGGGAAGAGGGAGTTGGAAGGGAGCGGGTATGGGCTTTTGAAAGGGAGAATGGGCTGATCAATAAAAAAAGGTGGAAGCCCAATTAAATTTAATTGATTTTTGTAAAGTGGTTAAGGTTACTAAGGTTCTTGGGTTTAAAATGGTTGGCTATGGCATGGGTTGCATCAGGGCTTGAACGGGAAAACGTAAAAGAAGGTTATGGTGAGCAGTCTTGGGTTTTAAAGGTGGTGGTATGGGCTTGAACAAAGGAAGATGGGCCAACGTTGTTTGCAAAGGATAAAGGCCCATATAATATTTATAATTTAAGTTTAAATTAATTTCAATAGTGTGTTAACTTAGAAAATGTGTAATTATCTCATACGATATCAGAATCAGACGAAACAAGATCCGATAGGATCGTATGGACGAGAGCTACCCAATGGAACCGACTGGGAGAGAATTCGGCCTCATTACAATTTATTGCAAATAAATTATTCGTTTGAATCAACAGATGCAAATCGTTATTTAACGGTTAACGCGAAAGGTGAGTAAAACTCACCAACTCTGAACAGTTATATTTTTATAATGTATTTTTAGAACTGTGGTTGAATTGCGTATGTATTGGTTGAAAATATAGATAACGATATATATAAATCGTTAATCGAATATTGATTCTGTTTATCAGAATAATTTATATTCGTATTGTTTAACATCTGTGATGTAGGGAAACAGGTTTGAGGGACCCAAATGGGTTCCTCAAGATTTATAATACTGTTTTGTTCATGTATTGTGTTATATGATGTGATGTATAATCTGAGATTGATTATAGTGACAATGGTCTGGTTATTTGGTACTGTTAAATACCAGAAGAAATATTGAAATAAAATATTATATAAAATAGAAAGATTTTATATAGAACGAAGATTTCAAACTGTGCATTGAAATAAAATATTTATAAACGAAAAGAATTTTATAAAAGGATATTTACTTATAAAGTAAATAGAAGGATAAAATAATATTTACTTAGAAAGTAAATAAAATTATAAAAGGAATATCTATTTATAAATAGAATTTATAAAAGAAACTATTTATAAAATCAAAGGATTTTATAAAGGAAATATTTATGGGAATAAATATGTTAAAATAGAATTGAAAGGAAATATTTATGGGGAATAAATATGTTAAAGTAGAAATGAAAAGGATATATTTGTATACCATGGGAATAAATATGTTAAAATAGAAATGAAAAGGATATATTTGTAAACCATTTACAAATAGAAAAGATAAAGGATATATTTGTAAACCATTTACAAATAGAAAAGATAAAGGATATATTTGTAAACCATTTACAAATAGAAAAGATAAAGGAAATATTTATTTGTTAAATAAATAGGAAAGATAAAGGAAATATTTATTTGTTAAATAAATAGGAAAGAAAAAAGGAAATATTTATTTGTTAAATAAATAGGAAAGGTAAAATGAAATATTTATTTGTTAAATAAATAGGAAAGATAAAAGAAATATTTATTTGTTAAATAAATAGAATTTGAAAAGGGAATAGTTATTTGTTAAGTAAACAAATAGAAAAGGAATAATTCAAAGGAGATAATTCAAAGGAATAATTCAAAGGAACAATTCAAAGAAATAATTCAAAGGAATAAATCAAAAGAGATAATTCAAAGGAATAATTCAAAGGAATAATTCTAAGAAATAATTCTAAGAAATAATTCAAAGGAATAAATCAAAGGAGTTAATTCAAAAGTGTTAATCGAATGAGTTAATCGAATATTAGTTATTCGGTTAGAGTTAATCGAATAGAGTAAATTAGATAGAGTTAACCAGTTAGAGTTAATCAGTTAAAATTAATCAGTTAGAATTAATCAGTTAGAATTAATCAGTTAGAATTAACCAGTCAGAATTAATCAGTTAGAATTAATCAGTTAGAGTTAACCAGTTAGAGTTAACCAGTTAGAGTTATTCAAATGGAGTAAATCGAGTAGAGTTATCGTATATCGCTTATTCGAAGTAGAGTTATCGAATATCACTTATTCGAAGTAGAGTTATTGAATATAGTGTATTCAAAAGAAGAGTTATCGAATATAATTTATTCGAGAAGAGTAATCGGATATAGTTTATTCGAGAAGAGCAATCGAATATAGTTGATTCGAAAGGAGTTATCGAATATAATTTATTCGAAAGGAGTTATCGAATCTAGTTATTCGAAAGGAGTTATTGAATCTAGTTATTCGAAAGGAGTTATCGAATCTAGTTATTCAAAAGGAGTTATCAAATATAGTTTATTCGAATAGAATTAAAGGAGTTAATCGAATATAGTTCATTCGAATAGAATTTAAGGAGTTATTGAATATAGTTTATTCGAAGGGAGTTAAGTGAAAAGAGTTAACCAAATAAAGTTAATCGATTAGAGTTAAATCAAATAGAGTTAATCCAATAGAGTTAATTGATAAGAGTTACTTGAATAGAGTTAAATGAATGTAGTTTATTCGAAGAAAGGTTTTCGAATCTAGTTATTCGTAAGAGAGATTATCGAATATAGTTATTCGAAGGGAGGAGTTATCGAATAGAGATTATTCGAAAGAGAGTTACGTAAGGAAGTTTGTTAAAGGTTTAAAAGATAAACTTTGACTATTTCGAAGTTAAAACGTTGTTCAGTTAAGGTCTGAGAGGTAATTATACCCCAACTTGATTGACTTCCTTCTTAACTAAGGAATGGTAAGGTTTGATAGTGAATGATGGTTAAGTGAATTTAGTAAATGGTTGGAGTTGGCATAGCGATGTTTCATTTAAACATCTGTTTAAATCCAATGAAGGAGATTTGGAAATGTTTTCCAAATAAGAAACCAAAAATGTTTTCTAATATATAAAACAAGAAATGGGAATGTTTTCCATTGTTAATAACGCATATTTTCTAAATTTAGAAAATATGAAATGTTGAATATATGGAAACAGGAGATAAGTAAATTAATGAACTAAAGAGATAAATGTTAAATGATGATTGATCGATATAATTTCCATCTGGAAAATTAGTAATAATATCGTTGTTTGCACACGTGTTTTTCTTTGATAGTTAAATCACAGACTATCAAAGTTTTGACCATTTTAACATTGTTAATATGGAGAGACCGGTTGGATTATTATCTGAAGAACCACTCCGTATTGGCATAAGCTTTGCGAGTCATATATTCCATAGATAATTGAAGATGGAGTAAAGTGCAAGGGATGTTGTATAAATCTTAGGTAAAGATTGCCTAAGATGGATGTACTGAATAGTGCCTTCGGTTTGTCCAATCCCAGGACGACCTGTATGGAAGAGTGTCTGACAGAGTATATTTAATAGATCGCATTAGTTGATCTCTTCAAACGTATTTACGTTTGGTGGCGGAGGAATTCGTTTCTCTTAGCTGTATACCCGTGGTATTTTTAGGGAAATCAATTTGTGATTTGGCGGGTACGATGATGTGACATTCAAAGTGAATAAACGTGTGATCTGTCAGAGATAAGCGTGGCCTCTAGCCTCACAACCGCGAAATGACAAAAATCGGGCAGGCAGCATGGCAATGTAGGTCGCACCTATTAGGGTGTATAATCACCTGATCTAGAGTTTCATTTACTTCTAAAAATCTATTGTCGATGCTGTCCCATTCGGGAAATGGTTGCTGATCCCAACCGCTGGTGATATACATTCGATACACTCAAGTGAAATGAGTGGTCGGTCATGTGTGGCCGGGTTGCAAGATGTTCTTGTTGAACCCATTGTATTCCTCTCTAGAGGTACACTAGCGAAAAGTGGTTCCATACCTTGTCATAGTTGGAAATCCATTTCCCAATACATGCTTACAGTTTTGATTGTATACTATATATGCAGAACGTGAGATGAAAGCGTTTCTGCTAGATGATTATTATATTGTGGTTGATAGACATTATTATAATATCAAAAGGTTTTTGATATAAAGATATTTTGGATTCTCATAAGGGAAAAACCCGTTCCGTTATACAGCGTGGTCTTATGAGATATTGTTTAATGGCTCAAACTATTTTAAACTGTTTTACTCATACCATTCCCATGACTGACCCAGAGTTTGTTTTGTTTTCCATAAACTCTTGGGTGCCCAATTTTGTACGGGCAGTCAAGTAGTCGGGATTTACAGATACTTGGAGAGCTAGAGCAGGAGGCTTCAGAATTATATAGCTATGGTTTTTCCGTTGTGTTGTACTGTGGAAATGATATGTATATTCAAGTACAGATTTATATTTCAAAGTTATGTTATGAAATATATTTATTCGTTCCGTTGTAAGATTCGTGTTTACTTTGATGTTGTGATGTTCTTCTTCTTCTTCTATTCTAAGTTTCTATCTTATCTTTCCTCCCCCTCTAACTTCTTTCTATTAACTTTTCGGTTATTTTCGATCCTTGGATGTTCGATATGTGTTGTATATCAGATAACCAAAATCGCCTTTTTCCGGGTCGTTACAAAGATAAAGATGGGAATTTGGGTTTTCTAAATGCAGAACTTCCAAAGGATATTCTGCCAGGGGGATTAAATGATATAGCTGACAGTATACAAGAAAGAATTTCAGAGGAAACTAATGTAGATGTTTCAGAAGGGGTCTCTATCAACTAGGATTATCTTGCTCAATTAAGAGGTAAAAACAAAGTCACTTTTGCTCCTCCTAAAATGTCATTAAGGAGCACTGCTCTTATTAAATGACATTTATATCATGGAATGTCAGAGGGATGAATTCACCATAGAAAATGAGTGATGTTTTCTCCCTCTTGAAGAATTCAAACCAACTTTTGTTGGTTTGATAGAGAACAGGTTAAATGATGAAAGCGTAAGGAGGTTTAGCGGATTAATGCCTAGGAATTAGAAATATTTGCCTCATGTCTCTGAGGTGTTTTCTAGCAGAATTTTCTTATTATGGAATGCATAAATTTGGTCAATTGATGTGTTATCTTCTTCTAATCAACACATAACTGTTCATGCTTTTAATTCTGGAGGTTTTTCTGTATATGTTACTGTAGTATATGCAAGCAATATTTTCCAGGAGAGACAAGTTTTATGGCAGAATATCATTCAGGAATTAGAGTTTATTAATGAAGCATGGGTGTTGTTGGGTGATTTTAACAATGCCTCTTCACATTTAGATAAGAAAGGTGGACTTCCTGTTCCATTTCAACACATTATAGCAATTAACAACTGTATATCTCAATCTGGTTTGTTTGAAGTGAAGGCTCTGGGTTTTAATTATACTTGGAGGAAAAGAGGTATGGAAAATAATATTGATAAGATTTTTATATATCATATTTGTTTGCAGAAATTTACTAAGCTGAAAGCTTTAACTCTATCACAATTATCAAGTGATCACAATCCGTTGTTATTGGAATTAATTCCTACTATTGCAAACAAGGGGTTGCCTTTTAGATATTGTAATGATTGGCATGTCAAGCCTGGTTATGTTGAATCTTTTAGAGAGGGTTTTATATGAAGGTTGGGGTTTTTGCCAGTTATGATTTTATGAAGAAACTTAATTTCTACAAAAGCTGAGCTTAAAAAGTGGAATAAATTGAGGTCAAGTGATTGTGATAGTCTTAAAGAGGCTGAAACTGCTTTTAAAAAATGTGAGGCGGTATCTGATGAAGACCCTGAAAATTTGGATTTATATGAGAGTATGCTTGAAGCTAAAAGAGTGTTGTATGTACAAAAGCAGATTCATTATTTGAGTATGAAGCGAAAAGCAAAGATTTCTTGGCTTCAGGATGGGGACACCAACTCTAGTTTCTTTCATTCAAAAATGTCAAATAGAAAGTATTCAAATCATTTGAAGGCTTCAATTAATGCAGAAGGTGACCTTGTTTTTAAACAGGAGGAAGTAGCAAATGAAACGGTGGTATATTATACTGCTATGTTCAATGGAGAAGTGATTAAGGATATTCCTTTATTTCAGTCCGTATCCACTATCAATGAAATTGGTAAACAAACTCTTCTTAAAGCCATATCTCTGGATGAAGTGAAGAAAGCGGTGGATTCAATTCATGATGATACTAGCCCTGGGCCGGATGGATTCAATTCAAAGTTTTTTAAAATATATTGGGAAGAGATTAAAGCTAATTTGGTTGCAGCTATGCAAGATATTTTTGATTCAGGTAAATTACCAAAAGGAATTAATCATACTTTTGTTACTTTAATACCAAAAGTGGATAGACCTTCAGAGATTGCTAATTTCAGACCTTTTTCATGTTGCAATTTATATTACAAAATCTTTAGCAAGAATCTTTGTAGTAGAACGAAATTGTTTTTGCCTTATTTAGAATCCTCAAACCAATGTTTCACTATATTGGAGATAATATTCTATTAGCCCATGAATTGCTGAGAGACTTCGAAAAGCCAGGAGTTAATAAAATGTGTGTTAAAGTGGATTTGCATAAGGGGTATGATAAGATTTCAAGAGCATTTTTTTTGTTATATAATGTTAATGATGGGTTTTCCAATACATTTCATAAATATAATCTATGAATGTATTTCCACACCTACTTTTTCTATTATAATTCAAAGGCTGCCGAGAGGGTTTATTTCATCAAATAAGGGTATTAGACAAGGTGATCCATTATCCCCCTATTTATTTTCTACGACAATGAAATATTTCACTTATTGTATGAATGAGGTGACCATGCAAAGCAGGTTCTTTCCAGTGCATAGAAATGAGCCTTATGTGACACATCTATTATATGCAGATGATTTAATGGTTTTTGGGAAGAATTGTACTGTTTGTGCGTATGCTTTAAAAGAAAAATTTGAGAAGTTAAAACAATATAGTGGGCTTACAGTGTGTGAGATGAAAACTAAAGTATACTTTAGTTCTTTGGCTAAAAATACTGGTTTAATATTGGATATTCTTGGATTTCAAGTTGATCATCTACCAGTAAAATATCCTGGTGTTCCTATGTCTTCAAATTACATACATTATAATGATTGCCAGAGCCTGCTTCAAAGGATTCAAAACAAATTACAGTCGTGGGATGTCAAATTTTTGAGTTTTGCTGGAAGAGATGAACTTATTCAGTCAGTGATCACTCCTACAATCCTTTATTGGTTGTTTGTTTATCAGTTGCCTGAGCATGTATTAGACAAATTAAATACTATATGTGCTGATTTTTTCTTGGGTGGGTCTGCACATAAAATTAGTTGGAAATGTTTGTGTATGCCTAAGGAAGAGGGAGGGATAGGTTTGAAATTGTTTTCTGATTTTAAAAAGGCTGCTTGTATAAAACTTATGTTGAGGTTTCTAACTTCATCTTCTTTATGGAGTGTCTGGATGAGGTCGAAATATTGTAATGGTAATCAATTTTGGTATATGGATATTGATAACAATGCTTCTAGTACATGGACGACTATGTTAAGGCTCAGGTTTTCTGGCAAGCTGTTCTTTAATAAGGTGCTAGTTACATGGTCAACTACATCTTTATGGTTTGAGTCGTGGATTAACTGTAAGTGTTTGATTGATATGATTGGGTTTTCCAGATTTAATTCATTGGTTAATGTTGGAGAGGTTGTTTCTTCTATTGTTATAAATGGAAGTTTGAACAGTGGGGTTCATCAAATAACCAGAGAGGTTCAACAACATATTAGTGAAGTACAGATGAATGTTTCAGCTAAAGAGGACTACTATGAGTGGTGTGAAGGTGGTGTGTTTTCTTTCCATAAGGTTTGGGAGAAGATTAGAAGTACGAATTCTGGTAATGCATTTCATAAGATCATTTGGCATGGTAAAAATGCTAAGAAAATGTCCTTTATTACTCATTTGGCAGTAAACAATAGGCTTTACACAAAAGATCGTATGAGGAATTTTGGCATGATAGAAGAGAATTTCTACTGTTTATGTAGGGAATTTGAAGAATCAGCTCACCATTTATTCTTTGAATATTCATATTCAGAGTTTATATGGAGGTCTATTGCATGCAAATTGGATATTGACGTGGATGATATAAGTGTTATAGAAAGAGTAACAGTGAGGATTTTAAATAAATTTAAGGTAAAGGATAAAATTTTGGACGTGGCATGTGCAGCATTTACTGTGTCTGTTTATCAAATCTGGATGGAAAGGAATGTAAGGATTTTCAGCAACCAGAGCATTTCAAAAGAGGTTAGATTGAAGATGATCGATCGAGAGTTCAGGTTTTTGGTGAATAATAATGGTTCGAAGTCAAAGCAGAATCAAAGGAATACTAAACTATTGAGAAGGTGGGGTGTGGAGCTTGTTGACACAGGTTGATAGTGGTTTCTTTCATTCTGTTTTGTATGGTGTAATTACTGTGTTTGTAACAACCCATATTTTTGGAAGGGGTTTGTAATAACCCATAAATTTTTTGCATTTAGAAAACGAATTAAAATAAGATATAGATGGAAGTTATATTTTAAATTCAAGTTAAAATTCGAAATTTCATCCCTTGAATGTAGTTTGGTTATGTTTTAAATGATTTCTTTCATAAATATGAGCGTTTTGTCGAAAATAATCAATATTATCGTTACTAGTTGATTTGGATTTAGTGGAATATTTGAAAATTTAATTTTGGAAATAAATCCAAAGTTGGAAATATAAATCTTGTATGCTGATTTGAGGAGAAATCAAATTTGTGCAGTATAATGTAATCAGAAGTTGATTTCGAATTATGAATTGAAGCTTATGAACGAACTTAAAAGGGCTAATATAATTTAGAATTGGCTTTGGAATCAAGTTGTATGTATAAATTTAATTTTGTAATTAGTGAGTTGAAGAAAATTTATTTGGTATAGTTATAAACTAATTTTAATTTTACTTAAGAATTTGTTTTATAATTTCGTTAGATTTGGATTTATTTTATTTGGTTGTATAGTACAGTAGTGTGTACATCTAGAGAATTCCAATAGTATATACATTCTTTTAATTTATTTTTGCTTTACTTCAGTTTGGCTTTTTGTTTTCTGTGAGTATTGCTTTCTTGTATGCTGTAGATTGATCTTTTTCTACAACCATATGTTATATTGTAATTTTGATAGATGTATATTCTGACATAAAGACGTACAAATCACCTGGATAGAATTCACCTGGATGAATTGAAGCTTATGATGCGATGTTGGTGTTCTGTAATGTTGTATTTTGATCCGTGTAAATTGCGAGAACGCAATTTATTTAAGGGGGGAGTCTGTAACAACCCGGATTTTTGGAAGGGGTTTGTAATAACCCAGAATTTTTTTCATTTAGAAAACGAATTAAATTAAGATATAGATGGAAGTTATATTTTAAATTCAAGTTAAAATTCGAAATTTCATCCCTTGAATGTAGTTTGGTTATGTTTTAAATGATTTCTTTCATAAACATGAGCGTTTTGTCGAAAATAATCAATATTATCGTTACTAGTTGATTTGGATTTAGTGGAATATTTGAAAATTTAATTTTGGAAATAAATCCGAAGTTGGAAATATAAATCTTGTATGCTGATTTGAGGAGAAATCAAATATGTGCGGTATAATTAATCAGAAGTTGATTTCGAATTATGAATTGAAGCTTATGAACGAACTTAAAAGGGCTAATATAATTTAGAATTGGCTTTGGAATCAAGTTGTATGTATAAATTTAATTTTGTAATTAGTGAGTTGAAGAAAATTTATTTGGTATAGTTATAAACTAATTTTAATTTTACTTAAGAATTTGTTTTATAATTTCGTTAGATTTGGATTTATTTTATTTGGTTGTATAGTACAGTAGTGTGTACATCTAGAGAATTCCAATAGTATATACATTCTTTTAATTTATTTTTGCTTTACTTCAGTTTGGCTTTTTGTTTTCTGTGAGTATTGCTTTCTTGTATGCTGTAGATTGATCTTTTTCTACAACCATATGTTATATTGTAATTTTGATAGATGTATATTCTGACATAAAGACGTACAAATCACCTGGATAGAATTCATCCAACATTTTTGAAATTAAAACACTTCTCTTAAGACCGACAAATGAAGTGGGAATCATGTTTGGAATTGGACTAAGTAGACTGTATAAATAACTCAATTGAAATAAAATAGACATCACTTAAATGTGCTTTGGTGGTTACTGACTATTTTTTATCATAAGCATAGTTTAGATATGAGAATATGCTACTATTTAAAATCACGATATTAGCTCGGTTCATCAACTGTTTGGACAAATACCACCTTCATTTTTAATCTTACATTATTCCCAGCACATATGATTCTACAGCCAGGCTTTGCTCGGTTGGAAGTATTTTCATACACTTCATCCCCTCATTAAAAGATTAACAATGTACATATGCATGAGAAAATATGAAATGCTACAGCTAATTTTTTTAGCTTTTGATATTTCATATGATTTACTGTTGCTGATCATTTATGGTTATAAGATTGTATTACATGTCACTTATTGTTTTAACACCATGTCTAGTTGATCCTATGGAATTGGGATCAGTAATAATTGTAGCATGATAATCATGGAATCAATTGTAGTTCCAAATTTTTGGGTGGCTTTGGGTTGTCACTGTATAACCATTATAGCCTTATTCGTTGAACAGTTAAAAATGAATGTTATAATTGCCCATTGTCAAATTATTAACAAGTGCATACAGGCAACATATGTGTAATAATTAACTTCAAACACCATTTTCCCACACATCGTAGTATTGTTTGATTTGATGCCTTATGCACATAGTTTTTTCGGTTATGTTCCCTGGGTATGCGTAGTTAATATCCAAAGTTTCAGCTACATGGTTTGTCATTAATCATGTTTAACTATTTTTGAATGCCTGCTTGTAATTGCATATCACTGTATTTGTAACTTCTGTAAATTTATGTTTTATTAGAATATTAGAATGATCTTTTTAGCTATTTTCATTTTTCACACTCATTTTTATTTATTTGTGCAACTGTAAATGGTTTGACACAATGAGTGCAAAACCATCCACATTAGGACAGTTTGTGTTGCCACCTTTTGTTTGAAACCATGCCGCACTGTCCGCTTTGTACTTGTACTCATTTGAGTACACATATAATTTATTAAGTTTATTAAAACTTATTTATGTGCACTTCATTTGTGATGATTTTATATTTCAGTTCTTTCTGAAGTTAATTTACTTGAACAAAGATTAATCCTGACCCAAGTGTTTTATGTTTTTGCATGGAACGCTTTGGTCAGATACGAGTAGTGCAGATTCAAAGTTCTAGCTAGCAGAGCAGAGATGCACGTGACGACGCATACACACGCAAGTCGGACAAAATTGTAAACTTTTATTCATTAAAACTCATGAATATATTTTCCGTTGTACAAATGTTGTAAACTCTGATATACATACATACATACATATATATATATATATATAATTCGGTTACAATTATTGTGCACTGATTCTGTGTTAAATTCCATTTTAAACCCTGTAAGCCAATTAAAATCCGTCGTTTTGAATGCTTCGAGTTGGTTTAATTACCGACTTGGGCCGGTCAAAATGGCGGGCTGTTTAATTTGGTATCAGAGCTAAGGTTTATATAAAAATTTGGCTAATTGGGTTTAAATACTCATTAGAGATAGGGTAGAAATACCCTAAAATGAGTGGAATTGATACTAGAATCGTTTTACAAAGAGCGCATTTTTAAAGAATTAAATATTTTTAATGAGATTTTAGGAAAAAATAAACAAACAAATAAATAAATATGAATTATTATTTTGTAGAGATTTTGAAGTTAAATATATTTTGAAGGAAATATTTTCAAAATAGAAATTCCTTATTCAAATTCCTATATGGAAGCCCATTGCAACGAGAATTTCCGAAGTTTACCGTCAAGGGAAAATATATAAGTGATTTTAAAAGGAGATTTTCGGTTAAAAATCAAGAGGGGAAATAAGTATTGGGTTTTGAAAAATACTTACAAATTTGACAAAGCGGAACTAGAACGATGTTCGATTTAAGAAAGGGTAGTTGAAACAAGAACTGAATCAGTTTTGACATTGACTCAGATGGATATTTGAAATAAGTAAAAATGATGGTGAAAGATAAGAACAACCAAGAGTAAATTAGTTAATTTTCTTTGATGTATATATATATATATATAGTTTAAACAAAACACAATTTTCATTGAGAAATTCTGTATGACAAGGATTGTGAGTAAATAGATTAATAATATCAAGCGGTATGGGACGTTTGGTAATACTTTTCTGGCTACTCTCTTGACTTCTCATATGGATATTCGGTTTTTTTTATATTCTCCGTTGTGAGATTTACTTCCTAAAATATACTTGTAACATAATATGTTATACTTGAGTAATTACAGTTTGAAAGTATACTTCAATGACTGAATTGAACTATTTTCTAAGTGGACATGCTTTTATGCCATCAGTATGATGATACTTTTTGTTCTATATCACAACTATTGTGATTTGATTTATTTTGTCGTATGACATTTCTTATGAGTATCATATTGATTTATATATGATACTCTAGCTTGATTTATTTTACCATATTGTTTTTATATATGATAAAATTGAATATCAGATTTGTTTTGTTTAACTCGGGTTCTGATTATTATTTTGTTTTGCCTGTGATGGTGTATTTTTATAGCATGATTAAGTTTATAAAGTGTTTTAACGTTATAAACACTTTGAACTTCATGGCATGTATATTTTATAAAATAATATTCGAAAAATACTTTTCATTTTGGGATTGGGATAATTGGACTTTGTTGTACCAATGGACAAAAACTCCATCTTGGTCGATGTAACAACCCGGAAAATCAGAACCAATTTAAAATTTTATTTTGGAAATTTTAATGAATTTTGAATATTTAAAATGATTTATTTTTAATAATAACAAATAGAAATTTATTTTGAATTGAATTAGAACGTATATATTCATTCGAATCGAAGTTAGAATATAAATATTTATTTTAATTATAAAAGGAATTGGAAATGGCGTGGTAGTTTGAAAATTCGATTTCAAATTTCAAATGAATGTACATGATTAAAAATAAACCAGATTTTAGTGAAACCAGAAATATTTGAATCTGTTTGAAAATATCTTTCCAACGAATCTGAAAAATCCAAATTTCATAGTGGGAATAAAAAGTTATGCCTAGTTGAAAATTCTGAATAGTCGCTATGGAAAATATAGCCCTTAAAAGTGGAGATTTTGCAAACGACCTCCTTTTTCGACGAGAACACTTTTGTTGGATACAGAATATCAAATTATTGCTGGATTCCAATTTTCATACTTTTTGAAATCAATATGTGAGCGTGGCACATTTAAACATGTTTGACCAATTTCAGTTGAATTTAATCGACTGGAAAATGACCGTTCTTCAAACGGTCTCCAAATTCGATGAAATCAGTTTTGTTAGGACCGTATCATCGAAACATAGCTAGATTTGTTTTTCTGGAATTTTTCGAGTCAGCATGTGGCCCCGGTAAATTAAAATGTACGTTAAATTCAATATATATGGATTTATATTTTAATTTTGATGAAAACTGATCGAAACAGTCGAATTGGCTTACCGAACATATCCCACTGTGTCCAGAATGGGGATATTTAGGTAAGAGCGACAGTTGTTGCGTTTGATTTGGATTTAGGAGACTAAACGAGTTATTTGTAAATTAAATAATATTATATATATATTATACCCTAGAAAAACAAGTCAAACCCCTATCCTTTTCTCCTCGCGGTCAACACTAGGGAGACCCGCCTCCATACGATTTCGATGGCCGATTTCAACGGATTTTAAATCCTTCAAATCTCTCAATCGATTAAATGATTTTGAAAATCTCCAACACCGAATCGAAGAGGCTTCTGAGTGCTCCAACTTGAACGGTGCTGATCGTATCTAATGCGACGAATAGTGAGTTCTCATACCACAAACTGGCGCCGTTCATCTCTGGCTATAAGACCCCACCGAGCTCGACGAGACTTGCAGCACTAGGGATGGCGTCAAGGGCTTCCGAGTGGAGTTGTCTGATCGAAGTTCGGCTCAGCGACGAGGCGACGCGGTGAGGATGTTTTAGTCGATAGTGGTTCGTGATTTCCTGATGCAAACAGGAAGATGATTCTACGACAACCATTAAGTAAGCATTGTTAATTTAGTTTAATTATAATTTAATTAGTTTAATTAAGCATTAGTTTAAATTTATAATAAACACTGTTTTAATGATAGAAAAATGAAAATTAGTTTTTTTATATATATGATAGTGATATAAAAATGTAATTTATATATATATATATTGGTATTGTTTAATAATGTATTATTATTTTTATATAGATATAACATGATTTTATAAAAATATAAGTAGTAGGATTTTATAAAATATAAGTAGCATGATTTTACAGAATATAAGTAGCATGATTTTGTAAAGATATAATTTTTAGCAAAATAAAAATTGGATTTTTGTTATATGAATAACGATATAAAAATATGATTTTTATATATGTAGTAGCGATATGAAAAATGTGATTTTTATTTGTTTGAATGGCGATATAAAAATATAATTTTTATTATACATAAAGCGCTATAAAAATATATAATGTAGTAGCGAAATAAAAATTCGTTTTATATATATATGATAGCCAAATAAAAATATGATTTTTATATTGAAAGTGAACAGATAAAAATATGATTTTTATAATATAAACATCAGTATAAAAATATAATTTTTGTTATATGGATAGTGTGATGACCCCAAACTTCTGTGGTGCGAAAGCAAGGATAATCATTTGGAATACAACATATTTACATCAACAACGGATCTCAGATAATATCATAACACATAATTATTGCAAAGGAAAGATAAAAGTCATAAACATCACATCAACTGAACCACAAAGTACGTAGTTTACAGGATACAACTTAGCAAAGTAAAAGTCTGAATCAAAGGAAATAAGTCCCAACTCCAAACGTACATCAAGATACAAGATGGAATAAAGTCTCTAAAGCAGAAAATAAAGAAAAAGGAGTTCTTCGTCTTCTTCTTCCAAGCAGTCTTCAATCCAGAAAATGTCTCACTAGAAACTTGTTACTGGGCTGCCCGTGTGGAAAGAGGGCACCCGAGTTTGCAAAGTGAAACAAACATCGAGTCAGTCGAAGGACTAGTATGAGAAATCTTGCTATACTAACTAACAATATGGCGAATCACAGGATCACGCCGCTAACGCGGAACGGGTTTACTCCATTGGATTGCCAGTGCATAATTAAATAGTTTAATACAAAATAATGCAATGACTTTTGAAAAATGAAATCATTATAAGACTCAAGTCCCATCACACGATGCAACGCAAACCGGAGGATAGAGTTTTACCTTATAATGATCAAATATGCTTAATACGTATAAAATAATGTTTTTAATATTATTATTAGTGTCTAAGCATTTAAAATATTCAAAGTAAATGTATCAATCCTAGACGGCATAGTACCCCATCCTACTATGTCGCCATATATAAGTTTACAATTAAGACCGTAATGTCGTATTGGAAACTGGGCTTCCGTCATGAAATCGAGGCTAGGGATCATCCTCTCCGATTCGAAACACTCTAGCAAATGCCTCAGGGCCCGGACTCTGGCGAACCCTTGGATCTTCAGGGCTGGTCACTACCTAACGGTAGCGGATTATCTATGCCTGAACACACGCTTCCCGATTCCTTTGAACCTCAATATGGCCACTAACAACCTATAAATTCGAGATACCTCAATCCATCATCAACATAAGTAAAATGCCAGCCAGTTTAAGCACTGACACCACTCCTAGCTAGAAAGAAACGTGTGCACTCCCTGCAGTCCTTATTCCGTTTTTGACTCATACCGGGGTGTGAGGCTCGCGAAGTCACGCTATACACAAAGCTACGCCTAAACAGGCTATGCTTTGATCATCAACCACAAGGCCTGCTTTTCAACAAAAGCCTTGTTATTTGCATCTTGGCGTGTCACATTGACCATTCACGCCATGCTACCGATAACTATTGCTATATACCAGGGTGTTAAGTAGAGGATAAATTCTCCACCACCAAACAGACATACATTAATAGAAATCGATTTAATTACATGAAATGAATTCCAACGTCAGACAAGCATCCATTTACAAGTCCGTTGTGGGTCTGAACGAAACCGGAGGCACCTGAGAGGCTCTCGCTTATCCGCACAACCAACACATACGTCCGGACAACTACTGCTTCAACCCCTTCCTGGGAGCAAGTTAGTCCAAGGCATCAGTAGTCGTCGTCCATTCGATGTGAAGTTCGCCGGTCTTCAACCACCGTCTTCTATATTTTCTATTTAATCATCGTGTAATTATTTGAAATGAGTTGTACTCGATCCTTTCAAATAATTATCGCATAATTATCATTTAAATCATTTCATATCTATTTAGAATGATTTACCGCTATTTTTATTTACTTAAAAGTAGCTCAGAACAGTAAAACGACGCTTCGGGTCAGTGGGCTGCCCTAACGCTGTTTTTACCAAATTTTGATTTACACATATCTTGAAATCTAACCGTCGGATTTTGATGAAATTTATATCGTTGGAAGGCTCTTCACAAAGCGATCTAACGGTTCCGGTTTTGGGAAAATCCAATGGTCGGATCTTTTGGTATAGTCGTTTAAAGTTACAATTGCCGATGTGCGAACTGCAACGTTCGTTTAGTTTAATTTTAATTTATATTTATATGTGAATAAATATAAATTCTTTGGTGATTTCAACTATAAAAATCCATTCTTTTTATCGCATCTAAAATGGCGACAAAAATATCTCTTTTATTTCTCTTCTTTTATTTAAATCCAAAATATGAATAAAATGTATTTTTCTTCCTATGTTTTTATTCACATCTAAAATGTAAATAAAATTTCACTTTTCCCAATTCATGTTTTTCTTCGTAACTATAATACAAACAATAATGTACTTTATATCTACGTTTTTATTTGCAACTAGTTTGCAAATAAAAATGTACTTTAAAACGGTGTTTTTATTTACATATGAAATGTAACAAAAATGTACTTTTTATTTTCATATTCTTATTCACATGTAAAAGGTGAATAAAACGTACTTTTTATATTCATGTCTTTTATCTGCAACTACTTTACAAATAAAAAGTGTAATTCCTTTCTATGTTTTATTTGCACCTAGAAATGCAAACAAAATATGTAATTCTTTTTCTATGTTTTATTTTTATTTACACTAAATGTAAATAAAATACCCTTTTTTTATATCATGTTTTACTTACCCTAGAGGTAAATAAAGTATTCTTTCCTCTCTATATCCTATTTACGTAATAAATGTAAATAAATGTATCCTTTTATCTTACAAGTCCTATTTACATAACAAATGTATTCTTTTATCTTGCATGTCCTATTTACATAACAAATGTAAAAAAATGTATTCTTTTATCTTGCATATCCTATTTACATTTACACTAAATAGTAAATGAAAATGCCTTTTCCCTTATCTCATGTTTTATTTACCTACAAGTAAATAAAATATTCCTTTTTCTTTTTCATGTTTATTTACCTAAATGTAAATAAATGTCTTCCTTTTTCTTTTAACTTTTATCTATCTAAATGTAAATAAATGTCCTCTTTTTCTTATACATATTTATTTATCTAAATGTAAATAAATATCCTCTTTTTCTTATTAGACAATGTAAGTAAAATGTCATCGCAAAATTTGTCCTTTTATTTACAAAGAAAAATGTAAAATAAAGTTTCATCGCTAAATTTGTACTTTTATTTACATAGAAAAATGTAAATAAAGTTTCATCGCTGAATTTGTACTTTTATTTACAAAGAAAAATGTAAATAAAGTTTCAATGTTAAATTTGTTCATTTTATTTCTTTTATTTACATTAAAATGTAATTTACGTTACAATGTCAAAATCTCCTTTTTAATTACAATGTAAATGTAATTACAATGTAAAATTTCTATCTTTTAATTACAATGTAAAATCTCCTTTTTAATTATACTGTAAAAGGTAATTAACAATATAATGTAAAATTCCTATCTTTTAATTACAATGTAAAATCTCCTTTTTAATTACACTGTAAAAGGTAATTAACAATATAATGTAAAATTCCTATCTTTTAATTACAATGTAAAATCTCCTTTTTAATTACACTGTAAAATCCCCTTATTAATTACATTAAAAATGTGATTAACAATACGGTGAAAAATTTATCTTTTTAAATTACATTAAAAATGTAATTTTGATTACAACGTCAAATTCTTCTATCTAATTACATTAAAAATGTAACTTACATTATGGTGCAAATTTCTATCTTTTTTAAATTACATAAAAATGTAATTTTGATTCCAATGTCCAATTCTTCTTTTACTTTCTTTTTCTTATTTATTTACACTAAATGTAAATAAATGTAAATAAATGTCTCCTTTTCTTTTTCTTATTTATATATCCTATTTACATAATAAATGTAAATAAATGTGTTTTTCATTTCATGTCCTATTTACATACAATGTAAATAAATGTGTTTGTTATAAAGATATTCTTTTTATTTACACAAGGATGTAAATAAAGGTATTCACTATAAAGGTGTTCTTTTTATCTACACAAGAATGTAAATAAAGGTATTCACTATAAAGGTGTTCTTTTTATCTACACAAGAATGTAAATAAACTGGCACCGCTAAATTTGTTCTTTTATTTACACAAGGAGTGTAAAAATATATGTCATGTTTGTTCTATTTATTTACCATGTTAACTTCACATAAAAATGTGAATCTCAACAAGTCACATAAACAAAATGAGGTGATTTGGGTTTTAACTATTTCTAATTAACTCAATTATAAACTTTGAATCCACAAATCTAATGAATATATAAATCTCAATAAAATGAGATTCTTAACGGATGAACAAACATTCACAGCAATAAATAAATAGAAAATCCTAAATTAGCACAACGCAGATCTATACTATTTACGTACATACAATGATTCAACAATCGCGAAAAATAATTAAATTATTTAATTATTTAAAAGTAAGAATTCTCACCTTGATTGAAGTAGATTTAAAAATCCAAACGAATTCAGAAATTGTCCCAATTAGTTTCAACAAGTTCTATTCGACGTTACGGTTCAAACGGATCTGAAATTTTCAAATTCCGACCTCGTATGAATAAATTATTAATTTTAAAAATTTGTCACGCTTATACACGTTAGGAATTCAATTTCATCACCTCAGAAGCAAGGCCGTGAGTTTCAGAAAATGTTCAAAACTTTGGATCCGATTTTCAGGAGATAGGATAATCGATTGGAGGCGCGGGTTGTTGGAGGTGGTGCGGCCTGGAGTGGCGCACATGTGCCTGTAGCACGGGAGGGTGCGACGCTTCCTGGTGGGCTCGGCGGTGGTTCAAACGAGGTGAGTTCGGGGTCACGGTTCTCGATGGAGGAGGCACGAGGGGACTCGATTCAGGTGTAGAACTGAAGAGGAGGAAAAGTTCTTCAATAACTTGAACTAGAGGGATGGATTTTATTGTAAGGATCGACGGGAATTTGAAGAGGAAAGTTGGATCTGTAAAGGGAAGTGGCGGTTGAGAGATAGAGACGATGAACAGTAGACTAGGTTTAATTTTCTCATATTTTTATAATGTTTTTAATGTATTTTTATAGGAAAACCCATATCCTTTTAACCGGTCCAATTCCAGTCCAATAGAAGGTGACCCTAGCCAATAGCCCATGTTCCGGATCCAACGGGCCCGGTCCCGTCAGCCCAAACGGCTGTCGGTGGCCTGAATTATTTAATTTAAATATTAAATTAATTCGTTTGCATAAATAAATTCACCGAGGCCACATACGGACTCAGAAAAATCCAAAAAAATATATATATTTGGGTTTGTTATGACGATACGGTCCTAACAAAATTAATTTCGTCGAATTCTGAGACTGTTAGAAAAATGGGTACTTTTCAGTCGATTAAATTTGACTAAATTGAACAAAACATATTTTCTTTCGCCACGCTCACATTCTAATTCGGAAAATTATGAAAATTGAAACCTAGCAATAATTTGACATTCCGGTTCCAACAAAAGTGGTTTCGTCGAAAATAGAGGTTATTTGAAAATTGGCTATTTTCAATGGCATTAATATTATTTAAAAATGAAAATTTTAATTTCTGGCACATTTTTCAACCAAATTATTTAAAATAAAATTTTAAATTGGTTCGGATTTTCCGGGTTGTTACAATCTCCCCCACTTAAAAGCTTTTCGTCCCCGAAAAGGAAATAAAAGTAGGAAACAAACCGGAAAATGTAAATTATTGTAAATGTACCTTAACACAAGAGTTACTCGGAGATATCCACTCTGCACTTGGGGTAAGCCTTTTTGATGCTATCCTCTGTCTCCCAAGTACAGTCTCTAGGATCCCCGCTCCACTGCACCTTGACTAGGTGGATCCTCTTGTTCCTCAGCACTCGGGTTTCTTTGCCAACGATTTTCACTGGCTCCCTCTTTACTGTTAAGCTCGACGTAATATCTAATTCTTGTTGTGTTGCTTCCTCCACAACTAAGTCTGGGTCGTGAACATGTTTGCGGAGTTGAGACACATGAAATACATCATGCACCCCAGGCAACCAGTCAGGCAGGTGCACTCTATAAGCGAGAGTACCGATCCTTTTGAGAATAGGAAATGAACCAATGAATCTCGGTGCCAACTTTCCAGTCTTCCCAAAACAAACTACGCCTCTCAATGGAGAAACCCTCAAGTAAACATAGTCGCCAACAGAGAATTCTATATCTCTTCTTCGCCGGTCTGCATAACTCTTCTGTCGGCTCTGAGCAGTCAATAGGCGCTTCTTAACCAAATCAACCTTATCTGATGCTTCACGAACCATGTCGGGGCCCAAGACTAATCGATTGCCTGTCTCTACCCAACATGCCGGAGATCGGCATGGTCTTCCATATAATAGTTCAAATGGTGACATCTTCAAGCTTTATTGGTAGCTGTTATTATAAGAGAACTCAACCAAGTGCAAGTGATCCTCCCATGAACTGCCATAGTCAAGAATGCAAGCTCGCAACAAGTCTTCTAAAATATGGTTCACCCTCTCTGTCTGGCCATCTGTCTGAGGGTGATAAGCAGTGCTCAGATTCAACTTGGTCCCAAGCTCTTCTTGAAAAGCTTCCCAAAATTTGCTAGTAAATGTTGGATCCCGATCACTAACAATGCTTTTGGGAACCCCATGCAGTCTGACTATCTCTTTAAAATAAAGCTGCGCCAAACTTCGAGCTGTTCTATTGGACCTGACAGGGATGAAATGGGCAGACCTTGTTAAGCGGTCTACAATCACCCATATGCTATCATTCCCTTTCGTGCTTCGGGGCAAGCCATCAATAAAGTCCATAGAAATTTCCTTCCACTTCCAACCAGGAACTCCTAGTGGTTGCAACAGACCCGCCAGCTTCTGTTGATCACTTTTAACTTGCTGACAAGTGGGACATCTAGCAACGTAAATAGAAATATCTCTCTTCATCGCCTTCCACCAAAAGGTGCGCTTAAGATCATGGTACATCTTGCTTACTCCCGGATGGATACTGAGTTTAGATTTATGGCACTCATCCATAACACAAATTCGCCCTTGCAATCTAAGAGTCCCTTTACTGTCAATTTGGAAGCTTGAGGCTTCGTCCTTTCGAACACGCTCGCTAAGCACCAGGATAAATTTATCAATCTTCTGAAGAGCAGAAATTTTATCTATCAGAGTAGAAGTGATAATGAGATTGGAGAGGATGAGATTGACGCAGTCCGCATTTTTCCTACTGAGCGCATTAGCTACAACGTTGGCTTTCCCTGGAGTATATAGGATATCCAAGTCATGGGCTGCAAGAAATTCAACCCAGCGTTGCTGCCTCATATTAAAATCTCTTTGGGTAAATAGATGCTTCAAGGATTTGTGATCCGTGTATATTTCGAACTTCTCCCCCAAGAGATAGTGCCTCCATATCTTTAGAGCAAATACAATGCCCATTAGTTCAAGATCATGAGCGACGTAATTCTTCTCATGCGGTTTCAATTGGTGGCTAGCATATGCGACTACTTTGTCTCTTTGCATCAGCACCGCACCAATACCTTAAATAGATAAGGGATAACGTGTTAAAGTGAGATTTAACATTAAAAGAAAATGTTATTTCTAACATGTTGATTTAAAAAAAACCAACCTCGTTTAGAAGCGTCAGTCCAGACTTTCAAATCCTGATTGCCATCTATAATGGTCAACACAGGAGCATTGGTCAACCTCCATTTTAGATCTTGGAAATTTGCCTCACATTCGGGTGTCCAAACGAACTTTGTGTGCTTCTTGGTCAGATTTGTCAATGGACAAGCTATCCTCGAAAAATCTTTGACAAATTTCCAATAATAGCCAGCCAGTCCAAGAAACTTCTGACTTCTGTGGGAGTTCTAGGCTGCTTCCATTCTTGGATGGCTGAGACCTTTCCTGGATCTACTGAAATGCCTTCCTTTGATACAACATGGCCGAGGAATTTCATCTCTTCTTGCAAGAATATCCATTTGGAGAATTTGGCTTTCAGCACATTTCTTCGCAAAATCTCCAAGACTTCTCTCAGATGCTGTTCGTGCTCAGCAGTGGATTTAGAAAAGATGAGGATGTCATCGATGAATACCAGCACGAATTTATTTAAAACACCTTGGAATACTCTAATCATCAAATCAACAAAGTATGCTGGAGCATTACATAGGCCGAAGGGCATTACTAGCCATTCATAAAATATATCCGGCCCTCTGAAAGTAGTTAAAGGCACACACTCTTCTGCAATGCGTAGTTGATGGAAGCCTGTAGCTAGGTCCATCCTAGAGAATGCTCGTGCTCCATGCAAGCGGTCTAATAGATCATCAATTCGTGGCAGTGGATATTTGTTTTTCACCGTTTGCTTATTGAGGTCGCGGTAGTCCACACATAGCCTGAGGGTGCCGTCTGACTTTGGGACAAAAACCACTGCTGCGCCCCATTCTGAGAAGCTAGGCCTGATCAGACCCTTCCACAAAAGCTGCTTGGTTTGATTTCTCAGCTCCTCTTTTTCTTTTGGCGACATTCTCCGAATAGGATGTACGACAGGCCTTGCATTCGGAGCTAAGTCAATTCTGAATTTGATTTCTCTATGCGGAGGTAAACCTTTAACTTCCTTGAATACATCAGCGTAATCTTTGACTATAGGGATATCCTCAATAGAAGTAGGGGTAACTTCTAGAGAAGACCAGAATTCTTTTCTGCCGGTGGATGAGCCATGGCATGGGATAGTAATATTTCTAAGTTTAGTTTTAACTTTGATGATTCTCTCCGCACATATTAACTCAGCCTCATACTTTGTTAGCCAATCGATCCCCAGTATGATATCATAACCGGAGAAATTCATGATGATCAAATTAAAGGGAAACTGGTAACATGAATAAGAAATAGGCACTCTGCAAAACTGGTCAAGAATAAGAGAACCTCCTACCGGGCTATGGGCTCTAACAAACTCCTTAAGTTTCTTTGGTTTTAGTTTTAACTTTTTAATTGCATCATTAGAGATAAAACTTCGTGCAGCGCCAGTGTCAAACAAAGCAGTAATAGGAATGTCTTTAATATTAAGAGTACCTCCTAAGACATCGGGTTTACCTGGCCCCTCGGCAGAAGCCGGTGCAGTCGCTCCCTCATAAAGATGTGCCACTTCAGTTTTCTTCAATAAAGGACAATTCTTGCTAATATGCCCCATCTGGTGGCAATTGAAGCATTCTCTGGTGTCGCGCGAACCTTGGCCACGATTCTGGGAACTCTGGCTATGATTCTGGCTCGGTCCCGGTTCATTCCTCTTCACCCTTTTGGGAGCTTTACACTCGGACTCAAAATGCCCAGTCTTGCCGCAATTATAGCATGTCAGCTTGCTCCTGTCCCTCTTCTTCCCTTGGGGCTTAGCAGCAGAAGAATTTCTTGCCTCCGAATTCTTGTTAGCTTGTTCCTTCTGGTTGTTTCTTTGATTTTTCACTCTATCCTGCTGTCTAGACTCGTCATTCTCCTCGTAGCGGCAAGCCATCTCTATTACTTCATTGAATGGGAGCTTGATATGAGTGGTGACTCTGTTCAAATATTTCTTTGAAAGGCCCATGATGAATCTTTTATTCTTCTCGACTGGATCTTGGATCAATTCAGGAGCATAACGTGAGAGCTCATCAAACTTTCTCACATAATCAGAAACAGACATACTCCCTTGTTGTAAGTTGACGAACTGCTCGCGAAGGCGCTCTCTTGCTTGTGGAGAAACATACTTGTCATTGAAGAGCTCTTTAAATTTGGCCCAAGACTTGTTGTTCACATCATTGCAAATCTTGACCGTACCCCACCAATGTCCTGCCAGGTCTTTCAATTGCCATATTGCCAGAAAACGCTTGCGCTGATCCTCTAATTCTAAGCCTTCCAAGATCTTTTCACAGTCCTTTAGCCATGACTCTACTTCAACCGCAGACTCTCGCCCCGTGAAAGGTTCACCCCCCTAGATTTCTGAATTTTTTTGACATTCTCTCCAAGTCGAAGGGCTGTGGGGGTGGAGGTTCTACTACTACGGGGTCGGGCTGCTCACGAATGGTCTCATCTCTAGCCGGCCCTCTGCCTCCACCTCTATTTCTTGCTCGAGTGTCCATTTTCAATCAGTCTGTACGATCAAGGAAAGAGTCAGACTAACAGAAATGAATTTTTTTAAGAAAAGATAAGGTAAGGACAAGATGAAAAGATGATGATGTAATGACTGATAAATATGTGCTATTCTGCTGTGCTCATTCTAGGACATTACTAGTTCTATCTCTAATGAGCTATTCGCCTAAGAATAATGTGGATTCTATCTAGACGAATTGTTCTAAATATGTTATATTCCGAAGCTAAGGTTAACCTTAAGCTCTGATACCAACTGTGATGACCCCAAACTTCCGTGGTACGAAAGCAAGGATAATCATTTGGAATACAACATATTTACAACAACAACAAATCTCAGATAATATTATAACACGTAATTATTGCAGCGGAAAGATAAAAGTCATAAACATCACATCAACTGAACCACAGAGTACGCAGTTTACAAGATACAACTTAACAAAGTAAAAGTCTGAATCAAAGGAAATAAGTCCCAACTCCAAACGTACATCAAGATACAAGATGGAATAAAGTCACTAAAGCAGAAAATAAAGAAAAAGGAGTTCTTCGTCTTCTTCTTCCAAGCAGTCTTCAATCCAGAAAATGTATCCCTAGAAACCAGTTACTTGGCTGCCCGTGTGGAAAGAGGGCACCCGAGTTTGCAAAGTGAAACAAACATCGAGTCAGTCGAAGGACTGGAATGAGAAATATTTCTATACTAACTAACAATATGGTGAATCACGGGACCACGCCGCTAACGTGGAACGGTTTTACTCCATTGGATTGCCAGTGCAAAATTAAATAGTTTAATACAAAATAACACAATGACTTTTGAAAAATGAAATCATTATAAGACTCAAGTCCCATCACACAATGCAACGCAAACCGGAGGATAGAGTTTTACCTTATAATGATCAAATATGCTTAATACGTGTAAAATAATGTTTTTAATATTATTATTAGTGTCTAAGCATTTTAAAATACTTCAAAGTAAATGTATCAATCCTAGACGGCATAGTACCCCATCCTACTATGTCGCCATATATAAGTTTACAATTAAGACTGTAATGTCGTATTAGAAATTGGGTTTCCATCATGAAATTGAGGCTAGGGATCATCCTCTCAGATTCGAGACACTCTAGCAAATGCCTCAAGGCCTGGACTTTGGCGAACCCTTGGATCTTCAGGGCCTGTCCCTACCTAACGGTAGCGGATTAGTTATGCTTGAACACACGCATCCCGGTTCCTTTGAACCTCCATATGGCCACTAACAACCTATAAATCCGAGGTACCACAATCCACCATCAAGATAAGTAAAATGCCAGCCAATTTAAGCACTGACACCACTCCTAGCTAGAAAGAAACGTGTGCACTCCCTGCAGTCCTTATCCCGTTTTTGACTCATACCGGGGTGTAAGGCTCGCGAAGTCACACTATTCACAAAGCTACGCCTAAATAGGCTATGCTTTGATCATCAACCACAAGGCCTGCTTTTCAACAAAAGCCTTGTTATTTGCATCTTGGCGTGTCACATTGACCATTCACGCCATGCTACTGACAACTATTGATATATACTAGGGTGTTAAGTAGAGGATAAATTCTCCACCACCAAACAGACATACATTAATAGAAATCGATTTAATTACATGAAATGAATTCCAACGTCATACATGCATCCATTTACAAGTCCGTTCTGGGTCTGAACGAAACCGGAGACACCTGAGAGGCTCTCGCTTATCCGCACAACCAACACATACATCCGGACAACTACTGCTTCAACCCCTTCCTGGGAGCAAGTCAGTCCAAGGCATCAGTAGTCGTCGTCCATTCGATGTGAAGTTCGACGATCTTCAACCACCGTCTTCAATATTTTCTATTTAATCGTTGTGTAATTATTTGAAATGAGTTGAACTCGATCCTTTCAAACAATTATCGCATAATTATCATTTAAATCATTTCATATCTATTTAGAACGATTTATCGCTATTTTTATTTATTTAAAAGTAGCTCCGAACAATAAAACGACGCTTCGGGTCAGTGGGCTGCCCTGGCGCTGTTTTTACCAAATTTTGATTTACACATAACTTGAAATCTAACCGTCGGATTTTGATGAAATTTATATCGTTGGAAAGCTCTTCCTAAAGCGGTCCTAAAGGTTCCGGTTTTGGGAAAATCCAAAGGTCGGATCTTTCGGTATAGTCGTTTAAAGTTATGATTGCCGATATGCGAACTACCGTGCTCGTTTAGTTTAATTTTAATTTATATTTATATATGAATAAATATAAATTCTTTGGTGATTTCAACTATAAAAATCCATTCTTTTTAACGCATCTAAAATGACGATAAAAATATCACTTTTATTTCTCTGCTTTTATTTATATCTAAAATATGAATAAAATGTATTTTTCTTCCTATGTTTTTATTCACATCTAAAATGTAAATAAAATTTCACTTTTCCCAATTCATGTTTTTCTTCGTAACTATAATACAAACAATAATGTACTTTATATCTACGTTTTTATTTGCAACTAGTTTGCAAATAAAAATGTACTGTAAAACGGTGTTTTTATTTACATATGAAATGTAACAAAAATGTACTTTTCATTTTCATATTCTTATTCACATCTAAAAGGTGAATAAAACGTACTTTTTACATTCATGTCTTTTATCTGCAACTACTTTACAAATAAAAAGTGTAATTCCTTTCTATGTTTTATTTGCACCTAGAAATGCAAACAAAATATGTAATTCTTTTTCTATTTTTTATTTTTATTTACACTAAATGTAAATAAAATACCCCTTTTTTTATATCATGTTTTACTTAACCTAGAAGTAAATAAAATATTCTTTCCTCTCTATATCCTATTTACATAATAAATGTAAATAAATGTATCCTTTTATCTTACATATCCTATTTACATAACAAATGTAAACAAATGTATTCTTTTATCTTGCATGTCCTATTTACATAACAAATGTAAACAAATGTATTCTTTTATCTTGCATGTCCTATTACATTTACACTAAATAGTAAATGAAAATGCCTCTTCCCTTATCTCATGTTTTATTTACCTACAAGTAAATAAAATATTCCTTTTTCTTTTTCATGTTTATTTACCTAAATCTAAATAAATGTCTTCCTTTTTCTTTTAACTTTTATCTATCTAAATGTAAATAAATGTCCTCTTTTTCTTATACATATTTATTTATCTAAATGTAAATAAATATCCTCTTTTTCTTATTAGACAATGTAAGTAAAATGTCATTGTAAAATTTGTCCTTTTATTTACAAAGAAAGATGTAAAATAAAGTTTCATCGCTAAATTTGTACTTTCATTTACATAGAAAAATGTAAATAAAGTTTCATCGCTAAATCTGTACTTTTATTTACATAAAAAAATGTAAATAAAGTTTCAATGTTAAATTTGTTCATTTTATTTCTTTTATTTACATTAAAATGTAATTTACGTTACAATGTCAAAATCTCCTTTTTAATTACAATGTAAATGTAATTACAATGTAAAATTTCTATCTTTTAATTACAATG
Source organism: Allium sativum (assembly GCA_030737875.1). Taxonomy (NCBI): domain Eukaryota; kingdom Viridiplantae; phylum Streptophyta; class Magnoliopsida; order Asparagales; family Amaryllidaceae; genus Allium; species Allium sativum. The sequence continues at coordinate 170,240,974 of CM060923.1, forward strand.
TAAAATCTCCTTTTTAATTACACTGTAAACGGTAATTAACAATATAATGTAAAATTCCTATCTTTTAATTACAATGTAAAATCTCCTTTTTAATTACGCTGTAAAAGGTAATTAACAATATAATGTAAAATTCCTATCTTTTAATTACAATGTAAAATCTCCTTTTTAATTACACTGTAAAATCCCCTTATTAATTACATTAAAAATGTGATTAATAATACGGTGAAAAATTTATCTTTTTAAATTACATTAAAAATGTAATTTTGATTACAACGTCAAATTCTTCTTCCTAATTACATTAAAAATGTAACTTACATTATGGTGCAAATTTCTATCTTTTTTAAATTACATAAAAATGTAATTTTGATTCCAATGTCCAGTTCTTCTTTTACTTTCTTTTTCTTATTTATTTACACTAAATGTAAATAAATGTCTCCTTTTCTTTTTCTTATTTATGTATCCTATTTACATAATAAATGTAAATAAATGTGTTCTTTCATTTCATGTCCTACTTACATACAATGTAAATAAATGTGTTTGTTATAAAGGTATTCTTTTTATTTACACAAGGATGTAAATAAAGGTATTCACTATAAAGGTGTTCTTTTTATCTACACAAGAATGTAAATAAAGGTATTCACTATAAAGGTGTTCTTTTTATCTACACAAGAATGTAAATAAATTGGCATCGCTAAATTTGTTCTTTTGTTTACACAAGGAATGTAAAAATATATCTCATGTTTGTTCTATTTATTTACCATGTTAACTTCACATAAAAATGTGAATCTCAACAAGTCACATAAACAAAATGAGGTGATTTGGGTTTTAACTGTTTCTAATTAACTCAATTATAAACTTTGAATCCACAAATCTAATGAATATATAAATCTCAACAAAATGATATTCTCAACGGATGAACAAACATTCACAGCAATAAATAAATAGAAAATCCTAAATTACCATAACGCAGATCGATACTATTTACGTACATACAATGATTCAACAATCGCAAAAAATAATTTAATTATTTAAAAGTAAGAATTCTCACCTTGATTGAAGCAGATTTAAAAATCCAAACGAATTCAGAAATTATCCCAATCAGTTTCAACAAGTTCTATTCGACATTACGGTTCAAACGGATCTGAAATTTTCAAATTCCGACCTCGTATGAATAAATTATCAATTTTATAATTAAATACATAAATTTGTCACGCTTATACACGTTAGGAATTCAATTTCATCACCTCAGAAGCAAGGCCGTGAGTTTCAGAAAATGTACAAAACTCTGGATCCGATTTTCAGGAGATAGGATAATCGATTGGAGGAGCGGGTTGTTGGAGGTGGTGCGGCCTGGAGTGGCGCACGTGTGCCTGTAGCACGGGAGGGTGCGGCGCTTCCCGGTGGGCTCGGCAGCGGTTCGAACGGGGTGAGTTCGGGGTCGTGGTTCTCGATGGAGGAGGCACGAGGGGATTCGATTCAGGTGTAGAACTGAAGAGGAGGAAAAGTTCTTCAATAACTTGAACTAGAGGGATGGATTTTATTGTAAGGATCGACGGGAATTTGAAGAGGAAAGTTGGAGCTGTAAAGGGAAGTGGCGGCTGAGAGATAGAGACGATGAACAGTAGACTAGGTTTAATTTTCTCTTATTTTTATAATGTTTTCAATGTATTTTTACAGAAAAACCCATATCTTCTTAACCGATCCAATTCCAGTCCAACAGAAGGTGACCCTAGCCAATAGCCCATGTTTTGGATCCAACGAACCAGGTCCCATAAGTCCAAACGGCTGTCGGTTGCCTGAATTATTTAATTTAAATATTAAATCCTTTATTAAATTAATTTGTTCGCATAAATAAACTCACCGAGGCCACATACGGACTCAGAAAAATCCAAAAAAATATATATTTGGCTTTGTTATGACGATACCGTCCTTGCAAAATTAATTTCATCGAATTCTGAGACCGTTAGAAAAATGGCTATTTTTCAGTCGATTAAATTTGCGTAAATTGAACAAAACACATTTTCTTTCGCCACGCTCACATACTAATTCGGAAAATTATGAAAATTGAAACCTAGCATTAATTTGACATTTCGGTTCCAACAAAAGTGGTTTCGTCGAAAACAGAGGTCGTTTGGAAATTGGCTATTTTCAATGGCTTTAATATTATTTAAAAATGAAAATTTTAATTTCTGGCACATTTTTCAAACAAATTATTTAAATTAAAAATTTTAAATTGGTTCGGATTTTCCGGGTTGTTACAGGTAGCATAAGAAAAAATGGAATTTTTTTAGCATTGAAATAAAAATGTGAATTTTAATATAAAATTCATACGAAACAGATTGCGATGGAACCGACTGGAATCAAATACAAATCCGAACCGTTCAGAAATATAGAATGGAGGAGTGGATCCCAAAGGTGAGAACTTCTCACTAAAATTATTTTTGTACAGTTGTTTATTTTATAACTGCATATATGAACTACTCCTCGTCGATCACAGACCATGGACGACTTGTTTGATTGTATTGTGTTGTGGAATTTGATTGTGATTGTGATGTGTAAAGGGACTATATAAAATATTCATATGTATGGAATAAAATATTTGAACAATAAAAATATCATTTTTATTGTATATATGGACTGTATAACATAGTCATGTGTCGAAATAAATATTCGTGAACAAATCAGACAATTTGTTTATGTACACCCATTTATCGGATACTGATTGGGGAGATATATTTTACACATTGTCCAACTGCACAAATAAAATCTGTGTTTGTTGTTTGAAAACTCTACACGGGTATTGGGATGATACTGGACATACACTTGCCCCAATATTTAGTTGTATGTCAATCGATTGTTTGACAGATTGTTGTAAGCGTTAATTATTTATATTTAATGCTTATGCAGTTGTGTGATGCACTCTGAATGATGGTTGATTGATTTTGATTGTTGTTATATACATGTGTCGTATGAAATCCATATGAATAAAATTATATGGTAATTTATTGAGTCTGATTCCAACTCAAAATTAAAGATTTTTTTTTAAAAAATATTCAGTGTATAATCAAAATCAGATTTTTGAAAATATTATCAATTTAATATTTTAAAGGACAAGGAATATTCAAATTTGATTTGAAATTTGAAATGAAATTGAAATCGTTTTAAAATGGATTTAAAACGAATTTATAAAGGATTATTCAAATTTGATTTGAAATGAAATTGAAATCATTTTAAAATGAATTTAAAATGAATTTATTAAGGAATATTCAAATTTGATTTGAAACTTGAAATTGAAATCGTTTTAAAATGAATATAAAACGAATTTATTAAGGAATATTCAAATTTGATTTGAAATTTGAAATGAAATTGAAATCGTTTTAAAATGAATTTAAAACGAATTTACTAAGGAATATTCAGGTTTGATTTGAAATAAAGTTAGAATTGTTTTAAACCGAATTTAAAACGAATTTATAAAATACGTTTTGAATCAAAATCAACAAAATATATAATATATGTATATATTATATATATTTAATGGCCTGAATAGAACGCACCGCACCGCGGCAGTTCGTGAATTTCGACCATTGACTTTAAATTGACATTACTGGAGATCCGACCGTCATATTCTCCTAAAACCAGAACCGTTGGGTTCGTATCGAAAAGAGCTTTCCAACGAATACAAGAGATTTGATATCAAACGGTTGGATTTGGAATCATCCAAATCAAAATTGGAAAAGGTCGCTGTAAGTGCAGTTCGATTACCGTTTATGGAAATCGACTGTAAGGGCCTTGATAAAATTATTAAAAATATCAATAATTTGTGTAAAATCATAATAAATGATTTGGATGGAAAATTCCACATTTGTAAAGATAAAAATATATTTTTATTAAAATGAACTAGTTATGAACTAGAATAACAAATCCAATATTTTTAAATAAAATAAATTGGATTTGAAATGGTTTTAAAAATAACCAGAACTTCCAATATATGAACATGAATGGATTTGAATCGAAATTATCTTCGGAACATTTCAACATTGGATTCCTTGATTTTACGAATATTGTGTAGGAATTTGGAAGATATATATGTCGTTATTCCCAATACGATATTTGTTGATTTTAGAATTTGATATTGAATATAAGCTGATATAATTTCTATTCAGAGCCTTGTATTTAATATTGAATTGGATTTTGGGTTTGTCGTGAATGGTGTCTTCATTAACACTGTTCTTAAACCCAGTTGAGAAAAGATTAAATCTTTTAAATAAGATTTAATGAAGTTTGCCAATTAATCAATATTTAATTGGAATTGAATTGAAATGGGATTTTGGGTTTGTCGTGAATGGTGTCTTCAGTAACACTGTTCTTAAACCCCGTGTGAAAAGAATAATTTTTTTAATTAAGATTGTTGGAGTTTCCAATTATATTTGGTAATTGGAATAAAATGGAATGTGAATCGGGTTTATCGTGAACTGTGTTTTAACGACATTCGCTCTTTAACCCGATTAACAGTGAAATATGATTTGGAATTTATAAATCTTTTAATTAAGATTTAAGTGAATTTTTTTCCAAAGTAAAGTTTTCGAATTCAATAAAATAAATTGGAATGGAATGGAATTCGATTCAGTAATAATCGAAGTGAACTTCTGTGGAGGAAGACTGTTACTATATATGGAATTTATAGGGCTTTGTCGTTATTCCATTTATATTATCGGTTGGATATGGAAGTTCATATCGATTATGTATGTTGATCTGTTTTCCGTGAAGATTCCATTGTTAATGGAATGTGATTTTGGGCTTATCATCAGCTGTGTTTTAAATGACATTAGTTCTTTATCCTAGTTAAAGATAAGATTAATTTCTTAACTTTGAATAATCATTAAGTAATGATTTTTGGAAATTAAAACTGAATTAGAGATTTAATGAATCTTTAAATAGATTGAAAGGTGAATTTGATAACTAAAATTATCAAATTCAAGAAATGATCAAGAATGGAGTACCACCAGTTTTACTCCAAGCGATAGTTAAATCTTTAATTAGATTTGAATGCGAAATGGTAATTGAATTTACCGATGACACCGTGGTGTTAGATAAGGAGTAATACCAGTTTTGCTCCATGAGATGAATAGGTTGGGATTGGGAAATTAAACAAATGATTACTGTGACGGCAAGGAATTTCGCTCGGTCCGAACAGTCGCTAAACCGATCCAGGCCGTTCGAAACGCCCTATCGTTTGAGAACACGACAAAACAGAACGCATACAGAAGAACATTTCATTGTATATTACAACAATGCATCAGATTACAAGAGTATACAGAGTATAAATGAATATTACACAGAAATATCAGAGATTTAAATTACATTTAAATACATCGCAGCGGAAAATAATACAATACACAACCAGAATGAGATATACGGATACAAAGCTTTCCGGATATCGTTCCAGCTGTAAACCAGGATCCTGTGGATATAAATCTGCAAAACCGAAACTACTAGCTGCCCGTGTCAAAATAAGGGCACCCAGAGTTTAGGTTAAAACAATAAACTCCAGGTCAGTCATGTGACTGGTGTGAGAACTAAAACAGTTATTAATCTTTGTTTTTAAAGCTAGGTAAATCAAGGGACCACGCCGTATAACACGGAACGGGTTTCCTCCCAAGAATACCAGTGCATAAAACAAACAGCGCAATGCTAAATAAAGAAAAATGAAGCTGTTATAAGACCCAGGTCCTATCACACAATGCAACGCAAGCCGGGGGATAGGGTTTTCCCTTATAACAGCCAAAGAATGCTTGATACGTTTAAAACAAATCATTTGATACTATTATAAGTGCATAGTGTATAAAACAACTTCAAATCATAAGTATCAATCATAGGCGGCATGAATGGCCCATAACACTATGTCGCCATATATAAGTTTACAATCAAAACCGCAAATGTCGTATTGGAAGTTGGGTTATCATTTATGGTATGAACCGAGGCTAGGGGCAAGATCCTCAACCGATTCGAGACTGTCTAGTCCGAGCCTCAGGCAAGTACTCTGTCAAGCCTTTGGATCGTCAGGGCCGGTCCACCGATGTGGATTAAAATGCCTGAACACTGCGTTTCCCCGCCCTTTGGGGCGTAAGCCTGGCCCGTCAGCCGACCAGAAGCATCGGCCGAAACCGATATCACGAGGCGCCTCGCTTTTCAGCAAGTAATAATAAGTAACATCCACATGAGTCAAACTCGTCAGCCAGTTCAAGCACTGACGCCACTCCTAACTAGAAAGAAACGCATGTCCTCCCTGATGTCCGTCTCCCGTTTTTGATTCATACCGGGTGTGATACTCGCGAATCAACGTTACACAAAGCTACGCCACAAAGGCCGTGCTTCGATCATCAACCACAAGACTTTGCTTTTCAACAGAAGCCTTGATCATTTGCATCTTAGCATGCCACACAGGCAATTCACTCCATGCGATTGATATCCATCAATATATAACCCCTGAGCTCGTACGTCTCAGAGAAGGGCGTTAAGCAAGAGAATAAATTCTCCGCCGCCAAACAGATATATATTTAATAGAGATCAATCACACGGACTAAAATCCAATGTCAGACACACAGTCCATTTACAAGTCCGTTCTGGGTCTGAACGAAACCGGAGGCACCTAGTACCCCGCATATCCATCGATCTCCAAGTACGTCTGGACGATCACTAACTGTTTCCATCTTCTTGGGTGTACAGCCCAATCAAGATCATCAGTTATCACCCAAACGACGTGAAGACCTCCGGTCTTCGACCATCGTCTTCATCTTCGACTTATCGTCGTATCAGTTATTCAGAATGGGATAAACCCGGTCTTTCCGAATAACTCGCGTATATTTTAAATAAGTGTTACACAAACACAACATACGCCTCATTCCAATTCATTAGTCACTAACCGTAAATTAATCAAGAGAATAATCCCCCAAATATTAACCCCGAAGGCCGAAACCAACATCAGATCAATATCCAGAAAACCGTTCTGCTTGGCTAACCGACAGTTAGTTTCTAAATTTCACATTCATAGGAAAAGGTTCCCATTAATTTTATCCAAGATAAATTCCTTGAATTTATTCTTTATTCTATTTTTGAATCTCAATTCAAACTAGTCGGGATTAGCGAACCTTACCGAAGTAATCATTTGTTTTAATTTCCCAATCCCAACCTATTTATCCCATGAAGTAAAACTGGTAATACTTCATATCTAACACCACAGTGTTATCGGTAAATTCAATTACCATTTCACGTTCACATCTAATTAAAGATTTAACTATCGCCTGGAGCAAAACTGGTGATACTCCATTTCGATTATTTCAATCTAATTAAAGATTCATTAAAACTCCACTTAGTTTTAATCTTTGACTGGGTTAAAGAATCAGTGTCATTTAAAAACACGGTTCACGATAAAACCAAAATCACATTCATTAATTATCGGGTTAAAGAACGAGTGTTGTTTAAAACACTGTTCACGATAAACCCAAAAATCAATATCAATTCAATCCCAATTAAATATCATTTAATTGGTACACTTCATTAAATCTAAATAAAAAGATTTAATCGTTTCTCAACTGGGTTCAAGAACAGTGTTAGTGAAGACACCATTCACGACAAACCCAAATCACATTTGATATTAAATACATGGCTCTGAATAGAAAATATCCCGGCTTATATTCAATATCAAATTCTACGATTAACAAATGTCGTATTGGAAATAACGATATAAATATATATATCTTTCAAATTTCCGTAACAACACCTGTATAATCACGAATTTCAACATCGAAATATTCCGAAGACAATTTCGATTCAAATCCATTCCAATGCAATCATTGGAAATTTTGGTTATTTTTAAAACCCTTTTCGAATTCAATTTATTTATTTAAAAATAAATAGAATTATAATTCTAGTTCAAAACTAGTTCATTTCGATAAAAATCTATTTTTATCTTTTCAAATATGGAGTTTTTCATCCCAATTCTTTCTAAATCATTTCTTATGATTTTACACAAATTATTACTATTTTTAATAATTTTATCAAGGCCCGTACAGTCGATTTCCATCAATGGCCATCGAACTGCACTTACAGCGACCTTTTTCGAATTTGATTTGGACATAATTCCAAATCCAACCGTTAGATTTCAAATTTCTAATATTCGTTAGAAAGCTCTTTTCGATTCGAACCCAACGGTTCCGGTTTTAGGAGAATCTGACGGTCGGATCTCCCGTAATGCCCGTTTGAAATAAATGGTCGAAATTCACGAACTGCCGCGGCGCGGCGCGTTCTATTCAGGCCATTATATTATATATATAATATATATAATATATACTTCGTCGATTTCTATTCAAAACGAATTATATAAATAGTTTAAAAATCGTTTCAAAACCTATTTCAACTTCCATTTCAATTCAAAGCAAAATTGAATTCTTCTTTATAAATTCGTTTCAAAATTCATTTCTATTCAATTCAAATTTCAATTCAATTTGAATTCATTTCAATTTGCTTTCAATTCATTTTGAATTCGTTTTCAATTCAATTCATTTCGAAATCGTTTTCAATTCAATTCACTTTGAATTCGTTTTCAATTCAATTCATTTCGAAATCGTTTTCAATTCAATTCATTTCGAAATCGTTTTCAATTCAATTCACTTTGAATTCGTTTTCAATTCAATTCATTTCGAAATCGTTTTCAATTCAATTCACTTTGAATTCGTTTTCAATTCAATTCATTTCGAAATCGTTTTCAATTCAATTCATTTCGAAATCGTTTTCAATTCAATTCATTTCGAAATCGTTTTCAATTCAATTCATTTCGAAATCGTTTTCAATTCAATTCATTTCGAAATCGTTTTCAATTCAATTCACTTTGAATTCGTTTTCAATTCAATTCATTTCGAAATCGTTTTCAATTCAATTCATTTCGAAATCGTTTTCAATTCAATTCACTTTGAATTCGTTTTCAATTCAATTCATTTCGAAATCGTTTTCAATTCAATTCATTTCGAAATCGTTTTCAATTCAATTCACTTCGAAATCGTTTTAAAATCGATATAAATATCGTTCACGTCAAAATGGCGTCAATCTAATCAACACGGCTTCATAAATTTCTATTTTCAAATATTCTATTTCAAATATTTCTTTTTCAAAATAGTTGTTATTATCAAAATATTTCGTTCAACACATGACCAATCTCAATGAATGAGTACTGTCAACACATGAACTTTTATTTTATAATATTCTTTATTTTTCAAATTGGAATGAGGCCCAATCAATTACCATATAAAGTTAATTATATGGATTTTCATACAACACATGTATATAATGACATTGAAAATAATCAACCATCAACCAAAGTGCACTACACTGTATAAGCATCAAATATAGATATTCAACGCTTATAACAGCCTGTCAATCAATCGATCGACATATTTAATCAATCAGGATGAGTGAACTTCAAATTTCATCCCAACACCCGTGTGGGGTTTCAAACAATCAACCGCATATTTTATTTGTGCAGTTGGGCGATGTGTGAAATTTATCGACCCAATCAATATCAGTCAAATCAGTGTATATACAAACAAATCGGCCGATTTGTTTATAACTATTCATTTATTCACATTCACGTTAAAAATTATATTTTTAACGATAAAACATTATATTTCAACCTATTTTAGAAAATTTCGGCGGCATAACGGCACGATACTAGAAACGGGACAAGGCCTAGCCTTATCCCCGGTCTAGTGAAGGCCCACGCCATTCACACATCAATCAAACCATTCAATTTCACCAAACAATTCAAATTCACATCCAATCATATAACTAATCTATGCAGCCAAACAAACAAGTCCATGGTCTGTGGACGATTGTGTCGGGTGCTACTAAGCACCGTCTGCATCCTAGTATATATATATATATATAAATAGAAATGAAATTGAAAGGTGAGAAATTCTCACAGATAGCTATCCTAGCTCCACGGCTCTTCATTTGCAGAAGTCTTCGTCGTTTCGCCTTTTTGTCACCTTCGTTGCCCAAGGCCACTATATATATAAAAATTGAATTTTTATTTCAAAGTTCCATATATAAAAATCGAATTTTTACTTCAAAGTTCAATATATAAAAATCGAATTTTGACTTCAAAGTTCAATATATAAAAATCGAATTTTTACTTCAAAGTTCAATATATAAAAATCGAATTTTGACTTTTGCTTTCAACATATAAAAATATGATTTTTACTTTTGCAAGTTCAAATCTTTTTCTACTAAAAGATTAAACCTTTTTTTTCCTATTTTAAAGTTCAAAATAAAATCAGTTTTTCTCTTTTATAAAAATGCAGTTTTTAGTTTCTTTTTTAAAAAAAAAACAGTTTTTAAAATCTTATAAAAGAAACAGTTTTTGCTCTTTTAAAAAAAATGCAGTTTTTATCTTTTTTTAAAAAATGCAGTTTTAATTTTCTTTAAAAAAAAAATGCAGTTTTAAAATCTTTCATAAAATCTGTTTTACTTTCTTTTTTTTAAAAATAGTTTTAACATTCCTTAAACAAAAAAAACAGTTTAAAATAAAATAAAATAAAAAAACACAGGGACTTACAGGGGGGGGGGGGGGGTTCGTCGGAGGAGGATGGTAGGGGGGGTCGGCGTCAGACTTCCGCGTCGGAGGGTGGTGGCCGAGGCTGTCTCGAATCGGTGGTGGGGGATGGAGCTGAGGAGCTCGGCGGCGTTAGAGGAGGTCGAAGAGGGCTCGGTGTCGCTTAGGGTTTGTGGGCCTTCAATGCACCGAGGAGAGAGAGGATCAAGAGGAAGAGGGGGGGGGGGGCGCCTGGGCGGATGCGGGGTGGCGAGGTACTGGCGATCGACAGTCGCCATTTTTTTTTTTTTTTTTTTTTTATCAGTGAACCCGATATCGGGTTTGGAAGAGAGAAGGGGGGGCGTTGACCCCCTTTTTCTATTTTTTTTTTATTTTTTTATTATTATTATTATTTTAAATTATCCCCAAAAAGTAACTTTTATTCTCGAACCCGAAACGAGACCCACCGACTGTCGTCCCTAGCGTTTTACCCCCATTCCGAACACAATGGGATATGTATCGTCGGCCAATTCGATTGTTTCGATGGTTTTTTTATTCAAATTCAAGTATAAATATATATATATTCAATTTGAACTTACATTTCAAATTACCGGGGTCACATACTAACTAGAAAAATTCCAGAAAAATATTTTCTAGCTTCGTATTGACGATACGGTCCTAACAAAACTAGTTTCGTCGAATTCTGAGACCGTTTGAAAAATGGCCAATTTCCAGTCGATTAAAATCAACTGAAACTGGTCAAACGCGTTTTCCTTTGCCACGCTCACATATTGATTCGAAAAATTATGAAATTTGGAATCTAGCAATAACTCGACATCACGGACCCAACAAAACTGGTTTCGTCGAAATCCGAGGTCGTTTGCAAAATGTCCATTTTTAAGGGCCTGAATTCCACAGCGACTATTCAGAATTTTCAACTGGACATATCTTTTGATTCCCGATACGAAATCTTGATAATTCGGATTCGTTGGAAAGATATTACCAATTAGATCATAATGTTTTTGGTTTCACTAAAATCCGGATTGTTTTGCACCCGGTACATTCAATTGAAATTTGAAATCGAATTATCGAACTACCGCGCCATTTTCAATTCTATTTATAATTATATATAAATATTTATATTCTAACGACGGCGTATATAATATATACGTCGAATTCTATTCAAAATAAATTTTCTCGTCGATATTATTTAAAATAATTCATTTTAAATAATTAAAATTCGATAAAATTGCCAAAATAAAAATTTTAAACTGGCCCATATTTTACGGGTTGTTACAATCTCCCCCACTTAAAACTTTTCGTCCCCGAAAAGGAACAAAGTCGAAAGTGGTTTGATTAATCAACTCTACGTTCGATCTGGCTTCCATTCTCTAACTTTTCAGTTTCTGAGAATTTTCAAAATTTCAAAAATTTGGCTAACACCCTAAATTTTTGAAAAATTTCGCCATAACCTCCCCTGCACCGGGAGCATCGGGGAATTTCAAATAGCTTCCCCGGTCCTTCAGATCTCAAAAAGAAAAAGAAAAAGCCAAGCGGCTAGCTAATAGGCTCACAAAATCATCATCACCCAAACAAAACAGGAAATTATGTAGTAAACATGTACCTATTTGTCGGGCAAACAAATTTTATTCTCTGTTCTAGCCTCCTTGCTATGACCTGTTCAATGATATATGTATATGCAAGCAAATGCGACCAAATTTCAATATAATTCAATATTTGATTCAGTTAGGCATAATGGTTCAAAATTAGCAAACAAATAAACCAACAACACAAACATCAATCAATTAGTTGATTTAGAGTTTCAAATTCATAATTTTGATACATATACAAAATCAAATTTTGATGCCAAATCACAACAATGAATTCTAGCTATATAGATAAGTTTTGGTTCTCACACCAATCTAATGGAAATATATAGGAGTCTCACTTTCGTCACTCGAATATAAACACTGATGATGAGGCCTCATCATCTGAATCATCTCCGGGCGACTAGAGTGTGATGCTATATCTATCCAATATATTAAGACTTTGAATACACGCGGATCAGACGTATACGCAAAATCTATATATATTGGATTGTCCATATTCAAAGTAAATAATTATTCCAATACGTTTAAAACGATTAAAATTTTCAAAACAAAATTGTTTTCCTTTAACAATTATACTCTTCACACTCGTTCTAGGATACTACTGATCCTATCTCTAACGAGTCATTCTAAATGGGATATTACTAATCCAATATCTGATGAATTCTTTCGTACGGTTCTAATGTGCCTTGTTCTCTGAGCTCTGTAAACCAAAGCTCTGATACCAAATGTGACGGCAAGGAATTTCGCTCGGTCCGAACAGTCGCTAAACCGATCCAGGCCATTCGAAACGCCCTATCGTTTGAGAACACGACAAAACAGAACGCATACAGAAGAACATTTCATTGTATATTACAACAATGCATCAGATTACAAGAGTATACAGAGTATAAATGAATATTACACAGAAATATCAGAGATTTAAATTACATTTAAATACATCGCAGCGGAAAATAATACAATACACAACCAGAATGAGATATACGGATACAAAGCTTTCCGGATATCGTTCCAGCTGTAAACCAGGATCCTGTGGATATAAATCTGCAAAACCGAAACTACTAGCTGCCCGTGTCAAAATAAGGGCACCCAGAGTTTAGGTTAAAACAATAAACTCCAGGTCAGTCATGTGACTGGTGTGAGAACTAAAACAGTTATTAATCTTTGTTTTTAAAGCTAGGTAAATCAAGGGACCACGCCGTATAACACGGAACGGGTTTCCTCCCAAGAATACCAGTGCATAAAACAAACAGCGCAATGCTAAATAAAGAAAAATGAAGCTGTTATAAGACCCAGGTCCTATCACACAATGCAACGCAAGCCGGGGGATAGGGTTTTCCCTTATAACAGCCAAAGAATGCTTGATACGTTTAAAACAAATCATTTGATACTATTATAAGTGCATAGTGTATAAAACAACTTCAAATCATAAGTATCAATCATAGGCGGCATGAATGGCCCATAACACTATGTCGCCATATATAAGTTTACAATCAAAACCGCAAATGTCGTATTGGAAGTTGGGTTATCATTTATGGTATGAACCGAGGCTAGGGGCAAGATCCTCAACCGATTCGAGACTGTCTAGTCCGAGCCTCAGGCAAGTACTCTGTCAAGCCTTTGGATCGTCAGGGCCGGTCCACCGATGTGGATTAAAATGCCTGAACACTGCGTTTCCCCGCCCTTTGGGGCGTAAGCCTGGCCCGTCAGCCGACCAGAAGCATCGGCCGAAACCGATATCACGAGGCGCCTCGCTTTTCAGCAAGTAATAATAAGTAACATCCACATGAGTCAAACTCGTCAGCCAGTTCAAGCACTGACGCCACTCCTAACTAGAAAGAAACGCATGTCCTCCCTGATGTCCGTCTCCCGTTTTTGATTCATACCGGGTGTGATACTCGCGAATCAACGTTACACAAAGCTACGCCACAAAGGCCGTGCTTCGATCATCAACCACAAGACTTTGCTTTTCAACAGAAGCCTTGATCATTTGCATCTTAGCATGCCACACAGGCAATTCACTCCATGCGATTGATATCCATCAATATATAACCCCTGAGCTCGTACGTCTCAGAGAAGGGCGTTAAGCAAGAGAATAAATTCTCCGCCGCCAAACAGATATATATTTAATAGAGATCAATCACACGGACTAAAATCCAATGTCAGACACACAGTCCATTTACAAGTCCGTTCTGGGTCTGAACGAAACCGGAGGCACCTAGTACCCCGCATATCCATCGATCTCCAAGTACGTCTGGACGATCACTAACTGTTTCCATCTTCTTGGGTGTACAGCCCAATCAAGATCATCAGTTATCACCCAAACGACGTGAAGACCTCCGGTCTTCGACCATCGTCTTCATCTTCGACTTATCGTCGTATCAGTTATTCAGAATGGGATAAACCCGGTCTTTCCGAATAACTCGCGTATATTTTAAATAAGTGTTACACAAACACAACATACGCCTCATTCCAATTCATTAGTCACTAACCGTAAATTAATCAAGAGAATAATCCCCCAAATATTAACCCCGAAGGCCGAAACCAACATCAGATCAATATCCAGAAAACCGTTCTGCTTGGCTAACCGACAGTTAGTTTCTAAATTTCACATTCATAGGAAAAGGTTCCCATTAATTTTATCCAAGATAAATTCCTTGAATTTATTCTTTATTCTATTTTTGAATCTCAATTCAAACTAGTCGGGATTAGCGAACCTTACCGAAGTAATCATTTGTTTTAATTTCCCAATCCCAACCTATTTATCCCATGAAGTAAAACTGGTAATACTTCATATCTAACACCACAGTGTTATCGGTAAATTCAATTACCATTTCACGTTCACATCTAATTAAAGATTTAACTATCGCCTGGAGCAAAACTGGTGATACTCCATTTCGATTATTTCAATCTAATTAAAGATTCATTAAAACTCCACTTAGTTTTAATCTTTGACTGGGTTAAAGAATCAGTGTCATTTAAAAACACGGTTCACGATAAACCCAAAATCACATTCATTAATTATCGGGTTAAAGAACGAGTGTTGTTTAAAACACTGTTCACGATAAACCCAAAAATCAATATCAATTCAATCCCAATTAAATATCATTTAATTGGTACACTTCATTAAATCTAAATAAAAAGATTTAATCGTTTCTCAACTGGGTTCAAGAACAGTGTTAGTGAAGACACCATTCACGACAAACCCAAATCACATTTGATATTAAATACAAGGCTCTGAATAGAAAATATCCCGGCTTATATTCAATATCAAATTCTACGATTAACAAATGTCGTATTGGAAATAACGATATAAATATATATATCTTTCAAATTTCCGTAACAACACCTGTATAATCACGAATTTCAACATCGAAATATTCCGAAGACAATTTCGATTCAAATCCATTCCAATGCAATCATTGGAAATTTTGGTTATTTTTAAAACCCTTTTCGAATTCAATTTATTTATTTAAAAATAAATAGAATTATAATTCTAGTTCAAAACTAGTTCATTTCGATAAAAATCTATTTTTATCTTTTCAAATATGGAGTTTTTCATCCCAATTCTTTCTAAATCATTTCTTATGATTTTACACAAATTATTACTATTTTTAATAATTTTATCAAGGCCCGTACAGTCGATTTCCATCAATGGCCATCGAACTGCACTTACAGCGACCTTTTTCGAATTTGATTTGGACATAATTCCAAATCCAACCGTTAGATTTCAAATTTCTAATATTCGTTAGAAAGCTCTTTTCGATTCGAACCCAACGGTTCCGGTTTTAGGAGAATCCGACGGTCGGATCTCCCGTAATGCCCGTTTGAAATAAATGGTCGAAATTCACGAACTGCCGCGGCGCGGCGCGTTCTATTCAGGCCATTATATTATATATATAATATATATAATATATACTTCGTCGATTTCTATTCAAAACGAATTATATAAATAGTTTAAAAATCGTTTCAAAACCTATTTCAACTTCCATTTCAATTCAAAGCAAAATTGAATTCTTCTTTATAAATTCGTTTCAAAATTCATTTCTATTCAATTCAAATTTCAATTCAATTTGAATTCATTTCAATTTGCTTTCAATTCATTTTGAATTCGTTTTCAATTCAATTCATTTCGAAATCGTTTTCAATTCAATTCACTTTGAATTCGTTTTCAATTCAATTCATTTCGAAATCGTTTTCAATTCAATTCATTTCGAAATCGTTTTCAATTCAATTCACTTTGAATTCGTTTTCAATTCAATTCATTTCGAAATCGTTTTCAATTCAATTCACTTTGAATTCGTTTTCAATTCAATTCATTTCGAAATCGTTTTCAATTCAATTCATTTCGAAATCGTTTTCAATTCAATTCATTTCGAAATCGTTTTCAATTCAATTCATTTCGAAATCGTTTTCAATTCAATTCATTTCGAAATCATTTTCAATTCAATTCACTTTGAATTCGTTTTCAATTCAATTCATTTCGAAATCGTTTTCAATTCAATTCATTTCGAAATCGTTTTCAATTCAATTCACTTTGAATTCGTTTTCAATTCAATTCATTTCGAAATCGTTTTCAATTCAATTCATTTCGAAATCGTTTTCAATTCAATTCACTTCGAAATCGTTTTAAAATCGATATAAATATCGTTCACGTCAAAATGGCGTCAATCTAATCAACACGGCTTCATAAATTTCTATTTTCAAATATTCTATTTCAAATATTTCTTTTTCAAAATAGTTGTTATTATCAAAATATTTCGTTCAACACATGACCAATCTCAATGAATGAGTACTGTCAACACATGAACTTTTATTTTATAATATTCTTTATTTTTCAAATTGGAATGAGGCCCAATCAATTACCATATAAAGTTAATTATATGGATTTTCATACAACACATGTATATAATGACATTGAAAATAATCAACCATCAACCAAAGTGCACTACACTGTATAAGCATCAAATATAGATATTCAACGCTTATAACAGCCTGTCAATCAATCGATCGACATATTTAATCAATCAGGATGAGTGAACTTCAAATTTCATCCCAACACCCGTGTGGGGTTTCAAACAATCAACCGCATATTTTATTTGTGCAGTTGGGCGATGTGTGAAATTTATCGACCCAATCAATATCAGTCAAATCAGTGTATATACAAACAAATCAGCCGATTTGTTTATAACTATTCATTTATTCACATTCACGTTAAAAATTATATTTTTAACGATAAAACATTATATTTCAACCTATTTTAGAAAATTTCGGCGGCATAACGGCACGATACTAGAAACGGGACAAGGCCTAGCCTTATCCCCGGTCTAGTGAAGGCCCACGCCATTCACACATCAATCAAACCATTCAATTTCACCAAACAATTCAAATTCACATCCAATCATATAACTAATCTATGCAGCCAAACAAACAAGTCCATGGTCTTTGGACGATTGTGTCGGGTGCTACTAAGCACCGTCTGCATCCTAGTATATATATATATATATATAAATAGAAATGAAATTGAAAGGTGAGAAATTCTCACAGATAGCTATCCTAGCTCCACGGCTCTTCATTTGCAGAAGTCTTCGTCGTTTCGCCTTTTTGTCACCTTCGTTGCCCAAGGCCACTATATATATAAAAATTGAATTTTTATTTCAAAGTTCCATATATAAAAATCGAATTTTTACTTCAAAGTTCAATATATAAAAATCGAATTTTGACTTCAAAGTTCAATATATAAAAATCGAATTTTTACTTCAAAGTTCAATATATAAAAATCGAATTTTGACTTTTGCTTTCAACATATAAAAATATGATTTTTACTTTTGCAAGTTCAAATCTTTTTCTACTAAAAGATTAAACCTTTTTTTTCCTATTTTAAAGTTCAAAATAAAATCAGTTTTTCTCTTTTATAAAAATGCAGTTTTTAGTTTCTTTTAAAAAAAAAAACAGTTTTTAAAATCTTATAAAAGAAACAGTTTTTGCTCTTTTAAAAAAAATGCAGTTTTAATTTTCTTTAAAAAAAAATGCAGTTTTAAAATCTTTCATAAAATCTGTTTTACTTTCTTTTTTTTAAAAATAGTTTTAACATTCCTTAAACAAAAAAAACAGTTTAAAATAAAATAAAATAAAAAAACACAGGGACTTACAGGGGGGGGTTCGTCGGAGGAGGATGGTAGGGGGGGGGTCGGCGTCAGACTTTCGCGTCGGAGGGTGGTGGCCGAGGCTGTCTCGAATCGGTGGTGGGGGATGGAGCTGAGGAGCTCGGCGGCGTTAGAGGAGGTCGAAGAGGGCTCGGTGTCGCTTAGGGTTTGTGGGCCTTCAATGCACCGAGGAGAGAGAGGATCAAGAGGAAGAGGGGGGGGGCGCCTGGGCGGATGCGGGGTGGCGAGGTACTGGCGATCGACAGTCGCCATTTTTTTTTTTTTTTTATCAGTGAACCCGATATCGGGTTTGGAAGAGAGAAGGGGGGGCGTTGACCCCCTTTTTCTATTTTTTTTATTATTATTATTATTTTTTTAAATTATCCCCAAAAAGTAACTTTTATTCTCGAACCCGAAACGAGACCCACCGACTGTCGTCCCTAGCGTTTTACCCCCATTCCGAACACAATGGGATATGTATCGTCGGCCAATTCGATTGTTTCGATGGGTTTTTTTATTCAAATTCAAGTATAAATCTATATATATTCAATTTGAACTTACATTTCAAATTACCGGGGTCACATACTAACTAGAAAAATTCCAGAAAAATATTTTCTATCTTCGTATTGACGATACGGTCCTAACAAAACTAGTTTCGTCGAATTCTGAGACCGTTTGAAAAATGGCCAATTTCCAGTCGATTAAAATCAACTGAAACTGGTCAAACGCGTTTTCCTTTGCCACGCTCACATATTGATTCGAAAAATTATGAAATTTGGAATCTAGCAATAACTCGACATCACGGACCCAACAAAACTGGTTTCGTCGAAATCCGAGGTCGTTTGCAAAATGTCCATTTTTAAGGGCCTGAATTCCACAGCGACTATTCAGAATTTTCAACTGGACATATCTTTTGATTCCCGATATGAAATCTTGATAATTCGGATTCGTTGGAAAGATATTACCAATTAGATCATAATGTTTTTGGTTTCACTAAAATCCGGATTGTTTTGCACCCGGTACATTCAATTGAAATTTGAAATCGAATTATCGAACTACCGCGCCATTTTCAATTCTATTTATAATTATATATAAATATTTATATTCTAACGACGGCGTATATAATATATACGTCGAATTCTATTCAAAATAAATTTTCTCGTCGATATTATTTAAAATAATTCATTTTAAATAATTAAAATTCGATAAAATTGCCAAAATAAAAATTTTAAACTGGCCCAGATTTTACGGGTTGTTACAATTACTTCGGTAAGGTGCGCTAATCCCGACTAGTTTGGATAAACCTTAATTTGGTTTGGATTGATATCCAAAGGTAGATTAAAGAATAAATTTAAAGAATTTATCTTTGATAAAATTAATGGGAACATTTCCCAAAGGATATGAATATTTAAATAAAAGAATATTCAGAATTGGAATGAGGCGTATGTTGTGTTTTTATAGCACTTGTTTATTATATATGCGAGTTATTCGGAAAGACCGGGTTTATCCCATTCTGAATAATTGAATCGACGACGAGTCGACGATGAAGATGGTGGTTGAAGACCGGAGGTCTTCACATCGTTTGGATGATTACTGATGTCTTGATTGGGCTGTACACCCAAGATGAGGTAATAAGTGGAGATCGTCCAAACGTACTTGGAGATCGACCGGACATGCGAGGACCTCTCTCCTGTATTGGACATATGGGACGAGGAATAAGGTGCCTCCAGTTTGGTTCAGAGCCAGAACAAACTTGTAAATGGATGTGTGTTTGACATCGGATTTCATTCTAAGTGATTAATAGACATCGGTTGCATAGCGTGGGTTGCCTATGTAGCATGCTGGGATGCAAATGATCGAGGCTTCTGTTGAAAAGCAGAGTCTTGTGGTTGATGATCAAAGCACGGCTTTAATATAGCATAGCTTTGTATATAACGTTAATTCGCGAGCCTCACACCCCGATGTGAACCAGAAACGGGAGGGGACATCAGGGAGGACATGCGTTTCTTTCTAGCTAGGAGTGGTGTCTGGGTTTGCAAGCCCGGACATTTTACTTATGTGTATGATGGAAAGCGAGGTGCCTTGGTTATATCGGTCACTCAAGCTATGACCTGAGGCTCGACCTAGAGAGTCTTGAAGCGGTAAGGACGATCCCTTGCCTTGGTTCACAGACAGAAATCCAACTTCCAATACGTGACATTTCAGTTTTGATTGTAGAGCCTAGTATTGGCGACATGATAGATGGTACCCATGCCGCCTATGATTGATACATTTATATTTGAAGTTGTTTTATACACTATGCACTTATAATAGTATCAAAATGATTTGTTTTAAACGTACCAAGCATGTTTGGCTATTACAAGGGAAACCCTATTCTCCGGCTTGCGTTGCATTGTGTGATGGGACATGGGTCTTATAATAGCTTCATTTTTTTCAAAAAGCGTTGTGCTGTTTGTTTATGCACTAGTATTCTCGGGTGAAAACCCGTTCCGTGTTATATGGCGTGGTCCCTTGATTTACTTTATTTTAAAGTAAAGTTTTAATTAACTGTTTTAGTTCTCACACCAGTCACATGACTGACCTGGAGTTTATTGTTTTAACCTAAACTCTGGGTGCCCTATTTTCCACACGGGCAGCTAGTAGTTTTGGTTTTGCAGATTTATGTTCACAGGATCCAGGTTTACAGCTGGACTGATATTCGAAAAGCTCTGTATCCGTTTATCTCTTTTAGTTGTGTTTTATATTATTTTCCGCTGCATTGTAAATTGTAAATCTCTAATATTTATCAAATGTATATCATTTGTTCATGCTCTGTATATTCTTGTACTCTGATGTAAATTGTTGTAATAAGCAATGAAATGTTCTTCTGTTTGTGTTCTGATTTTTCGTGTTCTCATACAATCCGTTCTTTCTCTTCTCTTCAGAGACCGGGGAAGTTCGGGTCGTCACAGTTGGTATCAGAGCTTTGATTTATAGAGCTCGAGAACAAGGCATATTAGAACTAAATGAAAGAATTCATCAGTGATTGGATTAGTAATATCTAATAGGAATGACTCGTTAGAGATAGGGTCAATAGTATCCTAGAATGAGTCCGAAGGGTATTATTTTTAAAATAAAAATGAAAACAAATTTTGTTTTCAAAATTTAAACTTTATAATATGTATTTGAATATTTATTTTATATTGAATTTGGACAATCAAGTTTATAGAGATTTTAATATACCTCTGATCCACGTGTATTTGAAGTCTCAAATATACTAGACAGATATAGAATCACACTCTAGTCGCCCGAGAATGATTCTGATGATGGGTACCCATCATTAGTGTTATGTTCGAGTTTCGAAAGTGGGATTTCTATATATTTCCAATCGACTTGTGTGAGAACCAAAACTAGATATGGTTTATTGTTGTGAATTGGCATCAAAGACATGATTTTATATATGTATATCGAAGTTATGACTTTGAAAATTTAATCAACTAATTGATTGCTGGTTGTGTTGTTTGATTGTTGGTTTGATTAATTAAAATTTTGAACCATTATGCCAAATTGAATCAAATATTGTACTGAATTGGAAATTGTTTAGAAATGCATACATGTATATATACACATTGTTGAATAGGTTATGGATAAACTGCTTTATGCCCGAAAAATAGGTACGTGTTTACTATTTTTCTTTTTCTTTTAAAGAGTTTATGAGCCTAAGGCTGGCCGCTTGGCATTTTCTTTTTCTTTTAAAGAGTTTATGAGCCTAAGGCTGGCCGCTTGGCATTTTCTTTTTCTTTTGGATGGATGAGGGCCCTGTGAGGCTAGTTGCGGTTTTAAATGTCTCCCCGTACAAAGGAGGTTATGGCGAATTTTTTCAAAAATTTAGGGTGTTAGCCAAATTTTTGAAGAATCGGAAAATTCTTCGAAACTGAAAAGTTGAAGAATGAAAGCCAGAATGAAAGTTGAGTTGGTTTGTAAAACAACTTTAATCTCCATTCCTTTTCGAGGACGAAAAGATTTTAAGTGGGGGAAATTGTAACAACCCGAAAAATCAGAACCAATTTAAATTTTTTATTTTGGCAATTTTAATGAATTTTGAATATTTAAAATGATTTATTTTAAATAATAACGACTAGAAATTTTTTTGAATAGAATTAGAACTTATATATTTATTCGAATCGAAGTTATAATATAAATATTTATTTTAATTATAAAAGGAATTGGAAATGGCGCGGTAGTTTGAAAATTCGATTTCAAATTTCAAATGAATGTACAAGATTCAAAATAAACCGGATTTTAGTGTAATAACCCGAAAATCTGGGCCAGTTTAAAATTTTTATTTTGGCTATTTTAGCGAATTTTGATTATTTAAAATGAATTATTTTAAATAATATCGTCGAGAAAATTTATTTTGAATAGAATTCGACGTATATATTATACGCGTCGTCGTTAGAATATAAATATTTATATATAATTATAAATAGAATTGAAAATGGCGCGGTAGTTCGATAATTCGATTTCAAACTTCAATTGAATGTACCGGGTGCAAAACAATCCGGATTTTAGTGAAACCAGAAATCATAGGATCTATTTGATAGTATCTTTCCAACGAATCCGAAAAATCAAAATTTCGTAGCGAGAATCAAAAGATATGTCCAGTTGAAAATTCTGAATAGTCGCTATGGAATTCAGGCCCTTAAAAATAGACATTTTGCAAACGACCTCGGATTTCGACGAAACCAGTTTTGTTGGGTCCGTGATGTCAAGTTATTGCTAGATTCCAAATTTCATAATTTTTCGAATCAATATGTGAGCGTGGCAAGGGAAAACGCGTTTGACCAGTTTCAGTTGATTTTAATCGACTTGAAATTGGCCATTTTTCCAACGGTCTCAGAATTCGACGGAACTAGTTTTGTTAGGACCGTATCGTCAATACGAAGCTAGAAAATATTTTTCTGGAATTTTTCGAGTTAGTATGTGACCCCGGTAAATTGAAATACACGTTTAAAATTCAATATAGTGATTTAAATGTAAATTCAAAGGAAACTGATTCAAGCAATCGAATCAGCTTGCGATATATATCCCATTGTGTTCGGAATGGGGGTAAAACGCTATGGGCGACAGGCGGTGGGCCTCGTTACGAGGTCATATGTAAAAGTCAACTATTAGCAAATAAAATAATTAAAAAATTAAAAAAAAAATAATATCTCTTCCTCCCCCCTTAAAACCTTCTGGCCCCCCCGATCATTCATCTGCGAATCGAAATAATAAAAAAAAAAACCTCGTGCCAGGAGATCGTCGCGCCGCCTCCAACTGACCCGCCACCGTCGGCCTAGCCGCCGTGCCCTCCCTCTGGTCTAGCGCCTCCCTAATCGGCCATCCCCCTCTTCTCCTTCTTCCTTTCTCCTTCTTCAAACTCGCGAAGCCCCCAGTGATGTCCGCCGACCTTCCCCCCCCCCTTGGCCACCTCCGGCGAACTCAGAGAGACCCCCCCACGAAGACGCTGTAAGTTTTTTGTTGTTGTTATTGTTTTATTGTTTTATTTTATTTCATGATTTTAGGTTAAAACTGAAAATTGATTTTTGGTTAAAACTGAAAACTGATTTTAGATAAAACTGAAAACTGATTTTAGATTAAACTGAAAACTGATTTTTGTTAAAACTGAAAACAGATTTTTACAAATTTTATAGCATATAAAAAGTAGAATTTTATATATAAGTATAGCATAAATAAATTGGATTTTTGTTTATTAGAATGGCATATAAAGAATGGATCTTTATTGTTTGAAAAGTTTGAAAGCTTATATTTTTATATAACATGAAGTTTAGATTTTTAAATATTGAACTTCGAAGTAAAAAAAAAAGGATTTTTATATATTGAATAGCGAACTAAAAATTCGATTTTCATATATTGAATAGCGAACTAAAAATTCGATTTTTATATATTGAATAGCGAACTAAAAATTCGATTTTTATATATTGAATAGCGAACTAAAAAATTCGATTTTTATATATTGAATAGCGAACTAAAAATTCGATTTTTATATATTGAATAGCGAACTAAAATTTCGATTTTTATATATTGAATAGCGAACTAAAAAATTCGATTTTTATATATTGAATAGCGAACTAAAAATTCGATTTTCATATATTGAATAGCGAACTAAAAATTCGATTTTTATATATTGAATAGCGAAGTAAAAATTCGATTTTTACATAGGTAGTGAAAGCGGGCAACGAAGATGCGATGGCGTTGAAGATTTCTCTAAATGAAGTGCCGTGGAGCTAGGATAGCTATATGTGAGAATTTCTCACCTTTCAAATTCTTTTTCTAGTTATATATATATACTAGGATGCAGACGGTGCTTAGTAGCACCCGACACAATCGTCCACAGACCATGGACTTGTTTGTTTGGTTGCATAGATTAGTTATATGATTTGATTTGAATTTGGTTGTTTGGTGATTTGATTGATGTGTGAATGGCGTGGGCCTTCACTAGACCGGGGATAAGGCTAGGCCTTGTCCCGTTTCTAGTATCGTGTCGTTATGCCGCCGAAATTTTCTAAAATATGTTAGAAAAATAAAAATATCATTTTATTGTGTAAATGAATTGAATAGAAATTCATAGGTTGAAATAAAATGTTTTATCGTTAGAAATATAATTTTTAACGTGAATGTGAATAAATATTCATTTACAAACCGGACGGTTTGTTTATGTACACCTATTTGAATAACAGTGATTGGGACGATAAATTTTACACATCGCCCAACTGCACAAATAAAATATGCGTGTGATTGTTTGAAACCCCACACGGGTGTTGGGATGAAATTTGAAGTTCACTCATCCTGATTTATTAAATATGTCGATCGATTGATTGACAGGCTGTTATAAGCGTTAGATATTTATATTTGATGCTTATACAGTGTAGTGCACTTTGGTTGATGGTTGATTATTCTTCAATGCTATTACATGTGTGTAATGTATGAAAATCCATATAATTAACTTTATATGGTAATTGATTGGGCCTCATTCCAATTTGAAAAATAAAGAATATTATAAAATAAAAGTTCATGTGTTGACAGTACTCATTCATTGAGATTGGTCATGTGTTGAACGAAATATTTTAGTAATAAAATTTGCACCTTTAATATCAATATAAAATAAAAGTTCATGTGTTGACAGTACTCATTCATTGAGATTGGTCATGTGTTGAACGAAATATTTTGATAATAACAACTATTTTGAAAATAGAAATTTATGAAGCCGTGTTGATTAGATTGACGCCATTTTGACGTGAACGATATTTATTTCGATTTTAACGATTTCGAAATGAATTGAATTGAAAACGATTTCGAAATGGATTGAATTGAAAACGAATTCAAATTGAAATGAAAGCAAATTGAAATGAATTCAAATTGAATTGAAATTTGAATTGAATAGAAATGAATTTTTAAACGAATTTATAAGGAAGAATTCAATTTTGATTTGAATTGAAAAGAAAGTTGAAATTGCTTTTGAAACGATTTCAAAACTATTTATATAATTCGTTTTAAATAGAAATCGACGAAATATATTATATATATATTATATATATAATATAATGGCCTGAATAGAACGCGCCGCGCCGCGGCAGTTCGTGAAATTCGACCATTTATTTCAAACGGACATTACGGGAGATCCGACCGTCGGATTCTCCTAAAACCGGAACCGTTGGGTTCGTATCGAAAAGAGCTTTCTAACGAATATTAGAAATTTGAAATCTAACGGTTGGATTTGGAATTATGTCCAAATCAAATTTGAAAAAGGTCGCTGTAAGTGCAGTTCGATGACCGTTAATGGAAATCGACTGTACAGGCCTCGATAAAATTATTAAAAATAGTAATAATTTGTGTAAAATCATAAGAAATGATTTAGAAAGGATTGGGATGAAAAACTCCATATTTGAAAAGATAAAAATAGATTTTTATCGAAATGAACTAGTTTTGAACTAGAATTATAATTCTATTTATTTTTAAATAAATAAATTGAACTTGAAATGGTTTTGAAAATAACCAGAATATCCAATGATTGCATTGGAATGGATTTGAATCGAAATTGTCTTCGGAATATTTCGATGTTGGAATTCGTGATTATACAGATGTTGTTATGGAAATTTGAAAGATATATATTTATATCGTTATTTCCAATACGACATTTGTTAGTCGTAGAATTTGATATTGAATATAAGCCGATATATTTTCTATTCAGAGCCTTGTATTGAATATCGAATGTGATTTGGGTTTGTCGTGAATGGTGTCTTCACTAACACTGTTCTTGAACCCAGTTGAGAAAAGATTAAATCTTTTTATTTAGATTTAATAAAGTGTACCAATTAAACAATATTTAATTGGAATGGAATTGATATTGATTTTTGGGTTTATTGTGAACAGTGTTTTAAACAACACTCGTTCTTTAACCCGATAATTAATGAATGTGATTTTTGGGTTTATCGTGAACAGTGTTTTAAAATAACACTTGTTCTTTAACCCGATAATTAATGGAATGTGATTTGGGTTTATCGTGAACCGTGTTTTAAATGACACTGATTCTTTAACCCAGTCGAAGATTAAAACTAAGTGGAGTTTTAATGAATCTTTAATTAGATTGAAATGATCGAAAATGGAGTATCACCAGTTTTGCTCCAGGCGATAGTTAAATCTTTAATTAGATTTGAACGTGAAATGGTAATTGAATTTAACGATAACACTGTGGTGTTAGATATGAAGTATTACCAGTTTTACTTCATGGGATGAATAGGTTGGGATGGGGAAATTAAAATAAATGATTACTTCGGTAAGGTTCGCTAATCCCGACTAGTTTGAATTGAGATTCAAAAATAGAATAAAGAATAAATTCAAGGAATTTATCTTGGATAAAATTAATGGGAACCTTTCCCTATGAACGTGAAATTTAGAAACTAACTGTCGGTTAGCCAAGCAGAATGGTTTTCTGAATATTGATCTGATGTTGGTTTCGGCCTTCGGGGTTAATATTTGGGGAATTATTCTCTTGATTAATTTACGGTTAGTGACTAATGAATTGGAATGAGGCGTATGTTGTGTTTGTGTAACACTTATTTAAAATATACGCGAGTTATTCGGAAAGACCGGGTTTATCCCATTCTGAATAACTGATACGACGATAAGTCGAAGATGAAGACGATGGTCGAAGACCGGAGGTCTTCACGTCGTCTGGGTAATTACTGATGATCTTGATTGGGCTGTACACCCAAGAAGATGGAAACAGTTAGTGATCGTCCAGACGTACTTGGAGATCGATGGATATGCGGGGTACTAGGTGCCTCCGGTTTCGTTCAGACCCAGAACGAACTTGTAAATGGACTGTGTGTCTGACATTGGATTTTAGTCCGTGTGATTGATCTCTATTAAATATATATCTGTTTGGCGGCGGAGAATTTATTCTCTTGCTTAACGCCCTTCTCTGAGACGTACGAGCTCAGGGGTTATATATTGATGGATATCAATTGCATGGAGTGAATTGCCTGTGTGGCATGCCTAAGTGGCAAATGATCAAGGCTTCTGTTGAAAAGCAAAGTCTTGTGGTTGATGATCGAAGCAAGGCCTTTGTGGCGTAGCTTTGTGTAACGTTTACTTCGCGAGTTTCACACCCGGTATGAACCAAAAACGGGAGACGGACCTCAGGGGGGACATGCGTTTTCTTTCTAGTTATGAGTGGCGTCAGTGCTTGAACTGGCTGACGAGTTTGACTCATGTGGATATTGCTTATTATTACTTGCTGAAAAGCGAGGCGCCTCGTGATATCGGTTTCGGCCGATGCTTCTGGTCGGCTGACGGGCCAGGCTTACGCCCCAAAGGGCGGAGAAACGTATTGTTCAGGCATTATAATCCACATCGGTGGACCGGCCCTGACGATCCAGGGGGCAGTTGCGGCTGTTCCTGAGACACGGACTAGAGTGTCTCGAATCGGTAGAGGATCTTGCCCCTAGCCTCGGTTCATACCATAAATGATAACCCAATTTCCAATACGTGTATTGCGGTTTTAATTGTAGAACTAGTATGGCGACATGATATATGGTACCCATGCCGCCTATGATTGATACTTATGATTTGAAGTTGTTTTATACACTATGCACTGACTATAGTATCAAACGATTTGTTTTAACCGTATCAGGCATTCTTTGGCTGTTATAAGGGAAAACCCTATCCTCGGCTGCGTTGCATTGTGTGATGGGACCTGGGTCTTATAACAGCTTCATTTTTCTTTATTTAGCATTGCGCTGTTATGTTTTATGCACTGGTATTCTTGGGAGGAAACCCGTTCCGTGTTATACGGCGTGGTCCCTTGATTTACCTAATGATTTAAAATAAAGATTAATAACTGTTTTAGTTCTCACACCAGTCACATGACTGACCTGGAGTTTATTGTTTTGACCTAAACTCTGGGTGCCCCTATTTTGACACGGGCAGCTAGTAGTTTTGGTTTTGCAGATTTATATTCACAGGATCCTGGTTTACAGCTGGAACGATATCCGGAAAGCTTTGTATCCGTATATCTACTTCTAGTTGTGTATTGTATTATTTTCCGCTGCTGTGTATTTAAATGTAAATTAAATCTCTGATATTTCTGTGTAATGTTCATTTATACTCTGTATATTCTTGTAATCTGATGCATTGTTGTAATATACAATGAAATGTTCTTCTGTATGAGTTTTGATGTGGCTTGTTCTCGAACTATCCGACGCTTTCCTTTACGGGGAAGTTACGGGTCTTCACAGTTGGTATCAGAGCTTTGGTTTACAAAGCAGAGAACAAGGCACATTAGAACCATACGAAAGAATTCATCAGATATTGGATTAGTAATATCCAATGGGAATGACTCGTTAGAGATAGGATCAGTAGTATCCTAGAACGAGTGTGAAGAGTATATTTTTGAAAATGAAAACAATTTTTGTTTTGAAAATTAAAAATCAATTATTCGTATTTGATTATTTATTTTATATTGATATGGACAATCCAGTATATATAGATTTTGCGTATACGTCTGATCCGCGTGTATTCGAAATTTTAATATACTGGATAGATATAGAATTACACTCTAATCGCCAGGAGAGGATTTTGATGATGGAGCTCCATCATTAGAATTTATGTTCGAGTGACGAAAGTGGGCTTTCTATATATTTCCTATTGACTGGTGTGAGAACCAAAATTAGATAGGGCCTATTGTTGTGATTTGGCATCAAAAACATGATTTTTTGTATATGTATCAAATTTATGAATTTGAAACGTTAATCCACTAATTGATTGATGTTTATGATGTTTGTTTAATTGTTTGATAATTTTGAACCATTATGCCTAACTGAATCAAATATTGACTTGTATTGAAATTTGGTCGCATTTGCTTGCATATACATGTATATCATTGAACAGGTCATAGCAAGGAGGCTAGAGCTGAGAATAAAATTTGTTTGCCCGACAAATAGGTACATGTTTACTACATAATTTACTGTTTTGTTTGGGTGATGATGATTTTATGAGCCTATTGGCTAGCCGTTTGGCTTTTTCTTTTTCTTTTTGAGATCTGAAGGACCGGGGAAGCTATTTGAAATTCCCCGATGCTCCCGGTGCAGGGGAGGTTATGGCGAAATTTTTCGAAAATTTAGGGAGTTAGCCAAATTTTTGAAATTTTGAAAATTCTCAGAAACTGAAAAGTTGGAGAATGGAAGCCAGATCGAACGTAGAGCTGAATAATCAAACCACTTTCGACTTTGTTCCTTTTCGGGGACGAAAAGTTTTAAGTGGGGGAGATTGTAATAACCCGAAAATCTGGGCCAGTTTAAAATTTTTATTTTGGCTATTTTAGCGAATTTTGATTATTTAAAATGAATTATTTTAAATAATATCGTCGAGAAAATTTATTTTGAATAGAATTCGACGTATATATTATACGCGTCGTCGTTAGAATATAAATATTTATATATAATTATAAATAGAATTGAAAATGGCGCGGTAGTTCGATAATTCGATTTCAAACTTCAATTGAATGTACCGGGTGCAAAACAATCCGGATTTTAGTGAAACCAGAAATCATAGGATCTATTTGATAGTATCTTTCCAACGAATCCGAAAAATCAAAATTTCGTAGCGAGAATCAAAAGATATGTCCAGTTGAAAATTCTGAATAGTCGCTATGGAATTCAGGCCCTTAAAAATAGACATTTTGCAAACGACCTCGGATTTCGACGAAACCAGTTTTGTTGGGTCCGTGATGTCAAGTTATTGCTAGATTCCAAATTTCATAATTTTTCGAATCAATATGTGAGCGTGGCAAGGGAAAACGCGTTTGACCAGTTTAAGTTGATTTTAATCGACTTGAAATTGGCCATTTTTCCAACGGTCTCAGAATTCGACGGAACTAGTTTTGTTAGGACCGTATCGTCAATACGAAGCTAGAAAATATTTTTCTGGAATTTTTCGAGTTAGTATGTGACCCCGGTAAATTGAAATACACGTTTAAAATTCAATATAGTGATTTAAATGTAAATTCAAAGGAAACTGATTCAAGCAATCGAATCAGCTTGCGATATATATCCCATTGTGTTCGGAATGGGGGTAAAACGCTATGGGCGACAGGCGGTGGGCCTCGTTACGAGGTCATATGTAAAAGTCAACTATTAGCAAATAAAATAATTAAAAAATTAAAAAAATAAATAAATAATATCTCTTCCTCCCCCCTTAAAACCTTCTGGCCCCCCCAATCATTCATCTGCGAATCGAAATAATAATAAAAAAAAAACCTCGTGCCAGGAGATCGTCGCGCCGCCTCCAACTGACCCGCCACCGTCGGCCTAGCCGCCGTGCCCTCCCTCTGGTCTAGCGCCTCCCTAATCGGCCATCCCCCTCTTCTCCTTCTTCCTTTCTCCTTCTTCAAACTCGCGAAGCCCCCAGTGATGTCCGCCGACCTTCCCCCCCCCCTTGGCCACCTCCGGCGAACTCAGAGAGACCCCCCCCCCCCGAAGACGCTGTAAGTTTTTTTTGTTGTTATTGTTTTATTGTTTTATTTTATTTCATGATTTTAGGTTAAAACTGAAAATTGATTTTTGGTTAAAACTGAAAACTGATTTTAGATAAAACTGAAAACTGATTTTAGATTAAACTGAAAACTGATTTTTGTTAAAACTGAAAACAGATTTTTACAAATTTTATAGCATATAAAAAGTAGAATTTTATATATAAGTATAGCATAAATAAATTGGATTTTTGTTTATTAGAATGGCATATAAAGAATGGATCTTTATTGTTTGAAAAGTTTGAAAGCTTATATTTTTATATAACATGAAGTTTAGATTTTTAAATATTGAACTTCGAAGTAAAAAAAAAGGATTTTTATATATTGAATAGCGAACTAAAAATTCGATTTTCATATATTGAATAGCGAACTAAAAATTCGATTTTTATATATTGAATAGCGAACTAAAAATTTGATTTTTATATATTGAATAGCGAACTAAAAAAATCGATTTTTATATATTGAATAGCGAACTAAAAATTCGATTTTTATATATTGAATAGCGAACTAAAATTTCGATTTTTATATATTGAATAGCGAACTAAAAAATTCGATTTTTATATATTGAATAGCGAACTAAAAATTCGATTTTCATATATTGAATAGCGAACTAAAAATTCGATTTTTATATATTGAATAGCGAAGTAAAAATTCGATTTTTACATAGGTAGTGAAAGCGGGCAACGAAGATGCGATGGCGTTGAAGATTTCTCTAAATGAAGTGCCGTGGAGCTAGGATAGCTATATGTGAGAATTTCTCACCTTTCAAATTCTTTTTCTAGTTATATATATATACTAGGATGCAGACGGTGCTTAGTAGCACCCGACACAATCGTCCACAGACCATGGACTTGTTTGTTTGGTTGCATAGATTAGTAATATGATTTGATTTGAATTTGGTTGTTTGGTGATTTGATTGATGTGTGAATGGCGTGGGCCTTCACTAGACCGGGGATAAGGCTAGGCCTTGTCCCGTTTCTAGTATCGTGCCGTTATGCCGCCGAAATTTTCTAAAATATGTTAGAAAAATAAAAATATCATTTTATTGTGTAAATGAATTGAATAGAAATTCATAGGTTGTAATAAAATGTTTTATCGTTAGAAATATAATTTTTAACGTGAATGTGAATAAATATTCATTTACAAACCGGACGGTTTGTTTATGTACACCTATTTGAATGACAGTGATTGGGACGATAAATTTTACACATCGCCCAACTGCACAAATAAAATATGCGTGTGATTGTTTGAAACCCCACACGGGTGTTAGGATGAAATTTGAAGTTCACTCATCCTGATTTATTAAATATGTCGATCGATTGATTGACAGGCTGTTATAAGCGTTAGATATTTATATTTGATGCTTATACAGTGTAGTGCACTTTGGTTGATGGTTGATTATTCTTCAATGCTATTACATGTGTGTAATGTATGAAAATCCATATAATTAACTTTATATGGTAATTGATTGGGCCTCATTCCAATTTGAAAAATAAAGAATATTATAAAATAAAAGTTCATGTGTTGACAGTACTCATTCATTGAGATTGGTCATGTGTTGAACGAAATATTTTAGTAATAAAATTTGCACCTTTAATATCAATATAAAATAAAAGTTCATGTGTTGACAGTACTCATTCATTGAGATTGGTCATGTGTTGAACGAAATATTTTGATAATAACAACTATTTTGAAAATAGAAATTTATGAAGCCGTGTTGATTAGATTGACGCCATTTTGACGTGAACGATATTTATATCGATTTTAACGATTTCGAAATGAATTGAATTGAAAACAATTTCGAAATGGATTGAATTGAAAACGAATTCAAATTGAAATGAAAGCAAATTGAAATGAATTCAAATTGAATTGAAATTTGAATTGAATAGAAATGAATTTTTAAACGAATTTATAAGGAAGAATTCAATTTTGATTTGAATTGAAAAGAAAGTTGAAATTGCTTTTGAAACGATTTCAAAACTATTTATATAATTCGTTTTAAATAGAAATCGACGAAATATATTATATATATATATATTATATATATATAATATAATGGCCTGAATAGAACGCGCCGCGCCGCGGCAGTTCGTGAAATTCGACCATTTATTTCAAACGGACATTACGGGAGATCCGACCGTCGGATTCTCCTAAAACCGGAACCGTTGGGTTCGTATCGAAAAGAGCTTTCTAACGAATATTAGAAATTTGAAATCTAACGGTTGGATTTGGAATTATGTCCAAATCAAATTTGAAAAAGGTCGCTGTAAGTGCAGTTCGATGACCGTTAATGGAAATCGACTGTACAGGCCTCGATAAAATTATTAAAAATAGTAATAATTTGTGTAAAATCATAAGAAATGATTTAGAAAGGATTGGGATGAAAAACTCCATATTTGAAAAGATAAAAATAGATTTTTATCGAAATGAACTAGTTTTGAACTAGAATTATAATTCTATTTATTTTTAAATAAATAAATTGAACTTGAAATGGTTTTGAAAATAACCAGAATATCCAATGATTGCATTGGAATGGATTTGAATCGAAATTGTCTTCGGAATATTTCGATGTTGGAATTCGTGATTATACAGATGTTGTTATGGAAATTTGAAAGATATATATTTATATCGTTATTTCCAATACGACATTTGTTAGTCGTAGAATTTGATATTGAATATAAGCCGATATATTTTCTATTCAGAGCCTTGTATTGAATATCGAATGTGATTTGGGTTTGTCGTGAATGGTGTCTTCACTAACACTGTTCTTGAACCCAGTTGAGAAAAGATTAAATCTTTTTATTTAGATTTAATGAAGTGTACCAATTAAACAATATTTAATTGGAATGGAATTGATATTGATTTTTGGGTTTATTGTGAACAGTGTTTTAAACAACACTCGTTCTTTAACCCGATAATTAATGAATGTGATTTTTGGGTTTATCGTGAACAGTGTTTTAAAATAACACTTGTTCTTTAACCCGATAATTAATGGAATGTGATTTGGGTTTATCGTGAACCGTGTTTTAAATGACACTGATTCTTTAACCCAGTCGAAGATTAAAACTAAGTGGAGTTTTAATGAATCTTTAATTAGATTGAAATGATCGAAAATGGAGTATCACCAGTTTTGCTCCAGGCGATAGTTAAATCTTTAATTAGATTTGAACGTGAAATGGTAATTGAATTTACCGATAACACTGTGGTGTTAGATATGAAGTATTACCAGTTTTACTTCATGGGATGAATAGGTTGGGATGGGGAAATTAAAATAAATGATTACTTCGGTAAGGTTCGCTAATCCCGACTAGTTTGAATTGAGATTCAAAAATAGAATAAAGAATAAATTCAAGGAATTTATCTTGGATAAAATTAATGGGAACCTTTCCCTATGAACGTGAAATTTAGAAACTAACTGTCGGTTAGCCAAACAGAATGGTTTTCTGAATATTGATCTGATGTTGGTTTCGGCCTTCGGGGTTAATATTTGGGGAATTATTCTCTTGATTAATTTACGGTTAGTGACTAATGAATTGGAATGAGGCGTATGTTGTGTTTGTGTAACACTTATTTAAAATATACGCGAGTTATTCGGAAAGATCGGGTTTATCCCATTCTGAATAACTGATACGACGATAAGTCGAAGATGAAGACGATGGTCGAAGACCGGAGGTCTTCACGTCGTCTGGGTAATTACTGATGATCTTGATTGGGCTGTACACCCAAGAAGATGGAAACAGTTAGTGATCGTCCAGACGTACTTGGAGATCGATGGATATGCGGGGTACTAGGTGCCTCCGGTTTCGTTCAGACCCAGAACGAACTTGTAAATGGACTGTGTGTCTGACATTGGATTTTAGTCCGTGTGATTGATCTCTATTAAATATATATCTGTTTGGCGGCGGAGAATTTATTCTCTTGCTTAACGCCCTTCTCTGAGACGTACGAGCTCAGGGG
This sequence comes from Allium sativum, assembly GCA_030737875.1. Taxonomy (NCBI): domain Eukaryota; kingdom Viridiplantae; phylum Streptophyta; class Magnoliopsida; order Asparagales; family Amaryllidaceae; genus Allium; species Allium sativum. The sequence continues at coordinate 170,276,341 of CM060923.1, forward strand.
TTATATATTGATGGATATCAATTGCATGGAGTGAATTGCCTGTGTGGCATGCCTAAGTGGCAAATGATCAAGGCTTCTGTTGAAAAGCAAAGTCTTGTGGTTGATGATCGAAGCAAGGCCTTTGTGGCGTAGCTTTGTGTAACGTTTACTTCGCGAGTTTCACACCCGGTATGAACCAAAAACGGGAGACAGACCTCAGGGGGGACATGCGTTTTCTTTCTAGTTATGAGTGGCGTCAGTGCTTGAACTGGCTGACGAGTTTGACTCATGTGGATATTGCTTATTATTACTTGCTGAAAAGCGAGGCGCCTCGTGATATCGGTTTCGGCCGATGCTTCTGGTCGGCTGACGGGCCAGGCTTACGCCCCAAAGGGCGGAGAAACGTATTGTTCAGGCATTATAATCCACATCGGTGGACCGGCCCTGACGATCCAGGGGGCAGTTGCGGCTGTTCCTGAGACACGGACTAGAGCGTCTCGAATCGGTAGAGGATCTTGCCCCTAGCCTCGGTTCATACCATAAATGATAACCCAATTTCCAATACGTGTATTGCGGTTTTAATTGTAGAACTAGTATGGCGACATGATATATGGTACCCATGCCGCCTATGATTGATACTTATGATTTGAAGTTGTTTTATACACTATGCACTGACTATAGTATCAAACGATTTGTTTTAACCGTATCAGGCATTCTTTGGCTGTTATAAGGGAAAACCCTATCCTCGGCTGCGTTGCATTGTGTGATGGGACCTGGGTCTTATAACAGCTTCATTTTTCTTTATTTAGCATTGCGCTGTTATGTTTTATGCACTGGTATTCTTGGGAGGAAACCCGTTCCGTGTTATACGGCGTGGTCCCTTGATTTACCTAATGATTTAAAATAAAGATTAATAACTGTTTTAGTTCTCACACCAGTCACATGACTGACCTGGAGTTTATTGTTTTGACCTAAACTCTGGGTGCCCCTATTTTGACACGGGCAGCTAGTAGTTTTGGTTTTGCAGATTTATATTCACAGGATCCTGGTTTACAGCTGGAACGATATCCGGAAAGCTTTGTATCTGTATATCTACTTCTAGTTGTGTATTGTATTATTTTCCGCTGCTATGTATTTAAATGTAAATTAAATCTCTGATATTTCTGTGTAATGTTCATTTATACTCTGTATATTCTTGTAATCTGATGCATTGTTGTAATATACAATGAAATGTTCTTCTGTATGAGTTTTGATGTGGCTTGTTCTCGAACTATCCGACGCTTTCCTTTACGGGGAAGTTACGGGTCTTCACATTTAGTGAAACCAAAAATATTTGAATCTGTTTGAAAATATCTTTCCAATGAATCTGAAAAATCCAAATTTCACAGCGGGAATAAAAGGTTATGCCTAGTTGAAAATTCAGAATAGTCGCTATGGAAAATATAGCCCTTAAAAGTGGAGATTTTGCAAACAACCTCCGTTTTCGACGAGACCAGTTTTGTTGGATCCGGAATGTCAAATTGTTGCTGGATTCCAATTATCATAATTTTTGGACTCAATATGTGAGTGTGGCACAGTTAAATGTGTTTTACAAATTTTAGTTGAATTTAATCGACTGGAAAATGACCGTTTTTCAAACGGTCTCCAAATTTGACGAAATTAGTTTTGTTAGGACCGTATCGTCAAAATATAGCTAGATTTATTATTCGGGAATTTTTTGAGGCAGTATGTGGCCCCAGTAAATTAAAATGTACGTTAAATTCAATATATAAGGATTTATATTTTAATTTTGATGAAAACTGATCGAAACAGTCGAATTGGCTTACCAGACATATCCCATTGTGATCGGAATGGGGGTATTTATCTAGGGGCGACAGTCGTTGCGTTTTATTTGGAATTAGGAGACTAAACAAGTTATTCGTAAATTAAATAATATTATATATATTATACCCTAGAAAAACAAGTCAAACCCCTATCCTTTTCTCCACGCGGTCAACACTGGGGAGAGCCGCCTCCATACGATTTCAATGGCCGATTTCAACGGATTTTAAATCCTTCAGATCTCTCAATCGAATAAATGATTTTGAAAATCTCTAACACCGAATCGAAGAGGCTTCTGAGTGCTCCAACCTGAACGGTGCTGATCGTTTCCAATGCGAAGGATGGTGAGTTCTCGTACCATAAACTGGCGCTGTTCGCCGTTCATCTCTGGCCAGAAAATCCCACCGAGCTCGACGAGACTGGCGGCACTTGGGGACGACGTCGAGGGCTTCCAAGTGGAGTTGTTTGATCGAAGTCCGGCTCAGCGACGAGGCGACGCGGTGAGGATGTTTTAATTGACAGTGGTTCGTGATTTCCTGATACAAATAGGAAGATGATTCTACGACAACGATTAAGTAAGCGTTGTTAATTTAGTTTAATTATAATTTAATTAGTTTAATTAAGCATTAGTTTAAATTTATAATAAGCATTGTTTTAAAGATAGAAAAATGAAAATAAGATTTTTTATATATAGGATAGTGATATAAAAATGTAATTTATATATATATATCAGCATTGTTTAATAATGTATTATTATTATTTTATATAGAAATAGCATGGTTTTATAAAATTATAAGTAGCAGGATTTTATAGAATATAAGTAGCTTGATTTTGTAAAGATATAATTTTTAGCAAAATAAAAATTGGATTTTTATTATATGAATAATGATATAAAAATATGATTTTTATATATGTAGTTGCGATATGAAAAATGTGATTTTTATTTGTTTGAATAGCGATGTAAAAATATATTTTTTATTATATATAAAGTGCTATAAAAATATAATTTTTATAATGTAGTAGCGAAATAAAAATTCGATTTTTATATATATGATAGCAAAATAAAAATATGATTTTTATATTGAAAGTGAACAAATAAAAATATAATTTTTATAATATAAACATCAGTATAAAAATATAAATTTTGTTATATGGATAGCATAAGAAAAAGTGAAATTTTTATGGCACTGAAATAAAAATGTGATTTTTAATATAAAAATCGTGTGAAACAGACTGCCATGGAACCGACTGGAATCAAATCCAAATCCGAACCGTTCAAAAGTATAGAATGGAGGAGTGGATCCCAAAGGTGAGAACTTCTCACTAAAATTATTTCTGTATAGTTATTTATTTTATAACTGCATATATGAACTGCTCCCCATCGTCCACAGACCATGGACGACTTGTTTGATTGTATCGTGTTGTGGAATTTGATTGTGATTGTGATGTGTAAAGGAATTATATAAAATATTCATGTGTATGGAATAAAATATTTTACAATAAAAATATCCTTTTTATTGTATATATGGACCGTAAAACATAGCCATGTGTTGAAATAAATATTCATGAACAAATCAAATGATTTTTTTATGTATACCCATTTATCGAATACTGATTGGGACAATACATTTTACACATCGCCCAACTGCACAAATAAAATATGTGTTTGTTGTTTGAAAACGCCATACGGGTATTGGGATGATATAGGACATACACTAATCCCAATATCTAGTTGTATGTCAATCGATTGGTTGACAGACTGTTTTAAGCGTTAATTATTTATATTTCATGCTTATGCAGTTGTGTGATGCACTCTACATGATGGTTGATTGATTTTGATTGTTGTTATATACATGTGTCGTACGAAATCCATATAAATAAAATTATATGGTAATTGATTGATTCTGATTCCAATTCAAAATTAAAGAATATTTTTAAATAATATTCAGTATATAATCAAAATCAGATATTTTGAAAATATTATCATTTTAATATTTTAATGATAAGGATTATTCAAATTTGATTTGAAATTTGAAATGAAATTGAAATCGTTTTAAAATGAATTTAAAACTAATTTATTAAGGAATATTCAAATTTGATTTGAAATTTGAAATGAGACTGAAATCGTTTTAAAATAAATTTAAAATGAATTTATTAAGGAATATTCAAATTTGATTTGAAAATTGAAATGAAATTGAAATCGTTTTAAAATGAATTTGAAACGAATTTATTAAGGAATATTCAAATTTGATTTGAAATGAAATTGAAATCGTTTTAAGATGAATTTAAAATGAATTTATTAAGGAATATTCAAATTTAATTTGAAATTTGAAATGAAATTGAAATCGACAAATTTATTAAGGAATATTCAAATTTGATTTGAAATTTGAAATGAAGTTAGAATCGTTTTAAACCGAATTTAAAACAAATGTATAAAATACGTTTTAAATGGAAATCAACGAAATATATTATATATATTTAATGGCCTGAATAGAACGAGCCGCACCGCGGTAGTTCGCGAATTTTGACCATTGACTTCGAATTGACATTACGGGAGATCCGACTGTCACATTCTCCTTAAACCAAAACCATTGGGTTCGTATTGAAAAGAGTTTTCCAATGGATACAAGAGATTTGAAATCTAACGGTTGGATTTAGAATCATGTCCAAATCAAAATTGGAGAAGGTCGCTATAACTGCAGTTTGATGGCCGTTTACGTAAATCGACTGTACGGGCCTTGATAAAATTATTAAAAATATCAGTAATTTGTGTAAAATCATAATAAATGATTTGGAAAACATTTGGATGAAAAATTTCACGCTTGTAAAGATAAAAATATTTTTTTATCAAAATGAACTAGTTATGAACTAGAATTATAAATCCAATATTTTTAAATAACATAAATTGGATTTGAAATGATTTTAAAAATAACCAGAATTTCCAATATATGAATTGGAATGGATTTGAATCGAAATTATCTTCGGAATATTTCAATATTGGATTCCGTGATTATACAGATATTGTGCAGGAATTTGGAAGATATATATATATATCGTTATTCCCCATGCGATATTTTTTTATTTCAGAATTTGATATTGAATATAAGCCGATATAATTTCTATTCAGAGCCTTGTATTTAATACTGAATTGGATTTTGGGTTTGTCATGAATGGTGTCCTCGTTAACGCTGTTCTCAAACCCAGTTGAGAAAAGATTAAATCTTTTAAATAAGATTTAATGAAGTTTGCAAATTAATTAATATTTAACTGGAATTGAATTAAAATGGGATTTTGGGTTTGTCGTGAATGGTGTCTTCATTAACACTGTTCTTAAACCCCGCGTCAAAAGAATAAATCTTTTAATTAAGTTTATTGGAGTTTCCAGTTATATTTGGTAATTGGAATAAAATGGAATGTGAATCGGGATTTCGTGAACTATGTTTTAACTACATTCATTCTTTAACCCGATTAACAGTGAAATATGATTTGGAATTTATAAATCTTTTAATTAATATTAAGGGGAAAAATTACCAAAGTAAAGTTTTTCAATTTAATAAAATAAATTGGAATGGAATGAAATTCGATTCAGTAATAATCGAAGTGAACTTCTGTGGAGGAAGACTGTTACTATATATGGAATTTAAAAGGCTTTGCCATTATTCCATTTATATGATCGGTTGGATATGGAAGTTCATATCGATTATATATGTTGATCTGTTTTCCTTGAAGATTCCATTGTTAATGGAATGTGATTTTGGGTTTATCGTGAGCTGTGTTTTAAATGACATTATTCCTTTATCCCAGTTAAAGATAAGATTAATTTCTTAACTTTGATTAATAATTAAGTAATGATTTTTGGGAATTAAAACTGAATTAGAGTTTTAATGAATCTTTAAATAGATTGAAAGGTGAATTTGATAACTAAAATTATCAAATTCAAGAAATGATCGAGAATGGAGTGCCACCAGTTTTACTCCAAGCGATAGTTAAATCTTTAATTAGTTTTGAACGTGAAATGGTAGTCGAATTTGCCGATGACACCGTGGTGTTAGATAAGGAGTATCACCAGTTTTGCTCCATGGGATGAATAGGTTGGGATTGGGAAATTAAACAAATGATTACTTCGGTAAGGTGCGCTAATCCTGACTAGTTTGGATAAACCTTAATTTGGTTTGGATTGATATCCAAAGGAAGATTAAAGAATAAATTTAAAGAATTTATCTTTGATAAAATTAATGGGAACCTTTCCCAAAGGATATGAATATTTAAATAAAAGAATATTCAAAATTGGAATGAGGCGTATGTTGTGTTTTTATAGCACTTGTTTATTATATACGCGAGTTATTCGGAAAGACCGGGTTTATCCCATTCTGAATAACTGAATCGGCGATGATTCGACGATGAAGACGGTGGTTGAAGACCAGAGGTCTTCACATCGTTTGGATGATTACTGATGTCTTGATTGGGCTATACACCGAAGACGAGGTAATAAGTGGTAATCATCCAAACGTACTGGGAGATCGACCGGATATGCAAGGACCTCTCTCCTGTATTGGACATATGGGACGAGGAATAAGGTGCCTACAGTTTCGTTCAGAACCAGAACGAACTTGTAAATGGATGTGTGTCTGACATCGGATTTCATTCTGTGTGATTGATAGACATCGGTTGCATAGTTTGAATTGCCTGTGTGGCATGTTGAGATGCAAATAATCAAGGCTTCGGTTGAAAAGCAGAGTCTTGTGGTTGATGATCAAAGCATGGCTTATAGCATAACTTTGTGTATAGTGTTATTTTGCGAGTCTCACACCCCGGTGTGAACCAGAAACGGGAGAGGACATCATGGAGGACATGCGTTTCTTTTTAGCTAGGAGTGGTGTCCGGGTTTTGCAAGCCCATACGTTTTACTTATGTGGATGATGGAAAGCGAGGCGCCTCGATTATATCAGTCACTGCGGTGCCGATGGATGGTTTGGTCGCCCTATATGGTGGGGAAACGCATGGTTCAGGCATTTTAATCCACTCCGTGTGGACTGGCCCTGACGATCCAAAGGTCACTCGAGCTTTGACCTGAGGCTCGGGCTAGATAGTTTCGAAGCGGTAAGGACGATCCCTTGCCTTGGTTCACAGACCGAAATCCAACTTCCAATACTTAACATTTCGATTTTGATTGTAGAGCCTAGTATCGGCGACATGATAGATGGTACCCATGCCGCCTATGGCTAATACATTTATATTTGAAGTTGTTTTATACACTATGCACTTATAATAGTATCAAAACGATTTGTTTTAAACGTACCAAGCACGTTTGGCTATTATAAGGGAAAACCCTATCCTCCGGCTTGCGTTGCATTGTGTGATGGGACCTGGGTCTTATAATGGCTTCACTTTTTTCAAAAAGCATTGCGCTATTTGTTTATGCACTAGTATTCTCGGGGGAAAACCCGTTCCGTGTTTTAAGGCGTGGTCCCTTGATTTACTTTATTTTAAAGTAAAGTTTTAAATAACTGTTTTAGATCTTACACCAGTCGCATTACTAACCTGGAGTTTATTGTTTTAACCTAAACTTTGGGTGCCCCTATTTTCGACACGGGCAGTTAGTAGTTTTGGTTTTGCAGATTTATGTTCACAAGATCCTGGTTTACAGCTGGAATGATATTCGGAAAGCTCTGTATCCGTTTATCTCTTTCAGTTGTGTTTTGTATTATTTTCCGCTGCATTGTAAATTGTAAATCTCCGATATTTATCAAATGTATATTATTTGTTCATGCTCTGTATATTCTTGTACTCTGATGTAAATTGTCGTAATAAGCAACGAAATGTTCTTCTGTTTGTGTTCTGATTTGTCGTGTTCTCATACAATCCATTCTTTCTCTTCTCTTTGGAGACCGGGGAAGTTCGGGTCGTCACAGTCGACCTGATTCAGGATCGCTACCTAAATCGGTGGTACTAAATTTCACCCATCAACCACCAAAGGTCAATGTATGCTACATTGGGAAATTTTGTTGTTTCGATCAGGATTCCCGATCGACGGGTCACGTACTACAATAGATGGAGGAGTGGGGTTCCCACGTGTAGTACCGTGAACGGGTAGCATATGACCTTCGCCTTAGACCGTCTTGACTATCTGGGGTTGATCGCCAGGTGTGTTATGGTGCTATGAGTAGATTGTGGTGTTGATGTCTCGATGCGCGCTCGAGCTCTACCACTGTGATTTTACAATACTAGCATCTGTTTATTCGGTATGTTATGAGTCGGGTTATATTTATCCCATAATTCCCTAATATTTTGTTACATTACTATAGTTGATTAATTTTATATTGTTATATTGATTTATATATGATAATTGTTATGAGTATTGTATTGATTTATATATGATACTCTGATTTGTTTATATTATCATATTGATTTATATATGATAATTGTTATGTGTATATTATTGATTTATATATGATAATTGTTATGAGTATCTTATTGATTTATATATGATACTCTAATTTGATTTATTATCATATTGATTTATATATGATAATTGTTATGAGTATCGTATTGATTTATATATGATACTCTTATTTAATTTATTATCATATTGATTTATATATGAAAAGATCGTATTGATTTATATATGATACACTGATTTGATTTATTATCATATTGATTTATATATGAAAATTGTTATGAGTAACGTATTGATTTATGTATGATACTCTGATTTGATTTATCATATTGATTTATATATGATAATTGTTATGAGTATTGTATTGATTTATATATGATACTCTAATTTGACCGTATTGTTTTACAAACGATAAATGCCATGAAAATTTTACTGACTTGATTGGTTATCATAAGATATTTATTATAAGTATTGCATTGATTTATATGTGATACCCTGTTTTGATTTATTTTATCATATTGATTTAGATATGACATCTGTTATGAGTATTGTATTGATTTACATATGATACTCTGATTTGATCCCATTGCTTTTACATATGAAAAGTGTAATGAGGATTTTATTGAATTGATTAATTATCATAAGATATTTATTATAAGTATCTTATTGTTTTGTACATGTATTTGTTAAGAGTATCATATTGATTTATGTATGGTACACAGTTTTGGGTTATTTTATCATATTGTTTTTATATATGATAAATTTTATGTGATTTCATTAGCTTATGATAATCTGACTTGATTATTATGAGTATCATATTAATTTAAAAATGATATTTGTTATGAGTAACATGATACTCTTTGATTTATATTATCATATTAATTTATATATAATATATTTTGTTAAGGGAATCACATTGATTTATATGTGATATTTTAACTTGATTTATGAGCATCATATTGTTTTGAGCCTCACATTAGTTTATATATGATACTCTCGAAAGGTTCACTCTTACCATCTTACTTTTTATATGGGTATCAAATTAGTTTATAAACGATACTTTGTCTAATGTTATTTTTCTGGAATTATTAGTGTTATAATCGTACTGATTTATAAAAGATACTCTTCTTTAAACTCTCATGCTGAAATTGGTGAGAGTGTATCCTAAAATAAGAATTGAAATTTTTACAAAAGTTGAGTAATCAAGTTTGAAATTTTTCTGATGTCACAATCCAAATAAGTTGGGACAAGTAAGATGCGATGTTGGTGTTCTGTAATGTTGTATTTTGATCCGTGTAAATTGCGAGAACGCAATTTATTTAAGGGGGGAGTCTGTAACAACCCGGATTTTTGGAAGGGGTTTGTAATAACCCAGAATTTTTTTCATTTAGAAAACGAATTAAATTAAGATATAGATGGAAGTTATATTTTAAATTCAAGTTAAAATTCGAAATTTCATCCCTTGAATGTAGTTTGGTTATGTTTTAAATGATTTCTTTCATAAACATGAGCGTTTTGTCGAAAATAATCAATATTATCGTTACTAGTTGATTTGGATTTAGTGGAATATTTGAAAATTTAATTTTGGAAATAAATCCGAAGTTGGAAATATAAATCTTGTATGCTGATTTGAGGAGAAATCAAATATGTGCGGTATAATTAATCAGAAGTTGATTTCGAATTATGAATTGAAGCTTATGAACGAACTTAAAAGGGCTAATATAATTTAGAGTTGGCTTTGGAATCAAGTTGTATGTATAAATTTAATTTTGTAATTAGTGAGTTGAAAAATTTTTATTTGATATAGTTATAAACTAATTTTAATTTTACTTAAGAATTTGTTTTATAATTTCGTTAGATTTGGATTTATTTTATTTGGTTGTATAGTACAGTAGTGTGTACATCTAGAGAATTCCAATAGTATATACATTCTTTTAAAATACTGGTTGCCACCTGTTCAACCGGTTCTGGATTTTTCTACGCATGTCTTGTGTTATTTTTCACGGTCCTTTCTCCCTTCATGATATTTCTAGAGCGGTGGTTTCTGGGGTGGCGATTTTAACCACACTTTACCCAAGCTTCAGTGGTCCTCTTTCATGAATGCATCAAGTTCAGAAGCATCTCGATCCCCACCAAAAATCGCTCCTTTCTAAAGCTGCTCCAACTGAAAAAGTAATAATAATGGCCGCACCTTCATCTCGCGCTCCACCGGTCTCCGCCAAGCGACGCCAGCGGCCACTTTGGCCGCCTCTCTCTTCTGCATGCATAGGCTTCAAAAAGGGGAAGGGAACGGGGAGGGCGACGGAAATAAATCCTTAAATCGTTCCTCCTCCTTGAATTGGAATCAACCAGTTTATCTTCAGCGTCTCGCCTCACCCTCGAGCATCGAAGCCACCGCTGTATCCTCATCCCAACAACCTAAAGTTTCGCAGCAGTCAAAGCTGCTTTTGGTCTTCTTCCTAAGCACTAATTGCTGCTGATTTAAGGTGGGCTTCCCTCATGGTTATTCTTTGATTCAAGTAATTCACATCAATACTAAACTAATGATATAACAGTAGAAGCATGTTGTTAAGTTGGTTATGTGGTTAGCCATGCAATATTTGCATTGCATGGTATGTTTTTTTTGGCACTGGCTGAATAACATGTTGGGAAATTTTGATAGAACCTGTAGCATTTGTTTTTGCTTGTTTAGGATGATATCTTTATTGGAAGTTTTTTCTTGATTTCAAGGATGAATATATACTCTCTATATATGTGATTTGTTTTAATGCTCGGTACCTACCTGAAACAGCTAGCATGTTAGGTAGCATTCAGAAGGATGCTGTTAATATTGGGATAGTAATAATGGGTTTAAAGTGGCACCGATTGTAATATTTTGTTCCATCATAAACTGCCTTAATGTTTGCATTTTCCTATACCTGAAAATCAGTACGTTTTGATGCATGGTTAACCTAAAACCATTCCGATGTATCATTACGAGCATGTACTTCAGCCGTAAACATTGCGCATGTTGGGCCAAATCAACATGTTTTGATCCCTATACTCTTCTATTGCTTTAATTTGATTTGAATTATGACTGTACTATTTTCATCTAATTTATTTTTTCTTTACTTTAGTTTGGATTTTTGTTTTCTGTGAGTATTGTTTTCTTACATGCTGTAGCTTGATCTTTTCCTACCACCATATGTTATATTGTAATTTTGATAGATGTGTATTCTGACATAAAGATGCACAAATCACCTAGATAGAATTCATCCAACATTTTTGAAATTAAAACACTTCTCTTAAGACCGACAATTGAAGTGGGAATCTTGTTTGGAATTTGACTAAGTAGACTATATAAATCACTTAACTGAAATAAAATAGACAACACTTAAATGTGCTTTGGTGGTTACTGACTAGTTTTTATCATAAGCATAGTTTAGATATGAGAATATGCTACTATTTAAAATCACGATATTAGCTCGGTTCATCAACTATTTGGACAAATAGCACCTTCATTTTTAATCTTACATTATTCCCAGCACGTATGAGTCTACAACCAGGCTTTGCTCGGTTGGAAGTATTTTCATACACTTCATCCCCTCATTAAAAGATTAACATTGTACATATGCATGAGAAAATATGAAATGCAATAGCTAAATTTTTTAGCCTTTGATATTTCATACAATTTACTGTTGCTGATCATTTATGGTTATAAGATTGTGTTACATGTAACTTATTGTTTTGACACCATGTCTAATTGATCCTCTGGAATTGGGATCAGTAATAGTTGTAGCATGATAGTCATGGAATCAATTGTAGTTCCATATTTTTGGGTGGCTTTGGGTTGTCGCTGTAAAACCACTATAGCCTTATTCGTTGAACAGTTAAAAATGAGTGTTATAATTGCCCATTGTCAAATTATTATCAAGTGCATACAGACAACATATGTGTAATAATTAACTTCAAACACCATTTTCTCACAGATCGTAGTATTGTTTGATTTGATGCCTTATGCACACAGTTTTTTCGGTTATGTTCCCTGGGTACGCATAGTTAATATCCAAAGTTTCAGTTACATGGTTTGTCATTAGTCATGTTTAACTATTTTTGAATGCCTGCTTGTAATTGCATATCACTGTATTTGTAACTTCTGTAATTTTATGTTTTATTAGAATATTAGAATGACGTTTTTTGCTATTTTCATTTTTCACACTCATTTTTATTTATTTGTGGACCGGCCCTAACGATCCATGGGGCCACCTGAGTCTAGGTCCTGAGACATGGTAGGCTAGATTGTATCAAAGTGGTAAGGAAGATTCCTTGCCTTGGTTCATAGATGGAAATCTAACTTCCAATACGTGACATTTCGGTTTTGATTGTAGAGCCTAGTATTGGCGACATGATAGATGGTACCCATGCCGCCTATGATTGATACATTTATATTTGAAGTTGTTTTTAACACCATGCACTTAATAGTATCAAATGAATTTTGTTTTAAACGTACCAAGCATGTTTGGCAATTATAAGGGAAAACCCTATCCTTCGGCTTGCGTTACATTGTGTGATGGGACCTGCTTCATTTTTCCAAAAAGCGTTATGTTGTTTATTTTATGCACTGGTATTCTTGGGAGGAAACCCGTTCCGTGTTATTCCGGGTGGTCCCTTGATTTACCTGATTTGAAAGTAAAGTTTTAAATAACTGTTTTAGTTCTCACTCCAGTTGCATGACTGACCTGGAGTTTATTGTTTTAACCTAAACTCTGGGTGCCCCTATTTTCCACGTGGGCAGCAAGTAGTTTTGGGTTTGCAGATTTATTCTTATAGGATCCCGGTTTACAACTAGAGATATATTCAGAAAGCTCTGTATCCGTGTATTTGTTTTAGTTGTGTTATGTATTATTTTTCCGCTGCATTGTAATTTAAATCTCTGATATTTTTCTGATGTATAATATTTATTCATACTCTGTTTATTCTTATACTCTGATGTAAATTTTTGTAATAAGCAAATGAAATGTTCTTCTGTTTGCGTTCCGATTTGTATTGTTCTCAGATAATCCATTCTTACTCTTCTCTTCGGAGACCGGGGAAGTTCGGGTCGTCACAGTTTGGTATCAGAGCCTTGGTTTACAGAGCTCGAGAAGAAGGCCCATTAGAACCAAACGAAAGAATTCATCAGAGATTGGATTAGTAATATCCAATGGGGATGACTCGTTAGAGATAGGATCAGCAGTATCCTAGAACGAGTGTGAAGAGTGTTATTTTTAAAATAAAAATGAACTTTGTTTTGAAAACTCAAATCTTATTATACGTACTTGAATATTTATTTTGTATTGAATTTGGACAATCAAGTATATAAAGATTTTGCATATACGTCTGATCCACGTATATACGAAGCCTCAATATACTGGACAGATATAGAATCACCCTCTAGTTGCCCGAGCATAATTCTGGTGATGTCGCGACATCATCAGTATCTATTTTCGAGCTTCGAAAGTGGGATACCTATATATTTCCAATTAACTGTAGTGAGAACCAAAACTAGATAGGGTCTATTGTTGTGACTTGGCATCAAAAATGGATTTGTGTATATATAAAAGTTATGTGTTTGAAACGATAATCAACTAATTGATTGCTGGCTGTGTTGTTTAATAATTAGTTCACTAATTAAATTATTCAAACCCATATGATAATATAAGGTAAATTTAGTCAAATTTGAGCTGAATTGCATATTGTTTGGTTGAAATTGCATGCATGTACATATATATGTGAGCAGGTCATAGCAGGGAAGCTAAGCAAAGGAATAAAATTGTATGCCCGATAAATAGGTACATGTTTACTAATTTATTGGTTTTGGATGATTTTATGAGACGATTGGATTTTTCTTTTTCTTTTTAGATGATGAGGGCCCTGCGAGGCTAGTTGAGGTTTTAAATGTTTCCCCGTACAAAGGAGGTTATGGCGAAATTTTTCGAAAATTTAGGGTGATGGCCAAATTTTTTGAAAAATTTGAAAATTCTTAGAAACTGGAAAGTTAAAGAATGAAAGCCAAACTGAAAATTGAGTTGGTTAGTTAAACAACTTTAGCTCCGTTCCTTTTCGAGGACGAAAAGGTTTTAAGTGGGGGAGATTGTAACAACCCAGAAAATCGAAACCAATTTAAAAATTTTATTTTGGAAATTTTAATGAATTTTGAATATTTAAAATGATTTATTTTAAATAATAACGACTAGAAATTTATTTTGAATAGAATTAGAACGTATAAATTTATTTAAATTGAAGTTAGAATATAGATATTTATTTTAATTATAAAAGGAATTGGAAATGGCGCGGTAGTTTGAAAATTCGATTTTAAATTTCAAATGAATGTACAGGATTCAAAATAAACCGGATTTTAGTGAAACAAAAAATATTTGAATCTATTTAAAAATATCTTTCCAATGAATGTGAAAAATCTGGATTTCATAACGAGAATGAAAAGTTATGCCCAGTTGAAAATTCTAAATAGTCGCTATGGAATTAATACATATATAGCCCTTAAAAATAGCCATTTTGCAAACGACATCTGTTTTCGATGAGACCACTTTTGTTGGATCTGGAATATTAAATTATTTCTAGATTCCAATTTTCATAATTTTTGGAATCGATATGTGACCGTGGAAAATTAATATGCGTTTGATAATTTAAATTTGAATTGGATCGACCAGAAAATGATCATTTTTCAAATGGTCTCGAAATTCGATGAAATTAGTCTTGTTAGGACCATATCGTCAAAATATAGCTAGATTTATTTTTTGGGATTTTTTGGAGTCATTCTGTGGCCCCGGTAAATTAAAATGTACGTTTAAATTAAATATATATTGATTTATATTTTAATCTAAAGTAAAACTAATCGAAACAATCGAATTGGCTTACGAAACATATCCTGTTGTGTTCGAAATGGGGGTAATCAGCTAGGGGCGATAGTCGTTGGGTTTGATTTGGGGTTTAGAGCGATTAACAACTAAAGATGGAATTAAAATATTAATTTAAATATATAATATATCAGTCAAAGAAGGGTCAAACCCCTCATTTCACTCCAACGCGGTCAACTGTGGGAAAACCCGCCGCTCAAATGAATTGAAGGCCCGATTCTTCAATCTTTTCCTCTTTAATTTCTTTCGATACAATCAATATTATTTAAATCTTCTTGCGCGAAAATGGAAGATATTTTCTTGAACTTCAAATCCACAAGGTGATGGTCGATGTTAGGGCCGTGGTTTGTTGGGATTTGGGGCATGAAGTCGGCGGTTTTGATCGAGATTTGGGGATGAAGGATGATGGCGAGTTGGCGGCGACTATAGTTGCAGGCGGAGGACTCCGGTGCGCTTCAAGTGGGATGGTCTGATCGTCGAACGATCGACGATGCTGGCGCCAGTCCTAAACCCTAAGTTGGAAGGCAGCTTCAGTTTTACAAAAAGGAAGAAGACGCAGCGTATATTTTTAAACCGTAGCTAAATTAGTTAATTAAATTAAATTCCATTTTAATTATCCAATGTATATATATACATTATTTAAAAGTTAGTTTTAATAAAAATAAAAATATCATTTGTTTATAAAAATAAAAATAGCATTTGTTTATAAAAATAATATATACATTATTTTGAAAAATAAAATATACATTGTTTCGAAAAATAAAATATACATTGTTTCGAAAAATAAAATATACGTTGTTTTTAAAGAAAAAAAGTAGCTTTGTTTTTAAAAATAAAAAAAAGAATTATCTAAAAATAGAATTGTTTGTCAAATATAAACATAGTAGAAACATGTGAAATATACATATACATATACATATACATACATATATATATATATAGCGTTATTAAAAATGTGATTTTTCACTATGAACAGCATGAAAAGGGTTGAGTTGGCGACGACTATGGTTGCGGGTGGAGGACTCCGGCGCGCTTCAGGTGGGAGGGTCCGATCGTCGAACGATCGACAATGCTGGCGCCAGTCCTAAACCCTAAGTTGGAAGGCGGTTTCAGTTTTACAAAAAGGAAGAAGACGCAACGTATGTTTTTAAACCGTAGCTAAATTAGTTAATTAATTAAATTAATTTCCATTTTAATTATCCAATGTATAAATACATTATTTAAAAAATAGTTTTAATAAAAATAAAAATAGCATTCATTTATAAAAATAAAAATAGCATTTGTTTATAAAAATAAAATATACATTGTTTTGTAAAATAAAATATACATTGTTTTTAAAGAATAAAAGTAGCTTTGTTTTTAAAAATAAAAAAAACAGTGTCTAAAAATAGAATTGTTTTTCAAATATAAACATAGTAGAAAAATGTGATATATATATATATAGCATTATTAAAAATGTGATTTTTTACTATGAACAACATGAAAAGGGTTGCGTTGGAATTTCGGGCAAACCCTAGTGGTTCAGAAATTCAGAAATAGAACTAGAGGAGTGGATCCAAAAGGTGAGAACTTCTCACTAAAATTTATTTTCTAGTTAAATATATACCAGGTTGCAGACAGGGCTTAGTAGCTCCTGACACCGTCGTCCACATACCATGGACGACTTGTTTGATTGTATTGTGTGGTGTAAATTGATTGTGATTGTATTGTGAAATGGAAAATAAAATATTCATGTGTTGAATAAAATAATGGAATAATAGAAATATCATTTTTATTGCATATATGAACTGTATAAAATATTCATATATTGAAATAAATATTTTATCGTTAAAAATATAATTTTTAATGTGCATATGAATAAAATAAATATTAATTTACAAATCAGACGATTTCTTTATATACACACATTTGACTGATATTGATTGAGACGATATATTTAACACATCGCCCAATTGCACAAATAACAATCAGTGTTTGTTGGTTGAAAACCCCACACGGGTATTGGGATGATATTGGACATACACTAATCCCAATATTTAGTTGTATGTCAATCGATGGGTTGACAGGCTGTTGTAAGCGTTAATTATTTATATTTAACGCTTATGCACTTGTGTAATGCACTCTGGATGATGGTTGATTGTGTTTGATTATTGTGGTGTGCAAGTGTGTATAAAATCCATATAAATAAAATTATATGGTAATCGACTGTGCCTGATTCCAATTCGGAAGGAGCGAATATTTTAAAATGGCGAATAATGAATATTTTAAAATAACTAATATTTTAAAATAATATTCAGTAATGGATCAAAACAAGATTTTGATGTCCGATTTGGGATGGACACAGAAATATTAGAATATATAAAGCTGTGTCGATTAGATTAACGCCATTTTGACGTGAACGATATTTATATCGATTTTATTCATTTAAATAATGAATATCGATAAGGAAGTGATTTCAATATCTAATGTTTTGAAAATATTATCATTTATATATTAATGATATGGAATATTAAATTTTGATTTCAAATTGAAAATGAAGTTGAAACCATTTTTAAAACAAAATTAAAACGATTTATAAAATACGTTTTAAATGAAAATCGATGAAATATATATTATATATATAATATAATGGGCAGAATAGAACACGCCGCGGTCGTTCGCGAGTTTCGACCATTGACTTCGAATGGACATTACGGGAGATCCGACTATCGGATTCTCCTAAAACCAGAACTATTGGGTTCGTATCGAAAAGAGCTTTCCAACGAATATAAGAGACTTGAAATCTAACGGTTGGATTTGGAATTACGTCCAAATCAAATTGGGAAAAGGTCGTGGTATGTGCGATTCGATGACCGTTTGTAGAAATCGACTGTACGGGCCTTGATAAAATTATTAAAATTATTAGTAATTTGTGTAAAATCATAATTAATGATTTGGAAAGAATTGGGATGAAAAATTCCATATTTGAAAAGATAAATTTTTTTTTTATCGAAATGAACTAGTTATTAACTAGAATTAAAATCCAATTATTTTTAAATAAATAAATTGGATTGAGAATGAGTTTTAATATAACCAAAATTTCCAATATATGAATTGGAATGGATTTGAATCGGAATAATCTTCCGAATATTTTGATGTTGGATTTCATGATTATACAGATATTGTTATGGAAATTTAAATGATATATTTATATCATTATTTCCAATACGATATTTGTTGGTTTCAGAATTTGATATTGAATATAAGACGATATATTTTCTATTCAGAGTCTTGTATTTAATATCAAATGTGATTTTGGGTTTGTCTTTAATGGTGTCTTAATTAACACTGTTCTTAAACCCAGTTGTGAAAAGAATAAATCTTTTAATTAAGATTATTAGAATTTCCATTTAATTAACATTTAATTGGAATAAAATGGAATGTGAATTGGGTTTATTCTGAACTGTGTTTTTAACGACATTCGTTCTTTAACGCGATTTACAGTGAAATGTGATTTGGAATATATAAATCTTGTTATTAAGATTTAATGGACATCTTCCGAAGTACAGTTTACCAGTTTAATATATTAAATTGGAATAGAATTGAATTCAATTTGATAATAATTGAAGTGAGCTTCCATGGAGGAAGACTGTTACTATATATGGAATTTAAAAGGCTTGGCCGTTATTCCATTTATATTATTGGTTGGAGATGGAAGTTTATATCGATTATGTATTTTGATCTATTTTTCGTGAAGATTCCATAATTAATGGAATGGGATTTTTGGTTTATCGTGAACTGTGTTTTAAATGACATTAGTTCTTTAACCAGTTAAAGATAAGATTAATTTCTTAACTTCGAATAATCATTAAGTAATGATTATTGTGGTTAAAACTGAATTAGAGTTTTAATGAATCTTTAATTAGATTGGGATGTGAATGAGATAATTAAATTTATCAAATTCATGAAATGATCGAGAACGGAGTATCACTAGTTTTGCCCCAAGCGATAGTTAAATCTTTAATTAGATTTGAACGTGAAATGGTAAATAATTTTATAGATAACACCGTAGTGTTAGATATGGGGTATTATCAGTTTTTCTCCATGGGATGAATAGGTTGGGATAGGAAAATTAAACAAATGATTACTTCGGTAAGGTGCACTAATCCTGACTAGTTTGGATAAACCTTAATTTGGTTTGGATTTATATCCAAAGGAAGATTAAAAAATAAATTCAAAGAATTTATCTTTGATAAAATTAATAGGAACCTTTCCCAAGGGATATGAATATTTAAATAAAAGAATACTCAGAATTGGAATGAGGCGTATGTTATGTTTTTATAGCACTTGCTTATAATATAGGCAAGTTATTCAGAAAGACAGGGTTTATCCCATTCTGAATAACTGAATCGGCGATGAGTCGACGATGAAGACGGTGGTTGAAGACCAGAGGTCTTCACATCGTTTAGATGATTACTGATGTCTTGATTGGGCTGTACACCCAAGACGAGGTAATAAGTGGTGATCGTCCAGACGTACTTGGAGATCGACCGGATATGTGAGGACCTCTCTCCTTTATTGGATATATGGGACAAGGAATAAGGTGCCTCCGGTTTTGTTCAGACCCAAAACGAACTTGTAAATGGATGTGTGTCTGACATTGGATTTTATTCTGTGTTGATTGATTTATTTTAAATATATATCTGTTTGGCGGCGGAGAATTTATTCTCTTGCTTAACGCTCTTCTCTGAGACGTGCGAGCTCAGAGGTTATATATCGATAGACGTCAGTCGCATGGCGTGTATTGCCTGTGTGGCATGCTGAAATGCAAACGATCACGACTTCTGTTGAAAAGCAGAGTCTTGTGGTTGATGATCAAAGCACGACTTTAATATAGCATAGCTTTGTGTAAAGCGTTAATTCGCGAGCCTCACACCCCGATGTGAACCAGAAACGGGAGAGGACCTTGGGGAGGACGTGCGTTTCCTTCTAGCTAGTAGTGGTGTCACGGTTTTGCAAGCCCAGACGTTTTACTTGTATGGATGATGGATAGCGAGGCGCCTCTGATATATCAGTTACTATGGAGCCGATGGATATTGAGTCATCTAGCTCATTTACGCCCCATAGGGCAGGGAAACGCATGGTTCAGGCATTTTAATCCAATTCATGTGGACCGGCCCTGACGATCCAAGGGCCTACCTGAGTCTGGGTCCTGAGACAGGTAGGCTAGATTGTCTCGAAGTGGTAAGGACGATCCCTTGCCTTGGTTCACAGATGGAAATCCAACTTCCAATACGTGACATTTTGTTTTGATTGTAGAGCCTAGTATTGGCGACATGACAGATGGTACCCGTGACGCCTATGATTGAAACATTTATATTTGAAGTTGTTTTTAACACAATGCACTTATATATGAACTGTATAAAATATTCATATGTTGAAATAAATATTTTATCGTTAAAAATATAATTTTTAACGTGTATATGAATAAAACAAATATTCATTTACAAATCGGACGATTTTTTTATGTACACACATTTGACTGATATTGATTGGGATGATATATTTTACACATCGTTCAACTGCACAAATAATAATCAGTGTTTGTTGGTTGAAAACCTCACACGGGTATTGGGATGACATTGGACATACACTAATCCCAATATTTAGTTGTATGTCAATTGATGGGTTGACAGGCTGTTGTTAGCGTTAATTATTTATATTTAACGCTTATGCAGTTGTGTAATGCACTCTGGATGATGGTTGACTGTGTTTGATTATTGTGGTGTGCATGTGTGTATAAAATCCATATAAATAAAATTATATGGTAGCTGACTGTGTCTGATTCCAATTCGAAAGGAACGAATATTTTAAAATGGCGAATAATGAATATTTTAAAATAACTAATATTTTAAAATAATATTCAGTAATGGATAAGAATATGAAATGTGACGGCTGGGAATTTCGCTCGATCCGAATCGGTTGTTAAACCGATCTAGACCGTTCGAAACCCCTGATCGTTCGAGAACAGGACAAAATAGAACGCAGACGGAAGAACATTTCATTGTATATTACAACAATTCCATCAGATACAAGAATATACATAGTATAAATGAATAAATTACATTCGATAAATATCAGAGATTTAAATACAGTACTGCAGCGGAAAAATAATACAAAACACAACTGAAAGTAATACACGGATACAGAGCTTTCCGAGCATCGTTCCAGCTGTAAATCAGGATCCTATGAATATAAATCTGCAAACCCAAAACTACTAGCTGCCCGTGCGGAAAATAGGGGCACCCAGAGTTTAGGTTAAAACAATAAACTCCAGATCAGTCATGTGACTGGTGTGAGAACTAAAACAGTTATTAAAACTTTATTCTAAAAGAGAGTAATTCAAGGGACCATGCCGTATAACACGGAATGGGTTTCCTCCCAAGAATACTAGTGCATAGAATAAACAACGCAATGCTTTTTCGAAAAATGAAGCTATTATAAGACCCAGGTCCCATCACACAATGCAACGCAAGCCGGAGGATAGGGTTTTCCCTTATAATAGCCAAACATGCTTGGTACGTTTAAAACAAATCATTTGATACTATTATAGGTGTATAGTGTCAAAACAATTCCAATCGTAAATATCAATCATAAACGGCATGGGTATCATATATCATGTCGCCATACTAGGCTCTACAAATAAAACCGAAATATCTCGTATTGGAAATTGGATTTCCGTTATGAGTCGAGGCAAGGGGCAAGCTCCTCTCCGCTTCGAGACACTCTAGCAAATGCCTCAGGACTACACACTCCGGGTAACCCTGGGATCCTCCAAGACCGGTCCTCTCTTACGTTTGAGGATTAGTTATTCCTGAACACACATTTCCCGGCCCTATAGGACCTATAATCGAGGCGCCTCGCATCCAAACCACAAAGGTGACAAGTATATAAATGTCAGGGCTGGTAGGTCACTGTCACCACCCATAGCTAGAAAGAAACGTCGTGCACTCCTTGGGTCCTCATCCCGTTTTTGACTCATACCGAGGTGTGAGGCTCGCGAATTCACGCTATACACAAAGCTGCCACATAGGCCGTGCTTTGATCATCAACCACAAGACTTTGCTTTTCAACAGAAGCCTTGATCCATGCAACTCAGCGTGCCACACAGGCAATTCATGCCATGCGATTGATATCTATCGATATATATCCTCTAAGCTCGTACGTCTCAGAGAAGGGCGTTAAGCAAGAGAATACATTCTCCGCCGCCAAACAGATATATATTTAACAGAAATCAATCAACACAGAATAAAATCCAATGTCAGACACACAATCCATTTACAAGTTCGTTCAGGGTCTGAACGAAACTGGAGGCACTTTCCTCGCATATCCATCGATCTCCAAGTACGTCTGGACGACCACCAACTGATTCCCTCATCTTGGGTGTACAGCCCAATCAAGATCATCAGTAATCACCCAAACGATGTGAAGACTTCCGGTCTTCGACCAACGTCTTCATCTTCGATATACCGTCGAATCCGTTATTCAGAATGAGTATAAACCCGGACTTTCCGAGCAACCCGCGTATATTAAAAACAAATGTTACACAAATACAACATACGCCTCCTTCCAATCTATTAGTCACTAACCGTAAATCAACAAGAGAACAATTTCCCAAACATTAACCCCGAAGGCTGAAACCAACATCAGGTCAATACCCAGGAAACCATTCTTCTTAGCTAACCTACAGCTAGTTTCTAAATTCCACATTGTTTTGGGAAAGGTTCCCATTAATTTTATCCAAGATAAATTCTTTAAAATTTATCCTTTAATCTTCCTTTGGATGTCGTTTCAAACCAAATTATGGTTTTCCAAACTAGTCGAGATTAGCGAACCATACCGAAGTAATTATTTATTTTATTTCCCAATCCCAACCTATTCATCCCATGAAGCAAAACTGGTAATACTCCATATCTAACACCACGGTGTTATCGGTAAAATTAATTACCATTTCATGTTCAAATCTAATTAAAGATCTGACTATCGTTTTGGAGCAAAACTGGTGATACTCCGTTCTCGCTCACTTTCTATATTTGATAATTTAAATTATCAATTCACATCTCAATTTAATTGCAGATTCATTAAAACTCCTTTTTCTAGGTTAAAGAACTAGTGTCATTTAAAACACAGTTCACGACAAACCCAAATCACATTTTATTTATTATCGGGTTGAAGAACAAGTGTTGTTTAAAACACCCTTCACGATAAACCCTTGAATCAATTCTATTTAAACCCATTTCAAATCCAATTTATTTATTTAAAAATAAATGGGTTTTAATTTCAGTTCAAAACTAGTTTATTTCGATGAAAATCTATTTTTATCTTTTAAAATATGGAATTTTTCATCCCAATTTTTCCCAAATAATTTCTTATGATTTTACACAAATTATTACTATTTTTAATAATTTTATCAAGGCCCGTACAGTCGATTTCCATCAACGGCCATCGAACTGCACTTACAACAACCTTTTTCAAATTTGATTTGGACGTATCTCCAAATCCAACTGTTAGATTTTGAATTTCTAATATTCGTTAGAAAGCTCTTTTCGATACGAACCCAACGGTTCCGGTTTTAGGAGAATCCGACGGTCGAATCTCCCGTATTGTCCGTTTGAAATAAATGGTCGAAATTCACGAACTGCCGCGGCGCGGCGCGTTCTATTCAGGGCAGTATATTATATATATAATATATATAATATATATTTCGTCGATTACTGTTTAAAACGAATTTTATAAATAGTTTTGAATTCGTTTCAAAAACAATTTCAACCTTTATTTCAAATTTAAATCAAAATTGAATTTTCTATTATAAATCCTCTTTATTTTCATTCCTATTTCATTTCAATTCAAATCGATTTTTAATTCGATTCGAATTCATTTCGTTATATATTCAATTCGAATTCAATTCGTTATAAATTCAATTCAAATTCATTTCGTTATATATTCAATTCGAATTCATTTCGTTATATATTCAATTCGAATTCAGTTATATATTCAATTCGAATTCATTTCTTTATATATTCTATTCGAATTCAATTCGTTATATATTCAATTCGAATTCATTTCGTCATATATTCAATTCGAATTCAATTCGTTATATATTCAATTCGAATTCATTTCATTATATATTCAATTCGAATTCAATTCGTTATATATTCAATTCGAATTCATTTCGTTATATATTCAATTCGAATTCATTTCGTTATATATTCAATTCGAATTCATTTCGTTATATATTCAATTCGAATTCATTTCGTTATATATTCAATTCGAATTCAATTCGTTATATATTCAATTCGAATTCATTTCGTTATATATTCAATTCAAATTCATTTCGTTATATATTCAATTCGAATTCAATTCGAATTCATTTCGTTATATATTCAATTCGAATTAATTTCATTATATATTCAATTCGAATTCAATTTAAATTCAATTCGTTTTCTAATTAAATCAAATTCGATTCGAATATAATCGATATAAATATCGTTCGCGTCAAAATAGCGCATATCTAATCAATACGGCTTTATATTCAACAAATGGATCTATATTTCTTTCAATACACGACTCTATATCTTTGTCAACACACGACTAATCTCAACAAATGAGTACTGTCCACGTGTGACTATTTTTGTTATTTAATATATTTTATAAAAATAAAGATGTAAATTTTATTGTTAAAATATTTCGTTCAACGCATGACTAATCTCAACGGATGAGTACGGTCAACACATGAACCTTTATTTTATAATATTCTTTATTTTCTAAATTGGAATGAGGCCCAATCAATTACCATATAAAGTTAATTATATGGATTCCATACAACACATGTATATGATAGCAACGATAAATAGTCAACCATCATCCAAAGTGCACTACACTGTATAAGCATCAAATATAGATATCTAACGCTTATAACAGCCTGTCAATCAAACGATCGACATACAACTAATTATTAGGATTAGTGTATGCCGTGTTTTATCCCAATACCCGTGTGGGGTTTCAAATCAACAAACACAGATTTTATTTGTGCAGTTGGGCGATGTGTAAAATTTATCGTCCCAATCAATGTCCTTCAAATAGGTGTACATAAACAAACCGTCCGGTTTGTAAATGAATATTTATTTATTCACATTCACCTTAAAAATTATATTTTTAACGATAAAATATTTTATTTTAACACATGAATTTTTATTTTTCTAACTTATTTTAGAAAATTTCGGCGGCATAACGACACGATACTAGAAACGGGATAAGGCCTACCTTATCCCCAGTCTAGTGAAGGCCCACGCCATTCACACATCAATCAAATCCATTCCATTTCACCAAACAATTCAATTCAAACCAAATAAACTAACCAACTACACAACCAAACAATTTAACAAACAAGCCATCCATGGTCTGTGGATGACGGGTGTCGGGTGCTACTAAACACCGTCTGCATCCTAGTATATATATATATATAACTAGAAAAAGAAATTGAAGAGTGAGGAGTTCTCACCGAAAGCTATCCCAACTTCATGACACTTCTTAAGTAGAAATCTTCGTCGTTCTCGCCTTTTTGTCATCTTCGTTGCCCGTAGCCACTACATATGTAAAAATCGAATTTTTACTTCGCTATTCAATATATAAAAATCGAATTTTTCCTTTGTTATTCAATATATAAAAATCGAATTTTTCCTTCGCTATCATATAGAAAAAAATTCTATTTTTACACTGCTACCATATAAAAAGATTTCGCCTTTTCAAATGTAAAGATTTCATCACTATAAAAATCACCTCTTTATTTCAACGTATATATAATAAAAATCAGATTTTTATTTCGCTACATATACAAAGATGATATTTTTATATTCTCTATCCTATAAAGATTATATTTTTATAGTTCCCCCTATGTAAAAATCATATTTTTATCCTTCTACAATATGAAAGATTATATTTTTATTATTTATCTAATATGAAAAATATATTTTCTATCTTTACATACGAAAAAAATATATTTTTAAACAATTAAAAATCGTATCTTTAGCTAATTAAAAATCTCATCTTTTTATTTTCAAAGTTATCGCCCTTTTCCCTTTAAAGATTATATTTAAAAATCTCGTATTTCACATATAAAAATATCGCTTTTCATATATTAAAAATCAAATCTTTTCCTTTCCAACATATACAAGATCATGTTTTTAATCCTCTACACATATCAAAATCATGTTTTTAATCCTCTGCATATGTAAAAATCAGATTTTTACAATGCTAATTATATATATAAACTAAAAACTGAATTTAAATCATTCATTTATATTATAAACTGAATTTAAAATGAAATAAGAAAGGAGAAGCTCACCATTTTCGATCAAGAGAGGGGGCGACGTTTGCTTTCAGACTGCGAGGAAGAGGAGGTGGCGCAACTGTCGAGGTGGAAGGGGGGTGTGCTGTGTCGCGAGAGGAAGGGGGGTCTGCGAGGCCGAGGTGGAAGGGGGGGTGCTGCGCGTTCGTCAGTGGATGAAGGGGGGGCTGGCGGCGCGCGATTCAAGGAGGGCGGCGGAGGGAATGGCAGGGGGGCTGTGTCGCGAGAGGAAAGGGGAGGTTCAGAGGTGGCGCCCCACCTTTGAGGCGGCGGCGGCGATCGATCGGGGGGGGGGGGGGGGAGAGGGGGCGGCGCTCCTTTGATATTCGTTCTTCTTCACGGTTATTTTTCATTTTTTTTATTTTTTTTTATTTTCTGTTATGAATGAATCGAAAAATAAGGGGGGGCCAGAGTATAAGGGGAAGAGGGTTTTAATTTTATTTTATTATATTTATTATTTTAATTTCAAAAAAGCAACTTTTATTTTCGACCTCGAAATGAAACCCACCGCCTGTCGTCCATAGCTAATTACCCCCATTCCGAACACAATGGGATATGTATCGCATGCTGATTCGATTGTTATAATCAGTTTCCGTTAAAATCAACATATAACTCTATATATTGAATTTGAACGCGCATTTCAATTTACCGGGGTCACATACGAACTCTAAAAATTCCAGAAAAATATTTTCTAGCTTCGTATTGATGATACGGTCCTAATAAAACTAGTTTCGTCGAATTCTGAGACCGTTGGAAAAATGGCCATTTTCCAGTCGATTAAAATCAACTGAAACTGGTCAAACGCGTTTTCCTTTGCCATGCTCACATATTGATTCCAAAAATTATGAAATTTGGAATCTAACAATAATTTGACATCATGGACCCAAAAAAGTGGTTTCTCGAAATCCGAGGTCGTTTGCAAAATTCCCATTTTTAAGGGCCTGAATTCCATAACGACTATTCAGAATTTTCAACTGGACAGATCTTTTGATTCCCGCTATGAAATTTTGATTTTTCGGATTCGTTGGAAAGATATTCTCAATTAGATCCTATTATTTTTGGTTTCGCTAAAATCCGGTTTGTTTTGCACCCGGTACATTCAATTGAAGTTTGAAATCGAATTATCGAACTACCGCGCCATTTTCAACTCTATTTATATTTATATATAATTATTTATATTCTAACAACGACGCGTATAAATATATACGTTCTAGATATATTAAAAATAAATTTTCGTCGATATTATTTAAAATAATCTATTTTAAATATTCTAAATTCATTAAAATTGCCGAAATAAAAATTTTAAACTGACCCAGATTTTCGGGTTGTTACAATTTTGATGTCCGATTTGGGATGGACACAGAAATACTAGAATAGATAAAGCCATGCTGATTAGATTAACGCCATTTTGACGTAAACGATAATTATATCGATTTTATTCATTTTTATAATGAATATAAAAAAGGAAGTGATTTCAATATCTAATGTTTTGAAAATATTATCATTTATATATTAATGATATGGAATATTAAATTTTGATTTAAAATTGAAAATGAAGTTGAAATCGTTTTTAAAACGAAATTAAAACGGTTCGTTTTAAATGGAAATCGATGAAATATATATTATATATATAATATAATGGCCTGAATAGAACGCGCCGTGGCCGTTCGCTAATTTCGACCATTGACTTCGAATGGACATTACGGGAGATCCGACCATCGGATTGTCCTAAAACCAGAACTGTTGGGTTCGTATCAAAAAGAGCTTTCCAACGAATATAAGAGACTTGAAATATAATGGTTGGATTTGGAATTACGTCCAAATCAAATTTGGAAAAGGTCGTTGTAAGTGCAGTTCGATGACCGTTTGTGGAAATCGGCTGTACGGGCCTTGATAAAATTATTAAAAATATTTATAATTTGTGTAAAATCATAATAAATGATTTGGAAAGAATTGGGATGAAAAATTCCATATTTTAAAAGATAATTTTTTTATCGAAATGAACTAGTTATTAACTAGAATTAAAATTCAATTATTTTTAAATAAATAAATTAGATTGAGAATGGGTTTTAATATAACCAAAATTTCCAATATATGAATTGGAATGGATTTGAATCGAATTAATCTTCGGAATATTTCGATGTTGGATTTCGTGATTATACAGATATTGTTATGGAAATTTGAAAGATATATTTATATCGTTATTTCCAATATAATATTTGTTGGTTTTATAATTTGATATTGAATATAAGCCGATATTTTTTCTATTCAGAGTCTTGTATTTAATATCAAATGGGATTTTGGGTTTGTCGTGAATGGTGTCTTTATTAACACTGTTCTTAAACCCAGTTCTGAAAAGAATAAATCTTTTAATTAAGATTTAGAATTTCCAGTTAATTAACATCTAATTGGAATAAAATGGAATGTGAATTGGGTTTATTATGAACTTTATTTTTAACGACATTCGTTCTTTAACCCGATTTACAATGAAATGTGATTTGGAATATGTAGATCTTGTTTTTAAGATTTAATGGAAATCTTCCAAAGTATAGTTTACCAGTTTAATATATTAAATTAGAATAGAATTGAATTCGATTTGATAATAATCGAAGTTAGCTTCCATGGAGGAAGACTGTTACTATATATGGAATTTAAAAGACTTGGCTGTTATTCCATTTATATTATTGGTTGGATATGAAAGTTTATATCGATTATGTATTTTGATCTATTTTCCGTGAAGGTTCCATAATTAATGGAATGGGATTTTGGGTTTATCGTGAACTGTGTTTTAAATGACATTAGTTCTTTAACCCAGTTAAAGATAAGATTAATTTCTTAACTTGGAATAATCATTATGTAATGATTATTGTGATTAAAACTGAATTAGAGTTTTAATGAATCTTTAATTAGATTGGGATGTGAATGAGATAATTAAATTTATCAAATTCATGAAATGATCGAGAATGGAGTATCACCAGTTTTGCTCCAAGCGATAGTTAAATCTTTAATTAGATTTGAACGTGAAATGGTAAATAATTTTACCGGTAACACCATGGTGTTAGATATGGGGTATTACCAGTTTTGCTCCATGGGATGAATAGGTTGGGATTGGAGAATTAAACAAATGATTACTTCGGTAAGGTGCGCTAATCCCGACTAGTTTGGATAAACCTTAATTTGGTTTGGATTTATATCCAAAGGAAGATTAAAGAATAAATTTAAAGAATATATCGTTGATAAAATTAATGGGAACCTTTCCCAAAGGATATGAATATTTAAATAAAAGAATATTCCGAATTGGAATGTGGCGTATGTTGTGTTTTTATAGCACTTGTTTGTAATATAGGCGAGTTATTCAGAAAGACCGGGTTTATCCCATTTTGAATAACTGAATCGGCGATAAGTCGACGATGAAGACGGTGGTTGAAGGCTGGAGTTCTTCACATTGTTTGGATGATTCCTGATGTCTTGATTGGGCTGTACACCTAATACGACGTGATAAGTGGTGATCGTCCAGACGTACTTGGAGATCGACCGGATATGTGAGGGCCTCTTTCCTTTATTGGATATATGGGACGAGGAATAAGGTACCTCCGGTTTCGTTCAGACCCAGAACGAACTTGTAAATGGATGTGCGTTTGACATTGGATTTTATTCTGTGTGGATTGATCTCTTTTAAATATATATCTGTTTGGCGGAGGAGAATTTATTCTCTTGCTTAACGCTCTTCTCTGAGACGTACGAGCTTAGAGGTTATATATCAATAGACATCGGTCGCATGGCGTGAACTGCCTGTGTGGCATGCTGAGATGCAAATGATCAAGGCTTCTGTTGAAAAGCAGAGTCTTGTGGTTGATGATCAAAGCACGACTTTAATAGAGCATAGCTTTGTGTAAAGCGTTAATTCGCGAGCCTCACACCCCGGTGTGAACCAGAAACGGGAGAGGACCTTGGGGAGAACGTGTGTTTCCTTCTAGCTTGGAGTGGTGTTAGGGTTTTGCAAGCCCATATGTTTTACTTATATGGATGATGGATAGCGAGGCACCTCAGATATATCGGTTACTACGGAGCCGATGGATATTGAGTCATCTGGCTCATTTACGCCCCATAGGGCAGGGAAACGCATGGTTCAAGCATTTTAATCCAATCTGTGTGGACCGACCCTGACGATCCAAGGGCCTTCCTGAGTTTGGGTCCTGAGAGATGGTAGGCAAGATTTTCTTGAAGTGGTAATGATGATCCCTTGCCTTGGTTCATAGATGGAAATCCAACTTCCAATACGTGACATTTCGGTTTTGATTTTAGAGCCTAGTATTGGCGACATGATAGATGGTACCCATGCCGCCTATGATTGGTACATTTATATTTGAAGTTGTTTTTAACACTATGCACTTATAATAGTATCAAATGAATTTTGTTTTAAACATGCCAAGCATGTTTGTCTATTATAAGGGAAAACCCTATCCTCCGACTTGCGTTGCATTGTCTGATGGGACCTGGGTCTTATAATAGATTCATTTTTCCAAAAAGCACTGCGCTGTTTATTCTATGCACTGGTATTCTTGGGAGGAACCCCGTTCTGTGTTATACGGCGTGGTCCCTTAATTTACCTGATTTGGAAGTAAAGTTTTAAATAAATGTTTTAGTTCTCACACCAGTCACATGACTGACCTGGAGTTTATTGTTTTAACCTAAACTTTGGGGCCCCTATTTTCGACACGTGCAGCTAGTAGTTTTGGTTTTGCAGATTTGTTCTTACAGGATCCTGGTTTACCACTGGAGATATATTCGAAAAGCTCTGTATCCATGTATTTGTTTCAGTTGTGTTATGTATTATTTTTCCACTGCATTGTAATTTAAATCTCTGATATTTTTCTAATGTATAATATTTATTCATACTCTGTTTATTCTTGTACTCTGATGTAAATTGTTGTAATAAGCAAATGAAATGTTCTTCTGTTTGCGTTTCGATTAGTCTTGTTCTCAGACAATCCATCTTA
Source organism: Allium sativum (assembly GCA_030737875.1). NCBI lineage: Eukaryota > Viridiplantae > Streptophyta > Magnoliopsida > Asparagales > Amaryllidaceae > Allium > Allium sativum. The sequence continues at coordinate 170,307,820 of CM060923.1, forward strand.
CTCTTCTCTTCGAAGACCAGGGAAGTTCGGGTTATCACAATAATATTGCGTCAGTTCACTTAATTAAATTACTAAGATTTGTTACTATTCTTGAATAGCTTTGCTAGTCCAATTATTTAGAGTTAATCTGAGCATGTATTAACTATTCTACAGGGTTTTGCACATGTATTTAATGTTCCTTTGTATAATTTGTTCAGCTCGTCCTTGCGGCTACTCAATTCAATGAATGAATAAACTATATAGTTGTGTTTGTATTTGTACAAGTTGTTTCTTTTGCTACTCCTTAGAACTTAGAGCTAAACATGATTGGATAATTTCCTGAAGCTTATTCAATGTTTTCAAGCTTTCAGTTTTCTTATTGGGAAGCTTGTTGATTTCAATATTAATGTTCATTTAAACATTCTACAGGCATTATATTTATGTTTCAGATTTTTTTTACTTATTGTTTAAGTCTTGCAATCATTAGATATTTATTTGATTTGTTTTTTTTTCTTTCAAGGTGGTACTCTGTTATGAATTTCCAGATTTTGTTTTGATTCTTTTCTTCTACCTTGCTGTATAAATCTTGTCTACTCAAATACAAGTTTTTGTCCCTCTTCACCTTAATAGCTTCTTGTCTACAGATTGTAGTGATATTGTGATGTTAATTTCATTAATTTGTTATCTTATCACACTTATTTTTTTTATTTTGTATGTTCATGCTAGACCTGTTGTTGGGCTATCTTTTAGATTGTATTATACACATTTGTTTGTTACACTATATGCTGCCATGTACCTTTATGTGATGTTTGTAATATATCTTAACCCATTGTTATGTTGTAACCATTGTGATTAATCTGATTCAAGATACTCAAATAAAATATCTAAACCAGAAGCGCTAGTGGGAGAATAGATCGTTGTTAGACTTGCAAAAACAACCAAATCAATAACTCTAATCACAAATAATGATCAACCTATCTCGAAAAATTCAAATTGCCCCCAAGTATTCACAAATCTATTTGTCAAGTTCCCAGCCCGAAGTAGCCCAAAAGTCTCGTCAGACGTCTGTCGTGGGAGGTGACAGATGTCTGTCCCATCCAGGGAATTACTTGGGCTTCAACACTCGGCTCAAATGTCTGTCGTGGATATGACAGACGTCTGTTGTGGGGAGGACAAACGTCTGTTGGAAATCTTGGAAAAATTTCTTTGAAAACTCAGATGTCTGTCGTACCCCACGACAGACATCTGTTGCTGAAACCAACTAACACCAAACACCATTTCAGCTATAACTTTTGCGTACGAGCTCCGATTTGTGAACAACCTTTTCCGACTTGAAGCTATCTTCATCCTCTTCAATCCACCACATAGTATCACATACTTCAACACTCCACCTCGATACTATAACCATCTCCATACACCAAACTCCAATGTACCTAAGCATTTCCTTCTACCTTCAACCAATAACATGAATACTTTCCTAATGAGCTCCGACAAAACCACCACCTATTATTGCACTTCGTTAACGAGCTATGGCAAAGGCTACCGCCAGTTAACAAAGTGTTGGAAGTATTCAACCCAAAAACGGTCTCACCAAAAGACAATGTACTCAGGAGTGAAGCGAATACTTACCAAGAAGATAGATTTCCAATCTGTCACCGCTATTCCTTTCCATAAAAAACAAACAAAATCACTCTCTCCAAAACTGTGCCACCCCGTGGCACTTAGCAACTCAACAAACGAATTAAGTTCGAGCAATGCTCGAACTTCCCAAATGGAAATGCTCGAACTTCCCAAATGGCAATGCTTTAGTAAACATGTCTGCTGCATTGTCCTTTGTGTGCACTTTTCGAAGGTATACTAGCTTACCCTCATCCATGGCTACAAAAAATGACTCTCTCACCTCAATATGCTTCGTCCATGAGTTAAATGCCAAATTCTCTGCCAAATGTATAACACTTTGGCTATCACATCGAACGTAAATACTCTCATGTTCGAAACCCCAGTAACACAATAATCGCTTCAAGTAGAGTGCCTCCTTGGCCGCTTCCACCACGAAAATTAACTCCGCCTCCGTAGTGGATAAAGCAACTACGGTTTGCAATCTCGATCTCCAACTAATGGCTGTCCCACCAAGTGTGAAGATATACCCAGAAGTTGATTTCCTCCGATCCCTATCACCGACTTAGTCCGAGTCACAATAACCAACCAACTTGCAACTCCTCTCATCACTACCGCCAAAAACAAGACAATGAGATGATGTTCCTTTCAAGTATCTCAATATAGCTTTCATGGATTCCCAATGCATTTTCGCCGGATTAGCTATATACCGACTAGACACCATGACGACATTTGCAATATCGAGCCTTGTACACACCATGGCATACATCAAAATACCAATCGCACTTGCATATGGCACCTTTGCCATATATGCCTTGTCTTTCTCCCCGATAGGTGATCCCTTATCTAAGAGCTTCATATGCAAAGGTAAAGGTGTATTTAACGCATTTGCATTCTCCATGCTATACCATCAAAGCACTTTCTTAATGTACTTCTTTTGAGTCAATCTTAGTTCAAAATGCTTTCGGTCCCTTCCAATTTCCATGCCTAAGATTTTCCTTTCTTCTCCAAGATCTTTCATTTCGAATTCCGATTTCAAAAGCATCTTCAACTTGTTGATTTCATTTTTATTTTTGGAAGCAATGAGCATATCATCCACATACAAGAGTAAATACACCCAGCAATCATTTCCCTACCTCTCGAAATATACACAAGCATCCTTGATGCTTCAATGGAAGCCACTTTCAAGCATGAAATGATCGAATCTCTTGTACCATTGTCTAGCTGATTGCTATAACCCATATAGTGATTTCTTCAACTTACAAACCATTTTAGACTTACCATCTACAACAAACCCTTCCGGTTGCTCCATGTAGATGTCTTCATCCAAGGCTCCATGCAAGAAGGCGGTTTTCGCATCAAGTTTCTCCAACTCCAAATCATGGATAACAACTATGGCTAGTAAAACTCAGCTAGAAGTATGATGTACCACCGGTGCAAAAATTTCATTATACTCCTTTCCTTTTCTTTGTGCAAACCCCTTTGCCACTAACCTTGCTTTGTACCTTGCATCATCCTTCATCTTGCAAATCCACTTGCACCTTATAACACGGTTTCCTTGAGGAAGTGGAACAAAATCCCAAGTTTGGTTCTTCATTAACGATTGCATCTCTTCCTACATGGCGCAAATCCACTTCGAGCTCTCACTCAACTTCATGACGTCATCACGGTCTATCGGCTCATCTTGGACTACATTAAGAGCATAGTCGAAATGATCACAAAACAAAGGTAGTTCCAATCACCATATCTTTCGGGTGGCCTTATTGCATGTCGACCAACCCGAGTAGCAATACTATCTCCCAAACCCCTTTCGGCTCCACCTTGAGTCGAAACTTCTCTAGTATCATGTACATCACCAAGATCACTAGAGGAACCATGTGAACTATGTGATATTTCTTCAACCGCTTCAACCCCACGAGCTTCTTCTTCAACTCTACTACCACTTGGGACGGAATATGGGAATGAATTCCTTCTCCTTTGATTCACCATGAACCAAATCCGGAACATCCGATGAGCTCTCATTCTCCTTGAATAAAGCCGAATCATCAAAAGTGACATGACGAGAATTAACAACCTTCTTTGTTTCCGAATTCCAAATCCGATACTGTCACGCCGTCCGTGAAACTAAGCAAGATCCCCTTGAATGCTCTAACTTAAAGCTTATCATTCCCCGGATCATGCACATACACCGGACTACCAAACACACGAACATATCTCAAGTCAGCACTCTTCCCCTTCCACATCCTCCGGAATTTTGTTATCAATAACCGAGTACGGAATTCGATTCACAATATGCACCGCGGTTGACAAAGCTTCATCCCAAAATCACTTAGACAAACCCGATGTCAATCTCAAGCATTGAGCTCTCTCAAGTATAGTTCGGTTCATTCTCTCCGCTACTCAATTAGATTGCGGATCTCTGGTGTAGTAAAATGTCTCTGGATTCCGTGATGCTTAAAATACTTCAAGAATTCCTGAGAAACATATTCTCCTCCATTGTCGTCCTTAACACCTTCAAAGTCTTGCCACTCTCATTCTCAACAAGAGCCTTCCACACTTTGAACTTAGTAAATGCCTTCGACTTGGCCTTCATTACATGCACCCATACCTTTCGAGACAAATCATCAATGAAATAAATATAATAACGAGCTCCACTTAAAGAAGCTACTAATGCCGGTCCCCAAACATCCGAATGAACATATTCAAGAACCTCCTTTGAATCGTGTTTGCCTTCATCGAATGACACCTTTGTCTGCTTCCCCATGACACATTCCTTGCAAAAATCTAGTTTGTTGAAACCCTCACCATTTATCATCTCCCACTTCTGAAGAATATCCAAGCTCCTCTCTGAGACATGACCCAATCTCAAGTACCACAACCGTGTCACATCCAAGTCACGAGAACTATGAACACCCACACAAGTCTCACCTCCTACGGCCGTACCTTGAAGCAAATATATACCATGAGTCTTAGCACCTTTCATAACCCCAAGTGCCCCCTTCAAAACCCTTAAGCAATCCTTCTCAATAGTGATCTTGCTTCCTAGAGAATCCAATTACCCCAAAGATATAAGCAACTTCCTAAGTCCCGGAACATAGCGAACATTGGTGGGCGTGTGAACTACTCCATCAAACGACCTTATTTGCACGGAGCCAATACCCATCAACTTGCAAATAGCACCATTTCCCTCTTTGACTTCATAAGATGAAAACAATTTCTATTTGGCGTCATATGATACGACGCACCCGAATCGAGTACCCATTCGTTACTCGAAACACCCGATGCTACCGCCGTCAACACATTCTCATCTATCTCACCATCCCCACTCTCCACCGCTATGGATGAAGAAGCTACTTCCTTCTTATCTTTTTTCGGACATTCATCCTTCCAATGTCTCAGTTTCTTGCAAATAAAGCACTTGCCATTTCTCTCTTTCGGTTTACGTCTTCCACCGGGCTTTCTTGATTTAGAACGCCCCCAGTTTCCTTTCTTCACGTTCTTTTCTTTCTCCACAAACAAACCGTGACCACTATTAGCTCCATTACTACCCTCATTCATCTCCTTCATTTTATCTCTCAACTCGTCACTAAGAAGACCGGTCTTGACATCATCAAGAGTCAAGGTATCCCGGCCATAGATCAAACTATTTGGGAATCCCGTATAGCGATACGGCAACGAACATAATAATATCATCGCCTTTTTCTCTTCCTCATTCTTCAAATCAATTACCTTCATCTTTATAAGTAAGTCATCAAAGGCATTCAAATGTGCCTTAATAGAATTACCCTCCTTCATCTTGAAGATGAAAAACGTTCGCAACATGATCAAACGGTTAGTTGCCGATTTCTTCATATACAATTCCTCCAACTTGTCCCGAATGCCTTTAGCGGTTGTCTCACCTCTAATTTAGGAGATCACATTCTCCCCTATAGCAAGTTGAAGAGTAGTGTAAGCCCATTCCTCCATCCCCTCTCTCTCAACATCCGAGATATCACTTGGCAATAAATGAGTATCAAATACCACTCGGTCCACCCAATTCCGCCTAAGAACCGCTTTCATTTTCCGTTGCCACTTCTCAAAGTAATTATCACCATCCCACTTGCCAATTACCAATTGAGAACCCGACGCCGCATACGAACCCCGTACATAAGGCGCCATACTATTCAGACTTCCGGTTGAAGGACTTACCAAGCTATTATCCGTTTCCGGCATTTTCACAAACACCTAACAAGCACCAATTGCTCAGATACCAACTATTGAAACCATTGCAATTAATCCGATTCAAGACCATGCAAATCAAATATCTAAAACACAAGCGCCTCGCGGAAGACGGGATCGCTGTTAGACTCGCAAAAATAACCAGAACAATAACTCTAGTCACCAAACAATGATCAACCAATCACTAACAATCCAAATCTCAATCACAAGCAAGAATCTAATGACAATAGTAGCAAAACTAAATCACAAAAGGATTTATAGTGGTTCTACTAACATCTTGTTAGTCTACATCCACTTGGAAAGAGTATTTTATTACCACGATGAAAGGTATACAAGAGATTGATCCAATGATCACTATATTTCAATATAGAAAAGAGTTTGTGGAGAATAGAATTGAAGAATTGCAATTAGGTTATAAACCCTAATTAAACCCTTGAGAACAAACCCTTGATCTTGATCAAGTCACCAAGCTCCCCAACTAACAAACCGGAAAATAGCTTATATTAAGGTAGGCCAATTATCAAAATTTCCCCTAAGTATTCACAAATCAGTTTGCCAAGTTTCCAGTCAGAAACAGCCCAAAAGTCTCGTCAGACGTCTGTTGTGGGAGGTGATAGACGTCTGTCCCTTCCAAGGATTTACTTGGGCTTCAGCCCTAAGCTCAGACGTTTATCGTGGATATGACAGACTTTTGTCCCCGACAGACGTCTTTCATGGGGAGGACAGACGTCTGTCGTGGGGAGGACAGAATTCTGTTTGAACTCTCGGGAAAATTTCCCTGACAACTCAGACATCTGTTGTACCCCACGACAGACGTCTGCCGCTGAAGCCACCTAACACCAAACACCATTTTAGCTATAACTTTTGCGTACGAGCTCCGATTTGCGAAAGGTCTTCCCTGACTCGAAGCTATCTTCATCCTCTTCAATCCACCACATAGTATCGCGTACTTCAGCATGTTATGCAATAAAAATGTTTATTTGAATTTTCATGAAATGGACAAACATATTTTAATTTTTAATGGACAAACACATTTTATTTTATTTTTTTGGCTTGTCTTATGGGCTTGTATACATACATATTTCCATATGTATAAATTTTATAATAATTTAAATGCCTTTTTACTTAATTTATTTGGTTAACAAATCAAAATTTCGCGCTTGCCTTATGACTTATTTGATTTCACTTTTAGTTTTTCATTTGTAGATGTTATCTTATAAAATATCAAAATTTTAAAATGTTAGTTATTACAAGGAAATTTATTTAAGAATTATTTGCTTCTTATTTATTAATTCTTATTATGAATCACCAAATTTTGATTTTTGAAAGCAATTTGCTATTTTAAATATATACATATCTCGGTTATTAGATAAAATGTTATTTTTTATTGAAATTCAAATTATTTAGATTATAGTATATCATCTATGGAACTAACCAAAAACTGAGTCGTTACAAACAGAATCAAACACAGAAATCACATAATAATAAACTATAATATCTCACAATGGAAGCATTTTACATAAAATATCAGTGTTGTTCAATAAATTTTACACCGTAGAAATATATTAAAATAAAATTTACAGTAATTGTCGAACTAGTGTGTGCACGTCTTTACATGCATCTAACTTTGTCAGCTGAAATTTGAGATGTAACACTTAGCCTGACAAGAGCGTTTATGCAAAACACAAAAACACATGAGTCAAGATTAACTTTATTCAAGTAAATCAACTTCAATAAAATACTGAAATATAATAGTTAATCCTAACATAATTTATAAATACCTGATTTTGAGCCATATTTAAATAACAAATAACACATATAGTACACCAAATGTTATGGATAACAAAGATAATGGTAGTTACAGAAAGGTGACAATGACTAAGTAGGTTATTACAACAAGCAAGTGAATTGTTTAACATCAACAAGTGCAACAGTAACATGACAACCTAAAAAAATATCAACACAAAAATGAAATAAGCAGCAACAATCATGGCAAAACAGCGTAAGTGCTGAATAAAATCCAACTTTAAACATTTATAAATATGACACTCGTAAACCTAATACATCAAAAGCAAAGAATAAACAACAGGCAATTCAACACTTAACACATTACTACATTTATTCCCGTATCATATTGATGTCGAAACTTGAATTGAATTAATCGTGAGGTAAACTCACCTTGCATGGATATGAGGAAGAGAAGAAATAAACACGGATAGCGACAAGTCCTAAGCATCAAATTTTGAAATTGAAAATCTTTTTTTTCCAGAAGGAGAATGGACAAAAATTTAAGAAGAAGACACCAAGAATTTTTAGGGAAAAGGAGGCTGATGAAGGTAGAAAGAAATTTAGGTAAAAAAATAGGGGTTTTTAAAGAGACTCCATTTTTGGTTAGGGGGGGGGGGGACAATTTTCTTATTTTTGAAGAATTGTTAAGGGAGGGACAAAATAAGTTAGCCCACCCTTAACCATATAATTAAAAATTCCAGTACTATCCCTATAATCCTCTTATACCTATATATATATACACACACACACACACATACATACACAGGAACTCACACCAGCATTACCCATATTCATACAAATACAGAACGTATAAGCCCTTCCTAACAGAGCAAAACTAATGCACACCAAAACATAACTATATAAATTTAAACATTTAAGCATAAGTCAGACTACACTTGCATGAATTCAAAAACTTAAGCATAAGTCAGATCATCACTTATTAACACTTCTTAGTCTAATAAGATACATGAATAGTTAACTCAGCAAATGGCAATATAAATTTAGAAACAATATATAGTGACCTTTTATAATTCAACTGAAAAGGAAAATAAAAAGAAATAACAATCAAACGAAGATCCACCTCTTTCACTCCCCCTAATTCAAACAAAGTTCATATAATATCAGTAATCCAGTTTAAATCATGCATTTATCACTCATATATATAAATAAATAAGTAAATAAATAATAAATAAAAAACGTTATTTACAGTTGCATGTGCCTTATATTTGATGATGATATAAATAGCGTAGATGATTCTAGGCAAGTATCCAAAGAAAGTCAATATCAAACATATCCAAAACTCAGCCTGGAATTATGAGAAGTAATTAACAAATTAAAATATAACTAATCACTGCATGTCTAATTAATTAAGGTTATGAGGGGCAGTTTAGTCCATGCTTGTTTAAAAAAAAAACATCCCTTAATAATTTTTTTTAAGATGGAGTCCCCTTAAAAATGTCCCCCTTAACCAAAAGTGGAGTTCCTTTAATAATCCCTAAAAAAATTATATGGACAGGAGGAAAAAGAAATAAATTATTTAGTAGACAATTACAAAGAAGGAAAAAGAATGAGGAAGAAAATTGAGAAAGTTATGTGATTTATTCCCAGGAAAATATTCTAAAGGACAAAAATAATATTATGTAGGTTACGAAGTAAATAAATTGGCTTACTAAGCACGACATATCACTCTTATCAGCATTTGTTTCTTATTCAAAACTAAAAACAAAAATTACATATGGCAAGAGAATAACAAAAATAAACGAATGCACGATTTATTGTCTGATGTTAACTATAAGAAAGTTGTGTGACTTTTTAAATTTCAAATACATAATATTAAATATCATAATTTAGGGAAAATATTCAACTGGACTAATAAGAATAAATCAGAGAAAATGGTTAGAAATATGCATACACATGTTAACAGTTCTGCAGGTATTTTTCTTCTTCATTTTTTTCTAAATATAGACAACATGATATTGAAGAGAAGAGAAACATATATAAATGGAGATGGTTTGTTTTTGAAAAAAACATGATGGGAAAGAAAAAACAGGAAAGGAGAAATAAGATGTAAATTTAAGGAATAAAAATACATAAATAAAATAGGATGTGTGAAAATAGAATGAAGGAAAAGAAATTAATAGATAAAGGAATAAAATGAATGTGTAGTTAATGGAGAAATAGAGTGGAGAGAAAGGAGGTAGTGAATTTGAGGAAAGTAGAAAAAGAAGAGGAAAGGAAAATAAACTTACATGAAATGTGAATGAGCAAAGAAATTAGGTGTTGATTTATTTGATTAATAATGTCAACATTAGTTTTCGTTAACTATGCTAGTTAAAACTGGATTGTGTACCGTTAACACTCCATTTCGTTACAATTTCTCTTATACAATTTATATTGGAAACATTAATTAATTTATTATCAATTTTCGCAAAACTCCTATACTAAAGTTTGTAAAGAAAACAATGATTAAACTACTATTTTATTTTATTATCAATAGTTTGAAGTTAATTATTACAAATATACATACAATTTGATAATAATTTCAGTTGTCATAAATCACCATTTATCTAATTACAAATTGTTATTTATTAGAAATAAATTTGAAATCATTCATAAATAACATCATAATATTTACTTTAAAATCAATTTAAATTCAATAACTTAAATGGTCAAAATATACGGGATGTTACAGCCGATATATTAGGCGATATTTCTAAATATCGGCCGATACAAACAAGATTTACAATGATATTTGTTGTTTTGGGGAGAGATAAAAATGAGATATCGGCTGATACATACGATATCTGAAACAGTGCATGTAAGTTTAATTAAAATAATATTTGTTGTCATGTACATGTCCATGTAAAATTATAACAACAAAGATAAAATAACAATATTGTAAGTAGTAACTATTGTTATTTGGAAGCCTCTTTTGTTCGTAGATGTACGTGATCGGTGCTTATATTGCTTATTTACAATAATCTGTAGTTATTCACGTTATTCCAGTTAGTTAATGGCGAGGCTAGATTGGATATGTGCCTGGAAGTATATTTGTTCTTATTATTTACATGAAGATTCAGTCCTATTATCCAAGTTTCCGTTAATAAATAATAGTATGATCTGCAATTAAATTGGCTAGTACCGTTATTCAATTTTTTTAATGAATTGATTATTTAATCCCATCTTGTTATGTTAATTAAAATTAGCATGTTCTCTCTTTTTTTTTGTGAATTTTTCTATATGCATATTATATTGAAGTATGTCAGGGATCCATATTTTGTGATGTGTGCATTTATCTGTTGTATTTCAAGAAGCTAAGTTATATATTATTTATGCCTTTTATGTAGTCTTCTGAAGAAAATTAGAGGCATACTACTCGAGATTTATATTCTGGTTTATAATTGCCCGTAGCCTTAAAAGCACATTTTTTGGTCTTTGCCGAAGCATTTAGCGGAAATTATTATTGCCTCCATTGAGAAATATCGAATAGTGCGTACGTGGAAGGCACTTCATTAGAGGCAATTTAAGAGATTTATATTTCTCTATTTATTATTAGGGGCATAGTATATAGAGGGGTTATTAATTTGCCTCTCATAATTATAGTGGCAATTTAGTATTAGTTTTGGCCTCTACTCACATTATCAAAGGCAAATGTGAAATGCCTTAAGTTATTTCATCTTTGGTAGTGTGGAAAATTTCTCAATGTTTTACCAAAAATTCGATTTTTTTTCTCAAGTATAGTTTACATAAGAAAAAAAATCTTTTTAAAATTCCCAAACTTGGCATGGAAGAATTAATGTTTTTGTTCAAGTTCTTCATTTCTTATTACTGTAACACCCATTTACTTTCATTCTTAGATTTGTTATTTCCTTTTAGTTTCTCTTTTTCTTTTGTTAGCTTCTTATTAGTGACACTCATTGTCTGCTTTCTTTTTGGGTGATCATTATAGAAATATAAATAAAGGATATTTTACTAATAAGCACTGATGTCTACAACAACCAATATAAAACACTTATGTATGGGTACCTATTACTAGAAGGAAAGAAAACACAAATCCTAAATTTGGATTTATCTATTTAATCTTAAACTTAGCTTTAGCTGCCTCCAAGATAAGGTAGTCTAGAAATTTCCTCCAAAGGCTTTCTACACTATCCATGATGGCTTCTATCTATCACCTTGATAGTCACCGTATGCTACTATGTTGCTCAAATCCAAAACATAGTTGGGCTTCTCCCCTAGTCAGGGGCGGCCCTGGCTTAGTGCCAGTAGTGCGGCTGCACAGGGCCCGTTAGGTCAGGGGGCCCATTAAAAAAAACTATATTACCTTTACTAAAGCAAGGAGATATTTAACTTGTACTGGATAGAATTGTTGAAAGAGTGAATCTAGGTGGTGGATTATATGTAAGCATGCAGAAAGGATTGAATCTAATGGGCCCTATGGGATAATGCATGCTTATCATCTTATCCTTTGTATGACATAATGGGCTCTATAGGTAAAAACTTTATGAATTTACTGAGACACGCAATTTTCCCAATGGAGATGCACAGTAAAAAAAGCACATTTTCACTTAACTTCAATTTCAAAAAAAAAAATTAAGGGCTCAAAATTTTCTTTCTGCACTAGGCCTACAAATACTCAGGGCCGGCCCTGCCCCTAGTTCCCATCACTGAGCTTGCTTATTTCCTCAATCCCCCATGAATGTGTCTCAGATATCATAATATATCAAAATCCAATATTGCCTACTTAACCATGATGAAATGTCATATCAATGGACCTTTAATCTTTTTCCAATTACAACTTATGATACTTTTTTTATTTGCAAGAACCCACGACTTGTTGTTTTTCAGTTCATTTCCTTTTTCTTAACTTTTGCTTACCATTCATGTCTTTAAAGTATTGACCATTTCTCGCTTTTTATTTTTAATTCCATTCTTAAAGTTTTCTAGAATTACTACATAAATTATATGGTCTTCACATTACTACACTTATATATATATGCACATACACACACACACTTACACATACACATATATACACAATATAAAATATATATACGTACATGTATATATATATATATTCCAAATGGTTATGCACTTTAATGCATTAGAGCTGCTTATTATTATTTCTTTTTTCTCCTTCTGGAGGAACTATTAGGACTAAATCTCTATAAATCTTTTCAAAGGAAGATTTTGCATTTCGTGTAAAGTAACAATAAAACTTCTTTTTTTCATTTACTTTATTCAAATTTGTAGCACAAAATATGGTGATCTACCTATATTTTGCACACTTTTTCACTATTCATTCTTGTTACTTTAACAAAATACACTTACATAAAAACTTATCTATTTGTAAAAGCCCATCTTAAAATTCTCCTTATCACAATGAGTTAAAGTGTGTCCCAACCCATCCTACTCATGGAAATTTCTATTTTTATTCACATAACTTCATATATCCATTTAAGGCTTTAATTAAACTACTCTAAACCTTCTTCTATAAAGTATCTACTTTGTTCCAGCTTCTTTTCAATTCAACATAAGAGAGTTTATAGAGTTATTTCTAATCATTCTAGCATCCCTTATCCATTTATTTTGCTTAACCCTATATAACGTTTGTATATATATATATATATATATATATCAAAATAAATGTGCATTTAAATCAAAAATATATTTTCACACAATTGTCTACTTTTAAATAAATAAATAAATATTTTAAAACCATAGATTATAAATTTAAATTTAAAACTTCAAATTTTTTGAAATAATCTTTTCACAAGTTCAAAAATATAATTATGAGGCTAGACTCAAAGTAGGTTCTCAATTTTGTAACTTGACCTATTTTCCAAATAGTCTTTTTCTCACTTCAATTGTTCTTTACACAGATTTCCAAAAAGTATAGATTTTAGTGCTAAAATGTTTTTAGCACTATCCGAGCACAATATATATGCCTAACCCATTTTCTATCTTTCTCCATAAGGTATTACTACCTTACACCCAATATTAATAATCCAAAATTTTCAAACACTTAACACGTGGATTCCCATCTTATTTTCAAGCTTATTGTATATCATATTCCATGGTCACCCTAGGACCTGCCATTCTTGAATTTCCGTAATCCCAACTTGAATGTACAAAACTATTTTCTGAAAACATTCATTTGTTTTTCTAAATGTGGGGTTCTCTACGAGTCTAGATGTATATATATAATATATTTATATTTTATAAATATGAATACATTCAATCACTATCTAATTTATGATCACTAAACATAGTTCTGATACCAAATGTAACAACCCAAACCCAACAAACTCATATTTTTTGCAAAATGCAAAAATTCAAGTCTATAGAAGTCCGAGTCGGGTATTTAGTATCCAACAAATAGGCAAAGGTAAATATACCAAAGCACAAATAAGAAACTCGCAGCAGAAATGATTAAAATATAATCTCTAAGCTGAATATTCTCTATCTGCCATCTAACTTGTGGATTGTTATGAGGTGGGGGTCAAAACTAAAGTTCTAGTGAAAGGAAAAAATATATTCTTTTAAGTTTAACTCTACATATACCGTTCTATTTTCATTTTAGTTATATTAGGTTATTTGGGTTTGCAATACTCTCGCCTGTCTGCGTAATATATACCCATCTACTCCCAAGTAGACCAAACCTAATAATCAATATTATATATATAACTATATTCCCATAGACCGCCACGGTCCTGGGTATTACCTTTGATACCCTCCCTATCATACACGCTAGGAATCCGTCCTCCTGCTATGAAAGAGTACCGCATCTACATCTGTAAAGGATGGTTTCGTGAGGTCTACAATACAGACAGTCCTTCGTTTGACAGGCAAAATTGAATTAGCGTCTGCATTAGCTCATCCTGATGCTTGGACTTCCACAATGTATCTCCCCAATGCATACATTTAGGACTTACACGTAATTGTACTGTATATTATCTAAGCTCTGCTAAAAAGGCCCACCCTTATACAGAACTCAGTCGATGATTTCTATATTTATAAAGGAAAACTTTGTTAAGCCTATATTATAGATATTATTCCTGGTCTGCCTCTTTCTCCATGGCTAAGGATCTATGCAACCCCTGCCCCTCAGTTAATTGAAACATCCATCAAGAGCTAATTGACCATGCCCTATTGCAAACATTTTAAACATCCAATTGGCATTGTCCCTCTACCAATGTCTCGATAGTGAAAGATCATTGGTTTTTTCATTTAGTTGTAGTCTTTTCCATTCTCACTCTATGATTGTCGATATTCGTATATGACTATCCTCATGGTCCCTCGCCCACTAAAAACCTGCTCACGAAGACAAGAGTTTAGGTGTCAAGCAAATAACCAACTATATTGATCAGCCCTCTGACCTCTAGTAAAGGACAACTTCGTTAAGCCTGCAATACCAATGCATTAAAGGCAGGCTATTTGAATGGAACCCCCGTAGACTTACACCCAGGGTTGCATCTTCATTAAGCCTGCTACAGAGGGTCATCCTAGACTATCCTTACGTCTTGTAGAAGTCTAGCAGCTCCTACCATCTTCTCTGAACAACATATTGCACATGCTCCTACTATGTCAAAGCATCTGTGATGATCTATATCCTTAGGCTCTGTAAACACCCCACCTCCGTTATGGTCACTCACAAAGGGAATGCATTAACTTTGGTGGAGTATTATAGGTAAAAGACACAGATAAGTTACAAGATGGACATATAAGCAGCGGAAAACGGAAATTTATTTCATAAGCACGTGGTCAAGTCAAACATTACAACAACTGTCTTAAAAACCAACTTCCAAAATCATTACAATAAAGCCTCTGTCTTGACTAAGACATAAAGAAGCATAAACAACAATAAAGCAACATAAACCCCCAATTAAGAGTGTAACCACAGCCATGCAATGGAGAAGAGAATCCAAGCAATACATCTACTGTCTTCAAGCTAGAAAAGGTCTGGACTAAGTTGAAGTATTCCCTCCCTACGGACCGGGGAGGGGGGGACGGAATACGAGAAGACGAAAGAAAATGGGTCAGACACAAGCTTGGTAATTCCAATGATTATTCAGCATGTAAACAGGTAAAAGGATTATGACATGAATAAACTGAACCTAGGACAGTACCTTAGAAATAAGATAACAATAAAACTGAATATGCTATCGCACTCATTTCTATTTCTCTGCACCCACTAACAAGTGTTTCAACTAACTCCATGTTTTCATGACAAAATGATCCCTCTAGCGATCGGCTCCTACTCGCATGCATTTATAACTTGTGTCATTCGGCCCCGCTTGATTGTAGATACCCGTGCTGGTCCCACCATGGGATGTATCAATTCCTGTGGTGGCAACCCGACAAAAATTCAAGATGCACATTGTATACTACTGATGCCCAGTGCCTGATTTGTCCATGCCGGAGTACGTGCACGCCCATATTCCGTTGGAACCTACACTTCTGCACCACCTGCCGTTATTTTTGACCGCTTATAATCAGCCAAGTAATCGTGCCCCACCCTGCCTAGTTTAGGGTATAATGATACATCTATGTGGGTTACTGCTCAAATGGGTCCCCGTTACTAGTATTTCCTAATCAACATGTTAAAATGGTTAAGTGTTCTCAAATTAACCTAACCCCACCCATCAGTTTAGTTAACATGTTGTATTGGTTAAGTGTTGCCTTAATTAACTTAACCCTACCATTCTTAGTCTTCCTTAGCTTTAATTCATTTATTAAAGCACCAACCACTCACATTTGATATGTATTGTTATGGTCGCTGGATGTGCCGGGTGGTTCCGGGCAGTCTTACACCGCAACTCAATCTTACCTCGGGTTATCGGGCTTAATGCGCTAACCTCTCACATTTGATCTATATTGTTACGGTTGCTGGATGTGCCGGGCGGTTCCGGGCACTCTTACACCGTAACTCAATCTAACCTCGGGTTAGGCATATTCATCTTCTCATTAATTTACATATTTACCATTTATGTTTATATGTAAATTATCCACAAATCAAGTCATGTCCCATTTACCCTCTAAATTATGCCCATAATTCTTAGGTATACAAATTATATCATTTTATGCCATTAATCATTTTCATGATTATGAGCCAACCTATGCAATAGCATATAATTTAATACTTTTTCCCAATGTAGCCCCCGTTATTCGTTCGCATAAATTACATAGAATGTTAGGCTCGAAAATTTAGCCTAACTCATAAATAAAAGGAAAAGCAAAAGGGACATGTAACATTTCAACGACATAAAACAGTATAGATCAATTAAGCATGTGTAATATAAATTTGGCATAGTACTACACAAATTAAGCATGTAAATGCGAACTTGCATTTGAGTTGGATCCAATTAACATAGATCTAAACATACAAGTATGTGGATCTAGTCATATAAACATATATGAACATGATGGACTTGCATATAACATATCCTAAAAGAATCACCAAATCTATATACGACATGATAGGTTCATCACCAAATTAATATATAACATGATAGGTTCATCACCAAATTGATATATAACATGATAGGTTCATCACCAAATTAAAATACAACATGATAGTTTCATCACCAAATTAAGATACAACATGATAGTTTCATCACCAAATTAAGATACAACATGATAGATTATATCAACCACAATAGCCTCGTAGGCATAAGTAATCTCAGAATCAAAATATGATTATCTTACAACTAGGCACAATTCTAGTTTCTCTTTATTACAAGTCATGACTTCTATTCGTTCAAATCTAAAGAATAACTGAACTTACAAACAAAAGGACAAATCTTGTTTTCTGGGATCTGATTTCTGAAACTGAAAAGCTATCCTTTGATGTAGATTACTGATCCTCTAGTTTTGATTTGTTTTGGGACTTCCTAACTTGCTTCTTAGTTTAGAGAAAAATGGAGGCTACGCTAGTTTGGCCATGGACAGCATGACGGCTTCAGGGAGCAATTTTATGAGGTTTTAGGGTTGAGGGTTGGGGTTGTTTATGTAGAAGTTTAGATTAATGAGAGTCGTTAGATCATCCTAGGAGAAATCAGAGTCAGCCAGACCAAATAGGGCCAACCGGAAGTCGCCACATATGCCCTAGTGACTTAGTAAAACGTCACTGGACAAACAGTCCAGATCTGGCCAAGGGGATCGACCCCTACAAGGGGGGTCGACACCCCAGTCGACACACCTATGTCGACCCCCGGGGGGAGTCGACCCCTATGGGCAGGAATTTTCCCGCCCAGCCGCTTCTCTCGGAATTTTGAAATTCGAACTGTTTTTCGATTTAATTTATATTTATATTTAATTTACGTTTAAACTTGAAATCTTCTGAACTCCATAACTTCTTCATATGGAGTCCGATTCACGCAAACTCGGACTTTGTCTCAAGTAGAATTCTGAGACGAAAGCAATGCAGAAACCTGTTTCCCCTAATTCCCACTTCTAATATTATGTATTCTTAAATTCGTTACTTTAATGTTCATAGAAAATACGGGGTGTTACATTCTCCCATCCTTAAAGGATTTCGTCCCCGAAATCTTCAAGTCAAGAAGAATGTATATCCTACCATCCAATCGTCCATCTACTCAAACATCAAACACAAGCATCCATTGTCCTTAAACAGATTTCTAATGCTTCCATGACTATATGCATAGTATGTGTATCTGTCCCTATCTAATACAAAATCAGGCGGTCTACTGATTCAGTTGACCTCCTTAATGCAAATCATGATATTGCCATGAGTCCATTATGTAGGCAATTTTTCCTAATCATTCTTTCTACATGAGTGCACAATGATTCATACAAATGCAACATCCAAATGATAACACATCAAGTTTCAACTTATATATATACATACATGCATATGCAATATGAAAAGTGACTGGGCCGATCTAGTACCTAGTGTGTGTGTGTATGCATCCACGAGCAACCACTAGCAACCACTTGCAACCATCAATCATAACATGTTTCAAATACATGTTTACATCCATTGGTTTCTACCTAAGGGTCGAGAATAGGATCGAGGAGATATACTTAAAAGATAGATATAAGCATGCATAAACTTATAGAAAAAAGATCAAGGATGTACCCTAAAAAAGAAAAGGGTAGGCTGCGCGTATCTTGTCCTCAGTCTCCTAAGTCGCATCTTCCTTAGCGTCACTCCATTGAACTTTAACAAGCTTGACTTCACGGTTGCGTAGCTTTTTGACTTCTATCCCTAAGATACGAGTTGGAATTTTCCTCACTGTCGCTTCTCGCTCCACTTCTGTTTCCTCTAGCATGCTTGGCTCTACAACTTCAATAGACTCATGTAATCACTTTCATAGATGAGAGACATGAAAAAAACTATGAACTCCAGCCAATCTTTCGGCCAGCTCTACTCTATAAGCCATCATCCCAATCCTCTCAACGATAGGAAATGGCCCTACAAATCTTGGTGCCAATTTTCCCGTAGACCCAAAGCGAACGACATTCCTCAAAGGAGATACTTTAAGGAAAACCCTGTCTCTAACCTCAAACTCAAGGTCGGTCCTTCTTTTATCAACGTAGGACTTCTGTCTATCTTGTGCAGTCTTCATTCGTCTTCTTATCAAGTCCACTTTTTCTGAAGTTTCTCTAATCTTGTCTAACCCAAGTACGAGCTTGTCTGTAGACTCCCACCAACAAGTTGGTGATCGACATGGTCTTCCATATAAAGCCTCGAATGGTGCCATGCCTATGGTGGCTTGGTAGCTATTATTGTAGGCGAATTCCACTAAAGGAAGATGATCCTCCCATGTTCCTCCAAAATTAAGAATGTACAATCTCAAGAGGTCTTCTAATACTCTGTTCACCCTTTCTGTAACCATCGGTTTGAGGGTGATAGGTCGTGCTTAAGCATAGCTGTGTGCCTACAGCTTCCTGCAAACTCTTCCAAAACTCGCTCGTAAAGATAGGATCTCGATCACTTACTATGCTAGAGGGTATTCCATGTAGTCTAACCACCTCTTTAAGATAAATGGATGCTAACGATGAGGCAGTCCTCCTACTCTTAACAGGTATAAATTGAGCGCTTTTAGTGAGCCTATCCACTATTACTCAAATACTGGTATTGCCCCTTCTTGACCTAGGCAACCCATCAACAAAGTCCATCGAAATGCTATCCCATTTCCACTGTGGGACTTCTAGAGGATGAAGCAGACCACCAGACTTCTTCTGCTCTGCTTTGACTTGCCGGCATATCAAGCATTTAGAGACAAACTCAGCAACATCCTTCTTCATGCCATTTCAAAAGAAAACCCTTTTTATGTCTTTGTACATCTTGTCCCCACCTAGGTGTATGGTCAATTTAGAATTGTGTGCTTCTTCGGGAACCATCTTCACCAAATCCCTTGCTTGTGGGACGCATAGTCTTCCATCCCGTCTCAACCAACCCTTGTCATCGATGGAGTATCTATTAAGGTGACTAGAAGTCTCACCTCTCATTAGCTTGTCCATCACATCAACTAGCTGAGGGTCTTCACATTGCGCGGTTCCTATTGAGTCCAAAAGCGTAGGCCGCACATCTAGTGTTGCTAACAAGCCAGTTACAAATTCGAAGGAGGGTCTAAAGTCAAAGTTTGCTATGTATTCCAAGCTTTGCCTTTCTATAAAGATAGGACTTAAGGTTTGCTTTTTCCTACTCAAGGCATACGCCACCACATTGCCCTTGCCAAGGGTATAAGCATTCTCAAAATTCTATAAGGCCAGAAATTCCATCCATATTTTTTGTCTTAAGTTAAGATGTTTCTGTAAGAAAAGGTACTTTAATGGTTTATGGTCAGTAAACAATTCAAACCTTTCTTCTAGTAGGTAATGACGCCATGACTTAAGATCGAAAACAATGGCGGCTAGTTCTAAATCATGAGTTGGGTAGTTTTTTTCATGCACCTTCAGCTGCCTTCCTCCATAACAAACTACTTTGCCCTCTTGCATCAAGACAGCACCCAATCATGTTCTGCATGCGTTTGTATATACAGTAAACATCTTACTCCCATCAGGAAATGTCAGAACTGGGGCTGTTGTTAGAGCTCTTTTCAATCGTTGGAAAGCAACATCGCAATCCAAATCCCAAGCAAAAGTTAGGTTCTTCTTCGTCAACCTAGTAAGTGGAGCCAAGATCTTCGCGATGTCCTTAATGAACTTTCTGTAAAAGCCCGCTAGTCCGAGAAAGCTTCGAACTTCGGTTGCATTCCATGGAATCTTCCAGTCTTGCACCGCAACTACCTTTGCGGGATCCATAGCTATCCCTTCTTTGGACACCACATGTCCAAGGAACCTTACCTCTTCTCTCCAAAAATGACATTTGGAGAATTTTGCTTTTAGCTGGTGTGCACGAAGAGTATCCATGAATTCTCTTAAATGTAAAGCATGCTCTTCCTCACTTTTCGAGAAGATCAAAATGTCGTCCACGAAGACTACTACAAATTTATTAAGGAACTCTCTGAACACCCTAATCATCAAGTCAACGAAATAGGCAGGTGCGTTTGTCAAGCCGAAAGGCATGACAACCCATTCAAAGAAACCATCCGGGGTCCTGAATGCGGTCTTATCAATGCTGTCCTCAGACACTGTTAGCTGATGAAACCCGGTAGCCAGATCTAGTTGGATGGAAACCGATGCACCTACAAGCTGATCGAACAAGTCGTCTATTCTTGGGAGTGGGTGCCTATTCTTCTTAGTCAGCTTGTTTAGCTCCCTATAGTCAATGCATAGGCAAAGTCACTACAAGAAAAATACCCTATTGCAACTAGCTATTTGCAACAGGCAACTAGCTATTTGCAACAGGCAACAAAAAACAGTTGCAGTAAATGACATTTAGCAACAGACCTATTATAGCAGTTGCAATAGATAAGATTTAGCAACAGGCCATTTCTTTCTGTTGCGAAAAACATATTTTTAGCAACTGCGCTTCTCTTTCTGTTGCAAATACATATTTTTAGCAACCATGCTTCCATAACAGTTGCAAAAGAACATATTATTTCCAACGACGCTTCCAAGCCAATTGCGAATAAATATCTTTAGCAACAGTTTTTTGCCTGTTGCAACAACTGTATTTTCTACAACTGGTTAAGCCAGTTGCGAAAAACATACTAAAAATAAGTATAAGCTTTTAATGATTAACTTTTAATAATTAATTTTAAATAGTTACTGTTTAATGATTAACTACTAGTAATTATACAATAATTAAGATTAATATTTAATAATTATTAATTAATAATAAAATTTAAGCATTGTAAAGTGATATTTATAACTGATAATTAAATAATAATAATTAACAAATAATAATAAATAACACCTAAAAAATAATAAAACAAGTAAATAATTATTAAATAATAATAAATTAATTGTAAAAAAATAATGGATAATAATTAATAATTAATTTGAAATATGAATATGTTTAAATATTAAATAAGTAATAGATAATTAAATAATTAATAAATTCATAATAAATAATTACTATTAAATTCAAAAGTACGAAGTAATAGGTAATATTTAGTTATAATTTAATAAGTTTTAAGTAATATTAATTATTTGAAATTAATTAATATGTCAATAATTTATCATGGTTAGTTATTAATAGTGTGTACATTATATTTAACAATTATTAATTACATTTAATAATTAATAATTCATAGTAGTAAGGTTATATGTCAAAAAGATAAAGTATGTTCGGCCTTTGGTCTAAATTTTAAGACCTTCACGTTTTAACCAAAATTGCATGTCTTGCAACCTATTTTCCACTCTAGAAAAAATATTTCTTTAATAAATTTAATCATGCATCATGTATAGACTATAAAAAAATGAATGTTTTATTTGTTGTATTGGACCTTGTACGCTATTCATGAATTGAGGGGATCGTCTGTATTGTTATTTAAATCCAACCCGAGGAAAATTGGAATGGGCTGGTGAATCAGATAACTTTGACAGATCAATTTCAACAAATCTATTGGCTCTTCATGATGCTAGAGAAATTCATGTTAGCATTCAACAGGGTTCCAACGAGTGCTATGTTAGAGTTTATCATTATTTTGCTAAGCCTTAGGTAAATCTTGCAATATATTTTTTATAACTGCTTTGGATATTTCAAACATTATTCACCAACCGATTTTGATCCTCTTAAACTAGTTTTCAATCACAAAAAGGAGAAAGCACAAAAAAAGAATCAATAATCCAAATTTGGTACTTAAGAAGAAAAGGTAATTTGTAACAAATGCAGCGTACAAAGAACTAGTTAGGTTTCAATAATTTTTCTTTGAATGGCGTGGGTACCAACAGAATATAAATTTAAATAGAAACAAAAATTCAATCATAAATAAAGAATAAAACAAAATTAGTTGATAATGAGTGAAAAATAGTCCTTTATTCAATTGTAAATAAAGAATATAACATCTAAATGGAAAAAAGTAAATGCTAGTAGGTTACATGATACTAATTTCATGGTTCAAAACATTAATGTTGTCATTAACACCATTCTTTTGCACATTAATTATATGAATAATATATTATATATAAGTTGTAGAAGACTGATTAACTTTCTTTGATTTACACATGGAGCAGAGCGACATATTTGGGTTATATAGATATATAAAGAAAATGATATATATATATATATATAGTAATAAAATAAATGGCAGATTACACAAAATGAATATTACTTCAAATTAAACATTTAATTCCCTGAATTGTCCATTACAAACAAAAAGAATGATGTTACTTTGTATTAGTGGCATGCTTTGAACATTAAAGGTATTATTGATATCATGCTTTCCTATATTATGTGAATGAATTACAAAGAGGGCATGGGGTGATTTGCTTCCAAGCCATGTAACACCCCGTGAATTCTATAACTGTGAAATTCACAAATTAAAGTATAATTAATTTCAAATCAAAGAACTAAGGGAAACGGGATACGCCATTGCGTTCGTCTCGGAAAAATACGCGAAATAGAGTCCGAGTTTTCGAAAAACGGAGTCCGTATGAAGAAGATATGGCCTCCGGAAGTTTCTAAATTAAGTTTAAAATTCGAACCTAAGAAAAACAGCTCAGAAAAACAATTCAAAATTCAAAATCGGGCCCAATTGGCCAGGGCGGGAAAATTCCCGCCTAAGGCACCCAGGTCGACTGGGCTGTCGACCTGGGCTAGCCAGGTCGACAGGGCTGTCGACCTGGTCCAGAGCCAGGTCGAACCCAGCCCACCCTGGCTGGCCAGGTCTGTGTTTGGCCGATTTTCAGAAGCTTGCTTTGTCATTAGGGCTAGGTGGCAGGCTCTAATTGGTCTCTCTTTCGAATGAATGGCTACGATCAATCCAAGCAACATCGATGGTCCTAATCAGTTCATAAACTCTATAAAAAATGACCCTAGACTCTACCTAATCTATTCATTCAAAAATAAGAAGGAGGCCATCATGCTGCAGAAGAACGACTAGGAGTAGCCACCAATTTGAGAGAAGATTAGGAGGCAAATTCTAAAGCATAAAGCAACTTAAACAAATCAAATCAACACCTACGTCAAAAGGAGTCGCATCTCCAATTGGAGAATTCGTCACACAATTGTAAGTAGAGTATTATTCTGGTATGAACAAATAACTGTGTTTTGTTTGTACACTTGATTTGTGGTGATAAGTAATTCATATTTATGCGTTGTTATGATTCTAATCGATTGGAATATTGTGATGTAACGATTGGATATGAAAGTATGTTATTCATTATAAAAACTACATGTTTGCGGTAGTTTTATGCAAGTATACGTTTGGATATTCGCAAAGTATGTTATTCATTATAAAAAACTACATGTTTGCGGTAGTTTTATGCAAGTATACGTTTGGATATTCGCAAAATATGTAATTCATGTTGAAGCTACATGTATGTAGTTATTTAATTGAAATTCATGCAAGTATGTGGTTTTGCTACTATGCCATCATGATGTATATTTTTGTACAAAAATCATTTTATGTGTGTAATTGGAACAAATTTGGTTTATTATAATTCATATGAAATTATGTTGAAAATTTGGCATCATAATCTATGTATAAGACCATACTTTTGTAATAGAAACAAAAGTAAGCCTCTTTGCGAACTTACGAATATGACTAGGCTATGTTTGATATTTTGCATAATTGAAAAACATGTTAGGTCTATATTGTTAACAAGAATTATATGATGATATATGTGGTACATAGCTAGGTTAGATTTATAATCCCATTTGCAAGTTTGCATGAATAAAGTAAAAACCATGATTCCATTTATGCCATAAGTATATGTGTGCCATGGTTATGTGAATAGATTTAAAATCATGATTAAGTTGGAATAATACTTTTGTATGTTTAGCAAAAGTAGGCACCTTTGTAACATGTAGTAATTTTGTAAACATGACTTGCTTATATTTGACATTATGCCTAAGTAAAAATATAGGTTTATGTTGTAGTTAAGACTATGTGGCAATAATGATATCCAATTTAGTTAGATTCTTAACTTAACTACAAGTTTATATGGTTTAATTCATGTCACTCATGCTTTATGACCAAAGTATATGTTACCACTATGCAAGTACACCAGTTTCTATTTTGTAGTTCCAACGTTATGCTGCAAGTTCATGCGTTCACATTCCCCTTTAGTATGTAATCACGTTTTAAGCCTCCCCTTTTTCACGTGGCTAAGTTGGGCTTAAAAAGGCTAAGCCCAACATATATATAATAAACGAGAGTATTAAACGGGGGAAAATAGCGTTGGGCCAAATTAATTAATAAATGAAAATATAAAGTAAAGGGGCCCAAATTCAAGTATGGGTTGGGCCCATGATTGGTGTAAACCTTTACACCATTAGCTTAAACTGATTTTTAATAATGGGCCGCAAATATTTACATATAAGAAAATAAAGAAGAAAGACAAAATATGTAAATGTAGAAAATACGATGTGTTTAACCCGAGGTTGGATTGAGTTGTGATGTAAACCTGCCCGGAACCGCCCGGCTGTCCAGTAGTCACAACAATACCTATCCAATGTGGGTGGTTAAACATGGAGCCCAATAAGGACCCGAGGTTAGACTGAGTTGTGGCGTAAGACTGCCCGGAACCAACCGGCAACAGGCAGCCACAACAATACCTGTCTAATGTGAGAGGTCAAGGCTTTAATAAGACAATTAAGGCTGAGTCAGGATTGTTAGGATTAAGTGAACTAAAGACTTAATCAAAATGGAACATGCTAAACTAAACAGACTGATTGGGGGTTAGGTTATAAAACACTTAACCAACTTAGCATGTTGGCTAGAAATAGAGAACCTAGTAACGGGGGACCCTTTTCAGCAGTAACCCTATAAGGTGTATCATGATACCCTGAAACTAGGTAGGGTGGGGCACGATTACTGGGCTGATTGTAAGAGGTCAAATCGACGGCGGTGGTGTAGCAGTGTAGGTTCTAACGGGGTGCGGGCGTGCACACACTCCGGCGCAGAAAAATAAGGCACTGGGCACCAGTAGTATACCTGTGCATTCTAGGGTTGTGTCGGGCCGCCGCCATGGGACTTGATACACCCCATGGTGGGACCAGCATAGGTAACTACAACATCGGGGGCCGTAAGACACATGTAACTATGCGAGTAGGAGCCGATCATCATTATAGAATGGATCACTTCACCCTGATTATGGGGTGCCATTTCGGAACTAGTTTATATGGGTTCAGAGATTGATATGGGGTACGATAGTATATTCGACCCTAGACAACTTAACTAAGTTTATGGTGCTTTCCCCATTTCTAGTTTATACTTATCATACCCAGTTCTTTATTCATAGACTGAATAGTCCTAGACTTACTCAGGCTTTATGTCTGACTCTACTTTTCTTTCGTCTTCTTTTCTTCCGTTTCCCCCCTAGGTCCACAGGGAGGGAATACCGCAGCTTGACCAGCCTTCATACCCAGCTTGAGGAGAAAGAATGTATTGCTTGGATCTTTTCGTTTGGACTATGGCTTTGGACAGCAACTTTGGGACTTTTGCAGTTTACTTATGTTTTCTTTATGCTTCTTTAAATAATGTAATCAAGACAGTTGTGAACATGTTATGTTTTTTGGAAGTGATGTAAGACAATCATGGTGATGTTGTTGTAACACGTATTTTCCCTTATGAAATAAAAGTTTGTTGTTTTCCGCTATTCAAAAATATGTGTTCTTATATCTGTCTTGTATATCTGTGACTTATACTTATAAACCTCCACCAAAGTTAGGGCATTACCTTTTAAGAGTGACCCTAACAGAGGTGGGGTGTTTCACTTGGTATCAGAGCGAGGTTTACCAGATAAGATAAAAAGTTTTGAAAAATTTATTTTCAAAAAGGAAATTTAAAGAAGCATTTTTAAAAAGATAAAATATTATTTTGTTTTAAAAGGCAAAGTCCCTCCAAAGCCATAGGTACTATCTCTTATCCTTCGTTTTGAATCTATCCTTTTTGTTTCAGCATGTCGGAAGAACTTAACTTGCCAGAGGGTGTACCAATACCTGGTTGGTTTAGACGGTTCTTAGAAGCAAGGGCCACTCAGCCAGGTCCTACCGTTCCTCCTCCCCCAGCTGCAGGAAATCATCCAGCTGCAGCAGCACCTCTTCCACCTCCTCCTCCACGGGGAAACACGTTTGCTAAGATATGTAAAGATTTTAAAGCTATGGAAGGAAAGGACTTCCATGGAACTGAGTCCTTCGTGGCAGCTAGGAATTGGCTGAAAGAAACTGAGGACCTATTCATCATCTTTGAGGTAGAAGATAGACAGAAAGTACAACTGGCAGTATGGCTATTAAAGGGCGAGGCTTCCTACTGGTGGGAAGTCACTAATGCAGAAAGACCAGTGGAGACATGGGAGGACTTTAGGGCAAGGTTTGAGGCTAAATTCCTCTCAGATGCGGAAAGGAGTTTGCAGTTAGAAAAATTCTTATTTCTTAAGCAAGGGAGCAAGACAGTCAGAGAGTATGTTAATCAGTTCGATGAGCTGGCTAGGTTCGGGCTGGACCTAGTCAACACCCCGCACAAGAAGGCTCTCCGTTTTGTCAAAGGGCTGAATGAGCCATTACACAGTTTGGCCATGACTCATATACCAATGGGAGCCACGTATGAAAGACTGGTGCAAATGGCATTGCTGAACGAAGAGGATAAGGGCAAGAAGAGACAAAGGCAGAAAGCTCTCAAGGGAAGAAAGAGGGTTTGCAGCCTAAGAAGACAGACTTTAAGAAGGGCAGGAAAGGCAACAAAGAGAAGAGGAAGTGCAATTTCTGTGGCAAAGTGGGGCACTTAGTAAAGGACTGCCGGAAAAAGAAGGCCAAGGAGAATGGTGGGTGCTTTTCTTGCGGTGAGACAGGCCACAGGGCTAAGGACTGCCCAAAGAAACGAGGACAGGGGCAGATGGCTGGATCCACCTCAGGGGCACAGGTTCATGTGCTAGAAGCGCCACCTTTGCAACAGCGAGGTATAAATACTTCTGTAGAAAGTGTAGTTTATCTTTATGATCACCCCGTTCGCACTTTATTTGATTCTGGCGCATCACACTCCTTTATCTCGTCTGCTTTAGTAGAATCTCTGCACCTAAAAACTAGTATGGTAGAGGACCCCTTAATTGGTTCAAACCCAATTGGGGGCCCAGCTCACTTGTCTATGATCTGTTTGGGATTGAAAATTTCCATTCTAAGCGTAGAATTTCAATGTAGTGCCTTTGTTTTGGGCTTTTCGGGATATGGTTTGATTTTGGGCATGGATTGGCTATCCAGTAATGGGGCCATCCTTGATTGTGAGAAAAGGGTTGTTAGGCTCCTAACCCAGCTCGGTAATACTTTGGAAATTTCTTGTAATCCCTCGTATGCGGTTATGCTTAGTTATCTTGAATCGCTAGATGCCTCCGTTGAAAATTTGCAATCAGTTAGAGTGGTCCGGGAATATCCGGATGTCTTCGAAGAGGTGAAGGGCTTGCCTCCGAAGCGGGAAATAGACTTCCGCATATACCTTGTAGATAATGCAAAGCCCGTTGCGTTGCCCGTTAGACACATGGCTCCACGGGAAAGGAAAGAGCTTAGTAAACAATTAAAGAGCTTTTGGAAAAGGGGTTCATTAGGAGGAGCATTTCAGAATGGGGCGCTCCAGTAGTGTTCGCTACAAAGGCGGATGGTTCACTCCGTCTATGTGTTGACTATAGGGAGCTCAACAAGCTAACGAAAAAGAATAGGCATCCTCTCCCCAGAATTGACGATTTGTTCGATCAGCTTGTAGGAGCGTCTGTTTTCTCCCAACTCGATTTAGCGACCGGTTTTCATCAGCTAAGGGTGGCTGAAGATAGCATCGATAAAACGGCATTCAGAACCCCAGACGGCTTCTTTGAATGGCTTGTCATGCCTTTCGGCTTGACAAATGCACCTGCTTACTTCGTGGACCTGATGAGTAGGGTACTCAGAGATTTCCTCAACAAGTTCGTAGTGGTCTTCGTAGATGATATCCTTATCTTTTCAAAGAGTGAAGAGGAACATGCTCAGCACTTAAGGGCAATCATGGAAACTCTGCGAGTCCATCAACTAAAAGCCAAATTCTCCAAATGCCACTTTTGGAGAGAAGAGGTGAGGTTCGTTGGGCACATAGTATCCAAACAAGGGTTAGCAGTGGACCCTGCTAAGGTAGTGGCGGTACAGGATTGGAAGACACCAAGGAATGCAACTGAGGTCCGAAGTTTTCTAGGACTAGCAGGTTTCTATCGAAAGTTCATATGGGATTTTGCGAAAATCTCAGCTCCGCTCACGAAATTGACCAAGAAGAATCTAGTGTTCAATTGGGACTTGGATTGCGAGTTTGCTTTCCAGCGACTGAAAAGGGCTCTTACAACAGCCCCAGTTTTGACGTTGCCAGATGGGAGCAAGATGTTCACTGTTTATACAGATGCATGTGGGACAGGGCTAGGCGCCGTCTTAATGTAAGAAGGAAGGGTAGTAGCTTATGGCGGGAGGCAGTTGAAAGTGCATGAAAAGAACTACCCAACCCACGATCTTGAGTTAGCCGCCATCGTCTTTGCACTCAAGTCTTGGCGACACTATCTCCTAGGTGAGAAGTTCGAACTTTACACTGATCATAAATCGTTGAAATATCTTTTCTCGCAGAAAGATCTTAACTTGAGGCAACAGAGATGGATGGAGTTTCTTGCCTCGTATGATTTCGAGATCTCCTACACTCCAGGCAAAGGCAACGTAGTGGCAGACGCGTTGAGCCGAAAGAAATTGACCCTAAGCCCGTTGTTTGTTGAAAGACAAAGCCTAGAGTTTATAGCCAGCTTCGACTTTAGGCCCTCCTCCGATTTTGTACCAGGCCTGCTAGCATCTCTCGAAGTGCGCCCAACTTTAGTGGACTCAGTAGGGACAGCACAACGCGAAGACCCTCAGCTTGTGGAAACGATTGATAGGCTAATTAGGGGTGAGACTTCAAGTCACCTCAACAGATACTCCATCGACGATAAGGGCTTGCTAAGGCGAGACGGAAGACTATGCGTCCCACAGACAAAAGATTTAGTAAAGAAGGTTCTCGAGGAAGCACATCACTCCAAGATGACGATACACCCAGGCGGAGATAAAATGTACAAAGATATAAAAAGGACTTTCTTCTGGAACGGCATGAAAAAGGACGTGGCAGAATTCGTTTCTAAGTGTATGGTGTGCCAACGGGTTAAGGCGGAACAGAAAAAGCCTAGCGGACTGTTACATCCTCTGGAGGTCCCGCAGTGGAAGTGGGATAACATCTCAATGGACTTCATCGATGGGCTGCCTAGGTCTAGGAGAGACAACACTAGCATTTGGGTAATAGTGGATAGGCTTACTAAAAGCGCCCACTTTTTACCTGTCAAAAGTAAAAGAACGGCCTCATCCCTAGCATCACTTTACCTCAAGGAAATCGTTCGACTCCATGGAATACCATCCAGCATTGTTAGTGACAGAGACCTTATCTTCACCAGTGAGTTTTGGCGGA
This sequence comes from Allium sativum, assembly GCA_030737875.1. Classification (NCBI taxonomy): domain Eukaryota; kingdom Viridiplantae; phylum Streptophyta; class Magnoliopsida; order Asparagales; family Amaryllidaceae; genus Allium; species Allium sativum. The sequence continues at coordinate 170,338,428 of CM060923.1, forward strand.
GTCTGCAAGAAGCAGTAGGAACGCAGTTATGCTTGTGCACAGCCTATCATCCCCAAACCGACAGCCAAACAGAGAGAGTGAACAGAGTTTTGGAAGACCTTTTAAGACTGTACGTCCTTGACTTCGGAGGAACATGGGAAGACCACCTTCCTTTGGTGGAATTTGCCTACAACAACAGTTATCAAGCAACCATCGGAATGGCGCCCTTCGAAGCTTTATATGGAAGACCGTGCCGATCGCCCACTTGTTGGTGAGAATCTACTGATAAGCTCATACTTGGACCAGACATGATCCGAGAGACTTCAGAGAAAGTAGACTTAATACGAAGAAGGATGAAGACGGCCCAAGACAGACAAAAGTCCTACGCCGACAAGAGGAGAACCGACCTTGAATTTGAGGTTGGGGACAGAGTTTTTCTTAAGGTATCTCCGCTAAGGAACGTTGTTCGTTTTGGAACCACAGGAAAGCTCGCACCAAGGTTTGTAGGGCCATTCCCTATCATCGAGAAAATTGGGAAAATGGCCTATAGATTAGAGCTACCCGAAAAGCTGGCTGGAGTTCACAACGTTTTTCACGTTTCACATCTCCGAAAATGTCTACATGAGTCTGCGGAAGTGGTAGAGCCAAATATCCTCGAAGAGGCCGAAGTGGAACGCGAAGCAACCATAAGAAAAGTTCCAACCCGCATATTAGGAACGGAAGTGAAGAAGCTACGCAACCGCGAAGTCAAACTCGTCAAAGTTCAGTGGAGCGACGCCGAGGGAGACGCGACTTGGGAAACTGAAGCTAGAATACGCACTGCCTACCCTTTTCTTTTCGAGGGTACATCCTTGATCTTTCTTTTTCCTTAAGTTGCGCTTTTATCTATCTTTTTAGGTATAATTCCTCGACCTTATCTTTTAGGTAGAAGCCCTTTGGATGAAAACATGTAATTGAAACATGTTATGGATGATGGTTGCAAGTGGTTGCAAGTGATTGCTAGTGGTTGCTCGTCGTTGCACATACACACACAATCTAGGTTTTAGATCGGCTCAGTCACTTCATATTGCATATGCATATATGTTTGCATTCATATATGGTTGAACTTTAATGTGTTGTCATATGGACGTTGCATTTGTATGAATGATTGTGCACTCATGTAGAATCATGAATAGGAAAATTTGCATACATAATGGATTCATGGCACTTACATAATTCGCATTAAGGAGGTCAACTGAATCAGTAGACCGCCTGATTTTGCATTAGATAAGTACATGTACACACGCACACTTCACATATGATCATGAAGCATTAGAAGTCTTTTAAGGACAATGGATGCTCGTGTTTGATGGATGAGTAGATGGATGATTGGATGTTAGGATATACATTCCTCCTAACTTGAAGATTTCGGGGACGAAATCCTTTTAAGTGGGGGAGAATGTAACACCCCGTGAATTCTATAACTGTGAAATTCACAAATTAAAGTATAATTAATTTCAAATCAAAGAACTAAGGGAAACGGGATACGCCATTGCGTTCGTCTCGGAAAAATACGCGAAATAGAGTCTGAGTTTTCGAAAAACGGAGTCCGTATGAAGAAGATATGGCCTCCGGAAGTTTCTAAATTAAGTTTAAAATTCGAACCTAAGAAAAACAGCTCAGAAAAACAATTCAAAATTCAAAATCGGGCCCAATTGGCCAGGGCGGGAAAATTCCCGCCTAAGGCACCCAGGTCGACTGGGCTGTCGACCTGGGCTAGCCAGGTCGACTGGGCTGTCGACCTGGGCTAGCCAGGTCGACAGGGCTGTCGACAGGGCTGTCGACCTGGTCCAGAGCCAGGTCGAACCCAGCCCACCCTGGCTGGCCAGGTCTGTGTTTGGCCGATTTTCAGAAGCTTGCTTTGTCATTAGGGCTAGGTGGCAGGATCTAATTGGTCTCTCTTTCGAATGAATGGCTACGATCAATCCAAGCAACATCGATGGTCCTAATCAGTTCATAAACTCTATAAAAAATGACCCTAGACTCTACCTAATCTATTCATTCAAAAATAAGAAGGAGGCCATCATGCTGCAGAAGAACGACTAGGAGTAGCCACCAATTTGAGAGAAGATTAGGAGGCAAATTCTAAAGCATAAAGCAACTTAAACAAATCAAATCAACACCTACGTCAAAAGGAGTCGCATCTCCAATTGGAGAATTCGTCACACAATTGTAAGTAGAGTATTATTCTGGTATGAACAAATAACTGTGTTTGGTTTGTACACTTGATTTATGGTGATAAGTAATTCATATTTATGCGTTGTTATGATTCTAATCGATTGGAATATTGTGATGTAACGATTGGATATGAAAGTATGTTATTCATTATAAAAACTACATGTTTGCGGTAGTTTTATGCAAGTATACGTTTGGATATTCGCAAAGTATGTTATTCATTATAAAAAACTACATGTTTGCGGTAGTTTTATGCAAGTATACGTTTGGATATTCGCAAAATATGTAATTCATGTTGAAGCTACATGTATGTAGTTATTTAATTGAAATTCATGCAAGTATGTGGTTTTGCTACTATGCCATCATGATGTATATTTTTGTACAAAAATCATTTTATGTGTGTAATTGGAACAAATTTGGGTTATTATAATTCATATGAAATTATGTTGAAAATTTGGCATCATAATCTATGTATAAGACCATACTTTTGTAATAGAAACAAAAGTAAGCCTCTTTGCGAACTTACGAATATGACTAGCCTATGTTTGATATTTTGCATAATTGAAAAACATGTTAGGTCTATATTGTTAACAAGAATTATATGATGACATATGTGGTACATAGCTAGGTTAGATTTATAATCCCATTTGCAAGTTTGCATGAATAAAGTAAAAACCATGATTCCATTTATGCCATAAGTATATGTGTGCCATGGTTATGTGAATAGATTTAAAATCATGATTAAGTTGGAATAATACTTTTGTATGTTTAGCAAAAGTAGGCACCTTTGTAACATGTAGTAATTTTGTAAACATGACTTGCTTATATTTGACATTATGCCTAAGTAAAAATATAGGTTTATGTTGTAGTTAAGACTATGTGGCAATAATGATATCCAATTTAGTTAGATTCTTAACTTAACTACAAGTTTATATGGTTTAATTCATGTCACTCATGCTTTATGACCAAAGTATATGTTACCACTATGCAAGTACACCAGTTTCTATTTTGTAGTTCCAACGTTATGCTGCAAGTTCATGCGTTCACATTCCCCTTTAGTATGTAATCACATTTTAAGCCTCCCCTTTTTCACGTGGCTAAGTTGGGCTTAAAAAGGCTAAGCCCAACATATATATAATAAACGAGAGTATTAAACGGGGGAAAATAGCGTTGGGCCAAATTAATTAATAAATGAAAATATAAAGTAAAGGGGCCCAAATTCAAGTATGGGTTGGGCCCATGATTGGTGTAAACCTTTACACCATTAGCTTAAACTGATTTTTAATAATGGGCCGCAAATATTTACATATAAGAAAATAAAGAAGAAAGACAAAATATGTAAATGTAGAAAATACGATGTGTTTAACCCGAGGTTGGATTGAGTTGTGATGTAAACCTGCCCGGAACCGCCCGACTGTCCAGTAGTCACAACAATACCTATCCAATGTGGGTGGTTAAACATGGAGCCCAATAAGGACCCGAGGTTAGACTGAGTTGTGGCGTAAGACTGCCCGGAACCAACCGGCAACAGGCAGCCACAACAATACCTGTCTAATGTGAGAGGTCAAGGCTTTAATAAGACAATTAAGGCTGAGTCAGGATTGTTAGGATTAAGTGAACTAAAGACTTAATCAAAATGGAACATGCTAAACTAAACAGACTGATTGGGGGTTAGGTTATAAAACACTTAACCAACTTAGCATGTTGGCTAGAAATAGAAAACCTAGTAACGGGGGACCCTTTTCAGCAGTAACCCTATAAGGTGTATCATGATACCCTGAAACTAGGCAGGGTGGGGCACGATTACTGGGCTGATTGTAAGAGGTCAAATCGACGGCGGTGGTGTAGCAGTGTAGGTTCTAACGGGGTGCGGGCGTGCACACACTCCGGCGCAGAAAAATAAGGCACTGGGCACCAGTAGTATACCTGTGCATTCTAGGGTTGTGTCGGGCCGCCGCCATGGGACTTGATACACCCCATGGTGGGACCAGCATAGGTAACTACAACATCGGGGGCCGTAAGACACATGTAACTATGCGAGTAGGAGCCGATCATCATCATAGAATGGATCACTTCACCCTGATTATGGGGTGCCATTTGGGAACTAGTTTATATGGGTTCAGAGATTGATATGGGGTACGATAGTATATTCGACCCTAGACAACTTAACTAAGTTTATGGTGCTTTCCCCATTTCTAGTTTATACTTATCATACCCAGTTCTTTATTCATAGACTGAATAGTCCTAGACTTACTCAGGCTTTATGTCTGACTCTACTTTTCTTTCGTCTTCTTTTCTTCCGTTTCCCCCCCCCCCCAGGTCCACAGGGAGGGAATACCGCAGCTTGACCAGCCTTCATACCCAGCTTGAGGAGAAAGAATGTATTGCTTGGATCTTTTCGTTTGGACTATGGCTTTGGACAGCAACCTTGGGACTTTTGCAGTTTACTTATGTTTTCTTTATGCTTCTTTAAATAATGTAATCAAGACAGTTGTGAACATGTTATGTTTTTTGGAAGTGATGTAAGACAATCATGGTGATGTTGTTGTAACACGTATTTTCCCTTATGAAATAAAAGTTTGTTGTTTTCCGCTATTCAAAAATATGTGTTCTTATATCTGTCTTGTATATCTGTGACTTATACTTATAAACCTCCACCAAAGTTAGGGCATTCCCTTTTAAGAGTGACCCTAACGGAGGTGGGGTGTTTCAAGCCACATCCTTATTTACTGCCTGAAGCATGCCATTATTGATGAAGAAAAACAAATTAAAAGTTCAAAAGAAAAACAAATCAACACAAAAGAAATCATATTATGAAATAAATAATGATTTGTTTTTGTTTTTGTTCATTAATTTAAACCGCAGTACTCATTATGATTTGTTTTTGTTCGATACTATTATAATAGTTAATTTCCATTTTATAATAACATATAAATATAATTTATAATCAATTATCAAATAAATAATGTTAAATACTCAATAAATAAAAATTAACTTTAATACTTAACAATAATAGTGCATAAATAAATAATAATATATACTCAGTATTTAATAAATAACAAACTGTATCGTTAATTCGATAAACCTCCTATGTTCCGCCCGAAATTTCGTATCCCGCCTAAAATTTTGTATCCCGCCTCAATACGTTTTTGATATTTCAGCGAGTCTCTTGTTCTTTTCAGAACCCTCATTCCCAAATCATCTCTTACGCATTCTCTCCTTTCCTCTTAATTCCCATGTATGCCCTATGAAATTAAATTTTCTTTTAATTCAATTTTTCTTCCTTCTTGTCAATGCAATTTCATCTCTCATCCACCATCCAAAGCAGTAACAGGTTGAAAAGCATTGCCTTTCTACTTCCATGTTAACGCCTGAATTCGGTATCGGCTACTTCTATGATGACTCGTTTTTCAAGAAACCAGTAACTTCTTGAATAAGGTGAACAACCGCTTTTTTCCTTTGCTTCTAAAACAAGATCTGCTTCTGAAACGTTTTTATCGGGAATCTGAAAGAAACCGAGCGATTTTGAATATCCATTATTATTTCAAATGAATTTGTCTTTTAAATCAATGGTTGTCTAACATTTTTGAAGTTTGTTTCAAGTGGACGGAATCTTGTTTCTGTTCGATGGACAAACTTCTTAAATCCTCTTCTGTTCATTCGATATTTATAGCGAATACCGAGTTATTTTATTTTATTTATTCTAGTAGCATTTAGCAGTAGTTTCAGAAAATGTAACCTACTGAGATCTGCTATTATAAAGTTCAATGCAGCGGTTGTTGGAGACTAACTGCTGATGATAATTTGACAAATTATTGAGGCTTTTAGCTTGACGGAGGGAGCATACTTAAGTCTCCTGCACTCATTATGTTATTGTCATAACTGAAGCACGATTATACCATTATTCTTGAATTGGAATTTGTTTTTTGGTCTAACGTTTTGGTCAGTTTATTGAGATTTAATTATCTTTGAGCTTGGCTGCATAACAATGCATGGAGGTTGATAATTCTCATAAAGGGATTGGCATCAGCTTATCCTTGTTCCTACACCAAATTTGAGTCAGATAAGAACATTACATCTTATTTTGTGTTTTGGTTTTGATCTTTGGTTGTTACCTTTTTGACTTTTGGATTTGTGTGCTTCATTCAGTAATTCGACGATGCAGGGTTCATTTCGATTCTGAACATCATTCTTTTTGTTTAGCTTGCAGTGTAGGAATCTGTTAATTGTCCTTTCGAGCAAATTTACTCAGATAAAGGAAGGCCACACCAAAAGATCAGAAGCATTAATGCCAAGATAGGAAGTAATGAATTCTTTTTTCTTGTTTCCTTTGATGAGGAGCAAAGATTTGCATTTAAGCTGATTTACTTTCATTTGGAGAAACAACACATGTAACACCCTGAATTTTCTATGAACATAAGAGTAACAAATCAGAGAATAATTAAATTGTAACAAAATAATTAAGGGAAACGGGTTATGCCATTGCGTTCGTCTCAAAATTCTGCTTGGAATAGAGTCCAAGGTTGCGTAAATCGGACTTCGTATGAAGAAGATATGTCTTTCAGAAGTTTCAATAAAAACCAGCCCAAAATTCAAAATTCAGATTTCGAAATTCAAAACAGACACCCGGGCTGGGTGGGAAATTTCCCACCTAGGACCCAGGTCGACACTAGGGTCGACCCTAGGGGTCGACCTGGGTAAACAGGTCGACACTAGGGTCGACCTTAGTGTCGACCTCCTCCCATATTTCCAGATCCGTGGACATATGCATTTTTCTGTATTTAGACGCCCGTTCTGACCAGATTCGTGACCCCTATGCTATTTAAACACCCCCAAACCTACCTTTCTCTCCACACAATTTCATTCTGCATATACTCTGCCTTTATTCTAATTAAAAATAAAAATGGCATCGCTACTCTGTTGGAATCAAAACTAGGATCTTCTTCCAATCTGAATAGAGTTAAAAGAAAACAACTATTTTCTAATCTAATCGATAGTCTACGCCAAAGGAGCGCTATTTAGTGTCAGAATACAAATCCCAGAAATCATGATTTACCTTTTCAATCGTGAGTACAATTATTTTTCAGATATGAAATTTAATAATTATCTTGACATTTTTGTGAATCTGGATCTTAGGTTATGCATACTTTTCTGTGGACCTATTTTGATTGTGACTGTTCTGTATCTGTTCCCCTTTTTCCTCCTTTTTGTTTATAGCCATGCTACCACGAGCCTGCGCCTAATCTCATAAGAATTAACGCACGAACGCTAAATTTTGGGACAAATAATGGATAATGCATAATTGGACATGACTGATCTTTGACTGATTTGTGAAATGAACATATGTTGTAAATTAGATCTAGATCTGTGTATACTCTGTAATTTGGAAGAAGAGGAATCATTGTATGATAACATGTGACTTGAAACTTGGGGACATAATGCATATAAAAATTAAGATCTGATTTTGAGATGTTATAATTTAAGATCTAGACTTTTGGGGTAAATTTTATGTAACGATTCTTGACTTGAAAAAGGAAAATGTGACTTAGGCGTAGAGACCTATATTACAATAGGATAACTATCAATGTGAATACGCCTAAAAATGGATTTTTGTATATTTGGCATTAAAGGCTATAATTTGGCATAATTCTTATGGTATATCATGATTTGGGCTTTTAGAGAATATTTTGTACTGTGCAAAGTTTAACTAAAGATTTGGGCATATGTTGTATTATGAATTATGACCATGATTTAGGCATGTAAGTTTAGGCTAAATTTATGATTAGGCAAGATATGTAAATAGAGTTTTAGAAATATATAATCTGTTGAATTGCCTAATCTACTAAATCTGTTGAATTGCCTAATATGCTAAATCTGTTATCTGCTAAATCTATTGAATTGCCTAATCTGTTATTTTCTAAATCTGTTGAATTGCCTAATCTGCTATATCTGTTATCTGCTAAATCTGTTGAATCGCCTAATCTGCTAGATCTGTTATCTTTTGAATTGCTTAATCTGTTGAAAACTGAATAATTGTAATTTGGGTATGTAATTTATAGGCTCGATCTAAAATTGAGCAAAACATGTTAATAGAACTTTGGATAATCTGCCGTAACTTGTAAAGAAGTTAAATATGTTAAATGGGTATAATTAGTCTGATATTTTCTGTAATAGGAGAAAGTGGCTATGACACGAGGTTAGACTCCGTTTGCGGTGGAAGCCTGCCCGGAACCAACTGGCTTAACCAACAACCGCAAACTGTCAGTCTAATTTGAGAGGTCGTAGGCATAACTAAAATATGCTTAGACGCGAGGTTAGGTCTGGCTTGTGGCAGAAGTCTGCCCGGAACCGCCCGACATATCCAACGGCCACAAGCTACCGACCTAATGTGAGAGGTCTGTGCATTAATATTTAATTAATGCAAATCTGAGATAAATATGATGTCTAAAACGTGTTGGGTGCATAGGGTTAAACCAACTGGACTGATGAATTTAACAAACCCGTTTCGTGAATCTGTAGGCCCAATACAAAGTTAGACAATCTGAAAGTCTGTTAAAACTGTACATCTGATCCGTTAGTCTGAAAACTTGTTAACTTGATTGTTTGATCTATGAACTAGTAAATCTGAACTCTATATGTCTGAAACTTGTAAACAAGTTAATCTGAAATCTGTTAGTCTGGGGACACAAGGTTAGGAGGGGAAATACTTGTGTCATCCGTTGTGTGGACCCATATTAGTCAGTAACCATTTCTGGTATCAAAACTATGACCCAACAGTAGGTAGGGTCCGGGAACGCATACTGAACTAATTATAAGCGGTTCATTCTAATAATGGCGAGGGGTGTTGATGGCGCTTTCCAACCGGGTCATATGCGTGTAAGGATTTGGTCTGCTCTGAGGATGTAAGACACTGTGACATCTGTAAATAGGTATGTGCCAATAGGTTGCCACTTTAGGGAGTGATACACCCTGCTGTGGAGCCGACACAGGGTATTTATGTATTAGGGAGCTGATTGCTTTGGGTAGGACTTAGGGTACACTTAGTTCTGTTTGTTTCTATTGGTACCGTCTGTTTCTGTTGGGTGGTAACACCTGTCTGTTTTCTGCGTGGTACCATCTGTTGGGGTGGTAAAGGCCCATTACTAGTGTACACCTAATTCTAACATTCTGTTTCCGTAGGGATTATTCTGTTTCCGTCTCTGATTCTGTTTCCGATTTTATTTCCGTATCTTCTGTCTGTTGGGGTGGTAAAGGCCCATTAGCTGGGGTGGTGAAGGCCCATTATTAGCATTCTGTTTCTGTACCGTCTGTCTCTGTCCGGGTGGTAAAGGCCCACTACTAACATTGTGTTTCTGAAAAGATCATTCTGTTTTTTGTTTAGACATTAGGACAACACCTAATTCTGTTATACTAGTATTAGTGCAGAGAAGTGAAAACTAAGTAAGAAGCTTAGCTCAGCTTATATCATTCTGTTTCTTCTGTTAACCTGCTATTCCTGTTACGGTTATCTCTCATCCAGTTTTATTTACATGTCATGATACTGTTATCTGTTTATATGCTGAAAGTCACTGGACTCACCAGACGTATGTCTGACCTAGTTTGATTCGCCCCTTTTCTTCTGTTTCCCCCCAGGTACTCAGGTTGGGAACGTAGAAGTTTGATTTAGATATCTCTCTGCTTGAAGTATTCGAAGTACTGCTCAGCTTTGATTTTTCCTATTTGTGGCAGTCTCTGTTGGGGATTATGGCTTTAAATTTCCGTACTCTGAAGGCTTTTGTATAAGACTGATATTTATGTACTTGAAATTCCGATATAGTGATTTTGAAAGATGTAACCAAACTTATTTCTGCTTTTGCTATAATAAAATTATAATTTTTCAAGTACTACTTTATATGTCTTGTATATTTCTGTTCTGTTTACTAAACCGCTCCACCAAAGTTAAGGCATTCCCTTTGTGAGTGACCTTAACGGAGGCGGGGTGTTACACATGGTATCAGAGCTGAAGGTTACCAGATTTGATAAAAAGTTTTTGAAAACTATTTTCAAAAATGTTTAAAAAGGAAGTATTTTCAAAAGTAGAGTTTATTTTGAAAACATAATCCCCAAAGCCATATGCCTATTTTTCTATCCTTTGTTTTGAATCTTTCCTTTTCTTTCATTTCAGCATGTCTGGGGATCTTAACCTTCCGGAGGGCGTACCGATACCTGGCTGATTCAGGAGGTACCTAGAAGCTAGGGCTAATGATGCGGGTCGAGCAGACATCCCTCCTCCCCCAGATGCAGCGTTTCCTCCTCCTCCTCCACGCGTGAATACTTTCCCGAAGATATATAGAGATGTTCGAGCCATGGGTGGGAAGAGCTTTAATGGAACTGAATCCTTCGTGGAGGCAAGGAACTGGCTCAAAGAAATTGAGGATTTGTTCGTTATCTTCGAGGTGGACGATAGGCAGAAGATACAGTTGGTGGTATGGTCGCTTAAGGACGAAGCTTCTTTTTGGTGGGAGGTCACAAATGGAGAGCGTCCGGTAGAGAGATGGATGGATTTCAGGCATAGGGTCGAGATGAAATTTCTCTCACGAGCGGAAGAGAGTCTATATGTAGAAAGGTTGTTGGCGTTGAAGCAAGGGAATTTATCAGTGAGAGAGTGCGTCAACAAGTTTAATCAGTTGGCGAGATTCGGCTTAGATTTGGTAAATACACCACATAAGAAGGCACTAAGGTTTGCTAAAGGTATGAATGAGCCGCTACATGGACTGGCAATGTCCCACATTCCTATGGGGGCTACCTTCGAGAAATTAGTTGACATGGAATTGATGCATGAAGAGGAAACCAAAAGTGAGAAGAAAGAAGAAAAGCTTGAAGGACTACAGAACAAGAAGACGGGGCCCAAAAAAGAAACAGAAAAGAAGGATGAGAAGTCTGAAGATAAGAAGGAGAAGAAGTGCTTTACTTATGGAAGCTCGACTCATCTGAACAAAGATTGTAGGAAGAGGAAGGGCACTTGCTTCAACTGTGGAGAAATGGGGCACTACACTAGGGACTGCCCAAAGAAACAAGGGCAGAGGGCGGGACCTACTTCTGGAGGGCAGGCGAATACCCTCGAGGCTGGTGGATAGGATCGAAATAGGAGGAAATTTCTGCAGATGGTTTAATTTCCTTATCTGATTGTTGAGTTAAAACTCTTTCTGATTCTGGCATTTTGATTCTATAATTGATACTCTGCAGTTTAATACTAGTCTTGTTTCTGATCCCGCTGTAGACTCAAACCCATGAGGGTTACGACCCATCTCTTTGTGATAAGTTGGGGTTTGAGGGTATTTGTGTTGGGCGTTAAGTTGACTATGACGCGTACATTTTGGGTTTTTATCATGCTTAGTTTCCTAAGAATCATTTGGTAATCTGATTTGTACCAGTAGTCTGTAAGTATCTGATTATTTCTGATGATGTGAAGGGTTTTTACTTGAAGCATGAAGCAGATTTCCAGTTGGGCATTTGTTTAATTGGAGCGATTCTCTGAGTATCAATTTGATGTTGAATTCGGTCTTCGGGGTTGATACTTAGGGGGTTATTCTCTTAAACCGATGTCTGATAGGAACAAAGCTTTTGTTTTAATCATACTTGCTTCTGTCACTCAGTTGTATCATATCGATCGAATCTTCGACCTTTAGGTAGAAACTAATGGGTGTAAACATGTGTTTGAGACATATTATGTTTGATGGTTGCAAGTGGATGCAAGTGGTTGATAGTGGTTGCTCGTGGATGCATATACACACACTAAGCACTAGATCGGTTCAAAAACACTCTCATACTGAATATGGATGTGTGTGCATTTTTAAATTTTTTATGGATGCGAAATGGTTGACTCAGCACACGGATGTTGCATATGAATGAACGGATGTGCACTCATATAGAAATGATATGTATCAAATAGGAAAATTGCATACATGTTGGACTCATGGCACTGGCATAATTCACATTAAGGAGGTCAACTGAATCAGTGGACCGCCTAATCTTTGCATTAGATAAGGAACATATACACACACTTTTGCATATGTTCATACAACATTAGAAGTTTTCTATGGACAATGGATGCTTGTGGATGATGGCTGAGTAGACGGGTGATTGGATGGTAGGACACATTCTTCTTAACTTGAAGATTTCGGGGACGAAATCCTTTAAGGAGGGGAGAATGTAACACCTCGAATTTTCTGTGAACATAAGAGTAACAAATCAGAGAATAATTAAATTGTAACAAAATAATTAAGGGAAACGGGTTACGCCGTTGCATTCATCTCGAAATTCTGCTTGGAATAGAGTCCAAGGTTGCGTAAATCGGACTCCGTATGAAGAAGATATGGCCTTCAGAAGTTTCAATAAAAACTAGCCCGAAATTCAAAATTCAGATTTCGAAATTCAAAGCAGACACCCGGGCTGGGCGGGAAAATTCCCACCTAGGACCCAGGTCGACACTAGGGTCGACCTGGTAAATAGGTCGACACTAGGGTCGACCTTAGTGTCGACCTCCCCCCATATTTCCAGATCCGTGGACAGATGCATTTTTCTGTATTTAGATGCCCGTTCTGACCAGATTCGTGACCCCTATGCTATTTAAACACCCCCAAACCTAGCTTTCTCTCCACACAATTTCATTCTGCCTATACTCTGCCTCTATTCTAATTAAAAATAAAAATGGCATCGCGACTCTGTTGGAATCAAAACTAGGATCTTCTTCCAATCTGAATAGAGTTAAAAGCGAACAACTATTTTCTAATTTAATCGATAGTCTATGCCAAAGGAGCGCTATTCAGTGTCAGAATACAGATCCCAGAAATCAATATTTACCTTTTCAATCGTGAGTACAGTTATTTTTCATATATGAAATTTAATAATTATCTTGACATTTTTGTGAATCTGGATCTGAGGTCATGCATACTTTTCTGTGGACCTATCTTGATTGTGACTGTTCTGTATCTGTTCCCCTTTTTCCTCCTTTTTGTTTATAGCCAGGCTACCACGAGCCTACGCCAAATCTCATAAGAATTAATGCACGAACGCTAAATTTTGGGACAAATAATGGATAATGCATAATTGGACATGACTGATCTTTGACTGATTTGAGAAATGGACATATGTTGTAAATTAGATCTAGATCTATGTATACTCTGTAATTTGGAAGAAGAGGAATCATTGTACGATAACATGTTACTTGAAACTTGGGGACATGAAACACCCCAACTCCGTTATGGTCACTCACAAAGGGAATGCCTTAATTTTGGTGGAGGTTTATAGGTAAAAGTCAAAGATAAAAACACAAGACGGATATAAACACATATGTATAAGCAGCGGAAAACAACAGACTTTTGTTTCATAAAATACGTGTTTACACAAACATTTCCATAATTTTCTCAAAACACTCTTCCAATTATTACAACCATAATACTTTCTTGGTTTCATAACTTAAAGAAGCATAAAACATAAGTAAACTGAATAAGTCCCCATAATTGCTATCCAAAACCATAGTCCAAAACGAAAGAGATTCAAGCAATACATTCTCTCTCTTCAAGCTGGATGTGAAACTGGTCAAGCTGCAGTATTCCCTCCCTGTGGACCTGGGGGGGGAACGGAAGAAAAGAAGACGAAAGAAAAGTAGAGTGAGACATAAAGCCTGAGTAAGTCTAGGACTATTCAGTCTATGAATAAGAAAAAGAGCATGATAAGTACAAACTGGAAATGTGAAAGCACCATAAACTAAGTAAAGTTGTCTAGAGTTGAATACACTATCGTACCCCATATTAATCTCTGCACCCCCTATAAACTAGTTCCCAACTGGCGCCCCACAATTAGGGTGAAGTGATCCTTTTTAATGATCGGCTCCTACTCGCATAGTTACATGTGTCTTATAGCCCCCGATGTTGTAGCTACCTATGCTGGTCCCACCATGGGGTGTATCAAGTCCCATGGTGGTGGTCCGACACAGTTCTAGAATGGACAGGTATACTACTGGTGCCCAGTGCCTAATTTTTCTATGCCGGAGTGTGTGCACACCCGCACACCGTTAGAACCTACACTGCTGCACCACCACCGTCGATTTGACCTCTTACAGTCAGCCCAGTAATCGTGCCCCACCCTGCCTAGTTCAGGGTATCCTGATACACCTTGTAGGGTTACTACTGAAAAGGGTCCCCCACTACTAGGTTTTCTATTTCTAGCCAACATGCTAAGTTGGTTAAGTGTTCTATATAAACCTAACCCCCAATCAGTCTGTATAGTTTAGCATGTTGCATTTGATTAAGTATTGATTCAATTTACTTAATCCTATCAATCCTGACTTAGCCTTAATTGTCTTATTAAAGCTCCAACCGCTCACATTAGACAGGTATTTTGTGACTGCCTATTGTCGGTTGGGTCTGGGCAGTCTTACGTCACAACTCAGTCTAACCTCGGGTCTTTATTGGGCTCAATGCTTAACCATCAACATTGGATAGGTATTGTTATGACTACTGGACAGCCGGGCGGGTCCGGGCAGGTTTATGTCACAACGCAATCCAACCTCGGGTTAAGCATGTCGTATTTTCTAAGTTTACATATTTTGTCTCTTTTTCTTTTATATGTAAATATTTGCGGCCCATTATTCAAATTCATTATTCTTGGGTATAATAATTTATACCATTTAAAATTTCATGAATCGTTGGCATGTGCCAAACATGCCAACACATATATTTTAATTAACCCCAACGTATTCCCCCATTTGTACGTAATAATATAACATATGTTGGGCTTCAACAATTTAGCCCAACTTAGCCACATAAAAAGGGGAGGCTTAGAACATGATGTATATATATTCTAAGTAACATCAAAAAGGGGTGTGTAAACGCATGAACTTGCAACATAGCGATCTAATTAACATAAATTAGGCACTTGTGAACTTGCATTGTAATAGCATATAATCTTGATATAAAACGTACCTAAACATGAATCATGGTTTTAATCTAATCATGTAAACTTTTATTTAAAGTATGAATCTAACTTACTTATGTGCCACATATATTATCATATGTTTTTTAACAACAACCTAAGCCTAAAACATATTTTGTTTAGGCATAAAGTTAAACATAAACTAGTCATGTTCATAAAGTCAACACAAGTTCACAAAGATGCTTACTTTTGTCACTAATACAAAAGTATGGTTTTCACTTGAATCATGATGCCTATTCCAACATAAATTCATATGAGTCATAATACCCAATTGGATCCAACTACACTAAAAAAAATGATCATAAAAATATACATAGAAGGATCTAAAATCATGTTGGCATAATAGTGAATCATACACTTGCATAAGTCTTAACTTGGTTGCAACGAAATATATATGACTTCTCATTAACCACAACGTATAAGTATCAAATTTCCAACGTGAGTTATATACTTGTAACGCAACTATTCAATAGATCCAATATCTTGTTAATTGCACTACCACATCCCAAATCCATTCATAGCAAATAATAGCAACATACAATTATGAATTAACATCATTATAATTAAAGTACAATCCCATTTCTTATTCTACACAGATCATGTCTCAATTATTCATTCACATCGAAATAGCACCCTACTTACAACGTATGACGAATCTTGTATTCAGGACTCTGAATTTGGTGATGCTATCCTTTGTTGTAGGCGTTGTTTTGATTTAATTTTCGTGGCTTTAAGCTTTTGAATCAACTCCTTATCGTCTCTCGATTTGACGGCTACTCCTAGTCTGTCTTCAGTAGCATGCCGGCTCTATACTCATTTTTATTTGTGTGAAGTAGGTGGAGTCTTAGGTCCTTTTTATAGAGTTTGTGAATTGATTAGAGCCGTCGATGGAGCCAAGATTAATATAAGCCGTTCGTTTTAAAGAGAAACCAATCAAGAGTTGACACATAAGCCCCAGTGACAAGACCAAGCCCAGAAATTCGGTCAAGCACAGACCAGGACAGCCAGGAGGGGCTGGGTTCGACCTGGCTTAGGGGCCAGGTCGACTACCCAATCGACACCTAGGTCGACTACCCAGTCGACCTGGGTCTTGGGCGCGAAAATTCCCGCCCAGACCAATCTGGGTCCGATTTTGAGTTTGAATTCGTTTTTCTGAACTGTTTCTGCCTATTTGAATTTTAAACTGAATTCTCAAACTTCCGGTGGTCATATCTTCCTCATACGGAGTCCCTTTTACGCAAACTCAGACTCTATCTCAAGTAGAATTCCGAGACGAACGAAATGGCATATCCCGTTTCCCTTAATTCTTTGATTTGAAATTAATTATACTTTAATTTTTTCATCTTACAGTTACCGGAAAATTCGGGGTGATACATTCTCCCCTCTTTAAAGGATTTCGTCCCCGAAATCTTCAAGTCTAGGAGAATGTATGTCCTCCATCTACTCATCCATCAAACACGAGCATCAATTATCCTTAAAAGACTTCTAATGCTTCATGATCATATGCAAAGTGTACTATGTACATGTACCTATCTAATGCAAAATCAGGCGGTCTACTGATTCAGTTGACCTCCTTAATGCAAATTATGTAAGTGTCATGAATCCATTATGTATGCAAACCTTCCTATTCATGATTCTACATGAGTGCACAATCATTCATATAAATGCAACATCCATATGACAACACATTAAACTTCAACCATATAAGAATGTAAATACATATATGCATATGCAATATGAAGTGACTGAGCCGATCTAAAACCTAGATTGTGTGTGTATATGCGACCACGAGCAACCACTAGCAATCACTTGCAACCACTTGCAACCATCATCCATAACATCTTTTAATTACATGTTTTCATCCAAAGGGTTTCTACCTAAAAGATAAGGTCAAGGAGATATACGTAAAAAGATAGATAAAAGCACAACTTAAGGAAAAAGAAAGATCAAAGATGTACCCTCAAAAAGAAAAGGGTAGGTTGCGCGTATTTTGTCCTCAGTTTCCCAAGTCGCGTCTTCCTCGGCGTCGCTCCACTGAACTTTGATGAGCTTGACTTCGCGGTTGCGTAGATTTTTCACTTCAGTTCCTAAGATGCGTGTTGGAACTCTTCTCACAGTTGCTTCACGTTCCACTTCGGCTTCTTCTAGAATGCTAGGCTCTACTATTTCAGCAGACTCGTGTAAACACTTCCGGAGGTGAGAAACATGAAAGACATTGTGAACTCCCGCCAATTTTTCGGGTAGCTCTAATCTATAGGCCATCTTCCCAACCTTCTCGATGATAGGAAATGGTCCTACAAATCTCGGTGCTAGCTTTCCAGTGGATCCAAAACGAACAATGTTCCTTAGAGGAGATAACTTAAGAAAAACTCTGTCCCCAACCTCAAACTCAAGGTCGGTCCTTCTCTTGTCGGCGTAGGATTTCTGTCTATCTTGGGCCGTCTTCATCCTTCTTCGTATCAAGTCCACTTTTTCTGAAGTTTCTCTGATCATGTCTGGACCAAGAATAACCTTATCTGTAGACTCCCACCAATAAGCTTGTGACTTGCACGGTCTTCCATACAATGCTTCGAAGGGTGCCATGCCTATGGTAGCTTGGAAGCTATTGTTGTAAGCAAACTCCACTAAGGGAAGGTGATCCTCCCATGTCCCTCCAAAATTAAGAACACAAAGTCTCAAAAGATCCCCTAAAACTCTATTCACCCTTTCCGTCTGGCCATCGGTCTGAGGGTGATAGGCCGTGCTTAAACATAACTGATTGCTTACAGCTTCTTGCAAACTTCGCAAAAACTCGCTTGTGAAGATAGGGTCTCGGTCACTAACAATGCTGGAGGGTATCCCATGGAGTCGAACTATCTCCTTGATGTAAAGAGACGCTAGGGATGAGGCGGTCCTTCTACTCTTGACAGGTAAAAAGTAGACGCTCTTTGTAAGCCTATCCACTATTACCCAAATGCTAGTATTGCCCCTTCTCGACCTTGGCAGCCTATCAACGATGTCCAATGAAATGCTATCCCACTTCCACTGTGGAACCTCTAGAGGATGGAGCAGACCACCAGGTTTCTTCTGTTCCGCCTTAACCTGTTGGCAAATCATACACTTAGAAACGAAATCTGCCACGTCCTTCTTCATGCCGCTCCAAAAGAAAGTTCTCTTTATGTCCTTGTACATTTTATCTCCGCCTGGATGTATCATCATCTTGGAGTGATGTGCTTCCTCGAGAACCGTCTTTACTAAATCTCTTGTCCGTGGGATGCATAATCTTCCATCTCGCCTTAGCCAACCCTTATCGTCGATGGAGTATCTGTTGAGGTGACTTGAAGTCTCACCCCTAATTAGCCTATCAATCGTCTCCACAAGCTGAGGGTCTTCGCGTTGTGCTGTCCCTATTGAGTCCAAAAGAGTAGGGCGCACTTCAAGAGATGCTAACAAACCGGGTACAAAATCAGAGGAGGGCCTAAAGTCAAAGCTGGCTATAAACTCTAGGTTTTGCCTGTTAACAAACAGTGGGCTTAATGTTAGCTTCTTTCTGCTCAAAGCATCTGCGACTACGTTGCCTTTGCCCGGAGTGTAGGAGATCTCGAAATCGTACGATGCAAGAAAATCCATCCAACTTTGTTGCCTCAAATTAAGGTCCTTCTGCGAGAAGAGATACTTCAAAGATTTATGGTCAGTATACAGTTTGAATTTCTCACCTAGGAGATATTGGCGCCAAGACTTAGACGCAAAGACGATGGCGGCCAACTCGAGATCATGGATTGGGTAGTTCTTTTCGTGCACTTTCAACTGTCTCCCGCCATAAGCTACTACCCTTCCTTCTTGCATTAAGACAGCCCCTAGTCCTGTGCCGCAAGCATCCGTGTATACCGTAAACATTTTGCTTCCATCTGGCAACGTCAGAACTGGGGCTGTTGTAAGAGCCCTTTTTAGTCGTTGGAAAGCAAACTCGCAATCCAAATCCCAAGCAAACGCTATGTTCTTCTTTGTTAATCTAGTGAGCGGAGCTGATATTTTTGCGAAGTCTCTAATGAATTTCCTATAGAAGTCTGCTAGCCCGAGAAAGCTTCGGACTTCTATTGCATTCCTTGGTGTCTTCCAATCCTGTACCGCTACTACCTTAGCAGGGTCCACAGCTAACCCTTCTTTGGATACTACATGCCCAAGAAACCTTACTTCCTCTCTCCAAAAGTGGCACTTGGAGAATTTGGCTTTTAGCTGATGGACTCGCAGAGTTTCCATGATTGCCCTTAGGTGCTGAGCATGTTCTTCCTCACTCTTTGAGAAGATCAAGATATCATCTACAAAGACTACCACGAACTTGTTGAGGAATTCTCTGAACACCCTACTCATCAGGTCCACGAAGTAAGCGGGTGCGTTTGTCAAGCCGAAAGGCATGACAAGCCATTCGAAGAAGCCGTCTGAGGTTCTGAATGTTGTCTTATCGATGCTATCTTCAGCCACCCTTAGCTGATGAAATCCGGTCGCCAAATCGAGTTGGGAGAAAACTGATGCTCCTACAAGCTGATCAAACAGATCGTCAATTCTGGGGAGAGGGTGCCTACTCTTTTTCTTTAGCTTGTTGAGCTCCCTATAGTCAACACATAGACGGAGTGAACCATCCGCCTTTGTAGCGAACACCACTGGAGGGCCCCATTCTGAAATGCTCCTTCTAATGAACCCCTTCTCTAAAAGCTCTTTAACCTGTTTACTGAGCTCTTTCCTTTCCCGTGGGACATGTGTCTAACGGGCAACGCAACGGGCTTTGCATTATCTACAAGATATATGCGGAAGCCTATCTCCCGCTTCGGAGGTAATCCCTTCACCTCTTCGAAGACATCCGGATATTCTCGGACCACTCTAACCGATTGCAAACTCTCAACAGAAGCATCTAGCGATTCAAGATAACTAAGCATAACCACATACGAGGGATTACAAGTAATTTCCAGAGTGTTACCGAGTTGGGTCAGAAGCCTAACCACTCTTTTCTCACAATCAAGGATGGCACCATTATTGGATAGCCAATCCATGCCCAAAATCAAACCATATCCCGAGAAGCCCAAAACAAAGGCACTACATCTAAATTGTACGCTTAGAATAGAAATTTTCAATCCCACACAGATCATAGACAAATGAGCTGGGCCCCCAATTGGATTTGAAACAATTAAGGGGTCCTCTACCATACTAGTTTCTAGGTGCAGAGATTCTACTAAAGCAGATGAAATAAAGGAGTGTGATGCGCCAGAATCAAATAAAGTGCGAACTGGGTGATCATAAAGATAAACTACACTTTCTACTGAAGTATTTATACCTCGCTGTTGCAGAGGCGGTGCTTCTAGCGCATGAACCTGTGCCCCTGAGGTGGATCCAGCCTTCTGCCCCTGCCCTCGCTTCTTTGGGCAATCCTTAGCCATGTGGCCTGTCTCACCACAAGAAAAGCACCCACCATTCAACTTGGCCTTCTTCTTCCTGCAGTCTTTCACTAAGTGCCCCACTTTGCCACAAAAATTACACTTCCTCTTCTCTTGGGACATGTTGTCTTTCCCGCCCTTCTTAAAGTCTGTCTTCTTAGGCTGTAAACCTTCTTTCTTCCCTTGAGACCCTTCTGCCTTTGTCTCCTTCTTTCCCTTATCCTCTTCGTTCAGTAATGCCATCTGCACCAACCTTTCATACGTAGCTCCCATAGGTATATGGGTCTTTGCCAAGCTGTGTAATGGCTCATTCAATCCTTTGACAAAGCGGAGAGCCTTCTTGTGCTGAGTGTTGACTAGGTCAAGTCCGAACCTAGCTAGCTGATCGAACTGATTAACGTACTCTTTGACTGTCATATTCCCTTGTTTAAGAAATAAGAAATTTTCCAATTGAAGGCTCCTTTCAGCTTCTGAGAGAAATTTAGCCTCAAACCTCGCCCTAAAGTCCTCCCATGTTTCCACTGGTCTTTCTGCATTGGTTACTTCCCACCAGTAGGAAGCCTCGCCTTTAAGCAGCCATACTGCCAGTTGTACCTTCTGCCTATCTTCTACCTCAAAGATGACGAATAAGTCCTCGGTTTCCTTCAGCCAGTTCCTGGCCGCCATGAAGGACTCGGTTCCATGAAAGTCCTTCCCTCCCATAGTTTTGAAATCTTTACATGTCTTAGCAAAAGCATTACCACGCGGAGGAGGTGGAGGAGGAGGTGCTGCTGCTGTAGGGGGAGGAGGATGATTTTCTGCAATTGGGGGAGGAGGAATAGCGGGACTTGGCTGATTGGCCCTTGCTTCTAAGAATTGTCTGAACTAACCAGGTATTGGTACACCCTCTGGCAAGTTAAGTTCTGCGGACATGCTGAAAAAAAAAGGACAGATTCAAAACGAAGGATAAAAGATAGTACCTATGGCTTTGGGGGACTATGCCTTTTTAAAATAAAATAACATTTTATCTTTTAAAAAATGCGTCTTTAGATTTTCTTTTGAGAATAAATCTTCAAAACTTTTTATCTGATCTGGTTAACCTATGCTCTGATACCAAGTGAAAACACCCCACCTCCGTTAAGGTCACTCACAAAGGGAATGCCTTAATTTTGGTGGAGGTTTATAAGTAAAAGTCAAAGATAAAAACACAAGACAGATATAAACACATATGTATAAGCAGCGGAAAACAACAGACTTTTATTTCATAAAATACGTGTTTACACAAACATTTCCATAATTGTCTCAAAACACTCTTCTAATTATTACAACCATAATACTGTCTTGGTTTCATAACTTAAAGAAGCATAAAAACATAAGTAAACTGCATAGGTCCCCATAATTGCTATCCAAAGCCATAGTCCAAAACAAAAGAGATCCAAGCAATACATTCTTTCTCTTCAAGCTGGATGTGAAACTGGTCAAGCTACGGTATTCCCTCCCTGTGGACCTGGGGGGGGGGGGGGGGACGGAAGAAAAGAAGACGAAAGAAAAGTAGAGTCAGACATAAAGCCTGAGTAAGTCTAAGACTATTCAGTCTATGAATAAGAAAAAGAGCATGATAAGTACAAACTGGAAATGGGAAAGCACCATAAACTAAGTTAAGTTGTCTAGAGTCGAATACACTATCGTACCCCATATTAATCTCTGCACCCCCTATAAACTAGTTCCCAACTGGCGCCCCACAATCAGGGTGAAGTGATTCTTTTTAATGATCGGCTCCTACTCGCATAGTTACATGTGTCTTACGGCCCCCAATGTTGTAGCTACCTATGCTGGTCCCACCATAGGGTGTATCAAGTCCCATGGTGGTGGCCCGACACAGTTCTAGAATGCACAGGTATACTACTGGTGCCCAGTGCCTAATTTTTCTGCGCCGGAGTGTGTGCACTCCCGCACCCTGTTAGAACCCACACTGCTGCACCACCGCCGTCGATTCGACCGCTTACAGTCAGCCCAGTAATCGTGCCCCACCCTGCCTAGTTCAGGGTATCCTGATACACCTTGTAGGGTTACTGCTGAAAAGGGTCCCCCGCTACTAGGTTTTCTATTTCTAGCCAACATGCTAAGTTGGTTAAGTGTTCTATATAAAGCTAACCCCCAATCAGTCTGTATAGTTTAGCATGTTGTATTTGATTAAGTATTAATTCAATTTACTTAATCCTATCAATCCTGACTTAGCCTTAATTGTCTTATTAAAGCTCCAACCTCTCACATTAGACAGGTATTGTTGTGACTGCCTGTTGCCGGTTGGGTCCGGGCAGTCTTACGTCACAACTCAGTCTAACCTCGGGTCTTTATTGGGCTCAATGCTTAACCACCCACATTGGATAGGTATTGTTGTGACTACTGGACAGCCAGGCGGGTCCGGGCAGGTTTATGTCACAATGCAATCCAACCTCAGGTTAAGCATGTCGTATTTTCTAAGTTTACATATTTTGTCTCTTTTTCTTTTATATGTAAATATTTGCGGCCCATTATTCAAATTCGTTATTCTTGGGTATAATAATTTATACCATTTAAAATGTCATGAATCGTTGGCATGTGCCAAACATGCCAACACATATATTTTAATTAACCCCAACGTATTCCCCCATTTGTATGTAATAATATAACATATGCGGGGCTTCAACATTTTAGCCCAACTTAGCCACATAAAAAGGGGAGGCTTAGAACATGATGTATATATATTCTAAGTAACATCAAAAAGGGGTGTGTAAACGCATGAACTTGCAACATAGCGATCTAATTAACATAAATTAGGCACTTGTGAACTTGCATTGTAATAGCATATAATCTTGACATAAAACATACCTAAACATGAATCATGCTTTTAATCTAATCATGTAAACTTTTATTTAAAGTATGAATCTAAATTACTTATGTGCCACATATATTATCATATGTTTTTTAACAACAACCTAAGCCTAAAACATATTTTATTTAGGCATAAAGTTAAGCATAAACTAGTCATGTTCATAAAGTGAACACAAGTTCACAAAGATGCTTACTTTTGTCACTAATACAAAAGTATGGTTTTCACTTGAATCATGATGCATATTCCAACATAAATTCATATGAGTCATAATACCCAATTGGATCCAACTACACTAAAAAAAATGATCATAAAAATACACATAGAAGGATCTAAAATCATGTTGGCATAATAGTGAATCATATACTTGCATAAGTCTTATCTTGGTTGCAACGAAATATATATAACTTCTCATTAACCACAACGTATAAGTATCAAATTTCCAACCGGAGTTATATACTTGTAACGCAACTATTCAATAGATCCAATATCATGTTAATTACACTACCACATCCCAAATCCATTCATAGAAAATAATAGCAACATACAATTATGAATTAACATCATTATAATTAAAGTACAATCCTATTTCTTATTCTACACAGATCATGTCTCAATTATTCATTCACATCGGAATAGCACTCTACTTACAACGTATGACGAATCTTGTATTCAGGACTCTGAATTCTGAATTTGGTGATGCTATCCTTTGTTGTAGGCGTTGTTTTGATTTAATTTTCGTGGCTTTAAGCTTTTGAATCAAATCCTTATCGTCTCTCGATTTGACGGCTACTCTTAGTCGTTCTTCAGCAGCATGCCGGCTCTATACTCATTTTTATTTGTGTGAACTAGGTGGAGTCTTAGGTCCTTTTTATAGAGTTTGTGAATTGATTAGAGCCATCGATGGAGCCAAGATTAATATAAGTCGTTCGTTTTAAAGAGAAACCAATCAAGAGTTGACACATAAGCCCCAGTGACAAGACCAAGCCCAGAAATTCGGTCAAGCACAGACCAGGCCAGCCAGGAGGGGCTGGGTTCGACCTGGCTCAGGGACCGGGTCGACTACCCAGTCGACACCCAGGTCGACTACCCAGTCGACCTGGGTACCCCAGGTCAACTACCAAGTCGACCTGGATCTTGAGCGGGAAAATTCCCGCCCAACCCAATCTGGGTCCGATTTTGAGTTTGAATTCGTTTTTCTGAACTGTTTCTGCCTGTTTCAATTTTAAACTGAATTCTGAAACTTCCAGAGGTAATATCTCCCTCATACGGAGTCCGTTTTACGCAAACTCGGACTCTATCTCAAGTAGAATTCCGAGACGAACGAAATGGCGTATCTCGTTTCCCTTAATTCTTTGATTTGAAATTAATTATACTTTAATTTGTTCATCTTGCAGTTACCGGAAAATTCGGGGTGTTACAGGACATAATGCATATAAAAATTAAGATCTGATTTTGAGATGTTATAATTTAAGATCTAGACTTTGGGGGTAAATTTTATGTAACGATTCTTGACTTGAAAAAGGAATATGTGACTTAGGCGTAGAGACCTATATTATAATAGGATAACTATTATGTGAATACGCCTAAAAATGGATTTTTGGATATTTGGCATTAAAGGCTATAATTTGGCATAATTCATATGGTATATCATGATTTGGGATTTTAGAGAATATTCTGTACTGTGCAAAGTTTAACTATAGATTTGGGCATATGTTGTATTATGAATTATGACCATGATTTAGGCATGTAAGTTTAGGCTAAATTTATTATTAGGCAAGATATATAAATAGAGTTTTAGAAATATATAACCTGTTGAATTGCCTATTCTGCTAAATTTTTTATCTGCTAAATCTGTTGAATTGCCTAATCAGCTAAATCTGTTATCTACTAAATCTGTTGAATTGCCTAATCTGTTATCTGCTAAATCTATTGAATTGCCTAATCTGCTAAATCTGTTATCCGCTAAATCTGTTGAATCGCCTAATCTGCTAGATCTGTTATCTGTTGAATTGCTTAATCTGTTGAAAACTGAATAATTGTAATTTGGGTATGTAATCTATAGGCTCGATCTAAAATTGGGCAAAACATGTTAATAGAACTTTGGATAATCTGCCGTAACTTGTAAAGAAGTTAAATCTGTTAAATGGGTATAATTAGTCTGATATTTTCTGTAATGGGAGAAAGTGGCTATGACACGAGGTTAGACTCCGTTTGCGGTGGAAGCCTGCCTGGAACCAACCGGCTTAACCAGCAACCGCAAACTGTCAGTCTAATGTGAGAGGTCGTAGGCATAACTAAAATATGCTTAGACACGAGGTTAAGTCTGGCTTGTGGCAGAAGTCTGCCCGGAACTGCCCGACATATCCAGCGGCCACAAGCTACCGGCCTAATGTGAGAGGTCTGTGCATTAGTATTTAATTAATGCAAATCTGAGATAAATAGGATGTCTAAAATGTGTTAGGTGGATAGGGTTAAACCAACTGGACTGATGAATTTAACAATCCCGTTTCGTGAATCTGTAGGCCCAATACAAAGTTAGACAATCTGAAAGTCTGCTAAAACTGTACATCTGATCCGTTAGTCTGAAAACTTGTTAACTTGATTGTTTGATCTGTGAACTAGTAAATCTGAACTCTGTATGTCTGAAACTTGTAAACAAGTTAATCTGAAATCTTTTAGTCTGGGGACACAAGGTTAGGAGGAGAAATACTTGTGTCATCTGTTGCATGGGACCCATATTAGTCAGTAACCCTTTCTGGTATCAAAACTATGACCCAACAGTAGGTAGGGTCCGGGCACGCTTACTGAACTAATTATAAGCGGTTCATTCTGATAATGGCGAGGGGTGTTGATGGCGCGTTCCAACCGGGTCATGTGCGTGCATGGATCCGGTCTGCTCTAAGGATGTAATACACCGTGACATCTGTAAATAGGTCTGTGCCAATAGGTTGCCACTTTAGGGAGTGATACACCCTACTGTGGAGCCGACACAGGGTATTTATGTATTAGGGAGCCGATCGCTTGGGGTAGGACTTAGGATACACTTAGTTCTGTCTGTTTCTGTTGGTACCGTCTGTTTCTGTTGGGTGGTAACACCTGTCTGTTTTCTGCGTGGTACCGTCTGTTGGGGTGGTAAAGGCCCATTACTAGTGTACACCTAATTGTAACATTCTGTTTCTGTAGGGATTATTCTGTTTCCGTCTCTGATTCTGTTTCCATATCTTCTGTCTGTTGGGGTTGTAAAGGCCCATTAGCTGGGGGGTGGTAAAGGCCCATTATTAGCATTCTGTTTCTGTACCATCTGTCTCTGTCCGGGTGGTAAAGGCCCACTACTAACATCGTGTTTTTGAAAAGATCATTCTGTTTTTTGTTTAGACATTAGGACAACACCTAATTCTGTTATACTAGTATTAGTGCAGAGAAGTGAAAACTAAGTAAGAAGCTTAGCTCAGATTATATCATTCTTTTTCTTTTGTTAACCTGCTATTCCTGTTACGGTTATCTCTCATCCAGTTTTATTTACATGTCATGATACTGTTATCTGTTTATATGCTGAAAGTCAC
Source organism: Allium sativum (assembly GCA_030737875.1). Lineage (NCBI taxonomy): Eukaryota > Viridiplantae > Streptophyta > Magnoliopsida > Asparagales > Amaryllidaceae > Allium > Allium sativum. Next base: position 170,365,421 of record CM060923.1, read on the forward strand.
TGGACTCACCATACGTATGTCTGACCTAGTTTGTTTCGCCCCTTTTCTTCCGTTCCCCCCCATGTACTCTGGTTGGGAACATAGAAGTTTGATTTAGATCTCTCTCTACTTGAAGTATTCGAAGTACTGCTCGGCTTTGATTCTTCCTATTTGTGGCAGTCTCTGTTGGGGATTATGGCTTTAAATTTTCGTACTCTGAAGGCTTTTGTATAAGACTGATATTTATGTACTTGAAATTCCGATATTGTGATTTTGAAAGATGTAACCAAACTTATTTCTGCTTCTGCTGTAATAAAATTATAATTTTTCAAGTACTACTTTATCTATCTTGTAAATTTCTGTTCTGTTTACTAAAACGCTCCACCGAAGTTAAGGCATTCCCTTTGAGAGTGACCTTAACGGAGGTGGGGTGTTACAACACAACTTGTAGGTGTGACTGGAAAAGTTTCAACATACTCGGCAGGTATTTCTCTGATGTTATCACTCAACTCTTTTCCCATGTTAGTAGGTTTATTGATTGTGTTATTATTATCGATAGGCAAAGAGCTGTCGTTAGTCACTTTTGTATTTGCAACATCAACATCCATGCAATTTTCCCTGAGAGAACTAAAAAAAAAATATAGGAAAAAGAGTATTTATAAGATTATTGAGTTAACCACTGTCTGTTGTCTCTTCTTGTTAATTTATTGATATTGTATATAATAATTGCATGTTTTTGTACATACCGCAATTTAGAAATTCCAATGGAGATCACAAAAGGATGGACTAGAAAAAGCCTTTGAATGTGCATGTTCATGATCGACAACAATCTTGAAGCATGAACTGCAGATTTGTTCTAGTGAACAGATGATATTTATTCTCTTGTTATAGTATATGTATGATAGAGTAGAAATATGATTAGAAAGTACTCAAAAAAAATGTGTCGTGCGAGAGAAGAATTGCTGTACATGAATGATGTATGAAAATTATAGAAATTTTTGTTGTAATTGTTTGTACTATTAAAACTTTGTTAAAATAAATTTTTTATTTGTTTATTTCAGTCTGTGATATACAGTATTACTAAAAAAAAATACATTTAATATGTAATATCTATAAGCTGTAATATTGTTATTTTTACAGATTTATGAATCTATTACAACGGGCATATACTGTTGCAAAATGATCTGTTGCAACAGCAAAAGACTGTTGCAAAAAAGTACATCACAACATCTTATTGCAACAGGCAGAAAATGTTGCGGACTTTTTGCAACTTCGGCTATACCAATAAGCGCAGGCCTGTTGCAATAGGTCTACTGCAACAGATATCGCCTGTTGCGAAAAGTGTTTTTTGTTGTAGCGAGTGAACCATCCGCTTTGGTTGCAAACACCACTGGAGCACCCCATTCAAAAATACTTCGCCTTATAAACCCGTTTTCAAGCAACTCTTTAACTTGCTTGTTGATCTCTTTCCATTCCCTTGGAGCCATGTGTCTAACGGGCAGAGCAACGGGTTTTGCATTATCAACAAGGTATATGCGAAAGTCAATCTCTCGCTTCGGAGGCAAACCCTTCACATCTTCAAAGACATCCGAGTATTCACAGACTACTCTAACAGATTTCAGGTTTTCAACAGACGCATCAAGAGATTCTAGGTAGTTAAGCATAACAGAGTTCATGGGATTACAAGAGATTTCGAGAGTGTTACCGAGGCGGGTCATAAGTCTAACCACTCTCTTTTCACAATCGAGGACGACACCATTACTGGATAGCCAATCCATGCCTAGAATCAACCCATAGCCCGTGAAGCCCAAAACATAGGCATTGCATCTAAACCCAACGCTTAGTGTAGAAATTTCCAAATCTAAACAAATCATTGATAAATAAGCCGAACCCCCAATTGGATTTGAAACAACCAAGGGATCCTCTACTATACTGGTGTCTAAGTGCATAGATTCAACTAAAGCAGTAGATATAAAAGAGTGCGATGCGCCAGAATTAAAGACAGTACGAACAGGATGATCAAAAGTATAAACTAAACTCTCAACAGGAATCTTTTTACCTCTTTCTTGCAGAGGTGCTATGAGAGCGTGAACCTGCCCTCCAGAAGTAGACCCAATCCTCTGCCTTTGCCCTTGCTTTCTTGGACGGTCCTTAGCCATGTGTCCTGTCTCGCCGCACTGAAAACAACCACCCATCTTCCTCTTCTTCTTTCTGCAGTTCTTAATCAGATGTCCAGCTATGCCACAAAAATTCCACTTCCTCTTGTCACGGGGTTTGTTATTCTTCCCGCCCTTCTTGGAATCCGTCTTCTTGTTCTGTGATCCCTCCACTTTCTTGTCTTGAGGTATTTCCGCCTTTATCTCTTTCTTGCCATCCTTATCTTCCTCCTGTAACAGTGCCATTTCCACTAGTCTCCCATAATTCACACCCATAAGTATATGGGTCATAACTAGGCTGTGCACTGGCTCGTTCAACCCTTTAACAAAACTGAGAGCCTTCTTATGTGGAGTGTTCACTAACTACAATCTGAATCTAGCCAGCTGGTTGAATTGGTTGACGTATTCCTTGACCGATAGGCTTCCCTGTTTGAGTCCGAAGAACTTCTCCATCTGTAGGCTTCGTTCAGCTTGCGAGAGGAACTTCATTTCAAATCTCATTCTGAAATCCTCCCAAGTTTCAACTGGTCTCTCAGCATTAGTAACTTCCCACAAATAAGAGGCTTCGTCTTTAAGTAACCACACAGCCAATTGTATCTTCTGCCTATCGTCCACTTCGAAGATAACAAACAAATCTTCTATTTCCTTGAGCCAATTTCTTGCTTCCACTAATGACTCAGTCTCATTAAAGTTCTTTCCACCCATGGCTCAAAAATCTCTATATATCTTCGAGAAAGCATTTGCACGAGGAGGAGGAGGAACAGCTGCAACTGGGGGACGAGGAACGTCTACTGGGCCTGCGTCATTAGCCCTATCCTCCAGGTACCTTCTGAACCAACCAGGTACCAACACGCCCTCAGGAAGATTAAGATCCCCAAACATGCTGAAACGAAAAGAAAAGATTCAAAACAAAGGATAGAAAGATAGTGCATATGGCTTTGAGGACTATGCTTTTTAAAATAAAACAACATTTTTTCTCAAAAATGCTTCTTTAAACTTCTTTTTGAAAAATAGTTTTCAAAAACTTTTATCTGATCTGGTAAACCTTTGCTCTAATACCAAGTGTAACAACCACGGGTATCGAACACCCGACCTCCCATAAAGCAACACCACGCACTAACCACTGTGCTAAAAGATCTTTGTGTTAGCTTTTCGAGAGGGGTCTTACATACTACCCCCCTTAAAGAGCCCAACGTCCTCGTTGGCTCATATAACTCACCACCCAGGCGTTGTGCATGTAACCCACATCAGTACCACACCGACTAGCATCCGCAGCATTACACACACAATTCCAGTTGGGTATCGGCTCTGATACCAAGTGTAAACACCCCAACTCTGTTAAGGTCACTCACAAAGGGAATGCATTAACTTTTATGGAGTATTATAGGTAAAAGACACAGATAATTTACAAGGCATACATATAAGCAGCGGAAAACTGAAAATTTATTTCATAAGCACGTGGTCCAGTCAAACATTACAACAACTGTCTTAAAAACCAACTTCCAAAAGCATTACAATAAAGCCTCTGTGTTGACTAAACCATAAAGAAACATGAACAATAATAAAGCAGCATAAATCCCCAATTAAGAGTGTAACCATAGACATAGAAATGGAGAAGAGAATCCAAGCAATACGTGTACTCTCTTCAAGCTGGAAAAAGTCTGGACTAAGTTGAAGGATTCCCTCCCTGCGGACCTTGGGGGCGGGAACGGAAGACAAGAAGACAAGCAAATGGGTCAGACATAAGCCTGGTAAGTCCAGTGGTTATGTAGCATGTAAATAGGTAAAAGGATCATGACATGAATAAACTGAACCTTGGACAGTACCCTAGAAATAAGATAACAATAAAACTGAATATGCTATTGCACTCATTTCTACTTCTCTGCACCTACTAACAAGTGTTTCAACTAGCACCATGTGTTCATGACAAAATGATCCCTTTATCGATCGGCTCCTACTCGCATGCATTTATGACTTGTGTCGTTCGACCCCGCTTGATTGTAGATACCCGTGCTGGTCCCACCATGGGGTGTATCAATTCCTATGGTGGCAACCCGACACAAATTCAAGATGCACAGTGTATACTACTGATGCCTAGTGCCTGATTTGTCCATGCCGGAGTACGTGCACGCCCATACTCCGTTGGAACCTACACTGCTGCACCACCCGCCGTTATTTCTGACCGCTTATAATCAGCCAAGTAATCGTGCCCCACCCTGCCTAGTTCAGGGTACCATGATACATCTATGTGGGTTACTGCTGAAATGGGTCCCCATTACTAGGTTTTCCTAATCAACATGTTAAAATGGTTAAGTGTTCTAAAATTAACCTAACCCCACCCATCAGTTTAGTTAACATGTTGTATTAGTTAAGTGTTGCCTTAATTAACTTAACCCTACCATTATTAGTCTTCCTTAGCTTTAATTCATTCATTAAAGCACCAACCACTCACATTAGATATGTATTGTTGCGGTTGCTGGATGTGCCTGGCGGTTCCAGGCAGTATTACACCGCAACTCAATCTAACCTCGGGTTTTTCGGGCTTAATGCGCTAACCTCTCACATTAGATCTATATTGTTACAGTTGCTGGATGTGCCAGGCGGTTCCGGGCAGCCTTACACCGTAACTCAATCTAACCTCGGGTTAGGCATATTCATCTTCTCATTAATTTACATATTTACCATTTATGTTTATATGTAAATTATCCACACATCAAGTCATGACCCATTTACCCTCTAAATTATGCCCATAATTCTTAGGTATACAAATTATACCATTTTATGCCATTAATCATTTTCATGATTATGATCCAACCTATGCAATAGCATATAATTTAATATTTTTTCCCAACGTATCCCCCGTTATTCGTTCGCTTCATTACATAGAATGTTAGGCTTGCAAATTTAGCCTAACTCATAAACAAAAGGGAAAAGCAAAAGGGATATGTAACATTTCAATGACATAAAACAGTATAGATCAACTAAGCATGTGTAATATAAATTTGGCATAATACTACACAAATTAAGCATGTAAATGTGAACTTGCACTTGAGTAGGATCAAATTAATATAGATATAAACATACAAGTATGTGGATCTAGTCATATAAACATATATGAACATGATGGACTTGCATATAACATATCCTAAAAGAATCACCAAATCTATATACGACATGATAGGTTCATCACCAAATTAATATATAACATGATAGGTACATCACCAAATTGATATATAACATGATAGGTTCATCACCAAATTAAGATACAACATGATAGTTTCATTACCAAATTAAGATACAACATGATAGTTTCATCACCAAATTAAGACACAACATGATAGATTCATCACCAAATTAAGATACAACATGATAGATTGTATCAACCACAATAGCCTCGTAGGTATAAGTAATCTCAGAATCAGAATACGGTTATCTTACAACTAGGCACAATTCTAGTTTCTCTTTATTACAAGTCATGACTTTTATTCGTTCAAATCTAAAGAATAACTGAACTTACAAACAAAAGGACAAATCTTGTTTTATGGGATCTGATTTCTAAAACTGAAAATCTATCCTTTGATGTAGACTACTGATACTCTAGTTTTGATTTGATTTGGGACTTCCTAACTTGCTTCTTAGTTTAAAGAAAAATGGGGGCTACGCTAGTTTGGCCATGGACAACATGACGGCTTCAGGAAGCAATTTTATGAGGTTTTAGGGTTGAGGGTTGGGGTTGTTTATATAGAAGTTTAGATTAATGAGAGCCGTTAGATCATCCTAGGAGAAATCATAGCCATCCAGACAAAACAGAGCCAACCGGAAGTCGCCACATATGCCCAAGTGACTTAGAAAAACATCACTGGACAAATAGTCCAGATCTGGCCGAGGGGGTCAACCCCTACAGGGGGGTCGGCACCCCAGTCGACACCCCTCTTGGGGGGTCGACACCTATGTCGATCCCCCTTGGGGGTAGTGACCCCTATGGGCAAGAATTTTCCTGCCCAGCCGCTTCTCTTGGAATTTTGAAATTCGAACTGTTTTTCGATTTAATTTATATTTATATTTAATTTACGTTTAAACATGAAATCTTCTGAACTCCATAACTTCTTCATATGGAGTCCGATTGTAACGAGCAGGGATTTTTGACCCCGAAAATCGACACAAAATACCATGTCGATCCTTCAAGCATCGAAAACACCAGAACGTTATTAGAAATAAATTAGAGGGTGAGATAAGAAAGAAAGAAATATTAGGATGGAAGAAGAAGAATAACAACACCATCAGAGTCTCACATCACAGTGGAACAAAATATAACACAGAAATAACTTTTATTTAGTGCTTGAAATAATACTTACAACATCAGAGTACATCAATGCAACTGGACAGTTATAATGATATGTCCTCATATACAACACACAACGGAAATAATACTACATGTCTGAACTCCTTCAGCTCATCTTTGGACTTCACATCATCCGATCACCTGAACCTGTACAACCTGGTCTAACCCGAGCATTTCAAATACCGGGTCAGTCTGGTGAACCAGAGTGAGAAAAACTCGCTAAGTTTAAATAACACCCATATTGATTTTTAAGCTTCAAAATCATTTTGAAAGAAAAGGATAATAGTAAGACCAGCCCACACATAAACATGGACACTTTTTACCTTACTATAACCCAAATTATTTTGAAATCAATATATCATTCTGATATTATAATATTGTCTAGATACAAATAAATAGAATCTAGCAGAACGCTTGCATCTCACGCTCCACATATATAGTATACAAACAAAACCGCGGGTGCTTATTGGTGATTGTATTCCGACTATGACAAGGTATGGAACCACCTACCGATAGTGTATCTCTAGAGGCGAATACACTGGGTTCAACAAGAACGTCTTGCAACCCGGCCCACACATGACCGACCACTCATTTCGCTTGAGTGTATTGAATGTATATCACCAACGGTTGGGAGCGACCCACCGTTTCTTGAAAAGGGATAGCATCAATAGATTAAAGAAGCAAAGGAGTTTCTCTAGATAGGTGATTATACACCCTAATGGGTGCGACCCACATAGCCATGCTGCCTGCTCGATTTTTGTCATTTCCCGGTTGATGAGGCTTGAGGTTATAATCGACTTTTGGAACATCTGGCCACCGTTTACATCGTCCATACCAGTCATCCAGGAACAGGATGAACCGAAGGCACCCCCCTACCACATCCTAGGAATCACCCTATAGATCAGTAGCGAGTAGTCCTTACAATCCGTAGATTTCAACCATGACAGAATCACAATATATCACTAGGGATCAGCCAGGGAACGTAAGTAACTCTTCCGTTTTATGAAGATCTACGGTCTTCGATTTGCTCCATCTCGATCAATATCTTCAACGTATTCGTATTTATTGGTCAGAATGGTTTTCGAATATAAATTCGATCCCGGTCTTTCCGTACCAATACCGTTGGTCAGATCTTGATAGTCGGTTGTTTAACTGTCAATATAAACAATCATCAAAATAAAATAAATCCATTGGTTTAGTATTAGCGTCACTTGGCGACTAAAAATGATATATCACTTATAATACCAAAATAATATCTCAGTTTAATATAAATATACTCAACTCATTGTATTAATATACTCAGAAAAAGATCTTAAAATAATATCCAAATTCTTGTTAACTATCATTTCAAAACATTTTCTGCAACATTATTTACTATCTATAATTGGGAAATCAATTCATCTTATCCTTTTAAACAACCGTTACGATATCTCCTTTGATTCGTTATTTGAACACCATAGTTATCACTTCCCTTTTGAATCAAGCCATTCCAAATCTCATTTTCTTCATTTTGAAAATATTGTTATATTTTCACCAATCTCCTTTTTATTTCTTTATGGAAATATCATTACATTTTTAACAAATTCAATATTCAAGAATCCTTTTTCTCATCCTTTCAATCATTCATGGTTGAGAATTCTTATTTCAAATCTCATCTATTCTGCTTAATACCATTATCAAGTAACGTTAATTTAAAATTTACGCTTTTCTCTTCACATCTCTTTTTATAAACTTATATATAAAACTTTGGTTTAACATAAACCCTCCTCGTCTCGATTTCCTTTACTTGCTTCAACCATTTATTTTAAGTTGATCACATTTGCTTAAAATCACTTTACAACCTCATTTACCAAATTCGGTTTAAATATAACCTGTTTATAGACTTTCCTAAAAATTCAACTATATTTCATTACAACTTCGATTACTTAAATGGACTTCATTTAAGAAATAACTCCTCAAATTATTATATTTAGAAATATAATTTACTTCACCATTAACTGGAGATAATGCTAAATTCCCTTTAAAAAAATCTTATTAAACAACTATTCATTAAATCATTTTAGATTAATCGGCTCAACTAATTTTATTTAGAAATCCATTCTTGTTACAACAGGTGGCTTGGTCAATTCTACCAAATGAACAACTCGAAAATCAATTATACTTAGTCTTTTCATTTAAATTAATAAATAATATTATTGATTTAAATAATTCCATTTACTTTTATTATTATTAAGTAATAATCACTTCCAAAATATTCTCATTCAGTTGTTACTTAAAACAATTTTAATCTCGGTTATTAATTGTCTATGCAGCATGTGCTTCGCACACAGCAGATTTTAGTAAAAATGATTGATGGTTAAACAACCAATATATATGTGTGGTTGGTTTATTTTCTTTTATAAACTTCATTTAAAATAATATATATAAAAATCTTTATTTAGTTATAAAATAAATTTCATTTCTTCATTTCTATCGATTCACTTGACGGTGAATCAATCTTTATAAACCAGTTTGTGTTTTTGGGCCATCAGCTATAAATTTCCCGACCAATATCACCCATGGGTTAATACCATAACAAACGTTGAATTCATGTTCAACAATCAAGAATCAAATCAATAATCCATTCATATTGGTTAAATGGTTCATGTAGCGATCATATGCAAATATATTCAACTGATAGTGATTAACCAACAATAATAATTCAAGCATCAAATTTTAATTTAAATACGTTTATATTATTATAAACGTAACCAACAAGGTAAGTTACCTTGTTTGGAAATCATCGTTAAAAACAACGATGTCGTTTTATTTAAACTAAACAACGTTTGATTTAAATAATCGATATAACAATGTTTAACACCATTCAAACAATCATCAAATCAACCAATACTTAGTAAACATGGCATAGAATAAAAAAAAAAGAATATACCCGACCTATATAAAATATAAGTTGGGGAACTGAGTGAGTTTAACTCACCTTGATTTTTGTTCGTTGAGATAACGTATGTTTTCAGTTAAATTAAGCATGCGTTTAGTTTAACTAAAAAGACCATTTGCACCCAAGCGCGTCCAACCCTGATCCAGAATGAAGCGCTCGCTACGGCGATTCCAACATCCCATGTTTTTCCCAACTCTGTTAATATACAAGAACGTTGTACACATTAAAAAAAATCATGGTTTAATCAATTTACCTTAATTAATTATTTACTTAACACTAATGATAATTTCTTTTAATTAAAAATAATAATCAGGCCCATCAACTGGTGGATTAGGCAAGAAATCAAAACCTGGCTCGTGCATGTATCTCTCAGCTATACCATTAATACCAACTGGCTATGTTTTAATTCTTGATGAGGGAAGAAAATAGACTTAGTCTGTGTGTATACACCATAACTGATATGTTGAATTGTTACTTCTGCGTTTGACAAACACGGCATGTTAAAACTATTTTTTGCTACAACCTTTCCTATTATTACTTCCTATAGCCACGTTCATTATTATGTTAGGTATACAAACCAAATTCGATCAACCCAAAATTTGTTATAAACGATTGAATGTATATTCAAAAATAGATTAGGCTGCCAAACTTCTACATAGTAGGAAATAAAGAGATCTGGCCCATAAATGCAAATCAAAACATTAGTGCATGAGTTAAGCGAAATGGCCCACAGTTTAAAATAATTAGGCATATTAAGTGAGGGAATTAAGCATGAACTTTACCATGCAAAGTACTGTTCAGTTACTTCTTCTCCATATTTGCTTTTCACCATATGCTTCTCCATCGAGCTTCAGTAGCTCGCTTCCACCGTTTTTTTTAGTGAAGGCCTAAGCCCATTTTGTACACCACGGCCCACCCTTCTACCCTCCTTCTTCTCGCGTTTATACCTCCTGGAGCACCAAAGAAACTGCCGCCCCACTTACATCCGAAACAAACGACACCTATAGCAAGAAAACTAAACCCCTTCCTTCCTATTTTCTTTCCACTGTATATTTCACGCAACCCTCTCACTGTTAAGATGCTCAACTCCCCACCTGCATGTATACCATTCCATCCGCCTCCTGTAACATGGCAGCGTCCATGTAGCTATCCCCCGTTTTTTTATATATAAAAATGCGGTTTCACCCCTTCATCTCCTGTAGGTGTTCTCAGTTCCAATGCATGGACCATTTCTTCCCCATACTTCTGTTGAACGCACTTGCCCAGACTGCTGCTATCGTACCCATCATTTACTTCTTCCCTTTTCCTTTATATATTTTGTAACGTCCCGTGTTTTTGGCAGTCAAGTATTTAATTTAATTTATTATTTTAAATATTTGGAATATTAATGGATTTTAATATTAAATTCTTTTATTTAAAATGACGTTTAAACATTATAATTTATATAATTATAAAACGAGCTCGAAAAGGCACGACAGTTCGTAATATTGGGTTCTGAACTTTAATTGAGTATACAGAAGCCGTTATAAGTCGGATTTCTGTAAAACGAGAAACGTTGGAGTCATTCAGATGAGAGAGAAAAATCCAGATTTTGTGTTGTAGATTGTTAGTTATGGCCAAATCAAACTTTGAAATAATCGCTATGGAAATCGTTTAAAAACGAAATTTTTATTTAATAAATTAAACAAGAATATATATATATATATATATATATATATATATATATATATATATATATCGATATCGTTTAACCCGGATTGTTGTTGGTCGAATTTAGAATTTCATCTTAGTATTTTTGGAGCTGTGCGATGTTTCATTTTGAATATATTCAACATCAATTTATTTTTTTATTATTCAATTCAATTCAACTGTTGGAATTTAATGTATATTGAATCAATATCATATAGGATTTAAAAATGATATCATCGCCTCGCTTGTGGATGATTACACATGTGTGTATGTATATGAAATTCGGATATGATATACCATAATAGAATGAACTTCAAAAGTGATGCTAAGTAAACATGAAAAATAGAAGAACAAACACAAAGAAAATAAAGAATAAGCCTATATACAAAAAACTGTTTGTACAAATGCAAAACAATGAACAGAACGTTCATTTTAAAATTTCAACATCAACATTCCATGTTCTTTCAAGAATATATATATATATATATATATATATATATATATATATATATATATATATATATGCATACACACATCCACAAGTACTTAAGCTAAATACATTGAAAGGAACCGTCTTAATCTATGAAGTAGAGGCGTAGCCTATGAATAAGCCTATCCCATAAATATATACATCCACCAAATCTTTTCCATTGCACAGTCCAAATGCATACCCACATACCACGTATGAGGTAGAGGCGCAGGCCTATTACTGCACTTGATGTTTTAGTTCTGTCTTCTCCACCAACAAAGAATTCCAACGTTGATGGTACCAAGGCAGCAACCCAAGAATACACATCACACCTAACCTATAGATAATACATGGAAAAAAGAATCTTAAGATTTTGACAACACAAAATATCATACAGTAAGCGATGATATTTGTAAGCAACGGAAAATCTCATACACATCAAATCGAACAACCATATTTAAACAGCTAAAATAGCTAGCTTGACAACATGAACAGCAAGAGAGAGTACAAGAATAGCTAGGGAAAATAGATGTATATATTATTTTTATACATCAACACTGCAGATAGATCGAACAGCTAATGCATATGCATATACAGTAAGATTTCACATGCAAAATCACTGTTAAAAATCCAAATATAAAATCTAAATACAGTTCCAAATCTCTGAGTTGATTAAACAACTCATGGTCATAACCTCCCCTAACCTATACCTATTCGATCACTATTGCATTTCTAACAAACCAACAGTGTTGAAATTTCAATACTCAATCCAACCAAATCTTGATAAAAACCATCACACATCCATTCAGTCCGCATCACCAGTACTAACACAAATTTGAAAAGTGGAAGAAAATCCAATGGCCTAAGCCTATAGAGACCGAACCTATAAGTTGTGATGGACGTTGTGATTATCTAAAAGTTTCAACACTATAAATACATGCACCATATTTCATTTCCAGATCAAGCAGTAAAGAAGGAAAAAGGGTTTCGAACCACTGAAAAATAAAAATAAAATAATACTGCAATTCGAAATTAAATAAAAACTTATCTGTAATCCTCATACTGTATGTTTTGGGCTGATTACATGGTGATCATGTTCGAAGTTGAAGTCTTACGGATTTGCGAGATGAAGACCTCGTTTTGTTGTCGAAGGTGGATGTGAGAGGACGCTCGCTCGTTTCTGGGAGGCTGGGTGTTTGACCATGGAGCGGTGATGGAGGTCAAAGGGGAGAATGGAGGAGCGGTTGCGCAAGACCTTCGATGCGGTTGCCTTCGATTTGGTGGAAGACCAGTAGGGTTTACAGATCGATCGAGGGGGAAGATCGAAGCAAGGCTGCGTAGGGAAGAGGAGATGTAGCTGATTTCATTCTGGCCGACGGAAGGAAGAAGAAAATTCTGGTGTTGGCTTGCAAGGGTTTGAGGCGGCAGATGTTTTGTGATGGAAAGGGGGGTTCCGATGTTTTATGCATGGAAGATGGGCTTCAATTTCCTAGTGGGCCGAACTAAATATAGGGTAAGCCCAAAACTAAATAAAATTAATTCAAGTTTTCTAATGGTTTTTATAAACTTAAAGTGTTAATATTAAATACCTACGTGGTCAGAACTCGATGGGACAGGAAGCATCAGAACCCCGTCGACAAGCGCCTCAACATGAAGCCGGTCTAGTGGCGGAAGCAACTGTAAAACTTTAGTCACGTTAAACACTGTTTAATTTGACTAAACCAGAATGTGTTATCGACAAATTAAAATCCAGGTGAGTTAAACTCACTCAGTTTTTCCCCATTTATATTTTATATAAATTAGGTTTTTATTTTGCTCTGTTTGCTGATGGTTGGCTGTTCGCTGATTATTTATCCATTTGTTGATTTAACCAATGGAATTAAACCGTTGTTTAATTTCAGTATTTAATATCAAATCGTTATTTAACGGTTTGATCCAATAAAGGTAATTTACCTTATTGGTCACGTTTATAAAGTAAACGTGTTTAATGGTTTGAATTATTTAAACTGATTGAATTGTTTGTTCAATGATCGTTATTTATTATTATCAAAATTATCAGTTAAATTGGATTTGATTTGTTTTCATATTTTCATACATGAACTGATCCGATGGGGCAATTGATTTGAGTATTGGTTGTTGACTGAAATTTCAACATCAGTGTAGTTTAAACCAATGGGTGGTATTGGTTGAGTATCTGACAACATATGGCCTATAAAATCAATCATTTTATAGGTGTTGATTTACCGTCAAGAAAATCGACATGGATGAGATTATAAAATTTATTTTATAACTGGTGATAGATTTTGAAACATATGATTTTAAATAAAAGTTTATAAAAGGGAAAATAAATAAATGTTTTATTTAAGATTTGATTAATTTTATAAAGTCAACTCTGATGTTAATCAGATTCTTAAGTACGGGAATGAGAAATAAATCGAATGATATGGTTTAATTTTGATAAGATTTTAAAAGGGAGTTTAATATTTATTTTGGTAAATAAAGGGATTAATTACGAAAGTAGTTAACTACCAAAGTAGATTTTCATTTAAAAAGAACTTGAAATTGAAGTGGAATCCAATTGAATGGTAAAAAGGAATTACGAATAGGTTTTATATTAAAAACCCGAATTTGTATAATAAGTTATAAAAAGGAATTTTAAGCGAAGATGGTAGCTAAAAAAAATGAAGTTACTTAATTATTTAAGTTAAGTGAAAAGAAAACTTTGATCAAAAAGATTTATAATAGATCAGGGTTATGTAAATAAGCTTTAAATGTGTAAAGGTGTTAAGTGTACATTAGAGTTACTTAATAAATGGATTAAGTAAAAAGGAAAGGGGATTAAAATAAGATTTCAAAGAAGGAAGGGCCGAATGGGTTTTGAAAAGGGATCAATAAAAGTGAATTTGGTAAAAGAAGCGGATCATGAGATTTTGTAACCAAATTCAAATTATAAAAATGATTTTGGTTGGAGAGACAGAATTAAAGTGATATTACTTACTTAGTGAATTAAGAATTTATGGTATATTCGAGAAAAAAATCTTCAAAAGGAAAGAAGGTTTATGAAACCGTACTTTTAAACAAAATAGTTAAATGAAAGTTGTGATGAGATTAGATGAGATTTTGGTTTTTTATTACAATGCGTATCTATCTTTAGATATGAACGTTGTTGATCAAGGTCTGAGAGGTAATTAAAAATACCCCAACTTGAACGAAATCAAGACTATCTAAGGGTGATATTAGTTGTAATGGTAAAAGGGATTAGTGTTAATTTATTGTTTCCATTAGTGAAATAATAATGTAAAGGTTGGGTTTATCCAACAGGAATAAGCACTGGATACTGACAAGTAATAAATAAAACATATTTCGTAATGTTGTTTATGAATTGTTTTGAAGGTGAAAGGAGAGAACTGGATATGATATAGGATTTTACTAAGTATAAGAATGAATATGTTTTAAAGTATAATCTTATGATAAATAAAGAAGTGAGGAACCATATTTATAATATCAAATACATAAGAGTTTTAAATGTACGTTTGTTTAATTAAAAGGCCAAGTGATGCTAAATACTGAAACAGTGAACCCATTTGATTGTCATGATTGAATCACTATTTATTTTGATAGTTAAAACACCGACTATCAAATCTGTCCAATACGATTGTTGGTACGGAAAGACCGGGATCGAATTTATATTCGAAAACCATTCCGACCAACAAATACGTGAAGATATTAAAAGACGATCGAGATGGAGCATTGAAGACCGTAGAATTTCATAAATGGAAGGACTGCTAATAGTCTTCGGTCTGCAGCCAAAGATGTACTGTGGTTCTGTCGTAGTTGGAATCTACGGGTTGCAAGGACTTCTTGCTACTAATCCATGGGGTGATTCCTATATGAGATGCAGTAGGAGAGTACCTTCGGTTCATCCTGTTCCTGGATGACTTGTATGGACGAGTGTCTGACAGAGTATTTCCAAAGGATCACGTACGTTGATTTCTTTCAAACGTGTTGTAGTTGGTTAGCTCCCAACTAGAGTATTTTTGTAGGCGTCAATTGGTGATATCTGGCGGATCGGACGATGTGGCATTCAAAGTGAATGATGGCCAGGTGTTGTAAAGGAATTTCTGACCTCAAGCCTCATCAACCGGGAAATGACAAAAATCGGGCAGGCAGCATGGCTATGTGGGTCGCTCCCATTAGGGTGTATAATCACCTATCTAGAGAAAATCTATTTGCTTCTTTAATTTATTTCGATGCTGTCCCTTTTCGGGAAACGGTGGTTTGAGTCCAACCGTTGGTGATATACATTCGATACACTCAAGCAAAATGAGTGGTCGGTCATGTGTGGGCCGGCTTGCAAGACGTTCTTGTTGAACCCAGTGTATTCGCCTCTAGAGATACACTCTCAGCAGGTGGTCCCATACTTTGCCATAGTCGAAATCCAATCTCCAATAAGCGCCCGCGGTTTTGTTTGTATACTATATATGTGGAGCGTGAGATGCAAGCGTTCCACTAGATTCTATTTACTTGTATTTAGACCTTATTATAATATAAGACAAGATATTGGTTTCAAAAATGTTTTGGGTTATCGTAAGGTAAAAACCGTCCATGTTTATGTGTGGATTTGGTCTTACGATTATCCTTTTCTTTGAAAAGATTTTTTACTCTAAAATCAAGTTGTGTGTTACCTTAATACTGTGCGAGTTTTACTCACTCTGGTTCACCAGACTGACCCGGTGTTTTGTAAATGATCGGGTTAGCCTGGGGTGTATAGGTTCAGGTTATCGAATGATGTGAAGAAACGAGCTGGAAGAGTCCAGACGTGTGATATTATATAGCTACTATTCCGCTGTGTGTTGTATCTGAGGACAGGTTATTATAACTGTCCAGATGTTGATGTACTCTGATGATTGTCAGTATTTTAAAGCTCCCAGTAAAGATTTATTTCTGTATTATATTTTGTTCTGCTGCGATGTGAGACTCTGTTTGTGTTAGTTCTTCTTCTTCTTCTATTCTAATATTTCTTTCTTTCTTATCTCACCCTCTAATTTCTTTCTAATAATGTTCCAGTGTTTTTGGTGTTTGGAAGGTCGGCATGAGTTACAGTAAAGGTATTTATGTCGATTTTCAGGGATGAAAATCTGTGGGTCGTTACAGGTGGTATCAGAGCTATTGGTTCAGTAATAACCTTGGCTCTGTGGTGTAGCTCGATAGAGATTGGTTAGTAGTACCCTAGATCGAGATTGAGTGTATATATATGAGAGCGTAATTGTAAATTTTATATACAAATGTTTTGTACTGTGTTATTTGATCGGTTCTGTAACGACCCGACTTTTTTCCCGGTTTTCGCCGGTAATTAAACCAACTAGAACCGTTTATAAAGGCGGATGGTTATGGGTGTTAACATATATTGAACAAAATAACAGAACTTTTATTGCAAAAATACCAATGTTACATCAGAGTTACATGGAACATCAAAGTTACAACATATACAGCGGAAGAAAGAAAATATACTCTCAGCGGAAGAAACCAAACGATATAGCGGAAGCTCCAAACTCTAGCGTGAACTCCAACTCAGAAAGCATTCTGAATCTTCTCCAACGATTCATAACTGTAAAACTAAACACTAGCTGCCCGTGTGGAAATTAGTGGGCACCCAGAGTTTAGGGAGGAACAATAAACTCCAGGTCAGTCGTGGGACTGGTGTGAGATTTCAAAAAAAAAACAGTTTTCTCATTTATGATTTATTTTTAAAGTTGGGCAATTCAACGGACCATGCCACTAACACGGAACGGGTTTACTCCATATGAATTCCCGTGCATAGAAATCCGCTATGCCTTTTGACAAATGAGAATGTCATAAGCTCGTCCTACATCACACAATGCAAGCGCACACCAATGGGCGGGTTTTGTCTTATGATATCCAAACATGCTTTCATACGTGAAAATCCTCTTTTCAATACCATATATATAAGTGTGTAAACAATTTCGAAACTAAATATATTAATCCTAGACGACATGATACCCCATAATATATGTCGCCATATATATATATACAATCAAAATCGTTTGGCTCGTATTGGAGATTTGGATTTCCAACTTGATGATTCCTGGCACGAAAGATCAATCGGAAATCAAGCGAAGTGTAATCACGGGTTTTTCATCCAGACGCGGACACCAATACAAATCGCGAGGCAGATCAATGGTTTTCGACCAGACACGGCCCCCCCGAACATACCCTATTCCAGTTCATAAGTGGTTTTACCCACTGCTGCAGCGATCATCATCAATTCATATATATACACAACCTAACCGCCAGTTTCTCATCATCCGGGGTGTGAGGTTCGTCGATGTCACTACATACACAAAGCTTCGCTTAAATAAGCCGTGCTTTGATCATCATTAGCTCATTCAATCACTTTAGTATGCTACATTGTCAATCTTCCACATATCACTGATTCAAATCAATATATAACCTCTAAGGACGTAACTTAGAGACGGAATACTCAATTGCCACAGGTCTGATATATATTCACAAGAATCAGTGCTACGTGGTCAACTACAATGTCAAACACAAAATCCATACAAGTCCATTCTGGGTCTGAATGGAACAAAATCCGAGAATCCTTAAATAGATCCGTACATTATGCCACTTATAGCCTCGTATCGGGTGTACACCCCGATTCGAGACATAGGCAATTAATTCAAATAATCAAAGATTCCCGGTCTTCATTCGCCATTTCCAAGTCCTCAGTTTGCTTCATAACGTCGTATTATTTCTTGTAATGTTTTTCGAACTGAAGTCCGATCCTGGTCTTTCCAAGTAATAAGCGTATTTAAAAATCAGTAGTTATTGGACTATACCGATTTCCAATTCAAAATCTCCTTCCCAAATCATTTTATCTTCGAATAAAGTTAGATTCATTCTTTTAAAACCTATTTTCAATTTAAACCTTTCCTTGGAATATTCGATATTCATTTCCCGATCTTATATATCGAAACAAAAATCCATTTATTCATCGTTCTTCTTTTCTTAAGGTGTTCAAACCTTACTTTGGTTTTAGATATCTATTCAAAAGATCGATATAAGTTTAAACAGAATTTGGTCGACCTACATTCGACATCGATTCACCAATACGGCAAACACCATCAAAAATTTGGATATAAATATGGTTTACTATTTTTGATAGTATTCATCCAAACTGGGATTCCATATCGAATATTTGACGACAAATTCTGTCCCAACTCAATCCCTTTTGAATTTCAAACTTATCATATCTTACTTGAAATTTAAATAACTTCATACCGTTAAATTTAACCTCCTTTAAGATCTCCCAATACATTTAACAAATTCTTCCATAATGGTTCATGGTATCTCATCTTCAAATTCCAAATCATTTAAAAGGAAAAATTTAATAACGTTGCAAGCGTTACTAACAAGTGCTGTGAAATGGTTATTTAACCAAATCGACTCACATATTCTAACTCCATATCTCTCATATATAATAAAGTATGATTTATTATATTTCCTGGATTTTTAAATAACTTTTATAAATCCATTATTACACTTTTGTAACACCCCACACCCACTACGGTCACTCTCTAAGGGAATGCCATAACATCGGTGGAGTATTTTAAGTGAATATAGAACAGAAAAATTACAACAAGACAGATATAAGTAATACTTGAGAATTTAAAACATCATTTCATTGCAACGGAAAGTTAAACATGTTTGGTTACACCAAAACCATAAACAAGAGTCAAGTACATAATATCCATCCTGATAAAACAAAAGTACATAATCCCACTACATAACTTAATAGCCATAATAGAAAAGATAAACTGAGCTTTACATCCACGGTCCAAGCTCCAAAAGATAGATAAAGCAGTCTGATCAAAGCCCACTAATGGTAGGCCCACTCTGATAACCTGAGGGTTGGAAAAAGATAAAGACAACGGGGTCAGACATAAGTCTGAGCGAGCTCTATAACTTTAACAATACAATCATCAAAGTAACCAGAGAAGACATAAGTTGACATACGGTAACGACTGGGGATGAATGGCTACACTAAGCAGCTTGGTAGACTTAGGATAAACTAAGATAACCGTAAAGACACATCTACCCACCCAAGGGTAATTACAACTCTGTACTTAAGATATCGGTAAAGACGCATATACCCACCCAAGGGTAATTACAACACTGCACCACACCAGTTCTACCTACCCAAGGGTAATTCCTACACTGCACCACACCAGTTCTACCCACCCAAGGGTAATTCCTACTTAAAGGTTGATCCCACTAAGTGTATTTAGTAATTCTACCCAGTAGTTCCTTGTCCCCCTAGCTGACTACATAGGTGCTGTCTGCCCCTATCTCCACTAGGTGTACTCAGTAATTTTTTTATAGTAGTTTCGTGTACCCCTAGCTGACTACATAGGTGCCGTCTGCCCCTATCTCCACTAGGTGTACCCACTACCCCCAAGCGATCGGCTCCCTACCGTAGACACCCGTGCTGGCCCCACAGTGGGGTGTATCACTCCCCAAAGTGGCAACCCGATAATAAATGGTGCACGGCTTATATCTACACGATGCAACAACGTCTTACCTACCAGCCCGGGTCCACACACGCATATGAAACCCGTTGGACTCGCGTTGTCACCGCTACCCCGTTTCGGCCTCTTATAGTCAAGCCCAATATGCGTGTCCCGTCCTCGACCTGGGTCGAGCCCACCAAGATACGTTTTGGGATATTGGTTGAAATGGGCCCCCACAAGCTACCCACCTAAGCTTGTCATTCATCTAGTATAACCCAATAATGGGTCCTCCACAAGCTACCCACCTAAGCTTGTCATTCATCTAGTGTAACCCACTTAACCCTTTTAATAATCATGTTCACTTACATGTTTAAAGTTTGGTTAAGTCATTTAATTATATTCCAATTGCCACCAAAGGCACCCACTAGATTTCCACATGCCACCCAAGGCACCCATTAGGTTTCCTCATGCCACCAAAGGCACCCACTTAACCCTTTAATCATGTTTTAGTTACATGTTCCACTTCGGTTAAGTATTCTAATCGTATTTTCTATTGCCACCCAAGGCAACCACTAAATTTCCACATGCCACCCAAGGCACCCACTTAACCCCTCATGTCCCACTACATGCTAATATGGTTAAGTGTTTCTTAATTAATTAAGACCGTGATCTCCCATAAAGACCTCCCACATTAGACTGGCTGTTATGACCGCCTGGTTAAGCCGGTAGGGTCCGGGCAGTCTTACGTCATAACAGTCTAACCTCGTGTCTTTACTTTAATCACGTATTTAATTTATGGCTAAGACCTCTCACATTGGGCTGACATTTGTAGCAACTGGTTAAGCCGGTAGGGTCCGGGCAGTTTTACACTACAAATGAGTCCAACCTCGTGTCTTAGTCGATTAATTACACCTAATTAATCACCCCCATATTAATTATCCCTAATTAATATCAAGTTTTTCATAACATGGGTAGACCTAACTCAATAGGTAAATTCCCACTTATGTTAATTTATTTTTATGGTATGCTTAATCATACCCAATCATACTTTTATTAACATATTTATTAACCCCATCGTTCCCCACGTAAATCATTCTCATTTCATGACATAATAAAGGGAAGATCCATCACAAATATCATGGGTTTAACCAAATCTTAGCATATAACTTTGTCATGGGTTAAGAGGATGTCAACTTGCATATATGAGCATATATTAACCCAACTACATTTAACCCAAACTTGCATATTATCATACACATATCTTGCATACATGTTGCATATGAACTTGCATATTATCATACATATGACTTGCATAACATGTTGCATATGAACTTGCATATTATCATACACATATCTTGCATAACATGTTGAACTTGCATATAAGCATTCTCATAACTTGCATAACATGTTAAACATGCATTTAAGCATACACATAACTTGCATAAGCATTCACATTCTTGCATAAGCATTCACATACTTGCATAAGCATGCATAACTTGCATATCATGTTAAACTTGCATTAAAGCATATACATAACTTGCATATGAACTTGCATAACAACCTACACATAACTTGCATAACATCATACACATAACTTACATAACATCATACACATAACTTGCATATGAACTTGCATAACATCACTTGTTAAACATGCATAAACCCACCTATTAAATATGCATAAACCCACTTATTAAACATGCATAAACCCACTTGTTAAACATGCATAATCATAGGAAAACATAGAGTACCATATCATTACAAATGATTCAAACTCACTAATCCGCATTCAAGACCATAAGTCTCATTGCACCTAATCTACTTACTTTAGCAATTGATGTTAAAGTGATAGAAACTCATCAAACCCAAGATTAGCAAACTTATGAAGTGGAATTAGTTGCTTTAGTTGAAGAAGATGTTGATTAGAGGTTGATTAGCTTGCAACTCTCTTCATTGATTTGTGGAGGCCATGATCAAGTTTCATTTTGCCATAGTTTAGTTACAAGATCTAATTATGAATAAATTAGGGTAGGGTTGGGGTCTTAATTATAGGATTAGGTAGTGTTTTTAGACCATAGGATTAGTCCCAAATTAGATTAGGACCATCAGATTTCGGAACCCTCTAGAACACAGCCCAAGACTAACCCAAAAACCAGATCTGGTGCACCCAGATCAACAGGGCCGACACCCTGTGTCGACACCCCTGTCGACAGGGCTGTCGACACCCCTGTCGACATGCCTGTCGACACGGGGCTAGGCGGGAACTTTCCCGCCCTTTCCGCTTTTGGCTCCAAACTTGTTTTAGAACTGAATTTTAAATCTGTTTTTAACTTTGAATTTTCTGAAAATTTCTTTGGGCCATAACTGGGTCATACGGACTCCAATTTACAAAATTTCGGACTCTATTTCGCGTATTTTTCCGAGACGAACGCAATGGCATAGCCCGTTTCCCCTGATTCAAATTATTAAATTTATTTCTGCCCTGATTTCTATTATAACAAGGTATTCAACATACGGGGTGTTACATTCTCCCCTCCTTAAAGGATTTCGTCCCCGAAATCTCTAAGCTAAGGAGAATGCATATCCTACCATCCAAACAACCATCTACTCAATCCATCAAACACGGGCATCCATTGTCCTTAAAACAATTTCCAATGATGTATGAGCATATGCAAAAAGTGTGTGTATATGTTCCTTATCTAATGTATGAACATATGCAAACCATGATAGTGCCATGCATCCATTATGTATGCAAGAGAACCCTATCGACACATACAATATCTACATGAGTGCACAATCATTCACCAAAATGCATCATCCATGTGATTACACAACCATTATACATCCATTAATATAGTTACCTACACACAATTTTATGCAATATGCAATATGAAGTGATTGAGCCGATCTAGTGTCTAGAGTGTGTGTATATGCATCCACGAGCAACCACTAGCAAACACTTGCATCCACATGCATCCATCAATCATAACATGTCTCAAACACATGTTTCAGCCATAGGTTTACCCTATCTAAAGGTCAAAGATACTAATGAGAGGACATACTAAAGATAAGATAAGCACTAGACAAACGATAAAGGAGACGTTTAAAGGACATACCCTCAAAAAGGAATGGGTATTACGAACGCATCTTCGCTTCTGTCTCCCAAGTAGTATTGCTCTCTCCTTCTCCCCTTTTCACTTTGACCAGTCGAACCTCTCTGTTTCTCAACTTCCTAATCTCTGACCCAAGGATGCGAGTAAGAGCTCGTCGAATAATCACATCACGCTCTACCTTTATTTCTTTAGGCAGGCTCGGCTCTACCGCCTCTGCGGTCTCATGTAGGCACTTCCTCACATGGAACACATCATGTACACCACTAAGTCTGTCGGGCAACTCCTCCAATGGAAGATGCTCTTCCTATGTACCTCCAAAATCCAAGATACATAGCCTCAAAAGGTCTTCTAAAATACGATTCACCCTCTCGGTCTGGCCGTCCGTCTGAGGATGATATGCGGTACTCAAACACAACTGAGTCCCTACCGCCTCTTGCAAACTTTTCCAAAATTCTCTAGTGAAGATAGGATCTCGATCGCTCACTATACTGGAAGGTACACCATGCAATCTAATAATCTCTTGAATGTAAACTGAAGCTAGCCATGGAGTAGTTCTCTTCCTCTTCACGGGTATACAGTGGGCGCTCTTAGTAAGTCTGTCTACTACCACCCAAATTCCCGTATTACCCTTCCTCGATCTTGGTAATCCATCGAGACACTATCCCACTTCCTTAGCGGAACCTCCAATGGGTGAAGTAACCCACCGGGTTTCTTCTGCTCTGCTTTCATTTGCTAGCACACCAAGCGTTTAGCGACATACTCGGCCACATCTTTCTTCATACCGACCCAAAAGAAAACTCGCTTCATGCCTTGGTACATCTTGTCCCCACCGGGATGAATGGTCATCTTCGACCGATGTGCATCATCAAGCATAGCCTTCCCCAAACCCTTGTCTTGCGGTATACAAAGTCTACCGTCTCTACGCAACCACCCCTTACCATCTAGGGTGTACCTGCTCAAATGGCTGGACGACCCCCTCCTCATGAGCTTCTCTACTAACTCATCCAACTGTGGGTCGTCTCGCTGTGCCTCGCCAATTCGTCCCAAAAGAGTAGACCTAACCTCCAAGGAGGCTAGCAAACCGGGTACAAAGTCAATGGAAGGTCTAAAGTCAAACATAGAAATAAACTCTAAGCTCCGTCGTTCAACGGACAATGAACTCAAGGACAACCTTTTTCTACTTAAGGCGTCCGCTACCATGTTACCCTTGCCATGGGTATACGCTATCTCAAACTCATAGGACGCTAAGAATCCTATTCACTTTTGCTGTCTTAAGACTATGCGCTTGGAGAGTCTCCAATACTTCCCTAAGATGTAGGGCATGCTCTTCTCCACTCCTAGAGAAAATCAGGATATTTTCTCATGCAAAATCGTCACAACTATCCATCTCTCACGCAGACCACCCTGGTCGAACTCGACATCCCCCAAATGCAAGCCCCAAAGGCCTAAACCCATATCAGACAAACACCCAAGGGATGCCTCCTTCGAATTCAGACGACCTACGTGAGATGATACTAGTAGAAATGGCTAAATAATTAAGCCCTTGTCCAACTCTGGATGTCCTCGCCAGTCTCGCTCCAAAACCACCGTTTATCCCGTAACTGGCTTTGCTCAACCTATTGAGCACATACGAAAACTTATTTCGCCCCTAGAAAAGACCAAGATGTCATTTACAAAGACTATCACGAACTTATTTAGGTACTCCCTGAACACCCTTCTCATCAAATCAACAAAGTATGCGGGGGCGTTCGTCAAACCAAATGGCATCACCAGCCACTCATAAAAAAATCATCCGGAGTCCTAAAGGCAGTCTTCTCTATACTATCCTCAGCCACTCTCAACTGATGAAACCCCGTGGCTAAGTCCTACTACGAAAACACTGAGGCGCCAACCAACTGATCAAAGAGATCATCAATCCTCGGCAATGGGTGTCTATTCTTCTTTGTTATCTTGTTAAACTCCCTATAACCTACACAAAGTCTGAGGGACCCATCCGCCTTCATAGCAAAAACTACTGGAGCACCCCACTCCGATATACTTCGTCTTATGAACCCCTTCTCAAGCAAATCGCCTACTTGCTTATGGAGTTCCCTCCTCTCACGAGGAGTCATGTGGCACACTGGCCAAGATACAGGTTTGGCATTGTCTACCAGATATATTCGGAAATCAATCTCCCGCTCTGGAGGTAAGCCCTTCACCTCCTCAAACACATCCGAGTATTCCCGGACCACTCTAACAGATCGCAAACTCTTGACCGTCGTGTCAAGCGATTCTAGATAACTTAGCATAACAGATTCCATGGGATTATAAGAGACCTCGAGAGTGTTACCCAAGCGGGTCATAAGCCTAACAACTCTCCCTTCAAAATCAAGAACGACACCCCTACTGGATAACCAGTCCATGCCCAAAACTATCCCATAGCCCGTGAAGCCCAAAAAGCATCACATCTAAACCCAACGCTAAGTATAGCAACTTTCAAACCCAAACACATCATGGAGCCCCAATTGGGTTTGACACAACTAAGGGATCATCTACCAACTGGTGTCTAAGTGCAGTGACTCAACTAACAATGATGAGATAAACGAACTCGATGCGTCAGAATCAAATAAAGTTCGAATCGGATAATGAAGAAATCCAAATTCCAACCTAGACGGTCCTATCCCCATCTGGTACCCTAGTCGTGAGGGAATACAATCACCCTCCAGGAGATTCCGTACCTTGCCCTTGCCTCTTTGGACAATCCTAATAAGATGTCCCGTTCCTCCCCAAAAGGATAACTACTCGCCTTCTCCTTCCCATTCTCCGCTCATAACCTCCCACCAATGGGGTTTCATCCTTCACTAACCAAACAACTATTTGAGCCTTCCTCCCATCGTCTATCCAATAGGTACCTACCAGTCCTCCTCCTTCTTGAACCAACTTCTAATCCGACTATCGTCTAAGTCCCTTGAAGTGGTTTTCCATTCTTATCTATCTTAGAAAGATCACCTATACACGGAGGGGAAACTCAAAACGAGAGAGGAAGAGATTCAAAACGGAGAATTCGAAAGATATGGATATGGCTACTGGGGATTATGCTTTTCTTTCAAAAACTTTTCTCTTAAAAGACATGTTTTTGAAAATACTCCTTTCAAACATATTCTTAGAAAATAGTTTTTCTAAAAAATTTATCTGTTCTGGTAACCTTAAGCTCTGATACCACGTGTAACACCCCACACCCGCTACGGTCACTCTCTAAGGGAATGCCATAACATCGGTGGAGTATTTTAAGTGAATATAGAACAGAAAAATTACAACAAGACAGATATAAGTAATACTTGAGAATTTAAAACATCATTTCATTGCAACGGAAAGTTAAACATGTTTGGTTACACCAAAACCATAAACAAGAGTCAAGTACATAATATCCATCCTGATAAAACAAAAGTACATAATCCCACTACATAACTTAATAGCCATAATAGAAAAGATAAACTGAGCTTTACATCCACGGTCCAAGCTCCAAAAGATAGATAAAGCAGTCTGATCAAAGCCCACTAATGGTAGGCCCACTCTGATAACCTGAGGGTTGGAAAAAGATAAAGACAACGGGGTCAGACATAAGTCTGAGCGAGCTCTATAACTTTAACAATACAATCATCAAAGTAACCAGAGAAGACATAAGTTGACATACGGTAACGACTGGGGATGAATGGCTACACTAAGCATCTTGGTAGACTTAGGATAAACTAAGATAACCGTAAAGACACATCTACCCACCCAAGGGTAATTACAACTCTGTACTTAAGATATCGGTAAAGACGCATATACCCACCCAAGGGTAATTACAACACTGCACCACACCAGTTCTACCCACCCAAGGGTAATTCCTACACCGCACCACACCAGTTCTACCCACCCAAGGGTAATTCCTACTTAAAGGTTGATCCCACTAAGTGTATTTAGTAATTCTACCCAGTAGTTCCTTGTCCCCCTAGCTGACTACATAGGTGCCGTCTGCCCCTATCTCCACTAGGTGTACTCAGTAATTTTTTTATAGTAGTTTCGTGTACCCCTAGCTGACTACATAGGTGCCGTCTGCCCCTATCTCCACTAGGTGTACCCACTACCCCCAAGCGATCGGCTCCCTACCGTAGATACCCGTGCTGGCCCCACAGTGGGGTGTATCACTCCCCAAAGTGGCAACCCGATAATAAATGGTGCACGGCTTATATCTACACGATGCAACAACGTCTTACCTACCAGCCCGGGTCCACACACGCATATGAAACCCGTTGGACTCGCGTTGTCACCGCTACCCCGTTTTGGCCTCTTATAGTCAATCCCAATATGCGTGTCCCGTCCTCGACCTGGGTCGAGCCCACCAAGATACGTTTTGGGATATTGGTTGAAATGGGCCCCCACAAGCTACCTACCTAAGCTTGTCATTCATCTAGTATAACCCAATAATGGGTCCTCCACAAGCTACCCACCTAAGCTTGTCATTCATCTAGTGTAACCCACTTAACCCTTTTAATAATCATGTTCACTTACATGTTTAAAGTTTGGTTAAGTCATTTAATTATATTTCAATTGCCACCCAAGGCACCCACTAGATTTCCACATGCCACCCAAGGCACCCATTAGGTTTCCTCATGCCACCAAAGGCACCCACTTAACCCTTTAATCATGTTTTAGTTACATGTTCCACTTCGGTTAAGTATTCTAATCGTATTTTCTATTGCCACCCAAGGCAACCACTAAATTTCCACATGCCACCCAAGGCACCCACTTAACCCCTCATGTCCCACTACATGCTAATATGGTTAAGTGTTTCTTAATTAATTAAGACCGTGATCTCCCATAAAGACCTCCCACATTAGACTGGCTGTTATGACCGCCCGGTTAAGCCGGTAGGGTCCGGGCAGTCTTACGTCATAACAGAGTCTAACCTCGTGTCTTTACTTTAATCACGTATTTAATTTATGGCTAAGACCTCTCACATTGGGCTGACATTTGTAGCAACTGGTTAAGCCGGTAGGGTCCGGGCAGTTTTACACTACAAATGAGTCCAACCTCGTGTCTTAGTCGATTAATTACACCTAATTAATCACCCCCATATTAATTATCCCTAATTAATATCAAGTTTTTCATAACATGGGTAGACCTAACTCAATAGGTAAATTCCCACTTATGTTAATTTATTTTTATGGTATGCTTAATCATACCCAATCATACTTTTATTAACATATTTATTAACCCCATCGTTCCCCACGTAAATCGTTCTCATTTCATGACATAATAAAGGGAAGATCCATCACAAATATCATGGGTTTAACCAAATCTTAGCATATAACTTTGTCATGGGTTAAGAGGATGTCAACTTGCATATATGAGCATATATTAACCCAACTACATTTAACCCAAACTTGCATATTATCATACACATATCTTGCATACATGTTGCATATGAACTTGCATATTATCATACATATGACTTGCATAACATGTTGCATATGAACTTGCATATTATCATACACATATCTTGCATAACATGTTGAACTTGCATATAAGCATTCTCATAACTTGCATAACATGTTAAACATGCATTTAAGCATACACATAACTTGCATAAGCATTCACATTCTTGCATAAGCATTCACATACTTGCATAAGCATGCATAACTTGCATATCATGTTAAACTTGCATTAAAGCATATACATAACTTGCATATGAACTTGCATAACAACCTACACATAACTTGCATAACATCATACACATAACTTACATAACATCATACACATAACTTGCATATGAACTTGCATAACATCACTTGTTAAACATGCATAAACCCACCTATTAAATATGCATAAACCCACTTATTAAACATGCATAAACCCACTTGTTAAACATGCATAATCATAGGAAAACATAGAGTACCATATCATTACAAATGATTCAAACTCACTAATCCGCATTCAAGACCATAAGTCTCATTGCACCTAATCTACTTACTTTAGCAATTGATGTTAAAGTGATAGAAACTCACCAAACCCAAGATTAGCAAACTTATGAAGTGGAATTAGTTGCTTTAGTTGAAGAAGATGTTGATTAGAGGTTGATTAGCTTGCAACTCTCTTCATTGATTTGTGGAGGCCATGATCAAGTTTCATTTTTCCATAGTTTAGTTACAAGATCTAATTATGAATAAATTAGGGTAGGGTTGGGGTCTTAATTATAGGATTAGGTAGTGTTTTTAGACCATAGGATTAGCCCCAAATTAGATTAGGACCATCAGATTTCGGAACCCTCTAGAACACAGCCCAAGACTAACCCAAAAACCAGATCTGGTGCACCCAGATCAACAGGGCCGACACCCTGTGTCGACACCCCTGTCGACAGGGCTGTCGACACCCCTGTCGACATGCCTGTCGACACGGGGCTAGGCGGGAACTTTCCCGCCCTTTCCGCTTTTGGCTCCAAACTTGTTTTAGAACTGAATTTTAAATCTGTTTTTAACTTTGAATTTTCTGAAAATTTCTTTGGGCCATAACTGGGTCATACGGACTCCAATTTACAAAATTTCGGACTCTATTTCGCGTATTTTTCCGAGACGAACGCAATGGCATAGCCCGTTTCCCCTGATTCAAATTATTAAATTTATTTCTGCCCTGATTTCTATTATAACAAGGTATTCAACATACGGGGTGTTACAACTTTAGAATAAAACCGTATTTCAAAATTCATTTTCCCAAAAAATCAAATCTATTTCAAAAATCATCTTTTCAAATATCGATTTTCATCTCAAATGGAATATAGATTTCAATTCAAACCAATATCGAATACATATTTTGAACCATTTCGCGATTAACTTCAAAACTTAATTTAAGCAACCCATGAGAAATGCGAATTATTCCCAAAAATCTTTTTATTTTGAAATTTAAAAATTGATGCGATGCTTGAAAATTTAAATTCCAATTTATTTTTTATTTTTTTTATTCAAATTATACTTCGAATTAACCATCACGTTCGTCGGATCAGTTAGGGATAGCCAGGGAGAGCAGGAAACTATATTTCCAAACCCAGGCCTAGACACTATCCTTTCTGTCATCCTGGAACGCCCTGGTATATATCAATATGCAATACTGATATAAACCGTCCATCTCTTATAAATGAGATTTCATATTTTAAAAATCCGTAAAATCATTACTTCGCATTACCGATAGAAATGAAATTAATTTGCTGGTATAAAACAACATTAATTCATAATTCAAATCCTTTTAAAATTCAAAACACATTAGCGTTCTCTCCAAAATTTGATTTCCAAAGAGTTTTAAATTCAAATTTAAAACTAAATTTAAAACTTTATTTTAAATAAGTAAATTTTCATTTTAAATGGAAGGAGAGTTTTAAATTGGTTAACCATATAATCACACAGCTACGATGTATGTGTTATGCAATCAACTAACCAAATAGACAAACACAAAGCATCCATCACAACAACAGTTAAAATAATTGATTTAATGTGTGCAGAGCGTTACAGTCCATAACGTTCAGTGTTTACTGTGTTTTCTACTGTATGAACATCCATCGTACAACCAATCACAACCATTCATCACAATACACGATCAATAACCAATTATTTAAATTAACGAATGATCTTAAATAACTAAATAACTAATTTAAATAAATTTAAATTATGAAATCTCACCTTCGTTGCGGTCCAATTTCACCATTAAATCCCATATTACTGCAAACAAAGCCTTCACGGATACCGCTTTTCGCACACGCTTCTTTTCCGCAAATACACCAGCTTCACGGACGCCGCTACTCCTACCCGCACCTCTCTTCTTTCTTCTTCCTTTTTTTTCCTTTGTTTTTTTTTTCTTTTTGAAAACAAAGCACGGAAGTGTTTTTGGACAAAATACATGCTCGCGCATGCATGCAGCATGTCCAGGCAAACGTGGCATAAATCTTCTTTTTCATCCTCCTTTTCGTGTTTTTTTTCCTTTACGTTTGGAAAAAAAACAAGCCCAACATCTTCTTTCCCCCATTCCTTTCTTACCTCACGTCCTTCTCTTCTTCTTTTTTTCAATCCCTTCTTTCTTCCCATCACTTTTGTGTCCCTTCTCCATTTATTTTCCTCCCAACACGGTCTCCTCCCCATTTCATATGCTACTTCTTTTATATATATATATATATATATATATATATATATATATGTAGAGAGAGAGAGAGGAAGGCTGACTTTTTTTTTCTGGAAGAGAAGAGGAGGGCTTCGCGGCATGCAATGGAGAAGGATGGGTGCTGCTGGGCTGACGCGGACTGTTTTGAGGAAAACATACATAGCCCTCTTTTTTTTTTTTTTTTTTGAAGACTTACGCATGCAGGTCTGTATGACGAGAGGGATGTTAGGCGACTGTCGGATACCGGAACTGCGCGGAGATTGGTGGAAGCGGAAATTTAAGGTAGCGGTTGGGGCTTGACTGTGGGAAGACAGTAGAGCAAGGAGGGAAGGAAATGAAGAATACACGTACAGAAAATGGTACTCAAGAATTTTGATGTGTGAATAAACAATGGATGCGTGAGTTTATATAATTGAAACTAGGGGTATATTTGTAAAGTTAGTATAGGACACTTGTCTTCCATTTTTCATGCATTAATACACATCGGTGGACACCTGGTTCTTTTATACAATTTTGCTCATGTATTATGCCGCTTAAGGACGCATGGTGACTTCACGTGTGAAGACAACACTAGCTTTCCTTAAACAATATATATATATATATATATATATATATATATATATATATATATATATATATATATATATATATATATATATTTCAAGCACCGTGGAGAATGTTACACGCAAGTAGTGTTTTATAATTTTTATTCAATGCATGTTTTCCACATATAGTGTATTCATTATTATTTTTATTATTTTTATTATTTTTCCATTTTAATTTATTTAAAATTATTAATTGTGAACAGTACCGAAATAAAATCAAAATCGTATACAACAACGCATCATGATTCCAAAACAGTAATAAAAACAGGCCGGTTAATCGTTTCTGTGAAATGTTTAAAGGACCACATTTGCCCCAAAATACGTTGGAAAAATATATGCCTATTTTTCAAATTAAAAATTACAGAAAAATTCTATAAAATATTTCAAAATGACGCGTACTGAAACTGAACAAATATTTTGAGCTGATATTTAATTATAATTTATTTTTAAATCAAACAACTAAAAAAAATTAAAATTTCATATACATAATAGTTTAAATATTTAAAATATACTTGTAAAAATCCTATAGATTAAACATATCCCTAAATTAAGTTTGTATTACAATATCGTGCTTATAAAATAGAATAAAATATTTATTTAACTAATGTACAAAGAGAATTATAAATCAACATATATATTTAAACGTTATTTAAATTCATAAAATCCCAAAATTTATTAAAAAAAAATTAAATTTAAATTTAGAAAAAAAATCCTGGTTCGTTACAGGTTCAAGTGTTGAAAAGCATAGAATTGGCAATGGATACAATATTGTTTTGAAAAGAGGGTAAATGAAATAATTTTACCCAAATTATATTTTGTATAGAAAAGAAATAATTTATCAAATTATCGAGATATTAGTTTGTGTGTTTGATTGATGTGAATGAAATTCAGATTTGATTGAATTTGAATTGAAACTTAACTTGGTTAAGTAAAATTAATTTAAGAATGGTAGTGAAATTAAATTTATTAAATTGGGAATTAAATGAATAAATATAATCAAATCTGTGAAACCAAAATAAAATAATAATATTGAATGTAAATTCAATATATTTGGTTGATTTGGTTGTGCATTGGTTGTTGTTGGTGAATTGTTTGTTATTGGATGGTAGTTTATCCGATTGGAATAATTGACCAATTAATGGGAGTTAAATGAATTTTGAACTAAAGAATAATTTCCGGTATAATTAAACCGGAATGAAACTACATATGGATTGAAATTTATGATTTAACCATGTATTTGATAACGAATTGATACTCATGCTTAATTTTTGGAAATGATTATAATAAAATGGTTTTGATTTAAAATAAATTGGATTTAAAAATTAATGGGTTTGTAACGTCCTTTCTTACCTTAGCAATTTCGAGGACGAAATTATTTTAAGGGGGGAAGAATGTAACGTCCCGTGTTTTTGGCAGTCAAGTATTTAATTTAATTTATTATTTTAAATATTTGGAATTTTAATGGATTTTAATATTAAATTCTTTTATTTAAAATGACATTTAAACGCTATAATTTATATAATTATAAAACGAGCTCGAAAAGGCACGGTAGTTCGTAATATTGGGTTCTGAACTTTAATTGAGTATACAGAAGCCGTTATAAGTCAGATTTCTGTAAAACGAGAAACGTTGGAGTCGTGCCAATGATAATTTTCAGATGAAAGAGAAAAATTTAGATTTCGTGTTGTAGATTGTTAGTTATGGCCAAATCAAACTTTGAAATAATCGCCATGGAAATCGTTTATAAACGAAATTTTTATTTAATAAATTAAATAAGAATTTTTTTATATATATATCGATATCGTTTAACCCGGATTGTTGTTGGTCGAATTTAGAATTTCATCTTAGTTTTTTTGGAGCTGTGCGATATTTCATTTTGAATATATTCAATATCAATTTATTTTTTTATTATTCAATTCAATTCAACTGTTGGAATTTAATGTATATTGAATCAATATCATATAGGATTTAAAAATTATGTCATCGCCTCGCTTGCGGATGATTACACATGTGTGTATGTATATGATTTTCGGATATGATATACCATAATAGAATGAACTTCAAAAGGGATGCTAAGTAAACGTGAAAAATAGAGGAACAAACACAAAGAAAATAAAAGAATAAGCCTATATATATATATAAAACTGTTTGTACAAATGCAAAACAATGAACAGAACCGTTCATTTTAAAATTTCAACATCAACATTCCATGTTCTTTCAAGAAAAAAATATATATACATCCACAAGTACTTAAGCTAAATACGTTGAAAGGAACCGTCTCAATCTATGAAGTAGAGGCACAGGCCTATCCCATAAATATATATATCCACCAAATCTTTTACAGTGCACAGTCCAAATACATACCCATAGACCACCTATGAGGTAGAGGCGCAGGCCTATTACTGCACTTGATGTCTTTGTTTTGTCTTCTCCACCAACAAAGAATTCCAACGCTGATGGTACCAAGGTAGCAACCCAAGAATACACAGCACACCTAACCTATAGATAATACATGGAAAAAAGAATCTTAAGATTTTGACAACACAAAATGTCATACAGTAAGCGATAATATTTGTAAGCAACGGAAAATCTCATACACATCAAATCAACAGCCATATTTAAACAGCTAAAATAGCTAGCTTGACAACATGAACAGCAAGAGAGAGTACAAGAATAGCTAGGGAAAATAGATGTATATATTATTTTTATACATCAACACTGCAGATAGATCGAACAGCTAATGCATATGCATATACATTAAGATTTCACATGCAAAATCACTGTTAAAAATCCAAATATAAAATCTAAATACTGTTCCAAATCTCTGAGTTGATTAAACAACTCATGGTCATAACCTCCCCTAACCTATACCGACTCGATCACTATTGCATTCCGAACAAACCAACAATGTTGAAATTTCAATACTCAATCCAACCAAATCTTGATAAAAACCATCACACATCCATTCAGTCCACATCACCAGTACTAACACAAATCTGAAAAGAGGAAGAAAATCTAATGGCCTAGACCTATAGAGACCAAACCTATAAGTTGTGATGGACGTTGTGATTATCTAAAAGTTTCAACACTATACATACATGCACCATATTTCATTTCCAGATCAAGCAGTAAAGAAGGAAAAAGGGTTTCGAACCACTGAAAAATCAAAATAAAATAATACTGCAATTCGAAATTAAATAAAAACTTATCTGGAATCCTCATACTGTATGTTTTGGGCCGATTACATGGTGATCCTGTTCGAAGTTGAAGTCTTACGGATTTGGGAGATGAAGACCTCGTTTTGTTGTCGAAGGTGGATGTGAGAGGACGCTCGCTCGTTTCTGGGAGGCTGGGTGTTTGACCATGGAGCGGTGATGGAGGTCAAAAGGGAGAATGAAGGAGCGGTTGCGCAAGACCTTCGATGCGGTTGCCTTCGATTTGGTGGAAGACCGGTAGGGTTTGCAGATCGATCGAGGGGGAAGATCGAAGCAAGGCTACGTAGGGAAGAGGAGATGCAGCTGATTTCGTTCTGCCGATGGAAGGAAGGAGAAAATTCTAGTGTTGGCTTGCAAGGGTTTGAGGCGACGGATGTTTTGTGATGGAAAGGGGGAGTTCCGATGTTTTATGCATGGAAGATGGGCTTCAATTTCCTAGTGGGCCGAAATAAATATAGGGTAAGCCCAAAACTAAATAAAATTAATTCAAGTTTTCTAATGGTTTTTATAAACTTAAAATGTTAATATGAAATACCTACGTGGTCAGAACTCGATGGGACAGGAAGCATCAGAACCCCGTCGACAAGCGCCTCAACATGAAGCCGGTCTAGTGGCGGAAGCAGCTGTAAAATTTTAGTCACATTAAACACTGTTTAATTTGACTAAACCAGACTGTGTTATCGACGAATTAAAATCTAGGTGAGTTAAACTCACTCAGTTTTTCCCCATTTATATTTTATATAAATTGGGTTTTTATTTTGCTCTGTTTGCTGATGGTTGGCTGTTCGTTGATTATTTATCCATTTGTTGATTTAACCAATGGAATTAAACCGTTGTTTAATTTTAGTATTTAATATCAAATCATTATTTAACGGTTTGATCCAATAAAGGTAATTTACCTTATTAGTCACGTTTATAAAATAAACGTGTTTAATGGTTTGAATTATTTAAACTGATTGAATTGTTTGTTCAATGATCGTTATTTATTATTATCAAAATTATCAGTTAAATTGGATTTGATTTGTTTTCATATTTTCATACATGAACTGATCCGATGGGGTAATTGATTTGAGTATTGGTTGTTGACTGAAATTTCAACATCAGTGTAGTTTAAACCAATGGGCGGTATTAGTTGAGTATCTGACAACATATGGCCTATAAAATCAATCGTTTTATAGGTGTTGATTTACCGTCAGGAAAATCGACAGGGATGAGGTTATAAAATTTATTTTATAACTGGTGATAGATTTTAAAACATATGATTTTAAATAAAAGTTTATAAAAGGGAAAATAAATAAATGTTTTATTTACGATTTGATTAATTTTATAAAGTCTACTCTGATGTTAATCAGATTCTTAAGTATGAGAATGAGAAATAAATCGAATGATATGGTTTAATTTTGATAAGATTTTAAAAGGGAATTTAATATTTATTTTGGTAAATAAAGGGATTAATTACGAAAGTAGTTAACTACCAAAGTAGATTATTATTTTAATAATTTAGAGAAATACTTTCTATTTGAGATTCATTTAAAACAAACTTGAAATTGAAGTGGAATCCAATTGAATGGTAAAAAGGAATTACGAATAGGTTTTATATTTAAAACCCGAATTTGTATAATAAGTTATAAAAAGAAATTTTAAGCGAAGACGGTAGCTAAAAAAATGAAGTTACTTAATTATTTAAGTTAAGTGAAAAGGAAACTTTGATCAAAAAGATTTATAATAGATCAGGGTTATGTAAATAAGCTTTAAATGTGTAAAGGTGTTAAGTGTACATTAGAGTTACTTAATAAATGGATTAAGTAAAAAGGAAAAGGGATTAAAATAAGATTTCAAAGCAGGAAGTGTCGAATGGGTTTTGAAAAGGGATTAGTAAAAGTGAATTTGGTAAAAGAAGCGGATCGTGAGATTTTGTAACCAAATTCGAATTATAAAAATGAGTGTGGTTGTAGAGACAGAATTAAAGTGATATTACTTAATTAATGAATTAAGAATTTATGGTATATTAGAGAAAAAGATCTTCAAAAGGAAAGAAGGTTTATGAAACCGTACTTTTAAACAAAATAGTTAAATGAAAGTTGTGTTGAGATTAGATGAGATTTTGGTTTTTTATTACAACGCGTATCTATCTTTAGATATGAACGTTGTTGATCAAGGTCTGAGAGGTAATTAAAATACCCCAACTTGAATGACATCAGGACTATCTAAGGGTGATATTAGTTATAATGGTAAAAGGGATTAGTGTTAATTTATTATTTCCATTAGTGAAATAATAATGTAAAGGTTGGGTTTATCCAACAGGAATAAGCACTGG
Organism: Allium sativum; assembly: GCA_030737875.1. Classification (NCBI taxonomy): domain Eukaryota; kingdom Viridiplantae; phylum Streptophyta; class Magnoliopsida; order Asparagales; family Amaryllidaceae; genus Allium; species Allium sativum. The sequence goes on from CM060923.1 coordinate 170,402,941, forward strand.
ATACTGACAAGTAATAAATAAAAGATATTTCGTAATGTTGTTTATGAATTGTTTTGAAGGTGAAAGGAGAGAACTGGATATGATATAGGATTTTACTAAGTATAAGAATGAATTTGTTTTAAAGTATAATCTTATGATAAACAAAGAAGTGAGGAACCATATTTATAATAACGAATACATAAGAGTTTTAAATGTACGTTTGTTTAATTAAAAAGCCAAGTGATGCTAAATACTGAACCAGTGAACCCATTTGATCGTCATGATTGAATCACTATTTATTTTGATAGTTAAAACACCGACTATCAAATCTGTCCAATACGATTGTTGGAACGGAAAGACCGGGATTGAATTTATATTCGAAAACCATTCCGACCAACAAATACGTGAAGATATTAAAAGACGATCGACATGGAGCATTGAAGACCGTAGAATTTCATAAACGGAAGGACTGTTAATAGTCTTCGGTCTGCAGCCAAAGATGTACTGTGGTTCTGTCGTAGTTGGAATCTACGGGTTGCAAGGACTTCTTGCTACTAATCCATGGGGGTGATTCCTATATGAGATGCAGTAGGAGAGTACCTTCGGTTCATCCTGTTCCTGGATGACTTGTATGGACGAGTGTCTGACAGAGTATTTCCAAAGGATCACGTATGTTGATTTCTTTCAAACGTGCTGTAGTTGGTTAGCTCCCAACTAGAGTATTTTTGTGGACGTCAATTGGTGATATCTGGCGGATCTGACGATGTGGCATTTAAAGTGAATGATGGCCAGGTGTTGTAAAGGAAATTCTGACCTCAAGCCTCATCAACCGGGAAATGACAAAAATCGGGCAGGGAGCATGGCTATGTGGGTCGCTCCCATTAGGGTGTATAATCACCTATCTAGAGAAAATCTATTTGCTTCTTTAATCTATTTCGATGCTGTCCCTTTTCGGGAAACGGTGGTTTGAGTCCAACCGTTGGTGATATATATTCGATACACTCAAGCGAAATGAGTGGTCGGTCATGTGTGGGCCGGGTTGCAAAACGTTCTTGTTGAACCCAGTGTATTCGCCTCTAGAGATACACTATCGGCAGGTGGTCCCATACCTTGTCATAGTCGAAATCCAATCTCCAATAAGCGCCCGCGGTTTTGTTTGTATACTATATATGTGGAGCGTGAGATGCAAGCGTTCCACTAGATTCTATTTACTTGTATTTAGACCTTATTATAATATAAGACAAGATATTGGTTTCAAAAATGTTTTGGGTTATCGTAAGGTAAAAACCGTCCGTGTTTATGGGTGGATTTGGTCTTACGATTATCCTTTTCTTTGAAAAGATTTTTTACTTTAAAATCAAGTTGTGTGTTACCTTAATACCGTGCGAGTTTTACTCACTCTGGTTCACCAGACTGACCCGGTGTTTTGTAAATGATCGGGTTAGCCCGGGGTGTACAGGTTCAGGTTATCGAATGATGTGAAGAAACGAGCTGGAAGAGTCCAGACGTGTGATATTATATAGCTACTATTCCGCTGTGTGTTGTATCTGAGGACAGGTTATTATAATTGTCCAGATGTTGATGTACTCTAATGATTGTAAGTATTTTAAAGCTCTTAGTAAAGATTTATTTCTGTATTATATTTTGTTCTGCTGCGATGTGAGACTCTATGTTGTGTTAGTCCTTCTTCTTCTATAGATAGAAGGGGTAGAAAAAGGAATAAACAAAAATAGAGAATATAAACAAAGATGAATTTAGAGATCATATGTAACAACCCGTATTTCAGAACCAATTAAAAATTTTGATTTAAGCTATTTTAAGGAATATGAGAATATATATTGGTTATTTTTGCTAAATCAAATTTGAGAATAATTTTATAATTAATTTTTATATTTTATTTGACTTAATACAAACTCAGTAAAATTATTAAATTGATTTATAGGCTTTGTTTTGAAAATTTTAAAAATTCGATTTTTAAAATCATCGCATAACCCTTAAAAAGTGAAAATTTGCTAGGAAGCTCAAAATTCGACGGAATAATTTTTTTCGATTCATAATGACAAATCATTTTTGAGTTCCAAAATGCTCGTCTAACGGAGTCAGTATGAGGCCGTACAAAGCAAAACCATTTGTTCAAAAACAGACAGTCATTATATAAAGGAACATTATTGAGACGATCTCAGAATTTGATTCCGCCTTTTTCTCTGGATCGGTATCGTCTAATAATGGTTAAATCCAAAAGGCCATGATTTTTGGAGTTAGCATGTGGGTGTGCAAGAAGAAAAGGTGCCCTAAAATCACATTTTGAACATTATTTGAGCATCTTTGAGAATTTTGATGGAAGGTCAAACGAACTCGGAGTTTGACGAAACTTGTTTCGTTGGACTCGTCTTCATGTCTACTATCTCGTATCCGAAATTCATGGCAAACAGAGATCGTTTGCAATCGGACGATCAGAGAGAAACAGGAATATAAACCACTTCTCTTCCTTTTCTTTTGATTATTTCCTCCATCTCGTTTCCTCCTTTCAAAAAAAAGGCCTCCTCCCCAAGGCAGCCGCTGCCGCACCCATCCCCGCCGCCACCCGCCTTAGACCACACGCCGCTACCCCCTCCCCTCCTCTCTCTCCTTTCCATTTGTCAACCCTATGCCCCAAACACCTAAACTAGCAAACATGGACCCCACCACCGTCGCCGCCACCCCTCAGCCGCTTCCCCATCGCCAGTCAGGCTCGCCACCGCCGTCAGGCCACCCACCTCCAACCGTGGGCCTCATATCCTCCAAAAACCCCACTTTTACAAAGTTCCCATTTTGCAAATAACCCCCTGTCCTTCTTTATCCAATAACTCTCAAACCGTGTATTTATAGCCGAAAATCTGTAGTACCAAAGTTGTAGATCACAATTTTCTCTTCGATATGGATACATGTCAATCGAATTCTGGAGTTCGGAACTGCCCGTAAAATGCGTCCAAAGTCAGCAGACCTAATGCAAGAATTCGCAATTTCTGGCGAAATGGTGCATTTTTGGAAGAAAGCCCACTAGGAAAAAGTTGTCCGGAATGACGTGTTTGGGCTAAGAAGATGGTTTAATGAAGATTGGAGGTCGCGTGCAGAAGTTAGAGTCAGAACGGTGAATTCGGACGACGAAAATGACAAAATGGCGGACACGGTGAAGATTTCTACATAAGAAGTGTCGCGGCGTTTGGTTTAGCTTCCGGGTGAGAACTTGCTTACTCAAGTTATTTTGTTTTGGTTATTATATTCAAGGTTGTTATATGGGGCTTAGTATCTCCTGTAACAGTTGTTTGAAACCATGGATGTTTGGTTGATTTATGTTATTGGTTGATGATTGGTATTGGTTGTGTATGGCGCAAGCCAAGTCAGGAGAGGGGTAATGCAAAGGCATTATTCCGGTGCTACAAAATAGCACCGTTATAATGGCGATTTATTTTTAAAACATGCGATGTATAAAATTATATAAGCAAATTTAAAATTGTTTATGCAATGTAGAAAATTTATTAAAAGATGAAATAATTTTTGGTAAGTTAAAATGTTAATTTAACTAAAGTATGTAATAGTTGAAATTGGAATAAAAATCCATTTACAAGTCGGACAACTTGTTAATGTACACCTATTTAAGTTATATTGATTGGGACGATAATTTTTACACATCGCCCAAGTGCAAAAATAATAATCAGTATTTGTTGGATGAAAACCCCGCATAGGTATTGGGATGATATTTGACATACACTAATTCTAATTGTTTAGTTGTATATCAATCAATTGATTGACAGACTGTTGTGAGCATTATTTATTTATTTTACTTTTTATATAGTTGTAGAATGCACTTTGGATATTGCTTGAATGTATAATGATTGTTTATCATTATTATTGAATACATGCGATGTATGAAATCCATATAACTAAAATTATATGATAATTGATTGAGCCACATTCCAGTTCGGAAATAACGAATATTTTAAAATAAAATCCAGTGAAGAATTAAATTATGATTTTGATGTCCGATTTTGGATGTACACAATAATATTGAAATGTGAAGCCGAGTTAAGTAGTTAAACGCGATTTTAATTCGAATAGGCTTATCAATCGATTTTATTCATTTTATAATGAATACGAAAAAGAAATGGATTTCAAAATCAGATATTTTGAAAATATTATTGTTTTGACATTATACTAGTAAGAAATATTAAATTTTGATTTAAAATTGAAATTGAAGTTGGAACCGTCTTTAAAACGAATTCATGAATATTTTATAAAATACATTTCGAATATAATTCGATGAAATATATATATTATATATATTTAAATGGTTTGAATAGAACGTATCGTGCAACGACCGTTCGCGAATTTCGACCACTGACTTCGAATTGGCATAACGGGAGATTCGATCGTCGGATTCTCCTAAAAATGGAACCGTTGGGTTCGTATCGAAAAGATCTTTCAAATGAATATATGGGATTTAAATTTGAATGGTCATATTTGAAGATATATTCAAATCAGTTTTGGAAGGCGGCCGCATTGAATGCAGTTCGGTAGCCGATATTAGAAACTGACTATAAGGGCCTTATTAAAATTAATAAAAATATAAATAAATTATGTGAAATCACAATAAATGATTTAAAAGATATTGGATTAAATATTCCAAATTATGGGAAGATAAAAAATATTTATCGGAATGAACTAGTTAACAACTAGAATGGAGAAACGAAAGAAATTATATGGTTTTAATATAACCAAAATTTTCCAACGTACGAATTGGAAATGATTTAAATGGAAATAATCTTTGGAATATTTAGATATTGGATTCCATGATTATACGGAAATTTTTGAGGAATTTGAAAGTTATAAATATCATTACTCCCAATACGATATCTGTTGGTTTCAGAATTTGATTTTGAATATAAGTCGATATGATTTCTATTCAGAGCCTTGTATTTAATATCTAATTGAATTTTGGGTTTGTCGTGAATGATGCCTTCAATAACACTATTCTTAAACCCAGTTAAGAAAGGAATAAATCTTTTAATTAAGATTAATGAAATTTCCCAATTTAATTAATTTGATTGGAATTGAAATGAAAGTTGATTTGGGTTTATTGTGAACAATGTTTTAAATAACATTTGTTCTTTAACCCAATTAACAGTGAAGTTATGATTTGGAATTTATAAAAAAATTCATTAAGATTTAATGGAAATTTCCAATGTAAAGTTTTCCAATTTAATACAAAAAATTGGAATTGAATGGAATTCGATTAGGTATTAATCAAGATGAGCTTCTGTAAAAGAAGACCGTAACTATATATGGAATTTAAAAGGCTTTGCCGATATTCCATTTATATTATTAGTCTCATACGGAAATTTATGTCTGTTATATACATTGATTTGTTTTCCGCGAAGATTCCATATTTAATGGAAGTTGATTTGGGTTTATTATGAACTGTGTTTTTAATAACATTGGTTCTTTAACCCAGTTAAAGACAAGATTAATTTCTTGAAGTTGAATAATCATAAAGTAATGATTTTTGATATTAAAATCAAGTTGGAGTTTTAATGAATCTTTAATTAGATTGTAATGTGAATGAGGTTATTAAATTTACCGAATTCAAGAAATGATCAAGAATGGAGTACCACCAGTTTTACTCCATACAATAGTTAAATATTTAATTAGATTTGAACGTTAAGTGGTAATAAATTTATTGATAACCTAGAGGGTGTTAGATATGGAGTACTACCAGTTTTGCTCCATAGGATAAATAGACTGGGATTGGAAATAATAAAATAGTAAATGATTACTTCGGTAATGCTCGATAATCTCGACTAGTTTTATAAACCTTAATTTGGTTTAGAATTGTTAAAGGGTAAAATAAAATCTTTTGAAATTGATATCCAAAGGAAGATTAAAGAATAAGTCTAAAAGAACTTATCTTTGATAAAATTAATGGGAAACATTCCCCTAAGATGTGAATATTTGAGTAAAAGAATATTTTGAATTGGAATGTGGCGTATGATGTATTTTTATAGCACTTGATGGTTGATTATAAAATAAGCGAGTTATTCGGAAATATCGGGTTTATCCCATTCTAAATAACTGATACCGCAACTAAAAATCAATGATATGAAGACAATGGTTGAAGACCGGAGATCCTCACGTCGTATGGATGATTACTGATCCCTTGATTGGGTTGTACACCCAAGACAAGGTAATAAGTAGTGATCGTCCAGACATACTTGGAGATTGACCGAATATGCTAGGACCTCTCCCTTGTATTGGACATATGGGACGAGTAATAATGTGCCTCCGCTTTCGTTCAGACCCAGAACGAACTTGTAAATGGATGTGTTTCTGACATTGGATTTCATTCTGTGTTGATTGATTTCTATTAAATATATATTTGTTTGGTGGTGGAGAATTTATTCTCTTGTTTAACACCCTTTTCTGAGATGTATGAGCTTAGAGGTTATATATTGATAGATATCAGTTGTATGGCATGAATTGTCAGTGTGGCATGCTAAGATGCAAATGATCAAGATGTATTGTTGAAAAGCAGAGTCCTGTGGATGATGATCAAAGCAAAACTTTAAGTAGCATAGCTTTGTATATAGCATTAATTCGCGAGCCTCACACCTCGGTATGAGTTAAAAACGGGATAAGAGACGCAGTGAGTGCATCACGTTTATTTATAGCTATAAGTGGTGTCATGGTATGGGGCCCAGAAATTTTTACTTATGTGGATGATGGATGGTGAGGCACCTTGTAACACCCCACACCCGCTAAGGTCACTCACTAAGGGAATGCCTTAGTTTCGGTGGGGTATTTTTAGTGAGTATAGAACGGAAAAATTACAACAAGACAGATATAAGTAATACATGAAAATTCAAAACATCATTGCATTGCAGCGGAAAGTAAAACATGTTTGGTTACATCACAAAACCATAACAAGAGTCAAGTACATAATATCCATCCTGATAAAATAGAAGTACATAATCCTACTACATAGATAATAGCCATAATAGAAAAGACAAACCGAGCTTTACTTCTACGGTCCAAGCCCAAAAAAAATAGATATAGCGGTCTGATCCAAGCCCACTAGTGTTAGGCCCACTCTGATAACCTGAGGGTTGGAAAAAAAGATAAAAAACAACGGGGTCAGACATAAGTCTGAGCGAGTCCTATAACCTTAACAATACAATCATTAAAGTAATTAGGGTATGATATAAACAAGGTACGGTACCTCTGGGGATAATGACTACACTAAGTAGCCAACTAAATACAGGATGTACTAAGATAACCGAAAAGACGCATTTACCCACCCAAGGATAATTACTACACTGCACCACCCCAGATCTACCTACCCAAGGGTAATTCCTACACCGCACCACCCCAGATCTACCCACCCAAGGGTAATTCCTACACTGCACCACACCAGTTCTACCCACCCAAGGGTAATTCCTACTTAAAGGTTGATCCCACTAAGTGTACTTAGTAATTTTTAATAGTAGTTTCGTGTACCCCTAGCTGACTACATAGGTGCCGTCTGCCCCTATCTCCACTAGGTGTACCCACTACTCCCCAAGCGATCGGCTCCCTAACGTAGATACCCGTGCTGGCCCCACAGTGGGGTGTATCATTCCCCAAAGTGGCAACCTGATAATATCAACGGTGCACGGCTTATACCTACACGATGCAACAACGTCTTACTTACCAGCCCGGGTCCACACACGCATATGAAACCCGTTGGACTTGCGTTGCCACCGCTAACCCGTTTTGGCCTCTTACAGTCAAGCCCAATATGCGTGTCCCGTCCTCGACTTGGGTCGAGCCCACAAAGATACGTTTGGGATATTGGTTGAAATGGGCCCCCACAAGCTACCCACCTAAGCTTGTCATTTCTAGTGAATCCCACTTAACCCTTTAACCATGTCCACTTACATGTTATAAATTTTGTTTAAGTCTTTTAATCATATTTTAATTGCCACTCAAGGCACCCACTAGATTTCCACATGCCACCCAAGGCACTTACTTGATTCCCACATGCCACCCAAGGTACTTACTTAACCCTTTAATCATGTTTAATTACATGTTCCACTTTGGTTAAGTATTCTAATCGTATTTTCTATTGCCACCCAAGGCAACCCACTAGTTTCCTCATGCCACCCAAGGCACCCCCACTAGTTACTACATGCCACCCAAGGCACCCACTTAACCCCTCATGCCCCACTACATGCTAATTTGGTTAAGTGTTTCTTAATTAATTAAGATCGTAACCTTTGTAAAGACCTCTCACATTAGACTGTCTTTTATGGCAGCTGGATATGCCGGTTGGTTCCGGGCAGCCTTACACCATAACAGAGTCTAACCTCGTGTCTTTACACTTGTCACGTATTTAGTTTATGACTAAGACCTCCCACATTGGGCCAATCATTTGTAGCCGCTGGATTTGCCGGTCGGTTCCGGGCAGTCTTATGCTACAAAAGGGTCCAACCTCGTGTCTTAGTCGATTAATTACACCTAATTAATCACCCCCATAATTTGTATTAATTATCCCTAATTAATTACCAATTTCAAGAATATGGGTAGACCTAACTCAATAGGTAAATTCCCAATTCCATAATATGGGTAGACCTAACTTAATAGGTAAATTCCCAATTCCATAATATGGGTAGACCTAACTTAATAGGTAAATTCCCAATTATGTCCATTCACTTTATGTTATGCTTAAGCATACCCATTTCACACCATTTTATTAACATGCATATTAACCCCATCGTTCCCCACGTAATTCGTTCTCATAACATGACATAATAAAGGGAAGATTCATCACAAATGCCATGGGTTTAACCAACATAGCATATAACTTTATCATGGGTTTAAAAGGTGTCAACTTGCATATATGAGCATACATTAAACCCAACTAGCATTTAACCCAAACTTGCATGAAGCACATATGTCACGAAGGGGTAACTTGCATATGATTCTTATGTCATACAAAGGTGTGAACTTGCATAGCATGTCACATGTTAACTTGCATATAACCAAACACATAACTTGCATAACATGTTACATATGAACTTGCATATAATCATGCACATAACTTGCATATAACCAAACACATAACTTGCATAACATGTTACATATGAACTTGCATATAATCATGCACATAACTTGCATATAACCAAACACATAACTTGCATAACATGTTACATATGAACTTGCATATAATCATGCACATAACTTGCATTACATGTTACATATGAACTTGCATATAATCTCACATATAGCTTGCATAACATGTTACATATGAATCAATGTTCAACATAGTGTTTTGCATAATGAGCATCATAAAACATAGCATTAAACTTGCATAACATATAGCATAAAACTTGCAAAGCACACAACATACACTATACTAAACTTGCATAAACACATTGATCCACAAACATAGCCATATGTTATCATATCCTATCATAATCAATTTAACAATTGATTATTAAGGCTATAGAAACTCACCACTAAACTCCAATAAGCAAACCCTTGCCAAAAATCACCCAAAAACTCTAGCCTTGAAAATAAAGCTTGCAACTTGATGATGAATGCAAGCTAATGATCACTCATACAACTTAAAAATGCTTGTATGAACATGAAAGCCTTAATAGAAATAGTTTAGAAAGAGGATGGAGGCTAGGGTTTTGAGTGGAGGCCATGATCATAGAAAATTTTGGCATAGTTTAGTTAGAGGATAGGATTATGATCATTTAGGGCTAGCTTAGGTTCTTATTTATAGGATTAGGTTGTGTTTTAGACCCTTAGATTAACCCTAGGTTAGTTTAGGTCCGTCAGATTTCGTCCCAAGCCCTCCAACCCATCCCAAAACTCAACCAGGTGCACCCAGGCCAGAATCAGCCGACAGGGCAAGTCGACAGCCCTGTCGACTGCCAAGTCGACAGTCATGTCGACAGGCAAGTCGACAGCCCTGTCGACAGCCAAGTCGACTTGGCTGGGCGGGAGTTTTCTCGCCTGGCCCCATTTCTGCATGTTTCGAAATTCAAATTTCCCGAAAACTTCTTTGGGCCTTAACCGGGTCATACGGACTCCGATTTACAAAATTTCGGACTCTATTTCGCGTATTTTTCCGAGACGAACACAATGACGTAACCTGTTTCCCCTGATTCTCACATCTGAGATTATTAATTCTGTAATTAGTGAATATTAGTATTAACTGAAATTCGGGGTGTTACATTCTCCCCTCCTTAAAGGATTTCGTCCCCGAAATCTCTAAGCTAAGGAGAATGCATATCCTACCATCCAAACAACCATCTAATCAATCCATCAAACACGGGCATCCATTGTCCTTAAAACAATTTCTAATGATGTATGAGCATATGCATAGGGTGTGTGTATATGTTCCCTATCTAATGTATGAACATATGCAAACCATGATAGTGCCATGCATCCAATATGTATGCGAGAGAACCCTATCGACACATACTGTATCTATATGAGTGCACAATCATTCACCAAAATGCATCATCCATATGATAACACAACCATTATACATCCATCAATTTAGCTACCTACACACAATTATATGCAATATGCAATATGAAGTGACTGAGCCGATCTAGTGTCTAGAGTGTGCGTATATGCATCCACGAGCAACCACTAGCAAACACTTGCATCCACATGCATCCATCAATCATAACATGTCTCAAACACATGTTTCAACCATAGGTTTACCCTATCTAAAGGTCAAAGGTACTAACGAGAGGACATACTACAGATAAGATAAGTACTAGTCAAACGATAAAGGAGAAATTAAAAGGCATATCCTAAAAAGGAATGGGTGTAATGAACGCATCTTCTCTTCCGTCTCTAAAGTAGCGTTGCTCTCATCTTCTCCCCATTGCACTTTGACTAGTTGAACCTCTCGATTCCTCAACTTCCTAGTCTCTGACCCAAGGATGCGAGTAGGAGCTCGTCGAATCGTCTCATTACGCTCTATCTCTACTTCTTTAAGCAAGCTCGGCTCTACCACCTCAGCGGTCTCATGTAGGCACTTCCTCAAATGTGACACATGGAATACATCATGTACACCACTAAGCCTGTTGGGCAACTCCACTCTATATGCCATCTGTCCAATCCTTTCCTTAATAGGAAACGGTCCAACAAACCTTGGTGCTAACTTTCCAACAGATCCAAAGCGAACCACATTCCGTAACGGAGATACCTTGATAAAACCATGTCCCCAACATCAAACTTAAGCTCTGCTTTCCTCTTGTCCGCATAAGATTTCTGTCTGTCTTGCGCTGCTTTCATCCTTCTTCGAATCAAATCAATCTTTTCCGAAGTCTTTCTAACCATATCGGGCCCAAGCAAGATCTCATCCGTAGATTTCTACCAACATGTAGGTGATCGACAAGGCCTTCCATAAAGAGCTTCGAAAGGAGCCATGCCAATACTAGACTGAAAGCTGTTATTATATGCGAACTCCACCAATGGAAGATACTCTTCCCCTGTACCTCCAAAATTCAAGATACATAGCCTCAAAAGGTCTTCTAAAATACGATTCACCCCCTCGGCCTGGCCGTCCGTCTGAGGATGATATGCGGTACTCAAACATAACTGAGTCCTTACCGCCTCTTGCAAACTCTTCCAAAACTCGCTAGTGAAGATAGGATCTCGATCGCTCACTATATTGGAAGGTACACCATGTAATCTAACAATCTCTCGAATGAAAACTGAAGCTAGCCATGCAGCAGTCCTCTTACTCTTCCCGGGTATAAAATGGGCACTCTTAGTAAGTCTGTCTACCACACCCCCAAATTCCCGTATTACCCTTCCTCGATCTCGGTAATCCATCGACAAAATCCATCGAGACACTATCCCACTTCCATAGCGGAACTTCCAATGGGTGAAGCAACCCACCAGGTTTCTTTTGCTCCGCTTTTACTTGTTGGCACACCAAGCATCTAGCGACATACTCGGTCACGTCTTTCTTCATACCGGCCCAAAAGAAAACTCGCTTCATGTCTTGGTACATCTTGTCCCTACCGGGATGAATGGTCATCTTCGAACGATGTGCATCATCAAGTATAGCCTTCCTCAAACCCTCGTCTTGCGGTACACAAAGTCTACCGTCTCTACGCAACCACCCCTTACCATCTAGGGTGTACCTACTCAAATGGCTGGACGACTCCCCCTCCTCATGAGCTTCTCTACTAACTCAACCAACTGTGGGTCGTCTCGCTGTGCTCCGCCAATCCGCCCCAAAAGAGTAGGCCTAACCTCCAAGGAGGCTAGCAAACCGGGTTCAAAGTCAACGGAAGGTCTAAAGTCAAACATAGAAATAAACTCTAAGCTCCGTCGTTCAACGAACAATGAACTCAAGGACAACCTTTTTCTACTTAAGGCGTCCGCTACCACGTTACCCTTGCCATGGGTATACGCTATCTCAAACTCATAGGATGCTAAGAATCCCATCCACTTTTGCTGTCCTAAGACTATGCGCTCGAAGAGTCTCCAACACTTCCCTAAGATGTAGGGCATGCTCTTCTCCACTTTTAGAGAAAACCAGGATATTACCCCATCCAAAATCATCACAACTGTCCATCTCTCACGCAGACCATCCTAGTCGAACTTGACATCCCCCAAGTGCAAGCCCCAAAGGCCTAAACCAATATCATTCAAACACCCAAGGGATATCTCCTTCGAGTTCAGACGACCTACGTGAGATGATACTAGTAAAAATGGCTAAACAATTAAGCCTTTGACCAACTTTGGATGTCCTCGCCAGTCTCGCTCCAGAACCACCGTTTTTCCCATAACTGGCGTTGCTCAACCTATTAAGCACACACGAAAACTTATTTCGCTCCTAGAAAAGACCAAGATGTCATTTACAAAGACCATCACAAACTTATTTAGGTACTCCCTGAACACCCTTCTCATCAAATCAACAAAGTATGCGGGGGCGTTCGTCAAACCAAATGGCATCACCAGCCACTCATAAAAACCATCCAGAGTCCTAAATGTAGTCTTCTCTATACTATCCTCAGCCACTCTCAACTGATGAAACCCCGTGGCTAAGTCCAACTACGAAAACACTGAGGCGCCAACCAACTGATCAAAGAGATCATCAATCCTCGGCAATGGGTGTCTATTCTTCTTTGTGAGTTTATTTAGTTCTCTTTAGCCTACACAAAGTCTGAGGGACCCATCCGCCTTCGTGGCAAAAACTACTGGAGCACCCCACTCCGATATACTTCGTCTTATGAACCCCTTCTCAGGCAAATCGCCTACTTGCTTATGGAGTTCCCTCCTCTCACGAGGGGCCATGTGGCACACTGGCCAAGATACTGGTTTGGCATTGTCTACCAGATATATTCGGAAGTCAATCTCTCGCTCCGGAGGTAAGCCCTTCACCTCCTCAAACACATCCGAGTATTCCCGGACCGCTCTAACAGATCGCAAACTCTCGACCGACGTGTCAAGCGATTCTAGGTAACTTAGCATAAGATATTCCATGGGATTACAAGAGATCTCGAGAGTGTTACCCAAGCGGGTCATAAGCCTAACAACTCTCCCTTCAAAATCAAGAACGACACCACTACTGGATAACCAGTCCATGCCCAAAACTAACCCATAGCCCGTGAAGCCCAAAAAGCATCACATCTAAACTCAACGCTAAGTATAGAAACTTTCAAACCCAAACACATCATGGAGCCCCAATTGGGTTTGAAACAACTAAGGGATCATCTACTAAACCGGTGTCTAAGTGCAGTGACTCAACTAATAATGATGAGATAAACGAACTCGATGCGTCAGAATCAAATAACGTTCGAACCGGATAATAAAGGAATCCAAATTCCAACCTAGACGGTCCTATCCCCATCTGGTACACTAGCCGTGAGGGAATACAACTACCCTCCAGGAGATTCCGTACCTTGCCCTTGCCTCTTTGGACAATCCTAATAAGGTGTCCTATTCCTCCCAAAAGGATAATTACTAGCCCTCTTCTTCCCATTCTCCACTCGTAACCTCCCATCAAAATGAGGTTTCGCTCTTCATTAACCAAACAACTATTTGAGCCTTCCTCCCATCGTCTATCCAATAGATACCTACAAGTCCTCCTCCTTCTTGAACCAACTTCTAGTCCGACAAATGTCTAAGTCCCTTGAAGTGGTTTTCCATTCTTATCTATCTTAGAAAGATCACCTATACGCGGAGGGGAAACTCAAAACGAGAGAGGAAGAGATTCAAAACGGAGAATTTGAAAGATATAGATATGGCTATTGGGGATTATGCTTTTCTTTCAAAAACTTTTCTCTTAAAAGACATGTTTTTGAAAATACTCCTTTCAAAAATATTCTTAGAAAATAGTTTTTCTAAAAAAATTATTTGTTCTGGTAACCTTAAGCTCTGATACCACGTGTAACACCCCACACCCGCTAAGGTCACTCACTAAGGGAATGCCTTAGTTTCGGTGGGGTATTTTTATTGAGTATAGAACAGAAAAATTACAACAAGACAGATATAAGTAATACTTGAAAATTTAAAACATCATTTCATTGCAGCGGAAAGTAAAACATGTTTGGTTACATCACAAAACCATAACAAGAGTCAAGTACATAATATCCATCCTGATAAAATAGAAGTACATAATCCCACTACATAGATAATAGCCATAATAGAAAAGATAAACTGAGCTTTACTTCTACGGTCCAAGCCCCAAAAAAAATAGATATAGCGGTCTGATCCAAGCCCACTAGTGCTAGGCCCACTCTGATAACCTGAGGGTTGGAAAAAAAGATAAAAAACAACGGGGTCAGACATAAGTCTGAGCGAGTCCTATAACCTTAACAATACAATCATTAAAGTAATTAGGGTATGATATAAACAAGGTACGGTACCTCTGGGGATAATGACTACACTAAGTAGCCAACTAAACACAGGATGTACTAAGATAACCGAAAAGACGCATTTACCCACCCAAGGATAATTACTACAATGCACCACCCCAGATCTACCCACCCAAGGGTAATTCCTACACTGCACCACCCCAGATCTACCCACCCAAGGGTAATTCCTACACTGCACCACACCAGTTCTACCCACCCAAGGGTAATTCCTACTTAAAGGTTGATCCCACTAAGTGTACTTAGTAATTTTTAATAGTAGTTTCGTGTACCCCTAGCTGACTACATAGGTGCCGTCTGCCCCTATCTCCACTAGGTGTACCCACTACTCCCCAAGCGATCGGCTCCCTAACGTAGATACCCGTGCTGGCCCCACAGTGGGGTGTATCATTCCCCAAAGTGGCAACCTGATAATATCAACGGTGCACGGCTTATACCTACACGATGCAACAACGTCTTACTTACCAGCCCGGGTCCACACACGCATATGAAACCCGTTGGACTTGCGTTGCCACCGCTAACCCGTTTTGGCCTCTTACAGTCAAGCCCAATATGCGTGTCCCGTCCTCGACTTGGGTCGAGCCCACAAAGATACGTTTGGGATATTGGTTGAAATGGGCCCCCACAAGCTACCCACCTAAGCTTGTCATTTCTAGTGAATCCCACTTAACCCTTTAACCATGTCCACTTACATGTTATAAATTTTGGTTAAGTCTTTTAATCATATTTTAATTGCCACTCAAGGCACCCAATAGATTTCCACATGCCACCCAAGGCACTTACTTGATTCCCACATGCCACCCAAGGCACTTACTTAACCCTTTAATCATGTTTAATTACATGTTCCACTTTGGTTAAGTATTCTAATCGTATTTTCTATTGCCACCCAAGGCAACCCACTAGTTTCCTCATGCCACCCAAGGCACCCCCACTAGTTACTACATGCCACCCAAGGCACCCACTTAACCCCTCATGCCCCACTACATGCTAATTTGGTTAAGTGTTTCTTAATTAATTAAGATCGTAACCTTTGTAAAGACCTCTCACATTAGACTGTCTTTTATGGCAGCTGGATATGCCGGTTGGTTCCGGGCAGCCTTACACCATAACAGAGTCTAACCTCGTGTCTTTACACTTGTCACGTATTTAGTTTATGACTAAGACCTCTCACATTGGGCCAATCATTTGTAGCCGCTGGATTTGCCGGTCGGTTCCGGGCAGTCTTATGCTACAAAAGGGTCCAACCTCGTGTCTTAGTCGATTAATTACACCTAATTAATCACCCCCATAATTTGTATTAATTATCCCTAATTAATTACCAATTTCAAGAATATGGGTGGACCTAACTCAACAGGTAAATTACCAATTCCATAATATGGGTAGACCTAACTTAATAGGTAAATTCCCAATTCCATAATATGGGTAGACCTAACTCAATAGGTAAATTCCCAATTATGTCCATTCACTTTATGTTATGCTTAAGCATACCCATTTCACACCATTTTATTAACATGCATATTAACCCCATCGTTCCCCATGTAATTTGTTCTCATAACATGACATAATAAAGGGAAGATTCATCACAAATGCCATGAGTTTAACCAACATAGCATATAACTTTATCATGGGTTTAAAAGGTGTCAACTTGCATATATGAGCATACATTAAACCCAACTAGCATTTAACCCAAACTTGCATGAAGCACATATGTCACAAAGGGGTAACTTGCATATGATTCTTATGTCATACAAAGGTGTGAACTTGCATAGCATGTCACATGTTAACTTGCATATAACCAAACACATAACTTGCATAACATGTTACATATGAACTTGCATATAATCATGCACATAACTTGCATATAACCAAACACATAACTTGCATAACATGTTACATATGAACTTGCATATAATCATGTACATAACTTGCATATAACCAAACACATAACTTGCATAACATGTTACATATGAACTTGCATATAATCATGCACATAACTTGCATATAACCAAACACATAACTTGCATAACATGTTACATATGAACTTGCATATAATCATGCACATAACTTGCATTACATGTTACATATGAACTTGCATATAATCTCACATATAGCTTGCATAACATGTTACATATGAATCAATGTTCAACATAGTGTTTTGCATAATGAGCATCATAAAACATAGCATTAAACTTGCATAACATATAGCATAAAACTTGCAAAACACACAACATACACTATACTAAACTTGCATAAACACATTGATCCACAAACATAGCCATATCTTATCATATCCTATCATAATCAATTTAACAATTGATTATTAAGGCTATAGAAACTCACCACTAAACTCCAATAAGCAAACCCTTGCCAAAAATCACCCAAAAACTCTAACCTTGAAAATAAAGCTTGCAACTTGATGATGAATGCAAGTTAATGATCACTCATACAACTTAAAAATGCTTGTATGAACATGAAAGCCTTCATAGAAATAGTTTAGAAAGAGGATGGAGGCTAGGGTTTTGAGTGGAGGCCATGATCATAGAAAATTTTGGCATAGTTTAGTTAGAGGATAGGATTATGATCATTTAGGGCTAGCTTAGGGTCTTATTTATAGGATTAGGTTGTGTTTTAGACCCTTAGATTAACCCTAGGTTAGTTTAGGTCCGTCAGATTTCGTCCCAAGCCCTCCAACCCAGCCCAAAACTCAACCAGGTGCACCCAGGCCAGAATCAGCCGACAGGGCAAGTCGACAGCCCTGTCGACTGCCAAGTCGACAGTCATGTCGACAGGCAAGTCGACAGCCCTGTCGACAGCCAAGTCGACTTGGCTGGGCGGGAGTTTTCCCGCCTGGCCCCATTTCTGCATGTTTCGAAATTCAAATTTCCCGAAAACTTCTTTAGGCCTTAACCGGGTCATACGGACTCCCATTTACAAAATTTCGGACTCTATTTCGCGTATTTTTCCGAGACGAACACAATGACGTAACCCGTTTCCCCTGATTCTCACATCTGAGATTATTAATTCTGTAATTAGTGAATATTAGTATTAACTGAAATTCGGGGTGTTACACACCTCGGATATATTGGTAGCTACTGGCCAAGTGACAGGTCCGATAGGACCGAAAAACGTGTACTCAGGAATAACCAATCCACTAAAGTAAGTGTGGACCGACACTGCAGGATCCAAGGGTTGCCCGTAGGTGTGATCCTGGGTTATCTTGCTAAAGGTGATCCGAATCGGTAAGGAGACCATCCCTTGCCTTGACTCATGGTGGAAATCCAATTTCCAATACGCGACTTTTTAGTTTTAGTTGTAAACCTATGTATGGCGACATAATATATGGTACCTATGCCGTCTATGATTGATACATTTATATTTGAAGTTGATTTTGACACTATGCACTTATAGTAATATCAAAATGATTTGTTTTAAACGTACTAAGCATGTTTGGCTATTGTAAGGGAAAACTCTATCCTCCGTCTTACGTTGCATTGTGTAATTGAACCTAAGTCTTATAATAGCTTAATTTTTCAAAAAGCATTGCTTTGTTTATAAATTGCTTTATTTTAGAGTATTCATGGGGGTAAACCCGTTAAATGACATGCTGCGTGGTCCCGTGATTTACCTCATTTTAATGTAAAGTTAAATAATTGTTTTGAGTTCTCACACTAGTCTCGTGACTGACTCAAAGTTTATTGATTTTACCTAAACTCTAGGTGCCCATATTTTCAACATGAGAAGCTAGTAGTTTTGGTTTTCGTAGATATTTCTTTTCGCAGGATCCTGGATTAGGGCTAGAGCTATATTCGGAAAGCTTTGTATCCGTGTATTTCTTTCAGCTGTGGTAGTTGTTGTTTTTCGCTGCACACTATGTTTATGTATTTAAATATAATTTAAATCTCTGATATTTTTCCTGTGTATATTATTTATTTGTACTCTGATTCTTGTACTCTAATGTAAATTGTTCTAATAGCAATGAAATGTTCTCATGTTTGTTTTCTAATGAGTCGTGTTCTCAAAACAATCTGGGCTCCTCTGTCTCTTCGGGGTTCGGGGAAGTCTAGGTTGTTTCATCCTACCTGATTTTCACTAGACGTTGTGGATCTCAAACTCAAAACAAACTTGGCCAAGGAACACCGAATGATACAAAGATAAAAAACAATTTGAATTCAGTCTATTTTTCATAAAGTAGTTCCTCAGCCATCTTCGGTACATAACATTTTACAGTATCGAGTGGTATAACAAAATTTGTAAAACTACTCTAGATTGTATTCTTACGTTTTAGTACCCAAACCTGTCTGTATAACAATCCATCAGAATTTACTTTTGTACCCTTAGGAACCAAAACCTGTTTGAATTTAGGCGAATTCACTTTATTTCTTTTTGGGGTCCAAAATGGATTAAATAGATTATTACCAGACAAATTCTTATCTTGTTCGTGATTTAAAAACCCTTTGAAATTTTTAGAGTTCAAATTTTCAAAAAGATCCTTCTTGAAGAAATTTGAGGGATTTTTAAATTCACAAGAATTCAGTTTTTCAAAATCATTTGTTTTCCCAAAATCGAGACCATTCCTATTACTAGAAGAAAATTTATTTTTCAAAAGCATATTCAAAGATTTTTCTCCGGCTGAAAAATGTTTTAAAGTCAATTCAAGATTGTTGATTTTGGATTTAAGATCATAATTTTCTTTCATTAGATCTGAACAATGATTAATGTTGTTCTTTCTCCATTCAATATCATTTTATTTCAAAAACAAGTTTTCTTCTTCAAGCATTTTTGTTTTGGTCATAGACTCAAAAATCTCAGATTCTAAATGATTTTTTTTTTAAATTGTTGTTTTTTCAAAGCTCTTTCAAAATAGATTTTGTTTTCAGTAAATTTTCTTTTTCCAAAATTTGAATTTTCAGATGTCTTAAAATTTTTAAATTCTATTTGCAAAAATGTTTTTGTTATTTTTAGCTCAATCTCGTTGTCTTTTAAAATTAGAATTTCCTCTTCAAGCTTTTGAATATTTTCATTGAGATGAACGATATCGGTTTTCAATTTCAAACAATTTTTAAAATCAGAATTTTCAAATTTCCTAACGTTTTCAAGCTTTAATTCCAAATCATGATTTTTGTTGGTCAACTCAATTTTTTTATTTCAGAGTTTTATTTTTCCATTGGAGTTTATCAATAGATTTAGTTAAATCAACGCACATATAAAATAAATCTTCATATGAGAAATTTCCTGTCTCACCATCTGTTGATTCTCCAATGTTTGACCTATCTGAATCTCCATTAGTAACTCTTAATAAACAGAAATCTGAGCCTAAATTGACACTTTGGAGTTTTGAGCAATTTTCATTTCTTCCATACTGTGCATTGAGAGTTTCCCAGATATCCTATGCAGATGAGCAATAAGAAATAATGTTAAACTGATCAATATTAATGTAGGAATAAATATTATGCATTGCAATGTCATTCCTATCTGCATCATTACTTCCATTCACAGTAATATCCCAATTTTAAATTTTACCAAATTTTAAATATGATTCCAATTCCGATATCCAAATTAAATTCTGTACCATTAAATATTTGGAATATGACTAGAATGACTCTCAAAGGACTGACAACTAGGGGAAACCATGTCTTTAGAGTTAACAAAATACCACGCCCTGGTACCATATGTTGGATCTAGATTAACCCTAGAGGTGGGTTGAATAGGGCTTAATTTTATCGAGATATTAAAAAATATCACAGCACAGGCTGCAGCAGAGAAAATAAATGCAGAAAGTATATAACGCATATTTTACCCAGTTTCGGTAAACCCTACCTACTGCTGCATTCCCCAAGGTTTTTACTGGGTATTAAATAGATACCGCATACAAAAATCTATAAACTCGTGAATCCCTTGCTAACTGCCTATACGGTTTTGTACATTCACACAACCTGTTGATGTTCTAATCCTACGCTCAAAACCCTACACTAATTTCTATCCCCGAAACCAGATATTCCCCTAGCTACAAACCCGTAGCTAGTAAAACCCTAATTTTAACAGGAAAACTAGTCAACCCTAAATTCAAGATTACGGAAGAAAATACAAATAAATTAAAACAAAATAAGAAAACTTCTTTCTAATATATATAGAAGGCCGACCTCTTTATTTTTTCTTTTGCCAATTCTTTGCTCTTCTAAAAAGTCGGCCGACCCAATAAGTTAGGGTTCCTCCATTCCCAAATCCATTTGCGACTTTGATTGTACTGATTGAAATATTTCTTCGATTGATCGAACAATTGTGCTTCTTATTGAATGATTTTGGGAAGAGACTTGTGATCGAAACACGAGTGAGTATTTCTAATTTTGATTTCTTTTTTCACTTGAACTTGTGTTTTTCGATCACCTTTGCCTGTGATGATGTAGATGTAATATATAGGATTATAAAATCTTAAATTTAACCCGATTTCACATATGTCTTAATCTGATTGCTTGCGCGATTTTGCAATACTTGTCGTGAGTGATTGAGGAAATTTTTGGATGAATTCGAATGAATTTCTTGCCATTATAGAATGACTTTCGTGACTTGTTGCCTTGTACACATGCATGATTTATCCCCTTAGTTGATATTCTGGAAAGAAATCTGAATTGAATTTTGTGGCCCCTTGCGAATTTTTGGAAATATATCGAATGTATTCTGCCCAATATTATTTCATTGAATCCTTACATGTAGAAAGTATTTCAGGAAAAATATTGATTCAATTCGAAAATGATTTGAATTTTGCCAAAATTCTTTTGCCAAACTTGTTATAGTCCAAAATTGTTGACTGTATATTTTTGAAAACAGATTGTCTTATTTCTTACTATATATCTTTTCTAGATATAAATTCGATAATGTGGATTAAAACGTGTCAAAAAATGAATTCCTTGAATGTAGGAAACATTAAAGAATGTTCAACTCAATTTTTGCCAATTCCCTGTTTTTCTGGAAACAAAAAAACAAATTGTTCTTGCCTAAATAATTTGAGTTGAAGCTTTTCCAAATTCTGAAAGAACACATTGCCATACACGTGTTTATGTGATTGGTCAACTCTCGGCCATTTGTTCCTGCACAAAACTCTTGTGAAAAACGATATTTCCATGATTTTATGTGCTGAACTTGCTGCACTAGTAAAGTTGGTAATTTCTTTGTGTATGCTGACTCAAAAGTCTCTGCATATGTGTTTTATTCTGCATGTTGATTGATCACTTGCATTTTTCTTGTTATGTGCTCTTCTTTTCTTTCTTGGCCATAAACTTTTGCATTCTAATTTCTGAAAACCTTTTGAGCTTAGCAAAAAAAAAAAAAACATGTTGGTTTTTGTTGTCACCAATGTCTCGAGTGCTCGGCTGTGTACTTGGACCGTGTGTGTTCGTCCCACTTCGGTATCACTTTCACTTTCAGTTGAGCTTTGTATATGGTCATTTTCATGTTACCATTTTGATTTATATACTGGCTTGAAATTCTGGCATAATGTTACAAAAGCAGTATATATAAATAAATAAATATATATATATATATATATTTATTTTATAAATGAACAAGGCCAGAAAAGTTTACTGAAGAAAGTTGATTTAGATGAAGTCAAGGAAGCAGTTTTCTCAATTCATGATGAATCCAGTCCTGGACCTGATGGTATGAGTGTTAAATTTTTTAAAGTTCATTGGGATAGTATTAAATCTAAATTATTGGAAGCAATTTCAGATATTTTCCAGTCTGGAAAATTGCCCAAGGCTTTAAACCATACTTTTATAACACTTGTGCCAAAAAATGATAAACCATCTGAAATTTCACACTACAGACCAATCTCTTGTTGTAATGTCTATTACAAAAAAATTTCAAAATTTTTATGCAATAGACTTAAACCTTTTCTCCCTTTCCTAATGTCTGAAAATCAGTGTGCATTTATAAAAGAAAGATATATTGGGGATAATATTCTTTTAGCTCATGAGCTGTTGAGAGACTTCAAAAAAGTTGGTATGCCAAAAATGTTTGTCAAAGTTGATTTGCAAAAAGCATATGATAAAGTTAATAGGGAATTGATCTGTTTTTTGATGGAAAAAATGAATTTCCCTACTCACTTTATTAAATTGATACATGAATGCATGGAAACAGCAACATTCTCAATTATGATACAAGGAGTCCCTAAGGGTTTTATCACAACTTCAAGAGGAATCAGGCAGGGGGACCCCTTATCACCATATTTGTTTGCTATTTGTATGCAATATTTTACTTTCCTGATGGATGAAGCTACTGTATCAAAGTCTTTTCTACCTAGCAGTAAAATTCAGCCAGTGGTTTCTCACCTTCTATATGCAGATGATCTAATGGTGTTTGGCAAATCCTCAGTTCTTAATGCAACTATTCTAAAAGGAATTTTTCAAAAGTTAAGTAAGTTTGCAGGTTTGAATGTCAATGCTTCTAAAACTAAAATATTTTTTAGTATTTCTACTTTGAATAGAATTGAAATACTAAATATATTGGGTTTTGAACAAGGTCTTCTGCCTGTGAAATACTTAGGTGTTCCACTCTCTTCCAATTACTTGCATTATTCTGAGTGCAACTCCTTAATTCAAAGAGTACAAAGTAAGATTCAAGGATGGGAGTCAAAATTGTTAAGTTTTGCAGGACGTGCAGAATTAATAAATACAGTGATTACTCCTATTATCCTATACTGGTTATCCATCTATCAAATACCAGAATATACACTGGATAAACTACAGTCTCTTTGTGCTGATTTTTTCTGGGGAGGTACTGCTCATAAGGTTGCTTGGTCTGTCCTTTGTAAGCCTAAGATTGAAGGGGAATTGGTCTTAAAAATTTGTCAGACTTGAAAAAGGTTGCATGTATTAAATTATTGTGGAATTTTCTATCTAACACCTCTTTATGGAGTAGATGGATTCACAATAAATATTGCAGAAATGATCATTTTTGGTCAATGGCAGCTGATCCTAACTCTTCTAGCACATGGAAAGCTATGCTAAAACTCAGATCTAATTCAAAGCAACTTTTTAATAAGGTAATATGTAAGAGAGAAAATTCTTATCTATGGTATGATCCCTGGATCAATTGTAAATGTATGGTGGATCTTTTGGGTTTTGATAGACTTCAGATAATGGGTAACTCTGAACAAAATGTCAGCTTTATAATCAGAAATGAAGAATTTCATCCAGAAGTTCATCCTGCTACAAGGGAATTAAAAGAAGAAATAAGTCCTATATCAGTTAATCCTAGCCAAGAGCAGGACTTTTATGAATGGTGTGAAGGAGGATTATTTTCATTTCATAAAGTGTGGGAATATACTCGAATAAGTGGGATTTCAGATTCAATTTTCTCAGTAATATGGCATAAGAAAAACAGTAAAAGAATGTCTTTTATCTCGTACCTCGCAGTGCTTGGAAGACTGAACACCAAAGATTGTCTGCTCCGATTCAGAGAAGTGGAAAATGTTTTGTGTCCTTTATGTGAAAATTATCCTGAGAATATAAACCATCTGTTCTTCAACTGTGCTTTTTCATCCTTTATTTGGCTATCAGTAAAACGGAAACTTGACTTGCCCCTTCATCTTCATGATAATATCCAGGACGAAGCAAGAACCGTAATTTCCCATTTTTCAGACAAAGATCAAATTAGAGACATAGCGTTCGGGGCTTTTACGATGGTGGTGTATTTCATCTGGAGGGAGAGAAATTTGAGGATATTTCAAGATCGAAGAACTCTGGAAGCCATTACTTTGTTGAAAATTGAGAAGGAGATTGTAGATCTGGTTAGAGGTAATGGATCTAAATCTTCTCGTACTTTTAGAAATGAACAGCTGTTATCACGTTGGGGGATTGAACTGTTTGACTCAGGATAAGTTTGAAGTGGCTTTGACTATTCTTAGTCGGTGATGGGCTCTGGGCTATTGGGTCGGTGAAGAAGGTTTTAGAGTTTAAGTTTTTGTTTTGTTTTCTGTTTTTCTCTATCTTTTGTTGTATTTCTTTTAATAGTTTGATGTAATCACCAAATTTATAAGTACTCTTTTTCCTTGTAAGGTACCCACTAGGGGGATTGCAAGGTTTTAACGAGGCTTATAAAGGAGGTTTGTAATTGGTTTTTAGTAATAAAGTGAACCAATTTTCAAAATATATATATATATATATATATATATATATATATATATATATATATAACAGATGCACACAGTTGTGTGTGTGTGTGTATATATATAAACCTGTTGGAACACTTGCTTGACAACTGTAACACCCAGTAAAATTCATAGGTATAAAAAAATAAAAACAAGCAATTAAATGATATGCCTGGAAAATTAGATTATGCAGCTTTAGGAATTTGGCTACGAAACTCTTTTATTTGGATTCATGGTGAAATTCTGAATTATTTTCATATATAATATGCTAAAACGGGTAAAATATGAAGACCTCTTGAACAACTGAATTTGGACAGTGTACGTAGAATATATATATACACATACATACATATATACAATTATGAGAATATTATATATATTGTTCAAATTATATATTTAAAATAAAAAGAGGGAAATTCAAATTTTGATTTTGAGATAAGATCCAGGGGACAACGTATATTGAATATATGGAAAAGAATGAAGCAAATTAAGAACGAAATCAATAAAGTAAACAACTCAACAACACAGCTTAATTGGGCATTCTAGCCCCGAAGGTGTCGACCGCTCCACCGTAAGGGGTGTCGACCGTTGGTCGACCGCTAGGCGGTTGGAACGCCCAATCAGCCTACGTGGATAACGGCTTTCTAAGAGGTTATACTTATATAGAAGGCTCAGATTATATTTTATTAATCCGATGGCTCATGCTCACACGAGCAAGTATAAATAACCCCTCATACCATACACTAGAAACCCTAATCATTCTACATCTCTGCCTCCATGCTGCTTCTCCGCCAATGTTAAATTCCAGAGAAAAATAAGAATAGGGCAATGATTTCTTCTACTTTTCTAGTTCTATTCTAAATCTCCCTCTATTCTAATTTACATAAGTTTAGAATTTTGAAATTTAGCATAAACATATATGTATAAGATTCTAATGTATGTCTCTTATAAGTATATAATTAGGAGGATAATCAGAGCTCGCTTGAACGTTAAGAATCATTGCAGATCTTGCAATTCTACCACATCTCCGCCTAATTTGTGAGAGGAATCTATTTTTGCTTAAAGGCATATTCATATTTTTAATTGTTTGTCATATGAGTTGACATGCCGAAGAAGATTTTGATACTCGATAATATGAACATGAAAATTCCTAAATCTTCAATCTTGTAATTACGTATGAAAGTGTCATGATAAATTAGGTTTATGGAATTATGGTTTTTGTATTGGATTAAAAGTAAATATGAGTGTTGTAATTTTATTTTATGTGATTCACCTTTATTATCATTTGATTGTATCCTAAAAAGGTCTGGATTTGAATGTTTCGTGGTTTGAATTGGGTATGGATCCTATGTTGGATCTAAACACATTCACAATTGAAATAAGTCAAAGGTAAACATTTTTATGTGCATAACACCAAATCAGGTGAATTGGGTGAAATATGAATTATAAAGATACATATGTAGGTATATGTAAAACTCTATTTTAATTCAGTATTGAAATCATTTCTACATCCTAGGATACAAGTTGTAATTGTTATGTATATATGATTTCCATTCACTGCTATTTATTATATGTTCATTATGTCATCATACCAATGTAGTAGCGGTTAAAATATGGAAAAACTAACTTGTATGCCTTAAATTGGATAAATTGACAATTTTAGACCTCGCTAGAACGTTTCGCCGTTTGCACAAATGTTTACGTTAATTAGGCGCTTTTATTATTTTACTTATATAAACGTAATTAATGTTGTATTGACATAATAAATGTGATCAGGTTATAATTTGAATTTGAAATGTCAGCTTAACAAATATACATATATATTTGTTTGCTTGTATGTGTGTATATATAGAATGGCTTTAAATATATAAATAAGTGACACATGAACACGAGGTTAGTTGTCATTTGTGGTAGAAGCCTTCCCGAAACTGATCGACCAATCCGACAACCACAAGTAGGCCCAACTAATGTGAGATGTTTAGGTGCCATGGGCCATTCATAAACTTAATGTGATGACCGCCCATAACCCCTGCACTTAATAAGAGGAATAATGCGCTGAAAGGTGTGCCAAGAAGCTATGGACGATCATCAATGTATGATAACACAAGCGAAACCTGTCGCAGAACTCACAGTGCAAGGATAAATTATAATATAACATATGCAATAGGTAATAGTAATGAAGCATCACATAGAAAACTTTTCAAACTTTCACAATATCCTGAAAGGTTATCCAACAAATACCAAAGTTTGTACATAAGGCTTCACTACGTCCCTCATAGAGCACTCAATCAGCGGAAATAGAAATACTAGATAGTAATAAAACGGGTACGCCAGCCTCTTGCTCGCCTTCACACTGTAGCATCGTCCTTACTAATCACCTGTAACCTGCTACTTAGTCTGCCCATCCACAACCGGAAACAACCCAAGGTAATAAGAGGAGACATAAAACCATGAGTTAGACAACAGTCTTAGTGAGCGATAAACAGCTAATAAACTTCAACAATAAAGTATATGAGAATGGTTAGATAAACATACTAATCTACCCACAACACCAGAAAAGAACTCAACCCAATCTTCCCCACATCGGACAGTGATAGCCTTTACGATAAACAATTCAACCATTCGTCCATAGAAACCAAAACATCTATCCAATCATGGTAAGCACTCATAACATCCAGATTATATGTATCTCATGTAAACCATCCTAGTCGAATTCAACATACTTCAAGAACAAGCCCAGAGGCCTAAACCAATATCATACAAACACTCAAGGAACATCTCCTTCGACGTTGGACAACCTACATAAGACAGTACAAACATAACAACCAATCATCCATGACTGACTGTGGCTATCACCACCAATCCAGCTTTGAAACCATCGTTAATCTTATGACGGCCAACCTTTCCATATGTCAAGGGCTAATGGTAACCCCAGTTCTAGCATAAACTCCATACGCCTTTCAACGATACGTATGTATGTCCAACCTTGACAACTAGGCCTTTCAATGATACCCAGAGCACTCGACCTAAAACCGGTCTTTTGGGTGCCCTCATTGTACCCCTGCTTTGAGCCTACTAGAACTTACGACAATGATAACTTCTCAGCCTTCGCATCTCAAGTCATCAAACCCGATGAATTTTCATAGCTCAAGCAACCTTCTTAAGCAACCATTATCCACCAACTCACGACCTTTGAGTTGTCATCTTCTTCGTTGTTCTACACCGACCAACGAACATATCCAACGCTTCGAATAATCCCACTTGAATTCTCCTCGAAGTTAGCAACACTTTTGAACCAAAGAAAACATCAATCATGAGGTTCAAAACAATCCATAACACCACATCATTTTGCTAAAGGAAACAAACCACAACACTTATGACATCCACCACGGAGTTTAAATACACTGCTGAAAACCCCTCACTTAGACCGACAGACCCAAAGAGAAAGCAGACCGACCCTGACCATGATCTAGTCCGAACGAACCCATCTACCTTAAACCAAAACACAGCCGACCCAATGCCTGAGAGATTGATGCAAACACTAGTCCTCTCCATTATCCTGGCCAACCGAACCGAAGTGATAGACCCGACCCGGAGCGACCGACCTAACCTGTCTCCTTCACCCATCGTGCCTCTCAGCCGACCCACTTCCACTGTAGCCGACCGACCCAACTTCTGGATTCGAGACCAACCCGATGTCGACCGACTAGACCAGATTTCTGACTTGCTTCCCAAGACACGACTTTGGTTTGACCGATCGACCAGGAGTGTGCGACCGACCAGGCTCCGAACGACCCAAAACCTGCACTTCTCAAATGCGACTCCAACTTCGACCAAAACTTCGCCAATTGACACAATCGATGAAACCAAATCAACCAATCCATCCAATGCAATCATGAATATGTTATGAAATCACTAACATCACCAATTTGGCCATTTCGTCAACAATCATGTAAAATCCACCAAAATCATCATAAATGTAAATATGAACAAAACTATAGATCTAACTTGCGTATACACATGAAATAGCATTGAAGTCACTAAATTAAACTTGCTAAAATAGATCATAAGGTGATTCATGTAAGACTGGACTCATAAAAGTATAGATCTATGATAAAACACTTAAATATGATGAAAAACATGGTCAAACATTCATATACTTCGTTACATCCATGTGCGAGATGTAAATCACTCACAGATTCTCGAAAACAAGCTAAAATTGATGAAATAAGAATCCGAACAGCAAGCACCTCGCACCAAATCCCTTGATCCGATGAATCCTTGCTTCAATTGATGTAGATCTAGCCTCGAATGGTGTAGATCTATGATTTATCTCCTTGGATTTTGATTTTTAATGGTGGAAAGTTGTCAGAGGAAGGAGGAGCTTAAGGCCACCTAATGAGAGAATGGGGAAGTAAACTATTTGCCATACCTCTCACCCTCTATTTATAGTTTCCACCAGCCCACTAATTGGGCCTTCTCAAATCCTCCCAATGTGGCTCAAAATCCTAAACAGGCAACTTAAAAAACTTAAAGCAACTATTCCTCCCAAACCGCTGAGCCAAATCTTTAGTGTAAGCACTTACAGAAAGATAATCATCAATTCATTTCCAATGGCACAAGCCTCACCCTCTAATTCGACCTGAGTCAAAAGTTATTCCCTGTAAAAGGCTGACAAGGGAAAAATGATTACAAATAAAATCGGTAAAAATTATGGACATGTCTCACATCCCCATAAGTAACATAACAAAAGTTGGGAATGATCCAACCCTCAGGGAATAAAATAAAAATATTTTATTATCTTCCAATACATAAAATGTGGGTTGTTACATTCTCCCCCCCCCTTCCACATAAAAATTTCGTCCCTAAAATTCGAAGCAACCACAACAATTCTGCATGCCTATCATCAATGAGAAGCCAATTCTATCATCCAAACTAGCAACCATCAAGCCATGCATCCATAGCCTTATCTATTGTGCGGAATTATATCAAACAACAACAAGATATATTGATATAACGATGATACTATATCAAAAGGTCCTACCGACGAAGAGTTCTGGATGAGTCCCCCTCATGCTCTCTTCCATCTCCCACGTACAACCGTCTCCATCTTCACTCCATTGTACCTGACTAGCTTAACCGTCTTTCTCCTAAGCTATTTCATGTCATTACCCACAACACGAAGTGGCTTACGAGATTTCGCAACTACGGCCTCTACTTCTCGGTCTTCACACCGCTCTAGAGGTACCAACCCATTTGAATTATGCACGAACTTCCGTAGAAATGACACACGGAAAACATTATGCACACTTGACATCTTCTCGGGTAACTCCAATCTATATGCGAGCTTTTCAATTCGCTTGACAATCGGAAATGGTCCAACGAACCTTGGAGCTACCTTTCCTTTATATCCGAATCGAACCACATGCTTCAATGGAGAAATCTTCATGAAAACCATATCGCCAACATCGAATTCCATGTCCTTACGATGCTTATCGGCGTAACTCTTCTGACGATCTTGGGCTGCCTTCATTCGTTGCTGAAAGGTCTCATTACAATCCGAGGTTTCTCTACTCATCTCACGCCCAAGTATCAACTTATCTCCAGTTTATAACCAACATGCAAGAGAATTAAACGGTCTGCCATACAACGCCTCGTATGGTGCCATCCCAATGCTAGACTGGTAGCTATTATTATATGCAAACTCAACTAGATGTAGATGGTCTTCCCATGATCCCCCGAAGTCTAACACAAAAGCACTAAGGAGATCTTCCAAAACTCGATTGACCCTCTTGGTTTGACCATCAATTTGGGGATGGTAGGCCGTACTTAAACACAACTCGGTTCCCAAAGCTTCCTGCAAACTCTTCCAAAATCCGCTCGTAAATAATGGATCTCGGTCACTCATTATGCTCTTCGAGATACCGTGGAATCGAACTATCCACTTTACATAAAGTTTAGCCAATTTGTTGCCATCCTAGTCAACTTGACATGAATGAACCTTGCACTTTTGGTCAAGCGATCCACGATGACCCAAATTCCATTGCTTCCTGTCCTCGTTCTTTTTAGTCCATCGATAAAGTCCATCGATATTCGATCCCACTTCCACGTAGGAACTTCCAACGGCTGAAGCAAACCACTCGGCTTCTTCTATTCAGCTTTCACCAACTAATAGTTAATACACTTAGAAATGAATTTTCCAATGTCTCGTTTCATCCCTTCCAAGTAGTAGACTCATTTCATGTCCTGATACATCTTATTGCCACCGGGATGAATCGTCAGCTTTGAGTGATGATATTCTCTCAGAACCTCATCTCTCAATCCAATTATTCTAGTAACAACCAATCGCCCTTGCTTTCGAAGCCAACCTTCTCGATCGATCGAAGTATTTATTTTCTTGTTCTAGTTTCTGGATGAAGTCGACAAGCTTTGCATCTCGCTTTTGGCTCTCGCCAATCCTTTCGATAAGAGTAGGTCTTATCGATAAGCTTGCCAACATATCAGGTTCTAGTACACATCTTGGCCTGAAATCAAAACTTGCAAAATACTCGAGGCTTTTCCATTCCGAAAACATCGCTCCCAAACTTGTGTGTCTTCAACTCAACGCATCTGCCACTGCGTTGCCATTTCCAGGAGTATGGGCTATACCAAAATCATACGATGCCAGAAACTCCAACCATCGTTGCTGCCGAAGATTCAAGTCCTTTTGGGAGAAAAGATACTTCGACGACTTATGAACCGTAAACAAATCGAAATGAACTCCCAACAGGTAATGTCTCCACATCTTCAAAGCAAAGACAATCACCGCCAACTCCAAATCATGAGTTGGGTAATTCTTCTCAGGCGGCTTTAGCTGTCGACTCACGTAGGCCGCAACCTTAACCTTTTGCATCAGTACTGCTCCAAGTCCAGTACCACATGCATCGGTATACACAACCATCTCTTCCTTCCTGCTTGGATTGGTCAATACAGGAGCACTCGTCATTTTCTCTTTCATGATTCCGAACGCTTGCTCACACTTTGCATCCCATGTGAACACTTGGTTCTTTTTCGTTAATCCTATCAACGGTGCAGCTACCTTGGAGAAGTCCTTGATAAATCATCGGTAATAACCTACCAACTCATGGAAACTCTGAACATCTATCGCATTCTTTGGCATCGTGAAACTGATCGAAGTTATGCCCTGTATATAACTGACAGGGGTAAAATGGTAATAAATAAAATTGGTAAAAATTATGGACATGTCTCACATCCTCATAAGCAACATATCAAAAGATGAGAATGGTCCAACCCTCACGGAATAAAATAAAAATATTTTACGATCTTCCGAAACGTAGAATGCGGGTTGTTACTGTTAGACAAAATTTTGTACTAACACCCAAATGCATTGTGAAGTACTCACAATCACAAATCTCAAATCACAGAACATAGATAAAGCAGTAAAAACAAGGGACACATGATATTTTTATAGTGGTTCTGCTCAGACCAAGCCTACGTCCACTTTATAATTCTTTAAATCCTAAGAAATTACAATGTCATCTCACAATCCATGAGATCCAATTACATACAACATCCTTGTACTTTATTGAAGAGGAGGAGAAAAGAGAATGATTTTATACACGAAATCCTCATGTTAAACCGAGTTGAATTGGCCTTCTTAAGCACATGAAGTCCTTGCATTGTTAATGGTGGAAGCCGTGAAGAAGAATGACCAAAAGTCCTTTGAAAATCCTTCAAACGGTATATTTATTGCCATTTACAGCAGGCAATTTGTGGGACACGTGGCATGCATCCCAAAACTCCGAAATGAGGTGGAAAACGTGGAGAAATCCTCTCCAAGTCACGCCATGCCATGTGTAAGGAGATTCGGGGTTGATAGGAGTGAGATTAGCCATGAGAATAGGTCAAAATCATGTGTGGTGTGATTGCTCCCAGGCCGTTCGTGGTCCACCCATGCGAGCCGAGTTCCTCACAAGTCCAGGGTGAAGTGCATGGGATGGATCGCGGTCGGGTTGTGGTCTATGGGTGCACCACGAGCCGGGTAGGTGCACCACGAATCAGGTGGCCCACGAGCCGAGGTGGGTACACCACGAGTCGAGTGGCTGCACCATGAGCCGAGGGGGTGAGCCCGGGGGAGGGGGGAGACGGTCCATACTCCAAGCTATGCAGTTAATGCCCTGTTATATCTAGTAGCACACTACCACCTCTACGCTTTTACTCAAATAGCCATTGATATAGCCTCTCCGCTTTATGCCCCCCTATATTATGCTATTCCCGATATATCCCGTTATTTCCGCTATATTTTTGACGAAAGAAATGAACTTAAAAATGAAATTTATGCATTATTTTTTTTTGTTAAATTAGGGTTTTTAATTGAATTTTTAATATCTTTTTTTAGAAACAAAAATACTCTAATATGCTACTGAATTTAATTAATGTAAACGAAAGTTTATGCTTATTTCTCAATATTTGCACATATTTGCATTTAAAATTAAAAATATACTAACTAAAGATAAATAAAGTGTTACTATTTCACTTACTTTATCATTTATATATTCATAAAAACATTTTGAAGGAGTTATACATATTATTTAGAGTCATCCGCTATATCCTGCTATTTCCTCGCTTTATCCCCGCTATGACTTTTTGGACCTCCACCGCATTGAATCCGCTAAGCGCTTTAACTACACAGACTCCAAGCTAGCAATGTTTCGTTGCTTCATTCAAGTGATTGCCAGTCCATACTTCTACACGCATTCATGGAAACGGGCGTAACCTCCAAACCGTAAGTCTGATTAAACCAAACGAAAGCTCTACCTGAAGCTAATTCAGAGGGCTACAAGTTTTACAATGCATAGCACCGTACTTGCTGTTTTCAAGACCAAAAGAGGTCGTCTGATAGGAGTTTGGGCCAATTAATGTTGATGTTGTGATTCCGACCAAAATGCTCTGTACCTTCTAACGACGTTTTCCATGCCTGAGCGCGATGCTATCCAGATATTACATAGGTGACATCTTTTACCAAAAAGTGTGTCAATACTTACACTTGGTACACTAGACACGAGGTTAAACCGACTTGTTGTAGAAACCTTCTTGGAACCGACCGCATATCCAGCAACTACAGGTATACGGTTTAATGTGAGAGTTCTAGTGTGTATATATATATAACCATATATAAAAGTCTGATGCGTGAAAACATATAGGTTTACTATGCCTTAAGAAGGTCTTAAGTGGGGGACTTACCTTTTTATCGAGTTTGGGTCTTAAGTGCTTAGGACTAGGATACCTCCGAAGGTTTATTCCTTGGAGAGGAACCAAAGTCATGGGACCCACCCTTATTAGAATTACGGTACGTCTTTGGTTCTTCCTTCTTTAAAAGTGGTTAGGCATAAACAGTAACGGAGTAGGGTAGTTCATGGGGATGTCCACTTGCACTAGAAGCTTGTAAGCGCTTAACTAGGGACATGTTAGTAATTGAAAGGATATGTGGCCATTGCATGCTCACCAACCATCTAAGGGAAGTCTTAAGCGACATAGGTGTCCTACCGGGTAATATCAGTTAAGCAGTAACGTTCGCAATACTACTTCTCATATTACAAATGAGAGAATAGACTCAAGTACGTTGACATACTAGGACGGGGTCTGAAAGGGCTAGGAGTCTGTCTATGGGTTATAAGAGATCGTAATAATCCACCCTTAATAGGGCTATAAGTGACCGAGAATGGCACCTCTTTGGGTCTTTACCCTAAAAACACTAATGGGCGATTGACTTGGATATCCACCCCATTGGTTAGAAACTTTATGTTTGTTATGTGCTGCGTAGACATACCTTGACATATGTAACTTGCTAAAAATATAGGGTATGGACATTAAGTTAAACTATATTTTAGTCACACAGAACTTTATGTTTTGACCCCCTCTCCTTAACATCCAACAGGTCAATAGATGGGGTAAAGCCATGGATGAAGTCAGGATTGAAGCCAATAAAGAAGCCGGGGTTATTATGATATTACTAGCGGTTATTGCTTTACTTCTTTTGGAATCCTATGAACAATTTGATGTACCTATTGAACAGATGTGATTGGGACTATGTATTTCTGTGATTTTGAAAAAAATGTTAAATCTTATTTTTGGTATTATATTTTCTCTTTCCGCTGTGTGAGATTTCCATTCGAAGTATAAGTTATTATTATCAGTGCAAATGTAATCCTTACAGGAACCAATGACCCGTTTAGGATGGCTCTATGTTTCGATGGGCTTTTTCTGGGTCGAAATTTTGGCCCATTCCAGTCGGGTTTTCACATTTGGTATCAGAGCATGATTTACCTGATTATGAGGGAAATACACAAATGAGATGCGTAATTGTGATTTGAAAAAGATTTTTCATACTATATATACAATATATATTTACCCCAATAAGTATATGCATTTATATTAGGCATCTTTATCATTTTCAGCATTTAATACTATCTCAAGAGTATCCACTAAGGGATTCTTCTTTTTCTTTTCAGATAGTAAATTGACTGAAATCCCAAATGAGTAGGGTAACCAGGCAAGGCCCATATACTTTCTCAAATGGTTCAAGTAGTACCTCCGTACTTTGGAATAGGTCCATGTCGCAAATCCTGCCCAAGCGGCTCCTGTAGCTCCTACCGCTGAAGTAGCCTTTGACTTTTCCCGCTTTTGTAAGACCTTTATGAATCTCGGAGGGAAATCGTTTTCTGGAAAGGAAGGTTTTTCTAGTGCTCAATCCTGGGTTATGGATTGTGAAAGAATCATTGAGGCTACAGCTTGGCCCGACGAAGTAAAAAGAAGGATATCGGCCTGGCATTTGAAGGATGAAGCCCTAGAGTGGTGGGACTTAATATCAATGGAGAACAAAGGCTGAGTCTTTATATTGGTTGATTTCAAGACCCGGTTTGAGGAGAAGTTTTTACCCCCGGCAGAAATGATATTCAGCTAGAGAAATTCATGCACCTTAAGCAAGGAAGCTTGAGCCTGCAAGAATACAAATCCAAATTCATCGAGTTATGTAAGTTTGCGAGATGGTTGATAAAGACTCCTATGAACAAAGCCCTTTGGTTTTTCAAAGGACTAAACTCCCCGTTGAAAGAGACCTTGTTAGCCTAAGTAACGCTTGGGGAAAGTTTCAAGACTCTAGTTGAGACAACTACCCTCTGCAAAACCGAATGCTCCAAGGAGGATAAAGAGGGAGAGAAAGGAGAAGGTTCTGGTAAATATAAAAAGAAGGAATGGTGGAAGAGCGAGAAAAAGAAAAAAATTCAAAAAGGATGCAAAGACTTGTACGAGGTGCAACCGAAAGGGCCACGAGGCCAAGGGTTATAGGACCTCGTTGGCGAAAAAGGAGTTTAAGGGAAAATGCTACAACTGCCATGAAGAAGGACACATGTCCAAAGACTGCCCAAAGCACAAAGTTGTCAAGAGTGGCCAGAACTATGTGATTGAAGCAACCCCAGTTTAAAGCCTATCCCCGCGAGACTAAGGGCAGCCTGCACTCGAAGGTATAATCTCTATTTTAGGAAATTTAGCACATACTTTGTTTGACTCTGGAGCAACCCATTGTTTTATCTCCAAGTGATTAGTAAATTTGTTGAACATTTCCATATCTATCTCGGATAGTCCGATAGAGGTGGCCAACCCTATAAGAGGATCTAAGTTTCTTGAGCTGTTGTGTAATGACCTAGTATTGGTGGTCGACGATTTAAAATTCCATTGCAAAGCATATGCGTTGGATTTTATAGGGTATGGCCTTATCTTAGATATGGACCGACTATCGTTTTATGGGGCCGTCCTAGATTGCGGTAAGAGACTTGTTCGTCTAAGGAGTTGAGGAGGATGCAACCTAAATATTCTTTGTAATGTTATAAACAAGGACAAAGCCTTATTATATTCCTTATCTCCTAGTTCTGAAGGGATATCTTCGGTCCTCATAGTTTGTGATTTTTTGGATGTCTTCGAGGAAGTCATGAGTCTTCCACCTAACAGGGAAATCTCCTTTCGTATTGACATAGAGTAAGACGCTAGACCTGCAGCACTGCCCTTGAGGCATATGGCGCCCAAGGAAAGAAGGGAGTTAGATAAACAGATTTCCGATTTATTGAAAAAAGGTTTTTATCCATCGAAGTACCTCAGAATGGGGTGCACCTTTTGTATTAGCCACCCAAGCAGATGTATCTTTGAGGCTTTGTGTGGACTATAGTGAACTTAATAAATTGACCAAGAAGAACATGTACCCTTTACTAAGAATCGATGACTATTTTGACCACTTGGGAGGAGCCCGAGTATTTTCCGAACAAGACCTTACTATTGGATTTCACCTGTTAAGAATTTCGGAGAACAGCAAGGACAAAACTGTATTTAGGACGCCAGACGAATTGTTCCAATGGGAAG
Organism: Allium sativum; assembly: GCA_030737875.1. Classification (NCBI taxonomy): domain Eukaryota; kingdom Viridiplantae; phylum Streptophyta; class Magnoliopsida; order Asparagales; family Amaryllidaceae; genus Allium; species Allium sativum. The sequence goes on from CM060923.1 coordinate 170,440,405, forward strand.
TTATGCCCTTTGGATTAACGAATGCACCCGCTTTCTTTGTAGACCTTATGAGTGGAGTGTTTAGGGGCGTTCTAAATAAAATTGTGGTAGTGTTCGCAGATGATATCCTTATATTTTCAAAAGATCGTGAAGAGCATGAGAAACACTTGAGACAAGTGTGAGGGATATTAAGAAAGAACCAATTACTTGAATCCGAGATTATGGAGCTGAATGTGATTGAGGAATCACGTAGTTTAAATGAATCTGAGAGAGCCTCATTAAAAACTAAAGAAAAGGAGCTCTTTACTGTGATTGATCAAGAAGAGATTTTTTGGAAACAGAGATCGAGAACTCAGTGGCTGAAGCTTGGTGACAGTAACACGAGCTACTTTCACAAAGTTGCAAACGGCAGACGGAGAACGAATACGATATGTAGCATTTGGAAGGATGAGGAAGAAATTTGCGAGCAACAAAGGATAAGAGAAGTCTTTACTGAATTTTATAAGGGTATTTTTGGAGATAGAAATGAGAATCTGGTGAACGTAGACTGGAGTGTGCTGCACCCTTCATCTGTTGATCTTAGTGGCATTGATTCTGAGTTCTCGGAGGAAGAAATTGTCGCGGCTTTAAACGAGATGCCTGGTGACAAAGCCCCTGGCCCTGATGGTTTTCCCAACTTCTTTTATAAGAAATATTGGGACTTGATTAAACATGATGTTGTCAATATTTTCAAAGAATTTCACTCTCGTTCCTTGAGATTGGATGTGTTGGGGTACGCTAACGTAGTCCTGATTCCTAATAAAGTAGGAAATGTCTCTGCTGCGGACTTTTGACCAATTAGCCTCTTGAACAGTAGTTTTAAGTTGATCGCTAAGGTCCTTGCAAACAGGCTGAAAGTGAAGATGGATGATCTTATCGATGTCTCGCAGACAGCATTTATTAAAGGAAGGTTTATTCTTGATGGAGCAGCACTTGTCCAGGAAGTTATCTCTCATAGTGATAGACATAATGTGCCTTGCGCAATTTTGAAGTTGGATTTCGCTAAGGCTTTTGATACCGTTGATTGGAGGTTCATCATGGATTTGCTTAGTGCGAGAGGTTTTCCGGTTAGATGGCTAAACTGGATTCAGTGCATTTTAACATCAAGCAGATCAAACATTTGTGTGAATGGCGTAGCTAGCAAGACCATTGTTTCGAAGCGTGGGTTGCGTCAAGGAGACCCACTTTCCCCACTTCTTTTCGATCTGGCTGCCGATGTCTTTTGTCGGATCCTTTAGGTGGCAAGTGCTAATGACATCATCCAAAGCTTTGGGAGAGATCACATCATTGGGGGTATTAATTCACTGCAATATGCTTATGATACTATTATCTTTAGCAACCCAGATTGCAAGTACATTGCCTCTCTAAAAATTTTAGTTTATGCTTTTGAAAGTTTATCTGGCTTAAAAAATAATTTTCATAAGAGTACTGCTTACACTCTGGGCTGTAGTGTTGATGTGAACAGGAAATGTGCTAAAATGCTTAATTGTAAGGTGGATTCTTTCCCTCTAAATTATCTCGGAGCTTGCATCCGTCCAAAAAGGTTGATGAAGAGTGATTGGCAGTATGGTATTGACAAAGTTGATAGGCGTTCGGCGAGATAGAATGGGAATTGTTTATCAAAAGCTGGAAGGCTGGTGTTGGTGAATTCTGTTCTTTCTGCTATTCCTTTGTATTGGCTTTCCTTCTATTCCTGTCCTGGATGGGTGGTTCAGAAGATTGATGCTGTTCGTCGGATTTTTTTCTGGACTGGTACGAAGGATACGCGTAAAGTTAGTTGTCTAGTGTCGTGGGATCAGGTATGCAAGTCCAAAGATCAGGGAGGTTTGGGCGTTATAAATTTGAAAAACATGAACTCTGCTTTGCTTTGCAAATGGTTGTGGACTATGCTTAGTGATAAGAAAGTCCTATGGAAGGAGTGGATTTTAAACACTTGCTACAGCAGAAGATTTGATTGGAACGTGGATGTTTCTCATTGTTCGGTATTCTAGCGTGGTGTTATGGCTAACGTTCACTGGATGAAGATTGCTACAGGTGTCGTAGTAAAGAATGGACGCACTGCTTCTTTCTGGAATGACTACTGGCTGCTCCCCATACCTTTGCGTGTTGAATTTGCTGACCTTTTTGATATTGCATGCAACAAAAATGCTTCAGTCAGTGAAATGTACAATGCAAACTTTGCCAATTTTAAATGGAACCTGACTTTTTGTCGTCTCTTGGCTGGCAATGCTTTGATTCAGCTATGTGGTTTAATTCGCTTGTTAGAGGATGTACAAATATATGATGAAGAGGATGATGAATTTGTATGGAAAATTGGAGGAAACAACTTTCGAGTAAGAGAACTTTATAAGATGATAAACTTTGCAGGAAGAAAATATGATGGATTCATGCGAATGTGGAGTTTTAAGACTGTACCCACTAAGGTCAAGATTCATATGTGGACGATCATGCACAACAAGCTTAATACGGGAGTTCATGTTGCTGGGGGTTGTGTTTTTTGCGCTGAAGACGACGAGGATTACCTGCATTTATTTGTTGATTGCGATTTTGCCTTTTATGTGTAGATGAAGTGTCTAGTTAGCCTTAATATTTGCTTAGATTGGTCTAGTTTCATCGCCGACCAATTCCTTTTTTGGCACAACACTATTTCTTCACTACCTGATACACATATGCGACATATGTTTGCTGTCTTGAACTTTGCTTATGTTTGGATCCTTTGGCATGAACGAAACTCACGAAAGTTCAAATGTAAAATGAAACAGCCTAACTCAGTTATTATTTGTATCCTTAATTTTGTTTCTCAATGGTCAAGCAACAATGAGATCAAGTTTGTGGACAAAATAGGAGCTAGAGTCATGGATAGAGCTCGTGGTAGCCGAGCTTGATGCAGCCTTTGCTTCAGACAGTTGGGTTTATTAGCTACTATGTAGTTGTATTATGTAAATTATCATGCCTGCGTGCATGTATTTCTTTTTGGGGCTGTACATATTCCTGTATATATTAGTAGCTTATAGCACGTCTTTTGTATGTTGTACTGAACACGTTGTACTATGGTTTATGCTATATGAATGAAGGCGTGAATCTAGCGATTCACCACCTTTTTGCATCAAATAAAGAAAGAACCAATTAAAAACAAAAATCTCGAAGTTCCATTTCTGGAGGGAAGAAGTAAGATTTTTAAGACATATCGTTTCGATTAAAGGCTTGGTCGTAGACCTCGCGCAGACCGAGGCAATCAAGGAATGGAGGTTACCTCACAATGCCTGCAGAGGTAAGAAGTTTCGTTGGATTGGCCGGGTATTATAGGAAATTCATTAAAGAATTTGCAAAGATTGCTACTCCATCAACCCAATTGATAAGGAAGAATTTGGTGTTCACTTGGAGTTATAAAAGTGATACAGCCTTATGAAACTAAAGGAAGCTTTAACTAGCGCACCAGTCCTAATTATACCCGACGGTTCAAAATTGTTCACCGTTTACACTGACGCATGTGGGACCGTTTTAGGAGCATTCCTTATGCAAGAAGGAAGAGTAGTTGCCTGTGCTAGTAGTTAACTCAAGGACCCAGAGAAAAGATATCCAGTACATGACATTGAGTTAGACACAGTAGTGTTCGCCCTCAAGATGTGGAAGCGTTATCACTTAGGAGAGAAGTTTGAATTGTTTATCGACCATAAATCCCTTAAGTATTTATTTTCTCAACATGGCCTAAACTTGAGACAACAAAGATGGATGGAATATATTGCTTCATTTGACTTTACGATTCAGTATACCACATGCAAGGGAAATGTTTTGGTAGACACTTTAAGTAGGAAACATGCGACTTTAAATGCAATCCTAGAATGGAAGCAATTAGAGTTTCTCTTTAATTTTAATTTGCAATCATCGCCAACCACTTCCAATGGTTTCCTTGGGGCTATGATAATTATACCTACATTAAGAGAGAGAATCCAATGCGCACAACACATTGACAAAGAGTTAAGAGGAGTAAAGGAGAGAGTGGTAAAGAGTGAGACCTTTCCTCATTCGATTACGTATTCGATTATCGATAATGGGATTTTACTTTGGGATGGACTACTTTACGTCCCTAAGGATGAAGGGTTGAGAAAAGAAATTCTAGAGGAGTGCCATAGGTCAAAATTGACCATACACCCGGTGGGGACGAGATATACAAGGGTATGAAGAGGAATTTCCATTGGGAACGAATAAAGAGAGACGTAGCCGAGTTCGTAGCCAAATGTTTAACATGTCAAAAAGTCAAGGCGGAACAAGTAATGCTTAGAGGACTGTTGTTACCTTTTAGAGATTCCCACTGGGAAGAGGTAGCATATTTCCATAGACTTTATAGATGGACTTCCTAGAAGCCAAAAGGGTAATGAGGCCATTTGGGTTGTGGTGGACCATTTAACCAAAAGCGCCCATTTCATACCAGTTAAGAAGACAAGCACTGCATCCTTGTTAGCTCAATTATATGTCAAAGAAATAGTCAGACTCCATGGTATTACATAAAGTATCCTAATTGATAGAGATCCCTTATTCACAAGCGAATTTTGAAGAAGCTTACAAGCAGCTTTGGGAAAGACCCTTAAATTAAGCATAACTTATCATCCACAGGCCGACGGACAGAGAGAGTAAACAAAATCTTAGAAGACTTTCTCAGAGCCTGTATCATCGACTTTGGAGGAGTTTGGGAGCAGCACCTACCGGTTGTGGAGTTCACGTATAATAATAGTGTCAAGCGATGATTGGTATGGCCCCGTTCGAAGCGCTATACGGAAGGCTATGAAAATCGCTGACTTGTTGGTGGGAAACTACCGATAAGGTTATACTCGGACCAGACTTCATCCGTGAATCCACATAGAAGATATCTTTGATTAGGCAGAGAATGAAGGCAGCACAAGATCGTCAGAAATCGTATGCCGATAGGCGAAGGAGGGAACTTGAGTTTAATGTTGGGGACTTGGTATTCATAAAAGTATCCCCTCTTAAGATGACTGTTCGTTTTGGAAAGACTGGGAAGTTAGCTCCCAGATTTATTGGGCCTTTTAGTGTCATAGAGAAGATAGGATCTTTGGCCTATCAAGTTGATCTCCCAGAGATTCTATCGGGAATCCGTAATGTTTTTCATGTATCTAATCTAAGGAAATGCCTTCATGATTCTACTATCAGACTCGAGCTTGATGAAATTGTGGACATAGAGAAACTCGAGTTAGAGTCTAGGGGTGCTTCGTGCCACTACAAGGATTGTAGAGCACAGAAATAAGTGACTCCGTAACAAACTATTTGCCTCGTCCGAGTACAATGGGGAAATGATCCAGCAGAAAGCACATGGGAGACCGAGGATAAGATGAGACAGACTCACCCAGAGCTTATCACAGGTAAATTTTTTCCTCAAAATATTGTTTATGGATGCATCATGATTTCTAGATTAGATGTTAGGAAATGGATGCGAAACCATCGCACCAAGCACTCATGTAGAAATATAAGCATATTTAGGTTGGTTGCATACATATTGCATCACTTATTACACTTACATGCTAGGTTAGAGCTCATATTAGTGGGTCTGCCGTTCATAATCACTATGAGTCATGGATGAATTATAGATAGCATGGGTGTACAACATGGATGTTTCGAATGAATTGTATTTTTCACCCCTTAAAAAAATTAGGGACGAAATCCATTTTAAGGGGGTGGGGGAGGGAGGGGATGTAACACCCTGTAAAATTCATAACTGTTAATAAATTATAAATAAAAAACAAGTAATTAAATGATATGGATGGAAAATGATATTTTGCAGCTTTAGGAATTTGGCAACGAAACTCTTTTATTTGGATTCATGGCGAAATTCAGAATCGTTTTCATATATAACATGCTGAAAACGGTTAATGTATGAAGAAGTTTTGAATAATTGAATTTGGACAGTATACGCAGAATATATATATATATATATTATGTGAATATTATATATATTGTACAAATTATATATTTAAAATAAAAAGAGGTAAATTCAAATTTTGAATTTGAGATAAGATCTAGGGGACATCATATATTGAATATATGGAAAAGAATGAAATAAAATAAGAATGTAATCAATAAAATAAACAGCTCAACAATGCAGCTTAATTGGGCGTTCCAGCCCCGAAGGGGTCGACCTCTCCCCCTTAAGGGGTATCGACCGCCAGTCGATTGCTAGGCAAATGGAAGGCCCAATCAGCCAACGTGGATAAGGGTTTTCTAAGAGGTTATATTTATATAGAAGGCTCAGATTAAATTTTATTAATCCGACGGCTCATGCTCACACGAGCAAGTATAAATAACCCCTCGTACCACACATTAGAAACCCTAACCACTCTACATCTCTACCTCCATGATCGTTCTACACCATTGTTAAATTCCAAAGAAAAATAAGAATAGGGTAATGGTTTCTTCTAATTTTCTAAATCTATTCTAAATCTCTCTCTACTTTAATTTACATAATTTTAGAATTCTGGAATTTAGCATAAACATATATGTATAAGATTCTAATGTATGTCTCTTATATGTATATAATTAGGAGGATAATCAGAGCTCACTTGAACATTAAGAATCGTTGCAGATCTTGCAATTCTACCATATCTCCGCCTAATTGATATGCCTAAGAAGATTCAGATACTCAATAATATGAATATGAAAATCCCTAAATCTTCTATCTTGTAATTACGTATGAAATTGTCATGATGAATTTGGTTTGTGGAATTATGGTTTTTGTATTGGATTAAAAGTAAATACGAGTGTTGTAATTTATATTTTATGTGGTTCACCTTTATTATCATTAGATTGTAATGTTTCATGGCTTGAATTGGGTATGGATCCTATGTTGGATCTAAACGCATTCATAATTGAAATAATTCAAAGGTAAACATTTTTAGGTGCATAACACCAAACCAGGTGAATTGAGAGAAATATGAATTACAAACATACATATGTAGGTTTATGTAATACTCTATTTAAATTCAGTATTGAAATCGTTTCTACGTGCCTAGGATACAAGTTGTAATTGTTATGTATATATGTTTTTCATCCACTTCTGTTTGTTATATGTTCATTATGTCATCATGCCTATGTAGTAGCATTAAAAATATGGAAAATCTAACTTGTATGTCTTAAATTTAATAAATTGACAATTTGACACCTCGTTAGAACATTTCCCCGTTTATACAAATGTTTACGTCAATTACGCGCTATTATTATTTACTTATATAAACGTAATTAACGTCGTATTGATGTAATAAATGCGATTAGGTTAGAATTTGAATTTGAAATTTCCCCGTAACAAATATATATATATATATTTGCTTGCTTGTCTGTTCGTATATATAGAATGGCTTTTAATATATAAATAAGTGACACATGGACATGAGGTGTAGAAGCCTTTCCGGAACTGACTGGCAAATCCAGCAACCACATGTTGGCCCAACTAATGTGAGATGTCTAGGTGCTATGGGGCAATCATAAACTTAGTACATTAGACTCGAGGTTAAACCGACTTGTAGTTGAAGCCTACCCGGAACCGACCGGTATATCTAGCATCTACAGGTATACGGTTTTATGTGAGAGGTCTAGTGCGTATATGTATATATAAGTATATATATATAAGTCTGATGCATGAAAACAGATAGGTTTAATATGCCTTGAGAAGGTCTTTAGTGGCCGAATCACCTTTTTATCTATTTTGGGTCTTAAGTGCTTAGGACTAGGATCCCTCCGAAGGTTTATTCCTTGGAGAGGAACCAAAGTCATGGGACCCGCCCTTATTAGAATTAAGGTAGGTCTTTGGGTCCTCCTTTAAAAGTGGTTGGGCATAAAATGGTAATGGAGTAGGGTAGTTCACGGGGATGTCCACTTCCTTTAGAAGCTTGTAAGGGATTGACTAGGGACAGGTTGGTAATTGAAAGGATATGTGGCCATTGCATGCTCATCAACCATCTACGGGAAGTCTTATGCGACATAGGTGTCCTACTGGGTAGTATCCGTTAAGTAGTAACATTCGCAATACAATTTCTCATATTAAAAATGAGAGAATAGACTTAAAAACTTTGACGTACTAGGACGGGGTCTGAAAGGGCTAGGGGTACACCTCAGGATTACAAGAGATCGTAATAATCCACCTTAATTAGGTCATAAGTGACCGAGAATGGCACCTCGTTGGGTCTTTACCCTAAAAACACTAATGGGAGAATTACTTGGATATCCACCCCATTGGATAGAAACTTGGTGTTTGTTTTGTGCTGCATAGACATACCTTGACATATATAACCTGCTAAAAATATAGGGTAAGGACATTAAGTATTCAATCACACAGAAATTTATGTTCTGACCCCCTCTCCTTAACATCTAACAGGCCAGTAGATGGGGTAAAGCCATGGATGACGTCATGATTGAAGCCGATGAAGAAGACGGAGTTATTATGATATTACTAGCAGTTATTGCTTTACTTCTTTTGGAATCCTATGAACTATTTGATGTACCTATTGAACAGATGTGATTGTAACTATATATTTCTGTGGTTTTGAAATAAATGGTACATCTTATTTTTAGTACTATATTTTCTCTTTCCGCTATGTGAGATTTCCATTCGAAGTATAAGTTATTATTATCAATGCAAATGTAAACCTTACAGGAACCAATGACCCATTTATGATGTCTCTAAGTTTCATTGGGCCTTTTCTAGATCAAAATTTAGGCCCATCCCGGGCGTGCTGTCATGCATTCTTTGTCTTGTTGTGCAAACAGCTTGGCTTTGATGTTGTCAAATGATATTTTGCCTTTCTTGTTTTCTTCATCCAATTGTGTTGTCTTCATACATTTATTTGAGCAGTATTTGTGTGCACCATTTTCATGTGATTTGTTGTAGCACACTGTGTTCATGTTGTGCACTTAAAAGTAAAATTATTGTGTTGTACATGTTGTGTCATTGGTGATAGCATCACCTTTGTGTGTTGAAATGTTTTGATGTACTCAGTTTTTTTGTGCCATGACCCTCTGCTTTACCAATGCTGGAATGAACACTTGCTCTGCCCATTTTGATTTTCATGTCTAGTTAACTGTCTTGTTTGCTGCTGCCATGACGCATGTTGACTCGCTATTGTTATACATTCGAATATTTTGAGTTTCCTGAACCACGGTTCCTACTATGTATATGCATATATATGTATATATATATATATATATGCACAGATATCTGTGTATATATATATGTGTGTGTGTGTGTGTGCGCGTTTTTGTGTTGCATATGTACTGGATTTTTTGGTTCATGCCCATTCACGATGTTTGACCGTATTGTCCCTGCATACAAATATGTGTATATACATACACAAGTATGTGTATACATATATGTGCAGAATATATATATGTGTGTGTGTGTGTGTGTGTGTGTCTGAGCACAAGAAATACCGTCAACCTTGTGGTATTTACAGTGTATCACTGTGAATATCACAAGTTGTTTAGACACAGATGACTGTCCATATAAATCATATCAAGTCATGAAATATAATGAGAAACACAAAAAAATTATGAGGCAAATAAATTATAAAATAAAGTTGTATCTGCAAGAATTTAAAAATATTTTTGTTCCATATTACTGTGTGTGATTCTGTGACAGGTATGCAGAATACTGGACTGACTGAACTGACAGATAGAAGTCAAAGGACAAGACTGTGTAACTATATTTGAATGAATGGTTGTGTATGTAAATATGAATTTGTACAACTGAGTGGAGTGTAACAGAGTAAACTGTAGTGAGGAGCAATGTATATAAATGAAATTGAATGTATTGTATTATATACACATGATGGAGTTATAAATTTGTACTGTTGAAATGTTGAAATAAAATATTATATTTGAATAAAATACTGTTTGAATATTTAAATTCTTGTGAAGTAGTATTCTATTTAAATATAAATATTTAATTATATCTATGATTGTAACAACCCGCAAATTCTGGGCCAGTTTAAAATTTTTATTTTTTTATTTTGGCAATTATAGCGAATTTTGATTATTTAAAATGAATTGTTTTAAATAAAAACGACGTGAAATTTATTTCGAATATATTTAGAACGTATATATTATATACGTCGTCGTTAGAATATAAATATTTCTATATAATTATAAATAGAATTGAAAATGGCGTGGTAGTTCGATAATTCGATTTCAATGAATGTACCGGGTGCAAAACAATCCGGATTTTAGTGAAACCAAAAATGATAGGATCTAATTGATGATATCTTTCCAACGAATCCGGAAAATCAAAATTTCATAGCGGGAATCAAAAGATATGTCCAGTTGAAAATTCTGAATAGTCGCTATGGAATTCAGGCCCTTAAAAATAGACATTTTGCAAACGACCTCGGATTTCGACGAAACCAGTTTTGTTGGTTCCGTGATGTCAAGTTATTGCTAGGTTCCAAATTTCATAATTTTCTGAATCCATATGTGAGCGTGGCAAAGGAAAACGCGTTTGACCAGTTTCAGTTGATTTTAATCGACTGGAAAATGGACATTTTGCAAACGGTCTCAGAATTCGACGAAACTAGTTTTGTTAGGACCGTATCGTCAATACGAAGCTAGAAAATATTTTTCTGGGATTTGTAGAGTTAGTATGTGACCCCGACAAATTAAAATGTACGTTCAAAACTGAAATTAAAATGTTTTATACTTTAATTTGCAGAATAACTGACTGTAACAGTCGAAATGGCTAATGAAACATATTCCACTGTGTTCGGAATGGGGGTATTGGGCTAGGGGTGACAGTCGTTAGGTTTGATTTGGAGTTCGAAACGATAGATAATTAATTGGAGAATTAAATAATATAAATTATATAGTATATACATCCCTTGTTAGTGAAAACCCTAAATCCCATTCACATTAAAAATCCGCCGCCAGATGGAAACCAACGAACGAAATTCTTCGAAACTTCCTCCATCGATTCCTCCACATCCATGCAGTAATCGAAGAATTTAAAAGATGAAAAAACCTTCCACTCTTCGAGCTCCTCATTATCAACCGACATGATCCATTTTTGTTCGAGATGGTGGTGGAATTTCGACCGTAAAGTCAGGGGGTTCGCAGCCGATTCTAAGGCACAAGGGAGCTTCGATCTGCACGCAATTTGAGGAGGGCGAAGGCGGCGTTGTGGCGATTGGAGCGGGGTTTTCTGACGGGGTTCCGGCGCAACGATGGGATGGCCGTGGGTGAACTTTTATGGCGAGCGTGATGGGTTTCTTTTGGGGCCAGACCAGTAACGAAGAAGAAACAATTAGCAGGATTTTCGCATCCCAGGAAATTAACAGTAAGGCTTATTTTTATTTTATTTATTTTAAGTAATTTGTTTAACTAATTACCAACTAAACAATAATTAAATTTGTAAAAGGTAAAAATGAAATTGTTTTCAAAGTAGAAATAGAATTGTTTTTTTTAAATAAAATATTATTGTTTTTCAAATAAAATTTGCAGTGACTTTTCAAATAAAAATACCGTTGTTTTTCAAATAAAAATAGCCATAGTTTTGAAAATATAAAAACATAATATAATATAAAATTAGTACTGTTTAGAAAATAAATAAATATTGTTTTAAAAAATATGATTTTTAAGATGAAAAAGATTAGAAAAATAAGGTTTATAAATTAAGAAAGTTAAGATCTTAAATTACAAAAATATCGTACTTTTGGTTATATAAAGGAATGATTTTTAATCATGAAAAGGCGAGATTTTTAATCGAATAAAAATGTGATTTTTATATATTGAACATCGAAGTAAAAATTCGATTTTTACATATGTAGTTACAGCAACGAAGATGACAAAAATAAGATAATGAAGAAGATTTCTCTAAAAGAAGAGTCAAGATGATTGGATAGCTATCGGTGAGAACTTCTCACTCAAATTTCCTTTTTTTCTAGTTATATATATATATATATACTAGGATGCAGACGGTGTTTAGTAGCACCCGACACCCGTCGTCCACAGACCATGGACGGCTTGTATGCTTGTTTGTTTGATGTTGATGTGTAGTTGATTGTGTGATGTGATATGAAATAAAATATTTTATAGTTAAAAATAGAATTTTTAACGTGTATATAAAATGAAATAAAAATAAACAAATCGGATGATTTGTTTATATACACATTTGACTGACATTGATTGGGACGATAAATTTTACACATCGCCCAACTGCACAAATAAAATCTGTGTTTGATTGATTGAAACCCCACACGGGTATTGGGATGATATTTGACGTACACTAATCCCGATTGTTTAGTTGTATGTCGATCGATTGATTGACAGGCTGTTATAAGCGTTGAATATTTATATTTGATGCTTATACAGTGTGGAATGCACTTTGGATGATGGTTGGTTATTCATCGTTGTTATTGAATACATTTGTTGTAGAAAATCCATAAATTAACTTTATATGGTAATTGATTGGGCCTCATTCCAATTTGAAAAATAAAAAATAATATAAAATAAAGGTTCATGTGTTGACAGTACTCATCCCTTGAGATTGGTCATGTGTTGAACGAAATATTTTAGTAATAAAATTTACATCTTTATAATATAAAATAAAGGTTCATGTGTTGACAGTACTCATCCCTTGAGATTGGTCATGTGTTGAACGAAATATTTTAGTAATAAAATTTACATCTTTATAATATAAAATAAAGGTTCATGTGTTGACTGTACTCATCCATTGAGATTGGTCATGTGTTGATTGAAATATTTTGATAATAACAACTATTTTGAAAAAGAAATATTTGAAATAGAATATTTGAAAATAGAAATTTATGAAGCCGTGTTGATTAAATTGATGCCATTTTGACGTGAACGATATTTATATTGATTTTAAACGATTTCGAAATGAAATGAATTGAAAACGATTTCGAAATGAAATGAATTGAAAACGATTTCGAAATGAAATGAATTGAAAACGATTTCGAAATGAAATGAATTGAAAACGATTTCGAAATGAAATGAATTGAAAACGATTTCGAAATGAAATGAATTGAAAACGAATTCAAATTAAATTGAAAGCGAATTGAAATGACTTCAAATTTAATTGAAATTTGAATTGAATAGAAATGAATTTTAAAACGAATTTATAAAGAAGAATTCAATTTTGATTTGAATTGAAATGGAAGTTGAAATTGCTTTTGAAATGAATTTAAAACTATTTATATAATTCGTTTTAAATAGAAATCGACGAAATATATATCATATATATTATATATATAATATAATGGCCTGAATAGAACGCGCCGCGCCGCGGCAGTTCGTGAATTTCGACCATTTATTTCAAACGGACATTACGGGAGATCCGACCGTCGGATTCTCCTAAAACCGGAACCGTTGGGTTCATATCGAAAAGAGCTTTCTAAAGAATATTAGAAATTCGAAATCTAACGGTTGGATTTGGAATTATGTCCAAATCAAATTTGGAAAAGGTCGCTGTAAGTGCAGTTCGATGACCGTTGATGGAAATCGACTGTACGGGCCTTGATAAAATTATTAAAAATAGTAATAATTTATGTAAAATCATAAGAAATGATTTAGAAAGAATTGGGATGAAAAACTCCATATTTGAAAAGATAAAAATAGATTTTTATCGAAATGAACTAGTTTTGAACTAGAAATATAATTCTATTTATTTTTAAATAAATAAATTGAATTTGAAATGGTTTTGAAAATTACCAGAGTTTCCAATGATTGCATTGGAATGGATTTGAATCGAAATTGCCTTTGGATTATTTCGATGTTGGATTTCGTGATGATACAGATTTTGTTATGGGAATTTGAAAGATATATATATATCGTTATTTCCAATACGATATTTGTTAGTCGTAGAATTTGATATTGAATATAAGCCGGTATATATTCTATTCAAAGCCTTGTATTTAATATCAAGTGTGATTTGGGTTTGTCGTGAATGGTGTCTTCACTAACACTGTTCTTGAACCCAGTTGAGAAAAGATTAAATCTTTTTATTTAGATTTAATGAAGTGTACCAATTAAATAATATTTAATTGGAATTGAATCGATATTGATTTTTGGGTTTATCGTGAACAGTGTTTTAAATAACACTCGTTCTTTAACCCGATAATTAATGGAATGTGACTTTGGGTTTATCATGGACCGTGTTTTAAATGACACTGATTCTTTAACCCAGTTAACGATTAAAACTAAGTGGAGTTTTAATGAATCTTTAATTAGATTGAAACAATCAAAATGGAGTATCACCAGTTTTACTCCAGGCGTTAGTTAAATCTTTAATTAGATTTGAACGTGAAATGGTAATTAAATTTACCGATAACACCGTGGTGTTAGATATGAAGTATAACCAGTTTTACTTCATGGGATAAATAGGTTGGGATTGGGAAATTAAAGCAAATGATTACTTCGGTAAGGTTCGTTAATCCCGGCTAGTTGAATCGAAATTCAAAAGGATAGATTAAAGAATAAATATAAAGAATTTATCTTGGATAAAAATAATGGGAACCTTTCCCTATGAATGTGAAATTTAGAAACTAACTGTCGGTTAGCCAAGCAGAATGGTTTTCTGGATATTGATCTGATGTTGGTTTCGGCCTTCGGGGTTAATATTTGGGAAATTATTCTCTTGATTAATTTACGGTTAGTGACTGATGAATTGGAATGAGGCGTATGATGTGTTTGTGTAACACTTATTTAAAATATACGCGAGTTATTCGGAAAGACCGGGTTTATCCCATTCTGAATAACTGATACGACGATAAGTCGAAGATGAAGACGGTGGTTGAAGACCGGAAGTCTTCACGTCGTTTGGTGATAACTGATGATCTTGATTGGGCTGTACACCCAAGAAGATGGAAACAGTTGGTGATCGTCCAGACGTACTTGGAGATCGATGGATATGCGGGGTACTAGGTGCCTCCGGTTTCGTTCAGACCCAGAACGGACTTGTAAATGGACTGTGTGTCTGACATTGGATTTTAGTCCGTGTGATTGATCTCTATTAAATATATATCTATTTGGAGGTGGAGAATTTATTCTCTTGCTTAACGCCCTTCTCTGAGACGTACGAGCTCAGGGGTTATATATTGATGGATATCAATCGCATGGAGTGAATTGCCTGTGTGGCATGCTAAGATGCAAATGATCAAGGCTTCTATTGAAAAGCAAAGTCTTGTGGTTGATGATCGAAGCACGGCCCTTGTGGCGTAGCTTTTTGTAACGTTGATTCGCGAGTATCACACCCGGTATGAATCAAAAACGGGAGACGGACCTCAGGGAGGGCATGCGTTTCTTTCTAGTTAGGAGTGGCGTCAGTGCTTGAACTGGCTGACGAGTTTGACTCATGTGGATGTTGCTTATTATTACTTGCTGAAAAGCGAGGCGCCTCGTGATATCGGTTTCGGCTGATGCTTCTGGTCGGCTGACGGGCCAGGCTTACGCCCCAAAGGACGGGGAAACGCAGTGTTCAGGAATTTTAATCCACATCGGTGGACCGGCCCTGACGATCCAAGGGTCACTCGAGCTCTGATCCTGAGACATGGGCTAGATTGTCTCGAATCGGTTGAGGATCTTGCCCCTAGCCTCGGTTCATACCATAAATGATAACCCAACTTCCAATACGACATTTGCGGTTTTAATTGTAGAACTAGTATGGCGACATGATATATGGTACCCATGCCGCCTATGATTGATACTTATGATTTGAAGTTGTTTTATACACTATGCACTTATAATAGTATCAAACGATTTGTTTTAAACGTATCAAGCATTCTTTGGCTGTTATAAGGGAAAACCCTATCCTCGACTGCGTTGCATTGTGTGATAGGACCTGGGTCTTATAACAGCTTCATTTTTCTTTATTTAGCATTGCGCTGTTTGTTTTATGCACTGGTGTTCTTGGGAGGAAACCCGTTCCGTGTTATACGGCGTGGTCCCTTGATTTACCTAACTTTAAAATAAAGATTAACTGTTTTAGTTCTCACACCAGTCACATGACTGACCTGGAGTTTATTGTTTTAACCTAAACTCTGGGTGCCCCTATTTTCGACACGGGCAGCTAGTAGTTTTGGTTTTGCAGATTTATATTCACAGGATCCTGGTTTACAGCTGGAACGATATCCGGAAAGCTTTGTATCCGTATATCTCTTCTAGTTGTGTATTGTATTATTTTTCCGCTGCTATGTATTTAAATGTAATTTAAATCTCTGATATTTCTGTGTAATATTTATTCATACTCTGTATATTCTTGTAATCTGATGCATTGTTGTAATATACAATGAAATGTTCTTTTGTATGCGCTCTACCTTGTCGTGTTCTCAAACGATAGGGCGTTTCGAACGGTCTGGATCGGTTTAGCGACTGTTTCGGACCGAGCAAAATTCCTTTTCGTCACAGTTGGTATCAGAGCATTGGTTTACAAAGCTCAGAGAACAAGACACATTAGAACCGTACGAAAGAATTCATCAGATATTGGATTAGCAATATCCAATGAGGGTGACTCGTTAGAGATGGGATCAGTAATATCTTAGAACGAGTGTGAAGAGTATATTTTTAAAGTGAAAACAATTTTGTTTTGAAAATTTAAATCAACTATTCGTATTTGATTATTTATTTATATTGATTTTGGACAATTCGGTATATAAAGAATTTGCATATACGCCTTGCTAACGTATATTCAAAATTTTAATATATTGGATAGATATAGAATCACACTCTAGTCGCACGGACCTGATTCTGATGATGGACGCGTCATCATTAGCAATTATTTTCGTGTTTCGAAGGTGTGATATCTATATATTTCCATTAGACTGGTGTGAGAACCAAAACTTATATAGCTAGAATACATTGTTGTGATTTGGCATCAAAACATGATTTTCTTTATATATATCAAAATTATCAATTTGAAACGTTAAAGTCACTAATTGATTGATGATTGTGTTGTTTGTTTATTTGGTTGATAATTTTGAACCATTTAGCCTAATTGAACCAAATATTGAATTGTATTGAAATTGGTCGCATTGCTTGCATATACTTGTACTTACCTTGAACAGGTCATAGCAAGGAGGCTAGAGCCGAAGAATAAAATTTGTTTGCCCGACAAATAGGTACATGTTTACTACATAATTTACTGTTTTGTTTGGGTGATGATGATTTTATGAGCCTATTGGCTAGCCGCTTGGCTTTTTCTTTTTCTTTTTGAGATCTGAAGGACCGGGGAAGCTATTTGAAATTCCCCGATGCTCCCGGTGCAGGGGAGGTTATGGCGAAATTTTTCAAAAATTTAGGGTGTTAGCCAAATTTTTGAAATTTTTGAAAATTCTCAGAAACTGAAAAGTTGGAGAATGGAAGCCAGACCGACCGTAGAGTTGATTGATCAAACCACTTTCGACTTTGTTCCTTTTCGGGGACGAAAAGTTTTAAGTGGGGGAGATTGTAACAACCCGCAAATTCTGGGCCAGTTTAAAATTTTTATTTTTTTATTTTGGCAATTATAGCGAATTTTGATTATTTAAAATGAATTGTTTTAAATAAAAACGACGAGAAATTTATTTCGAATATATTTAGAACGTATATATTATATACGTCGTCGTTAGAATATAAATATTTCTATATAATTATAAATAGAATTGAAAATGGCGTGGTAGTTCGATAATTCGATTTCAAACTTCAATTGAATGTACCGGGTGCAAAACAATCCGGATTTTAGTGAAACCAAAAATGATAGGATCTAATTGATGATATCTTTCCAACGAATCCGAAAAATCAAAATTTCATAGCGGGAATCAAAAGATATGTCCAGTTGAAAATTCTGAATAGTCGCTATGGAATTCAGGCCCTTAAAAATATACATTTTGCAAACGACCTCGAATTTCGACGAAACCAGTTTTGTTGGTTCCGTGATGTCAAGTTATTGCTAGGTTCCAAATTTCATAATTTTCTGAATCCATATGTGAGCGTGGCAAAGGAAAACGCGTTTGACCAGTTTCAGTTGATTTTAATCGACTGGAAAATGGACATTTTGCAAACGGTCTCAGAATTCGACGAAACTAGTTTTGTTAGGACCGTATCGTCAATACGAAGCTAGAAAATATTTTTCTGGGATTTGTAGAGTTAGTATGTGACCCCGACAAATTAAAATGTACGTTCAAAACTGAAATTAAAATGTTTTATACTTTAATTTGCAGAATAACTGACTGTAACAGTCGAAATGGCTAATGAAACATATTCCATTGTGTTCGGAATGGGGGTATTGGGCTAGGGGTGACAGTCGTTAGGTTTGATTTGGAGTTCGAAACGATAGATAATTAATTGGAGAATTAAATAATATAAATTATATAGTATATACATCCCTTGTTAGTGAAAACCCTAAATCCCATTCACATTAAAAATCCGCCGCCAGATGGGAACCAACGAACGAAATTCTTCGAAACTTCCTCCATCGATTCCTCCACATCCATGCAGTAATCGAAGAATTTAAAAGATGAAAAAACCTTCCACTCTTCGAGCTCCTCATTATCAACCGACATGATCTATTTTTGTTCGAGATGGTGGTGGAATTTCGACCGTAACGTCAGGGGGTTCGCAGCCGATTCTAAGGCACAAGGGAGCTTCGATCTGCACGCAATTTGAGGAGGGCGAAGGCGGCGCTGTGGCGATTGGAGCGGGGTTTTCTGACGGGGTTCCGGCGCAACGATGGGATGGCCGTGGGTGAACTTTTGTGGCGAGCGTGATGGGTTTCTTTTGGGGCCAGACCAGTAACGAAGAAGAAACAATTAGCAGGATTTTCGCATCCCAGGAAATTAACAGTAAGGCTTATTTTTATTTTATTTATTTTAAGTAATTTGTTTAACTAATTACCAACTAAACAGTAATTAAATTTGTAAAAGGTAAAAATGAAATTGTTTTCAAAGTAGAAATAGAATTGTTTTTTTAAATAAAATATTATTGTTTTTCAAATAAAATTTGCAGTGACTTTTCAAATAAAAATACCGTTGTTTTTCAAATAAAAATAGGCATAGTTTTGAAAATATAAAAACATAGTATAATATAAAATTAGTACTGTTTAGAAAATAAATAAATATTGTTTTAAAAAATATGATTTTTAAGATGAAAAAGATTAGAAAAATAAGGTTTATAAATTAAGAAAGTTAAGATCTTAAATTACAAAAATATCGTACTTTTGGTTATGTAAAGGAATGATTTTTAATCATGAAAAGGCGAGATTTTTAATCGAATAAAAATGTGATTTTTATATATTGAACATCGAAGTAAAAATTCGATTTTTACATATGTAGTTACAGCAACGAAGATGACAAAAATAAGATAATGAAGAAGATTTCTCTAAAAGAAGAGTCAAGATGATTGGATAGCTATCGGTGAGAACTTCTCACTCAAATTTCCTTTTTTTCTAGTTATATATATATATATATATACTAGGATGCAGACGGTGTTTAGTAGCACCCGACACCCGTCGTTCACAGACCATGGACGGCTTGTATGCTTGTTTGTTTGATGTTGATGTGTAGTTGATTGTGTGATGTGATATGAAATAAAATATTTTATAGTTAAAAATAGAATTTTTAACGTGTATATAAAATGAAATAAAAATAAACAAATCGGACGATTTGTTTATATACACATTTGACTGACATTGATTGGGATGATAAATTTTACACATCGCCCAACTGCACAAATAAAATCTGTGTTTGATTGCTTGAAACCCCACACGGGTATTGGGATGATATTTGACGTACACTAATCCCGATTGTTTAGTTGTATGTCGATCGATTGATTGACAGGCTGTTATAAGCGTTGAATATTTATATTTGATGCTTATACAGTGTGGAATGCACTTTGGATGATGGTTGATTATTCATCGTTGTTATTGAATACATGTGTTGTAGAAAATCCATATAATTAACTTTATATGGTAATTGATTGGGCCTCATTCCAATTTGAAAAATAAAGAATAATATAAAATAAAGGTTCATGTGTTGACAGTACTCATCCCTTGAGATTGGTCATGTGTTGAACGAAATATTTTAGTAATAAAATTTACATCTTTATAATATAAAATAAAGGTTCATGTGTTGACAGTACTCATCCCTTGAGATTGGTCATGTGTTGAACGAAATATTTTAGTAATAAAATTTACATCTTTATAATATAAAATAAAGGTTCATGTGTTGACAGTACTCATCCATTGAGATTGGTCATGTGATGAACGAAATATTTTGATAATAACAACTATTTTGAAAAAGAAATATTTGAAATAGAATATTTGAAAATAGAAATTTATGAAGCCGTGTCGATTAGATTGACGCCATTTTGACGTGAACGATATTTATATTGATTTTAAACGATTTCGAAATGAAATGAATTGAAAACGATTTCGAAATGAAATGAATTGAAAACGATTTCGAAATGAAATGAATTGAAAACGATTTCGAAATGAAATGAATTGAAAACGATTTCGAAATGAAATGAATTGAAAACGATTTCGAAATGAAATGAATTGAAAACGATTTCGAAATGAAATGAATTGAAAACGAATTCAGTTTGAATTGAAAGTGAATTGAAATGAATTCAAATTTAATTGAAATTTGAATTGAATAGAAATGAATTTTAAAACGAATTTATAAAGAAGAATTCAATTTTGATTTGAATTGAAATGAAAGTTGAAATTGCTTTTGAAACGAATTTAAAACTATTTATATAATTCATTTTAAATAGAAATCGACGAAATATATATTATATATATTATATATATAATATAATGGCCTGAATAGAACGCGCCGCGCCGCGGCAGTTCGTGAATTTCGACCATTTATTTCAAACGGACATTACGGGAGATCCGACCGTCGGATTCTCCTAAAACCGGAACCGTTGGGTTCGTATCGAAAAGAGCTTTCTAAAGAATATTAGAAATTCAAAATCTAACGGTTGGATTTGGAATTATGTCCAAATCAAATTTGGAAAAGGTCGCTGTAAGTGCAGTTCGATGACCGTTGATGGAAATCGACTGTACGGGCCTTGATAAAATTATTAAAAATAGTAATAATTTATGTAAAATCATAAGAAATGATTTAGAAAGAATTGGGATGAAAAACTCCATATTTGAAAAGATAAAAATAGATTTTTATCGAAATGAACTAGTTTTGAACTAGAAATATAATTCTATTTATTTTTAAATAAATAAATTGAATTTGAAATGGTTTTGAAAATAACCAGAGTTTCCAATGATTGCATTGGAATGGATTTGAATCGAAATTGCCTTTGGATTATTTTGATGTTGGATTTCGTGATGATACAGATTTTGTTATGGGAATTTGAAAGATATATATATATCGTTATTTCCAATACGATATTTGTTAGTCGTAGAATTTGATATTGAATATAAGCCGGTATATATTCTATTCAAAGCCTTGTATTTAATATCAAGTGTGATTTGGGTTTGTCGTGAATGGTGTCTTCACTAACACTGTTCTTGAACCCAGTTGAGAAAAGATTAAATCTTTTTATTTAGATTTAATGAAGTGTACCAATTAAATAATATTTAATTGGAATTGAATCGATATTGATTTTTGGGTTTATCGTGAACAGTGTTTTAAATAACACTCGTTCTTTAACCCGATAATTAATGGAATGTGACTTTGGGTTTATCATGGACCGTGTTTTAAATGACACTGATTCTTTAACCCAGTTAACGATTAAAACTAAGTGGAGTTTTAATGAATCTTTAATTAGATTGAAACAATCGAAATGGAGTATCACCAGTTTTACTCCAGGCGTTAGTTAAATCTTTAATTAGATTTGAACGTGAAATGGTAATTAAATTTACCGATAACACCGTGGTGTTAGATATGAAGTATAACCAGTTTTACTTCATGGGATAAATAGGTTGGGATTGGGAAATTAAAGCAAATGATTACTTCGGTAAGGTTCGTTAATCCCGGCTAGTTGAATCGAAATTCAAAAGGATAGATTAAAGAATAAATATAAAGAATTTATCTTGTGAAATTTAGAAACTAACTGTCGGTTAGCCAAGCAGAATGGTTTTCTGGATATTGATCTGATGTTGGTTTCGGCCTTCGGGGTTAATATTTGGGAAATTATTCTCTTGATTAATTTACGGTTAGTGACTGATGAATTGGAATGAGACGTATGTTGTGTTTGTGTAACACTTATTTAAAATATACGCGAGTTATTCGGAAAGACCGGGTTTATCCCATTCTGAATAACTGATACGACGATAAGTCGAAGATGAAGACGGTGGTTGAAGACCGGAAGTCTTCACGTCGTTTGGTGATAACTGATGATCTTGATTGGGCTGTACACCCAAGAAGATGGAAACAGTTGGTGATCGTCCAAACGTACTTGGAGATCGATGAATATGCGGGGTACTAGGTGCCTCCGGTTTCGTTCAGACCCAGAACGGACTTGTAAATGGACTGTGTGTCTGACATTGGATTTTAGTCCGTGTGATTGATCTCTATTAAATATATATCTGTTTGGCGGCGGAGAATTTATTCTCTTACTTAACGCCCTTCTCTGAGACGTACGAGCTCAGGGGTTATATATTGATGGATATCAATCGCATGGAGTGAATTGCCTGTGTGGCATGCTAAGATGCAAATGATCAAGGCTTCTGTTGAAAAGCAAAGTCTTGTGGTTGATGATCGAAGCACGGCCTTTGTGGCGTAGCTTTGTGTAACGTTGATTCGCGAGTATCACACCCGGTATGAATCAAAAACGGGAGACGGACCTCAGGGAGGGCATGCGTTTCTTTCTAGTTAGGAGTGGCGTCAGTGCTTGAACTGGCTGACGAGTTTGACTCATGTGGATGTTGCTTATTATTACTTGCTGAAAAGCGAGGCGCCTCGTGATATCGGTTTCGGCCGATGCTTCTGGTCGGCTGACGGGCCAGGCTTACGCCCCAAAGGGCGGGGAAACGCAGTGTTCAGGAATTTTAATCCACATCGGTGGACCGGCCCTGACGATCCAAGGGTCACTCGAGCTCTGATCCTGAGACATGGGCTAGATTGTCTCGAATCGGTTGAAGATCTTGCCCCTAGCCTCGGTTCATACCATAAATGATAACCCAACTTCCAATACGACATTTGCGGTTTTAATTGTTGAACTAGTATGGCGACATGATATATGGTACCCATGCCGCCTATGATTGATACTTATGATTTGAAGTTGTTTTATACACTATGCACTTATAATAGTATCAAACGATTTGTTTTAAACGTATCAAGCATTCTTTGGCTATTATAAGGGAAAACCCTATCCTCGACTGCGTTGCATTGTGTGATAGGACCTGGGTCTTATAACAGCTTCATTTTTCTTTATTTAGCATTGCGCTGTTTGTTTTATGCACTGGTGTTCTTGGGAGGAAACCCGTTCCGTGTTATACGGCCTGGTCCCTTGATTTACCTAACTTTAAAATAAAGATTAACTGTTTTAGTTCTCACACCAGTCACATGACTGACCTGGAGTTTATTGTTTTAACCTAAACTCTGGGTGCCCCTATTTTCGACACGGGCAGCTAGTAGTTTTGGTTTTGCAGATTTATATTCACAGGATCCTGGTTTACAGCTGGAACGATATCCGGAAAGCTTTGTATCCGTATATCTCTTCTAGTTGTGTATTGTATAATTTTTCCGCTGCTATGTATTTAAATGTAATTTAAATCTCTGATATTTCTGTGTAATATTTATTCATACTCTGTATATTCTTGTAATCTGATGCATTGTTGTAATATACAATGAAATGTTCTTTTGTATGCGCTCTACCTTGTCGTGTTCTCAAACGATAGGGTGTTTCGAACGGTCTGGATCGGTTTAGCGACTGTTTCGGACCGAGCGAAATTCCTTTTCGTCACAATGATGTAGTAAAACAATACAATTGTAAACACATTTATAATGATAAAGATATGTTTGTTATCATAAAACAAAAATCATAGAATTGTTAGATACAACAGTTACATATGTCAAGATATGTCAACGCAGCACACAACATTCACACACACACACACACACACATGAAGTATCTAACCAATGAGGTGGATATCCAAGTCGATCACTTATTAGTGTTTTTAGGGTAAAGACCTAACGAGGCAGGCATTCTTGGTCACTTATAGCCCTATTAAAGGTGGATTATTATGATCTCTTATAACCCTAAGGCGGACCCTAACCTCTTACGACCCGTCCTAATACGTCAAAGTTTTTTAGTTTATACTCTCAATTGTAATATGAGAATTAGTATTTCGAACGTTGCTACTTAACTGATATTACGATTAAACACCTATGTCGCTTAAGACGTCCCATAGACAGTTGGTGAGCATGCAATGGCTACCTATCTTTTACATACCAATCATGTCCCTAGTTGAGGCTCTATAAGCTTCTAGAGGAAGTGAACATCCCCTTTGAACTACCCTACTCCGTTACCACTTATGTCTAACCACTTTTAAAGAAGGAGGACCCATAGAATTACTTCGAATCTAATAATGGTGGGTCCCATGAATTTGGTTCCTCTCCTATGAATAAACCTTCAGAGCGGATCCTAGTCCTAACCACTTAAGGCCTAAATTAGATAAGAAGTGAGTCAGCCACTTAAGACTTTCTCAACGTGTAGTAAACCTACCTATTTTCACAAACAATAGACTTATATATGTATATATATAGTCATATATATACACTAGACCTCTCACATTAAACCGTATACCTGTAGATGCTGGATATGTCGGCTGGTTCCAGGCAGGCATCTACTACAAGTAGGTTTAACCTCATGCCATAGCGTACTAAGTTTGAATGGCCAATGGCACCCAAACTTCTCACATTATTTAGGCGTACTTGTGGTTGCTGGATTTCCCGGTTGGTTCTAGGCACACTTATAACACAAATGGCAACTAACCTTGTGCTTGTATGTCACTATTAATGTATGTAAAGCCACTCTATACACACACAAACAATCAATGTATATGAGGACATTTCAGATTCGAATTCTATCCTAATCGCATTAATTACGTTAATATTACATTGATTATGCTATATTAATATAATAATTATACCGCATAACTAACGCTAATGAACGAGGGAACGTTCTAACGAGATAAAAATTGTCAACTTAACCTAAATTAAGGTATACAAGTTAATTTCCATATCTCGACCGCTACATTTTAGGCATGTTGGTATAATAATACAATAACAGATATTAGTGAAAGGGAAATAAACATACATACAAATTTCAACTTGCATCCTAGTCTTATTGGAATGATTTTAATAATGGATCGAGAATAGAGTATTATGTACACATATACACATATATTCAAATATATATACATGTATATTTATAAGTTCCACTTTATCCAATTTTCCCCTTTTTGGTGTATTGCACATAAAAACGTTTATATTTGATAGATTTCAAGTATGAATACTTTTGGATCCAAATAGAACCCAAACCTAATCAAGTCATGAATTAAACCAAATTTAAACCCTTTTAGGTTACAATCAAATATTACATAAGGGTGAATTACATAAAGTAGAATTAAAATGTCCCTTTTATTCTCAATTCAATATTAAGATTCAAATCCAAAAACCCAATAAATTCACAATTCTTGCACAAACATAAAATAAAGGATTTGGGGGATTTTGTATTGATGTTATCGTTTGCCAAATCCTCTATAACTATCAGCATGTTAATCTATTAAAAAATAGAATATTCCTAAGAAACACAATATTCCACTCACATATCTAAAAGGAAGTACAATAGAATTTTTTGTTGTAGATTCAGATCTGGATTCATCCTTTGTTATGAACGTGCTCCAATCCTTCTGGTATATATATAAAAGAATCATCTGTAAAACCTTATGCACATATAAAACTAAATTCCAGAATTTATACTAAAATCTACATGAATTTAGATTAGAGAAAAGATAAGAATGGAGGTTAGAGGAATAGAAGAGAAATTCCTAACCTTTCTAGAATTCAGTACTGGCGCAAGGGTAATATCGAGGCGGAGATAAGAGAGCGACTAGGGTGTAGTTATGAGGTTTGAGGGCCTATATATAGTCGCTTGTGTAAGTGTGGGCCATTATATTATTCAGATGTAATCCTGGCCATATATTTATATATATTCCCCTAGAAAACCCTAACCAAAAATTGATTCATTGGTTGTTTCAGCTGCAAGGCGGTCGAGCTGGGTGGTTGGCTGGCGGTTAACACCTCTTCTAGGGGGCGGTCGACCTCTTGATCGTTGAATGCGCAATGAAAATTTATGGCGCTGAGGTATTTAATTAAATAATACGTTGCTTTATTTTCTTAATCTCTTTCCTTACTTACAATATTTTTTGTCCCCTCTATCTTATTCTCTGTTCGAAATTCAAATTCATCCTTATTTATTTTAATATATTTTGATTATTTATATATATTAATCATCTGATTATATACATATATATATATATTTGCGTTTTACCGTCCAATTTCATTTGCTTATAATTTCGTCATACTTTCACCGTTTTTAGCATATTACATATGAAAGCGATTCAGAATTTCGCCACGAGTCCAAATAAGATATTTTCGTAGCCAAATTCTTAAAGTACAAAATCTCATTTTCCAACCTTATTTTTTTTATTTGTTGTTAATATTTATGTCTTTTACGGGGTGTTACGGACATCCTCTGATCTGTCTTCTCTTACATCCAACGATGAACTTTTCTCCACCATTCAGATCTATCTCCATAGTTCCTCTTTCCGACCGTAATTACTGTCACTGACGACGTTTGGTTAAGGTATCACTCATGGCGAAGAACAAATTAGGTTTCATTACTGGTCTCTGTCTTCGTCCAATTGATAATCAAATTCTTGCATCTTAATGGGATCATTGTAATAATACGGTGATTTCATTGTCGTTTCATTCCGTTGAGAAAGATGCTTCTCAATCTGTGCTCTATTATCGATCTGCTTCTTCTATTTTGTCAGATCTTGCAGTTCGATTTTCTGGATCTAACCAAACCTGTCTTTTCTAAATTCATCAATCCTTGTCCATGCTTTCGCAAGATATATCTTCCATTACCTCTCATTATACTGAATTGAAGACTCTATGGGATGAGTATGCTCTATTGCTTGAGGACCGTGTGTGTACGCGGATTTGGTGCTTTAATTTGTGATATACTTCAAGGTCAACAAGTAGTGAAGTTTTTAGCTAGTTTGAATGATTCGTACAATTCTGCTCATGCACAAATACTGATGGTCCAGCCACCTCCATCTCAAGCAAGGCATTAAATTTTGAACTACTAATGCAAGAAGAATTATACACCTTGTAACCTTTGCTTATGTCATCACTAATCATCAAGGATGGCTTAGAGAGGTAAAAAACATAGAGTCCCCATAAGTTTAGTTTATGAATGCCAAAGTATTTCAGTCAAAATTCTTCATGTTTTGTATACTTTGTAATATCAAATGTCTCATACATCTCAATATAAGACACTATCCCTTTATATGTTTCTTCCTAGGGGTGAGCAAATGGGTGGTTCAGTTTGAGCCGATCAAAATTTTTAAAGCCAAAATAACCATTCAAAAAACGTAAACCGAACCAAACTAAACCGAAACAAGTTAAAGCCAAAATCAACCAAAACGATAACATTTTCTATGGTTGGTTTATTTGGTTTAACATAAATTAATTATTTTTTTTATTTGAAGACATAATATAAGATTAAAACAATTAATTGAGTCCATATGATGCAAATACTTTCAAAACTAAACTCATATTCGAAAAACATTTATACAAATTCAAAGGAAAATAGTTATATTATTAAAATATTTTAAATAATATAAATTTTAGGTGTTATTCTTTAATTTAAACAGCCAATTTTTTTATATTTGGATTTATTGGTTAATTCGGTTTTCAAATATCAAAAACCAAACCAACCAATAAACCAAATTAATTTGAAGATAAAAAACAGAACAAACAAATTAACTAGAGAAACGAAACCAAACTGACCAAACTTAACTGGTTTGGTTGGTTTATTTGGCTTTAACCAATAAATGTTCACCCCTATTTCTTCCAACAATTCCATGTAAACATAAGTGTTTGAATAGAAACACGACTTTCAATTATCATATTTTGAATGATTTTTGGTTGACGAATAGAAAAATCTCTTTCTTAATAAAATCTTGAAACTTCTGTTATAAGACAAATTTAGAATCTTCCGACATGTAACAAATTTTGTAAAAATATTTTTGAAAGGTTTAAAATCATAAATACAGAAACCTAAAGTAGAAAGGTTAGCACGATGGTCTAGTTGA
Organism: Allium sativum; assembly: GCA_030737875.1. Lineage (NCBI taxonomy): Eukaryota > Viridiplantae > Streptophyta > Magnoliopsida > Asparagales > Amaryllidaceae > Allium > Allium sativum. Next base: position 170,468,750 of record CM060923.1, read on the forward strand.
AATTTGCCTTCGAAATAAAATGAATACTTTATACGATCATTTGGAACTAGTTTAGCTAGTAATATAGCATTTTCTAAGATCTTGTTCACATTAATAGACGACCTAAATGGCCAACCATTTTCTCATGAATCCAAAGAATTTTACAAAGAGGGTATGAAAACATCAAATTTGATGAGATTTCATAAAGCTAAGCATTTTTTAACATCAACTTCTTGCAGAATATGTCTATTTAACCTATGAATAGTTGTAGGATCTTCAAAATTTCCACTTTCAAATGGTTCTAATGTCAAGTCATCAGGAAATGACTTGATAAATTTCATTAAGGTTGTAATAAAATTTTATAGTGGCTTCGACAAAATTAATCATTCCAATTTTTGATACATACATTGGCCAATTTTTAGGGAAACGAAATCCCAAGCCACTACAAAAAACAACATTCATATAGATACTGAAATTTAAAAACTAAAAATTTTCTATCTTTAATTAATGACTGACCAACGATTTAAAATTTTAGTGTTTACATTCAAAATTTAAGGACTGAAAATCAGTTACTAATTGGTTTTTAATATTTCAAAATGATTAGTTACTAAATTTCAGTCTTTAGTTCAGTATCAAATTATTTTTCCATACATGCATATTTGACGGAGGAGATTCATTTATTTATGTTAATCTCATGGCTATGTTTGGTAATCCATGTGATATAAGTGAAGGATGGCTAAAAATAATTGTTAGTAAATCTCAAATTTAAATGGATAGAAGTTACTTTACCCATTAATTCATGCCTTAGAACGTTATCTTCCCCGTTTGTAATCCACTAACCTTCAATTTTGATCAGCCAACATTTTTTTAACCCTTCTTCCCTATTATTTAATTCCACTTCTTATCACCACTCCCAACCAAATTCCTTCTTTCACGGTTAGTTTCTGCTATTATCAATCCAATTCAAAATCACTCCAAGCTCATTTTCAACTCGTACATCGCCAAAACCCATCACCTTTGCTATTGATCAAATCATAATTGCCTAATTTGACTAAATCTCTCCTAATCAACAGCAGCTAAAATCATTACACTTGAACAGAATAACGCATGCTCCCTCCTATAGTCATGCAGATCAAAGAATCAAGCCCGGTCTGATTTCACTACAAGAAAAGTTGTAAATAGCTACAGATTTTCGAAGCGGAAATTTCGGTCACAAATTAGCGATGGATTTTCGTGTAATCTACAAGGGATATTATCTAGGATTTTATATTCTAGCTTGTTTTAAATTATTACCGTCGAGTTCTGTTTTCCAGTGCTAAACCATAGCAAATTGCAGAGATTTACCATCATCTTATTTTCATCGCTAAATTGCATTGCAAATGGAGGTAGTTTACCGTCTTGTATGTTTTGAAGCTGTTTTGAAACATATTTTCAAGAGATTTGCAAGGGATTGGTATGCTTATTCTTCGTAAAAAAAATTACTGTTATGTTCTTACTAAGTAATTGGTAAGTAAAAATAAGTTTTAAATAATTAATGTTAATAATAATGTTCTAATAGTAAAAAATAAATAATTACTATTAATAGTAAATAATATTTAATAGTTAGTGTTGATTAATTGATAATTACTAAATAATTAAGAGGTAATAATAACTAATAATATAAACTAATAAGTAATCTTTAATAATTAATAAGTAATTTTTAATAATTAAGAAGTATAATTTACTATCTGTTGTCTAAAATTTGATAATTGTAATTGATAATTATGTTAATACATATAAATTCAAGAAATAAAGAATTTTATATTTTCTAAAATAAATATAAAGTTTAAATATAAACTTTTGAAGTTATCATAATTTTGAAATAAATATAAAATTTTGTAAAATGTTCAAAATTTAAAAATATGAGTTTTTATAGATATTAAAGAATTCTGAAATTCAAAGAATGCGAACATTACCATATATATAAGTTATTATTTTCATTCCCTCTTATAGGCTTTCACATGTACCTATCTTCTCTTACACATAGTAAGTGTTGATAGTTAATAATAACACATTGAACGTTGTGTATTTTTGTAAACTGATCTTTTTGATCATATTTTTAATAACTCAATCATATTACAAATAATAAATAATGTATTTAAAAATTATTAGTTATCAATAAAAGTTCTATTAGGTAAATTAATAATTAACATGTAATATTTAATATTAAATATATAATAGTTATTAATTAATATCAAAATTAATAATTAGTTATTGATAATATATAATTAATAATTAACATTTAATAAGTGATAACAATTATAACTAAGATGCAAAACGTAATAATTTATAAATGCGGAAAGACGTTGATCTAGCAATTAATAATTAATAATTAATTAATAGTTGTTATTAAATAATTAGCAACTAATAATTAAGGTTGGTATTTAAGAAATAATACTTGAGAAAAAAATATATTTATTCTTTAGTTCTTAATATTCACCGTGTACTTAACATTTATCGTGAAGTCAAAAAACAGGAAAATATTTACAAGGACAAAACTGGAGGCCTTTTTATCCATAAGGACAGCCAACTAAAATTTTACTCAGAAGGACAATACATTGAAAAATAATTTTGGCCGCTACTTTTATCTTCTCCCTCTCTCACGTCGGCCGCTACTTTCAACTTCTCCCTCTCTCACGTCATTCTCGATTTCATCTTAAATCACGAAATCATAAAATCAGAAAACGCGAAATCACGAATTTCAGAAAATACTAAAATCGAAATTCGAAATAAAAGGAAAACATCACAAGATCAAAATTGAGAAGAAAATCATTCGAAACCCTAAAAAATAAAAAAAAATGTCGATCAACAAAATCCCAATGGAAATCAGAATTGAATGGAATAAAAATATTTTACAAACGATGGAAATCACAATTGAAGAAGTCGAAATTGTTGAAACAATTTTTTTAGATTGGAAATGGTTTTTTTTTTTTTTTTTTTACCAGTACAGCAGTTCGTAGGTATCATTTTTGTATTTTTGTAGTTATCATTTTTCCTGTTTTTAACTTTATAATGTAGCAGCAGTTTTTAGTTATCATTTTTCCTGTTTTAACTTTAAAAACATAGCAGCAGTTTTTAGTTATCATTTTGCTATTTTTGTAGTTATCATTTTTACCGTTTTAACTGTGTTTCATGTTTTATCAGGAGATTTTGTTGCTGTGTTAATTTTGAAGTTATATTGTTGTATCAGCTTTGAAACTAAGTCAAACTTTTTTCATTTTAATCAATAAAACTGTGATATAAATTTTTTCCCCATTATTTTATCTTCAAAACATTGCATCAGTATTTAGGTATCATTTTTCTAATTTTTAAGGTATCATTTTTTCTGTTTTAACTGTGTTATGTGTTGTTTTGATGTGATTTTATTGCTGTGTTAATTTTGAAACTATTTTTTTGCATCAACTTCGTCACTCAGTCGAACGTATTTCGTTTTATTCAATCAAACTGTGATGTAAACAATTTTTGCAATACTTTTTCTTAAAAACATTGATGCAGTTTGTAAGTATCATTTTCCTATTTTTTGAGGTATCATTTTATATGTTTTATTCAATCAAACTGTTATATTTTGTTATCAGTTTTATAAGTTGGTACGGCTAAGTTAAAGTTTTTCTCATTTTCAGAGTTCATGAATATCAGTTTTTTAATATTGTAGGTATTCATTTGTTTGTTATATTTTTTCATTAGTTTTTCTTCAAAACATTGAATCAGTTATTAAGCATCAGTTTTCTATTTTTTTGAGTATCAGTTTTAATGTTTTAACCGTGTTAAGTTTTTTTTCATGTGATTTTTTGTTGTATTACAGTAAAATTGATACCTTAAAAAATATATAAATGATTCCTTCAAACTGCAGTAATGTTTGACATAACAGAGAAATTACACTAAAAATGATACCTTAAAAATTATAAAAATGATACCTTAAAACTGCTTTGATGTTTAACATAACACATAAACTACAGTAAAAATGATAACTAAAAAAATAGAAAAATGATAACTAAAAACTGCTGCTATGTTTTAAAGTTAAAACAGGAAAAATGATAACTAAGAAAATAGAAAAATGATACCTACGAACTGCTATACTATTAACGATTAAAAAAAAACAGTTCCAATCACGAAAAAATTATTTCAACAATTTCGACTTCTTCAACTGCGTTTTCCATCGTTAGAAAAATATTACTGTTCAATTCAATTGTGATTTCGAATGGATTTATGTTGTTCGACAATTTTTTTTTCTAGGGTTTTTGTTTCTCGCGATTTTTGTTTCGAATGCTTTTCTATTCGATTTCGATTTCGTGATGTTTGAATTCGATTTCAAATTTCGTTTTTGTTTTATTCTGAAATTTGTGATTTTGCAATTCATGATTTCGTGTTTTTTGTATTTCGTGATGACTGATGCGCAAGAGGAGAGAAGAAGAAAGAAGCGGCCGAATTTTTTTTTCCAGTGTGTTGTCCTTTAGGATAAAATATTAGGCGGCTGTCCTTGTGGATAAATTTTAGTGGGCTTTTGTCCTTAAAAAAAAATTTCCCGTCAAAAAAACCATCACTTATGGTACGTGCATTCTTCTTAGTAACTTACATCCTTTCAAATGTATTTACCGTGTGCCTTGCTAAATTCATAGAAATTATTAATACATTTTATAGTTTTTTTCTTCAAATCATTGATGCATACTATTTGTTACAAACAAGTAAATAATTAATAAATTATATATTAATCAATTTAAAAATTATAGCCTCATAATAAAAAAAAAGATGGATAAGGACAAATCTTTGCATTTATTATGGTAATTTACATTCTGCCCTACTAGATTCAAGCCTCCCTCCTAATTTCCATTAGACCTGCCTTTGCATTTAAAGTCCTAAATCCAACTCCACTACAACAAATGCATCTTTTTACCATGTTTATTTTATAACTTTGTTTTTTAAGTTGTAAAAACCCATTTTACAATGTTTTCTATAGGGTCCAGGAGCAGCGTCCCTTAGCAGTGTGTGTGGAGTGGCACCCCATCTAAAAAATTGTATAACTCATTTACGGTTTGAATTTGAATTCATAAAACGAACGCATATGATGGTCGTTAGCAAAATACATTTATATGTTTCAAGAAGTTATAAACAAGAGATGTATTCAACACTGTGTAATGTATAACACTTTGATACGATAACATGAAAAACCACGATCTAAACCAAATTTATTATAGTTACTTATAATCAATAATTATTTATTATTATTAATAGTATGTTATGGTCAATTATGGATAATTAGTAAATTATTGTAAATAATTGAAAACTATTACTTTCAGGCGATAGAGAATTTTAGATCATAATTTATTTGACATGTGCAAAATTTATTTTGGCTCCAAACCAGATTTTCACTCTAAATCTAGTCTAGTGCCTAAACGTGACCGCACTTCAAAACAAATTCACTTAGTCTTTTGCAAAAACGTGAACTTGTTTCGTCTTCTCTGATTCCACCAGGGGTTTCTATAATCAAACCCTTAATTCGGTAACTCTAAAGACGTCGCCGCCTCCATCTTTCCTCATTCATCCCAATTTCTTCCATCAATAACAACAGTAGCTCCGCCCAACCACAGATCCATCGCCTGTCTTCCTAGTCACAGCTCTACGTCAGTATTATCGTCGATTCCACTTGGTCGTAGATCAACCGCCAAAATCACCTGCAAAAGTTTCTTTCTTTTGCTCTTACTAAGCAGCTACTTTTATCAGAAATCAATTGTCATATGGTTGATGTTGTGTGGAGTTTGTGTAAGAACGTAGCTGAGGCGAGTTGGAGTTGGGAGATGGATTTTTTGTGGTAATTCACGACGATGACTGAACCCGAAGTTCATATGAGATAGTAGTATTTTTGGTTGGTCAAGTTGGAGATGGGCAATAGTCAATTGATGTGTTTTGCTAGAGAAGATGATAGTTTGGTGAGTGCTTGAGCTTTGCTATTTGTAGAAGGTGGATCAGAGTTCAGCTGCCATGTGTGTAGAAGAGAATGTGTGGTGAAGATTTCGCTAAGGAGATTGTTGTTTGGGTTGATCTAGCATTTGGTGATGGGATAATGTTTGTTGTATTTAATTCAGGAAGAAGGAAATACAAGGTGGTTGACTTGTAGCAGTCTGGTTTGTATGGTTTGGGTTGTGACTATCAGAGCAAGGTAGTTTGCTGGTTGTTGTGAATGCATGAGTAAATGAACAACAAGCAGTTTTGAGCTGATTAAGGGTGCTGAAGTTTTCGAGGTTGTGATGTAGGTGGCAGATGTGTTTCATGTGGGGGTAAATATTTAAGGTGCTGGGTGGTGGAGTTTGTAGCACCATGTAAGGAGTTGTGGTAAGTCGATGTTCGTACGAAGGCAGAGGTTTGGTATTTGAAAAAAAGTTTGGGATTCGTCAATGGTTTAATGCAGAGATGAGGATGATGGTTGTAGAATGTTTGGTGGTCGGGCATGTTGAATGGTGAAAGTTGTTGATGATTTATCATAGCACCAAGACCTAGGGTGATGGAAACGTCATATGGCTTAGAAGTCCAGTGGCGGATGCAGAAATTTTGTTCAGAGGGGTCAAATTTTGAAGTTATAAGAACTGAAGTCTCACGTTCTCAGTGGGGGCGGCATAACTCACGTAATAGTAGAGCTCATTAACCCTAATCTGTCAGTTTTTTACTCTATGTGGGTGAATACAGTGATTTTCTTAGACTACGATACAGAAAATGGAAGATACAGCACAAAATTATTGCAATGTACAGTTTCTGCTACAATACAAAGTATGAATGCTTTTCTATATTTCAGATCTCAGTGGGGGCGGTGGCCCCCACTGGCCTTCACTTGGCTCCGCCAGTGCTTAGAACTAGCACTGATCCCCTTTATTGTATCTCCTAATTTTCCAGGTTATGTTCATTACATCTTTAACGGTGGTGCCGGGAACATTCATTGGAAAGCCAATGGCACTGTCCCTTAGTCCATCTACAATGGCTTGATGCTGAATAGCTACTCCAACTTCTAAAAGGTATTTCAATTCCGCTTCTCTTTCTGCTCTTTTTATTTGTAGAATTTTCTCCCTTTCTACCTTATCATTTGTTGCCAAGCCTTGCAGCTGGTACTAAGTGAGTCATATTATCACCATTGGTATACCAAATTTTACAACTTGAGTAACAGTATTTGTATGCATATACATGTGCCACATGTACATATACATATATAGAGAAAGTTTCAAAAAAATTCATATTTTGAGCACTATTTTCATACGTGTCACAAATAAAACATAATGATGCATTTCTTTTTCTTGTTTTAAGTTAGGAACGTAAATGTATTATATTGTTATCAGCAGCATCACCAAGGAACCTAAATTTCAACCAAAACAAGCCATCTTGAGACATGTGAACAAAGAGAGAAAAAATATTATGCCTAATAATTATCATATAGCAATATTAGGATTGTAATTATACTTTTGTAATTCGTGATTTATTCAAGAACGTATATGTTATGTAGGATTGGAATCATTAATGAATTCAGACTTGCAAGCAAAAAACATGAAATGTATTTTTGTGATTTAATGGAAATTCAAAACTATACTTTTGGCTTATCAGGTACCGGTATTCTGTCAATCTGAAAAGAATTGTCCCTTCACTTCCTGTTGAAATACCATCAAAAATTACAATCACGTCTCTTGTAAATCAATTTAAATATAATGGTTCATATTCATAAAATGTAACATTCTAGCTATAATATATAGGCTGATATGAAATAAGCAGTACAAGAGTGAGCTATGATGTAGTTGATGAAATATTAAATCGAAGGTCAAGGAGTATAAAAGGAGCAAATCCTGTAGATGAAGTTTAGATTTCAAAATAAATATTACATGATGTTAGCGTTCTAAATTACATCAAAATGCAAGTTAACAATATAACTGAACCATTTCAAGTAAGCAAATGACATTGTGCTTCAAGACAGAAAATAGAACAAGTAAAATAAAATAAAATTATACTGAACTAGCACCAGAATAGACATACCACTTTCAGAACATCATTAGCTTCATATGGAGGTTCAACTCTCCTTACAAGTAAACCCTTCTGTATAACCAAAAAAGGAGGAAAATATGGCTTAGCAACCATCCCATTATAAAGGAATCTGCATGCATGATAAGATAAGTGGGCCTATATGTTTGGATTGTGACTTAATCACCATGAAATTATAATGTATCATGCTGATGTTATCAAATAAATGAAGATGTGTATGTTGTTGCGCACTTCAGTATGAGAAACCTTTTGCTAGCATATTTAAAATAGTTTCGGATTAACATTTTCTTGGAGGAACGAATAAATTTTAGCCTTAATTCACTAACAACGCTACATAGCAATCAAAATTAAGAAACATACCTCATTGGATGGCACTTTCATGCATGAACGCAATGCTGGATTCTCTAATTTATGAAATAAAACACCTAGGCTAGGAAATCCTACAAACAAAATACATATTAGTAACGATGCTAAACTAAAACAATAATCTGCTAGTTGTTATTATCATGATTCACTATGACCCAAAAATTATTACTGGTATATTTTCCATTTCTTTCGTAATCATTTAAGAAATGTGATACAACTGTAGTTCGAATCACATATCCAATATTCTCGGTATCTTTGGACCTGAGAACCTAATTGATGTGTCCATTGAGATAAGGTATATTCATTTAAAAAGAAAAAGAATAAGAATAAGAAAAAACAATCATCCTTTTAACAATCTAATGCCATCCTAGGGAAGGAAAACAGGGTTCCATGATGAGGTTTGTACTGAATATAATTGGTATGATAAATGAAACAATGAAACACCACATGTTGAAAACTACTTAGAACACATCATTAAAATTATCTACATATTTCTAATTTGAAAAAATATATGATAAAATTACACAACATCGTACCACTAGATGGAACTTGAAAAGGCAGCCCAACATCGCACCACTTAAATCAACTCCTTCATTATCGCCAAGTTACCAAGTTTTTATCACTTTACTTTTTTCTTCTTACACTGTAACGACCCGTATTCTATGCATCGGAGGATCGTAGAATATTTATTTCTTTCTCGTAAGGAGTTGTATAGTCGTGTGACATTGAGAGACGACTATTGGGGTCATTTCCCATGTTCATGATTTTTGCCAATTTTTCAATGACCGTTTTGCCCCTGGATGATTTTGTTTTGGCCATAACTTTTGATTGGTAAGGAGTTTTGACCTGAAACCACTTCCATTAGATCCAGATGATGGTTTACCTTTCCGTAGAGTGGTCAATTAGCCAAACGGACTTACCGTTTGGGAGATATGGCTGAATTAGGGTTTGGAAGATGAAAAACAGCTTAACCGGGCCAAAGAGGGTGATTAACATCTAGGCCCAAAGGGGAATTTCGGGATTAGGAGTTTAAAAGGGCTGTTAGGGTTTGGAGAATACCTTTTTCTCATTTTTCAGCTGTCACTATCCATTCCTTTTAACCTAGCCATGGCCTCCACTCTCTAAATCTCTTCAAAACACCTCTAAACCACTTTCTAATTGAAGATTAGCCTAATCAACATCAAATTAAGGAGGAATAACACCAAAGTAAGGTTAGAGCTGCTGTGTTGCATTGGGAACAGCGCCAAATAGAGAATCATCTCAGATCTGGTATTTTAATTATGGCCAAGGTGAGTGATTTACATAGTTTTGCACTAATTACGGTTAATTAAGGGTAATTAGTGAAGATTAACAAATTTAGACATGATAAAATTTTGGAAAAATATTTGTAAAATTCGAAATGATGTTTTAGACCTCTGTTAGAAGTTTGGGTTAATTTGGTTAAGTTTTACTAATCTTATCATTAGTTTTGCTTAAACATGCTTAAGGGAAAATATGGGATTTTGGCTATGTTTGATCCATTTTACATGCTATGGTTGTTTTTTTGGTGTTTATGATTGATTGTACATGTTGCTATAACTGTATAGTATGCTTTGTGATTGTCTAGAAGTGTTAGATTGGTCGAAAACGCCGTCGAATGGCGTAAAACAATCACTGGAAAGAAGTGCAGGAAATTAGCTGAACCGGACCGGATCGCCCCCATATGTGTCACAATCCGCCATGAGGTAAGAGCTCGCGACCCGACCCAGGGCAAGAACCATCCACGAACCGACCCGAACCTATAGAGGGGAACTCGAGCTGCTTGCACCAAGATCCGATGCCAGGCGGAGACCACGATCCGAAGGGAGAGCCCGACCCGAACTGATGTAGCGCCACGATCTGATGTTGTGGAGCATGCACGACCCGAACCCAATGGGTGATCGCGATCAGAACCAAACTAGTTGACATAGACGAACTGAGCTGAAGCATGGTGACTATCGCGAATCGAACCAACTTGGATGGAGGACCCGACCCGATCCGATGTTGATGGCCAAGACCTGAAGCAAAATGAACTGAATGAAGAACGATCCGGGAATGACCAAAACTCGAGATACAAAGATAGTCCAAGTGGGAAGTTTGTACTCAGGATCTAGTTGGGAACCAACGAGTTGACTTCATGAGTTGGGCTTTGCTACGGGACGTGTGCTAAGGGGTTGTCGATGACTGTAACTTTGGATCACTATGTGTAGGGAGTACGTGGACGGATATAGGGCCACAGTGGCCTAGGTACGACTAAAAGGGCTATAGACCATTGAAGTGGGGTCATTTGTAAAGATTTGGTCATGACTCCATGTGGTAAGCTTGGTGGTAGCAGTAGTTGTACAAGTCGAACTCCGTCACTACTTCGATGAGTCTAATGATTGAAAGTGGTGGACATCGTATGCTTTACGCACTGGGTGAGAGATGTGAGGATGGTTGCTATGTTTGATTTGTTTGCCATCATTATGACATGCACACCCCCCCACCCCCGTATTCTTTACACCATATGTTAGTGGCACCTTAGATTATTGTACGGTATGTAGTGCTAACTCTTTGGTTGAAGGTCCAGGTTCAGGTATGGTTTAGTATACCTGTTATTGTTCTGTTTAGCTGCTTATCGCTCATACCAGACTTTTTGTCTGACCCAGAGTTTTATGTCTCTTCTTATTACTCTAGGTGCTCTCATGATCAGATTAAAGACATGTTTGGTGGTATGCACGAATAGCTGTACCGGAGACGAGCAGGAGGCTTCCACGTATGATGCATATATATATATATATATATATATTCTCCTTGTGTTGCTGCGGTCACTACTTTGGGCATTAGTGGTGTACCCTTCTTTCTTTGTTTAGAGACGGTAATTCAGAAAGTTGTAATAAGCTATATTTGAATTTCCGCTACTCTGATGATGATGTTGATGTTGGTTTTAGTTATCAGCTTATGCACTGTCTCACCTGTTTTATGTCAAGTATATTATTATTATATTTTGTTACATGCACTGTGAGACATTCTACAGGTTCCTTGTTAGTTCATTCTTTTCTTTCTTTTCTTCTGACGACCGTCCCGTGCTAGCTAGGCATGTGTACAGCGCACTTTGGGAGGAAATGTCGTCTGGTCCGGGGAGGTCCGTCACACTTGGTATCAGAGCTCTAGGTTGCGTAGTTAACCTAGGGAAAGACACCAGGGAGAGATAGTATACGTATATGAGAGCGCGTATTTGTGATTATTTTGGTTTTCAATATATATATATATATATATATTAGTGTAGCTAAGGATGAAGTCGCACTGTACTGACACCACAAAGAGGATCGTTAATCGTTTTCTCTATGCAGATTGAACGACGAGCCGAGAAGTAAGGGGTATCGGTAGAGGAACCAATAATGGGAATGCTGCTGAGATGAGGACGATGTTCACTGACCTCATGAGAGAGATGCTTAGGGATGTGCAGAGGGCAGCTCCCAATGTTGGTAATGGAGGTGGTCCAGTAGTGCAGGCGCCCAGGGCCGATTTCGCCAAGCTAAACAAGGATTATACTAGTCTTGGTGGGAAGCCGTTCCATGGAACGGAGTCGGCTACGGGTGTTCAAGATTGGTTGGATAGCTGCAAGCGTATCTTCGAAGGCTTGGGTATCGAGGATGAGATGAAGAGAAGGCTAGTATCCCGTCAGCTGCAAGGACGGGTTATGAATTGGTGGAATGCTATAAATGCAGCTACCCTAGAGGATTAGATTACTTGGGATCAGTTTAAGGTTCGATTTTGCGATAAGTTCATTCCAGCTGCTCAGAAGTCAGTGTTTTTTAAGAAAATTTTGGAGCTCAAGCAGAATGGCAGAGCTATCTCGGAGTATATTGCCAAATTCGACACTTTGTCGAAATATGGGTTATCCCTAATAGATACTGCCAAGAAGAAGAACGAGAAGTTCATAACCGGCTTGGATGGATACTTGGGGGAAAGGCTTATTAACCACATTGATGAGACGTTCGAATCGATTGTGGGGAAAGCTTTAAGATCGGAAAGTCTTTACCCTAAATTGAAGATTGAGGTTACATCTGCAGAGGAGCCAAAGCCGCAAGGAAGCGGTGGAGGCAAGAGTGGTTCTCAGAATAAGAGGAAGCAGAACCAGAATAAGGATGGCCAGAAGAAGAAGAAAGATGTTGAGTGCTTTAGCTGTGGCAAGAAGGGCCATTATGCCAGTAATTGTCGAGCCAAGCCGGCAGACAGGAAGTGCTTCAACTATGGCCAAGTGGGACATCATAAGGACAAGTGTCTGCAACCCCTTAAAGAAAAACAGATGGTGAAAGCATATGTCCTTAATGCTATTCCTTCTTCGTCGAATGCCTCAACTGCGGCGGAGAAGGGAAAGAATGTCGTTATCCAAGGTATGCTTTCTGTTTATGATGTTCCTGTTAGAGTTTTGTTTGATACCGGAGCTTCCAGTTCCTTCATATCTAGTGACCTGGTAGATAGGTTGGGATTGGAGCCCGAGATTGTCGATAGACCTTTAGTAGTAACGAACCCGATTGGTGGTTCGATTAGCCTTAGCATGATTTATCGTAATGTGGTATTATCGAGTCATGGATGCATGTTTGTTTGTGATTGCTTTGTTTTGGGCTTTACTGGGTTTGGCATTATTTTGGGAGTCGATTGGCTCCAAAGGTACGGAGTGGTGGTAGACTGTGAGGGCTGTTTGGTGACAACTAGAGCGGATGATGGGCAGAGGGTAGAGTTTGGTGGTCTACCTAGTGATGGGGTAATGACTAGTTTTCTAAATTCTCTCGACATCCCGCAATGTGAGTTGTCAGGTTTGCCGGTGGTTGGCCAGTATCCGGACGTCTTCGAAGAAGTGATCAGGCTTCCACCACACTGAGAGATTGAGTTCCGTATTGATTTGGTGAAAGATGCCAGACCTATAGTGATGCCACTTCGTCGTATGGCACCAAAGGGAGCAGCGAGAGCTCGGGGTGCAAGTCAGCGATCTTTTGAAGAAGGGATTTATCAAAAGGAGTGTTTCTGAGTGGGGAGCACTAGTTGTGTTTGCTACCAAGGCCGATGGTTCCCTTCGATTGTGTGTGGACTACCGCGAATTGAATAAAGTGACGAGGAAGAATAAGTATCCTCTACCGCGGATAGATGATCTTTTTGATCAGTTGAGTGGCACGAGAGTATTCTCTCAGTTGGATCTCGCGATAGGTTTTCATCAGCCTAGAGTGGAAGCTAAGAATATAGCTAAAACGGCATTTCGGACACCGTCTAGATTTTATGAGTGGTTGGTCATGCCATTCGGGTTGACCAATGCACCAACATATTTTGTGGATCTTATGAATAGGGTATTCAGAGATCAGTTGAATAAGATTGTTCTTGTGTTCATGGATGATATTTTGGTCTACTCGAGGACAGAGGAAGAACACAAGGAACATTTGAGAATAGTGATGGAGGTGTTGAGAAAACACCAATTGAAAGCAAAGTTTTCTAAGTGTCACTTCTGAAGGAGGGAAGTTAGATTCTTGGGCCATGTTGTTTCAGAAAATGGTATTGCCGTGGACCCTGCGAAGGGGGCTACGGTACAAGATTGGTCTACGCCCAAGAATGCAACAGACATAAGAAGTTTCTTAGGATTAGCTAGATATTATCGTAAGTTTATCCAAGACTTCTCCAAGATAGCGACACCGTTGACTAAGTTGACTACGAAAAGTCAAGCTTTCGTCTGGGACGAAAAGTGCGAGAAAGCATTCAAGTTTCTAAAGGAAAAGTTGACATGTGCACCAGTGTTAGTCATTCCTAAGGAGAATGAAGAGATGATAGTATACACAGATGCATGTTGTACCGGACTAGGTGCTGTATTGATGCAAGAAGGTAGGGTTGTAGCTTATGCAAGTCGGCAATCGAAACCGCACGAGAGAAGGTACCCTACCCATGATTTGGAATTAGCAGCGATCGTGTTTGCGTTGAAGATGTGGAGACATTATCTCTTGGGAGAAAGATTCGAGTTGTTTACCAATCATAAATCGTTAAAGTATCTCTTCTCTCAAAAGGATCTAAATCTCCGACAACAAAGATGGTTAGAATTCTTGGCTTCCTATGATTTCGACATCGCATATACACCAGGAAAGGGCAATGCGTTAGCTGATGCATTGAGTAGAAGACATGCCAGTCTAGGGGCTATGTTTCTTGAATGGAAGCAATTGGAGTACATCGCTAGGTATGATTTCAGACCAAGGTGCGTATTGGATCCAGAGATGTTAGCAAATTTGACGATCAGACCACTTTGATTGAGCGGATTGATTCCAGCCAGAGGGACGATCCTAACCTATTGGAAATCATCTCAAAGTTAGAGATGGGAATCGACGAAGAGATGAACAGGCATGGGCTTGATCGAGATGGATGGCTTAGAAAGAATGGGAGACTAGTTGTACCCAATGTCAATGGATTGAGAGATGAAGTGCTTAGAGAATATCATCGCTCAAAGCTGACTACACACCCCGGTGGTAACAAGATGTACCGAGACATGAAGCAGACCAACTACTGGGAAGGGATGAAAAGAGAGGTTGGGAAGTTTATATCCAAGTGCATGAATTGCCAGCTAGTTAAAGCTGAGCAAAAGAAGCCTAGTGGTTTGTTACAACCATTAGAAATTCCAGAATGGAAATGGGAACAAGTCTCAATGGATTTCATTGATGGGTTACCAAGGACTAGATCGGGCCATGATAGCATTTGGGTAATTGTAGACAGGTTGACCAAGAGTGCAAGGTTCATTCCAGTCAAGTCAAATAGAATGGTAGCTAAGTTGGCAGAACTGTATAGGATGTGGGTAGTGAGATTTCATGGAATACCCAAAGGTATTGTGAGCAACCAAAATCCGTTGTTTACTAATGGATTTTGGAAGAGCTTACAAGAGGCGTTAGGATCAGAATTACATTTCACTACCGCGTATCATCCTCAAATCGACGGCCAGACAGAGAGGGTAAATCGTGTATTAGAAGACCTTCAAAAAGCTTATGTTCTGGATTTTGGTGGATCATGGGATGATCATTTACATCTAGTAGAGTTTGCCTATAATAACAGTTATCAATTCAGTATTGGTATGGCTCCATTTGAAGCTTTGTACGGAAGACCGGGTAACTCACCATCATGTTGGTTAGAAACTGGTGAGAATTTTGTACTTGGACTAGATGTGATAAGAGAAACTTCAGATAAGATCAAGATTATTCAACAGCGAATGAAGGCTGGCCAAGATAGGCAGAAGAGTTATGCTAATAAGAGGAGAAGATATTTAAAGTTCTCCATTGGTGACTTGGTGTTTGTCAAGATTTCTCCGTTAAAGAATGTTATCAGGTTTGGTAGGAGAGGAAAGTTGGCACCAAGATTTGTTGGTCCATTCCCAGTTCTTGAGCAAATTGGGAATTTGGCGTGTAAAGTTGAATCACCAGAGAAGATGGCAGGAGTTCACAACGTATTTCATGTTTCCCAGTTAAGGAAATTCGTGCATGACTCCGATATGACTATTTCACCTGATCAGTTGGATGATATCGGAGTAGAACCCGAGGCGGTTGGGAACCGCAAGCCGATTCGTATTGTCAAGCACGATACGAAGAAACTTCGAAGGAAAGCGGTGAATATAGTCAAGGTTCAGTGGGGCGAGAATGAGAATGACTGTACTTGGGAGACAGAGGAGAGCATTAGGAAGAAGTATCCAGGACTCTTTGCCTAGTAAGATTTCAATTTCGATTTAATCTTTCTGCATGCTAGGATAGGTTTGTTTTGTTTGTTTGCATGTTTGATTGTTGTATATGGCTTGTAGACATGCGGGATTCTTTGTATGTTTTGGGTTAAGGAATTTCGGGGACGAAATTTCTTAAGGGGGGGGGAGGGGGGGGTGGAGAATGTAACGACCCGTATTCTACGCATCGGAGGATCGTAGAATATTTATTTCTTTCTCATAAGGTGTCATATGGTCGTGTGACATTGGGAGACGAATATTGGGGTCATTTCCCATGTTCTTGATTTTTGCCGATTTTTCAATGACAGTTTTACCCCTAGCTGATTTTGTTTCGGTCATAACTTTTGATTGGTAAGGAGTTTTGACCTGAAACCACTTCCACTAGATCCGAATAATGGTTTACCTTTCCGTAGAGTGGTCACATTAGCCAAACGGACTTGCCGTTTGGGAGATATGGTTGAATTAGGGTTTGGAAGGTGAAAAACAGCTTAACCGGGCCAAAGAGGGTGATTAACAGCTAGGCCCAAAGGGGAATTTCGGGATTAGGGGTTTAAAATGGCTGTTAGGGTTGGGAGAATACCTTTTTCTCATTTTTCAGCCGTCACTATCCATTCCTCTTAACCTAGCCATGACCTCCAGTCTCTAAATCTCTTCAAAACACATCTAAACCACTTTCTAATTGAAGATTAGCCTAATCAACATCAAATTAAGGAGGAATAGCACCAAAGCAAGGTTAGAGCTGCTTTATTGCATTGGGAACAACGCCAAACAGATAATCATCTCAGATCTGGTATTTTAATTGTGGCCAAGGTGAGTGATTTGCATAGTTTTGCACTAATTACAATTAATTAAGGGTAATTAGTGAAGATTAACAAATTTAAATATGATAAAATTTTGGAAAAATATTTGTAAAATTCGAAATGATGTTTTAGACCTCTGTTAGAAGTTTGGGTTAATTTGGTTAAGTTTTACTAATCATATCATTAGTTTTGCTTAAACATGCTTAAGGGAAAATATGGGATTTTGGCTATGTTTGATCCATTTTACATGCTATGGTTGTTGTTTTGGTGTTTATGATTGATTGTACATGTTGCTATGACTGTATAGTATGCTTTGTGATTTTCTAGAAGTGTTAGATTGGTCGAAAATGCCGTCGAATGGCGTAAAAAAGTCGCTGGAAAGAAGTGCAGGAAATTAGCTGCACCGGACCGGATCGCCCCCATATTTGTCACAATCCGCCACGAGGTAAGAGCTCACGACCCGACCCGGAGCAGGAGCCATCCACGAACCGACCCGAACCTATAGAGGGGAACTCGAGCTGCTTGCACCGCGATCTGATACCAGGCGGAGACAATGATCCAAAGGGAGAGCCCGACCCGAACTGATGTAGAGCCACGATCTGATGTTGTGGAGCATGCACGACCCGAACCTAGTGGGTGATCGCGATCCGAACCAAACTAGTTGACATAGACGAACTGAGCTGAAGCATGGTGGCTATCGCGAATCGAACCAAATTGGATGGAGGACCCGACCCGGTCCGATGTTGATGGCCAAGACATGAAGCAAAGTGAACTGAATGAAGATCGATCCGGGAATGACCAAAACCTGAGATGCAAAGGTAGTCCAAGTGGGAAGTTTGTACTCAGGATCCAGTTGGGAACGAACGAGTTGACTTCATGAGTTGGGCTTTGCAGCGGGACGTGTGCTAAGGGGTTGTCGATGTCTGTAACTTTGGATCACTATGTGTAGGGAGTATGTGGACGGATTCAGGGCCACAGTGGCCTAGGTACGACTAAAAGGGCTACAGACCAATGAAGTGGGGTCATTTGTAAAGATTTGGTCATGACTCCATGAGGTAAGCTTGGTGGTAGCAGTAGTTGTACAAGTCGAACTCCGTCACTACTTCGATGGGTCTAGTGATTGAAAGTGGTGGACATCGTATGCTTTACACACTGAGTGAGAGATGTGAGGATGGTTGCTATGTTTGATTTGTTTGCCATCATTATGACATGCATACCCCCACCCCCGTATTCTTTACACCATATGTTAGTGGCACCTTAGAGTATTGTACGGTATGTAAAGCTAACTCTTTGGTTGCAGGTCCAGGTTCAGGTATGGTTTAGTATACATGTTATTGTTCTGTTTAGCTGCTTATCGCTCATACCAGACTTTTTTGTCTAACCCAGAGTTTTATGTCTCTTTTTATTACTCTGGGTGCTCTCACGAGCAGATTAGAGACAGGTTAGGTGGTATGCACGAGTAGTTGTACCGGAGACGAGCAGGAGTCTTCCACGTATGATGCATATATATAGATATTCTCTCTGTGTTGCTGCGATCACTACTTTGGGCATTAGTGGTGTACCTTTCTTTCTTTGTTTAGAGACGGTAATTCAGAAAGTTGTAATAAGCTGTATTTGGATTTCCGCTACTCTGATGATGATGTTGATGTTGGTTTTAGTTATCAGCTTATGCACTGTCTCGCCTGTTTTATGTCAAGTATATTATTATTATATTTTGTTCCATGCGCTGTGAGACATTCTACAGGTTCCTTGTTAGTTCATTCTTTTCTTTCTTTTCTTATGACGACCGTCCCGTGCTAGCTGGGCATGTGTACAGCGCACTTTGGGAGGAAATACCGGCTGGTCCGAGGCGGGCTGTCACATACATATTAAGCAAAAAAGCCAAATAGAGGTGTACCTGAAATGCTACTCCAATATCAGTGTGTATATATAAATTGCAAGTGAGAACTAACTTGAGAAATACGCTAGTATATAATTAGTCAAAGGGGCAATGGAAAATGAGTAATGCAAAGAAGTGGAGATAAGTTTGAGGAAAATTAATGGAATACAAGTGACACACTAGTGATGTATTTATATACCACCAAACTTGCATTGCTTCTGAGTATACTCAATGCCTTAATTTTTTTAGTTGTTTACAAGTAGGTCTAGAATTCAATATATTAGAGGAAAAAGATAATGGTTCTGATACTGAGTTTGTGATACAGTTCATTATGGATTAATCTAGTAATTGGGTTAAAATAATAAATTATCAATAATAAATATAGGGAAATTTCAGGAATAATGTATATTTAAATGATTTAGAATGTTTTTACCAATGTAAAACAAGCAGGAAATGTTTTCTTGTTTTTTTTTTGTATTTTTAAATTATTTTAACTCTTTTAAAATATAAATAAGATTGAATTATTGGAGAAGAATTAAATGATCTTTTTATAAAATCATATATATATATATATATATATATTTATATTATTTAGTTTCTTGACAAATGAATATATGAATATAAATAAGTAAGTAGTATTTTATATTTTGTTTTGTATTTTATAATGGTTCTTAACTCATATGAATTAAATATAGAATAGCTTAAGTCAAAAATAAATGTGAATAATATAAGTAAGATGTAAATTACTTAATGAGTAAGCAAGATTTACATTTATAAGTGATGTAACACTTTGTACTTAGAATCTTATACAAATGAAATGAAGAATGTGCTTTTATACCAGGAATTTGAAATCTAGAACATTTGATTTGTGTGTATATACCCATTTTCAATCACTATGTGCTGCAGCTAACATTTATAATTTCATTCCATTTCAGTCAAGTACTACAGTTACAAACACAAACATCCAACCCTATATCTAAACATTTGCACACGGCTACCTTCTTTTCTAATCTGCACATGGCTACAAATTTATATTGGTATGTCACTTTCTAGATGCCTGCCATGCATTGTTCTGTGAATTGGAATATAGAGCACATCTACACTATATAATACTATATGCATATGTATGCACCTCATATAGTTGCTATATAAAATAAGGCTGCCTTGCATATGAGAAACAAATGGTATTAGCTAACAAGCTAACAACCTATTCTAAGCAACTTCCCCTTCAAATCAAACTACATACATAACTACAACATCCCATCTACTTAGCACAGCTAGAACCTAGCTACTTCTATTCAATCGAGCTGAGCATAGTTATAAATCCAAATTTTCCGTTCAATCAATCCATATAAACACATCTATTAACATGGCTACAAACATAGCTTACTCTTCCAATAAATCAACATACACAACTTCCATCTTATCAATGCATAGCTTCATTCTTTTTCCATTCACAAAAGCATATCTATACCATCCTTCCAATCGAAAAAATATGCATAGCAACATTCTCTCAATCACATAGCAGTAGCTATGCGACTTTCCATCAAGCCGTGCATTATATTTCACCTACAAGTCATTAAATGCACCATCATTTTAATCTTTTCTTTCCACTTATAAATATATGGCTAGACAATACTAAAAGAATTCATAAATCCATGTATCAAGCTAGAAGAATATGGAAGACAAAACTAAACCGAAAATCTGGTCCGAGTTCATTAAAACAGAGGAAGTTATTTATGTGAGTAAACTATACTATTTCACTAATTAAAACTATCATGATAGTATATGGTATTATGCAGAGTTGCATATATATATATATATATATATATATATACATACACACACACACACACACACACACACATATATATATATGCAATTATGTTTGAGTGAATTGTATCTTGTAAGTTGGATCTTTAAAGTAACCTGGAAAACAAAAATGAGAGCAGACGGTTTTTTTTCTTCCAGTATGTAAATTCTCCTTTAAGACTCTGTTTAAACCTTCCCTCGATTTGTTATTAAATATTGCTAGTGGTTTAACCATGTATACTTGTTAGTGTATGTATTAATTCACCCATAACCTATCTATAATAATTTGACGTTGGATATAAGCACACAGAACCATTTGAAATCATAATTACATGTTAAAAATAGGTCCTTAAAATAAATAAATGAAAAATATCATTAAAAACTTACTGTCACCCAAGGAATTCATAACTAACCTCCAATGGGTTATAAAGTGTTAGTGTTGCTTGCTTACATCTATATTACAGTTTAAAGATTAGTTCACCTCGAAACTATTTGAGGAAGGTAGTTATTCTGAAAATAACGGTAAATATATCAAAATCCATCAAAAAACTTAAATATGTTAAACAGATCATTTGAGTTTATAATCATGATTAATAATGAAAATTACGAACTTAGAAAGTGGTTTAAGGATTTTTAGTGTTTGGGATAATGAGGAAAGCAGGGGTGATAGAAATTCATTTATCAAGCCATTTCTGACGAAGTGGTTGATCAGAGGAGGTAATATCTGGCATGGAGCTGTGCCAGTGAGTGAGCGATATGGGAAAAATTCTCATTGATTTTTCTGAGGAGTATATCAATTGATGGAAGTGATATAGGGTTTTTCGTTTAGTTCGAATGAATCGGGGGTAACGGCTTATTACTCCTTGGTGATTGCGTCGAGTGTTTCCAAATTGATAGTGGAGGTCAGGTCCTGTTTGGACTTCGCAATGATGAAGTTTAGAGATGATCGAACTATGGTGGTGGCCGATCGAAGGGATTTCTTGGATCGAATGTGTTGCCAATGCTATTTGGAAGCTTCGGTGGAATAATTGGAAACTTGTACAGGTAACCGGAGCTAAAGTTGGGTGCATGGGTAAGTTCAGGAGTTGAATGGTGACGTGTGGAGATGTTTAGGGATGACGGCTATGAAGTAAATGGCGTGTGCATGTGTACCAGTGCACAACTATGCACTAAATTTGGGAGCAAAAGGAAGGAAGATAAGGAAGAAGGATCTGGGTGGTCGGGTTCACGTATAGGGTTTATAGCGATGTATGACACTAATGAAGTTTGGATGGGTTAGAACAGATGTTGGTCGAGGCTCGATGGTGAAAATCAAATGTATGGTGACTAGCAAGAAGAAGAAAAAAAGATATAAGGGAAAGAAGAAAGTAAAGAATGGAAAGAAAAAAAAATGTTTGGGCTTGGGGAACATTGGGCTGATGGGCTTAACTAACTATAAAGGAAAGAAATAAAAGGAAAAACAATTAAGAGAAATGTAAATAAAAAGAAAAGGAAACAAAAGGAATTCCTTTAAATATAATATTTAAAGATATTTCTTAAAAGAAAAAAAAGGGAAAAAACGGGTAGAAGAGTGCATAGGAGCAGCTGACAGATAGGCAGACAAGAATCAAAATAAATGAAATTAAACTTGTATGATTTAACGAAGTTATTTTATTTATTTCTTTCAAATTAATAAAACATAAATTCACTTAGATCTAAAAATCCAGATAACTAGTACGAAACTGATTAATTAAACTGTAATCGATAATATGTAGTAATTAATGAAAAATGGCTGATAATATTGTATCGTGATAACCCAATTGTTTGGAGATGAACATTTAAAATGTTATTTTAAATTGTAATCGACTTAGGCCGATAAATATATTTTAAATCAAGAAATGATTTAAAAGTTGGATTAACAACGATTAAACTAAATATTGAATATTCATGTTAACGTGAATTTATAAGATGACTAGATGAGCAAAACTTGACCCTATACTAGTATTTATAAGTCAAGTCAATGTGATTAAACAAGTCCAGAAGAAGAGATATTCACAATCAAAAGTGAATAACATTGGAAATAAATTATTTGCAAATAAGAATGGTTGTAGGGGAATATTGGTAAGAGAATACTGGTTGATCGATAACAATGGATTATTTTGAAGTTCAGAAAATAAATGGAATAGAGATAAATTAGAAGAGATGTTGAATTGGAGATCAACTAAGTTGAATTCAAGGAAAGTATTATTCACTTTCGGTTTAAGTAAAGATTTCAATAAATTATATATTAATATAATATTAGTTATATATATAAGTCGTATGTATATTGAAATATGGGTTATGACAACACTGTGATAATCGATATAAATAAATGTAATTCTTAAACTAAATTAGACCTTAACTAGATACAAGTTGGGAATATTATTTCCCAAGATCAACTGATTCATGAATGATGATTATTCGAATTATTCAATTGTGGTGGATCTATGTGATAATTTTTTGGTTGATTGTAATGTTCTGGTATGACCCAATAGACTTGTTCAGTTTAATTTAAGCATTTACATATCTTATTTAGGAAATATTAAACTGTTAATGAAATTTGGAATTTTGAAGATAAGTCCTGATAAAATAAATACTGAAATTTGTTGAATATCATAACTTGATTTCTTTAAGTATCACTTGGCCCTAAAATATATTTATGTTCATCGATTCAAAGAGACCAGGATTGGTTTTCTCAATGAAATCCAAATACCACTTTGTTTCGACCTAGGCGTTGATTAATTTAAAGTCAAGTCGATGACCATGGAAGTTGGAGTTTAGGTAAGGGTTGTTTTGTCGATTCTAGGTAAAAATTTCCTAAGATGGATTTACAGAATGGTGCCTTTGGTTTGTCCAGTTCTAGGACAACTTGTATGGACGAATGTCTAACAGAGTATGCCTAGTAGATCGTGTAAGTTGATATCTTCAAAACTATGTTTGGTGGCGGAGAAATTCATTTCTCTTAGCTTTATACCCATGGTTTTAGGGAAATCAAATTGTGATTTGACGGGTTTAATGATGTGAGATTCAAAGTAAATAAAGACGTCATGTATCTAACTGTAAGTTTTGACCCCAAACCTCACAACCGGGAAATGACAAAATCGGGAAGGCAGCATGGCTGGGTCGCCCCCAATTAGGGTATATTTTTACCATCTACAGAATATTTATTTTGTTACTTCTTTCGCTTCTGTATCTCCCGGGAACGGTTATGTTGCTAGCAACAGTAGGTGACAATATATTCGATACACTCAAAAGAAATAAGTGGTCGATCATGTGTGGCCAAGTTGCAAGATGTTCGTGTTAAACACAGTGTATTCCTCTATAGAGATACTCAGAAGGTGGTTCTATACTTTGTCATAGTTGGAAACCCATTACCCAATAAGCACCGTGGTTTTGATTGTATACTATATATATATAACGTGAGATGCAAGCGTTCTGCTAGATTATTATTTATTTGTTTTAGACACTATTATAATATCAGCGGAGTCTGATATAAAGATGTCTTGGGTTATCATAAGGTAAAAACCATCTGTGCTTATATGTGAATCGGTCTTAAGGTTATCTTTTCTTCCGAAACGTTTTGTAAGTTAAATCAAGTATTGCGGAGTCTCATAACGGAAAAACCCGTTCCGTGTTATACGACATGGTCTTGTGAGATATCTTTTAATTATCAAGCTGTTTTAAAATCATTTACTCACACCAGTTCCATGACTAACCCAGAGTTTATTTTTCTATATTTTCCCTAAAATCTTGGGTGCCCAAATTTGTATGGTTTGTCAAGTAGTTCAGAACTTTACAGATTTACTGGAGGAGCTTGGAGCAGGAAGCTTCAACGATTGATATATAGAGTTTATTTCCACTGTATTGTATATATGTTGTACTCTGACGATGTATGTAATTTCAAATCCAGTTTGTATTTCAAAATAGATAATGTATCTATAATACTTTATCCATTTCATTGTGAGATTCGTGTTTGCTTTGATTTTGTGTATGTTCTTCTTTTTCTTCTATTCTAACTTTTCTATCTTATCTTTTCTCATCCTCTAATTTCTTTCTTCGACACCTGAGTTTTAGCATTCTTTGAGTTGGACTTCGATTGTATTTGGTTTGCTCAAAGTGTATCGAAATTTGGGTCGTCACAATTTGGGTATACCGATTGCCTTAAATTAGGTTTTTTCTGTTCATTTTTATTTGAATGTTTATATGTTTGGAGTTTTTACTTGAATATTTCAGGCTTTTTATACTTGAAGTTTTGTATTTATATGTTTGCATGTGTTGAAATTATGCAAGTTTTGTATATTTATGTTTGCCAAACCATTGATGTATTGGTAAATAAATTTACACTAACTTAATCTGTTTAAATGTCTAATTACCAAAAGTGGGAAAAAAAATTAGAGGACAAAAGAAAAAAGAAATCTAATTTAAAACAACTTCAAAAATTAACTTATTAAAAGAAAAAGAACTTTTCTAATTTAACATAATGTCTATTTCTGTTTGTAGTAAAACAATGCCTATTTCTCTTCCTACATCATACGACTATGAAGATACCTTGGGCATGGGTGATCTATGACTGTCAAACCCATCATCACCAGGAACTCCTACTGATTTCCACATAGAGAGGAAAGAAAGGCACTACGAAGATTTGCATGAGTATGAACTAGAGCAAGAAGAACTTCGAAGACAACAACGAGAATAATAACGATGTGAAGAAAGGCTACATCGACAGAAAAATCGTGCTACCTTCTGTCCTCGGCATCAAAATAACCAAGTGGTAAACGAACAACAGGTCGAGTCTCCAATCATAATGTGTGAGTGTGGGTATGCCGCTATAGAAGATGTTATTTCGATTGGAGTTAATATTGGTTGCCATTATTTTAGATATCGTGATTATCCCGCAGGGTGTACCTTTTGGTTGTGGATTGACCATCGTTTTCCAAGTTGAGCTGCTAGAAAAGGAAAATGAATTACAACATCAACTTACAATGCTGCAAACTCGATTTGTTGGTTTTCAAAATGAAATCATTAGACTTAACGACCATCTTCACGGGCTAAACATTTGAAGACAAAATTAAATTATTGTATCATCTTTGTATCCACCTGTATCTTCTTTGTATCTGTACTGTTTTGTTTTGATGCAGCCATGTAATGTTATGAATTTGTGTTCAGTATCCTTAGTTTCTTGTTTTGGTGAAGCCATGTAATGTTATGAATTTGTGTTAAGTATCCTTAGTTGCTTGTTTTTTGTATTCTCCTGATAATTCAGTTCCAAAAGTTAATGATAATTCAAATCAAAACAATGCTAGTTGTATTTGGCCACACACTGATTTCACCACACTGATTATGTATATTTATAAATTATTAATTTGATTGTTTTATGTATATGTGCAATTTGTTGTGTTTTTATTTCTAATTTAATCAAACCTTACAGGGCATCCCCTGTTCGTGTATTGAAACTGTTAGTGGTATCAAATTTAGACTTACTAGGCCGTGGTAAGATTGTGGCAATGGATAATAAGTATTACATATGGATAGGACTTCCGAGATCGAGTGCAGAATATGTTCGAGGGGTAAAACATTTTCTAATAAATGCATTTCTCATTTATAAAGTAGGTGATTATATGAAGTGCCCCTGCAAAAAATGTGTAGAACGTAATTGGTATTGTGAAAATGTCATATAAAATCATCTTACTTTTAATGGCACTTCTCTATTACATGCCAGGTGGATTTGTGAGGTTTCACAGATGAAACTGATAGGTGTTGATGACCATATAGATTGTGAAAAGGGGGTGCATTTTGAGAATAATTTTGATGTGATGTTCAAATGTGCGAGTAACAAATTTCAAAATCCAGAGGACTTTAAATTAGAACCAAATCCAGGGGCTGTGAAATTTTATCGACATGTTAAATAAGGAAAGCAACCATTATATCCTAAATGCACTAAATTTTCTCGACTAAGTTTCTTCATCAGGCGTTATCATTTAAAGTGTGCTTATGGAATTAACGGGGCTGCATTTGGGGAATTACTAAAGCTGATAAAAGAAGCCTTTCCTGATGCCTAGCTGCCTTTGTCTTCCAACGCTGCAAAGAGTGTCATTAAGGAGTTAGGTCTTGATTACCACAAAATACATGCCTGCCCAAACAATTGCATGTTATATCAGAAAGAGAATAAATATAAAGAGTTTTGTGACATTTGTAGTTTTTCAACGTGGGTTGTAAAAGAAGACATCTCTGATAATAATAATCGAACAAAGTTGATTCTCAAAGTGTCGGCGTACGTTATGAGGTACTTTCTGCTAAGTCCAAGGTTACAAAGGATGTTTATGTGCAATGAATTTTCCAAACATATGAGAAGGCACATAGTGGGACGAAAAGAAAATGGAAAACTAAGCATCCGGCTGATGGCGTGGCAGGGAAGACGATAGATGCTTGCTATCCCAATTTTCCATCAGAAAATCGAAATGTTAGATTGGGTTTAGCAACTGATGGATTTAATCCACATCGTTTAATGAATTCAAGTTATAGTACATGGCCAACTGTGATGGTAAACTACAATCTTCCGGCTTGTTTATGTATGAAACAAGAGAATTTGATTCTTTCAACATTAATATCTGGTCCAGATTCTCCCAAGAACAGTATTGACATATATATGCAGCCTTTAATTGCGGAATTGAAAGCGTTATGGAATGTTGGCATCGAGACTTATGATTCCTTGACAAATGGGAATTTTAATTTACGTGCAAGCATCTTATGGACCATTACTGATTTTCCGGTATATGTCATGTTGTCAGGTTCGAGCATGAAGGGGAAAATAGCGTGTCCAGTAAGCCATTATGAAACTTCTTCAAATTATTTGAAGTATAACAAAAAAAATGTGTTATATGAACGGTAGAAAGTTTCTTGATCCAACACATAATTGGAGGCTGGATAAGAGGAGATTTAATGGTGAAACTAAAATGGGAGCACTCTAGAAATATTATCAGGAACATATATTGAAGAGTTATTGTCGGGGTACAAAAATCAGTTTGGGGATAAGACTAAGAAAACGGGTAAAAGTGGTGGCCCTTTTAAAAAAAGGTCAATACATTTTTGACTTACCATATTGGTGTCATAATCCACTTTGACATAACCTAGGATGCCAAGCATATAGAGAAGAACATATGCGACCAAATATTAGGTACTTTACTTAATATAGGTCGCATGTCAAAGGATGACATAAACGCTCGTTTGGATTTATAGGAGTTAGGCATAAGGAAGGCCCTTCATCCTGTTGATTGTGGTGATGGAAAGCATGTTGAAATCAGAGCTGCAATATTTGATATGACAAATAAAGATAAAGAAATCTTTTGCTTTGTATTGAAGAACGCCAAACTGCCCCACGGTTGTGCCTCAAATGTTAGTAGGTACGTGCACATAAAAGAGAGAATGGTTGTAGGATATAAGAGACATGGTGCTCATTTCATACTCCACTATTTGTAACAATTTTTCATGAAGAAAACGTCAAAACCTGAGGTTGTGTTATCAATGATCAGATTTAGTGCATTCCTTAGAGGACTATGGTCAAGGTTATTGAAATAGATGATATCAAGAGGCTGCAAAATGAAATTGTCAGGATATTTTGTCACTTTGAAACGATTTTTCCATAGGCTTTTATCGATATATTGGTACACTTTCATGTTCATTTATGCAGAGAAATCGAACACAGGGGGCCTGAATACCTTAGATGCATGTATCCGATTGAAAGATATCTAGGAAAGTTGAAATCTTATGTTCGT
The DNA here is from genome assembly GCA_030737875.1 of Allium sativum. Taxonomy (NCBI): domain Eukaryota; kingdom Viridiplantae; phylum Streptophyta; class Magnoliopsida; order Asparagales; family Amaryllidaceae; genus Allium; species Allium sativum. Next base: position 170,497,160 of record CM060923.1, read on the forward strand.
AATGGAAGCAGACCGGAAGGTTCTATTGCAGAAGGCTACTTGGCAGAAGAGTGTGTGACCTTCTGTTCAAGATTTTTAAGTGTTGATGGAGGAACATAAAATAAGTTGACTGATTTTGGAAGATGTCCAACAGATTTGGAATATCATATTAGAACAAAGAAGAATAAAGATGGAAAGATATTCAACTTGAAAGATGCAGATTAGAAGGCAATGCACTGCTATATTCTGTTCAATCCCGGTAATAAGGAAATTGAGAGTTTGGTCGAGTAAGTTCTAATGTTCCTATTTCATTTTCCTTAACTATAAATTATTATCTGCATTTCGTAGTTCTTTGACCTCAATTATTATTTAGGGTTCATCGAGCTTTTGTGGATGGTCTTGCAACTCCAAGAAGATAAAAGAGGGAATGAGCGCATTTCGAAGAGTTATGGAATTGGTTAAAAGAAGAGGTTCTGAAAAAGGAATTATTTCAAGAGACTTTGAGATGTTTGCATTAGGACCTAATCGAGTAGCTAGGAAGTTTACCGGTTATGTAATAAATGGATATAGATTCCCCACAAAACTTAGAGAAGCTCGATGTACCACACAAAATAGTGGCGTATTTTTTACTACCGAAACCACCAGCTTTGCAAGTTTGAAAGATCAAAACCCAATAGTTGGTGATGTCAATTACTATGTATCAATTGAAGAAATTTTTTAACTTGATTAATGGGGAGCTGTGATAACCCCCAAACTCCCGTAGTACGAAAGCAAGGATAATCATTGGAATAAAACATATAAACAATAACAGCAGATTAGAAATATAGAATTATAGCAGATAACGTACATCAAATTACATTGGAAATAATATATCATCAGAGTTACACAGCATAATAAGATCATACTTAGTACATAATACAGTTTTCAACTTAATTTAAAATGTCTGCAGCGGAATCAAACATAATATACTAAATGAATTCTGAACAACATAATAGAAATGGTAGAATCCATCTTCAGCTCCATAGCTATCCAGAATGAGTCTGCTAAAACCTGAATACAAGGATGCCGTGTGGAAAAGAGGGCATCCGAGTTTGCAAAGTGAAAAAAACTACGAGTCAGTCATGGAACTGGTATGAGAAATCTACTTAACCTATTTAATAATAGGGCTAATCACAGGACCACGCCGCTAACGTGGAACGGGTTTACTCCATTGGATTGCCAGTGCATAAATAAAGTAAATCATTAAACAACGCAATGCTTTTTAGAAAAATGAAACCATTATAAGACTCAAGTCCCATCACACAATGCAATGCAACACAAACCAGAGGATAGAGTTTTACCTTATAATGGTTAAAAATGCTTGATACGATAAAACGGATTTGATATTATTATTAGAGTATGTATGTTTTCAAAACCATTTCAATCATAATGTATCAATCATAGACGACATAACTACCATATATTATGTCGCCAAATATAGGTTTACTATCAAAACTGCATGGTGTCGTATTGGAAGTTGGATTTCCATCATGAACCAAGGCAAGGGATCGTCCTTCCCGAATTCGAGACAATATAGCCCATGTCTCAAGACTCAGACTCAGGTGAGCCCTTAGGAGCCACAGGGCTGGTCCACAACTAATGTTAGTGGATTATATATAATTCCTGAACAATACGTCTCCCCTCCCTATGGGGCGTAAATCTGAGCCTTTAGGGACTCAATATCCGAGGTACCTCACTTTCCATCATCCACATAAGTAAAATGCCTGGGCTCCATACCATGACACCACTTCTAGCAAGAAAGAAACGCATGTTCTCCCTTGATCCTTCTCCCGTTTCTGGTTCATACCGGGGTGTAAGGCCCGCGAAGTAACGCTATACCCAAAGCTATGCTAAATAAAGTTGTTCTTTGATTATCAACCACAAGGCTCTGCGTTTCAACAATAAGCCTTGATCATTTGCATCTTGGCATGCCACACTGACAATTCATGCCATGCGACTGATGTCTACCAATATATAACCTCTGAGGTCGTACATCTCAGAGAAGGGTGTTAAGCAAGAGAATAAATTCCCCTCCACCAAATAGAAATCAATCAACACAGAATAAAATCCAATGTCATACATACATCCATTTACAAGTCCGTTTTGGGTCTGAATGAAACCAGAGACACCTTATTCCACGTTTCATATGTCCAATACGGAAGAGAGGCTCTCGCATATCCGGACAATCAACAAGTACATCCGGACAGCTACCACTGTAATCCTTTCAAGGCAGCAACTCCAATCAAAGGCATCAGTAGTCATCCATTCGATGTGAAGATCGCCAGTCTTCAATCGCCGGTCTTCAATCGCCGTCTTCAAATCTTCGACTTCCAGTCGTCGTATAATTACTTGAAATGAGAATTAACTCGGACTTTTCAAATAATTATCGAATATATATAGTTTAAATCATTTCTTTTCATTCCATATCATTTATAATATTTTATAACGATTTATCGCTATATTTATTTATTTAAAAATAGTCATTTTCAATTTAACGGCGCTTCAGGTCATTACACGGTCCTAGTGCTGTTTTCATAAAAATTTATTTACACATTTCTCAAAACTTAACCGTTTGATCTTAGCAAATTTTATATCATTGGAAAGATCTTTCCAAAGCGAACCCAACGGTTCCAGTTTTGGAAAAATACGATGGTCGGATCTTTCAGTATAATCATTTGAAGTTATGATTTCAAATCGAGAACTGTAGCGACACGATTCGTTTTATTTTAATTTTTATATATATATTCGTTTGACGATTTCAAACTATTTTCTCTCTACCATATAATTAACATCATTTTAATGAATCATAATTTCATTAAAATGTAGTTTTTAATGTTAAATTATTTTTACCAATCTTGAATCTCTTTTACATGAAATCTTTCATTGCATTAAAAATGTAATGTTAAATGTTAAAAACCATTTTATTTTAATGTTGATTCCTTTTAAATGAAATCTTGCATTACATGAAAAATGTAATTTTTTATCTTTCTTTTATAACATTAAAAATGTTACCTTTCTTATGTAATCCTTTATTACATTAAAAGTGTAATCTTTTTGTCCATTCTTTTATTACATTGAAAATGTAATCTGTTGTTCATTCTTTTATTGCATTGAAATATGTAATCTGTTGTTCATTCTTTTATTGCATTGAAATATGTAATCTTTTTATCCAATCTTTTATTACATTGAAAAATGTAATCTTTTTATTCAATCTTTTATTACATTGAAAAATGTAATCTTTTTATCCAATCTTTTATTATATAGAAAAATGTAATTTTTTTATTCAATCTTATATTACATTGAAAAATGTAATATTTTTATCCAATCTTATATTACATTGAAAAATGTAATCTTTTCATTCAATCTTATATTACATTGAAAAATGTAATCTTTTAATTCAATCTTATATTACATTGAAAAATGTAATCTTTTGTTCATTCTTGTATTACATTGAAAAATGTAATTTTTCTATTCATTTCTTCTATTACATTAAAAATGTAATCTTTTTATTCATTTCTTTTATTACATTAACATTGTAATCTTTTTATGTTAACACATTTAATAAACAATGCATTTTTTCTAATGATTCATTTACTTTGAAAATGTAAATCTTAATGGTTTCTCAAACACAATAAAATGTGAATTCTTATTGTTACTATATTTTCATTTCAAACCAATGAATATTTTTAATGATTCATTTACATCTAAAAATATAAATTTCAATGTAACACATTTTTATTTAAATAATGATCTTTTTTAAAGTTTCATTTACATTAAACATGTAAATTTCAAAGAAAACCATTTCAAAGAAAACATATTTTATATAACAATGGACATTTTAAAAGTTTTATTTACATTAAAAATGTAAAATCTAATGTAAATACATTTTTATATAACATTGTTTTATTTTAATGTTTCATATACATTAAAAATGTAAATTTTAAAGTAAAGACATTTTTATATATAACAAATGACCATTTTTGACTTACAACAAAATATGAATTTTATGTTGACATATAATGATCATTTTCATATATATATATATATTAATAAATTAATTTTCATATTATTCACACAATTTTATATAACAACATGAATATTTTATAACACAGGAATATTTCAGAAAATTTCGGCAGCATAACGGCAGGGTAATTAAAACCGGCACCGTCCCAAGTACGGCTCCTTGCTCTAATAAGGCCTCGCGGCAATACATGGGTTTTATTTTTCCTAATACAATTTTTTTTCTACACAATTGAATTTTCCACAAACACGATCGATTTCATTTCAATCACCAAAAATCAACCAATTCCACATCACAATACAATCAAGTCGTCCATGGTATATGGACGACGGGTGTCGGGAGTTTCTAAACTCTGTCTGCAACTTATTATAAATTTATTTATTTAATTCAGATTCAGAAATCTTACATTGTTTTTATTTCTCTAAAATTGTAGAAGGCTCTAAAAATTCTGCGGTCTGCTATGAAATGTAGATCTCGAATTTTCAGTCCCAGCGCTTCCCGTTTCATCGAATTTTGTTATCATATGAATAAGATACGATTTTTATAGTGTTAATGACATTATTGGTAATTAAATAATTAAGAAAAACAACCTTCTTCTTCCTCTTAATTATAGGCCATCGAGTTTTTCAGAAGTTTCAAAACTAGGGCTCTAGTTTGGCCGCAACCTCCTTCGTTTCGCGACGATCCAACCGCACCACGTCGGAGAGCTTTGTGCGGCGCCCCTCCACCTGCCACGTCAGCCAACTCGCCGGTCGCAGGTGCATGGAAATTTGCTGCGAAAGGTGCATGTTTGGGAGGTTGGTTCGAGCAATATACGCAACGAGAGATGCTGACATCCATATGGATTTGAAGCTGGTAAAATTATGTACAAAATTCCCTAAAGCTCCATGGAATTTTATAGCGTGGATTGAGATTTGTTGAAGGAGAAATGATGGAGCAATATTCGTCGTTCTTTATATAAGAGGCGTCGGGTTCCGAAGTAAATTAGGGTTTTAATGAATATTTTAATATATATATTATTTAATTATAATTTTAAATTTGCAAGTCATTTGTTTATTGGTCCAGAATCCAAACGAGGCCCAACGGCTATCGCCCCTAACTAATTACCCCTATTCCGGACACAATGGGATATGTTTTGTAGGCCCATTCGACTGTTTCAGTTAGTTATTCTCAAAATTAAAATATAAAACATTAAATTTTAAATTTGAACGTACATTTTAATTTACTGGGCCCACATACTGGTTCCAAAAATTCTCGAAAAATAAATCCAGCTATATTTTGACGATACGGTCCTAATAAAATTAATTTCGTCGAATTTGGAGGCCATTTGAAAAATGGTCATTTATACAGGCTAGATATTATATTAAATTCCATAGCGACTATTCTGAATATTCAACTGGCCATAACTTTTGATTCCCGCTATGAAATTTCAATTCTTCGGATTCGTTGGGAAAGATATTTTTAAATAGATTTAAATATTTTTTGTTTCACCAAAATCCGATTTATTTTGCATCCAATACATTCAGTCAAAGTTCAAATTCAAATTTTCAAACTGTCGCGCTATTTCTATCTCCTTTTAAAATTAAAATAAATATATTCATTCTAACGTTGATTTAAATTAATTTTTAATCGTTATTATTTAAAATAAATTATTTTAACTATTCAAAATTCAATAAAAAATCCAAAATAAAAATTTTAAATTGGTTTTGATTTTCCGGGTTGTTACAATCTCCCCCACTTAAAAACTTGTCGTCCCCGAAAAGGAAACAACAGTAAAGTAGGAAACAAAACGGAAAATGCAAAATATTGTAAATGTACCTTGCACTAGAGCTAGTCAGAGATATCCACTCTGCACCGGGGATAAGCCTGTTTGATGCTATCTTCGGTCTCCCATGTACAGTCTCTGGGATCTACACTACACTTTGACTAGATGGATTCTTTTGTTCCTCAGAACTCGGTTTCTTTGCCAATGATCTTTACCAGCTCTCTTCTTACTGCTAAGCTCGGGGTAATCTCCCAATCTTGATGTGCAGCTTCCTCCACAATCAAGTCTGGATCATGTACATGCTTCCGAAGTTGAGACACAAGGAATACATCATGTACCCCTGGCAACCAGTCAGGCAGCTGAACCCTGTAAGCAAGAGTTCCAATTCTTTCTAGAATAGGGAATGGACCAATGAATCTAGGAGCCAACTTCGCAGTCTTCCCAAAACGAACTACTCCTCTTAATGGAGAAACTCTCAAGTACACATAATCGCCAACAGCAAATTCTAAATCCCTTCTTCTTGAATCTGCGTAACTTTTCTGTGGGCTTTGAGCTGCTAGTAATCGCTTCTTAATGAAATCGACTTTATCTGAAGCTTCGCGAATCATGTTGGGACCCAATACTAGTTGATTTCCTGGTTCAACCCAACATGTGGGAGGTCTACAAGGCCTTCCATACAATGCTTCGAATGGCGACATTTGCAAACTTGCTTGGTAACTTTTATTATAAGAGAACTCAAACAGATGCAAGTGGTCTTCCCATGATCCGCCAAAATCAAGAATACATCCCCGCAACAAGTCTTCCAGTATACGGTTCACCCTCTCAGTCTGGCCATCTGTTTGAGGATGATATGCAGTGCTCAGATTTAACTTTGTCCCCAGCTCATCTTGGAATGCTTCCCAGAATTTACTAGCGAATATCGGATCACGATAACTAATAATGCTACTGGGAACTCAATGTAGTCGAACAATTTCCTTGAAATAAATTTTTGCCAGAATTTGAGATGTTCTAGTAGATCTGACAGGAATAAAATGGGCAGATTTCATGAAACGGTCTACGATCACCCAAATACTGTCATTGCCTTTCCTGGTTCGGGGAAAGCCATCAATGAAATCCATGGAGATTTGATCCCATTTCCAACTTCGAACTTCTAGGGGTTGTAACAAGCCGGCTGGTTTTTGCTGATCACTCATGACTTGATGTCAAGTAGAACTCCTGCTGACATATATGGATATGTCACTTTTCATTGATTTCCACCAGAACATGCGCTTGAGATCATGATACATCTTACTCACCCTTGGATGAATACAAAGCTTGGATTTATGACATTCATCCATCACTTCCCTTCTGAGCTCAGGGTTATTTGGAACACAAATTCGGCCTTTAACCTCATAACTCCCTTGTTATCAATTTGGAAACTCGAGGGTTTGCCTTCCCGAACTCTTTTACTAATTCTCTGAATAAATTCATCACCTTTCAAAGAGCAGATATTTTGTCAATCAACGAAGGTGTGATGATAAGATTAGCAACGACTACATTCTTCCTGTTGAGCGCATCGGCTACAACATTGGCTTTCCCTAGAGTATAAAAGATGTCCAGATCATAGGCTGCAAGAAATTCTAACCAACGTTTCTGCCTCAAATTCAAGTCCCTTTGGGTGAACAGATACTTCAAGGATTTATGATCTGTATATAATTCGAACTTCTCACCCAAAAGATAGTGCCTCCATATTTTTAGAGAAAACACGATGGCCATCAACTCAAGATCATGAGTAGGATATCTCATCTCATGTGGCTTCAATTGATGGCTAGCATAAGCAACAACTTTGTCTCTTTGTATTAATACCGCACCAATACCTTCAATAGAAGCATCTGTCCAAACTTTCAAATCTTGATTACCATCAATAATAGTCAACACTAGAGCAGCGGTCAACCTCAATTTCAGCTCTTGGAAAGCTACCTCACATTTAGGTGTCCGATTAAACTTTGTATGCTTCTTTGTAAGCTTCGTTAATGGACAAGATAGCTTAGAAAAATATTTAACGAATTTTCGATAATAGCCAACCAGTCATATGAAACTTCTGACTTCTGTAGGAGTGCTAGGCTGCTTCCGATCTTGAATGGCTTTGATCTTGTTGGATCCACCGAAATTCCTTCCATCGTCAATGAAAACCAGCAAAAATTTATTTAGGACATCGCGGAATACTCGATTCATCAAATCGACAAAGTAAGCAGGAGCATTGCATAAACCGAACGGCATATCTAACCACTCATAAACTATGTCTGGACCTCTGAAAGCTGTCAAAGGAACACAATCTTCAGCAATACGCAGTTGATGGAAACTTGTAGCTAGGTCCATTATAGAAAATACTTTTTCACCATTCAAAAGATCCAATAAGTCATCTATAAGGGGCAATGGATATTTATTCTTGAGTGCCTACTTGTTTAGATCTCGGTAATCCACACATTCTGAGAGTACCGTCTGACTTTGGGACAAACACTACTGCTGCTCCCCAATTCGAAAAGCTACGCTTGATCAGACCTTTCCACAAAAGCTGTTTAGTTTGATTATAACGTCCCGCATTTTTATCGGTGTGTATTTGAATATTTAAATTAGTTTAAATACTGAATTTGTATTATAAGTGGATTTATATACTAATAAAAATAGAGTTGAACGTATAAAAATACATATTAAATATAATCGAGCCAGAAATATCGCGGTAGTTCGTAATTTAACATTCTGAACTTCAATTGAGTGTACATGATTCATTATAAATCGGATTTCTTCGAAACAAGAAACGTTGGAATCTTTTGAACTGTGTTTTTCTAATAGAAGTGAAAAGCCAAGATTTCGTGTTATAGATTATGAGTTATGTCCAAATCAAATTTCCAAATAGTCGCTATAGAATCATTTATCGACCGTAATTGTTTATTTGATATAACTAGATACCGGTTGCAAATTTGGACAAGATTCTTTTGAGACGTAGTGGTAATTTGATTTTTAGAATTTTGCTGTAATATTTAGTTAATTAAATAAGCAACTTTTTATTTGGATTATTTTGCACCCTATATCAACATTTCGGGGTTTCACAGAATAAGTCAACCTATCGATATTATTATATTTTTGGAATCGTGGCACCTCGCTGGACACGACCGTATTCTTATTTCTGTCCATGGCGGCTCAGGCATGAACAAAATTTTATGTAACACGGTAACTGTAACACCCCGTATTTTCTGTAAACATTAAAGTTACGAATTAAAGAATAATTAATTTCAAATGTGAGAATTAAGGGAAACAGGTTGTGTCATTGCGTTCGTTTGGGAATTCTGCTTGAGATAGAGTCCGAGTTTGCATAAATTGGAATCTGTATGAAGGAGTTATGGCCTTCAAAAGTTTCAGTAAATTAAATAAACAGCTCAGATTAAAGTTCAGAAAAATTGAAATTCAAATTCAAACACAGAAGCGGGTTGGGTGGGAAATTTTCTGCCCAAAGCCAGGTCGACCAGGAGGTCGACCAGGGGGTCGATCAGGGGGTCGACCTCCCCCCATACAGTTCGACCAGGGGATCGACCTGGGGGTCGACCTCCCCCTAGGGTCAAATCTGAAATCTGACCTGTTTTCTCCTGTGATGAATTTCTGTGTCATTAAGGCTTGTGTGGCAAGTTCTGGTTGGTTCTCTTAGATTTGAATGGCTTTGATTTGCTCTAGGTTAATCTGACGGCTCCTATTAAATCAAACTTCTATATAAGAAACCTAAATCTAAACCCTAAAGCCACACAAAAATATTCCTAAGACCGTCATGCTGTCAGTACATAGCCTAGAATAGCCGCCATTCTCATTCAACTAGAAAACAAGTAGGAATTGCAAATCAAATCTAATTCAACTAAGAAAATTCAACGCCTACAACAAAGGAGAGCTATTCAAATCCAGAATACAGATCCCAGAACTCAAGACTAGCCTCATTTTTGTAAGTCCAGTTATCATATAGACCTAAACGATGTTAGAATTGTGACTAAATAACTGGATATAGAACATTGCCTAATGTAAATCTATGCCTATCCTTTTTGTTAAAACTGAATCGATTGAGATTATGGTTCTTATCATGCTAAGTTGTGATCATGTTGTATGTAATTTGATGATAAAAGTTAAATGCTTTGGATCCATATGTTGTACAATTTTCCATTGACATATATGTTGTGTAATTTAGCGATGACATATTATATTTTGGCAAAGACATATCATGTTGAATAAATTGGAGATGACATATTATGTTGTATACTTGGTGATGACATAAATTGGCGATGACATATTATAATTTGGCAATAGCATATCATATTGTGTAATTTGGCGATGACATACCATATTGTATAATTTGGCGATAGATATCATATTGTGTGTAATTTGGTGATGACATTTCATGTCGCATGATTTGGTAATAACACCTATACGTTATATGACAACTTGGGAATTTTTCTATGTTTATGCAAGTTCAACCATGTTCACACATATGACAAAAACTACATGCTAATATGATTAGGTTCATGTTAGATTTGATCCAACCAATTTGCAAAGTTCACAATTACATGCCTAATTTTAAGTTTATGTAGTTCTATGTAAAAACCCTATTTCATGATTCATGATGAGTTGATCTAAATTTGCAAGTTCGTGTATATTGTTCTATGCCAAGTTCATATGATGCATGTGTAGTTATGTCCATATTTTTATGATGTTGGAATTATTACATGTTCCCCTTTTTCCCCTTTTTATGTATAAGTTAGGCTATGTATCGAGTCTAACATTTTATGTGATTTATGTGAACGTTCAGTGGGGGTAACGCTGGGGGAAAAAAATGTAATTAAACATAATTGGCTCATAAATATGTAAATGTTTTATGGCATAAAGTGGTATAAATTTTTATACCTAAAATTATGAACTTGATTTAAAAGGAAAGTGGAGCTTGAATTGAATGACAATAATTTACATATAAAATATAAAGAGGCAAATATGTAAATTTAGAAAAGACGAATATGCCTAACCCGAGGTTATATTGAGTTACGGTGTAAAAATGCCCGGAACCGCCCGACACATCCAGCAACCGTAGCAATATATATCTAATGTGGGAGGTTAGTGCATCGAGCCCAAAAGAACTCGAGGTTAGACTGAGTTGCGGTGTAAAACTGCTCGGACCCGACCGGCATATCCAGTAACTGCAACAATACCTGTCTAATGTGAGTGGTTGGTGCTTTAATAAATGAATTAAAGCTAAGTCAGGAATGGTAGGGTTAAGTTAATTAAGGTAACACTTAACCAATGCAACATGTTAACTAAACTGATGGTGGGGTGAGGTTAACTTGGACACTTAACCAATTTAACATGTTGACTAGGAAACCCTAGTAGCGGGGACACATTTCAGCAGTAACTTACATAGATGTATCATGGTACCCGTAACTAGGCAGGGTGGGGCACGATTACTGGGCTGATTATATACAGTCAAAACAACGGCGGTTGGTGCATCAGTGTAGGTTCCTACGGAGTACGGGCGTGCACGTACTCCAGAGTGGAAAAAGTAGGCATTGGGCATTAGTAGTTATACATTGTGCATCTTGAATCGTATCGGGTTGCAACTATAGGATTTGATACACCCCATAGTGGGACCATCACAGGTATCTACAATCGAATGGGGTCGTAGGACACAAGTAGTAAATGCGTGCGAGTAGGAGCCGATCAATGAAAAGGGATCACTGGGTTTTGAACTCACGATAATGATTGAAATATCTAGTAGGTGTAGAGAATATGGACATGAGTGTGATAGTATGATTAGTTTATCTTGCCCTGTTTATCTTACCTTATCCTTTGTTACCTTATTTCCTTGTTATTGTCCTATGTCCAGCTTATTCATGTCATGGTTCTCTTATCAGTTTACATGTTGAATAATCACTAGACTTACCAGACTTATGTCTGACCCATTTTCTTTTGCTCTCTTTTCGTCTGTTCCCCCCAGGTAACCAGGGAGGGAATAGCTTAGCTTAATTTGGACCGTTCATTTTTCCAAGCTTGAAGACTCTGTGATGTATAGCTTGGAACCTCTTACCTTTGGCTATGGCTTTGGACACACTACTACTTGGGGATTTATGCAGTTTTATTTGGTTTTATGCTTCTTTATGTAATAATCAAGACAGAGATTTTGATGTAATGATTTGGAGTTGGTTTGAAACAGTTTGCTGTAATGCTTTGTTATGAACCACGTTCGAAATAAAGTTAGTTTTTTTTCGCTACTTATATATATATCTGTCTTGTAAATTATCTGTGTCTTTTACCTATAATGCTCCACCAAAGTTAAGGCATTCCCTTTGTGAGTGACCTTAACGGAGGTGGGGTGTTTCACTTGGTATCAGAGCAAAGGTTTACCAGATCAGTTTTTTTTTGAAAACTATTTTTCAAAAAGAGATATAACGAAGCAATTTTCAAGAAAAAGTGTTTTATTTTGAAAAAGGTATAATCCCCCAAAGCCATATGCACTATCTTTCTATTCTTTTTTTTGAATCTTTCCTTTTTCGTTTCAGCATGTCTGGGGATCTTAACCTTCCAGAGGGCGTGCTGGTACCAGGCTGGTTTAGAAGGTACCTAGAGGCTAGGGCCAATGCCGCAGGCCCAGCAGACGTTCCTCCTCTCCCAACTGCAGCAGTTCCTCCTCCTCCGTGTGCAAATGATTTCTCAAAAATATGTAGGGACTTTCGAGCCATGGGTGGAAAGAACTTCAATGGAAATGAATCCTTTGTGGAAGCAAGAAACTGGCTCAAAGAAACTAAGGATTTGTTTGATATCTTCGAAATGCATAGTAGAAAGAAGATACAGTTGGCCGTATGGTTGCTCAAAGACGAAGCTTCCTATTGGTGGGAAGTTACTAACGCTGAAAGACCAATTGAAACTTGGATGGATTTTAGAATGAGGTTTGAAATGAAATTCCTCTCACAAGCTGAACGAAGACTACAGATGGAGAAGTTCTTAGCTCTCAAACAGGGGAGTATGTCGGTCAAGGAATACGTTAACCAATTCAATCAGCTGGCTAGGTTCGGATTGGAGATAGTGAACACTCCACATAAGAAGGCTCTCTGTTTTGTTAAAGGATTGAATGAGCAGCATAGCTATGTCCCATATACATTTGGGTGTGACTTACGAGAGGTTGGTGGACATGGCACTGTTACAAGAAGAAGAAAAGGCTGGCAAGAAAGAGACGAAGGTGGAAGTACCTCAAGATAAGAAAGGGGAAGGATCATAGAGCAAGAAGACAGATTCCAAGAAGTGCGGGAAGAACAACAAACCCCGTGACAAGAGGAAGTGTAACTTTTGTGGCATTCCTAGACATCTGGTTAAGGACTGTAGAAAGAAGAAAAGGAAGATGGGTGGCTGTTTCCGTTGCGACGAGACGGGACACATGGCTAGGGACTGCCCAAGAAATTAAGGGCAAGGGCAGAGAGCTGGATCTACTTCTGGAGGGCAGGTTCATGCTCTCATGGCACCTCTGCAAAAACGAGGTAGAAATGTTTCTGTTGAGAGTTTAGTTTATCTTTTTCATCATCTTATTCGTACACTCTTTGATTCTGGCGCATCGCACTCTTTTATATCTACTGCTTTAGTTGAATCTCTGCACCTAGACACTAGTTTAGTGGAGGACCCCTTGTTTGTTTCAGATCCAATTGGGGGCTCAACTTATTTGTCAATGATTTGTTTGGATTTGGAAATTTCTATACTAAGTGTGGGGTTTAGATGCAATGCCTATGTTTTGGGCTTCACGGGCTATGGGTTAATTGTAGGCATGGATTGGCTATCCAGCAATGGTGCTGTCCTCAATTGTGAAAAGTGAGTGGTTAGACTCATGACTCGCCTCAGTAACACTCTCGAAATTTCTTGTAATCCTATGAACTCTGTTATGCTTAGCTATCTAGAATCTCTTGATGCGTCTATTGAGAACTTGTAGTCTGTTAGAGTAGTCTGTGAATACTCGGATGTCTTTGAAGAGGTGAAGTGGTTACCTCCGAAGCGGGAGATAGACTTCCGCATATACCTCGTTGATAATGAAAAACCCATTGCTTTACCCGTTAGACACATGGCTCCAAGGAAGAGGAAAGAACTCAGCAAGCAAGTTAAAGAGTTACTTGAGAAGGGGTTTATAAGGCGGAGTATTTCTGAAAGGGGTGCTCTAGTAGTGTTCGCAACTAAAGCGGACGGTTCGCTTCACCTATGCATTTATTATAGGGAGCTAAACAAGCTGACCAAGAAGAATATGCACCCACTCCGAAGAATAAATGATTTGTTCGATCAGCTTATAGGTACATCGGTTTTCTCCCAACTAGATCTAGCTACCGGGTTTCATCAGCTAAGAGTGGCTGAAGACAGTATTGATAAGACCGCGTTCAGAACCCCGGACGGTTTCTTTGAGTGGCTTGTCATGCCTTTCGGCTTGACAAATGCACCCGCTTATTTCGTTGACTTGATGAGCAGGGTGTTCAGGCAGTTCCTTAATAAGTTTGTGGTAGTCTTCGTAGATGACATTTTGATTTTCTCAAAGAGTGAGGAAGAGCATGCTCAGTATTTGAAAGAAGTCATGGACACTCTTCGAGCACATCAGTTGAAAGCCAAGTTCTCCAAATGCCATTTTTAGAGAAAAGAAGTGAGATTTCTTGGACATGTATTATCCAAGGAAGGGTTAGCTGTGGACCCTGCGAAAGTAGTTGCGGTGCAAGATTGGAAGGTTCCACAGAATGCGACCGAAGTCCGAAGCTTCCTCGGGCTAGTGGGCTTTTACAGAAAGTTCATCAAAGACTTTGCGAAAATCTCAGCTCCGCTTACAAAGTTGACGAAGAAGAACCTAACTTTCAATTGGGATTTGGATTGCGATATTGCTTTCCAACGATTAAAGAGGGCTCTAGCAACAGCCCCAGTTCTGACATTGCCGGATGGGAGCAAGATGTTTACCGTATACACGGACGCCTATGGTACGGGACTAGGTGCTGTCTTTATGCAAGAGGGGAAGGTAGTAGCTTATGGAGGCAGACAGTTGAAAGTACCTGAGAAAAACTACCCAACGCACGATCTAGAATTGGCTGCCATCGTCTTTGCGCTTAAGTCTTGGCGCCACTATTTCCTAGGTGAGAAATTTGAATTGTATACTGACCATAAATTGTTTAAGTACCTATTCTCGTATAAAGATCTTAACTTGAGGCAACAAAGGTGGATGGAATTCTTGGCATCCTACGATTTCGAGATTTCCTATACCCTTGGCAAGGGTTTTGTAGTAGCAGACGCCTTGAGTAGAAAGAAGCTGACCTTAAGCCCCATCTTTGTCGAAAGGAAGAGCTTGGAGTACATAGCCAATTTTTACTTTAGACCCTCCATCGATCATGTGACTGGTTTGTTAGCATCACTAGAGGTGCAGCCTACTCTTTTGGACTCAATAGGATCCGCGCAACGTGAAGACCCTCAGCTAGTTGATGTGATGGATAAGCTAATTAGGGGTGAAACTTCTGGTCACCTCAATAGATACTCCATCGATGATAAGGGTTGGTTAAGGCGGGATGGAAGGCTATGTGTACCACAAGCAAGGGATTTAGTGAAGAAGGTTCTCGAAGAGGCACACCATTCCAAGTTGACCATACACCCAGGTGGAGACAAAATGTATAAAGACGTAAAAAGAGTTTTCTTTTGGAATGGAATGAAGAGGGATATAGAAGAATTCGTCTCTAAGTGCTTAATATGCCAGCAAGTCAAGGCGGAGCAAAAGAAGCCTGGTGGTTTGCTTCATCCTCTAGAGGTCCCATAGTGGAAATGGGATAGCATTTCAATGGACTTTGTCGATGGGCTGCCTAGGTCAAGAAGGGGCAATACCAGTATTTGGGTAATAGTGGACAGGCTCACAAAAAGCGCTCACTTTATACCTATTAAAAGTAGAAGGTCTGCCCCATCTTTAGCATCCATTTATCTTAAAGAGATAGTTCGACTCCGTGGGATACCCTCCAGCATTGTGAGTGACCGAGATCCTATCTTTACGAGCTAATTTTGGAAGAGCTTGCAAGAGGATGTAGGCACACAGCTATGCTTAAGCACGACCTATCACCCCCAAACCGATGGTCAGACGGAAAGGGTGAACAGAGTATTAGAAGACTTCTTGAGATTATGCGTTCTTGACTTCGGAGGAACATGGGAGGATCATCTTCCTTTGGTAGAGTTTTCCTACAACAACAGCTACCAAGCCACCATAGGCATGGCACCCTTCGAAGCTTTATATGGAAGACCGTGTCGGTCACCAACTTGTTGGTGGGAGTCTACAGACAAGCTCATACTCGGACCAGACATGATTAGAGAAACTTCAGAGAAAGTGGAGTTGATACGAAGAAGAATGAAGACTGCCAAGATAGAAAGAAGTCCTACGCAGATAAAAGAAGGACCGACCTTGAGTTTGAGGTTGGAAACAGGGTCTTCCTTAAAGTATATCCTTTGAGGAACGTCGTTCGCTTCGGATCCGCAGGAAAGTTGGCACTAAGATTTGTAGGGTTGTTTCCTATCGTTGAGAAGATTGGAAAAATGGCTTGCAGAGTAGAGCTGCCTGGAAGATTAGCTGGAGTTCATAATGTCTTTCACGTTTCTCACCTACGGAAGTGCTTACATGAGTCTGCGGAAGTGGTGGAACCAAGCATATTAGAGGAAGTAGAAGTAGAACGCGAAGCGACTGTGAGAAAAGTTCCAACTCATATCTTGGGTACAGAATTCAAAAAGCTACGCAACCGCGAAGTCAAACTTGTTAAAGTTCAATGGAGTGACACTGAGAAGACGCGACTTGCGAGACTGAGGCCAAGATACGCGCAGCCTACCCTTTTCTTTTTGAGGGTACATCTTTGATGTCTTTTTCCTTAAGTTTGTTCATGTTCGTATCTTTTTTTAAAAGTATCTCCTCGGTGCTATTCTTGATCCTTAGGTAGAAACCAATGGATGTAAACATGTATTTGAAACATGTTATGATTGATGGTTGCAAGTGGTTGCAAGTGGTTGCTCGTGGATGCATACACACACACATTAGGTATTGTAATAACCCGTATTTTAAATAACATGATATGACATAAAACAAGGCAGAATTAAATAATAAAATCTGAATCAAGGGAAACGGGCTATGCCATTGCGTTCGTCTCGGAAAAATACGCGAAATAGAGTCCGAGTTTTTGAGAATCGGAGTCCGTATGACCCAGTTATGGCCCGTCAAAGTTTTCAGAAAATTCAAGGTTTAAAAACAGATTCAAATTCAAATAATTTCACCAGGCAGGGTAGGCGGGAAAATTTCCCGCCACCAACCCAAGTCGACAGGGGTGTCGACTTGGGTGTCGACACACCCAGGGTGGTGTCGACTGCCCAGTCGACACGGATGGTCGACCCAACCTGCCTGGGTGCATCTGGCTTGTTTCTTGGACATGGCTTAATGCTAGTGACGGTTTTGGATGGCTCAGATCTGAAATAGGGTTAATCCTAGGGTCTAAACTATCCTAAACATCTATAAAAAGGACCCTAACCCTACCCTAAACACTCATAATTCAATCCTATAACCAAACTATGTCCAAATGCTCACTCATGGCCTCCACCCTCTTGTCATGATCTCTCCCTTCATGCATATGAGAGTTTCCATGTTCATTTGAGTGATTTAAGCTTGAATGAGAGTTTCTAAGCTTCATTCAAAGCAAAAGTTTCAACCTTTCCTCTTTAAAGCAAGGATTTTTCTCAAGGGTTTTCATAAGAGCTTATTTTGGGTGTTGTAGAGTACTAAGTGGCTTCGTCTCAATCTAATTTAATATTGATTAGTCTTCATAGCATTGTAAGCATATTTCTACTCTTGTATTTTAACTATGAAGTTAATATGTTATGTTGCAAGTTGAGTTTGTGGTTAATCATGATATGTGCTTTGATCTTATGATGTTATGCATAAGCTTACTCTATGCATGTTAGTAAAGTCACTACCTTGGCTTTATGCATAGAAAGGTATGATCTTTGGTTGGAAATGTTGCATGATGCAACTTTGAAACTCTCATAATCCTTGTGTTAACATGCATATAATGTTATATGCATGTCACTAGTCCTTATCTCATGCTATCTATGGCCATGTTCCACCTATTTGCCAAGTTTGATGTTATGCATGCATATGAACCTTATGCAAGTTGAAACCTTGTTATGCATGCATATGAACCTTATGCAAGTTGAAACCATGTTATGCATGCATATGAACCTTATGCAAGTTGAAACCATGTTATGCATGCATGTGAACACTATGCAAGTTAAAATCATGTTATGCATGCTTGTGAACATTATGCAAGTTAAAATGATGTTATGCATGCTTATGAACATTATGCAAGTTGATAACATGATATGCAAGTTTATGATCACATCTTTGTCTCATATGCCACCATGTTTAACTTGTGGCCAAACCTTATCACTTATGCCCAACTTGTCATGTTATCTTGTTTCTCCCCTTTTATGATCTATTTGCGCTTATGCGAGTTTATATGCGATGGGGTAACGTTATGGGCAAACTAAAATGATAAGAAACATGATTTGAAAGTATGACATGAAAATATGGCATATGAGTATGCTTGAACATGAACTTGGACATGACTTCTAGAAAACATGAGAATGGCCAACTCGAGGTTGGGTTGAGCTTGTAGCATAAACCTACCCGGAACCGACCGGCTTAACTAGTGGCTACAAGCAATAGGACCCAATGTGAGTAGTTGGTCATGTTGCACGTGAAACCCGAGGTTAGACTAAGTTGTGGTGTAAACCTACCCGGACCTGCCCGGCCTAACTAGTAACCACAACAAGGTGTAATGTGAGAGGTTGGGTGCATTAAATTAATTAATGCCACATGGTAGGGTTAAGTCATGGACCGCTTGAATACTTAACCAATTAAACACGATGGGTTGGTAGGGTTAAGTCATGAACCTTGGGTACACTTTACCAACTTGGTACTTGAATGGGTTGGGTTAACCACATTTAACCCATTAAGGAAACCCTAGTTACGTGGTCCTTTGCACCAGTAACCCTCTTGGTTGTATCATGATACCCTAGGGACTAGGCTAGGGAGGGACACGATTACTGGGATGCCATGTAAGCGACCAAAACGACGGCTGAGTAGGTGCGCCGGTGTAGGTTCAGGCGGGCCATAGTCGTGCACATGGTCCGGAGTTGAAAAAGCAGGCACGGGCACCAGTAGGTTTAGACTGTGCGTGCTTGATTTGTGTCAGTGGTTGACACCCTAGGACTTGATACACCCTAGGGTGGACCTAGCACAGTTTAGCTACACTTCGTGGTTGGGCCGTATGACACCGACACTTGACGAGTTAGGCTTTAGGGAGCCGATCGACTAGACCGTGCTAGTTGGACCTTGGTTTAGGTCATTCATGATGTTGGGCCAAACTTGGGCCTGGGGATCACTTCTTGTTTACACTTGACATGACTTGTAATATTAGTACACTTGGTGCAAACCTCAACCTTGTATATGCGGTGCCACACTTGATCTACCTTGTTGACTTTTCACCATGCCAGTTATCATCCTATGACTCATCCTTGTTTACATGTACAGTTAACTTTATTAGTTGTTATACAATAGTAGGTAGGACTTACCAGTCTTTTGACTGACCCATTTTCTTTCGCCTCTTTTCTTTCGTTTCCCCCCCCCAGGTTTACAGGGTGGGAATACCGGTACTTAGCTTGGATCTTAGCCACTTTTCTTGGATAGCTCATGTATGCTTTGGACTTGAGCTTGCTATGGTTTTCTACTTTGGGGATAGCTACTTTATGTTTTCCTTTTCAGTTTCCAGTTTTTTGTTTCTAGACTTTGTTTATGGAAAATAATGATCAAGTACTGTGTTGTAACTTAACTTATGGTTTTGATATGCTAGTTTTTATCCGCTGCTATATTTACTCTGTTTTTTTTATTTACATGTTCTGTCTTGTGATATCTACATGCATGTTTACCTAGTTCAACGCCCCTCCAAAGCCGGTGTCCTTGCGAGAGCGGCACTGGCGGAGGTGGGGTGTTACATTTGGTATCAGAGCATAAGGTTTACGAGATTTGAGCAAAAAGGGGTTTAAAGTAACTTTTAAAAGCTATTTTCAAAACCAATTAAGTGTTTTCCAAAGAAAAGTCTAGTTTAATTTGAAAGGCTATCCCCCAAGAGCCATTAGCACTATCCTTCGTTTCCTCGTTCTAAATCTATCTTTTCCTTTTTCAGCATGACCGATCTCAATCTTCCGGAGGGAGTCACCATTCCCGGATGGTTCCGGAGATACTTGGAAGCTAGGGCCAACAATGAAGTTCCAGCAACCACTCCCACTATCACTGAGGTTCCACCCCCTCCTCCTCCTCCTCCTCAACAACCACAAGCCGATTTCGCCAAGGTTTGCAAGGACTTCAAGGCAATGGGTGGCAAGAATTTTATTGGGACAGAGACTTTTGTGGAGGCAAGAAATTGGTTGAAGGAAACCGAAGATCTCTTTGCCATCTTTGATATAGAGGACCGTAGGAAGGTTCTGTTGGCGGTTTGGCTACTAAAGGAGGAAGCTGCTTACTGGTGGGAGGTCACCAATGCTACTAGGCCCGTAGAAACCTGGGCCGACTTTAGGGCAAGGTTTGGGCTTAAGTTTCTATCATCTGCAGAAGGGAATTTACAACTAGAGAAGTTCATAGCTTTGAAGCAAGGAGACATGACAGTGAGAGAGTATGTGAATAAGTTCAACCAGCTTGCCCGATTCGGTTTGGACATGGTCAATACTCCCGAGAAGAAGGCTCTACGTTTTGCACGAGGGTTAAATGAGCCATTACAAGGTCTAGCCATGTCACACATACCCATGGGGGCCACTTTCGAGAACCTAGTAGACATGGCATTGCTACAGGGAGAGGATAAGAATGGGAAGAAAGAATTCAAACCCAATGAGACTCAGCCCAAGAAGACAGACTCCAAGTGGGGAGGGAATCAGAGTAATCAGAACAACAAGAACAACAAGGGCAACAAGAACAAGGAAAAGGACACAAGAAAGTGCAACTTCTGTTGGATTGTTGGGCACATAGTCAAGGACTGTAGGAAGAAGAAAAGGAAATTGGGCGGGTGCTTTCACTGTGGAGAGACGGGACATTTTAGCAAGGATTTCCCTAGGAAGCAGGGGCATGGACAGACTCAGCGTGCAGGTTCATCTGGAGGGCAAGTGCATGCTCTCAACACCGCTCTAGTTCAGGACCGAGGTACTATTTCTGTGGAAAGTCTTGTTTATATTTCTGGTTTTCCTGTTCGCACTTTGTTTGATTCTGGCGCATCGCATACCTTTATTTCTTCTGATATTGTTGAAAGTTTGCACCTAAGTACTAGTCTTGTTGAGGATCCCGTTAGTGTTTCAAATCCGATTGGGGGTTCAGCCCATTTATCTATGATCTGTATGGATTTGAGGATTTCTATCTTGACCGTAGAATTCTCGTGTGATGCTTATGTTCTCGGGTTCACGGGATACGGGTTGATCTTGGGCATGGATTGGTTGTCCAGCTATGGAGCCATTCTCGATTGTGAGCATAGGGTGGTGAGACTCATGACTCGCCTTGGTAATACCCTAGAGATTTCTTGCAACCCGCTAGATCCCGTCATGCTATGTTATCTTGAATCTCTTGACTCGTCCATCGATGATCTACAATCTGAAAGGGTGGTTTGAGAATACCCTGATGTCTTTGAAGAAGTTAAGGGGTTACCCCCTAAGCGAGAGATAGATTTCCGCATTTATCTGGTTGATAATGCTAAGCCAGTCTCCTTACCAGTTAGGCACATGGCCCCGCGTGAAAGGAGAGAGCTCAGTAAGCAAATCAAGGAGCTACTTGAGAAGAATTTTATTAGGCGAAGCATTTCCGAATGGGGTGCTCCTGTGGTGTTCGCTACTAAGGCGGACGGCTCGCTTCGTCTATGTGTTGATTATCGAGAGTTGAACAAGCTGACCAAGAAGAATAGGCATCCATTACCGAGGATAGATGACCTCTTCGACCAGCTTGTTGGTGCTTCTGTTTTCTCTCAGCTTGATTTAGCCACCGGATTTCATCAGCTTAGAGTGGCCGAGGACAGCACTGATAAGACTGCGTTTAGGACTCCAGACGGATTCTTTGAATGGCTAGTCATGCCATTCGGCTTGACTAATGCACCCGCCTACTTCGTAGATTTGATGAGTAGGGTGTTCAGGGAGTTCCTTAACAAGTTTGTTGTTGTCTTCGTGGATGATATTCTGATCTTCTCAAAAGACGAGGAAGAACATGCTAGACACCTCAAGGAAGTGATGGATACGCTTAGAGCCCATCAGTTGAAAGCCAAGTTCTCCAAATTCCACTTTTGAAGAAAGGAAGTCCGGTTTCTTGGGCATATAGTTTCTAAGCAGGGTATAGCTGTGGATCCCGCGAAAGTGGTTGCAGTTCAAGAATGGAAGACTCCTAAGAATGCAACCGAAGTGCGAAGCTTTCTCGGTCTGGCAGGCTACTATAGGAAGTTCATTAGAGACTTCACTAAGATTTCGGCCCCTCTCACTAGATTGACGAAGAAGAACTTAGTCTTTGCGTGGGACTTAGAGTGTGAGCTTGCTTTTCAAAGGCTCAAGAGGGCCCTTACCACAGCTCCAGTTTTGGCATTACCCGATGGCGGTAAGATGTTTATTGTGTATACCGATGCATGTAGCATGGGGTTAGGCGCTGTTCTGATGCAGGAGGGAAGAGTGTTATGTTATGGGGGTAGGCAACTCAAAGTTCATGAGAAGAACTATCCCACTCATGACTTGGAGTTAGCGGCGATTGTCTTTGCACTCAAGTCCTGGCGCCACTATCTTCTAGGCGAAAGGTTTGAGTTGTACACTGATCACAAATCACTCAAGTATCTCTTCTCGCAGAAAGATCTGAATCTTAGGCAGCAAAGGTGGATGGAATTCTTGGCATCATATGACTTCGAGATAGCTTATACCCCTGGCAAGGGTAATGTTGTGGCTGATGCACTAAGCAGAAAAAGGTTGACTTTGAGTCCCTTGTTTGTTGAGATGAAGAGCCTAGAGTTCCTAGCAACCTTTGATTTCACGACAGCTGTTGAGTCGATGATAGGGTCGTTAGCATCTCTCGAGCTTAGACCCACACTTCTTGATCAAGTAGGGACTTCGCAGAAGGAAGACCCATAGATAGTTGAGATCATGGATAGGTTGATTCGTGGCGAGACGTCTAGTCACCTTGCTAGATATACTGTTGATGACAAGGGTTGGCTAAGGCGTGATGGAAGACTCTGCGTTCCACAAGTGGGAGATTTGGTGCATAAAGTTCTCGAAGAAGCACATCACTCAAAGATGACTATACATCCTGGTGGAGATAAGATGTATAGGGATATGAAGCGCATTTTCTTTTGGCCTGGAATGAAGAAGGATGTGGCAGAGTATGTTTCAAAGTGCATGGTGTGCCAACAAGTGAAAGCTGAGTCGAAGAAACCAGGTGGGCTATTACATCCATTGGAGGTCCCGCAATGGAAGTGGGAGAGCATCTCTATGGACTTTGTGGATGGATTGCCTAGATCAAGAAAAGGGAATACGAGCATATGGGTCATAGTTGATCGACTTACGAAGAGTGCTCACTTTATCCCAGTAAAGAGTAAAAGGACTGCATCATGGCTGGCGTCTGTTTATCTTCGAGAAATAGTGAGATTGCATGGAGTTCCTTCTAGCATAGTCAGCGATCGTGATCCAATCTTCACTAGCCAATTCTGGAATAGTTTGGAGGAAGCGATGGGTACACAATTGAATCTAAGTACAGCCTATCACCCCTAGACGGATGGCCAAACCGAAAGGGTGAATAGAGTGCTAGAAGACCTTCTGAGGCTTTGTGTTCTTGATTTTGGTGGCACTTGGGAAGACCACCTTCCTCTTGTGGAGTTTGCTTACAACAATAGCTATCAAGCTAGCATAGGGATGGCACCATTTGAAGCTTTATATGGGAGGCCGTGTAGGTCACCATCTTGTTGGTGGGAGACAACAGATAAGCTTGTACTTGGGCCCGATATGATACGAGACACATCCGAGAAAGTTGAATTGGTGAGAAGACGGATGAAAGCGGCCCAAGATAGACAGAAATCCTATGCTGATAAGCGAAGGACAGATTTGGAGTTCGAAGTTGGAGACATGGTTTTCGTGAAGGTTTCTCCTTTGCGTAATGTGGTTCGCTTCGGAGCAATTGGGAAGCTGGCACCCAGATTCGTAGGACCCTTCCCTATCATAGAGAGAGTTGGGAAGATGGCTTATAAAGTGCAATTGCCCGAGAAGCTGTCCGGAGTGCATAATGTCTTTCATGTCTCGCATCTCCGAAAGTGCCTACATGAGTCCGCTGAGGTGGTTGAACCTAGCATTCTTGAAGACGTGGAGGTAGAGAAAGAGGCAACCTTGAGGAGAGCTCCGATTCGTATCTTGGGAACGGAGATCAGAAAGCTAAGGAATCGAGAGGTCAAATTGGTGAAGGTTCAGTGGAGTGAAGCCGAAGAGGATGCAACTTGGGAGGCAGAGGAGAAGATGCTTGGGCTTTATCCATTTCTTTTTGAGGGTACATTCTCGATCTCTTTTCCTCTTTAGCATATCTTTCTTTTGCTATCCATGTTTATCCTGTTTATCTTGTAACTTTGTCAATCTTGTCATGAGAACCTTAGGTAGAAACCCCTTGGATGAAACATGTATTTGAAACATGTTATGCTTGATGGTTGCAAGTGGTTGCAAGTGTTTGCAAGTGGATACTCGTGGATGCATGATACACATTAGGCACTAAGATCGGCTCACACACTTTCATATTGCATATGCATGAGTGCTTATACTTATTCATGGCTGAAACTTGTTATGCTATCACATGGATGTCGCATATGGATGAATGTTATGTGCACTCATGTAGAGATTATAAAATTATGTTAGGAATTTGCATACATATGGACTCATTTCACCAACATACTTTGCATTAAGGAGGTTTACTGAATCAGTAACCCCCTGATTTTCGCATTAGATAAGTACATATACACACACCTTTGCATATAATCATACGGCTTTTAGAATTTGTTAAGGACAATGGTTGCTCGTGGATGATGTTGTGAGTAGATGGATGATGGATGGTAGGATACATTCTTCCTAACTTAGAGATTTCGGGGACGAAATCCTTTAAGGAGGGGAGAATGTAATAACCCGTATTTTAAATAACATGATATGACATAAAACAAGCAAAATTAAATAATAAAATCTGAATCAAGGGAAACGGGCTATGCCATTGCGTTCGTCTCGGAAAAATACGCGAAATAGAGTCCGAGTTTTCGAGAAACGGAGTCCGTATGACCCAGTTATGGCCCGTCAAAGTTTTCAGAAAATTCAAGGTTTAAAAACAGATTCAAATTCAAATAATTTCACCAGGCAGGGTAGGCGGGAAAGTTTCCCGCCACCAACCCAAGTCGACAGGGGTGTCGACTTGGGTGTCGACACACCCAGGGTGGTGTCGACTGCCCAGTCGACACCCCTGTCGACACGGATGGTCGACCCAACCTGCCTGGGTGCATCTGGCTTGTTTCTTGGACATGGCTTAAGGCTAGTGACGGTTTTGGATGGCTCAGATCTAAAATAGGGTTAATCCTAGGGTCTAAACTATCCTAAACATCTATAAAAAGGACCCTAACCCTACCCTAAACACTCATAATTCAATCCTATAACCAAACTATGTCCAAATGCTCACTCATGGCCTCCACCCTCTTGTCATGATCTCTTCCTTCATGCATATGAGAGTTTCCATGTTCATTTGAGTGATTTAAGCTTGAATGAAAGTGTCTATGCTTCATTCAAAGCAAAAGTTTCAACCTTTCCTCTTTAAAGCAAGGATTTTTCTCAAGGGTTTTCATAAGAGCTTATTTTGGGTGTTGTAGAGTACTAAGTGGCTTCGTCTCAATCTAATTTAATATTGATTAGTCTTCATAGCATTGTAAGCCTATTTCTACTCTTGTATTTTAACTATGAAGTTAATATGTTATGTTGCAAGTTGAGTTTGTGGTTAATCATGATATGTGCTTTGATCTTATGATGTTATGCATAAGCTTACTCTATGCATGTTAGTAAAGTCACTACCTTGGCTTTATGCATAGAAAGGTATGATCTTTGGTTGGAAATGTTGCATGATGCAACTTTGAAACTCTCATAATCCTCGTGTTAACATGCATATAATGTTATATGCATGTCACTAGTCCTTATCTCATGCTATCTATGGCCATGTTCCACGTATTTGCCAAGTTTGATGTTATGCATGCATATGAACCTTATGCAAGTTGAAACCATGTTATGCATGCATACGAACCTTATGCAAGTTGAAACCATGTTATGCATGCATATGAACCTTATGCAAGTTGAAACCATGTTATGCATGCATGTGAACACTATGCAAGTTAAAATCATGTTATGCATGCTTGTGAACATTATGCAAGTTAAAATGATGTTATGCATGCTTATGAACATTATGCAAGTTGATAACATGATATGCAAGTTTATGATCACATCTTTGTCTCATATGCCACCATGTTTAACTTGTGGCCAAACCTTATCACTTATGCCCAACTTGTCATGTTATCTTGTTTTTCCCCTTTTGTGATCTATTTGCGCTTATGCGAGTTTATATGCGATGGGGTAACGTTATGGGCAAACTAAAATGATAAGAAACATGATTTGAAAGTATGACATGAAAATATGGCATATGAGTATGCTTGAACATGAACTTGGACATGACTTCTAGAAAACATGAGACTGGCCAACTCGAGGTTGGGTTGAGCTTGTAGCATAAACCTACCCGGAACCGACCGGCTTAACTAGTGGCTACAAGCAATAGGACCCAATGTGAGTAGTTGGTCATGTTGCACGTGAAACCCGAGGTTAGACTAAGTTGTGGTGTAAACCTACCCGGACCCGCCCGGCCTAACTAGTAACCACAACAAGGTCTAATGTGAGAGGTTGGGTGCATTAAATTAATTAATGCCACATGGTAGGGTTAAGTCATGGACCGCTTGAATACTTAACCAATTAAACACGATGGGTTGGTAGGGTTAAGTCATGAACCTTGGGTACACTTAACCAACTTGGTACTTGAATGGGTTAGGTTAACCATGTTTAACCCATTAAGGAAACCCTAGTTACGTGGTCCTTTGCACCAGTAACCCTCTTGGTTGTATCATGATACCCTAGGGACTAGGCTAGGGAGGGGCACGATTACTGGGATGCCATGTAAGCGACCAAAACGACGGCTGAGTAGGTGCGCCGGTGTAGGTTCAGGCGGGCCATGGTCGTGCACATGGTCCGGAGTTGAAAAAGCAGGCACGGGCACCAGTAGGTTTAGACTGTGCGTGCTTGATTTGTGTCAGTGGTTGACACCCTAGGACTTGATACACCCTAGGGTGGACCTAGCACAGTTTAGCTACACTTCGTGGTTTGGCCGTATGACACCGACACTTGACGAGTTAGGCTTTAGGGAGCCGATCGACTAGACCGTGCTAGTTGGACCTTGGTTTAGGTCATTCATGATGTTGGGCCAAACTTGGGCCTGGGGATCACTTCTTGTTTACACTTGACATGACTTGTAATATTAGTACACTTGGTGCAAACCTCAACCTTGTATATGCGGTGCCACACTTGATCTACCTTGTTGACTTTTCACCATGCCAGTTATCATCCTATGACTCATCCTTGTTTACATGTACAGTTAACTTTATTAGTTGTTATACAATAATAGGTAGGACTTACCAGTCTTTTGACTGACCCATTTTCTTTCGCCTCTTTTCTTTCGTCCCCCCCCCCCAGGTTTACAGGGTGGGAATACCGGTACTTAGCTTGGATCTTAGCCGCTTTTCTTGGATAGCTCATGTATGCTTTGGACTTGAGCTTGCTATGGTTTTCTACTTTGGGGATAGCTACTTTATGTTTTCCTTTTCAGTTTCCAGTTTTATGTTTCTAGACTTTGTTTATGGAAAATAATGATCAAGTACTGTGTTGTAACTTAACTTATGGTTTTGATATGCTAGTTTTTATCCGCTGCTATATTTACTCTGTTTTTTTACTTATATGTTCTGTCTTGTGATATCTACATGCATGTTTACCTAGTTCAACGCCCCTCCAAAGCCGGTGTCCTTGCGAGAGCGGCACTGGCGGAGGTGGGGTGTTACAGGTATTAGATCGATTTAGTCACTTTCATATTGCATATGCATATATGTACTCGTATATGATTGAAACTTGATGTGTTGTCATATGGATGTTGCATTTGTATGAATGATTATGCACTCATGTAGAAAGTACGATTAGGGATGATTGCATACATAATGGACTCATGGCACCGACATGAATTGCATTAAGGAGGTCAACTGAATTAGTAAACCGCCTGATTTTGCATTAGATAAGGACATGTACACACACTATGCATATGATCATAAAGCATTAGAAGTCTTTTAAGGACAATGGACGCCAGTGTTTGATGGTTGAGTAGATGGACGATTGGATGGTAGGATATACGTTCTTCTTGACTTGAAGATTTCGGGGACGAAATCCTTTAAGGAGGGGAGAATGTAACACCCCGAATTTTCTGTAAACACTAAAGTTACGAATTAAAAAATGATTAATTTCAAATTTGAGAATTAAGGGAAACGGGTTACGTCATTGCATTCGTCTTGGAATTCTGTTTGAGATAGAGTCCGAGTTTTTGTAAATCGGAATCCGTATGAAGGAGTTATGGCCTTAAGAAGTTTCAATAATTTAAATAAACGGCTCAGATTAAAGTTCAGAAAATTCGAAATTCAAATATAAACACAGAAGCGGGCTAGGCGGGAAATTTCCCTCCCAAAGCCAGGTCGACCAGGAGGTCGACCAGGGGTCGACCTCCCCTCATACAGGTCAACCAGGGGGTCGACCTTCCCCTCGGGTCAGATCTGAAATCTGACCTGTTTTCTCCTATGACGAACTGCTGTGTCATTAGGGCTTTCATGGCAAGTTCTGGTTGGTTCTCTTAGATTTGAATGGCTTTGATTTGCTCTAGGTCAATCTGATGGCTCCTATTAAATCAAACTTCTATATAAGCAACCTAAATCTAAACCCTAAATCCACACAAAAATATTCCTAAGACCGTCACGCTGTCAAATACATAGCCTAGAATAGCCGCCATTCTCATTCAACTATAAAGCAAGTAGGAATTGCAAATCAAATCTAATTCAACTAAGAGAATTCAACGCGTACAACAAAGGAGAGCTATTCAAATCCATAATACAGATCCCAGAACTCAAGACTAGCCTCCTATTTGTAAGTGCAGTTATCATTTAGACCTAAACGATGTTAGAATTGTGACTAAATAACTGGATATAGAACATCGCCTAATGTAAATCTATGCCTATCCTTTTTGTTAAAACTGAATATCTATGCCTATCCTTTTTGTTAAAACCGAATCGATTGAGATTAAGGTTCTTATCATGCTAAGTTGTTATCATGTTGTATGTAATTTGATGATAAAAGTTAAATGCTTTGGATCCATATATTTTATAATTTGCCTATGACATATATGTTGTGTAATTTAGCGATGACATCTTATATTTTGGCAAAGACATATCATGTTGAATAAATTGGAGATGACATATTATGTTGTATACTTGGTGATGACATAAATTGGCGATGACATATTATAATTTGGCAATAGCATATCATATAATGTAATTTGGCGATGACATACCATATTGTATAATTTGGCGATAGATATCATATTGTGTGTAATTTGGTGATGACATTTCATGTCGCATGATTTGGTAATAACACCTATACGTTAGATGACAACTTGGGAATTTTGCTATGTTTATGCAAGTTCAACCATGCTCACACATATGACAAAAACTACATGCTAATATGATTAGGTTCATGTTAGATTTGATCCAACCAATTTGCAAAGTTCACAATTACATGCATAATTTTAAGTTTATGTAGTTCTATGTAAAACCCCTATTTCATGATTCATGATGAGTAGATCTAAATTTGCAAGTTCGTGTATATTGTTCTATGCCAAGTTCATATGATGCATGTGTAGTTAGGTCCATATTTTTATGATGTTGGAATTATTACATGTTCCACTTTTTCCCCTTTTTATGTATAAGTTAGGCTATGTATCGAGTCTAACATTTTATGTGATTTATGCGAACGTTCAACGGGGGTAACGTTGGGGAAAAATATGAAATTACACATAATTGGCATAATTGGCTCATAACATGTAAATGTTTTATGGCATAAAGTGGTATAAATTTTTATACCTAAAATTATGAACTTGATTTAAAAGGAAAGTGGGGCTTGACTTGAATGACAATAATTTACATATAAAATATAAAGAGGTAAATATGTAAATTTAAAAAAGACGAATATGCCTAATCCGAGGTTAGATTGAGTTACAGTGTAAGACTGCCCGGAACCGCCCCAGCAACCGTAACAATATATATCTTATATGGGAGGTTAGTGCATCGAGCCCAAAAGAACCCGAGGTTAGACTGAGTTGCGGTGTAAAACTGCCTGGACTGCAATATGTCTAATGTGAGTGGTTGGTGCTTTAATTAATGAATTAAAGCTAATTCAGGAATGGTAGGGTTAAGTTAATTAAGGTAACACTTAACCAATGCAACATTTTAACTAAACTGATGGGTCGGGTTAGGTTAACTTGGACACTTAACCAATTTAACATGTTGACTAGGAAACCCTAGTAGCGGGGACCCATTTCAGCAGTAACCCACATAGATGTACCATGGTACCCTGAACTAGGCAGGATGGGGCATGATTACTGGGCTGATTATAAGTGGTCAAAACAACGGCGGCTGTTGCGTCAGTGTAGGTTCATACGGAGTACGGATGAGCACGTACTTCGGAGTGGAAAAAGCAGGCACTGGGCATCAGTAGTTATACACTGTGCATTTTGAATCGTGTCGGGTTGCCACTATAGGATTTGATACACCCCATAGTGGGGCCAGCACAGGTATCTACAATCGAGTGGGGCCATAGGACACAAGTAGTAAATGCGTGCGAGTAGGAGCCGATCAATGAAAAGGGAACACTGGGTTTTGAACTCACGATAATGGTTGAAATATCTAGTAGGTGCAGAGAATATGGACATGAGTGCGATAGTATGATTAGTTTATCTTGCCCTGTTTATCTTACCTTATCCTTTGTTACCTTATTTCCTTGTTATTGTCCTGTGTCCAGCTTATTCAAGTCATGGTTCTCTTATCAGTTTACATGCTAAATAATCACTGGACTTACCAGACTTATGTCTGACCCATTTTCTTTCGCTCTCTTTTCTTCCGTTTCCCCCCGGTACCCAGGGAGGGAATAGCTCAGCTTAATTTGGACCGTTCATTTTTATAAGCTTGAAGACTCTGTGATGTATAGCTTGGAACCTCTTACCTTTGGCTATGGCTTTGCACACACTACTACTTGGGGATTTATGTAGTTTTATTTTGTTTTATGCTTCTTTATGTAATAATCAAGACAGAGATTTTCATGTAATGATTTGGAGTTGGTTTGAAACAGTTTGTTGTAATGCTTTGTTATGAACCACGTTTGAAATAAAGTTAGTTTTTTTTCTGCTGCTTATATATATATCTGTCTTGTAAATTATCTGTGTCTTTTACCTATAATGCTCCACCAAAGTTAAGGCATTCCCTTTGTGAGTGACCTTAACGGAGGTGGGATGTTTCAGTAACATACAAATCTAACTATTACAAACAAATGCTAGAGGGGGATGGAAGGTGAAAAGTGTGTAACCTTTTGTGTACGTATGTGAGGAAATATAGATGTAAGGGATGAATACATGAGTAGTTAAGCAATTGAGAAGGCTAAACACATAACAATTTGAAAGAAAATGACAGTACTAACTTCATACGTGTATCATATTCTAAGAAAAAGATGGACAACACTTCACCTAAAATAGTTAAGATGGATCAAATAAATGTCATGCAATCCCAACAACAGTTAAGTAAAACCAAAGAAAAATAAACATCTATACTTTCAAATCCAATACTGAGTTGAAATGGAAGTTCAAAGGCTATTTTTCGTTCAAAGTACCCTAAGCTAATGTATCCCATCACATACATCTGCAACAAATTTGATATGAAAACTCCATACCCCAAGCATTTTATTTTCACATCACCGTACTACCCTACCCCTGTGTGTTCTTTTTCCAGCTAAAGCCTATATCTCGACGGCTAAAACAAAACAGAGGAAAGAACCTATCCTTCGCACTTAAGTTATCCCAAAGTCTTCTACATGCAGTAGTAGATCAGCAGACCTAGGTTCTAAATAGCATGCCACCATAGTGTATGCAGCACCTAAAAATCACGCAGATTTTAAGCGTATAGGCAAGTAGACCCATCTTTTCTTTCCCCTAACACTTCATACCCAAGTAAAGAAGAACGTGTAGACAAAGGAAACGTACACATGGGGACCAATTCCCTATACCCTATACTACCATCTACTTATTACTTCATCGTTAAAGATTCATAACATTATAAATACATGCATGTTCCATTTTCTTGTTTCAACAAACAAATACTCCACTAAGAATTAAAGCAAAACTATGTGAAACAATATAATCATGTATTGGTTGGTAGAACAAACAACGGTGGGAGCGACGAGTGAGGGGAAGAGATGTTGGCTGTGTCGAGTTCGAGGAGGGGTTTGTGTTGGTGAAATGGAAGTAGTGATCAGTGATGGAGGGTGTAATTGTGGAGCTTATGTTGAATATTATGGAACATGCGTGTATATACTGTGTAGTTGGGGTTGTATAAGTGAAGTCAGTGTGAAGGGGGATGATGAAAGCTTTTCGCATAGGTGTAAGATGGGAGAGGAAAAGGATAGTTTGAGGGAATGAAAGGCATGGTGGAGGAAAGGTGTCACGCAACAATCAAGGAAGGGAGTCTATGTACACGTGGTGATTTGGATGGAGCTACAGGTATGGTAGTTTATACGTGTATGATGAAATGATGAAGTTGGTGGAACAAGTTGCATGATTTTGGAGTACTGATAGTCCTTAAGAGTGTGTACAGTTGGAGGAAATGGGAAGTTTCGAGTGAATGGGGGTATATTTGGTGGGCTCTTAGTCAAAATAGGGTGCAGAGCACGTAAAAGTGGGAGGAGAGTATGGTGAAGAGCATGTAGGGTTCTCGACTGATGAAGGAGGGGACGGGATGTTCATAATAGTGTCTATACTGGAGCGGCACTTTTCATATGGCGGGGGGATGATGACCATACAGTGGATGGCAATGGCCATTCTTCTTCTGCGTGATATAAACAGCAGGTGACGAGTTTGTTTAATTTGGTGGAGATGGAACTGTTAAAATTTGTGGACGTGGTTTGATTTATTTGGGGTGGGCCGACGATTAGGAAGAGTAAAGCCCAGTCTAAACATTTAGTTAACTTCAAAATAATTATAATAGTGATTAGGGGTGTGAGTAGGAAAAGCTAGATAAAGGTAATCATGAAAATGGTTAATACAGGAGGCGGTTTTCATGAATGGGAAAGAAGAGTTTACTGAAGTGGACGGATCAGTGGTCTTGCATGGGCTTAGTTTATATTGGTATCGGCTATAATGTGAAGGAGAAGGCATCGTGTAGATGGAAAAAGCAAGTCTCGACTGGGCTCCGATAAATTAGAGTGGTGAACAGTCTGATTCGATGGAATCGTACGAAAGCAGGATACGCTATGAAACCGGTTTGGAGCAATTTGAAGCACGTTTGAATTATGATAGGATTGAGCGCCGGGTATAATCAACTGTCGCAAATCGTTATTTAAAAGGTTAACGCGCAAAGGTGAGTAAATTCACTAACTCTGATCTATTTTAAAATATTATAATTATATTTTAATACTGGTTGAATGCTGTGGGATGTTTGTTTAGGTAGATTACAATTAAATTGGTTGATATATATATATATATCGTTGCATATATACACATCAGCGGTTGGATACCGATTCCATTGATTATAATATTCCCTATTAGGGATCAGTGTAAATTGTTTGGCTAACGCCTGTGTATGCATGAAACCGATTGGAGGAAGCCAACCAGATTCCTCAGTATTTATATGTACTGTTTGTTTTATATATGCACTGTTTGAACCATGTTGAATGGAAATTCAACGTTATGTTGATTTAATAAATAGACGATATTGATTAAGAAAATAGCAACAGTCGACCACAAACCCATTTTTTGTTAAGAAGTTCATTGGCCGTCAGGAAAATCAACGAAGTTAACTATAAAAATTATATTTTTATAATTAAAGTGAAATATAGTAGCGTATTGCAAGTCTTTGAACTATAACGATAAAATAACGTTGTTGACTACGCTTAAGCGTAATTGTCATGTGGAGATTAGTTATAAAGGGAATATGGCAGCGTACTGCAAGTTTTTGAACTATAACGATAAAGTAACGCTGTTAAGAAAACTTAAGCGTGATATTTATATACAACGCTATCTCTAGGGAATGTAAAC
The DNA here is from genome assembly GCA_030737875.1 of Allium sativum. NCBI lineage: Eukaryota > Viridiplantae > Streptophyta > Magnoliopsida > Asparagales > Amaryllidaceae > Allium > Allium sativum. The sequence goes on from CM060923.1 coordinate 170,531,546, forward strand.
AGTTTGGTTGAAATCCACTAATTCGAAAGCAATAAGTAACGATGTTTGTCCAAAAGAATATAAGAATAAGTTTAGAAAGAGAAATTGGAGAATCATTTCAGAAAACGATGACATCATTTTGATGTTTGAAATATGATTAGAACTAAATAACACTATTAGGAATTGGAACTATAATCCGATGATGTCGAATGTATTAAAGTGAATTAGTTTTAGGAATATAATCTGATAGGATAGTAAATGTTTAGTTTTAAACCAATAAATTATAATAGGATATGAAATCGGTATTTAGTTATACACTTGATATTGATTTAACAAGAAGTTGATTTTGAAATAGAGTTTATAAAGTGGAATGGGAATATAAAATTATGGAAGAGATTTCGGAAAACAAGATAAGGGTATTTATTACTTGAATAAAGAGTTATTGATAAAGGTGTTCAGATTTCTATAATAGGGTTGATATTCACATTTTAAAGTGAATAATGTTTTAAAAGTGAACGTTGGGCAGATTAAAATGTTAATAATGAAATTGGAAATATTTTTCCAATATAGATAGGGTATATTATCCAAGTGTAGAAAATAAAGAAAAGAATGGAAATGTTTCGAACGTTGGTAACGTATATTTTCTGGAACATGGGAGAGTAAGAATTTATAATAACTGGGAACGTTTTCCAAGGAGTGTGAAAAGGCTAAAACGGGGTTTGAGAAATATCTGGTAGGATATGGGAATTTGAATAATAAAGATGAATCTTAATTAAAAGTGCCTGTGATTGTGTGATGTTAGTTGAACATTTGAATGAATGTTGTTTTTACTTCGATAGTTAAATAACCGACTATCGAAGTGTTTTGACCATCGTTGTCAATACGGAGAGACCGGTTGGATTTATTATCCGAAAACCACTCCGTGTAGGCATAAGCGCTGCGAATTAGATTATGCTGAAGATAATTGAAGACGGAGTGAAATGCAAGGGTCGTTCTGTTCCAGAATGGTGTTTTCTGTTTGTCCAGTTCCAGGACTACTTGTATGGACGAGTGTCTAACAGAGTATACCTAACAAATCACATACGATTGATCTCTTAAAGGTATTACGTCTGGTGGCGGAGGAATTTGTTCCTCTTAGCTTTTTATACCTATGATATTTTTGGAAATCGATTAGTGAATTGACGGGTTTGACGATGTGGCATTCAAAGTGAATGGTGATCAGATGTTCTGAAAGATAGACGTAGCCTCTAGCCTCACAACAGGGAAATGAAAGAAATCGGGCGGGCAGCATGGCTAGTTGGGTCATACCCAAGCAGGGTATATTTGTCACCGATCTAGAGAAATTTCAATATTCATTCTTCTTTCGATTTTGTATCTTACGGATTACGGTTGGACGGCCAACAACCGTGGGTGACAATATATTCGATACACTCAAGCTAAATGAGTGGTTGGTCATGTGTGGCCCGGCTTGCAAGATGTTCTTATTGAACCCCACTATATCCCCTCTAGAGTACACTGATCGGGAGGTGGTCCCATACCTTGTCATAGTTGGAATCCAATCTCCAATAAGCGCCCTGCGTTTTTGATTTTGTACTATGTATGTAGAGCGTGAGATGCAAGCATTCTACTATTTGGTTATTTATTTATTTAGACATTATTATAATATCACTGGATTTTGATATCAAACATGTTTTGGTTATAGTAAGGTAAAAACCATCCATGTTTATGTGTGGGTTGGTCTTACTATTACCCTTTCTTTCAAAAGGATTTTTAATGTTAAACAATATGGTTGGAGTTTACTCACACCAGTCCCATGACTGACCCAGAGTTTATTTTGTTTGTTTTCCCTAAACTCTTGGGTGCCCAAATTTGTATGGGCAGTCAAGTGTTTCAGGCTTTTACAGATACACTTGGAGGACCTCGAAGCAGGAGGTTTCACTACTAGTTGTTTAGAGATTATTTCCGCTGTGATGTATAAGTGTTATACTCTGATATTGTATGTATATACAATACAATTTTGTATTTCAAATTTATATTATATATATTTTATTCATTCCGCTGTGAGATTCGTGTTTAATTTGACTCTAATGTTCTTTTTATTCTTCTAATCTATTAGTTCTATCTTATCTTTCTCATCCTCTAATTTCTTTCTATTAAAGATCTGTATTTTCGTGCACTTTGATTTGAATGCGTAGGATATTAGTTAGCTCAAATTGGTACGGATTTGCGGGCCTTTACAGTTGGTATCAGAGCTGAAGGTTAAGTGATTACCTTGGCTCTGTGGCGTGGCTCAATAGAGATGGGGTTAGTAATACCCTAGATTGAGTATGAGCGTATATATATGAGCGTGTATTTGTAAATTAATATAAAAACTGTTTTATATTGTGTTGACTGGTCAGTCGAGTGGCTTATGAATTCTGGCCGAAACAGTAATGCAAACTGCGTCGATAGGTGTTTCTAAACTCTTGAACAGAATAATTCGACACAGTATGTTTTGAAAAGAGGGTAAATGAAATAATCTTACCCAAAATACATTTTGATATAAAGAAAGCCTATATATTGTAATTATCTAATAAATATTGGATGTGTTGATCGTTATTATGATCAAATAAGATTTATAATTGAGTTGGTTGTATAAATAACCAATAGAAATATTATATAATTATAATATCCAAAATCAGATGAACAAAAACTGAATTTAAAACCAAATTTGAAATAAAACTCTAGAAACTTGGAAAGGAGTTGCAAATAAATTTTGAATTGAATATATGGAAAATTTAAAATCCTGGGAGAGATTTGAAATTGTTTTCCAAGCATTTTGAAAGACATCTTGAAATGGAAGTGTTTAAAAATGAGTTTGAAAAGTGTTATAGTATTGAACTCACTTTGATGACTGGAAAATAATTCCGACAATGTGCGCGCCATTATCGGTGTTCATTTTCGAGGTTCTAAGTGACGGATTACTACCAAAAATTTTGTTTGAATTATTTTGAGGAAGCAAGTTATCAAGAATTCAAATGTTTTGAATTACCATTATTATATGCAAATATATATTATTTCAAACTAATTTGAAATAAATCCCAGGAATTTGAATTCTGAAATAAAAGATTTAACTTATGGAGTTAAAATGGCAAAAGTGGAACTTAAACTAAGATAACAAAATTGGACTGAATTTGGAACGATCCAAAATGGAAATTGTAAGAGAGAAATATTGGAGATTCAATTTATTAAAATGAATTGATTCTTGGAGAATAAGAATCAAATTTTGAATTTGGAGATGAAGATAACTGATTTGAGAAATAAATCAGTAAATGAAATTGGAGTTAAAATAGAAATTTGGCTTTAAAAAAATGAAAGATTGGTTTGAGAATGGATTGATGGGAGATCAACCAAGGATGCCTGGATATATGCTAAAGTGATAGAAAATGGCAGAAATAGAGGTAAATGCCCAAAAAAAGGCACACATTTATATTTTAATTGAATACGGGATTTATGTGCCTGTTTAGCAAGCCACTTGGCTGTTTGTTTTCTTTTGGATTTGGAGAAGGCCCATAATGGCGAGTTGTAGTAGTACTAAATAAGCCGTGCAGAAGAGATGCTAGCGAAATTCTCTGAAAATTTAAGCTGTTAAGAAATTTTCAGAATTTTGAAATTATTCGTTAATAAGAAGGAAATTAATATTTTAAATTAAATTTAATCGATTCAGTTGAAACTGAAGTTAAGAAGTAAATAGATGATTTTAACCAAACCAATACGAATTGTAACATTTTCCTACCTTAGTAATTTCGGGGACTAAATTCTTTTAAGGGGGAAGGAATGTAACGTCCCGCATTTTTATCGGTTTGTATTTGAACATTTAAATCGGTTTAAATATTGAATTCATATTATAAGTGGATTTATATATTAATTAAAATAGAGTTGAACGTATAAAAATACATATTAAATATAATCAAGCCCGAAATATCGCGGTAGTTCGTAATTTAACGTTCTGAACTTCAACTGAGTGTACATGATTCATTATAAATCAGATTTCTTCGAAACAAGAAACGTTGGAATCTATTGAACTGTATTTTTCTAAAGAAGTGAAAAAACCAAGATTTTTTGTTATAGATTATGAGTTATGTCCAAATCAAATTTCCAAATAGTCACTATAGAATCATTTATCGAACGTAATAGTTTATTTGATACAACTAGATACCGGTTGCAAATCTGGACAAGATTCTTTTAAGACATAGTGATAATTTAATTTTTAGAATTTTACTATAATTTTTAATTAATTAAATAAGCAACTTTTTATTTGGATTATTTTTCACCATATATCAACATTTCGAGGTTTCACGGAATAAGTTAACCTACCGATATTATTATATTTTTGGGATCGTGGCACCTCGCTGGACACGACTGTATTCTTATTTCTGTCCGTGGCGGCTCGAACATAAACAAAATTTTACGTAACACGGTAACATACAAATCTAACTATTACAAACAAATGCTAGAGGAGGATGGAAGGTGAAAAGTGTGTAACCTTTTGTGTACGTACGTGAGGAAATATAGATGTAGGGAAGAATACATGAGTAGTTAAGCAATTGAGAAGGCAAAACGCATGACAAGGTTGAAAGAAAATGAGAGTACTAACTTCATATGTGTATCATATTCTATGACAAAGATGGACAACACTACATCTAAAATAGTTAAGATGGATCAAATAAATGTCATGCAATTCCAACAGTTAAGTCAAACCAAAGAAAAACATGTCCAAAATCTAATACTGCCTAACCTAAACATCTATATTTTCAAATCCAATACTGAGTTGAAATGAAAACTGAAAGGCTATTTTTCATTTAAAGTACCCTAAGCTAACGTATCCCATCACGTACATCTGCAATAAATTTGAGATGAAAACTCCATACCCCAAGCATTTTATTTTCACATCACCGTACTACCCTACCCCTGTGTGTTCTTTTTCGAGCTAAAGCCTATATCTCTACGGCTAAAACAAAACAGAGGAAAGAAACTATCCTTCGCACTTAAGTTACCCCAAAGTCAACTACATGCAGTAGTAGATCAGCAGACCTAGGTTCTAAATAGCATGCCACCCTAGTGTATACAGTACCTAAAAATCACGCACATGCTAAGCGTATAGGCAAGTAGACCAATCTTTTCTTTCCCCTAACGCTTCATACCCAAGTAAAGAAGAACGTGCAGACAAAGGAAACGTACACATGGAGACCCATTCGCTATACCCTATATTACCATCTACCTATTACTTCATCATTAAGGATTCATAACATTATAAATACATGCGTGTTCCATATTCTTGCTTTAACAAATAAATACTCCACTAAGAATTAAAGCAAAACAATACCAAATAATATAAGCATGTATTGGTTGGTAGAACAAACAACAGTGGGAGCGACGAGTGAGGGGAAGAGATGTTGGTTTTGTCAAGTTCGAGGAGGGGTTAGTGTTGGTGAAATGGAAGTAGTGATTGGTGATGGAGGGTGTAATTGTGGAGCTTGTGTTGAATATTATGGAACATGCGTGTATATACTGTGTAGTTGCGGTTGTATAAGCGAAGTCTGTGTGAAGGGGGATGATGAAAGCTTTTCGCATAGGGGTAAGATGGGAGCGGAAAAGGATAGTTTGAGGGAATGAAAGGCATGGTGGAGGAAAGGTTTCATGCAACAGTCAAGGAAAGAGTCTGTGTACACGTGGTGATTTGGATGGAGCTACAGGGATGGTAGTTTATACGTGTATGATGAAATGTTTAAGTTGGTGGAACAAATTGCATGATTTTGGAGTACTGATAAATTTCGAATCCTTAAGAGTGTGTACAGTTGAAGGAAATGGGAAGTTTCGAGTTAATGGGGGTATATTTGGTGGGCTCTTAGTCAAAATAGGGTGCAGAGCACGTAAAAGTGGGAGGAGAGTATGGTGAAGAGCATGTAGGGTTCTCGATTAGTGAAGGAGGGGACGGGATTTTCAAAATAGTGTCTATACTGGAGCGGCACTTTTCATATGGTGGGGGAATGATGACCAGACAGTGGATGGCAATGGCCATTCTTCTTCTGCGTGATATAAACAGCAGGTGATGAGTTTGTTTAATTTGGTGGAGATGGAACTGTTAAAATTTGTGGACGTGGTTTGATTTAGGGGTGGGCCGACGATTAGGAAGAGTAAAGCCCAGTCTAAACATTTAGTTAACTTCAAAATAATTATAATAGTGATTGGGAGTGTGGGTAGGAAAATCAAGATAAAGGTAATCATGAAAATGGTTAATACAGGATGGTAAGAAGAGTTTACTGAAGTGGACGGATCAGTGGTCTTGCGCAGGCCTAGTTTATATTGGTATCGGTTATGATGTGAAGGAGAAGGCACCGTGTAGATGGAACAAGCAAGTATCGACCGGGCTACGATAAATTAGAGTGGTGAACAGTGTGATTCGATTGAATCGTATGAAAGTAGGATACACTATGAAACCAGTTTGGAGCAATTTGAAGCATGTTTGAATTATGACAGGATTGAACACCGGGTATAATCAACTATCGCAAATCGTTATTTAAACGGTTAAGCGCGAAGGTGAGTAAATTCACTAACTCTGATCTATTTTATAATATTATAATTATATTTTAATACTGGTTGAATGTTGTGTGATGTTCGTTTAGATTGATTACAATTAAATTGGTTGAAATATATATATATATATATATATATATCGTTGCATATATACACATCAGCGGTTGGATACTAATTCCATCGATTATAATATTCCCTAGTAGGAATCAGTGTAAATTGTTTGATTAACATCTATGGATGCAGGAAACCGATTGAAGGAATCCAACCGGATTCCTCAGTATTTATATGTACTGTTTGTTTTATATATGCACCGTTTGAACCATGTTGAATGGAAACTCAACGTTATGTTGATTTAATAAATAGACGATATCGATTAAGAAAATAGCAACAGTCGACCATAAACCCATTTTTTGTTAAGAAGTTGACTGGCCATCAGGCAAATCAACGAAGTTAATTATAAAAATTATATTTTTATAATTAAAGTGAAATATAGTAGCGTATTGCAAGTCTTTGAACTATAACTATAAAATAACGTTGTTGACTAGGCTTAAGCGTGACTGTAGCGTACTGCAAGTTTTTGAACTATAACGATAAAGTAACGCTGTTAAGAAAACTTAAGCATGATATTTATATACAACGTTATCTCTAGGAAATGTATGTAGTTTGTTTGAAATCCACTAATTCGAAAGCAATAAGTAACGATGTTTGTCCGAAAGAATATAAGAATAAGTTTAGTAAGAGAAATTGAAGAATCGTTTCAGAAAACGATGACATCATTTCAATGTTTGGAATATGATTAGAACTAAATAACACTATTAGGAATTGGAACTATAATTCGATGATTTCGAATGTATCAAAGTGAATTGGTTTTAGGAATATATTCTGATAGGATAGTAAATGTTTAGTTTTAAACCAATAAATTATATAGGATATGAAATCGGTATTTAGTTATACACTTGATATTGATATTAGAAGAAGTTGACTTAGAAATAGAGTTTATAAAGTGGAATGGGAATATAAAATTATGAAAGAGATTTCGGAAAACAAGATAAGAGTATTTATTACTTGAATAAAGAGTTATTGATAAAGGTGTTCAGATTTCTATAATAGGGATGATATTCACATTTTAAAGTGAATAATGTTTTAAAAGTGAACGTTGGGCGAATTAAAATGTTTATAATGAAATTGGAAATATTTTTCCAATATAGATAGGGTATATTATCCAAGTCTAGAAAATAAAGAAAAGAATGGAAATATTTCGAACGTTGATAACGTATATTTTCTGGAACATGGGAGAGTAAGAGTTTATAATAACTGGAAACGTTTTCCAAGGAGTGTGAAAAGGCTAAAACAAGGTTTGAGAAATACCCGGTAGGATATAGGAATTCGAATAATAAAGATGAATCTTAAATAGAAGTGCCCGTGATTGTGTGATGTTAGTTGAACATTTGAATGAATGTTGTTTTTACCTCGATAGTTAAATAACCGACTATCGAAGTGTTTTGACCATCGTTTTCAATACGGAAAGACCGGTTGGATTTATTATCCGAAAACCACTCCGTGTAGGCATAAGCGCTGCGAATTAGTTTATGCTGAAGATAATTGAAGACGGAGTGAAATGCAAGGGTCGATTTGTACTAGAATGGTGTTTTCTGTTTGTCCAGTCCAGGACAACTTGTATGGACGAGTGTCTGACAGAGTATACCTAACAAATCACATACGATTGATCTCTTAAAGGTATTACGTCTGGTGGTGGAGGAATTCGTTCCTCTTAGCTTTTTACACCCGTGATATTTTTGGAAATCGATTAGTGAATTGAAGGGTTTGACGATGTGACATTCAAAGTGAATGGTTATCATATGTTCTAAAAGATAGACGTAGCCTCTAGCCTCACAATAGAAAATGACTGAAATCGGGCGGGCAGCATGGCTAGTTGGGTCATACCCAAGCAGGGTATATTTGCCACTGATCTAGAGAAATTTCAATATTCATTCTTCTTTTGATTTTGTATCTTACGGATTACGGTTGGATGGCCATCAACCGTGGGTGACAATATATTCGATACACCCAAGCTAAATGAGTGGTCGGTCATGTGTGGGCCGGGTTCAAGATGTTCTTGTTGAACCCCTCTGTATCCCCTCTAGAGTACACTGATCGCGAGGTGGTCCCATACCTTGTCATAGTTGGAATCCAATCTCCTATAAGCCCCCTGCTGTTTTTTAGTTTATACTATGTATGTAGAGCGTGAGATGCAAGCGTTCTACTATTTGGTTATTTATTTGATTAGGCATTATTATAATATCACTGGATTTTGATATCAAAAATGTTTTGGTTATAATAATGTAAAAAACCGTCCATGTTTATGTGTGGGTTGGTCTTACTATTACCCTTTCTTTCAAAAGGATTTTTAAAGTTAAACAATATGATTGGAATTTACTCACACTAGTCCCATGACTGAACCAGAGTTTATTTTGTTTGTTTTCCCTAAACTCTTGGGTGCCCAAATTTGTACGTGCAGTCAAGTGTTTCAGGATTTTACAGATACACTTGGAGGAGCTCGAAGCAGGAGGTTTCAACACTAGTTGTTTAGAGATTATTTCCGCTGTGATGTATAAGTGTTATACTCTGATATGGTATGTATATACAATATAGTTTTGTATTTCAAATTTATGTTATATATATTTTATTCATTCCGCTGTGAGATTCGTGTTTACTTTGACTCTGATGTTCTTCTTATTCTTCTATTTTATTAGTTCTATCTTATCTTTCTCATCCTCTAATTTCTTTCTGTTAAAGATCTGTATTTTCGTGCACTTTGAGTTGAATGTGTAGGATATTAATCAGCTCAAATTGGTATGGATTTATGGGCCTTTGCGTTGATTGCCCAACTCTTCTTCCATGTCATTCTTTGAATAGGTAGCACGGCTGGCCTTGCATTCGGAGCTAGATCTCTGAAGTCAATTTCTCTCCACGGAGGAAAGCTATCAACTTCTTCAAACACATACGCATAATTCTTAACAACAGGAATATCTTCAATAGCAATGGAAGAAACCTCTAGAGCAGCCCAAAATTCTTTTCTGTCTGAATTTGAGCCTACACAAGGTATAACAACATTGGCAAGCTTCATTTTAGTTCTAACAACTCTTTCTGCATATTTAACTTCGACCTCGTATTTGGTTAACCAGTCCAGCCCAAGAATGATATCGAATTCAGAAAAATCCATGACAATCAAGGTGCAAGGAAACCGATAATGGCAAAAAAAGACGGGCACTTTACAGTATACACCGAGAATAAGAGAACCTCCTATCAGATTATGAACTCTAATTGATTACTTAAGGTTCCTTAGTTTTATCTTCAACTTCTTAACCGTAAGGCTTAAGATAAAGCTTTGTGGTGTGTCCGTATCAAACAATACTTTAACTGGAATATTGTTGACAGTGAGAGTGCCCCCTAAAACATCTGGCCTTTGCTGACTAGCCGAGGGTGCTGGAGTTTCTGCTACTTCATTTACATGAGCTACTACAGACTCCTTTGATAGCTGGCAATTCTTCGCAATATGACCAGACTGGTGGCACTTATGGCATTTTCTGCCCTCTTGCAACTTCATTGGATTTGGATTCAACATTCCTTTTCCTCTTCGAAGATTTGCAATTCCTTAGCAAATGCCCTTGCTTATTGTAGTTATTGCATATGGTAGTCGTTAACGGTTCTTCTTTAGATTCAACCTTTTTCTTATCAGCTTTAGGCTTCTTACTGACCTCGGGCTTTGTGCTTGCCTCCGGGCTATCAGTTTCAAACTTCCTTTTGCTGCAAGAACTGCCTGCCTCTTCATCTTCCCAACCTTGTTGCTTATCAATATACTCATAGCGGTAAGTCATTTGTATCATCACAGAAAATGGAAGATTCACATGAGCAAGTACTCTAACTTCGAATTTCTTTTGTAGTCCTTTGATAAATCTCAGATTCTTCCTTATAGGATCTCGAATTAGTTCTGGGGAAAAGTGAGAAAGTTCATTGAATTAATCCTGATATTCTTGGATGGTCATATCTCCTTGTTTTAGATTGTAAAACTCATCATATAGCCACTCAGTTGCTTCTGGAGGAATAAATCTTTCTTTGAAAATTTCCTTAAATCTATCCCAGGTAATATTACCTTCTGGATTTTCCTCAGTAACAATTTCCCACTAGATTAGATCTTCATCTTTGAATGCCCAAGATGTCAGTAATCTTTTTTGATCATCTCTCAGCTTTAAGCCTTCAAAAATTCTCTCAGAAGAACGCATCCATGCTTGTGTTTCAATAACGGATTCTTTGCCCGGAATTGCACTCCACCCAGGTTCCGATACTTCATTACTAGAGCTTCTAGATCCAGTTCTGGTTGTGGGAGCACGATTGGCTCATTATATTGTCGAACCATAGAATTACTTCTTCTGTTTTTGCCACTCATTTTCTACTGTGTCTGCAAATAGTAGACAAAGAGTCAGGCCAACAGTAAAGATATTGTAAAGCATAGAGACATATATTTAAATGTAAATGAATCTATGGCGCTGTATTTTTTCTGCTATACTCATTCTAGGACATTACTAGTCCTATCTATGATGAGTTATTCGTTTCAGAATACTGCTGATTCTACTTCTGTCCAGTTTGTTAATATGTTATATTCCGAGCTAAGTTTAACCAAAGCTCTGATACCAACTGTGATAACCCCAAACTCCCGTAGTACGAAAGCAAGGATATCATTGGAATATAACATATAAACAATAACAACAGAACAGAAATATATAATTACAACAGATAACGTACATCAAATTACACTGAACATAATATATCATTAGAGTTACACAACATAATAGGATCATACTTAGTACATAATACAGTTTTCAACTTAATATAAAATGTCTGCAGCGGAATCAAACATAATATACTAAATGAAGTCTGAACAGCATAATAGAAATGGTAGAATCCATCTTCAGCTCCATAGCTATCCAGAATGAATCTGCTAAAACTTGAATGCAAGGCTCCCCGTGTGGAAAAGAGGGCACCCAAGTTTGCAAAGTGAAACAAACTACGAGTTAGTCATGGGACTGGTATGAGAAATATACTTAACCTATTTAATAATAGGGCTAATCATAGGACCACGCCGCTAACTCAGAACGGGTTTACTCCATTGGATTTCCAGTGCATAAACATAGTAAATCGTTAAATAATGCAATGCTTTTTAGAAAAATGAAACCATTATAAGACTCAAATCCCATCACAAAATGCAATGCAAACCGGAGGATAGAGTTTTACCTTATAATGGTAAAAAATACTTGATACGATAAAACGGATTTGATATTATTATTATTGTATGTATGTTTTCAAAAACATTTCAATCATAATGTATCAATCATAGACGGCATAGCTACCATATACTATGTCGCCAAATATAGGTTCACAATCAAAACCGCATGGTGTCGTATTGGAAGTTGGATTTCCATCATGAACCAAGGCAAGGGATCATCTTTACCGAATTCGAGACAATCTAGCCCATGTCTAAGGACTCAGACTCAGGTGAGCCCTTAGGAGCCACAGGGCTGGTCCACAACTAATGTTAGTGGGTTATATATAATACCTAAACCATACGTCTCCCCGCCCTATGGGGCGTAAATCTGAGCTACTAGGGACTCAATATTCGAGGTACCTCGCTTTCCATCATCCACATAAGTAAAATGTCTGGGCTCCATACCATGACACCACTTCTAGCTATAAACAAACGCATGTTCTCCCTGGATCCTTCTCCCGTTTCTGGCTCATACCGGGGTGTGAGGCTCGCGAAGTAACGCTATACACAAAACTATGCTAAATAAAGTTGTGCTTTGATTATCAACCACAAGGCTATGCTTTTCAATAATAAGCCTTGATCATTTGCATCTTAGCATGCCACACTGACAATTCACGCCATACGACTGATGTCTATGAATATATAACCTCTGAGCTCGTACGTCTCAAAGAAGGGTGTTAAGCAAGAAAATAAATTCTCCATCAAAAAACAGATATATATTAAATAGAAATCAATCAGCACAGAATAAAATCCAATATCAGACATACATCCATTTACAAGTCCATTCTGGGTCTAAACGAAACCGGAGACACCTTATTCCTTGTTTCATATGTCCAATACGGAAGAGAGACTCTCGCATATCCAGACAATCAACAAGTACGTCCGGACAACTACCACTTTAACCCTTTCAAGGTAGCAACTCCAATCAAAGGCATCAGTAGTCACCCATTCGATGTGAAGATCGCCGGTCGTTAGTCACCGTCTTCAAATCATCGACTTCCAATCATCGTATAATTATTTGAAATGAGAGTTAACTCGAACTTTTCAAATAATTCTTGAATATGTATAGTTTAAATCATTTCTTTTCATTCCATATCGTTTATAATATTTTATAACAATCTATCGCTATTTTTATTTATTTTAAAATAGCCATTTTCAATTTAACGAGGCTTTAGGTCATTACATGGCCATGGCGATGTTTTCATCAAAATTTGATTTACACATTTCTCAAAACCAAACGGTTGGATCTTAGAAAATTTTATATCGTAGGAAAGATCTTTTCAAAGCGAACCCAACAGTTCCATTTTTGGAAAATCCGATGTTCGGATCTTTCGGTATAATCGTTTGAAGTTATGATTTCAAATCGCGAACTGCAGCGGCACGATTCATTTTATTTTAATTTTTATATATATATATATATAAATTAATTCGTTTGACGATTTCAACTGAAATCTTGCATTACATGAAAAATGTAATTTTTCTTATCTTTCTTTTATTACATTAAAAATGTAATCTTTCTAATGTAATCTTTGATTACATTAAAAGTGTAATCTTTTTGTCCATTCTTTTATTACATTGAAAATGCAATCTGTTGTTCATTCTTTTATTACATTGAAAAATGTAATCATTTTATCCAATCTTTTATTACATTGAAAAATGTAATCTTTTTATTCAATCTTTTATTACATTGAAAAATGTAATTTTTTTATCCAGTCTTTTATTACATTGAAAAATGTAATCTTTATATTCAATCTTATATTACATTGAAAATGTAATCTTTTTATCCAATCTTGTATTAAATTGAAAAATGTAATCTTTTTATTCATTCTAATATTACATTGAAAAATGTAATCTTTTTATTCAATCTTATATTACACTGAAAATGTAATCTTTTATTCATTCTTGTATAAATTGAAAAATGTAATTTTTCTACTCATTTCTTCAATTACATTAAAAATGTAATCTTTTTATTCATTTCTTTTATTACATTAAAAATGTAATCTATTTATTTTAACACATTTAATAAACAATGCGTTTTTTCTAATGATTCACTTACATTGAAAATGTAAATCTTAATGTTTTCTCAAATACAATAAAATGTTAATTTTTATTGTTACTATATTTTCATTTCAAACCAATGAATATTTTTAATGATTCATTTACATCTAAAAATATAAATTTCAACGTAACATATTTTTATTTGACTAATGATCATTTTTAAAGTTTCATTTACATTAAACATGTAAATTTCAAAGAAAACCATTTTGTATAATAATGGACATTTTTAAGGTTTTATTTACATTAAAAATGTAAGTTTCAAAGAAAACATATTTTATATAATAATGGACATTTTTAAAGTTTTATTTACATTAAAAATGTAAATTTCAAAGAAAACATATTTTATATAACAATGGACATTTTTAAAGTTTTATTTACATTAAAAATGTAAATTTCAAAGAAAACATATTTTATATAACAGTGGACATTTTACATAACAATGGACATTTTTAAAGTTTTATATACATTAAAAATGTAAAATCCAATGTAAATACATTTTTATATAACAATGTTTTATTTTAATGTTTCATATACATTAAAAATGTTAATTTTTAAAGTAAAGTTATTTTTATATAACAAATGACCATTTTTGACTTACAACAAAAATATGAATTTTATGTTGACATATGATGATCATTTTCATATTCATATATATATAAAAAAAAATCTAATTTTCATATTATTCACACAATTTTATATAACAACATGAATATTTTATAACATAAGAATATTTCAGAAAATTTCGGCAGCATAACGACAGGGTAATTAAAACCGACACCGTCCCTAGTACGGCTCCTCGCGTTAATAAGGCCTCACGGCAATACAAGGGTTTTATTTTTCCTAATACAAATTTTTTTTCTACACAATTGAATTTTCCACGAACAAGATCGATCACAATCAATCACCAAAAATCAACCAATTCCACATCACAATACAATCAAGTCGTCTATGGTCTGTGGACGACGGGTGTCGGGAGTTTCTAAACTCCGTCTGCAACCTAATATAATTTTATTTATTTAATTCGAATTCAGAAATCTCATATCACTTTTTATTTCTTCTAAAATTATAGAAGGCTCTAAAAATTCTACGGTCTCTTCTGAAATGTATATCTCGAATTTACGGTCCTAGCGCGTCCTGTTTCATTGAATTTCGTTATCATATGAGTAGGATACGATTTTTATAGTGTTAATGACATTATTGGTAATTAATTAATTAAGAAAAACAACCTTCTTCTTCCTCTTAATTATAGGCCTTCGAGTTTTTCAGAAGTTTCAAAACTAGGGCTCTAGTTTGCGCGCAACCTCCTCAGCTTGGCGACGATCCAACCACACCACGTCGGAGAGCTTCGTGCGGCGCCCCTCCACCTGCCATGTCAGCCAACTCGCTGATCCTAGGTGCGTGGAAATTTGATGCGAACGGTGGATATTTGGGAGGTTGGTTCAAGCAATATATGCGACGAGGGGTGCTAAGATCCGTATGGATTTGAAGCTGGTAAAATTCTCTATAAAAATCCCGAAAGGGCCATGGAATTTTATAGAGTGGATCGAGATTTGTTGAAGGAGAAACAATGGAGCAATATTCGTCATTCTTTATATAAGAGCCGGCGGGTTCCAAAGTAAATTAGGGTTTTTAATGAATATTTTAATATATATATATATATTATTTAATTATATTTTTAAATTTACAAGTCATTTATTTATCAGTCCAGAATCCAAACGATACCCAACGACTGTCGACCCAGCTAATTATCCCTATTCCGGACACAATGGGATATGTTTCGTAGGCCCATTCGACTTCCAGTCAGTTATTCTCAAAATTAAAATATAAAACATTAAATTTTAAATTTAAACGTACATTTTAATTTACTGGGCCCAAATACTGGTTCCAAAAACTCCCGAAAAATAAATCTAGCTATGTTTTGATGATACGGTCCTAACAAAATTAATTTTGTCAAATTTGGAGACAGTTTGAAAAATGACCATTTATACGGGCTATATATTATATTAAATTCCATAGCGACTATTCTGAATATTCAACTGGCCGTAACTTTTGATTCCCGCCATGAGATTTCAATTTTTCGGATTCGTTGGAATGATATTTTTAAACAGATTTAAATATTTTTGGTTTCACCAAAATCTAATTTATTTTGCATCCAGTACATTCAGTCAAAGTTCAAATTCAAATTTTCAAACTACCGTGCTATTTTTTACTCCTTTTAAAATTAAAATTAATATATTCATTCTAACTTCGATTTAAATAAATTTTTAACCGTTATTATTTAAAATGAATTATTTTAACTATTCAAAATTCAATAAAATAGCCAAAATAAATTTTTTAAATTGGTTCTGATTTTCCGGGTTGTTACAGGAGCTTTCATAGTAGACCTTTTTAACTGTAGCTAGTGCCAAGAGGAAAAAGATTCTATGGACTTTTCTCGAGTAAATTTTAGTAAGTGCCATAAAACTAATTCTTATGTCCTATCTTCGCAAGTGCACCAAGTATTTTATATGGAAGATGCAGTTGAAAAGAACACTCGTTACTTTATTAAAAAATTGCATAGAGATTGGTGTGAAACGGAAAATCAGATTGCAATGGAAGAAGACATGAGCAATCCACATTCACATGATATTGGCATAGGTGGTGAATTAGAACTAGAAGTTGTTGATGGGGGTTGGATTAGGGATAATGTCCCCATAATACAACTAGAAATTGAACTAGAAACAGAAGTTCCTCCTGTTTTGTCTTCTTAGGACAAAAAAAATTCCTCTTTGTTATTGTTTATTTTGGTCTAATCTGTTGTCTAATTTATGATGTATTTGGCATTTTTTGTTTTAGCTGTAAATTATTATCTTTGATTAATGCATTTAGCACTTTTTCATAATGCAATGTACACTGTTCTCATGTTTTATGATTTAATTTCTTTCTTTTCTTTCATCCAAATTTGTTATAGTCTAAAATGTTAATTGTGCTTTTTTGTCCACTTTAACATGCATTTACCTTGTTCTAATGTATTCATTTTGTGTAGGATGGATGAACTTATAAATATCCGAATGCACTACGATGGAAAGTTTCAAAGGACATGTTACGTTGGTGGAAAATTCTCTTAGTAACGCGATTCGATGTGGACTGCTTTTCTTATAGTGTAAAGATTGCCTTCATTTCACTGAAATAGGAGAAGTCTATATCAGCAAGGGAAACAGGGGTGGCTGGCAGTTGCTGTTGAATGACAAGGACGTAAACGAATTTGTAGAGGGCTACAATAAGAAAAAAAGAAACTGATTTTTTACATTTACACCACCATTGACAAAGTCATTGAGCCGTTGATTCAAATGCAGCCACATGTGTTAATTACATTAAAATGTGGTTTCAGAACAGTGTGTCATATTGTTTAAACACTAGGTGTCCATGGCAAAAACGAGGGATCGGTCACCACTTTGTATGATGGATCGGGCGGTTTTAATCAATGGATCAGGCGCATTTTTATCCTTGGGTCGTATAACTCTGGTGCTTATGGACCGGGCAAACATCTCTGTAAGGATCAGTTAGTTTATATACCTATGTATTGGTCATACAAATTCCATGTGTAAGTAAACATGAACGCTTCAACAGACAAAGAAACATGTACACATATTACATGAGGTGGGCTATTATATAAAGTATATATGGGTCTCCAGCAGCATGCCTGGAAACGGGACATATTTGGCTCGCCTTTTCTAATAACACATGAATATTGGGAAATTTGTATATATATGGATCATTCACGTGAATCATATTAATGTGATTATATAAATCATACTCATGTATGTTTCCTGCGCAAGACGTGAAGCACACGTGGCAGTACCACAAACGATGGGTCGGACATAAGTGTATATATGGGGCGGTCATTAACTTTGTACAGGCAGTGGCGGTTCCGTAATTCCCATAGGTCGGTTCCTTCGTACAACGTGGGTCGAACACTTTTTTGATTCACGGATCGGACCCAAATAAATATACCAAGGACTGTTCATAAGCAACGCAAGGGACGATGTAAATGGAGTTAGTATGGTTTGGTTGTGTTGTACAGGCGGTGGCACTATAATAATAATGATGATTCGGTCACTTTGATGCCACGTGGGTCGGCAGATTGAATTTTCAGGGTTCGGCCACGTTGTTTCCACGTGGATCAACTGCTTTATAAATACAACAGGATGGATCGGCATATCATCTAGAAGGATGGATCGGCATAAAATGAACGTCTCAACGTGAGTGATATATACATGGGTCATATGCCCGATCTATACCCACCTTCACGCCAAATTACAACTTTGTCACTCCACTTAAACTCCACCAATAAATACCCTATCTCCGCACACATTTGTGGGGATCGAATTTCCTTTCCATGAAGTGCTGCTAAACTCATTTTCCACCATTCCAAATCACTCCAACCTCCATTAATCCTTTTTCAAGTTAAGATTCAATATCAAATCCTCCATGGAATCACTCAAAATCATCCAAGTGTCCAATTGTTGGAGATCTACATCAACAATCATCACACTTACAGGGATCTAGCTATTTCCTTGTGTTTTCAAGTGAATCAAAAGAATAAAGAGAAGAAGTAGAGAGAAATATTGTGAAAAAGAAATAAAATGTGTGATAAAGCTAAGATTGTGTACCTTGTAATCTTCATGGTGATAATTAGAACTCATTTCATAGTGGACATAGGCCATTTCTAGGCCGAACCACTCTAAATCTCCTTGTCTTTACTTTTTTCTATGTTTGTGGCTCCATATTTTTAGATCTACTTTTTTGTGAAGTGTTGTAAAAACACCTTAGATGTTGTTATCCATTTTTGACAACAACATTAATATTACTTATATATAGACCCAAGCCCGCATGCACTCATCCCTTGAGCCTAATCCTTTTATTTCATAATACCTTTAACAAGTCTTGCTATACATAGGAATTATAAAGGATATTTGACATTGTGGAACAAATAATATTTCAGTCTTCTCAATAATCCCCCACTAGACTGTAATATTATACATTTATGCATATACTACAAGGTACATAATTAGTCTTGCCGGTTTTAGTGTTTTCTATTACTGTTTCTGCATTCCCTTGAAAATGCAAGAACTGTTTATATGCTAACTCTATTTGGTTAACTAGCTTAAATTTATCATCGATGGTGAATAGTAATGCTAATCTGCTTGCAGTTCTCACAACAACCAATGTTGACGAAGTATGAACAAGGCATAACCACACGCATGCAAGAAAATGATACAGTTAGTAGATCACTTAGGATGCCTTCATTGGTTAGTAGTATGAGAGAGGCTGCAGTACAAAATAAGAAAGGAAAAGTTAAAGATATTGATGGATGTGATGAATACATCCCATAAAATGAGGGTGAAGATGACAATGATGATTCATCGGAGGTATAAAAAAGTTATTTGTTTACAACTTATTGTCTTTCCCTTTATAAACATAAAAAATCTCAAACTAAAAATCTTGAACTTTGACATAACTATAGAGAATCAAAGTTGTTAAGTCAAAGGAATCTTTACCTAGACCGAGAACTCGTTTGCGAGCCAATGCAACCCTTGAAATTGATAAGGAAGAGATCACATGCACTCGCCCTCCAAAATAACTCGGCTCTAACGAGGAAATGATGACACACACTCCCACTCCAAAGAAACTCGGTAACATGGATAAAACTGTAGAAACAATTAAGAAATTGATGCAAGGACATATAAAATCTCATCCAGCAATTTTAAAACCTACAACCTCTCATCCACCAGTTGTAAAACCTATATGTAGAAAAATATTCAAACAATCAACCAATTGTGAAGCTGCTAGTTCACTCGTTGCGTATTTAGGGATGTGGAAACGTCAAAAGCAGAATGTTGCAGGTCCCACAATGGAAAATGTTGCTGAGCAACTAGATTAACAATGGATTGCAGAGGAAGATGAAGCAGGTAAAATGTGTCTGTTATATCTATTGCATGCATATTGTATGTTTACATAAGGCCATACATTAATTTTCTATTAATTTTTTTTAAACTTGGTATATAAAGAACAAGCTCCATAAAAACCTAGAGCGAAGTCAAAAATGACCATGGTGCATGCTAGAATCCCTGATGATAAAGTTGTCATTGTTTTGAATGAGGATGGTTAGCAAGTATCTGATAATATTACAGAGTTTAGTAATTTTCTTAGGACACTAGCAAAGGATAATGTGTCTCTAACTTACATCAATTGGCATGTTGTTCCTAATCAATTAAAGCGGAAAATGTTGGAATATGCTTTGGTAAAATCTATCATCTAAACAATAGTTCAACTAACTTCCGAAATGTTAGGTTTTAATTAAATAGTTCATTTCCTGAATTTTGTGTTTGATATATTGTAGGCTTGATATGTCATTCCGGAAGAAGGACATAAGTGGGTCTTGAACACACTTAATGACTCTTGGAGGTAGTACAAGTCTTCTATGAAATCAGGGTATTATAAATAAATTATCCAACTGTTGAGCAAAGGCTTGGGAATATACCTAATACAATTCCATTGGAGGATTTAAAATGCTCTTGAAATACTGGGGGGATGAATCAGTTCAGGTACTGCTTAAATGTGACCACAAAGTAAACTAATTTGTATAATGCTAATTTAATAATCATGCAGCAAATGGAAAAAATAAAAAAAATAAGTTAATGATATTCACATTTAGTTTGTTTACTAGTTCACATTATCTTATTTACTGCTAATCTTTTGTTTAGTAGTTTGCATTATCTAGTTTAGTGCTAATCTATTCTTTAGTAGTTCACATTATCTTGTTTAGTGTTAATCTTTTTTTTTTTTTGATTTCTAGGCCCTAGTTGAGAGTAATTCAGTGCATCGTAATTCATTGAGTGGTATGGATATCATGGGTTCCTAAACTCATGCACTAGCTAAAGAAAAGGTAGTATGTGTTTTTCTGAACATTAAGTTAATTTATTTTGTCATTGAGTTGAATTGGCCGCATCATAATTTTAATTTGTTATATCATTGAATTATATATTATATCATTGTCACAATGTTCATAGGAAACAACTAGATTTGTAAATTCTGAAGATTGAATGTTAAAAATTTTGTTTAACTTTTGATAATCCTAATCCATGACAGAGAAAGGAGGACCCGGAAAAAGCCAGCCCATTTGCTCCTTGGTCTATTTGGAAACCTATAATCGAGAACCGAGGATAACTTACAAAACATATACGGATGAACTAAAAGCCAAATATGTAAGTACATTAGATAATGAAGTAGAAATTTTATGGTTAGTTTGAAAGATAACCACATTGCAGCTGAACCTTCCATATTTTAATAGTCAGTTTGAAAGATAACTAGTTATGTTGATGAATTTTTTCGTGTAGCTTATATAAAGTTTTTGACCCAAGATCAATTATAACTCAATACTTGTGTCCGTATAGTAGGCACATTGTACGTATGTTGGAGCTTCTTATTACATCAAATAAATAAGAGATTGCTGAGGCATTGATGCTCCATAGAATTCATTCAGGCCTGCTTGTGTTCGGTCAAAGAAGAATGAATAAAATTTCTTTTCATTAGCTAGTATACTTATGAAACTCAAAAAATCCATATTTTTGTAATTTTTTCTGTATGTGGTTTTCATTTTGTATGCTTTCCTGTATTTGGTGATTAATTAGTACTCAACAGACTAAGTATCACAGCAGGGTATTCTCAGTTGCCAAAATCTGCTATCACGTTCCAATCTTCAAAGTGTTCACTTCCTTTTACTCATTTATCTGCAATCATCCACAACTCACCATTTCTACAAGGACCACAACTCACCATTTCCACAAGGATCACAACCACATTGCAATATCCAATCCAATCACATACACATAAGTAATGGTAGATGATGAAATAACAAGTTTCTCAGTTGTCATTCTCAATTCTGTAACAACTGAGAATAGCAAGTGTATAAGCAATGGTAGATAATGAAATAGCAAGTATATAAGCAATGGTAGGTAATGAAATAGCAAGTATTCTTAGTTATGTGGTGTAACAAGTATTCCCAGTTGCCATTAGATAATGAAATAGCAATTTTGTAGGCGAAGATGCAAGCAATGGTAGATGCAGGAAATATTGCTGAGGCAGATGCAATTGTCTCTGGTGGGAAGACTCATGAACGGAACTGGCTTGTGGGAACGTAAGCTAAAATGTCTGAAAAGTATCCAAGTACACTTTCTACAGACAGTTAAGTGGAAGAGCTAACCAATAAAATAAGG
Organism: Allium sativum; assembly: GCA_030737875.1. Taxonomy (NCBI): domain Eukaryota; kingdom Viridiplantae; phylum Streptophyta; class Magnoliopsida; order Asparagales; family Amaryllidaceae; genus Allium; species Allium sativum. Next base: position 170,553,740 of record CM060923.1, read on the forward strand.
CAAGATCTTGAAGCTGATTTGGAAGCAAAGGTGAACAAAAAAGTGAAAGAGAATGTTGCATGGGTGCTGAAAAAGATAGGTGAAGCTAATCCGGGACTTAATTTAGATGTTGGAGACTTCTGTGTCACTACAACAAGTGATGACGATGACAATGGTACTCCTGCAACTGAACGAATTTTTTGGATGGTATGTGTTAGCACTTGTGGTACGTATAAACTATTTGAATTGTACATTTAAATTATGTACTTGATCGTATGTGTTGCTGTTGACATTTGTTGTATATTTGAAGAATTAGTATGGTATACATAATATTTTGGATGGTTTGAATGTGATGATGAAATTTGGATGGATTTATTCTATGTACAATGTTTTAGATAGTTTCATTGTATGTACAAAGTTGGTACTGCATAATTTTTAATTAAAATTCTGTATTTTCCTTCTTCTAATGTAGTATTTTGCCTTCTTTACTGTTGCATTTGATTTTTTTTTCTGATGTTGCATTTCAAGTTAATGATGTTGCATTACGTAAGGCAGTGGTGTCGCATTTAATAAAACTATGGTATGGCATGTGAGACCCAAAGCTAACAAGGCATGTGACACATGGAGAGCTGACATGGAGAGATGATGTGGCATGTGACACATAGACAGCTGACGTGAAAATATGACGTGGCCAAACTATCATGTCCTAGAAGCCAGACTATAACTTATGCTTTAGGCAACTTTGTATATTGTTGCATTACTTGCATGTAGTGTTGCGTTAAAGCTATAATGCAATACTTTCTCTCTATGGCAGTAGATGGAAAAATGTGTTGCCTTAGAGAGCAATGACAACGGCCGTGGATGCCACGCCCCCCTGATGTTGCCCATTTGAAAAAGAACGGCTTAAGGCAATGCTATTTCGATCTACGACCACATAAAACTAGTGTCGAATATGCCAAATTATGGCATAGTGTTACAAATATGTTCGAGCTATCTCTTGCATTTCCAAACTTGGTATCAGAGTGATTATAACGCTTAACAGTGAAACTCTGAACATTCAATTTAGGGATTTCTCTGATTTTTTCACCAATTAGAGAAATTTCATCATTTGAGTGCCTTTCATCCAAGATTGTACATCTTTTCCCTTGAGAGTTGTGTTAGTTTAGTGAAAACTATATTCGCTAAGCATTTCATTTGCTGCATCAGTTTTCTCCAAATCAAGCTAGAAGAAAATCGTATCGAAAAGTCCAGAAATCCAATCAAAAACTCAAAGAAAAAACTACAATTGACCTCTTGGTAAAGGCCCATCAGTTAAAGCTTAACAAATCTTATAGAGAAAGTTTCATCATTTAGACCTTTCTGGCTGATTCATCAATCAAGTGAAATCATTTTCCTGAATCTTCAATTCAAGGAACACTATTCAGATAAGTCTTACCTGTTTCTTTGAAGGTTATTGGATCTGCATTACGTTATTTCATCATGGAAAATCAAGGAGGAGATGTAACTCCCCAATTTTTGTCCATAGCCACATCTAAAATCCTTCATGACCCATCTCAAGGATTGATCATAAAGCCACAAAGCCAACTGATTTCTGTGCAACTCGATGAAACCAAATACCTATTATGGAAAATGTAAATTCAAACTATAGTTAGAGGCTATGGCCTGGAATATTATATTCTTGGAATTAAAGCAGATCCAACAAAGCAGATCATATACAATGAAAATAAACTTGTATCAAACCAAGAATATATTATACATCAAAGGAAATATAGCTTGGTGTGTTCTTGCTTAATGTCATCTGTCAGTGCGGCATTGATGCCACAACTAATTGGATATGTAACTTCCTATGAAGTTTGGGCCGCTGTTGAAAGAAGTTTCACCTGTCAATCATCTGCAATTGCATTATATCAGGTAAAATGCAATGTTAATGAATAAATATGTAACGCCCACCTTATCGACTACTTTAAGTCGGTTATTAAACCAACTCAAACCGTTCAAAACGACAGATTGTTATTAGCTTCTAGAGTAAATAGAATAAATCATAGAATCACAGATCACAAACACATTCATAGAGCAGTATAATATCTCGTAGTGGAAACTAAATAATACAATAGCAGTTCATGAATCTACTAAACAAATTTTTTAAAATAGAGTTTACATAAACAATACAGCGGAAGTCTAGTACAACAATCACTAGTACATAAACAAATGGTAACTATCTAAAATAGAAATGACAGGAATAGATGGATGATTGGAAAAAATGGTCAATAAGTAGATACAAGATGAATGAAATCCCATATAAGCTCCAAGCTCCAAGAGTAAATTTTGAAAGACGTAATACTCGATCGGACCCGAGCAATAATGCAAAACAAACAACTCGGATCAGGACTAACATTCTCATGGAAGTAAATCAACTCAAATGAAATTTTCAATGAAATGCATCAGTAACTTAAAGGATGTTTGGGATCACCCTCCTTTAAGGATCTGTCATACTAGATATCATATAACATAATGCGCTATTATAATGGTGTCTATTCAGTAAAGTAAAATATCAAAATAGTGTAAGAAGGATTACAATTATTACCCTTACACTGTTTATACCGTTGCCATACAGTTTGCATATAACACACCAGTACGTCGGTGGATAGGGATGCGCCATGATACGACAACGTTAAATCAAAATTATAGGGGCTCGATCATGATAAGTATGACAAGGCATCGAGGTAATACCCATGAGTAGGATTCTACTAGATTGCGCACCCAGGCTGGTCGTAACGAATAGCCGCGACTACCGCGCACCTCAGACAATACTCCCAAATTCAAAGGTGCCAAAATCAGTCACAAAGTAATATATATGGTATCGAAGAAGCATGCCTCCTAAGAGTAGCTAACTCAAATTGGCCTGGGTATGGTTCCTGTTTTAGTTATTTCAATTATGACTCGAAGGTCAAGGCTATCCATCATCGTTCTCTTTCTTCAAATCGAGTAATCACCTCCAAATCATCCTACTTCATTCTGGATTCTCCACCATGTGCACAGTTGTTAAAGTGGTTTTCTGTAGTGGCAGAGAGTATGATAATATCCGATCCCAGTCTCTTTAACAACCAACGTTTACATTTTTCACACCATGTTCATCAATTTATAAATCGCTTTATAATCATTTATACAAAATCTCAAATTCAAATATTAAATCAAAATTAAATATCTAACTTCGATTACACTTAGTTTTGAAGACAACTCTCTTAATCAAACCGAGTTAGAAAATCATACTGTAAATGTTTCAATCATAGTATAAATCAATACTAAAATATTTAACTTTGATTATATTTTAGATTGAAATATTTTCGTTAAAGTCCAAGTTCAAACAATTCATATAATCCAATTTTTACCTTTATAATATTTCTTTATAAGTCAATTCATAAAAGCCAACGTTTTGGTTCAAATGCAATTTCTATAATTCAAATCAAATATTATTTTTCAATTCAACAATTCATAACATATTCTATAATTTCAAGTTGTACAGTTCAAAATCATTACTTACAGATGAAAATCTTATAATTTAAAATTAATCTTATAATTCGATTTATAAAATTTCTTAATTTATACCAAACGATTTATATAAACAATTTATATACTCAAATTCACATTCAGTCACTTTATAATCGAATTCAATTTTATATCACTTATAAATTCAAATTCATTTCCTACAATTTAGAAATTCAAATTGAAAAAAAAATTAATTTAAACAATTCAAGTTCATTTCATAAAAAAATTATGTTTTAAACCAGTTCAAATTCATATCTCACATGAGTTCATACTTTAAATCAAATATCAATATTTAAATTTTAATCTTTAAACCTTAAATTTAAATCTCGAAACCTTAACTATCCATCTTTAAGTTTATTAATAAACTTTATAAAATATATTAAAATTAAACTTTGAAAAATAGATATATATATATATAAGTTTACAAATTATTAAATTTAATTAGAAAATAGATTTATGTACATATAAAAGTTTAGAAATTAAAAGAATAAATTTTTAAGTAAATATTATAATATATTAAATTAATGTATAGAATACTATTATTATTATCTTTATTAAATTATATAGTTTTAAAATATACAAAATTATAAGTAAAATCTTAAATATATATTTAAATCCATATTTACTCATAAAACATTTTAAAACATATAATTTAAAATTAATAATTTTTGTTTTAAAAATCTTTAAATATAAATAAATGTAAAATCTTAAGTTATTGTTTTAAAATCAAAATTTTCAAATAACTTTACTTCGAAAACATGACCAATGGTGTTCGAATAAGATTTTCTACCCTATGGTCAAGTGATACGGATATTTATCATTTTAATCCACAATTGAAAATTTTATGGGTATATTTATCATTTTAATCCGCAATTGAAAATTTTACAGGTATATATCATTTCAACTTGCAATTCCAAATTTACTAAAAATCGTTCAGGTCTACCATTTCAACATATAACGATTTCCCTTAATCTAATGTCCGTTCGGGTATGTATGTTTCATCCCATAGCGATTTTCCTAAAACTATGAAAATCAACAACTTAAATAAATCATCACATAACATCAATATCATCACATCACAAATCATATATCATCAGTACACCTACATGTCACATATATCGTGTCATATATGAAAAGTGTACATAACAAATAAAATGATTTCTACTAGCAATCGTATACATTTCACGAAAATTCATTTGTGTTGAATTTTACATCCATGAAACAATGTAAGTCAAATGTGAGATAAACTCACCTTTTGAAGCATGAAAAAGAAGTGAACGACGGGCAGACACAAATGGAAACAACATAATGCCAAACTATGACAATCCAAGCACGACAATGATCACGATTACGATTGCCAATCAATAGCAAACAATGATTCAAAACTGCAAAAGTACAGTGGTTTTTTTACAAGAAGAAGGAGAAGGGAAAAATCTCAGTAGCTAAATCAAAAGTCACGAGGAAGGGGAAACATAGCAGGCACCAACACAACACAATGGAAATACAAACACACTATTCACAGCATTTTTTTAGGAAACATAAGACACAACACAAGCACAAAAAGAAACACAAGAAACAAAACACCTAAATAACCCACGTCCATACAAAACAACTTCACACAGCATGCACACATAAAAACACACTGCTCATGAAAGGGGCATGCATAAACACATCACACTCTTTTTCACAATTTTTTTTAACTACAACACTAAGAAAAGTTTGAAAAAAAAATTCCCTTTTTATTTTTATAAAACAACATAAAAAGCATTCCTACACAAATGAACACACAGCACAAAGCACACATTCAAGCATAACACACATGCACATAGACAAAAAAATATGAATGACAAAAGTTTTGGAAAATCCTCCTTTTACATGTACGCCAAAGAAAACACACACACCGTAACACAACGCCTCATACACACAATCAACATACACAAAGTCTGGAAGGTCGGAGAAGGAGATTCAAGTGAGGTCGGAGGGGAGTCAGTGCTATTTCAGGTGGTTGGGGTCTTGAGGTAGAAGAATTTTATTTTAAGCGGTAGATCAGGTTTAAGGCAGAAGGGGAAGGTGGATCTAGGTTGTTGAAGTTGGTTGGCGGTCTCGGATGAAAGGCCATTATAACAACCCAAATTTTTCGATCATTTAAATTCGAATATTTAAATCTGTTTTAATTGTTATATTTTTGGGATATTAATGGATTTTAATATTGAATTCGTTTATTAAAATGAAGTTTGAATGTTAAATTTATATTTAATTTAAAAACGAGCTCATAACGTCATGGTAGTTCGTAATATTGAGCTTTGAACTTCAGTTGAATATACAGGATCCGATATAAGTCGAAATTCTATGGAACAAGAAACGTTTGAATCTGGTTGATTATAATTTTCTAATGAAAGAGAAAATTCGAGATTTTATATTATAGATTGTTTGTGATGTCCAAATCAAATTTCCAAATAGTCGCTATGGAAATCGTTTATACGCGATAACGTTTATTTAATAAATTTGAACGAGATTTTTACTCGAAACTGTTAATGTTGGGTTATAAATCCATATTGTTCATATGTGAAACTATATGATAATTTTATTTGGATATTTACAATAATAATAATTTATTTAATTAATTACATTATTTTGGGATTTAAATATATTTTATTTATATTATTATATATAAGCCCTAAGCATAGCCATTTTGTAAACAGCATAGGTTTTCGATGAAATTAGTTCCATTCGAACCGTAACGTTAAATTATTGTACGAAACCGAATTTCATGGCAAACTGATATCGTATGTAACAATGATAGTCGTAAATGCCTTGATTTTTATTTAATTGTTTTGTCGATTTAATTTGGTATTTAAGAATAATCGTTTTGCTAACGAACTCAGTTTTCAACGAAATTAATTTTATTTAATCCGTAATGATTTACTTTAGTAGTATTTCAATTTTCAAGTTAATTGGATTTATTTTATGATCATAAGCAATTTAAAAGCGTATCGATTTACATTATGAAGTTATAAAGGAATTTTCATAAATGATCTCGGATTCTGACTAAACCTATTCCATCATGACCGGAATATTGTTTTATGCTAGGGTTTAAATTTTCGTTTCGATTGGAGATCGTTTGAGGTTAATTCTGCGCGTTACGTCATGGTTAAGTTTGGTTTAATATTATTTTATTAAAATGGTTCCCCATATAAAGGGGCTAACCCCAAAATGCTTCAACTACAAAAACCATTCAACTCTGCGAGCTCTTCAAAATGAATGATGGTGATGAGATTTTGGACATTAACGTGGCCAGAATCAGGCTCTGAAGCTATGACATTTGGGTGGAAATATTCGTTGATCCGCGTGATCGAGTCACATGTGGTTCAGGGCGGTGATGTGTGGTGGTGATGCGGTTGTTTTGGTGGTTCGCGATCAACATCAGGTCGACATTTGTGGATGTGTAGGGATTTGACTTTGAAGATAGTGAGGCAACAGTGTTTACACATAGAGGCAGAACGAAGAGAATTTCCAAATAGGGAAGAAATCAAAGCATTCAGGCATAGGGGAGGTTTCATTCGAATGTGTTTATTTACTATTCAAGTTGGGGAAGAATGGAACAAAGGCAAAGAAAAAGAATCGGGTCGTGAAGCAGACTAAAAATTCAATCGGGCATATAAAAAAAAGGAATCGGGTCATAGAAATGTGGCGCGGGTTTGTGGACTTGGAAACAAAACACGTGCATGGAAAGAATAAAAGTTGCATGTTTTAATCATTATAGCAGAAGGTTGTTTTGGTAGTTCGAACTAAGCACAGAAGATTTGAGTAATATTCGGGCTTGTTTTAATTGAAAGCAGTGTGATGATATCTTGAAGAACAGAGGAGGGAGACAGGAAAAATCTGAGGCAGGGAGAAAACAATCGGGTTGTTTCAAAGTAAAGGGTCGACCAGTTTATCCTTAACTAAGTAATTAATTTTTCAAATAATTTCATAAAGGAAATTAGTAATTGTTTAATTTAAGGTCATATACATACTAAACCATGAATTGTTGCAAGCATCTATCAGGATAATTGTGCAGAAAAAGAAGCAATCGAAGAAATTCGTCAGGTTTGCTAATTGATTGACCAAAGTAATTAAGAAAATTTATAATAACTAAAAGTTTAATTAGTTAATTTAAAATTGGCATAAACTTATAATACTTATATATATTGAATATATGAACAAAATCAAACAAACCAGCTACGTTGGACTCACATCGACGAGTACAACGCCATGGAACTGAAGTGGAAGCGCTAGGAATCAATTGGGTTTTCAGTTAAATTAAACGCTAGTTTAATTTAACTGAAATGAGTCGTTTATACAGCGAATCAACTCAAGGTTAGTTAAACTTACTCGTTTCATCCCACTTATATTTTCTATAAGCCGAGTTTTATATTGTGTGCTATGTTTGAAAATGTTTGACTGCTTGTTAATTTTATATTCATATGTTGATTGAACCGATGAAATTAAAGGATGTTTAATTTCAGTGAAACACAAATCGTTATTCTAACGATTGAAACCAATTGAGTTAACTTACCTTATTGGTCACATTTATTATACAAACGTGTTCAATTTAATTATTTGAATTGTTTTGTTAAATAAATTGGTTGGTGTTAAATAGTTATTTATCATGATAGAAATAAATAGTTTAAGTTTGATATTCTTATTGAATGATTTTATTTGAGTTAATGTACTTGGAAGTAGGGAAAAACAGGTTAGAGGGATCCAACTGGATTGTAACAACCCACATTTTACTTATCGAAGGATAATAAAATATTTTTATTTAATTCCCTGAGGGTTGGATCATTCTCATATTTTGATATGTTAGTTATGGGGATGTGAGACATGTCCATAATTTTTAGCGTCTTTATTTGTGAACATTTTGCCCCTATCAGTTTGGATCAGGGCATAACTTTTGAATAGGATTGAATCATGTGTTGAGATCGATTTCATTGGAAAGGACATGGAATTGCCAATTCCGTAGAATGGTCACATTAAAGAATTGGTTCAGTAGTTTGGGAGGAATTGCTGTTTTAGTGTCTCACAATTTCTGTTCAGGTTTTATAAGCCATTGATGGACTGATTTGGTGTGGGCCTATTAGTGGGCTGGTGGGAGGCTATATATAGGGGGTTAGAGGCATGGAGAATAGTTTACTTTCTTCATTCTCCCATTTGATTGAGCTCTTGATCCTCCTTGCTCAATCAAATACACCTTTCCACCATTAAAATCCTAGATCTACATGTGAAGACGGAATATTGACATAAATCGAAGCTAGATCTACATCAAGTGAAAAAAGATCGCATCAAATCAAGAGTTTTGAAGGGTGTTCTTCGCTGTTTGGATTGAGATTTTAGTAATCTCAAGTTAATTTGGAGATTTGGTGAGTGATAAGAATCTCTCACACGAATTCAATCATGTATATGGGTTGTTTGATCTTATTTTCGTCATTTTAAGTTGTTTTCACCTAGATCTACATCATGATAAGTAAATTTTCTTTTGAATCACCATAGGATCTAATCTAGCAACTTAAATCGGTAAATTCTTATGTTAATTCATATGTTTGTGGAAGTTTAGATTCATTATTTCGTTTTTTCATTTATTTATCATGATTTGGTGAATTAAATTTGATTCTTGATGAATAGTTGTCGTTTTCGTGTTGATGATGATTTCATAAAGTGTTGATGGTTGAATTGGAAAGTTTGGATGAGTTTGTTGCAATGATGTGATTGTTTGGTGATGATTTGGTCGAGATTAGAGCTAAATTGGTTAGATATGGAGTCGGGTCGTTTTTGGATAGAGCTTCAGGTCATTGGTGACCCATAGGGCGGGTCGTAGATGACCCAGGGAGTCAGGTCGTTGATGACGCATAGAGTCAGGTCGTTGGTGACCCATAGAGTCAAATTGTTGGTGACCCGAGGAGTCAGGTCGTTGGTGACCCAAGTCGTTGGTGATCTAGGGATTCAGGTCGTTGATGACCCAAGGAGTCAGGTCACTAGTGACCCAAGGAGTCAGGTCGTTGGTGACCAAGGGTGTCGGGTCATTGGTGACCCAGGGAGTTGGGTCGTTGGTGACCCAAGAAGTCGAGTCGTTGGTGATCCAGGGAGTCATATCGTTGATGACCCAAGGATTCAGGTCGTTCATGACCCAGTGAGTCATGCCGTTGACGACCCTGGGAGTCAGGTAGTTGGTAACCAAGGGAGTCAGATTGTTGATGACCCAAGGAGTCGGGTCGTTGGTTACCCATAGAGCCGGGTCGTTGGTGACCCATAGATTCAGGTTGTTGGTGACCCAGGGAGTCAGATCATTGATGACCCAGGGAGTTAGGTCATTGGTGACCCATAAAGTCGGGTCATTGCTAACCCATAGATTTAGGTCACTAGTGACCCAGGGAGTCGGGTCGTTGGTTACCCAGTGAGTCGGGTCGTTTGTGACCCAGGGAGTCAGGTCGTTTGTGATCTGATTGGTTGGGATGAAAAACTTTGGATCGAATATTGACCAAACGATGTATGTTTCTGGCTCGATGGTGGTTGTGGCTTCGAAGTGAGATCAAGTAGGAAAGTTTGAAGTGTTGTGTAGTGTTTGTTGATCATCGTAATGTGACGAAGTGAAGACGACTCAAGGTGGTGAGCTCATGGATAATGGTTGCTCGAGAAGGGTCTTAAGCTTTTGAACAGTCATCGGGTTAGATGGCTAGAGATATTGAAGGCTGAGGGATTATCGTTGTCATAGGTCATAGTGGACTCAAAGCAGAGGTATAATAGGGATGCCTAAAAGACTAGAAGTGACTGGTCGAGTACCCTGGGCAGCTAGCAGGCCTAGATACCTTTCGTTGTATGGCATATGGAGTTTTGCTAGAACCGGGGTTTACCATTAGCTCTTGAAAGTCGATGGAAATGAGTTTAGCCGATCATACGATTAACGATGGTTTAAAAGCAGGATTGGTAGTGATAGCCAGAGTCATGGATGAATTATTGTTTTCTTATATCGTCTTGTGTAGATTGTTCAACGTCGAAGGAGATACTTCTCGGGTGCTTGTCTAATGTTGGTATACGCCTTCATGGCTTGTGCTTGGGAGATATCGATATTGATTAGTATGGTCTACACTTGATAATTGATTGGCATGATTGTATTTTGGTTTTGAATTATTTGTTGTAAAGGCTATCACTGTTGGATGTGGGGAAGACAGGTTTGGGTTCTTCTCTGGTTAGCTTGTAGATTGGTTGGTTTATCTGTCTATTCACATATAAATTATTGATGATGTTAGAAAGTTGTTTAATCGCTCACTAAGACTGCTGTCTGACTCAACGTATTATGTTTCCCTCTTATTACCTTGGGTTGTTCATCCATTGTATGGATGGGCAGACTGAGTAGCAGGTAACAGGTATTTAGATCTTAGTGGACAATGTTGTAGATCGATGACGAGATGGATGCTTACGTGCTAGTTTTCTACTATACATATTATGATGTTTTCCGCTATTTGATGTATTCTCTAAGTGTTGTAGTGAGGCCTTTTGTACAAAGTTTGATGATGTAATCCGACGATGTTATGGATATTCCTTGATGATATGGAAGTTTAAAATTTTGTGCAATTATGCTTTACTTTTATTGCCTGTTGTATATGTTTTATTATAATTTATCCTTGCGCAGTGAGTTATACGACAGATTTTGCTTGTGTTATCTTACCCTAATGATCATCCACGGCTGCCAGGCATACCTTTTAGCGCATTATTTCCCTTGTTAAGTGCAGGAGTTTTGGGCGATTATCAAATTTGGTATCAGAGCTCTAGGTATCGAATTTAGACAAAGTTCATGGACGTAATTACGTATGGGAGACGTATTTGTAGATTTCTGATGGATGTATATTATATAGTAGTGTATAGTATAATAGCGTCTGAACTCCATTTGCAATTTTTTCATACATGGGCTAATCATTCTATATTACAGATTTAGAATGAGTTGTCGAACATCAAGACATGATGCTAGGGAGGAGACTGTTCGCATAGGGGGTAATAGCGGTATACCAGATTACCTAGCTATGTTCGAGGCCATGATGGCAGCGATCATTAGAAGGGTAACCGCTCAGGAGATAGTTGCGGTAGATGTAGGAGTTGAAGTGCAGGTTCCTAGAGCCATAGACTTCGCAAAGCTATGCAAATATTTTACTACTCTAGGAGGGCAGCAGTTTAAGAGGACAGAACCAATTGAAGAAATCCAAGGGTGGCTTAATACTTGCATTGGGATCTTTGGAGACTTGGGAATTGATGATGCGATTGAGAGGAAGCTTGCATCGAGAAATCTACAGGGCAGAGCTATGGATTGTTGGAACTCTATCACTCTAGAAACTCCAAAATATGATATTACATGGGAGTTGTTCCAAGTAAAGTTTGAGACGAAGTTTATCTCTATCGTTCAGAAGTCTATTCTGTTTAAGAGGTTTGTCGAGCTTAAGCTGAATGGTCGACCAGTGCTAGATTATGTTTCTGACTTCGAAGCTTTGTCGAAGTATACTCGTTCATATGTTGAGACTCCTTATCAGAAGAACGATAAGTTTTTCATGGGCTTGGAAAAATACCTTGGGAATAAGCGGGTTGATCATCTAGATGATAATATTGAAAAGATCGTCGAGAAAGCTCCGAGGCACGAGAGTCTGTTTCCCAAGGAAGAGACAGCTGTTGCAGCTAAGGAAGAACCAAAACCACACCAAGGTCGTAATAACAAGAAGAGGAAGCATCAATAGTAAAAAGAAAAAGATGATCAGAAAAGCAGAAGGCTGAAGTGACTTTGTTTAACTGTTGGAAGAAGGGCCATTATTCCAAGGATCGTAAGAATCCAAAAGTTGAAAAGAAGTGGTTTAAGTATGGAAAGCCTGGACATGGTAAGAAGGATTGTCCAGAACTAGCTAAGGGTAAGCAGGTTGTGAACGCATTTGCTTGGGAAGTTGTGCCAACATCTTCAAGGGCTCCTACGGTAGAAGAAAAAGGGAAGAATGTCGTTGTTCAAGGTATTCTTTCCATTATAGGTGTTTTAGTTCATGTGTTGTTAAATACTGGAGCATCATTCATTTATTTGTCATGATCTTGTGTGCCGCTTGGGTTTGGAACCCGAGATTTGTGATAGTCCTTTTGTTGTGACTAATCCTGTCGGGGTTTCGCCCAGTTTGTGTATGATTTGTCATGGTCTAGTGTTGTTGAGTCATGGTTGCTCCTTCATGTGTGATTTCTTTGTTTTGAACCTCGCTGCGTTTGGGATTATTTTGGGTATGGACTGGCTAAAGAGGTATGCGACAAAAGTGGATTGCGAGAAGCTGGAAGTGACAGTCGGGAATGTGGAAGGGAAAATGGTTATGATTCGATGTAAGCCCGAAGATGGTGTCTTCATGAGTAATTTATATTCTCTTGTGATTCCACGGGAAGACTTGTCATCAGTGTCGATCGCAAGTGAGTTTAAAGATGTCTTTGAAGAGGTCAAAGGTTTGTCGCCAGATCGCGAGATTGAGTTCAGAATCGATTTGGTGAAGGTGCTAAACCTATCGTTGTCTCTTAGGTGAATGGCGCCTAAGGAACAACGAGAGTTGGAGGTGAAAGTGCGTGACCTTTTGGGAAAAGGATTGATTCGGAGAAGCGTGTCTGAGTGAGTGCACCAGTTGTGTTTGCGACCAAGATGGTGGATCTTTGAGATTGTGTATGGACTATCGTGAGCTAAACAAGGTGTTAAAGAATAACAAGTATCTGTTGTCGAGGATAGACAACTTGTCCGATTAGCTTCACGAGGCCGAAGTGTTTTCTCATATGGATTTGGCAACAGGATTCCATCAGTTGAGGGTAGCAACAGGTAGTGTGCCAAAGACTGCTTTTAGGATACCAGCCGGCTTCTTCGAATGGTTGGTGATGCCATTCGAGTTGACTAATGCGCCAACATATTTTGTGGATCTTATGAATAGGATTTTCAGAGATCAGCTGAACAAGTTCGTGCTTGTTTTCGTGGATGATATTCTGGTTTTCATTCAGAATGAGGAAGAGCGTAAGACGCACTTGAGAGTTGTTTTAGAAATCTTGTGAAAGCATTAGCTAAGAGCTATGTTTTCAAAGTGTCACTTCTGGAAGAACGAAGTGAGGTTCTTAGGCCATGTTGTTTCTAGAAATTTAATAGCGGTTGACCCTGCTAAAGTGGTAGCAATCCAGGACTAGGATAGACATAAGAATGTGATAGATGTCCAAAGTTTCCTTGGTTTGGCAGGATATTTTCGTTGTTTTATCAAGGATTTCTCCCAGATAGCTGCACTACTAACAGGGTTGACGAAGAAGAACCAAGTGTTCACATGGGATGCAAAGTGTGAGAAAGCTTTCTAAATCGGGAAAGAGAGACTGACGAGTGCTGCCGTTTTGACGATTCCAAGTGGGAATGAAGAAATGGTGGTATACACCGATGCATGTGGTACTAGATTTGGAGAAGTGCTGACGCAGAAGGATAATGTTGTGGCCTATGCGAGTCGACAACTGAATCCTCATGAAAGAAATTATCTGACTCATGATTTGGAGTTGGCAGCGATCGTGTTTGCTCTAAAGGTATGGAGACATTACCTGTTGGGAGTTTGAATCGGGTTGTTTATGGATCATAAGTCATTGAACTTTCTTTTCTCCCAAAAGGATTTGAATCTTTGGCAGCAAAGATGGTTAGAGTTTTTCGCATCGTATGATTTTGGTATAGCCTATACTCCTGGTAAAGGTAACGCGGTGGCGGATGCATTGAGTCGAAGACACGCAAGTTTGGGAGCGATATTTTTGGAATGGAAGAACCTCGAGTACTTGGCAGGATTTGATTTCAGACCATGGTAAGAGATGGAACCCGAAATGTTGGCAAGCTTATCGATAAGACCTACTCTTATCAAAAGGATTGGCAAGAGCCAAAAGCTTAATGAAAAGCTTCTCGAGATTATCCAGAAATTGGAACCAAAGGATAAAGAGTTCAAGGTCGATCAAGAGGGTTGGCTTTGAAAGAAAGGATGATTGGTTGTTCCTGATATCGACGGATTGAGAGTTGAGGTTCTGAGGGAATGTCATCACTAGAATTTGATGATTTATCCTATGGTAACAAGATATATATCAGGACATGAGGCGAGCCTACTACTAGGAAGGTATGAAAAGGGATATTGTAGATTTTATTTCCAAGTGCATGAACTGTCATTTGGTGAAAGCTGAACAGATGAAGCCAAGTGGATTGCTTTAGCCATTGGAAGTTCATACGTGGAAGTGGGAGCAGATATCGATGGATTTTATCGATGGACTACCTAGAACCAGGGTAGGAAACAAAGGAATTTGGGTCATCGTGGATCGCTTTACCAAAATTGCGAGGTTTATTCCTGTCGGATTGACTAGGACATCATCGAAGTTGGATGAGCTTTATATAAAATGGATAGTTCGATTCCATGGTATCTCGAAGTGCATAGTAAGTGATCGAGATCCATTGTTCATGAGTGGGTTTTGGAAAAGTTTGCAAGAGACTTTGGGAATCAAGTTGTGTTTCAGTACGGCTTATCATCCCCAAACTAATGGTCAAACCGAGAGGGTTACTGAGTTTTCGAAGTTCTCCTAAGGGCTTGTGTATTGGATTTTGTGGGATCATGGGAAGACCATCTACATCTAGTTGAGTTTGCGTACAATAATAGCTACCAATAGAGCATTGGGATGGCATCATATTAGGCGTTGTATGGTAGACCATGTATTTATCTGGCATGTTGGTTAGAAACTGGATATAAGTTGATACTTGGGCCAGAGATGATAAGAGAAAAGTTGGATTGTATGGAGATCGTTCGACAATGAATGAAGGCAACCCAAGATCATCAGAAGAGTTATGCCGATAAGCATCGAAGATATTTGCAATTCGACGTGGGAAACATCGTTTTCTTGAAGATTTCGCCATCATAGAATGTTGTTCGATTTGGAAGTAAAGGAAAGTTAGCTCCAAGGTTTGTTGGACCGTTTCCGATAATCGAGCGGATTAGGAAGCTCGCATATACTTTGGAGTTATCTGAGAATATGTCGAGTGTGCAAAATGTTTTCCATGTGTCGTTTCTACGGAAGTGTGTGCATGATTCAAATGTGGTGGTATCTCCGGAACAGTACGAAGACCTAGAAGTCAAGACTGTGATTACGAGACCTCGTAAGCCGCTTCACGTTGTGGGGAATAACATGAAACATCTTAGGTGGAAGACAGTTAAGCTAGTCAAGGTGCAATGGAGTGGGGATGATGACGATTGTATATGAGAGACATAAGAGAGCATGAAGACGACCCATCCAGAACTCTTCGTTGGTATGACCCATTGCTGACATGTCAACCTACATCATTGTTGTAACAACCCGTATTTTTAATAACCCGTTATAACATAAATTGAGGCAGAATTTAATTATAAAAAGTGAATCAAGGGAAACGGGCTATGCCATTGCGTTCGTCTCGGAAAAATACGCGAAATAGAGTCCGAGTTTTCAAAAATCGGAGTCCGTATGACCCAGTTAAGGCCCATTGAAGTTTGCAGAAAATTCCTAAGTAAAAACAGATTTAAATTTTAAGTTTAAAAACAGAAATTAGGGCAAACTGGGCAGGCGGGAAAAATTCCCGCCCAGGACCCCATGTCGACAGGCCTGTCGACAGGGGTCTTAGCATGTCGACTGCCCTGTCGACAGCCCTGTCAACAGGGGGTGGCCGGGCTGATTGGCCTGGCGCACCATTTTGATTTAGGCTTGGTCTTGTGGCTTGTTTCTAGAGAGTTCCGAGATCTGATGGACCTAATTCAATCTAGGGTTAATCCTACGGTCTAAATCACTAGCCTAATCTATAAATAAGACCCTAACCTACCCTAAATCATTCATTATTCATCCTAGCAACTAAACTATGGCAAAATCAAAACTCTCATGGCCTCCACCCTCTTCATACAATTCCTAAATTAATTCCTAAGTGATTTTCCATGCATACAAGTATATTTGGGCTTGTATGATCCTCCTTAGCTTGCATTAAAGGCTTGTTTCTCTATTGGCGTCATAAAGGAGGAGTCTTGATCAAGTTTGCTTGCATTTGGGGGTTTTAATTAGTTGCATAAGGGGTTTCTTACAATTGCTATACTCATTTGAGTCCGCATAAGCATTGTAAGCCCTCTTACCTTCATTTTAGAAACTCTAAAGTTAATATGTGATGAAAGTTGGGATCTTTGCAAGTTTATTTAGTTATGTATGTTTATGCATGTTCGCTAAGCTATGATTTGCAAGTTCATTGAGTTATGCATGTCCATTATGCCATGTTTTGCAAGTTTATTGAGTTATGCATGGTTATGCAAGTTCACCAAGCCATGATTTGAAAGTTAAATGAGTTATGCATGTTTATGCAAGTTCACCAAGCCATGATTTGCAAAGTAAATGAGTTATGCATGTTTATGCGAGTCCACTATGCCATGATTTGAAAGTTAAATGAGTTATGCATGTTTATGCAAGTTCACCAAGCCATGATTTGCAAAGTAAATGAGTTATGCATGTTTATGCGAGTCCACTATGCCATGATTTGCAAGTTAAATAAGTTATGCATGTTTATGCAAGTTCATTATGCCATGTTATGCATGTTTAATAAGTTATGCATGCTTATGCAAGTTTAAAATGGCAAGTTGTGCATGTTTGACAAGTTATGCATGTTTATGCAAGTTCACTATGCTAAGTTATGCAAGTTTAACATGTTATGCATGTTTATGCTAATATGCAAGTTCACTATGATGAGTTGTGCAAGTCTAACATGTTATGCATGATTGTTGTGCAAGTTCATCATGTATGTTGTGCCAAGTTCCCTCTTCTTATCCTTTATGCGTTACTACGAATACGTAAGCGATAGAATGACGTTGGGGGTTTTGGGTAAACTTAAAATACATGAAAATATAAGATTGGGAATTTACCTATTAAGTTAGGTCTACCCCTTGGGAATTTACCTATTAAGTTAGGTCTACCCAAGTATTTGTTGACTTGTAATTATGTTTTGAAATAAAGTGGTCATGTGGTGCCAAGACCCGAGGTTAGACCAAGTTGTGGTGTAAAGCTACCCGGACCCGCCCGGCTTAACTAGTAACCGCAACAAAGTCTAATGTGAGAGGTTAAGGTGCATTAAATTAATTAATGCCTCATGATTAGGGTTAAGTCAGGGTCCACTAATACTTAACCAATTTGGGGATTCGAGGGATTGGAATGTGGTTAAGTTGTGAACCGTTGGTTACACTTAACTAGTTTAATCCATTTGGGAATTAGAGGGATTGAAATGGGGTTAAGGGTGAACTGTTAGTTACACTTAACCAGTTTAATCCACTTGGGGATTCGAGGGATTGAAATGAGGTTAAGCTGCACTTAACCCATTTAATCCAGGATTAGTAAAGGGTTAAATCGCACTTAACCCTCTTAGAAAACACTAGCAGCGGGTCTGTTCCGGCAGTAATCCCAGTTTGGTATCATCACAACCCTAGAGGACTAGGCTAGGGCGGGGCACGATTACTGAGCGGATGTAACCGACCAAAGCGATGGCCGAGTGGTACAGCGATGCGGGTCCAGGCGGGCTACGGACGTGCACGTAGTCCGGTGTTGGACAAACTCGAGGCACGGGTACCAGTAGGTCTGGGCTGTGCATTATTGCTTAAGTGTCTAGGGTTGACACCCGAGGGCTTGATACACCCGAAGGTGGACCCAGCACAGTCAGACTACATCCATATGTGGGCCGTATGGACACCAACACTTGACGTGTTAGGTTTATAGGGAGCCGATCGACTAGACCGTTGGGCTGGACCTTGTTTTAAGGTCACCTCATATTATTGGGCCAGAGTTTGGGCTGTGGGATCAATACCTGTTACGTTGGTTTGCTAGTACACCGTGGTGCAAAACTTAACCTTGTTTATGCGATGACACCTCTATCTATCTTGTAGTTAATTTATCATGCTAGTATGTTGTTATCTATGACCATCTCAGTTTCCATCATGATGTTAACTTTATTAGTTTATAGACTGATCGTAGCAGGGCTTACTCAGTCTTTTTGACTGACCTGTTTTCTTTCGCCTCTTTTCTTCCGTTTCCCCCCCCCCCCAGGTTCTCAGGGAGGGAATACTAGAGCCTAGCTTGGATTTTAGCTGCTTCCTTGGATAGCTCAAGTATGCTTTGGACTGGAGCCGCTATGGTTTATCACTCCTATTTGGGGATAGTACTTATGTATTTTCAGTTTACCAGATGATGTATTTATCTAGACTTGTAATTTTGGGAAATTGACATTTTGATGTACCAGACTTGTGTTTTGAAATGGTTTATAAATCTTCCGCTGTTTTATTTACTTACTCTGTTTATTTACATATATATACATGTCATGTCCTGCCTTGCTATACCATTATGCATGTTTACCTTATTTAAAAACGCCCCACCAAAGTCAAAGTTGCTTGCAAAAAGCCACCCTGACGGAGGTGGGGTGCTACAATTGTAGCTTGTACTATCATTGGTAGAATTCAGTGTGCTAGGTTAAGGCTATGAATACAAGGCTTGATGGATGCTAATTTGGATAGAAAATTGGCTACACATGGATGATAGGCATTCAAAATTGTTTTGGTTACTTGTGTTGGCTTGGATAACGAAGGCAAATTCCTAAGGGTGAGAATGTAACAACCCGCATTTTACATATCGGAGGATCGTGAAATATTTTTATTTAATTCCCTTGGGGTTGGATCATTCTCATATTTTGATATATTGGTTATGGGGATGTGAGACATGTCCATATTATTTACAAATTTTATTTGTGACCATTTTTCCGCTGTAAGTTTTGTATAGGGCATAACTTTTGACTACGATCGAATTAGGTGTTGAGATTGATTTCATTGAAATGGAAATTGTGTTGCCAATTCCGTTGAGTGGTCACATTAAAGATTTGGTTCAGCAGTTTGGGAGGAATTGTTGTTTTAATGTTTCACAATTTCTGTTCAGATTTTATAAGTCATTGATGTGATGATTTGGTGTGGCCCGCTAGTGGGCTGACGGGAGGTTATAAATAGGGGGTTAGAGGCATGGAGAATAGTTTACTTTCTTCATTCTCCTATTTGGTTGAGCTCGTGATTGTAACACCCCGTATGTTAAATAACTTGTTATAACATAAATCAGAGCAGAATTAAATTTAATATTCTGAATCAGGGGAAACGGGCTGTGCCATTGCGTTCGTCTCGGAAAAATACGCGAAATAGAGTCCGAGTTTTCGTAAATCGGAGTCCGTATGACCAAGTTATGGCCCGTCAAAGTTTCACGAAAAATCAAAAACAAAAACTGCTCATGTTTTGAGGCCCGGGATGAGTTTTGGGCTGTTTTTTTTGGGCCCTAAATGGTTCCTACACTTGACTTCTTCCCCAAGACATGCTTTAAAGGCTAGGATTGGTTCTAGGGTATATCCTATGGTCCTAAAACATCTAACTAATCTATATATACACCCTAATACCCCCCCTTATCCTTACCAAAAATAGATCTAAGGCCATTATGCCACCACTTAGAAAATTGGAGAGCCTCCACTAAAAATCCTAAGAGGATTTGCAAGCTAATCTACATCTTCTTCTACTTAATCATTGGGATTTGCTTCATTTAACTTGCTAATCTTGTTTTGGTGAACTTCTATCCCCTTAATAATCAATTATTGAATTGATTATGATAAGATGTGATAAAGTATGGCTATGTTTGTGGATCCATATATTTATGCAAGCTTGATGTAGTGAATATTATGTGTTTTGCAAGTTATATGCCTTATGTCATGCAAGTTTCATAATATGTAATCATGATATTTTTATGCAAGTTGTTTCATGATGTTTATGATGCAAAACACTAAGTGAATATGGATCCATTATGCAAACATGTTATGCAAGTATGTGAGTACTTATGCAAGTCATGTATATGCTTATATGCATGATTAACATCTTATGCAAGTATATGAATGTTTATGCAAGTTATGTATATGTTGAAATGCAAGTTTAACATAATATGCAAGCTATGCAAGTATATGAATGTTTATGCAAGTTATGTATATGTTGAAATGCAAGTTTAACATAATATGCAAGCCTATGCAAGTATGTGAATGTTTATGCAAGTTATGTGTATGTTGAAATGCAAGTTTAACATAATATGCAAGCTTATGCAAGTATATGAATGTTTATGCAAGTTATGTATATGTTGAAATGCAAGTTTAACATAATATGCAAGCCTATGCAAGTATGTGAATGTTTATGCAAGTTATGTATATGTTGAAATGCAAGTTTAACATGATATGCAAGCTTATGCAAGTATATGAATGCTTATGCAAGTATGTGAGTGCTTATGCAAGTTAAGTATATGCTAAAATGCAAGTTCTACATGTTATGCAAATCACATGTATGATGATATGTAAGTTCATATGCAACATGTTATGCAAATCACATGTTTGATGATATGTAAGTTCATATGCAACATGTTATGTAAGACACATGTTTGATAATATGCAAGTTTGGGTTGAATATAGTTGGGTTAATACATGCTCATATATGCAAGTTGACATCCTCTTAACCCATGATAAAGTTATATGCTAAACCCATGTTATGTGTGGTAAATCTTCCCTTTATTATGTTATGTCATAATGACGATTTACGTGGGGAACGATGGAGTTAATTAATATGTTAATTAAAAGTATGTTGAAATGGGTATGATTAAGCATACCATAAAAAAAAAAAATTAAATTAATTACCATAAGTGGGAATTTACCTATTGAGTTAGGTCTACCCCATGGGAATTTACCTATTGAGTTAGGTCTACCCATGTTATGGAAAATTTGATATTAATTAGGGATAATTAATATGGGGGTGATTAATTAGGTTTAATTAATCAACTAAGACACGAGGTTGGACCCTTTTGTAGCGGAAGTCTGCCCGGAACCGACCGGCCATCCAGCGGCTACAAATGATTGGCCCAATGTGAGAGGTCTTAGTCATAAATTAAATACATGATTAAAGTAAAGACACGAGGTTAGGCCCTTTTGATGACAGAAGTCTGCCCGGAACCAACCGGCATATCCAGCAGTCATAAAAGACGGTCTAATGTGGGAGGTCTTTATGAGGTCATGATCTTAATTAATGAATTAAGAAACACTTAACCATATTAGCATGTAAGTGGGACATGAGGGGTTAAGTGGGTGCCTTGGGGTGGCATGATGAGACTAGTGGGTTGCCTTAGGTGGCAATAGAAAAATACGATTAGAATACTTAACCAAGGTGGAACATGTAATTAAACATGATAAAAGGGTTAAGTAAGTGCCATGGGTGGCATGTGAGAATACGATTAGAATACTTAACCAAGGTGGAACATGTAATTAAACATGATTAAGGGGTTAAGTAAGTGCCATGGGTGGCATGTGGGAATCTAGTGGGTGCCCTAAGTGGCAATTGAAATATGATTAAAGGACTTAACCAAGATTTATAACATGTAAGAGGACATGGTTAAAGGGTTAAGTGGGCTGCACTAGATAAAACGACAAGCTTAAGTAGTAGCTTGTGGGGGCCCATTTCAACCAATATCCCAAACGTATCTTTGTAGGCTCGACTCTAGTCGGGTGACGGGACACGCATATTGGGCTTGACTGTAAGAGGCCAAAACGGGTTAGCGGTGGCAACGCGGGATCAACGGGTTTCATATGCGTGTGTGGACCCGGGCTGGTTGGTAAGTCGTTGTTGCATCGTGTAGATATAAAGCCGTGCACAGTGATATTATATGGTAGCCACTTTGGGGAATGATACACCCCCTTTTGTGGGACCAGCACGGGTATCTACGGTAGGGAGCCGATCGCTTGGGGGTAGTGGGTACACCTAGTAAAAATAGGGGCAGACGGCACCTGTGTAGGGGTACAGGAAACTACCGGGTAAAAATTACTAAGTACACTTAGTGGGATCAACCTTTAAGTAGGAATTACTCTTGGTGGGTAAAACTGGTGTGGTGCAGTGTAGGAATTACCCTTGGTGAATAAGTCTGGTGTGGTGCAGTTAGTAATTATCCTTGGGTGGGTAGATGCGTCTTTACGGTTATCTTAGTTCGTCCTGTGTTCGTGGGCAACTTAGTGTAGTCATTATCCCCAAAGAT
Source organism: Allium sativum (assembly GCA_030737875.1). Classification (NCBI taxonomy): domain Eukaryota; kingdom Viridiplantae; phylum Streptophyta; class Magnoliopsida; order Asparagales; family Amaryllidaceae; genus Allium; species Allium sativum. The sequence continues at coordinate 170,576,423 of CM060923.1, forward strand.
ACCATACCGAGTTCATATCATACCCTAATTACTTTAATAATTGTATTATTAAGGAGATAGGGTTCACTCAGGCTTATGTCTGACCCCCGTTGTTTTTATCTTTTTCCTTCAGGTCCTCAGGTTGGGCCTAGTGCTAGTGGGCTTTGATCAGTTTGCTTTATCTATCTCTTGGAGCTCGGACCGTAGATGTAGAGCTCAGCTTATCTTATCTTTTCTGTTATGGCTATTTGTTATGAGTAGTGGGATTATGTACTTATTTTATTCAGGATGGATATTTTGTACTTGACTCTTGTTATGGTTTTATGATGTAACCAAACATGTTTTACTTTCCGCTGCTATGAGATGATGTTTTAAATTTTCAAGTATTACATTATATCTGTCTTGTTGTAATTTTACTGTTCTATACTCACTAAAAATACTCCACCGATGCTATGGCATTCCCTTTATGAGTGACTATAGCGGGTGTGGGGTGTTACACGTGGTATCAGAGCAAAGGTTACCGAAACAGATAAAATTTTTAGAAAACTATTTTTCTAAAACATTTTTGGAAAAGATATTTTCAAAAACATGTCTTTTAGGAGAAAAGTTTTTGAAAGAAAAGCATAATCCCCGATAGCCATATCTTTATCTCTCGAATTCTCCATTTTGAATCTTTCCCTTTTTCGTCTCAGCATGGCTGAAGATCTTTTTCTTCCGGATAGTGTAGCGGTACCAGTATGGTATAGGAGGTTGTTAGAGGCTAGGGCCGCCGCTGCAGGTCCAGCAAATGTTCCTCCTCCACCCGTTGCACTCGTTTCTCCTCGCACGGATACTTTTTCTATGACTTGTAGGAAGTTTAAGGCTATGGGAGGAAAACCTTTTGTGGGAGCTAGGGATTGGCTTAATGAGACGGAAGAATTGATGGAAATCTTGGAAATAGAAGAGGGAAAGAAAGTCAGGTTGGCCGCTTGGTTAATGGAAGGAGAGGCCTCGTTCTGGTGGGAGGTCACTAATGAAGAACGCCCGATTGACTCTTGGGTGGATTTCAGGCATAGGTTTGAGGCAAAGTTTCTCTCAAAAGTAGAAGAAAATATGCATAAGGAAGAGAAGGGTACCAATGCTAGTAAAGCACCCGAGAAGAAAGGAGATCAGAAGAGACCTCAACAACAACAGCAAAACAAAGGTGGCAAGGGAAAGAAGAGGTGCTTCAATTGTGGGACACTAGGCCACCTAAACAAAGATTGTCGCAAGAAGACTAAGACTGGCTGCTTCCACTGTGGCGAAGCAGGGCATCTGATGAAAAACTGTCCAAAGAAGGAGCAAGGGACGGGGTCTACCTCAGGAGGACTGGTGCAAGCTCATGTGGCACCAGGTCAGGCTAGGGGGCAAGTACAGGCTCTCGCGATTCGGGAAAGAGGTAGAACTACTTCTATTGAAAGTCTAGTTTTTCTGATCGATCATCCTGTCCATACTTTATTTGATTTTGACGCATTAAGTTCGTTTATCTCATCATTACTAGTAGAGTCACTGCACTGAGACACCAGTTGGTAGATGATCCCTTAGTTGTTTCAAACCCAATTGGGCTCGATGATGTGTTTGGGTTTGAAAGTTTCTATACTTAGCGTTGGGTTTAGATGTGATGCTTGTTGGGCTTCACGGGCTATGGGTTAGTGGGCATGGACTGGTTATCCAGTAGGGGTGCCATTCTTGATTTTGAGGGGAGAGTTGTTAGGCTTATGGGCCGCTTGGGTGACACTCTTGAGATCTCTTGTAATCCCATAGAATCTGTTATGCTAAGATATCTAGAATCGCTTGACACGCAGGTCGAGAGTTTGCAATTTATAGGGTGGTCCGGGAATACTCGGATGGGTTTGGAGGAGGTGAAGGGCTTACCTCCGGAACGGGAGATTGACTTCCGAATATATTTGGTAGACGATGCCAAATCAGTATCTTGGCCAGTGTGCCATAAGGCTCCTCGTGAGGGGAGGGAACTCCATAAGCGAGTAGGCGATTTGCTTGAGAAGGGGTCATAAGACGAAGTATATCGGAGTGGGGCGCTCCAGTAGTTTTTGCGGATGGGTCCCTCAGACTTTGTGTAGGCTAAAGAGAACTAAAGAAACTCACAAAGAAGAATAGATACCCATCGCCGAGGATTAATGATCTCTTTGATCAGTTGGCTGGCGCCTCAGTATTTTTGTAGTAGGACTTAGCCACGGGATTTCATCAGTTGAGAGTGGCTGAGAATAGTATAGAGAAGACTGCCTTGAGGACTCCAGATGATTTCTTTTATGAGTGGCTGGTGATGCCATTGGGTTTGACGAACGCCCCCGCATACTTTGTTGATTTGATGAGAAGGGTGTTCAGGGAGTACCTAAATAAGTTTGTGATGGTCTTTGTAGATGACATCTGGGTCTTTTCTAGGAGCGAAATAAGTTTTCGTATGTGCTCAATAGGCTGAGCAGGGCCAGTATAGGATAAACGACGGTTTTGGAGCGAGACTGGCGAGAACATCCAGAATTGGTCAAGGGCTTAATTATTTAGCCATTTTTACTAGTATCGTCTCACGTAGGTCGTCTGAATTCGAAGGAGGTATCCCTTGGGTGTTTGTCTGATATTGGTTTAGGCCTTTGGGGCTTGCATTTGGGGGATGCCGAATTCGACTAGGGTGGTCTGCGTGGGAGACAGTTGTGATGATTTTGGATGATATTCTGGTGGAGAAGAGCATGCCCTACATCTTAGGGAAGTATTGGAGACTCTTCGAGCGCATAGTCTTAGGACAGCAAAAGTGGATGGGATCCTTAGCATCCTATGAGTAAGGGTAACATGGTAACGGACACCTTAAGTAGAAAAAGGTTGTCCTTGAGTTCATTGTTCGTTGAACGACGGAGCTTAGAGTTTATTTCTAAGTTTGACTTTAGACCTTCCGTTGACTTTGTACCCGGTTTGCTAGCTTCTTTGGAAGTTAGACCTACTCTTTTGGGGCGGATTGGAGAAGCACAGAGGGGCGACCCACAGTTGGTTGAGTTAGTAGAGAAGCTCATAAGGGGGGAGTCGTCCAGCCATTTGAGTAGGTACACCTTAGAGATAGAGGGTGCTTGCGTAGAGACGGTAGACTTTGTGTACCGCAGGACGAGGGTTTGAGGAAGGCTATTCTTGATGACGCACACCGTTTTAGGATGACCATTCATCCCGGTGGGGGTAAGATGTACCAAGACATGAAGAGGGCTTTCTTCTGGGCCGGTATGAAGAAAGATGTGGCCGAGCATGTCGCTCGATGCTTGGTGTGCCAACGAGTGAAGACGGAGCGAAAGAAACCGGGTGGGTTGCTTCACCCATTGGAGGTTCCGCAATGAAAGTGGGACAGCGTCTCGTTGGATTTTATTGACAGGTTACCCAGATCAAGAAAGAGTAATACAGGAATTTGGGTGGTGGTAGACAGACTTACTAAGAACACCCATTTCATACCTGTGAAGAGTAAGTGGACTGCTCCATGGCTAGCTTTTGTATATCTTCGAGAGATAGTTCGATTGCATCGGGTACCCTCCAGTATAGTGAGTGATCGAGATCCTATCTTCACTAGAGAGTTTTGGAAGAGTTTGCAAAAGGCGGTAGGGACTCAGTTGCGTTTGAGTACCGCATATCATCCTCAGATGGACGGCCAGACCGAGAGGGTGAATCATATTTTAGAAGACCTTTTGAGGCTATGTATCTTGGATTTTGGAGGTACATGGGAGGAGCATCTTCCATTGGTGGAGTTGCCCGACAGACTTAGTGGTGTACATGATGTATTCCATGGGAGGAAGTGCCTACATAAGACCGCAGAGGTGGTAGAGCCAAGTTTGCTTAGAGAAGTGGAAGCAGAGCGTGATGCGACTATTCGACGAGCTCCTACTCGCATCCTTGGGTCAGAGACTAGGAAATTGAGGAATCGAGAGGTTCAGCTAGTCAAAGTGCAATGGGGAGAAGAGGAGAGCAACGCAACTTGGGAGACGGAAGCGAAGATGCGTTCTTTGTATCCATTTCTTTTTGAGAGTATGTCTTTTAACTTCTCCTTTATCGTTTGACTGGTACTTATCTTATCCTTAGTATGTCCTCTCGTTAGTACCTTTGACCTTCAGATAGGATAGTCCTATGGTTGAAACATGTGTTTGAGACATGTTATGTATGATGGATGCAAGTGGATGCAAGTGTTTGCTAGTGGTTGCTCGTGGATGCATATACACACACTCTAGGCACTAGATCGGCTCAATCACTTCATATTGCATATTGCATAAAATTGTGTGTAGGAAGCTATATTTATGGATGTATAATGATTGTGTTATCATATGGATGATGCATTTTGGTGAATGATTGTGCACTCATGTAGATATTGTATGTGTCGATAGGGTTCCCTCGCATACATAATGGATGCATGGCACTATCATGGTTTGCATATGTTCATACATTAGATAGGGAACATATACACACACTTTTTGCATATGCTCATACATCATTAGAAATTGTTTTAAGGACAATGGATGCCAGTGTTTGATGGTTGAGTAGATGGTTGTTTGGTTGGTAGGATACGTTCTTCTTGACTTAGAGATTTCGGGGACGAAATCCTTTAAGTAGGGGAGAATGTAACACCCCGTATGTTAAATAACTTGTTATAACATAAATCAGAGCAGAATTAAATTTAATATTCTGAATCAGGGGAAACGGGCTGTGCCATTGCGTTCGTCTCGGAAAAATACGCGAAATAGAGTCCGAGTTTTCGTAAATCGGAGTCCGTATGACCAAGTTATGGCCCGTCAAAGTTTCACGAAAAATCAAAAACAAAAACTGCTCATGTTTTGAGGCCCGGGATGAGTTTTGGGCTGTTTTTTTTGGGCCCTAAATGATTCCTACACTTGACTTCTTCCCCAAGACATGCTTTAAAGGCTAGGATTGGTTCTAGGGTATATCCTATGGTCCTAAAACATCTAACTAATCTATATATACACCCTAATACCCCCCCTTATCCTTACCAAAAATAGATCTAAGGCCATTATGCCACCACTTAGAAAATTGGAGAGCCTCCACTAAAAATCCTAAGAGGATTTGCAAGCTAATCTACATCTTCTTCTACTTAATCATTGGGATTTGCTTCATTTAACTTGCTAATCTTGTTTTGGTGAGCTTCTATCCCCTTAATAATCAATTATTGAATTGATTATGATAAGATGTGATAAAGTATGGCTATGTTTGTGGATCCATATATTTATGCAAGCTTGATGTAGTGAATATTATGTGTTTTGCAAGTTATATGCCTTATGTCATGCAAGTTTCATAATATGTAATCATGATATTTTTATGCAAGTTGTTTCATGATGTTTATGATGCAAAACACTAAGTGAATATGGATCCATTATGCAAACATGTTATGCAAGTATGTGAGTACTTATGCAAGTCATGTATATGCTTATATGCATGATTAACATCTTATGCAAGTATATGAATGTTTATGCAAGTTATGTATATGTTGAAATGCAAGTTTAACATAATATGCAAGCTATGCAAGTATATGAATGTTTATGCAAGTTATGTATATGTTGAAATGCAAGTTTAACATAATATGCAAGCCTATGCAAGTATGTGAATGTTTATGCAAGTTATGTGTATGTTGAAATGCAAGTTTAACATAATATGCAAGCTTATGCAAGTATATGAATGTTTATGCAAGTTATGTATATGTTGAAATGCAAGTTTAACATAATATGCAAGCCTATGCAAGTATGTGAATGTTTATGCAAGTTATGTATATGTTGAAATGCAAGTTTAACATGATATGCAAGCTTATGCAAGTATATGAATGCTTATGCAAGTATGTGAGTGCTTATGCAAGTTAAGTATATGCTAAAATGCAAGTTCTACATGTTATGCAAATCACATGTATGATGATATGTAAGTTCATATGCAACATGTTATGCAAATCACATGTTTGATGATATGTAAGTTCATATGCAACATGTTATGTAAGACACATGTTTGATAATATGCAAGTTTGGGTTGAATATAGTTGGGTTAATACATGCTCATATATGCAAGTTGACATCCTCTTAACCCATGATAAAGTTATATGCTAAACCCATGTTATGTGTGGTAAATCTTCCCTTTATTATGTTATGTCATAATGACGATTTACGTGGGGAACGATGGGGTTAATTAATATGTTAATTAAAAGTATGTTGAAATGGGTATGATTAAGCATACCATAAAAAAAAAATTAAATTAATTACCATAAGTGGGAATTTACCTATTGAGTTAGGTCTACCCCATGGGAATTTACCTATTGAGTTAGGTCTACCCATGTTATGGAAAATTTGATATTAATTAGGGATAATTAATATGGGGGTGATTAATTAGGTTTAATTAATCAACTAAGACACGAGGTTGGACCCTTTTGTAGCGGAAGTCTGCCCGGAACCGACCGGCCATCCAGCGGCTACAAATGATTGGCCCAATGTGAGAGGTCTTAGTCATAAATTAAATACATGATTAAAGTAAAGACACGAGGTTAGGCCCTTTTGATGACAGAAGTCTGCCCGGAACCAACCGGCATATCCAGCAGTCATAAAAGACGGTCTAATGTGGGAGGTCTTTATGAGGTCATGATCTTAATTAATGAATTAAGAAACACTTAACCATATTAGCATGTAAGTGGGACATGAGGGGTTAAGTGGGTGCCTTGGGGTGGCATGATGAGACTAGTGGGTTGCCTTAGGTGGCAATAGAAAAATACGATTAGAATACTTAACCAAGGTGGAACATGTAATTAAACATGATAAAAGGGTTAAGTAAGTGCCATGGGTGGCATGTGAGAATACGATTAGAATACTTAACCAAGGTGGAACATGTAATTAAACATGATTAAGGGGTTAAGTAAGTGCCATGGGTGGCATGTGGGAATCTAGTGGGTGCCCTAAGTGGCAATTGAAATATGATTAAAGGACTTAACCAAGATTTATAACATGTAAGAGGACATGGTTAAAGGGTTAAGTGGGATGCACTAGATAAAACGACAAGCTTAAGTAGTAGCTTGTGGGGGCCCATTTCAACCAATATCCCAAACGTATCTTTGTAGGCTCGACTCTAGTCGGGTGACGGGACACGCATATTGGGCTTGACTGTAAGAGGCCAAAACGGGTTAGCGGTGGCAACGCGGGATCAACGGGTTTCATATGCGTGTGTGGACCCGGGCTGGTTGGTAAGTCGTTGTTGCATCGTGTAGATATAAAGCCGTGCACAGTGATATTATATGGTAGCCACTTTGGGGAATGATACACCCCCTTTTGTGGGACCAGCACGGGTATCTACGGTAGGGAGCCGATCGCTTGGGGGTAGTGGGTACACCTAGTAAAAATAGGGGCAGACGGCACCTGTGTAGGGGTACAGGAAACTACCGGGTAAAAATTACTAAGTACACTTAGTGGGATCAACCTTTAAGTAGGAATTACTCTTGGTGGGTAAAACTGGTGTGGTGCAGTGTAGGAATTACCCTTGGTGAATAAGTCTGGTGTGGTGCAGTTAGTAATTATCCTTGGGTGGGTAGATGCGTCTTTACGGTTATCTTAGTTCGTCCTGTGTTCGTGGGCAACTTAGTGTAGTCATTATCCCCAAAGATACCATACCGAGTTCATATCATACCCTAATTACTTTAATAATTGTATTATTAAGGAGATAGGGTTCACTCAGGCTTATGTCTGACCCCCGTTGTTTTAATCTTTTTCCTTCAGGTCCTCAGGTTGGGCCTAGTGCTAGTGGGCTTTGATCAGTTTGCTTTATCTATCTCTTGGAGCTCGGACCGTAGATGTAGAGCTCAGCTTATCTTATCTTTTCTGTTATGGCTATTTGTTATGAGTAGTGGGATTATGTACTTATTTTATTCAGGATGGATATTTTGTACTTGACTCTTGTTATGGTTTTATGATGTAACCAAACATGTTTTACTTTCCGCTGCTATGAGATGATGTTTTAAATTTTCAAGTATTACATTATATCTGTCTTGTTGTAATTTTACTGTTCTATACTCACTAAAAATACTCCACCGATGCTATGGCATTCCCTTTATGAGTGACTATAGCGGGTGTGGGGTGTTACAGTGATCCTCCTTGCTCATTCAAATACACCTTTCCACCATTAAATTCTAGATCTACATGTGAGGATTGAAGATTAAAATAAACTGAAGCTATATCTACATCTAATGAAGAGAGATCGCATCAAATTAAGAGGTTTGAAGAGTGTTCTTCACTCTTCGGATTTAGATTTTAGTGATTTCAAGTCGATTCATAGATTTGGTGAGTGATAAGCATCTCTGACATGGATTCAATCAAGTATATGGATTGTTTGATCTTAGTTTCATCATTTTAAGTTGTTTTCACCTAAATACATCATGGTAAGTGTATTTTCATTTGAATCACCATAGGAACTAATCTAGCAAATTAAGTCGGTAAATTCTTATGTTTATGCAAGTTTAATTCCATTATTTCATTTATTTATCATGATTTGATGAATTATATGTGATTCTTGATGAATAATTGTCATTTTAGGGTTGTTGATGATTTCATAAAGTGTTAATGGTTGAATTGGATGATTTGGAAGAGTTTGTTGCATCGATGTGGTCATTTGGTAATGATTTGGTTGAGATTGGAGCTAAATTGGTTAGATCTGGAATCGGGTCGTTTTTGGATAGGTCACTGGTTTGTGCTCCAAAAAATGATGGTTGGGTCGTTAAAGAACTTCAGGCCGTTGGTGACCCAAGGAGTCAGGTTGTTGATGACCCAGGAGTCAGATTGTTAATGGCCCTAGGAGTCGGGTCGTTGGTGACTTAAGGAGTCAGGTCGTTGATGACCCAGGGAGTCCGGTCGTTGGTGACCCAGGGAGTCAGGTCATTGATGACCCAGGGAGTCAGGTCATTATTGACCAATAGAGTCGGGTCATTGGTGACCCAGGGAGTCGGGTCGTTGGTGACCCACAGAGTCAGGTCGTTGGTGACTCAGGAAGTCAGGGCATTGGTGACCCATAGAGTCGGGCCGTTAGTGACCTAGGGAGTCAGGTCCTTGATGACCGAGGTAGTCAAGTCATTGGTGACCCATAGAGTCGGGTCGTTGGTGACCCATAGAGCCAGGTTGTTGAAGACCCATGGTGTGAGGTCGTTGGTGACCCATAGAGTCCGGTCGTTGGTGACCCAAGGAGTCGGGTCATTGGTGACCCAGGAAGTCAGGTCGTTTGTGACCCGGTGAGTCGGGTCGTTTGTGACCCAGGGAGTCGGGTCGTTTGTGACCTGATGAGTCGGGTTGAAACACTCTGGATCAAATATTGACCAAATGATGTATTTTTTTGGCTCGATGGTGGTTGTAGCTACGAAGTGAATTCAAGTAGGAATGTTTGAAGTGTTGTGAAGTGTCCATTGATCGTGGTAATGCAACAAATTGAAGACGACTCAAGGTGGTGAGCTCGTGGATAATGGTTGCTCGAGAAGGGGCTTGAGCTTATGAACAGTCATCAGGTTGGATGGCTAGAGATATCGAAGGCTAAGGGATTATCGTTGTCGTAGGTTCTAGTGAACTCAAAGCAGGGGTATAATAGGGACGCCGAAATAACTAGAAGTGACTGGTCGAGTACCCTAGGCAGCTCGACGTTCCTAGATACATTTCGTCGTATGGAATATGGAGTTTTTCTAGAACCGGGGTTTACCATTAGCCCTTGAAAGTCGATGGCAAGGTGTTTAGCCGGTCATACGATTAACGATTATTTCCAAGCAAGATTGGCAGTGATAGCCAGAGTCATGGATGAATGATTGTTTGCTTGCATCATCTTGTGTAGATTGTTTGACATCGAAGGAGATACCTCTTGGGTGCTTGTTTGATGTTGGTTTAGGCCTTCAGGGTTTGTGCTTGGGAGATATCGACATCAATTAGGATGGTCTATGCTTGATAATTTATTTCCATGAATGTATTGTGGTTTCAAATTGTTTGTTGTAAAGGCTATCACTGTCGGATTTGGGGAAGATGGGTTTTGGTTCTTCTTTGGTGAGCTAGCAGATTGGTTGGTCAATCTGCTTATTCCCATATACTTTATTGATGATGTTAGATAGCTGTTTTATTGCTCATTAAGACTGTTGTCTGACTCAAGGTTTTATGTTTCCCTCTTATTACCTTGGGTTGTTCATTCATTGTGTGGATGGGAAAACTGAGTAGCAGTTAGGAGGTAGTAGATCTTAGTGGATGATGTTGCAGATCGATGACGAGCTAGAGGCTTGCGTACAAATTTTTTACTATACATATTATGATGTTTTCCACTGTTTGATGTATTCTATGAGTGTTGTAGTGAGGCCTTTTGTACAGAGTTTGATGATGTAGTCCACTGATGTTATGGATATTCATTGATGATATGAAAGTTTAAAATTTTATGCAATTATGATTAACTGTTATAACCTGTTATATATGTTCTTTATAATTTATCCTTGCGTTGTGAGTTATACGACAGGTTCCGCTTGTGATTTCTTACCCTGATGATCATCCATGGCTGCCTGGCACACCTTTCGGCGCATTATTTCCCTTGTTAAGTGCAGGAGTTATGGGCGGTCGTCATAGGATTCCTCACTAGTAGTTGCTAAATTTTATTATATTATAATATATGTTGAAATATGAAATTGTGATGCGGGGATTTGACAGGTTAGAGGAATCCAATAGGATTCCTCATTGATATTGATAATTTTTATCAATATGATATTTTTTGTTCATTTGGATGTGAAATTTGTTAGAGTTTTACCCTAGAGGCAATCCATTTGATGTAATTGATAACACTGTTGATGTTATTATTTTATTTGGAATAAAATATTCTGTTATGTTATATTTACTGCGTAATATAATATTAATATAATAGAAGTCCTTAGAATTATAATATGGAATTATATAGTTCAAGTAAGTGACTTGAACTTGAGATTATATAATATGTTAAGTATTGCAATTCTTAAATGTCCCTAGTCAAGTTTTATTGTTTATACAGGACAACAATGAAATATTGAGTCTAGAATGTTGTTTGACTGATGATCATATCTCATTGTTTATTAATATACGTGATATTAATGTCAAGACATAAATACGTATTGGAGAATAGCATATTGGGTTGACCCACCATGAGAAAACTACATGGAATATAATTAACAGTATCATAAGTTATTTTCATAGTGACTGCGATGTAATGGTCCTCAGACCTGAAATCACTATAATTTTATTCGAGGATATTTGTGTTTTGAAATCATATAAAGTTACATGTAACAGAGTATATGATAATGTTGGTTATTGGACACATCTCGAATCAAATGAAAATTATGAATGATCTAGATGAAATTTAACCCTACAATATATTTGTGGTGATATCCATGGGCCTCCTGATTGAGTGAGACTGTGAAATGCATGGCAGTGCTCAAATATTGATTTGTTTTGAATAGTCTACTCATCGATCAAGGTAAACAGATTAAATCATAAAAAGGATGATACGATCCATGCCTTGAGTTTAATCTTGCATATATTGGTTAATAGGATTATATTACATTAAGACACTAGTCATAGAACGGTTGTATCAAATCATTAATCTTATTATAACTTGGGTAGCAACGTCGTATTGCTAGATGCCAACCATTGTTTATGATTTTAAATACGATTTAAAAATCATTGCCAATGTAGTAATAACCTAAAGGGTCACACATAAAACGTCTGAAAAGGTGAATGATCATTCTTAATAAAATAAAATAAAATAAAACCAAAATGTTGATATTTTGTTTTGAAATGGTGTAATGGTGAGTCACCCTATTTATCTCATTTAATGTATATTACAAAAAGGCCGACCTTATCTTTATTTTGTGTTAGAACCAATAGAAATTAAAACGAGATAAAAATGGGGCGATAAAACCCTAATTTTTTTCGGCCAACACCGACCGTTTTAATTTCGATTCGTATGACGAAATCGATGATGGATGTTTGTGGATACGTATAGAGGCAAGGTGGTTTTGTTTTTCTTCGATTCGATCCTTCCAATGGCGGAGGAATTCCAGATATGAAGAAACTGGGGATTTGTTGATTTCGTTAAAACCTAGGTATGATATGAACCATCGATTTACCTTATTTTACATAGATCGTTCGTTTTAATGCGTTAAAATTGCTAAAACTAGTTATCATTAGATCATAAATTCCCTTCAATGGTATCGGAACTTAGGCTTGTTAAAATTTGGTATTTTGAAGATTAGATTTGTTCCATGATGTTTGATCTGTGTTACGAACAAAATAGGAAGTAAGAAATGGGTATAAAATGCGATTCTAGAATGAATCTATACCATTATCTACAGAAACTCGCTCGGCTATGTAATCTGGAAGTGTATGATTTTATATTTGATATTAATAGGATTACATTGCCATTTCTTACTTGTTAAAAATCTAGAAACTTGTTAGTTAAATCTGATTATCAAATAAATTAAAAATTGCCATTACCATGTTAGTTTATCTAAGTACCCTGTGTGTAAATTAAAAACCCGTTTTGATTGTTCGGGACAAACAAGGCAAATTTATTTAATTTTGAAATACTGATTTCAAAAGATATATTATTGCTTATTGAATCTGAAAAGGATTGATTAATTGTTGCCTCTATATGTTATATATATATATAAAGTATATATACATCTGCGTGTGTGTATGTTTGAATCTAATAATTATTAGATAGTAAGTCAAAAATGATGAAAATCAATTTTGATGACTTAATATTAGTTTCTTAAGTATTACAAACAATCATGCATACATATAATAATATCAGGGATCAACCTGATTATTAATTTTAGACTTCATGGAATGGTTTTATCAAAAGGAAATAGATAATATTTATTTAGTATACGATATTAAGTTTTTATTTTGATAGCTGGATCTATGTTTCACCATAGTAAATATGATTTCGTGGTTTTAATTAATGATCTGGAATAATTAGAAAATTCTTTTGAATCTGGTGCACAATGATACACTTTTATCCAGCTATAACACAGTGATATCTGAAACAAAACTGTTTTCTTTAAACTCAGTTTAATATCTGACATTTATAATGTTTATACATTGCATAATTTTAGATTTGTTTATATGAGTAAACAGTTCTGAAATAATGATCAAAGCTTGTTTGATTTAAGTACATTACAGTTATGATCCTATCGATTTTGTGACAAAGACCAAATTTGATTTGATATTGGTCATGAAACATGTAACACCTCGCATTTTTTGATCATTTAATAATTAAATAATGCATATTATGCAGAGACATAAGTGTATATATGAAGAAAAAAATAAAGATAATGCAAATAAAAATGTAATGCATGCATTAAAAGTAAGAAAGGATTGGTTGCATGCAGTGTAAATATGTTACATGCACTAATTATGCATTAATAATAAAAGAGAAATAAAAGAAAAAGATTCAGGCAATAAAATATTGTAACAAACATGAAAAAGAGAACTGAGAAGAGAAAAATAATTATCATTGTTCTACGCCTTATTAACAATACCCTTAGTAGTCCGGTTGGTTAAAACATGTGACTTGCATTCAAGAGGTATGGAGTTCGATCCCCGCTGTCGTCGTACTTTTGTTTTAAGAGAACGACTAAAATAACACATGTTCATGAGGGGAAAATATGTATAAATGCTCATATAAGGAAAAATATACATATAAGGAAGTAAATAAAATATATATGTATGTATATGAGAATATACATGTATATTTGTGTAGGAATATATATATACAAGAGATCAAATTCAAGATAAGGCTAAAATCATAGAAAATGGCAAGAATCAAATAACGGTGCAATACCATTTGAATTTTGAAAACGAAACGAAAGTTGTGCATATATATGTATATATATATGTATGTATGTATGTATATATATGTATATATATATGTATGTATATATGTATATATATATGTATGTATATATATGTATATAGATATATATATATATATATATGTGTGTGTGTGTGTATGTGTTTGCGTGAAATGGTCATTACAAGTTTTGTATACATATAAAGGCCTAATATATGAACATATTCAAATCAATTTAAACTAACGACCATATGTAGAAAAAGAAGAAAAAAAATTATAGCCGGGGTTGACCTAGGGGTCGACCTAGGCATGGGGGGGGGGGGGGCGACTCGGGGGTCGACCCAACGTAGATCCAGTCAGGTTCATTGGCGTATCTAGACTGTTTTCTTAACCAAGTTCAATGCTGACTCTGCGCTTCGTTTACGATAAGATTATGAACAACCTATAAATATGCTTCCAGAGCTTAGCTAAATCTCACATTTCTGAGAGGACGTCTATACTCTGCCATTCTTTCTCCTCTTCATATCTCTTCAGAAAAAATAATTAGTTTAGGAAAATTCTTGTAACAACACGGAAAATCAGAACCAATTTAAAAATTTTATTTTGGTAATTTTAATGAATTTTGAATATTTAAAATGAATTATTTTAAATAATGACGACTAGAAATTTATTTTGAATAGAATTAGAATGTATAAATTTATTTAAATCGAAGTTAGAATTTAAATATTTATTTTAATTGTAAAAGGAATTAAAAATGGCGCGGTAGTTTGAAAATTCGATTTCAAACTTCAAATGAATGTACAGGATTCAAAATAAACTGGATTTTAATGAAACCAGAAATATTTGAATCGGTTTGAAAATATCTTTCCAGCGAATCTGAAAAATTGAAATTTCATAGCGGGAATAAAGAGTTATGTGATGACCCCAAACTTCCACGGGAATGAAAGTTAGAGATTATCATTTGGAATACAACATAAATATAATATAACAAGTCACAGAAACAACATAGCACAGAAAATCCATATAGTAACAACATCATAGCAGCGGAGATATAATGTCATCAGCAATAGAAAATCCACAGTCACAGAATTCTAAGTTATTACATCAAGTTTGCAAAAAAAAATGACATAAAATGGAAATAAGTCTAATGTTTGAAATGAAAAAGAAAATGCGATAAAAGCAAATGATAGAAAGTCTTCGTAGCTCCAAGTCATCACCTCTACGTCAAAAGTTGGCCCAAGGAAAATGATAAGTAGCTCCAAAGAAAAGACTCCAGGCAAAGGAATACCTGTTACTTGGCTGCCCGTGTAGAAAAGAGGGCACCCAAGTTTGCAAAAAGGTGAAACAAACCATGGGTCAGTCGTGGGACTGGTGTGAGAATTCTTAACTACTTTAACAAATAATAAGATGGAAAACCCAAAGACCACGCCGCTAACGCGGAACGGGTTTTATCCAATGGGTTGTCGTGCATAATTTAAGGTGTCATAAAAAAAATAAGAACAACGTGAAATATCGCAATGCTTTTGGAAAACTGGAATCACCATAAGACCCAAGTCCCATCACACAATGCAACGCACACCAGAGGATAGGGTTTTACCTTATGATGATTAAACATGCTAAATACGGCAAATACGAATCTAATATTATCATTAGTGTATATGAAAACATTTCAAAATAAATGTATTAATCCTAGTAAACATAGCTACCATATACTATGCTTCCTTACTAGTAATACAATCAAATTCGTCGGTTCGTATTTGGATTTTGGTTTCCATCATAAGTCAAGGCTTGGGCGGAGCTCCTTACCGATTCGAGACACTCTAGCTAATGCCTCAGGACTCCCCGCAGAGAACCCTTGGATAGCTGCAGGGCCGGTCCGCAAATACAGCTTAGCGGATTGGCAATTCCTGAACACACGTTTCCCGGTCCTATAGGACCTAATATCGAGGCCTCGAAAATTCCATCATCCACTAGAGTAAAATGTCAGCGCTGGTAGGTCCCTGACATCACTATATCTAGAAAGAAACGTGCTGCTCTCCCTGCGTTCCCTTCGCCCGTTTTTGACTCAATCGATGGGTGAGGCTCGCGAAGTTACGTTACACAAAGCTACGCCTAAAATAGGCCATTCTCTGATCATCACCACAAGGTTCTGCTTTTCAACAAGAAACCTTGATCATTGCATCTTAGTATGCCACACTGACACTCCATATCACACTATCGGTTCTCCGTTAATTGTACAAAAGGGTGTTAAGTAGAGAATAAATTATCTACCACCAATCATTCGTACTCCCGACAGAAAATCAACAAATGAAATATAAAGGAGTCCAATGTCGGACACACGTTCCATTTAAAACTTATGCTCTGGGTCTGAGCGAAAGTCTAAACCGTGAGATCGACACATACGTTTGGGCAATTACCTTAACCCTTGAATTGGGAGCAAATCAATTCAGGACCTTTGTCACCGTCCATTCGAGGGAAGATTTACGGCCTTCACGTCATCTTATACTTCGATCCTTCAAAGTCTTTTGGTTTAATTTGGGATGAGAGTATCTCGGACTTCCCAAATAACCTCACATACTTATAGTTTTGGAAAAACTATTTCATGTCGTTATATTATTTTATAACGGCTAATTCTTGTCATAATTATTTAAAATAATTTAACTTCTTACTTAACGGCGCATAACCTTACTTTTATTTACATTAAATAAAATGTAGTCTTTCAATACATATCACGCTCTTATTTTAGTTACATTGAATAAAATGTAAACCTGTAGCTACGGTTAAATTCATTTATATCAACATTAAAAATAATGTTAACGCTATCCAACAGTTAAATTCTCTTTTTTATTTACATTAAGAATAATGTAAATCAATCCTACTGTTAATTCTCCTCTTTTTATTTGCATTATATAAAACAATGTAATTTTCCTACGAAGTAATTCACTTAATATTAACATTAAAAATAAATGTTAATACCTACGGTCAATTCTCTTTTATGTTGACATTATAAAATAATGTTAATTCCTACGGTCAATTCTCTTTTATGTCGACATTATAAAATAATGTTAATTCCTACGGTCAATTCTCTTTTATGTTGACATTATAAAATAATGTTATTCCTACGGTCAATTCTCTTTTATGTTGACATTATAAAATAATGTTATTCCTACCGTCAATTCTCTTTTATGTTGACATTATAAAATAATGTTATTCCTATGGTCAATTCTCTTTTATGTTGACATTTTAAAATAATGTTATTCCTACGGTCAATTCTCTTTTATTTGACATTATAAAATAATGTAAAATGTACATACAGTGAAATTCCCTTTATATTAACATTAAAATAATGTTCATTCCCTACGGTTAAATTCACTATTTAATTTACATTGACAATAATGTAAATTCATACATGCGGTGAAATTACTCATTATTAACATTAAACAAAATGTTAATTTTGTCCTATGTAATAATTTTCATAATATTAACATTAAGAATGTTAATTTCATCCTACGGTGAAATTTCTATTTAATCATTAAAAAATTGTTAATTTTTCATGCATAGTAAATTACTTATTATTAACACCAAAATAATGTTAATTACTCATACAATGTAAATTCTTATTTTTAACATTAACAAAAATGTTAACTTACCCTACGGTGTTATTCTTTTTAATATTAACATTAAAAATGTTAATGTCATCCATGCGGTTAAATTACATTTTATATTAACATTAGAAATGTTAATAACATACTATGGTCAAATTACTTTTTAATATTAACATTAGAAATGTTCATAACATACTATGGTCAAATTACTTTTTAATATTAACATTAGAAATGTTAATAACATACTATGGTCAAATTACTTTTTAATATTAACATTAGAAATGTTAATAACATACTATGGTCAATTGACTTTTTAATATTAACATTAGAAATGTTAATTACATACTACGGTTGAATTTAATACTATTAACATTAAAAATGTTAATATACATGCGGTGAGTTTACTTCCTATTAACATCAAAATAAATGTTAATTTTTTTCTCTATTTCCATTTTACATAAAAAGAGAATGTAAATTTCATCACAAGTCACATAACAACATCCAGACACAACAACAGGATCAGATACAATAACTCACATCGAAGTAATTTGCAAGATGGGATTTCACACAGCATATGAAAAATCAGCATAGCATGGTTAAATAAATAACACATAATTAATTAATTTTAATTAATACTTAATTCAAATTTAAACCTTAAAATTTCAGATCTAATCTCATGTCATTCTAAGCAATTCAGATTCGACAACATACGGGGTGAATAGTTCAGATCCATGTTCTAAATATCATGTCTTTTTAGATCTACGATCAACAACCATGCAAACAATAATTAAATAATTAAATTAAATTTAAAAATAAAATTCTCACCGTGGTCTGGTCTGAGAAGATGACTCGGGTTCAATCAGATCCGGTGTTCGTATTCAATTTGATTTCAAATCTGGAATGATTCGAATACAAATTCATATGAAAAATCAAAAATTCAGCCTTTAACAACTGACGCAGCGACGCTTAAAAGCGTGACAAAATCTGAACTAAAATTTACCTTAGAACCCAATTTTGTTCAAAATTTAGATTGCGATTTTCTGGAGTTATAGGCGATGGTTTCACGAACCGTTTGTTGGAGGTTGTCCGGCTTGGAGAGATCGACCTGCGCCGGGAAGGGGGTGGCGTGCGCACATGTTAGGCGGGGTCCCGGGGGGCGCAAGCGCGGCCACTTCGTGGCGATGGTGGCGGCGCTACAGGGCACGAGGGAGGCGATAGTGGGTACCAAATCGAAGAGCTCGCGAAGAGCTTCAAAACGAGTATTGGTACGAGGGTTCTCGTGGAGTATTGGAGGAGAAAACTGAGTTTGAATTTTTGAAGCTTATGGGTTATGCGGCGGAAAAAATGACGGGGAGAAGAAGAAGAAGAGGACACGTATTGGAACCGTATTTATACGTGTATTTAGGGTATTTTAATTATTATTTTATTTTAATAATTCCAGAAAATAGGCTTTTTCCGTCCGATCCCCGATTCGCGCTCAACGACTGTCGAACTATATGTTTTGACGCCTTCTGAACGCGATGGCGCTATTGCCAAGGTCCAATTCTAAAGTTATACACATGTTTCTTTTATATTTTTTTTAAAAATAAATCATTTAATTTAAATTCGAACGTACTTGTTAATTCCACCGGGGCCACATACTAGCTCAGAAAAATCCCGAAAAATTATTTTTGGCTCTCTTATGACAATACGATTACAACAAAATTTATTTCGTTCGATTCTGAGCCTGTTTGTAAAATGGCTATTTTTCAGTCGATCTAAATTGACTACAATTTGCAGAACACATATCTCTCTGCCACGGTCACGAATTAATGAGAAAAATCCTGGAAAATTCAACTTAACCATTATTCGATGTTCCGGTTCCAACGAAAGTGGTTTCGTCGGATTCCGAGGTCGTTTGAAAAATGACCATTTTTAACTGTTTATAAATTATTTAAATTTTGAAATTTTAAATCCGGACTAATTCTTCAGCTAAATTCCTTAAAATAAAATTTTCAAACTGGTTCAGATTTACGGGTTGTTACAAGTTATGCCCAGTTGAAAATTCAGAATTGTCGCTATGGAAATATAGCCCTTAAAATAGAAATTTTGCAAACGACCTCTGTTTTCGACGAGTCCACTTTTGTTGGATCCGGAATGACAAGTTATTGCTGGATTCCAATTTTCATAATTTTTGGAATCAATATGTGAGCGTGGAGGATTTAAATGTGTTTGGTAATTTTTGTTTGAATTTAATCGACTGGAAAATGACCGTTTTCAAACGGTCTCCAAATTTGACGAAATTCGTTTTGTTGGGACCGTATCGTCAAATCATAACTAGATTCATTTTTCAGGAATTTTTGGAGTCCGTATGTGGCTCCGGTAAATTAAAATGTGCGTTTGAATTAAAAATATATTAATTTATATTTTAAATTTAACGAAAACTGATCGTAACAGCCGAATTGAGTTACGAAACATATCCCATTGTGTTCAGAATGGGGGTATTAGGCTAGGAACGACAGTCGTTGGGTTCGATTGGGAGTTAGGATCATTAAACCAGAAATGAATGAATAAAATAATATAAAATATTATATATATATATATAAGGATTTAAAAACCCTTTCCTCTCTCATTAACCCTAGCCGCCGTCAGCTCGATTTCAAGGGTACAGAGCGCTCGAAAATTTGAGACCCGGTTTCTCTAAATCCACTAAACAATTCACGAGATTTTTAAAGCAAACATTATAGAGTGATTCTCAAGCTACGTATTGATATGGGTTTTGCAATCTATCATAGGGTATCAGGCGAGATTTTTAGAAGGGAAGCGGCCGACTTTGGAGCGATTTGGGGGCGGCCTGGCCAACTAGAGGTGGTGACGACGGCATGGATAGGTCGAGGGTGGTGCGGCGCTTCGTGGGGGGGACCAGGATGAGGTTTCGGTAGCCAGAGATGAAGGCGACGGTTGACTTTTTCTAGCGATGATGTCGAGCTGAAGGGTCCATGGGTTTCTGAATGGGATGAAGAATAGTTAAGTAGTTAAGTGTAATTAAGAAAATTAATTATTTAATTATCTCATTTATGTATAAACTGCGATATTTCTTTCATACGGAAGCAGAATCAAACAAAACAGAATGCATTGGAATCATAGTGAAATTCTCTACACAATGAAATTGAATAGAGCTGAAATGGAGCACGTTGGAAATTCAAGTAAATTCAAATCCAAGTTGTTTAGAAATTCAGATAAAAACTAATGGAGTGGATCCCAATGTGAGAATTTCTCACTATAATTTCTTGTACAATTATTTATTTTATAACGGCATATATGAACTGCTCCTCGTCGTCCACAGACCATGGACGACTTGTTTGATTGGACTGTATTGTATTGTGTTGTGTTGTGATGTATGGAATAAAATATTTGAATAATAAAAATATCATTTTTATAGAATTAATATAATATATAAAATATTCATGTATGGAATAAAATATTTGAATAATAAAAATATCATTTTTATTGAATGAATATAATATATAAAATATTCATGTATGGAATAAAATATTTGAATAATAAAAATATCATTTTTATTGAATGAATATAATATATAAAATATTCATGTGTGGAATAGAATATTTGAACAATAAAAATATAATTTTTATTGTATTTATGAACTGTGTGAAATAGTTATGTATTGAAATAAATATTCATAAACAAATCTGATGATTTGTTTATGTACACACATTTGACTGATATTGATTGGGACGATATATTTTACACATCACCTAACTGCACAAATAATAATCAGTGTTTGTTGTTTGAAAACCCCACACGGGTATTGGGATGATATTGGACATACATTAATCCCAATATTTAGTTGTATGTTAATCAATGGGTTGACAGAATGTTGTACGCGTTAATTATTTATATTTAATGCTTATACAGTAGTGTAATGCACTCTGGATGATGGCTGGCTGTGTTTGATTATTGTTGTGTACGTGTTTGGATGAAATCCATATAAATAAAATTATATGGTAATTGACTGTGTCTGATTCCAATTAGGAAAGAACGAATATTTTAAATTAACAAATATTTTAAAATGATGAGTAATGAATATTTTAAAATAACTAATATTTTAAAATAATATTCATTAATATATCAAAATATGATTTTGATGTCCAATTTGGGATGGACACGTATATATTTAAATTTATAAAGTCGTGTTGATTAAATTAACACCATTTGGACGTGAACGATATTTATATCGATTTTATTCATGTTTATAATGAATATCGAAATGAAAGTGATTTCAAAATCTAATGTTTTGAAAATACTATCGATTATATATCGATGATATGGAATATTCAATTTTGATTTGAAATTGAATATGAAGTTGAAATCATTTTGAAAACGAATTTAAAACGATTTATAAAGTACGTTTTAAATGGAAATTGATGAAATATATATAATATATATATTATATATATTTAATGGTCTGAATAGAACGCGCCGCGCCGCGGCAGTTCGCGAATTTCGACCATTGACTTCGAATGGACATTACGGGAGATCTGACCGTTGGATTCTCCTAAAACCAGAACCGTTGGGTTCGTATGGAAAAGAGATTTTAAAAAAATATTAGAGATTTGAAATTTAACG
The DNA here is from genome assembly GCA_030737875.1 of Allium sativum. Taxonomy (NCBI): domain Eukaryota; kingdom Viridiplantae; phylum Streptophyta; class Magnoliopsida; order Asparagales; family Amaryllidaceae; genus Allium; species Allium sativum. Next base: position 170,598,502 of record CM060923.1, read on the forward strand.
GTTTTATTTGGAATTGTGTCCAAATCAAATTGGGAAAAGTTCGCTGTAAGTGCAGTTCGATGGCCGTTTATGGAAATTGACTGTACGGGCCTTGATAAAATTATTAAAAATATCAATAATTTGTGTAAAATCATAATAAATGATTTAGAAAGAATTGGGATGAAAAATTCCATATTTGAAAAGATAAAAATCTATTTTTATCGAAATGAACTAGTTATGAACTAGAATTATAATCCAATATTTTTAAATAAATAAATTGGATTTGAAATGGTTTTAAAAACAACCAGAATTTCCATTGTATGAATTGGAATGGATTTGAATCGAAATTATCTTCGGAATATTTCGATATTGGATTCCGTGATTATACAGACATGTTGGAGGAATTTGGAAGATATATATATCGTTATTCCAATACGATGTTTGTTGAGTTCAGAATTTGATATTGAATATAAGCCGATATATTTTCTATTCAGAGCCTTGTATTTAATATCAAATGGGATTTTGGGTTTGTCGTTAATGGTGTCTTTAATAATACTGTTCTTAAACCCAATGGAGTTAAGAAAATTAGAAACTAACTGGTGATTAGCTAAGTTGAATGGTTTTCTGGGTATCGATATGATGTTTTTTTCGGCCTTCGGGATTAATACTTAGGGAATTGTTCTCTTATTAATTTACTGTTAGAGAGTGATGGGATGGTGTCTTCAGTAACACTGTTCTTAAACCCCGTGTGAAAAGAATGAATCTTTATTTAAGATGTAGAGAAGAATTACCAATTAATTAACATTTAATTGGATTTGAAATGGAATGTTAATTGAGTTTATTGCAAACTGTGTTTTTAACGACATTCGTTCTTTAACCCGATTTACAGTGAAATGTGATTTGGAATTTATAAATCTTTTGTTAAGATTTAAAGGAGATTTTCCAAAGTAAAGTTTTCCAATTTAACATATTAAATTGGAATTGAATGGAATTCGATTTGGTAATGATCGAAGTGAACTTCTATAGAGGAAGATTATTAATATGTATGGAATTTAAAAGGCTTTGCCGTTATGCCATTTATATTATCGGTTGGATATGGAAGTTCATATCGATTATATATATTAAGTTGTATTCCGTGAAGATTCCATTGTTATTGGAATGTGATTTTGGGTTTATCGTGAGCTGTGTTTTAAATGACATTAGTTCTTTAACCCAGTTAAAGATAAGATTAATTTCTTAACTTTGAATAATCATTAAGTAATGATTTTTGGAAATTAAAACCGAATTAGAGTTTTAATGAATCTTTAAATAGATTGAAAGGTGAATTTGATAACTAAAATTACCAAATTCAAGAAATGATCGAGAATGGAGTATCACCAATTTTTCTCCAAGCGATAGTTAAATCTTTAATTAGATTTGAACGTGAAATGGTAATTAATTTTACCGATAACACTGTGGTGTTAGATATGAAGTATTTCTAGTTTTACTTCATGGGATGAATAGGTTGGGATTGGGAAATTAAACAAATGATTACTTCGGTAAGGTTCGTTAATCTCGACTAGTATGGATAAACCATAATTTGGTTTGAATTGATATCCAAAGGAAGATTAAAGAATAAATTCAAAGAATTTATCTTTGATAAAATTAATGGGAACCTTTCCCAAAGTATAAGAATATTTGTATAAAGGAATATTCTTGATTGGAATGAGGCGTATGTTGTGTTCTCATAGCACCTGTTTATTATATACGCGAGTTATTCTGAAAGACCGGGATTATACCATTATGAATAACTGATTCGACGATATGTCGAGAATGAAGACGGTGGTTGAAGACCGGAGGTCTTCACATCGTTTGGATGATTACTGATGTCTTGATTAGGCTGTACACCCAAGACAAAGTAATAAGCGGTGATCGTCCAGACATACCTGGAGATCGACCGGATATGCGAGGACCTCTCTCCCGTATTGGACATATGGGATGAGGAATAAGGTGCCTCCGGTTTCGTTGAGACCCAGAACAAACTTGTAAATGGATGTGTGTCTGACATTGGATTTCATTTTGTGTGATTGATAGACATCAGTTGCATAGCGTGAATTACCTATGTGGCATGCTGCGATGCAAATGATCAAGGCTTCTGTTGAAAAGTAGAGTCTTGTGGTTGATGATCAAAGAACGGCTTTAATATAACATAGCTTTGTGCAGTGTTAATTCGTGAGCACCACACCCCGGTGTGAACCAGAAACAGGGGAGGACCTCAAGGAGGACATGCGTTTCCTTTTACCTAGGAGTGGTGTCTAGGTTTTACACGCGCAAATGTTTTACTTATGTGGATGATGTATAGCGAGGCGCCCCGGATATATCGGCACTACAGGGCCGATGGATGGTATGGTCTTTATACAGACCAATTTGACGCCCCATAGGGTGGGGAAACGTAGTGTTCAGGCATTTTAATCCACATCGAGTGGACCGGCCCTGACGATCCAAGGGTCGATGCGTTCTGATCCTGAGACATGGGATAGATTATCTCAAAGCGGTAAGGATGATCCCGTGCCTTGGTTCACAGATGGAATTCCAAATTCCAATATGACATTTTACGGTTTTAGTTGTGTAATATTGGTGACATAGTGGCATAGGACGCTAATGCAGTCTACGATTGATACATTTATATTTGAAGTTGTTTTCATACACTTTAGAGTATAATAGTATCAAAATTGATTTGTTTTAAACGTACCAAGCATGTTTAACTATTACAAGGTAAAAGTTTATCCTCCGGCTTGCGTTGCATTGTGTGATGGGACCTAAGTCTTATAACAGTTTCATTTTTCCAAAAAGCATTGTGTTGTTTATTCTATGCACTGGTATTCTTGGGAGGAAACCCGTTCCGTGTTATACGGCGTGGTCCCTTGATTTACTTTATTTTAAAGTAAAGATTTAAATAACCATTTTAGTTCTCACACCAGTCACATGACTGACCTGGAGTTTATTATTTTAACCTAAACTCTGGGTGCCCCTATTTTCGACACGGGCAGCAAGTAGTTTTGGTTTTGCAGATTTATATTCATAGGATCCTGGTTTACAACTGGAACGATATTCAGAAAGCTCTGTATCCATTTATCTCTTTCAGTTGTGTTTTGTATTATTTTCCCCTGCATTGTAATTTGTAAATATATGATATTTATCAAATGTATAATATTTGTTTGTACTGTATATATTCTTGTATTCTGATGGAATTGTTGAAATAAGCAATGAAATGTTCTTCTGTTTGTGTTCTGATTTGTTGTGTTCTCAGAACAATCCGGGTTTTCCTTTACGGGGAAGTTCGGGTCGTTATAATTCTGAATCAAGATCTGAAGGAAAAGAATGAATATTAATTAGAAGGTGTTCAAAATCATATTCGAAGAGAGGTAATTTTCTAGATCTGGTCTATTTAATTTTCTTCCTCTTTCTTCCATTTTTCTTTAAGTAAAAATTATGAATCCATGGTTATTAGGTTCTGAACCCAATTATGGGAAAACCATGGAATGCTAGATCTGGACTAGACCCAGGATTTGGAAAGCAAATAAGGTGAGTGGATTTAAGTTATATCATATTTTATAATGATATATTATCGTTTAACATTCCCCGTTGTTATATGATGTGAGTTTGCTAGAATAATTTTAAAAAAAGCACTGAAATGTTATATATGACATGTTGAAATATGATATGTCGAAATGTTTAAACATATGTTAAAAGATTAAAGTGACGAATATGACATGTTGGAATATTAATATGCTAAGATATTAATATGTTGGAAAATTCATATGTTGAAAATAAACTTATCAAAATATGTGTAGCAATTACTGTTGTTTCAATTCCATGTTAACTTGTGACATTTATGTACTTGGACCATTAACGGTAGAAATTGAGAAAATTACATGGTAGTTTGTTTGGTTTGAACAATTACATGATTAAACGATTACATGTTAGAATAGAATTTATTGTATGTTAGAAAGATCACGTGACATAAAATGGGTTTAATATGATGACATGTAAAATATAGATTTGAAAGAATGGAAACGCCTAAATTATACAGAAAATTTACAGTGAATAGGAAACTGTAACCACGCTTAGACACGAGGTTAGATTACACTTGTGATAGATGTCTGCCCGGAATCGCCCGGCATATCCAGCATTCACAAGTGCTAAATCTAATGTGAGGGGTCTAAGTGCAAAAATAAAACATGTGGTGGCGCTAAGACATGAGGTTAAGCCAACTTGTGGTAGAAGTCTGCCCAGAACCGCCCAGCAAATCCAACATCCATAAGTATAGGCTTAATGTGAGAGGTCTAGTGCATGAATATATACATGTATATAAATATATGTAAATGGCAGGACTGATAAATAGCATTAATTGTAATTAATGGAAATAAATGGAATTAAATGAAAGATAATTACAACAGTAAAGGAAAGGGAATGAATGGGGAATGATAATAACCTATTGTAAAAAAATTACATTAATGAGAATGTTATATAATAGGTAGACTTATACTAGGGACAAGTGGATATTATAACTTAGGTTATAATAAACTAGTGAGAAAATGAGATAACTTGTGTAATGAGAAAAATGGTACTTAATTGTAAATTAAGTAATCAACAAATGGGGGAAAATTTATGAAATGAAAGAAGTTGTACTTAATTATAAATTAAGTAATTTGAAAACTTGGAAATCAGAAATATGCCGATAAGAATAACATGTTAAGGCTTGTCCTAGGGACAAGAGGAAATTATAACATAGGTTAATGAGACGACCCAAACTTCCTTGGTACGGTAAAGCCCAGATTGCTTTGAGAACACAACCCATCAAAACAAAACACTAGAACCTTCCATTGTTATTACAACAATTTACATCAGGGTGCAGGAATATTCTAGAGTATGAATAAGTATTACATAGCGGAAAAATAATATCAGAGATTAAAATACAAAGCAGCGGAAATCTAAATATATAAGTACAATGCATAGCGGAAATACAACAAATGACACAACTGAAAGAAATAGATGGATACAAAGCTTTCCGAATATAGCTCCAACTGTAATCTAGGATCCTATGAACGAAAAATCTACGAAAACCCAAACTACTAGATGCCCGTATGGAAAATATGGGCACCCAGAGTTTAGGTTAAAACAATAAACTCTGAGTCAGTCATGGGACTGGTGTGAGCTCTAAAACAGTTATTACATCTTTAATTTAAAAGTTGGGAAATCATGGGACCACGCCATATAACATGAAATGGGTTTACTCCACATGAATCCAAGTTTAAAATAAAACAACACTATGCTTTTTGAAAAATGAAGCTATTATAAGACTCAGGTCCCATCACACAATGCAATGCAAGATGGAGGAAAGAGTTTTCCCTTATTATAGACAAACATACTTGGTACGTTTAAAACAAATCATATTGATATTACTATAAGTTCATAGTGTCAAAATCAGCTTCAAATATAAATGTATCAATCATAAACAACATAGGTACCATATATTATGCCGCCATACTAGTTTTATAATTAAAACCGAAAAGTCGCTTATTGGAAATTGGATTTCCATCTATGAGTCGAGGCAAGGGATGGCTCCTCTCTGATTCGAGACACTCTAGCAAATGCCTCAGGATTACACACCTAGGGGCAACACTTGGAAGCGGCAAGCCGGTCCACACTTACTTTAGTGGATTGGTTATTCCTGAACACACATTTCCCGGTCCTATCCGACCTATCTCTGAGTCACTAGGGACTCAATAGTCGAGGCTCCACATTCCATCATCCACATAAGTAAAAGTATCTGGGCTCCATACCATGAAACCACTCCTAGCTAGAAAGAAATGGCGTGCACTCCCTGCGATCACTATCCCGTTTTTTACTCATACCGGCTGTAAGGTCTGCGAATTAACATTATACACAAAGCTATGCTGATTAAAGTCGTTCTTTGATCATCAATGTAACAACCTTTCTTTTTGACCGTCTCAAGTCGGTAATTAAACCAACTCAAATCGTTCAAAATGTCAGATTGTTATTGCTTATGAAGTTGAAATACAAATCATCACAGAATCACAGACACAGAACACAGAATATCTCACAGTAGAAGTAAAATTTATACAATATTACACAATCTTTTAAATCTACATAATAACAGAGTATAGAATAAATATAGAAACAGCGGAAGAACGATTATAGAATCATACTGTTATTTGGCAATACGCAGAGATGGGCACAATTGTATATGACATAGTAGATGGATAGATGAACCTCCAACGAATCTCAAGCTTTAACAGGTATTTCTCTAAGATGAAACACTCGGTCTGACCGGGGAATTTTGCAAGCAATAAAACAACAATATACTCGAGTTAGGACTAACAGTCTCATATAAGTGAATTAACTCAAATGAAGTGTTCACTGAAATGTACAATAACTTAGAGAATGTTTGGGATTCCCATCCTCTAAGGATCTGTGGAACTATTACATATATAATAGTACGCTATTATTGTATTGTCTATTCAGTAAAGTAAATATAATGAAAATAGCGTAAGCCAGATTACCATATTAACCTTACGCAGTTTATATGCATCACAGTCTATACAGTACCGTAAATTCACCGCACTAGTGTTATCAGAGGGCACTCCATAGAAAGCAACACTAAATCAAAATCGTATGGGGCTCATGTAGGATAAATATGACAAGGCACTCGAGGCAATACCCAGGGTAGGATTCTACCAGTTGCACTCCAGAACCGGTGGTAATGCATATCAGCAACTACCGCCCACCTCGGAACAAACTCCCAAATCAAAAGGGCGCGCCCAAATCAATCACAACAGTAATAGAGATGGTATTTAAGAATCATGTCCAATATGAGGTGCGATCTCAATTTTTCACGGTATAGCTCTTGTTTTAGTCATTTTAATTATGACCTAAAGGTCAAGGCCATTTTTTCATCGTTCGCTTTCTTCGATCCAGTGGTCGCCTCCAAGCCATCCTGCTATCATTCAAGATACTCCATCACGTATATAGTCGTTAAAGTGGTATAGACACTGACAGAGAGTATGCCACTTGCCGACTCCTGTCTCTTTAACAAACAACGTTTACATTTTTCACATCATGGCCATTAGATTTGAAATCACATTTCAAATATTACGAATCGATTTATTTCAAGTATTGCCCAAAATCAATTACTCAAATCATTGGTTCGATTCAAATTATAAAACCAATATTCACCATTTTTGTCAAACATATGGTTTTAAGTTCAACTTCCATGAAATATTGTTATTGCTTGAAATCCCTTATTTCATCCTTTGGATTCACTAGACTGGGTTGGACATATATTTTTATTCGAATTTATAAAATACTTTTAGAAAAGTTAAGTTTTGAAAATAGTATATGTATGCTGATTGTAATGTATAAACATATATTTAGTTAGAAAAGTATATGTTTATTAAATTGAAAGTAATGTATGAATATTTATAGTTGGAAAAATGTATGTACATTGAATTGAAATTATTGTATAAACATATATATAGTTAGAAAGGATATGAAATTCATATAGTTAAAGTAACCAAACCATTTTATAGAAAAATATTTACAAAATCAAGTAATGAGGACAAATTTACTTCAATGAAATTAAAATTCTATTCAAATAGTATTGATCTAATCCAAATCCAAATCCATGTCTCAAAATTTCCTTTCCTATCAAAATTTAACATTTAAACAAATTCCCACTTATTTGGTTCAATTTCAATACTTCATGGTTAAAACAATTTTCAAACCAATGTTTACCTTGGGTTCGACATATCCATTTCCTATAATAAATTCCCAAATCTCTTTTAGCATCGGCTATAAATCAAAATTTGATTTGTTAAGTTCTAGCTTATTATCAAACTCGAATTCACCATGACTTAAGTAAACATATCCCTTTTTATCCTTGAACTTAATACTTTTTTATTTTTAACAAATCCTTCTTATATTTACATGGCGAAAATTCATTAACAAATCAAATATCAAAATAATTTTAGGAAAAATTTATCAAATCTTTGTAAATCCCTTACATTCAATCATTAGATTCAAAATTTGTCATACTATTAAATTCATTATATGAACATAAAGCTATAAAGAATTTATTTAAATAAACTAAACTTGGTGTTAACTTGCAACAATCGCTTTAAAACTTATTTAATACAAATTGGATTTCATAAAAGTTTCTAGTAAATATTTGAACAAATTTACTTTTAAAACTTTCTTTATGCTATATAGGGATTTCATTAAAATTTCAACATACAAAATCGATAAAATAATTTGAAAATATGTTTATTTTATTGATCACGGTGTTCATATAAAATTTTCTATCATATGGTCAATTGATACGGATATTTATCATTTCAATCTGTTCTTTAAAAATATTCGAATCCCGGGTATGTATCATTTCAACCCGCATCCCAAATCGACTCGGATACATAAGGTGTTCGGGTATGTATCATTTCAAACCGTAATGGTTTCTAATCAAAAAGGGAACTTGCATGGTGCGAAAATAAACATAGCATGTCAAGCATCCATTCATAGTGTCATATGAAATAACAGTGTGTGTCGCATGTGCACAACCACAAAGCAAACAAATCTAGAGCACCCTAATATTCCATTCAACATCTCAAGTGTTTAATTCACTTAATAATCAGTTAATTTATAAGTGAGAAGAACTCACCTTTCGTGGCAACAAGAGAAGACACGATATGAGTCGAACGGCGCAAACGGCTACCAGGAAAAATTCGCTACCTAGAACAAAAGCACGATTTTTTTTTTATTTAGAAAAAGGACTAAATTTAATGAGAAAAATTTATGCCAAAAATATTTCAGTTAAAATGATGGACCAAAACCAAGTAGCTACAACCAGGTTCGAACTAGTGACCTCTCAGTTACAAACTATGTATCATAACACTCAACTATGAACCATTTTTGTTCGAAATAGAAAACAGCGATCTTGCATGTGCTAACAAATGGCCGATATGAGACATAACACCACTCGTCAAGGTTTGTATGTGTACATCGCTACTACTGCAATGCACAAAGCTCCGCCTTGATGAGTCGGGTGTACGTAAAAAGAGGCAACTTACTCTTACATATGTTAATCCTTGGTCATGGCTTTAGAGACAAACTAAGATGGTTAAACTCACGGTGCTACAACCGTACAAAGAGAGAATATGCTACTAATATAACAGTAGCTCATTATTTCATTTTGGCACCCAGTTATAAGATATACACGCATATATAATTGAATTAACATATTCATGCATCCTATTATGAACAAAGAAAAATAATAAGGGAAGGAAAGCTCACGGGAATCTCGTCTGAAGGGGTGTCGGGCTTCATTGATGAAGCTGGTGGCTTGAGCGGTGTGATAGACTCGATCGGTGGAGATCATGTCCTTACAACCATATATGAACTGCTATTCAATATAAGGCTAAAGCTACTCACACATATAAATTAAGTATATATGTATATACTATCAAGGGTTGCAAAAGAACTCACGAAAAAAAGGGGAACTTGCTCCACTAAGCCTACTATGTTGAGCGAGGTGTTGAACTCGTCATAGTGCTGATGACTGATGCAGGTGATCCCGATGGCGGCAGATCTTAAGCGCTGGTGGTAAAAGGACAATGAACCAACGCGGTGGCTGCGGTGGGAGGAGTTGCTGCCTTTGAATTTTTTTCTCTTCTGTTTCATTTCCAGATGTGTGAAGAGTAAAGGCCAGAGAGCCTCATGAAACTTGGTCTGGCTCACGGCAGGTGTCCAACGTAGTCGAGACGCTGGCGGCGCTTGGTGAGGGATAGTTGTGAGGGTACGACACACTCACGGCTTTGGGTTCAAGTGCTTTGTTGGGCTTTTATACGTGAAGAGGAGTTTCAAGACGGCTGGAACACGTGGACTGAATTCGGAGCAAAAAGTGCATCAGTCCGTACAATGGTCGAGGCGCATCTGAAGGCGGCCACGGATTTAGTGCGGTTTGTGGAACTGAGCTGGACTTCAGTGGTCTTCTGCCTTTCACGTGAGAAAGTCATGGTGCATGTTTATCCTACCTTTATATATTCATTTCCAAGCATAGTAGGATTTAGGTATAAGGAGGATGGAGTTACTAAGAAGGGTTATGAGAAGGCGCGGATTCAGAAATGGGTTATTGTTCTGTTTGGGAGGAAAATCTTTTCAATTTTCTTTGTCCAATTTGAAATCTTGTTTGTGTTTTTTTCTTTCTTTTTTCATGAGTACGGTGAAGCTTCAATTTGTTTTTCCTTATATTTTTCTGAGAACTGAAATGAAGGTTGGGATTCAAGAAGGATGGGTGGGAGGAAGAAGTAGTCATGCGAGAGAGAGAGAAAGGAACCGCTTTTATCTTTGCTGGTTAGAATTATTTAATTAGAGAAAGCTTAGGGTTCTCTACACCGTATATTTTCAAATCTCGGTGTACTGTTTCCCTAGATTTTCTACTGACATGGAAAGATATTTAAGATCCTGAACAGTGTTTTACAAATATTTGTAACTGATAGGTAGAGATATTGCTGTTACCTTATTTCAGGGAGGGATGGAATTTTATATAAAAGAGGCAATGTGTGAAACTACTTTAAAGGAAAGAGGGAGACTAGTTAATGGCAATAAGTGTCAAAATTTGCTTAAATTCTCCTACCGTTATTACATGGTTCAAATTTTCATTCACACTGTTAATTTTCTTCCTTGTTTGATTAACACGGTTAAGGAAATAAAAAATCAAATAAAATTTTTTCTTCTTTTATTTATTGTTATTATTATACGTATAGTCATGAACGGACAACGCAGTGAACGTGCTAATGAACATCAATTGTTTTATACACATTTTTATTTATTTTTGTGAATGCCAACTACGGATAAACAATGCTGAAATTTAATAACGAAAAATGTTGAACTTCTTACATTAAATTTTGGAAATTTAATTAACATAAAATTTTGTTTTCAATATTAAAACCATTAATTCATTTTCTTTCCTTTTAAGAATTATCAGTTCATTCTTTGTTTTTACTACATTAACTGTATTACAATTAGTACTTGTCTTGACATAAGTTTGAACTTAGCAGTTTATTCCAAGCGAAATCAATCACTATTTATCTTAAACTTCAACTTTTTATTTTGAAATTAAATTTGCCAATGATAAAAATTTCTTTCTAATTTAAATAAGATAAAATTCAATGTTAGATTTCCAAATATATATATATATATATATATATAACTTAAAGTTGATTAGTTAAGTAAATGTTTCATTAGCAAAATGTTCATGTAAATATTTAATTTACAAAACAATCCATATATAAGCATATTCTAATCCCTTTTCAAAATAGATAACGGTCCAATTTCTAAATTAGACTTCAAGTATAAGCATATTTCCTTTTTATAAACCAAACTACCAGATCGATATTAAAGTAACAAAATAAATAAAAATGGTAGTAACTCTTGCTTCAATGGCGTTCGTATTTTAAACAAGCGAGACACTTTAACTTTAAAAATTCAAATTGTTTAGAAATGTAGATCTCGTTGTGAAATGTCCGTAAATCCATGAAATTGGTTTATGTATATTGTTCCAAATAGAGAAAGTTACAACTATAAATGTTTATTCTAAGTTAAATCTTAATTTAAAATATGTTGAAATTACTGGTTCGTTACAGCCTCCCCCACTTAGCACTTTTTGTCCTCGAAAAGGATCGTATGAATTTAAGTCGACATGTATAAAATCAAAAATGTTTTAAAATGAGCTATAGATTTTGAAACTCAAAATTTTTCTTATCGTTCCTTTAGTTCAAGTAAGCCTTCCAAATTTTAAAGGTTTAGGAAAATCGTTTATTTCCTATAAGTCATGTCAATCTTATTTTAGGTCAAATTCCACGATTTCCAAATAAATTTCATATTCCCATAATATAGAGTTTTCAAGAACTTCAATCCCTGCCTTAAAAATCATTTACAATTCAAATAGTTGAATACTTCCCTTTTCAAATATTATTTCAAAACATATCTCAATCCAAAATCCTTTACACAATGATATAGGACTTTATATTCATTCTTATTCCAAATATTAAATTATGTTTGAAAACATCAAATTTCCTATACTCGAGAAACTCTTTAAATATCATCACGCTTCCGCTATGCTACTCTGATTAGCGTATACATATTTCAAACTGTTATTGTTCACGGGTTAATTCTAAAACATTGATTTCAAAATTTCTGGAACCAGATCCTCTAAATTAATATTTTCAAAAATCCCCATTTTATTGCATAAGTTATTACTTGTTAAGTAATTTCCATTCAATTCATTATTTCTTGTCGGTTTCTTTGACAAAGGCGTATAATCCAATCTGTTTCACTTGAGTACATAGCCCATTCGTCTGTATAAGCTTTGTCACTTAACTTATTATATCTCATTACATTCCATTTGATTCATTCATGTCATAGCCTTGCTACTTTACTTATGTTGGTTTATTTTCTTCTTTCTTTTCACTTTAAATTCTCATCATGGAAATTTTCATATTCCATTTTCTTTGTACTTGATCAATTTCTCCCTTGTCAAATTTTTCCTTTCGAGAAAGTTTTATGTATACAAAAAATCCAATTGATCACAAGTGACCGTCTTTGCCAAATTCAATATGTTCACATTTCAATATTTACAAAGTTTCAAATGGGGAAAAATAGTCTTCTCCCCCATTTAGAACTTAGCTCTAGTCGAAATTTTAAACATATACTAAGTCAATTTTTAGAATATATAGTGATACGCATAACTTCTTAGCAAATCGGCTTTCCATTATTGTTATATTCTTAGTTCCCCTTAATTTTATAGGTTTGCGTATATAAATTTTCATACAAATGCTTGTCTAAATATCTATGTTTATATGGATAAAATTTAAATTTCATAATCACTTTTATAGGTATCCCATTTGTATTTAAATTTATTGATTCAAAACCGATCTCCAATTCTAACACGATACCAAATCAAATTTTCTTATTATTTCAAAATGTGGTTTTAAGTATTAATTCGTCATCTCGTTTGGAATTATACATCTTCGTCACTTTCGAAACTTGGAAATAAGCACAGGTGATTTTGCAATAACCACTAGGTGCATTTTCAAGCGACTACAGTGCGAAAATATATTTTTCTAGTACAGGAAGAATTTAGTACATACGTTAGCTAGGCGCATGTCCCAAAATCTCCATATACTTGATATTCCAACCTTAACGTCGCAAACTATTTGAAACTTTCTTCTTTAGAATACACACAATTTCTATATGTAAATTTTCTAAATATATGCCAAAATAACATACTTGATTGAAAACATTTATTAACTTATATAATCTTAAAGCTTATAATAGAAATCATGCAAAGTGTTACTCTTAGTATATATTATATATGGCTTTATTTTTCGAATACGCATTGTTCCCAAAATCTTAAGTTTATCGTTTTCCAACTTTTAAACCCTTTAATAAATATTAACACTAGTCTGATGTTAGTTCACTTACTCATGAAATCCTATAATATATGCATAAATACAAATTATTAAGATGATTTTAGTTCCAAAAGTCGAACTATTATTTTTGTAACACCCCGTATTTTCCGTGAATATTAAAATAACAAAATTAAGAACACTTAATTTTTAAATGAAGAATTGGGTGAAACGGGTTACGCCATTGCGTTTGTCTTGGAATTCTGCTGGAGATAGAGTCCGAGTTTGCATGAATCAGACTCCGTATGAAGAAGTTATGGAATTTAGAAGATTTCAAGTATAAATAGAAATTAAAAGTCAGAAAACAGTTTGAAATTCGAAATTCGGTCAGAACAGCTGGGCGGGAAATCTCCCGCTCAGGGGTGTCGAACCCCCCTATGGGGAGTCGACATAGGTGTCGACCCCCTATAGGGATGTCGACATAGGTGTCGACCCCCCTGTAGGGAGTCGACCCCTTTGAGATCCAATTCCTGTGACGAATTTTTATAGCCCTGGGCTGATGTAGCCTTCTCTGATTGGCCGATGACCAATTTCTAAGGTATGTGGGCTCATGTGTCATGTTGTGGTTGGCTGGATGACACATCTCTTTGCTTTGGATGGCTCTGATTACTCCTAGACTAATCTAAAGGCTAGAATTAATCCTAGACTTCTATATAATCACCCCCAAACCTCAACCCTAGACCTCACAACCCTATTCTATGAAGCCGTCATGTTGTCCAAGCCTAAGCTAGCCTAGTCTCCATCTTCTCCAAACTAGAAATCAAGTTAGAAAGCTCCAAACCAAAAACAACCTAGAGAATCAAATGTCTACATCAAAGGATAAGCTTAACAAATTCAGAAATCAGATCCCAGAGTACTAGATCCTTTCTTTTTCTATAAGTTCAGTTATTATTTCGATTTAAACACCTAATAGAAATCATGACTGTAATAATCGGATTTAGAACTATGCCTAATTCTAATTCATACTTATCCTTTTGTCAAATCTGAACTGCCTATGCCTATGAGACTCTTGTAATTGATGTAATGACACCTATCATGCCTATGAGACTACTGTGACTGACATAATGAAACCTATCATGCCTATGAGACTGTTGCGATTGACATAATGGAACCTATCATGCCTATGAGACTGTTGTGATTGATGGAACTTATCATGTTGTACAACCTATGCGTATGAGACTATTGTGATTGATATAATGGGACTTATCATGTTGTACATCAAAATTAGTGATTCTCTTAAGTCCAATTCTGTCTAATCTTTATACCTATGGTGTAAATTGCTTAGCTTGCCCACACTAATTATTAATGTACAACATGCCTATTGAAACATGGTTCTTGAATTGGGTATACCTTTACATGACTATTTTTCCTTATGTCAATTCTTATGCTCCTTCTCTATTTTTCCCCTTTTTATTTTCTTTTATGGATACTAAGTTCATTCGGAATTTAGATTGAATCTCGTTGAACGTGCGGTTATAACGCGGGAAAATTGGGTATAATTTAGTTGAGTAAATTTTGGGCATTGCATGTGAATGTGGCATAAAACTTGTACTGACTAGACTTGGGAAATATTAGCATAAAAAGACATAAATTTTGACACATATGACGAATATGTAAATTGGCTAAAGATGAACTTGCCTAACCCGAGGTGAGATTGAGTTGCGGTGTAAGACTGCCCGGAACCGCCAGGCACATCCAGCGACCACAACAATATAGATCTAATGTGAGAGGTTAGCGCATTAATCCCAAAAACCCAATGTTAGATTGAGTTGCGGTGTAAGACTACCTGGAATTGCTCGGCACATCCAACGACCGCAACAATATAGATCTAATGTGAGAGGTTGGTGCTTTAATAAATGAATTAAAGCTAAGGTTAAGAATGGTAGGGTTAAGTTAATTAAGGCAACACTTAACCAATACAACATGTTAATTAAACAGATGGGTGGGGTTAGGTTAATTTGAGAACACTTAACCATTATAACATGTTGATTAGGAAACCTTAGTAACGAGGACCCATTTCAGCAGTAACCCACATAGATGTACCACGGTATCCTGAACTAGGCAGGGTGGGGGCACGATTACTGGGCTGATTATAAGCGGTCAAAATAGCGGCGGGTGGTGCAGTAGTGTAGATTCCGGTGGAGTATGGGAATGTACGTACTCTGGAGTGGAAAAAGCAGGCACTGGGCATCAGTAGTATACACTGTGCATCTAGAATTTGAGTCGGGTTGTCACCATAAGAATTGATACAACCTATGGCGGGACCAGCACAGGTATCTACAATCATGCGGGGCCGAATGACACTTGTAATAAATGCATGTGAGTAGAAGCCGATCGGAAAAGGGATCACTTTGTTATGAACACATGATGGTAGTTGGAACATTCTCTAGTAAGTGCAGAGAATTGGGAATGAGTGCGATAGTATATTCAGTTTATCTTGCCTTATCTTATGTTACCTTATTTCTATGGTATTGTCCTATTTTAGTTTATTCATGTCATGATCTTTTTACCTGTTTACATGTTGAATAATCACTGGACTTACCAGGCTTATGTCTGACCCGTTTTCTATTGCCTTCTTTTCTTCCGTCCCCCCCCCCCCCCCCCCCCCGCCCAAGGTCCGTAGGGAGGGAATACTTCAGCTTAGTGCAGACCTTTTCCAGCTTGAAGAGAGTAGATGTATTGCTTGGATTCTCTTTTCTTGGGTATGGATGTGGTTACACTTATATTGGGGATTTATGTTGCTTACTACTGTTTTATGCTTCTTTATGTACCTGGAGTTTTAAATCAAGACAGTTGTTTAATTATAATAATTTAGAAGTTGGGTTTTGCGACAATGCTTGTAATTTTTTGACTGAACCATGTTATTTATGAAATGATTTTCAGTTTTCCGCTGTTTATATGTCTGTCTTGAAAATTTTCAGTGCCTTTTACCTGAAATGCTTCACCAAAGTTAATGCATTCCCTTTGCAAGTGACCTTAACGGAGGTGTGGTGTTTCACTTAGCATTAGAGCGAAGGTTTACCAGATCAGATAAAAGTTTTTGAAAACTATTTTTCATAAAGAAGTTTAAAGAAGCATTTTAAAGAAAAGTGTTGTTTTATTTTAAAGGCATAATCTCCAAAGCTATATGCACTATCTTTCAATCCTTTGTTTTGAACCTTTTCTTTTCGTTTCAGCATGTTTGGGGATCTTAATCTTCCCGAGGGCATACCGATACATGGCTGGTTCAAAAGGTATCTGAAGGCTAGGGCTAATGACGTAGGCCTAACAGACGTTCCTCCTCCCCCAGCTGTAGTTGTTCCTCCTCCTCCCTCTCCTCCATGTGTGAATGCTTTCTCGAAGATATGTAGAGACTTTTGAGCTGTGGGCGGAAAGAACTTTAATGGGACTGAGTCATTTGTGGAAGCAAAAAACTGGCTCAATGAAACAGAAGATTTGTTTGTTATCTTCGAAGTGGACGATAGGCAGAAGATACAGTTGGCTGTATGGTCACTTAAGGACGAAGCCTCTTACTGGTGGGAAGTCACTAATGCTGAGAGACCAGTAGAAACTTGGGAGGATTTCAGGATGAGATTTGAAATGAAGTTCCTCTCGCAAGCTGAATGAAGCCTACAGATGGCGAAGTTCTTAGCACTCAAACAGTGAAGCCTATCGGTTAAGGAATACGTCAACCAATTCAACCAGCTGGCTAGATTCGAACTGGAGTTGGTAAACACTCCACATAAAAAGGCGCTCTGATCCGTTAAAGGGTTAAATGAGCTATTCCACAGCCTAGCTATGTCCCATATACCTATGGGTGCGACTTTTGAGAGACTGGTGGACATGACACTGTTACAGGAAGAAGACAAGGATGGCAAGAAAGAGGCAAAGGTGGAAGAACCTCTAGACAAGAAAGTGGAGGGATCACATAATAAGAAGACGGATTCCAAGAAAGGCGGGAAGAATAACAAACCCTGTGATAAGAGGAAGTGTAAATTTTGTGGCATATATGGACATCTGATTAAGGACTGCAGAAAGAAGAAGAGAAAGATGGGTGGTTGTTTTCAATGCGGTGAGACGGGACACATAGCTAAGGATTGCCCAAAAAGGCAAGGGCAAGGGCAGAGGACTGGATCTAATTCTGGAGGGCAGATTCACGCTCTCATAGCACCTCCACAAGAAAGAGGTAGAAATATTTCTGTTGAGAGTTTAGTTTATCTTTCTGATCATCCAGTTCGTACTCTTTTTTATTCTGGCGCATCGCACTCTTTTATATCTACTGCTCTAGTTGAATCTCTGCACCTAGATACCAATATAGTAGAGGATCCCATGGTTGTTTCAAATCCAATTGGGGGTTCGGCTTATTTGTCAATGATTTGTTTAGATTTGGAAATTTCTATACTAAGCATTGGGTTTAGATGTAATGCTTACGTTTTGGGCTTCACGGGCTATGTGTTGATTCTAAGCATGGATTGGTTATCCAGTAATGGTGCCATCCTTGATTGTGAAAGGAGAGTGGTTAGGCTTATGACTCGCCTCGGTAACACTCTCGAAATTTCTTGTGATCACATGAATTCTGTTATGCTTAGCTATCTAGAATCTCTTGATGTGTCTATTGAAAACTTGCAATCTATTAGAGTAGTCCGTGAATACTCGGATGTCTTTGAAGAGGCGAAGGGTTTACCTTCGAACCAAGAGATAGACTTCCGCATATACCATGTTGATAATGCAAAACCTGCTGCTTTACCTATTAGAATCATGGCTCCAAGGGAAAGGAAAGAGCTCAGCAAGCAAGTTAAAGCATTGCTTGAAAAGGGGTTCATAAGGCGGAGTATTTCTGAATGGGGTACTCCAGTGGTTTTTGCAACCAAAGAGGATGGTTTACTTCGCCTGTGCGTGGAATATAGGGAGCTAAACAAGCTAACCAAGAAGAATAGGCACCCGCTTCCTAGAATAGATGACTTGTTCGACCAGCTCGTAGGTGCCTTGGTTTTCTCCCAACTAGATCTGGCCACCGGATTTCATTAGCTAAGAGTGGCTGAAGACAGCATAGATAAGTCCGCATTCAAGACCCCGGATGGTTTCTTCGAATGGCTTGTCATGCCATTCAGCTTGACAAACGCACCCGCCTATTTCGTAGACTTGATGAGTAGGGTGTTCAGGGAGTTCCTTAATATAGTGCTCTTCGTGGACGACATTTTGATTTTCTCAAAAAGTGAGGAAGAACATACTTTGCATTTAAGGGAAGTTATGGATACCTTCGAGCACATCGGCTGAAAGAAAAATTCTCCAAATGCCATTTTTGGAGAGAAGAAGTAAGGTATCTTGGACATGTGGTGTCCAAAGAGGGAATAACTGTGGATCCCGCGAAAGTAGTTGCGGTGCAAGATTGGAAGATTCCACGGAATGCAACCGAAGCTCGAAGTTTTCTCGGACTAGCGGGCCATTACAGAAAGTTCATTAAGGACTTTGCGAAGATCTCAGCCCCACTTACTAGGTTAACAAAGAAGAACCTAACTTTTGCTTGGGATTTGGATTGCGAAGTTGCTTTCCAGCAATCGAAAAGGGCTCTAACAACAGCTCGGGTTCTGACATTTCCTGATGGGAGTAAGATGTTTACAGTGTACACAGGCGCATGCAGTACATGATTGGGCACTGTCTTGATGCAAGAGGGCAGAGTAGTTTGTTATGGAGGAAGGCAGTTGAAGGTACATGAGAAAAACTACCCAACTCATGATTTAGAACTAGTTGCCATTGTTTTCGCTCATAAGTCATGGCGTCATTACCTGCCAGGAGAAAGGTTTGAATTGTTTACTGACCATAAATCGTTAAAGTACCTTTTCTCACAGAAAGATCTTAACTTAAGACAACAAAGGTGGATGGAATTTATTGCCTCATACGATTTTGAGATTGCTTATACCCCTGGCAAGGGCAATGTGGTAGCAGACGCCTTAAGTAGGAAAAAGCTGACCTTAAGTCCTGTCTTTGTAGAAAGGCAAAGCTTGGAGTACATAGCAAACTTTGACTTTAGATCCTCCTTTGAATTTGTACTTGGTTTGTTAGCATCGCTAGAGGTGCGGCCTACTTTTTTGGACTCAATAGGAACCGCGCAACGTGAAGACCCTTAGCTTGTTGATGTGATGGATAAGCTAATTAGAGGTGAGACTTCCAGTCACCTCAATAGATACTACATCAATGACAAGGGTTGGTTGAGACAGGATGGAAGACTATGCGTCCCACAAGCAAGGGATTTGGTGAAGACCGTTCTCGAAGAAGCACACCATTCTAAGTTGACCATACACCCAGGTGGGGACAAGATGTATAAAGACATAAAAAGGGTTTTCTTCTGGAATGACATGAAGAAGGATGTAGCTGAGTTTGTCTCTAAATGCTTGATATGCCAGCAAGTCAAGGCAGAGCAGAAGAAGCCTGGTGGTCTGCTTCATCCTCTAGAGGTCCCACAGTGGAAATGAGATAGCATTTCGATGGACTTTATTGATGGGTTGCCTAGGTCAAGAAGGGGCAATACCAGTATTTGGGTAATAGTGGACAGGCTTACAGGCTTACTAAAAGCGCTCATTTTATACCTGTTAAAAGTAGGAGGACTGCCTCATCGTTAGCATCCATTTATCTTAAAGAGGTGGTTCGACTGCATGGAATACCCTCCAGCATAGTAAGTGATCGAGTTCCTATCTTTACGAGCGATTTTTGGAAGAGTTTGCAAGAGGCTGTAGGCACACAGCTAGCCTTAAGCACTGCCTATCACCCTCAAACCAATGGTCAGACGGAAAGGGTGAACAGAGTATTAGAAGATCTTTTAAGATTGTGCATTCTTGATTTTGGCGGAACATGGGAGGATTATCTTTCTTTGGTGGAGTTCACCTACAACAATAGCTACCAAGCCACCATAAGCATGGCACCCTTTGAGGCTTTATATGGAAGACCATGCTGATCACCAAATTGTTGGTGGGAGTCAACAAACAAGCTCGTACTTGGGCCTGACATGATCAAAGAAACTTCAGAGAAGGTGGACTTGATACGAAGATGAATGAAGACCGCACAAGATAGACAAAAGTCCTATGCTGATAAAAGAAGGCCCGACCTTGAGTTTGAGGTTGGGGACAGAGTTTTTCTTAAAGTATCTCCTTTGAAGAATGTCGTTCGCTTTGGGTCCATAGGAAAATTGGCACTAAGATTTGCAGGGCCATTTCCTATCATTGAGAGGATTGGGAAGATGGCTTATAAAGTAGAGCCGCCCGAAAGATTGGCTGGAGTACATAATGTCTTTCATGTCTCTCATCTACGAAAGTGCTTACATGAGTCTGCGGAAGTTGTGGAGCCAAGCATACAAGAGGAAATAGAAGTGGAATGAGAAGCAACGGTGAGAAGAGTTCCAACTCGTATCTTGGGTACAGAAGTTAAAAAGCTACGCAATCGTGAGGTCAAGCTAGTTAAAGTACAATGGAGTGATACTGAGGAAGACGCGATGTGGGAGACTGAGGACAAGATGCGCGCAGCCTACCCTTATCTTTTTTAGGGTACATTCTTGATCTCTTTTTCCATAAGTTTATGCATGCTTGCATCTATCTTTTAAGTATATCTCCTCGGTCCTATTCTTAATCCTTAGGCAGAAACCAATGGATGTAAACATGTATTTGAAACACGTTATGGTTGATGGTTGCAAGTGGTTGCTAGTGGTTGCTCGTGGATGCATACACACACACACACAAAAGGTACTAGATCGGCTCAGTCACTTTCATATTGCATATGCATATATGTAATTATATATGGATTGAAACTTGATGTGTTATCATGTGAACGTTGCATTTGTATGAATGGTTATGCAGTCATGTAGAAGTTACAAAATACGATTAGGAATAACTACATACATGATGGACTCAAAGCACCGACATGATTCGCATCAAGGAGGTCAAATGAATCAGTAGACCGCCTGATTTTTCATTAGTTAAGGACATATACACACACTATGCATATGATCATGAAAACATTAGAAATATTTTTAAGGACAATGCTTGCCTGTGATTGATGGTTGAGTAGATGGTTGTTGGATGTTAGGATACATTCTTCTTAACTTAGAGATTTCGGGGACGAAATCCTTTAAGGAGGGGAGAATGTAACACCCCGTATTTTCCGTGAATATTAAAATAACAAAATTAAGAACACTTAATTTTTAAAAGAAGAATTGGGTGAAACGGGTTACGCCTTTGCGTTCGTCACGGAATTCTGCTTGAGATAGAGTCCGAGTTTGCGTGAATTAAACTCTGTATGAAGAAGTTATGGAGTTCAGAAGATTTGAAGTATAAACAGAAATTAAATTAAAAGTCAGAAAACAGTTTGAAATTCGAAATTCGGTCAGAACAGCTGGGCGGGAAATTTCCCGCTCAGGGGTGTCGACCCCCCCAAGGGGAGTTGAAATATTTGTCGACCCCCCTATAGGGGTGTCGACATAGTGTCGACCCCCTGTAGGGAGTCGACCCCTTTGAGATCCAATTCCCGTGATGAATTTTTATAGCCCTGAGCTGATGTGGCCTTCTCTGATTGGCCGATGACCAATTTCTAAGGTATTAGGGCTTATGTGTCGTGTTGTGGTTGGCTGGATGACACATCTCTTTGGTTTGGATGGCTCTGATTACTACTAGACTAATCTAAAGGCTAGAATTAATCCTAGACTTCTATATAATCACCCCCAAACCTCAAACCTAGACCTCACAACCCTATTCTATGAAGCCGTCATGCTGTCCATGCCTAAGCTAGCCTAGTCTCCATCTTCTCCAAACTAGAAATCAAGTTAGAAAGCTCCAAACCAAATCCAAGCTAGAGAATCAAATGTCTGCATCAAAGGATAAGCTTACCAAAATCAGATCCTAGAATACAAGATCCGTTCTTTTTCTGTAAGTTCAGTTATTTTTCCGATTTAAACACCTAACAGAAATCATGACTGTAATAATCGGATTTAGAACTATTCCTAATTCTAATTCATGCTTATCCTTTTGTCAAATCTGAATTGCCTATGCCTATGAGACTATTGTGATTGATGTAATGACACTTATCATGCCTATGAGACTGTTGTACTGACATAATGAAACCTATCATGCCTACGAGACTGTTGTGATTGACATAATGGAACCTATCATGCCTATGAGACTGTTGTGATTGATGGAACTTATCATGTTGTACATCCTATGCCTATGAGGCTCTTGTGATTGATATAATGGGACTTATCATGTTGTACATCAAAATTAGTGATTCTCTTAAGTCTAATTCTATCTAATCTTTATACCTATGGTGTAAATTGCTTAGCTTGCCAACACTTATTATTAATGTACAACATGCCTATTGAAACATGATTTTTGAATATACCTTTACATGACTATTTTTCCTTATGTCAATTCTTATGGTCCTTCTCTATTTTTTCCCTTTTTATTTTCTTTTATGGATACTAAGTTCATTCGGAACTTAGATTGAATCTCGTTGAATGTGCGATTATAACGCGGGAAAATTGGGTACAATTTAATTGAGTAAATTTTGGGCATAGCATGTGAATGTGGCATAAAACTTGTACTGACTACACTTGGGAAATATTGGCATAAAAAGACATAAACTTTGACACATATGACGAATATGTAAATTGGCCAAAGATGAACATGCATAACCCGAGGTTAGATTGAGTTGCGGTGCAAGACTGCCCAGAACCGCCCAACACATCCAGCGACCACAACAATATAGATCTAATGTGAGAGGTTAGCGCATTAAGCCTAAAAACCCGAGGTTAGATTGAGTTGCGGTGTAAGTCTGCCCGGAACCGCCCGGCACATCCAGTGATCGCAACAATATAGATCTAATGTGAGAGGTTGGTGCTTTAATGAATGAATTAAAGCTATGGTTAAGAATAGTAGGGTTAAGTTAATTAAGGCAACACTTAACCAATACAACATGTTAATTAAACAGATGGGTGGGGTTAGGTTAATTTGAGAACACTTAACCATTATAATATGTTGATTAGGAAACCCTAGTAACGAGGACCCATTTCAGCAGTAACCCACATAGATGTATCACGGTACCCTGAACTAGACAGGGTAGGGCACGATTACTGGGCTGATTATAAGCGGTCAAAATAGTGGCGGATGGTGTAGCAGTGTAGATTCCAGCAGAGTATGGGCGTGCACGTACTCCGGATTGGAAAAAGCAGGCACTGGGCATCAGTAGTGTACACTGTGCATCTAGAATTTGTGTCGGGTTGCCACCATAAGAATTGATACACCCTATGGCGGGACCAGCACAGGTATATATAATCAAACAGGGCCGAATGACACAAGTAATAAATGCATGCGAGTAGAAGCCGATTGGAAAAGGGATCACTTTGTTATGAACACATGATGGTAGTTGAAACATTCGCTAGTAGGTGCAGAGAAATGGGAATGAGTGTGATGGTATATTCAGTTTATCTTGCCTTATCTTATGTTACCTTATTATGGTATTGTCCTATATTCAGTTTATTCATGTCATTATCCTTTTACCTGTTTACATGCTGAATAATCACTGGACTTATCAGGCTTATGTCTGACCCATTTTCTTTCGCCTTCTTTTCTTCTGTTTCCCCCCAGGTCCGTAGGGAGGGAATACTTCAGCTTAGTGCAGACCTTTTCCAGCTTGAAGAGAGTAGATGTATTGCTTGGATTCTCTTTTCTTGGGCTATGGCTGTGGTTACACTTTTATTGGGGATTTATGCTGCTTTACTACTGTTTATTGCTTCTTTATGTACTTGAAGTTTTAAATCAAGACAAATGTTTTATTGTAATAATTTAGAAGTTGGGTTTTGAGACAATGCTTGTAATGTTTTGACTGAACCACGTTATTTAAGAAATGATTTTCAGTTTTCCGCTGTTTAAATGTCTATCTTGTAAATTATCTGTTCCTTTTACCTAAAATGCTTCACCAAAGTTAATGCATTCCCTTTGTGAATGACCTTAATGGAGGTGTGGTATTTTAGTTTTTCTCAAACCAAATTATAGTTATGACTTTTAATTTACACTATACTTATTTCGGAAACTTCTGTCGCCCTTTATTGGTGTTTTCAAATAAGTTATTTTATCTTAGGTCTTTATTTCAAATTTACAAGTTCTTTATACTTTAATCATCGACTTTTCCTTTAGTATAGTGTTACAAGTTCACATCTAGCTCATTATTATTGAATTTCTATTTCAATCAAGTGTCTAATACTTAGTTATTTATTCAAGTTTTACTGTAAACTCCCATACCTAGGTTTAATTTGATTCAAGCTAAGTGGGATTATAAGCTAAAAGCTGAACAACTAGATGAACAAGATGGATTTACCAAGGATAGTTAAAATGAATTAAGGAATATTCAGGGTTTAAACACAACCAATCTAAGTTCTAACATGGGATAAAGAAAAACAAAACTTAGATTCGAAAAATCCTAAGGAGGATCCAGCAAGGGACAGATTCAAAGGAATGGGATCAAGACGAGGATATATCTTTAAAACAAAGCTAAAATCTATATATATCAAAATCCTTTTGAATTCCCTTGAAAATATTTAAAATATTTTTAATTTCAAAATACGCTCTTTCGGAATGATTCTGAGCTAATTTCACTCATTCTAGGGTATTACTACCCCATCTCTAATGAGTGTTTCAACTTCGTAAGCTAAGCTTTGTATAACCAAAGCTGATGTAACGACATGGCTTTTTGACAATCTCAAGTCGGTAATTAAACCAACTCAAATCGTTCAAAATGTCAGATTGTTATTGCTTTTGAAGTTGAAATACAAATCATCACAGAATTACAGACACAGAATATCTCACAGCGGAAGTAAAATTTATACAATATTACACAATCTTTTATATTTACATAATATCAGAGTACAGAATAAATATAGAAACAGTGGAAGAATGATTATTAAATCATATTGTTATTCAGCAATAAGCAGAGATGGGCACAATTGTATATGACATAGTAGATGGATAGCTGGACCTCCAACGAATCTCAAGCTCTAACATGTATATCTCCAAGCTGAAATACTCGGTCTGACCTGGGCATTTTGCAAGGAATAAAACAACAAAATACTCGAGTCAGGACTAACAGTCTCACATAAGTGAATTAACTTAAATGAAGTGTTCACTGAAATGTACAATAACTTAGAGGATGTTTGGGATTCCCATCCTCTAAGGATCCCTGGAACTAATACATATATAATAGTATGTTATTATTGTAATGTTCATTCAGTAAAGTAAATATAATGAAAATAGCATAAGCAGGATTACCATATTACCCTTACACAGTTTATAGGCATCACAGACTGTACAGTACCGTAAATTCACCGCACTGGTGTTATCAGAGGGCACTCCATAGAAAGCAACACTAAATCAAAATCATATGGGGCTCGTATAGGATAAATATGACAAGGCACTCGAGGCAATACCCAGGGTAGGATTCTACCATTTGCACTCTCGGACTGGTGGCAACGCATAGCAGCGACTACCACCCACCTCGGAACACACCCCCAAATCAAAAGGGCACGCCCAAATCAGTCATAGTAGTAATAGAGATGGCATCGAAGAAGCATGTCCGAGATAAGGTGCGACCTCAATTAGTCATAGCATAGCTCATGTTTTAGTCATTTTAATTATGACTCGAAGGTCAAGGCCATTTTGTCATTGTTCGCCTTCTTCGATCCAGTGGTCGCCTCAAAGCCATCCTACTGTCGTTCCGGATACTCCATCGCGTATACAGTTGTTAAAGTGGTATCGCCACTGACAGAGAGTATGCCACTTGCCGACTCTAGTCTCTTTAACAACCAACGTTTACATTTTTCACACCTTGGCCATTAGATTTGAAATCACATTTCAAATATTACAAATCGATTTATTTCAAGTATTGCCCAAAATCAATTACTCAAACCATTGGTTCGATTCAAATTATAAAACCATCACCATTTTTGTCAACCATATGATTTTAAGTTCAACCTCCATGATATATCGTTATTGCTTAAAATCCCTTATTTCATCCTTTGGATTCACTAGACTGGGTTGGACATAGATTTTTATTTGAATTTATAAAATACATTTAGAAAAGTTAAGTTTTGAAAATAGTATATCCATGTTGAAAGTAATGTATAAACATATATATAGTTAGAAAGTATATGTATATTAAATTGAAAGTAATGTATAAGTATCTATAGTTGGAAAAATGTATGTACATTGAATTGAAATTATTGTATAAACATATTTGTATATAGTTGGAAAAGTATATAAAATTCATATAGTTAAAGTAATCAAACCATTTTATAGAAAAATATTTACAAAATCAAGTAATGAGGACAAATTTACTTCTATGAAATTGAAATTCTATTCAAATAATATTGATCTAATCCAAATCCAAATCCATGTCTCAGAATTTCCTTTCCCATCAAAATCTAACATTTAAACAAATTCCCACTTATTTGGTTCAATTTCAATACATCATGGTTAAAACGATTTTCAAACCAATGTTTACCTTGGGTTCGACATATCCATTTCCTATAATAAATTCCCAAATCTCTTTTATCATGGGCTATAAATCAAAATGTGATTTGTTAAGTTCTAGCTTGTTATCAAACTCGAATTCGCCATGACTTAAATAAACATATCCCTTTTTATGCTTGAACTTAATACTTTTTTATAACAAATCCTCTTATATTTACATGGCGAAAGTTCATTAACAAATCATATATCAAAATAAGTTTGGGAAAATTTTATCAAATCTTTGTAAATCCCTTACATTCAATCATTAAATTCAAAATTTGTCATACTATTAAATTCATTATATGAACATAAAGCTATAAAGAATTCATTTAAATAAACTAAACTTGGTGTTAACTTGCAACAATCGCTTTAAAACTTATTTAATATAAATTGGATTTCATAAAGTTTCTAGTAAATATTTGAACAAATTTACTTTTAAAACTTTCTTTATGCTATATAGGGATTTCATTAAAATTTCAACATACAAAATCGATAAGATAATTTGAAAATATTTTTATTTTATTGATCACGGTGTTCATATAAAATTTTCTATCATATGGTCAAGTGATACGGATATTTATCATTCCAATCCGTTCTTTAAAAATATTCGAATCCCGGGTATGTATCATTTCAACCCGCATCCCAAATTGATTCGAATAAACAAGGGGTTCGGGTACGTATCATTTCAACCCGTAATGGTTTCTAATCAAAAAGGGAACTTGCATGGTGAGAAAATAAACATAGCACGTCAAGCATCCATCCATAGTGTCATATGAAATAACAGTGTGTGTCGCACGTGCACAACCACAAAGCAAACAAATCTAGAGCACCCTAATATTCCATTTAACATCTCAAGTGTTTAATTCACTTAATAATCAATTAGTCTGTGAGTGAGAAAAAATCACCTTTCGTGGCAACAAGAGAAGACACGATATGAGTCGAACGACGCTAACGGCTACCCGGAGAAATTCGCTACCTAGAACAAAAGCACGATTTATTTTTAATTAGTAAACGGACTAAATTTAATGAGAAAATTTTACGCAGAAAAGATTTTAGTCAAAATGATGGACCAAAACCAAGTAGCTACAACCGGGTTCGAACTAGTGACCTCTCATTTACAAACTATCATACCACTCAACTATGAACCATTTTTGTTTGAAACAATGATCTTGCATGTACTAACAAATGGCCGAGATGAGACATAACACAACTCGTCAAGATCTGCATGAGTACATCGCCGCTACAGGAATGCACAAAGCTCCGCCTCGACGAGTGGAGTGTACGTAAAAAGCGGCAACTTGCTCTTACATGTGTTAATCCTCGGTCATAGATTTAGGGACAAACTAAGATGGTTAAACTCACGGTGCTACAACCGTACGAAGAGATAACATGCTACTAGTATAACGGTAGCTCATTATTTCATTTCGGCACCCAGCTATAAGCTATACACGCATATATAATTAAATATATAAATATATATATATATATATATGTGCATCCTATTATGAACAAAGAAAAATAATAATGGAAGGAAAGCTCATGGGAATCTTTTCTGAAGGGGTGACGGGCTTCATCGACGAAGCTGGTGGCTTGAGCGATGTGAGAGACTTGAACAGTGGAGATCAGGTGCTTACAACCATAGATGAACTGCTATTCAATATAAGGCTAAACCTACTCGCGCATATAAATTAAGTATATATGCATATACTGTCAACGGGATGCAAAAGAACTCACGACAAAAAGGGGAACTAATGCCACTAAGCCTACTATATTGAACGAGGTACTAAACTCAGCACAGTGCTGATGACTGACGTAGGTGATCCCGACGGCGGCAGAGCTCAAGCGCTAGTGGTAAAAGGACAATGAACGAAAGCGGTGGATGAGGTGAGAGGAGCTGCTGCTTTTGATATTTTTATTCTCATCTGTTTCATTTCCAGCTGCATGAAGAGTAAAGGCCAGAGAGCCTCATGCAACTTGGTCTGGCTCACGGCAGGTGTCCAACGTAGTCACGACGCTGGCGGCGCTTGGTGAGGGATAGTTAAGAGGGTACGACACACTCACGATTTTGGGTTCAAGTGCTTTGTTGAGATTTTATACGTGAACAGGAGTTTCGAGATGGCTGGAACACGTGGACTGAGTTCGGAGCAGGAAGTGCATCAGTCCGTACAGTGGTCGAGGCGCATTTGAAGGCGGCCTCGGATTTAGTGCGGTTTGTAGAACTGAGCTGGACTTCGGTGGTCTTCTTCCTTTCACGTGAGAAAGGGATGGTGCATGTTTCTCCTACCTTTATAT
This sequence comes from Allium sativum, assembly GCA_030737875.1. Lineage (NCBI taxonomy): Eukaryota > Viridiplantae > Streptophyta > Magnoliopsida > Asparagales > Amaryllidaceae > Allium > Allium sativum. Next base: position 170,627,816 of record CM060923.1, read on the forward strand.
ATTCATTTCCGAGCACAGTAAGATTTAGGTAGAAGGAGGATGGAGTCACTCAGAAGGGTTATGAGAAGGCGCGACTTCAGAAATGGGTAACTGTTTTGTTTGGGAGGAAAAGCTTTTCAGTTTTCTTTGTCCAGTTCGAAATCCTTTTTGTGGTTTTTTCTTTGTTCATGATTATGGTGAAGCTTCAATTTGTTTTTCCTTTTATTTTTCTAAGAACTGAAATGAAAGTTAGGATTGAAGAAGGATGGGTGGGAGGAAGAAGTAGTCACGCAAGAGAGAGAAAGGAACCGCTTTTATCTTTGTTGGTCGGAATTATTTAATTAGAGAAAGCTTAGTATTCTGTGCACCGTATATTTTCAAATCTCAGTGTACTGTTACACTAGATTTGCTACTGACATGGAAAGATATTTAAGATCCTGAACAGCGTTTTGAAAATATTTGCAACTGACAGGTAGAGATATTGTTGTTGCCTTATTTCAGGGAGGTATGGAATTTTATATAAAAGAGGCAACGTGTGAAGCTATTTTAAAGGAAAGAGGGACACTGGTTAATGGCAATAAGTGCCAAAATTTGCTTAAATCCTCCTACCGTTATTACATGGTTCAAATTTGCGTTCACACTGCTAATTTTCTTCCTTGTTTGATTAACACTGTTAAGGAAATAAAAAATAAAATAATTTTTTTCCCTCTTTTATTTATTATTATTATACGTATAGTCATGAATGGACAAAGCTGTGAACGTGCTAATGAACGTCAACTGATTTATACACATTTTTATTTATTTTTGTTATTGCGCATTGCGGATAAACAATACTGAAATTTAATAACGAAAAATGTTGAACTTCTGACATTAAATTTTAGAAATTTAATTAACATAAAATTTTGTTTTCAATATTAAAAACATTAATTCATTTTCTTCCCTTTTTAAAATTTTCAGTTCATTCTTTGTTTTTACTACATTAACTATATTAAAATTAGTACTTGTCTTAACATAAGTTTAAACTCAGCAGTTTATTCTAAACGAAATCAATCACTATTTATCTTAGACTTCAACTTTTATATTGAAATTAAATTTGCCAATGATAAAAATTTCTTTCTAAATTAAATAAGATAAAATTCGACATTAGATTTCCATATATATATATATATATATATATATATATATATATATATAAAACTTAAAGTTGATTAGTAAAGTAAAGATTTCATTAGGAAAGTGTTCATGTAAATATTTAGTTTACAAAACAATCCATATATAGGGATATTCTAATCCCTTTTCAAAATAGATAACAGTCCAATTTCTAAATTAGATTTCAAGTATAAGCATATTTCCTTTTTATAAACCAAACTACCAGATCAATATTAAAGTTACAAAATAAATCAAAATGGTAGTAACTCTTGTTTCAATGGCGTTCGTATTTTAAACAACCGAGACACTTTAACTTTAAAAATTCAAACTGTTTAGAAATGTAGATCTCGTTGTGAAATGACTGTAAATCCACGAAAATGGTTTATGTATGTTGTTTCAAATAGACAAAGTTACAACTATAAATGTTTATTCTAAGTTAGATCTTAATTTAAAATATGTTGAAATTGCTTGTTCATTACAATCATCCACAAGACTCTGCATTTCACCAAAATCCTTGATCCATGCAACTCCGCATGCCACACGGTCATTCCATACCATACCACTGATTTCCACCAATATATAACCTCTAAGCTCATACGTCTCAGAGAAGGGTGTTAAGCAAGAGAATAAATTCTCCACCACCAAACAGATATATATATATATATATATATATATATATATATATATATATATATATATATATATATATATATATATTTAGCGGAGATCAACGAATATAGTACAAAGGAATACAATGTCAGACATACCATCCATTTGCAAGTCCGTCCTGGGTTTGAATGAAACCTAGGCACCTTATTCCTCCTCACATATGTCCAATAAAGGAGATAGGCCCTCGCATATCCAGTCGAGCTCCAAGTACGTCTGGTTGATCAACACTTATTACCTTGTCTGGGGTGTACAACCCAATCAAGACATTAATAATCATCCAAACGATGTGAGGATCTCCGATCTTCAACCACCGTCTTCATCGTCGACTTTTAGTCGCTGTATCAGTTATTCAAAATGGGATAAACCCAGTTTTTCCGAATAACTCGCATATGTTATAATCAATAATTAAGTGCTATAAAAACACATCATACGCCTCATTACAATTCAGAATACTGTTTTATTCAAATATTCACATCTCTAGGGAAAGGTTCCCATTAATTATATCAAAGATAAATTCTTTTCAAATTATTCTTTAATCTTCCTTTGAATATCATTTCAAAAGATTTTATTTTATCTTTTCACAATTCTAAACCAATTTAAGGTCTATCAACTAGTCAGGATTAACAAACCTCACCGAAGTATTAATTTATTTTATCTTTCCAATCCCAACCTATTCATCCCATGGAGCAAAACTGGTAGTACTCCATATCTAACACCCACTGTGTTATCAATAAAATTAATTACCATTACTCGTTCAAATCTAATTAAACGTTTAACTATTGTCTGTAGTAAAACAGGTGGTACTCCATTCTCAATCTTTTCATGAATTCGATAATTTTAATCATCGCATTTTCATTCCAATCTAATTAAAGATTTATTAAACTCTAGTTCAGCTTTAAACCTAAAAAATAATTACTTATTGATTATCCAACTTTTAGGAGATAAATCCGTCTTTAACTGGGTTAAAGAACTAATGTCTTTTAAAACACAGTTCACGATAAACCAAAAATCATCTTCCATCAAAATGGAATCTACACGGAAATCATAACAGTGTATAATCGATATAAATTCCCATATCAAACCAATAATACGAGTAGAATAACGGCAAAGCCTTTTAAATTCCATATATAGTAACATTCTTTCTTTACAAAAGCACATTTCGATTATTACCAAATCGAATCCCATTCAATTCCAATTTAATATATTAAATTGGAAAACTTTACTTTTGAAAATTTCCATTAAATCTTGATTAAAAGATTTATAAATTCCAAATCGCATCTTTACTGCTAATTGGGTTAATGAACTAATGCTATTTAAAACATCGCTCACGATAAAACCAAAATCCAATTCGATTCCAATTAAATTAATTGGTAACCTTCTCCAAATCTTACTCAAAGATTTATTCCTTTTTCAACGGGGTTTAAGAACATTGTTATTTAAGACACCGTTCGTGACAAACCAAAAATCCAATTTGATATTAAATAAAAGTGTAACAACCCGGAAATGCGAGCCAGTTTAAAATTTTTATTTTGGCAATTTTGATGAATTTTGAACATTTAAAATGAATTATTTTAAATAATATCAACGAGAAATTTATTTTGAATAGAATTCGGACGTATATATTATATACGTCTTCGTTAGAATATAAATAATTTTATTTTAATTATAAATAGAATTGAAAATGGCGCGGTAGTTCGATAATTTGATTTCAAACTTCAATTGAATGTACCGGGTGCAAAACAAACCAGATTTTAGTGAAACCAAAAATAATAGAATCTAATTAAGAATATCTTTCCAACGAATCCGAAAAATCAAGATTTCATAGCGGGAATCAAAAGATATGTCCAGTTGAAAATTCTGAATAGTCGCTATGAAATTCAGGCCCTTAAAAATAGCCATTTTGCAAACGACCCTGGATTTCGACGAAACCACTTTTGTTGGATCCGTGACATCAAATTATTGCTAGATTCCAAATTTCATAATTTTTCGCATCAATATGTGAGCGTGGCAAAGGAAAACGCGTTTGACCAGTTTCAGTTGATTTTAATCGAATGGAAAATGGCCATTTTTCCAACGGTCTCAGAATTCGACGAAACTAGTTTTGTTAGGACAGTATCGTCAATACGAAGCTAGAAAATATTTTTCTGGAATTTTTAGAGTTCGTATGTGACCCCGGTAAATTGAAATGCACGTTCAAATTCAATATATAGAGTTATATGTTGATTTTAACGGAAACTGATCGAAACGGTCGAATCAGCTTATGGTACATATCCCATTGTGTTCGGAATAGGGGTAATTAGCTATGGGCGATAGGCGATGGGCCTCGTTTCGAGGTCGAATAAAAAAGTTGCTTTTTGAAATTAAATAAATAAAAAAAATATAAAACTTCCTCTCTCCTCTTCCTATACCCTCTGCCCCCCCCTCGATTTCATTTCTGAAAAAAAATGGAAAACCGCCAGACCCCGTCGCCCTCCGCTGGCGATCACCACCGCCGCCGCTCAACCAGCCAAGCCCCCATCCGCTCCAATCTTCCCCTCCTCCTCCTTCTTTCTCCTCTCCTTCACCCTTCTCCGACGCGCGAGGACCAATCCCCAGACCCCACCTGCCGCCGCCTACATCCGCCCTTCCACCAGAACCGCCACTCTCGTGCCCAATACTCCCACCGTCGCTCGATCCCTCCGATCCCCCCCACGTCTAGCCGAGCGCCCCCCCCCCCCTCAAAGAACCCCGTCGATGTCGAACCCTGAGCTACCTGAAGCAACCACAACGACTGCTATCCTCCGCGAGCTTCGCTTCCAGCTCCTCCGCCAATCAAAAACAGCAGCCACCTCGGTCTCCTCCCACTTCGACACACGGTAAGTTTTATAATTTTTAATTTATATAAAAATACTGATTTTTGGTGGTATAAAAACTGATTTTTAGGTGGTATAAAAACTGATTTTTTTTGTCATAGGAAAACCGATTTTTAAGGATCGACTTTTGGATTAGTTAAAAATATATTTTTTATATAATCAAATAGTTAAAAATATAATTTTTATGTAGGTAAGACAATAAAAATACCATCTTTATATATGTAGCAAAAATAAAAATCTGATTTTTATGATATATATGTTGAAATAAAGAGGTGATTTTTATAGTGATGAAATAAAAATTAAATATTTATTTTTGAAAAGGCAAAATATTTATTTTTGAAAAGGCAAAATGTTTATTTTTGAAAAGGCGAAATCTTTACAAATGAAAAGGCGAAATCTTTATATTTGAAAAGGGGGAATCTTTTTATAGAGAATAGCGTGATAAAAATATAATCTTTTATATTGTATAGATATAAAAATATAATTTTTATATAGGTAAAATAGTAAAAATATCATCTTTATATATGTAGCAAAATAAAAATGTGATTTTTAAAGTGATGTAAGGAAAAGGCGAAATCTTTGTATAGAGAATAGCGTGATAAAAATAAAAAAATTTATCTATATAATAGCGATGTAAAAATAGGATTTTTATATATTGAATAGCGAAGTAAAAATTCAATTTTTATATATTGAATAGCGAAGTAAAAATTCGATTTTTATATATTGAATAGCAAAGTAAAAATTCGATTTTTATATATGTAGTGACAACGGGCAACGAAAGTGACAAAAAGGCGGGAAAAGTGATGATTTCCTACTTTTGAAGTGTCGTGGTATTGGATTAGCTATCGGTGAGAATTTCTCACTCTTCAATTTCTTTTTCTAGTTATATATATATATACTAGGATGCAGACGGTGCTTAGCAGCACCCGACACCCGTCATCCACAGACCATGGATGGCTTGTATGCTTGTTTGATATGTTGTGAAAATTTGTTTGTGATGTTGATGTGAAGTCGATAATAAAATGTAGATATGTTGAAATAAATATTTTATCGTTAAAAATATAATTTTTAATGTGAAAGTGAATAAATGAATATTTATAAACAAATCGGCCAATTTGTTTATATGCACTGATTTGACTGATATTGATTGGGATGATAAATTTTACACATCACCCAACTGCACAAATAAAAATATGTGTTTGTTGATTTTAAACCCCACACGGGTGCTGGGATGATATTTGGCATACACTAATCCCAATTATTTCATTGTATGTCGATCGATTGGTCGACAGGCTGTGTAAGCGTTAATTATTTATATTTGAGGCTTATGCAGTTGTGTTGTGCACTTTGGATGATGGTTGATTGTTTATCGTTGCTATTATATACATGTGTTGTATGGAATCCATATAATTAACGTTATATGGTAATTGATTGGGCCTCATTCCAATCGGGAAAAATATTCATGTGTTGATGATGTTCATGTGTTGAAACTATTCAAGTGTTAAGTAAAATATTTTAACAATAAAATTTACATCTTTATCATATTTAAAATTAGAACTACTTCACGGTGGAGTCTGATTTAAAAATCAAACGATAGATACCATAATTTTATAAAATATTTTACATAACAAAAATAGTGATGTGTTGACAGTACTCATGTGTTGAGATTAGTCGTGTGTTGAAAGAAATATTGATTCATGTGTTGAATAGAATAAATATTCATTTGTGGAATAGAATAACGAATTTATTGAAATATATAAAGCCGTGTTGATGAGAGTTGCGTCATTTTGACGTGAATGATAGTTATATCGATTATATTCGTTTTTATAATGAAAATAGAAAAGAAGTGATTTCAAAATATAATGTTTTGAAAATATTATCATTTATATAGTAATGATATGAAATATTCAATTTTGATTTGAAATTGAATGTAGCATTGAAATAGTTTTGAAAAAGAATTTAAAACAATTTATAAAATACGTTTTAAAAGGAAATCAATGAAATATATATAATATATATATATATTATATATAACAGCAGTTCGTGAATTTCGACCATTGACTTCGAATTGACGTTGCGGGAGATCCGACCGTCGGATTCTACTAAAACTGGAACCGTTGGGTTCATATCGAAAAGAGCTTTCCAATGAATATTAGAAATTTGAAATCTAACGGTTGGATTTGGAATTATGTACAAATCAAATTTAGAAAAGGTCGTTGTAAGTGCAGTTCGATGGCCGTTGATGGAAATCAACTGCACAGGCCTTGATAAAATTATAAAAAATATCTATAATTTGTGTAAAATCATAAGAAATAATTTGGGAAAAATTGGGCCGAAGAATTCCACATTTGAAAAGATAAAAATAGATTTTTATCGAAATGAACTAGTTTTGAACTAGAATTAAAATCAATTTATTTTTGAAATAAATAAAATTGAATTTGAAAGTGATTTTAAAAATAATCAATATTCCCAATACATGAATTGGACTGGAGTTGAATCGAAATTATCTTCGGAATATTTCGATGTTGGATTTCGTGACTATACAGATATTGTTATGGGAATTTGAAAGATATATTTTATATCGTTATTTCCAATATGATATTTGTTGGTTTCAGGATTTGATATTAAATATAAGCCGGTATATCTTCTATTAAGAGCCTTGTATTTAATCTCAAATGTGATTTGGGTTTGTCGTGAATGATGTCTTCATTAACACTATTCTTAAGCCCAATAGAGAAAAAAATTAAATCTTTCTATTTAGATTTAATGAAGTGTATCAATTAAATAATATTTAATTGGAATTGAATTTGAATTGGTTCTTGGGTTTATTGTGAGCGGTGTTTTGAATAACACCTGTTCTCTAACCCGATTAACAATAGAATGTGATTTTGGGTTTATCGTGAATCGTGTTTTAAATGACATTGGTTATTAACCCAATTAAAGACAGGATATTGATTTTTGAAAAGATTAAAACTAAGTGAAGTTTTAATTAATCTTTAATTAGATTGAAAAGTGAACTGAAAATTTAAATTATCAAATCTGAAAGGTGATCGAGAATGGAGTGCCACCAGTTTTGCTCCACAGCGATAGTTAAATCTTTAATTAGATTTGAACGTGAAATGGTAATTAATTTTACCGATAACACCGTGGTGTTAGATATGGAGTATTACCAGTTTTGCTCCATGGGATATATAGGTTGGGATTGGGAAATAAAATAAATAATTACTTCGGTGTGGTTCGCTAATCCCGACTAGTTTGAAATGATATCCAAAGGAAGATTAAAGAATAAATTTAGAAGAATTTATCTTAGATAAAATTAATGGGAACCTTTCCCTAAGAATGTGATTTTGTGAATAAAAGAATATTCTGAATTGGAATGAGGCATTTGTTGTGTTTGGGTAACATTTGTTTATCATATACGTGGGTTATTCAGAAAGGTCGGGTTATACCCATTCTGAATAACCGATTCAACGAGATGTCGAAGAGGAAGACGGTGGTTGAAGACCGGAAGTCTTCACATCATCTGGGTGATTACTGATGATCTTGATTGGGTTGTACACCCTAAATGAGGGAATCAGTTGGTGATCGTCCAGATGTACTTGGAGATGGATGGATATGCGAGGAAAGTGCCTCCGGTTTCGTTCAGACCCAGAGCGAACTTGTAAATGGATTGTGTGTCTGACGTTGGATTTTATTCTGTGTTGATTGATCTCTATTAAATATACATCTGTTTGGCGGCGGAGAATTTATTCTCTTGCTTAACGCCCTTCTCTGAGACGTACGAGCTCAGAGGTTGTATATCGATGGACATCAGTCGCATGGAGTGAATTGCCAGTGTGGCACGCGTAAGTGTCAATTGATCAAGGCTTCTGTTGAAAAGCAAAGTCTTGTGGTTGATGATCAAAGCACGGCCTGTGTGGCGCAGCTTTTTGTGTAGCGTGAATTCGCGAGCCTCACACCTCGGTATGAGTCAAAAACGGGATAGTGACTGCAGGGAGAGCACGACGTTTCTTTCTAGCTAGGGTGGTGTTAGTGACCTACCAGCCCTGACATTTATATAATTTTCACCTGTGTGGTTTTTGGAATGCGCGGCGCCTCGGATATAGGTCTGTAAGGACCGGGAAACGTGTGTTCAGGAATAATTAATCCTCAAAAGTAAGAGAGGACCGGCCCTGAAGATCGAAGGATCAGAGTGGGGTTCTGGGACATTTGCTAGAGTGTCTCGAACGTGGAGAGGAGCTTTCCCCTTGCCTCGAGTCATGATGGAATCCAATTTCCAATATGTGTGTTTCGGTTTTATTTGTAGAACCTAGTATGGCGACATAGTGGTATGGGTCATTCATGCCGCCTATGATTGATATTTATGATTGAAATTGTTTTGACACTATACCCTTATAATAGTATCAAATAATGTGTTTTAAACGTATCAAACATGCTTTGGCTGTTATAAGGTAAAAACCCTGTAACGGCAAGGAATTTCGCTCGATTCGAATCAGTCGTTAAACCGATCTAGACCGTTCGAAACCCCTGATCGTTTTGAGAACAGGACAAAATAGAACGCAGACGGAAGAACATTTCATTGTATATTACAACAATTCCATCAGAATACAAGAATACACAGAGTATTAATAAATTACATTCGATAAATATCAGAGATTACAATAAATTACATAGCAGCGGAAAATAATATAAAACACAACTGAAAGTAATGCACGGATACAGAGCTTTCCGAGCATTGTTCCAGCTGTAAATCAGGATCCTGTGAATATAAATCTGCAAAACCAAAACTACTAGCTGCCCATGTCGAAAATAGGGGCACGCAGAGTTTAGGTTAAAACAATAAACTCCAGGTCAGTCATGTGACTGGCGTGAGAACTAAAACAGTTATTTAAAACTTGACTTTAAAAGAGAGTAATTCGAGGGACCACGCCGTATAACACGGAACGGGTTTTCTCCCAAGAATACCAGTGCATAGAATAAACAACACAATGCTTTTTCGAAAAATGAAGCTATTATAAGACCCAGGTCCCATCACACAATGCAATGCAAGCCGGAGGATAGGGTTTTCCCTTATAATAGCCAAACATGCTTGGTACGTTTAAACAAATCATTTGATACTATAATAAGTGTATAGTGTCAAAACAATTTCAATCATAAATATAAATCGTAGACGGCATGGGTACCATATATCATGTCGCCATACTAGTTCTACAATTAAAACCGCAATATCACGTATTGGAAATTGGATTTCCGTCATGAGTCGAGGCAAGGGGCAAGCTCCTCTCCGCTTCGAGACACTCTAGCAAATGCCTCAGGACTACACACTCTGGGTAACCCTGGGATCCTCCAAGACCGGTCCTCTCTTACGTTTGAGGATTAGTTATTCTTGAACACACGTTTCACGGCCCTATAGGACCTATAATCTACGCGCCTCACATCCAAACAACAAAGGTGAAAAGTATATAAATGTCAGGGCCGGTAGGTCACTGACACCACCCATAGCTAGAAAGAAACGTCGTGCACTCCTTGGGTCCTCATCCCGTTTTCGACTCATACCGAGGTGTGAGGCTCGCGAATTCACGTTATACACAAAGCTGCCATGTAGGTCGTGCTTTGATCATCAACCACAAGACTTTGCTTTTTCAACAGAAGCCTTGATCCATGCAACTCAGCATGCCACACAGGCAATTCATGCCATGCGATTGATATCTACCAATATATAACCTCTAAGCTCGTACGTCTCAGAGAAGGGCGTTAAGCAAGAGAATAAATTCTCCGCCGCCAAACAGAAATATATTTAGCAGAAATCAATCAACACAGAATAAAATCCAATGTCAGACACACAATCCAATTACAAGTTTGTTCTGGGTCTGAACGAAACCGGAGGCACTTTCCTTGCATATCCATCGATCTCTAAGTACGTCTGGACGACCACCAACTGATTCCCTCATCTTGGGTGTACAGTCCAATCAGGATCATCAATAATTATCCAAATGATGTGAAGACTTCCGGTCTTCGACCACCGTCTTCATCTTCGACATATCGTCGAATCGGTTATTCAGAATGGGTATAAACCCGGCCTTTCCGAACAACCCGCGTATGTTAAAAACAAATGTTACACAAACACAACATACGCCTCATTCCAATTCATTAGCCACTAACCGCAAATTAGCAAGAGAACAATTCCCCAAATATTAACCCCGAAGGCCGAAACCAACATCAGATCAATATCTAGGAAATCATTCCTCTTAACTAACCTACAGCTAGTTTCTAAATTCCACATTCTTATGGAAAGGTTCCCATTAATTTTATCCAAGATAAATTCTTTAAAATTTATCCTTTAATCTTCCTTTGGATGTCGTTTCAAACCAAATTATGGTTTTCCAAACCAGTCGAGATTAGCGAACCACACCGAAGTAGTTATTTATTTTATTTCCCAATCCCAACCTATTTATCCCATGAAGCAAAACTGGTAATACTCCATATCTAACACCACAGTGTTGTCGGTAAAATTAATTACCATTCCACGTTCAAATCTAATTAAAGATTTAACTATCGCTTTGGAGCAAAACTAGTGATACTCCATTCTCGCTCATTTTCTAATTTGATAATTTAGATTATCAATTCACATTTCAATCTGATTACAGATTCATTAAAACTCCTTTAACTGGGTTAAAGAACTAATGTCCTTTAAAACACATTTCACGAAAAACCCAAATCACATTCTATTTATTCATCGGGTTAAAGAACAAGTGTCATGTAAAACACCCTTCACGATAAACCTACAAATCAATTCTATTTACAACCCATTTCAAATCCAATTTATTTATTTAAAAATAAATGGGTTTTAATTTTAGTTCAAAACTAGTTCATTTCGATAAAAATCTATTTTTATCTTTTCAAATATGGAGTTTTTCATCCCAATTTTTCCCAAATCATTTCTTATGATTTTACACAAATTATTACTATTTTAATAATTTTATCAAGGTCCGTACAGTCGATTTCCATCAACGGCCATCGAACTGCACTTACGGCGACCTTTTCCAAACTTGATTTGGACGTATCTCCAAATCCAACCGTTAGATTTCAAATTTCTAATATTTGTTAGAAAGCTCTTTTCGATACGAACCCAACGTTTCCGGTTTTAGGAGAATCCGACGGTCGGATCTCCCGTAATGTCCGTTCTAAGTCAATGGTCGAAATTCGCGAACTGCCACGGCGCGGCGCATTCTATTTAGGCTATTATATTATATATATAATATATATTTTGTCGATTTCTATTTAAAACGAATTTTATAAATAGTTTTAGATTCGTTCGAAAACATTTCAACTTCCATTTCCAGTCCAATTCAAATTTCAATTCATTCTATATTCAATTCAATTCTAATTTACTTTATATATATATTCGATTTTTATCTCTTTTCAATATTCATTATAAAAACGAATATAATTGATATAAATATCGTTCGTGTCCAAATAGCGCATCTCTAATCAACACGGCTTTACATATTTCAATAATTCCGTTATTCTATTCAACAAATGAATATTTATTCTATTCAATACGTGAATCTATATTTTTGCCAACACATGACTAATCTCAACGAATGAGTACTGTCCACGTGTGACTATTTTTGTTATTTAATATATTTTATAAAAATTAAGGTATCTATCGTTTGATTTAAAATCAGACTCCAACCGTAAATTAGTAAGAGAACGATTCCCTAAATATTAACCCCGAAGGCCGAAACCAACATCAGATCAATATCCAGGAGACCACTCATCTCATCTATTTTCCAGTTAGTTTCTAATTTTAAATATGATAAAGATGTAGATTTTATTGTTAAAATATTTCGTTCAACACATGACTAATCTCAACGGATGAGTACAGTCAACACATGAACCTTTATTTTATAATATAAAGATGTAAATTTGATTGTTAAAATATTTTGTTCAACACATGACTAATCTCAACGGATGAGTACTGTCAACACATGAACCTTTATTTTATAAAATTCTTTATTTTATAAATTGGAATGAGGGCCAATTAATTACCATATAAAGTTAATTATATGGATTCCATACAACATATGTATATAATAGCAATAACAAATAATCGACCATCATCCAAAGTGCACTACACTGTATAAGCATTAAATATAGATATCTAACGCTTATAACAGCATGTCAATCAATCGATCGACATACCACTAATTATTGGGATTAGTGTATGCCGTATTTCGTCCCAACACCCGTGTGGGGTTTCAAACAATCCAACACAGATTTTATTTGTGCAGTTGGGCGATGTGTAAAATTTATCGTCCCAATCAATGTCCTTCAAATAGGTGTACATAAACAAACCGTCCGGTTTGTAAATGAATATTTATTTATTCACGTTCACTATATTCATATTCACGTTAAAAATTATATTTTTAACGACTAAATTATTTTATTCAACATATGAATATCCTATTCGGTTCATTTATCAAATAAAATGATATCTTTATTTTTCTAACTTGTTTTAGAAAATTTCGGCGGCATGACGGCACGATACTAGAAACGGGACGAGGCCTAGCCTTATCCTCGGTCTAGTGAAGGCCCACGCCATTCACACATCAATTAAATCCATTCCATTTCACCAAACAATTTAATTCAAACCAAATAATCTAACCAACTACACAACCAAACAAACAAGTCCATGGTCTGTGGACGATTGTGTCGGGTGCTACTAAACACCGTCTGCATCCTAGTATATATATAACTAGAAAAAGAAATTAAAGAGTGAGAAATTCCCACCAACTAGCTAATCCAATCATCTCGACTCTTCTTATGTAGAAAATCTTGTCGTTCTCGCCTTTTGTCACTTTCGTTGCCCGTAGCCACTACATGTATAAAAATCACATTTTTATTATCTACATTATATAAAAATCTTATCTTTATATCTTCTATAAGTTAAAAATTGGATTTTTATCCTCTCTATAATATAAAGATCATATTTTTATTTACTTCATATGTCAAAAACTGTAGGAGCTTTAAAATGGAGAAAACTAACTTTTTTCTAACGCCCGGATTCGCTGTTCGGGTCCTTGACTTTGCAAACGAGTTTCAATCTTCACACCCTCTTTTTTCTAGCTTAAACGCGCCATTTCGGACAACTTTCGCCTAAGGGTCTTTTTGCCGAAAATGCTTCAATTCGCCATAATTCGCGAAAGTACACGAATTTTTCAGCTTTTGAATAACAGACTTCGAACGCGTTTTCCGAGCAGCTCCGAACTCCAAAACACGACTTCCATATAGCCAAATCGAAGAGAATTTCATTCTCTACAACTTTGGTTTAGAGGGACTTTGGCCAAAAGTACACCATTTGGGAGTTATTGGCGAAATACGGTCAGGGACTTATTTGCAAAACGGGCGATTAGTGTAAAATGGGTTTTTGGTGACCGGGGGGCCCACGGCCAGAGGGATGGCCTGAGGGGGGGCGCCAGACCTGATTGAGGTGGGGGAGTCCGCTGGTGGGTGGCGGCGGGGGTGGTGGGGCCCGTGGTGGTGGTGGTGGCTTAGGGCTTTGCATTTGAAGAGAGAAAGAGGAGGAGAGGGAGAGGAGGAGGAAGAGGAGGAGGAGGGGAGGAGGGGGTGCGGCGGCCTGAGGTGGTGCGGCGGTGGCGGTGGGAGGAGGGGCAGTGGTACCTAGGAGGATGAGGCCATTTTTGAGTTTTTGTGGAGGAAGGAGGAAGAGTGAATTTATGAAATAGAAAAGGAGGAAAAGTGATTATATACTAGCTTCTCGCGTATCGCCTGAACGCTAGCGATCTCCGATGGCCGCGGATTTCGACACGAGATAGTAGACGTGAAGACAAGTCCAACGAAACAAGTTTCGTCGAATTCCAAGTTCGTTTGACTATTCAAAAAAAAAATCACAAAAATGCTCAGATAAGCTCTAAAAATGCGATTTTGGCGCACCTTTTCTTCTCGCACGCTCACATACTAACTTCAAAAATCATGCCCTTTTGGATTAAACCATTTTTAGACGATACGAATTCATAAAAAAAACGAAATCGAATTCTGAGGTCGTATCAATAATATTCCTTTGTAAAATGACTGCTCGCTTTACTCGGAACTGTTTCAGCTCGCACGGCCAAATACGAACTCCGTTCGACGCGCCATTTGGAACTCAACAACGATTTGTCATTGTGAATCCATAAAAATTTATCTCATCGAATTCTGAGCTCGTATGCAAAATTTCACTTTTTAAGGGCTATGTTTTGTTAACCGAAAAGCTCCTGTCAATTGCCACTATTCCGGATATCGGAATATATTGAAGCTTATACTTTTTGGAGTTCTAAACGGCATTTTGAACTCAATGGAAGTGGTTTCGAGTCCAAATTCATTCATACGCAAAATTTGACTTTTTGGGCCATGTATAATTTACATAGCGACTATTCTGAATTTTCAACTGGACATAACTTTTGATTCCCGCTATGAAATTTCGATTTTTCAGATTCGTTGGAAAGATATTCACGAATAGATTCTAATATTTTTGGTTTCGCTAAAATCCGGATTGCTTTGCACCCGGTACAGTCAATTGAAGTTTGAAATTGAATTATCGAACTACCGCGCTATTTTCAATTTCTTTTATAATTGTATATAATTATTTATATTCTAACGACGATCTATATAACTATATACGTCGAATTATATTCAAAATAAATTTCTCATCGATATTATTTAAAATAATCTATTTTAAATATTCAAAATTCGCTAAAATTGCCAAGATAAAATTTTTAAACTGGCTCAGATTTTCCGGGTTATTACAAACCCTATCCTCCGGCTTGCGTTGCATTGTGTGATGGGACCTGGGTCTTAAAACAGCTTCATTTTTCTTTATTTAGCATTGCGTTGTTTGTTTTATGCACTAGTATTCTTAGGAGGAAACCCGTTCTGTGTTATACGGCGTGGTCCCTTGATTTACCAAACTTTAAAATAAAGATTAATAACTGTTTTAGTTCTCACACCAGTCCCATGACTGACCTGGAGTTTATTGTTTTAACCTAAACTTTGGGTGCCCCTATTTTCGACACGAGCAGCTAGTAGTTTTGGTTTTGTAGATTTATATTCACAGGAACCTGGTTTACAGCTGGAACGATGCTCGAAAAGCTCTGTATCCATGTATCACTTTCAGTTGTGTTTTGTATATTTTTCCGCTACTATGTAATTTATTGTAATCTCTGATAATTATCGAATGTAATTTATTCAATTATACTCTGTATATTCTTGTATCTGATGGAATTGTTGTAATAACAATGAAATGTTCTTCCGTCTGCGTTCCGATGTGTGTTTTTCTCAAAGTATCTGCACTTTTCTTCACGGGGAAGTTACGGGTCCTTACAAAAAGGCTCTAAATAGTAATTATATCGGCTTTTATTCAATATCAAATTTTGAAACCAAAAATATCATATTGGGAATAACGATATATATATATATATATCTTCATATTCCTCAACAATATCTGTATAATCATGGAATCCAATATCGAAATATTCCAAATATTATTTCTGTTCAAACCCATTCCAATTCATACATTTGAAAATTCTGGTATTTCAAAAACCATTTACGAATCTAATTTATTTATTTAAAAACATTGGATTATTATTCTAGTTAATAACTAGTTCATTTCGATAAAAAATATATTTTTATCTTTTCAAAATATGGAATTTTTCACCCAAAATCTTTCAAATCATTTATTATGATTTTACACAATTGTTCCATATTTTTAATAATTTTATTAAGGCCCTTTCAATCGATTTCCAATAACGGTCATCGAACTACATTTACAACGACCTTTTCCAAAACTGATTTAGACATATTTAAAAATCTAACCGTTAGATTTCAATTCTCTTATTATCATTCAAAAGCTCTTTTCGATATGAACCCAACAGTTCCGGTTTTAGGAGAATTAGACGGTCGGATATCCCGTTACAGCAATTTGAAGTTAATGGTCGAAATACGCGAACGGTAGCTGCGTGGCGCGTTCTATTCAAGCCATTATGTATATTATATGTATATATATATATCATTTGAAATCAATTCTTTTCGATATTTATTATAAAATAAATAAAATCGATCGATAAACACGTTCGAATTAAAATGGCGAATATCTACTTATTCGGCTTCATACATTCCAGTATTTTCGTGTCCATCCAAAATCAGACATCAAAATCATATATAATTCTTCACTGAATATTATTTTAAAACATTCGTTATTTTAAAATATTCATTATTTCTGAATCGGAATGCGACTCAATGAATTACCATATAATTTCAGTCATATGGATTTCATACATCGCATGTATTCAACAATAATAATAAATAATCATTACACATTCAAACATCATCCAGAGTGCATTCTACAACTGTATTAGCATTAAAATAAATAAATAACGCTCACTACAGTTTGTCAACCCATCGATTGACATACAACTAAATATTGGGATTAGTGTATGTCAAACATTATCCCAATACCCGTATGGGGTTTTCAAACAACAACAGTCAATTTTAAAGAAATCATTGGTTAATAAATTTAACCAATTCCAACTCGGTTTGAATTATTTTTCTAATTAAATAATTTTCACTATTTTAATTATATGTGGATATTTATATTTTAATTTCACTACCACATTAATATTAACATTATTTTTAATATGTTAATCATCACAATCACCACACAAATCACCAAATCGTCGATAAAAATAAGTACTCAACAACCCAATGCCATTTACAGTGCCATAATTGGCCATTCGTGGAGTATGAAATCCGAGTGTCGATAATATCCACACATCGCTTCCAATTTATGTGATTTGTGCGAATTCGAGTGTTGAACCCATACAATAGATAAAAATCTATACTAGCAATTTCTATATATTTACAGTTATCAAATAAATTAAATAACCGTACAAAATTTTAGTGAGAAAATTCTCACCTTGGGTTCCACTCCCTCTTTCTTTAACTGATGAATTTAGTAATGTTTGAGTTTGAATTTGCCACAAATTCCAATTTTCTCCATTTCGGTCCCCATCAGTTCCATTGCATAGAGCTTTTTGGTATGATTCCGACACATGTCGTTTTACTGAATTCTGATTCCCTTACAAAAATTTATGGACATCTGAATATTTAATTACTCAATAAAATTAATTAAAATAGTTAATTTCCCTCTAATTAAATTTCCTCCTTTATTATCTCCTTCCCATCGTGTAACAACCCGGAATTTCTGAACCAACTTAAAAAATTTATTTTAGCTATTTTAATGGATTTAGAATATTTAAAATGATTTATTTTAAATAATAACGACTAAAAATTTATTTAAATCGAAGTTAGAACGTATAAATTTATTTTAATTATAAAACGAGCCTGAAATGGCGCGATAGTTTGAAAATTCGATTTTAAATTTCAAATGAATATACAAAATTCAATATAAATAAGAATTGGACGAAACAAGAAGCGTCAGAATCTATTTAACTATATCTTTCTAACGAATGTAAGAAACTGAGATTTCACTTTATAAATTAAAAGTTATGTCCAGTTTAAAATTTGGAACAGTCGCTATGGAATTTACATATATATTAATATAAGATTTGGCCCTTAAAAATAGCCATTTTGCAAACGATCTCTGTTTTTGACAAAACCTCTTTTGTTGGATTCAGAATGTTAAATTATTGTTAGATTTCAAAGTTCATAATTTTTGGAACTAATATGTGAGCGTGGTAAATTTAAACGTGTTTTGTCAATTCAATTTAAATTTAATCGACTAGAAAAAGGCCAATTTTCAAATGGTCTCCAAATTCAATGAAATTAGTTTTGTTAGGACCGTATCGTCAAAATATAGCTTCATTTATTTTTCTGGAATTTTTGGAGTCAGTATGTGACCCCGGGAAATCAAAATGTACGTTGAAATCAATATTGAACGTTATATTAATTTATATTATACTTTTAACTAAAACTGGTCGAAACAGTCGAATTGGCTTACGGGACATATACCATTGTGTTCGAAATGGGGGTACTTAGCTAGGTACGATAGTTGTTGGGTTTGATTTGGAGTTCGAATGGAAAACTTACTTTTATGGGAATATATATAAGCATAATGGCACGTGCTTCGCGCATGATCTGGGCACGCACTCGGCGCGTGGACCTGAATTGTTAGTTGTATGTATTTGTGTGTGTTTTTTGAGTTTGTAGTTGGTAACATCTTGTTGTGATATGTCTGAGCGTATGGGTGCGCCAGAATGAAATGAGAAATATAGATATAATTTGTGAACATGATAAAACCAAATATGCAAATAACTCAACACACATCACCATATAATGTTCAAATCAACAACATCAAGTAAACAAACCATTTCACGTACCAAGCAAGTGAACAGAAAATGTCATTCAGTTAACATGCAAATTGTCCCTTACAACATATAAGTCAACAACAACCAAAGTAGTGTTATACTGAACCCCTACAACATTCATACAACATCATCAATATCTGGAAGTATAACCAATACAAGGCTAGCTAACTGCTGCAAGCCGCCAGTTCAGCATAGAATCAATCCCTACGATAACGTATATAATACATAATCGTCATTACGTATATCTCAGCTGTTAGCTGTAAAAGATAATTAAACAAATATCCAATATACAATTCAATATCAATTACCAATCTCCGAACATAAAACTCATCTAGACCCCAAAAAATTAGAAGTTTCTTTTGTCATCCATGTTCATGTTATGACTTAAAATGACCCAACTATCGTATAGATAGCATACATGCTATACATAAATTGAATGGTTATCCACATTTATATAAACAAATAAATAACGTATACATGGGAATAATAACTACCTAATACCAATTTCAGTGCATCTCAATTATATCAATGACATCTATCAACACAATACTAGTGATATCATATTTATTAAAACACATCAAATCAGAAATCACAGGCTCAATACTAAAGGTGAAGTATACATATCCAGGATTCCAAAGGAGCAAAAGTCATTATCAAAGTAAGAAATACCAATAAATGAGATATTAATAAGTATAGCACGTTAGCACAAAGATTTGCCTACATATCTCTTGATCTTGATGAATAAAAAATTAACATCAACCATTACTTTTATAAGATAGAATAGGTTTCCTATCAAATAGTTAAATCCGCTATACCAATGATTCAGGGTTTCTGCGCAATTATAAGTTGAATATTCCAGCCTACTGCTTTTTCTGCTTCCCTGTCATCTCAATGAAAAACCGTTGACTTCATCATTTTACCCATTCGTGAATAAATCATCCACATGCTGCTGTAGTTGAAATATATTAAGTAAAATTATGTACATAACATATACAGTTTAAGCTCAAGTAAGCCAATAATCATAGCACTATTTATGGTGCATACACTTCTCATATTTAGATAAGTTATAATCACTTGTAACTATGCGAAGAACTATGAGAGGGAAGGAAAAGTCCAACAAACTCATAAATCACAAACTATAACTTCTATTTTTGCAGATAGCATTGTTTATAAAGGTGTTGACTAAACAAAAATCAACTTCTAATTAATCTTGCAAGATAGAACTTTGTCTAAAAACGAAATATAGTCTTTATCAAAGATACAATGCAAAATTTATATTTCATTCTTTATATGCACAACAAAACAATCAATGGGCTACAAAACTTAAATTTTATAGAAATGTTTTCATTGTATTGAATTTAAAAACTCAATGAATATTCAACTATTTGCAAAACTGTTTAATTTATCATTTTGTCCGAATATAAAAGGAAAACTATTGCAAGGAAGATGACAAATAATATGAATGTGACTTTAAAATTGTTATCAAGATTGTTAGTGACATAGATTAAGAACTGTTAACATCATACATTCACATCATAGGCAAAGTTGATTTCTAGCAAAAAAAAGTAAGTAAACTTATAAGAGACTTTGTTCATCCTGTTTTTATTTTACATATTTCAAACACATTTCATCAAATACATATTATGCAAGAGCAAAATGTAAATATATCTAAGTCCAAGTTATGCTTGTTCTTTCTCTGCCATCATAACCATAATAAGGTCAACATGCAGACGCTAGGGTCTTAATAAGGAAATCCTTTTCAAAAAGATTACTGCTTCTTATTGATCCAACATGTAAAATATACTTTTTAATGCTACATATAAAATATACTTGTTTTTCCCCTCAAAAAAACTATATTTTTAACCATTGTATCAAAACCCAAAGCATAACACAGTCATAGAACACATGTTTCTTTAACATAACATTATGGTGTTACTCAAGAATATAAGCAAGTACTGTGATTGCTTAAAATGAAAAAGCTGATAGTCACGCAGTAGAAAACAAAAGTCGAACTTTGATATTGATGAATGGATATTAAAGTTGCAGCTAAAGATTCAAACCTTAATCACTTGAGAAGAAGCAGCAGCTGAAGTAGATGATAAATAGCTTTTAAAGATTGGAACAAAAGTACAGATTATGTATATAACCAAGATGCAAAGCCTTCATACATCATTAAATAGGTTACCATTATGAAGCATGAGATAGGAATTAATAAACAAGAAAATATTGCGAAAATTAGTAATTATGTCATCAAAAATTCTGATGTCACGGTTAACTTTCAACTCTTGTACTGATTGAAGTTTTAACTATGTCATCAAATCTTAAGAGGATCAAACTGACATTTGTAAACATATACATAAACGAATATGAATGGTACTAATTATAGATTATACAGAAATTTGTAAACACCTAAGAAACGAATATAAAAGACTCAGCCCTTACAAATATTTAAGTCAAGTTGCTTATATTTTAATATTGTCGGTGCATAATACAAACAGAATAATTAGGCCTAGACAATATCAAACAACTATTACACAATGCTTCAACTAAATTCTCACAAATTGTAAACAAATTTTACTAATTGTGTGAAAATATCAACTCATGAAAATCTCATTTTTATATACTTCAGCTTTTATACTATAAATTAAAAGGAGTTAATCGACCATACATATCAATTTTTAACTCATGAGATCTCATGAAAATCTTAAGAGAGATCCTCGCATATCCGGCCGATCTCCAAGTACGTATGGATGATCACCACTTATCACCTTGTCTTGGGTATACAGCCCAATCAAGCCACTAGTAATCATCCAAACGATGTAAAGATCTTCAGTCTTCAACCACCGTCTTCATCGTCGACTTTTAGTCGCCGTATCAATTATTCAGAATGGGATAAACCCTGTCTTTTCGAATAACTTGCGTATATTATAATCAATAATCAGGTGCTATAAAAACACATCATACGCCTCATTCCAATTCAGAATATTGTTTTATTCACATCTCTAGGGAAAGGTTCCAATTAATTTTATTAAAAAGAAATTCTTTTCAAATTATTCTTTAATCTTCCTTTGGATATCATTTCAAAAGATTTTATTTTATCTTTTCACAATTCTAAACCAAATTAATGTTATCAACTAGTCGGGATTAATGAACCTTACTGAAATAATCATTTATTTTTTCTTTCCAATCCCAACCTATTCATTCCATGGAGAAAAACTGGTAGTACTCCATATCTAACACCCACTGTGTTATCGGTAAAATTAATTACCATTTCCCATTCAAATCTAATTAAAGATTTAACTATCGTCTGGAGTAAAACTGGTGGTACTCCATTCTCGATATTTTCATGAATTCGATAAATTTAATCATCCCATTCTCATTCCAATCTAATTAAAGATTTATTAAAATTCTAGTTCAGTTTTAATCTCAAAAATCATTACTTAATGATTATCCAATTTTTAAGAGATAAATCCTGTCTTTAACTGGGTTAAATAACTAATGTCGCTTAAAACACAGTTCACGATAAACCCAAAATCATCTTCCATCAATACGGAATCTACACGGAAATCATAATAGTGGAATAACGACAAAGCCTTTTAAATTCCATATATAGTAGCAGTCTTCCTTTACAGAAGCTCATTTCGATAATTACCAAATCGAATTCCATTCAATTCCAATTTAATATATAAAATTGGAAAACTTTACTTTGGAAATTTTCCATTAAATCTTGATTAAAATATTTATAAATTCCAAATCATATCTTTATTGCTAATTGGGTTAACGAACTAATGTTATTTAAAACATCGCTCACGATAAACCCAAAATCCCATTCATTTCCAATTAAATTAATTGGTAACCTTCTCCAAATCTTATTTAAAGATTTATTCCTTTATCAACGGGGTTTAAGAATAGTGTTATTTAAAATACCGTTCACGATAAACCCAAAATCCAATTCGATATTAAATACAAGGCTCTAAATAGAAGTTATATCGGCTTATATTCAATATCAAATTCTGAAACCAACAAATATCGTACAAGGAATAACGATATATATATCTTCCAAATTCCTCAACAATATCCATATAATCACGGAATCCAATATCGAAATATTCCAAATATTATTTCTATTCGAACCCATTCCAATTCATACATTGGAAAATTCTGATATTTCAAAAACCATTTACGAATAATTTATTTATTTAAAAACATCGGATTATTATTCTAGTTAATAACTAGTTCATTTCGATAAAATTTATATTTCTATCTTTTCAAAATATGGAATTTTTGACCCAAAATCTTTCCAAATCATTTATTATGATTTTACACAATTTTTCCATATTTTTAATAATTTTATTAAGGCCGTTTTAGTCGGTTTCCAATAACGGCCACCGAACTGCATTTATAACGACCTTTTCCAAAACTGATTTGGACATATTTAAAAATATAAACATTATATTTCAATTCTCTTATTATCATTCGAAAGCTCTCTTGGATATGAACCCAAAGGTTCCGGTTTTTAGGAGAATCCGATGGTCGGATCTCCTGTTACATCAATTTGAAGTTAATGGTCAAAATTCGTGAATAGTCACTGCGCGGCTCGTTCTATTCAAGCCATTATATATATATATATATGTATGTATGTATGTATGTATGTATATCGTCGATTTCTATTTAAAACATATTTTATAAATTTGTTTTAAAAACGACTCCATCTTCCATTTAAATTTTTAATAAAAATTGAATATTCCATATCATTATAATATTAAAATGATAATATTTTCAAATATCAGATTTTGAAATCGATTATTTTCGATATTTATTATAAAATAAATAAAATCGATCGATAAACCCATTTGGGTTAAAATGGTGAATATCTACTTATTAGGCTTCATATATTCCAATATTTTCGTGTCCATCCAAAATCGGACATCAAAATCATATTTTAATTCTTCATTGAATATTATATTAAAATATTCGTTATTTTTGAATCAGAATACGACTTAATCAATTACCATATAATTTCAATTATGTGGATTTTATACATCGCATGTATTCAACAATAATGATAAATAATCATTACACATTCAAACATCATCCAGAGTGCATCTACAACTGTATAATCATTAAAATAAATAAATCAAACTCACTACAGTCTGTCAACCCATCTATTGACATACAACTAAATATTGGGTTTAGTGTATGTCAAATATTATCCCAATACCCGGTTGGGGTTTTCAAACAACAACCGTCTATTCAAAAAAAAAATCGTTGGTTAATAAATTTAACCAATACCAATTTGATTTGAATTTTTTTTAATTAATCAATTTTCACTGTTTAAATTATAAATGGATTTTTATAATTTAATTTCACTACCACATTAATATTAACATTATTTTTAATATGGTAATCATCACAATCACCACACAATTCACCAAATCATCCATAAAAATAAATACTTAACAACCCAATGCCATTTACGGCGCCATAAGTGGCCATTCGCGGAGTAAGAAATCTAAGTGTCGGTGATATCCATACATCGCTTCCAATTTATGTGATTTGTGCAAATTCGAGTGTTGAACTCCATACAACAGATAAAAATCTATACTGGCTATTTCTATATATCTACAGTTATAAAATAAATTAAATAACCGTACAAAATTTTTGTGAGAAAATTCACTCCTTGCTTTCCACTCCGTCATTCTTTAACTGATGATTTCAGTACTGTTTGAGTTTGAATTTGCCACAAATTCCAGTTTGCTCCATTTTTGTCCTAGTCAGTTCCATGGCGTAGAGATTTTCAGTACGATTCCAATGCATGTCGTTTTATTGAATTTTGATTCCGTTACAAAAAGTTATGGACATCTGAATATTTAATTACTCAATAAAATATATTAAAATACTTAATTACCCTTTAATTAAATTTCCCCCTTAATTATCTCCTTCCCGTCGTATACTCAACATCGTGAAACACATTGTCACCAATTGAAGAATTCGTCGCCGCTCCAAAAATTGTTGATCGGAGATCGATCAGGACCCCCCACGTCAAAGCCCCCAGCATCGCCTACCCCTGCCGCCACCCACGGCCAATTCGAACCCCTCCCTCTTCTCTACTTGTAATTCCACCACAAAACTGTGCCCTTCGTGGCCACAAATCGATCAGAATAGATCAAAGAAATCTAATGACACCACTGTGGATTTAAAGACCTGGAAGTTCACTTCGATTTTTGTTTTACAATCTTTGAAAATTACTAAGTGGATTGACAAAATTTTGGATCCAAAAATTCTGAGCATATCGGGCTTTCGTTTTTGAATAAATGCAACGGCCTGAGATAATAGAAATTAGGGTTTTAGATTTTTCTCACTGGCCCTTATATATTTATTTATAATTTTTAATTTCCAAAAATACCCATTTATTGATCCGAACTCCAATTAAAACCCAATGATTGTCGCCCCTAGCTAAATACCCCTATTCCGGAACAATGGGATATGTTTCTTAAGCTAATTCGGCTGTTTCAAATGGCTTTTATCAAAATTAAAATATAAATCAATATATATTGAATTTGAACTATGTTTTGAAGATACGGTCCCAACAAAACTAATTTCGTCGAATTTGGAGACCGTTTGAAAAAAGGCCATTTTCTAGTTGATTAAATTCAAACTGAAATTACCAAACACTTTTAAATTTACCACGCTCGCATATTAATTCCAAAAATTATGAAATTTGAAACCTGACTATAATTTGACTTTCTGGATCCAACAATAGTGGTTTCATCGAAAACGGAGGTCGTTTGCAAAATAGCTATTTTTTAGGGCTGTATATTATTGAAAACATATATAAATTCTATAGCGACTATTTTAGATTTTAAACCAGACATAACTTTAAATTTATAAAGTGAAATCTCAATTTCTTAAATTCATTAGAAAGAAATAATTAAACAGATTCTAACATTTCTAGTTTTACTGAAATCCGATTTATTTTTAATTATGTATGTTCATTTGAAATTTAAAATCGAATTTTCAAACTACCACGCCATTTTAGGCTCGTTTTATAATTAAAATAAATTTATAGGTTCTAAATTCGATTTAAATAAATTTTTAGTCGTTATTATTTAGAATAAATCATTTTAAATCTTCAAAATCCATTAAAATAGCTAAATTAAATTTTTTGAATTGGTTCAGAAATTCCAGGTTGTTACATGTAATAAATGGAAAGCAGACTTATTAGTGAACCTTAGTTAAGAGAACTAAGTTAATAAGTGAACAACGATAAGTTGTAGTGACAGTGTAAGATGGAATTAAGATTAAATAGGAAAGATTGTGGCAAACTTATGAAATGAAATAAGTCATATTTAATCATAAATGATAAGTGACATGTTAAATAGAAAACAAGTGAATTGAGATATACTTAATTACATATTAAGTAGAACATGTTATTGTAACTGTGAAATCAAAACAAGAATAAAAAGAGATTGTGGATTATAGACCTTGGATTACAATCTAGAGAATAACATGTTGTGGGCTTATTAATAAACTTAAATGGGTTAAGCTATATGACTGAAATTAATAAGCGAGATGAACTTGGTACCTTGATTAAGAATTCAATGTGAATGGGAATAACAAGGTTGAACGGAAACCTGATGAGGTAAAGCAAGCACAAGAAGGAAAGTTTAGACATAGGGTCTAATAACATATTAAAATGAGGCACTTAGACCAGTTCGCACATTTGAGGGTGAATAACCCAATGGGGTAGATCATCGTACGTGATGTCATGAGCCATGAGGGGAGCACACGTTCATCTGATTATTCTGTCAGCTCCGAAGGACTGGAAGGGGAAGCATGTGGCTTCCTGAGATACG
This sequence comes from Allium sativum, assembly GCA_030737875.1. Taxonomy (NCBI): domain Eukaryota; kingdom Viridiplantae; phylum Streptophyta; class Magnoliopsida; order Asparagales; family Amaryllidaceae; genus Allium; species Allium sativum. Next base: position 170,654,705 of record CM060923.1, read on the forward strand.
TGTGGTGCTCCACTATGCGATGACAGATGTTTAGGCTGTGCCCCCAGAGATTGGGTCTGCGCGTTACTACCAAGTGGGTGGGCCTTGACTGCAAAAGTAGCTTTATAGTCAGAATGCTGTGACGTGGTGACACTAGGGTGATTCGGCAGTCGCCTCAACGGGGAGGCAGAGGACAGGACCAACAAAGATAGCTGATCATCGGGTACCCATCATCGGCAACCAGTGGGATATGAAAAGACTAGAGCTAAACCAAATAGACCATTCACTTTTCACTATTGAGGTACGGTGGTTGAGGGGAGATGCCAATTGGATGTTTAGATTGTTTGTTAGGGGAAAGTCGCTTAGCTCTTATAGTCTTCACTGGTTGAGGGAGGGGCCGAGATGGGGCCATAGCCACCATGAGACTCAGACCTGAGGGATATCTGTAATTTGAGGCACTTACAGGTGGGCCCGTACATATATGGAAAAGCTCCTGATCGAGTTCTGTGTTTCTTGTATAGACCTGCTACTGAACTCAGTGCACATTATGTGTAGTTAAGGCATCGAATACGATTGACGATACATACGTGGGAAAGTTTAGATAATGCATGTCTGCTCTGGGTGTTGTATCGTAGACTTGAGGGCATTACTCTTGTATGGAATCTGATTCGATCGAAGGTGGCAGTCTGTATGCTTACGTAGCATAGTAATGACAGATATATGCAGAACGTAACATTATTATGTCGAGATCCTTACGTCACTCCGGCAAAGGATGAAGGACTGCGTTCATTTCTATGGCATTACGGTGGAGACAGTGCGAGTGGGGTACCATGGGGTATACCTCAATATTGAAGGGTAGCTACATATATACTGTATTAGGTTAATCAAATAGGAAGTAAATGGGTACGACGTGTGTATAAGCCTTGAGTGTTGTTAACCAAGTAACCTAGTAAATAAGAAAACGTGATTGAACGGTATATGTAGGATTATCCAAATTGTATAGTTTAAATCCAGTCACCAGAACTTATGTTCTTACCCCCTCCTCATAACATACTCGCAGGTTAGATTTGTGGCAGAGGCATGATAGCTTTGGATACTGGTTAGGAAATATTATTAATATGGTAAGGCTATACTTTGAATATATTATATTTTATTCATTCCATTGTGAGATATTTTCTGAGCTCTGATGTATTTTATGTCTCTGTCTTTTCTGCAGGATACCAAAGAAAACCAACACGAGTTTCGATAGAATAGAATTTTGAGAAGAAGAAAAATTGGTTTGACGGAAATCGGGTTGTTACAAAACAATAATGTATCCTCACTCTATACAAAATTAACAAGATTTTGATCTTTTAATCGGAGTGATAAATATTGCTAACTCCTAAATCCATTTGTTGTCATTATCACTGTGTTCATGTATGTAGATCACTTTATTATATTAAATGGAATGGTTTTTAATGTTGCTACACAGATTTTCTTTCCATTATAATCCTCTGTAATATATAAATGTGTATATATATTTAGATATACCTTTGATACAAAGCAAATATGATATGCCCCATTTTGTTTTAACACCATATGTGTATGCATAAGTATTAAGACACTATATAATTATCAAATTGATTGATAATCATACTACTTAAAATCTGATGCATATATCAACTTGCACCTGACGTTAAAATTTGCATATATGTAAATTGTGCTAAAATAATAATCCTTTTATAAAGTGATATAAATAACTGGCTTACTTCACCTTCTAAAACATGGATATCAAAACTGTTTTGATCTTACTTTAAGGGTCATCCACCAGTTTTCAGTATTACTAAAATGTTTGAAGATCTGCTACGTATGTATTCTAACCATTAGACTTAGGTTAATATTAAATCTGAGGATGATTACAAATGATCACATGCATTTCATATGCAATTTCAATCTGGATATTGGGGTTAAAGACGGTCCCTGTGAATATATATATATATATATATATATATATATGCTCGCATATAAATGATATTCATGTAACTAGGTGTATATATATATATATGTATATATAGCTATATACATATATATTACGAGATACATGATATAAAATTTGTTCATACAATATTATACATATTTTGATATGTTTATGAAAATTTGATGTTTTTGCTTATTTCATTAATACCACTGCAAAGTTGATTTGCAGCTAGTAGTTGTTTATAAAGGAAGTAGTAAACATGTCTTGTTAAATATACACTACTATAATATTGATTTTATCATTAAAATCAAAAAATAGATCTTGAATTAAGCATCGGGCCTGAGCCAATGGTTAAGAACCATACATATGATTCAATTTTATTCTGTTTTAATTTTAATGGACAGTTTTTATTTTGAGTTTAGAATTTGAAATGATATATGTGTGTGTGTGTGTAATTATACACTATATTAGCTTAAACAAGTGAGACTTGACTTAGTTAATATTTCAGAGCCATTTTATTTGATATATATGTATATTATATTGTAGTAAGCATGACTAAACTTTGTTAGTTAAGCCTATAAAACACATGTTAAAAGGAAAATTTATATATATTGATATATGTATTATCAATATGATTGATAAGGGTCACTGGTAGATTGCTTTGCACATTCACATCCTTTTAACTATGTTGTAGGCCAATATATGCTTATTAAAATGTGGCATTGATAGAAATCATAGTAGTTGGCATTTAGATATTATATGAATCTTATAGATTTCATAACCTGTATAACCTATCAGACCAGTCTACACGTGTAATATCAATATCATCAATATATATGAATATTTGATTCATATAGATTAAATGGGTGCTTGGCTGAATATATACATATATATACATACATTTGATGTATGTGTGTGTATATACATATATATTTGTGTGTGTGTATATATATATATAAAATTATTGCACACTTATGCTTAAGAAACTGTTTCATTTACATATGTGTGTTAAGATCAGCTGATTATATATATATGTGTTTGATGCATAAAAGTTATCACCCATATACATACATTCGATGTATTTATAACATTGCATATATATATATATATATATATATATATATATATATATATATATATATATATATGTCGAACTGACCATCTGAGTTTAAAATTTCTTTTTTAAACAGGGGCTGTTGCCATATACTGAAACTGTTTCAGTGGTAGCGGCATCATAAATGGATGGATCAGTGGATACAAAAGTTCTATTACATGTGCCTTTTATATTTTGTTTTGCTGTATGTAAATGAAAAGTGTATACTAGTTTAAATATTAGTATTCATCCTAGAAGCATACTATTTGGATTGTATTTACATATTGTGACTGTAATTATTAAATTGTTTAATTTTATATAATTGCTATAATATGATTGCTGCATTTATCGAAAAGTTTAGTTTGATAAATGCCTGTACTAGTTTAAACATATAGTTTTGAATTCATGTAGGAATTAAGTTATGTCTGAAATGTATAATAGTATACATGAATTACATTTCTGATTAGCCTGTGTGTTTGCGTTAATAGTTCTCTGGATATTAGTTGTTTGATTGCTATGAGATAGGGTCCGTGAACACTTTATTCATGGTGACCAATTTGTATGTCTTTTATAGGTTGTTTGTAAATCCCTTTTGAACCTTATAATAAGTGGGTTATGATTTACAATATTGCAAATACACATGGGCTCACTCAAGGTCTTTTATACATGACTGGACCTTAAGTTGTTTAGGCTTGACTAATGTATAAATATAGAAAGGCTTGAATAATGTATAAATATAGAAATGGAATTGAATAATTGAAATTTAATATTAGATTTATGATTATAATTTCTTATATTCAATATACATGCTTTAGGTTAACCATTTTTTATTTGAAATGAAAATAAACTTGGTTCTTATATAACATTGGATTTAAATACATATATGTATTTCATATATTTTATTTAGATCATACTTATATTATGAATATAAAATACATATATTTTGATATATGTAGATAAATCTAATATTGTTTCCCACTAAGAATGATAAAATTCCCTTTAAAGCAAATTTTGTTATATTGGGTCATGGTAACGTCTTCTAATAATACACTCATTAATGTCCAGAATGACCGAATGTAGGTAATGCCAAAGCATTGTGCTTCCTTTTATTTTGGTTATATGCAATGGAGTAAAAGTGATACTTGAATTGTATTATTGGGTCTGACTTAACTGAGCTGCATAATAAGATTATGGCTTAGAGATAACAGTGTGAATTATTCTATATTTGGAGCAAATGAATAATACTGGAAAAAAAATCATCATGCGTTCCAAGAGTTATATGTACGATATAATTGACATAAGATATCTACCTAAAAGGTTGTGTTTTGGGGATTAGAAAAAGCTAGGTCAAGGCATGACTAGATATGGATCTTGGAACACCATTTTATATATATATATATACTGATATATGTATATAAACAGAAGGATGTTAATTTGAGTCAGAACGTATTTTAGTTTAAAATATATACATTTATGTTAATATAAAATTTGATTGTCAAAAATTGGTATTAAATAAATATTAAAGAATCAGTAATTTTATTATCTATTGTAGATATTAAATAACAAAATAATTCTGATAATTTAAATTAATCCTTGAGAAGGATAAATTAAATTAAACCAAATTTCTTGACTAAAATTAAAATTTGAGGATTGTCATAAAACAAACTAAGCGCAATTGTTTTACAAATACCGAAGATCTAAAATAAAAAATTGAAGTGTGACTTCAAATAAATAAGATATAAATGCTATAACAATCTACTTATACATCTTTGGTATTAGATACTAGATATGAATCACATAAATGTATGTTAATTTATAGAAATTGCAAAATAAGTAGAAGTCTGATAAAAGGACAAGTGGACATACGATTGGAAATATAACAAATGTTGTTGAATTATCCATAGGAAGTTGATTCATGTTCTATATACAGGCTTAATTAATTAAATAAATAAATTGTTATTATGAAATTCCATATAAAATAAAAGTTATTATGAATCTTGTTTAGATAAGTTTGAATTTCATTTGTAATAAAAGAACAGTTGTTATTCATTTTATTTAAATGAAATATCTTATGGAATTTCACAAATAGTTAATGATCTTTATTAATCCTTAATATGACATGCTTGACATAAATTATGAGTGGATTAAATTTAGTGATTTAAATCCAACATACCTTTAGCATTACTAGTTATCCCATATAAACAAGAAAGTATATCAAAACTCGATAATGATGGAATTTTGAGATCATTGGATTTTGAATTATATGAAGAATACAAATCTTGTTTACTAGGAAAAAACTGAATCACCTTTCACTTGACACAGTGAATGAGCGATAAGTATTGGTTCTTGTACATAATAATGTATATGGAGCAATGAATACACAAGCTAGATGCAGGTATTATTACTTCATTATATTTACTAATGATATCAGTAGATACAAATATGTGCATCTTATGAAACACATATCATAATCCTTTGAAAAGTTCAAATAATTCGAAGTGAAGTCTGAAACCAATTTTAACAGAAAATAAATACTTTTTGAACAGATCGAAAGAGAATATTCAACCCAACTATTTAATGACTATCCATATGAGTTTTAAATTGTTTCACAACTCACTCCGTCTAGAACACCACATTGGAATTGTGTGTTTGAAAGGAGAAATCACACCTTATAAGATATAATACAATTAATGATAAGTCATATAGATATTCCAATAAATTAAATTTAGAACAATTGCATTTAATCCTACTAAAATGAGTTTAAAGACGCCATATAATATATGAACCAGGAAATGTCCTAGTGTGTCTAATGCGAAGATTTAGGATGCAAGGACGTTTATTAAACGTCCTTCCTCTGATAAGATCGGACCCAAATCAGATAACTATTTTGTGTAATATCCACAAGAAACAAATGGATATTATTTCTATCAATTCTCTAAGAATAAAATGTTTACTGCTCGAACTGGTATCCTTTATAAAGGAGAGCCAGTCTCTAAGATACTGATGGGAATGAACTAGAATTCGAAATGTCTCAAAAACTGCAAAATGCCATTAAATATTGCATAGACAAAAAATTGAGTGGGAGTGACACAATATTCTAATGTGATTTGATAATGCATTAATTATTGTAAATAATTTTGGTTTTAAAACAATAATTAAATACTGATTCTAAGAAAGAAAATGTTTGGATTAAAAAGTTCATAATTGAATATAATTCATTGTTGGTCCAATGATTTAAATTGCGATAAAAATGTGGCTAATGCTCAGGCCTAAAACCTTAAACCCACTATCAATCGAAACATATATTTAAGAAATATAATTCTTACGTGAAATTATTTGCACTAGAAATGAACATATATGCAAAGATGCAAAAGTTCTAATGTTGCAGACCTACTGAATTAAACTCTATCGCGGCGGAAGTTTAATAGTCACACTAGTTTCATGAGTATATGATACGTGAATGATTGACTCTAATGCAAGTGGGAGATTGTTAGAGTTTAAGCCCAAGAGGCAATCCATTTGATGCTATTGATAACACTGTTGATGTTATTATTTTATTTGAAATAAAATTTTCTATTATGTTATATTAAATGCGTATACAAGAAAAATGATTTTTTATTGCAAAAATCAGTTGCTTTTATTTGTATATGCAAGAAATAGTGTTTTCACTCCTATTATTAACGCGACAAAAAAAAATTCATCTCCCCGCCTAACAAAAATTAGTTCGCATAGTCCAAAAAAATGTGACCACCTATTTTCTATTCCTATCCTGCTCATACTTCTAAAATTTTAGCCCTCGTTTCCTTTCCCCCCAAATCCCTATGACAAAAAATTCACTTTCCCCCAAATCGCTCTTTGTCGAAGAAATCGCACTGATTAACGTTCCTCGTGTCATCGTCAACTCTACCGTAATCCTGTCAACAACATCGCGGAAGACGGCGAAAATCTCCGCTCACGTACAGGTAAATTTAGGTATGAATTCTTTAACTCGATTTTGTGATTCTATTCGGATTGTGTATGAAATATTTGAATGCATGCTATTTTATCATCTCCTATCTTGCTAGGGTTTGATGGTATAGCTGATTAACCCTAATTGCAATCGCTCATTGATTTGTAATTCTGTATTCTGTCATTTTCTCATCTCCTATCTTGCTAGGGCTCGGTTATGTTATAGCTGCCTGATTTTCATGTTCTATTTGGATGCTTTTCTGATAGGTTATTTTCATGTTGTACGTTTTGATGTGATGGATTCTTATTTAGTTATGGGGAGTAATGAGTCATGAAAACCATTCAAGAGTTTTAAATAGACAAATTTTCCTCTCTTTTAGTGAATCTAGGATCTCTGAGATCTGGTTAATGTATAATAATACGCTGATGATATCACGTATGGTGTACATGGGTATAAGCAGTGGCGTACGCAGTCACACTAATTGATACCATGTCTTATATGTGAATCTAGGATTTGTCTTGGCCTTGTTCAAATCTCCTGAAACATTTTGAAGTTAAGATATTCCTACATGGTTCTGTATCATTTTGTTTGATTGCTGTCTTCTTTAAATGGGCATGCTTAATTAGTATTTGAATGGAGATTTGTACTATTATAGCTGATAATAGTACTGGTACCCAATGTTATTAGACGTGAAAAGCGCACCGAAGCGCCATGCTTGGAGCACAAGCGCAATGCACAAACGCAAAGTGCATGCTTCAGTAAACGAAGCACATAATATATAAAATTTTAGATAATAGAAGTGTTGGAACTTCTTTTCCTTCTCTCTTTGAAACGACCCGAACTTCCCCGTGAAGGAAAGCATGGATTGAGTTGAGGACAAGACAAATCAGAACACAAACAGAAGAACATTTCATTGTTAATTACAATAATTCCATCAGACACAAGAATATACAGAGAATAAATGAATATTATACATTCGATAAATATCAGAGATTACAATAAATTACATAGCAGCGGAAAGTAAAACAAAACACAACTGAAGGTGATATATGGATACAGAGCTTTCAAGATATCATTCCAGCTGTAAACCAGGTTCCTGTGAACAAAAATCTGCAAAACCAAAACTACTAGCTGCCCGTGTCGAAAATAGGGGCACCCAGAGTTTAGGTTAAAACAATAAACTCCAGGTCAGTCATGTGACTGGTGTGAGAACTAAAATAGTTATTTAAAACTTTACTTTAAAAGAGAGTAATTCAAGGGACCATGCCGTATAACACGGAACTGGTTTCCTCCCAAGAATACCAGTGCATATAAATAAACAGCGCAATGCTTTTTCGAAAAATGAAGCTATTATAAGACCCAGGTTCGATCACACAATGCAACGCAAGCCGGAGGATAGGGTTTTCCCTTATAATAGCCAAACATGCTTGGTACGTTTAAAACAAATCATTTGATTCTATTATAAGTGTATAGTGTCAAAACAATTTCAATCATAAATATCAATCATAGACGGTATGGGTACCATATATCATGTCGCCATACTAGGCTCTACAAATAAAACCGAAATATCTCGTATTGGAAATTGGATTTGCATCATGAGTCGAGGCAAGGGGCAAGCTCCTCTCCGCTTCGAGACACTCTAGCAAATGTCTCAGGACCACACACAGCGATCCTTGGAATCGGTTGGGCCGGTCCTCTCTTGCTTTTGAGGATTATTTATTCCTGAACACACATTTCCCGGTCCTATAGGACCTTTATAATGGTCTGTACGTCGGCTCATATAGTGCCAGTTATCGACCATATATTCGAGGCGCCTCGCATTCCAACAACCACACAGGTAAAAAGTATATAAATGTCAAGGCTGGTAGGTCACTGACATCACCCATAGCTAGAAAGAAATGTCGTGTTCTCCCAACGGTCCTTATCCCCTTTTTGACTTATACCGAGGTGTGAGGCCCGCGAATTAACACTATACACAATGCTGTGCCACATAGGCCGTGTGTAACGACCCGGGAAAAAGCGACCTTGGTTATCCGATATATAACACCTATCGAACAATCAAAAGTCAAAATTATCGGATAGTCCAAGAAAGAAATTAGAGGGTGAGGATAGATAAGATAGAAAATTAGAACAGAAGAAGAAGAAGAACACAACAACATCAGAGTAACACGAATCTCACAGCGGAACGAATAAAATATAATAGACAACATATCTTGAAATCAAAGTAGTATATGTATATCATACCATTATCAGAGTACAACACTTTCATCACAGCGGAATAATCAATAGCTAGAAAAATCTTGAAGCCTCCTGCTCCAAGCTCTTCAAGCATACCTGTAAATCCTGACTACTTGACTGCCCGTACAAATTTGGGCACCCAAGAGTTTAGGGAAAACAAAACAAAATAAACTCTGGGTCAGTCATGGGACTGGTGTGAGTAAACCCAAATCATTTGATTTAACTTTCAGAATCCTTTCGAAAGAAAAGATAATCGTAAGACCAATCCACACATAAACACGGACGGTTTTTACCTTACGATAACCCAAAACACTTTGGAAATCATATATTATCTGATATTATAATAATGTCTAATCACAAGTAATTAAAATATAGTAGAACGCTTGCATCTCACGCTCTACATATATAGTATACAAATCAAACTCGCGGGCACTTATTGGAAATTGGATTCCGACTTTGACAAGGTATGGGACCACCTGCCGATAGTGTATCTCTAGAGGCGAATACACTGGGTTCAACAAGAACATCTTGCAACCCGGCCCTCACATGACCGACCACTCATTTCGCTTGAGTGTATCGAATGTATATCACCAACGGTTGGGATCAGCAACCGTCTCCCGAATGGGGCAGCATCGATAGATTTAAGAAACAATTGGAATTTCTCTAGATAGGTGATTATACATCCTAATGGGTGCGACCCACATAGCCATGCTGCCTGCCCGATTTTTGTCATTTCCCGGTTGATGAGGCTAGAGGCCACGCTTATCTCTGACAGATCATTCACTTTGGATGCCACATCGTCATACTCGCCAAATCACAAATTGATTTCCCCAAAAACACCACGGGTATAAAGCTAAGAGAAACGAATTCCTCCGCCACCAAATGTAAGTACGTTTGAAGAGATCAACTTATGCGATCTATTGAATATACTCTGTCAGACATTCTTCCATACACGTTTGTCCTGGGACTGGACAAACCGAAGGCACTATTCTGTAAACAGGATAGCCCTTGCACTTCACTCCGTCTCCAATATATTCAGCATACTTGATTCGCAACGCTTGTGCCAATACAGAGTGGTTCTCTGGATAATAATCCAACCGGTCTCTCCATATTAACAACGTAAAATGGTCAAAAACTTTAATAGTCGGTGATTTAACTATCAAACGAAAACATGTCCTGTGTGCAAACAATGATATTATTTCCAAATGGAAATTCTATCGATCAATCATCAATCATCATTAATTCTTAAATTAAATTATCATAAATTTATTCTTTTCCTTATTCATGTTTCTCTATGTTTCTTATTTACTATATTTAGAAAATATACGTTATTAACAATGGAAAACATTTCCACTTCTTGTTCTCTATATTAGAAAATATCCTGAACTTATTTGGAAAACATTTCCAAAATTCCTTCATTGGGTTTAAACAGATGTTTGAATAAACATCGCTATGTCAACACAGACCATTATGCTCATTAACTAAATTCACTTAACCACTTTTCACTATCGAACTTATCCACTTCTTAGTTAAAACTGAAGTCAATCAAGTTGGGGTATAATTACCTCTCAGACCTTAACTGAACAACATTTCTAACTTTGAAATAAACAAACTTCAAACTTTAACTCTTAAAACCACTTACTTACGTAACTCTCGGATTCTATTTACGAATCCACTTCCTTTACGGAAGTCATTTGATTATAACAATGGTGTTATAATTCCTGCATCCGAAATATAATAACTTTAATATGACTTTTTCTTTTTAGCTCAAATAAATACACGAACAACTAATTTATCAACTCCTATTCGGTTAACTATAATCTATAACCCTTATTCTTTTAACTCTTACTGGATTAACTCTTATTTGGATAACTCAGTTTGATTAACTCATCTTGATTAACTCAACTCGACCAACTTACTTGATCAGCTCAACTTGACTAACTTAACTTAATTAACTCGACTTATTTAACTCAATTTATTTAACTTAATTTGAATATCTATTATCGAATAACTAATATTTGATTAACTTATATTCGACTAACTATGTCTGTTTTTAACTTCATTTTGAATAGCTAATATTTGATTTAACTTCATTCGCTTGACTCTAGATCGCAGCGATCACAATGGTTACGCCTGATTCCCTCAGGAAACATCCGACCGCCTTAGGCTATCTGCAGCCCTGCGAATTTCGCTAGCAGTCGTGCTAAATGGCAATTCCTTTGGATTAACACTTATTCGAATAACTTATATTCGATTTACTCTATTCGATTAACTTAACTCAAATAACTAATATTCGATAAACTCTTTCTCGAATAACTCTTATTTGATTACTATATTTGAATAACTCTAGTTTGATTTGACTCAAATCGATTAACTTTAACTGTTTAACTCTAATCGATTAAATCTAACTTTTTAACTCTAACTGGTTTATTCTAACTGATTTACTCTAACCTTCTAACTGATTAACTGTAACTGTTTAACTCTAACTGTGTACCTTAATAGTTTAACTCCAACTGGTTAACTATAACTGTTTAATTCTAACAGATTAACTCTATCGATTTATTCTATTGGATTAACTCCTTTTTCGAATAAGCTGATATCCGATAACTTTACCTTGAATAACTCTTGTTCGATAAATTCTCTTTCGAATGACTCTATTTGGTTACTTTACTCGAGTAACCCATATTCGATAACTCCTTTTGATCAACTCTACGTCCTTATTCAGTTTCAAATATCGATGTTGAAATCGATTCTCATTGCGCTATATAAGTCCTGACTTATATATGTCCTATTCATCCACTGATAAATATTTACTTAATTTATAAATATCATTTATAAATTAATATGCTCCATCCACCTGTTCACTTCTTTATATATATAAGTTCAGACTTATATATATATTTATTTATCAAAAGATAAATGATCCCTTTATAATCTATTTGATATTAAACAAATATTTCCTTTGTAATCTATTTGTTTTCCAAACAAAAATTTCCTTTTTATTCTATTTGCAAATAGTTTGCAAATATCTCCTTTTCACATTTTACTTTGATTTTATACTAATTCCATTTCTAAATATCTCTTGTTTATTTAACAATATAAATAATCCCTTTTAATTCTATTTATTTCATAAGTAAATATCTCCTTTTCAATTCTAATTATACATGTTTCCTTTTCAATTCTTGTTTCCGCAAATATTTTCTTTTATATTTGTTTCCACAAATATTTTCCTTTCCTAAATTTCTTGGACTTCTATAATTATTTTCTTTATGAAACTCTTTTCTTTCCATATATAAAATCCATAGATTTTATATAAATAATTTATTTTCAAAATATACTTTGAAAATCTCCTTTTCACTTCCTGGTATCACTTATGATATAAAAATACCAAATCAAAAAGTTCGATCATCATCCAAACACACAGGGTCAACAATAGATGATATAACACATCATATATCAGAATATATGAAAAACGGTAAAATAAACGTTGAGGAATCCAACTGGATCCCTCCGACCTGTTTCCCTGCATCCACAGATGTTACACAATATAATTCACATCAATTTCATTTCAATATGAGGTATTCTGATAAACAAAATCAACATCGGTTAACGATATATATAACTATATCGGTATTTTCAACCAACTGACTAGCAGTTCAACCAAACAATCAACACTCAGCAATTCAACCAATATTTATCAGTTCTAAAAATACTTTATAAAAATATAAAGTGTTCAGAGTTAGTGAGATTTACTCACATTGGACGGTTTATCGTTGAATAACGATAGTCGGTCATTGATTTGGTTCAGATGTTAAATTTCACAATAAATCCAAATGAGCTCCAATCCACTTGTGGTCAGTTCCATTGCGTAGTGCTCGTCCATACGATCCCAACGGATCCTGTTTCGTTAAATTTCGTTAATGTATGCAAAAGTTATGCTATTTACAATATTTACCTAATTTAAATGAATATAAATTTAATTAAATTAATTAAATTATTTTTATCTTAATTAATTTCTAATTGCTTTATTAGCCAAATTACCTTCCCTGCCCTTCTAAAAAATCCTACTTTCTCATCTCTAGCCATATCCAATTTTTTTTTAAAATTGAAAAACCATTTTAATATTAATTAAATTTAATTTTCAAATAAAATACTTAAAAATATTCATTTAATTATAACTATAAAATTATAATCCGGATCAAAAATCTGCTTCCACTTATTTTAAAGTATTTTTCGATAAGAATCCAACGGTCCTTGTTCCGTGTAAATCCGACTTGTTTTGAAAAAGTTATAAGCTTTTAAAGTTTATAGTTAAAAATTACGAAAATGCCCCTGGTTTGTTTTAAATTCAAATTAAATTCAAATTAAATTTAAAATTTAAAATTTAAATTAATCATCCCATTCTTCGGATCAGTTAGGGATAGCCAGGGAGAGCAGGAAACTATATTTTCCAAACTCAAGCCTTAGACACTATCCTCTCTGTTACCCTTAGAATGTTCCGATATTTATTTTTACAAATTCTATTTTAATTATTATATATATATATATATTACAAAAATAAATAAATAAATAAATATTATTTAAAAACTTACCCCGTGAAGCCCAAGCCTCTGCCTAAGAGTCCCTAGCTCCCCGTCTTGCCCTCCTTTCTCCCTTCCTTCCTTTTCCCTATTTTCTATTATTTTATTATTATTTCTGCCATTGCCAAAGCTTGAAAGAGGAGGAGGAGGAGTGAGTTTAAAATGAAGGGGGGCTATTTATAGCCGAAGGAGTCACATGGATTGCTGAGGTGGCGCGAATCTAACGGTCGAAAATGGATGGCTAGGATTAATCCTTAAATTAATTAAATTATAAATAAATTTAATAATTTATGAATAGTAAAGTGTGTTTTCTCAACCCTATTCGGACGTTAATTTGACTTACTTATTGATACCTTATCCAAAATCTTTTTCAACCATGTTGTTCAATTTTTCTTGCTCTTCAATAATATATAAAAATATTTAAATTTTGAATTCGTTTGAACTTTCAAATAATTTAAATTCAAATTCAAAATAGTGTTTTGTGTTAGTTTCAACACCTTCCGGTCTCATGTTGGAGTATCAAACGATAACGGTTTTCAGAAATTCTTCCACCATCTGGTCCGGTTTTTAACGTACTTCAATCCTATGTATTCAAATCAAAAATCGGAGTTCGTTTAGATTTTCAAATAATTTATTTAAATTTTGTTTCCTTAATAACTTTCTATATCCGTTATAGGATTTTCCCAGATTTCATATATAGCTAATATCCTATGTTTAGAATTTTCCTGGATAGGTCTCAGGTTCTAGTTTTGTCGTTAGCATTAGCAAATTCCAATTACCATCAAAATTTAGTTCAAATTTTGGACTTTTATTTTTCCTTTTCCACATACGGATGCCATTTTTGACGTAACTTGGTTGGTTACCTAATTTCATCATTTCGGATTTAATGAAACTGATTCCATAGAAATCCGAGTTCGTTAGCTACTACTTCCTTTTTAAACGTACTATTTTTAATTAAAAATTTATCCTTTTATACTGCCAGTTCACATTACATTGCAGATCCACTAAATTTCTACCATTTCGGAATAACATAATATATTCAAAATTATTGAAATTAAACCATTTAAACTTCCAAAACAATAAAAAAACATTTTTAAATAATAACTAAATGGTCAAAAAATCTGGGCCGTTACATTCTTTTCCCCTTAAAATAATTTCGTCCTCGAAATTGCTAAGGTAGAAAAATGAACTTTATAACTAGGTTAAAATTATTTATTTACTCCGGTTTCACTAAACCAATTAATTCTAATTAATTTATTAATTTATTTCTATAAACGAAAATTTCAAAAATTCTAAAAATTTTCTAACATTCGAAATTTCTGAAAAATTTCGCTAGCATCTCCTTTGTACTGGTCAATAGCTCAAACTCCAACTCGCCTCTCTAGGCCTTCTTCAACCCAAAAGAAAATCAAACAGCCAAGTGGTTTGCCAAACAGGCTCATAAATCTCATCCAACTCATATGAATATGTACGTGTACCTTTTTGTCGGCATTCAATTCTGCTATCAATTTAGCATATACCACTATCATCCCAATCAAACTCCCAATCACTTTTATCTTCAGCACGACCATCCGCTTATAACCAAGCCAAATTTCAATCAAACTGCAATTCCAATCTCAATTCAAATTTCTTGCTCGACCATCCATTTGTATCCCAGATAATCTCTAATTCAGTCCAATTCTACTTGATACCATTTTATTTCAATTCAACTCAATTTCCACTGAACTGGCTTCAATTCAATTTCAAATTTGCTTTCACAAATTTCTATTTAATTTGTGTTTATTTCAAACAATCTTACCTGGGAGTTTCAAATAGCTTTGCCTTTTCCAAAAATCAAATATCCCTTTGGAATATCAAAACAACTTGGTTTCTCAAAACAATTCAAAAACAAAATCTTTGGTAGTAATCTGTCACTTACAAACTCGAAATTGAACACCGATGATGTACGGATCAACATCGGAATTTATTTTCCAGCTATCGAAGTGAGTTCAATACTATGTCACTTTCAAAACCATTTCTAAACACTTCCATTTTGAAATTCATTTCAAAATATCCCTTTTTAATGCTTGTAACAAATTTGAAAATCTCCCAGGATTTTAAAATTCACATATATTCAATTTAATTCCATTTACAACGCTTATTCAAATTTTAGCAATTTTAATTCCAATTTTGTACTTATATTCAGATTTAATTCATCTGATTTCATATATTTCACTAATATGAATTTTGATTTGTAATTTACATAACTATTTCACATTTTATAATCTTATCCGATTATAATCACAACCAACACATCCAATATACCATGATAATTTCAAATATATATTTCTTTATATCAAAATATATTTTGGGTAAAATTCTTTTATTTACCCTCTTTTCAAAACATATCGTGTCGACCCATCGTATTCAAGTGTTTATAAACTCCTATCGATACAGTGGATCAAACTGGTCGACTAGAACTCATAAACAACTCAACCAATAAATCTCCACAATATAAAACATTTTTATATCAAATAACAAATACGTTCACTCGTATATATACACTCAAACTCAGTCTAGTGCATTACTAACCCCATCTTTACTGAGTCACACCACAGAGCCAAGGTAAATCACTAAACCTTCAGCTCTGATACCAAAAGTAACGACCCGGGAAAAAGCGACCTTGGCTATCCGATATACAACACCTATCGAACAATCAAAAGTCGAAATTACCGGATAGTCCAAGAAAGAAATTAGAGGGTGAGGATAGATAAGATAGAAAATTAGAATAGAAGAAGAAGAAGAACACAACAACATCAGGGTAACACGAATCTCACAGCGGAACGAATAAAATATAATAGACAACATATCTTGAAATCAAAGTAGTATATGTATATCATACCATTATCAGAGTACAACACTTTCATCAAAGCGGAATAATCAATAGCTAGAAAAATCTTGAAGCCTCCTGCTCCAAGCTCTTCAAGCATACCTGTAAATCCTGACTACTTGACTGCCCGTACAAATTTGGGCACCCAAGAGTTTAGGTAAAAAAAACAAAATAAACTCTGGGTCAGTCATGGGACTGGTGTGAGTAAACTCAAATCATTTGGTTTAACTTTCAAAATCCTTTCGAAGGAAAAGATAATCGTAAGACCAATCCACACATAAACACGGACGGTTTTTACCTTACGATAACCCAAAACACTTTGGAAATCATATACTATCTGATATTATAATAATGTCTAATCACAAGTAATTAAAATATAGTAGAACACTTGCATCTCACGCTCTACATATATAGTATACAAATCAAACTCGCGGACACTTATTGGAAATTGGATTCCGACTTTGACAAGGTATGGGACCACCTGCCGATAGTGTATCTCTTGAGGCGAATACACTGTGTTCAACAAGAACATCTTGCAACCCGGCCCTCACATGACCGACCACTCATTTCGCTTGAGTGTATCGAACGTATATCACCAACGGTTGGGATCAGCAACCGTCTCCCGAATGGGGCAGCATCGATAGATTTAAGAAACAATTGGAATTTCTCTAGATGGTGATTATACATCCTAATGGGTGCGACCCACATAGCCATGTTGCCTGTCCGATTTTTGTCATTTCCCGGTTGATGAGGCTAGAGGCCACGCTTATCTCTGACAGATCATTTACTTTGAATGCCACATCGTCATACTCGCCAAATCACAAATTGATTTCCCCAAAAACACCACGGGTATAAAGCTAAGAGAAACGAATTCCTCCGCCACCAAATGTAAGTACGTTTGAAGAGATCAACTTACGCGATCTATTGAATATACTCTGTCAGACATTCTTCCATACACGTTTGTCCTGGGACTGGACAAACCGAAGGCACTATTCTGTAAATAGGATAGCCCTTGCACTTCACTCCGTCTTCAATATATTCAGCATACTTGATTCGCAACGCTTGTGCCAACACGGAGTGGTTCTCTGGATAATAATCCAACCGGTCTCTCCATATTAACAACGTAAAATGGTCAAAAACTTTGATAGTCGGTGATTTAACTATCAAATGAAAACATGTCTGTGTGCAAACAACGATATTATTTCCAAATGGAAATTCTATCGATCAATCATCAATCATCATTAATTCTTAAATTAAATTATCATAAATTTATTCTTTTCCTTATTCATGTTTCTCTATGTTTCTCATTTACTATATTTAGAAAATATACGTTATTAACAATGGAAAACATTTCCACTTCTTGTTTTCTATATTAGAAAATATCCTGATCTTATTTGGAAAACATTTCCAAAATTCCTTCATTGGGTTTAAACAGATGTTTGAATAAACATCGCTATGTCAACACAGACCATTATGCTCATTAACTAAATTCACTTAACCACTTTTCACTATCGAACTTATCCACTTCTTAGTTAAAACTGAAGTCAATCAAGTTGGGGTATAATTACCTCTCAGACCTTAACTGAACAACATTTCTAACTTCGAAATAAACAAAGTTCAAACTTTAACTCTTAAAACCACTTACTTACATAACTTTCGGATTCTATTTACGAATCCACTTCCTTTACGGAAGCCATTTGATTATAACAATGGTGTTATAATTCCTGCATCCGAAATATAATAACTTTAATATGACTTTTTCTTTTTAGCTCAAATAAATACACGAACAACTAATTTATCAACTCCTATTCGATTAACTATAATCTATAACCCTTATTCTATTAACTCTTACTGGATTAACTCTTATTTGGATAACTCGGTTTGATTAACTCATCTTGATTAACTCAACTCGACCAACTTACTTGATCAGCTAAACTTGACTAACTTAACTTAATTAACTCGACTTATTTAACTCAATTTATTTAACTTAATTTGACTATCTATTATCGAATAACTAATATTTGATTAACTTATATTCGACTAACTATGTCTGTTTTTAACTTCATTTTGAATAGCTAATATTTGATTTAACTTCATTCGCTTGACTCTAGATCGCAGCGATCACAATGGTTACGCCTGATTCCCTCAGGAAACATCCGACCGCCTTAGGCTATCTGCAGCCCTGCGAATTTCGCTAGCAGTCGTGCTAAATGGCAATTCCTTTGGATTAACACTTATTCGAATAACTTATATTCGATTTACTCTATTCGATTAACTTAACTCAAATAACTAATATTCGATAAACTTTTTCTCGAATAACTCTTATTTGATTACTATATTTGAATAACTCTAGTTTGATTTGACTCAAATCGATTAACTTTAAATGTTTAACTCTAATCGATTAAATCTAATTGTTTAACTCTAACTGGTTTATTCTAACTGATTTACTCTAACCTTCTAACTGATTAACTGTAACTGTTTAACTCTAACTAATTACCTTAATAGTTTAACTCCAACTGGTTAACTATAACTGTTTAATTTTAACAGATTAACTCTATCAATTTATTCTATTGGATTAACTCCTTTTTCGAATAAGCTGATATCCGATAATTTTATCTTGAATAACTCTTGTTCGATAAATTCTCTTTCGAATGACTCTATTTGGTTACTTTACTCGAGTAACCCATATTCGATAACTCCTTTTGATCAACTCTACGTCCTTATTCAGTTTCAAATATCGATGTTGAAATCGATTCTCATTGCGCCATATAAGTCCTGACTTATATATGTCCTATTTATCCACTGATAAATATTTACTTAATTTATAAATATCATTTATAAATTAATATGCTCCATCCACCTGTTCACTTCTTTATATATATAAGTTCAGACTTATATATATATATATATTTATTTATTTATTTATTTATCAAAAGATAAATGATCCCTTTATAATCTACTTGATTTTAAACAAATATTTCCTATGTAATCTATTTGTTTTCCAAACAAACATTTCCTTTTTATTCTATTTGCAAATAGTTTGCAAATATCTCCTTTTCGCATTTTACTTTGATTTTATACTAATTCCATTTCTAAATATCTCTTGTTTATTTAACAATATAAATAATCCCTTTTAATTCTATTTATTTCATAAGTAAATATCTCCTTTTCAATTCTAATTATACATGTTTCCTTTTCAATTCTTATTTCCGCAAATATTTTCTTTTATATTTGTTTCCACAAATATTTTCCTTTCCTAAATTTCTTGGACTTCTATAATTATTTTCTTTATGAAACTCTTTTCTTTCCATATATAAAATCCATAGATTTTATATAAATAATTTATTTTCAAAATATACTTTGAAAATCTCCTTTTCACTTCCTGGTATCACTTATGATATAAAAATACCAAATCAAAAAGTTCGATCATCATCCAAACACAGGGTCTACAATAGATGATATAACACATCATATATCAGAATATATGAAAAACGGTAAAATAAATGTTGAGGAATCCAATTGGATCCCTCCGACCTGTTTCCCTGCATCCACAGATGTTACACAATATAATTCACATCAATTTCATTTCAATATGAGGTATTCTGATAAAAAAAATCAACATCGGTTAACGATATATATAACTATATCGATATTTTCAGCCAACTGACTAGCAGTTCAACCAAACAATCAACACTCAGCAATTCAACCAATATTTATCAGTTCTAAAAATACTTTATAAAAATATAAAGTGTTCAGAGTTAGTGAGATTTACTCACATTGGACGGTTTATCGTTGAATACCGATAGTCGGTCATTGATTTGGTTCAGATGTTAAATTTCACAATAAATCCAAACGAGCTCCAATCCACTTGTGGTCAGTTCCATTGCGTAGTGCTCGTCCATACGATCCCAACGGATCCTGTTTCGTTAAATTTCGTTAATGTATGCAAAAGTAATGCTATTTACAATATTTACCTAATTTAAATGAATATATATTTAATTAAATTAATTAAATTATTTTTATCTTAATTAATTTTTAATTGCGTTATTAGCCAAATTACCTTCCCTGTCCTTCAAAAAAATCCTACTTTCTCATCTCTAGCCATATCCAATTTTTTTTTAAAATTGAAAAACCATTTTAATATTAATTAAATTTAATTTTCAAATAAAATACTTAAAAATATTCATTTAATTATAACTTAAAAATTATAATCCGGATCAAAAATCTGCTTCCACTCATTTTAAAGTATTTTTCGATAAGAATCCAACGGTCCTCGTTCCGTGGAAATCCGACTTGTTTTGAAAAAGTTATAAGCTTTTAAAGTTTATAGTTAAAAATTACGAAAATGCCTCTGGTTTGTTTTAAATTCAAATTAAATTCAAATTAAATTTAAAATTTAAAATTTAAATTAATCATCCCATTCGTCGGATCAGTTAGGGATAGCCAGGGAGAGCAGGAAACTATATTTTCCAAACTCAAGCCTTAGACACTATTGTGAAAACCCGTAACTTCCCCGTAAAGGAAAGCATCGGATAGTTCGAGAACAAACCACAACAGAACACATACAGAAGAACATTTCATTGTATATTACAACAATGCACCAGATTACAAGAATATACAGAGTATAAATGAATATAACACAGAAATATCAGAGATTTAAATTACATTTAAATATATTGCAGCGGAAAAATAATACAATACACAACTAGAAGTAGATATACGGATACAAAGCTTTCCGGATATCGTTCCAGCTGTAAACCAGGATCCTGTGAATATAAATCTGCAAAACCAAAACTACTAGCTGCCCGTGTGGAAAATAAGGGCACCCAGAGTTTAGGTTAAAACAATAAACTCCAGGTCAGTCATGTGACTGGTGTGAGAACTAAAATAGTTATTTAAAACTTCACTTTAAAAGAGAGTAATTCAAGGGACCACGCCGTATAACACGGAACGGGTTTCCTCCCAAGAATACTAGTGCATAGAATAAACAGCGCAATGCTTTTTCGAAAAATGAAGCTGTTATAAGACCCAGGTCCCATCACACAATGCAACGCAAGCCGGAGGATAGGGTTTTACCTTATAACAGCCAAACATGCTTGATACGTTTAAAAACAAACCATTTGATACTATAATATGTGTATAGCGTCAAAACAATTCCAATCATAAATATCAATCATAGACGGCATGGGTACCATATATCATGTCGCCATACTAGTTCTACAATTAAAACTGCAATACACGTATCGGAAATTGGATTTCCATCATGGTGGCTCCTGATTCGAAAGATCGATCGCGGAATGCAATTCACCACGGCTTACGTCCCCACAAGAGAAAACACCGTCTGCATCCACACATTTGGGACCAGAGTACCACCGCGGCTTACATCCCAGCGAGAGAAAACACCGCTTACTCTATATATCCCTGAGCACTAGGCTCATCTTGGTCGACCGAATCCACGACACCACTAAGGTGCCCATCCACGAAAAAAAAAGCATACTGATCAAACCATCAGTTTGCCACCATACCGGGGTGTGAGGCTCGCGGATCAACGCTATACACAAAGCCATGCTATATCAGCTGCGCTTTGATCATCAACCACCAAACTTTGCTTTTCAACAAAAGTTTGGATCACTGCATCTCAGCATGCCACACTATCAATCCATATCGTACCACTGATTTCTGCCAATATATAACCTCTGAGCTCATATGTCTCAGAGAAGGGTGTTAAGCAAGAGAATAAATTCTCCGCCGCCAAACAGATATATATTTAGCAGAGATCAACAAATACAATATAAAGGAATACAATGTCAGACACACCATCCATTTACAAGGCCGTTCTAGGTCTGAACGAAACCGGAGGCACTTTCCTCGCATATCCATCCATCTCCAAGTACGTCTGGACGACCACCAACTATTTCCATCCTCTTGGGTGTACAGCCCAATCAGGATCGTCAGTAATTATCCAAACGATGTGAAGACTTCCGGTCTTCGACCACCGTCTTCATCTTCGACTTATCGTCGAATCGGTTATTCAGAATGGGTGTAAACCCGGCCTTCCCGAACAACCCGCGTATATTAAAAACGAATGTTACACAAACACAGCATACGCCTCATTCCAATTCATTAGTCACTAACCGCAAATTAGCAAGAGAACAATTCCCCAAACATTAACCCCGAAGGCCGAAACCAACATCAGATCAATACCCAGGAAACCATTCTTCTTAGCCAACCTACAGCTAGTTTCTAAACTCCACATTCTTAGGGAAAGGTTCCCATTAATTTTATCCAAGATAAATCCTTTAAAATTTATCCTGTAATCTTCCTTTGGATGTCGTTTAAAACCAAATTATGGTTTTACCAACTAGTCGAGATTAGCGAACCACTACGAAGTAATTATTTGTTTTATTTCCCAATCCCAACCTATTCATCCCATGAAGCAAAACTGGTAATACTCCATATCTAACACCACAGTGTTATCGGTAAAATTAATTACCATTTCACGTTCAAATCTAATTAAAGATTTAACTATCGCTTTGGAGCAAAACTGGCGATACTCCATTCTCGCTCACTTTCCAAATTTGATAATTTAAATTATCAATTCACATTTCAATCAATTTGCAGATTCATTAAAACTCCTTTACTGGGTTAAAGAACTAGGTGTTATTTAAAACACAGTTCACGATAAACCCATGAATCAATTCTAGTTTAATTTAATTCAAATATGTTAAGAATTCCGATTATTTAAAACCCCTTTTTAAATCTAATTTATTTAAAAACAAATCGGGTTTTAAATTTAGTTCAAACTAGTTCATTTTGATAAAAATCTATTTTTATCTTTTCAAATATGGAGTTTTTCATCCCAAATCTTCCCAAATCATTTCTAATGATTTTACACAAATTATTGATATTTTTAATAATTTTATCAATGCCCGTACAGTCGATTTCCATCAACGGCCATCGAACTGCACTTACAGCGACCTTTTTCAAATTTGATTTGGACGTATCTCCAAATCCAACCGTTAGATTTCAAATTTCTAATATTCGTTAGAAAGCTCTTTTCGATACGAACCCAACGGTTCCGGTTTTAGGAGAATCCGACGGTCGGATCTCCCGTAATGTCCGTTTGAAATAAATGGTCGAAATTCACGAACTGCCGCGGCGCGGCGCGTTCTATTCAGGCCATTATATTATATATAATATATATAATATAAATTTCGTCGATTTCTATTTAAAACGAGTTTTATAAATCGTTTTAATTTTGTTTCAAAAACAAATTCACTTCCATTTCAATTTAAATCAAAATTGAATTTTTCCTTATAAATTCGTTTTAAAATCCATTTCTATTCAATTCAAATTTCAATTAAATTTGAATTCATTTCAATTCGTTTTCAATTTGAATTTGTTTTCAATTCAATTCAATTCGTTTTCGATTTGAATTCGTTTTCAATTCAATTCAATTCGTTTTCAATTTGAATTCGTTTTCAATTCAATTCAATTCGTTTTCAATTTGAATTCGTTTTCAATTCAATTCAATTCGTTTTATATTCAATTTGAATTCGTTTTCAATTCAATTCAATTCGTTTTATATTCAATTCATTTCGAAATCGTTTTATATTCAATTCATTTTCTATTTCAATATTCATCTTAAAATGAATAAAATCGATATAAATATCGATTACGTTAAAATGGCGTCAATCTAATCAACACGGCTTCATATATTTCTATTTTCAAATATTCTATTTCAAATAAATGAATATTTATTTTTGTCAAACACACGACTAATCTCAACGGATGAGTACCGTCCATACGTGACTATTTTTGTTATTTGATATATTTTATAAAAATTATGGTATCTATCGTTTGATTTAAAACTAGACTCCAACCATAAATTAGTAAGAGAACGATTTCCTGAATATTAACCCCGAAGGCCGAAACCAACATCAGATTAATATTCAGGAGACCACTCATCTCATCTATTTTCCAGTTAGTTTCTAATTTCATATATGATAAAGATGTAAATTTTATTGTCAAAACATTTCGTTCAACACATGACTAATCTCAACGGATGAGTACAATCAACACATGAACCTTTACTTTATAGTGATAAAGATATAAATTTTATTATTAAAATATTTCGTTCAACACATGACTAATCTCAACGGATGAGTACAGCAACACATGAACCTTTACTTTATAGTGTTCTTTATTCTCTAAATTGGAGTGAGGCCCAATCAATCACCATATAAAATTAATTATATGGATTTTCATACAACAAATGTATATAATAGCAACGATAAATAATCAATCATCATCCAAAGTGCACTACACTGTATAGGCATCAAATATAGATATCTAATGCTTATAACAGCCTGTCGATCCATCGATCGACATATTCAATCAATCAGGACGAGTGAACTTCAAATTTCATCCCAGCACCCGTGTGGGGTTTCAAACAATCAAACACAGATTTTATTTGTGCAGTTGGGCGATGTGTGAAATTTATCGTCCCAATCAATGTCAGTCAAATCGGTGTACATAAACAAACCGTCCGGTTTGTAAATGAATATTTATTTATTCACATTCACATTCACTATATTCATATTCACGTTAAAAATCATATTTTTAACGATAAAACATTTTTATTTTCACCTATGAATTTTTATTCGGTTCATTCTTTAAATAAATTGGTATTTTTATTTTCTAACTTATTTTAGAAAATTTCGGCGGCATAACGGCACGATACTAGAAACGGGACGAGGCCTAGCCTTATCCCGGTCTAGTGAAGGCCCACGCCATTCACACATCAATCAAATCAATTTCATTTCAGCAAACAATTCAGTTCAAAACAAATAATCTAACCAACTACACAACCAAACAATTTAACAAACAAGCCATCCATGGTCTGTGGATGACGGGTGTCGGGTGCTACTAAGCACCGTCTGCATCCTAGTATATATATACATATATATGTATAACTAGAATAAGAAATTTAGAGTGAGGAGTTCTCACCCTTTCGCTAAACTGAATGACGCAATTCTTCATGGGTAGGAAATCTTCACCGTGCTTTTCTTTCATCTATTCCGTTGCCCGTATTCACTACCTATATAAAAATCACATTTTTACTTTGCTATTCAATATATAAAAATCGAATTTTTACTTCGCTATTCAATATATAAAAATCGAATTTTTTTACTTCGACGCTATATGGATAAAAATTCTATTTTATCTCACTATTCTCTATATAAAGTTCCCGCCTTTTCAAAAAGAAAGATTTCTCCTTTTCAAATATGCCATTATAAAAATGATATTTTATTTCAACGTATATAAAATAAAAATCAGATTTTGATTTTGCTACATAAACAAAGATGATATTTTTAATATTACTATCATGTAAAAATTATATTTTTAATTCTCTACATAAATAAAAATCATATTTTTACGCCTTCTATATAGTAAAGATTATATTTTTAATACTTTAAAAATATAAAAATTATATTTTTAATCCTTTAAAAATATAAAAATTACTTTTTTTAATTTGCTACTCATATAAAAATCGAATTTTTATTTCGCTACTACATATATAAAAATCGTATCTTTATATTCTCTATCTTATAAAAATCATATTTTTATAATCTCTGCTATATAAAAAAAAATATTTTTATCTTCACTTCATACTTATAAAAATCGAATCTTTATCTAAAAATCTCACCTTTCTCTAATTAAAAATGAAATCTTTCCTCGCTTAGAGACCATATTTTTATACGCTTAGAAATCCTATCCTTTACAAATTAAAAATCAAGTCTTTTTATTTTTCAAAACCTTATCTTTCTATAAAAATTAAACCTTTCTTAACTATAAAAATTATAGCTTTAAAATCATAAAAATCTTATCCTTTCTCGCCATAAACATATAAAAATCTTTTCTTTACACGATGTTATATACATTAGAAAATCAGATTTTCTTTTATAAAATATACATAAAAGAAATCAGCCCTTTTACCTACATAAATAATTAAATAAATAAGAAGAACTTACAATTGGAGGGGGTTAGGCCTGCTGGGGAGATCGGAGGTCATCAGGGGGGGGGGGGTGCGCGTCGTCGTAGGTGGTGGGGTGGCCGGCCCGGTGAAGCTTTGGGTGGAGGAGGCTAAGGGATCGGGTTTTGGGCGCGGGTTCGATCGCAGGGCTAGGGGAAGAAGGAGAGAGGCTGTGGGAAGGGGCGGTGAACGGAGGTGGGCGGCGAACGGCGCCGATGGAGGCGAGATCGATCGTCGACGAGAGCAGTTTTTTTTAATTTACCCTAATCGGGTTTGACTGAGGAAGGAAGAAAAGGGGGGGTTGACCCCAATATATATTTATATATTTAATTCTATTTTTTATTTCCAAAAAGTTAGTTTAAAATTTGAACTCAAAACCAAACCCACTGACTGTCATCCCTAGCTATTTACGCCTATTCCGAACACAATGGGATATGTATCGTAGGCCAATTCGACCGTTACGATCAGTTTCCATTGAATTTAAAATATAAATCTTTATATATTCAATTCGAACGCACATTTTAAATTACAGGGGCCACATACAGTCTCTAAAAATTCCAGAAAAATATTTTCTAGCTTCGTATTGTCGATACGGTCCTAACAAAACTAATTTCGTCGAATTCTGAGACCGTTTGAAAAATGGCCATTTTCCAGTCGATTAAAATCAACTAAAACTGGTCAAACGCGTTTTCCTTTGCCACGCTCACATATTGATTCGAAAAAATATGAAATTTGAAATCTAGCAATAACTTTACATCACGGATCCAACAAAAGTGGTTTCGTCGAAATCCGAGCTCGTTTGCAAAATGGCTATTTTTTTAAGGGCCTGAATTCTATAGCGACTATTCAGAATTTTCAACTGGACATATCTTTTGATTCCCGCTATGAAATCTCGATTCTTCGGATTCGTTGGAAAGATACTATCAAATAGATCCTATGATTTCTGGTTTTACTAAAATCCGGATTGTTTTGCACCTGGTACATTCAATTGAAGTTTGAAATCGAATTATCGAACTACCGCGCCATTTTCAATCCCTTTTATAATTATATATAACTATTTATATTCTAACGACGACGCGTATAATATATACGTCGAATTATATTAAAAATAAATTTTCCGTCGATATTATATTAAAAATAATCTATTTTAAATAATCAAAATTCGCTAAAATTGCCAAAATAAAAATTTTAAACTGGCCCAGATTTTCGGGTTGTTACAATCTCCCCCACTTAAAACTTTTCGTCCCCGAAAAGGAACAAAGTCGAAAGTTGTTTAACAATTCAACTCAACTTCCATTGTTTTGATTACGGCTTAAGTTCTTCAACTTTTCAGTTTCTAAGAACTTTTCAAAAATTTAAAAAATTTGGCTAACACCCTAAATTTTCGAAAAATTTCGCCATAACCTCCCCTGCACCGGGAGCATCGGGGAATTTCAAATAGCTTCCCCGGTCCTTCAGATCTCAAAAAGAAAAAGAAAAAGCCAAGCGGCTAGCCAATAGGCTCATAAAATCATTATCACCCAAACAAAACAGTAAATTATGTAGTAAACATGTACCTATTTGTCGGGCAAACAAATTTTATTCTCTGCTCCAGCCTCCTTGCTATGACCTGTTCAATGTAAGTACAAGTATATGCATGCAATTTCAATCAAATTCCAAAACATTCTAATATGCGGTGCTAAATTCACCTTAGTTCAATCATTCTTCTTACACTAGCTATATTATACAATATCGATACGTTTTTAAAACCAAAGCATATTTAAGTTCATACAAGCATCATACACATCCATACATATATCCAAAATGCTAGTTCATTATATTAAAACCCAACTTTCTAGGAAGTCGTGCCTCCTCCTTGCATAATTTCCAAAGTAGATATCTCCTTTCCTTTGGATTTCTTATCACCCTTCTTTAACGGGCAATTTCGGGCCAGATGCCCTATATCTTTGCATCGGAAGCACTTCTTTTCTTTTCCTAATTTTCTGGATTTTTTCTTAACGTTTGGACACTTATCCACAAAATGTCCCGCTTCCTTGCACTTAAAACAAACTATGTCCATTCTTATCTCTTTCTCCTTGCTTCTCTTTCTCTCAGGGCACCGAACCGCATAATGCCCTTCTTCTCTGCATATACGACAATAAACACCCACATATGTTCCTAAGTTCAACTCCCTTTCTTTTTTCTGCTTTCTGCTGGGCCCTCCTTGTTTGTTTCGGGGTCATAGTGAAGTCAGCATAAGATAAGCCATAGAGAACCATCTCCTACATTATATTTGAGGATTTTATCAAGAGAGTTTGCATTACTTTTCATTAACAAATATCTTGATTTATGCTTTATATATCATTCTAGTATTTCTATTAGTTGAATTAACAATCATCACAGCTAGCAATCAATGTGTTGGTTAACTTTCAAAGGTATAATTTTTTTTATATATATACTAAAAATCATGTTTTTGATGCCAAATCACAACAATAAATCTATCTAGTTTGGTTCTCACACCAGTCGATTGGAAATATATAAATATCTCACTTTCGAAACTCGAACATAAACACTGATGATGAGATCTCAACCATCAGTATCATCTCCGGGCGACTAGAGTGTGATTCTATATCTATTCAATATATTAAAACTTCGAATACACGTTTGCAAGGCGTATATGCAAAGTCTTTATATATTGGATTGTCCAAATTTAATATAAATTAATAATCAAATACGAATAGTTGATTTAGATTTTCAAAACAAAATTTGTTTTCATTTGAAAAATATACTCTTCACACTCGTCCTAGGATACTACTGATCCCATCTCTAACGAGTCATTCTAATTGGATATTACTAATCCAATATCTGATGAATTCTTTTGTAGGGTTCTAATGTGTCTTGTTCTCTGAGCTTTGTAAACCAAAGCTCTGATACCAACTGTGAAAACCCGTAACTTCCCCGTAAAGGAAAGCATCGGATAGTTCGAGAACAAACCACAACAGAACACATACAGAAGAACATTTCATTGTATATTACAACAATGCACCAGATTACAAGAATAAACAGAGTATAAATGAATATAACACAGAAATATCAGAGATTTAAATTACATTTAAATATATTGCAGCGGAAAAATAATACAATACACAACTAGAAGTAGATATACGGATACAAAGCTTTCCGGATATCGTTCCAGCTGTAAACCAGGATCCTGTGAATATAAATCTGCAAAACCAAAACTACTAGCTGCCCGTGTGGAAAATAAGGGCACCCAGAGTTTAGGTTAAAACAATAAACTCCAGGTCAGTCATGTGACTGGTGTGAGAACTAAAATAGTTATTTAAAACTTCACTTTAAAAGAGAGTAATTCAAGGGACCACGCCGTATAACACGGAACGGGTTTCCTCCCAAGAATACTAGTGCATAGAATAAACAGCGCAATGCTTTTTCGAAAAATGAAGCTGTTATAAGACCCAGGTCCCATCACACAATGCAACCCAAGCCGGAGGATAGGGTTTTACCTTATAACAGCCAAACATGCTTGATACGTTTAAAAACAAACCATTTGATACTATAATATGTGTATAGTGTCAAAACAATTCCAATCATAAATATCAATCATAGACGGCATGGGTACCATATATCATGTCGCCATACTAGTTCTACAATTAAAACCGCAATACACGTATCGGAAATTGGATTTCCATCATGGTGGCTCCTGATTCGAAAGATCGATCGCGGAATGCAATTCACCATGGCTTACGTCCCCACAAGAGAAAACACCGTCTGCATCCGCACATTTGGGACCAGAGTACCACCGCGGCTTACGTCCCAGCGAGAGAAAACACCGCTTACTCTATATATCCCTGAGCACTAGGCTCATCTCGGTCGACCGAATCCACGACACCACTAAGGTGCCCATCCACGAAAAAAAAATCATACTGATCAAACCATCAGTTTGCCACCATACCGGGGTGTGAGGCTCGCGGATCAACGCTATACACAAAGCCATGCTATATCAGCTGCGCTTTGATCATCAACCACCAAACTTTGTTTTTCAACAAAAGTCTGGATCACTGCATCTCAGCATGCCACACTATCAATCCATATCGTACCACTGATTTCTGCCAATATATAACCTCTGAGCTCATATGTCTCAGAGAAGGGCGTTAAGCAAGAGAATAAATTCTCCGCCGCCAAACAGATATATATTTAGCAGAGATCAACAAATACAATATAAAGGAATACAATGTCAGACACACCATCCATTTACAAGGCCGTTCTAGGTCTGAACGAAACCGGAGGCACTTTCCTCGCATATCCATCCATCTCCAAGTACGTCTGGACGACCACCAACTATTTCCATCCTCTTGGGTGTACAGCCCAATCAGGATCGTCAGTAATTATCCAAACGATGTGAAGACTTCCGGTCTTCGACCACCGTCTTCATCTTCGACTTATCGTCGAATCGGTTATTCAGAATGGGTGTAAACCCGGCCTTCCCGAACAACCCGCGTATATTAAAAACGAATGTTACACAAACACAGCATACGCCTCATTCCAATTCATTAGTCACTAACCGCAAATTAGCAAGAGAACAATTCCCCAAACATTAACCCCGAAGGCCGAAACCAACATCAGATCAATACCCAGGAAACCATTCTTCTTAGCCAACCTACAGCTAGTTTCTAAACTCCACATTCTTAGGGAAAGGTTCCCATTAATTTTATCCAAGATAAATCCTTTAAAATTTATCCTGTAATCTTCCTTTGGATGTCGTTTAAAACCAAATTATGGTTTTACCAACTAGTCGAGATTAGCGAACCACTACGAAGTAATTATTTGTTTTATTTCCCAATCCCAACCTATTCATCCCATGAAGCAAAACTGGTAATACTCCATATCTAACACCACAGTGTTATCGGTAAAATTAATTACCATTTCACGTTCAAATCTAATTAAAGATTTAACTATCGCTTTGGAGCAAAACTGGCGATACTCCATTCTCGCTCACTTTCCAAATTTGATAATTTAAATTATCAATTCACATTTCAATCAATTTGCAGATTCATTAAAACTCCTTTACTGGGTTAAAGAACTAGGTGTTATTTAAAACACAGTTCACGATAAACCCATGAATCAATTCTAGTTTAATTTAATTCAAATATGTTAAGAATTCCGATTATTTAAAACCCCTTTTTAAATCTAATTTATTTAAAAACAAATCGGGTTTTAAATTTAGTTCAAACTAGTTCATTTTGATAAAAATCTATTTTTATCTTTTCAAATATGGAGTTTTTCACCCCAAATCTTCCCAAATCATTTCTAATGATTTTACACAAATTATTGATATTTTTAATAATTTTATCAATGCCCGTACAGTCGATTTCCATCAACGGCCATCGAACTGCACTTACAGCGACCTTTTTCAAATTTGATTTGGACGTATCTCCAAATCCAACCGTTAGATTTCAAATTTCTAATATTCGTTAGAAAGCTCTTTTCGATACGAACCCAACGGTTCCGGTTTTAGGAGAATCCGACAGTCGGATCTCCCGTAATGTCCGTTTGAAATAAATGGTCGAAATTCACGAACTGCCGCGGCGCGGCGCATTCTATTCAGGCCATTATATTATATATATAATATATATAATATAAATTTCGTCGATTTCTATTTAAAACGAGTTTTATAAATCGTTTTAATTTTGTTTCAAAAACAAATTCACTTCCATTTCAATTCAAATCAAAATTGAATTTTTCCTTATAAATTCGTTTTAAAATTCATTTCTATTCAATTCAAATTTCAATTAAATTTGAATTCATTTCAATTCGTTTTCAATTTGAATTTGTTTTCAATTCAATTCAATTCGTTTTCGATTTGAATTCGTTTTCAATTCAATTCAATTCGTTTTCAATTTGAATTCGTTTTCAATTCAATTCAATTCGTTTTATATTCAATTTGAATTCGTTTTCAATTCAATTCAATTCGTTTTATATTCAATTCATTTCGAAATCGTTTTATATTCAATTCATTTTCTA
The DNA here is from genome assembly GCA_030737875.1 of Allium sativum. Lineage (NCBI taxonomy): Eukaryota > Viridiplantae > Streptophyta > Magnoliopsida > Asparagales > Amaryllidaceae > Allium > Allium sativum. The sequence goes on from CM060923.1 coordinate 170,687,424, forward strand.
TTTCAATATTCATCTTAAAATGAATAAAATCAATATAAATATCGATTACGTTAAAATGGCGTCAATCTAATCAACACGGCTTCATATATTTCTATTTTCAAATATTCTATTTCAAATAAATGAATATTTATTTTTGTCAAACACACGACTAATCTCAACGGATGAGTACCGTCCATATGTGACTATTTTTGTTATTTGATATATTTTATAAAAATTATGGTATCTATCGTTTGATTTAAAACCAGACTCCAACCATAAATTAGTAAGAGAACGATTTCCTGAATATTAACCCCGAAGGCCGAAACCAACATCAGATTAATATTCAGGAGACCACTCATCTCATCTATTTTCCAGTTAGTTTCTAATTTCATATATGATAAAGATGTAAATTTTATTGTCAAAACATTTCGTTCAACACATGACTAATCTCAACGGATGAGTACAATCAACACATGAACCTTTACTTTATAGTGATAAAGATATAAATTTTATTATTAAAATATTTCGTTCAACACATGACTAATCTCAACGGATGAGTACAGTCAACACATGAACCTTTACTTTATAGTGATAAAGATATAAATTTTATTATTAAAATATTTCGTTCAACACATGACTAATCTCAACGGATGAGTACAGTCAACACATGAACCTTTACTTTATAGTGTTCTTTATTCTCTAAATTGGAGTGAGGCCCAATCAATCACCATATAAAATTAATTATATGGATTTTCATACAACAAATGTATATAATAGCAACGATAAATAATCAATCATCATCCAAAGTGCACTACACTGTATAGGCATCAAATATAGATATCTAATGCTTATAACAGCCTGTCGATCCATCGATCGACATATTCAATCAATCAGGACGAGTGAACTTCAAATTTCATCCCAACACCCGTGTGGGGTTTCAAACAATCAAACACAGATTTTATTTGTGCAGTTGGGCGATGTGTAAAATTTATCGTCCCAATCAATGTCAGTCAAATCGGTGTACATAAACAAACCGTCCGGTTTGTAAATGAATATTTATTTATTCACATTCACTATATTCATATTCACGTTAAAAATCATATTTTTAACGATAAAACATTTTTATTTTCACCTATGAATTTTTATTCGGTTCATTCTTTAAATAAATTGGTATTTTTATTTTCTAACTTATTTTAGAAAATTTCGGCGGCATAACGGCACGATACTAGAAACGGGACGAGGCCTAGCCTTATCCCCGGTCTAGTGAAGGCCCACGCCATTCACACATCAATCAAATAAATTTCATTTCACCAAACAATTCAGTTCAAAACAAATAATCTAACCAACTACACAACCAAACAATTTAACAAACAAGCCATCCATGGTCTGTGGATGACGGGTGTCGGGTGCTACTAAGCACCGTCTGCATCCTAGTATATATATACATATATATGTATAACTAGAATAAGAAATTTAGAGTGAGGAGTTATCACCCTTTCGCTAAACTGAATGACGCAATTCTTCATGGGTAGGAAATCTTCACCGTGCTTTTCTTTCATCTATTCCGTTGCCCGTATTCACTACCTATATAAAAATCACATTTTTACTTTGCTATTCAATATATAAAAATCGAATTTTTACTTCGCTATTCAATATATAAAAATCGAATTTTTTTACTTCGACGCTATATGGATAAAAATTCTATTTTATCTCACTATTCTCTATATAAAGTTCCCGCCTTTTCAAAAAGAAAGATTTCTCCTTTTCAAATATGCCATTATAAAAATGATATTTTATTTCAACGTATATAAAATAAAAATCAGATTTTGATTTTGCTACATAAACAAAGATGATATTTTTAATATTACTATCATGTAAAAATTATATTTTTAATTCTCTACATAAATAAAAATCATATTTTTACGCCTTCTATATAGTAAAGATTATATTTTTAATACTTTAAAAATATAAAAATTATATTTTTAATCCTTTAAAAATATAAAAATTACTTTTTTAATTTGCTACTCATATAAAAATCGAATTTTTATTTCGCTACTACATATATAAAAATCGTATCTTTATATTCTCTATCTTATAAAAATCATATTTTTATAATCTCTGCTATATATAAAAAAAAAAAATATCTTCACTTCATACTTAAAAAAATCGAATCTTTATCTAAAAATCTCACCTTTCTCTAATTAAAAATGAAATCTTTCCTCGCTTAGAGACCATATTTTTATACGCTTAGAAATCCTATCCTTTACAAATTAAAAATCAAGTCTTTTTATTTTTCAAAACCTTATCTTTCTATAAAAATTAAACCTTTCTTAACTATAAAAATTATAGCTTTAAAATCATAAAAATCTTATCCTTTCTCGCCATAAACATATAAAAATCTTTTCTTTACACGATGTTATATACATTAGAAAATCAGATTTTTTTTATAAAATATACATAAAAGAAATCAGCCCTTTTACCTACATAAATAATTAAATAAATAAGAAGAACTTACAATCGGAGGGGGTTAGGCCTGCTGGGGAGATCGGAGGTCATCAGGGGGAGGGGGGGTGCGCGTCGTCGCAGGTGGTGGGGTGGCCGGCCCGGTGAAGCTTTGGGTGGAGGAGGCTAAGGGATCGGGTTTTGGGCGCGGGTTCGATCGCAGGGCTAGGGGAAGAAGGAGAGAGGCTGTGGGAAGGGGCGGTGAACGGAGGTGGGCGGCGAACGGCACCGATGGAGGCGAGATCGATCGTCGACGAGAGCAGTTTTTTTTTATTTACCCTAATCGGGTTTGACTGAGGAAGGAAGAAAAGGGGGGGTTGACCCCAATATATATTTATATATTTAATTCTATTTTTTATTTCCAAAAAGTTAGTTTAAAATTTGAACTCAAAACCAAACCCACTAACTGTCGTCCCTAGCTATTTACGCCTATTCCGAACACAATGGGATATGTATCGTAGGCCAATTCGACCGTTACGATCAGTTTCCACTGAATTTAAAATATAAATCTTTATATATTCAATTCGAACGCACATTTTAAATTACAGGGGCCACATACAGTCTCTAAAAATTCCAGAAAAATATTTTCTAGCTTCGTATTGTCGATACGGTCCTAACAAAACTAATTTCGTCGAATTCTGAGACCGTTTGAAAAATGGCCATTTTCCAGTCGATTAAAATCAACTAAAACTGGTCAAACGCGTTTTCCTTTGCCACGCTCACATATTGATTCGAAAAAATATGAAATTTGAAATCTAGCAATAACTTTACATCACGGATCCAACAAAAGTGGTTTCGTCGAAATCCGAGCTCGTTTGCAAAATGGCTATTTTTTTAAGGGCCTGAATTCTATAGCGACTATTCAGAATTTTCAACTGGACATATCTTTTGATTCCCGCTATGAAATCTCGATTCTTCGGATTCGTTGGAAAGATACTATCAAATAGACCCTATGATTTCTGGTTTTACTAAAATCCGGATTGTTTTGCACCCGGTACATTCAATTGAAGTTTGAAATCGAATTATCGAACTACCGCGCCATTTTCAATCCCTTTTATAATTACATATAATTATTTATATTCTAACGACGACGCGTATAATATATACGTCGAATTATATTAAAAATAATCTATTTTAAATAATCAAAATTCGCTAAAATTGCCAAAATAAAAATTTTAAAGTGGCCCAGATTTTCGGGTTGTTACAACTATCCTCTCTGTCACCCTTAGAATGTTCCGATATTTATCTTTACAAATTCTATTTTAATTATTATATATATATATTACAAAAATAAATAAATAAATATTATTTAAAAACTTACCCCGTGAAGCCCAAGCCTCTGCCTAAGAGTCCCTAGCTCCCCGTCTTGCCCTCCTTTCTCCCTTCCTTCCTTTTCCCTATTTTCTATTATTTTATTATTATTTCTGCCATTGCCAAAGCTTGAAAGAGGAGGAGGAGGAGTGAGTTTAAAATGAAGGGGGGGCTATTTATAGCCGAAGGAGTCACATGGATTGCTGAGGTGGCGCGAATCTAACGGTCGAAAATGGATGGATAGGATTAATCCTTAAATTAATTAAATTATAAATAAATTTAATAATTTATGAATAGTAAAGTGTGTTTTCTCAACCCTATTCGGACGTTAATTTGACTTACTTATTGATACCTTATCCAAAATCTTTTTCAACCATGTTGTTTAATTTTTCTTGCTCTTCAATAATATATAAAAATATTTAAATTTTGAACTCGTTTGAACTTTCAAATAATTTAAATTCAAATTCAAAATAGTGTTTTGTGTTAGTTTCAACACCTTCCGATCTCATGTTGGAGTATCAAACGATAACGGTTTTCAGAAATTCTTCCACCATCTGGTCCGGTTTTTAACGTACTTCAATCCTATGTATTCAAATCAAAAATCGGAGTTCGTTTAGATTTTCAAATAATTTATTTAAATTTTGTTTCCTTAATAACTTTCTATATCCGTTATAGGATTTTCCCAGATTTCATATATAGCTAATATCCTATGTTTAGAATTTTCCTGGATAGGTCTCAGGTTCCAGTTTTGTCGTTAGCATTAGCAAATTCTAATTACCGTCAAAATTTAGTTCAAATTTTGAACTTTTATTTTTCCTTTTCCACATACGGATGCCATTTTTGACGTAACTTGGTTGGTTACCTAATTTCATCATTTCGGATTTAATGAAACTGATTTCATCGAAATCCGAGTTCGTTAGCTACTACTTCCTTTGTAAACGTACTATTTTTAATTAAAAATTTATCCTTTTATACTGCCAGTTCACATTATATTGCAGATCCACTAAATTTTTACCATTTCGGAATAACATAAAATATTCAAAATTATTGAAATTAAACCATTTAAACTTCCAAAACAATAAAAAAACATTTTTAAATAATAACTAAATGGTCAAAAAATATGGGCCGTTACACCGTGCTTTGATCATCAACTACAAGACTTTGCTTTTCAACAGAAGCCTTGATCATTTGCCACTTAGGCATGCCACATAGGAAATTCATGCCATGCGATTGATATCCATCAATATATAACCTCTGAGCTCGTACGTCTCAAAGAAGGGCGTTAAGCAAGAGAATAAATTCTCCGCCGCCAAACAGATATATATTTAATAGAAATCAAGCACACAGAATTAAAGCCAATGTCAGATACACAGTCCATTTACAAGTTCGTTCTGGGTCTGAACGAAACCGGAGGAACCTTATTCCTCGCATATCCATCGATCTCCAAGTACGTTTGGACGATCACCAACTGATTCCCTCCTATTGGGTGTACAGCCCAATCAAGATCATCAATAATCATCCAAACGATGTGAAGACCTCTGGTCTTCACCCACCGTCTTCATCTTCGACTTATCGTCGAATCGGTTATTCAGAATGGGTATAAACCCAACCTTTCCAAATAACCCGCGTATATAATAAGCAAGTGTTACACAAACGCAACATACGCCTCATTCCAATTCAAAATATTCTTTATTCAAATATTCACATTCTTAGGGAAAGGTTCCCATTAATTTTATCAAAGATAAATTCTTTTAAATTTATTCTTTAATCTTCCTTTGGATATCATTTCAAACCATATTTTGGGTTTCCAAGCTAATCGGGATTAGCGAACCACATCGAAGTAATTATTTATTTTTATTTTCCAATCCCAACCTATTCATCCCATGGAGCAAAACTGGTAATACTCCATATCTAAGACCACGGCGTTGTCGGTAAATATTAATTACCATTTCACGTTCAAATCTAATTAAAGATTTAACTATCGCTTTGGAGCAAAACTGGTGATACTCCATTCTCGATCATTTCAATCTAATTAAAGATTCATTAAAACTCCACTTAATTTTAATCTTCTCAAAAATCAATATCCTGTCTTTAATTGGGTTAAAAAACCACTGTCATCTAAAACATTGTTCACGATAAACCCAAAATCACTTCCCATTGTTGATCGGGTTAAAGAACAGGTGTTTTTTAAAACACCGTTCACGATAAACCCAAAAATCAATTAAAATTCAATTCCAATTAAATACCATTTAATTGGTACATTTTCACTAAATCTTAATTAAAAGATTTATTCTTTTCTATTATTGGTTCAAGAACAGTGTTATTTAAGACACCATTCACGACGAACCCAAAATCCCATTTAATATTTAATACAAGGCTCTGAATAGAAAATATATCGGCTTATATTCAATATCAAATTCTGAAACCAACAAATATCATATTGGAAATTACGATATAAATATATCTTTCAAATTTCCACAACCATATCTATATAATCACGAAATCCAACATCGAAATATTCCGAAGATAATTTCGATTCAAATCCATTCCAATTTGTATATTGAAAAGTCTGATTATTTTTAAAACCACTACAAATCCAATTTATTTATTTAAAAATATTGGATTATAATTCTAGTTCATAACTAGTTCATTTCGATAAAAATATATTTTAATCCTTTTTAAATATGGGATTTTTCACCCCAATTCTTTCTAAATAATTTAATATGATTTTACACAAATTATTAATATTTTTAATAATTTTATCAAGGCCCGTACAGTCGATTTCCAATAGTGGTCGTCGAACTGCACTTACAACGACCTTTTCCAAATTTTATTTGGACATAATTCCAAATCCGACCGTTAGATTTCAAATTTCTAAAATTCATTGGAAAGCTCTTTCCGATACGAACCCAACGGTTCCGGTTTCAGGAGAATCCGACGGTCGGATCTCCCGTAACGTCAATTCGAAGTCAATGGTCGAAATTCGCGAACTGTCGTGGCGTGGTGCGTTCTATTCAGACAATTTAATATATATATATATATATTATATATATTTCATCGATTTCAATTCTAAACGTATTTTATAATTCATTTAAATTCGTTTTCAAAACAATTTCAACTTTTTATTCAATTTTAAATCAAAATTGAATATTTCATATCATTAATATATAAATGATAATATTTTCAAACGTTATATTTTGAAATCACTTCCTTTTCTATATTCATTATAAAAACGAATATAATCGATATAAATATCGTTCGTGTCAAAATGGCGCAAATCTAATCAACACGGCTTTATATATTTCAATAACTTCGTTATTCTATTCAACAAATGAATATTTTCTTCAACACATGAATGTATACTTTATTCAACACGTGAATATTTTGTTAATTCTTTCTTACAATAAAAATGTGAATTTTATTGTATAAAATATTTCGTTCAACACATGAATAGTTTCAACACATGAATATTCTCAACACATGAGTATCGTCAACACATGACTATTATTTTATTCAACACGTGAATTTTCTTTTATATTATTCTTTATTACCCAATTAGAATGAGGCCCAATCAATTACCATATAATGTTAATTATATGGATTCCATACAACATATGTATATAATAGCAATGATAAATAATCAACCATCATCCAAAGTGCACTACACAACTGTCTGTCAACCTATCGATTGACACACAACTAAACAATCGGGATTAGAGTATGCCAAACATCATCCCAACACCCATGTGGGGTTTCAAATCAACAAACATAGATTTTTATTTGTGCAGTTGGGCGATGTGTAAAATTTATTGTCCCAATCAATATCAGTCAAATCAGTGTATATAAACAAATCGTTCGATTTGTCACATACCCGTAAAAAATTATATTTTTAACGATAAAATATTTTTAACTATATAAATATTTCATTTCGTTTCACATCACACAATCAATTTTCACCACAACATACAATCAAACATACAAGCCATCCATGGTCTGTGGACGATGGGTGTCGGGTGCTGCTAAGCACCGTCTGCATCCTAGTATATATTTTTAACTAGAAAAGAAATTTTAAAGTGAGAAGTTCTCACCTTTGAGTTCCACTCCGCCATTCTATATTTCTGAGCGGTTCAGATTCACATTTGTTTTCCACCAGTTCCGTCACACAATGCTTCACGCTGTTCATAATAAAAATCACATTTTTATTTCACTATATATATATAATAAAAATCAGATTTTTATTTCGCTACATATATAAAAATTATATTTTTATCTCGCTCTTCTATAAATAAAGATCATATTTTTAAAGCAAAGTCATCTAAATAAAAACCACATTTTTATTTAACCATTCAAACAATAAAAATCGTATTTTTACTTTGCTAAATATATGATAAAAATCACATTTTTATACCGTTATGTAGATAATAAAAATCTTATCTTTATGGCGATGTTCATATAAAAAATCAAATCTTTCTCTTATGAAAAATCATATCTTTCTCTTATCAAAGAATTCATATTTTCCTAAATAAAGAAATCATTACTTTCTATAATAAAAATCCTACTTTTCATACAAATAAATAAATAAAATTATATTTTTAAACTAACTTAAACTAAAGTAAAAACTCACTAGCTTCACTTGGAGGAGTTCGCTGTCGAGGGGGATGGGGTTTCCTGCTGAGCGGCAACTGTTTTCATTCGGGGATGGGGTTTGGATGGAGAGCAGTTCACCAGAGCAGACGGCGGGGGTTTCCAGCGGGTTTCGGGTGGGATTTAAATCAGAGGAGAGAGGACGAGATGGCCAGAGGGTGCGCTAGTAGCCGGAGGTGCGGTGAGGGAGCGGGAGGAGCTGAGCGGTTTTGGGGGGTTCGGTTAACCGGGGATATGGTTTCACCGGCGACGAGGAGGGAGGGGGGTAGTGTTGTGGCGGCGCGACGACAGGGGGGTAGCGGCGGTGGGTGGCGGCTAGGGCTGGAAGGCGGTCATTGCTTTCTTCTTCTTTTTCTTCTCTTTTCGTTTTGAACACCGTCGGGAATTGGGGGGAGAGATAAAGAGGAGTGAGGGTTTATTTTAATTTTAATTTTATATTATATTTAATTTCCAAAGTTGACTTTTTATTCGATCCCCAAACGAGACCCAACGACTGTCGTCCTTAGCTAATCACCCCCATTTCGAACACAATGGGATATGTCCCGTAATCCAATTCGACTGTTTCGATCAGTTTCCGCCAAAATCAAAATATAAATCTATATATTGAATTTGAATGCGCATTTCAATCTACTAGGGTCACATACGGACTTTAAAATTTCTAGGAAAATGATTTCTTGCATCGTATTGACGATACGGTCCTAACAAAACTAATTTCGTCAAATTCTGAGACCGTTTGAAAAATGGACATTTTCCAGTCGATTAAAATCAACTGAAACTGGTCAAACGCGGTTTCCTTTGCCACGCTCACATATTGAATCAGAAAATTATGAATTTTGAAACCTAGCAATAACTTGACATCACAGATCTAACAAAAGTGGTTTCGTCGAAAAACGAGGTCATTTGCAAAATTTTCATTTTTAAGGGCCAGAATTCCATAGCGACTATTCTGAAATTTCAACTGGGCATAACTTTTTATCCCCGCTATGAAATTTCAATTTTTTGGATTCGTTGGAAAGATATTTTCAAATAGATTCTAATATTTTTGGTTTTGCTAAAATCTGGTTTATTTAGAATCCTATACATTCATTTGAAATTCGAAATCGAATTTTTGAACTACCGCACCATTTTCAATTCCTTTTATATTTAAAAATAAATATTTATGTTCAAACGTCGACTCAAATAAATATATACGTTCTCATTCTATTCAAAATAAATTTTTCGTCATTATTATTTAAAATAATTCATTTTAAATATTCAAAATTGCCAAAATATTTTTTTAAATTGGCTCAGAATTTCCGTGTTATTACAATCTCCCCCACTTAAAACTTTTCGTCCCCGAAAAGGACCGAAGCTGAAAGTTGTTTTACAAACCAACTCAACTTCCAATATTTTCATTATTACTTAAGTCCTTAAACTTTTCAGATTCTAAGAACTTTTCAAATTTTTCAAAAATTTGCCTAACACCCTAAATTTTCGAAAAATTTCACCATAACCTCCCCTGCACCGGGAGCTTCGGGATATTTCAAATAGCCTCCCATGGCCCTCACCAGTCCAAAAGAAAACGAAAAAGCCAATCGGCTCATAAAATCATCAAAAACCAAAGAAATTAGTAAACATGTACCTATTTGTCGGGCAAACAATTTTATTCCTCTGCTCTAGCCTCCTTGCAATGACCTGTTCAATGGATATACATGTACATATATGCAAATGCAACCAATTTTTAATTCAGTTCAATATTTGGTTCAATTTCGCCTAAATTCACCGTTCATTCACATAGTGGTTTAAAGAAATAATCATACAACACAACTATCAATCAATTAGTGAATTAACATTTCAAACTCATAATTTTGATATATAGTCAAAAATCACATTTTTGGTGCCAATTCACAACAATGTATTCTAGCTATATTTTGGTTCTCACACCAGTCTAATGGAGATATATAAATATCACACCTTTGAAACTCCAACACAAATTCTGATGATGATCGATCAATCATCAGAACAATCTCCGGCGACTAGAGTGTGATTCTATATCTACCCAGTATATTAAAACTTCGAATATACGTTTGCAAGGCGTATATGCAAAATCTTTATATATTGGTTTTCCAAATTCAATACAAATAAATATTCAAATACGTATGAAATGGTTTAAATTTCCAAAACAATTTGTTTTCATTTTAAAAATATACTCTTCACACTCGTTCTAGGATACTACTGATCCTATCTCTAACGAGTCATTCCTTATTGGATATTACTAATCCAATTTCTGATGAATTCTCTCGTATGGTTCTAATGTATCTTGTTCTCGAGCTCTGTAAACCAGAGCTCTAATACCAGCTGAAACGACCCGAACTTCCCCGTGAAGGAAAGCACGGATTGAGTTGAGGACAAGACAAATCAGAATACAAACAGAAGAACATTTCATTGTTAATTACAACAATTCCATCAGATACAAGAATATACAGAGTATAAATGAATATTATACATTCGGTAAATATCAGAGATTACAATAAATTACATAACAGCGGAAAATAATACAAAACACAACTGAAGGTAATATACGGATATAGAGCTTTCCGGATATTATTCCAGCTGTAAACCAGGTTCCGGTGAATATAAATCTGCATAACCAAAACTACTAGCTGCCCATGTCGAAAATAGGAGCACTCAGAGTTTAGGTTAAAACAATAAACTCCAGGTCAGTCATGTGACTGGTGTGAGAACTAAAACAATTATTTAAAACTTTACTTTAAAAGAGAGTAATTCACGGGACCACGCCGTATAACACGGAACGGGTTTCCTCCTAAGAATACCAGTGCATATAAATAAATAGCGCAATGCTTTTTCGAAAAATGAAGCTACTATAAGACCCAGGTCCCATCACACAATGCAATGCAAGACGGAGGATAGGGTTTTCCCTTATAATAGCAAAACATGCTTGGTACGTTTAAAACAAATCATTTGATACTATTATTAGTGTATAGTGTCAAAACAATTTCAATCATAAATATCAATCATAGACGGCATGGGTACCATATATCATGTCGCCATACTAGGCTCTACAAATAAAACCGAAATATCTCGTATTGGAAATTGGATTTCCGTCAGGAGTCGAGGCAAGGGGCAAGCTCCTCTCCGCTTCAAGACACTCTAGCAAATGTCTCAGGACCACACACAACGATCCTTGGAATCGGTTGGGCCGGTCCTCTCTTGCTTTTGAGGATTAGATTCCTGAATACATGTTTCCCGGTCCTATAAGACCTATATAATATTCTGTACGTCGGCTCACATAATGCCAGTTATCGACCATATATTCGAGGCGCCTCACATTCCAACAACCACACAGGTAAAAAGTATATAAATGTCAGGGCTGGTAGGTCACTGACATCACCCATGGCTAGAAAGAAACGCCATGTTCTCCCAACGGTCCATATCCCGTTTTTGACTCATACCGAGGTATGAGGCTTGCGAATTAACTCTATACACAAAGCAGTGCCACATAGGCCGTGCTTTGATCATCAACCACAAGACTTTGCTTTTCAAAAGAAGCCTTGATCATTTGCCACACAGGCAATTCATGCTATGCGATTGATATCCATCAATATATAACCTCTGAGCTCGTATGTCTCAGAGAAGGGCGTTAAGCAAGAGAATAAATTCTCCGCCGTCAAACAGATATATATTTAATAGAAATTAATCACACAGAATAAAACCCAATGTCAGACACATAGTCCATTTACAAGTTCGTTCTGGGTCTGAATGAAACCGGAGGAACCTTATTCCTCGCATATCCATCGATCTCCAAGTACGTCTGGACGATCACCAACTGATTCCCTCCTATTGGGTGTATAGCCCAATCAAGATCATCAATAATCATCCAAACGATGTGAAGACCTCTGGTCTTCAACCACCGTCTTCAACTTTGACTTATCGTTGAATTGGTCATTCAGAATGGGTATAAACCCATCGTATATAATAAGCAAGTGTTACACAAATGCAACATACGCCTCATTCCAATTCAGAATATTCGTTATTCAAATATTCACATTCTTAGGGAAAGGTTCTCATTAATTTTATCAAAGACAAATTATTTTAAATTTATTCTTTAATCTTCCTTTGGATATCATTTTAAACCATATTTTGGGTTTCCAAGCTAGTCGGGATTAGCGAACCACACCGAAGTAATTGTTTATTTTTATTTCCCAATCCCAACCTATTCATCCCATGGAACAAAACTGGTAATACTCCATATCTAACATCACGGTGTTATCGGTAAATATTAATTACCATTTCACGTTCAAATCTAATTAAAGATTTAACTATCGCTTTGGAGCAAAACTGGTGATACTCCATTCTCGATCATTTCAATCTAATTAAAGATTCATTAAAACTCCACTTAGTTTTAATCTTCTCAAAAATCAATATCCTGTGTTTAACTGGGTTAAAGAACCAATGTCATCTAAAACACGGTTCACAATAAACCCAAAATCACTTCCCATTGTTAATCGGGTTAAAGAACAGGTGTTATTTAAAACACCGTTCACGATAAACCCAAAAATCAATTAAAATTCAATTCCAATTAAATACCATTTAATTGGTACATTTTCACTAAATCTTAATTAAAAGATTTATTCTTTTCTATTCTTGGTTCAACAATAGTGTTATTTAAGACACCATTCACAACGAACCCAAAATACCATTTGATATTAAATACAAGGCTCTGAATAGAAAATATCGGCTTATATTCAATATCAAATTCTGAAACCAACAAATATCGTATTGGAAATAACGATATAAATATATTTTTCAAATTTCCACAACCATATCTGTATAATCACGAAATCCAACACCGAAAAATTCCAAAGATAATTTCGATTCAAATCCATTCCAATTCGTATATTGAAAAGTCTGGTTATTTTTAAAACCACTGCAAATCCAATTTATTTATTTAAAAATATTGGATTATAATTCTAGTTCATAACTAGTTCATTTCGATAAAAATATATTTTAATCCTTTTTAAATATGGGATTTTTCACCCTAATTCTTTCTAAATCATTTATTATGATTTTACACAAATTATTAATATTTTTAATAATTTTATCAAGGCCCGTACAGCCGATTTCCGTTAACGGTCGTCGAACTGCACTTACAACGACATTTTCCAAATTTGATTTGGACATAATTATAAATCTGACCGTTAGATTTCAAATTTCTAATATTCATTGGAAAGCTCTTTTTGATACGAAGCCAACGGTTCCGGTTTCAGGAGAATCCGATGGTCAGATCTCCCGTAACGTCAATTCGAAGTCAATGGTCGAAATTCACGAACTACCGCGGCGCGGCGCGTTCTACTCAGGCCATTTAATATATATAATATATATAATATACATATTTCATCGATTTCAATTCCAAACGTATTTTATAATTCGTTTAAATTCGTTTTCAAAACAATTTCAACTTCATATTCAATTTTAAATCAAAATTGAATATTTCGTATCACTAATATGTAAATGATAATATTTTCAAACGTTATATTTTGAAATCACTTCCTTTTCTATATTCATTATAAAAACGAATATACTCGATATAAATATCGTTCACGTCAAAATGGCGCAAATCTAATCAACACGGCTTTATATATTTCAATAACTTCGTTATTCTATTCAACAAATAATATTTTCTTCAACACATGAATGTATACTTTATTCAACACATGAATATTTATTAATTCTTTCTTACAATAAAAATGTGAATTTTATTATATAAAATATTTCATTCAACACATGAATAGTTTCAACACATGAATAGTTTCAACACATGAGTATCGTCAACACATGACTATTATTTTATTCGACACATGAATTTTCTTTTATAATATTCTTTATTTCCCAATTGGAATGAGGCCCAATCAATTACCATATAATGTTAATTATATGGATTCCATACAAGATATGTATATAATAGCAATGATAAATAATCAACCATCATCCAAAGTGCACTACACAACTGTCTGTCAACCTATCGATTGACACACAATTAAACAATCGGGATTAGAGTATGCCAAACATCATCCCAACACCCGTGCGGGGTTTCAAATCAACAAACATAGATTTTTATTTGTGCAGTTGGGCGATGTGTAAAATTTATTGTCCCAATCAATATTAGTCAAATCAGTGTATATAAACAAATCGTTCGATTTGTTTATAAATATTTATTTTATTCACATACCCGTTAAAAATTATATTTTTAACGATAAAATATTTTTAAATATATAAATATTTCATTTCGTTTCACATCACACAATCAATTTTCACCACAACATACAATCAAACATACATGCCATTCATGGTCTGTGGACGACGGGTGTCGGGTGCTGCTAAGCACAGTTTGCATCCTAGTATATATTTTTAACTAGAAAAGAAAATTTAAAGTGAGAAGTTCTCACCTTTGAGTTCCACTCCGCCATTCTATATTTCTGAGCGGTTCAGATTCGCATTTGTTTTCCACCAGTTCCGTCACATAATGTTTCACGCTGTTCACAATAAAAATCACATTTTTATTTCACTATTTATATAATAAAAATCAGATTTTTATTTCGCTACATATATAAAAATTATATTTTTATCTCGCTCTTCTATAAATAAAGATCATATTTTTAAAGCGAAGTCATCTAAATAAAAACCACATTTTTATTTAACCATTCAAACAAAAAAAATTGTATTTTTACTTTGCTAAATATATGATAAAAACCACATTTTTATACCATTATTTAGATAATAAAAATCTTATCTTTATGGCGATGTTCATATAAAAATCAAATCTTTCTCTTATGAAAAATCATATCTTTCTCTTATCAAAGAATTCATATTTCCTAAACAAAGAAATTTTTACTTTCTATAATAAAAATCCTACTTTTCATACAAATAAAAAAAATAGATTTTTAAACTAACTTAAACTAAAGTAAAAACTCACTAGCTTCACTTGGAGGAGTTCGCTGTCGAGGGGGATGGGGTTTCCTGCTGAGCGGCGGCTGTTTTCATTCGGGGATGGGGTTTGGACGGAGAGCAGTTCACCAGAGCAGGCGGCGGGGGTTTCCAACGGGTTTCGGGTGGGATTTAAATCAAAGGAGGGAGGAGGAGATGGCCAGAGGGTGAGCCAGTAGCCGGAGGCGCGGTGAGGGAGCGGGAGGAGCTGAGCAATTTGGGGGGTTTGGGTTTTCTAATCGGGGATGGGGTTTCACCAGCGACGAGGAAAGAGAGGGGTAGTGGTGTGGCGGCGCGGCGACAAGGGGGGTTGCGGCGGTGGGTGGCGGCTAGGGCTGGAACGCGGTCATCGTCTTCTTCTTTCTTTTTCTCATTTCGTTTTGAACACCGTCGGGAATTGGGGGGGAGAGATAAAGAGGAGTGAGGGCTTATTATAATTTTAGTTTATATTATATGTAATTTCCAAAGTAGACTTTTTATTCGATCCCCAAATGAGACCCAACGACGGTCGTCCCTAGCTAATCACCCCCATTTCAAACACAATGGGATATGTCCTGTAAGCCAATTCGACTGTTTCGATCAGTTTCCGCCAAAATCAAAATATAAATCTATATACTGAATTTGAACGCGCATTTCAATCAACTGGGGTCACATACGGACTTTAAAAATTCTAGAAAAAATATTTTTAGCATCGTATTGACGATACGGTCCTAAAAAAAAATTTAATCAAATTCTGAGACCGTTTGAAAAATGGTCATTTTCAAGTCGATTAAAATCAAGAAATTGGTCAAACGCGTTTTCCTTTGCCACGCTCACGTATTGAATCAAAAAATTACGAATTTTGAAACCTAGCAATAACTTGACATCACGGATCCAATAAAAGTGGTTTCATCGACAACCGAGGTCGTTTGCAAAATTTCCATTTTTAAGGGCCAGAATTCCATACCAACTATTCTGAAATTTCAGCTGGGCATAACTTTTTATCCCCGCTATGAAATTTCAATTTTTTGGGTTCGTTGGAAAGATATTTTCAAATAGATTCAAATATTTTTGGTTTCGCTAAAATCCGGTTTATTTTGATTCCTGTACATTCATTTGAAATTCGAAATCGAATTTTCGAACTACCGCGCCATTTTCAATTCCTTTTATATTTAAAAATAAATATTTATATTCTAATGTCGATTCAAATAAATATATATGTTCTCATTCTATTCAAAATAAATTTTTCGTCGTTATTATTTAAAATAATTCATTTTAAATATTCAAAATTCATCAAAATTGCCAAAATAAAAAAATTTAAATTGGCTCAGAATTTCCGGGTTATTACACTCTTATAATTGTTCCTAGCGGATTTGTATTTGAACATATACAAAGATTCACTGAAGTAGAATTAGGTAGTTAGTGCATCATTTATAAGATGATAACTTCAACATGTAGTTTTTTTTTTCTAACAACAGATAACCAAATTATACGTCAAAGATTGGATACATATTTGCCTTCCTATGTCGATGATGGACAAAGATTGGGTTTTTTAAATAGGTGATAAAACAATACTTAAATTAATACATATTTTGAGATTTAGAACATATAATATAATATTAAAAATAATTTTTTTATGTTTTTTACTTCTGTCATAGAACTAGTATAGAGTACCGACAAGGGGCAGTGAATTTTGTGCACGATGCAAAGGGGAACGTAAGAAATATAGAAAAAATGTTATGCCTTTACAGAGACTGTCGGAATATTAGTCACCATGATGACCAAACTATTGTTGACCATTTGATAATAAAAGGAATGGATCCGAGATGCATTGATGGTGAATGGTTTAATCATGGTGAAGAGATAAATGTAGAGAACAAAACAGATACATTTGACGTATATGATCTATTCAATATGATTCACTATGAAGATGAAGATTTTATGAATAATGATTTTTTGATGATGATAAAGATAATATTGTTTTTTAGAGAAAAGAGGATGAGTTACTCAAGAACTTGGAAGATGCAGAAACTCCATTATACCCTGGTTGCATAGATCACACAAAATTATGTGCTATCATCATCTTGTATAATCTTAAATGCGAGACTGGCTTGTCTGATAGTCAGTTCGATAAGCTTTTAGTTGTGCAACAACTATTTCTACTAAAGGAAAACGTGCTTCCCAAAACCTTATATAAAGTCAAGAAATTTCTTGAAGTGTTCAACATGGGTTTTGAAAAGATACATGCATGTGAGAATGACTGTTGCCTTTTCAGAAAAGAATACAAAGATTTAGAAAATTGTCCAAAATGTGGTCGAGATGGAAGAAAAATCAAGATACTGAAGAGGTTATACAAGGTGTTCCAGTTAAAGTATTGAGATATTTCCCAATTGTTCTGAGATTCAGAAGAATGTATAGATCTCAAAAGATGGCAGAAGATTTAAGATGGCATTTTACTAATAAAAGTAGCGATGAAAAAATACGTCATTCCGTGGATTCTGTGACATGGAAAATGGTGGATGAAAAGTATAAATCTTTTTCATCGGATCCACGCAATCTTAGGCTTGGTCTTGCTATAGATGGATTCAACCCATTTTCCATGTTGAGTTCGAAATATAGTTGTTGTCCGATAATGCTTGTGGCATACAATCTCTTGTCTATGTTGTGTATGAAGAAGGAAAATATTATGTTGACATTACTTATTCTAGGCCCGAAGCAACCCGGGAATGATATTGATGTATATTTGGCGCCTTTGGTGGAAGATTTTCATCACTGTGGTCTTACGGAGTTAATGCTTATGACGCATTTAGCAAAACTTTATTTAAATTGAATGCAATTTTTCTTTGGACGATTAATGATTTTCCTGCTTATGAAAATCTTGACGGATGTCGTGTGAAAGGGGAAAAAGCGTTCCTATTATGTGGTGTCAATACCCATTCTCGTTGGTTGAATCATAGTCGAAAGTTCGCCTACATGGGACATAGAAGATTTCTACTTCCTTCAGATTCACGTAGGAAACAAAAGGCGTTGTTTGATAACACCATAGAGATAAATAGTGCTCCTAGATTGCTTATTGGGAGAAACATCTATGCATCGTTGAAGGATTATTCAAATGCTTTTGGAAAAAGAAAAGAAGACAAAATTATTAAGAGAAAGTGTGTTTATGATGAAGAAGATGAAATTGATGATACTAACACTTCCATAGAAATGAAGATAACAAGATGGAAAAAAAAGATCGATTTTCTTTGATTTGCCTTATTAGGAGGTTAGTGGTTAATATGTTTAATTTTTACTGTTTTAGTATAAGAAAAACAATATAATGCGTTATAGTTATGGCTTTCGCAGGAACTTCCATTACATCCTAATATAGATGTGATGCATGTGGAGAAGAATATTGGTGAAAGCTTATTGGGTACGATGTTGCATGGTAATAAATCCAAAGATGGAACCAACTTTAGGAAGGATTTAGAGGATTGGAGAATTCGACGTGAGCTTCATACACAACCTCGTAGGAATAAAACATATCTTCCACCGGTTCCATATTTGTTGTCAAAATCCAAGAGAAAAAATTTTTGCAAAATATTGTACGATTTCAAAGGACCGGATGGCTACTGTTCAAATTTAAAAAAAATCTGATTTCGTTGTTGGATTGTAAAATTCATGGATTTAAGTCACATGATTATCATGTATTAATGCAAAAATTATTGCCAGTAACATCGAGAGGATTACTAGCAAAGAAGACAAGAAAAGCAATAATTCACTTATGTTCTTTTTTCAACAAATTATGTCAACGTGTTCTTGATAGAGAGAAAGAAGGTAGAACAAATCAATGTTGAGATTATTGAAGTTTTATGTGAGCTTGAGAAAAATTTCCCACCATCTTTCTTTGATATAATGGTACATTTATCCATTCATCTTGGAAAAGAAGCACTAATGTGTGGACCGGTTCATTTTCGTTGGATGATATATGAAGACACTCAAAGATTATGTCAGAAACTATGCACGACCAAAGGGATGTATTACAGAACCGTATCTAGCAGCAGAACGCATGTTATTCTTCAATGAATTTTGAAAAAATTAGGACATATAGAAGAGAAAGGAGCTCAAAACGAAGAGTATGAAAGTAGTGTAATACTTGAGGGACGTCCAATTTCAACATCGAAGACAATTACATTGCCGGCTAATGAGAAAGAAATGGCTCATTTAGCCATGTTAGTGAATATGGCTGCGGTGGAACCATTTATGGAGTAAGTTCATGTTATATATTGTTTTTAATTATTTTTATGTATTCGTGATGATATATGTAACTTATAATCAAATGTTCAATAATAGTTTGCAGTTGGAGGAATTAGAAAATTTAGACCAGCGCATGAAAAAAAATGCGACCTAACTTTGGGAAACACATACCAAAAATTTTGCCGATTGGATTAAAAGGAAGGTTAGTTGGATTTCAAATATATTCTCATATGACTATTAATATACTATATATAAAATTTACATGTTAAATGAAATTCTATGTAGATACCTACATCCTCCAAGGATCATAAAGACATGTTGAAATGAATTGCTTAAGGTCCGAAGGATTATGCTGTGTCTTACAAAGGATATATCATCAATGAGCAACGTTTTCATGTAAAAGATTTAGGGAGACAAACTCAGAATTGTGAGGTGTCTTTTGATGCGACTACTATGTGTAGAGCAAGTGCAAAAGATATGTCCCAAGTGGTTGATGTAGTCACTTATTATGGAATATTGACAAATATAATTTTATTGGATTATCATTTGTTTTATATTCCAGTTTTTAAGTGTCGTTGGGTGTATAAAGGAAATGGAGCAAAAGTTGATGATGATGGGTTCACTCTTGTTAATTTACATTAAGCATCATTTTCACGAGACCCATACATACTCGCATCTCAAGATAAACAAGTATTTTATTCAAGAGACGATGATGATTCTAATTGGTACGTTGTAATGAAAGCACCATCAGGAAGTTTTACTGATTTAGAGGACCTAGATTGCATCGAGGAAGATATCCAAGTGATGGAAGATGAAATAACTGAAGTGGATGATGAAAACGTTAGCTATGTTAGAGAGGATTGCGAGGGCATAGTTGAGTAGATTATATGTCCTACTTGAGCATCGTTGTTAGTTGTACTCATATTGATTTTCTGTAGTGTTGGTTTTTCATTTGCTTTAGTGTTGGTTGTTTGTTGTAATCGTGTTGATTTTCTGTACATTTGGTTGTTCATTGGTGTTGCACCTGAAACTATGTTATATACATTTATGTTGTACCATAAATTCTGGCATTTCATGGCCATGCGGTCTGACCTGTTTTTCGTGTTACACGTACATTTACTAGTACATTGTTTTGCCTTGTCTTCCCATTAAACTGAGAATTGTCTGGTTTGGTCTGCTTTTGCATATGCATATATTACATGCACACGCGTAAACTTTATATACATATAAATGTATATACAAATATATTGTACTGCCTTGTATGGTCTTGCATGTTGTTTACATCAAACAACACAATTTAAATTATATATGTATATTTATGACTGTATATACAATTCAGAATTATGTATTTTGTTTCATTTGCAGGAAATAATGTCGACATGCAATGTACGTACTCGGAACCAGATGAAGGTTGCAATGGAATCCCAAAAGAATAAGCCAGATCGGAAGTGTAAGTCAAAGCTAAAGCATAAGATTCAATGTGAAGATCAACCAGTCAGTTCTAATAAGAAGCAAGCCATTGTTCACAATGAAGGCGAAGAACAAACTATCCTGAATGACCAAAATGAAGAAGTTCTATGCTCAGAAAATCAAGCCTGTCTTGAACACACTGATGATGCCGAGCTGAAAATTGGAAAACAAAGTGTACCTGACATCAGAAGTACTTCTTGGAAAAGAGGCAGTAGAGGTCCAGCAAATGCAGAAAGGCTCCCATTAGGCAGTCAGGATCGAATTGAAGTTGAGTTCAATGATTTAGGTATACCGATAGGGCAAGGTCCATATATTTATCCTCTTTTCTTGGACCGCTTTTGCAGGAGCAGGTTCCATAAACTATCGATGATTGGAAGAATATAAAAGATGATTTAAAAGAAGTTTTATGGCAGTCGGTTCAGGTATGAATTAAGACTTAATTTTGGTTACTTAATTACATGATAGAAGTCTCAGAATTCATGCAACAAATTTTAATATTCTAAAGCTGTGTACTCCAGTTCGGACCCTATGCACAACTGAATTATTTGATTGTAATATCATGTTTCCATGAACTGATTCAGGTTAGATTTAAATTGGAAGAAAAATGGAAAAGAAAAACCATATTTCAACAAATGGGAGTACTGTGGAGATCGCCAAAAAGCAAATTGGTTTGAACTTTGCAAAAAATGGAGTATGAAGAGGAAAGACTTAAACTGAAACCAACCAACATCAAAAACATGAACGAATAGAGAAAGTTTGTGAAGGCAAAGACAAGTGTGGAGTTTAAGGTAAATTTAAGATAAAATTCAATACTTCAACAGCAAATCATTCCTACGCTCATCCTTATTAGTATGATAATTTTAACATCTTTCTATATTTCCAGCAAAAAAGTGAAAATATTCAGCCCTTAGGAACACACAACTTCCACATACAACCGGTCGTAAGGGAATGGCTAGAATGACTGAAGGCTTAGTCCGATTAATAACTACAGCTTTATTTAATATTATTTTATACTTTTCATTTTACTTATTTAATGTTATCCTTAATTTAGAAAAACGAAAGTGTAGATCCATCGTCCATAACTAGAGCTGATGTGTGGTTCAAATCTCACATAAGAAAAAATGGTCAACCGATGTCCATGGAAGCTGCAAATACTATTATATAATTGATTTTTTACTTCATCGGTTTTTTTTTTGAAACTGTGGTATTTTTACGATTTTACATCATCTATGTGTTTTTATTTATGTAGGAGGAGATTAAAAAGTTTGGTAGCGTAACCTAGTCTAGCTCGACACAGAATGTCAGTGGAGATGCTCTTGCACATGTATTGGGAGAAGATAGACCGGGAAAGTTAACGGAATTGGGAAGGGGTTGCACTTTAACCAAGCTAGTTATGGCTCGGTCCAAAGATAAACAAGTATCGCGGTGTCGAGTGGAAATAGCATAATTAAAGGGAATGATACAGACTTTGATAGACTAGAAGGTAAACTTCTAAACTTAATTTTTATTATTTAAATACAATATTTAGCACAGTATATAATTTAAAATACTAAAAAGAATAAATTTTGGTGCTTTACCGCAGGGAAAAGAAAATTTACAAAGGAGCAAACATGAAATGGTAAAAATAATAATTATATTACCCAATAAATATTTTGATCTAGTAATGTTTTATTTTATGTATTGTGGCATACTGGCATCCACTTGGGTGCTCCTTATATTAAAATATTGTGATATTTGTGCTTTGCAGCAGGGTAAAGAAAGTTCAGGAAAGATCTAACCTGAATCGGTAAAAGTATTAATTATATTACTCAATAAATAAAATTTATGTTTTAAATTTTTACTCCCGTATTTGATATTACTTTTGGTTGAATAATTCTAGAGTGACGACGAAGTATGTTCGTTTCTGAATTGGGTTGGAATCTCTGGAGTCGTTGCCTATGGGAGGCTGTTGTCCCTAGACCCAAACGATGTTGTCAATGACATTCGTCTTGGACCAAATGCTGCGAGCGTTGTTATAGATTTTATGGATAAGCCAGATACTTATTTATGGAGGCCTACACGTAAAATGGCTATGCTAGGAGATGCTGTGATAAGGTAATAGTTTGGCCATCAGTTTGCGTCAAGGTACCGCTGCGAACACACTTGAACTTTGATGAAGCCGGTACAGTAAAATTTAAACTTCTCATATTATATTTATAACTATTTTGTGTGTGTATAATACAATATTTATTTATAGTTATTCGTGAAGCTATTAGCAGTTACGTGTGTGTATAATTGTTAATATTGAAGTATATTCTCATTTTTAGAGTACTGACAGCATTCATAATTTTTGCAAGATTTATTGTTGGAATGAGGGTGAAGGCGTAGTTACCGAAGGAAGAATCCATGCCAATGATCCAAAATGCATTGTTAATGGTATTCCTGTAACGACCCGGATTTTGAGCGACTTTTGGTTATCGACATAAACACGATGTCGATAACCAAAACATCGAAAAATCCTGGTAATTAGTGAAAGAAATTAGAGGGTGAGGAAAGATAAGATAGAAACTTAGAATAGAAGAAGAAGAAGAACACAACATCAAAGTAGCACGAATCTCACAGCGGAACGAATAACATATAACAGATAACATATCTTTGAAATAAAAGATTTATATGTATACAATAACATTATCATAGTACATCACTTACAATACAGCGGAAATAACTATAGCTATATGATCCTGAAGCCTCCTGCTCCAGCTCTTCAACTATATCTGTAAAA
The DNA here is from genome assembly GCA_030737875.1 of Allium sativum. Classification (NCBI taxonomy): domain Eukaryota; kingdom Viridiplantae; phylum Streptophyta; class Magnoliopsida; order Asparagales; family Amaryllidaceae; genus Allium; species Allium sativum. The sequence continues at coordinate 170,711,290 of CM060923.1, forward strand.
TCCCGACTACTTGACTGCCCATACAAATTTAGGCACCCAAGAGTTTAGGGAAAACAACAAAATAAACTCCGGGTCAGTCATGGGACTGGTGTGAGTAAAACAGTTAAAAAAATTTGAACAAGTAAACGATATCTCATAAGACCACGCCGCATAACGGAACGGGTTTTTCCCTTATGAGAATCCAAAATATCTTTATATCAATAACCTTTTGATATTATAATAATGTCTATCAACCACAGTATATATAATCATCTAGCAGAAACGCTTTCATCTCACGTTCTACATATATAGTATACAACTCAAAACCGCAAGCACGTATTGGGTAATGGATTTCCAACTATGACAAGGTATGGAACCACCTTTCGCTCGTGTACCTCTAGAGAGGAATACACTGGGTTCAACAAGAACATCTTGCAACCCGGCCACACATGACCGACCACTCATTTCGCTTGAGCGTATCGAATGTATATCACCAACGGTTGGGATCAGCAACCGTTTCCCGAATGGGACAGCATCAACAATAGATTTTTAGAAGTAAATGAAACTCTAGATCAGGTGATTATACACCCTACTTCGGTGCGACCGACTTAGCCATGCTGCCTGCCCGATTTCTGTCATTTACCGATTTGATGAGGCTAGAAGCTACGCTTTATCATCATATCAGATTCACTTTGAATGTCACATTGTCAAATCCATCAAATCACCGATTGACGTCCTCAACCATACATTACGTGTTAGCTAAAAGAAGTTTCCTTCTCCGCTTCCACTCTTGGTACAGTTGGAGAAATCAATATACGTGATCATCCGGAAATACTCTGTCAGACATCCGTCCATACAAGTCATCCAGGAACAGGATGAACCGAAGGCAGTATTCTGTAAATAGGATAGCCCTTGCATAACTCCGTCTTCAATTTCCTTGGGCATATATGATTCGCAACGCTTATGCCAATACAGAGTGGATCTTTGGATAAAAATCCAACCGGTCTCTCCATATTAACAACGTTAAAATGGTCAAAACTTCGATAGTCTATGATTTAACTATCGTATAAAAACAGGTGTGCAAACAATGATATTATTTCCAAATGGAAATTTATATCGATCAAAACATCATTCATCATTTATCTCTTTATTTCATAAATTTACTTATCTCCTGCTTCCCTATATTCAATATTTCTTATTTTCTAAATTTGGAAAATATACGTTATTAACAATGGAAAACATTTCCATTTCTTGTTTTCTTTAATAGAAAACATTTCTGGTTTCTTCTTTGGAAAACATTTCCAAAGCTTCTTCATTGGACTTAGACAGATGTTTAAACAAACCATCGCGATGGCAACTCAAACCATTTCCTTTACTGCCGAACCTTAACTATTCCTTAGTTAAAATGAAGCCAATCAAGTTGGGGTATAACTACCTCTCAGACCTTAATTGAACCACGTTTCTAACTTTAAAATAGGCAAAGTTCACTTTATATTCCTTTTACTAACTTCCTTACTTAACCCTCTTCGAATAGCTATATTCGATTGACTCTTTTCACTTAACTCTATTCGATTAACCCTTTGGATTAACTCTATTTGACTAACACTATTGATTTACTCATTTCACTTAACTCCTTTCGAATAAACTATATTCGAAGACTCCTTTTACTTTCTTTGAATAAACTATATTCGATTAACTCTTTTGCTTTAACTCTAATCGATTATACTAACATCGATTAGCTCCTTTGTTTTAACTCTAATCGATTAACTAACATCGATTAACTCCTTTGTTTTAACTCTAATCGATTAACTAACATCGATTAACTCCTTTGTTTTAACTCTAATCGATTAACTAACTTCGATTAACTCCTTTTAACTTTCTCACTAATCGATTAAACTAACATCGATTAGCTCCTTTTACTTTCTATTCTAATCGATTAAACTAACGTCGATTAGCTCCTTTTACTTTCTATTCTAATCGATTAAACTAACGTCGATTAGCTCCTTTATTCTTTTCGTATAAACTATTCATTTATAAAGATTTACTTTTAGTAACAGTTCTTCACTTTACAAATGATTTCCCTTTTATAAAACTCTATTCGTTTTAAAAACATTTTTCCCTTTTATTTACTTTCGAAATATTTCCTTTTATAAAATCTGTTGATTTTATAAAATCCCTTTATTTCAATATACATTGAAATAAATCCTTTTTACATCCCAGGGTCTTTTATGATATTTAAAATATCGAATAAAAATGATCAACATCATTCCAACACCCATAATCCATAACAGATTATATAACACATCATATATCACAATATATGAAAACAGTAAAATAAATGTTGAGGAATCCAGTTGGATTCCTCCAACCTGTTTCCCTGCATCACAGATGTTAAACAATATAGATAACATCACTTTTCAGTTCCATATGATATATTCTGTTAAACAGAATCAATATAGAAAATTTAACTAACTGACTAGCAGTTCAATCAAACAGTCAATACACAGTCAATCAAACAATTTCTAACAGTTCTAGAAATACAACATGAATTTATAAACTGTTCAGAGTTAGTGAGGTTTACTCACCTTGGATGATCATCGTTAAACAACGATAAACGGTCGTTGATTCTGATCACACAATTTATTTCGCTATAAACTGTTATGAGCTCCAATCAGTCCAACTAGTTCCAGGATATCGCTCTAGTCCATACGATCCTGTCGGATCATGTTTTGGTACGATTCAAAACTTTAAGACCCATTTACCCTTCCTTTTGCTATTGGGCTTCCTCCTTTCACTTCTGGCCCAATCTCCCCTTTGCCAACGCAATACCACCTCCTTCCAGTATAAACCGCTTGTAGCTGCTCCTCTAATTTACTGGCTATTGCTGCGCATGTTTCATATGAACCCCATGTAATTTGCGTTTTAAACCATCCACTGATTAATATCAACAAGAAAAAGCACGGCTGATTCCTTTCTTCTTGTTTCCGCTCTGGATTAAAAGATAAATGCCGTGACTCCTATTTTATACAAGTATACAACAGCTTCAACAAGCCCACCTTCATACAGTACTTTATTTCCTCCACTCAATAGTGCTGCGTTCACAAACATACCCATCCGTACACGTTAAAAACAACAAGTCCCCCTTGAAGCTTCTACACCTTCGTTACTCATAATAACCCCACCGCTGCTAAGATTTCCGATCATTGAAAGGTCATCCAGGACCACTGGCCGTCACGCCTATGTGTGCTCGTCCATGGCGCTGAGTCATGCCAGACTCAATGTACTCATTTGTTCCCAAATACAAACGTGTTGCATCCCATTAATTAAATACTGAAATCTATTGGTCCCTTTCGAATGGATAAAATAAACACAAACCAGTACGTTCTTCTTTAAATCCTTCCATTTCCTTTTTCTAAATACCGCTACTTCCTGGAAGAATGCCATGACCATTGCTGCGTTTTTGAGCTTCACCGTACTTCCATTTATTCCGCCATTCTCAAAACTAACTACACCATCACGTTCCTCCTTCCGAACTCCTTCCTCCCAACACTACTTGCTTCGACTCGAGCTTATGCTACAAAATGCGTCGCTGACAGTATACAGTATCTCGAATAAAAGGATCGACAACAAATTTCTTTGAATTTAATTTGGATTTTCGAAGAGGATGAATATCGTGGGTTTTTCTTGGATTGCTTTGATTATCTGAAGGCGCGGAAATCAGTTTGAGGAAAAGATGAGTGGCGGCTACGATTTTTGAGCAGAAGGAAAAGATAAGTTTAGGTTAGGCAATGAAGGTATTTTATAGTCTTTTAAAAATTTAATACGTGGTTCCTATGTGTCCGCATATAGCCTTCTGATGTTGAGAACGATGGAGCGTGGAGACTTAGCAACGGAAGGAAACAAAAAAATATATGTATTATATACTTTAGATATTGGGGTACCACGTTACATAAGGTTTTATCATTTTAAGGACTGCTATCGACAGAAATAAACATACCGTCGTGACCAGCAAGGTGTCACAATCCCAAAAATATATTAATATCGGTAGATTAACTCATATTGTGAAACTTCAAAATGTTGATTTCAGGGTGCGAAATACTTCAAATAAAAAGTCGCTTATTAAATTAATTAAAAATTACAGTAAAATTCTAAAAATTAAATTATCACCACTTCTCAAAAGAACCTTGTTCAAATTCGAATCTGATAACTAGTTATATCGAATAAACCGTTACGGTCGATAAACGATTCCATAGCGACTATTCTGAAATTTGATTTGGACATATCTCAAAATCTATCCGATGAAATCCCGATTTTTCTCTTCCACTAGAAAGATATACTCCACCAGCTCCACATGTTACTTGTTTCACAGAAATCCGGCTTAAAACGAATCCTGTACATTCAGTTGAAGTTTGAATCGCCAATTTACGAACTGCAGTGCCATTTCAAGCTCTATTTTAATTATATTATAATTATACGTTCAAACTGACGTCGACTGAATATATTCGTTATTCAAATTCAATTCCAAGCTGAATTAAATATCACAGATGATTCGGTTCACACCATATCGTCATTTCAGCCAATTCTGAAATTTCAGAATTAAATATATTATTTTAATTTATTATTTTAAATTAAATATTAACCATTATTTAATTCCACGACCATTAAATTCTCTAAACCCCCATTGATATAATTAAATAAATTAATCATAATACCCCTACTAATGCGGGTCATTACAATCTTCCCTACTTAAAATAATTTCGTCCTCGAAATTGGTAAAAAGTAGGGGACGACCCTATCGACTGGTTAGAACATATTTGTTCACTTCTTAACTTCAGTTTCAACTGAACCAATTTAATTTCAATTAAATTATTAATTCATTCTTATCAACGAAAATTTTCAAAAATCCTGAAAATTTTCTAACATCTTAACTGTTCGAAAAAATTTCGCCAGCACCTCCTTTGTACTGGTCAATAGGTCAAACCACCGCTCGCCTCTCTGGGCCATCTCCAACCCAAAAGAAAATCAAACAGCCAAACGGCTTGCCAATTCGGCTCATAAATCTTATATCCAATATAAACTGGTACCTTTTTGTCGGGCATATCGTTATATCCCTCACATCTGCTATCAATTCAGCATATACCAATGTCATGCCAATCAAACTCCAAATCAGTTTTATCTCCAACTCAACCATTCGCTTATATCCAAGCCAAATCCCATTTCAACTCAAGTTCAATTCTTGATTTTCAATTCCTTAACTCCTCAATCCCATACCATTTTGGATTCTAATTTCACAAATCCAATCTTATTCGATTTCAATTCAACTTCAGTTACCACTTAACTGACTTTACTTTAATTCAAATCTTCTTTCACAAATTTCTGTTAAATTTGTTTTTAATTCAAACAGTCTTTTCTTGGGAATTTTAAACAGTTCACTCTTTTCAAAAATCAAATTTTCCTTTTTGAAATTCAATTGAGCCCATAATCAATATTCCATTAGTTAAATCACTTCTCTATTTCTTTATCAATATTTGTTAACCGAATATTTTCAATAACCATATTGGCCCTTTTTATGTTAATTGGAAAACATTTCCGAATATCGCCTTCCTTTATATTTTCTAAACTTTAGAAAATATATGCTATTTATAATTGGAAAATATTCCAATTATTTATCTCTTTTCCGATCTCGTTTATTTCTATACTTAGGAAATATTCTTTATTATATTTCCAAGCTTACGCTTATTTGGGTTAAAACGGATGTTGTGTAAAACATCGTTACGACCACCCAACTACTATATTCAACTAACTCTTATTCAACATTGGTCTTCGAGCCTGAAATCTTACTATTTATTTGTTAATAACGAAATCAATCAAGTTGGGGTATAACTACCTCTCAGACCTTGACTGAATAACATTTATAACGTCAAAACAGATATGACTACTTACTCGAAAAATCAATACCATACAACAAGTTAAACACCTTTAAACACATATACACTTTCTCTTTCTATTCCTACGAGATTTTATTCTAGACTTCCTTTTTGATTTTACTATTCTATTTCTAAGTTCGTTTCCTTATCGACTTCTATATATATATATATCAATACGTTGATTTCTAACTATCAGTTTATCTTAAAAATATTCTAACTCCTTATATTCTCGGAAAAATTCGCCATAGCCTCCTTTGTACCGGGAGCATCGGGAAAAATCCCCAAACTGCCACACAGGCCTTCTCCAACTCAAAAAGAAAAAGAAAAGCCAAGCGGCTAGCCGATACGGCGCATAAAATCTCATATATGAGTTAAATACGTACCTTTTTGTCGGGCATTCTATTTATAACTGTTGCATTATCCTTATCCATACCTATCTCATGTATATTTATACATTTCTAATTCATTTCAACTTAATCCAATCATTTTAACTTAGTTTGTTAAGTGATTTTCAAATTACTGGTTTGCCCATTTCACCTTTTTATTTGAATATAACATGTTCAAATATAATTTAACTTACTTATAAACTAATCAAATTCTACCTTTTCAAACTTAGGTTTCATATTTGATTTCGAATATAAATTTACCAGTCCCCTTTACTTATCTAAAGTTCAACTTCAAATCAAGATCCATTTATTAATGGCTAATTAACTGGTTTACCTATTACATCTTTTTATTTGAATATACATGTTCAAATATAAGTTTAACTTGTTTATCAACTAATTGAATTCCATTTCAATTTTATTTGAATTTCCTATATTCAAATTTCATTTCAATTCTCTTATTCAAATTCTATATTTGAATTTCATTTCAATTCTCTTATTCAAACTCCATTTGAATTTCTATATTCAAATCTATTTGAATACTCTTTATTCACATTCTAAGTTTGAACTTCCTTTATTCAAATTCCCTTTTAACTTTCTTTATTTATTCTTTAAATAAGCCTTGATTTCAATTCCTTTTGAAATCGATATTTCCACCTTTGGAAAATAGGTTTTTCCTTTCAATTTCACACTTGTATTTTTATTTCTGAATTATCAAATGACAATTCTCTTCACTTCATTTATAAACTTCGTTTATAAAAACTATTTATAAACTTCGTTTATAAAGGAACTTCTCGTTTTATTTCTTTTAAAACAAGTTAATATTTCAAATCTATTTCAAAATTCAAATTCTATATTTTAAATTCTATTTTGAAATTCAACACACTTGTCTTTCCCAAAACAAATTCAAAACAGTATCTCTGGTAGTAATTCGTCACTTACAACTCGAAAATGAGTACTGATGATGCAGCTGTCATCATCAGAATCTATTTCCCAGCGATCGAAGTGAGTTCAATACTATAAAACCATTTCTAAACATTTCCACTTTGAAATTCATTTCAAAATATAATTCACACTGCTTGTAAAACACTTTAAAATCTCCCAGGATCTTAAATTTTCCTTATTTTTAATCCAAATCCGTTTACAAACACTTATCCAATTCTTCCAGAATTTTAATTACATTTCTGGTTTAAAATCTCAGATTTAACTCATCTGATTTCACGTATTTCACTTATATGAATTCTGATTGGTTATTTACATAACCATTTAATTTATAATCTTACTCGATTATAATCACAACCAATATATCCAATATATTATAATTTTGATATATATATCTTCTCTATATCAAGATATACCTTAGGTAAACTTATTTTAATTTACCCTCTTTTCAAAACATATCGTGATGACCCATCGTATTCGAGTGTTTAGTAACTCCTACTGATACAGTGGATCAAACTGATCGACCAGAACTCATAAACGACTCAACCAATGAATCTCCACAATATAAAACAATTTTTTTATATCAAAAACAAATACGTTCACTCGTATACATACACTCAAACTCAATCTAGGGTATTACAAACCCTATCTCTACCGAGTCACGCCACAGAGCCAAGTAATTCTTAACTTAAGCTCTGATACCAACTGTAACGACCCGGATTTTGAGCGACTTTTGGTTATCGACATAAACACGATGTCGATAACCAAAACATCGAAAAATCCTGGTAATTAGTGAAAGAAATTAGAGGGTGAGGAAAGATAAGATAGAAACTTAGAATAGAAGAAGAAGAAGAACACAACATCAGAGTAGCACGAATCTCACAGCGGAACGAATAACATATAACAGATAACATATCTTTAAAATAAAAGATTTGTATGTATACAATAACATTATCAGAGTACATCACTTACAACACAGCGGAAATAACTATAGCTATATGATCCTGAAGCCTCCTGCTCCAGCTCTTCAACTATATCTGTAAAATCCCGACTACTTGATTGCCCATACAAATTTAGGCACCCAAGAGTTTAGGGAAAACAACAAAATAAACTCCGGGTCAGTCATGGGACTGGTGTGAGTAAAACAGTTAAAAACAGTTGAACAATTAAACGATATCTCATAAGACCACGCCGCATAACGGAACGGGTTTTTCCCTTATGAGAATCCAAAATATCTTTATATCAAAAACCTTTTGATATTATAATAATGTCTATCAACCACAGTATATATAATCATCTAGCAGAAACGCTTTCATCTCACGTTCTACATATATATTATACAACTCAAAACCGCAAGCACGTATTGGGTAATGGATTTCCAACTATGACAAGGTATGGAACCACCTTTCGCTCGTGTACCTCTAGAGAGGAATACACTGGGTTCAACAAGAACATCTTGCAACCCGGCCACACATGACCGACCACTCATTTCGCTTGAGCGTATCGAATGTATATCACCAACGGTTGGGATCAGCAACCGTTTCCCGAATGGGACAGCATCAACAATAGATTTTTAGAAGTAAATGAAACTCTAGATCAGGTGATTATACACCCTACTTCGGTGCGACCGACTTAGCCATGCTGCCTGCCCGATTTCTGTCATTTACCGATTTGATGAGGCTAGAAGCTACGCTTTATCATCATATCAGATTCACTTTGAATGTCACATTGTCAAATCCATCAAATCACCGATTGACGTCCTCAACCATACATTACGTGTTAGCTAAAAGAAGTTTCCTTCTCCGCTTCCACTCTTGGTACAGTTGGAGAAATCAATATACGTGATCATCCGGAAATACTCTGTCAGACATTCGTCCATACAAGTCATCCAGGAACAGGATGAACCGAAGGCAGTATTCTGTAAGTAGGATAGCCCTTGCATAACTCCGTCTTCAATTTCCTTGGGCATATATGATTCGCAACGCTTATGCCAATACAGAGTGGTTCTTTGGATAAAAATCAAACCGGTCTCTCCATATTAACAACGTTAAAATGGTCAAAACTTCGATAGTCTGTGATTTAACTATCGAATAAAAACAGGTGTGCAAACAACGATATTATTTCCAAATGGAAATTTATATCGATCAAAACATCATTCATCATTTATCTCTTTATTTCATAAATTTACTTATCTCCTGCTTCCCTATATTCAATATTTCTTATTTTCTAAATTTGGAAAATATACGTTATTAACAATGGAAAACATTTCCATTTCTTGTTTTCTTTATTAGAAAACATTTCTGGTTTCTTCTTTGGAAAACATTTCCAAAGCTTCTTCATTGGACTTAGACAGATGTTTAAACAAACCATCGCGATGGCAACTCAAACCATTTCCTTTACTGCCGAACCTTAACTATTCCTTAGTTAAAATGAAGCCAATCAAGTTGGGGTAGAACTACCTCTCAGACCTTAATTGAACCACGTTTCTAACTTTAAAATAGGCAAAGTTCACTTTATATTCCTTTTACTAACTTCCTTACTTAACCCTCTTCGAATAGCTATATTCGATTGACTCTTTTCACTTAACTCTATTCGATTAACCCTTTGGATTAACTCTATTTGACTAACACTATTGATTTACTCATTTCACTTAACTCCTTTCGAATAAACTATATTCGAAGACTCCTTTTACTTTCTTCGAATAAACTATATTTGATTAACTCTTTTGCTTTAACTCTAATCGATTAAACTAACATCGATTAGCTCCTTTGTTTTAACTCTAATCGATTAACTAACATCGATTAACTCCTTTGTTTTAACTCTAATCGATTAACTAACATCGATTAACTCCTTTGTTTTAACTCTAATCGATTAACTAACATCGATTAACTCCTTTTAACTTTCTCACTAATCGATTAAACTAACATCGATTAGCTCCTTTTACTTTCTATTCTAATCGATTAAACTAACATCGATTAGCTCCTTTTACTTTCTATTCTAATCGATTAAACTAACATCGATTAGCTCCTTTATTCTTTTCGAATAAACTATTCATTTATAAAGATTTACTTTTAGTAACAGTTCTTCACTTTACAAATGATTTCCCTTTTATAAAACTCTATTCGTTTTAAAAACATTTTTCCCTTTTATTTACTTTCGAAATATTTCCTTTTATAAAATCTGTTGATTTTATAAAATCCCTTTATTTCAATATACATTGAAATAAATCCTTTTTACATCCCAGGGTCTTTTATGATATTTAAAATATCGAATAAAAATGATCAACATCATTCCAACACCCATAATCCATAATAGATTATATAACACATCATATATCACAATATATGAAAACAGTAAAATAAATTTTGAGGAATCCAGTTGGATTCCTCCAACCTGTTTCCCTGCATCACAGATGTTAAACAATATAGATAACAACACTTTTCAGTTCCATATGATATATTCTGTTAAACAGAATCAATATAGAAAATTTAACTAACTGACTAGCAGTTCAATCAAACAGCCAATACACAGTCAATCAAACAATTTCTAACAGTTCTAGAAATACAACATGAATTTATAAACTGTTCAGAGTTAGTGAGGTTTACTCACCTTGGATGATCATCGTTAAACAACGATAAACGGTCGTTGATTCTGATCACACAATTTATTTCGCTATAAATTGTTATGAGCTCCAATTAGTCCAATTAGTTCCAGGATGTCGCTCTAGTCCATACGATCATGTCGGATCATGTTTTGGTACGATTCAAAACTTTAAGGCCCATTTACCCTTCCTTTTGCTATTGGGCTTCCTCCTTTCACTTCTGGCCCAATCTCCCCTTTGCCAACGCAATACCACCTCCTTCCTGTATAAACCGCTTGTAGCTGCTCCTCTAATTTACTTGCTACTGCTGCGCATGTTTCATATGAACCCCATGTAATTTGCGTTTTAAACCATCCACTGATTAATATCAACAAGAAAAAGCACGGCTGATTCCTTTCTTCTTGTTTCCTCTCTGTATTAAAAGATAAATGTCGTGACTCCTATTTTATACAAGTATACAACAGCTTCAACAAGCCCACCTTCATACAGTACTTTATTTCCTCCACTCAATAGTGCTGCGTTCACAAACATACCCATCTGTACACGTTAAAAACAACAAGTCCCCCTTGAAGCTTCTACACCTTCGTTACTCATAATAACCCCACCGCTGCTAAGATTTCCGATCATTGAAAGGTCATCCAGGACCACTGGCCGTCACGCTTATGTGTGCCCGTCCATGGCGCTGAGTCATGCCAGACTCAATGTACTCATTTGTTCCCAAATACAAACGTGTTGCATCCCATTAATTAAATACTGAAATCTATTGGTCCCTTTCGAATGGATAAAATAAACACAAACCAGTACGTTCTTCTTTAAATCCTTCCATTTCCTTTTTCTAAATACCGCTACTTCCTGGAAGAATGCCATGACCATTGCTGCATTTTTGAGCTTCACCGTACTTCCATTTATTCCGCCATTCTCAAAACTAACTACACCATCACGCTCCTCCTTCCGAACTCCTTCCTCCCAACACTACTTGCTTCGACTCGAGCTTATGCTACAAAATGCGTCGCTGACAGTATACAGTATCTCAAATAAAAGGATCGACAACAAATTTCTTTGAATTTAATTTGGATTTTCGAAGAGGATGAATATCGTGGGTTTTTCTTGGATTGCTTTGATTATCTGAAGGCGCGGAAATCAGTTTGAGGAAAAGATGAGTGGCGGCTACGATTTTTGAGCAGAAGGAAAAGATAAGTTTAGGTTAGGCAATGAAGGTATTTTATAGTCTTTTAAAAATTTAATACGTGGTTCCTATGTGTCCGCATATAGCCTTCTGATGTTGAGAACGATGGAGCGTGGAGACTTAGCAACGGAAGGAAACAAAAAAATATATGTATTATATACTTTAGATATTGGGGTACCACGTTACATAAGGTTTTATCATTTTAAGGACTGCTATCGACAGAAATAAACATACCGTCGTGACCAGCAAGGTGTCACAATCCCAAAAATATATTAATATCGGTAGATTAACTCATATTGTGAAACTTCAAAATGTTGATTTCAGGGTGCGAAATACTTCAAATAAAAAGTCGCTTATTAAATTAATTAAAAATTACAGTAAAATTCTAAAAATTAAATTATCACTACTTCTCAAAAGAACCTTGTTCAAATTCGAATCTGATAACTAGTTATATCGAATAAACCGTTACGGTCGATAAACGATTCCATAACGACTATTCTGAAATTTGATTTGGACATATCTCAAAATCTATCCGACGAAATCCCGATTTTTCTCTTCCACTAGAAAGATATACTCCACCAGCTCCACATGTTTCTTGTTTCACAGAAATCCGGCTTAAAACGAATCATGTACATTCAGTTGAAGTTTGAATCGCCAATTTACGAACTGCAGTGCCATTTCAAGCTCTATTTTAATTAAATTATAATTATACGTTCAAACTGACGTCGACTGAATATATTCGTTATTCAAATTCAATTCCAAGATGAATTAAATATCACAGATGATTCGGTTCACACCATATCGTCATTTCAGCCAATTCTGATATTTTAGAATTAAATATATTATTTTAATTTATTATTTTAAATTAAATATTAACCATTATTTAATTCCACAACCATTAAATTCTCTAAACCCCCATTGATATAATTAAATAAATTAATCATAATACCCCTGCTAATGCGGGTCATTACAATTCCGCTCGGTCCGTCTACTGTTGTCAATTGGGTGGACAACGCAATAAATAAAGATGCTTATTTGTGGCGACCCACATCTGATATGTCGTGCATTGGAGATGCAATTGGTAAGAAAGTAGCATGGCCAAGATCAAAAGTAGAAGCGGACAAAGAAAATCCAACTAAGAGTCATGATGAAAGTGAAATTCATGCGACTTCTCCCTCGAAATCCTTATATGTGTTCACAAATAAATCGAAACATGTAAGTATTTATTTTCAACATTGATCACTGTGTAAGTATATACATTCTGCATAATAATCTTTTTTTCTTTCAGCTGATTGCAAACATGACAAAAGATGCCAAATGCAAGTTGATAGATGTGGTTGGAACAGACGTAGTGGCTGAAGGATCTATTACATCAACTGATCTGATAACGATGGTCCATTGTTGTCCATTGGGAAAGGATGCTGTAAAGGTTTTGGTTGAAATTATGACAGTTCCAACTGCAGAGTTATGGAGACCAACGTCATCTCTAACGTGCAGGAAGATGCCTTCGGCATTCCCATAGCTTGGCCAGTGGGAAAAATCATTATTGACACAAAATGAAAGGTATTTTAATATATTTTTAATATACATTTAGGAGTTACTGCCCTCAGGAGCACATGATCGACTGCAAATAATTGAGTTTGGTTATTTTGGACAATAAGTGTGTTGTCTCGCGCTCCTTATAAATCAAACATGTAGTAGTACCGGACAATATTTATTAGTGCTTTTGAAGCCAATATGGTGAGATATCTCAGATGATTTGCAAAGATACGTGGTTAAACTTGTATGTACATGGTTAAAATATTATCAAGATAATGTGTATTAATGCAAAGATACCAATAAGCATTCACCTTTATTGAAGAGAAATCATATATGAAATTTACTCGAGGAGACGACACATGTCATCCTAGAATTACAGGTCATCTCAGAATTACATGTCATCTCAAATTACATGGTCATCTCGGAAATCATATATGAAATCATACATTCACCTTAATGGATAGGCACTGTCATCTCTAAATTACTCGGTCACAAAATTACATGGTCACAGAATTGCATTACATGGTTCATAATTACATGTTCATAGAATTGCATTACATGGTTCCGGTGTTTGTGTTATGTAGTATCCATAGTGTGCAGGAAAATGAGCGTGTCTGAAAGGTTTATGTTATGTAGTGTTACGTTCAGAGCTTGTGTCTAAAAGGTTTATGTTATGTAGTGTCTGAAAGGTTTATGCTATTTCTATTCTTAAAGTTATGTTATGTTATTTGTTTTACAGGTAGATCAACAATAATTCAGGTGGTTTGATGACAGCAGCACTAAAATATTTGCTCATTAACTTGGTTATTTCAGGTGTTTAATTCAGTGTTTAGTGTGCTTGGTTATGACAGTGTTATTGGTTATTTAAACTCAACGGTCTGGTTGTGTATGTTGTGGTTATGACAGTGTTACTGGCAGTTTGTTTGTGAAGGTTGTGGACGATTGAACTTGTGGATGTTTGTATGATTATCTTGTGGATGTTTGAAGGTGTATGTTGTGGTTCTATAATATGTTATGTTGAAAAATGTATGTGTTTGTGGATTATGTTATTTAATTGGCGGCAAAATTATGAGTATGTACGAAATATTATAATACAAATTTGGTAACAAATAGTGGTAGGAAAAATGCTGTGGAATATTAAATTCATTCGTAGCGTTTAAAAACTGCTACAAATGTATTGTCATAGAACACAAAAATAGTTATGTTGGCATGTTTTAAACGCTACAAAAAAGCGAAAAGAACGCAACAAAAAAAAGGTGTAATGCAAAAACCCTTTCGGTGGTGTTTAATTAACACCGCAAAAAAATGGTAACGTAAAAAAAGCACCGTAAAAATGATTTTACTCGTGGTGTTTAAAATTAAGTGCAACAAAAAGATATATTTTTAGTGGCATGTTTGCTCGTAACGATTATCGAAACGCCACCAGAAATACTTGGTGGCGGTTTTTGGGTGCTACAAAAAATCATTTTTCCTTTAGTATATATTATAAATATTAATATAATAGAAGTCCTTAGAATTATAATATGGAATTATATATGTCAAGTAAGTGACTTGAACTTGAGATTATATAATATGTTAAGTATTGCAATTCTTAAATGTTCCTAGTCAAGTTTTATTGTTTATATAGGACAACAATAAAACATTAGGACTAGTATGTTGTTTGACTGATGATCACATCTCATTGATCATTAATATACGTGATATTAATGTCAGGACATAAATACGTATTGGAGGATAGCGTATTGGGCTTACCTGCCATGAGAAAACTACGTAGAATATAATTAACAGTATCATAAGTTATTCTCATAGTGACAGTGATGCTACGGTCCTCAGACCTGAAATCATTATAATTTTATTCAAGGATATTTGTATTTTGATATCATCTAAAGTTACTTGTAACAGAGTATACGATAATGGTGATTATTGGTTACATCTCGAATCGAATGAAAATTATAAACGATCTAAATGGAATTTAACCCTACAATATATTTGTGGTGATATCAATGGGCCGCTTGATTGAGTGAGACTATGAGATGCATGGCCATGCTCAAATATTGATTTGTTTTGAACAGTCTACTCATCGATTAAGATAAACGGATTAAATTATAAAAAGGATGATACGATCCATGCCTTGAGTTTAATCTTAGATATATTGGTTAAAGGGATTATATTACATTGAGACACCAGTCATAGAAAGGTTGTATCGAATCATTAATCTTATTATAACTTGGGTAGCAACGACGTGTTGCTAGATGATAATCACTGTTTATGATTTTAAGTACGATTTAAAAATCATCGTCAATGTTGTAGTAACCTATTGGGTCACGAATAAAACATCTGAAAAGGTTAAGGATCATTCTTAATAAAATAAAATAAAACCAAAATGTTTATATTTCATTTTATTTTGAAATGGTATAAGGGTGAGTCGCCCTATTGTATCTCATTTAACATATATTACATAAGGGTCGACCTTATCTTTATTTTGCGTTAGAACCAACAAAAATTAAAACGAGATAAAAATGGGGGCTATAAAACCCTATTCTTTTTCGACTAGCACGACCTTTTTAATTTCGATTAGTATGACGAAATCGATGATGGACGTTTGTGTATACGTATAGAGGCAAGGCGGTTTTGTTTTGCTTTGATTCGATCCTTCCAATGGCGGCAGAATTCCAGATATGAAGAAATTGGGGATTTGTTGATTTCATCAAACCATAGGTATAATATGAATCTTCGATTTACCTTATTTTACGTAGATCCTTCGTTTTAATGTGTTAAAATTTCTAGAACTGGCTATGATTAGATCGTAAATTCCCTTCAAATTGATTAATATTTCACGGTTTGGTACTTCAGTAGATATTTACCTCTTTAGTACCATTGATAAAAAAGAGATTTTTTTAATTGATGTTAAATCGATTTCAAACGTTTTCAAAGTTATTTTTATATAAGGATTTGACTACGATATTTGTTTTAAAAATGATAACATCGAAGTTTATTTATGTTTTATAACTATTTTTAATTACGGAATTTGCAAGATAAATAAGGCGTGTATTTTAAATTGAGATAATTGTCTAATAAATGGGATTTCAAGGCAAGATTTGCTGAAATGGAATTATAAATGGAAATACATATAAATTGGGTTTATGGGGAAGAGTTATGAAATGGAATTATATAATATCTAAAGGAATGTGTCAAATTAGAATTTAATATTGGCAAATTGTTTAAAGGATTCGCGACGTAAAAGAATATAAGTTTTGTGATAAATATTTGCAAATCGAAAGGGTTTTATAAATGAATGATTAATAATTCATAAAATAAAGGTTACAAAATTTATAGATAAAATATTAATATTTTTGATAAGTAAAAGGATGATTGGTTATGTAAACGAAATCTATAATATTTTTTACAGAGTTTAAGTTAAATTACTTTAGTTAATTTTATGAAATGATATTTAAATAAAATTGGAAATGATTTATGAGATTATAGAGCAATATAATCATTTTAGAAAGGGAAAAAGGGAATATAATGTCGTTTTGGAGAAATTGGAACTTGTTTTACATTGGTTGAGTTGAGTAATTTTCGAGGTGTCAATCTGATGTTGGTTTCGGCCTTCGGGGTTGATACTAAGAAATTTATTCACTTACCAATTTACAATGAGTGTCTAATGAGTAGAAGTGAAATGATAGTTGAATTTTCTTATATCTAATAAGAAAGGGAAATGTTTTCCGAATTCGAAGTTTTAATATTTCATTAACGACTAGTTGATTAAAGAGGTTATATGATACTGGTTATTGAATCAGTGGGTTGTTTAATTTTTATGGATGAATGGTTTTTATTTGGAAGTTAAATAACCGACTATCAGATTTGACCTACACGATTATTTGTACTAAAAGGTCGGGATCGAATTTATATTCGAAAACCATTCCAATCAGAAAATACATGGGAGATGGAAGATGCTGAGTGAAGATGGAGTAGTTGAAGACCGTTGATCTTCATGAGCGTAAGAACTGCTTGTTGAATTTTTCTGGTTAGGTCCTAGAGATATTTCGTCAGTGATTCTATCGTGATTTGAATCTTCAGATTGCACGGACAACTCGCTACTGATTCAAAGGGTGATACCTAGGATGTGGTTGGAGGGTGCCTTCGGTTTATCCAGTCCCAGGACAACTTGTATGGACGGATGTGTCATAGAGTATTTTCAAGGGGATCACATATGTTGATTTCTTCAAACGTACCATGGTTATGGCAGAGAATGGTCGTTCTCTTAGCTTAACAACTAGAGTTTTTTTGGGGACATAAATCGGTGATTTTCTGGTGGATATGACTGTAACGACCCACATTCTACGCATCGAAGGATCGTAGATTATTTATTTCTTTCACATACGAAATCGTATGGTCGTGTAACTTTGGGAGATGACTATTGGGGTCATTTCCCATGTTCGTGATTTTTGTCGATTTTTAAATGACCATTTTGCCCTTAGCTGATCTTGTTTTGGCCATAACTTTTGACTAGAAAGGAATTTTGACCTGAAACTACTTCCATTGGCTCCAGATGATGGTTTACAATCCCGTAGAGTGGTCACATTAGCTAAACGGACTCACCGTTTGGGAGATATGGCTGAAACAAGTTTCAGATGGTGAAAAACAGCTAATTGGGCTTAACCGAGTGATTAACAGCTAGGCTCATTGGGGAATTTCGGGATTTGGAGTATTTAAGGGCTGCTAGGGTTAGAGATTTCGGTTTTAGACATTTACCAGCTGCCACAAACATCATAGAAAACCCTAACAATGGCCTCCAACATCTAGAATCATCCATAATCACCATTTAATCAAGGATTAGCCTAATCTACATCAAATTAAGGCGGGTTAGCATAAGAATTGGGATAGAGCTGCTGGAACACATAGAGATTGGATCCAAATAAGAGATGTTTCAGAACTGAGAATTAATTTTTGGCAAGGTGAGTGATTAACATTGTTTTGACACTAATTACGGTTAATTAAGGTGATTAGTGTTAATTAGCGAATTTATGCATAAATAAATTCTGGAAAAATGTTTAGAAATTCTTAAATAATATTTTATGCCTCTGTTAGAAAAATTGGTTAATTTGGTTAAGTTTTGTTAATCCTATCATTAGTTTTGCTTAAGCACGCTTAAGGGAAAATATGGGGTTTTGGCTATGTTTGATCTATTTTAACCAATCAAGTTATTGTTTTGATGTTGTGGTTGATGTTATATGTTCCTATGACTGTTTGGTATGAATTGTGATTGTTTAAAATAGTTAGATTGGTCGAAAACGCCGTCGAATGGCGTAAACAGTCGCTGGAAAGAAGTGCAGGAATTTGGCCGATCCGGATCGGATCGGAGGAAGGAGTCCCCACCGAACTGACCAGGAGACCTCTCCGCGAACCGAACCGCCCCTCCAAGGTGTTGTATCCACGAGACGATCTGGACCCGGACCCACGACCTGATCCTCCTCTTGTGTGCCACTCCGACTCGAACCGATGCATCAGAGAGAAGCTTGAGGAACTCGATCCGCCAGGGGTGACCAAGACCGATCCGCTCGCATCTGAGGATCCCCGATCCGAACTGGTAATGAAGGCCGGACCCGATCCTACTGGGGAGCCTTCCACCTGACATGATGATCACGAGCCTGGAGCATTGTTACGAACCGACCCAGATGAGGGAGCACGACCCGATGGAACTTGGGCACCGAACCGAACCGATGGAGGCTGACTCACGATCCGAACCGAGGAGCTAATGACCACGACCTGAAGCAAAGTAAAGTGAAGAAATGAAGACCGATCCGGAGAAGAAGGTAACAACTAAAACCCGAGAAGCAAAGGTAGTCCAAACGGAAGTTAAAGCTCATGATCCAGATGGGAACCAATGAGTTCACTTCATGGTTGGGCTTTGTTGCGGTACGTGTGCTAAGGGGTTGTCGATGTAAGTAACTTTGGATCACTATGTGTAGGGAGTACGTGAACGGATTTAGGGCCGCAGTGGCCTACGTACGACTAAAGAGCTATAGACCAATGAATTGGGGTCATTTGTAAAGATTTTGTCATGACTCCATGAGGTGAGCTTGGTAGTAGCAGTAGTTGTACAAGTTGAACTCCGTCACTACTTCGATGGGTCTAGTGATCAAAGTGACGGATATCGAATGCTTTACACACTGAGTGAGAGATGTGAGGATGGTTTCTATGCTTGACTTGTTTGCCTTCACTATGACATACACACCCCCACCCCCGTATCTTTACACATTTGTTTTGTGGCACCTTAGAGTATTGTACGGTATTTAGTGCAAACTCTTTGGTTGCAGGTCCAGGTTTAGTATACCTGTTATTGATCTGTTTAGCTGCTTATCGCTCATACCAGACTTTTTGTCTGACCCAGAGTTTTATGTCTCTTCTTATTACTCTGGTGCTCTCACGAGCAGACTAGAGACAGGTTAGGTGGTATGCACGAGTAGCTGTACCGAAGACGAGCAGGAGGCTTCCACGTATGATACATATATATAGATATTCTCCCTGTGTTGCTGCGGTCACTACTTTGGGCATTAGTGGTGTAACTTTCTTTCTTTTGTTTAGAGACAGTAATTCAGAAAGTTGTAATAAGCTGCATTTGGATTTCTGCTACTCTGATGTTGATGTTGGTTTTAGTTATCAGCTTATGCACTGTCTCGCCTGTTTTATGTCAAGTATATTATTATTATATTTTGTTCCATGCGCTGTGAGACATTCTAGAGGTTCCTTGTTAGTTCATTCTCTTCTTTCCTTTCTTTGGCGACTGTTCCGTGCTAGTCGGGCATGTGTACAGCGCACTTTCGGAGGAAATACCGGTTGGTATGGGGCGGGCCGTCACACTTGGTATCAGAGCTCTAGGTTGCGTAGTTAACCTACGGAAGTTATCAGGGAGATATAGTATACGTATACGAGAGCGCGTATTTGTGATTATTTTGGTTTTTAAAAGCTATATATATATACTATTATTATAGCTAAGGATGAAGTCGCACTGCACTGGCACCACAATGGAGATGGTTAATCGTTTTCTCTGTGTAGATTGAACGATGAGCCGATACGTAAGGAGTACCAGTAGAGGAGCCAATAATGGTAATGGTGCTGAGATGAGGACGATGTTTACTGACCTCATGAGAGAGATGCTTAGGGATGTGCAGAGGGCAGCTCCCATTGCTGGTAATGGGGGTGGTCCAGTAGTGCAGGCGCCTAGGGACGATTTCGCCAAGCTGAATAAGGATTATACTAGTCTTGGTGGGCAGCCGTTCCACGGAACGGAGTCGGCTACGGATGTTCAGGATTGGTTGGATAGCTGCGAGTGTATTTTCGAAGATTTGGGTATCGAGGATGCGATGAAGAGAAGACTAGCATCCTGTCAGCTGCAAGGACGGGCAATGAATTGGTGGAATGCTATAAAGGCAGCCACTCCCGAGGATCAGTTTACTTGGGATCAGTTTAAGGATCGCTTTAGCGATAAGTTCATTCCAGCTGCTCAAAAGTCAGTGTTGTTTAAGAGTTTCTTGGAACTCAAGCAGAATGGCAG
Organism: Allium sativum; assembly: GCA_030737875.1. Lineage (NCBI taxonomy): Eukaryota > Viridiplantae > Streptophyta > Magnoliopsida > Asparagales > Amaryllidaceae > Allium > Allium sativum. The sequence continues at coordinate 170,732,405 of CM060923.1, forward strand.
AGCTGTCTCGGAGTATATTGCCGAATTCGACACTTTGTCGAAATATGGGTTATCCCTAATTGATACTGCCGAGAAGAAGAACGAGAAGTTCATAACTGGCTTGGATGGATACTTGGGGGAAAGGCTTATTAACCACATCGATGAGACGTTTGAGTCGATTGTGGGGAATGCTTTAAGATTAGAAAGTCTTCACCCTAAGCCGAAGACTGAGGTCGCATCTGCAGAGGAGCCAAAACCACAAGCAAGCGGTGGAGGAAAGAGTGGTTCTCAGAATAAGAGGAAGCAGAACCAGAATAAGGATGGCCAGAAGAAGAAGAAAGATGTTGAGTGCTTTAGCTGTGTCTAGAAGGGCCACTATGCTAGTAATTGTCGAGCAAAGCTAGCAGACAGGAAGTGCTTCAACTGTGGCCAAGTGGGACATCACAAGGACAAGTGTCCACAACCTTTGAAAGAGAAGCAGATGGTGAAAGCATATGCCCTTAATGCTATTCCTTCTTCGTCGAATGCCCCAACTGCGGCGGAGAAGGGAAAGAATGTCGTTATTCAAGGTATGCTTTCTGTTTAAGATATTCCTGTTAGAGTTTTGTTTGATCCCGGAGCTTCCAGTTCTTTCATATCTAGTGACCTGGTAGATAGGTTGGGATTGGAGCCCGAGAATGTCGATAGACCTTTAGTAGTGATGAACCCGATTGGTGGTTTGACTAGCCTTAGCATGATTTGTCGTAATGTGGTCTTATCGAGTCATGGATGCATGTTTGCTCGTGATTGCTTTGTTTTGGGATTTACTGGGTCTGGCATTATTTTGGGAGAGGATTGGCTCCAAAGATACGGGGTGGTGGTAGACTGTGAGGGCTTTTTGGTGACAGATAGAGCGGATGATGGGCAGAGGGTAGTGTTTGGTGGTCTACCTAGTGATGGGGTAATGGCTAGTTTTCTAAATTCCCTCGACATCCCGCATGGTGAGTTGTCAGGGTTTCCCGTGGTTAGCCAGTATCCGGACTTCTTCGAAGAAGTGACCGGGCTTCCACCACACCGAGAGATTGAGTTCCGTATTGATTTAGTGAAAGATGTCAGACCTATATTGATGCCACTTCGTCGTATGGCACCAAGGGAGCAACGAGAGCTCGGGGTGCAAGTCAGCGATCTTTTGAAGAAGGGATTTATCAGAAGGAGTGTTTCTGAATGGGGAGCACCAGTTGTGTTTGCTACCAAGGCGGATGGTTCCCTTCGTTAGTGTGTAGACTATCGCAAGTTGAATAATGTGACGAGGAAGAATGAGTATCCTCTACCGCGAATAGATGATTTGTTTGATCAGTTGAGTGGCACAAGAGTATTCTCCCAGTTGGATCTCGCGACAGGTTTTCATCAGCTTAGAATAGAAGTTGAGAGTATAGCTAAAACGGCATTTCGGACGCCGTCTGGATTTTATGAGTGGTTGGTCATGCCATTCGGGCTGACCAATGCCCCAGTATATTTTGTGGATCTTATGAATAGGGTATTCAGAGATCAGTTGAATAAGTTTGTTCTTGTGTTCGTGGACGATATACTTGTTTATTCGAGGACAGAGGAAGAACACAAGGAACATTTGAGGATTGCGATGGAGGTGTTGAGAAAACACCAATTGAAAGCCAAGTTTTCTAAGTGTCACTTCTGGAGAAGGGAAGTGAGATTCTTGGGCCATGTCGTTTCAGATAATGGTATTGTCGTGGATCCTGCGAAGGTGGCTACGATACAAGATTGGTCTACGCACAAGAATGCAACGGACATAAGAAGTTTCTTGGGATTGGATGGATATTATCGTAAGTTTATCCAAGACTTCTCCAAGATAGCGGCACCTTTGACTCAGTTGACTAAGAAGAGTCAAGCTTCCGTCTGGGACGAAAAGTGCGAGAAAGCATTCAAGAGTCTAAAGGAAAAGTTGACATGTGCACCAGTGTTAGTAATTCCTAAGGGAAATGAAGAGATGATGGTATACACGGATCCCTGTGGTACCGAACTGGGTGCTGTATTGATGCAAGGAGGTAGGGTTTTAGCTTATGCATGTCGGCAATTGAAACCGCATGAGAGAAGATACCATACCCATGATTTGGAATTGGCTGCGATCGTGTTCACATTGAAGATGTGGAGACATTACCTCTTGGGAGAAAGATTTGAGTTGTTTACTGATCATAAGTCACTAAAGTATCTTTTCACTCAGAAGGATCTAAATCTCCGACAGCAAAGATGGTTAGAATTCTTAGCTTCCTGTGATTTCGACATCACATATACACCAGGAAAGGGCAATGTGGTGGCTGACGGATTGAGTAGAAGACATGCCAGTTTAGGGGCTATGTTTCTAGAATGGAAGCAACTGGAGTACATCGCGGGGTATGATTTCAGAACAAATTCCGAATTGGATCCAGAAATGTTAGCAAGTTTGACGATCAGACCCACTTTGATTGAGTGGATTGGTTCCAGTCAGAGGGACGATCCTAACCTATTAGAAATCATCTCAAAGTTAGAGATGGGAATCGACGGAGAGATGAACAAGTATGGGCTTGATCGAGATGGATGGCTTAAAAAGAATGGAAAACTTGTTGTACCTAATGTCAAAGGATTGAGAGATGAAGTGCTTGGAGAATGTCATCACTCAAAACTGACTATACATCCCGGTGGTAACAAGATGTATCGAGACATGAAGCAGACCTACTACTGGGAAGGGATGAAAAGAGACGTTGGGAAATTTATATCCAAATGCATGAATTGCCAGCTAGTTAAAGCTGAGCCAAAGAAGCCTAGTGGGTTGTTACAACCATTAGAAATTCTAGAATGGAAATAGGAACAAGTTTCAATGGATTTCATTGATGGGCTACCAAGTACTAGATCGGGCCATGATAGCATTTGGGTGATTGTGGACCGATTGACTAAGAGTGCAAGGTTTATACCCGTCAAGTCAAACAAGACAGTAGCTAAGTTAGCTTAACTTTATATAAAGTGGGTAGTGAGATTTCATGGAATACCCAAAGGCATTGTAAGTGACCGAGATCCGTTGTTCACTAGTGGATTTTGGAAGAGCTTACAAGAGGCGTTAGGGTCAGAATTACATCTCAGTACCGCGTATCATCCTCAAACCGACAGTCAGACAGAGAGGGTGAATCGAGTGTTAGAAGATCTTTTGAGAGCTTGCATATTGGATTTTGGTGGATCATGGGATGACCATTTGCATCTAGTAGAGTTTGCATATAATAACAGTTATCAATCCAGTATTGGTATGGCTCCATTTGAAGCTTTGTACGGAAGACCGTGCAACTCACCGTCATGTTGGTTAGAAACCGGTGAGAAGTTTGTGCTTGGACCAGATGTGATAAGAGAAACTTCAGCTAAGATTAAGGTTATCCAACAACGAATGAAGGCTGCCCAAGATAGGCAGAAGAGTTATGCTGATAAGAGGAGAAGAGATTTAAAGTTCTCCATTGGCAACTTGGTGTTTAACAAAATTTCTCCGTTGAAGAGCGTGATACGATTTGCCAGGAGAGGCAAGTTAGCACCAAGATTTGTTGGTCCATTCCCAGTTCTCGAATAAATTGGGAATTTGGCATATAAAGTTGAATTACCAGACAAGATGGCAGGAGTTCACAACGTGTTTCATGTTTCCCAGTTAAGGAAGTTCGTACACGACCCGGATGTGACTATTTCACCTGATCAGTTGGATGATATCGAAGATGAACCCGAGGCGGTTGGGAACCTCAGGCCTATGCGTATTGTTGGGAACAATACGAAGCAGCTTCGAAGAAAGGCGGTGAAATTAGTCAAAGTTCAGTGGGGCGAGAATGAGAATGACTGTACTTAGGAGACAGAGGAGAACATTAGGAAGACGTATGCAGAACTCTTTGCCTGCTAAGATTTCAGTTTTGATTTAGTTTTCCTTATGCTAGGTTAGGGTTATTTTGTTTGTTTTGCATGATTGAATTGTTGTATATGACTGGTAGGCATGCAGGATCCTTTGTATGTTTTGGGTTAAGGAATTTCGGGGACGAAATTTCTTAAGGGGGGAGAGTGTAACGACCTGCATTCTACGCATCGAAGGATCGTAGAATATTTATTTCTTTCACATACGAAGTCGTAGGGTCGTGTAACTGGGGTCATTTCCCATGTTCATGATTTTTGCCGATTTTTAAATGACGGTTTTACCCCTAGCTGATCTTGTTTTGGCCATAACTTTTGACTGGAAAGGAATTTTGACCTGAAACCACTTCCATTGGCTCTGGATGATGGTTTACAATTCCGTAGAGTGGTCACATTAGCCAAATGGACGCACCGTTTGGGAGATATGGCTGAAACAAGTTTCAGATGGTGAAAAACAGCTAATTGGGCATAACCGGGTGATTAACAACTAGGCCCATTGGGGAATTTCGGAATTTGGAGTATTTAAGGGCTGCTCGGGTTAGGGATTTCGGTTTTAGACATTTTCCATCTGCCACAAACATCATAGAAAACCTTAACAATAGCCTCCAACATCTAGAATCATCCCTAATCACCATTTAATCAAGGATTGGCCTAATCTACATCAAATTAAGGCGGATTAGCATAAGAATTGGGATAGAGCTGTTCGAACACATAGAGATTGGATCCAAATCAGAGAAGTTTCAGAACTGAGAATTAATTTGTGGCCAAGGTGAGTGATTAGCATTGTTTTGACACTAATTGCGGTTAATTAGGGTGATTAGTGTTAATTAGCGAATTTATGCATAAATAAATTCTGGAAAAATGTTTAGAAATTCTTAAATAATATTTTATGCCTCTATTAGAAAAATTGGTTAGTTTGGTTGAGTTTTGTTAATCCTATCATTAGTTTTGCTTAAGCACGCTTAAGGGAAAATATGGGGTTTTGGCTATGTCTGATCTATTTTAACCTATCAAGTTATTGTTTTGATGTTGTGGTTGATGTTATATGTTCCTATGACTATTTGGTATGAATTGTGTTTGTTTAAAATAGTTAGATTGGTTGAAAACGCCGTCGAATGGCGTAAACAGTCGATGGAAAAAAGTACAGGAATTTGGCCGATCCGGATCGGATCGGAGGAAGGTGTCCGATCCGAACCGACTAGGAGACCTCTCCGCGAACCGAATCGCCCCTCCAAGCTGTTGTATCCACGAGTCGATCCAGACCCAAACCCATGACCCGATCCGCCTCTCGTGTGCCACTCCGACTCGAACCGATGCATCAGGGAGAAGCTTGAGGAACCCGACCCGATCCGCCAGGGTTACCAAGACCGATCCGCTCGCATCTGAGGATCCCCGATCCGCACTGGTAATGAAGGCCCGGCCCGATCCTACCAGGGAGCCTTCCACCTGACATGATGATCACGAGCCTGGAGAATTATTACGAACAGACCCAGATGAGGGAGCACGACCGGATGGAACTTGGGCACCGAACCGAACCGATGGAGGCTGACTCACGATCCGAACGGAGGAGCTGATGACCACGACCTGAAGCAAAGTAAAGTGAAGAAATGAAGACCGATCCGGAGAAGAAGGTGACGACTAAAACCCGAGATGCAAAGGTAGTCCAAATGGAAGTTAGAGCTCAGGATCCAGATGGGAACCAATGAGTTCACTTCATGGTTGGGCTTTGCTGCGGGACGTGTATTAAGGGGTTGTCGATGTCTGTAACTTTGGATCACTATGTGTAAGGAGTACGTGAACGGATTCAGGGCCACAGTGGCCTAGGTACGACTAAAGAGCTATAGACCAATGAAGTGGGGTCATTTGTAAAGATTTGTCATGACTCCATGAGGTGAGCTTGGTAGTAGCAGTAGTTGTACAAGTCGAACTCCGTCACTACTTCGATGGGTCTAGTGATCAAAGTGACGGATATCGTATGCTTTACGCACTGAGTGTGAGATGTGAGGATGGTTGCTATGCTTGACTTGTTTGCCTTCACTATGACATACACACCCCACCCCCGTATCTTTACACCATTTGTTTTGTGGCACCTTAGAGTATTGTACGGTATGTAGTGCTAACTCTTTGGTTGCAGGTCCAGGTTCAGGTATGGTTTAGTATACCTGTTATTGTTCTGTTTAGCTGCTTATCACTCATACCGGACTTTTTGTCTGACCCAGAGTTTTATGTCTCTTCTTATTACTCTGGTGCTCTCACGAGCAGACTAGAGACAGGTTAGGTGGTATGCACGAGTAGCTGTACCGAAGACGAGCAGGAGGCTTCCATTTATGATACATATATATAGATATTCTCCCTGTGTTGTTGCGGTCACTACTTTGGGCATTAGTGGTGTACCTTTCTTTCTTTTGTTTTGAGACAGTAATTCAGAAAGTTGTAATAAGCTGTATTTGGATTTCCGCTACTCTGATGTTGATGTTGGTTTTAGTTATCAGCTTATGCATTGTCTCGCCTGTTTTATGTCAAGTATATTATTACTATATTTTGTTCCATGCGCTGTGAGACATTCTACAGGTTCCTTGTAAGTTCATTCTCTTCTTTCCTTTCTTCGGCGACCGTTCCGTGCTAGTCGGGCATGTGTACAGCGCACTTTCGGAGGAAATACCGGTTGGTGCGGGACGGGTCGTCACACTTGGTATCAGAGCTCTAGGTTGCGTAGTTAACCTAGGGAAGTTATCAGGGAGAGATAGTATACATATATGAGAGCGCGTATTTGTGATTATTTTGGTATTTAAATGCTATATATATACTATTGGTATAGCTAAGGATGAAGTTGTACTGCATTGGCACCACTATGGAGATGGTTAATCGTTTTCTCTGTGCAGGTTGAACGATGAGCCGATATGTAAGGGGTACTGGTAGAGGAGCCAATAATGGGAATGCTGCTGAGATGAGGACGATGTTTACTGACCTCATGAGAGAGTTGCTTAGGGATGTGTAGAGGGCAGCTCCCAATGCTGGTAATGGTGGTGGTCCAGTAGTGCAGGCGCCTAGGGCCAATTTCGCCAAGATGAACAAGGATTATACTAGTCTTGGTGGGAAGCCGTTTCACGGAACAGAGTCGACTACGGATGTTCAGGATTGGTTGGATAGCTGCGAGCGTATCTTCAAAGATTTGGGTATCGAGGATGCGATGAAGAGAAGACTAGCATACCGTCATTTGCAAGGACGGGCAATAAATTGGTGGAATGCTATAAAGGCAGCCACTCCCGAGGATCAGATTACTTAGGATCAGTTTAAGACTCGCTTTAGCGATAAGTTCATTCCAGCTGCTCAAAAGTCAATGTTGTTTAATAGATTCTTGGAACTCAAGCAGAATGGCAGAGCTGTCTCGTAGTATATTGCCGAATTCGACACTTTGTCGAAATATGGGTTATCCCTAATTAATATTGTCGAGAAGAAAAACGAGAAGTTCATAACTGGCTTGGATGGATACTTGGGGGAAAGGCTTATTAACCACATCGATGAGACGTTTGAGTCGATTGTGGGGAAAGCTTTAAGATCAGAAAGTCTTTACCCTAAGCCGAAGACTGAGGTCGCATCTACAGAGGAGCCAAAACCGCAAGCAAGCGGTGGAGGCAAGAGTGGTTCTCAGAATTAGAGGAAGCAGAACCAGAATAAGGATGGCCAGAAGAAGAAGAAAGATGTTGAGTGCTTTAGCTGTGGCAATAAGGGCCACTATGCTAGTAATTGTCGAGCAAAGCCAACAGACAGGAAGTGCTTCAACTGTGGCCCAGTGGGACATCACAAGGACAAGTGTCCACAACCTTTGAAAGAGAAGCAGATGGTGAAAGCATATGCCCTTAATGCTTTTCCTTCTTTGTCGAATGCCCCAACTGCGGCGGAGAAGGGAAAGAATGTCGTTATTCGAGGTATGCTTTCTGTTTACGATGTTCCTGTTAGAGTTTTGTTTGATACCGGAGCTTCCAGTTCTTCCATATCTAGCGACAGATAGGTTGGGATTGGAGGCCGAGATTGTCGATAGACCTTTAGTAGTGACGAACCCGATTGGTGGTTCGACTAGCCTTAGCATGATTTGTCGTAATGTGGTCTTATCGAATCATGGATGCATGTTTGTTTGTGATTGCTTTGTTTTGGGCTTTACTGGGTTTGGCATTATTTTGGGAGTCGATTAGCTCCAAAGATACAGGGTGGTGGTAGACTATGAGGACTTTTTGGTGGCAGCTAGAGCGGATGATGGGCAGAGGGTAGTGTTTGGTGGTCTACCTAGTGATGGGGTAATGGCTAGTTTTCTAAATTCCCTCGACATCCCACATGGTGAGTTGTCAGGTTTGCCCGTGGTTGGCCAATATCCGGACATCTTCGAAGAAGTGACCGGGCTTCCACCACACCGAGGGATTGAGTTCCGTATTGATTTAGTGAAAAATGCCAGACCTATAGTGATACAATTCGTCTTATGGCACCAAGGGAGCAGCGAGAGCTCGGGGAGCAAGTCAGCAATCTTTTGAAGAAGAGATTTATTAGAAGGAGTGTTTCTGAATGTGGAGCACCAGTTGTGTTTGCTACCAAGGCGGATGGTTCCCTTCGTTTGTGTGTAGACTATCGCGAGTTGAATAAGGTGACGAGGAAGAATAAGTATCCTCTACCGCGGATAGATGATTTGTTTGATCAGTTGAGTGGCACGAGAGTATTCTCCCAGTTGGATCTCGCGACAGGTTTTCATCAGCTTAGAATAGAAGTTGAGAGTATAGCTAAAACGGCATTTCGGACGCCGTCCGGATTTTATGAGTAGTTGGTCATGCCATTCGGGCCGACCAATGCCCCAGCTTATTTTGTGGATCTTATGAATAGGTTATTCAGAGATCAGTTGAATAAGTTTGTTCTTGTGTTCGTTTACGATATACTTGTTTATTTGAGGACAGAGGAAGAACACAAGAAACATTTGAGGATAGTGATGGAGGTGTTGAGAAAACACCAATTGAAAGCAAAGTTTTCTAAGTGTCACTTCTGGAGAAGGGAAGTGAGATTCTTGGGCCATGTCGTTTCAGAGAATGGTATTGCCGTGGATCCTGCGAAGGTGGCTACGGTACAGGATTGGTCTACGCCAAAGAATGCAACGGACATAAGAAGTTTCTTGGGATTGGCTGGATATTATCGTAAGTTTATCCAAGACTTCTCCAAGATAGTGGCACCGTTGACTCAGTTGACTAAGAAGAGTCAAGCTTTCGTCTGGGACAAAAAGTGCGAGAAAGCATTCAAGAGTCTAAAGGAAAAGTTGACATGTGCACCAGTGTTAGTCATTCCTAAGGGGAATGAAGAGATGACGGTATACACGGATGCCTGTGGTACCGGACTGGGTGTTGTATTGGTGCAAGGAGGTAGGGTTGTAGCTTATGCAAGTCGGCAATTGAAACCGCACGAGAGAAGATACCCTACCCATGATTTGGAATTGGCTGCGATCGTGTTCGCATTGAAGATGTGGAGACATTACCTCTTGGGAGAAAGATTTGAGTTGTTTACTAATCATAAGTCACTAAAGTTTCTTTTCTCTCAGAAGGATCTAAATCTCCGACAGCAAAGATGGTTAGAATTCTTAGATTCCTATGATTTCGACATCGCATATACACCAGGAAAGGGCAATGTGGTGGCTGATGGATTGAGTAGAAGACATGCCAGTTTAGGGGCTACGTTTCTAGAATGGAAGCAACTGGAGTACATCGCGGGGTATGATTTCAGACCAAAGTCCGAATTGGATCATGAAATGTTAGCAAGTTTGACGATCAGACCCACTTTGATTGAGTGGATTGGTTCCAGTCAGAGGGACGATCCTAACCTATTAGAAATCATCTCAAAGTTAGAGATGGGAATCGATGGAGAGATGAACAAGTATGTGCTTGATCGAGATGGATGGCTTAAAAAGAATGGAAGACTTGTTGTACCCAATGTCAATGGATTGAGAGATGAAGTGCTTGGAGAATGTCATCACTCAAAACTGATTATACATCCCGGTGGTAACAAGATGTCTCAAGACATGAAGCAGACCTACTAGTAGGAAGGGATGAAAAGAGATGTTGGGAAATTTATATCCAAATGCATGAATTGCCAGCTAGTTAATTCTGAGCAAAAAAGCCTAGTGGGTTGTTAAAACCATTAGAAATTCCAGAATGGAGATGGGAACAAGTTTCAATGGATTTCAGTGATGGGCTACCAAGGACTAGATCAGGCCATGATAGCATTTGGGTGATTGTGGACCAATTGACTAAAAGTGCAAGGTTTATACCCGTCAAGTCAAACAGGACAGGAGCTAAGTTAGTTGAACTATATGTAAAGTGGGTAGTGAGATTTCATGGAATACACAAAGGCATTGTAAGTGACCGAGATTCGTTGTTCACTAGTGGATTTTGGAAGAGCTTACAAGAGGCATTAGGGTCAGAATTACATCTCAGTACCGCGTATCATCCTCAAACCGACGGTCAGACAGAGAGGGTGAATCGAGTGTTAGAAGATCTTTTGAGAGCTAGCATATTGGATTTTGGTGGATCATGGGATGACCATTTGCATCTAGTAGAGTTTGCATATAATAACAGTTATCAATCCAGTATTGGTATGGCTCCATTTGAAGCTTTGTACGGAAGACTGTGCAACTCACCGTCATGTTGGTTAGAAACCGGTGAGAAGTTTGTGCTTGGAACAGATGTGATAAGAGAAACTTCAGCTAAGATTAAGGTTATCCAACAGCGAATGAAGGCTGCCCAAGATAGGCAGAAGAGTTATGCTGATAAGAGGAGAAGAGATTTAAAGTTCTCCATTGGCGACTTGGTGTTTGTCAAGATTTCTCCGTTGAAGAGCGTGATACGATTTGGCAGGAGAGCCAAGTTAGCACCTAGATTTGTTGGTCCATTCCAAGTTCTCGAAAAAATTGGGAATTTGGCATATAAAGTTGAATTACCAGACAAGATGGCAGGAGTTCACAATGTGTTTCATGTTTCCCAGTTAAGGAAGTTCGTACACAACCCGGGTGTGACTATTTCACCTGATCAGTTGGATGATATCGAAGTTGAACCCGAGGCGGTTGGGAACCGCAAGCCTAGCGTATTGTTGGGAACAATACGAAGCAGCTTCGAAGAAAGGCGGTGAAATTAGTCAAAGTTCAGTGGGGCGAGAATGAGAATGACTGTACTTGGGAGACAGGGGAGAGCATTAGGAAGACGTATCCAGAACTCTTTGCCTGGTAAGATTTCAGTTTCGATTTAGTTTTCTACATGCTAAGTTAGACTTGTTCTGTTTGTTTTGCATGAGTGAATTGTTGTATATGACTGGTAGGCATGCGGGATCCTTTGTATGTTTTGGGTTAAGGAATTTCGCGAACGAAATTTCTTAAGGGGGGGAGAGTGTAACGACCCACATTCTACGCATCGAAAGATCGTAGAATATTTATTTCTTTCACATACGAAGTTGTATGGTCGTGTAACTTTGGGTGACGACTATTGGTGTGATTTCCCATGTTCATGATTTTTGCCGATTTTTAAATGACCGTTTTGCCCCTAACTGGTCTTGTTTTAGCCATAACTTTTGACTAGAAAGGAATTTGGACCTAAAACCACTTCCATTGGCTTTGGATGATGGTTTACAATTCCGTAGAGTGGTCACATTAGCCAAACGGACTCACCGCTTGGGAGATATGGCTGAAGCAAGTTTCATATGGTGAAAAACAACTAATTGGGCTTAACCGGGTGAATAACAGCTAGGCCCACTGGGGAATTTCAGGATTTGGAGTATTTAAGGCCTTCTAGGGTTAGGGATATCGGTTTTAGACATTTTCCAGCTACCACAAACATCATAGAAAACCCTAACAATGGCCTCCAACATCTAGAATCATCCCTAATCACCATTTAATCAAGGATTGGCCTAATCTACATCAAATTAAGGAGGATTAGCATAAGAATTGGGATAGAGCTGCTGGAACACATAGAGATTGGATCCAAATCAGAGAAGTTTCGTAACTGAGAATTAATTTGTGGCCAAGGTGAGTGATTAGCATTGTTTTGACACTAATTGCGGTTAATTAGGGTGATTAGTGTTAATTAGCGAATTTATGAATAAAAAAATTCTGGAAAAATGTTTAGAAATTCTTATATAATATTTTATGCCTCTATTAGAAAAATTGGTGAGTTTGGTTAAGTTTTGTTAATCCTATCATTAGTTTTGCTTAAGCAAACTTAAGGGAAAATATTGGGTTTTGGCTATGTTTGATCTATTTTAACCTATCAAGTTATTGTTTTGATGTTGTGGTTGATGTTATATGTTCCTATGACTGTTTGGTATGAATTGTGATTGTTTAAAATAGTTAGATTGGTCGAAAATGCCGTCGAATGGCGTAAACAATCGCTGGAAAGAAGTGGAGGAATTTGGCCGATCCGGATTGGATCGGAGGAAGGAGTCCGAACTGAACCGACCAGGAGACCTCTCCGCGAACCGAACCACCCCTCCAAGCTGTTGTATCCACGAGACGATCTGGACCCGAACCCATGACCCGATCCGCCTCTCGTATGCCACTCCGACTCGAACCGATGCATCAGGGACAATCTTGAGGAACCCGACCCGATCCGCCAGGGGTAACCAAGACCGATCCGCTCGCATCTGAGGATCCCTGATCCGAACTGGTAATGAAGACTCGACCCGATCCTACCAGGGAGCCTTCCACCTGACATGATGATCACGATCCTGGAGCATTGTTACGAACCGACCCAGATGAGGGAGCACGACCCGATGGAACTTGGGCACCGAACCGAACCGATGGATGCTGACTCACGATCCGAACCGAGGAGCTGATGACCACGACCTGAAGCAAAGTAAAGTGAAAAAATGAAGACCGATCTGGAGAAGAAGGTGATGACTAAAACCCGAGATGCAAAGGTAGCCCAAATGGAAGTTAGAGCTCAGGATCCAGATGGGAACCAATGAGTTCACTTCATGGTTGGGCTTTGCTACGTGACGTATGCTAAGGGGTTGTCGATATCTGTAACTTTGGATCACTATGTGTAGGGAGTACGTGAACGGATTCAGGGCCACAGTGGCCTAGGTACGACTAAAGAGTTATAGATCAATGAAGTGGGGTCATTTGAAAAGATTTGGTCATGACTCCATGAGGTGAGCTTGGTAGCGGCAGTAGTTGTACAAGTCGAACTCCGTCACTACTTCAATGAGTCTAGTGATCAAAGTGACGGATATCGTATGCTTTACGCACTGAGTGAGAGATGTGAGGATGGTTGCTATGCTTGACTTGTTTGCCTTCACTATGACATACACACCCCACCCCCGTATCTTTTCACCATTTGTTTTGTGGCACCTTAGAGTATTGTACGGTATGTAGTGCTAACTCTTTGGTTGCAGGTCCAGGTTTAGTATACCTGTTATTGTTCTGTTTAGCTGCTTATCGCTCATACCAGACTTTTTGTCTGAACCAGAGTTTTATGTCTCTTCTTATTACTCTGGGTGCTCTCACGAGCAGACTAGAGACAGGTTAGGTGGTATGCACGAGTAGCTGTACCGAAGACGAGCAGGAGGCTTTCACGTATGATACATATATATAGATATTCTCCCTGTGTTGCTGCGTTCACTACTTTGGGCATTAGTGGTGTACCTTTCTTTCTTTTGTTTAGAGACAGTAATTCAGAAAGTTGTAATAAGCTGTATTTGAATTTCCGCTACTCTGATGTTGATGTTGGTTTTAGTTATCAGCTTATGTACTGTCTCGCCTGTTTTATGTCAAGTATATTATTATTATATTTTGTTCCATACGCTGTGAGACATTCTACAGGTTCCTTGTTAGTTCATTCTCTTCTTTCCTTTTTTTGGCGATCGTTCCGTGCTAGTCGGGCATGTGTACAACGCACTTTCGGAGGAAATACCGGTTGGTGCGGGGCGGGCCGTCACAATGACGATGTGGCATTCGAAGTGAATGGTGGCCCGATGTTCTGTAAAGTTAATTATAACCTCAAGACTCACGACCGGGAAATGACAAAAATCGGGCAGACAGCACGGCTAAGTGGGTCGCTCCCTATTAGGGTTTATTGTCACTATCTAGAGAAAATTCCTTATTTGTTATTCTTTTCGTTTCTGTATCTCCCAAGAATTACGGTGGTCGCGACAAAAAGCTATAGGATGAAAATATATTAGGTACACTCAAAGAAAATGAGTGACCGTCATGTGTGGTCGAGTTGCAAGATGTTCTTGTTGAACCCATTGTATTCCTCTCTAGAGATACACTATCGCAAGATGGTTCCATACCTTGTCATAGTCGGAATCCAATCTCTAATAAGAGCCTGCGGTTTTGATTGTATACTATATATGTGAAGCATGAGATGCAAGTGTTCCGCTAGATTGCAATTTACTTGATTTGGAGACTATTATAATATCAAAAAAGTGTTGATTTTAAAAATGTTTAGCGTTATTAAAAGGTAAAAACTGTCCGTGTTTATGTGTGGATTGATCTTAAAATTACTCTTTTCTTTCGAAAGAAATGTTTTAACTTAAAAACCAAGTTGTGTGATACCTATAAACTTAGTGAGTTTCTCATGCTGGTTCACCAGACTGGTCCTGGAGTTTGTAATGCTCGGGTTAGACCGAGTTTTATAGTTCAGGTTATCGGATGATGTTAAGAGACGAGATGGAAGAGTTTAGACATGTAATATTATATAGTTTTTTTCCGCTGTGTGATTGTATATGAGGACAAGTCGTTATAACTACCCAGATGTGTTGATGTACTCTAATGATCGTAAATTACATTACAAGTCGTACTTAAAGATTTATTTATATATTATATTTTGTTCCGCTGCTATGTGAGACTATATGTTGTGTTGGTTCTTCTTCTTCTATTTTAAAATTTCTTTCTTTTCTCATCCTCTAATTTCTTTCTATTAACTATCTAGTGCTTTTGATACTTGAGTTTTGGCAAGTAATACGGTTTATGTATTATTGTCGGAATTTGGGCATCAAATCCCTACCGGATCGTTACAATGGTACCAAAGCTTGAGGTTTGGTAATAACCTTGGCTCCGTGGTGTAACTCGATAGAGATTGGGTTAGTAATATCCTAAGTTGTGTTTGAGTGTATATATGAGAGCGTATTTGCAAATTTTATACAAATGTTTTGTATTGTGTTGTTTGATCGTATCAAGTGTTGAGAAACATAGAATTGGCAATGGACACAATATTGTTTTGTAAAGAGGGTAAATGAAATAATTTTACACAATTTATAATTTTGTATAGAAAAGAAATAATTTTATCAAATTATTGAGATATTGGTGTGTTTCATGTGTTTGGTTGATTTGAATAAGATTCAAATTGGATTAAAAATTTGAATTGGAACTTAACTTGGTTAAGTGAAATTATTTTTTTTTTTAGCATAACGGTTGTGTTGAGCGACTATACACACCCGACTAGATAATATTACTGATAATATATTCAGTCAACAAGCCTAACCGATGGCAAACAGTACTAATAATCCATGCAAATTGCATGCAAAGAGTTCGTCGTGTGTTGCGCGATTAGTTACATATGAAGCAAATGTACAAACTTAACAAACTTACTTATAAACACCACAAAATATCACCATTAACACATCCCCTCGCATAATCATGTTATCCATCAGCATCAGATAACCATAAAACACAAAAATGCTTACAATTTGCGAAGGGATGTGCAGAACAAGACGAGCTTACCACGGACACGGGAAGTGGTGACGTTGCTGGGTGCCTCCAGCGTCAGTGCTTCCTTCTAATTCTTCCTGAACGATGGCGGTGTCCAGGATGGTTGGAATTAAAGGTGCTGGCTTTGTACCTGACCAAAGGTGGTAAAGGTAGGTAATTTTGAAGTACAGCTGATGATTAGAAACATAGCGATTATTAAAGCAGCGGTTATTGCGTTCGTTTCATAATGTCCAGAAATAGGTAGTGAACAGGGTTTCAAGGTTTGGAGACAAGGGTTCGAACTCCCAGTGGTTGAAGTAATGGAAGAAAGGTGGGGGACAGCCAAGAATGCTAGTTACAGTCAAAGACCAGAGGTAGAAGCTTAAGTCACATTCTTCAAGAAAATCGGGGACGCTTTCGTTTGTTCTTAGACAGAGAATGCAAACAGGATCAACAACCAACCCTTTGCGAATTAACCTGTCTTTGGTGTTGATCCGTCCTCTAGCCAAGCTCCATAACAAGAATCTAACCCTCAGTGGCGCCTTAATCTTCCAAGTGAAATTAAAATAAGAATGATATTTAAATTAAACAAAACAGATTTGGGATTTGAAAATTGATTGAATAATAATTGAATGGGAGTCAATTAGATATTAATCAATTATTATTGAAATATGTCAAATCAACGTAAATGTTAATATTGAATGTAAATAAAATTGATTTGGTTATGTTGATAATGAATTATTTGTTATTGGATGATAGATTGTTTAAATAGAAATAATCAACAATTTAATAGAGATGAATGAATTATAAATAAATTCCAGTGTAATAAATTAGAGTGGAGTCATATGAATTAAAGCTGGATGATTTAGCCCTGTATTTGCAATTGAATGCTAACTGTTTGATTTTATAAACTTGTGCGGTTATATTTGATGATTACTGAAGTATTAATTAAAATTTCATGTAATCGTTGCTTACTTGTTGAATTAAGTTAAGTATAGGTGCCAGAAGGCTTTGAGGTTGATTGTGTTTGAATACATTGCACGTAAGTTGAGTAAGTACGCTCAATAGCACTCGTATAAGGTACGCCTGTGCAAAAATATAAATTTTTGGTTGCTGAATCTTGTTTTCCGACCGTGTGGGTCGATGTATATCTATATTATTAGTTCCGACGATATCGCAGAAGTCCCTCCATATATGGGAGAATCTACCGAATTTTTTCGAGAATTTACATTGTTAGAAATTTTTTAATATTTTTGGGAAATTTTTTATTTACAATAATGAATTGGTTTTTGATTTATAATAAATTGGATTTCTGAAAAGTGAATGGGTTTATAACGTTTTTCTTACCTTAGTAATTTCAGGGATGAATTTCTATTAAGGGGGGAAGAATTTAACAACCCATATTTTTCGGTTATTTAAATTTGAATATTTAAATCTGTTTTAATTATTATATTTGGGATATTATTGGATTATAATATTGAATTCGTTTATTAAAGCGAAGTTTGAATATTAAATTTATACTTATTTTAAAAATGAGCTCGTAACATCGCAGTAGCTCATAATATTAGTTTCGAACTTCAATTTAATATACAGGTTCTGATATAAGTCAGAATGCTGTGAAACAAGAAACGTTTGAATCTGGTTAGTTATAATTTTCTAATGAAAGAAAAAAATCGAGATTTCATATTATCGATTATTAGTTATGTCAAAATCAAATTTTCAAATAGTTGCTATGGAAATCGTTTATAAGCGATAAAGTTTATTTAATAAATTTGAACGGGATTTTTATATAATTTGGATACCGTTTAACTCGACACTGTTAATGTTGGGTTATCAATCCATATTGTTTATATGTAAAACTATATGATAATTTTATTTGGGTATTTACTATAATAATAATTAATTATTATTTAATTAGATTATTTTGGGATTTAAATATATTTTATTTATATTATATATAAGCCTTAAGAATAGCCATTTTGCAAATGGCCTCGGTTTTCGATGAAATTAGATTCATTGAAACTGTAACGTTAAATTATTGTACGAAACCAAATTTTTGGCAAACTGATGTTGTATGTAACAACGGTAGTCGTAAATACCTCGATTTTTATTTAATCATTTTGTCAATATAATTTGGTATTTAAGAATAATCGATTTGCTAATGAACTCCATTTTCAGTGAAATTAATTTTATTAAATCCATAATGATTTATTTTAGTAGTATTTCAATTTTCAAGTTAGTTGTATTAATTTTATGATCATACGCAATTTAAAAGTGTGCCGATTTACATTGTGAAGTTACAAAGGAATTTTCACAAACGATCTCGGATTTTGACGAAACCTATTCCATTGTGATCAGAATATTGCTTATGCTAGGGTTTAAGTTTTCATTTCGATTGGAGGTCGTTTGAGGTTGATTCTGCACGTTACATCGCGGTTAAGTTTGGTTTAATATTATTTTATTAAAATGGTTCCCTTTTTAAAGGGGCTAACCCTTAAAAAAACAAGTCAACATAAAATGTGTGGTCAAGCTTCTTCCAACCACCACTGAAAAGCTTTCAATGGCCAGAATCTCCCGGTCTCTCCCCTTATTTTCTTCCAATCTGCTTACCTTCTCCAAAATGATTTAACTATAAAACCATTCAACTCTTTGAGCTCTTCAAAACGAATGAAGAAGATGAGTTTTTAAACAATGACATGGTCGGAATTAGGCTTTGAAGCCAGAACGTTTGGGCGGAAATATCTATCGATCCGCGTGATCGAGCCACATGTGGTTCAGGGCAGTAATGGGTGGCGGTGAGGCGGTTGTCTTGGTGGTTGGCGATCAACATCAGGTCGACGTCTGTGGATGCGTAGGGATTTAACTTCAAAGACAGTGAGGCAGTGGCGTGTACGAGTAGAGGCAAAATGAAGAGAAAAGTTTCAAATAGTGAAGAAATCAAAATAATCAGGCGTGGGGAAGGTTTCATCCGAACTTGTTTATTTACTATTCAATTTGGGGAAGAATTGAACAAAGGCGAATAAAACGAATTGCGTCGTGAAGTGGTATAAAAATTCAATTGGGCATATAAGGAAAAAAAAGTAATCGGGTCAAAGAAACATGGCGCGGGTTTGTGGACTGGAAACAAAGACGTGGATAGAAAGATAAATGCCGCATGTTTTAATCATTGAAACAGAAGGTTGTTTTGGTAGTTCGAACTAAGCACAGAAGATTTAAGGAATAATCGGGCTTGCTTTAATTGAAAGAAGTGTGATGATATCCTGAAGAACAGAAGAGGGAGACGGGAAAATTCTGAGGCAGGGTGAAAACAATCTTGTTGGTCCAAAGTAAAGGGACGACCAGTTTATCCTTAACTAAGCTATTAAGTTTTCAAATAATTTAATGAAGGAAATTAGTAATTGTTTAATTTAGTGTCATATACATACTAAACCATGAATTGTTGCAGGCGTCTGTCGGGATAGTTGCGTAGAGCAAGAAGCAATAGAAGAAATTAGTCGGGTCTGCTAAATTGATTGAGCAAAGTAATTAAGAAAATTTATATTAATTAAAAGGTTAATTAGTTAATTTAAAATTTACGTAAACTCATAATACGTATATATATTGCATATATGAAAAGAATTGGACAAACCAGGTGTCGTTGGACTCGCATCGACGAGTACAACGCCATGGAACGGAAGTGGAAGCACTTAAAATTAACTAGGTTTTCAGTTAAATTAAATGCCTGTTTAATTTAACTGAAATGAGTTGTTTATACAACGAATCATTTCAAGGTGAGTTAAACTCACTCAATTCATCCCACTTATATTTTATATAAGTCGGGTTTTATATTTGTGTGGTATGGTTGCTATTGGTTGACTATTTGTAAATTTTATATTCATAAGTTGATTGAATCAATGAAATTAAACAACGTTTAATATCAATGAAACACCAAATTGTTATTATAGCGATTGAAACCAATTGAGGTAACTTACCTTATTAGTCACATTTATAATATAAACATGTTTAATTTAATTATTTGAACTGTTTTGTTAAATAAATTGGTTGATGTTAAATAGTTATTTAACGTTATGGAAATTATTAGTTTAAATTTGATAACTCTTATTGAATTTTTTTATTTCAGATAACATATTTGGATGTTTGGAAAAACAGGTTGGAGGGATCCAACTAGAGTCCTCACCAATAGTTGCTAAATTTTATTATATTATAATATATGTTGAAATAGAAATTGTGATGTAGGGATTGATGGGCTGGAGGAATCCAACAGGATTCCTTATCGATATTGATAATGTTTATCAATATGATTTTTTTTGTTCATTTGGATGTGAAATTGGTGAATATTTCACGATTTTGTACTTCAGTTGATATTTACCTCTTTAGTACCGTTGATAAAAGAAGAGATTTTGAAATTAAAATCGATTTCGAATGTTTTCAAAGTTATTTTTATACAAGGATTTGAATACGATATTTGTTTTAAAAATAATAGCGTCGAAGTTTATTTACGTTTTATAACTATTTTTAATTATGGAATCTCCAAGATAAATAAATAAGAATATAGTGTGTATTTGGAATTGAAATAATTGTCTAATAAATGGGATTTCAAGGCAAGATTTTCCGAAATGGAGTTATAAATGGAAATATATATATAAATTGGGGTATACGGTTGTGAAATGGAAATATATAATATCTAAAGGAATTTGTCAAATTAGAAATTAATATTGATAAATTGTTTAAAGGATTCGCGAAGTAAAAGAATATAAGTTATGTGATAAATATTTGCAAATAGAAAGGGTTTTATAAATGAATGGTTAAGAATTCATAAACAAAAGGCTAAGGAATTTATAAAGAAAAGATTAATGTTTTTGATAAGTAAAAGGATGAATGGTTTTCTAAATGAAATCTGTAATATTTTTACTGAGTTTAAGTTGAATTATTTTTGTTAATTTTATGAAATGATATTTAAATAAAATTGGAAATGATTTGTGATATTATAAAGCAATATAATCGTTTTAAAAAGGGGAAAAGGGAATATAATATGATTTTTGAGAAATTGGAACTTGTTGTATGTTGGTTGACTGGAGTAATTTTCGAGGTGTCAATCTGATGTTGGTTTTGGCCTTCGGGGTTGATACTGAGAGATTTATTCCCTTACCAATTTACAATGAGGGTCTGGTGAGTAGAAGTGAAATGATAATTGAATTTTCTTATATCCAATAAGAAAATGAAATGTTTACCGAATTTGAAGTTTTAATATTCAATTAATGACCGGTTAATTAAAAAGGCAAAATGATTCTGGCTATTAAGTCAGTGAGTTGTTTTTTTTATTAGTGGTTGTTTTTTTGGTAGTTAAATAACCGACTATCAAATCTGACCTACACGATTGTTGGCACTGTAACACCACGCATTTTTAATAGAATTAAAAATGTACATAAATGTGTATATACATAGCTAGCTAAATAATGGTGATGTACAATGAAAATTTATTAATATATGGAAGAGAAGGAAAAATTAATTCGATAATAGTGTACGGAACAGAGAAGACAATAAAATAAGGATACTTAATTTAAATATCAGGAACTAAGTAAAACAGACATCACCATTGCGTTCGTCTCGGAATTCTGCTTGGAATAGAGTCCGAGTTTTCGAAAATCGGACTCCGTATGAAAGAGTTATGGCCTTCGGAAGATTCAACAAAAATTCAGAATTTACATAGGATAATACCCAGGCAGCTCGACCTGAGGGTCGACCTACCCAGGGAGGTCGACTTGGGGGTCGACCTACCCAGGGAGGTCGACCTATGGGTCGACCTTAGTGTCGACCTCCCCCCTGATTTGTCCAGATCTGGGCAGTGACGATTTTTGGTGTGCTGGACGGACCGGATGGCTTTTAGGGCGATCTAATGGCTCTAAAACACTCTCTACACCTATAAAATAGTGCTTAGAACTGACCTAATTCATAAAAAATTCCTTTTGACGCCTCCATGCCGCCAAACTTCAACCAAACATGGCAACTGCCCCAAAACCCTAAACTAAATTGCAAGTTCTTCATCAACTTTGGAGTTTAATCAAATCAAGAAGCAAAATTCTTCATCAACGATTCAAGCTCTTCACCAACAATCAAATAAGAAGATTAAATCAACGTTCTACATCAACAAATCGTTTAATTTCCCCAATCCAGTCAAGGTGAGTGGAATTATATTAAATTTGTTGTATAATAGTATTATTATCGTTCATCATTCCCCAGTTATTAATTAAATGCAAGATTCATGATTAATAATTGCTCTTTTATTCTCCTTCCCCTTTTTATTTTTGGATCTATGTTATCTCGAACCTAGACAAAATCTTATTGTACAATACGCACGATTGGAATATGGGAATATTAGGCATAATCTATTTTATGCGATCGAGGAATATAATCTGTAATTTTGGGGTTTGTGGCATAACAATTGTTATTGCATATATTGGGCATAATCTATTTTATGCAGTCGTGGAATATAATATGTAATGTTGAATTTATGTAAGTTTGACATAATTGTCATTGGATATGGAATTGGTGTAATTTAATATTAACAACATGTAATTGGATAACATGGGTTGGTGAAATTTATTTGTGACTTGGAAAATAAGCCTAGAGGGTGAATTAGATTATATGCGTGAACGTGGGAATGTTGGGACACATATATATATCAGGAAAATATTGATTATATGAAATTGGGTATATTTGGATATTGGAAATAGGCATAAAAATGAATTGTAATTAAGTTGAATTTAGAACACATGACATGAATCTGGGGTTTGGGTGAAAGGCGATTGTTAATGAATGCCTATGACACGAGGTTAGGCGCGTTTGTGGTGTAAGACTGCCCGTAACCGCCCGGCAAATCCAGCAACCACAAGCGGACGTCTAATGTGAGAGGTCAACAACAAGAACTAGAGGTGTAATGGTTTATGACACAAGGTTAGGCGCGTTTGTGGTGTAAGACTGCCCAGAACCACCCGGCAAATCCAGCAGCCACGAACGGACGTCTAATGTGAGAGGTCATACATCGTTATGGCATAATAAATAAATTAAGAAATATTAACAATAATAAGACATGTGGGTGACATGGGTATGGTTGGAGGGTTAAGTGGGTGATATAAATGACATGTAAAGCATGGCTAATGTGGAGATAACCGTTGTAAGACATGTGATGTAAACATGACTAAGGTAGAGTTAACCGTAGTAAGACATGTGTTAGACATGGAAACTGTAATAAAGGGGGGTTAAGTAGGACACGGGTGACATGTGAAACAAAAATTTAGATATGCTTAACCAAATGGGACCCGTAACGGTATCACAAATTAGTTGAATTGGATAAAGTTTAAGTAACGGGTTAAGTAAATGGAAGGGTTAAGTCAAATCTAAAATTTATGACAAGAAATGGGGAATGATAAATAACCTATTATGAATAAACTTGAATAAGGCAAGAAAGGATAATAGGTGGAAATTATAACTTATGGGACAAGATAAGTTATAGGAAACGATAAGGAAGATGAGATAACACTTAACCAATTTGACATGATATATGGGTGGGTTAAGTCAACATGAACTGATAGAGAACACTTAACCAATTTGGCATGGTACGTGGGCTGAATTGAATACGTGATTGGGGGTTAAGTCAACTTGGACACATGGGCAAACTTAACCAATATAACAGTATCAAAGCAAGGAGAAGTGGGGAATGATAAGATTAAATAATCGATAAACTTATCGTAGGGATAACAAATGAATATGACTTAAGATGTAATACAAGACTCGAAGGGTGGGACGACTTATACCATGAAATAAGTTAATCTAAGCTGGAAATGTGGGAAAACACCCGTATGCTATCATTTGATAAAGAGAATTTAAGTCATGCTTGAATTCATTGGTAAACCTTAGTTAAAAGGAACTAAGTAACAAACCTTAGTTCAAGAGAACTAAGCAACAGAAACTAAGTATCAAACCTTGGTTAAGAGAACCAAGTAATAAACCTTAGTTAAGAGAACTAAGTAAATAACGAGAAAGAGAACTAAGTTGTAAACCTTAGTTAAGAGGACTAAGTTGTAAACCTTAGTTAAGAAAATGAACGATTAAGAGAACTAAGTAGTGAACCTTAGTTAAGAGGACTAAGTAGTAAACCTTAGTTAAGAAAGCTAACGATTCAGGAAACTATGTAACGACCCGTATTCTACGCATCATAGGATCGTAGAATATTTATTTCTTTCACATACGAAGTCGTATGGTCATGTAACTTTGGGAGACGACTATAGGGGTCATTTCCCATGTTCATGATTTTTCTCGATTTTTAAATGACCATTTTGCCCCTAGTTATCACTATTTTGGCCATAACTTTTGATTGGGAAGGAATTTTGACCTGAAACCACTTCCATTGGCTCCGGATGACGGTTTCTCTTTCCGTAGAGTGGTCACATTAGCCAAACGGACTCACCGTTTGGGAGATATGGCTGAAACAAGTTTCAGATGGTGAAAAACAGCTTAATTGGGCTTAAACGGGTGATTAGCAGCTAGGCCCAAGGGGAATTTCGGGTTTAGGGGCATATAGGGGCTGATTAGGGTTAGAGAACATTTCTTTAGACATTTTCCAGCCGCCACTTTCATTCCTCTTGATCTAGCCATGGCCTCCACTCTCTAAATCTCTCTAAAACACCCAAAAATCACTTCCTAATCAAGGATTAAGGCTTAGAGGTATCAAATTAAGAAGAAAAAGCACCAAAGCAAGGTTAGGGCTGCTGTTGGGCATCAGTATTCGCCCAAATCAGAGGAGTTTCAGTTCTGAGAATTTTGTTTGTGGCCAAGGTGAGTGATAGCATCATTTTGACACTAATTACGGTTAATTAAGGGTAATTAGTGAAGATTAGCGAATTTATACGTAAATAAATTCTGGAAAAAATTCTTAAAATTCTAAAATAATGTTTTAAGGCTCTGTTAGAAATTTGGGTTAATTTCGATGTGTTTTGCTAATCGTATGCTTAAACATGATTAAGAGGGATTATAGGAAAATGTGGGGTTTTGGCCACTTTTGATCCATTATGATTCATTTAAATTGTTGTTTGTTGCTTGCGGTTGCTGTTATATGTTGCTATGACTCTTTGGTATGCTTTGTGATTGATTCCAATAGTTAGATTGGTCGAAAACGCCGTCGAGAGGTGTATAAACAATTGCTGGAAAGTTGCAGAAAACTGCAGGGTATCTAACCGGATCGGATCGGGTAGGGGATCGGATCGGGTAGGGGATCGGATCAGACATATCCGAACCGGACCGGGGCGTGGTACCTTCTGGAGCATGACGTGAAGAGGCAATAAGGAAGGCCTGATCGGATCGGAGGGACATAGCGTGGGATCGGAAGGAACAAGGAGGACTGAAGTAGAAGAAAGAGAAGCATGGATACCATATTCCGAACCGAATCGAGAGCAATACACGAACCGAACTGATGCTGACGAGACGGAGACGGAGACACTCAAGCTATGGGGTATCCGAACCGCATCGCTTCAGAACCACCGAACCGAACCAAAAGCACCGAACCGAGCCGCATGAGGGAGAAAGACCCGAACCCAGAGGATGGTGGCACTCCGAACCGAACCGGGGAACGTATCCGAACCGAACCGAGCATGGGGAACCGGACGTGTACTTTTACTACTTCGTAATGACTCTTCTGAAGACCAACTCCAATTCGACCAAACCCGAGATGCAAGGGAAGTCCAAATGAGAAGTTAGAGCTCAAGATTCAGATGGGAATCAACGAGTTCGCTTCATGGTTGGGCTTTGCTGCGGGACGCGTGTTAAGGAGTTATCGACGTCTATAGCTTTGGACCACTATGGTAGGAGGTGCGAAGGCGGATTCAGGGCCATTATGGCATCGGTAGAACCAAGGGCTATAACCAATGAAGTGGGTCATTGAAATGTTTGGTCATGACTCCAAGTGTTTGGCTTGGTCACAGCAGGGTTTCTACAAGTCGGGATTCGTCGTTACCTCAGTTTGTCTAGTGTTTCAAAGTGGTAGATGTCGTATGTTTTACGCACTGAGCGAGAGATGTGAGGATGGTTACTATGGATGATTTGCTTGCTCTCATTATGACATGCACACCCCACCCCCGTATTCTTACACTATTTATTATGGCACCTTGGAGTATTGTACGGTATGTGGTACTAACTCTTTGGTTGCAGGTCCACGTTCAGGTATGGCTTAGTATACCTGTTATTATTCTGTTTAGATGCTTATCGCTCATACCGGGCTTTATGTCTGACCCAGAGTTTTATGTCTCCTCTTATTACTCTGGGTGCTCACTCGAGCAGACTAGAGACAGGTTAGCTGGTGATGCACGAGTAGATGATCCGGAGACGAGCAGAAGGCTTCCACGTAATATATATAGTATTCTCCCTGTGTTGTTGAAGATCACTGCTTGGGCATTGTTGGTGTATCTTCTACTTCAGCTTTCTTTTGTTTAGAGACAGTAAATTTGGAAAATTGTAATAAGCTGTATTTGGATTTCCGCTGCTTTGAGATTGATGTTGGTTTTAGTTATCAGCCTATGCACTGTCTCGCCTGTTTTATGTCAAGTACATTATTATTATTATATTTTATTTCATGCGCTGTGAGACATTCTACAGGTTCTTTGATTAGTTCATTCCCTTCTTTCCTTTCTTATGACGACCGTCTTGTGCTAGTCGGGCATGTGTACAGCGCACTTTTGGAGGAAATGCAGGCTGGTGCGAGGCGGGCCGTCACACTTGGTATCAGAGCTCTAGGTTGCGTAGTTAACCTAGGGAAGTTATCAGGGAGAGATAATATACGTATACGAGAGAGCGTATTTGTGATTACTTTGGTTTTTAAAAGCTATATATATATATACTATTAGTAGTATAAGAATGAAATCGTACTGCACTAGCACCACTATGGAGTCGCTAATCATTTCCTTTTTCAGATTGACGATGAGCCGATATGTTAGAGGTACCGGTAGAGGGGCCAATAATGGGAATGCTGCTGACATGAGGACGATGTTTACTGACCTCATGAGAGAGATGCTTAGAGATGTTCAGAGGGCAGCTCCCAATGGTGGAAATGGTGGTGGTCCAATAGTGCAGGCGCCAAGAGTCGACTTCGCCAAGCTAAATAAGGATTATACTAGTCTTGGTGGGAAGTCATTCCACGGAACGGAGTCGGCTACGGACGTTCAGGATTGGTTGGATAGTTGCGAACGTATCTTCGAGGATTTGGGTATCGAGGATGCGATGAAAAGAAAGCTAGCGTCCCGTCAGCTGCAAGGGCGGGCAATGAATTGGTGGAATGCTATAAAGGCAGCTACTCCCGAAGATCAGATTACTTGGGAGCAGTTTAAGGCTCGCTTTAGTGAGAAGTTCATTCCAGCTGCTCAGAAGTCAATGTTGTTTAAGAAATTCTTGGAGCTCAAGCAGAATGGCAGGGCTGTCTCGGAGTATATTGCTGAATTTGACACTTTGTCAAAATATGGGTTATCTCTTATTGATACTGCCGAGAAAAAGAATGAGAAATTCATAACTGGTTTGGATCAGTACTTGGGGGAAAAACTTATTAACCACATCGATGAGACGTTTGAATTGATTGTGGGGAAAGCATTAAGATCGGAAAGTCTTTACCCTAAGCCGAAGACTGAGGTTGCATCCGCAGATGAGCCAAAGCCACAAGCTAGTGGTGGAGGAAAAGGTGGTTCCCAGAATAAGAGGAAGCAGAATCAGACTAAGGATGGCCAGAAGAAAAAGAATAAGCAGGATGTGGAGTGCTTCAGCTGTGGTAAGAAGGGCCACTATGCTAGTAATTGTCGGGCCAAGCCAGCGGATAGGAAGTGCTTCAACTGTGGCCAAATGGGACATCACAAGGACAAGTGTCCACAGCCCCCTAAGGAAAAGCAAATGGTGAAAGCATATGCCCTTAATGCTATTCCTTCTTCGTCGAATGCCCCAACTGCGGCGGAGAAGGGAAATAATGTCGTCATTCAAGGTATGCTTTCTGTCTATGATGTTCCTGTTAGAGTTTTGTTTGATACCGGAGCTTCCAGTTCTTTCATATCTAGTGACCTGGTAGATAGGTTGGGATTGGGGCCCGAGATTGTCGATAGACCTTTAGTAGTGACGAACCCGATTGGTGGTTCGACTAGCCTTAGCATGATTTGTCGTAATGTGGTTCTATCGAGTCATGGATGCATGTTTGTTTGTGATTGCTTTGTTTTGGGCTTTACTGGGTTTGGCATTATTTTGGGAGTAGATTGGCTCCAAAGATACGGGGTGGTGGTAGACTGTGAGGGCTTGTTGGTGACAGCTAGAGCGGATGATGGGCGGAGGATAGTGTTTGGTGGTCTACCCAGTAAGGGGGTATTGGCTAGTTTTCTAAACTCCCTCGACATTCCGCATAGTGAGTTGTCAGGTTTGCCCGTGGTTGGCCAGTATCCGGATGATTTCGAAGAAGTGACCGGACTTCCACCACACCGAGAGATTGAGTTTCGTATTGATTTGGTAAAGGATGCCAGGCCTATAGTGATGCCACTTCGTCGTATGGCACCAAGAGAGCAGCGAGAGCTCGAGGTGCAAGTCAGCGATCTTTTGAAGAAGGGATTTATCAGAAGGAGTGTTTCTGAATGGGGAGCACCAGTTGTGTTTGCTACCAAGGCGGATGGTTCCCTTCGTTTGTGTGTAGACTACCGCGAGTTGAATAAAGTGACGAGGAAGAATAAGTATCCTCTACCGCGGATAGATGATTTGTTCGATCAGTTGAGTGGCGCGAGAATATTTTCTCAGTTGGACCTCGCGACAGGTTTTCATCAGCTTAGAGTGGAAGCTGAGAGTATAGCTAAAACGGCATTTCAGACGCCGTCTGGATTTTATGAGTGGTTGGTTATGCCATTTGGGCTGACCAATGCCCCAGCATATTTTGTGGATCTTATGAATAGGGTATTCGGGGATCAGTTGAATAAGTTTTTCCTTGTGTTCGTTGATGATATTTTGGTCTATTCGAGGACAGAGGGAGAACACAAGGAACATTTAAGAGTAGCGATGGAGGTGTTAAGAAAAAACCAATTGAAAGCAAAGTTTTCTAAGTGTCACTTCTGGAAGAGGGAAGTGAGGTTCTTGGGCCATGTTGTATCAGAGAATGGTATTGCCGTGGACCCGGCGAAGGTGGCTACGGTACAGGATTGGCCTACGCCCAAGAATGCAACAGATGTAAGGAGTTTCTTGGGGTTAGCGGGATATTATCGTAAGTTTATCCAAAGTTTCTCCAAGATAGCAGCACCATTGACCCAGTTGACCAAGAAGAACCAAGCTTTTGTCTGGGATGAAAGGTGCGAAAATGCATTTAAGAATCTAAAGGACAAGTTGACAAGCGCACCAGTGTTAGTCATTCCTAAGGGGGATGAAGAGATGACGGTATACACGGATGCCTGTGGTACCGGACTGGGTGCTGTATTGATGCAAGGCGGTAGGGTTGTAGCTTACGCAAGTCGGCAGTTGAAACCGCACGAGAGAAGATACCCTACCCATGATTTAGAATTGGCAGCGATCGTGTTCGCATTAAAGATGTGGAGACACTATCTCTTGGGAGAAAGATTTGAGCTGTTTACAGATCATAAGTCGTTGAAGTATCTATTCTCCCAGAAGGATTTAAATCTCCGTCAGCAGAGATGGTTAGAGTTCTTAGCTTCTTATGATTTTTACATCGCATATACACCAGGAAAGGGCAATGTGGTGGCTGATGCATTGAGTAGAAGACATGCCAGCTTAGGGGCTATGTTCCATGAATGGAAGCAACTGGAGTTTATCGCGGGGTTTGATTTCAGACCAAAGTGTGAATTGGATCCAGAAATGTTAGCAAGTTTGACGATCAGACCCACTTTGATAGAACGGATCAGCTCTAGTCAGAGGGACGATCCTAACCTATTGGAAATCATCTCCAAGTTAGAGATGGGTATCGATGAGGAGATGAACAAGTATGGGCTTGATCGAGATAGATGGCTTAGAAAGAATGGAAAGCTTGTTGTACCCAATGTCAATGGATTGAGGGATGAAGTGCTTAGAGAATGTCATCACTCAAAGCTGACTATACACCCCGGTGGTAATAAGATGTATAGAGACATGAAACAGACTTACTACTGGGAAGGAATGAAAAGAGACGTTGGGAAGTTTATATCCAAATGCATGAATTGCCAGCTAGTTAAAGCCGAGCAAAAGAAGCCTAGTGGGCTGTTACAACCATTAGAAATTCCCGAATGGAAATGGGAGCAAGTCCCGATGGATTTCATCGGTGGTTTACCAAGGACTAGATCGGGACATGACAGCATTTGGGTAATTGTGGATCGACTGACTAAAAGTGCAAGGTTTATACCGGTCAAATCGACCAGAATGGCAGCTAAGTTAGCAGAATTATATATGAAGTGGATAGTGAGATTTCATGGAGTACCTAAAAGCATTGTGAGCGACCGAGACCCGTTGTTCACTAGTGGGTTTTGGAAGAGCTTACAAGAGGCTCTAGGGTCAGAGCTACATCTCAGTACCGCATATCATCCTCAGACCGACGGTCAGACAGAGAGGGTGAATCGTATTTTGGAAGACCTCTTGAGAGCATGTATATTGGATTTTGGTGGATCGTGGGATGACCATTTGCATCTAGTAGAGTTTGCATATAATAATAGCTACCAATCCAGTATCGGTATGGCTCCATTTGAAGCTTTGTATGGAAGACCGTGCAACTCACCATCATGTTGGATAGAGACTGGCGAGAAGTTTATGCTTGGACCGGATGTGGTGAGGGAAACTTCAGATAAGATTAAGATCATTCAGCAACGAATGAAGGCTGCCCAAGATAAGCAGAAGAGTTATGCTGATAAGAGGAGAAAAGACTTAAAATTCTCCGTTGGCGACTTGGTGTTTGTCAAGATTTCTCCGTTGAAGAGCGTAATACGATTTGGCAGGAGAGGCAAGTTGGCACCAAGATTTGTTGGCCCGTTCCCTGTTCTCGAACTAGTCGGGAATTTGGCATATAGAATTGACTTACCGGAGAAGATGGCGGGAGCTCATAACGTATTTCATGTTTCCCAACTAAGGAAGTTCGTTCACGACTCAGATATGACTATCTCACCTGATCAGTTAGAGGACTTCGAAGTAGAACCCGAGGCGGTTGGGAACCGCAAGCCGGCCCGTATTGTCGCACACGACATGAAGCAACTTCGAAGGAAGTCGGTGAAGCTAGTCAAGGTACAGTGGAGCGAAGACGAGAATGATTGTACTTGGGAAACAGAGGAGGACATAAGGAAGAAGTATCCAGAACTCTTTGTCTGGTAAGATTTTATTAGCGATTTAGTTTTCCGCATGCTAGGATAGACTTGTTTGCTTTCTTTGCATGTTTGATTGTTGTATGTGGTTGTTAGGCATGCGGGATCCTGTGTATGTTTTGGGTTAAGGAATTTCGGGGGCGAAATTTCTTAAGGGGGGAGAGTGTAACGACCCGTATTCTACGCATCATAGGATCGTAGAATATTTATTTCTTTCACATATGAAGTCGTATGGTCATGTAACTTTGGGAGACGACTATAGGGGTCATTTCCCATGTTCATGATTTTTCTCGATTTTTAAATGACCATTTTGCCCCTAGTTATCACTGTTTTGGCTATAACTTTTGACTGGGAAGGAATTTTGACCTGAAACCACTTCCATTGGCTCCGGATGACGGTTTCTCTTTCCGTAGAGTGGTCACATTAGCCAAACGGACTCACCGTTTGGGAGATATGGCTGAAACAAGTTTCAGATGGTGAAAAACAGCTTAATTGGGCTTAAACGGGTGATTAGCAGCTAGGCCCAAGGGGAATTTCGGGTTTAGGGGCATATAGGGGCTGATTAGGGTTAGAGAACATTTCTTTAGACATTTTCCAGCCGCCACTTTCATTCCTCTTGATCTAGCCATGGCCTCCACTCTCTAAATCTCTCTAAAACACCCAAAAATCACTTCCTAATCAAGGATTAAGGCTTAGAGGTATCAAATTAAGAAGAAAAAGCACCAAAGCAAGGTTAGGGCTGCTGTTGGGCATCAGTATTCTCCCAAATCAGAGGAGTTTCAGTTCTGAGAATTTTGTTTGTGGCCAAGGTGAGTGATAGCATCATTTTGACACTAATTACGGTTAATTAAGGGTAATTAGTGAAGATTAGCGAATTTATACGTAAATAAATTCTGGAAAAAATTCTTAAAATTCTAAAATAATGTTTTAAGGCTCTGTTAGAAATTTGGGTTAATTTCGATGTGTTTTGCTAATCGTATGCTTAAACATGATTAAGAGGGATTATAGGAAAATGTGGGGTTTTGGCCACTTTTGATCCATTATGATTCATTTAAATTGTTGTTTGTTGCTTGCGGTTGCTGTTATATGTTGCTATGACTCTTTGGTATGCTTTGTGATTGATTCCAATAGTTAGATTGGTCGAAAACGCCGTCGAGAGGTGTATAAACAATTGCTGGAAAGTTGCAGAAAACTGCAGGGTATCTAACCGGATCGGATCGGGTAGGGGATCGGATCGGGTAGGGGATCGGATCGGACATATCCGAACCGGACCGGGGCGTGGTACCTTCTGGAGCATGACGTGAAGAGGCAATAAGGAAGGCCTGATCGGATCGGAGGGACATAGCGTGGGATCGGAAGGAACAAGGAGGACTGAAGTAGAAGAAAGAGAAGCATGGATACCATATTCCGAACCGAATCGAGAGCAATACACGAACCGAACTGATGCCGACGAGACGGAGACGGAGACACTCAAGCTATGGGGTATCCGAACCGCATCGCTTCAGAACCACCGAACCAAACCAAAAGCACCGAACCGAGCCGCATGAGGGAGAAAGACCCGAACCCAGAGGATGGTGGCACTCCGAACCGAACCGGGGAACGTATCCGAACCGAACCGAGCATGGGGAACCGGACGTGTACTTTTACTACTTCGTAATGACTCTTCTGAAGACCAACTCCAATTCGACCAAACCCGAGATGCAAGGGAAGTCCAAATGAGAAGTTAGAGCTCAAGATTCAGATGGGAATCAACGAGTTCGCTTCATGGTTGGGCTTTGCTGCGGGACGCGTGTTAAGGAGTTATCGACGTCTATAGCTTTGGACCACTATGGTAGGAGGTGCGAAGGCGGATTCAGGGCCATTATGGCATCGGTAGAACCAAGGGCTATGACCAATGAAGTGGGTCATTGAAATGTTTGGTCATGACTCCAAGTGTTTGGCTTGGTCACAGCAGGGTTTCTACAAGTTGGGATTCGTCGTTACCTCAGTTTGTCTAGTGTTTCAAAGTGGTAGATGTCGTATGTTTTACGCACTGAGCGAGAGATGTGAGGATGGTTGCTATGGATGATTTGCTTGCTCTCATTATGACATGCACACCCCACCCCCGTATTCTTACACTATTTATTATGGCACCTTGGAGTATTGTACGGTATGTGGTACTAACTCTTTGGTTGCAGGTCCAGGTTCAGGTATGGCTTAGTATACCTGTTATTATTCTGTTTAGATGCTTATCGCTCATACCAGGCTTTATGTCTGACCCAGAGTTTTATGTCTTCTCTTATTACTCTGGGTGCTCACTCGAGCAGACTAGAGACAGGTTAGCTGGTGATGCACGAGTAGATGATCCGGAGACGAGCAGAAGGCTTCCACGTAATATATATAGTATTCTCCCTGTGTTGTTGAAGATCACTGCTTGGGCATTGTTGGTGTATCTTCTACTTCAGCTTTCTTTTGTTTAGAGACAGTAAATTTGGAAAATTGTAATAAGCTGTATTTGGATTTCCGCTGCTTTGAGATTGATGTTGGTTTTAGTTATCAGCTTATGCACTGTCTCGCCTGTTTTATGTCAAGTACATTATTATTATTATATTTTATTTCATGCGCTGTGAGACATTCTACAGGTTCTTTGATTAGTTCATTCCCTTCTTTCCTTTCTTATGACGACCGTCTTGTGCTAGTCGGGCATGTGTACAGCGCACTTTTGGAGGAAATGCAGGCTGGTGCGAGGCGGGCCGTCACAAACTAAGTAGTAAACCTTAGTTAAGAGAACTACGTAGTAAACCTTAGTTAAGAGAACTAAGTAGTAAACCTTAGTCGAGAAAGCCAATTAGAACACGAGGAGGTGCGAACGTCCATCTGATCATGATGAAGGCTCCAACGAACTGGGTTACGAAGCACGCGGCTTCGAGGGAACGTGAGGGTACTCTTGGTATCCCTCTGTGAGGTTGCAAATGATCCTCCTGGGCTCACAGAGGTTAAGGTCTGCGTTAGAAGAGCTAAGGGTATGCCTCGGTTGCAATATAAGAAACCTAAAGACCAGGATGGACCCGCATGAGGCGGCTATATCTTGTTTAGCCCTGTGATAGCACATCGTCGTCTACCTACCATCTTGAGTCAATGGAGTACGTGAAGCGGAAAGGCGGAGAACTCCAACATACCATAGACTTGCTATCTAGTTATGGGTGAGGGTTGGGCCAATAGGTTTGTGGGGCATAGGGAGGCCTGCGTATAGTTCTCATTCTTGATTCTCTTAGGTGTCTTTCAATAGTTGAGGGAGGGGTCAAGTGGGACCATAGCCACACACAGATAAATACAGACCTTAGCATCTGCATCGGCAGATAACTTAAAGCTCCCGACCGAGTTCCGTGTTTCTTGATTAGCCCTGCCACGGGACTCGGGCCGCACATATAGAGGACATGTGCAACTAGGCATTGATAACGATTCATGACACATACGTAGGGAATGTCTAGGAACATATATCGCTCTGGGTATTGTGTCCTAGACTAGGAGCATCGTTCGATAGGTAGCATAATCCCTAGTTGGACCTAGGTCGCGTAAACCCTGAATCCGAGAAGTGTTCAATAGGTAGCATAAACCCCAGTGACCCTGGGTAGCGTAAATCCTGATTGAATCTTGGAGTCGCTCGGTAGTAAACCTTAGACTAAATCTAGATGATACACAGAATCTCGAAAGATTGAGAGTGGCAGTCCAAACGATTTCGAGAATGGTGGCACTACACTAAAGTAGTATAGATTTACATGATGAAGCCCGTACGACATACGGCAAGGGACTGTATATATACATGGAAAGGATTAGACGAGTTGGGGGTATCTACATATATGTTGTATTAGGTTAACCTACTAGTGGGACATGAGTATAGCCTAGAGAGCTAATATCGCGAATAACCTAATAAGTAAGAAAATATAACTGAACGGTATATGTAGAATTATGCAGAAGTTTATTCTAAGTCCAGTCACACAGAACTTATGTTCTGACATCCTCCTCATTACATACTTCTAGGTTAGGTTCATGACAGAGATGGTATAGCTTTGGATACTGGTTTAGCAGTATTGTTAATAAGGTGAAGCAATATTTGAATATTATACTTTATTTCCTTCCGCTGTGAGATGCTTTACGAACTTTGATGTGTTTCTTAATCTCTGTCTTTTTCTACAGGATACCAGAGTACCCAACTCGGGTTTCGATAGATAGAATTTGAAAATTTCGGTCTGTCAAAATCCGGGTTGTCACATCTGGTATCAGAGCTTCGGTTTAGTGATCTTAGGGAGATAATGGGTGAACATATTTGTATTTTCTAAAATATAAATATGATATATATATATAAACCTAAATCCATATAGTAGCCCACTAGACATGAAAAGAGTTGGGATATCTAGTTTGTACACTCAAGGAATGAACATAGGAATTTGGAAACCATTAGGTGGTTGGGAAAGTGTATAATATGACTTGAAGCTAGAGAAAGAAAAGTATCCCATAGGATGGAAACTGAAATATTAGTATTTCAGATTAGTGGGTTTAGGAATGAAACCTTATAAACTAGAAAAGGTTGAAATATGAAAAATGGATTAGGTATATATATAGTTAAGAGGATTGAATTCGTGAAAGTGCCTAAGAAAGTCTAGTTGAGTTGAAGACCCGCTTTGAGTCTAACCCAATGATAAACTTTTAAGAACTTGAATTTTGTAAAAGGATTTGTGCTATTTTCCAAGATTTAATCTTAAAAGTATTTTGATAAATGCATGTTGGGTTTTAAAGTAAAGTGGGGTATATTGTGTAAAATAATGATTTCTTGTTTTAAAAGAATTCTCTCATTAAAAAGGTGCATAATATAGAGCATATATAGCTCGCTAGTTTTCATATTATAGTATATGAAAGGATTGAAAAGAAAGTGTTGTGTTTTGTAAAAGAAATTCTATTCTATTAATAATAAAATCTGATTATTGTTTTAAAAAGAAATTTTTGTTGGGTGAACAAAATAA
The DNA here is from genome assembly GCA_030737875.1 of Allium sativum. Taxonomy (NCBI): domain Eukaryota; kingdom Viridiplantae; phylum Streptophyta; class Magnoliopsida; order Asparagales; family Amaryllidaceae; genus Allium; species Allium sativum. The sequence goes on from CM060923.1 coordinate 170,768,332, forward strand.
GCGGTAGAGTGTAGGAATAGAATAGATGTCTGCACCTTATAGCGAGTAGTTAAATTAACAATTGTAAATAGGAACATTGTAACCTCGATAGTTGTCCTTGTCTACTTTAGTTTCGTGATTTGAAGAAAATATTTTGCATTTTATTTTGTGACATGTTTTTTTTTGGTTTGGCAAAAGCAAGTTTTTGAGAAAAGAATAAAAGTTTTACCACTTTTCGTTTTTGGAAGGAGAATGTAATAAAAAGAAAGAAGGCCAAACCCTGTTTTAAAAATGGAGTAGTTAAGGATTAAGGCCTAGAAAGAACGCGATAAAGTTAAAGCTATTAGAACCAACTGGGGATTGGTTGAGTTGAGTAATTCTCTGAGTGTCAATCTGATGTTGATTTCGGTCTTCGGGGTTGATACTTAGGGAATTATTTTCTTGCCAATTTACATTCAGGGATTAGATAATATTGAACTAATGGTCGTAGAATGCATAAGCATTGAGAAACCTAGGTTTGTTGCTTGAGAAAGAGAAAAAGGATTGTTGTTTGAAAGAGAAGTATAGGCTAGTAATACACAGCATGGACTAGTGGTGACTACTAGGTAGTGAAGGGCAAGCAAGTGTATAGATCCTGTTGAGTGGACTTGTGACATAAGTCCTAAGATTCTTGGCCCATAGTAGTAGCTGTGTAGGATGCTGTTTGAGTTGAAAACGAAAAGGCTTATTTGAAACTAATAAACTTAAGTAATTTGATTAATCAAATAAGCTAAGAAAGAAACTAGCCTAACTAAAAGAAAACAACAGAATCAATCAAGCAGCAAAACGAGACGGGAAAAGAAAATGGAAATCTTAAGAAAAAGATGAACAAATATGAAAATTTTCCAAGATAAGTGGAAAAAGAGAAGAAATTTTCTTATGTGATTGTGCTTGGATAGGAGAATAGGAAATCTTCATAGAATAGTCATATAAAAATCCAAATACGATTAGAAAAGAAAAATGGAGGATGTGAATTTTTCCGTTTTATACCTTTTCGTAACATAAGAAATCGAATTTGGAAAATTAGATTTTTCTAAATTTCGAATTTAATGATGGATGGTAGGGTTTTGGATGCGACAATTGGGTGAACTATGCTCTTATTCTATAAGGGTATGGGAAAACTTGGATGAAAAGTATTTTGATTTTTCAAGAATACTGCATTCATATAGAACTGCAAGTATATTTAGAATGTGAGCATCATGTTTTGAAAGAGTTTTTAAAGTTTGCATATATACAGGCGGATCCAAATTAGGCATACATACTTTACTATGATGTATCTCACTTTGCACATGTGCACAATGTTTGCAACAATTGGATGCACACTTGATGGATGGATATTGTTACCTATTTTACCCTTATCGAATTTCGAGGACGAAATTCTTTAAGGGTGGGAGAATGTAACACCCTGCATTTTTAATAGAATTAAAAATGTACATAAATGTGTATATACATAGCTAGGTAAATAATGGTGATGTACAATGAAAATTTATTAATATATGGAAGAGAAGGAAAAATTAATTCAATAACAGTGTACGTAACAGAGAAGACAATAAAATAAGGATACTTAATTTAAATATCATGAATTAAGTAAAACGGACATCACCATTGCGTTCGTCTCGGAATTCTGCTTGAAACAGAGTCTGAGTTTTCGAAAATTGGACTCCGTATGAAAGAGTTATGGCCTTCAGAAGATTCAACAAAAATTCAGAATTTACATAGGAAAATACCCAGGCAGGTCGACCTAGGGGTCGACCTCCCCCTGATTTTTCCAGATCTGGGCAGTGACGATTTTTGGTGTGCTGGACAGACCGGATGGCTTCTAGGGCGATCTAATGGCTCTAAAACACTCTCTACACCTATAAAATAACGCTTAGACCTGACCTAATTCATAAACAATTCCTTCTGACGCCTCCATGCCGCCAAACTTCAACCAAACATGGCCGCCGCCCCAAAACCCTAAACTAAATTGCAAGTTCTTCATCAACTTTGGAGTTTAATCAAATCAAGAAGCAAAATTCTTCATCAACGATTCAAGCTCTTCACCAACAATCAAATAAGAAGATTAAATCAGTGTTCGACATCAACAAAACGTTTATTTTCCCCAATCCAGTCAAGGTGAGTGGAATTATAATAAATTTGTTGTATAATAGTATTATTATCGTTCATCATCCCCCAGTTATTAAGTTAATGCAAGATTCATGATTAATAATTGCTCTTTTATTCTCCTTTCCATTTTTATTTTTGGAGCTAGGTTATCTCGAACCTAGATGAAATCTTATTATACAATACGCACGATTGGAATATGGGAATATTAGGCGTAATCTATTTTATGCGATCGAGGAATATAATCTGTAATTTTGGGGTTTGTGGCATAACAATTGTTATTGCATATATTGGGCATAATCTATTTTATGCAGTCGAGGAATATAATCTATAATGTTGAATTTATGTAAGTTTGACATAATTGTCATTGGATATGGAATTGGTGTAATTTAATATTAACAACATGTAATTGGATAACATGGGTTGGTGAAATTTATTTGTGACTTGGAAAATAATCCTAGAGGGTGAATTAGATTATATGCATGAACGTGGGAATGTTGGGACATATATATATCGGGAAAATATCGATTATATGAAATTGGGTATAATTGGATATTGGAAATAGGCATAAAAATGAATTGTAATTAAGTTGAATTTAGAACACATGACATGAATTTGGGGTTTGGGTGAAAGACGATTGTTAATGAATGCCTATGACATGAGGTTAGGCACATTCGTGGTGTAAGGCTGCCCGGAACCGCCCGGCAAATCCAGCAACCACAAGCGGACGTCTAATGTGAGAGGTCAACGGCAAGAACTAGAGGCGTAACGGTTTATGACACGAGGTTAGGTGCTTTTGTGGTGTAAGACTGCCCGGAACCGCCCGGCAAATCGAGCAGCCACGAAAGAACGTCTAATGTGAGAGGTCATACATCGTTATGGCATAATAAATAAATTAAGAAATACTAACCATAATAAGACATATGGGTGACATGCGTATGGTTAGAGGGTTAAGTGGGTGATATAAATGACATATAAAGCATGACTAATGTGGACTTAACCGTTGTAAGACATGTGATGTAAAACATGACTAAGGTATATTTAACCGTAGTAAGACATGTGTAAGACATGGAAACTATAATAAAGGGGGGTTAAGTGGGACACGGGTGACATGTGAAACAAAAATTTAGATATGCTTAACTAAATGGGACCTGTAATGGTATCACAAATTACTTGAATTGGGTAAAGTTTAAGTAACGGGTAAAGTCAAATCTAAAATTTATGATAAGAAATGGGGAATGATAAATAACCTATTGTGAATAAACTTGAATAAGGCAAGAAAGGATAATAGGTGGAAATTATAACTTATGGGACAAGATAAGTTATAGGAAACAATAAGGAAGATGAGATAACACTTAACCAATTTGACATGATATATGGGTGGGTTAAGTCCATATGAACTGATAGAGAACACTTAACCAATTTGGCATGGTACGTGGGCTGAATTGAATACGTGATTGGGGGTTAAGTCAACTTGGACACATGGGCAAACTTAACCAATATAACAGTATCAAAGCAAGGAGAAGCGGGGAATGATAAGATTAAATAATCGATGAACTTATCCTAGGGATACCAAATGAATATGACTTAAGATGTAATAATACAAGACTTTAAGGGTGGGACGACTTATACCATGAAATAAGTTAATCTAAGCTGGAAATGTGGGAAAACACCCGTACGCTATCATTTGATTAAGAGAACTTAAGTCATGCTTGAATTCATTGGTAAACCTTAGTTAAAAGGAACTAAGTAACAAACCTTAGTTAAAGAGAACTAAGCAACAGAAACTAAGTATCAAACTTTGGTTAAGAGAACCAAGTAATAAACCTTAGTTAAGAGAACTAAGTAAATAAAGAGGAAGAAAACTAAGTAGTAAACCTTAGTTAAGAGGACTAAGTTGTAAACCTTAGTTAAGAAAACGAACGATTAAGAGAACTAAGTTGTGAACCTTAGTTAAGAGGACTAAGTAGTAAACCTTAGTTAAGAAAGCTAACGATTCAGGAAACTAAGTAGTCAACCTTAGTTAAGAGAACTAAGTAGTAAACCTTAGTCGAGAAAGCCAAGTAGAACACGAGGAGGAGAGAACGCCCATCTGATCATGAAGAAGGCTCCAACGAACTGGGTTACGAAGCACGCGACTTCGAGGGAACGTGAGGGTACTCTTGGTATCCCACTGTGAGGTTGCAGATGATCCTCCTGGGCTCACAGAGGTTAAGGTCTGCGTTAGAAGAGCCAAGGGTATGCCTTGGTTGCAATATAAGCAACCTAAAGACTAGGATGGACTAGTGTGATGCGGCGATATCTTGTTTAGCCCTGTGATAGCACGTCGTCGTCTACCTACCATCTTGAGTCAATCGAGTACGTGAAGCAGAAAGGCGGAGAACTCCAACAGAACATATACTTGCTATCTAGTTATGGGTGAGGGTTGGGCCAATAGGTTTGTGGGGGTATAGGGAGGCCTGCGTACAGTTCTCATTCTTGATTTCTTGGGTGCCTTTCATTAGTTGAGGGAGGGGTCAAGTGGGACCATAGCCACACACAGATAAAAACAGACCTTAGCATCTGCATCGGCAGATAACTTAAAGCTCCCGACCAAGTTCCGTGTTTCTTGATTAGCCCTGCTGTAACAACCCGTAAAATGCGAGCCAGATTGAAATTTTTATTTTGGCCATTTTAGCGAATTTTGAATATTTAAAATAGATTATTTTAAATAATATCGACGAGAAATTTATTTTGAATATAATTCGAACGTATATATTATACGCGTCGTCGTTAGAATATAAATATTTATATAAATATAAATAGAATTGAAAATGGCGCGGTAGTTCGATAATTCGATTTCAAACTTCAATTGAATGTACCGGGTGCAAAACAATCCGGATTTTAGTGAAACCAAAAATAATGGAATCTAATAGTGAATATCTTTCCAACGAATCCGGAAGATCAAAATTTCGTAGCAAGAATCAAAAGATATGTCCAGTTCAGAATTCTGAATAGTCGCTATGGAATTCAGGCCCTTAAAAATGGACATTATGCAAACGACCTCGGATTTCGACGAAACCAGTTTTGTTGGGTCCGTGATGTTGAAATATTGCTAGGTTTCAAATTTCATAATTTTTCGAATCAATATGTGAGCGTGGTAAAGGAAAACGCGTTTGACCAGTTTCAGTTGATTTTAATCGACTGGAAAATGGCCATTTTTCTAACAGCCTCAGAATTCGACGAAACTAGTTTTGTTAGGACCGTATCGTCAATACGAAGCTAGAAAATATTTTTCTGGAATTTTTCTAGTTAGTATGTGACCCCGGTAATTTGAAATGTACGTTTAAAATTCAATATAGTGATTTAAATGTAAATTCAACGGAAACTTATCGAGACGGCCGAGTCAGCTTACGATACATATCCCATTGTGTTCGGAATGGGGGTATTTGGCTAGGGGCGACATTCGTTGGGTTTGATGTGGAGTTCGTATCGATAATTATACATTTTTGATATGAAGAGAAGAAAATTTAATAAATAAAATAATATAAATATATAAATATATATATTCATTCCCTCCCCTTTTCCCTCATTCTGGTCAACGCCTAATTACTAAAGGAAAAACCCGACATCTTCAGTCGTCCCTCCCCCTTCAACGCGCCGCTCTGACCAAAGCTCCTCCAGCCACCGCCGGCGACGATGGCCACGCCCCCGCTTCCCTCCTCCGCCCTCCTTCCCCTCTTCTCTTCCACCGACGAACGCCCCAAATCCCCAATCGGAGTCCTCCCTCCGTCGCACAAATCCGCCACCTACTGGAGGAGCGCAGCCACCGTAGGTCATCCCCTGCCGCCGACATCGACACCCCCCCCCTCTCCTTTGCAACAAGGTAAGTATTTTTATTTTGTTTTTATATTTTTTTTTCTTTTCTGAATACAGATTCTGATTTTTATATAAAAATATAAACTGATTTGTTTTAAGGAAAAAATAAAACTGAAATTTAAAAAAAATTTAAAACTGAATTGAAATTTAAAAGGTTAAAACTGAAAAGATTTTAAAACTGAAATTTAAAAAGATTTTAAAACTGAAATTTGAAAAGATTTTAAAACTGAAATTTAAAAAGATTTTAAAACTGAAATTTGAAAAGATTTTAAAACTGAAATTTAAAAAGATTTTAAAACTGAAATTTAAAAAGATTTTAAAACTGAATTGAAATTTAAAAGAGGTTAAAACTGAATTGATATTTAAAAGGTTAAAACTGAATTGATTTTAAAAGGTTTTAAAAGATTTGAATTTTGAAAGGTAAAAGATTTAAACTTTAAAAAGTAAAAGAAAAGATTGGATCTTTAAAAAGGAAAAGGCGGAATCTATATTTATAAAAATATGATTTTTATATAGTGAACATCGAGTTAAAAATGTGATTTTTATATATTGAACTTCGAGTTAAAAATGTGATTTTTATATATTGAACTTCGAGTTAAAAATGTGATTTTTGAGTTAAAAATGTGATTTTTATATATTGAACTTCGAGTTAAAAATGTGATTTTTATATATTGAACTTCGAGTTAAAAATGTGATTTTTATATATTGAACTTCGAGTTAAAAATGTGATTTTTATATATTGAACTTCGAGTTAAAAATTCGATTTTTATATATTGAATGGCGAAGTAAAAAAATTCGATTTTTATATATATAGTGGCCTTGGGCAACGAAGGTGGCAAAAAGGCGAAACGACGAAGACTTCTGCAATAGAAGTGCCGTGGAGCTAGGATAGCTATATGTGAGAATTTCTCACCTTTCAAATTTATTTTCTAGTTATATATATATACTAGGATGCAGACGGTGCTTATTAGAAGCACCCGACACCCGTCCACATACCATGGACTTGTTTGTTTGGTTGTGTAGTTGGTTAGATTATTTGATTTGGATTTGATTGATTGGTTGAATTGGAAATTGATTAAAATTGATATGTGAATGGCGTGGGCCTTCACTAGACCGGGGATAAGGCTAGGCCTTGTCCCGTTTCTAGTATCGTGCCGTTATGCCGCCGAAATTTTCTAAAACATGTTAGAAAAATAAAAATATCATTTTATTGAATAAATGAATTGAATAGAAATTCATAGGTTGAAATAAAATGTTTTATCGTTAAAAATATAATTTTTAACGTGAATATGAAAATAGTGAAGTGAATAAATAAATATTCATTTACAAACCAGATGGTTTGTTTATGTACACTTATTTGAATGACATTGATTGGGACGATAAATTTTACACATCGCCCAACTGCACAACTAAAATCTGTGTTTGATTGTTTGAAACCCCACACGGGTGTTGGGATGAAATATGAATTTCACTCATCCTGATTGATTAAATATGTCGATCGATTGATTGACAGGCTGTTATAAGCGTTGAATATCTATATTTGATGCTTATACAGTGTAGTGCACTTTGGTTGATGGTTGATTATTTTCAATGTTATTATATACATGTGTTGTATGAAAATCCATATAATTAATTTTATATGGTAATTGATTGGGCCTCATTCCAATCGTAAAAATAAAGAATATTTTGATAATAACAAATATTTTGATAATAGGAAATATTTGAAATAGAATATTTGAAAATAGAAATTTATGAAGCCGTGTTGATTAGATTGACGCCATTTTGACGTAAACGATATTTATATCGATTTTATTCATTTTAAAATGAATATTGAAAAGTAATCTCGAAATCGAATTTTTCGAAATGAATTGAATTGAAAACGATTTCGAAATGAATTGAATTGAAAACGATTTCGAAATGAATTGAATTGAAAACGATTTCGAAATGAAATGAATTGAAAACGATTTCGAAATGAATTGAATTGAAAACGATTTCGAAATGAATTGAATTGAAAACGATTTCGAAATGAATTGAATTGAAAACGAATTCGAATTGAATTGAAAGTGAATTGAAATGAATTCAAATTGAATTGAAATTTGAATTAAATAGAAATGAGTTTTGAAACGAATCTATAAAGAAGAATTCAATTTTGCTTTGAATTGAAATGGAAGTTGAAATGGATTTTTGAAACGAATTCAAAACTATTTATATAATTCGTTTTAAATAGAAATCGACGATATATATATTATATATATTATATATATAATATAATGGCCTGAATAGAACGCGCCGCGCTGCGGCAGTTCGTGAATTTCGACCATTTATTTCAAACGGACATTACGGGAGATCCGACCGTCGGATTCTCCTAAAACCGGAACCGTTGGGTTCGTATCGAAAAGAGCTTTCTAGCGAATGTTAGAAATTTGAAATCTAACGGTTGGATTTGGAATTATGTCCAAATCAAATTTGAAAAAGGTCGCTGTAAGTGCAGTTCGATGGCCATTGATGGAAATCGACTGTACGGGCTTTGATAAAATTATTAAAAATAGCAATAATTTGTGTAAAATCATAAGAAATGATTTGTGAAGATTTGGGATGAAAAACTCCATATTTGAAAAGATAAAAATAGATTTTTATCGAAATGAACTAGTTTTGAACTAAAATTATAATTCTATTTATTTTTAAATAAATAAATTGAATTTGAAAAGGGTTTTAAAAATAACCAAAATTTCCAATGATTGCATTGGAGTGGATTTGAATCGAAATTGTCTTCGGAATATTTCGATGTTGGAATTCGTGATTATACAGACGTTGTTATGGGAAATTTGAAAGATATATATTTATATCGTTATTTCCAATACGACATTTGTTAATCGTAGAATTTGATATTGAATATAAGCCGGGATATTTTCTATTCAGAGCCTTGTATTTAATATCAAATGTGATTTGGGTTTGTCGTGAATGATGTCTTCACTAACACTGTTCTTGAACCCAGTTGAGAAAAGATTAAATCTTTTTATCTAGATTTAATGAAGTGTACCAATTAAATAATATTTAATTGGAATTGAATCGATATTGATTTTTGGGTTTATCGTGGACAGTGTTTTAAATAACACTCGTTCTTTAACCCGATCATTGATGAAATGTGATTTTGGGTTGTCTTGAACGGTATCTTCAATAATACAGTTCTTAGACCTAAAGGAGTTAAGAAAATCAGAAACTAACTGGAGATTAGTTAAGTGGAATAGTTTCCGAGGTATTGATCTGATGTTGGTTTCGGCCTTCGGGATTCATACTTAGGGAATTGCTCACTTACTAATTTACAATTAGGGACTGATTGAAATGTGATGTGATTTTGGGTTTATCGTGAACCGTGTTTTAAATGACACTGATTCTTTAACCCAGTCACAGATTAAAACTAAGTGGAGTTTTAATGAATCTTTAATTAGATTGAAATAATCGAAATGGAGTATCACCAGTTTTGCTCCAGGCGATAGATAAATCTTTAATTAGATTTGAACGTGAAATGGTAATTGAATTTACCGATAGCACCGTGGTGTTAGATATGAAGTATAACCAGTTTTACTTCATGGGGTGAATAGGTTGGGATTGGGAAATTAAAACCAATGATTACTTCGGTAAGGTTCGTTAATCCCGACTAGTTTGAATTGATATTCAGAAATAGATTAAAGAATAAATTCAAGGAATTTATCTTGGATAAAATTAATGGGAACTTTTCCCTATGAATGTGAAATTTAGAAACTAACTGTCGGTTAGCCAAGCAGAATGGTTTTCTGGATATTGATCTGATGTTGGTTTCGGCCTTCGGGGTTAATATTTGGGGAATTATTCTCTTGATTAATTTATGGTTAGTGACTGATGAATTGGAATGAGGCGTATGTTGTGTTTGTGTAACACTTATTTAAAATATACGCGAGTTATTCGGAAAGACCGGGTTTATCCCATTCTGAATAACTGATACGACGATAAGTCGAAGATGAAGACGATGGTCGAAGACCGGAGGTCTTCACGTCGTTTGGGTGATAACTGATGATCTTGATTGGGCTGTACACCCAAGAAGATGGAAACAGTTGGTGATCGTCCAGACGTACTTGGAGATCGATGGATATGCGAGGTACTAGGTGCCTCCGGATTCGTTCAGACCCAGAACAAACTTGTAAATGGACTGTGTGTCTGACATTGGATTTTAGTCCGTGTGATTGATCTCTATTAAATATATATCTGTTTGGCGGCGGAGAATTTATTCTCTTGCTTAACGCCCTTCTCTGAGACGTACGAGCTCAGGGGTTATATATTGATGGATATCAAACGCATGGAGTGAATTGCCTGTGTGGCATGCCTAAGTGGCAATTGATCGAGGCTTCTGTTGAAAAGCAAAGTCTTGTGGTGATGATCAAAGCACGGCCTTCGTGGCGTAGCTTTGTGTAACGTTTGCTTCGCGAGTTTCGCACCCCGGTTGTGAACCAAAAACGGGAGAGGACCTCAGGGAGGGCATGCGTTTCTTTCTAGTTAGAAGTGGCGTCAGTTGTTTTACGCGCCCTGACGAGTTTGACTTATGTGGTTGTTGCTGTTGCGAGGCGCCTCGGATTGATCGGTCGTTCTCGAACCGATGGAGTCATTTAGTTGGCTCATTTACGCCCCAAAGGGCGGGGAAACGTATTGTTCAGGCACTATAATCCACATCGGTGGACCGGCCTTGTCGCTCCATGGGGCAGTTGCGGCTGTTCCTGTGGCTCGGGCTAGAGAGTCACGAATCGGTAGAGGACGATCCCTGGCCTCGGTTCATAGAAGGAAATCCAATTTCCAAATACGTGACATTTGCGGTTTTATTTGTAAACCTACATATGGCGACATAGTGGGATGGGGCGCTTATGCCGCCTATGATTGATACTTATGATTTGAAGTTGTTTTATACACTATGCACTTATAATAGTATCAAATGATTTGTTTTAAACGTATCAAGCATTCTTTGGCTGTTATAAGGGAAAACCCTATCCTCGGCTGCGTTGCATTGTGTGATGGGACCTGGGTCTTATAACAGCTTCATTTTTCTTTATTTAGCATTGCGCTGTTTGTTTTATGCACTGGTATTCTTGGGAGGAAACCCGTTCCGTGTTATACGGCGTGGTCCCTTGATTTACCTAACTTTGAAAATAAAGATTAATAACTGTTTTAGTTCTCACACCAGTCACATGACTGACCTGGAGTTTATTGTTTTAACCTAAACTCTGGGTGCCCCTATTTTGACACGGGCAGCTAGTAGTTTTGGTTTTGCAGATTTATATTCACAGGATCCTGGTTTACAGCTGGAACGATATCCGGAAAGCTTTGTATCCGTATATCTACTTCTAGTTGTGTATTGTATTATTTTCCGCTGCTATGTATTTAAATGTAATTTAAATCTCTGATATTTCTGTGTGATATTCATTTATACTCTGTATATTCTTGTAATCTGATGCATTGTTGTAATATACAATGAAATGTTCTTCTGTATGCGTCCTGTTTTGTCTTGTTCTCAACGATAGGGCGTTTCGAACGGCCTGGATCGGTTTAACGACTGGTTCGGACCGAGCGAAATTCCTTGCTCGTCACATTTGGTATCAGAGCTTTGGTTTACAAAGCTCAGAGAACAAGGCACATCAGAACCATACGAAAGAATTCATCAGATATTGGATCAGTAATATCCAATGAGAATGGCTCGTTAGAGATGAGATCAGTAGTATCCTAGAATGAGTGTGAAGAGTATATTTTTAAAGTGAAAACAAAATTTCTTTTGAAAATCTAAATCAACTATTCGTATTTGATTATTTATTTCATATTGATTAGGACAGTCCAGTATATAAAGATTTTGCATATACGCCTTGCAAACGTGTATTTGAAGTTTTAATATACTGGATAGATATAGAATTATACTCTAGTCGCCCGAGGGTGATTCTGATGATTGATATATCATCATCAGAATTTATATTCGAGTGACGAACGTGTGATATCTATATATTTCCTATTGGCTGGTGTGAGAACCAAAACTTATATATAGCTAGAACACATTGTAGTGAATTGGCATCAAAAAATCTGATTTTTGTATATGTATCAAAATTATGAATTTGAGACTCTAATTCACTAATTGATTGATGTTTGTGTTGTTTGTTTATTTGGTTGATAATTGTGAACCATTTAGCCTAGTTGAACCAAATATTGAATTATATTGAAATTTGGTCGCATTTGCTTGCATATACATATCTATCATTGAACAGGTCATAGCAAGGAGGCTAGAGCAGAGAATAAAATTTGTTTGCCCGACAAATAGGTACATGTTTACTACATAATTTCCTGTTTTGTTTGGGTGATGATGATTTTGTGAGCCTATTGGCTAGCCGCTTGGCTTTTTCTTTTTCTTTTTGAGATCTGAAGGACCGGGGAAGCTATTTGAAATTCCCCGATGCTCCCATTGCAGGGGAGGTTATGGCGAAATTTTTCGAAAATTTAGGGTGTTAGCCAAATTTTTGAGATTTTAGAAAATTCTCAGAAACTAAAGAGTTGGAGAATAGAAGCCTGATCGAGCGTAGAGTTGATTAATCAAACCACTTTCGACTTTGTTCCTTTTCGGGGACGAAAAGTTTTAAGTGTGGGAGATTGTAACAACCCGTAAAATGCGAGCCAGTTTGAAATTTTTATTTTGGCCATTTTAGCGAATTTTGAATATTTAAAATAGATTATTTTAAATAATATCGACGAGAAATTTATTTTGAATATAATTCGAACGTATATATTATACGCGTCGTCGTTAGAATATAAATATTTATATAAATATAAATAGAATTGAAAATGGCGCGGTAGTTCGATAATTCGATTTCAAACTTCAATTGAATGTACCGGGTGCAAAACAATCCGGATTTTAGTGAAACCAAAAATAATGGAATCTAATAGTGAATATCTTTCCAACGAATCCGGAAGATCAAAATTTCGTAGCAAGAATCAAAAGATATGTCCAGTTCAGAATTCTGAATAGTCGCTATGGAATTCAGGCCCTTAAAAATGGACATTTTGCAAACGACCTCGGATTTCGACGAAACCAGTTTTGTTGGGTCCGTGATGTTGAATTATTGCTAGGTTTCAAATTTCATAATTTTTCGAATCAATATGTGAGCGTGGTAAAGGAAAACGCGTTTGACCAGTTTCAGTTGATTTTAATCGACTGGAAAATGGCCATTTTTCTAACAGCCTCATAATTCGACGAAACTAGTTTTGTTAGGACCGTATCGTCAATACGAAGCTAGAAAATATTTTTCTGGAATTTTTCTAGTTAGTATGTGACCCCGGTAATTTGAAATGTACGTTTAAAATTCAATATAGTGATTTAAATGTAAATTCAACGGAAATTTATCGAGACGGCCGAGTCAGCTTACGATACATATCCCATTGTGTTCGGAATGGGGGTATTTGGCTAGGGGCGACATTCGTTGGGTTTGATGTGGAGTTCGTATCGATAATTATACATTTTTGATATGAAGAGAAGAAAATTTAATAAATAAAATAATATAAATATATAAATATATATATTCATTCCCTCCCCTTTTCCCTCATTCTGGTCAACGCCTAATTACTAAAGGAAAAACCCGACATCTTCAGTCGTCCCTCCCCCTTCAACGCGCCGCTCTGACCAAAGCTCCTCCAGCCACCGCCGGCGACGATGGCCACGCCCCCGCTTCCCTCCTCCGCCCTCCTTCCCCTCTTCTCTTCCACCGACGAACGCCCCAAATCCCCAATCGGAGTCCTCCCTCCGTCGCACAAATCCGCCACCTACTGGCGGAGCGCAGCCACCGTAGGTCATCCCCTGCCGCCGACATCGACACCCCCCCCCCTCTCCTTCGCAACAAGGTAAGTATTTTTATTTTGTTTTTATATTTTTTTTTCTTTTCTGAATACAGATTCTGATTTTTATATAAAAATATAAACTGATTTGTTTTAAGGAAAAAATAAAACTGAAATTTAAAAAGATTTTAAAACTGAATTGAAATTTAAAAGGTTAAAACTGAAAAGATTTTAAAACTGAAATTTAAAAAGATTTTAAAACTGAAATTTGAAAAGATTTTAAAATTGAAATTTAAAAAGATTTTAAAACTGAAATTTGAAAAGATTTTAAAACTGAAATTTAAAAAGATTTTAAAACTGAAATTTAAAAAGATTTTAAAACTGAATTGAAATTTAAAAGAGGTTAAAACTGAATTGATATTTAAAAGGTTAAAACTGAATTGATTTTAAAAGGTTTTAAAAGATTTGAATTTTGAAAGGTAAAAGATTTAAACTTTAAAAAGTAAAAGAAAAGATTGGATCTTTAAAAAGGAAAAGGCGGAATCTATATTTATAAAAATATGATTTTTATATAGTGAACATCGAGTTAAAAATGTGATTTTTATATATTGAACTTCGAGTTAAAAATGTGATTTTTATATATTGAACTTCGAGTTAAAAATGTGATTTTTATATATTGAACTTCGAGTTAAAAATGTGATTTTTATATATTGAACTTCGAGTTAAAAATGTGATTTTTATATATTGAACTTCGAGTTAAAAATGTGATTTTTATATATTGAACTTCGAGTTAAAAATGTGATTTTTATATATTGAACTTCGAGTTAAAAATTCGATTTTTATATATTGAATGGCGAAGTAAAAAAATTCGATTTTTATATATATAGTGGCCTTGGGCAACGAAGGTGGCAAAAAGGCGAAACGACGAAGACTTCTGCAATAGAAGTGCCGTGGAGCTAGGATAGCTATATGTGAGAATTTCTCACCTTTCAAATTTATTTTCTAGTTATATATATATACTAGGATGCAGACGGTGCTTATTAGAAGCACCCGACACCCGTCCACATACCATGGACTTGTTTGTTTGGTTGTGTAGTTGGTTAGATTATTTGATTTGGATTTGATTGATTGGTTGAATTGGAAATTGATTAAAATTGATATGTGAATGGCGTGGGCCTTCACTAGACCGGGGATAAGGCTAGGCCTTGTCCCGTTTCTAGTATCGTGCCGTTATGCCGCCGAAATTTTCTAAAACATGTTAGAAAAATAAAAATATCATTTTATTGAATAAATGAATTGAATAGAAATTCATAGGTTGAAATAAAATGTTTTATCGTTAAAAATATAATTTTTAACGTGAATATGAAAATAGTGAAGTGAATAAATAAATATTCATTTACAAACCAGATGGTTTGTTTATGTACACTTATTTGAATGACATTGATTGGGACGATAAATTTTACACATCGCCCAACTGCACAACTAAAATCTGTGTTTGATTGTTTGAAACCCCACACGGGTGTTGGGATGAAATATGAATTTCACTCATCCTGATTGATTAAATATGTCGATCGATTGATTGACAGGCTGTTATAAGCGTTGAATATCTATATTTGATGCTTATACAGTGTAGTGCACTTTGGTTGATGGTTGATTATTTTCAATGTTATTATATACATGTGTTGTATGAAAATCCATATAATTAATTTTATATGGTAATTGATTGGGCCTCATTCCAATCGTGAAAATAAAGAATATTTTGATAATAACAAATATTTTGATAATAGGAAATATTTGAAATAGAATATTTGAAAATAGAAATTTATGAAGCCGTGTTGATTAGATTGACGCCATTTTGACGTAAACTATATTTATATCGATTTTATTCATTTTAAAATGAATATTGAAAAGTAATCTCGAAATCGAATTTTTCGAAATGAATTGAATTGAAAACGATTTCGAAATGAATTGAATTGAAAACGATTTCGAAATGAATTGAATTGAAAACGATTTCGAAATGAAATGAATTGAAAACGATTTCGAAATGAATTTAATTGAAAACGATTTCGAAATGAATTGAATTGAAAACGATTTCGAAATGAATTGAATTGAAAACGATTTCGAAATGAATTGAATTGAAAACGATTTCGAAATGAATTGAATTGAAAACGAATTCGAATTGAATTGAAAGTGAATTGAAATGAATTCAAATTGAATTGAAATTTGAATTAAATAGAAATGAGTTTTGAAATGAATCTATAAAGAAGAATTCAATTTTGCTTTGAATTGAAATGGAAGTTGAAATGGATTTTTGAAACGAATTCAAAACTATTTATATAATTCGTTTTAAATAGAAATCGACGATATATATATTATATATATTATATATATAATATAATGGCCTGAATAGAACGCGCCGCGCTGCGGCAGTTCGTGAATTTCGACCATTTATTTCAAACGGACATTACGGGAGATCCGACCGTCGGATTTTCCTAAAACCGGAACCGTTGGGTTCGTATCGAAAAGAGCTTTCTAGCGAATGTTAGAAATTTGAAATCTAATGGTTGGATTTGGAATTATGTCCAAATCAAATTTGAAAAAGGTCGCTGTAAGTGCAGTTCGATGGCCATTGATGGAAATCGACTGTACGGGCCTTGATAAAATTATTAAAAATAGCAATAATTTGTGTAAAATCATAAGAAATGATTTGTGAAGATTTGGGATGAAAAACTCCATATTTGAAAAGATAAAAATAGATTTTTATCGAAATGAACTAGTTTTGAACTAAAATTATAATTCTATTTATTTTTAAATAAATAAATTGAATTTGAAAAGGGTTTTAAAAATAACCAAAATTTCCAATGATTGCATTGGAGTGGATTTGAATCGAAATTGTCTTCGGAATATTTCGATGTTGGAATTCGTGATTATACAGACGTTGTTATGGGAAATTTGAAAGATATATATTTATATCGTTATTTCCAATAGGACATTTGTTAATCGTAGAATTTGATATTGAATATAAGCCGGGATATTTTCTATTCAGAGCCTTGTATTTAATATCAAATGTGATTTGGGTTTGTCGTGAATGATGTCTTCACTAACACTGTTCTTGAACCCAGTTGAGAAAAGATTAAATCTTTTTATCTAGATTTAATGAAGTGTACCAATTAAATAATATTTAATTGGAATTGAATCGATATTGATTTTTGGGTTTATCGTGGACAGTGTTTTAAATAACACTCGTTCTTTAACCCGATCATTGATGAAATGTGATTTTGGGTTGTCGTGAACGGTATCTTCAATAATACAGTTCTTAGACCTAAAGGAGTTAAGAAAATCAGAAACTAACTGGAGATTAGTTAAGTGGAATAGTTTCCGAGGTATTGATCTGATGTTGGTTTCGGCCTTCGGGATTCATACTTAGGGAATTGCTCACTTACTAATTTACAATTAGGGACTGATTGAAATGTGATGTGATTTTGGGTTTATCGTGAACCGTGTTTTAAATGACACTGATTCTTTAACCCAGTCACAGATTAAAACTAAGTGGAGTTTTAATGAATCTTTAATTAGATTGAAATAATCGAAATGGAGTATCACCAGTTTTGCTCCAGGCGATAGATAAATCTTTAATTAGATTTGAACGTGAAATGGTAATTGAATTTACCGATAGCACCGTGGTGTTAGATATGAAGTATAACCAGTTTTACTTCATGGGGTGAATAGGTTGGGATTGGGAAATTA
Source organism: Allium sativum (assembly GCA_030737875.1). Taxonomy (NCBI): domain Eukaryota; kingdom Viridiplantae; phylum Streptophyta; class Magnoliopsida; order Asparagales; family Amaryllidaceae; genus Allium; species Allium sativum. The sequence continues at coordinate 170,785,891 of CM060923.1, forward strand.
AAACCAATGATTACTTCGGTAAGGTTCGTTAATCCCGACTAGTTTGAATTGATATTCAGAAATAGATTAAAGAATAAATTCAAGGAATTTATCTTGGATAAAATTAATGGGAACTTTTCCCTATGAATGTGAAATTTAGAAACTAACTGTCGGTTAGCCAAGCAGAATGGTTTTCTGGATATTGATCTGATGTTGGTTTCGGCCTTCGGGGTTAATATTTGGGGAATTATTCTCTTGATTAATTTATGGTTAGTGACTGATGAATTGGAATGAGGCGTATGTTGTGTTTGTGTAACACTTATTTAAAATATACGCGAGTTATTCGGAAAGACCGGGTTTATCCCATTCTGAATAACTGATACGACGATAAGTCGAAGATGAAGACGATGGTCGAAGACCGGAGGTCTTCACGTCGTTTGGGTGATAACTGATGATCTTGATTGGGCTGTACACCCAAGAAGATGGAAACAGTTGGTGATCGTCCAGACGTACTTGGAGATCGATGGATATGCGAGGTACTAGGTGCCTCCGGATTCGTTCAGACCCAGAACAAACTTGTAAATGGACTGTGTGTCTGACATTGGATTTTAGTCCGTGTGATTGATCTCTATTAAATATATATCTGTTTGGCGGCGGAGAATTTATTCTCTTGCTTAACGCCCTTCTCTGAGACGTACGAGCTCAGGGGTTATATATTGATGGATATCAAACGCATGGAGTGAATTGCCTGTGTGGCATGCCTAAGTGGCAATTGATCGAGGCTTCTGTTGAAAAGCAAAGTCTTGTGGTGATGATCAAAGCACGGCCTTCGTGGCGTAGCTTTGTGTAACGTTTGCTTCGCGAGTTTCGCACCCCGGTTGTGAACCAAAAACGGGAGAGGACCTCAGGGAGGGCATGCGTTTCTTTCTAGTTAGAAGTGGCGTCAGTGGTTTTACGCGCCCTGACGAGTTTGACTTATGTGGTTGTTGCTGTTGCGAGGCGCCTCGGATTGATCGGTCGTTCTCGAACCGATGGAGTCATTTAGTTGGCTCATTTACGCCCCAAAGGGCGGGGAAACGTATTGTTCAGGCACTATAATCCACATCGGTGGACCGGCCTTGTCGCTCCATGGGGCAGTTGCGGCTGTTCCTGTGGCTCGGGCTAGAGAGTCACGAATCGGTAGAGGACGATCCCTGGCCTCGGTTCATAGAAGGAAATCCAATTTCCAAATACGTGACATTTGCGGTTTTATTTGTAAACCTACATATGGCGACATAGTGGGATGGGGCGCTTATGCCGCCTATGATTGATACTTATGATTTGAAGTTGTTTTATACACTATGCACTTATAATAGTATCAAATGATTTGTTTTAAACGTATCAAGCATTCTTTGGCTGTTATAAGGGAAAACCCTATCCTCGGCTGCGTTGCATTGTGTGATGGGACCTGGGTCTTATAACAGCTTCATTTTTCTTTATTTAGCATTGCGCTGTTTGTTTTATGCACTGGTATTCTTGGGAGGAAACCCGTTCCGTGTTATACGGCGTGGTCCCTTGATTTACCTAACTTTGAAAATAAAGATTAATAACTGTTTTAGTTCTCACACCAGTCACATGACTGACCTGGAGTTTATTGTTTTAACCTAAACTCTGGGTGCCCCTATTTTGACACGGGCAGCTAGTAGTTTTGGTTTTGCAGATTTATATTCACAGGATCCTGGTTTACAGCTGGAACGATATCCGGAAAGCTTTGTATCCGTATATCTACTTCTAGTTGTGTATTGTATTATTTTCCGCTGCTATGTATTTAAATGTAATTTAAATCTCTGATATTTCTGTGTGATATTCATTTATACTCTGTATATTCTTGTAATCTGATGCATTGTTGTAATATACAATGAAATGTTCTTCTGTATGCGTCCTGTTTTGTCCTGTTCTCAACGATAGGGCGTTTCGAACGGCCTGGATCGGTTTAACGACTGGTTCGGACCGAGCGAAATTCCTTGCTCGTCACACCTGCCACGGGACTCGGGCCGCACATATAGAGGACATGTGCAACTAGACATCGATAACGATTCACGACTCATACGTGGGGAAAGTCTGGGAACATTTATCGCTCTGGGTAGTGTGTCCTAGACTAGGAGACATCGTTCGATAGGTAGCATAATCCCTAGTTGGACCTAGGCCGTGTAAACTCTGAATCCGAGAAGCGTTCAATAGGTAGCGTAAACCCCAGTGGCCCTGGGTAGCGTAAACCCAGGGTGAATCTAGGAAGCGCTCGATAGTAAACCTTAGACTAAATCTAGATGATAAACAGAATCTAGCAAGATCGAGAGTGGCAGTCCAAACGATTTCGAGAATGGTGGCACTACACTAAAGTAGTATAGATTTACATGATGAAGCCCGTACGACATACGGCAAGGGACTGTATATATACATGGAAATGATTAGACGAGTTGGGGGTATCTACATATACTTTGTATTAGGTTAACCTACTAGTGGGACATGAGTACAGCCTAGAGAGCTAATATCGCGAATAACCTAATAAGCAAGAAAATATAACTGTACGGTATATGTAGGATTATACAGAAGTTTATTCTAAGTCCACTCACACAGAACTTATGTTCTGAACCCCTCCTCATTACATACTTCCAGGTTAGGTTCATGACAGAGATGGTATAGCTTTGGATACTGGTTTAGCAGTATTGTTAATAAGGTAAAGCAATATTTGAATATTATACTTTATTTCCTTCCGCTGTGAGATGCTTTACGAATTCTGACATGTTTCTTTATCTCTGTCTTTTTCTGCAGGGTACCAGAGGACCCAACTCGGGTTTCAATAGATAGAATTTGAAAATTTTGGTTTGTCGGAATCTGGGTTGTCACAGAAAGTGTAACAACCCGTATTTTCAGAACCAATTTTAAAATTTTATTTTAGCAATTTTAATGGATTTTGAATATTTAAAATGATTTATTTTAAATAATAAGAACTAAAAATTTATTTTAAATAGAATTAGAACATATAAATTTATTTTAATTATATGACGAGCCTGAAATGGCGCGGTAGTTTGAAAATTCGATTTTAAATTTCAAATAAATATAGAGGATTCTAAATAAATCGGATTTCAATAAAACAAGAAATATTTGAATCTGTTTGACTATATCTTTCTAACAAATATAAGAAACTAAGATTTCGTAATATAAATTGAAAGTTAAGTCCAGTTTAAAATTTAAAATAGTCGACATGGAACATATATATATATATTAATATAATATATAGCCCTTAAAAATAGCTGTTTTACAAACGACCTCCGTTTTTGACGAAACCACTTTTGTTGGATCCGGAATGTCAAATTATTGTTATATTCCAAATTTCACCATTTTTGGAATTAATATGTGAACGTGGTGAATTTAAACGTGTTTGGTAATTTCAGTCTGAATTTAATCAACTGGAAAATGACCTTTTTTCAAACGGTCTCCAAATTCAATGAAATTAGTTTTGTTAGGACCGTATCATCAAAACATAGCTAGATTTATTTTTCTGTAATTTTCGGATTCAATATGTGGCCCCGGTAAATTAAAATGTACGTTTAAAATTCAATATACTAATTTATATTTTAATTTAAAGGAAAACAGTCTAAATTGATCAAATTGGCTTGCGAAACATATCCCATTGTGTCCGGAATGGGGTAATTTAGCTAGGGTAAACACTAGTTGGGTTCGATTCGAAGTCTGAATGCAAAAAGGGATATTTTTGGAATTAAAATAATAAAAATATAAATTATATAAATGGTCAAAAAGTATGGTCACACCCTATTTTTCTAAACCCTCAATCAACGTTCTTTTCCGCCCCCATCAGCGATTAACGATCGAAATTCATCAATTATTTCTCCTTAAATCTCTCCCAATCCATTCTGTAATTCGTGAAACAATTTGAACAAAAATCCAAAAGCCTTTCGTGCTCTTCAAATTGATACTGGGAAGAGGATTTTTCGTTTCATATTCTATTCGAAATCGCAGCTAGAAGGTGGAGACTTTCGAATATTTTTAAGGGCAGGTAGGGCCATCGCGACCAACGCCATCGCAGGAGGGGGCGGCGGCACTGCGCCACTCCGTGTGGCGCTCTCCGATCAGACTCCGATCATCTCTGGAGGTGGCAGCATGGAGATTTTCATTTGAATAATGGGTTACGTCTACTGAACAAGGAAGATGTAATTAGGGGGTGGATTAAGGTTTAATTTATTTAATTAATTATATTTTAATTTCTCGTTTAAATAATCAATGTGTTTAACCCCGTATCTTTTCCATATGAGGTCCAAATCGTGCGAAACTGAATCCATTGTGATCGTGGAGTTGAGAGCTTCACAATAAGACTAATTGGGACCAATTTGGGGCACGTTCGAAATTTAGGCAATTTCAAATCCGAACGGAACCAGAATCGCCGGTTAAGGACTGACGGAGTGGAAACCAAAGTGAGAACTCCTTCTCACTCAAATTATTTTACAGTTATTATATAATAGGTTGCAGACGGGTTTAGAAGCCCCCGACACTATTTATTATACAAACCATGGTTGTTTGTTTGGATTGTATTGTGGAAATTTGGATTGTGTTTGTAAAATTGATTGTGAATAAAATATTTGAACAATAAAAATTTCATTTTTATTGTATAGAGGAACTATATGAAATATTCATGTGTTGAATAAAATATTTGAACTATAAAAATATCATTTTTAGAAATGTATGAACTGTATAAAATATTCATGTGTTGAATAAAATATTTCATCGCTAAAAATATAATTTTTAACGTATATATGAACGACATAAAATCCTCTTGAAATGGAAATAAATATTCATTTACAAATCGGACGATTGGTTTATGTGCACCCATTTAATTGACATTGATTGGGACGATAAATTTTACACATCACCCAACTGCACAAATAATATTCAGTTTTTTTTGGTTGAAACCCCACTCGGGTATTGGGATGATATTTGATGTACACTAATCCCAATTGTTTAGTTGTATGTCGATCGATTGGTTGACAGACTGTCATAAGCGTTAATTATTTATATTTAATGCTTATGCAATTGTGAAATGCACTCTGGATGATGGATGATTGGTTATCATTATTGTTGTATACATGTGTTGTATGAAATCCATATAAATAACATTATATGGTAATTGATCGTGTCTGATTCCAATTCAGAAATAACGAATATTTTAAAATAATATTCAATAAAGGATTAAAATGTGAATTTGATGTCCGATTTTGGATGGACATTAAAATATTGAAATGTATGAAGCCGTATTGACTAGATATGCGCTATTTTAATGCGAACGATTTTTATATCGATTTTATTCATTTTTATAATGAATATCGGAAGGGAAATGATTTCAAAATCAGATATTTTGAAAATATTATCAGTTATAAAGTAATGATATGGAAAATTCAATTTTTGATTTAAAATTGAAATGAAAGGGGGAATCATTTTTAAAAAGAATTTATAAAATACATTTGAATGAAATATATATATATATATATATGTGTATGTATGTATGTATATTAATTGCTAGAATAGAACGTGCTTTGCAGCAACCGTTCGTGAATCTCAACCATTGACTTCGAATTGACATTACGGGAGATCCGACGGTTGGATTCTCCTAAAACTGGAACCGTTAATTTCATATCGAAAAGATCTTTGCTAAGAATATAGGCGGTTTGAAATCTATCGGTAGGATTTGGATTTATGTCCAAATCAAATTTGGAAAAGGTCATTATGGATGCAGTTCGGTGGCCGTTATTGGAAACTGACTGTACGGGCCTTGATAAAATCATTAAAAATATCAATAATTTGTGTAAAATCATAACAAATGATTTGGAAAGAATTTGGGTGAAAAATCCCATATTTGAAAAGATAAAAATATATTTTTATCAAAATGAACTAGTTAATGACTAGAATGATAATCCAACGTTTATGAATAAATTGGATTTGAGAATGGTTTTAATCTAACCAGAATTTTCCCATGTATAAATTGGAATGGATTTTAATAGGAATCATCTTCGGGATATGTCGATATCAGATTCCGTGACTATAGAGATATTTTGCAGGAATTTGGAAGATAGATATATATCGTTATTCCCCATACGATATGTGTTGGTTTCATAATTTGATATTGAATATAAGCCGATATAATTTCTGTTTAGAGCCTTGTATTCAATATCAAATTGGATTTTGGGTTTGTCGTGAATGGTGTCTTAAATAACACTATTCTTAAACCTCGTGTGAAAAGAATAAATCTTTTAATTAAGATTATTAGAGTTTCCAGTTATATTTAGTAATTGGAATAAAATGAAATGTGAATTTGTTTTATTGTGAACTGTGTTTTTAAATGACATTCATTCTTTAACCCGATTTATAGTGTAATGTGATTTGGAACATATATAAATTTTTTATTAAGATTTAATGGAAATTTTCCAAAGTAAAGTTTTCCAATTTAATAGAATAAATTGGAATGGAATGGAATTCGATTCGGTAATAATCGAAGTGAGCTTATGTGGAGGAAGACTGTTACTATATATGGAATTTAAAAGGCTTTGTCGTTATTCCATTTATATTATTGGTTCGATACGGAAATTTATATCGATTATATTTATTGATCTGTTTTCCGTGAAGATTCCATAATTAATGGAATGTGGTTTTTGGTTTATCATGAAATGTGTTTTAAATGACATTGGTTCTTTAATCCAGTAAAAGAAAGGATTTATTTCATAGATTTGAATAATCATTAAATAATGTTTTTTGGAGATTAGAACTAAGTGGAGTTTTAATGAATCTTTAATTAGATTGGAATGTGAATGTGATAATTTAAATTATCCAATTTGGGAAATGATCGAGGATGGAGTATCACCAGTTTTGCTCCAAGCGATGGTTAAATCTTTAATTAGATTTGAACGTAAAATGGTAATTAATTTCTACTGGCAACACGGCGGTGTTAGATATGGAGTACTACCAGTTTTGCTCCACGGGATGAATAGGCTGGGATTGGGAAATATAATAGATGATTACTTCGGTAAGGTTCGCTAATCCCGACTAGTTTGGAAAACCTTAATTTGGTTTAAATTTTGAAAAGAATATTATGGAATGGAATGAGGCGTATGTTGTGTTTTTATAGCACTTGTTTATAAGATACACGAGTTATTCAAAGAGACTAGGTTTATCCCATTCTGAATAACTAATACAACGATAAGTCAATGATGAAGATGGTGGTTGAAGACTAGAGATCTTCACATCGTTTGGATGATTACTGTAACAACCCGTATTTTAATAAAGTGTGATAACTATAAATCAAGGCAGAATTAATTCTTAAGGTAAGAATCAAGGGCAACGGGCTATGCCATTACGTTCGTCTTGAAATTTTTCTTGGAAACGAGTCCGAAGTTTCGAAAATCGGTGTCGGTATGACCAAGTCATGGCCCTCCAAAGTTTCAGAAATTTTCAGAGTTCAAAACAGCTCGAATTCGAATTCAAAATTCGAAATTCAAACCCAGAACAGACCAAGTCGACTGGGTGGTCGACCATGTAGTCGACCTGCCCAGGACCAGGTCGACTGGGTGGTCAACCATGTAGTCGACCTGCCAAGGACCAAGTCGACCATAGTGTCGACCTGGGGGTCGACCTGGTACCCCGAACCCACTTTTGGGTCAGAATGCATCCTGATGTACCTGGTTCGATTTCAGTCTAAATTCGTTGGCCTGACCCTATATAAACAACCCCCCTAGCCCCTTATCTCTACACATTTTCTCTCTGGCATTATGCTGCTCGAATTCTTGTTGAAAAGTTGGAGAAAGGGACTTCTTCTTTTACGACGAGACTACGTTTAGAGAATTTGCTGATTTGGGGGATTTCTAGAGATTCTACGTCGTCTCTTTTATTCTCTAATTCTCAAACCACGATCTGTAAGCCCCAATTACTTTTAGATCTAAACTTTAAACTTAATATGGACATGTTGTAAATTGTAATTGAACCTAAGTAACGATTATCCTGGATTTATCATTGTATATCTTGAACCTATCATTGTATATTTTGGATCTACTTCTGTTCACCTTGGATCTATTATTGTTCATATTGGATCTATTATTATTACCCACCTTGAACCTAGTACCGTTCATCTTGAATCTTGACTTTTGGGTAAATTGCTATGAAATTGATTTAGGAACTATTCATGTTGTAAACCTAAACCCCTCATGTCCATGATGATTAACATGCCTATGATGTTGGATTAGTTGTTGTTCACAAGTTTGGGGTTATTATCTTATATCGACTACTACCATGACTATCACTCTATTTGGCTAGATTTGATATTTGAGACCACTATATCATATGCCAATATTGTTGTAATCATTTATCTCAAATTGTACCATGCTTGACTTGTAATCACCTTTGCCACCATATGCTCGTTCCTTTTATGTTATTCCCTAATTAGATTTAATTGTATCGATTCGAATTCACGTGCGATGGGAATACGTTTTGGGTAGTTTAGGCAAACTTGAATTGGCTATGATTTTGACATAATTTGACATGAAACATGACATGAAAACTTGACATGAAATTATACTTGAAAACTTGAACATGGACATGACACTTAGATAAACTTGAAAATGGCCAACTCGAGGTTGGGTTGAGTTTGCAGTGTAAATCTGCCCGGAACTGCCCAGCAAATCCAGTTACTGCAAACAATAGGATCCAATGTGGGTAGTTGGTCATATTGCACGTAAAACCCGAGGTTAGACTATGTTATGGTGTAAACCTGCCCGGAACCACCCGACAAATCCAGTAACCACAAAAATTAGTCTAATGTGATAGGTTGGGTGCATTTATGAATTAATGCCACATGATAGGGTTACGTCATGAACCACTTGAATATACTTAACCAACTTGATGCATGATTTGGTAAGGTTAAGTCATGAATCGCTTGGATTGGATAGGGTTAAGTCACGAATTTAAATGAAAACACTTAACCCATTAGAAACCCTAGTTACACGGTCCTTTTCAGCAGTAACCCACTTAGGAGTATCACGATACCCTGGGACTAGGCAGGGTGGGGCACGATTACTAGGCTGATTGTAAGCGACCAGAACGACGGCTGAGTTGGTGCGCCATTGTAGGTTCAGGTGGACTATGGTTGTGCACACAGTCCGGAGTTGAAAAAGCAGGCATTGGGCACCCGTAGGTTACACTGTGCGTGCTTGATTCGTGTCGATGGTTGGCACCCTAGGACTTGATACACCCTATGGTGGACCTAGCACAGGTGACTACATTTCATGATAGGGCCGTATGACACAGACACATGGCGAGCTAGAATCTTGTAAGGAGCCGATCGGTTAGTAGATCGTACTGTAGGACCCCGTAATGGGTCATTTCATGATATTGGGCCAAGGGATCATTTCATGGTTAATACTTGACATGGGTAAAAATAATAGTACAGTTGTTGCAGCGAATCTGGAATATGCGATGCTAGACTTGACTTATCTTGTTATCTCAGTTATCATACCTATCCTGTTATTATCCTTATGTTTAATTCCGGTTTTCACATGTCATGTTTCCTTTACTAGTTTATATACTGAAAGTCACTAGGGCTTACCAGTCTTTACGAATGACCCTTTTTCTTTCGCCCCATTTTCTTTCGTTCCCCCCCAGGTTCTCAGGGAGGAAACTCTAGCTCTTAGCTTGGATCTAGCTTGCTTTCTGACAGCTCATGTACGGTTTGGTCTTGAGCTATGTTATGGCTGCACTACTGTTATTTTAGGGAATAATTTACTATTATTATTTTGAGTTTATACTTGTTCGTTATCTTCGATGTGGAGGACCATAGGAAAGTTCAGTTGGCAGCATGGTTGTTGAAAGAGAAAGCTACATTTTGGTGGGAAGTCACCAATGCTACCAGGCCAGTTGAGACTTGGGCAGACTTTAGAGAGAGGTTTGGGCTTAAATTATTATCGTCAGCAGAAGAGAACCTTCAAATGGAGAGGTTCCTAGCACTCAAGCAAGGGGACATGTCTGTTAGGGAGTACGTGAATAAGTTTAATCAGCTTGCTCGGTTCGGTTTGGACTTGGTTAACACGGCCCAGAAAAGGGCTCTGCGCTTTGCTCGAGGCTTGAACGAGCCACTACACAGTTTCGCCTTAACTCATATGCCCATGGGGGCGACCTTTGAAAGCTTGGTGGATATGGCTCTACTTCATGAGGAAGACAAGAATAGCAAAAAGGACGTTATGCCTAATGAGACTCAGAATAAGAAAACTGACTTCAAGAAGGGAGGCAACAAGAATAACAAGAATAACAAAGGCAACAACAACAATGCTAACAAACCACGTGAGACAAGGAAGTGCAACTTTTGTGGTACTACGGGACATCTGGCTAAAGATTGTAGAAAGAAGAAGAGAAAGTTGGGTGAATGCTTTCATTGTGGGGATACTGGACACATCAGCAAGGATTGCCCAAAGAAGTAAGGATAGGGGCTAGGGCAGACCCAGCGAGCAGGACCTTCTGGAGGGTAGTTGCATGCTCTCAACACCACTCCAGCTCTTGACCGAGGTAGTAATATTTCCGTAGAAAGCCTTGTTTACATTTCTGACTTTCCTGTTCGAACTTTATTTGACTCTGGCGCATCGCATACTTTTATTTCTTCTGATGTTGTTGAAAAACTGCACCTAAGTACTAGTCTAGTTGAGGATCCCGCTATGGTTTCAAATCCAATTGGGGGCTCCGCTCATTTATCTATGATGTGTGTGGATTTGAGGATTTCTGTCTTAAGCATAGAATTCACGAGTAATGCTTATGTTCTCGGATTTATGGGATACGGTTTGATCTAAGGTATGGATTGGCTGTCCAATTATAGAGCCATTCTTGATTGTCAACGAAGGGTAGTGAGGCTCATGACTCGCCTTGGTAATACCCTTGAAATTTCTTGTAACCTTAAGGGTCCGGTCATGTTATGTTATCTTGAATCTCTTGACTCGTCCATCGACAATTTGCAATCCATAAGGGTGGTCCGAGAATATCCTGATGCCTTTGATGAGGTGAAGGGGTTACCCCCTAAACGCGAGATCGACTTCCGAATCTATCTTGTTGATAATGCCCAGCCAGTTTCCTTGCCTGTTAGGCACATGGCCCCGCAAGAAAGAAGAGAGCTCAGTAAACAAGTCAAGGAGTTGCTAGAGAAAAATTTCATAAGGCGAAGCATTTCTAAATGGGGTTCTCCGGTGTTATTTGCTACTAAGGCGGATGGTTCGCTTCGTCTGTGCGTGGATTATCATGAGTTAAACAAGCTAACAAAGAATAATAGGCACCCACTACCAAGAATCGATGATCTTTTTGACCAGCTTGTAGGAGCGTCTGTTTTCTCTCAACTCGGTCTAGCCACAGGATTCCATCAGCTCAGGGTGGATGAGGATAGCATTGACAAAACTGCATTTAGAACTCCAGATGGGTTCTTTGAATGGCTCGTCATGCCGTTTGGCTTAACGAATGCACCCGCGTACTTTGTAGATTTGATGAGTAGGGTGTTTTGGGAGTTCCTTAACAAGTTTGTGGTGGTTTTCGTGGATGATATTTTAATCTTCTCAAAGGATGAAGAAGAGCACGCTAGACACCTCAAGGAAGTCATGGATACGCTTAGGGCACACCAGTTAAAGGCTAAGTTCTCCAAATTCCATTTTTGGAGAAAAGAAGTTCGGTTTCTTGGGCACGTAGTTTTTAAGCAAGGTATAGCTGTGGACCCCGCAAAGGTAGTTGCGGTGCAAGACTGGAATATTCCTAAGAACGCAACGGAGGTGAGAAGCTTTCTCGGTTTGGCAGGCTTTTATAGGAAGTTCATTAAAGATTTCGCTAAGATTTCAGCTCCTCTTACTAAGTTAACAAAGAAGAACCTAGCTTTTACATAGGACATAGAATGTGACGTTGCTTTTCAAAGGCTTAAAAGAGCCCTTACCACAGCTCCAGTTTTGGCATTACCCGACGGAGGTAAGATGTTTACGGTGTACACAGATGCGTGTGGCAAGGGATTAGGCGCTGTCCTAATGCAAGAAGGGAAAGTGATATGCTATGGGGGTAGACAACTTAAAGTTCATGAGAAGAACTGCCCCACACATGACTTGGAGTTAGCGGCGATCGTTTTTGCACTTAAATCTTGGCGCCATTATCTTCTAGGGGAGAGGTTCGAGCTGTATACCGACCACAAATCGCTTAAGTACCTCTTCTCACAGAAAGATTTGAATCTGAGACAACAGCGGTGGATGGAATTCTTGGCATCATATGACTTCGATATAGCTTATACCCCTGGCAAGGGTAACGTGGTGGCGGATGAGCTAAGTAGGAAAAGGTTGACCTTGAGCCCCTTGTTTGTTGAAAGGAAAAGTCTAGAGTTTATAGCAACCTTTGATTTTACACCTGCTGTTGAGTCATTGACTGTTACATTAGCATCTCTTGAGTTAAGACCTACACTTCTAGATCAAGTAGGGACTTCACAGAAGGAAGAACCACAGATAGTCGAAATCATGGACAAGCTGATTAGGGGTGAGACGTCAAGTCACCTCGGTAGGTATGCCATAGATGACAAGAGATGGCTAAGCCGTGATGGAAGACTATGTGTCCCACAAGTGGGAGACTTAGTAAGGAAAGTTCTCGAGGAGATGCATCACTCGAAGATGACCATACATCCTGGAGGGGATAAGATGTACAGGGATATGAAACGCATTTTCTTTTGGGCTGGAATGAAAAAAGGACGTGGCGGAGTTCGTCTCGAAGTGCATGGTATGCCAACAAGTAAAGGCCGAGTCGAAGAAGCCCGGTGGGCTATTACATCCTTTGTAGATTCCACAATGGAAATGGGAAAGTATCTCGATGGATTTCGTGGATGGGCAGCCTAGGTCAAGGAAGGGAAATACTAGCATATGGCACATAGTTTTTAGACTCACGAAAAGTGCCCACTTCATTCCGATGAAAAGCAAGAGGACCGCATCATGGCTAGCATATGTTTACATTCGAGAGATAGTACGATTGCAAGGGGTTCCTTCTAGTATAGTAAGTGATCGTGATCCGATTTTCACTAGCCAGTTCTGGAATAGTCTACAAGAAGAAATGGGTACACGACTGAATTTAAGTACAGCCTATCACCCACAGACGGATGGACAAACCGAAAGGGTAAATAGGGTACTGGAGGATCTTCTGAGGCTATGCATTCTTGACTTTGGTAGTACTTGGGAAGACCATCTCCCCCTCGTGGAGTTTGCATATAACAATAGTTACCAAGCTAGCATCAGAATGGCACCGTTCGAAGCCCTGTATGGAAGACCGTGCAAGTCACCAACTTGTTGGTGGGAGACGACAGACAGACTTATACTTGGGCCCGACATGATAAGGGACACTTCTGAGAAGGTTGAGTTGATACGAAGACGGATGAAAGCGGCCCAAGATAGATAGAAATCTTATACGGGCAAGAGAAGGACAGACCTAGAGTTCGAAGTCGGAGATATGGTCTTTATAAAAGTTTCTCCTTTACGCAATGTGGTTCGTTTTGGAGCGGTTGGAAAGATAGCACCAAGATTCGGAGGACCGTTCCCTATCACTGAGAGGGTTGGGCGGATGGCCTATAAGGTAGAATTGCCCGAGAGGCTGACCGGAGTACACAATGTCTTTCATGTCTCGCATCTCCGAAAGTGCTTGCATGAATCAGCCGAAGTGGTTGAGCCAAGCATCCTTGAAGGCGTAGAAGTGGAAAAAGAAGCAACATTGAGGCGAGTTCCGATTCGCATCTTAGGAACGGAGATCAAGAAGCTAAGGAATCGAGAAGTCAAGCTAGTTAAAGTACAGTGGAGTGAAGCCCAAGAAGACGCAACTTGGGAAACCGAGAAGAAGATACGCGCGCTTTATCCATTACTTTTTTAGGGTACATTCTCAATCTCTTTATCCTATAAGCTTGAAAATCTTTCGTATCATGCTTTTACTACCTATGTTTGTCTTGTTATCATCTCGGTCTTATCTTGAGAACCTTAGGTAGAACCATATGGATGTAAACATGTGATTGAAACATGTTATGGTTGATGTTTGCAAATGTTTGCAGGTGTTTGCAAGTGACTGCTAGTGGATGCATGACACACATTAGGCACTAGATCGGCTCAATCACATTTTCATTTTGCATATGCATGAGTGCTTACATTTGTACATGGATGAAACTTGTTATGCTATCACTTGGACGTTGCATATGGATGAATGTTATGTGCACTCATGTAGAGATTTTAAATTATGTTAGGAGTTTGCATACATGTTGGACTCATTACACTAACATATTTCGCATTAAGGAGGTTTACTGAATCAGTAACCGCCTGATCTTTTACATTAGATACGTGCATATACACACACTTACTGCATATGTTCATACAGCATTAGAAATCCTTTAAGTACAATGGTTACCTGCGGATGATGTTTTGAGTAGATGGATGATTGGATGGTAGGACATACTTCCTAACTTAGAGATTTCGGGGACGAAATCCTTTAAGGAGGGGAGAATGTAACAACCCATATTTTAGTAAAGTGTGATAACTATAAATCAAGGAAGAATTAATTCTTAAGGTAAGAATCAAGGGCAAAGGGTTACGCCATTATGTTCGGCTCGAAATTCTGCTTGGAAACGAGTCCGAATTTTCGAAAATCGGAGTCCGTATGACCAAGTTATGGCCCTCCAAAGTTTCAGAAATTTTCAGAGTTCAAAACAGCTCGAATTCGAATTCAAAATTCAAAATTCAAACCCAGAACAGACTGGGCGGGAAATTTCCCGCCTAGGACTAGGTCGACTGGGTGGTCAACCATGTAGTCGACCTGCCCCGGACCAGGTCGACCATAGTGTCGGCCTGGGGGTCGACCTGGTACCCCGAACCCACTTTTGGGTCAGAATACATCCAGATGTACCTGGTTCGATTTCAGTCTAAATTCGTTGGCCTGACCCTATATAAACAACCCCCCTAGCCCCTTCTCTCTACACATTTTCTCTCTGGCCTTATGCTGCTCGAATTCTAGTTGTAAAGTTAGAGAAAGGGACTTCTTCTTTTACGACGAGACTACGTTTAGAGAATTTGCTGATTTGGGTGATTTTTAGAGATTCTACGTCGCCTCTTTTATTCTCTAATTCTCAAACCATGATCTGTAAGCCCAGTTACTTTTAGATCTAAACTTTAAACTTAATATGGACATGTTGTAAATTGTAATTGAACCTAAGTAACGATTATCCTGGATTTATCATTGTATATCTTGAACCTATCATTGTATATTTTGGATCTGCTTCTGTTCACCTTGGATCTATTATTGTTCATATTGGATCTATTATTATTACCCACCTTGAACCTAGTACCGTTCATCTTGAATCTTGACTTTTGGGTAAATTACTATGAAATTGATTTGGGAACTATTCATGTTATAAACCTAAACCCCTCATGTCCATGATGACTAACATGCCTATGATGTTGGATTAGTTGTTGTTCACAAGTTTGGGGTTATTATCTTATATCGACTGCTACCATGACTATCACTCTATTTTGCTTGATTTGATATTTGAGACCACTACATCATATGCCAATATTGTTGTAATCATTTATCTCAAATTGTACCATGCTTGACTTGTAATCACCTTTGCCACCATATGCCCGTTCCTTTTATGTTATTCCCTAATTAGATTTAATTGTATCGATTCGAATTCACGTGCGATGGGAATACGTTTTGGGTAGTTTAGGCAAACTTGAATTGGCTATGAATTTGACATAATTTGACATGAAACATGACATGAAAACTTGACATGAAATTATACTTGAAAACTTGAACATGGACATGACACTTAGATAAACTTGAAAATGGCCAACTCGAGGTTGGGTTGAGTTTGCAGTGTAAATCTGCCCGGAACTGCCCAGCAAATCCAGTTACTGCAAACAATAGGATCCAATGTGGGTAGTTGGTCATATTGCACGTAAAACCCGAGGTTAGACTATGTTATGGTGTAAACCTGCCCGGAACCACCCGACAAATCCAGTAACCACAAAAATTAGTCTAATGTGATAGGTTGGGTGCATTTATGAATTAATGCCACATGATAGGGTTACGTCATGAACCACTTGAATATACTTAACCAACTTGATGCATGATTTGGTAAGGTTAAGTCATGAATCGCTTGAACAAACTTAACCAACTTGATACATGATTGGATAGGGTTAAGTCACGAATTTAAATGAAAACACTTAACCCGTTAGAAACCCTAGTTACGCGGTCCTTTTCAGCAGTAACCCACTTAGGAGTATCACGATACCCTGGGACTAGGCATGGTGGGGCACGATTACTGGGCTGATTGTAAGTGACCAGAACGATGGCTGAGTTGGTGCGCCATTGTAGGTTCAGGCGGACTATGGTCGTGCACATAGTCCGGAGTTGAAAAAGCAGGCATTGGGCACCCGTAGGTTTACACTATGCGTGCTTGATTCATGTCGATGGTTGGCACCCTGGGACTTGATACACCATATGGTGGACCTAGCACAGGTGACTACATTTCATGATAGGGTCGTATGACACAGACACATAGCAAGCTAGAATCTTGTAGGGAGCCGATCGATTAGTAGATCGTAATGTAGGACCCCGTAATGGGTCATTTCATGATATTGGGTCAAGGGATCATTTCATGGTTAATACTTGACATGGGTAAAAATACTAGTACAGTTGGTGCAGCGAATCTGGAATATGCGATGGTAGACCTAACATATCTTGTTATCTCTGTTATTATACTTATCCTGTTATTATCCTTATGTTTAATTCCATTTTTGACATGTCATGTTACCTTTACTAGTTTATATATAGAAAGTCACTAGGGCTTACCAGTCTTTACGACTGACCCTTTTTCTTTCGTTCCCCCCTCCCCCCCCCCCCCCGGCCCCAGGGTCTCAGGGAGGAAACTTTAGCTCTTAGCCTGGATCTAGCTTGCATTCTGACAGCTCATGTACGGTTTGGTCTTGAGCTATGCTATGGCTGCACTACTGCTATTTTGGAGAAAAATTTACTATTGTTATTTTGAGTTTATGCTTCTTTATTTAGAACTTGATGTAATGGAATAATTTGTACTTTGGATATATGAGGTTTTGACTATTTCCACGAAAGTAATGAAATTTGGTCTTTTTATTTCTACCGTTGCTTTATTTATGTTTTGTCCTGTGATATCTCTATGTATGTTTACCTAGATAATGCTCCACCAAAACTAGTGCATTCCCTTTGTGAGTTACCCTAGCAGAGGTGGGGTGTTACAATTACGGATGTCTTGATTGGGTTGTACACCCGAGACAAGGTAATAAGTGGTGATCGTCCAGACGTACTTGGCGATTGACGTGATATGCGAGGACCTCTCTCCTGTATTGGACATATGGGACAAGGAATAAGGTGTCTCCAGTTTCGTTCAGACCAAGAACGAACATATAAATGGATGTGTGTCTGACATTAGATTTCATTCTGTGTTGATTGATTTCTATTAAATATATATCTGTTTGGTGGTGGGGAATTCATTCTCTTTCTTAATGCCCTTCTCTGAGACGTGTGAGCTTAGAGGTTATATATTGATGGATATCAGTCGCATGGCATGAATTGCCTGTGTGGCATGATGAGATGCAAATGATCAAGGCTTCTGTTGAATAGCAGAGTGTTGTGGTTGATGATCAAAGCACGGCTTTAAAGAGCATAGCTTTGTGTATAGCGTTAATTCGCGAGCCTCACACCCCGGTATGAACCAGAAACGGGAGAGGATCCAAGGAGTTTCTAGCTATGAGTGGTGTCATGGTATGGAGCCTAGACATTTTACTTATGTGGTGGTTGGAAAGCGAGGTACCTCGGATATATCGGTCACTACGGGGCCGATGGATGATATGGTCGACATACTGGCCATTACACCCTATAGGGTGGGGAAACGTATTATTCAGGAGTTATAACCCACTAACGTAAGTGTGGACCGGCCCTGTGGCTCCAAGTTGTAGTTGTGGATGTATCCCGAGGCATGGGCTAAAGTGTCTCGAATTCGGTAAGGACGATCCATTGCCTTGGTTCATAGTTGGAAATCCAACTTCCAATACATGACATTTAGGTTTTAATTGTAGAACTAGTATGGTGACATGATATATGGTACCCATGCTGTCTATTACTGATACATTTATATTTGAAGTTGTTTTTGACACTATACACTTGTAGTAGTATCAGATAATCTGTTTTAAACGTACCAAGCATATTTGGCTATTATAAGGTAAAACACTATCCTTTGGCTTGCGTTGCATTGTGTGATGGGACCTGAGTCTTGTAATAGCTTCATTTTTCGAAAAGCATTGCTTTGTTTATAAATTGGATTATGCACTGGTATTCTTGGGAGAAAACCCTTTCTGTGTTATACGGTGTGGTCCCTTGATTTACTTTATTTTTAAAGTAAAATTTTAAATAACTGTTTTAGTTCTCACACAAGTCCCATGACTGACCTGGAGTTTATTGTTTTAACCTAAACTCTGGGTGCCCCTATTTTCCACACGGGCAGCTAGTAGTTTTGGTTTTGCAGACATTTCTTTTTAGGATCCTGGATTACAGCTGGAGCTATATTCGGAAATCTTTGTATCTGCGTATTTCTTTCAGTTATGTTATGTACTATTTTTCTGCTGCTACGTAAATTATTTTAATTTCTGATATTTTTCTATTGTGTATTATTTATTTTTACTCTGATACCTTGTACTCTGATGTAAATTGTTGTAATAGCAATGAAATGTTCAATTGTTTATGTTCTGATTTGTCGTGTTCTCAACTCAATCCGGGCTTTCCCTTACGGGCGAGTTTGGGTCGTTTCATTTGTTGTTTCAGAGCCTTGGTTTACAGAGCTCGAGAACAAGATACATTAGAACTGAACGAAGGAATTCATTAGAGATTGGATTATTAATATCCAATGATAATGACTCGTTGGAGATAGGATCAGTAGTATCCTAGAAAGAGTGTGAAGAGTGTTATTTTTTTTTAAATCAAATTTAGTTTTAAAATTTTATTTCAATTATTCGTATTTGAATATTTTATTTTAAATTGAATTTGGACAATCTAGTATAAGAAGGTTTTGAGTATATGCCTGACGAGATGTATATTCAAAGCCCCAGATATCTTGGATAGATATAGAATCACAATCTAGTCGCCCGGGGGGTGATCCTGATGATGAGGCCTCATCATCAGAGTCTATGTTAGAGTTTCGAAAGTGGGATATCTATATATTTCTAATGGACTGGTGTGAGAACCAAAGCTAGATAGGGTTTATTGTTTGTGATTTGGCATCAAAAAATGGATTTTTACATATACAGAAGTTATACATTTGGAAATTTAATTAACAAATTGATTGCTTGTTGTGTTGTTTGATTATTAGTTTAACTAATTAATAATATTGGAATAATTAAACCAATAACAAAATGAAAGGTAAATAAAGCCAAACTGAATCAAATTTTGAACTGAGTTGAAAATTGACTGGAATTGCATATATGTACATGTATATAATGAACAGGTCATAGCATGGAAGCTAAGAAGAGGAATAAAATTGTAAGCCTGACAAATAGGTACATATTTACTGTATTTATTGGGTTTTGATGATTTTATAAGTCGATTGGCTAGCCGCTTGGCTTTTTCTTTTTCTTTTGGATTGATGAGGGGCCTGTGAGGCTAGTTGCGGATTTAGAGGTCTCACCGTACAAAGAGGTTATGGCGAAATTTTTCGAAAAATTAGGGTGTTAGCCAAATTTTTGAGAAATTAGAAAATTCTTAGAAACTGAAAAGTTTAAGAATGATAGCCAGAATAAGAGTTGATTTGGTTAGTTAAACAACTTTCAGCTCAATTCCTTTTCGAGGACGAAAAGATTTTAAGTAGGGGTGATTGTAACAACCCGGATTTTCAGAACCAATTTAAATTTTTTATTTGAGCAATTATAATGGATTCTTAATATTTAAAATTATTTATTTTAAATAATAGCGACTAAAAAATTATTTTGAATAGAACTAGAACGTATAAATTTATTTTAATTACATAACGAGCCTGAAATGGCGCGGTAGTTTGAAAATTCGATTTTAAATTTCAAATTTCAAATGAATGTATAGAATTCAAAATAAATCATATTTCAATAAAAAAAGAAATATTTGAATCTGTTTGACTATATCTTTCTAACGAATGTAAGAAACTGAGATTTCGTAATATTAATTGAAAGTT
This sequence comes from Allium sativum, assembly GCA_030737875.1. Taxonomy (NCBI): domain Eukaryota; kingdom Viridiplantae; phylum Streptophyta; class Magnoliopsida; order Asparagales; family Amaryllidaceae; genus Allium; species Allium sativum. The sequence goes on from CM060923.1 coordinate 170,806,160, forward strand.
ATGTCAAGTTTAAAATTTAAAATAGTCGTTATGGAATTTATATATATTTTAATATAATATATAGCCCTTAAAAATAGCCATTCTGCAAACGATCTCTGTTTTCGACAGAACCACTTTTGTTGGATCCGGAATGTCAAATTATTGTTATACTCCAAATTTCATAATTTTTGGAAATACATGTGAGCGTGGTGAATTTAAACGTGTTTGGTAATTTCAGTTGGAATTTAATCGACTGGAAGATGACCATTTTTTCAAACGATCTCCAAATTTGATGAAATTAGTTTTGTTAGGACCGTATCATCAAAACATAGCTAGATTTATTTTTCTGTAATTTTTGGAGTCAGTATGTGGCCCCGGTAAATTAAAATGTACGTTTAAAATTCAATATATTGATTTATATTTTAATTTAAAGAAAAACTGTCTGAAATGATCGAATTGGCTTATGAAACATATTCCATTGTATCCGGAATAGGGGTATTTAGCTAGAGGGGACAGTCGTTGGGTTCGATTCGGAGTTCGAATGCAAAAAGGGATATTTTTGGAATAAAAATAATAAAAATATAAATTATATAAATGGTCAAACCCAATTTGTCTAAACCCGCGGTCAACGTTCTTTTCCGCACCCATCAGCGATTAACGATCGAAATCCGTCGATTCTTTCTCCTCAAATTTCTCCCAATCCATTCTATAATTCATGAAACAATTTGAACAAAAATCCAAGAGCCTTTCGTGCTCTTCAAATTGATATTGAGAAGAGGATTTTTTTTGTTTCGTATTTTGTTCGAAATCGGAGCCAAAAAGCGGCGACTTTCGAACGTTTTCAGGGGCAGGTGGGGCCATAATGACCGATGCCGTCGTAGGAGGTGGATGGCGGCACTGCGCTGCTCCGTGTAGCGCTCTCCGACCAGGCTCTGATCATCCCTGGAGGCTGCGGCATGGAGATTTTCATTTGAATGATGGGTTCGGTTTACAGAACGAGGAAGATGTAATTAGGATATATTAAGGTTTAATTTATTTAGATAATTATATTTTAATTTCTCGTTTAAATAATCAATGTGTTTAACGCCATGTCTTTTCCATACGAGGTCCAAATCGCGTGAAACTGGATCCGCTGCGATCGTGGAGACAAGAGCTTCACAACAAGACTAACTGGGACCAATTTGTAGCTCGTTAGAAATTTAGGCAATTTCAAATCCGAACGGTACCAGAATCGCCAGTTAAAGGCTGACGGAGTGGATACCAAAGTGAGAACTCCTTCTTACTCAAATTATTTTAAAGTTATTATATATTAGGTTGCAAACGGGGATTAGAAGCCCTCGACACTATTTATTGTATAAATCATGGTTGTTTATTTGGATTGTATTGTGGAAATTTGGATTGTGGTTGTAAATTTGATTGTGAATAAAATATTTAAACAATAAAAATATCATTTTTATTGTACAAAGGAACTATATAAAATGTTCATTTGTTGAATAAAATATTTGAACAATAAAAATATCATTTTTATTGAATGTATGAACAGTATAAAATATTCATGTGTTGAATAAAATATTTTATCGTTAAAAATATAATTTTTAACGCATATATGAACGACATAAAATTCTCCTGAAATGAAAATAAATATTCATTTACAAATCGGATGATTTGATTATGTACACTCATTCAACTAATATTGATTGGGACGGTAAATTTTACACATCGCCCAACTGCACAAATAATATTCAGTTTTTGTTGGTTGAAACCCCACATGGGTACTGGGATGATTTTGACGTACACTAATCCTAATTGTTTAGTTGTATGTCGATCGATTGGTTGACAGACTGTCGTAAGCGTTAATTATTTATATTCAATGCTTATGCAGTTGTGTAATGCACTATGGATGATGGATGATTGGTTATCATTATTGTTGTATACAGAGTTTCCAATTCAGAAAGAACGAATATTTTAAAATAACGAATATTTAAAATAATAGATATTTTAAAATAATATTCAATAAAGGATTAAAATGTGATTTAATGTCCGATTTTGGATGGACACGAAAATATTGAAATGTGTGAAGCTGTAGTGACTAGATATGCGCTATTTTGACGTGAATGACTTATATATCGATTTTATTCATTTTCATAATGAATATCGAAAGGAAATAATTTCAAAATCAGATATTTTGAAAATATTATCATTTATAGTAATGATATGGAGAATTCAATTTTTGATTATAAATTGAAATGAAAGAGGGAATCGTTTTTAAAATGAATTTATAAAATAATTTTGAACGAAATATAATATATATATAATATATATACATTAATGGCTTGAATAGAACATGTCGCGCAGCAACCGTTTGCATGTTTCAACTATTGACTTCGAATTGACATTACAGGAGATCCGTCCGTCAGATTCTCCTAAAACTGGAACCGTTGGGTTTGTATCGAAAAGAGATTTCTGACAAATATATGAGATTTGAAATCTAATGGATGGGTTTGGAATTATGTCCAAATCAAATTTGGAAATGGTCGCTATGGATGCAGTTCGGTGGCCGTTATTGGAAACCGACTGTACGGGCCTTGATAAAATTATTTAAAATATCAATAATTTGTGTAAAATCATAGTAAATGATTTGGAAAGAATTTGGATGAAAAATCCCATATTTGAAAATATAAAAATATATTTTTATCAAAATGAACTAGTTAATAACTGGAATGATAATCCAACGTTTATAAATAAATTGGATTTGAGAGAGGTTTTAATCTAACCAGAATTTTCCCATGTATAAATTGGATTTGATTTGAATAGGAATCATCTTTGGGATATGTCGATATTGGATTCCATGACTATACGGATATTGTGGAGGAATTTGGAAGATAGATATATATCGTTATTCCCTATACGATATGTGTTGGTTTCAGAATTTGATATTGAATATAAGCCGATATAATTTCTGTTTAGAGCCTTGTATTTAATATCAAATTGGATTTTGGGTTTGTCGTGAATGGTGTCTTAAATAACATTGTTCTTAAACATCTGTGAAAAGAATAAATCTTTTAATTAAGATTATTAGAGTTTCCTGTTATATTTAGTAATTAGAATAAAATGAAATGTGAATTTGGTTTATTGTGAACGGTGTTTTTAAATGACATTTGTTCTTTAACCCGATTTATAGTGTAATATGATTTGGAATATATATAAATCTTTTATTAAGATTTAATGGAAGTTTTCCAAAGTAAAGTTTATGAATTTAACAGAATAAATTGGAATGGAATGGAATTCGATTTGATAATAATCAAAGTTAGCTTCTGTGGAGGGAGACTGTTACTATATATGGAATTTAAAAGGCTTTGCCGTTATTCCATTTATATTATTGGTTGGATACGGAAATTTATATCGATTATATATATTGATCTGTTTTCCGTGAAGATTCCATAATTAATGGAATGTTATTTTGGGTTTATCGTGAACTGTATTTTAAATGACAATGGTTCTTTAATCTAGTTAAAGAAAGGATTTATTTCCTAGATTTGAATAATCATTAAATAATGATTTTGGGGATTAGAACTAAGTGGAGTTTTAATGAATCTTTAATTAGATTGAAATGTGAATGTGATAATTTAATTATCCAATTTGGGAAATAATCAAGAATGGAGTATCACCAGTTTTGCTCCAAGCGATAGTTAAATCTTTAATTAGATTTGAACGTGAAATGGTAATTAATTTATACCGATAACATGGTGGTGTTAGATATGGAGTACTACCAGTTTTGTTCCATGGGATGAATAGGTTGGGATTGGGAAATATAATAGATGATTACTTTGGTAAGGTTCGCTAATCCCGACTAGTTTGGAAAACCTTAATTTGGTTTAAATTTTGAAAAGAATATTATGGATTGGAATGAGGCGTATGTTGTCTTTTTATAGCACTTGTTTATAAGATACTCGGGTTATTTGGAAAGACCATGTTTATCCCATTCTGAATAACTAATACAACGATAAGTCCACGATGAAGACGGTGGTTGAAGACCAGAGATCTTCACATCGTTTGGATGATTACTGATGTCTTGATTGGGATGTACACCCGAGACAAGGTAATAAGTGGTGATCGTCTAGACGTACTTGGAGATCGACGTGATATGCGAGGACCTCTCTCCTATATTGGACAAATGGGATGAGGAATAAGGTGTCTTTGGTTTCGTTCAGACCCAGGACGAACTTGTAAATGGATGTGTGTTTGACATTGGATTTCATTCTGTGTTGATTGATTTCTATTAATACATATCTGTTTGGCAGCAGAGAATTTATTCTCTTTCCTAACGTCCTTCTCTGAGACGTGTGAGCTTAAAGGTTATATATTGATGGATATCGGTCGCATGGCATGAATTGCCTGTGTGGCATGCTGAGATGCAAATGATCAAGGCTTCTGTTGAAAAGCAGAGTCTTGTGGTTGATGATCAGAGCACGGCTTTAAATAGCATAGCTTTGTGTATAACATTAACTCGCGAGCCTCACACCCTGGTATGAACCAGAAGCGGGAGAGGATCCAGGAAGAACATGTGTTTCTTTCAAGCTAGGAGTGGTGTCATGGAATGGAGCTCAGACATTTTACTTATATGGTTGTTGGAAAGCGAGGTACCTCGGATATATCGGTCACTACGGGGCCGATGGATGATGTGGTCGACATATTGACCATTATGCCCGATAGGGCGGGTAAACGTATTGCTCAGGAGTTATAATTCACTAATGTAAGTGTGAACCGACCCTATGGCTCCAAGGTGCAGTTACGGCTGTATCCTGAGGCATGGGCTAGAGTGTCTTGAATTCGGTAAGGACGATCCTTTGCCTTGGTTCATAGATGGAAATCCAACTTCCAATACGTGACATTTCAGTTTTAATTGTAGAACTAGTATGGCGACATGATATATGGTACCCATGCCATCTATGATTGATACATTTATATTCGAAGTTGTTTTTGACACTATACACTTATAGTAGTATCAAGTAATTTGTTTTAAACGTACCAAGCATATTTGGCTATTATAAGGGAAAACCCTATCCTTCGGCTTGCGTTGTATTTTTTGATGGGACCTGAGTCTTATAATAGCTTCATTTTTCGAAAAGCATTGCGCAATTTATAAACTGGTTTAGGCATTGGTATTCTTGGGAGAAAACTCGTTCCGTGTTATACGGTGTGGTCCCTTGATTTACTTTATTTTTAATGTAGTTTTAAATAACTATTTTAGTTCTCACACCAGTCCCATGACTGACCTGGAGTTTATTGTTTTAACCTAAACTCTAGGTGCCCCTATTTTCCACACGGGCAGCTAGTAGTTTTGGTGTTTGCAGACATTTCTTTTCAGGATCCTGGTTTACAACTAGAGCTATATTCGGAAAGCTTTGTATCCATGTATTTCTTTTAGTTGTGTTATGTGTTATTTTTCTGCAGCTATGTAAATTATTTTAATTTCTGATATTTTTCTGTTGTATATTATTTATTTTTACTCTAATATCTTGAACTCTTATGTAAATTGTTGTAATAGCAATGAAGTGTTCTACTGTTTGTGTTCTGATTTGTCGTGTTCTCAACTCAATCCGAGCTTTCCCTTACGGGCGAGTTTGGGTCATTCCAGAAAGACCGGGATCGAATTTATATTCGAAAACCATTCCGACTAGCAAATACGTGGGAGAGGGAAGATGCTGAGTAAAGATGGAGTAGTTGCAGACTGTTGATCCTCGTGAGCGGACGAACTACTTGTTGAATTTCTCTGGTTAGCTCCCAGAGATATTTTGGTAGTGATTCTGTTGTGATTGGAATCTTTGGATTGCAATGACTACTTGCTACTGATCCATAGTGTGATACCGAGCATATGGTAGGAGGTTGTCTTCGATTTGTCCAGTCCCAGGACAACTTGTATCGACGGATATCTGACAGAATATTTCCAAAGGGATCGCGCATTGATTTCTTTAAACATACCATAGTTGTGGCAGAGAATGGTTGTTCTCTCAGCTTAACAACTAGAGTATTTTTGGGGACATTAATTAGTGATTTGCTGGTGGATCTGACGATGTGGCATTCAAAGTGAATAGTGGCCCGATGTTCTGGAATGTTAATTATAACCTCAAGTCTCACAACCGGGAAATGACAAAAATCGGGCAGGCAGCACGGCTAAGTGGGTCGCTCCCAATTAGGGTGTATTGTTACCATCTAGAAAAAATTCCTTATTTTTTCTTCTTTTCATTTCTGTATCTCCTGGGAATTATGATGGTCGCAACAAAAAACTGTAGGGTGACAATATTTTCGGTCCACTAAAAAAATGAGAGGTCAGTCATGTTTGGCTGGGTTGCAAGATGTTCTTGTTGAACCTAGTGTATTCCTCTATAGAGATACACTATTGGAAGGTGGTTCCATACCTTGTCATAGTCAGAATCCAATCTCCAATAAAAGCCCGCAGTTTTGATTGTATACTATATATGTGGAGCATGAGATGTAGTGTTCTGCTAGATTGCTATTTACTTGATTTAGATATTATTATAATATCAAAAAAGTATTGATTTTAAAAAAGAATTTGGGTATCGAAAGTTAAAAATTGTCCGTGTTTACGTGTGGATTGGACTTACGATTAACCTTTTCTTTTGAGAGAAATGTTTTGACTTCAAAATCAAGTTGTGTGATACCTATGGTTCACCAGACTGATCCTGGCGTTTGCAATGCTCGGGTCAGACTGAGTTTACATGTTCAGGGTATTGGATGTTGTGCAGAGACGAGCTTGAAGAGTTCAGACATATGATATTATATAGTTATTTTTCCACTGTGTGATTGTATATGAGAACAAGTCGTTATAATTGTGTAGACATGTTGATGTACTCCGATGATTGTAAGTTTTATTACAAGCTATACTTAAAGATTCATTTTTGTATTATATTTTGTCGCCCTGCGATGTGAGACTCTGTGTTGTGCTGGTTCTTCTTCTACTTCTTTTATTCTAATATTTCTTTCTTTATTTTTCTATTAATTATCTGGTGTGTTTCGATACTTCAGTTTTAGCAAGTAATATGGTTTTATGTATTATTGTCGGAATTAGGGAGTCGAATCTCTACTGGGCCATTCGAGCCATGGTCTCCACGGCTTCAAGTTTCAAGTGTTCGCAGCCCTATATTTTTATACTTTGACTGAAATTAGAAAGAAGGGAAGAGATAAAAATAACATTTTATTAAATAAAAAAAATTTACCTAGAGATGAATCAGCAAGGACTAATTTTAGATTTGCTGAGAAGAAGATGCTTTGAGAAGGACGAATGGTTGTGCAGATAAATGCAAGTGAGAATATAACGAAAGGAAACAATGGTAAATAATATGTTATGGCTTTTCAAATTTTAACGTAAATCAATTACTAGATTAGTGGGATGATGTGTCATTGGCTTTCCTAAGAAGCTATGTTGTATAGGGAATGAGATAATTAATTTAAACGTTATCAACGCTGCTCCTTTTGACTGATAAATCAAATTTTAAATGCAATTGTTAACAGATTTTAACGAAACGGAAAATAACTTAGAATACAAAATAGAACCATTAAAAAAGGAAATTTTAGAATTTTCAAAGTTTTGATATTTCAACTCAATTTCTTTGACAAATTTTAACAAAAATTGACTTTTCAGAAGAAAAAAATACATTTTAATAAATTTACTCAATGTTATAGTTAAATTTAACTTTTAAGGGTGCACTTAAACTCGAGTAATAATATACATCATGTTAACGTACAATTATGGGCTACATTAACAACCATTTAATTCTTATTGTTAAATTGTCCACATCATGTTTGTATAAGGGAATCAGACTCATTTGTTTCATTATAAATCATTCCATTTAAATTAATTTAATTATTTATTTTATTCTCCAATTCCATTTAAATTAAATTAATTATTTGTTTTTATGAATATAATAAACATTAGCTACAAATCTTTGTACTAACATTTTATAGTTATCATCTTAAATAATATAATATAACATATTTGTAACTACCTGGAAAATTAGAACCAATTTAAAATTTTTATTTTGGCAATTTTAATAAATTTTGATAATTAATTTAAATGTTATCAACGCTGCTCCTTTTGACTGATAAATCAAATTTTAAATGCAATTGTTAACAGATTTTAACGAAACGAAAAATAACTTAGAATACAAAATAGAACCATTAAAAAAGGAAATTTTAGAATTTTCAAAGTTTTGATATTTCAACTCAATTTCAAATTTTGACAAATTTTAACAAAAATTGACTTTTCAGAAGAAAAAAAATACATTTTAATAAATTTGCTCAATGTTATAGTTAAATTTAACTTTTAAGGATGCACTTAAACTCGAATAATAATATACATCATGTTAACATACAATTAAGGGCTACGTTAACAACCAATTAATTCTTATTGTTAAATTGTCCAAATCATGTATGTATAAGGGAATCAGACTCATTTGTTTCATTATAAACCATTCCATTTAAGTTAATTTAATTATTTATTTTATTCTCCAATTCAATTTAAATTAATTTAATTATTTGTTTTTATGAATATAATAAACATTAGCTACAAATCTTTATACTAACATTTTATAGTTACCATCTTAAATAATATCAAATAACATATTTGTAACTACTTGGAAAATTAGAACCAATTTAAAAAAATTATTCTAGCAATTTTAATGAATTTTGAATATTTAAAATGATTTATTTTAAATAATAACGAGTAGAAATTTATTTTGAATAGAATTAGAACGTATAAACTTATTTAAATCAAAATTAGAATATAAATATTTATTTTAATTATAAAAGGAATTGAAAATGGCCCAGTAGTTTGAAAATTCGATTTCAAACTTCAATTGATTTTACAGAATTCAAAATAAACCGGATTTTAGTGGAACCAAAAATATTAGAATCTATTTGAAAATATCTTCCTAACGAATCCGAAAAATTGAAATTTCATAGCGGAAATAAAAAGTTATGCCCAGTTGAAAATTCAGAATAGTCACTATGGAAATATAGCCCTTAAAAATGGAAATTTTGCAAACGACCTCCGTTTTCGATGAGACCACTTTTGTTGGATCCGGAGTGTAAAATTATTGCTAGATTCCAATTTTCATAATTTTGGGGATCAATATGTGAGCGTGGCAAAAGAAAACGTGTTTTGTCAATTTCAGTTGAATTGGATCGACCAGAAAATGACCATTTTTCAAACGGTCTCCAAATTCAACGAAATTAGTTTAATTTGGACCGTATCGTCAAAACATTGCCAGATTTATTTTTTTGGAAATTTTACAGTCTGTATGTGGCCCTGGTAAATTTTACGTTTGAATTCAATATACAGTGAATTATATTTTAATTTAAGCGAAAACTGATCGTAACAGTTGAATTGGCTTACGAAACATATCCCATTGCATTCGGAATAGGGGTAATTAGCTAGGGGCGACAGTCGTTGGGTTCGATTTGGGATTCGAATTAAAAAGTTACTTTTTGAAATAAAATAATATATATATATATATATTAATAAACTACGGCCCCCTCCCCTTTTTCATTATTCTCCAGCGCCCAAAATAAAAAAAATCCCTCCCATCGTTGACCTCGTCTCCCCTCCCTCACCACGTCGTGCCTCCAGTCCATCGCCTCCGCCCTCCGATGTCGCAGCCCCCTCCTCGATCCCCCCTCTGGTGCCTCCCTCTCCTCACCCAAAAGCAAACCCGTACCCAACACTAGCCTACTGCCTCCTAAACCGACGCCTGACCCCCACCCCCGCGACTTCCTCCTCGATCCTCACCTCCCCAAGCCCATGCCACCTCAGTGCAGCAAGCCCTCCCCCCCCCCCCCTCGAACGAAGAAAAAAGGTAATAACTTCAATTTTATTTTATTTCCAGTTCTCACTTTTTATATAGATTTTTATATACATAAAGATCAGCTTATATATACAGCAAATAAAAATTAGATTTTTATTTTTATGAATAGCATTATAAAAATGTAGTTTTTATATGAAATGTTTTGAAATAAAAATTGGATTTTTATACATATGTTTTTGAAATAAGAAAATGATTTTCATACATGTATTAGCGATAGAAAGATTGATTTTTATATATATGAAATAGCGAAGTAAAAATAGAATTTTTACATATGGAATAGCGAAGTAAGAATAGAATTTTTACATATGGAATAGCGAAGTAAAAATAGAATTTTTATCTATATAGCTTCGAAATAAAAAAGTGATTTTTATCCATATAGCTTCGAAATAAAAATGTGATTTTTATCCATATAGCGTTGAAATAAAAATGTGATTTTTATGAACAGCGTGAAAAGGTTGGGTCAGAATGTCGGGCGAATCCAAACCGTTTAGAAATAAAGAATGGAGGAGTGGATCCCAAAGGTGAGAACTCCTCACTATAATTTTCTTTGTTCAGTTATTTATTTTATAACTGCATATATGAACTGCTCCCCATCATCCACAAACCACGGACGACTTGTTTGATTGTTTGGTTTGGTTGATTTATTTGTTTTGATTAGTTTGGGATGTGAAATGAATTGATATGATTTGGTTTGTGTATGGCGGGAGCCATTATTGGGCGAGGGATAAGGCTAGACCTTATCCCGATTCTAGTATCGTGCCGTTATGCTACTAAAATTTTCTAAAATATATTAGAACAATAAAATACCCTTTTTATTGATAAATGAACTGAATATAATATTCATGTGTTGAAATAAATAATTTATCGTTAAAATATATAATTTTTAACATGTATATGAATAAAATAAATATTCAATTACAAATCGAACGATTTGGTTATGTACACACATTTGACTGATATTGATTAGGACGATATATTTTACACACCGCCCAACGACACAAATAATAATCAGTGTTTGTTGTTTGAAAACCCCACACGGGTATTGGGATGATATTGGGCACACACTAATCCCAATATTTAGTTGTATGTCAATCGATTGGTTGACAGACTGTTATAAGCGTTAAATATTTATATTTGATGCTTATGCAGTGTAGAATGCACTCTGGATGATGGTTGACTGCGTTTGATTGTTACTGTGTACATATGTTTTATGAAATCCATATAAACACATTATATGGTGATTGACTGTGTCTAATTCCATTTCAGAAATAATAAATATTTTGAAATAACGAATATTTTAAAATAATATTCAGTAAAAGATCAAAATCTGATTTTGATGTCCGATTTGGGATGGACACGAAAATATTTAAATATATAAAACCGTGTTGATTAGATTAACGCCATTTTGACGTGAATGATATTTATATCGATTTTATTCATTTTTATAATGAATATCGAAAAGGAAGTGATTTCAAAATCTAATGTTTTGAAAATACTATCATTTATATATCGATGATATGGAATATTCAATTTTGATTTGAAAATTTATATGAAGTTGAAACGTTTTGAAAATGAATTTAAAACTATTTATAAAATACGTTTAAATGGAACCAAACGAAAGAATTCATCAGAGATTGCATTAGGAATATCCAATAAGAATGACTCGTTAGAGATGGGATCAGTAGTATCCTAGAATGAGTCTTAAGAGTGTTATTTTTAAAATAAAAATGAAAACTAATTTTGTTTTGAAAATTTAATCCAATTATATGTATTTTAGTATATTATTTTATTTTATTTTGGACAATCGAGTATACGAGATTTTGCATATACGTGTCATGAACGTATATTCGAAGTTTTAATATACTGGATTAATATAGAATCACACTCTAGGCGCCCTAAGATGATTCTGGTAATGCCGCAGCATCATCAATATTTATGTTCGACTTTCGAAAGTGGGATATCTACATATTTCCAATTGAATGGTGTGAGAACCAAAACTAGATAGGGCTATTGTTGTAAATTAGCATCAAAAAACATGATTTTCGGTATATATGTCAAAATTATGAATTTGAAACGTTAATTCACTAATTGATTGATGGTTGTGTTGTATGATTATTTGTTATCTAATAAACCATTATGTGAAAGAACGGTACAAATAACCCAATTGTATCAAATATTGAACCGAATTGAAAATTGTTTGAAATTGCATACATGTACATGCATATTGAATGAACAGGTCAAAGCAAGGAGGCTAGAGAAGAGGAATAAGATTGTATGCCCGACAAATAGGTACATGTTTACTACATTTCTTGGGTTTGGATGATTTTATGAGCCGATTGGCTAGCCGTTTGGGTTTTTCTTTTTCTTTTTGAGATGAGAGGGCCTGTGTGGCGGTTTGGGGATTTTCCCGGTGCTCCCCGTACAAAGGAGGTTATGGCGAAATTTTTCCAAAAATTTAGGGTGTTAGCCAAATTTTTGAAAAATTGGAAAATTCATAGAAACTGAAAAGTTGAAGAATGAAAGCCAAACTGAAAGTTGAGTTCGTTAGTAAAAAAAACTTTCAGCTCTGTTTCTTTTCAAGGACGAAAAGATTTTAAGTGGGAGAGATTGTAACCATAAGGTAAATCGGTAGCAAGTCCCCCAATACGGAAATAATTATGCATCATTCGCATACCTATAGCGGCTTCGTTCTTTTCTCTATAAGAGGTGGAATAGAATAACCCGGTTGAAGCGTAATGATCATACATCTGTAATGCATTGTATGTCCCATAGTAGGCCCTATTCTTTTACCCTTTCCTGGGAGTCGATGACTAACAACCCGGAAAATCAGGACCAATTTAAAAATTTTATTTTGGCAATTTTAATGAATTTTGAATATTTAAAATGATTTATTTTAAATAATAACAACTAGAAATTTATTCTTAATAGAATTAGAACGTATAAATTTATTTAAATAAAAATTAAAATATAAATGTTTATTTTAATTATAAAAGGAATTGAAAATGGCTCGGTAGTCTGAAAATTCAATTTCAAACTTCAATTGAATGTACTGGATTCAAAATAAACCGGATTTTAGTGGAACCAAAATTATTAGAATCTATTTGGAAATATCTTCCCAACGAATCCGAAAAACTGAAATTTCATAGCGGGAATAAAAAGTTATGCCCAGTTGAAAATTCAGAATAGTCGCTATGGAAATATAGCCCTTAAAAATGGAAATTTTGCAAACAACCACCATTTTCGATGAGACCTGTAACACCCCGTAATTTTAACATAAAAATTCACAAATTAAAGTATACTTAATTAAGTGAAATGGGTTGTGCAGAGAAATATATATATTGATATATATATATATATATAATTGAAAATTTAATAAATAAATATGCAAAAATGTACAAAACAGCGAATTGGGAGAGGGGAATAACTGAACCGGCCGATTTTTGAGGTCGACCCAAGCTCGCTGGGTCAACTAGGGGTTAATCCAGGGTGTTTGGCTGTCAACCCGTGGGCCGATTCGCTCAAATGCAGATTTTGCATTTGAATGGTTCTCATGGTTCAGCTTTAATCTAAAGGCCCTAGATGGTTCCTACACTTGACTTCTTCCCCAAGACATGCTTTGATGGCTTGGATTGAATCTAGGGTTAATCCTATGGCTAATACTATCCTAATCATCTATAAAAAGACCCCTAAACCTAGCCTAAATAACCATTATTCAATCCCACAACTAAACTATGTCAAATTTGTTCCTCTCATGGCCTCCACTCTCATGCTAAAATTCCTAAGCCTATTTCTATGAGAGATTGTGAGTTCATACAAGTGCTTTCAAACTTGTATGAGTGTTCTTAGTTTGCATTCAAGTCAAGTTGCAACATTTCTATTTCAAAGCAAGGATTTTTATTGATTTGGCGCAAGGGTTTTTCAATTGGGGCTTTCATATTTTGGTGCTTGCATAAGGGCTTCGTCTCAATCTTTATAATAAATATTCATTTGTGTCTTCATAGCGTAGTAAGCCCTTTTCTACTTTCTTTCTTTGAACTCTAAAGTTAAATGAATGATGCAAGTTTGGGGTTGATCATTATGATATGCAAGTTTGGTTGAACATTATATGCAAGTTTGGTTGATCATTAAATGCAAGTTTGGTTGATCATTATATGCAAGTTTGGATGATCATTATGCAAGTTGGTTTAACTATTATGTATGACACATGTTGCTATGTTATGCAAGTTTGGGTTGATCATGTTATGCAAGTTAAACTTGATGTTGTGAGCATAAAGCTCTAAGCTTTATATTAAAGGTTGCATTTTGGCAACATGGAAGTTATCATACCCCTTATGATAACTTGCATGTGACGCTAAATGCGAACTTCTAGCAACTTCTACATGTCATTTATCACCATGTATCACTCATATGCTAAGTTTGGTTTTATGCATGCTTTTGAAGCCTAATGATGCAATATGCAAGGATATGTACATATGTACATCTCATATGCCACCATGATAAACTTGTGGCTTCAACACCTTTTTGTCATGATTATGCCAAGTTCCCTATTTTACCCTTTATGCGTTGTTGCGATTATGTAAACGATGGGATTACGTTGGGATTGGGCAACATTATGACAAAAACATGGTTTTTATAACATAACGTGATATGTTAACTTGTAATTATGTTTTGGAAACATAATGGACATGACACTTAGAAAATATGAGTGTGGCCAACTCGAGGTTGGGTTGAGTTTGTAGCATAAATCTTCCCGGACCCGCCCGGCTTAACTAGTGGCTACAAACAATAGGACCCAATGTGAGAAGTTGGTCATGTTGTGCTTGAACCCGAGATTAGACCAAGTTGTGGTGTAAAGCTACCCGGACCCGCCCGGCTTAACTAGTAACCACAATAAAGTCTAATGTGAGAGGTTAAAGCACATTAAGTTAATTAATTAATGCCTCCTGATTAGGGTTAAGTCATGGTCCACTTAATGCTTAATCAATTTGGGCTTGATGGGTTAATCGGGGTTAAGTCATGGATCTTGGGTACACTTAACCAATTTAATCCACGTTTGGATCGGGTTAACCACATTTAACCCGTTAAGGAAACCCTAGTTGCGTGGTCCTTTTCAGCAGTAACCCTCTTGATAGTATCATAAGACCCTAGGACTAGGCTAGGGTGGGGCACGATTAATGGGCTGACATGTAAGCGACCAAAACGACGGCTGTGTAGGTACGTCGGTGTAGGTCCAGGCGGACTATGATCATGCACATAGTCCGGCGTTGGAAAATCAGGCATGGGTACCAGTAGATCTAGGCTGTGCATACTTGATTGGTGTCCGAGGTCTACACCCTAGGACTTGATACACCCTGGGGTGGACCTAGCACAGTTAGCTACATTTCATGTTTGGGCCGTATGACACCGACACTTGACGAGTTAGGCTTATAGGGAGCCGATCGACTAGACCGTGTAGTTGGACCTTAATTTAGGTCACCTCATGATGATGGGCCAAGCTTGGGCCAAGGGATCAATTCTTGTTTTTACTTGACGTGTTAGAATGCTAGTACACCCGTGGTGCAAAACTTAACCTTGATTATGCGATGTCACCTTTATCTATCTTGTTAGTTAATCATCATGCCAGTATATTGTTATCCTTATGTTCATCTCAGCTTCTCATGCCAGTTAACTTTACTAGTTCATAGACATATAGTAGTAGGGCTTACCAGTCTTTTTGACTGACCTGTTTTCTTTCGCCTCTTTTCTTCCGTCCCCCCCCCCTCAGGTTCTCAGGGTGGGAACATTGGAGCTTAGCTTGGATCTTTACAGCTTGCTTACTGGATTTGCTCATGTACGGTTTTGGACATTGAGCTAGCTATGGTTTACCACTTCATTTTGGGGATAGTACTTTATGTATTTCAGTTTTTCAGTTTATGCTTTTATCTAAACTTTGTTGTTGGAAAATAATGACCAAGTACTTTGTTGTAACATGACTATGGTTTTGAAATGCTAAGTTTTATCCGCTGCTTTACTACTCTGTTTTACTTATATGTTCTGTCTTGTGATATCTGCATGCATGTTTACCATGTTTAACGCCCATCCAAAGCTAATGTCCTTGCAAGAGTGGCATTGGCGGAGGTGGGGTGTTACATTTGGTATCAGAGCCTAAGGTTTACAAGATTTGAGCAAAAGTGTTTTTAAAACTTACCTTTTGAAAAACTATTTTCAAAACCAATTAAGTATTTTCCAAAAAGAGTCTAGTTATTTTTAAAAGGCTATTCCCCAAAAGCCATAGCACTATCCTTCGTTTCTTCATTCTGAATCTATCTTTTTCTTCGTTTTAGTATGGTCGATCGCTTTAACATCCCGGAAGGCGTGCAAGTACCAGTCTGGTTCCGGAGATTTAGGGAGGCAAGGGCGAATGAAGCCGGCCCCGCGAACATTCCTCCTCCTTCCCCGGTCGCTAACCTCTCTCCTCCTCCCGTAGCTGAGGTTCCTCCTCACCTTCAGCATCCGCAAGAGGATTTTGCAAAGCTTTGCAAAGACTTTAAGGCGATGGGTTGCAAGAATTTTGTCGGAACGGAGACTTCTGTGGAGGCAAGAAACTGGTTAAAGGAAACTGAGGACCTCTTTGCTGTCTTTGATGTGGAAGATCGTAAGAAAGTTCTGTTGGCGGTATGGCTGTTGAAAGGGGAAGCTGCTTATTGGTGGGTAGTCACCACCACTACTAGACCAATTGAGACTTGGGATGACTTTAGGAGAAGGTTTGGACTAAAGTTTCTATCATCGACAGAAGAGAACCTTCAGATGGAAAGGTTCCTATCTCTAAAGCAAGGGGACATGACAGTTAGGGAATACGTGGATATGTTTAATCAACTTGCTCAGTTCGGTCTAAAATTGGTTAACACAGCTCGGAAGAAGGCCCTACACTTTGCTCTAGGATTGAATGAGCCATTGCACGGTTTGGCCATGTCTCATATACCCCGGGGGCGACCTTCGAGAGTTTGGTGAATATGGCCCTACTTCAAGAGGAAGATACCGAGAAAAGAGACAAGAACAACAAGAAGGGGAACAAGGGCAACAGCAATGACAACAAGACCAGGGAAACAAGGAAGTGCAAGTTCTGTCGGATCGTTGGGCACATAGCTAAAGACTGTAAGAAAAGGAAGAGGAAGTCGGGCGAGTGCTTCCATTGTGGAGAGACCTGACATTTTAGCAAGGATTGCCCCAAGAAGTAAGGGCAGAATCAGCGTGCAGGACCTTCTGGAGGGCAAGTGTATGCTCTCAACGCCGCTCCAGTTCAGGATCGAGGTAGCATTTCTGTAAAAGTCATGTTTACATTTCTGATTTCCCTGTTCATACCTTATTTGATTCTGGCACATCGCATAGTTTTATTTCTGATCTTATTAAAAGTTTTGCACCTAAGTACTAGTCTAGTTGAGGTCCCGTTAGTGTTTCAAATCCAATTGGGGGTTCTGCCCATTTACCTGTGATTTGTGTGGATTTGAAAATCTCTATCTTGAGCATAGAATTCATGTGTAATGTTTAGGCTCTCGGGTTTATGGGATACGGGTTGATTTTGGGTGTGGACTGGTTGTCCAGTTATGGAGCCGTTCTTGACTGTGAGCATAGGGTGGTGAGGCTCATGACTCGCCTCGGTAATACCCTAGAAATTTCTTGTAACCCTAGAGGTCCCGTCATGTTATGTTATCTTGAATCTCTCAACTCGTCCATCGATGATCTGCAATCTGTAAGGGTGGCACGAGACTATCCTGATGTCTTTTGAAGAAGTTAAGGGGTTACCCCCTAAACGAGAGATAGATTTCCGCATTTATCTAGTCGATAATGCCAAGCTAGTATCATTGCCCGTTAGGCACATGGCCCCACGAGAAAGAAGAGAGCTCAGTAAGCAAATCAAGGAGCTGCTTAAGAAGGGTTTTATTAGACGAAGCATTTCTGAATGGGGTGCTCCGGTGGTATTCGCTACTAAGGCGGATGGTTCGCTTCGTCTATGTGTTGATTATCGAGAGTTGAACAAGCTGACAAAGAAGAATAGGCACCCGTTACCGAGGATTGATGATCTCTTTGACCAGCTTGTAGGTGCTTCTGTTTTCTCTCAACTCGATCTAGCCACCGGATTCCATCAGCTTAGAGTAGCTGAAGATAGCATTGATAAAACTGCGTTTAGGACTCCGGATGGATTCTTTGAATGGCTTGTCATGCCATTCGGATTGACTAATGTACCCGCCTACTTCGTAGACTTGATGAGTAGGGTGTTCAGGGAGTTCCTCAACAAGTTTGTTGTTGTCTTCGTGGATGATATTCTGATCTTCTCAAAGGACGAGGAAGAACATGCCAGACATCTCAAGGAAGTGATGGATATGCTTAGAGCGCATCAGTTGAAAGCCAAGTTCTCCAAATGTCATTTCTGGAGAAGGGAAGTTCGATTTCTTGGACATATAGTTTCTAAGCAAGGCATAGCGGTGGATCCCGCGAAAGTGGTTGTGGTTCAAGATTGGAAGACTCCTAGGAATGCGACCGAAGTAAGAAGCTTTCTCGGTTTGGCAGGCTACTATAGGAAGTTCATCAGAGACTTCGCTAAGATTTCGGCCCCTTTCACTAAGTTGACGAAGAAGAACTTAGTCTTTGCATGGGACTTGGAGTGTGAGCTTGCTTTTCAAAAGCTCAAAAGAGCCCTTACCTCAGCTCCAGTTTTGGCATTACCCGATAGTGGTAAGATGTTTACCGTGTACACAGATGCATGTGGCACGGGGTTAGGAGCTGTTCTGATGCAAGAGGGAAGAGTGATATGTTGTGGGGGTAGGCAACTTAAAGTTCATGAGAAGAACTATCCCACTCATGATTTGGAGTTAGCGGCGATCGTCTTTGCACTCAAATCCTGGCGCCACTATCTTCTAGGCGAAAGGTTTGAGTTGTATACTGATCACAAGTCACTCAAATACCTCTTCTCGCAAAAAGATCTGAATCTAAGGCAGCAAAGGTGGATGGAATTTTTGGCATCTTATGACTTCGAGATAGCTTATACCCCTGGCAAGGGTAATGTTGTGGCGGATGCACTAAGCAGAAGGAGATTGACTTTAAGCCCCTTGTTCATTGAGATGAAGAACTTGGAATTCTTGGCAACCTTTGATTTCACGACGGCTGTTGAGTTGATGACGGGTTCATTAGCATCCCTTGAGCTTAGACCCACACTTCTTGATCAAGTTGGGGCTTCGCAGAGGGAAGATCCACAGATAGTCGAAGTTATGGACAAGTTGATTCGGGGTGAGACGTCTAGTCACCTTGCTAGATATACTATTGATGATAAAGGATGGCTAAGGCGTGATGGGAGATTATGTGTTCCTCGAGTGGGAGATTTGGTCCATAGAGTTCTTGAAGAAGCGCATCACTCGAAGATGGCTATACATCCAGGAGGAGATAAGATGTATAGAGATATGAAGCGCAGTTTCTTTTGGGATGGAATGAAGAAAGATGTGGCAGAGTATGTTTCAAGGTGCATGGTGTGCCAACAAGTGAAGGCCGAGTCAAAGAAACCAGGTGGGCTATTACATCCATTGGAGGTCCCACAATGGAAGTGGGAGAGTATTTCTATGGATTTTGTGGATGGATTGCCTAGGTCAAGGAGAGGGAACACAAGCATATGGGTCATAGTTGACAGACTTACGAAGAGTGCTCACTTCATCCCAGTAAAGAGCAAGAGGACCGCATCAGGGCTGCCGTCTATTTATCTCCGAGAAATAGTGCGGTTGCATGGAGTTCCTTCTAGCATAGTTAGCGATCGTGACCCGATTTTCACTAGCCAGTTTGCAGGAGGCGATGGGTACGCGATTGAATTTGTGTACAGCCTATCACCCCCAGACGGATGGCCAAACCGAAAGGGTGAATAGAGTGCTAGAAGATCTCTTGAGGCTTTGTGTTCTCGACTTCGGTGGTACTTGGGAAGACCACCTTCCTCTTGTAGAATTTGCTTATAATAATAGCTATCAAGCCAGCATAGGGATGGCACCATTTGAAGCTTTATATGGGATGCCGTGTAGGTCACCATCTTGTTGGTGGGAGACAACAGATAGACTTATACTTGGGCCCGATATGATACGAGACACATCCGAGAAAGTTGAATTAGTAAGAAGAAGGACGAAAGCGGCCCAAGATAGACAGAAATCCTATGCTGACAAGCAAAGGGCAGATTTGGAATTCGAAGTGGGAGACATGGTTTTCGTGAAGGTTTCTCCTTTGCGAAATGTGGTACGTTTTGGTGCAGCGGGGAAGCTGGCACCAAGGTTCGCAGGACCCTTCCCTATCATAGAGAGAATTGGAAAGATGGCCTATAAGGTGGGATTGCCCGAGAAGCTAGCCGGAGTGCATAATGTCTTTCATGTTTCGCATCTCTGAAAGTGCCTACATGAGTCTGCTGAGGTGGTTGAACCAAGTATTCTTGAAGACATTGAGGTAGAGATAGAAGCAACCTTGAGAAGAGCTCTGATTCGTATCTTGGGAACAGAGATCAAGAAGCTAAGGAATCGAGAGGTCAAGTTGGTGAAAGTTCAGTGGGGTGAAGCCGACGAAGATGCAACTTGGGAAACCGAGGAGAAGATGCGTGGGCTTTATCCATTTCTTTCTGAGGGTACATTCTCGATCTCTTTTCCTAATTAGCATATCTTTCTTTTTATCCGCGTTTATCTAGTTTATCTTGTTTCGTAGATCTTGTCATGAGAACCTTAGGTAGAAACCCTTGGTTGAAACATGTATTTGAAACATGTTATGCTTGATGGTTGCAAGTGGTTGCAAGTGTTTGCACGTGGATACTCGTGGATGCATGATACACATTAGGCACTAAGATCGGCTCACACACTTTCATGTTGCATATGCATGAGTGCTTATACTTATTCATGGATGAAACTTGTTGAGCTATCACGTGGATGTTGCATATGGATGAATATTATGTGCACTCATGTAGAGATTATAAATTATGTTAGGAATTTGCATACATATGGACTCATTTCACTAACATATTTTGCATTAAGGAGGTTTACTATATCAGTAACCGCCAGATTTTTGCATTAAATAAGTACATATACACACACCTTTGCATATGATCATACAACATTTAGAATCCTTTAAGGACGATGACTGCACGTGGATGATGTTTTGAGTAGATGGATGATGGATAGTAGGATACGTTCTTCCTAACTTGGAGATTTCGGGGACGAAATCCTTTAAGGAGGGGAGAATGTAACACCCCGTAATTTGAACATAAAAATTCACAAATTAAAGTATACATAATTAAGTGAAATGGGTTGCGTAGAGAAATATATATATATATATATATATATTGATATATATATATATATATATATATAATTGAAAATTTAATAAATAAATATGCAAAAATGTTCAAAACAGCGAATTGGGAGAGGGAATAACCGAACCGGCCGATTTTTGAGGTCGACCCAAGCTCGCTGGGTCAACTAGGGGTTAATCCAGGGTGTTTGGCTGTCAACCCGTGGGCCGATTCGCTCAAATGCAGATTTTGCATTTGAATGGTTCTCATGGTTCAGCTTTAATCTAAAGGCCCTAGATGGTTCCTACACTTGACTTCTTCCCCAAGACTTGCTTTGATGGCTTGGATTGAATCTAGGGTTAATCCTATGGCTAATACTATCCTAATCATCTATAAAAAGACCCCTAAACCTAGCCTAAATCTCCATTATTCAATCCCACAACTAAACTATGTCAAATTTGTTCCTCTCTTGGCCTCCACTCTCATGCTAAAATTCCTAAGCCTATTCCTATGAGAGATTGTGAGTTCATACAAGTGCTTTCAAACTTGTATGAGTGTTCTTAGTTTGCATTCAAGTCAAGTTGCAACATTTCAATTTCAAAGCAAGGATTTTTATTGATTTGGCGCAAGGGTTTTTCAATTGGGGCTTTCATATTTTGGTGCTTGCATAAGGGCTTCGTCTCAATCTTTATAATAAATATTCATTTGTGTCTTCATAGCGTAGTAAGCCCTTTTCTACTTTCTTTCTTTGAACTCTAAAGTTAAATGAATGATGCAAGTTTGGGGTTGATCATTATGATATGCAAGTTTGGTTGAACATTATATGCAAGTTTGGTTGATCATTATATGCAAATTTGGTTGATCATTATATGCAAGTTTGGATGATCATTATGCAAGTTGGTTTAACCATTATGTATGACACATGTTGCTATGTTATGCAAGTTTGGGTTGATCATGTTATCATGTTATGCAAGTTAAACTTGATGTTGTGAGCATAAAGCTCTAGGCTTTATATTAAAGGTTGCATTTTGGCAACATGAAAGTTATCATACCCCTTATGATAACTTGCATGTGACGCTAAATGCGAACTTCTAGCAACTTCTACATGTCATTTATCACCATGTATCACTCATATGCTAAATTTGGTTTTATGCATTCTTTTGAAGCCTAATGATGCAATATGCAAGTATATGAACATATGTACATCTCATATGCCACCATGATAAACTTGTGGCTTCAACACCTTTTTGTCATGATTATGCCAAGTTCCCTATTTTACCCTTTATGCGTTGGTGCGATTATGTAAACGATGGGATTATGTTGGGGTTGGGCAACATTATGACAAAAACATGGTTTTTATAACATAACGTGATATGTTAACTTGTAATTATGTTTTGGAAACATAATGGACATGACACTTAGAAAATATGAGTGTGGCCAACTCGAGGTTGGGTTGAGTTTGTAGCATAAATCTACCCGGACCCGCCCGGCTTAACTAGTGGCTATAAACAATAGGACCCAATGTGAGAAGTTGGTCATGTTGTGCTCGAACCCGAGGTTAGACCAAGTTGTGGTGTAAAGCTACCCGGACCCGCCCGGCTTATCTAGTAACCACAACAAAGTCTAATGTGAGAGGTTAACGCACGTTAAGTTAATTAATTAATGCCTCCTGATTAGTGTTAAGTCATGGTCCACTTAATGCTTAATCAATTTGGGCTTGATGGGTTAATCGGGGTTAAGTCATGGATCTTGGGTACACTTAACCAATTTAATCCACGTTTGGATCGGGTTAACCACATTTAACCCGTTAAGGAAACCCTAGTTGCGTGGTCCTTTTCAGCAGTAACCCTCTTGATAGTATCATAAGACCCTAGGACTAGGCTAGGGTGGGGCACGATTACTGGACTGACATGTAAGCGACCAAAACGACGGCTGTGTAGGTACGCCGGTGTAGGTCCAGGCGAACTATGATCGTGCACATAGTCCGGCGTTGGAGAATCAGGCACGGGTACCAGTAGATCTAGGCTGTGCATACTTGATTGGTGTCCGAGGTCTATACCCTAGGACTTGATACACCCTGGGGTGGGCCTAGCACAGTTAGCTACATTTCATGTTTGGGCCGTATGACACCAACACTTGACGAGTTGAATACAACATACTATGAAGCCATGCAATCAGAAAATTGGAAAATAGCTATGGAGGAGGAGTACATAGCTCTAATGAAGAACAACACATGGACACTTGTCACCCCACCAAATCATAAAAATATTATTCGGTGCAAGTGGACATTTAGACTTAAAAAGAATGTTGATGGTTCAATATCTAAATATAAGGCAAGACTTGTTGCAAAGGGATATTCAAAATAGAGTGGGTTTGATTTTACAGAAACCTTTTCACCTGTTGTGAAACCCACTTCTATTAGTATAATCTTAACCACTACCTTACACAAACATTGGACCATCAAACAACTTGATATAAATAATGCATTTGTGAACGGTATTTTGTCGGAAGAAGTATTTATGAAACAACATCAAGGATATGTACAAAATGGAAAAGAAAATCTTGTGTGCAAGCTGTACAAGGCAATCTATGGTTTAAAACAAGCTTCAAGGTTTTGGTTTGACAAGTTGAAAGGCACACTTGTCAAACATGGATACAATTCAACCAAATATGGCAATTCTATTTTTACAAAATGTACTACTGACATAACCACTTACATACTGGTTTATGTTGATGATTTATTATTAAGGAAGAAGTGAAAATGAAATTAACAAAATTACTAGATTGCTTGATAAGGAAGCCTCAATTAAAGACTTTGTAGAGGTAACTTATTTTATGGGAATTGAGTTCAAATGAAATGGTAACACATAATTGCATTTAAATAAAAGAAAGTACGTAGCTAAAATTCTATCAAGAGCCAAGATGGACAAAGAAAATGCACTATCCACTCCTATGATCACCAATCCTCAACCATCTAAAACTAAGGGTGAAGCAATACAGGATGTCAAACACTATAGAAGTATAGTTGGTGGACTTCAGTATATTACTATCACTAAACTTGACATAGCCTATAGTATCAATAAGGTCAGTCAATATATGCAAAGCCCTTTGGATCAACACTTCAAGGCATTAAAAAGAATACTTAGGTATTCGAAAGGCACTATATGTTAGGTTCTCCTCCTCAAGACAAAAGATATCTTAACATTAACGCATTCTCTGATGCTGACTGGGCTAGTGATCAAGATGATAGGAAGTCAACCCTAGGGTACTATGTATCTGCGTAGTAACCCTATTTCATGGTGTGCTAAAAAGCAAAGTATGGCTTCTAGATCTAGTACTAAAGCAAAATTTAGAAGCATGGCAAACACTACTGCCGAAATACTTTGGATAAAATCACTACTCAACGAGTTAAGACTAGAATCAATAAAGATACCCACAATTTGTTTTGATAATACTAGTGCTATTTCACTTTTGGAAAACCTTATCCTACATTCAAAGACTAAGCCTATAGAATTAGACCAGCATTTCATTCGACAACTAGTGATAAAGGGAAAACTATGAACATGGTATATACCTTCAAATTTTCATAAAGCAGATACACTTACTAAGCCTTTGTCAAAAGTAAATTTTACCAGACTCAAGCTACTCAACGTGGATGAAGCAGACCCAAATTGTAGATCTGACAAGCTCATCTACATTCCAGAATATACTTAAATACTCCAGATCTACTTCATTATCGTTCCTCGAAGACTCTTCCCAAGTAGATTTATCATCATTCATGATCAATTGAGGCAAGGATTAGAAGATTGAACTGAAAAATTTTCAAGGCACCGCCATTATTTCTAGGGTTATGTTACTTCAACAAAGCCCTAACCCTGGTTATATTTTGATAGGGGTATTAGATGTTACCGTATATATCAATAGTCACCGGTAACAATAAGTTAAATCGGTTATATTCTTGTATCGGGATTGGCGCATTTATTTAGTCATGGGTATTTATATGTACCCATATCACTTAGTACATATACTGTTTCACATCATTTTCAATTGAATACAAAGAATAATTTCATTACAATTTTTTTCGAGCTATCTCCTACATTTCCATACTGTTTATTACCTCAAACTCTAAGCCCTTGAACTCTTTGATGTTTAGCACAATAGATTTACTCCCTATCTGTGTGATAACCTTTTCTTTACCAGATACACTACGAACCCAAATTACTTGTTTAGATCCAAATTCTAGCCCACTTTCTTAGGAAATATTGAAAATAGTTTGTAGTGCTTATTCTTCATTGGTAGCTTTAAGGATAATGGGAATTTCACCATGTGTGTGCTCTTTTCAGAAGAAAAATGATCTTGTGAAAAAGGAAAGAAATGCTACAGCAAACTCAAAACACTTTCAGCTAATTCAAGAGTTCTAAGATGAGTCCGGAAATTACTAGTTATTTAGAAAAAAATAGGCATGTTTCCGCCTCTAGATAACTATGGTAGAATCAAAACTTGGTATGTTCAAATCTAAAATCATTCATAAGGGTTTTTGCCGTGTCACCAACAAACAAGTATCCATTCTGAAAAGTGTCACACATATATATTTAAAAAGAGAGATCTGTTTCATTTAAAAGTATGTAATTTCATCAATGTACATGTAATCCATCTTTAGGCCATTATATCCATATATAGACAATCGAAAGTGGAATAATTTACCAAGTCAGCTAGGAAATAATCCCTGTTTCGTTTCTTAAGGTCTTCATAACTAATGAAGATAATACAGATCAATGCACTACAACAAAAATACTATTTTACAGCACTGGTTCGGCAACAGTTCATCAAAGTGTTGTAAAAAAGGTAGATATTTCACAACATTTATTAAGAAAAAAATTGTAATAAATTCTTCCAGAAAGTGTTCTATGTATGAAAGTTGTAAATAAAAAAATTCTACAATGCTTGTTTAAACTGTTGTTGAAAGTAATTTTTGATGATGACTTTTTTACGTTGTATTATATTTTTTCTTTCATGACTTATTTCTCGTGTTATTGGAATATGTAAATTAAGAACATTTGTTTAACATTGTAAATTTATAGTTTCCAACAGTGTTTATCAAACTTTGCAGACCGAAAGGTAAACAACAACAAAACATTGTTGTAGATTAGGTTTATTTTTTTATTTTACAACATCGACATAGTGTTAATGCAATTCATATTTAGAACAACGTTTATTTTACGTTGTTAACAACATTATATTTAATAACTTTCAGTTGATGTTATTGCTATTTATATTTTAACAATACATTATTAACTTTGCCATGAGTATGTTTTATAACTTTTGGATTGTATTTTAATGATATTAATAGTGACAACAGGCTGTAAACGTTATAAAAACAATATTGTTGACAATGTTAAATTGATGTTTTAATTCTTGTAACACAAAGTGTTTTATTGATATTGCAAAATATTTTATATTTAATAAAAAATATTGGTATTATGAAGTACATCAGACTTAATAAATTTAACGGTTATTGCAATTATTTTTCTAAGGATGTCTCACCACAACTTTATTTGTCGACCTTTTGAGCCGACTATATTTAGATATGTTGAACAAGATACACTCAAAGGTTATCAAGGCAGACAACCCGAAGAAAAAACTCTAGGGTACAGGAGCTAAATGCATAAAATCAAGGATATAATAGTAGTACATATTTGGTTTACATTTAAGCATATAACAGGTGTTATAGAATAGAAATAACCTCGATGTCATCGTATGGATTATACTATACTTTAACATTAAAGGATCATAAAACGTTTCATTCAGTCAGCTTTTAAGCTTAATCATCAATACATCTTATTGCAACAAGGAGATCTTTCTTCATGAGCTTATTAGTAATGCATCCAATGCATTGGATAAGATCAAATTCGAGAGCCTTACAGACAAGAGCAAGCTTGTTGCACTGCTTGAGCTTTATTTTATTTTTTTGAAAATGTTGGATCTTGTTTAATGGCCAACAAAATAAGCACTTATTTTAAATCTACTTTGCGAAACATATGCAGATATTGAAAACTATATCAATAGGATAAGGAGAAAACTTTTTGCTGGAATTTATAGGTATCACAATGATGTCTTTTTCAAGGATTCAAAAGGAGACAAAAATTAATGGCAACTTAAAAAATATTGGTTTTATAAGATAACAGTTTTTCTCCAAGCAAGAATATAAAACACCAGATCCAACAGTAAAACAAAGGTGTTATCTGAACAAAGACACGAAAATATAAAAGAGAGAAAAACCTAACTATCTTATTTCAGTTAACATCCTTATATACAAAGTAACAGGCCGAGAGAAAGGCCCAAAGTCTAAACAAATAAAATGAGAAAACAAATAGGAAATATACACAACCGTAACAATATGTACAACCATATACATGAATGAATCTTATACACTTCTCCATAAACTACTCATAACACTCCCCCTCAAGTTGGAGCATACAAATCATATATGCCCAACTTGGTGCATAAGAAATTAATCCTAATGCCATGCAAAGATTTCATAAGAAGGTCAGCTACCCGCTCCTCTGATTTCACATAACTGGTGCAAATCACTTCTTACTGGATTTTATCCCTGATGAAGTGGCAATCCACTTTGATGTGCTTTGTTCTTTCATGAAAGACACGATTGGAAGCAATGTGAAGTGCAGCTTGATGATCACACCACATTCTCATGGGCAACTCACACTTCAATCCTATTTCATCCATCAAATTCTTAATCCAAATTAATTCACAAACTGTGTTGCCATTGCCCTATATTCTGACTCGGCACTCGATCGAGACACCACACTTTGTTTCTTGCTTTTCCATGAAACCAAATTACCACCCATCATTACATAGAAACCTGAAGTAGATCTCCTATCCAGTTTTGAACCAGCCCAGTTGAAACACCCCACCTCCGTTAAGGTCACTCACAAAGGGAGTGCTTTAACTTTGATGAAGCATTTTAGGTAAATTACACAGATAATTTACAAAACAGACATATGCACAGCGGAAAACTGAAATCATTTAATAAATAGTGTGGTTCAGTCAAAACATTACAAGCATTGTCTCAAAATCCAACTTCTAAATTATTACAATAAAACATCTATCTTGATTTGAAATATCCAAGTACATAAAGAAGCATAAAACAGAAGTAAAACAACATAAATCCCCAATAAAAGTGTAACCACCGCCATAACGCTAGAAAAGAGAATCCAAGCAATACATCTACTCTCTTCAACCTTGAAAAGGTCTGCACTAAGCAGAAGTATTCCCTTCCTGTGGACCTGGGGGGAGGGGGGAACGGAAGAAAAGAAGGCGAAAGAAAACGGGTCAAACATAAGTCTGGTAAGTCCAGTGATTATTCAGCATGTAAACAGGTAAAAGGATCATGACATGAATAAACTGAACATAGGACAATACCATAGAAATAAGATAACATAAGATAAGGCAAGATAAACTGAATATACCATCGCACTCATTTCCATTTCTCTGCACCTACTAACGAGTGTTTCAACTACCATCATTTGTTCATAACAAAGTGATCCCTTTTTCGATCGGTTTCTACTCGCATGTATTTATTACTTGTGTCATTCTGCCCCGCTTGATTGTAGATACCTGTGCTGGTCCCGCCATAAGGTGTATCCGTTCCTATGGTGGCAACCCGACACAAATTCCAGATGCACAGTGTATACTACTGATGCTCAGTGCCTGCTTTATCCACTCCGGAGTACGTGCACGCCCATACTTCGCCGGAACCTACACTACTGCACCACCTGCCGCTATTTTGACCGCTTATAATCCGCCCAGTAATTGTGTCCCACCTTGCCTAGTTCAGGGTACCGTGATACATCTATGTGGGTTACTGCTGAAATGGGTCCCCGTCACTAGGGTTTCCTAATCAACATGTTATAATGGTTAAGTGTTTACCTAACCCCGCCCATCTTATTTAATTAACATGTTGTATCGGTTAAGTGTTGCCTTAATTAACTTAACCCTACCATTCTTAGCTTGTATGTTCCTTAGCTTTAATTCATTCATTAAAGCACCAACCTCTCACATTAGATCTATATTGTTGCAGTTGCTAGATGAGTCGGGCGGTTCTGGGCAGTCTTACACCGCAACTCAATCTAACCTGGGTTTTTTGGGCTTAATGCGCTAACCTCTCACATTAGATCTATATTGTTGTGGTAGCTGGATGTGTCGGGTGGTTCCGGGCAGTCTTACACCACAACTCTATCTAACCTCGGGTTAGGCATGTTCATGTTTAGCCAATTAACATATTTCTCATATGTGTCCAAATCTATGTGTCAAATTTTCCATAAGTCTAGTCAATACAAGTTTATGACACATTCCCATATTATGCCAATTAAATTATACCCAATTTTCCCCACATTATAATCGCACGTACAACGAGATTCAATCTAAGTTCTGACTGAACTTAGTATTCACAAAAGCAAGTAAAAATTGGAAACATAGAGATGGAGCATAAGAATTGACATAAGGAAAAATAGGCATGTAAAGATGTACCCAATTCAGGAATAATGTTTCAATGTTGTACATTAACAATATATGTAGACAAGCTAAGCAATTTACACCATAGGTATAAAGATTAGATAGAATTGGACTTAAGAGAATCACTAATGTTTATGTACAACATTATAAATCCCATTTTAATCGCAACAGTCTTATAGGCATAGGATGTACAACATGATAGGTTCCATCATATAAATCACAACAGTTTCATAGGCATGATAGGTTCCATTATGTCAATCCAACAGTCTTACAGGCATGATAGGTATTATTATGTCAGTCACAACAGTCTCATAGGCATGATAGGTATTATTATGTCAGTCCAACAGTCTCATAGGCATGATAGGTGTCATTACATCATAATAGTCTCATAGGCATAAACAATTCATATTTGACAAAAGGATAGGCACGAATCAGAATTAGGCATCGTTCTAGATCCGATTATTACAGTCATGATTTCTATTAGATGTTTAGATCTAAATAATAACTAAACTTACAGAAAAAGTACGGATCTTGTATTCTGGGATCTGATTTCTAAATTTGAAAAGTTATCCTTTGATGTAGACGTTTGATTTGATGTTCTTCTTAATCGATTATTAGTTTGGATTTGATTTTCTAATTTGGAGAAGATGAAGGAGGCTAGGCTAGCTTGTAGACAAACAGCATGACGGCACCATAGTCTTAAGGTTATGAGGTTAGGGTCTAGGTTTAGCTACGTATATATAGATGTCTAGGATTAATTCTAGCCTTTAGATTAGTCTAGGGGAGATCAGAGCCATCAAACCAAAGAGATGTGTCATCCACCCAACAATAACATGACACATAAGCCATAATACCTTACAAATTAGTCATTGGCCAATCAAAGATGGCCACATCAGCTCAAGACTGTCAAAATTCATCACATAAGTAGATCTGAAAGGGGTCGACTCACTATAGGGGGGTCGACACCTATGTCGACACCCATATAGGGGGGTCGACACCTGTGTCGACTCCCACTTGGGGGGGTGTCGACACCCTGAGTGGGAAGTTTCCTGCTCAGCCCGTTCTATCTGAATTTTGAATTTTGAACTGTTTTTTATTTTTAATTATTATTTATATTTATTTTCTGCATAAACTAGAAATCTTCTGAACTCCATAACTTCTTCGTACGGAGTCCGATTCACGCAAACTCGGACTCTATCTCAAGCAGAATTCCGAGACGAACGCAATGGCATAACCCGTTTCCCTTAATTATTCTTCTAAAAATTAAGTGTTCTTAGATTCATTATTTTTAATATCCGTAGAAAATGCGGGGTGTTACATTCTCCCCTCCTTAAAGGATTTCGTCCCCGAAATCTCCAAGTCAAGAAGAATGTATCCTAACATCCAACATCCATATACTCAACCATCAATCACAGGCATCCATTGTCCTTAAAAGATTTCTAATGTTTTCATGATCATATGCATAGTGTGTGTATATGTCCATTTCTAATGCAAAATCAGGTGGTCTACTGATTCAGTTGACCTCCTTGATGCAAATCATGTCAGTGCCATGAGTCCATCATGTATGCAATTATACCTAATCATACTTTCTACATGGGTGCACAATCATTCATACAAATGCAACGTCCATATGATAACACATTAAGTGTCAATCCGTATATAAACGCATATATGCATATACAATATGAAAGTGACTGAGCCGATCTAGTTCCTAGTGTGTGTGTGTGTGTATGCATCCACGAGCAACCACTTGCAACCATCAACCATAACATGTTTCAAATACGTGTTTACATCCATTGGTTTCTACCTAAGGATAAAGAATAGGACTGCGGAGATATACTTAAAAGGATAGATACAAGCATGCATAAACTTATGGAAAAAGAGATCAAGAATGTACCCTCAAAAAGATAAGGGTAGGTTGCGCGTATCTTGTCCTCAGTCTCCCACATCGCGTCTCCCTTAGCATCACTCCATTGTACTCTAACTAGCTTGACCTCACGATTTCGTAGCCTTTTAACTTCTGTACCCATGATACGAGTTGGAACTCTTCTCACCGTCGCTTCTCGTTCCACTTCTATTTCCTCTAGTATGTTTGACTCCACAACTTTTGCAGATTCATGTAAGCACTTTCGTAGGTGAGAGACATGAAAAACATTATGAACCCCAACCAATCTTTCGCGCAGCTCTACTTTATAAGCCATCTTCCAATCCTCTCAATGATAGGAAATGGCCCTACAAATCTTGGTGCCAATTTCCCTACGGACCCAAAGCGAACGACATTCCTCAAAGGAGATACTTTAAGAAAAACTTTGTCTCCAACCTCAAATTCAAGGTCGGTCCTTCTTTTATCAGCGTAGGACTTCTGTCTATCTTGTGTGGTCTTCATTCGTCTTCATATCATGTCTACCTTCTCTGAAGTTTCTCTGATCATGTCGGGCCCAAGTACGAGCTTGTATGTAGACTCCCACCAACAAGTTGTTGATCGACATGGTCTTCCATATAAAGCCTCAAAGGGTGCCATGCCTATGGTGGCTTAGTAACTATTGTTGTAGGTGAACTCCACCAAAGGAAGGTGATCCTCCTATGTTCCCCCAAAATGAAGAATGTACAATCTCAAGAGATCTTCTAATACTCTGTTCACCCTTTCCGTCTGACTATCGGTTTGAGGGTGATAGGAAGTGCTTAAACATAGTTGTGTGCCTACAGCTTCCTGCAAACTCTTCCAAAACTCGCTCGTAAAGATAGGATCTCGATCACCTATTATGTTGGAGGGTATTCCATGCAGTCGAACCACCTCTTTAAGATAAATGGATCTAACGATGAGGCAGTCCTTCTACTCTTAACAGGTATAAAGTGAGCGCTTTTAGTGAGTCTGTCGACTATTACCCAAATACTGGTATTGCCCCTTCTTGACCTGGGCAACACATCAATAAAGTCCATCGAAATTCTATCTCATTTCCATTGTGGGACCTCTAGAGGAAGAAGCAGACCACCAGGCTTCTTCTGCTCTGCCTTGACTTGCTAGCATATCAAGCATTTAGAGACAAACTCAACTACATCCTTCTTCATGCCATTCCATAAGAAAACCCTTTTTATGTCTTTATACATCTTGTCCCTACCTGGGTTTATGGTCAACTTAGAATGGTGTGCCGCTTCGAGAACGGTCTTCACCAAATCCCTTGCTTGTGGGACGCATAATCTTCCATCCTATCTCAACCAACCCTTATCATCAATGGAGTATTTATTGAGGTGACTAGAAGTCTCACCTCTAACTAGCTTATCTATCACATCAACTAGCTGAGGGTCTTCACGTTACAAGGTTCCTATTGAGTCCAAAAGGGTAGGTCGCACCTCTTGCGATACTAACAAACTAGGTACAAATTCAAAGGAGGGTCTAAAGTTAAAGTTTGATATGTACTCCAAGCTTTGCCTTTCCACAAAGAGAGGACTTAAGGTCAGCTTTTTCCTACTTAAGGCATCTGCTACCACATTGCCCTTGCAAGGGGTATAAGCAATCTGAAAATCGTATGAGGGAAGAAATTTCATCCACCTTTGTTGTCTTAAGTTAAGATCTTTCTGTGAGAAAAGGTACTTTAGCGATTTATGGTCAGTAAATAATTCAAGCTTTTCTCCTAGCAGGTAATGACGCCATGACTTAAGAGCGAAAACAATGGTAGCTAGTTCTAAATCATGATTTGGGTAGTTTTTCTCATGTACCTTCAACTGCCTTCCATAACAAACTACTCTGCCCTCTTGCATCAAGACAGCGCCCAATCCTGTACTGCATGCGTCTGTGTATACAGTAAACATCTTATTCGCATCAGGCAAGGTCAGAATCGGGGTTGTTGTCAGAGTCCTTTTCAACCGTTGGAAAGCAACATCGCAATCCAAATCCCAAGCAAAAGTTAGGTTCTTCTTTGTCAACCTAGTAAGTGGGGTTGAGATCTTTGCGAAGTCCTTGATGAACTTTCTGTAAATGCCCGCTAGTCCGAGAAAACATCGTACTTCGGTTGCATTCCTTGGAATCTTCCAATCTTGCACCGCAACTGCTTTTGCGGGATCTACAGCTATCCCTTCTTTGGACACCACATGTCCAAGGAACCTCACTTCATCCCTCCAAAAATGGTATTTGGAAAATTTTTCTTTCAACTGATGTGCACGAAGAGTATCCATGACATCCCTTAAATGCAAAGCATGTTCTTCCTTACTTTTTGGGAAAATCAAAATGTCGTCCACGAAGACCACTACAAATTTATTAAGGAACTCTCTGAACACCCTACTCATCAAGTCTACGAAGTAGGCGGGTGCGTTTGTCAAACCGAAAGGCAAGACAAGCCATTCGAAGAAACCATCCAGGGTCCTGAATGCGGTCTTATCTATGCTGTCTTCAGCCACTCTTAGCTGATGAAATCCGGTGGCCAGATCTAGTTGGGAGAAAACCGAGGCACCTACGAGGTTGACGAACAAGTCGTCTATTCTGGGAAATGGGTGCCTATTCTTCTTGGTCAGCTTGTTTAGTTCCCAATAGTCGACGCACAGACGAAGTGAACCATCTGCTTTGGTTACAAACACCACTGGAGCACCCCATTCAGAAATACTCCGCCTTATGAACCCCTTTTCAAGCAACTCTTTAACTTGCTTGCTGAGCTATTTCCTTTCCCTTGGAGCCATGTGTCTAACGGGTAAAGCAACAGGTTTTGCATTATCAACAAGGTATATGCGGAAGTCTATCTCTCACTTCAGAGGCAAGCCTTTCACCTCTTCAAAGACATCCGAGTATTCACAGACTACTCTAACAGATTGCAAGTTTTCAACAGACGCATCAAGAGAATCTAGGTAACTAAGCATAACAGAATTCATGGGATTACAAGAGATTTCGAGAGTGTTACCAAGACATGTCATAAGTCTAACCACTCTCTTTTCACAATCGAGGATGGCACCATTACGGGATAACCAAACCATGCCTAGAATCAACCCATAGCCCGTGAAGCCAAAAACGTAAGCATTACATCTAAACCCAATGCTTAGTATAGAAATTTCCAAATCCAAACAAATCATTGACAAGTAAGCCGAAACCCCAATTGGATTTGAAACAACCATGGGATCCTCTACTATACTGGTATCTAGTGCAGAGATTCAACTAAAGCAGTAGATATAAAAGAGTGTGATGCACCTGAATCAAAAAGAGTACGAACTGGATGATCAGAAAGATAAACTAAACTCTCAATAGAAATATTTCTACCTCTTTCTTGCGGAGGTGTCATGAGAGCATGAACATGCCCTCCAGAAGTAGATCCAGTCCTCTGCCCTTGCCCTTGCCCTTGCCTTCTTGGGCAATCCTTAGCCATATGTCCTATCTCACCGCATTGAAAGCAACCACCCATCTTCCTCTTCTTCTTCCTGCAGTCTTTAATAAAATGTCCAGGTATACCACAAAATTTGCACTTCCTCTTGTCACGGGGTTTGTTATTCTTCCTGCTTTTCTTGGAATCCGTCTTCTTATTCTATGATCCCTCCACTTTCTTTTCCAGAGGTTCTTCTACCTTTGCCTCTTTCTTTCCATCCTTGTCTTCCTCCTGTAACAGTGCCATGTCCACTAGTCTCTCAAAAGCCTCACCCATAGGTATATGTGACATAACTAGGATGTGTAGTGGCTCATTCGACCCTTTCACGAAACGGATTTCAGTTTCGATCAAAGGGGGCCTGGTGAGATTTCTGTTTCGATTTAGTCTTTCCGCATGCTAGGATAGGTTTGTTTTGTTTGTTTTGCATGTTTAATTGTTGATATGGCTGGTAAGCATGCAGGATCCTTTGTATGTTTTGGGTTAAGGAATTCAGGGACGAAATTTCTTAAGGGGGGAAGAATGTAACGACCCGCATTCTACGCATCGAAGGATTGTAGAATATTTATTTCTTTCACATACGAAGTCGTATGGTCATGTAACTTTGGGAGACGACTATTGGGATCATTTCCCTTGTTCATGATTTTTGCCGATTTTTAAATAACCATTTTCCCCTAGCTGATCTTGTTTCGGCCATAACTTTTGATTGGAAAGGAGTTTTGATCTAAAACTACTTCCATTGGCTTCAGATGATGGTTTACAATTCCGTAGGGTGGTCACATTAGCCAAACGGACTCACCGTTTGGGAGATATGGCTGAAACAAGGTTTAAAAGGTGAAAACAACTTAATTGGGCTTAACCGGGTGATTAACAGCTAGGCCCATTGGGGGATTTCGGGATTAGGGTATTTAAAGGCTGATTAGGGTTAGAAAACATTTCTTTTGTCATTTTCCAGCCACCACTTATCATTTCTTCAACCCTAGTAATGGCCTCCAATATCTAGAACACCCCAAATCACTTTCTAATCAAGGATT
Organism: Allium sativum; assembly: GCA_030737875.1. NCBI lineage: Eukaryota > Viridiplantae > Streptophyta > Magnoliopsida > Asparagales > Amaryllidaceae > Allium > Allium sativum. Next base: position 170,842,212 of record CM060923.1, read on the forward strand.
AAGCTTAGCAACATCAACTCAAGGCGGATTAGCACAAGAATCGAGGTGGAGCTGCTGTGTTGCATTGGTATTCGCACCCAAACAGAGATATTTTCAGTCTTGGTATTTTATTTGTGGGTAAGGTGAGTGATTTGCATAGTCTCTCACTAATTACGGTTAATTAGGGGTAATTAGCGTTAATTAGCGGATTTATGCATTAATAAAATCTGGAAAAATACTCATAAATTCTAAAACGTTGTTTTAGACCTCTGTTAGAAAATTTGGTTAATTTGGTTAAGTTTTGTTAATCATACTGTTAGTTATGCCTAAACACGCTTAAGGGGAAAATAAGGGTTTTTGGCTGTGTTTGATCCAATTTACATGCTATGGTTGTTGTTTTGGTGTTTATGGTTGATTCTCTATGTTGCTATGACTCTATGGTATGCTTTGTGATTGATTAGAACAGTTAGAATGGTCGAAAACGCCGTCATATGGCGTAAAACAGTCGCTGGAAAGTTGTAGGAAATGTGCAGGGTTTCAAATCGGATCGGATCGGATTATTGGGCTCGGATCGGATAGGAGAACAGGGCAAGTGGACTTGATTCGGATTGGAACTTAGCATAAGGGACTTGGCGAGAAGGAAGGCCATTTGCTTAGAGTTGGAGTTGGGCAGGGGATCGAATCGGAGAGACAAAAAGGGGATCGGATCAGACTAGAGCTAGGGAGCAGGATCAGATCGAAGTGAGAGGAGCTGAGGCAACTGATGGGATCGGTTCCACACAACCGAACCGAACCGGGATCTAGAGAGGGGTTGGTCGAACTGGACCGAGACGTGGACACCATTCGAACCGAACCTAGGCGTGGGCTATGAGCACCGAACCAAATCAGATGAGGACACCCGAACCGAACCGATGTGGCATGAAGGACCCCATACACCGAAACGAACCGAATGAACGAATGTTTCTACTATCACGCGGCGATTCTTATGAAGACCGACTCAAATTCGACCACAACCCGAGATGCAAAGGTAGTCCAAATGAGTAGTTTTGACTCAGGATCCAGATGGGAAAAAATGAGTGAACTTCATGGTTGGGCTTTGCTGTGGGATGTGTGCTAAGGGGTTGTCGATCTTTATAACTTTGGATCACTATGTGTAGGGGGTACGTGAACGGATTCAGGGCCACAGTGGCCTAGGTACGACTAAAAGGGCTATAGACCAATGAAGTGGGGTCATTTGTAAAGATTTGGTCATGACTCCATGAGGTAAGCTTGGTGGTAGCAGTAGTTGTACAAGTCGAACTCCGTCACTACTTCGATGGGTCTAGGGATTGACAGTGGTGGACATCGTATGCTTTACGCACTGAGTAAGAGACGTGAGGATGGTTGCTATGCTTGATTGTTTGCCTTCACCATGACATGCATACCCCCTCCCCCGTATCTTTGTACTTTATGTTCAGTAGCACCTTAGAGTATTGTACGGTATGTAGTGATAACTCTTTGGTTGCAGGTCCAGGTTCATGTATGGTTTAGTATACCTGTTATTATTTTGCTTAGCTGCTTATCGCTCACACCAGAATTTCGTCTGACCCAGAGTTTTATGTCTCTTCTTGTTACTCTGGGTGCTCTCACGAGCAGACTAGAGACAGGTTAGCTGGTCATGCACGAGTAGCTGTACCGGAGACGAGCAGGAGGCTCCCACATTTGATATATCTAGATATTCTCCCTGTGTCGTTGCGAGTCACTACTTTGGGCATTAGTAGTGTACCTTTTCCTTTGCTTTGTTTTAGAGACAGTTTGAAAGTTGTAATAATGATGATGTGGAACATAAGCTGTATTTGGATTTCCGCTGCTATGATGTTCAGTTCTAGGTTTCAGCTTATGCACTGTCTCACCTGTTTTATGTCAAGTATGTTGTTATTATATATTGTTCCATGCACTGTGAGACATTCTACAGGTTCTTCGTTAGTTCTTGTCTTCTTATCCTTTCTTCTGATGTCCGTTCCGTGCTGGTTGGACATCGGTACAACGCATTTCGAGGGAAATGTCGGCTGGTGCGGGGCAGGTCGTCACACTTGGTATCAGAGCTCTAGGTTGCGTAGTTAACCTAGGGAAAGACACCAGGGAGAGATAATACGTATATGAGGGCACGTATTTGTGATTATTTTGGTTTTCAAAAGCTATATATATATATACTATTAGCGTAGCTAAGGATGAAGTCGCACTGCATTGGCACCACTATGGAGATGACTAATCGTTTCTCTTTACAGATTGAACGATGAGCCGACATACAAGGGGTGCTGGTAGAGGAACCAATAATGGGAATGCTCCGGATATGAGGACGATGTTCACTGACTTCATGAGAGAAATGCTTAGAGATGTGCAAGGAGCAATTCCTAATGCTGCTAATGGTGGTGGTGTAGCGGTGCAGGCACCTAGGGCCGATTTCGCCAAGCTCTGTAAGGACTACACTAGTCTTGGTGGGAAGCCGTTCCACGGAACGGAGTCGGCTACATATGTTCAAGATTGGTTGGATAGTTGTGAGCGCATCTTTGAAGATTTGGTTATCGAGGATGCGATGAAGAGAAGGCTAGCATCCCGTTAGCTACAAGGACGGGCGACGAATTGGTGGAATGCTATTTAGGTAGCTACTCCAGAGGATCAAATTACTTGGGATCAGTTCAAGGCTCGCTTTAGTGATAAGTTTATCCCAGCTGCTCAGAAATCAGAGTTGTTTAGGAAATTTCTTGAGCTTAAGCAGAATAGTAGAGCAGTCTCGGAGTATATTGCTGAGTTCGATTATAACAACTCGTATTTCGATAACATGTTAAAACGAGAATCAAGGCAGAATTTAATTTTAAATTTTGAATCAAGTAAAACGGGCTATGCCATTGCGTTCGTCTCGGAAAAATACACGAAATAGAGTCCGAAATTTTGTAAATCGGAGTCCGTATGACCCGGTTAAGGCCCAAAGAAGTTTTCGGGAATTTGAATTTCGAAACATGCAAAGATGGGGGCCAGGCGGGAAAATTCCCGCCCAGACAAGTCGACTTGGCTGTCGACAGGGCTGTCGACTTGCAAGTCGACAGGCATGTCGACAGGCAAGTCGACAGGGCTGTCGACTTGCCCTGTCGGCTGATTCTGGCCTGGTGCACCTATTTTCTATCTTGGCTAGGTTTTTGGGCCTGGTTTGAAATCTGACGGTTCAGGTTGGTCCTAGGGTTAATCTAAGGGTCCTAACTAGCCTAATCTTCTATAAATAAACCCCTAACCTACCCCTAAACCCTCATTATTCAATCATGTAACTAAACTATGGCCAAATTTCTACTCTCATGGCCTCCACTCAACTATCCTAGCCTCCACTTCATTTCTATGAGAGGTTTCATGATCATGAGAGTATTAGAAAGTCCCTATGTTAGTATGAGAGCTCCTCAAGTTGATTTCAAGGCAAAAGTTTTGGTCTTTGTTCATAAAGATGGTGTATTTGTTGATTTGGAGCATCCATCTTTGGGTTTTTGGATGATGGCATGCATAAGCTTCATCACAAGCTTTAGTTTAATCGATTTAGGCCTTCATAGCAATGTAAGCCCTTCCCTACTCTTAGATATTAACTATGAAGTTAAATGTTCATGTTGCAAGTTTGGGTTTGATCATTGAGAATGATATATGCTATCATGTCATGCAAGTTTATGAAGTCATTATCTTGATCTTGTGAGCAAAAAGCTACAACCTTTATGTTGAAATGTTGCATTATGCAACATGAGAACTTTCATAATCATTATGTCAACTTGCATATGAAGTCATAATCCTTATATGATGATATATGCGAGTTTCTAGCCATCATTCCATGTCTTTTGTCACCATGATTCGCTTATGTGCCAAGTTTGGGTTTATGCATGTTTTTTAGGCTTAAGAATGTAACATGCAAGCTAATGAACACATTTGTGCCTCATTTGCCACCATGATTAACTTGTGGCTTAATACCCATTTTTGTCGTTCCTTTGCCAAGTCTCTTCTTTTAATCCATTACGTTGTTCCGAACGTATATGCGAGTTTAAAAGCGTTGGGTTATGTTATGGGTAATTTCTAATGACATGAAAGTACAACTTGAAAACATGACTTGAAATATAACATGAAAGTTGATATGTAGGTATGCATAAAAATATAAGCTTGGGAATTTACCTATTAAGTTAGGTCTACCCAATTGCTTGAAAACTTGAATATGAGCATGACACTAGACTAAACATGAAAGTGGCCAACTCGAGGTTAGGTTGAGTTTGCAACGTAAAACTACCCGGAACCGACCGGCCTAACTAGTAGTTGCAAACAATAGGACCCAATGTGAGAAGTTGGTCATGTTGTGCTTGAACCCGAGGTTAGACCAAGTTGTGGTGTAAAGCTACCCGGAACCGACCGGCTTAACTAGTAACCACAATAAAGTCTAATGTGAGAGGTTGAAGTGCATTAATTAAATTAATGCCACATGATAAGGTTAAGTAAATTTGACTAAGGACACTTAACCGATATGACACGAATGGGTAGGTTAAGTGGGACCGGGCTTGATTTCTTAATGACACTTAACCATGCAAGGTGATTAGGGGACGAGGTTAAGTAATTTACACTTAACTAATCCGACTTGGTAATTAAATGGGGTTAAGTAATTAAGGCTTAACTAATCTAAACACGGTAATTAGACGGGGTTAAGTAATTAAGACTTAACTAATCTAAACATGGTAATTAGATGGGGTTAAGTAATTGATACTTAACTAATCTAACCACGGTAATTAGATGGGGTTAAGTAATCCACACTTAACTAATCTAAACACGGTAATTCGATGGGGTTAAGTTAAACACTTAACCAATTTAAACTTGGTAATTCAATGAGGTTAAGTGACCAATACTCAACTAACTTAACGTGGTAATTTAATGGGGTTAAGCAACTTATACTTAACCAATTATACATGATGATTTGATGAGGTTAAGTAACCTACACTTAACCAATCTAATACGCGGACCTGATAAGGTTAAGTCACAAGACCTTTTTTGGAATATACTTAACCATTGTAGTACGATTAGAGGATGGGGTTAAGCCAACCTATACTTAACCAATCCGACTCGATAATTTGATGGGATTAAGATAATCTATGCTTAATCAATCTAGCAAGATAATCCAATAGGATTAAGGTAAACTGGTACTTGACCAATTTGACTCAATAGGGTTAAGTCATGAGCCTTTGGGTACACTTAACCAACTTGTAGGGCTAAGTCTTGAACTTAAATACTTAGCCAATCTTGACGTGATTCGTGGGCGGGTTAAGTCATGGACTTGAATGATAACACTTAACCCAATAGACAAACCCTAGTTAGAGGAACTAGGTAGAAAATCGTGGTTAATCAAGGATAACGGGAAAGGAAGCTAAGTGGTAAACCTTAGTTAAGGGTAACTAAGTAATAATTCTTAGCTAAGGACATGGGACTAGTTCACAAAGGGATGTGTAACCTGATACGGTAGGTCATCGCTTAGTATACGAGGAGGAGCAAGTTATCTGACTTGGATAAAAGCTCCAGCGAACTGGGTGCCGAAGCGGAAGCTTCGGGGAACGCGAGGGTACTCTTGGTATCCCTCTGTGAGGTGGAAAGTGGTCCACGAAACCCGGCCTCACAGGGGTTAAGGTCTGCGGTAGAAGAGCCAAGAGTATGCCTTGGTTGCTATGCGAGCGACCTAAAGACTGGGATGGATTAGCGTGGAGTCGACGATTCTTGGTTTTCGCCCCGGGATAGCATGTCGCCGACTACCTATCATCTTTAGTCAATCGTGTACGTACGGAAAGGCAGGGAACCCCCAAGAGACCATATACTAGCTATCAAGTTATGGGTGAGGTTGGCTATCAGGAAGTGGGCATCGATGGGCCTAGGGTTCTCATACATGATTTTTTCGTGGGTTGCCTTTCAGTAGTTGAGGGAGGGGTCACGTGGGACCATAGCCACGGGTACAAAAACAGACCTTGATATCTGCATCAGCAGACGACTTAAAGCTCCCGACCGAGTTCCGTATTTCTTGATTTGCCCTGGCACGGAACTCGGGTGGCACATTGAAGAACATGTGCGTCTAGACATGGAAAACGATTCACGATACATACGTGGGATGAAGGGCGCGGTTGACGGGTGGCATAATCCCTAGTGGTCCTAGGTGGCCAAAACCCAAACTGAGACACGGAAACGTTCATTTTAGGTAGCATAATCCCTAGCGGTCCTAGGTGGCATAAATCCTAAGTGGACGCGCGATAGTTCATGGTAAGGAAACACAACTAGATCAAGGATTGCAGTCCAAAACAACTTCAAGGATAAAATGTTTACATGGGAAAGCCCGTACGGCCTACGGCAAAGAACTGAACTTATACATGGAAAGAAACATACGAGTGGGGAAAACCTACATATGCTATATATTAGGTTGACATGGACCATTTCATTGGGCAAGGGACATTCATGGTCAACACGTGACGCGGGTTGGGATACTAGTACGAGAGGTGCAGAGCAAATATACATGTTAGAACCAGGAGAAATATACATGATAGAAACCAGGGGATGTTATACAGGATAGATACCTTGGGATATTATACTGGATAGAAACCTGACGATGTGATGCCTTGTTTTATCTTGACATCGTAATTTATCATGACACCTTAGTTTACCTGAGTTCAGTAGTACATCCTGTTATTTTGATTTAGCTTATCTATTTTGTTATCATGCTTATGTTCATCTCAGTTTCTCATGTCAGTTAACTTTACTAGTTTTTATACTAATAGTAGATAGGGCTTACTCAGTCTTTTTGACTGACCCGTTTTGTTTCGCCTCTTTTCTTCCGTTTCCCCCCCCCCCCCCCCCCCAGGTTACAGGGAGGAAACACTGCTGTTTAGTTCGGACTTCTTCTGCTCGAAGGTCATCATGGATGGCTTGGACTTTTCTCGGCTATGGCTACTTTACTGTTTTTACTTGGGGAATAATTTATGAAAAAGTCTTTATGCTTCTTTACTATTGCAAGACAAGTTTTGATGTACTCTGATGTAAAAGGCTTTGGACCTTAATTATTAATGTTTATAAAAGTTCGATTTTACTTCCGCTATGTTATATGTTCTGTCTTGTGATATTTCTGTGCATGTTTACCAATAATGCCCCTCTAAAGCTAGTGCATTCCTTTGCGAGTGACCCTAGCGGAGGCAGGGTGTTACATTTGGTATCAGAGCAGAAGGTTACCAGACTGGGCAAAAGTTTTTAAAACCTTCTGAAAACTATTTGAGAAACCGTTTACAAAGAAGCATTTTTCAAGAAAAGTTTTTAAAAGCTATTCCCCAAAAGCCATTAGCACCATCCTTTGATTCCTTGATTGAATTTCGTTTCCTTTCTTTCCTCCATTTGTGGTCACAGTAGTTCTAACTGTGACTAATCTTTGTCTAGCCACATAGGTGTTTCCCGTACGACAGAGGAAGTTCTCGAGAGACTTGTTACCGAAGTTACAAGAAAGGATAATAAGAGTAAGGGTAAAGGATACCAGCTTAAGGATAAGCAACTGTTGTTATGGCTTAGTCCATCGAGGAGGACAAGGACAAGATCAGCGGAGAGGGAAATAGTACGCTCCCACTTCTAGGGTACCTAAAGGAAATGGTGTCGTTTCTGGTAAAGGGTTAGTCGTTCTTTTCTATCATCCCGTCCAGACTTTGTCTTGATCATCGTATCATTTAAGTCTGCTTGGATAGTTGAGTCTCTGCACCTTAGTACTAGCATGGTAGAAGATCCCAGTTTTTGTCCCAAAAATCTAGTTGAGAGTCGGTCCATTTATTCATGACTTGTTGGATTTGAGAACGTCTATGCCAAGCGTTGAGATTAGAAGCAATACTTCTATTGTTGAAGCTACGGATGGATTCTAGGGGTAAAGTGGTTATCCAGTAAGGGATAACATTCTCGGTTTTAGAAAGAGGGTAGTTGGATTCTTGACTTGCCTTGGTAATACCCTCGAAGTCTTGTGTAACCCTTTTTGGGTTCTGTCATGGTTAGTTACCTAGAATCCCGGGATGTAGTTGTTGGTAATCCGTTCGAGTAGAATTCGCCGCTAAGGCGGATGGTTCGTTTCGATTATGCATGAGTTATGGGAATCACCCTGGTAAGAACCCTTGGCAACATGGATTGGCATCGGAAAACGAGATCCAGAATTCACTAGTGAATTTTGGAGAGCTTGCATGAGTACGCAGACATGTTTGAGCCGAGCATACTAGGGGAAGAATAAGTGAAAGTGAAACGAGAGGCGGCAGTGAAATGAGTTCCACTCACACCTTGGAAATAGGAATCAAGGAACTACGAAATCATGAAGTCAAAGGCGGTCAAGGCACGATGGAATTAAGCTCATGGAAATACGGCTTGGACGCGCGCATCACGTCTCTTTTTAAGAGTATATCTTTGATCCTTGGTTCACCTATAAAGCTTACCTGCATGCTATCGCTTGGTGGATATCCTCTCGGTCCTGTTTCTGTTACAAACCCTGTAAGGAGTTTGTCTTGTCTATCTTCTCGATCTTATATTGGGAACCTTAGGTAGAACGCTATGGATGTAAACATGTATTTGAGACATGTTATGATTGATATGGTTGCAAATGGTCGCAAGTGGTTACTCGTGGATACACGAATACACGTTAGATACTAGATTGACGCGATCACGTTTCATGTTGCATATGCACGAGCATTTATACTTCTTTATGGATGAAATTGAATGTGTTGTCATGCGGTTGTTGCATATGAATGAATGATTGTGCACGCATATAGTATCTATATGACTAGGACTATTTGCATACATGTTGGATTCATGGCACTTAACATATCTTGCATTAGAAAGATCAATCAGGCCTGATCATTAGCATTGGCTAAGGAACATGTACACACACGTTCTGCATATATTCATATAGCATTAGAAATCATCTAAGGACAATGATTGCTTGTGAATGATGTTTTGAGTAGATGGATGATGGATGGTAGGATATGTTTGTAACACCCCACTCCCGCTATGATCACTCACTAAGGGAATGCCATAGCATCGGTGGAGTATTTTAGTGAATATAGAACAGAAAAATTACAACAAGACAGATATAAATAGTACTTGAAATTTTAAAACATCATCTCATAACAGCGGAAGTAAAACATGTCTGGTTACATCATAAAACCACAATAAAGGTCAAGTACAATATCCATCAAAATAAAGAAGTACATAATCCCACTCTCATACAATAGCCAAACAAAAGAAAAGATAACTGGATAACTGGAGCTTTACATCTATCCAAGCTCCTAAAGACTGGAACAGCAATCCGATCAAGCTCCACTACTGCTAGGATCCACCGTAGGACCTGAGGGTTGGGAAAAAGATAAAAACAACGGGGTCAGACATAAGTCTGAGCGAGTCCTATAACTTTAACAATACAATCGTTAAAGTAACCAGAGAAGACATAAACTGATATACGGTAACATATAGGGATGAATGGCTACCCTAAGCAGTCAACTAAACGAAGATAAAGGATAAAGACGCATCTACCCTCCCTAAGGTAAATTACTAAACTGCACCACACCAGTCGTTCCTAACTTAAAGGTTGATCCCACCCAAGGACTTATAAAATTTACTAATTAGTACTTGCGTACCCCTAGGTGACCAAGTAGGCGCCACGGGGCCCTACAATCCACTAGGTGTACACACTACTTCCCATTCGATCGGCTCCCTAACGTAGATACCCGTGCTGGCCCCACCGTGGGATGTATCATTCCCCAATGTGGCAACCTGATGAAACTAAAGGTGCACGGCTTATATCTACTCGATGCAACAACGGCTTACCTACCAGCCCGGGCCCACTCACGCATATGAAGCCCGTTGGACTTGCGTTGCCACCGCTAACCCGTTTGCCTCTTACAGTCAAGCCCAGTATGCGTGTCCCGTCCTCGACATGGGTCGAGCCCACAAAGATACGTATGGGTTACTGGTTGAAATGGGCCTCCACAAGCTACCCACCTAAGCTTGTCCCTTTTTCTAGTATATCCCACTTAACCCTTTAATCATGTTTTAATTACATGTTCCATTTTGGTTAAGTATTCTAATCGTATTTTCTATTGCCACCCAAGGCAACCACTAGATTTTCTCATGCCACCCGAGGCACCCACTTAACCCCTCATGTCCCTCTACATGCTAATGTGGTTAAGTGTTTCTTAATTAATTAATTAAGAACGTAACCTTTGTAAAGACCTCTCACATTAGACTGTCTTTTATGACCGCTGGTTAAGCCGGTTGGGTCCGGGCAGCCTTATGTCATAACAGAGTCTAACCTCGTGTCTTTACATTAATTACGTATTTAGTTTGTGCCTAAGACCTCTCACATTGGGCTAACATTTGTAGCAACTGGTTAAGCCGGTTGGGTCCGGGCAGTTTTACGCTACAACTGAGTCCAACCTCGTGTCTTAGTCAATTAATTACACCTAATTAATCACCCTCATAATTTTATATTAATTATCCCTAATTAATCAAGTTTTCTTAACATGGGTAGACCTAACTTAATAGGTAAATTCCCATGGGGTAGACCTAACTCAATAGGTAAATTCCCAACACATAGTATGGGTACACCTAACCAAATAGGCAAATTCCCATACTATGTTTATTTATTTTGTGTTATGCATAATTATATTAATTTCACACAATCTTATTAACTTATGCATTTAATTACCCCATCGTTCCCACGTAATTTCGTTCATGATATAACACATATAAAAGGTGTCAACTTGCATATGAATGAACATGTTTCAAAGGTGCCATCTTGCATATTAACAAACACATAACTTGCATATGAACTTGCATAACATGTCACATAACTTGCATATAATATGTCACATAACTTACATATTCATTTTGCATAACAAACTTGCATATTAGCTTATAGACTTGCATAATGTGTCATCATGAACTTGCATATTAATAAACATGTAACTTGCATATTTACATACATGTAACTTGCATATTAACAAACATGTAACTTGCATATAAAGAAACATGTAACTTGCATATTTACATACATGTAACTTGCATATTAACAAACATGTAACTTGCATATTAACAAACATGTAACTTGCATATTTACATACATGTAACTTGCATATTAACAAACATGTAACTTGCATATTTACATACATGTAACTTGCATAGCATATTACCATGAACTTGCATAACATGCATATGATTACATAGCCCACAACTTGCATATTTAGCATCATGCAAACATAACATACATCATATTAAACTTGCATAAGCTTACATACTCAACATGCATAAACATAAGATTAATGCTAACATCATATCATATGATTCAAAGCTCATTAACCCACATACAAAACCATAAATCTCATCACATCTCATCTAATTAGTTTACCAAAAGATCATCAAAGTGATAGAAACTCACAACTAGCAACTTTGAACACCAAATGAAGAAGATTAAGATGCTAAGAAGGGATTAGAAGTTGATTAGAGAGTGATTAGTATGCAACCCTCTTCATAAAATTAGTGGAGGCCATGAGAGCTAGCATTTTGCCATAGTTTAGTTACTAGGTTTAATTATGAATGAATTAGGGTAGGTTAGGGTCTTATTTATAGATTAGGCAAGTGTTTTAGGCCATAGGATTAACCCTAGATTCAATCCAAGCCATCAAAGCATGTCTTGGGGAAGAAGTCAAGTGTAGGAACCATCTAGGGCCTTTAGATTAAAGATGGACCATGAGGACCATTCAAATGCAAAATCTGCACTTGAGCGAATCGGCCCACGGGTTGACAGCCAAACACCCTGGATTAACCCCTAGTCGACCCAGCGGGCTCGGGTCGACTTCAAAAATCGGCCGGTTCGGTTATTCCCCTCTCCCAATTCGCTGTTTTGAGCATTTTTGCATATTTATTTATTAAATTTTCAATTATATATATATATATATATCAATATATATATATATATATCTACACAACCCATTTCACTTAATTAAGTATACTTTAATTTGGGAATTTTTCGTGAAACTTCGCGAGGCCATATCTTGGTCATACGGACTCCGATTTTCGAAAACTCGGACTCTATTTCGCGTATTTTTCCGAGACGAACGCAATGGCATAGCCCGTTTCCCTTGATTCCCATTTTAGAATTAAATTCTGCCTCGATTTATGTTATTACAGGTTATTGAAAATACGGGTTGTTACATTCTCCCCTCCTTAAAGGATTTCGTCCCCGAAATCTTCAAGTTAGGAAGAACGTATCCTACCATCCAATCATCCATCTACTCAAAGCATCATCCACGAGCAATCATTGTCCTTACAAGATTCTAAATGCTGGATGGATATATGCAAAAGTGTGTGTATATGTACTTACCTAATGCGAAAATCAGGCGGTTACTGATACAGTAAACCTCCTTAATGCAAACCATGATAGTGCCATGCATCCAATATGTATGCGAAACCCTATTGACACATACAAATTTCTACATGCGTGCACAACCATACACAAAAATGCATCATCCATATGATAACACAGCCATGATACATCCATCAATCTAACTACCACATCCATTTATGCAATATGCAACATGAAGTGACTGAGCCGATCTAGTGCCTAATGTGTGTGTATATGCATCCACGAGCAACCACTAGCAAACAATTGCATCCATATGCATCCATCAACCATAACATGTTTCAAACACATGTTTCAACCATAGGTTTTACCCTATCTAAAGGTCATAGGTATTAGCGAGAGGATATACTAAAGATAAGATAAGTACTAGACAAGCAATAAAGGAGAAGTTAAAAGACATACTCTCAAAAAGAAATGGATACAAAGAACGCATCTTTGCTTCCGTCTCCCAAGTAGCATTGCTTTCGTCATCTCCCCATTGCACTTTAACTAGCTGAACTTCTCTGTTCCTCAACTTCCTAGTTTCTGACCCAAGGATGCGAGTAGGAGCTCGTCGAATCGTCGCATCACGCTCTACCTCTACATCTCTAAGCAAGCTCGGCTCTACCACCTCCGCGGTCTCATGTAAGCACTTCCTCAAATGTGATACATGGAATACATCATGAACACCACTAAGTCTGTCGGGCAACTCCACCCTATATGCCATCCGTCCAATCCTTTCCTTAATAGGAAACGGCCCAACAAATCTCGGTGCTAACTTCCCTACGGACCCAAAGCGAACCACATTTCTCAATGGAGATACTTTGACAAAAACCATATCCCCAACCTCAAACTCAAGTTCCGTCCTTCTCCGATCCGCATAAGATTTCTGTCTATCTTGCGCTGCTTTCATCCTTCTTCGAATTAAATCAATCTTCTCTGAAGTCTCTCTAACCATATCCGGCCCAAGCAAGATCTTATCCGTAGATTCCCACCAACATGTAGGAGATCGACAAGGCCTTCCATAAAGAGCTTCGAAAGGAGCCATACCAATACTGGACTGAAAGCTGTTATTATATGCGAACTCCACCAAAGGAAGATGTTCTTCCCATGTACCTCCAAAATCCAAGATACAAAGCCTCAAAAGATCTTCTAAGATACGGTTCACCCTCTCAGTCTGACCGTCCGTCTGAGGATGATATGCGGTGCTCAAACACAACTGAGTCCCTACCGCCTCTTGCAAACTTCTCCAAAACTCACTAGTGAAAATAGGATCTCGATCACTCACAATGCTGGATGGTACGCCATGCAATCTAACAATCTCTCTAACATAGACTGAAGCAAGCCATGGAGCGGTCCTCTTACTCTTTACGGGTATAAAATGGGCACTCTTGGTAAGTCTGTCTACCACAACCCAAATTCCCGTATTGCCCTTCCTCGATCTCGGTAACCCGTCGATGAAATCCATCGAGACACTATCCCACTTCCACTGCGGAACTTCCAATGGGTGTAGCAACCCATCGGGTTTCCTTTGCTCCGCTTTAACTTGTTGGCACACTAAGCATCTAGCCACATACTCGGCCACATCTTTCTTCATACCGGCCCAGAAGAAAACTCTCTTCATGTCTTGGTACATTTTGTCTCCACCGGGATGAATAGTCATTCTTGAACGATGTGCATCATCCAAAATAGCCTTCTTCAAACCCTCATCTTGCGGTACACAAAGTCTACCGTCTCTATGCAACCATCCCTTATCATCTATGGTGTATCTACCCAAATGGCTGGACGACTCCCCTCTTATAAGCTTCTCTACCAACACAACCAACTGTGGGTCGTCTCGCTGAGCCTCGCCAATCCGTCTCAAAAGAGTAGGTCTAACCTCCAAGGATGCCAACAAACCAGGTACAAAATCAACAGAAGGTCTGAAGTCGAACAAAGAAAGAAACTCCAAGCTTCGCCGTTCTACGAACAATGGACTTAAAGATAGCCTTTTTCTACTCAAGGCGTCAGCCACCACGTTACCCTTGCCAGGGGTATATGCTATCTCGAAATCATAGGATGCTAAGAACTCCATCCACCTTTGCTGTCTTAAGTTTAAATCTTTCTGAGAGAATAAGTACTTCAATGATTTATGGTCAGTGAACAACTCGAATCTCTCACCAAGAAGATAATGGCGCCAAGACTTAAGTGCGAAAACAATCGCGGCCAACTCTAGATCATGGGTACGGTAATTCTTCTCATGCACTCTCAATTGTCTCCCTCCATAGGCTATTACCCTTCCCTCCTGCATCAAGACTGCGCCTAATCCTGTTCCACAAGCATCGGTATAAACAACAAACGGCTTACTCCCATCTGGAAGCACTAAAACTGGAGCGGTGGTCAAAGCTCTCTTTAACCGTCGGAAAGCATCATCACAATCTACATCCCATGAGAAAACCAGATTCTTCTTCGTCAAGCGGGTTAATGGGGCTGATATCTTCGCGAAGTCTTTGATGAACTTCCTATAATATCCTGCCAACCCCAAGAAACTTCTTACTTCGGTAGCATTTTTAGGAACTTTCCAATCCTGGATAGATACTATCTTTGCGGGATCCACAGCTATCCCTTCCTTAGAGACCACATGCCCTAAGAATCGCACTTCTCTTCTCCAAAAATGACATTTAGAGAATTTAGCTTTAAGACCATGTGCTCGAAGAGTCTCCAACACTTCTCTGAGATGTAAGGCATGCTCTTCTTCATTCTTGGAAAAGACCAAGATGTCATCCACAAAAACTACTACAAACTTATTCAGATACTCTCTGAACACTCTACTCATGAGATCAACAAAGTATGCGGGGGCGTTTGTCAACCCAAATGGCATCACTAGCCACTCATAAAAACCATCCGGAGTCCGGAAAGCAGTCTTCTCTATACTGTCCTCCGCCACTCTTAACTGATGAAACCCTGTAGCTAAGTCCATCTGCGAAAATACTGACGCGCCAACCAACTGATCAAAGAGATCATCTATCCTCGGTAATGGGTGTCTATTCTTCTTCGTGAGCTTATTAAGTTCCCTATAATCCACACAAAGTCTGAGGGACCCATCCGCCTTCGTGGCAAACACTACTGGAGCTCCCCACTCCGATATACTTCGCCTTATAAACCCCTTCTCAAGCAACTCCCCTACTTGCTTATGAAGTTCTCTTCTCTCCCGAGGAGCCATGTGGCGCACTGGCAAAGACACTGGTTTGGCATTATCCACCAAATAAATTCGGAAATCTATCTCCCGCTTCGGAGGCAAACCCTTTACTTCTTCAAACACATCCGGATATTCCCGGACTACTCTGACAGAATGCAAACTCTCGACCGAAGCATCGAGCGATTCAAGATAACTTAGCAAAACAGATTCCATGGGATTGCAAGAGATCTCGAGAGTGTTACCCAAGCGGGTCATGAGCCTGACAACTCTCCTTTCGCAATCAAGAACGGCACCATTACTGGATAACCAGTCCATGCCCAAGATCAACCCATAGCCCGTGAAGCCCAATACAAAAGCATCACATCTAAACTCAACGCTAAGTATAGAAATCTTCAAACCCAAACATATCATAGACAGATATATGGAGCCCCCAATTGGGTTTGAGACAACCAAGGGATCATCAACTAGACTGGTGTCTAAGTGCAGTGACTCAACTAACGATGATGAGATAAAAGAATGCGATGCGCCAGAGTCAAACAAAGTACGAACTGGATGATCAAACAGAAAAACCAGACTTTCAACGGAAATAGTTCTACCTCTCTGCTGAATCGGTGGAACTGAGAGAACCTGAACTTGCCCCCCTGACTGAGGTGGTGCTATAAGAGCTTGCACCTGCCCTCCTGAGGTAGACCCCGTCTTCTGCCCCTTCTTTGGGCAGTTTTTCACAAGATGCCCTGCTTCACCACAATGAAAGCAACCGGTCTTCTTCTTTTTGCGACAATCCTTACTAAGGTGTCCTGGTGTTCCACAATTGAAGCACTTCTTCTTCGTCTTCTTTTTGTCACCATTGCCTTTTCCGCCCTTGCCTTGTTGTTGTTGCGGTTTCTTCTGATCCCCCTTTTTCTCTGGTGCCTTAGAATTCTTATCATCCTCATGCATAAGTGCCATGTAGACAAGCTTCTCAAAAGTGGCCCCCATAGGAATGTGAGTCATAGCTATTCCTTGCAATGGTTCGTTCAAGCCTCTAACGAACCTCAAAGCCTTCTTCTCCGGTGTATTCACCAACTCTATGCCAAACCTTGCTAATTGATTGAATTTGTTGACATATTCTTTCACCGTGAGATTCCCTTGCTTCAAATTCAAGAACTTCTCCATAAACAGATTCTCTTCCGCCCTTGAGAGAAACTTAGCCCCAAACCTTTGCTTAAAATCTGCCCAAGAGTCAACAGGGCGTTCTCCATTAGTGACCTCCCACCAGAATGAGGCCTCTCCCTTCATTAACCAAGCCGCCAACTTGACTTTCTTTCCCTCTTCCACTTCAAAGATATCTAGCAACTCTTCCACTTCCTTAAGCCAATCTCTAGCCTCTACGAAAGTCTCTGAACCAAGAAAAGGTTTTCCTCCTATAGCCTTGAACTCCTTGCAAACCTTAGCAAAATTATCCACTCTAGGCTGAGGAGGAGGAGCGGTTGTCTCTGGTGTAGTAGCATTGGCCGGACCCGCAGCCGCGGCCCTAGCCTCTTGCAACCTCCTATACCATAGTGGTATAACTAAACCCTCCGGGATGTTAAGATCTTCAGCCATGCTGAAACGAAAGAGGAAAGATTCAAAAAGGAGATTCCGAAAGATAAAGATATGGCTATTGGGGATTATGCTTTTCTTTTTCAAAAACTTTTTCTCTTAGAAGACATGCTTTTTAAAAATACTTTCTTCGAAAATACTCTTAGAAAGTAGTTTTTCTTAAAAAATTTATCTGTTCTGGTAACCTTAAGCTCTGATACCACGTGTAACACCCCACTCCCGCTATGATCACTCACTAAGGGAATGCCATAGCATCGGTGGAGTATTTTAGTGAATATAGAACAGAAAAATTACAACAAGACAGATATAAATAGTACTTGAAATTTTAAAACATCATCTCATAACAGCGGAAGTAAAACATGTCTGGTTACATCATAAAACCACAATAAAGGTCAAGTACAATATCCATCAAAATAAAGAAGTACATAATCCCACTCTCATACAATAGCCAAACAAAAGAAAAGATAACTGGATAACTGGAGCTTTACATCTATCCAAGCTCCTAAAGACTGGAACAGCAATCCGATCAAGCTCCACTACTGCTAGGATCCACCGTAGGACCTGAGGGTTGGGAAAAAGATAAAAACAACGGGGTCAGACATAAGTCTGAGCGAGTCCTATAACTTTAACAATACAATCGTTAAAGTAACCAGAGAAGACATAAACTGATATACGGTAACATATAGGGATGAATGGCTACCCTAAGCAGTCAACTAAACGAAGATAAAGGATAAAGACGCATCTACCCTCCCTAAGGTAAATTACTAAACTGCACCACACCAGTCGTTCCTAACTTAAAGGTTGATCCCACCCAAGGACTTATAAAATTTACTAATTAGTACTTGCGTACCCCTAGGTGACCAAGTAGGCGCCACGGGGCCCTACAATCCACTAGGTGTACACACTACTTCCCATTCGATCGGCTCCCTAACGTAGATACCCGTGCTGGCCCCACCGTGGGATGTATCATTCCCCAATGTGGCAACCTGATGAAACTAAAGGTGCACGGCTTATATCTACTCGATGCAACAACGGCTTACCTACCAGCCCGGGCCCACTCACGCATATGAAGCCCGTTGGACTTGCGTTGCCACCGCTAACCCGTTTGCCTCTTACAGTCAAGCCCAGTATGCGTGTCCCGTCCTCGACATGGGTCGAGCCCACAAAGATACGTATGGGTTACTGGTTGAAATGGGCCTCCACAAGCTACCCACCTAAGCTTGTCCCTTTTTCTAGTATATCCCACTTAACCCTTTAATCATGTTTTAATTACATGTTCCATTTTGGTTAAGTATTCTAATCGTATTTTCTATTGCCACCCAAGGCAACCACTAGATTTTCTCATGCCACCCGAGGCACCCACTTAACCCCTCATGTCCCTCTACATGCTAATGTGGTTAAGTGTTTCTTAATTAATTAATTAAGAACGTAACCTTTGTAAAGACCTCTCACATTAGACTGTCTTTTATGACCGCTGGTTAAGCCGGTTGGGTCCGGGCAGCCTTATGTCATAACAGAGTCTAACCTCGTGTCTTTACATTAATTACGTATTTAGTTTGTGCCTAAGACCTCTCACATTGGGCTAACATTTGTAGCAACTGGTTAAGCCGGTTGGGTCCGGGCAGTTTTACGCTACAACTGAGTCCAACCTCGTGTCTTAGTCAATTAATTACACCTAATTAATCACCCTCATAATTTTATATTAATTATCCCTAATTAATCAAGTTTTCTTAACATGGGTAGACCTAACTTAATAGGTAAATTCCCATGGGGTAGACCTAACTCAATAGGTAAATTCCCAACACATAGTATGGGTACACCTAACCAAATAGGCAAATTCCCATACTATGTTTATTTATTTTGTGTTATGCATAATTATATTAATTTCACACAATCTTATTAACTTATGCATTTAATTACCCCATCGTTCCCACGTAATTTCGTTCATGATATAACACATATAAAAGGTGTCAACTTGCATATGAATGAACATGTTTCAAAGGTGCCATCTTGCATATTAACAAACACATAACTTGCATATGAACTTGCATAACATGTCACATAACTTGCATATAATATGTCACATAACTTACATATTCATTTTGCATAACAAACTTGCATATTAGCTTATAGACTTGCATAATGTGTCATCATGAACTTGCATATTAATAAACATGTAACTTGCATATTTACATACATGTAACTTGCATATTAACAAACATGTAACTTGCATATAAAGAAACATGTAACTTGCATATTTACATACATGTAACTTGCATATTAACAAACATGTAACTTGCATATTAACAAACATGTAACTTGCATATTTACATACATGTAACTTGCATATTAACAAACATGTAACTTGCATATTTACATACATGTAACTTGCATAGCATATTACCATGAACTTGCATAACATGCATATGATTACATAGCCCACAACTTGCATATTTAGCATCATGCAAACATAACATACATCATATTAAACTTGCATAAGCTTACATACTCAACATGCATAAACATAAGATTAATGCTAACATCATATCATATGATTCAAAGCTCATTAACCCACATACAAAACCATAAATCTCATCACATCTCATCTAATTAGTTTACCAAAAGATCATCAAAGTGATAGAAACTCACAACTAGCAACTTTGAACACCAAATGAAGAAGATTAAGATGCTAAGAAGGGATTAGAAGTTGATTAGAGAGTGATTAGTATGCAACCCTCTTCATAAAATTAGTGGAGGCCATGAGAGCTAGCATTTTGCCATAGTTTAGTTACTAGGTTTAATTATGAATGAATTAGGGTAGGTTAGGGTCTTATTTATAGATTAGGCAAGTGTTTTAGGCCATAGGATTAACCCTAGATTCAATCCAAGCCATCAAAGCATGTCTTGGGGAAGAAGTCAAGTGTAGGAACCATCTAGGGCCTTTAGATTAAAGATGGACCATGAGGACCATTCAAATGCAAAATCTGCACTTGAGCGAATCGGCCCACGGGTTGACAGCCAAACACCCTGGATTAACCCCTAGTCGACCCAGCGGGCTCGGGTCGACTTCAAAAATCGGCCGGTTCGGTTATTCCCCTCTCCCAATTCGCTGTTTTGAGCATTTTTGCATATTTATTTATTAAATTTTCAATTATATATATATATATATCAATATATATATATATATATCTACACAACCCATTTCACTTAATTAAGTATACTTTAATTTGGGAATTTTTCGTGAAACTTCGCGAGGCCATATCTTGGTCATACGGACTCCGATTTTCGAAAACTCGGACTCTATTTCGCGTATTTTTCCGAGACGAACGCAATGGCATAGCCCGTTTCCCTTGATTCCCATTTTAGAATTAAATTCTGCCTCGATTTATGTTATTACAGGTTATTGAAAATACGGGTTGTTACAATGTTCTTCCTAACTTGGAGATTTCGGGGACGAAATCCTAAAAGGTGGGGAGAATATAACAACTCGTATTTCGATAACATGTTAAAACGAGAATCAAGGCAGAATTTAATTTTAAATTCTGAATCAAGTAAAACGGGCTATGCCATTGCGTTCGTCTCGGAAAAATACACGAAATAGAGTCCGAAATTTTGTAAATCGGAGTCCGTATGACCCGGTTAAGGCCCAAAGAAGTTTTCGGGAAATTTGAATTTCGAAACATGCAGAGATGGGGGCCAGGCGGGAAAATTCCCGCCCAGACAAGTCGACTTGGCTGTCGACAGGGCTGTCGACTTGCAAGTCGACAGGCATGTCGACAGGCAAGTCAATAGGGCTGTCGACTTGCCCTGTCGGCTGATTCTGGCCTGGTGCACCTATTTTCTATCTTGGCTAGGTTTTTGGGACTGGTTTGAAATCTGACGGTTCAGGTTGGTCCTAAGGTTAATCTAAGGGTCCTAACTAGCCTAATCTTCTATAAATAAACCCCTAACCTACCCCTAAACCCTCATTATTCACTCATGTAACTAAACTATGGCCAAATTTCTACTCTCATGGCCTCCACTCAACTATCCTAGCCTCCACTTCATTTCTATGAGAGGTTTCATGATCATGAGAGTATTAGAGAGTCCCTATGTTAGTATGAGAGCTCCTCAAGTTGATTTCAAGGCAAAAGTTTTGGTCTTTGTTCATAAAGATGGTGTATTTGTTGATTTGGAGCATCCATCTTTGGGTTTTTGGATGATGGCATGCATAAGCTTCATCACAAGCTTTAGTTTAATCGATTTAGGCCTTCATAGCAATGTAAGCCCTTCCCTACTCTTAGATATTAACTATGAAGTTAAATGTTCATGTTGCAAGTTTGGGTTTGATCATTGAGAATGATATATGCTATCATGTCATGCAAGTTTATGAAGTCATTATCTTGATCTTATGAGCAAAAAGCTACAACCTTTATGTTGAAATGTTGCATTATGCAACATGAGAACCTTCATAATCATTATGTCAACTTGCATATGAAGTCATAATCCTTATATGATGATATATGCGAGTTTCTAGCCATCATTCCATGTCTTTTGTCACCATGATTCGCTTATGTGCCAAGTTTGGGTTTATGCATGTTTTTGAGGCTTAAGAATGTAACATGCAAGCTAATGAACACATTTGTGCCTCATTTGCCACCATGATTAACTTGTGGCTTAATACCCATTTTTGTCGTTCCTTTGCCAAGTCTCTTCTTTTAATCCATTACGTTGTTGCGAACGTATATGCGAGTTTAAAAGCGTTGGGTTATGTTATGGGTAATTTCTAATGACATGAAAGTACAACTTGAAAACATGACTTGAAATATAACATGAAAGTTGATATGTAGGTATGCATAAAAATATAAGCTTGGGAATTTACCTATTAAGTTAGGTCTACCCAATTGCTTGAAAACTTGAATATGAGCATGACACTAGACTAAACATGAAAGTGGCCAACTCGAGGTTGGGTTGAGTTTGCAACGTAAAACTACCCGGAACCGACCGGCCTAACTAGTAGTTGCAAACAATAGGACCCAATGTGAGAAGTTGGTCATGTGCTTGAACCCGAGGTTAGACCAAGTTGTGGTGTAAAGCTACCTGGAACCGACCGGCTTAACTAGTAACCACAATAAAGTCTAATGTGAGAGGTTGAAGTGCATTAATTAAATTAATGTCACATGATAAGGTTAAGTAAATTTGACTAAGGACACTTAACCGATATGACACGAATGGGTAGGTTAAGTGGGACCGGGCTTGATTTCTTAATGACACTTAACCATGCAAGGTGATTAGGGGACGGGGTTAAGTAATTAACACTTAACTAATCCGACTTGGTAATTAAATGGGGTTAAGTAATTAAGGCTTAACTAATCTAAACACGGTAATTAGACGGGGTTAAGTAATTAAGACTTAACTAATCTAAACATGGTAATTAGATGGGGTTAAGTAATTGATACTTAACTAATCTAACCACGGTAATTAGATGGTGTTAAGTAATCCACACTTAACTAATCTAAACATGGTAATTCGATGGGGTTAAGTTAAACACTTAACCAATTTAAACTTGGTAATTCAATGAGGTTAAGTGACCAATACTCAACTAACTTAACGTGGTAATTTAATGGGGTTAAGCAACTTATACTTAACCAATTATACATGATGATTTGATGAGGTTAAGTAACCTACACTTAACCAATCTAATACGCGGACCTGATAAGGTTAAGTCACAAGACCTGTTTTGGAATATACTTAACCATTGTAGTACGATTAGAGGATGGGGTTAAGCCAACCTATACTTAACCAATCCGACTCGATAATTTGATGGGATTAAGATAATCTATGCTTAATCAATATAGCAAGATAATTCGATAGGATTAAGGTAAACTGGTACTTGACCAATTTGACTCGATAGGGTTAAGTCATGAGCCTCTGGGTACACTTAACCAACTTGTAGGGCTAAGTCTTGAACTTAAATACTTAGCCAATCTTGACGTGATTCGTGGGCGGGTTAAGTCATGGACTTGAATGATAACACTTAACCCAATAGACAAACCCTAGTTAGAGGAACTAGGTAGAAAATCGTGGTTAATCAAGGATAACGGGAAAGGAAGCTAAGTGGTAAACCTTAGTTAAGGGTAACTAAGTAATAATTCTTAGCTAAGGACATGGGACTAGTTCACAAAGGGATGTGTAACCTGATACGGTAGGTCAACGCTTAGTATACGAGGAGGAGCAAGTTATCTGACTTGGATAAAAGCTCCAGCGAACTGGGTGCCGAAGTGGAAGCTTGGGGGAACGCGAGGGTACTCTTGGTATCCCTCTGTGAGGTGGCAAGTGGTCCATGAAACCCGGCCTCACATGGGTTAAGGTCTGCGGTAGAAGAGCCAAGAGTATGCATTGGTTGCTATGCGAGCGACCTAAAGACTGGGATGGATTAGCGTGGAGTCGACGATTCTTGGTTTTCGCCCCGGGATAGCATGTCGCCGACTACCTACCATCTTTAGTCAATCGTGTACGTACGGAAAGGCAGGGAACCCCCAAGAGACCATATACTAGCTATCAAGTTATGGGTGAGGTTGGCTATCAGGAAGTGGGCATCGATGGGCCTAGGGTTCTCATACATGATTTTTTCATGGGTTGCCTTTCAGTAGTTGAGGGATGGGTCACGTGGGACCATAGCCACGGGTACAAAAACAGACCTTGATATCTGCATCAGCAGACGACTTAAAGCTCCCGACCGAGTTCCGTATTTCTTGATTTGCCCTGGCACGGAACTCGGGTGGCACATTGAAGAACATGTGCGTCTAGACATGGAAAACGATTCACGATACATACGTGGGATGAAGGGCGCGGTTGACGGGTGGCATAATCCCTAGTGGTCCTAGGTGGCCAAAACCCAAACCGAGACACGGAAACGTTCATTTTTGGTAGCATAATCCCTAGCGGTCCTAGGTGGCATAAATCCTAAGTGGACGCGCGATAGTTCATGGTAAGGAAACACAACTAGATCAAGGATTGCAGTCCAAAACAACTTCAAGGATAAAATGTTTACATGGGAAAGCCCGTACGGCCTACGGCAAAGGACTGAACTTATACATGGAAAGAAACATACGAGTGGGGAAAACCTACATATGCTATATATTAGGTTGACATGGACCATTTCATTGGGCAAGGGACATTCATGGTCAACACGTGACGCGGGTTGGGATACTAGTAAGAGAGGTGCAGAGCAAATATACATGTTAGAACCAGGAGAAATATACATGATAGAAACCAGGGGATGTTATACAGGATAGATACCTTGGGATATTATACTGGATAGAAACCTGACGATGTGATGCCTTGTTTTATCTTGACATCGTAATTTATCATGACACCTTAGTTTACCTGAGTTCAGTAGTACATCCTGTTATTTTGATTTAGCTTATCTATTTTGTTATCATGCTTATGTTCATCTCAGTTTCTCATGTCAGTTAACTTTACTACTTTTTATACTAATAGTAGATAGGGCTTACTCAGTCTTTTTGACTGACCCGTTTTGTTTCGCCTCTTTTCTTCCGTTTCCCCCCCAGGTTACAGGGAGGAAACACTGCTGTTTAGTTCGGACTTCTTCTGCTCGAAGGTCATCATGGATGGCTTGGACTTTTCTCGGCTATGGCTACTTTACTGTTTTTACTTGGGGAATAATTTATGAAAAAGTCTTTATGCTTCTTTACTATTGCAAGACAAGTTTTGATGTACTCTGATGTAAAAGGCTTTGGACCTTAATTATTAATGTTTATAAAAGTTCGATTTTACTTCCGCTATGTTATATGTTCTGTCTTGTGATATTTCTGTGCATGTTTACCAATAATGCCCCTCTAAAGCTAGTGCATTCCTTTGCGAGTGACCCTAGCGGAGGCGGGGTGTTACATCGATACTTTATCGAAGTATGGGTTATCCCTCATTGACACTCCCGAGAAGAAGAATGAAAAGTTCATAACAGGCTTGGATCAGCACTTGGGGGAAAGGCTTATTAACCACATCGATGAGACGTTTGAATCAATTGTGGGGAAAGCTTTGAGATCAGAGAGCCTATACCCTAAGTCGAAGACTGAAGTTGCATCTGCAGAAGAGCCAAAGTCGCAAGCAAGCGGTGGAGGCAAGAATGGTTCTCAGAATAAGAGGAAGCAGAATCAGACCAAGGATGGCCAGAAGAAAAAGAATAAGAAAGATGTTGAGTGCTTTAGCTGTGGCAAGAAGGTCCATTATGCTAGTAATTGTCGAGAAAAGCCTGCGAATAGGAAGTGCTTCAACTATGGCCAAGTTGGACATCAAAAGGATAAGTGCCCACAACCTTTGAAAGAGAAGCTGATGGTGAAAGCATATGCTCTTAATGTTGTTCCTTCTTCTTCGAATGCCCCAACTGCGGTGGAGAAGGGAAAGAATGTTGTTATTCAAGGTATGCTTTCTGTTTATGATGTTCCTGTTTGAGTATTTTTTGATACCGGAGCTTCCAGTTCCTTCATATCTAGTGACCTAGTAGATAGGTTGGGATTGGAGCCCGAGATTATCGATAGACCTTTAGTAGTGACGAACTCGATTAGTGGTTCGACTAGCCTTAGCATGATTTGTCGTAATGTGGTCTTATCGAGTCATGGATGCATGTTTGTTTGTTATTGCTTTGTTTTGGGCTTTACTGGGTTTGGCATTATTTTGGGAGTCGATTGGCTCCAAAGATACGGGGTGGTGGTAGACTGTGAGGGCTTTTTGGTGACAGTTAGAGCGGATGATGGGAAGAGGGTAGTGTTTGGTGGTCTACCTAGTGATGGGGTAACGGCTAGTTTTTTAAATTCCCTCGACATCCCGCATGATGAGTTGTCAGATTTGCCCGTGGTTGGCCAGTATCCAGACGTCTTCGAGGAAGTGACCGGGCTTCCACCACACCAGGAGATTGAGTTCCGTATTGATTAGTGAAAGATGTCAGACCTATAGTGATGCCACTTCATCGTATGGCACCAAGGGAGCACCGAGAGCTCGGGGTGCAAGTGAGCGATCTTTTGAAGAAGGGATTTATCAGAAGAAGTGTTTCTGAATGGGGAGCATCAGTTGTGTTTGCTACCAAGGCAGATGGTTCCCTTCGACTGTCTGTAGACTACCGCGAGTTGAATAAGGTGACGAGGAAGAATAAGTATCCTCTACCATGGATAGATGATTTTTTTAATCAGTTGAGTGGCACGAGAGTGTTCTCCTAGTTGGATCTCGTGACATGTTTTCATCAACTTAGAGTGGAAGCTGAGAGTATAGCTAAAATGGCATTTCGGACGCCGTCTGGATTTTATGAGTGGTTGGTCATGCCATTTGGGTTGACCAATGCACCAGCATATTTTGTGGATCTTATGAATAGCGTATTCAGAGATCAGTTGAATAAGTTTGTTCTTGTGTTCATGGACGATATCTTGGTTTATTCAAGGACAGAGGAAGAACACAAAGAACACTTGAGGATAGTGATGGAGGTGTTGAGAAAACACCAATTGAAAGCAAAGTTTTCTAAGTGTCACTTCTGGAGGAGGGAAGTGAGATTCTTGGGCCATGTTGTTTCAGAGAATGGCATTGCTGTGGACCCTACGAAGGTGGCTACGGTACAAGATTGGTCTACGCCCAAGAATGCAACAGACATAAGAAGTTTCTTGGGGTTAGCCGGATATTATCGTAAGTTTATCCAAGACTTCTCCAAGATTGCAGCACCGTTAACTCAATTGACCAAGAAGAATCAAGCTTTCATCTGGGACGAAAGGTGTGAGAATGCATTCAAGAGTCTTAAGGAAAAGTTAACGTGCGCACCAGTGTTAGTCATTCCTAAGGGGAATAAAGAGATGACGGTATACATAGATGCCTGTGGTACCGGACTAGGTGCTGTATTAATGCAAGGAGGTAGGGTTGTAGCTTATGCAAGTCGACAATTGAAACCGCACGAGAGAAGATACCCTACCCATGATTTGGAATTGGCTGCGATCGTGTTCGCATTGAAGATGTGGAGACATTACCTCTTAGGAGAAAGATTTGAGTTGTTTACTGATCATAAGTCACTAAAGTATCTTTTCTCTTAGAAGGATCTAAATCTCCGTCAGCAAAGATGGTTAGAGTTCTTGGCTTCCTATGATTTCGATATCGCATACACACTAGGAAAGGGCAATGCGGTAGCTGATGCATTGAGTAGGAGACATGCCAGCTTAGGGGCTATGTTTCTAGAATGGGAGCAACTAGAGTACATCGCTGGGTATGATTTCAGACCAAAGTGCGAATTGGATCCAGAAATGATAGCAAGTTTGATGATCAGACCCACTTTGATTGAGCGGATTGGTTCCAGTCAGAGGGATGATCCTAACTTATTGAAAATCATCTCCAAGTTAGAGATGGGCATCAATGAGGAGATGAACAAGTACGGGCTTTATCGAGAAGGATGGCTTAGAAAGAATGGAAGACTTGTTGTACCCAATGTCAATGGATTGAGAGATGAAGTGCTTAGAGGATGTCATCAATCAAAACTGACTATACATCCCGGTGGTAACAAAATGTATCGAGACATGAAGCAGACCTACTACTGGGAAGGAATGAAAAGAGACGTTGGGAAGTTTATATCCAAGTGTATGAATTGGCAGTTAGTTAAAGCTAAGCAAAAGAAGCCTAGTGGTTTGTTACAACCATTAGAAATCCCAGAATGGAAATGGGAACAAGTCTCGATGGATTTCATCGACGGTTTACCAAGGATTAGATCAGGTCATGATAGCATTTGGGTAATCGTAGATCGATTGACTAAAAGTGCAAGGTTCTTACCCGTCAAGTCGAATAGAACTACAGCTAAGTTAGCGGAAGTGGATAGTGAGATTTCATGGAATACCCAAAGGCATTGTAAGTGACCGAGATCCGTTGTTCACTAGTGGATTTTGGAAGAGCTCACAAGAGGCGTTTGGATCAGAATTACATCTCAGTACCGCGTATCATCCTCAAACCGACGGACAGAGAGGGTGAATCGAGTGTTGGAAGATCTCTTGAGAGCTTGCATATTGGATTTTGGTGGATCATCGGATGACCATTTGCATCTAGTAGAGTTTGCATATAATAATAGTTACCAATCCAGTATTGGTATGGCTCCATTTGAAGATTTGTACGGAAGACCGTGCAACTCACCGTCATGTTGGCTAGAAACCGGTGAGAAGTATGTGCTTGGACCACACGTAATAAGAGAAACCTCAGACAAGATTAAGATCATCCGACAACGAATGAAGGCTGCCCAAGATAGGTAGAAGAGTTATGCCGATAAGAGGAGAAGAGATTTAAAGTTCTCCATTGGTGACTTGGTGTTTGTCAAGATTTCTCTGTTGAAGAGCGTGATACGATTTGGCAAGAGAGGCAAGTTAGCACCAAGATTCATTGGTCTATTCCCAGTTCTTGAGCAAATTGGGAATTTGGCATATAAAGTTGAATTACCAGAGAAGATGGCAGGAGTTCATAACGTATTTCATGCTTCCCAGTTAAGGAAATTCAGGCACGACCCCGATATGGTTGTTTCACCTGATCAGTTGGATGATGTCGAGGTTGAACCCGAGGCGGTTGGGAACTGCAGGCCTATGCGTATTGTTGGGAACGATACGAAGCAGATTCGAAGGAAGGCGATGAAATTAGTCAAAGTTCAGTGGGGCGAGAATGAGAATGACTGTACTTGGGAGACAGAGGAGAGCATTAGGAAGACGTATCCAGAACTCTTCACCTGGTGAGATTTCAGTTTCGATTTAGTCTTTCCGCATGCTAGGATAGGTTTGTTTTATTTGTTTTGCATGTTTGATTGTTGAATATGGCTAGTAGGCATGCATGATCCTTTGTATGTTTTGGGTTAAGGAATTTCGGGGACGAAATTTCTTAAGGGGGGAAGAATATAACGACCCGCATTCTACACATCGAAGGATCGTAGAATATTTATTTCTTTCACATACAAAGTCGTATGGTCATGTAACTTTGGGAGACGACTATTGGGGTCATTTCCCATGTTCAAGATTTTTGCCGATTTTTAAATGACCGTTTTGCCCCTAGCTGATCTTGTTTCGGACATAACTTTTGATTGGAAAGGAGTTTTGACCTAAAACCACATCCATTGACTTTAGATGATGGTTTACAATTCCGTAGAGTGGTCACATTAGCCAAACGGACTCACCATTTGGGAGATATGGCTGAAACAAGATTTAAAAGGTGAAAAACAGCTTAATTGGTCTTAACCGGGTGATTAGCAGCTAGGCCCGTTGGGGGATTTCGGGATTAGGGTATTTAAAGGCTGATTAGGGTTAGAAAACATTTCTTTTGTCATTTTCCAGCCGCTACATATCATTTCTTCAACCCTAGTAATGGCCTCCAACATCTAGAACACCCCAAATCACTTTCTAATCAAGGAATAAGCTTAGCAACATCAAATCAAGGCGGATTAGCACAAGAATCGAGGTGGAGCTGCTGTGTTGCATTGGTATTGCGCCCAAATAGAGATATTTTCAGTCTTGGTATTTTATTTGTGACTAAGGTGAGTGATTTGCATAATCTCTCACTAATTACGGTTAATTAGGGGTAATTAGTGTTAATTAGCGGATTTATGCATTAATAAATTCTGGAAAAATACTCCTAATTCTAAAATGTTGCTTTAGACCTCTGTTAGAAAATTTGGTTAGTTTGGTTAAGTTTTGTTAATCATATTGTTAGTTATGCCTAAACACGCTTAAGGGGAAAATAAGGGTTTTTGGCTATGTTTGATCCAATTTACATGCTATGGTTGTTGTTTTGGTGTTTATGGTTGATTCTCTATGTTGCTATGACTGTATGGTATGCTTTGTGACTGATTAGAATAGTTAGAATGGTCGAAAACGCCGTCGTATGGCGTAAAACAGTCATTGGAAAGTTGCAGGAAATGTGCAGGGTTTCAAACCGGATCGGATTATTGGGCTTGGATCGGATAGGAGAACCGGGCAAGTGGACTTGATTCGGATTGGAACTAAGCATAAGGGACTTGGAGAGAAGGACGACCATTTGCTTAGAGTTGGAGTTGGGCAGGGGGTCAGATCGGAGAGACAAAAAGGGGATCGGATCGGACTAGAGCTAGGGAGCAAGATCGGACCGAAGTGAGAGGAGCTGAGGCAACTGATGGGATCGGTTCGACACAACCGAACCGGGATCTAGAGAGGGGTTGGCCGAACCGGACCGAGACATGGATACCACTCGAACCGAACCTAGGCGTGGGCTATGAGCACCGAACCAAATCAGATGAGGACACCCGAACCAAATCGATGTGGCATGAAGGACCCCATACACCGAACCGAACCGAATGACCGCATGTTTCTACTACCACGCGACGACTCATATGAAGACCGACTCCAATTCGACAACAACCCGAGATGCAAAGGTAGTCCAAATGAATAGATTTGACTCAGGATCCAGATGGGAACCAATGAGTGAACTTCATGGTTAGGCTTTGCTGTGGGACGTGTGCTAAGGGTTGTCGATGTCTATAACTTTAGATCACTATGTGTAGGGGGTACGTGAATAGATTCAGGGCCACAGTGGCCTAGGTACGACTAAAAGGTCTATAGACCAATGAAGTGGGGTCATTTGTAAAGATTTAGTCATGACTCTATGAGGTAAGCTTGGTGGTAGCAGTAGTTGTACAAGTCGAACTCCGTCACTACTTCGATGGGTCTAGTGATTGACAGTGGTGGACCTCGTATGCTTTACGCACTGAGTAAGAGACGTGAGGATGGTTGCTATGCTTGATTGTTTGCCTTCACCATGACATGCACACCCCTTCCCCCGTATCTTTGTACTTTATGTTCAGTAGCACCTTAGAGTATAGTACAGTATGTAGTGCTAACTCTTTGGTTGCAGGTCCAGGTTCAGGTATGGTTTAGTATACCTGTTATTATTTTGCTTAGCTGCTTATCACTCACACCAGACTTTCGTCTGACCCAGAGTTTTATGTCTCTTCTTATTACTCTGGGTGCTCTCACGAGCAGACTAGAGACATGTTAGCTGGTTATGCACGAGTAGCTGTACCGGAGACGAGCAGGAGGCTCCCACATATGATATATATAGATATTCTCACTGTGTCGCTGCGGGTCACTACTTTGGGCATTAGTAGTATACCTTTTCCTTTGCTTTGTTTTAGAGACAGTTTGAAAAGTTGTAATAATGATGATGTGGAACATAAGCTGTATATGGATTTCCGCTGCTATGATGTTCAGGTCTAAGTTTCAGCTTATGCACTGTCTCACCTGTTTTATGTCAAGTATATTGTTATTATATTTTGTTCCATGCAATGTGAGACATTCTACAGGTTCTTTGTTAGTTCTTGTCTTCTTATCCTTTCTCCTGACGTCCGTTACGTGCTGGTTGGACATCGGTACAGCGCATTTTGAGGGAAATGTCGGTTGGTGCGGGGCGGGTCATCACACCATCACACTCATTTCCATTTCTCTATACCTACTAACGAGTGTTTCAACTACCATCATGTGTTCATAACAAAGTGATCCCTTTTTCGATCGGCTTCTACTTGCATGTATTTATTACTTGTGTCATTCGGCCCCGCTTGATTGTAGATACCTGTGCTGGTCCGACCATAGGGTGTATCAGTTGCTATGGTGGAAACCCGACACAAATTCTAGATGCACAGTGTATACTACTGATGCCCAGTGCCTGCTTTATCCACTCCAGAGTACGTGTACGCCCATACTCTGCCGGAACCTACACTACTGCACCACCTGCCGCTATTTTGACCGCTTATAATCAGCCCAGTAATCGTGCCCCACCCTGCCTAGTTCAGTGTGACGGCCCGCCCCGGACCAGCCGGCATTTCCTCCGAAAGTGCGTTGTACACATGCCCGACTAGCACGGAACGGTCGCCAAAGAAAGGAAAGAAGAGAATGAACTAACAAGGAAACTGTAGAATGTCTCACAGCGTATGGAAATAAAATATAATCATAACATATACTTGACACAAAACAGGCGAGACAGTGCATAAGCTGAAAACAAACTATCATAGCAGCGGAAAATCCAAATACAGCTTATGTTCCTCATCATTATTATTACAACTTTTCAAACTATCTCTAAAAGTAAAAGAAAGATAAGGGAGGTACACTACTAATGCCCAAGTAGTGACCACCAACGACACATGGAGAATATATATATATATATATATATATATATATATATCATACGTAGGAGCCTCCTGCTCGTCTCCGGTACAGCTACTCGTGCATACCACCTAACCTGTCTCTAGTCTGCTCGTGAGAGCACCCAGAGTAATGAGAAGAGACATAAAACTCTGGGTCAGACGAAAAGTCTGGTATGAGCGATAAGCAGCAAAACAGAACAATAACAGGTATACTAAACCATACCTGAACCTGCAACCAAAGAGTTAGCACTACATACTGTACAATACTCTAAGGTGCCACTAACATATGGTGTAACGAATACGGTGGTGGGGATGTGCATGACATAATGATGGCAAACAATCAATCATAGCAACCATCCTCACATCTCTCACTCAGTGCGTAAAGAATACGATATCCACCCCTTTGATCACTAGACCGATCGAGGTAATGACGGAGTTCGACTTGTACAACTACCGTTACCACCAAGCTTATCCCATGGGATCATGACCTAACCTTTTCAAATGACCCCACTTCATTGGTCTATAGCCCACTAGTCGTACCTAGGCCACTGTGGCCCTGAATCCGTCCATGTACCTCCCATACATAGTGATCCAAAGTTATAGACATCGACAACCCCTTAGCACACGTCTCACAGCAAAGCCCAATCATGAAGTTAACTCATTGGTTCCCAACTGATCCTGAGTACAAACTTCCCATTTGGACTACCTTTGCATCTCGGGTTTTGGTCATCACTGGGTCGGTTCGGATCTCCTCCTGGCCATCGGTTCGGTTCGGGTAGATGCACCTTGGTTCGGTCCGGCTTGCTCTGGTTACTAGTCATCGGCTCGGTTCAAGTTCTCCATGTTACATCGGTTCGGTTCAGGTTCCTGGCCACGGTCTGGTCTGTCACCTTCCTTCCTTCCGTCCCTGGCATGATCTTCTGGTCTGATCCGATCCCCATCCCTATTCCCATCCCCTCCGATCCGATCCCAGTTCAACCACAGTGGCCTTCCTTTTTGCCATACTTTATCTCGTGCTAAGCCTCAGTTCGGTTCGGTGACCCCTTGCCCAGTCCACTATACGGTCTGAGCCCCTTCAACCGATCTGATCTGAAAACCTGCACCATTTTCCTGTAACTTCTCCAGCGAGTGTTTTATGCCATTCGACGACGTTTTCAACCATTATAACTATTATAACCAATCACAAAGCATACCATACAGTCATAGCAACAAGTAGAAGTGACCACAAACACCAAAACAACAATATGATAGGTTAAAATGGATCAACCTTACCCAAAACCCTATATTTTCCCTTAAGCATGTTTAAGCAAAACTAATGACATGATTAGTAAAACTTAACCAAATCAAACCCAATTTCTAACAGAGGACTAAAACATTATTTTGAATTTTATAAATATTTTTTCAGAATTAAATCATGCTTAAATTCGCTAATTAACACTAATCAAATCTAATTAGCCATAATTAGTGCAAAAGCAAGCTAATCACTCACCTTAGCCACAAATAAAACCTTTAAAACTGAAACTCTACTGTTTGGCCGTGAATACCAATGCAACATAGCAGCTCTACCTCGATTCTTGTGTTAATCCGCCTTGATTTGATGTTGTTAAGCTTAATCCTTGATTAGAAAGTGATTAGAGATGATTTTAGAGGTTGGAGGCCATTGTTAGGCTCTTAGGAGGTAAATGGCGGCTAGAAAACTGAAATGAAATGAAAACCTAACTCATTTAAGCCTCCCCATAACCCTAATCCCGAAATGGGCTATGGGCCCATTTACTAATCACCTCATTTGGCCCGGTTAAGTAGTTTTTCACCTTCTGAAACTTGTTTCAGCCATATCTCCCAAACGGTGAGCCCGTTTGGCTAATTTGACCACTCTACGAAATTGTAAACCATCATCCGGAGCCAATGAAAGTGGTTTCAGGTCAAAACTCCTTTCCAATCAAAAGTTATGGCCAAAACAAGATCAGATAGGGGCAAAATAGTCATTTAAAATCGGCAAAAATCATGAACATGGGAAATGACCCCAATAGTCGTCTCCCAAAGTTACATGACCATACGACTTCGTATGTGAAAGAAATAAATATTCTACGATCCTTGATGCGTAGAATGCGGGTCGTTACACTCTTCCCCCTTAAGAAATTTCGTCTCCGAAATTCCTTTACCCGAAATATACAAAGGATTCTGCATGCCTATCAGCCATATACAACAATCAAACATGCAAAACAAACAAAATAAACCTATCCTAGCATATGGAAAATTTAAATCGAAACTGAATTCTTACCAGCCGAAGAGTTCTGGATACGTTTTCCTAATGCTCTCCTCTGTCTCCCAAGTACAGTCATTCTCATTCTCGCCCCCACTGAACTTTGACTAATTTCACCGCCTTCCTTTGAAGCTGCTTCGTATCGTTCACAACAATACGCATGGGCTGCGGTTCCCAACCACCTCGGGTTCAACTTCGACATCATCCAACTGATCAGGTGAAATAGTCACATCTGGGTCGTGTAAGAATTTCCTTAACTGGGAAACATAAAATACGTTGTGAACTCCTGCCATCTTGTCTGGTAATTCAACTTTATATGCCAAATTCCCAATTTGTTCGAGAACAGGGAATGGACCAACACATCTTGGTGCTAACTTGCCTCTCCTGCCAAATCGTATCACGCTCTTCAATGGAGAAATCTTAACAAACACCAAGTCGCCAATGGAGAACTTTAATTCTCTCCTCCTCTTATCAGCATAACTTTTCTACCTATCTTGGGCAGCCTTAATTTGCTGTTGAATGATCTTGATCTTGTCTGAAGTTTCTCTTATCACATCTGGTCCAAGCACAAACTTCTCACCAGTTTCTAACCAACATGACTGTTAGTTGCACGGTCTTTCGTACAAAGCTTCAAATGGAGCCATACCAATACTGGATTGATAACTATTATTATAAGCAAACTCTACTAGATGTAAATGGCCATCCCATGATCCACCAAAATCCAATATGCAAGCTCTCAAAAGATCTTCTAGCACTCGACTCGCCCTCTCTGTCTGTCCGTCGGTCTGAGGATGGTATGCAGTACTGAGATGTAATTCTGATCCTAACGCCTCTTGTAAGCTCTTCCAAAATCCTCTAGTGAACAACGGATCTCGGTCACTTACAATGCCTTTGGGTATTCCATGAAATCTCACTACCCACTTTACATATAGTTCAGCTAACTTAGCTACCGTCCTATTCGACTTGACGGGTATAAATCTTGCACTTTTGGTCAATCGGTCCACAATCACCCAAATGCTATCATGGCCTGACCTATTTCTTGGTAACCCATCAATGAAATCCGTTGAAACTTGCTCCCATTTCCATTCTGGAATTTCTAATGGTTGTAACAATCCACTAGGCTTCTTTTGCTCAGCTTTAACTAGCTGGAAATTCATGCATTTGGATATAAACTTCCCAACATCTCTTTTCATTCCTTCCCAGTAGTAGGTCTGCTTCATGTCTCGATACATTTTGTTACCACCGGGATGTATAGTTAGCTTTGAGTGATGACATTCTCTAAGCACTTCATCTCTCAATCCATTGACATTGGGTACAACCAGTCTTCCATTCTTTCTAAGCCGTCCATCTCGATCAAGCCCATACTTGTTCATCTCTTCGTTGATTCCCATCTCTAACTTTGAGATGATTTCCAATAGGTTAGGATCGTTCCTCTGATTGGAACCAATCCGCTCAATCAAAGTGGGTCTGATCGTCAAACTTGCTAACATTTCTGGATCCAATTCGCACTTTGGTCTGAAATCATACCCTGCGATGTACTCTAGTTGCTTCCATTCTAGAAACATAGCCCCTAAGCTGGCATGTCTCCTACTCAATGCATCAGCTACTGCATTGCCCTCTCCTGGTGTATATGCGATATCGAAATCATAGGAAGCCATGAACTCTAACCATCTTTGCTGACGGAGATTTAGATCCTTCTGAGAGAAGAGGTACTTCAACGATTTATGATCGGTAAACAGCTCAAATCTTTCTCCCAGGAGATAATGTCCCCACATCTTCAACGCGAACACGATCGCGGCTAATTCCAAATCGTGGGTAGGGTATCTTTTCTCATGTGGTTTCAATTGTCGACTTGCATAAGCTAAACCCTACCTCCTTGCATCAACACAGCACCTAGTCCAGTACCACATGCATCTGTGTATACCGTCATCTCTTCATTCCCTTTAGGAATGACTAACACCAGCGCATGCGTCAACTTTTCCTTTAGACTCTTGAATGCATTTTCACACATTGCATCCCAGACGAAGGCTTGATTCTTCTTAGTCAACTGAGTCAGCGGTGCCGCTATCTTGGAGAAGTCCTGGATAAACTTACGATAATATCCAGCTGACCCCGAGAAACCTCTTACGTCTGTTGCATTCTTAGGCGTAGACCAATCCTGCACCGTGGCCACTTTAGTAGGATCCACGGCGATACCATTCTCTGAAATAACATGGCCCAAGAACCTCACTTCCCTCCTCCAGAAGTGACACTTCGAGAACTTTTCTTTCAATTGGTGTTTTCTCAACACATCCATCACTATCCTCAAGTGTTCCTTGTGTTCTTCCTCTGTC
This sequence comes from Allium sativum, assembly GCA_030737875.1. Lineage (NCBI taxonomy): Eukaryota > Viridiplantae > Streptophyta > Magnoliopsida > Asparagales > Amaryllidaceae > Allium > Allium sativum. Next base: position 170,879,148 of record CM060923.1, read on the forward strand.
CTCGAATAAACAAGTATGTCGTCCACGAACACAAGAACAAACTTATTCAACTGATCTCTGAATACCCTATTCATAAGATCCACAAAATATGCTGGGGCATTGGTCAGCCCAAATGGCATGACCAACCACTCATAGAATCCAGACGACGTTCGAAACGCCGTTTTAGCTACACTCTCAGCTTCCACCCTAAGCTGATGAAAACCTGCCGCGAGATCCAGCTGAGAAAATACTCTCGCGCCACTCAACTGATCAAAAAAATCATCTATCCACGGTAGAGGATACCTGTTCTTCCTCGTCACTTTATTCAACTCGCGGTAGTCTACACACAACCGAAGGGAACCATCCGCCTTGGTAGCAAACACAACTGATGCTCCCCATTCAGAAACACTCCTTCTGATAAATCCCTTCTTCAAAAGATCGCTGACTTGCACCCTGAGGTCTCGCTACTCCCTTGGTGCCATACGACGAAGTGGCATCACTATTGGTCTGGCATCTTTCACCAAATCAATACGGAACTCAATCTCTCGGTGGTGGAAGCCCGGTCACTTCCTCGAAGACATCCGAATACTGGCCAACCACGGGCAAACCTGACAACTCACCATGCGGGACGTCGAGGGAATTTAGAAAACTAGCCATTACCCCATCACTAGGTAGACCACCAAACACTACCCTCCGCCCATCATTCGCTCTAGCTGTCACCAAAAAGCCCTCACAGTCTACCACCACCCCGTATCTTTGGAGCCAATCGACTCCCAAAATAATGCCAAACCCAGTAAAGCCCAAAACAAAGCAATCACAAACGAACATGCATCCATGACTCGATAAGACCACATTACGACAAATCATGCTAAGGTTAGTTGAACCACCAATCGCGTTCTTCACTACTAAAGGTCTATCGACAATCTCGGGCTCCAATCCCAACCTATCTACCAGGTCACTAGATATGAAAGAACTGGAAGCTCCGGTATCAAACAGAACTCTAACAGGAACATCATAAATAGAAAGCATACCTTGAATAACGACATTCTTTCCTTCCTCCGCTGCAGTTGGGGCATTCGACGAAGAAGGAATAGCATTAAGGGAATATGCTTTCACCATCTGCTTTTCTTTAGGGGGTTGTGGACACTTGTCCTTTTGATGTCCAACTTGGCCACTGTTGAAGCACTTCCTATCCGCTGGCTTGGCCCTAAAATTACTAGCATAATGGCCCTTCTTGCTACAGCTAAAGCACTCCACATCTTTCTTATTCTTTTTCTTCTGGCCATCCTTTGTCTGATTCTGCTTCCTTTTATTCTGAGAACCATTCTTGCCTCCACCGCTCGCTTGCGGCTTTGGCTCCTCTACAAATGCAACCTCAGTCTTCGACTTAGGGTAAAGACTCTCTGACCTCAATGCTTTCTCCACAATCGATTCAAACGTCTCATCGATGTGGTTAATAAGCCTTTCCCCCAAGTACTGATCCAAGCCTGTTATGAACTTATCATTCTTCTTCTCGGGAGTATCAATGAGGGATAACCCATACTTCGATAAAGTATCGAATTCTGCAATATACTCTGAGACTGCTCTACCATTCTGCTTAAGCTCAAGAAATTTCCTAAACAACTCTGATTTCTGAGCAGTTGGGATAAACTTATCACTAAAGCGAGCCTTGAACTGATCCCAAGTAACTTGATCTTCTGGAGTAGCTGCCTTAATAGCATTCCACCAATTCATTGCCCGTCCTTGCAACTGACGGGATGCTAGCCTTCTCTTCATTGCATCCTCGATACCCAAATCTTCGAAGATACGTTCACAGCTATCCAGCCAATCTTGAACATCCGTAGCCGACTCTGTTCCAAGGAACGGCTTCCCACCAAGGCTAGTATAATCCTTATTTAGCTTGGCGAAATCGGCCCTAAGCGCCTGCACCGCTGCACCACCACCATTGGCAGCATTAGGAACTGCTTCTTGCATATCTCTAAGCATCTCTCTCATGAAATCAGTGAACATAGTCCTCATGTCAGGAGCATTCCCATTATTGGCTCCTCTACCAGTACCCCTCGTATATCGGCTCATCGTTCAATCTGTAAAGAGAAACGATTAGCCATCTCCATAGTGGTGCCAGTGCAATGCGACTTCATCCTTAGCTATACTAATAGTGTGTATATATATATATATATACATATATACATATATATAGCTTTTGAAAACCAAAATAATCACAAATACGCACTCTCATATATGTACTATCTCTCCCTGGTGTCTTTCCCTAGGTTAACTACGCAACCTAGAGCACTGATACCAAGTGTGACGGCCCGCCCTGGACCAGCCGGCATTTCCTCCGAAAGTGCGCTATACACATGCCCGACTAGCACGGAACGGTCGCCAAAGAAAGGAAAGAAGAGAATGAACTAACAAGGAACCTGTAGAATGTCTCATAGCGCATGGAAATAAAATATAATCATAACATATACTTGACACAAAACAGGCGAGACAGTGCATAAGCTGAAAACAAACTATCACAGCAGCGGAAAATCCAAATACAGCTTATGTTCCTCATCATTATTATTACAACTTTTCAAATTGTCTCTAAAAGTAAAAGCAAGATAAGGGAGGTACACTACTAATGCCCAAGTAGTGACCACCAACGACACATGGAGAATATATATATATATATATATATATATATATATATATATATATCATACGTAGGAGCCTCCTGCTCGTCTCCGGTACAGCTACTCGTGCATACCACCTAACCTGTCTCTAGTCTGCTCGTGAGAGCACCCAGAGTAATAAGAAGAGACATAAAACTTTGGGTCAGACAAAAAGTCTGGTATGAGCGATAAGCAGCAAAACAGAACAATAACATGTATACTAAACCATACCTGAACCTGGACCTACAACCAAAGAGTTAGCACTACATACTGTACAATACTCTAAGGTGCCACTAACATATGGTGTAACGAATACGGGGGTGGGGGTGTGCGTGCCATAATGATGGCAAACAATCAATCATAGCAACCATCCTCACATCTCTCACTCAGTGCGTAAAGCATACGATATCCACCCCTTTGATCACTAGACCCATCGAGGTAATGACGGAGTTCGGCTTGTACAACTACTGCTACCACCAAGATTATCCCATGGGATCATGACCTAACCTTTTCAAATGACCTCACTTCATTGGTCTATAGCCCACTAGTCGTACCTAGGCCACTGTGGCCCTGAATCCGTCCATGTACCTCCCATACATAGTGATCCAAAGTTATAGACATCGACAACCCCTTAACACACGTCCCGCAGCAAAGCCCAATCATGAAGTTAACTCATTGGTTCCCAACTGGATCCTGAGTACAAACTTCCCATTTGGACTACCTTTGCATCTCGGGTTTTGGTCATCACTGGGTCGGTTCGGATCTCCTCCTGGCCATCGGTTCGGTTCGGGTAGATGCACCTTGGTTCGGTCCGGCTTGCTCTGGTTACTAGTCATCGGCTCGGTTCGGGTTCTCCATGTTACATCGGTTCGGTTCGGGTTTCTAGTCACGGTCCGGTCTGTCACCTTCCTTCCGTCCGTCCCTGACTTGATCTTTTGGTCTGATCCGATCCCCATCCCTATTCCCATCCGCTCCGATCCGATCCCAGTTAAACCACAGTGGCCTTCCTTTTTGCCATACTATATCTCGTGCTAAGCCTCGGTTCGGTTCGGTGACCCCTTTCCCAGTCCACTATACGGTCCGAGCCCCTCCAACCGATCCGATCCGAAAACCTGCACCATTTTCTTGCAACTTCTCCAGCGAGTGTTTTACGCCATTCGATGAAATTTTCGACCGTCCTAACTATTATTATCAATCACAAAGCATACCATACAGTCATAGCAACAAGTAGAAGTGACCACAAACACCAAAACAACAATATGATAAGTTAAAATGGATCAAACTTAGCCAAAACCCTATATTTTCCCTTAAGCATGTTTAAGCAAAACTAATGACATGATTAGTAAAACTTAACCAAATCAAACCCAATTTCTAACAGAGGTCTAAAACATTATTTTGAATTTTATAAATATTTTTCCAGAATTTAATCATGCTTAAATTTGCTAATTAACACTAATCAATCCTAATTAGCCATAATTAGTGCAAAAGCAAGCTAATCACTCACCTTAGCCACAAGTAAAACCTTTAGAACTGAAACTCTACTATTTGGGCATGAATACCAATGCAACACAGCAGCTCTACCTCGATTCTTGTGTTAATCCGCCTTGATTTGATGTTGCTAAGCTTAATCCTTGGTTAGAAAGTGATTAGAGATGATTTTAGAGGCTGGAGGCCATTGTTAGGGCTCTTAGGAGGTAAATGGCGGCTAGAAAACTGAAATGAAATGAAAACCTAACTCATTTCAGCCTCCCCATAACCCTAATACCGAAATGGGTTATAGGCCCATTTACTAATCACCTTATTTGGCCCGGTGAAGCAGTTTTTCACCTTCTGAAACTTGTTTCAGCCATATCTCCCAAACGGTGAGCCCGTTTGGCTAATGTGACCACTCTACGGAATTGTAAACCATCATCCGGAGCCAATGGAAGTGGTCTCAGGTCAAAACTACTTCCAATCAAAAGTTATGGCCAAAACAAGATCAGCTAGGGGCAAAATAGTCATTTAAAAATTGGCAAAAATCATGAACATGGAAAATGACCCCAATAGTCGTCTCCCAAAGTTACATGATCATATGACTTCGTATGTGAAAGAAATAAACATTCTACGATCCTTCGATGCGTAGAATGCGGGTCGTTACATTCAGGGTACCGTGATACATCTATGTGGGTTACTGCTGAAACGGGTCCCCGTCACTAGGGTTTCCTAATCAACATGTTATAATGGTTAAGTGTTTACCTAACCCCGCCCATCTATTTTAATTAACATGTTGTATCAGTTAAGTGTTGCCTTAATTAACTTAACCCTATCATTCTTAGCCTGTCTGTTCCTTTGCTTTAATTCATTCGTTAAAGCACCAAGCTCTCACATTAGATCTATATTGTTGCGGTCGCTGGATGTGCCGGGTGGTTCCGGGCAGTCTTACACCGCCACTCAATCTAACCTCGGGTTTTTGGGCTTAATGCGCTAACCTCTCACATTAGATGTATATTGTTGCAGCAGCTGGATGTGCCGGGCGGTTCCGGGTAGTCTTACACCGCAACTCAATCTAACCTCGGGTTAGGCATGTTCAAGTTTAGCCAATTTACATATTTGTCATATGTTTCCAAATCTATGTGTTAAATTTTCCACAAGTCTAGTCAATACAAGTTTATGACATATTCCCATGTTATGCCAATTAAATTATACCCAATTTTCCCTGCGTTATAATCGCACGTACAACGAGATTCAATCTAAGTTCCGAGTGAACTTAGTATTCACAAAAGCAAGTAAAAAGGGGAAAGATATAGAAGGAGCATAAGAATTGACATAAGGAAAAATAGGCATGTAAAGATGTACCCAATTCAAGAATCATGTTTCAATGTTGTATATTAACAATATGTGTAACGACCCAGGTTTTTGAACGATTAATTTTAAATATTTAATATCATTTTAAATATTGTGTTGATAATATAAAAGAATTTTTATTGGATTATCGATTAAATAATCGAATTACGATTTATTTTGATAATTATTGAAATACGAGAATTTATAATTTAATTTAAAGGTAAAATTGAATCGAAACGGTTCAAATGATCAATAGATATATACGATTTAAATATGAACAATGATAATTGAAATTTATTTTTTTAATTTATTTGTTTTAAATTTAAATTGATTTAATATGGCTATTTTAAATATACGTTCAAAATAAATGGTATAATCTATTTCGTTGAATTCAAATTAGCGTTATAACCTTATAACGTCGGTCGTTGGGTTGAAAAAGCGGTTCAGAGTTTTGGATTTAAGGAACCGTGAAATATTTTATTATTTAATTAAACAAAATCAAATCAAGGAAGACAAGTTTTAAATGGCGCCACCCTATATTTCATCAGTCGACCTCTATTTCATTAAGCAGACCTATTATCCTTCTCGAGCGCAAATTTTTGTCCCTAACCTTCAACGCAAAGCTAAACAAAGAAATTAATGTCCTCGTACCCATTGTCCCCTCTTCAATTATATAAACGCAACACTTCCTCCCCTTATTTCTTTTCATTCTGGTTCTTCTGTAAATCGATCTCGAGAGCTTCACAGACAAAAATGGCCGCTCCCCTTATTAAATTCAAAGCAGTACCTTATTTACTCAAATCGGAATAGCAGTAAAGACCGCAAGGTTCTCATGGGGTTCGGGTCTGAAACGGGGGTGCTCGCGACATTCAAGAGAGGCGACAGGCGAGTTCTTCATCGCAAGGGCTTATGGCTCGAACTATTCTGGAATCCTGTTATAATCCATCGCGAGTTTCTATTCGCTCTCGGAAGCAACTCGAACGACGTGAAATAAGGATTTGGGGGAAACAGATTTGCACAGGAAATTGATCGATTTCCTAGGATTCGACACTTAGCTGCTCGCGATGGGTGGGTGTAGGGGTTGCGATGGGGTTAACTGCGATTTCTGGGGAGGTCGATGGTGGAAGGCGAATTGGAAGGATGCGAACGCATCCTGGGAGTCGCGATGGGGTTCATGTGAAACTGGCAGCAAGGAATGTCGAAATGGAATAAATGAAGAAGGATTAAATTTTCATTAAGGTATATATTTGTTTTTATTTAATTTTACATCCATAGGATAATTTAATCGTTTGTGTGTTAAGATAATTTAAATTTGGGTATCCATTTTTAGACCAGAGATTTCAGTAATAAATAATTTTAAATGGAAGTAAATTAATTGATATGGCCAGTTTACATTAAGGGAAAATTGTAAGTCAAGAAATATAGATTGCCTAAGCAAAAGGAGCGCGAGTCACTAATAAAGTTTAAACCTTTTAATTTGTGTCAACAAATTGTCGCACACCTCTATGAAGCTTGTTGTTGTTCGAAGGCAAGGTTATAATGGTGTGCGGCAGATTAAGAGATAGTAAATAAGAGAAAAACAGGGATTTAGGAAAATTAATTCTTGTTAGTTTAGTAATGACTTCTAAATTAATTGGATTAGTAAATTTATTTAGTTAATAATCAATTTAAAGAATAGTCGCTTAATCATTTAATAAAAATGGATAATCATAGGTATGGATTCGTAGCCAAGACGATATGGGATTTTTATTGGATATTCAGCAATGGGAAATGCTGGTGAGTAAATCTCACTCACCTTTTATTTATAATTATTTTTATTTTGTTAAAAATAATTGTTGTTGCCTGTTTGGATTTTTCTGCTTGTTCTATATATATTAGTTATTTAGGCTATTATATATATATATTGGGTTGATTGATTGGTTGGATTCCCGCAGTCTCATTAGCGGATGCCCGCAGTTTCATAGCGGATAATTACCCTATACGCCCCACGCTATGATTAGTGGATGACCTTCTATACCGCGATATTCTGCCACGAAGCAGAATGGGTATTATTTATGTGCTAACATCTGTGGATGCAGGAAAACAGGTTGGAGGAATCCAACTGGATTCCTCAAAAATATATTATCTATTTGTTTGTTTGTTCTGTTTGATTTCATATATATTCATATGTGACGTGTTAAAATAAGATGATTGGAAATTGATTAATTTGGTTGTTTAAACTATCACTGGGCCGAAGTGTAAATTTATATAAATATCATGAAAGAATATTGGAGATTTTAGAAAGGGAAAATTCTATTTTTAAATAGAATTTGAATTTTTTTAATGGGAATTAAAATATAAACTTGTTTTGAAAATAAAACAAGTAGTTTCTTTATAAACGAAGTTTATAAATAGTTCTTTTATAATGAAGTTATAAATGAAGTGAAAAGAATTATCATTTGATAATTCAGAAATAGAAATACAAGTTGAAATTGGAATTTGAAATGGAATTTTCAAAATAGGAATGTGAAATGAAATTTTTAAATATATAACTCAAATGAAAGTTGAGTATAACATTTGAATTTTTAAAAGGAGTTTAATATTTGAATTTTAAAAGGGGATTGAATATTAGAAATTCAAATAGAAGTTCAAATAGAATTTGAATAGACGAAATTTGAATGAAAATAGAATTTGAGTTCAAGGAATTAAAATAAAATTTGAATTCAAAGGAATTCGAATAAAGAAATTCAAATAGAGATTTGAATGTGAAATTTCAAAATAGAAGTTGAAATATAGTATTTCAAAGAAGAAATTCAAATGTGAAATGTGAATAGAGATTTGAATGGAATTTAAATATGAAATTTGAATTGAGATTTGAAATAGAAATTCAAGTGTTGAATTTGAACATGGGATTGAATATAGAAATTCAAGTAGAAATTTGAATATGAGATTTCAAAATAGAATTTGAAATAAACTTTGAAAGTAGGATTTCAAAGTAGGATTGGAATAGGGTTTCAAAATAGGAAATCCAAATAGTTTTGAAATGGAATTTGAATTCAAGGGAATTCAAATGAATTTGAATAATGGAAATTCAATTGGTATTGAAAATAAATTTGAATAATGGAAATTCAATTGGTATTGAAAATAAATTTGAATATTAGAAATTCAAATGGTGTTGAAAATGAATTTGAATATTAGAATTCAAATGGGGCTGGGAATGAATTTGGATATTAGAATTCAAATGGAAAATGAAATTTGAATATAAGAGATTCAAATTGAATTCGAATAGGATTCGATCTATGGGATTTGAATATGAAATTCAAATGGGTTTAAAACTATGGAATTTTGAATATAGAATTTAAAAAGGAGTTTGAATATTTGAATTTCAATAGAATTCAAATATAGAAATTGGAATATAGAAGTTCAAATGAGATTTGAAACATTTAGAATTTCAAATAGAAATTTAAATGGAGTTTGGATATTTAAATTCAAGTATGAATTTCAAATATAGAGATTCAAAAAGGAGTTGGATTTGAAATGGGAATTCGAATAAAGAGTTTGAAATGGAATTCGAATAAAGAATTTGAAATGGAATTCGAATAAAGGATTTCAAATGGGATTTGAATACAGGATTTTAAACTATGGAATTTAAAATGTAAAGATTCAAATGGAAATTGGAATATATATATATATATTAGAATGAAGTTGAATTCATTTAAAACGAAGTTTAAAGTTTATATATATAAATATAATTAAAACGAACTCGCCGCAGCGCTGCAGTTCGTAAAATAGCGATTCGAACTTCAATTGAATATACAGAACACAGTTGAAGTCGAAATTCTTTGAAACAAGAAACGTCAGGACCGATTTGACAATAGTTTTCAAATGAAAGAGAAAAATCTGAATTTCGTCATATAGATTTTGAGTTATGTCAAAATCAAATTTTCAGAAAAACAGCGCCAGAACCATTATAAAACCATAACGGTTTATTTAATGATATTAAAGGATTTTAAGCAAATAAAAATCGAAATTTCTATTTAGAAAAATCCAGATTTGAGTTATAAAACATATGTGAACTCCAGTGGAGTAATGAGTTGATTTCTGAAACAGAAATCAGATTTTTGATTTATTGAATAGAGTTAACTAATTCGAATAGTAATTAGTTAATGAGATTTCGAATTAATATTGGGCTTTGAATAAGCGAATTCGATTTGAAAATTATATTCGAAATCAAAAAGGAAACTAGAATTGAAATTGAAATTCAATTTGGCGGTGAGCAAGTTAAACATTTTGTTTAAACATGTTATGTTCAACAAAAAAGTGAAATAGGCAAAATGGCCGATTTAAAGAATAAATGGGCGAAACTGAATTCAAACGATTAGATGATATTGAATTGAATGGGAAACAGGTGAACAGGTGTTAGACAGGTATGGAAGGAGATATATGAAGTTTATAAACGTAATGCCCGACAATAAGGTACATGTTTAAATTCATATATGGGTTTTATGCGCCGTATCGGCAAGCCGCTTGGCTTTTCCTTTTTCTTTTTGAGATTAGAAGATACCGGGAAGCTATTTGAAATTTCCCGATGCTCCCGATACAGGGGAGGTTATGGCGAAATTTTCCAGAAATTTAAGGAGTTAGAATATTTTTAAGAGATTTTTGATAAGCTGAAATCATTGTATCGACGTATTGAATTCGATAGTAAAGTGAATATAAAAATCGAATGTTGAAAAAGGGATAGAGATAAGTGATTGGAATTGTTTCCAATTGCAAATAGAGATTTATCTAATATATAGAAAATAAAAGGAGTTGATATTTGGAAACGTTTTCCAAATGGCATAAGAGGCGAGATGATTATTGAAAATATTTGGTTAACAAATATTGATAAGGAAATGGAGAAGAGATTTAATTAATGAAATATTAATTTAAGAGCCCAGTGATTTGTTTGATATGTTTGGATGAACACTTGTTTTTATTCGATAGTTAAATCACAGACTATCGAAGTTTTTGACCATCGTTGTCAATATGGAGAGACCGGTTGGATTGTTATCCGAAGAACCACTCTGTATCGGCATAAGCGTTGCGAACCAAGTATGCTAAATATATTGAAGACGGAGTGAAGTGCAAGGGCTTTTCTATTTAATAGAAATAGCGCCTTCGGTTTCGTTCAATCCCAGAACGAACGTAAATGGACGAATGTCTGACAGAGTATTTCCAATGATCAAATGGGTTGGTCTGTATGGATATATATGGTTGCAACGGATTTATCCCTTAGCATAATATCCAGAATATTTGTGCAAACTCAACTAGTGATTAACGGATCTGACAATGTGGCATTCAAAGTGATTGTGTTATCAATGAATGGTAAGAAATCGTAGCCTCAGGCCTCAACAACCAGGAAAGGACAAAAATCGGGCAGGCAGCATGGCTATGTGGGTCGCTCCCATTAGGGTGTATAATCACCTATCTAGAGAAATTCCTTTTGTTTCTAAATCTATCGATTCTGCCCATTCGGGAAACGGTGGTTTGAGTCCAACCGTTGGTGATATACATTCGATACACTCAAGCGAAATGAGTGGTCGGTCATGTGTGGGCCGGGTTGCAAGATGTTCTTGTTGAACCCAGGTGTATTTGCCTCTAGAGATACATCATCGGAAGGTGGTCCCATACCTTGTCATGTTGGAAATCCAATCTCCAATAAGCGCCATGCGGTTTTTGATTATATACTATATATGTGGAGCGTGAGATGCAAGCGTTCTACTATTTGGTTATTTACTTGATGTAGACATTATTATAATATCACTGGATTTTCGTATCAAAGTGTTTTGGGGTTATAGTAAGGTAAAAACCGTTCATGTTTATGTGTGGGCTGGTCTTACTATTACCTTTCTTTTGAAAGGATTTTTAAAGTTAAACAAGTGGTTGGAGTTTACTCACACCAGTCCCATGACTGACCCAGAGTTTATTTTGTTTTGTTTTCCCTAAACTCTTGGGTGCCCAAATTTGTACGGGCAGTCAAGTGTTTCAGGCTTTTACAGATACACTTGGAGGAGCTTGAAGCTGGAGGCTTCAACGTTAGTTATGTAGAGTTACTTCCGCTGAATCAAATGTTATGTGTACTCTGATGATGGTATGTATTTATGTACAAAACAGATTGTATTTCAAAGCTTATATTATATAATATATTTTATTCATTCCGCTGTGAGGTTCATGTTTTACTCTGATGTTATGTACTCTTCTTCTTCTATTCTAATATTTCTATCTTATCTATTCTCACCCTCTAACTTCTTTCTAATAATGAGTCGTATTTCTGTGTTATTTGGGTTGGACTTATGGTATATTTAGTCAACTCAGGTAGCTCAGATTTGCGGGTCGTTACAGTTGGTATCAGAGCTTAGGTTGAGTGAATACCTAGGCTTGTGTGGCATGTGCTCATTAGAGATAGAGTCAGTAGTACTCTAGAATGAGTTGAGCGTATATATACGAGAGAGCGTATTTGTTAGTTGATATAAAAGTTGTTTTATATTGTGTTGGCTAGTCTGTTGAGTAGTTTATGAATTCTGGTCGAATCGTGGGACGCCACGAAGTCGATAGGGATTTCTGAACACTTGGACAGAAAATACGACATGATATTGTTTTTAAGTGGGTAAATGAAATAATTTTACCCAAAATTTCTATTTTGATATAGAAGGAATAATTTTGTGAAATTATTATATTATATGGATGTGTTGATTGTTAGGATTATAATCAAATGAGATTATAAAATCAGAATGGTTAATTATAACCAAAATAGAATTTGTATAGGGATTAAATATACAAATGAGATGAATTAGAATTAAATTCAAACCAGAATTAAGAATTTAAAATCCTGGGAAGTTGGAAGATATTTTTCAAGGTATATTAAAATAATATAGATTTGTTTTAAAGGTTTTGAAAGGAAATCATGGATTTTGAAATAATAAAGCACTGAACTCACTTCGGTGGCTGGGAATTAATTCTGATGATAGTCGCGACATCATCAGTGTTCATTTTCGAGTTCCTAAGTGATGGATTGCTACCTTAGATAGTTTTTGATGGAAATTTGTTTTGAAAGGAAACAAGTAGATTGAAAATTCAAATGTTTTGAATTGAGATGAAAGTAAATATAAGTATATATTTATGTATTTCAAAGGATTTGAAATGAAAACCCTGGGATTTGAATTCTGGAATTTAAATTAACTTGAACAAGTTAAATGGGTCGAAGTGAATGAATTGATTAGAATTAATTTGGATTGGTTTAATAGAACATAGATTGGATATAAATGGATTGATCGTAGATCATTCGAATCAAATGAAGGAAGACCAAAAGTTTTGGTTGGAGTTAAGGTGTAAAAATATGGGGAGTTGAGTTTCAACATAAGTGAGATGTGGGAAAGAAATAGATTTGTACCCTTTTTCCTACCTTAGCAATTTCGAGGACGAAATTATTTTAAGGGGGGAAGAATGTAACGACCCAGGTTTTTGAACGATTAATTTTAAATATTTAATATCATTTTAAATATTGTGTTGATAATATAAAAGAATTTTTATTGGATTATCGATTAAATAATCGAATTACGATTTATTTTGATAATTATTGAAATACGAGAATTTATAATTTAATTTAAAGGTAAAATTGAATCGAAACGGTTCAAATGATCAATAGATATATACGATTTAAATATGAACAATGATAATTGAAATTTATTTTTTTAATTTATTTGTTTTAAATTTAAATTGATTTAATATGGCTATTTTAAATATACGTTCAAAATAAATGGTATAATCTATTTCGTTGAATTCAAATTAGCGTTATAACCTTATAACGTCGGTCGTTGGGTTGAAAAAGCGGTTCAGAGTTTTGGATTTAAGGAACCGTGAAATATTTTATTATTTAATTAAACAAAATCAAATCAAGGAAGACAAGTTTTAAATGGCGCCACCCTATATTTCATCAGCCGACCTCTATTTCATTCAGCAGACCTATTATCCTTCTCGAGCGCAAATTTTTGTCCCTAACCTTCAACGCAAAGCTAAACAAAGAAATTAATGTCCTCGTACCCATTGTCCCCTCTTCAATTATATAAACGCAACACTTCCTCCCCTTATTTCTTTTCATTCTGGTTCTTCTGTAAATCGATCTCGAGAGCTTCACAGACAAAAATGGCCGCTCCCCTTATTAAATTCAAAGCAGTACCTTATTTACTCAAATCGGAATAGCAGTAAAGACCGCAAGGTTCTCATGGGGTTCGGGTCTGAAACGGGGGTGCTCGCGACATTCAAGAGAGGCGACAGGCGAGTTCTTCATCGCAAGGGCTTATGGCTCGAACTATTCTGGAATCCGGTTATAATCCATCGCGAGTTTCTATTCGCTCTCGGAAGCAACTCGAACGACGTGAAATAAGGATTTGGGGGAAACAGATTTGCACAGGAAATTGATCGATTTCCTAGGATTCGACACTTAGCTGCTCGCGATGGGTGGGTGTAGGGGTTGCGATGGGGTTAACTGCGATTTCTGGGGAGGTCGATGGTGGAAGGCGAATTGGAAGGATGCGAACGCATCCTGGGAGTCGCGATGGGGTTCATGTGAAACTGGCAGCAAGGAATGTCGAAATGGAATAAATGAAGAAGGATTAAATTTTCATTAAGGTATATATTTGTTTTTATTTAATTTTACATCCATAGGATAATTTAATCGTTTGTGTGTTAAGATAATTTAAATTTGGGTATCCATTTTTAGACCAGAGATTTCAGTAATAAATAATTTTAAATGGAAGTAAATTAATTGATATGGCCAGTTTACATTAAGGGAAAATTGTAAGTCAAGAAATATAGATTGCCTAAGCAAAAGGAGCGCGAGTCACTAATAAAGTTTAAACCTTTTAATTTGTGTCAACAAATTGTCGCACACCTCTATGAAGCTTGTTGTTGTTCGAAGGCAAGGTTATAATGGTGTGCGGCAGATTAAGAGATAGTAAATAAGAGAAAAACAGGGATTTAGGAAAATTAATTCTTGTTAGTTTAGTAATGACTTCTAAATTAATTGGATTAGTAAATTTATTTAGTTAATAATCAATTTAAAGAATAGTCGCTTAATCATTTAATAAAAATGGATAATCATAGGTATGGATTCGTAGCCAAGACGATATGGGATTTTTATTGGATATTCAGCAATGGGAAATGCTGGTGAGTAAATCTCACTCACCTTTTATTTATAATTATTTTTATTTTGTTAAAAATAATTGTTGTTGCCTGTTTGGATTTTTCTGCTTGTTCTATATATATTAGTTATTTAGGCTATTATATATATATATATATTGGGTTGATTGATTGGTTGGATTCCCGCAGTCTCATTAGCGGATGCCCGCAGTTTCATAACGGATGATTACCCTATACGCCCCACGCTATGATTAGTGGATGACCTTCTATACCGCGATATTCTGCCACGAAGCAGAATGGGTATTATTTATGTGCTAACATCTGTGGATGCAGGAAAACAGGTTGGAGGAATCCAACTGGATTCCTCAAAAATATATTATCTATTTGTTTGTTTGTTCTGTTTGATTTCATATATATTCATATGTGACGTGTTAAAATAAGATGATTGGAAATTGATTAATTTGGTTGTTTAAACTATCACTGGGCCGAAGTGTAAATTTATATAAATATCATGAAAGAATATTGGAGATTTTAGAAAGGGAAAATTCTATTTTTAAATAGAATTTGAATTTTTTTAATGGGAATTAAAATATAAACTTGTTTTGAAAATAAAACAAGTAGTTTCTTTATAAACGAAGTTTATAAATAGTTCTTTTATAACGAAGTTATAAATGAAGTGAAAAGAATTATCATTTGATAATTCAGAAATAGAAATACAAGTTGAAATTGGAATTTGAAATGGAATTTTCAAAATAGGAATGTGAAATGAAATTTTTAAATATATAACTCAAATGAAAGTTGAGTATAACATTTGAATTTTTAAAAGGAGTTTAATATTTGAATTTTAAAAGGGGATTGAATATTAGAAATTCAAATAGAAGTTCAAATAGAATTTGAATAGACGAAATTTGAATGAAAATAGAATTTGAGTTCAAGGAATTAAAATAAAATTTGAATTCAAAGGAATTCGAATAAAGAAATTCAAATAGAGATTTGAATGTGAAATTTCAAAATAGAAGTTGAAATATAGTATTTCAAAGAAGAAATTCAAATGTGAAATGTGAATAGAGATTTGAATGGAATTTAAATATGAAATTTGAATTGAGATTTGAAATAGAAATTCAAGTGTTGAATTTGAACATGGGATTGAATATAGAAATTCAAGTAGAAATTTGAATATGAGATTTCAAAATAGAATTTGAAATAAACTTTGAAAGTAGGATTTCAAAGTAGGATTGGAATAGGGTTTCAAAATAGGAAATCCAAATAGTTTTGAAATGGAATTTGAATTCAAGGGAATTCAAATGAATTTGAATAATGGAAATTCAATTGGTATTGAAAATAAATTTGAATAATGGAAATTCAATTGGTATTGAAAATAAATTTGAATATTAGAAATTCAAATGGTGTTGAAAATGAATTTGAATATTAGAATTCAAATGGGGCTGGGAATGAATTTGGATATTAGAATTCAAATGGAAAATGAAATTTGAATATAAGAGATTCAAATTGAATTCGAATAGGATTCGATCTATGGGATTTGAATATGAAATTCAAATGGGTTTAAAACTATGGAATTTTGAATATAGAATTTAAAAAGGAGTTTGAATATTTGAATTTCAATAGAATTCAAATATAGAAATTGGAATATAGAAGTTCAAATGGGATTTGAAACATTTAGAATTTCAAATAGAAATTTAAATGGAGTTTGGATATTTAAATTCAAGTATGAATTTCAAATATAGAGATTCAAAAAGGAGTTGGATTTGAAATGGGAATTCGAATAAAGAGTTTGAAATGGAATTCGAATAAAGAATTTGAAATGGAATTCGAATAAAGGATTTCAAATGGGATTTGAATACAGGATTTTAAACTATGGAATTTAAAATGTAAAGATTCAAATGGAAATTGGAATATATATATATATATTAGAATGAAGTTGAATTCATTTAAAACGAAGTTTAAAGTTTATATATATAAATATAATTAAAACGAACTCGCCGCAGCGCTGCAGTTCGTAAAATAGCGATTCGAACTTCAATTGAATATACAGAACACAGTTGAAGTCGAAATTCTTTGAAACAAGAAACGTCAGGACCGATTTGACAATAGTTTTCAAATGAAAGAAAAAAATCTGAATTTCGTCGTATAGATTTTGAGTTATGTCAAAATCAAATTTTCAGAAAAACAGCGCCAGAACCATTATAAAACCATAACGGTTTATTTAATGATATTAAAGGATTTTAAGCAAATAAAAATCGAAATTTCTATTTAGAAAAATCCAGATTTGAGTTATAAAACATATGTGAACTCCAGTGGAGTAATGAGTTGATTTCTGAAACAGAAATCAGATTTTTGATTTATTGAATAGAGTTAACTAATTCGAATAGTAATTAGTTAATGAGATTTCGAATTAATATTGGGCTTTGAATAAGCGAATTCGATTTGAAAATTATATTCGAAATCAAAAAGGAAACTAGAATTGAAATTGAAATTCAATTTGGCGGTGAGCAAGTTAAACATTTTGTTTAAACATGTTATGTTCAACAAAAAAGTGAAATAGGCAAAATGGACGATTTAAAGAATAAATGGGCGAAACTGAATTCAAACGATTAGATGATATTGAATTGAATGGGAAACAGGTGAACAGGTGTTAGACAGGTATGGAAGGAGATATATGAAGTTTATAAACGTAATGCCCGACAATAAGGTACATGTTTAAATTCATATATGGGTTTTATGCGCCGTATCGGCAAGCCGCTTGGCTTTTCCTTTTTCTTTTTGAGATTAGAAGATACCGGGAAGCTATTTGAAATTTCCCGATGCTCCCGATACAGGGGAGGTTATGGCGAAATTTTCCGGAAATTTAAGGAGTTAGAATATTTTTAAGAGATTTTTGATAAGCTGAAATCATTGTATCGACGTATTGAATTCGATAGTAAAGTGAATATAAAAATCAAATGTTGAAAAAGGGATAGAGATAAGTGATTGGAATTGTTTCCAATTGCAAATAGAGATTTATCTAATATATAGAAAATAAAAGGAGTTGATATTTGGAAACGTTTTCCAAATGGCATAAGAGGCGAGATGATTATTGAAAATATTTGGTTAACAAATATTGATAAGGAAATGGAGAAGAGCTTTAATTAATGAAATATTAATTTAAGAGCCCAGTGATTTGTTTGATATGTTTGGATGAACACTTGTTTTTATTCGATAGTTAAATCACAGACTATCGAAGTTTTTGACCATCGTTGTCAATATGGAGAGACCGGTTGGATTGTTATCCGAAGAACCACTCCGTATCGGCATAAGCGTTGCGAACCAAGTATGCTAAATATATTGAAGACGGAGTGAAGTGCAAGGGCTTTTCTATTTAATAGAAATAGCGCCTTCGGTTTCGTTCAATCCCAGAACGAACGTAAATGGACGAATGTCTGACAGAGTATTTCCAATGATCAAATGGGTTGGTCTGTATGGATATATATGGTTGCAACGGATTTATCCCTTAGCATAATATCCAGAATATTTGTGCAAACTCAACTAGTGATTAACGGATCTGACAATGTGGCATTCAAAGTGATTGTGTTATCAATGAATGGTAAGAAATCGTAGCCTCAGGCCTCAACAACCAGGAAAGGACAAAAATCGGGCAGGCAGCATGGCTATATGGGTCGCTCCCATTAGGGTGTATAATCACCTATCTAGAGAAATTCCTTTTGTTTCTAAATCTATCGATTCTGCCCATTCGGGAAACGGTGGTTTGAGTCCAACCGTTGGTGATATACATTCGATACACTCAAGCGAAATGAGTGGTCGGTCATGTGTGGGCCGGGTTGCAAGATGTTCTTGTTGAACCCAGGTGTATTTGCCTCTAGAGATACATCATCGGAAGGTGGTCCCATACCTTGTCATGTTGGAAATCCAATCTCCAATAAGCGCCATGCGGTTTTTGATTATATACTATATATGTGGAGCGTGAGATGCAAGCGTTCTACTATTTGGTTATTTACTTGATGTAGACATTATTATAATATCACTGGATTTTCGTATCAAAGTGTTTTGGGGTTATAGTAAGGTAAAAACCGTTCATGTTTATGTGTGGGCTGGTCTTACTATTACCTTTCTTTTGAAAGGATTTTTAAAGTTAAACAAGTGGTTGGAGTTTACTCACACCAGTCCCATGACTGACCCAGAGTTTATTTTGTTTTGTTTTCCCTAAACTCTTGGGTGCCCAAATTTGTACGGGCAGTCAAGTGTTTCAGGCTTTTACAGATACACTTGGAGGAGCTTGAAGCTGGAGGCTTCAACGTTAGTTATGTAGAGTTACTTCCGCTGAATCAAATGTTATGTGTACTCTGATGATGGTATGTATTTATGTACAAAACAGATTGTATTTCAAAGCTTATATTATATAATATATTTTATTCATTCCGCTGTGAGGTTCATGTTTTACTCTGATGTTATGTACTCTTCTTCTTCTATTCTAATATTTCTATCTTATCTATTCTCACCCTCTAACTTCTTTCTAATAATGAGTCGTATTTCTGTGTTATTTGGGTTGGACTTATGGTATATTTAGTCAACTCAGGTAGCTCAGATTTGCGGGTCGTTACAATATGTGTAGACAAGCTAAGCAATTTACACCATAGGTATTAAGATTAGATAGAATTGGAGTTAAGAGAATCACTAATGTTTATGTACAACATTATAAATCTCATTTTAATCGCAATAGTCTTATAGGCATAGGATGTACAACATGATAGGTTCCATCATATAAATCACAACAGTCTCATAGGCATGATAGGTTCCATTATATCAATCCACCAGTCTCATAGGCATGATAGGTATTATTATGTCAGTCACAATAGTCTCATAGGCATGATAGGTATTATTATGTCAGTTCAACAGTCTCATAGGCATGATATATGTCAATACATCACAATAGTCTCATAGGCATAAGCAATTTAGATTTGACAAAAGGATAGGCACGAATCAGAATTAGGCATCATTCTAGATCTGATTATTACAGTCATGATTTCTATTAGATGTTTAAATCTAAATAATAAATGAACTTACAGAAAAAGGACGGATCTTGTATTCTGGGATCTAATTTCTAAATTTGAAAAGCTATCCTTTGATGTAGACGTTTGATTTGATGTTCTTCTTAACCGATTATTAGTTTGGATTTGATTTTCTAGTTTGGAGAAGATGAAGGAGGCTATGCTAGCTTGTAGACGAATAACATGACGACACCATAGTCTTAGGGTTATGAGGTTAGGGTCTAGGTTTAGCTACGCATATATAGATGTCTAGGATTAATTCTAGCCTTTAGATTAGTCTAGCGGAGATCAGAGCCATCAAACCAAAGAGATGTGTCATCCAGCCAACCATAGCATGACACATAAGCCCTAATACCTCAGAAATTATTCATTGGCCAATTAGAGATGGATACATCAGCTTAGGACTGTCAAAATTCGTCATAGGAAGTAGATCTGAAAGGGGTTGACTCACTAAAGGGGGGGTCGACACCTATGTCGACTCCCCTATAGGGGGGTCGACACCTATGCCGACTTCCCCCGGGGGAGGGAGGGGGTCGACATCTTGAGCGGGAAATTTCCCGCTCAGCCCGTTCTGTCTGAATTTTGAATTTTGAATTTTGAATTGTTTTTTATTTTTAATTATTATTTATATTTATTTTCTACATAAACTAGAAATCTTCTGAACTCCATAACTTCATCATACGGAGTCCGATTCATGCAAACTCGGACTCTATCTCAAGCAGAATTCTGAGACGAACGCAATGGCATTACCCATTTCCCTTAATTCTTCTTCTAAAAATTAAGTGTTCTTAGATTCGTTATTTTTAATATCCACAGAAAATACGGGGTGTTACACCAATCAACATCTGTGAATGCCTCAACTCTGCTACCCCCCTGATTTGTGTATTCTATACATTGCCAACAATACCCTTCAAGTAGCATAATATTTGTTTTAAATCATTCTAGTGATCAACAGTGGGTATGTTTTCTTGAGCTTTTTATTCCATTCGTAAGCTATTTAAAAGTTTATAACTTTAATAATTCATTTCAATAGTTGAAATCATTTACATCACATTTAAAAACTTGGTTTCTAATTACAATGTCAAACTTGAATTTTTATAACATCCACTTGAATAGGATTCCTATAGGAGTTCAACTTAAAACTTTAATTTAAACCTAACTTATAATAGTATTGACAACAAATCGCTTAGAAGCTTCACTTTACCATAAGCAACTCCTTATGGTTTCATAAACCTTCGTTAAATGGATTTTAAATTTCAAGATTTCCACCTTGATTATTATTAAATAAATAATAATCAACTTTCAACATTTCATTAGCCATATTCCATCATAAAAGGTACACCTTCGATCCTTTAGCCATGTGCAAATAAATTTGAAAAGAAACATTAGGTTTTAGGCCTGCGTGATGCTAGCTGTGTATGTTTTCATAGGCATGAGCATGGGACGTCTTTGTACGTGATTGAAAGGTTGTATGCTGTGTGGTATATGTTTGCATAGGTCTAAATATTTAGGTTTTAGGTAGACTTGATTAGGTTGGGCTAGGGTAGCTTAGGTAGGTTGTAGGAAAGACTGGGATAGGTTTATATGTGGTATATTTAATTTTACATGGTTATCGCTATTCAATGTTAACCGTAAATTTCACATCGATACCCACGAATTCCAATGGTAACGAAAATGGATGTACCGCTACGTCTTAGCGTTCTAGTCCCAATGAAATTAATTTTGTTGAAAACCGACCCCATTTGCACAAAGACGTTATTTTCATTTCAATTTGTTCATCGATTCACCTATTTATTTTTAAATATCGCGCACTCACAAAATAACTCCAATTGGCTCCAAACTGGAAAACTAGCAATAACAAGCTATACGTATTCCAATAAAACTCGTTTCGTCGAAAACAGAGGTTGTTTGAAAAATGCCTATTACTAAGGCTTATATATTATCGATAAATTATAATTTAATTCCAAAATAATTCAATAAATTATTATTGTAGTATTATATATCCAAATAAAATAATATATAGCTTCAAATATAACACAATATGGAATTATAACTCAATATTAACGATTTCAAGTTAAACGGTATTCCAATTCTATTAAAATCCCTTCTAAATTTATTAAACAAACGTTATCATTTATAAACGATTCCATAGCGTCTATTTTATTTTTTATTTGGACAAAATTTACAATCTATAAGATAAAATCTCAAATTTTCTCTTAGTTAACCGCCTTCTTGCGTCATTTGATCACTCAAAAGTAGCTTATTCAACTCGCTGGATCACTCCATATTCATTTGGTAGATCACACACAGGATCAGATGAATCACCTCAAAAAAGCATGATTGGCATAGTCCGATCACTTCAAAAACCAAAAATCGGATCGATCCGACACTTGCTCGATCACTTCAGAAAGTTCGGATCAATATCATGAAAAGCATGATTGACGTCATCTGATCACTCAGAACAGATGAACCGTTATATGGAAATCATTTCATCAAGCTTGCCCGATGAGGTTGGAAACTCGGATCGGCACAATTTTAGATCACGTCAGAAATTGGTGATCAACATGGTGCGATCGCTCAAAAATTAAGGATCGATAAATGGAGAATTCGCCCGATCATTTACGAGGATTGATATTGTTGATGGAAATTGAGGGATTAGCACGACTCCTAGGTCGGATCGTATTGGTTTGGAATGGATCAGTTGTTACTTCAGATCACGCAAAAATGAGTGATCAGGACGACACGATCACATAAAATCAAGTGATTTGGATGACACAATCACATAAAATCAAGTGATCGCGGGCCAGCTATTTGGATACGAAAATCACTGACTTCCGGATACGAAACCTGGATTGGATCCGATGGAGAATAGTGATCGATCACCTAAAGACGAAGTAGATCACGCAAAAACACGTACTCAACAAGATGTGATCAATCAATAAGAAGAGTTCGAGCATGATATTCGGATACAAAATTTTCCATAGTACTCAAATCCATAGATGATCGATCAATTAACTTTGAGCGATCATGTGTGGCGATCATGTTTTTTTAGTGATCGGACCATGCCACTCACGCTTTTCCAAGGTGATCAATCCGATCCTTTGCGCAATTGATCATGTAAATATTGAGTGATTCAATGAGCTAACCAGGCTATTTCTAAGTAATTACGCAATGCCCATATATGTGATTGTTCCGAGTCGAGTCATTGTCCAATTTTCAAGCGAGCATCAATTTCTATGCTTAATACAAGTTTGTACGAGTCTGCGCTCAAGTCACGAGCGATCCGGATGTTCCAAATCACAACATAACGTCCTTGTCACACAGAAGGTTAACACAAATAATAGAAAATGAAGATTCACGTTTCCAATCCATAAGATATTACAATAATAAAATTATAAAAACACATGATTTTAAAATTAAAATCCATTGGCAAATCATAAGCACACTAAATGTTTTTGTTAAATCTATTTGCACTCCACATTTTGCCTTTCACACCCCGTTGTATAAACAAAAAGCATTTCACCTTACTTTTTGATTTTCACACCCCAAAGTCACCTTTCATTTATGTTTTCACAAACAAATAATTGTACGTTAACAATGAAAAGAAATAAAAGATAGATCCAGAAACAACAACGCAGTAATCCATATTTATTTATTTTTATTCTTATTCCTTTTGCAATCTAAAAAACATGTTAAATTTCATTTTAATTAAAAATAATTGAAATATATATTACATTGAAAATCATAAATTCAAACAACGTTAAGAAAAAAATATAAAAGTTGAAAATGAGTAAATTTAAAATAAAACACCATTTTGTTGTAAAAAACATTATTTTCTTCATCAGAATCATTTGTCTTTTCAAAATATATTAGTATCATCGTATTTTTTTATAGCGGAATGGAAAAGTGAACTAGATAACTTGAATAATATACAAGGGTACATTTATCAAAAAAAAAATTGTTCTCAATGGGGTGGGAAAAGCAAAAATAGAGGTGTTAATAGAATTTGTCAAATGTTTTCGTTAAGTAAATATCAAAATTCAGATTTATCAGTAAAAGTGTTATTAGTCTTCCATTTTTTATCATAATGATATGAGTTACAAATTTCACTTTTGCACTAAATACCAATGATAGTCACGGGTTTGGAAAGAGATATACCCAGTATACCATCTGGCCCTCTTTCTTTCATCCAGTCATCCAATCGCTAATTATGTTCCTTGTTTCCTGGTCGATAATGGCGAAACCCCTTCCCACGTCTCCATCAATTTCTCATCGCGCCAGATTCTCCCTTCAATCAAATTATCGGCCAATTTTCTCCTGCGCAGCCGCGCTTTTCACTATTCGCGCTAGGAATGGCAGTGGGGCGGGTTGGGGCGGGTTTCTCGTGCCCCAGACCCGACCCAGACTTTTTAAATCCCGCCCCAAACCCGCCCCGGACTTTTTAAACCCCGCCCCAGACCCGCCCCGTAGACCCGTGCAGGTCTGGAATTTCGCCCCGTACCCGAAACCTGTACGGGTCAGGGTAGACCCGACCCGCCCCGCGACCCGGTGATATCGTGTTCTAATGTACACGAATTTATATACTTATATTTTTTATCAATAAATGATAAATTATATAAATGTTATAATGTGTTGACAATGATAAGAGAATATAATAAAATGAATTGTAAGATAATAGTTCAAAATGTATGCATTTGTTTATTGTATGATTATCATTGATGCAACTTAATATTATGAAAAATTTATAGTTTGTTGATTGAAAGAATATAATAAGTTATAACCATGTATACCTAAGAAGATTGACAAGTAATCATTATAGTTATAAAGTGTTTAAATGATGTTTCAATCATGTGGGTCGGGTTGGAGCGGGTTAGCCGTGCCCCAGATCCGACCCTAGACCCAGACCTCCAAAAGCGGGTCGCGGCTCTACCCGTCCCGAAGACCCTATGGGGCGGGTCTAAATGGGTCAAAATAGGGGCGGGTCAAGCGGGTTTGGACCCTAGACCCGCCCCATTGCCATCCCCAATTCGCGCCAATATTTGCTATAGGAGGTCATGCCAATCTGCAAAGGTATGTACATTTGGCTTGGTGTTCTGGTTTGTGAATTTGACTATCAAATCGAGGTAAATTTTTGATTCGGAGTTCCAGGGTACTGTCTACGATTTTGAAAACCATAATTAATACTAGGTTTTCAATTTTCACAGTAAAAGCAAGAAATTATTCATTTATCCTGGAAGCCGCCACCATAGTAGAAGTCATATGAATTTTAAGCTACTATGTAGACTTTTCTTCTTCAAATAAATTACTTTCTGTAATGTTGACCTAGCTAGCTGTATATTTTACAAGTTGCTGCTGTAGGCATCTACATTGTAGTTACCGCGTTCGTCAATTATTGTTTTGAAGTTATTTTGGTTTCAGTTGGTTATTTTGTTTTGATACATGTGCTTTATTATTTATTTCAGAGAAAAGTAATGGCTGGAAACAAGCAAGGCAAAAATTTGCAGTCTTCCTCTACTAAGAATTTTGGAGTTGAGAAGGATGACGTTCGTAAGTCGTCCAATGTTGTAGCCGCCATGAGCTTTATGTCTACCATATTAAGCTCTCTTAATGTTGACAATATGAATTCTTAATCCGCTTTTGAAATTCAACTCATTCGATATCCCAGATTCAAAATCCATATTTGAATAGGTTTTAATATTTTAAAATAGGTTTTTGATAGTTGAAAGAAATATATTATTTTGTTAATTTGCAACTGTGATGTGTTTGATTTCTGATGATGGTTCTTATATCTCTAATTTTTGGTTATTACTTGTCTCATTACCCAGTTATTGGATACTTTACCTCCTGATGTTTAAGGTGTTGCTGATAAAATGATTTCACAAGTTGAATTAGTGCAAACCAATTAATCTGGTTATGGCTTGATATATGAATTGTAGGAGCTAGATTTTTGACTAACAAATGATTACATTTTATCTTCAATTTTCACAGGTCTTTAAAAGTTAACTGACATATATATATATATATATATTAGATAATAAAATAGAATGGACTATAACAAACTGTAAGATGAAACGGTAAAAAATATATTTTGATTAATTATTTTTCCATTATAAAATTGGCTTTAATCCAGTAATGTTGTTTAATAATTGTCATGAGTTCATGCGCAATAATTGGCTGAAAAAATTCATCTTTCCAAAGTCTATGACATTGTGACCTCGCAAATGTAAATTTCTGGCTACGCCAGTGGTGTATTATTTGTACATCTAACGGTGTGATGGAAAATGGTGTTTCTCCTGGCATATTCATACCTAAATTTAAAATCTTACGGTGTTTGTTCTTCTCATTTTAATCCACCGATGCTTAGAATATGGATGAATGTTTTCCTCCCTGTTTGATTTTGTATATCTAACAAGTCGATAATTATGTTATGT
The DNA here is from genome assembly GCA_030737875.1 of Allium sativum. Classification (NCBI taxonomy): domain Eukaryota; kingdom Viridiplantae; phylum Streptophyta; class Magnoliopsida; order Asparagales; family Amaryllidaceae; genus Allium; species Allium sativum. Next base: position 170,905,260 of record CM060923.1, read on the forward strand.
AAAACGCATTCTGTTTACCACTAGACATTATATAAATTATCTATATGACCGTTTAAAATATATGTGACCAATCCAATTTGTTTTTACATCAACTTATAACTGCTTTTTTGTCCCAGGTTTACTACAAGTACATTCCATATAAGGGTGCAAGTGATGTATCAGCATGGACCAGCAGAAAATCGTGGCTTCCACGGGAACTGTTCCACAAGTAATATGTGCTCTACTTCGTTTGCTACATGGATGCATAAGGATCCGGCTGAAGTGAAGTCGACTATTTTTCCAAAAAAAGGTACATTGTCAGGAGGATAATTATAGTACAACCGTATGTATATGTAATTTTTTGTGATACTTGGTTAATTTAGTTAGACTGTGGTACGTTACATGCAGTTACATTATGCTTACCATATATGAGGTAAATAACTAAATATTATGGCTTCTTTTTTCCTTTTCAAATTGCTGTTCTTTTAAGTCATATCCAATACAGATGTGTACCATCATTCAGCTTTTCACCTATTACAGAATTTCAAGTTAATTATCAATAATATATCTTGCGGATACATTACGGCCGACTGGCTTCCTACTTTAGATACTTAATCAATATGATTATCCAATGTTTTACTGTTTGGACCGACTGGCCCCGTTCTTATTATATCAATGTCTCTATACTTGCTTATAACGTTAATCATATTTTTGTGCCAATTAGCGCTTCAACATTTCTATCTGTCCATCAAAATTTTCAACCATTAGTTGAGTGTCAGTCTGCCAAAAAGGAACCCCTTAAGCATTCATATTTATTTTTATTGTGGTCATAATAGACCGCCAAATTTGGGAGCTTTACGTAAGGGGGGAAACTATAATAAATTATGTTGACGTAAAAAAACATAAAAATAATTTAGTTAGAAAAGATAGAGGAATGCAAACCAAAAATTCTTATTATATCCAGTGACTGAATCAATTACAATGGAATTACAAAACAGAGATTCAATGGATTTTTGTTTGCCTCCCTTGTCTGAAAATGACCCGTTGTTTTCTGAAAAGCAGTTGAATACCAAATACCTACATTTTCAAGCGCATTGGAGATATGCTGTGCATTGGAACAAATTGTTAAATCTGCAAGAATATTGTTTATGGACAAGCAAGAGTTTTACTTTGTTGTAGATGATGATTTTTGAGCATTCGGCCCTAGAAATGAGCTTGAGTGTCTTGACTGCATACTGTTATCTGTAAACAATTTAATTTCAAACGCTACAACCAATAAGGTCGAAGCATTACAAAAGTTGCAAAGTGCAGCTATTGATATGATATATGCGTTTGGTGCTGAATATCCGGATAAGATGTTGTTTATTAGCTTCAATATTGATGTCAATGAACTTGTTGAATGGGCTGAAAGCCATAGAGTAAAATCTAAGTTAAAGATCACATATGATGTAGAAGCTGGAAGAGGAGCAGTTGCTTCAGATGATATTCAAATTGGCGCCACTGCTTTAGAGATTCCTGAATCACTCATCATATCAGAGGATCTTTTATATGAATCTAATTTGCTCTGAGAAAATGTTACTATTGTGGGACTATGAAAGAAAGAGGAAATCCCAACTCGAAATTCAAACATTATTTCAATACCTTGCCTGATAACTTATATACAGGTAAGTAGGATGTAGTTTTCGAATTGGCGCTCTTACAATGTTAGAGGGAACTTTGTTAATGGAAGAGATTTTGCAAGCTAGGGAGGTGTTTCTTCTTCTTTTTGTTCCTTGGTGGAAGAATATATTAATATATTGTAGATTATCCTTATTGTTACCACAAAATTTACACATCAAGCCATTAAATTTTGTGTATGCGTGAACTCAATAGTCACGAATGGACGATCCATAGAAGCTTTAAGGAGAAAATATATTATATCATACACGATATTGGTCATAAATATAACTTAATGAAAAAGGGATTATTGAGTAAATGAAATATTTAATAGAAGCTTACCATCTACTCATCATGAATCTTTCATGATATTTCAGCATTTACACCAACAATATGATGATTTTGTGCCCTACTTTGTGTGCCAATCATCCTGAGATATTCCCTCCAGAGTTTTATACTAGGATAGATACATCTGGGCTTGCGAGTTGTGGTACTCCAACGGCATGAAAGTAATGTTTTCAGACGGGAAGCTGAGGACGTGCCCAGTCCCAGTTGCTGGGCTTCTAAATCACTCATTGTGTCCACATATACAACGCTACGGTAAAGTGAGCACGGAAACAAATTCCCTGAAATTTATTGTATCAAGAACTTGCAAAAAAGGATAACACTGTTATTTAAGTTACGGTAGTCTTCTTGGATAACATCTAGTCACATTCTATGGGTTTCTTCCAAGGGGGTGAAAACCCTTATGATGTTCTCCCTTTAGGTAATTTTTGCTGCTTTAAGTTTTTTACTCTACCTTTCAAAATTGAACCATAAAGTTTGATCTATTATTCATGTGTTGGCAACAATTTAATTCTTGAAATGCTAATGGAGTAAAAAAATTACTCTAACTAGTTATAAGTTCGTTAACATTGAACTTTTCCGTTGTATTATGTTGTTTAGACTGCCAACTAAAAGCAGCAACCTTTGCACTAATATAATTCTATCGTCTGTTAAACCATTGCATGCAATATTACTATACTAGTTTGTTGTTTTGCTGCAAAAGAGCAGATTTTGATGATGGTAACAGTGAAAGTGCTGGGGCTCACCTGGTTAGAGGGGCATGGTTTTCTAAGATTAGGAAGCCTCATACATATGGGTTGCCTCCTCCATTGTTGGCCCACCTTCGTGCAATCATGATTGACAAGGAAGTAGAGAAAATTGCTGCAAATTCTAGACAAACTGTTCAGAATGACAAGGCTGTTCTGGAAACACTCATCCCTATATTCAGTCCCATGATGGTTGAATTAAATGAAACCGACGACTTCGATCAAGAGAATGCCATTTGGGATGTAAAGCTCTCTTTAGATTACAAAGATCTAATGAGGAGGATTATAAGTTCTGTCTTGTCGTCGTGCAAAGCTGGGTTGAATGATTTGGACCGTTTATAGTTTCATATGTTGAAATGTGGATCAACTTCATCTACATTTGGTAACTGAATGTTCTACTTAGTTTCATCAACCAATCATTGTGCTAAGGTTGCTGTCGTTATGATTTTCTTTGATGTAGAAGTTCATTTAGTTTATTTATCTTATTATTGGATATTTTCTACAATGATACACATATCTATCATACAAGAGGATGCAAAGAGTCTTTATAAGAACGAGTATAATGCAAAAAAAGGATTGCAAACAAAAATTATGTAAGACTTCTACTTCTTTAGCCAATTTACCAGCCACCGTACACATACTTTTGGATATTTAAAATCGTTATTTTTTAGCATTAGTGTTAGATGATCTAGTATACACATACAAGTAAGATTAGAAATCAATTTATAAATAATCAAGCTTTTCTGGTGACATAAATAATAGTTTTACAAGTGTTAAAAATAGTGGTCATTTCTTCTTTTCAGAATTTAATTGCTTCTTAACTGAGTCCTTGTGACATAAAAAAGCCAATTTTTTTCACTGAATTTAGATGTCTCTTTTCCTTTATTATCTCATATCTGTGAACACTGCCCAAAATTTGAAATGACTTTCATGTGTTCATTTTTGAAGTATTTTTTAGAACCAAAAATGTTAAAGAATAATAATAAAATTATAATTTTGTTTTGAGCAAGATGGTAGTTTTTTCCCCTCAAAAATAACAAAAATGGAAGTTACCTTGTTTGTACGAATGGAAACATACGATACCAAGGTCCAAAATATTCATTAATATTCTAAACCTTTTAATTCATGTTATTTTATTTGACCTGTGTTTCCAAGCTGTTGTGGCCCAATTTAGTGCTGGAGCGTAGAACTGCGTCGATTGGATATTTGTAGCCTTTGTCACCATTTAGTTTATATACATATGCATACATACATACACACATTTACACATATATACACATACATGCACATAATATGCATCCATATATGTGTATGTGTGAGCGTGTAATTGAATATTCTGCAACTTCTACTCAACATCTATTTTTCCTGCAAGAACACCTAATTTTGGCATTTGAATGAGAATATAGATTCTTTACCAAGGTAGTAAATGTTATGGTCCTTGAAGCTGCTTGTTAGGAACTTATTTTAATTTATTTCTTTTTGTTCATTAGTAATAATTCTTCAACATGTTTAACATTTATATTACCAGAACTCGTATTTTACTACTGTATTAAAAGGTTGCAACGTTTAGGTTGCATCATTTTGAATGCCAAGGAAGTTGATGATGATCAATTAGCGTTAGTTCATACCAAACAACCTATTGATATAATGAGAAATATCGGTTCCAAACACTTCGACTCTCGTCGCCTGAACATTGCTTCCAAATTTAATTCTATTTCTTTTAACAAAGGTTCTTCTGAGGCAGCATATCTTGCTGCTAGTTTAGTTATAGAGGTATTTATAATATGCTGTGTTTTTTTTACCAGATTACCAGCATAAAGTCTGATTATTAATGAACAGCTAAATTATACTATTAAATTTAGGCAGATTTTGGCGTGGTAAGTGGAATCTTGACTTCTGCTCTGGCTATTGTAAGGCTTCATGGTCATCATGCAGAAGAGGATACTGCTATGGGTTTTTTCCTCTTTAACAACGTAGCAGTTGCTGCAAATGTTCTTCTGAATGAGAAAGTATGCACATGATGAAAAATCAGCCAAGTCCAAAGCTTCTGTACTTGTGCTGTTCACCATGGAAATGACATTCAGAATGCTTTTTACAAGGATCCCTGGGTTCTATACTTTTCTGTCCATAGGTTTACTGCTAACTTTAGTAATTCCCTTTTTATTTTAGAATTCTTGAAACTTAAATTTGAACGGCTCCATCCATCTAATATATGCATGCATATCTCACTTTTTTGCTTTTATAACTACAGTTTCTGCAGCAAATCATGTTTTTCTTCTTTTTATTTCATGCTTATTTTGATTCTCCATCTCATAATTCTCATCATTATGTGTTCATCTATGAAAAACAACCAACTTAGTTGCATCATACCACTGTACTTCTGTCCAAATTGACCATTAATGAATAGTTATACGTTTGGACAATTATCTTTTGCTGGTTACGTATATGATTACTATGGTAGCACCTGTCACGCAAGTAACATTACCGACTTGTATTTTAAATTCACAATTTGTTCGGACATAACGATAATTCGCTGCCATTACTGACCCGTTCTCATTGTATTTGTTGAAAATACCAAGTTCCCCATATACCATTAGCGTAAAAAGAGTGTGCATTGGACAGATGTAATAAAACATGTAATCATTGTTTAGGACAATACAACAGAAGGCCACAAAAGAAATTTAACCTCCAAATCATCTGAGCATACCGGGCAAAGCTAAAATCCTTTTGTATGTAATATAGCAAGAGAAGTTTCCAAATCTAGTCATCCATACATAAGCAGCAATAAATACACCTATTGCATTGCAAGTCTCTGTAGCAGCAAAGTATTGGTACAATAAAAACAAGACCTGCATCCATCCTTTCCATTCCTCTGTTTGGTGCCGATTCAAATAATGTATGGCCTTTCCAGAGAATGCTGATTTGTCATGGTGCTTCCTGAGGGAAGTGAGGGCCGATGCTATGATGAGAAGAACTGTAACAACCCGCATTTTTGATCGCTTCAAGTCGGTGGTTAAACCAATTTAAACCGCTCAAAATGACAGATTGTTATTTAGCGTACAGGGTTTAATAGAATCAATCACAAAAATCACATAATAAACTAACTACAATATCTCACAACGGAAATTTTATACATAAATATCAGAGTTTACAAAAAAAAAAAAAAAAAACCGTGGAAAATTTAATTAATATATACATTTTCAGTTAAAAATAAAGCGGAAGAACGAATCAAAGCGAGCGCATCTTCACGAATCTTTATTGTCATCAGCTTCAAGACTAAGCTGTAATTACTCAGGTCTTGACCCCCACCCGAGCAAAACAAAAACTCAGGTCAGGTAATTGTATTCAAGTAAATTTACTTCAAATGCAATACAAAAAAAAAAAAAAAAAAAAAAAAAAAAAACCAGTTATATACAACATATAGATAGTTCTAAATTTTGAATGTATGTGTCCAACAGTCATGCATCATGATCATCATAAACTTAGTATGCAAAAGTGGATAACTTAACAGAGTATGATGCATGAAATTTTCTTTTTAGTTATCTGCATTTCATATGGTTTCTTGCACATGCATGCTATGCATTCCCCAAATGCTTTGGTCCCAACTCCACTACTTATGCATGTATATATCAATGTATACCAGTTTTCAAAAATGGGATTTAAGGCAACAAAAAGTAGGGTGTGAATACAATAACTAAAAGACAGTCAATGGTTCAACCTGCCCAAAACGTGTATACAACATGGATCATACAAAATAGAAAGAATACATGCCCAAAGTAAGGGAAAAAATCGGCAAACTAGGCTCCATCACAATGGTGCAAAAAAAAAAAAAGAAAAAAAAGAAAAAAAAAAGAAAGAAAAAAAAGAAATAATTGCATTGGTAAGGTGCAGACCAACATATATAGTTTAATGCTTGTGCCCACATATGTAAATCAAGATGCAGAACAAATATAAAAGCAATCTTAAATTTACTAAGGAAGCAGACAAAGCTGTGGTTTAATACAAACCAAAATATCAAAGTGCATAATATGGTAGAGCCTGGGTAACAATCTTGACCAAGTTCAAGGGAAAACACATTTTCATAGTTCGTTCAATGGATTCCATTTATACATCTAAAGCAGTTTCATGATTTTTTTTCCCCGTAAGCCGGACTCTTAACTATGCATGTAATACGAAGTCAAAAAAATGTTCATAAGCTTTGAAACTTTGAGTTTCCAGGCACATGAATAAAAATTGCTTCAAATTCAAAGAAGCAATATTTTTGTTTACTTAAATAAATAAATGTTTAGGTTTTAAAGTAAGATAATAGGAAACACATGTATGGAAAATTGATAGAAAGCGGCAAAGAAGCATGAAACATTTCAAAAAGAAAATGGACATAAATGAGCAAATGAATGCATGCATTGAAAACAAGGTAAGGGACTTGCATGCACATATTGAAAAATAACGTAAATGAAATGAATTAAGTTGAAATGAATGAATGCAATATAAACTATAAGGGAAACGTTAGAATTCAATGCATGAATAAAGGAAATGAAATGATCCTTGTAGGTTGCATGCGCAAGGTTTAAAATGTAAGGGAACGTGATTTATGTGACCGCTAAAGTGCTTTCACATTTCACATTTCTTTATCTTTCCTTTTTTCTTATTGCTTTGGTTTCAAAAGGAAACTGAATGAGTGAGGTTAAATTTTGAATGAACAAAAATAAAGAGGCTGAGAATACATAGATATTAGAATAGAAGGGGAAATATATTTACATTTTTGACAGAATAAACTTCCTTATATTACTATGGAAATTCTTCCATCGCTATATTTAATTAGTTGCATTCCAAATATAATTAAATTTGATTGTAAATTTTTGACGTTAATTCTCGTTAACTATGCTATTTGAGTTGTGCATTAATAAAATCGTGGAAACTTTTTGTTGTTATCAACGGTCAATTTAATTTGCTTAAATTAAAGTAAATACAAGCATACCGAAATCAACTCAAAATTAAATTTTTAAGTAATCAAAGTACATAAATGATATAAGATGCATGAAAAAAAAAAGAGAAATAAATTAATAAATTGAAGGAAAGAAAAGTTAATAAAATGTAGGGAAATAAATAAATATATAAAGGAATGAAATGAATGCATAATTAACATTGAAAAGAAGTTTAATTGGACATGTAATCCACGTTCTGAATTCCTAAAAATTATGTTTTGAACAAACAAGGAAAGAATTAAAGACGATAGCCAAAGATATATACATGTATGTATTTATTTCATATAGAATGCACACATTATTTTCAATCAATCTTTTAGCAGAAATTAATAAATTTCAATAATAATATCACAAATTTTATCTAAAATCATTTTAATTTCAATAATTAAATTAAATTACATATACTTAAATAATCGAAATATACGGGATGTTACAATCTCCCTTACTTAAAACTTTTCATCCTCGAAAAGGAGAAGTTTGTAAAAAAAAAAATTGCTTATGCATATAACAAAATATTCATAATTATGTGAATTTTATAAAGTTTGGAACAAAAAAAATTATAGGTTTTTAAATTCGAAAATTCGTCCTTACATTATTAATTAAATTCATTTGTTATAAATCTATTTGTTAAATTCAAAGTCTTTAGTTCAAACACTTTTTATTAAAGTTCAAGTTTTCTTATAGTCACAACTTAAATTATTTATAAAAAAACTTAAAATTTGAAAATATGGTTCTCGTGTTTGAAAATAACTTTTGAAATTAGAAATAAGTATTTTACTAAAAATTCAAAGCTGTTATATTTCTTAAGACATTTAAAACTTTTCTTTCTTAATTTATTATGTTGAAGTTATATAAATTTAATTGCAAGTTATTGATTTGTTATTTAACGTTTGAAAATACTTGATAACTAAAACTTTAACAAGCCTACTATCATTTTTACAGACATTAGGAATATGCTGGCCAGGCGCATGACTAAAATCTCTAAGTACTAAATATACTTGTTTCAACTCCCACTGAAAATACTCAAAACATTATAAAATAAATATGGAAAATACGTTCCTCCATGGATCGCGGTTACTCGGAGGTTACACTACTATCCCAGTAGAATCGCTTGTAACCATAGGTATCACACCCCTCGAATTTCGCCATGGTTGTTGCCATAGATCGCAGTTACACGGCGGTTACGACCACTATCTCAGTGAACCGTGTAACAACCCGGAAAATCAGAACCAGTTTAAAATTTTTAAATTGGCTATTTTAGTGGATTTTAAATATTTAAAATAAGTATTTTAAATAATAACGACGAAAAGTATGTTTGAATCGATGTTTGAAAATAAATATAATTATTTTTAATTATAAACAAGGCCTGAAATGGCGCTGCAGTTTCAAAAGTTGAATTCAAACTTTGACTGACTGTACCGGGTGCAAAATAAAATGGATTTTAGTGAAACCAAAAACATTTAAGACTGTTTATGAATATCTTCCTAACAAATCTGAAAAATCGAAGTTTCATAGCGGGAATCAAAAGTTATGGCCAAATGAATTTTCAGAAAGGTCGCTATAGAGAATATATAGCCCTTGAAAATAGACATTTTGCATACAACCTCAGAATTCGACGAAAGCACTTTTGTTGGATCCGAGATGTCAAATTATTGCTAGATTTCAAATCCCATTATTTTTGAAGTTAATATGTGAGCGTGGCGAAGGAAAATGTGTTTGGTTGATTTCAGTTAAATCGGATCGACCAGAAAATGACCATTTTTCAAACGGTGTCAGAATTCGAAGAAACTACTTTTGTTGGGACCGTATCGTCAAAACATAGTTAGATTTATTTTTCTGGAATTTTTAGAATCAGTATGTGGCCCTGACAGATTAAAATGTACGTTCAAATCAAATATTGAATGTTTTATACTTTAATTTGAAGAGAAACTGACTGAAACAGTCGAATGGGCATACGAAACATATCCCATTGTGTTCGGAATGAGGGTATTTAGCTAGAGACGATAGTCGTTGGGTTTGGATTGGAGTTAGTATGTGAAGAGGGGTATTTTTTGGATTTTAAAAATATATAAATAAAAAAAATATTGGCCAATCCCCTTCATTCTCTCTCCTCGCCTTCTTCTCCGAGACTCCCAGACCCGACGGCGGAAATCGTTCCTTTCTTCCGTCCTCTTTATCTCCTTCCACACGCATCGAAACAGGGTGCTCCTTTGGAGAATTTTGTCGTGCTCTCCACCACCTTCAAATTCATCCTACCCACGCCCCCTATCGTCCAGCCTACCTCGAGTTTCGCGCCGACGAACGCCGCGCCTTCAACTCGCCGTCGTGGCCTGGTCCCACCGTCGATCTCGACGTGGTTACTGGCGCTAGAAAGATTGTTTCAAGCTCTTCGCTGTGGCATAACCCGATCGTCTCCAGGCACTTCGGATTTCGAGAAAAGTTCAGACCTAATTTTGAACAGATTAGAAAGGTAACGGGTTTGATTATTTTGAACTGATTTTAACACTCTAAAGCGTTGCAAACTTGTAAAAAATCATATCTTTTTGGTATGTTATCGAAATTCAGTGAAACAAGAGATAGTGGACTCGTGCGAACGTCTTCTACATTCTAGAAAGACCGGATATTTTTCTGAGCCTTCTACAAATTTTGGTGGAGTGGAACCCAATGTTAAATTTCTGAATTATAAACGATATGGAAACGACGATGTATAAATTATATAGTCGATGTATGAGTTATATAAGCGTTGTACACCTCATGTATAAGCGTTGTATAAGTTGTATGTTCGATGTATAAGTTATATATGCGTTGTAAAAATTATATATGCATTGAAATGATATTGATATGAATTGAAGTGAATCGAAATATATTTATATACGAATATATATATATATATATATATATATATATACTTCCCTCGTCCACTGATCATGGACGATATATATTGGTTGTGATATTGTTTGGATTATTGGTTGATGTGAAATTTGGTGAATATCATGAATGGTTGATTGTGGTTGAAATCCCAATAGGATTAGTATATGGGAAAATTCATCTGCGTACGAACTAGATTTGAAATCCCCATTGTCAAAAACCGCGAGGTTTTAAGGTAGAGCGAGGAGCTGTACTCGGGACGGTGCCGGTTTTAACTAACCTGCCGTTATGCTGCCGAAATTTTCTGAAATGTTTATGTGTTTGATTTATTTTCATTTATTGAAATATATTCATGTGGTGGATGAAACAAAATGATTTGAACGATAAAAATAACATTTTTGTAGAATGATTAGAATAAATTGTTTTACGATAAAAATCACATTTTTACCTTATGTATGAACTATATAAAATAATCGTGTTTTGAAATAAATTGTTTTACAATAAAAATCACATTTTTATCATCTATATGAAGTATATAAAATAATCGTGTTTTGAAATAAATTGTTTTACAATAAAAATCACATTTTTACCTTATGTATGAACTATATAAAATAATCGTGTTTTGAAATAAATTGTTTGACAATAAAAATCACATTTTTATTATATATATAAATTGTTAAAAATAGTGATGTGTAGAAATAAATATCTGTTGTATAAAAATATCATTTTTATCAAATATATGAAAAGAATATGGTTTTGAAATCAAAGAATGAATTATATATATATGTGTAACAACCCGTATTTTCAATAACCTGTTATAACGTAAATCGAGGCAGAATTTAATTCTAAAATCTGAATCAAGGGAAATGGGCTATGCCATTGCGTTCGTCTCGGGAAAATACGCGAAATAGAGTCCGAGTTTTCGAAAATCGGAGTCCGTATGACCCGATTAAGGCCCAATGAAGTTTTCAGAAAATTTCAAGTTCAAAACAGATTTCAAATTCAAGTTTGAATTTGAAAATTAGGGCAGTTGGGCACAGGCGGGAAAATTCCCGCCAAAGCACCCAAGTCGACAGCCCTGTCGACTTGGTCCAGCCGGGCAGTTTTGCCTGGAGCACCATTTTGGGTTTGTGTTGAGTTTGGGGGCCAGATTCGGTTTTGAGGGCTGAGATTGGAACTAGGGTTTAATCCTAAGGTTGAAACTAATCCTAATCTCTATAAATAAGACCCTAACCTAACCCTAAATCATCATTATTCATTCATACAACTAAACTATGGCAAAATCAATCCTCTCATGGCCTCCACTCTCTTCATAAAATTCCTAAGTTATTTTTATGAGAGATTTTCAATGCATACAAGTGTTTTCAAGCTTGTATGAGCATCATTAGCTTGCATTCAAGTCAAGTTTCCATATTTACATCATAAAGCAAGGGTTTTGATCATTTTTGCTCAAGGGTTTTTCTATTGGAGCTTGCATTTTGGGTTTAATTGATTGCATAAGGGCTTTGTCATATTTTTGTGTCTTCATAAGCATTGTAAGCCCTTTTTTACTTTCATATTTAAACTCTAAAGTTAATGAATGATGCAAGTTGTGTTTGATCATTATGATATGATATGCAAGTTTATCATGTTATGCAAGTTTGCTATGTTATGATATGCAAGTTTATCATGTTATGTTATGCAAGTTTTCTATGTTATGATGTGCAAGTTTGCCATATGATATGCAAGTTATGTTATGCAAGTTTGGGTTGATCATTTTGCTCATGTTATCATGTTATGCAAGCTTATCTTGGGTTTATGAGCTTAAAGCTTCAAGCTTTATGCTAAAGGTTGCATTTTGGCAACATGTAAGTTATCATATCCCTTATGATAACTTGCATGTGAGGCTAAATGCGAACTTATGGCCATTTCTACATGTCATTTATCACCATGTATCACCAATATGCTAAGTTTGGTTTTATGCATGCTTTTGAGGCCTAAAAATGTAATATGCAAGTATATGCACATATGTACATTTCATATGCCACCATGTTAAACTTGTGGCTTCAACACCTTTATGTCATGATTATGCCAAGTTCCCTCTTTCTATCCTTTATGCGCTATTGCGATATGTAAGCGATGGGATTGCGTTTGGGGTTGGGTAAACTTAAAAGACATAAAAACATAAGATTGGGAATTTACCTATTAAGTTAGGTCTACCCATTGGGAATTTACCTATTAAGTTAGGTCTACCCAATTGCTTGAAAACTTGTAATATGTTTTGTAAACATGATGGACATGACACATAGAAAATATAAGTGTGACCAACTCGAGGTTAGGTTGAGTTTGTAGCGTAAACCTACCCGGAACCGACCGGCTTAACTAGTTGCTACAAACAATAGGACCCAATGTGAGAAGTTGGCCATGTGGTACCTTGAACCCGAGGTTAGACCAAGTTGTGGTATAAAGCTACCCGGAACCGACCGGCTTAACTAGTAACCGCAACGAAGTCTAATGTGAGAGGTTAAGGCACATTAATTAATTAATGCCTCATGATTAGGGTTAAGTCATGGTCCACTTAATACTTAACCAATTTGGGCTTGGTAGATTAATCAGGGTTAAGTCGTGAACTCATCGTTACACTTAACCAAGTTAATCCATGATTAGCAAGAGGGTTAAACCATACTTAACCCACTAGAAAATCCTAGCAATGGGGGCCCACTCCAGCAGTAATCCCAAGTTTGTATCATTACGACCCTAGGGACTAGGCTAGGGTGGGGGCACGATTACTGGACTGGAGGTAAGTGACCAAAAGCGACGGCAGAGTGGTACGCCGGTGTAGTTCCGGGCGGACTATGGTCGTGCACACAGTCCGAAGCCGGGGAAAACATGCACGGGTACCAGTAGATCGAGACTGTGCACTCATGTTTATGGTGTCCAGGGGTTGACACCCTAGGGCTTGATACACCCGACGGGAGACCCTGCACAGTCTGACTACAATTATGTTTGGGCCGTATTGACACCAACACGTGACGAGTTAGGCTTATAGGGAGCCGATCGACTAGACCGTTTGGTTGGACCTCGTATTAGGGTCACTTCATGTTATTGGGCCAAAGCTTGGGCCAAGGGATCAATACTTGTTTATTCAAGTCATGTTAGTTTGCTAGTACACCTGTGGTGCAAAACCTTAAACCTGATTATGCGATGACACCTTTATCTACCTTGTTAGTTAATCATCATGCTAGTATGTTGTTATCCTTATGATCATCCCTGCTTCTCATGCAAGTTAACTTTATCAGTTTACATTGATTGTAGTAGGGCTTGCTCAGTCTTTTTGACTGACCTGTTTTTCTTTCGCCTCTTTTCTTCCGTTCCCCCCCCAAGGTTCTCAGGGTGGGAACGTTGGAGCTTAGCTTGGATTTCTGATCGCTTGCTTGTGGGATTTTAGCTCATGTACGGTCTTGACATGAAGCTAGCTATGGTTATCACTTATTTTGGGGATAGTACTTATGTATTTCAGTTTTTCAGTAATGTTGTTTTTATCTAGACTTGTGTATTTGGAAAGTTGATATTATGTTGTACCAGACTTGTTTTGAAATAGTTTGAAATCTTCCGCTGTTTTACTTATCTTATTTACTCTGTTTACATATATACATATGTTCTTGTTCTGCCTTGATATATCATTATGCATGTTTACCTGATTCAAACGCCCCTCCAAAGTCAGAGTGCTTGCAAGAGCCACCCTGGCGGAGGTGGGGTGTTACATTTGGTATCAGAGCATATGGTTTACGAGAAGGGACAAAAAGGTTTTTAAAACTTTTGGAAAACTATTTTCAAAACCAAGTATAAAGTATTTTCCAAAGAAAAGTCTAGTTTATTTTAAAGGCTATTCCCCAAAAAGCCATTAGCAAAATTCCTTCGTTTTTCTCTATTCTGAATCTGTCTTTTTCTTCGTTTTCAGTATGGCCGATAACTTTGCTATTCCGAAGGGAGTACACGTACCTGTTTGGTATAGGAGACTTTTGGAGGCTAAGGCGACCGAAGCCGGCCCCGCAGATGTTCCTCCTCCTCCTCCTCCAGTAGTTAATGTTCCTCCTCCTCCAGTAGTTAATGTTCCTCCTCCTCCTGTCGCTGAGGTTCCTCTTCCTCCTCCCCCTCAGCATCCTCAAGCTGACTTCGCAAAGACTTGCAAAGATTTCAAAGCAATGGGTGGCAAGAACTTTCAAGGCACTGAGACTTTTGTAGAGGCCAGAAATTGGTTGAAAGAGACCGAGGATTTATTTGCTATCTTTGGGTTAGACGATCAGAGGAAGATCTTGTTGGCGGTTTGGCTTATGAAGGATGAAGCCGCTTATTGGTGGGAAGTCACCAATGGTACTAGGCCTATTGAGACTTGGGCCGATTTCAGGGCAAGGTTCGTGCTTAAGTTTCTATCTTCTACTGAGGAGAATCTGCAAATGGAGAGGTTCATAACTTTGAAACAAGGAGATATGTCTGTCAAAGAATATGTGAACAAGTTCAATCAGTTAGCTCGTTTTGGCTTGGATATGGTGAATACTCCTCAGAAGAAGGCTCTTCGTTTTGCTAGAGGATTGAATGAGCCGTTGCAGGGATTGGCTATGTCACATATTCCCCATGGGGCCACGTTTGAGAGCTTGGTTGATATGGCGTTACTTCAGGGAGATGTCAAGAAAGAAATCAAGTTGAATGATACTCAAGCCAAGAAGACTGATTCCCAGTGGAAAGGAAATTAGGGTAATCCAAGTGGTCAGAGAAGTCAAGGCAATCAGAACAAGAACAAGAACAAGAGTCAAGGCAACAAGGGGAACAACAACAAGGGCAAGAACAACAAGGGGAAGTGCCATTATTGTGGTTCAGTTGGGCACCTTATTAAGGATTGTAAGAAGAGGAAAAGGAAGAATGGTGAATGCTTTTTCTGCAGTGAGACTGGACATTTCAGTAAGGATTGCCCGAAGAAGCAAGGGCAAGGCCAGGGTCAGACTCAGCGTGCTGGACCTTCAGGAGGGCAAGTTCATGCTCTCAATGCCGCTCCAATTCCCGATCGAGGTAGTATTTCTGTTGAGAGCCTTGTATATATTTCTGATTTTCCAGTTCGTACCTTGTTTGATTCTGGTGCATCGCATAGCTTTATCTCATCTGATCTTGTTGATAGTTTGCACCTTAGTACTAGCTTGGTAGATGATCCCGTCTGTGTCTCAAATCCTATTGGGGGTTCCGCCCATCTGTCTATGATATGTGGGGATTTGAGGATCTCTATACTGAGTGAAGAGTTCGTGTGTAGTGCTTATGTTCTTGGTTTTAGGGGATACGGATTGATATTGGGCATGGATTGGTTGTCCAGATATGGAGCCATCCTTAATTGTGAGCATAGGGTTGTGAGGCTCGTGACTCGCCTCAGAAACACCCTAGAGATTTCTTGTAATCCGAGAGGTCCCGTCATGTTGTGCTATCTTGAATCACTCGACTCGTCAATGGAAACTCTTCAGTCTGTGAGAGTGGTTCGAGAGTATCCGGATGTTTTCGATGAAGTTAGGGGGTTGCCCCCTAAGCGAGAGATTGATTTCCGCATTTATCTGGTGGATAATGCAAAGCCGGTTTCTTTGCCCGTTCGGCACATGGCTCCGCGTGAAAGGCGGGAGCTAAGTAAGAAAGTGAAGGAGTTGCTTGAGAAGAACTTCATTAGATGAAGTATATCTGAATGGGGAGCGCCTGTGGTATTTGCTACCAAGGCAGATGGTTCTCTCCGACTTTGTGTTGACTATCGAGAGTTGAATAAGCTGACTAAGAAGAACAGACACCCGTTACCGAGGATTGATGATCTCTTTGACCAGCTTGTCGGTGCTTCTGTTTTCTCTCAGCTTGATCTTGCTACTGGATTCCATCAACTCAGGGTAGCTGAAGATAGTATAGACAAGACTGCGTTCAGAACTCCAGATGGATTCTTCGAATGGCTTGTCATGCCGTTCGGCTTGACTAATGCACCCGCATATTTCGTGGACTTGATGAGTAGGGTGTTCAGGGAGTTCTTGAACAAGTTTGTCGTGGTCTTCGTAGATGATATTTTGATCTTCTCTAAGGATGAGGAAGAGCACGTAAGACATCTCGTGGAGGTGATGGATACGCTTAGAACGCATCAGTTGAAGGCCAAGTTCTCCAAGTGTCACTTTTGGAGAAGGGAAGTTAGATTCCTTGGGCATATAGTATCTAAGCAAGGCTTAGCGGTGGATCCCGCTAAGGTAGTTGCAGTTCAGGATTGGAAGACTCCAAAGAATGCAACCGAAGTGAGAAGTTTTCTAGGTCTTGCAGGCTTTTACCGGAAGTTCATCAAGGACTTCGCGAAGATTTCCTCTCCTCTCACTAAATTGACGAAGAAGAATTTATTTTTTGCTTGGAGCATAGAATGCGAGCTTGCTTTTCAGAAGCTCAAGAGAGCTCTCACATCAGCACCTGTTCTAGCTTTGCCCGATGGAGGGAAGTTATTTACAGTATACAACGATGCATGTGGCACGGGGTTAGGAGCTGTTCTGATGCAAGAAGGAAGAGTGATATGCTTTGGCGGTAGACAACTCAAAGTGCATGAGAAGAATTATCCTACTCATGAGTTAGAGTTGGCAGCAATAGTATATGCACTCAAGGCTTGGCGCCATTATCTTTTGGGAGAAAGATTTGAGCTTTATACCGATCACAAGTCATTGAAGTATCTCTTTTCTCAGAAGGATCTGAATCTGAGGCAACAAAGATGGATGGAATTCTTGGCGTCCTACGATTTTGAGATAGCTTATACCCCTGGCAAGGGGAATGTGGTAGCAGATGCATTGAGTAGAAAAAGGTTGACTCTGAGTCCTCTATTCGTTGAGATGAAGAATTTAGAGTATGTGGCAACCTTTGATTTCTCTTTGGCGATTGAGTCAATGACCGGTTCTTTAGCATCTCTGGAACTCAGACCTACCCTTCTTGATCAAGTTGGGGATTCGCAGAGAGAAGACCCTCAGATAGTTGAGATTATGGATAAGCTGGTTCGAGGAGAGGCGTCTAGTCATCTCGCTCGATATTCTATTGATGACAAGGGTTGGCTGAGGAGAGACGGAAGGCTATGTGTTCCAATGGTAGAAGATTTAGTAAGAAAAGTTCTTGAGGAAGTGCATCGCTCTAAGTTGACTATACATCCGGGCGGAGATAAGATGTATAAAGATATGAAGCGCATTTTCTTTTGGCCTGGGATGAAGAAGGATGTGGTAGAGTTTGTCTCTAGATGTATCATTTGCCAGCAAGTTAAGGCCGAGTCGAAGAGGCCCGGTGGGCTATTGCATCCTCTAGACGTTCCACTATGGAAGTGGGAGAGTATTTCCATGGATTTTATCGATGGGCTACCAAGGTCAAGCAAAGGGAATACGAGCATTTGGGTTATTGTGGATAGACTTACGAAGAGTGCTCATTTCATTCTGGTGAAGAGCAAGAGGACCGCATCTTGGCTAGCGTCGGTATATCATCGTGAGATTGTGAGACTACATGGAGTCCCTTCTAGTATAGTCAGTGACCGTGACCCAATCTTTACAAGTCAATTCTGGAATAGCTTGCAAGAAGCTATGGGCACGAGGTTGAATCTAAGTACGGCTTATCACCCACAGACAGACGGTCAAACCGAAAGAGTGAATAGGGTACTCGAGGATCTGTTGAGGCTTTGTATTCTGGATTTTGGTGGTACTTGGGAAGACCATCTTCCTCTTGTTGAGTTTGCATATAATAACAGTTATCAGGCAAGCATAGGGATGGCACCATTTGAAGCTTTATATGGGAGGCCGTGCAAGTCGCCTACATGTTGGTGGGAGACTACAGATGAGCTTATACTTGGGCCTGATATGATCAGAGATACATCCGAGAAGGTCGAGTTGATTCGGAGACGGATGAAAGCGTCCCAAGTCCGACAGAAATCCTATGCTGATGAGCGAAGAACTGATTTGGAGTTTGATGTTGGGGATATGGTTTTCGTGAAGGTTTCTCCTTTGCGGAATGTGGTCCGATTTGGAGCCGTTGGGAAGTTAGCACCGAGGTTTGTTGGACCATTCCCTATTATAGAGAGGATCGGGCAGACGGCTTATAAAGTGGAGTTGCCCGAGAAGCTTGCCGGAGTACACGATGTTTTTCATGTCTCGCATCTCCGGAAGTGTTTACATGAATCAGCAGAGGTTGTTGAGCCAAGTTTTCTGAAAGATGTGGAAGTGGAGAAAGAGGCTACCTTGAGGAGAGCTCCGATTCGTATCTTGGGGACGGAGACCAAGAAGCTAAGGAATCGAGAGGTCAAGTTGGTGAAGGTTCAATGGGGTGAAGCCGAAGAAGACGCAACTTGGGAAACCGAGGAGAAGATGCGTGGGCTTTATCCATTCCTTTTTGAGGGTACACTCTCAATCTCTTTTTTCTTTGTTAGCATATCTTTCTCTTTGCTATCCATGTTTATCTAGTTTATCGTGTTAATCTTGTCATGAGAACCTTAGGTAGAAACCCTTTGGATGAAACATGTGTTTGAAACATGTTATGCTTGATGGTTGCAAGTGGTTGCAAGTGTTTGCAAGTGGTTACTCGTGGATGCATTATACACGTTAGGCACTAGATCGGCTCACACACTCCTCATATTGCATATGCATGAGTGTTTATGCTTATTCATGGATGAAAATTTTTGTGTTATCACATGGATGTTGCATATGGATGTATGTTATGTGCACACATATAGATGTTATACATTATGTTAGGAATTGCATACATATGGATTCATTTCACTAACATAATTTGCATTGATGATATTTGCATTAGATAAGTACATATACACACACCTTTGCATATGTTCATACAACATTTAGAATCTTGTAAGGACAATGATTGCTCGTGGATGATGTTTTGAGTAGATGGATGTTGGATGGTAGGATACGTTCTTCCTAACTTGAAGATTTCGGGGACGGAATCCTTTAAGGAGGGGAGAATATAACAACCCGTATTTTTAATAACCTGTTATAACGTAAATCGAGGAAGAATTTAATTCTAAAATCTGAATCAAGGTAAACGGGTTATGCCATTGCGTTCGTCACGGGAAAATACGCGAAATAGAGTCCGAGTTTTCGAAAATCGGAGTCCGTATGACCCGATTAAGGCCCAATGAAGTTTTCAGAAAATTTCAAGTTCAAAACAGATTTCAAATTCAAGTTTGAATTTGAAAATTAGGGCAGTTGGGCACAAGCGGGAAAATTCCCGCCAAAGTACCCAAGTCGACAGCCTTGTCGACTTGGGAGCCGACTTGGTTGGACCCAAGTCGACAGCCCTGTCAACTTGGCTGTCGACTTGGTCCAGCCGGGCAGTTTTGCCTGGTGCACCATTTTGGGTTTGTGTTGAGTTTGGGGGCCAGATTCGGTTTTGAGGGCTGAGATTGGAACTAGGGTTTAATCCTAAGGTTGAAACTAATCCTAATCTCTATAAATAAGACCCTAACCTATCCCTAAATCATCATTATTCATTCATACAACTAAACTATGGCAAAATCAATCCTCTCATGGCCTCCACTCTCTTCATAAAATTCCTAAGTTATTTTTATGAGAGATTTTCAATGCATACAAGTGTTTTCAAGCTTGTATGAGCATCATTAGCTTGCATTCAAGTCAAGTTTCCATATTTACATCATAAAGCAAGGGTTTTGATCATTTTTGCTCAAGGGTTTTTCTATTGGAGCTTGCATTTTGGGTTTAATTGATTGCATAAGGGCTTTGTCATATTTTTGTGTCTTCATAAGCATTGTAAGCCCTTTTTTACTTTCATATTTAAACTCTAAAGTTAATGAATGATGCAAGTTGTGTTTGATCATTATGATATGATATGCAAGTTTATCATGTTATGCAAGTTTGCTATGTTATGATATGCAAGTTTATCATGTTATGTTATGCAAGTTTTCTATGTTATGATGTGCAAGTTTGCCATATGATATGCAAGTTATGTTATGCAAGTTTGGGTTGATCATTTTGCTCATGTTATCATGTTATGCAAGCTTATCTTGGGTTTATGAGCTTAAAGCTTCAAGCTTTATGCTAAAGGTTGCATTTTGGCAACATGTAAGTTATCATATCCCTTATGATAACTTGCATGTGAGGCTAAATGCGAACTTATGGCCATTTCTACATGTCATTTATCACCATGTATCACCAATATGCTAAGTTTGGTTTTATGCATGCTTTTGAGGCCTAAAAATGTAATATGCAAGTATATGCACATATGTACATTTCATATGCCACCATGTTAAACTTGTGGCTTCAACACCTTTATGTCATGATTATGCCAAGTTCCCTCTTTTTATCCTTTATGCGCTATTGCGATATGTAAGCGATGGGATTCTGTTTGGGGTTGGGTAAACTTAAAAGACATAAAAACATAAGATTGGGAATTTACCTATTAAGTTAGGTCTACCCATTGGGAATTTACCTATTAAGTTAGGTCTACCCAATTGCTTGAAAACTTGTAATATGTTTTGTAAACATGATGGACATGACAATTAGAAAATATAAGTGTGACCAACTCGAGGTTGGGTTGAGTTTGTAGCGTAGACCTACCCGGAACCGACCGGCTTAACTAGTTGCTACAAACAATAGGACCCAATGTGAGAAGTTGGCCATGTGGTACCTTGAACCCGAGGTTAGACCAAGTTGTGGTATAAAGCTACCCGGAACCGACCGGCTTAACTAGTAACCGCAACGAAGTCTAATGTGAGAGGTTAAGGCACATTAATTAATTAATGCCTCATGATTAGGGTTAAGTCATGGTCCACTTAATACTTAACCAATTTGGGCTTGGTAGATTAATCAGGGTTAAGTCGTGAACTCGTCGTTACACTTAACCAAGTTAATCCATGATTAGCAAGAGGGTTAAACCGTACTTAACCCACTAGAAAATCCTAGCAATGGGGGCCCACTCCAGCAGTAATCCCAAGTTTGTATCATTACGACCCTAGGGACTAGGCTAGGGTGGGGGCACGATTACTGGACTGGAGGTAAGTGACCAAAAGCGACGGCAGAGTGGTACGCCGGTGTAGTTCCGGGCGGACTATGGTCGTGCACACAGTCCGAAGCCGGGGAAAACATGCACGGGTACCAGTAGATCGAGACTGTGCACTCATGTTTATGGTGTCCAGGGGTTGACACCCTAGGGCTTGATACACCCGACGGGAGACCCTGCACAGTCTGACTACAATTATGTTTGGGCCGTATTGACACCAACACGTGACGAGTTAGGCTTATAGGGAGCCGATCGACTAGACCGTTTGGTTGGACCTCGTATTAGGGTCACTTCATGTTATTGGGCCAAAGCTTGGGCCAAGGGATCAATACTTGTTTATTCAAGTCATGTTAGTTTGCTAGTACACCTGTGGTGCAAAACCTTAAACCTGATTATGCGATGACACCTTTATCTACCTTGTTAGTTAATCATCATGCTAGTATGTTGTTATCCTTATGATCATCCCTGCTTCTCATGCCAGTTAACTTTATCAGTTTACATTGATTGTAGTAGGGCTTACTCAGTCTTTTTGACTGACCTGTTTTTCTTTTGCCTCTTTTCTTCCGTTCCCCCCCAAGGTTCTCAGGGTGGGAACGTTGGAGCTTAGCTTGGATTTCTGATCGCTTGCTTGTGGGATTTTAGCTCATGTACGGTCTTGACGTGAAGCTAGCTATGGTTATCACTTATTTTGGGGATAGTACTCATGTATTTCAGTTTTTCAGTAATGTTGTTTTTATCTAGACTTGTGTATTTGGAATGTTGACATTATGTTGTACCAGACTTGTTTTGAAATAGTTTGAAATCTTCCGTTGTTTTACTTATCTTATTTACTCTATTTACATATATACATATGTTCTTGTTCTGCCTTGATATATCATTATGCATGTTTACCTGATTCAAACGCCCCTCCAAAGTCAGAGTGCTTGCAAGAGCCACCCTGGCGGAGGTGGGGTGTTACAATATGTATATATGTATATATATAATTAAAATAAATCGAATAACGAAGCTGCAGTTCGTATTTTGAAACCGTGATTTCAAACGATTATTGCGGGAGATCCGACCATCGGATTTTCCAAAAACCGAAACTGTTGGGTTCGCTTTGGAAATATCTTTCCAACGACACCAACTTTGTAAAGATCCAACGGTTGGATTGTCTGGAATGTTTAATTCAAATCTGAAGAAAAACAGCGCCAGAACCGATTATATATATATATATATAATTAAAATAAATCGAATAACGACGCTGTAGTTCGTATTTTGAAATCGTAACTTCAAACGATTGTACCGGGGGATCCGACCGTCGGATTTTCCCAAAACTGGAACCGTTGGATTCGTTTTGAAAAGATCTTTCTAATGGTATAAAATTTGTAAAGATCCAACGGTTGGATTTTTAGATATGTGTAAATCAAATCTCATGAAAAATAGCGCCATGGCCGCGTTATGGCCTGAAGCGTCGTTTGAATGAATTTACTATTTTTAAATAAATAAAAAAAGCGATAAACCATGATAAAATATTATAAACGATATGGAAAGGAAATAAACTGAATTTATTCGGTTTATTGGATATTTGATGGTTGAATGTGTTTGGCGTGAAAATTACATTAAAGAACAGAATTATTGAAGTTGAATAATTTAACCATTAAAATGAATTGATTTGAAATTCTAAATATACGTGAATTATTTGAAAAGGCCGAGTTAATTCTCATTTCAAATAATTGATCGACGATTAAAAGTCGAAGATATGAAGACGGTGCAAGACCGATGATCTTCACGTCGAATGGAGGGGTGCTACTGATGCTCATAATAGGAGTAGCTACCTTTAAGAGGCTGAAGTGGTAGCCGTCCGGACGTACATGTTGATTGTATGGATGTGCGAGGAATAAAGATCCTCCGGTTTCGTTCAGACCCAGAATGGACTTGTAAATGGACATGTGTCTGACGTTGTATATTGACAACGTGGCATGCACAGATTGTAACGACCTGGATTTTTCGGCTATTCATATTCGAATATTTAAATTGTTTTAAATATTATATTTGAATTATTTATGTAATTTAATATCAAATTTGCTAATTAAACGACGAATGAACGTTTATATTTATATTTATTATAAAACAAACTCAAAACTGCGCGGTAGTTCGTAAAATTGAATTTCAACTTCTATTGATCATACAGAACTCGTGTTAAGTCAGATTTCGATGAAACAAGAAGCGTCTGAATCTAGTTGATAATATTTTTCTAATGGGGGAGAAAAATCGAATTTTCATGTTGTAGATTTTATTTTACGTCCAAATCAAATTTTCAAATAGTCGCTATAAAATCGTTCATCGACCGTAACAGTTTATTTGAAATAACTGCATACTGGATTCGAATTTAGACGAGGTTCTTTTGAGACGTAAGTATAATTTAATTTTTAGAATTTTACTGTAATTTTTAATTCGCAAAATAAGCAACTTTTTATTTGGAGTATTTCGCACCCTATATCAACATTTTGGGGTTTCACAATATAAGTTGAACTACCGATATTATTATATTTTTGAGATCGTAGGACACTGCTGAGCGCGATGATATATTTATTTCTGTCTATAGTACATCGTGTACGGATAAAGTTTTATATAACATGGTACGTTTAACTTTATAACTAAAAATCGTTGGTCACCGTTTATAAAACATTTTTGGTCATTTCACAAAATCAAATCAGCACATGCCGGTGATGTTTTTCAAAGTCCCCAACATACAACATACATCCAGTATATACGTGAATTAAATGGGAGTAGACAATACATAGAAACATCCTTTTCTTGACTGTAAAGGAATGAACAGTAACTCCTTTTGATTTCAATCCGTGAAGACAAAGAAAACAGACCATACCTATACCTATATGTGCCTTCTTATCACATTTAAAACATCGTGTACTGTGTAGTAAATGAAATGTACATCTCATGTACAGCTATGACAGCAGAACACAGCTACATACCCTACTTTTCATAATGTCGTTCAGCATTTATAAAACGTGCCGACCAAGTCTGAAGGACTGAAACTCTACTCTACCACCTACCGCGTACCTACCTTTCGTGCTCCCCAAACATTAAACCGTGATGGCCACGGCTCTCTTCTCCTATAAATATGGCTCGTTTATGAAATTTAAAACTGGGAAAGTAAAATGGAAAAAAAAAATGGCACGCTGAAGAAAGAGTTGGGGAAAAATGGATGGTCTGAGCGTGAGTAAAATAGTAGAGGAAAAAAGAAAACAAGGGAAGCATGGGGTGTTTTGCATGGGATGAAGTAATGATGGTGTTCTGGAGCATTTTGACGTGAAGAAGGAGGTGGATAGGTAATGGGGTGAACACGGCATGAAGGGCTACAAGGAGGTCGGTTGTTAAAAAAAAAAAAAAAAAAAAAAAAAAAAAAAAAAAAAAAACGAAACTAGGAAGGACATGATGGAAGTGTACACAACAGTACAGCACGTTGGGGAGGCAGTACAAGAACATGGAGTCACGTGCTTGGCTTTAAGAAGCCTTGGAGCATGGTTCATTCTAAACAAACATGAGTAAGCATTAGTTTTTTTTTAAAAAAAAAAAAAAAAAAAAAAGGGAATGAAGAAGAAAGAAAGACGTGAAGGACTGGACTGTACAACGCATGGGGAAGGCTACCAAGGGGGTTCAACGTACAAGCACATGCAAATGGGAAAAAACCGCATGCACTAAGGATTTGTCGGAAACATGCGAAATCTGGTCCGTTGGAATTGCTGAGAAAAATACTGTGATGCTGAGCTATTTCGGAAGGCAGTGGAAGCCGTCGGATCTTCGTTTAATTTTAAACGTCAGTTTGAAATTAACAGAATAACGCGACGATCGTCAATCGGAAACAAAGGTGAGTTAATTCTCACACATTTCTGAAATACTAGGATGTGCTAAATGCATATAATTAGATTTAATTGGTTGATTGGTTGCCTTGGATGCCTATGGTTGCTTTAATGGTTGACGTTAATTTTATAATCATCGTTTAAAATATTTCTATGTACTGATATGAAATATTTTTATGATCTGTGTTGCAGGGAAGAACAGGTAGGAGGAACCAAACCGGTTCCTCAAATATTTATTTTGTTGTTATTTCATATTTTATATGAACTGTTCAAGGCCCGTTGACTTTAAACCCTGTTGATTGTTGAATATGGTTGAGTTTTGAATC
Organism: Allium sativum; assembly: GCA_030737875.1. Lineage (NCBI taxonomy): Eukaryota > Viridiplantae > Streptophyta > Magnoliopsida > Asparagales > Amaryllidaceae > Allium > Allium sativum. The sequence goes on from CM060923.1 coordinate 170,931,056, forward strand.
AGTAAATAGTATGGTTGATAAATAAATAGCAGATGGCCCAAATATGCACTGTTTTATAAAGAACGAGTCACCGTCAGGTGAATCGCTAGAAATAGAGTTATAAAAATTATTGTATAACCGAATATATATTTTTAAATATATATATATATTATTTTAAATGAAGTTCTAAAAAGAGAATATATTAATCACATATATACATTGGTTCGTTTTAACCACAAATTGTCGTTGTGGTTTAACCAAAATCTACCGTGCGCGAAGCACGTGCTTATCAAATAACTGTTAAACAATTTTATTTAGCAAGTTCAAGTGGCCAGATTTGATGTAACAAATAGAATGGGGTTTATATTGATATTGACTTATTGAAAATCAAAGTGAATAGCATTATTTAATTTAATTATTAATTTATTTAAATGACAAGATCGATAACGATTGACTAACTAGTTAGTCATGTGTTAAAGAGAAACAAGTAAACGACTTTGCTGAAATTGTTTGTTAAATAAGTTCATTAATTTAAAGAAAGTAGTTGATGGTTGGGTAACCTAGTTTTATTTTTAAAGGTTGAAATTTAATTATTTGTCATTTATAAAAAATCAAAGTGATATTTTGGAATGTTAAATATAGTAAGGAATGTTGTGAAGTTTAAAGTCGTGTTGATAGTTAATAAAGCGATTTAGTATCTATAATGTGAAACCGAAGTTTTATTTCAATTCTTATTGAATTATACTAAATCGGATTATATGAAATCCAAGTTGGACGAAGTTATAAAACCCGACTTGAATTAGAGTAGTGAATCGAGATAAGTAAAAGGATGCGATATAGAAGTGCCATTTTTAAAAGAAGAGATGATATTCCATCAAGATGGAATTATAATGGGATTTGTCGTATTGGAAATGAGTGTCAGTTTTTGTATTACAACTGATGTCTATCTGACGATAAGAACGTTGTTGATCAAGGTCTGAGAGGTAATTAAAATACCCCAACTTGAACAGCTTCAGGATTATCAAAAGATAATATCAGTCGTAATGTTGAAGAGGTGAGAATAAAATATTGTGGGAAAATAACAGTGTAACGCCATTGAAGATTTGGAAATATAAGATTCCAAATAAAAGGATAATAAAGGGGTTAGAGAATATGAAATGTTATTTCCTAATAAAGAAAATGAAAAGGGTGTGATGGTATGAAATGATTGGTGGAAAGATAACGGCATTTTCAAGGTTATAGAATGAAATGCAAACAGGCTTATTCTAAAAGAATGAGGGGGGGTTTTGGTATTCAAAAAAATGAATCCAAAGAAGATGTCGTAATAATTATTTTACAAATGACAAGTGATTCGATAAAATGATAAGAAAGGTTATAGCCATGTTTGGAAATATTGGTGAAAGATAAATTAGATATGATTTAAGATATTTTCTAAATATAGAAAAGGGGATTTGAGTATAATTATATGATTAGAACCAATATATTATTTTTGGGTATCTCAACTGAGATATTGATTTTAAAAGGGCCAAGTGATGCTATGAAATAAAAAATGGATTTGTTTTATTTTTGTGCTTGTTTATTTTGATAGTCAAATAACCAACTATCAAAATCTGACCCAACGTTATTGGTACGGAAAGACCGGAATCGAATTATATTCGAAAACCATTCCGACCAATAAATACGAATACGTTGAAGATGCTGATCGAGATGGAGCAATTGAAGACCGTAAGTCTCCATGAGCGGAAGAACTATTGTTAAGTACCTCTGGCTGATCCCCAGAGTTAACGATGATTCTGTCGTGATTGGAATCTGCGGATTGCAAGGACTACTCGCTACTGATCGATAGGGTGATTCCTATGATGCGGTAGGAGGGTGCCTTCGGTTCATCCTGTTCCTGGATGACGTGTATGGACGATGTGAATGGTGGCCAGATGTTTCAAAAAGTCGATTATAGCCTCAAGCCTCAACAACTGGGAAATGACAAAAATCGAGCAGGCAGCATGGCTATGTGGGTCGCACCCATTAGGGTGTATTGTCACCATCTAGAGAATATTCATATTTGTTACTTCTTTCATTTCTGTATCTCCCGGGGATTACGGTGGTCGCGCGACAAAAAGCCGTAAGGTGACAATATGCTCGATACACTCAAGAGAAATGAGTGGTCGGTCATGTGTGGGCCGGGTTGCAAGATGTTCTTGTTGAACCCAGTGTATTCGTCTCTAGAGATATACTATCGGCAGGTGGTCCCATACCTTGTCATAGTTGGAAATCCAATCTTCAATAAGCGCCCGCAGTTTTTGATTGTATACTATATATGTGGAGCGTGAGATGCAAGCGTTCTGCTAGATTCTATTTACTTGTATTTAGACACTATGATAATATCAGAAGAAGATATTGATTTCAAAATGATTTGGGTTATAGTAAGGTAAAAACCGTCCGTGTTTATGTGTGGACTGGTCTTACTATTATCTTTTTATTTCAAAAGGATTTCAAAGTTAAACAAGTTGGTTGCTGTATGAATTTATCACTGAAAGTATTTTAGACTGATCCGGGTGAATTTTGTTTTAAATCAAATGTGCTCGGGTCAGACCAAGCATATTTACAGGTCAGGTTTCCGCTGGAAGCAACAGAGATGGAGTTGAAGTCGAGACGTATTCCATATATATACGGGTACTGGTTTATTTCCGCTGTATGTTGTATTGATTTGGATGTATACTCTGATGTTGTGATATACAATTTTTGTATAAAGTATTTCTGGTTATTATATTTTGTCCATTCCGCTGTGAGACTCTGATCTTCTTATTCTTCTATTCTAATATTTCTTTCTTTCTTTTCTCACCCTCTAACTTCTTTCTATTAGCTTTCTGGGTTTTCGATATTTGAGTTGGACACGGAACGTGTTAGTGTCTGGATTCGAGTGTCGGAAATCCCGGGTCGCTACAGTTGGTATCAGAGCAATGGTTTAGGAATAACCTTGGCTCTGTGGTGTAACTCGATAGAGATTGGGCTAGTAATACCCTAGATCGAGTTGAGTGTATATGTATATACGAGAGTGCGTATTTGTTATTTGAATATAAAATTATTTTTATATTGTTTTGACCCAAAATTATTTTATAAGAAGGTAAATTTATAATTTTATAATTTTCTCAAGTTATTATTGAATTCAAACTTGTATGAAGTTGGAAACATTTCAAGTATGAAATGGGAATCAAATTTAACTTGTATGAGTTAAAATGAATCCTATGAGTTGGAATTGAGATAAGCCAACAAGAATTTGACTTGTGTTGGGTAAAATAAAAAGCGAATGAACCCAAACAGAATGAGTGAGAATTAGTTAGATTGTATGGAATGAAATTTGAATATGAAATTAAATTTTGAAAGAAAGACAAGTTAAATAAAAATTTAAAAGAAAAATGAAATGATTAAGAGATTGTTGCTTAATTGGCTGGATTGGATTAAATTGAAACCATTAGCAGTTAATTAAGAAGTTGAATGGACTGAAAAGGAAGGGATTCCAGCATAACGACTTTTGGATGGGATTATATGATATAACCTGGTATCAGCTTTTGAATTGGAAGTTGAGTAAAGGGAAGATTACCAAAAGGCTATGATAATTTACTTGATCACGGAGATTGAAGAACAGATTGGGAAATGAAGAGCTGTTGGTTGATTTGCTTCAGAACTGGGATGAAGTGGCCCGACAAAAAGGTAAAACTTAATATTATGGATTGGGTGTTTGAATTTATACCCAAGATGGGTAGCCACTTGGCTTTATTTTCTTTGGATCAACATGAGAGGCCCAGAGTGGCGGTTGTAGTTGTTTGGATCGAACAGTACAAAGGAGGTGCTGGCGAATTTTTCGAAAATTTTCGAAACTTAGAAACATCTTTGATAATATTTTAAATTAATTATTTTGGTGATGATTGAAATTTGAAAAATTCTTCTTAATCTAGCAATTTCGAGGACGAAATTTATTTAAGGGGGGAAGAATGTAACGACCTGGATTTTTCGGCTATTCATATTCGAATATTTAAATTGTTTTAAATATTATATTTGAATTATTTATGTAATTTAATATCAAATTTGCTAATTAAACGACGAATGAACGTTTATATTTATATTTATTATAAAACAAACTCAAAACTGCGCGGTAGTTCGTAAAATTGAATTTCAACTTCTATTGATCATACAGAACTCGTGTTAAGTCAGATTTCGATGAAACAAGAAGCGTCTGAATCTAGTTGATAATATTTTTCTAATGGGGGAGAAAAATCGAATTTTCATGTTGTAGATTTTATTTTACGTCCAAATCAAATTTTCAAATAGTCGCTATAAAATCGTTCATCGACCGTAACAGTTTATTTGAAATAACTGCATACTGGATTCGAATTTAGACGAGGTTCTTTTGAGACGTAAGTATAATTTAATTTTTAGAATTTTACTGTAATTTTTAATTCGCAAAATAAGCAACTTTTTATTTGGAGTATTTCGCACCCTATATCAACATTTTGGGGTTTCACAATATAAGTTGAACTACCGATATTATTATATTTTTGAGATCGTAGGACACTGCTGAGCGCGATGATATATTTATTTCTGTCTATAGTACATCGTGTACGGATAAAGTTTTATATAACATGGTACGTTTAACTTTATAACTAAAAATCGTTGGTCACCGTTTATAAAACATTTTTGGTCATTTCACAAAATCAAATCAGCACATGCCGGTGATGTTTTTCAAAGTCCCCAACATACAACATACATCCAGTATATACGTGAATTAAATGGGAGTAGACAATACATAGAAACATCCTTTTCTTGACTGTAAAGGAATGAACAGTAACTCCTTTTGATTTCAATCCGTGAAGACAAAGAAAACAGACCATACCTATACCTATATGTGCCTTCTTATCACATTTAAAACATCGTGTACTGTGTAGTAAATGAAATGTACATCTCATGTACAGCTATGACAGCAGAACACAGCTACATACCCTACTTTTCATAATGTCGTTCAGCATTTATAAAACGTGCCGACCAAGTCTGAAGGACTGAAACTCTACTCTACCACCTACCGCGTACCTACCTTTCGTGCTCCCCAAACATTAAACCGTGATGGCCACGGCTCTCTTCTCCTATAAATATGGCTCGTTTATGAAATTTAAAACTGGGAAAGTAAAATGGAAAAAAAAAATGGCACGCTGAAGAAAGAGTTGGGGAAAAATGGATGGTCTGAGCGTGAGTAAAATAGTAGAGGAAAAAAGAAAACAAGGGAAGCATGGGGTGTTTTGCATGGGATGAAGTAATGATGGTGTTCTGGAGCATTTTGACGTGAAGAAGGAGGTGGATAGGTAATGGGGTGAACACGGCATGAAGGGCTACAAGGAGGTCGGTTGTTAAAAAAAAAAAAAAAAAAAAAAAAAAAAAAAACGAAACTAGGAAGGACATGATGGAAGTGTACACAACAGTACAGCACGTTGGGGAGGCAGTACAAGAACATGGAGTCACGTGCTTGGCTTTAAGAAGCCTTGGAGCATGGTTCATTCTAAACAAACATGAGTAAGCATTAGTTTTTTTTTAAAAAAAAAAAAAAAAAAAAGGGAATGAAGAAGAAAGAAAGACGTGAAGGACTGGACTGTACAACGCATGGGGAAGGCTACCAAGGGGGTTCAACGTACAAGCACATGCAAATGGGAAAAAACCGCATGCACTAAGGATTTGTCGGAAACATGCGAAATCTGGTCCGTTGGAATTGCTGAGAAAAATACTGTGATGCTGAGCTATTTCGGAAGGCAGTGGAAGCCGTCGGATCTTCGTTTAATTTTAAACGTCAGTTTGAAATTAACAGAATAACGCGACGATCGTCAATCGGAAACAAAGGTGAGTTAATTCTCACACATTTCTGAAATACTAGGATGTGCTAAATGCATATAATTAGATTTAATTGGTTGATTGGTTGCCTTGGATGCCTATGGTTGCTTTAATGGTTGACGTTAATTTTATAATCATCGTTTAAAATATTTCTATGTACTGATATGAAATATTTTTATGATCTGTGTTGCAGGGAAGAACAGGTAGGAGGAACCAAACCGGTTCCTCAAATATTTATTTTGTTGTTATTTCATATTTTATATGAACTGTTCAAGGCCCGTTGACTTTAAACCCTGTTGATTGTTGAATATGGTTGAGTTTTGAATCAGTAAATAGTATGGTTGATAAATAAATAGCAGATGGCCCAAATATGCACTGTTTTATAAAGAACGAGTCACCGTCAGGTGAATCGCTAGAAATAGAGTTATAAAAATTATTGTATAACCGAATATATATTTTTAAATATATATATATATTATTTTAAATGAAGTTCTAAAAAGAGAATATATTAATCACATATATACATTGGTTCGTTTTAACCACAAATTGTCGTTGTGGTTTAACCAAAATCTACCGTGCGCGAAGCACGTGCTTATCAAATAACTGTTAAACAATTTTATTTAGCAAGTTCAAGTGGCCAGATTTGATGTAACAAATAGAATGGGGTTTATATTGATATTGACTTATTGAAAATCAAAGTGAATAGCATTATTTAATTTAATTATTAATTTATTTAAATGACAAGATCGATAACGATTGACTAACTAGTTAGTCATGTGTTAAAGAGAAACAAGTAAACGACTTTGCTGAAATTGTTTGTTAAATAAGTTCATTAATTTAAAGAAAGTAGTTGATGGTTGGGTAACCTAGTTTTATTTTTAAAGGTTGAAATTTAATTATTTGTCATTTATAAAAAATCAAAGTGATATTTTGGAATGTTAAATATAGTAAGGAATGTTGTGAAGTTTAAAGTCGTGTTGATAGTTAATAAAGCGATTTAGTATCTATAATGTGAAACCGAAGTTTTATTTCAATTCTTATTGAATTATACTAAATCGGATTATATGAAATCCAAGTTGGACGAAGTTATAAAACCCGACTTGAATTAGAGTAGTGAATCGAGATAAGTAAAAGGATGCGATATAGAAGTGCCATTTTTAAAAGAAGAGATGATATTCCATCAAGATGGAATTATAATGGGATTTGTCGTATTGGAAATGAGTGTCAGTTTTTGTATTACAACTGATGTCTATCTGACGATAAGAACGTTGTTGATCAAGGTCTGAGAGGTAATTAAAATACCCCAACTTGAACAGCTTCAGGATTATCAAAAGATAATATCAGTCGTAATGTTGAAGAGGTGAGAATAAAATATTGTGGGAAAATAACAGTGTAACGCCATTGAAGATTTGGAAATATAAGATTCCAAATAAAAGGATAATAAAGGGGTTAGAGAATATGAAATGTTATTTCCTAATAAAGAAAATGAAAAGGGTGTGATGGTATGAAATGATTGGTGGAAAGATAACGGCATTTTCAAGGTTATAGAATGAAATGCAAACAGGCTTATTCTAAAAGAATGAGGGGGGGTTTTGGTATTCAAAAAAATGAATCCAAAGAAGATGTCGTAATAATTATTTTACAAATGACAAGTGATTCGATAAAATGATAAGAAAGGTTATAGCCATGTTTGGAAATATTGGTGAAAGATAAATTAGATATGATTTAAGATATTTTCTAAATATAGAAAAGGGGATTTGAGTATAATTATATGATTAGAACCAATATATTATTTTTGGGTATCTCAACTGAGATATTGATTTTAAAAGGGCCAAGTGATGCTATGAAATAAAAAATGGATTTGTTTTATTTTTGTGCTTGTTTATTTTGATAGTCAAATAACCAACTATCAAAATCTGACCCAACGTTATTGGTACGGAAAGACCGGAATCGAATTATATTCGAAAACCATTCCGACCAATAAATACGAATACGTTGAAGATGCTGATCGAGATGGAGCAATTGAAGACCGTAAGTCTCCATGAGCGGAAGAACTATTGTTAAGTACCTCTGGCTGATCCCCAGAGTTAACGATGATTCTGTCGTGATTGGAATCTGCGGATTGCAAGGACTACTCGCTACTGATCGATAGGGTGATTCCTATGATGCGGTAGGAGGGTGCCTTCGGTTCATCCTGTTCCTGGATGACGTGTATGGACGATGTGAATGGTGGCCAGATGTTTCAAAAAGTCGATTATAGCCTCAAGCCTCAACAACTGGGAAATGACAAAAATCGGGCAGGCAGCATGGCTATGTGGGTCGCACCCATTAGGGTGTATTGTCACCATCTAGAGAATATTCATATTTGTTACTTCTTTCATTTCTGTATCTCCCGGGGATTACGGTGGTCGCGCGACAAAAAGCCGTAAGGTGACAATATGCTCGATACACTCAAGAGAAATGAGTGGTCGGTCATGTGTGGGCCGGGTTGCAAGATGTTCTTGTTGAACCCAGTGTATTCGTCTCTAGAGATATACTATCGGCAGGTGGTCCCATACCTTGTCATAGTTGGAAATCCAATCTTCAATAAGCGCCCGCAGTTTTTGATTGTATACTATATATGTGGAGCGTGAGATGCAAGCGTTCTGCTAGATTCTATTTACTTGTATTTAGACACTATGATAATATCAGAAGAAGATATTGATTTCAAAATGATTTGGGTTATAGTAAGGTAAAAACCGTCCGTGTTTATGTGTGGACTGGTCTTACTATTATCTTTTTATTTCAAAAGGATTTCAAAGTTAAACAAGTTGGTTGCTGTATGAATTTATCACTGAAAGTATTTTAGACTGATCCGGGTGAATTTTGTTTTAAATCAAATGTGCTCGGGTCAGACCAAGCATATTTACAGGTCAGGTTTCCGCTGGAAGCAACAGAGATGGAGTTGAAGTCGAGACGTATTCCATATATATACGGGTACTGGTTTATTTCCGCTGTATGTTGTATTGATTTGGATGTATACTCTGATGTTGTGATATACAATTTTTGTATAAAGTATTTCTGGTTATTATATTTTGTCCATTCCGCTGTGAGACTCTGATCTTCTTATTCTTCTATTCTAATATTTCTTTCTTTCTTTTCTCACCCTCTAACTTCTTTCTATTAGCTTTCTGGGTTTTCGATATTTGAGTTGGACACGGAACGTGTTAGTGTCTGGATTCGAGTGTCGAAATTTCCGGGTCGCTACACAGATGCTGTGATCAAAGCTTTTGTTGAAAAGCAGAGCTTTGTGGTTGATGATCAAAGCACGGTTTTGAATAGCTAGCTTTGTGTTTATCGTTGATTCGCGAGCCTCATACCCCGGTATGGACCAGAAACGGGAGAGGACTTCAGGGAGGACATGCGTTTCTTTCTAGCTAGGGTGGTGTCAGTGACCTACCAGCCCCGACATTTATATTACTTTCACCTGTGTGGTTGTTGGATTGCGAGGCGCCTCAGATATATCGGTGACTATGTGTAGCCGATGGAGTCATAGGACTCAGTTACGCCCCAAAGGGCGGGAAAACGCAGTGTCCAGGGTTTAAGTTTAGTCCACATCGAGTGAACCGGCCCTGACGATCCAAGGCTTGCCTGCGCGCCTGCCTGAAGCTCGGGCTAGACAATCTCGAAGCGGTAAGAACGATCCCTTGCCTTGGTTCATGACGGAAATCCAATTTCCAAATACGACATCGTGCAATTTTGATTGAATATATATATATATATATATATATATATATATATATGGAGACATGATATATGGTACCCATGCCATCTATGATTGATAGTTGCGATTGAAATTGTTTTTGAAACATATAAACACTAGAAAGAATATCAAATGATTTGTTTTGCTCGTATCAAGCATATTTTGTCCATTATAAGGTAAAACTCTATCCTCCGATTTGTGTTGCATTGTGTGATGGGAACTGAGTCTTATAATCGATCCATTTTTATAAAAAGCATTGCAATGTTTAAATGATTTACTTGTTTTAAAGCATTGACAATCCAATGGAGTAAACCCGTTCCGCGTTAGTGGCGTGGTCCTATGATTGGCCATATTGTAAAATAAGTTATGTAGATTTCTCATACCAGTCTCATGACTGACACGTAGTTTGTTTCACTTGCAAACTAGGGTGTCCCTTTTTCTACATGGGCAGCCTTGTATTCAGGTTTTAGTAGGCTTTTTTTGGATAGCTGGAGCTGAAGATGGATTCTATCATTTATCTCTTTTTATGCTGTTCTGCTCCTGTTGTACATATTATGTTTTGTTTTCCGCTGTAGACATTTATGTATAGCTGAACTGTATTTTGTACTAAGTATGATCCTGTATACTGTGTAACTCTGATGATTATATTTATCCAGTATATTCTATTGTACATTATCTGGTGTATTTATTTATTTCTGTTCTGCTGTTATCTGTTTATGTGTTATATTCCAAAGATTACCCTTGCCACTGTCGTACGGGGGTTTGGGTCGTCACAAACGTGGTATCAGAGCTTTGGTTAATCTTAGCTCAGGAATATAACATAATAACGAACTCGTCAGAAATAGAATCAGTAGTGTTCCATGACGGATCACTCATTTCAGATAGGATGAGTAATATCCTAGAATGAGTGTAGCAGAATGAAATACACCTCGATAGACACATTTACATTCAAGTATATGTCTCTATGTTTTAAAAATACCTTTTCTGTTGACCTGACACTTTGTCTGCTATTTGCAGACATAGAAAATGAGTGGCAGAAGCAGAAGAAATAATCCTATAGTTCAGCAAATTAATGAGCCAGTTGTGCTCCTTCAGCCAGAATCATATATAGAAGCTCTATTTAAGAAATAGAAATCTGGGTGGAGTACCCTTCTTGGGCGAAGAATCTATTATTAAAACACAAGCTTGGATTCATTCTGCTGAGAAAATCTTTGAAGGTTTAAAGCTGAGAGATGATCAGAAGAATTCAAAGGGGCGAAGTCTCCGGTTTCCAGGTGGATAGCGCAGGAGTTCTGAGATTGAAAGGTAGAATTTGTGTTCTCGACAATCTTGAGCTCAAAAGAGAAGTAATGGACGAGAGCCACAAGTCCAAACTGAGTATCCACCCAGGGGTTAGTAAAATGTATAATGACCTCAAGCGAACTTTCTGGAGGAAGGCGATGAAAAGAGATATCTCTATATATATAAGCCGGTGTTCCACCTGTCAGCAAGTCAAAAGCGATCAGCAGAAACTCGCTGGATTGTTGCAACCTTTAGAAATTCCTGGTGGAAAGTGGGAACAGATTTCTATGGACTTCATAGATGGTTTTCCCAGAACCAGGAAAGGAAATGACAGTATTTGGGTAATCGTAGATCGTTTCACGAAGACCGCCCATTTCATACCTGTCAGATCGAACAGAACTGCTCAGAGTCTGGCGCAGATTTATTTCAAGGAAAAAGTTAGACTGCATGGAGTTCCCATGAGCATCGTTAGTGATCGTGACCCGATTTTTGCTAGTAAATTCTGGGAAGCATTCCCGGTAGAATTGGGAACGAAACTGAATTTGAGCACCGCATATCATCCTCAAACAGATGGTCAGACTGAAAGGGTGAATCGTATTTTTGAGGATCTGTCGCGGGATTGTATTATTGATTTTGGTGGGTCATGGGAAGACCATTTCCATTTGGCCGAATTCTCATGTAACAACGGCTACCAGGCGAGCTTGGAAATGTCTCCATTCGAAGTATTGTATGGTAGACCATGCCGATCCCCTGCTTGTTGGGTAGAACCTGATAATATAATCGTATTGGGGCCATATATGATTCGCGATGCTGCAGATAAAGTCGATTTCGTTAAGAAACGATTACTATCCGCTCAAAGCCGATAGAAGAGCTATGCAGATAAGAGAAGAAGAGATATATCATTTGCTGTTGGCGACTATGTGTATTTGAAGGTATCTCTGATGGGAGGAGTAATCCAATTCGGTAAGACAGGGAAATTGGCGCCCAAATTCATTGGTCCGTTCCCTATTCTAGAACGGATTGGAACTCTTGCTTATAAGGTTCAGTTACCTGATTGGTTGCCTGGAGTACATAATGTGTTTCACGTATCTCAACTTCGGAAGTATGTTCATGATCCCGACTTGATCGTGGAAGAAGCAGCGCAATGGGATATAGAAATTACTCCAGAATTGGCTGTGAGAAGAGAGCCGATCAAGATTATTGGCAAAGAAACCAAAGAGCTGAGGAACAAGAAGGTTCACTTAGTCAAAGTGCAATGGAGTGGAGATCCGCGAGATTGTACTTTGGAAACTGAGGAAAGCATTAAGAAAGTCTATCCTAAGTGCAGGGTGCATATCTCTGATTGACTCTGGTGCAAGGTACCTTTACTATATTCTGCAATTTCCATTATGATTCTCTACTTTGTCGTTGTTTTCTTTTCATGGATGTAAAATTTTAATCATATAGTCTGAATAATTTTATAAGAGTATAAGAATTAATTAGTATATTTGTGAAAAGTTAAAAATAAATTGGTTGATGTTTGTGTTGTGTGATTGTGGATTTGATTAATTAAATTATTAGAAGGATAATTAATTTAATCAATAAGAGAATGAATGGTAGAATTTATTCGATTAAATCACACATTTAACTGATTAGAGAATAGATAGAAATATATACATGTGCATTATATATGTTTGAACAGGTAAATGGATTAGCTGTTGAGTAAAGAATTTATTTGTGTGCCCGACAAATAGGTAAATCTTAATGAGTTGGATGCGCAATTTTATTATTATATCAACTCCTGTGAATGCCATTGTATGCGGAGTGCTGGTTATTCTGTGTGTAATTAATAAACATCGCTATAGGATAGTAACAATTAATTTTGAACTACACTACATGGCATACTTCTTGAAGATGGCATACTCCATAATATACCACATAAGAATTTGGAGCTTGTGTGACGAGGTTGAAGATTTACAATACGAGCGAGAGGCTTGTATGGCGATGACTATATTTTACAGGTTGAACTGATGACTGATATGGACCATATAAAATGTAACGATAAATTGCCAAATTAATAAAAACCCCACACGGGTCTGGAGATGATAATAAACACGTCTCTCTAGTCTTTTACGGCACAAAAAATATTTATGGGGTGACGAGAATTTATTCTCTGGAGTTATTATCTATACACACTCCCCCGTAGACACTAGAATAGATCACTATAAATATGTGTATGCTTGGCTACCTAATATGGCCCAATAAATTTCTAAACCCCTCCCTGTACAAAGGAGTTTATGGCGATTTTTTTTCGAAAATTTAGGGTGTTAGCCAAATTTTTGAAGAATTTGAAAATTCTTAGAAACTGAAAAGTTGAAGAATGAAAGTTGAGTTGGTTAATTAAACAACTATCGACTTCGTTCCTTTTCGAAGACGAAATTTTTTAAGTGGGAGAGATTGTAATAACCCAGAAAATCAGAACCAGTTTAAAAATTTTAAATTGGCTATTTTAGTGGATTTTAATATTTAGAATAAGTATTTTAAATAATAACGACGAAAAGTATGTTTGAATCGATGTTTGAAAATAAATATAATTATTTTTAATTATAAACAAGGCCTGAAATGGCGCGCTAGTTTCAAAAGTTGAATTCAAAATTTGACTGACTGTACCGGGTGCAAAATAAAACGGATTTGAGTGAAACCAAAAATATTTAAATCTGTTTATGAATATCTTTCTAACGAATCTGAAAAATCGAAGTTTCATAGCGGGAATGAAAAGTTATGGCCAAATGAATTTTCAGAAAGGTCGCTATAGAGAATATATAGCCCTTGAAAATAGACATTTTGCAAACGACCTCAGAATTCGACGAAACCACTTTTGTTGGATCCGGGATGTCAAATTATTGCTAGGTTTCAAATACCATAATTTTTGAAGTTAATATGTGAGTGTGGCGAAGGAAAATGTGTTTGGTTGATTTCAGTTAAATTGGATCGACTAGAAAATGGCCATTTTTCAAACGGTCTCAGAAATCAACGAAAATAGTTTTGTTGGGACCGTATCGTCAAAACATAGCTAGATTTATTTTTCTGGAATTTTTAGAATCAGTATGTGGCCCTAGCAGATTAAAATGTACGTTCAAATCAAATATTGAATGTTTTATACTTTAATTTGAAGAAAAACTGACTGAAACAGTCGAATGGGCCTAAGAAACATATCCCATTGTGTTCGAGATGGGGGTGTTTAGCTAGAGACGATAGTCGTTGTGTTTGGATTGGAGTTAGTATGTGAAGAAGGGTATTTTTAGGATTTTAAAAATATATATAAAAAATTATTGGCCAATCCCCTTCAATCTCTCTCCCTACCTTCTTCTCCGAGACTCCCAGACCCGACGGTGGAAATCGTTCCTTTCTTCCCTCCTCATTAGCTCCTTCCACACGCATCGAAACAGGGTGCTCCTTTGGCGAATTTTGTCGTACTCTCCACCACCTTCAAATCCATCCTACCCTCGCCCCCTATCGTCCAGCCTACCTAGAGTTTCGCATCGACGAACTCCGCGCCTTCAACTCAACGCCGTGCCTTGGTCCCACCGTCAATCTTGGCGTGGTTACTGGCGCCGGAAAGCTTGTTTCAAGCTCTTCGTTGTGGCATAACCCGATCGTCTCCAGGCGCTTCGGATTTCGAGAAAAGTTCAGACCTAATTTTGAACAGATTAGAAAGGTAATGGGTTTGATTATTTTGAACTGATTTTAACACTCTAAAGCGTTGCAAACATGTAAAAATCATATCTTTTTGCTATGTTATCGAAATTTAGTGAAACAAGAGACAGTGGACTCGTGCGGACGTCTTCTATATTCCAGAAGAGACCGGATATTTTTCTGAGCCTTCTACAAATTTTGGTGGAGTGGAACCCAATGTGAGATTTCTGAATTATAAACGATATGGAAACGACGATGTATAAATTATATAGTCGATGTATGAGTTATATAAGCGTTGTACACCTCATGTATAAGCGTTGTATAAGTTGTATGTTCGATGTATAAGTTATATATACATTGTAAAAATTATATATGCGTTGAAATGATATTGAAATGAATTGAAGTGAATCGAAATATATTTATATACGAATATATATGTATATATACACACACCCCTCGTCCGCATGCCATAGATGATATATATTGGTTGTGATATTGTTTGGATTATTGGTTGATGTGAAATTTGGTGAATATCATGAATGGTTGATTGGAAATGATTGATTGTGGTTGAAATCCCAATAGGATTAGTATATGGGAAAATTCATCTACGTACGAACTAGATTTGAAATCCCCATTGTCAAAAACTGCGACGTTTTAAGGTAGAGCGAGGAGATGTACTTGGGACGGTGCCGGTTTTAACTACCCTGCCGTTATGCTGCCGAAATTTTCTGAAATGTTTCTGTGTTTGATTTATTTTCATGTATTGAAATATATTCATATGATGGATGAAACAAAATGATTTAAACGATAAAAATAACATTTTTATCGAATGATTAAAATAAATTGTTTTACGATAAAAATCACATTTTTACCTTATGTATGAACTATATTAAATAATCGTGTTTTGAAATAAATTGTTTTATAATAAAAATCACATTTTTATCATCTATATGAAGTATATAAAATAATTGTGTTTTGAAATAAGTTGTTTTACAATAAAAATCACATTTTTACCTTATGTATGAACTATATAAAATAATCATGTTTTGAAATAAATTGTTTGACAATAAAAATCACATTTTTATTATATATATAAACTGTTAAAAATAGTGATGTGTAGAAATAAATTCCTATTGGATAAAAATATCATTTTTATCAAATATATGAAAAGAATATGGTTTTGAAATCAGAGAATGAATTATATTTTTATATATATAAATATAATTAAAATAAATCGAATAACGAAGCTGAAGTTCGTATTTTGAAACCGTAATTTCAAACGGTTATTGCAGGAGATCCGACCATCGGATTTTCCAGAAACCGAAACCGTTGGGTTCGCCTTGGAAATATCTTTCCAACGATACCAACTTTGTAAAGATCCAACGGTTGGATTGTCTGGAATGTTTAATTCAAATCTGAAGAAAAACAGCGCCAGAACCGATTATATATATATATATATATATATATATATATATAATTAAAATAAATCGAATAACGACGCTGTAGTTCGTATTTTGAAATCGTAACTTCAAACGATTTTACCGGGAGATCCGACCGTCGGATTTTCCCAAAACTGGAAGCGTTGGATTCGTTTTGAAAAGATCTTTCTAATGGTATAAAATTTGTAAAGATCCAACGGTTGGATTTTCAGATATGTGTAAATCAAATCTGAAGAAAAACAACGCCATGGCCGCGTTATAGCCTGAAGCGTCCTTTGAATGAATTGGCTATTTTTAAATAAATAAAAATAGCGATAATCCGTGATAAAATATTATAAACGATATGGAAAGGAAATAAACTGAATTTATTCGGTTTATTGGATATTTGATGGTTGAATGTATTTGGCGTGAAAATTACATTAAAGAACAAAATTATTGAAGTCGAGTAATTTAACCATTGAAATGAATTGATTTGAAATTCAAAATATACGTGAATTATTTGAAAAGGCCGAGTTAATTCTCATTTCAAATAATTGATCGACGATTAAAAGTCGAAGATATGAAGACGGTGCAAGACCGATGATCTTCACGTCGAATGGAGGGGTGCTACTGATGCTCATGATAGGAGTAGCTACCTTGAAGGGGCTGAAGTGGTAGCCGTCCGGACGTACATGTTGATTGTACGGATGTGCGAGGAATAAAGATCCTCCGGTTTCGTTCAGACCCAGAACGGACTTGTAAATGGACGTGTGTCTGACGTTGTATATTGACAACGTGGCATGCATAGATGCTGT
Organism: Allium sativum; assembly: GCA_030737875.1. Classification (NCBI taxonomy): domain Eukaryota; kingdom Viridiplantae; phylum Streptophyta; class Magnoliopsida; order Asparagales; family Amaryllidaceae; genus Allium; species Allium sativum. Next base: position 170,947,837 of record CM060923.1, read on the forward strand.
GATCAAAGCTTTTGTTGAAAAGAAGAGCTTTGTGGTTGATGATCAAAGCACGGTTTTGAATAGCTAGCTTTGTGTTTATCGTTGATTCGCGAGCCTCACACCCCGGTATGGACCAGAAACGGGAGAGGACTTCAGGGAGGACATGCATTTCTTTCTAGCTAGGGTGGTGTCAGTGACCTACCAGCCCTGACATTTATATTACTTTCACCTGTGTGGTTGTTGGATTGCGAGGCGCCTTGGATATATCGGTGACTATGTGGAGCCGATGGAGTCATAGGACTCAGTTACGCCCCAAAGGGCGGGGAAACACAGTGTCCAGGGTTTAAGTTTAATCCACATCGAGTGGACCGGTCCTGACGATCCAAGGCTTGCCTGCGCGCTTGCCTGAGGCTTGAGCTAGACAGTCTCGAAGCGGTAAGGACGATCCCTTGCTTTGGTTCATGACGGAAATCCAATTTCCAAATACAACATCGTGCGATTTTGATTGTATATATATATATGTATATATGTGTATATATATAGCGACATGATATATGGTACCCATGCCGTCTATGATTGATAGTTATGATTGAAATTGTGTTCGAAACATATAAACACAAGCAATAATATCGAATGATTTGTTTTGCTCGTATCAAGCATATTTTGGCCATTATAAGGTAAAACTCTATCCTCCGGTTTGTGTTGCATTGTGTGATGGGAACTGAGTCTTATAATGGCTCCATTTTTATAAAAAGCATTGTGATGTTTAAATGATTTACTTGTTTTAAAGCACTGGCAATCCAATGGAGATATTGTAAAATATACTCCATTGGATTATATTTTGTACTAGGTATGATCCTGTATACTGTGTAACTCTGATGATTATATTTATCCAGTATATTCTGTTGTACATTATCTGGTGTATTTATTTATTTCTGTTATGCTGTTATCTGTTTATGTGTTATATTCCAAAGATTACCCTTGCCACCGTCGTACGGGGGGTTTAGGTCGTCACAAACGTGGTATCAGAGCTTTGGTTAATCTTAGCTCAGGAATATAACATAATAACGAACTCGTCAGAAATAGAACCAGTAGTGTTCTATGAAGGATCACTCATTTCAGATAGGATCAGTAATATCCTAGAATGAGTGTAGCAGAATGAAATACACCTCGATAGATACATTTACATTCAAGTATTTGTCTCTATGTTTTAAAAATAACTTTTCTGTTGATCTGACACTTTGTATGTTATTTGAAGACATAGAAAATGAGTGGTAGAAGCAGAAGAAATAATCCTATAGTTCAGCAAATTAATGAGCCGGTTGTGCTCCTTCAGCCAGAATCAGATATAGAAGCTCTATTTAAGAAATATAGAAATCTGGGTTGAGTACCCTCTTGGGCGAAGAATCTATTATTAAAACACAAGCATGGATTCGTTCTGCTGAGAAAATCTTTGAAGGTTTAAAGATGAGAGATGATCAGAAGAATTCAAAGGGGCGAAGTCTCCAGTTTCCAGGTGGATAGCGCAGGAGTTCTGGGATTGAAAGGTAGAATTTGTGTTCCTGACAATCTTGAGCTCAAAAGTGAAGTAATGGACGAGAGCCACAAGTCCAAACTGAGTATCCACCCAGGGGTTAGTAAAATGTATAATGACCACAAGCGAAATTTCTGGTAGAAGGCGATGAAAAGAGATATCTCTATATATGTAAGCCGGTGTTCCACCTGTCAGCAAGTCAAAAGCAATCAGCAGAAACTCGCTGGATTGTTGCAACCTTTAGAAATTCCAGGTGGAAAGTGAGAACAGTTTTCTATGGACTTCATGGATGGTTTTCCCAGAACCAAGAAAGGAAGTGACAGTATTTGGGTGATCGTAGATCGTTTCACGAAGAACTCCCATTTCATACCTGCCAGATATAACAGAACTGCTTAGAGTCTGGCGCAGATTTATTTCAAGGAAATAGTTAGACTGCACGGAGTTCCCATGAGCATCGTCAGTGATCGTGACCCGATTTTTGCTGGTAAATTCTGGGAAGCATTCCTGGCAGAATTGGGAACGAAACTGAATTTGAGCTCCGCATATCATCCTCAAACAGATGGTGAAACTGAGAGGGTGAATCGTATTCTTGAAGATCCGTTGCGGGCTTGTATTATTGATTTTGGTGGGTCATGGGAAGAACATTTGCATTTGGCCGAATTCTCATATGACAACAGCTACCAGGCGAGCCTGGAAATGTCTCCATTCGGAGTACTGTATGGTAGACCATGCCGATCCCCTGCTTGTTGGGTAGAACCTGGTAATAGACTCGTATTGGGGCCAGATATGATTCACAATGCTGCAGATAAAGTCGATTTTGTTAAGAAACGATTACTAGCCGCTCAAAGCCGACAGAAGAGCTATGCAGATAAGAAAAGAAGAGATATATCATTTGCTGTTGGCGACTATGTGTATTTGAAGGTATCTCCGATGAGAGGAGTAATCCAATTCGGTAAGACAGGGAAAATGGCGCCCAAATTCATTGGTCCGTTCCCTATTCTAGAACAGATTGGAACTCTCGCTTATAAGGTTCAGTTTCCTGATTGGTTGCCTGGAGTACATAATGTGTTTCACGTATCTCAACTTCGGAAGCATGTTCATGATCCCGACTTGATCGTGGAAGAAGCAGCGCAATGGGATATAGAAATTACTCCAGAATTGGCTATGAGAAGAGAGCAGATCAAGATTATTGGCAAAAAAACCAAAGAGCTGAGGAACAAGAAGGTTCACTTAGTCAAAGTGCAATGGAGTGGAGATCCGCGAGATTGTACTTGGGAAACTGAGGAAAGCATTAAGAAAGCCTAACCTAAGTGCAGTGTGGATATCTCTGATTGACTCTGGTGTAAGGTACCTTTACCATAGTCTGCAATTTCCATTATGATTCTCTACTTTGTCGTTGTTTTCTTTTCATGGATGTAAAATTTTAATCATATAGTCTGAATGATTTTATAAGAGTATATGAATTAATTAGTATATTTGTGAAAAGTTGAAAATAAATTGGTTGATGTTTGTGTTGTGTGATTGTGGATTTGATTAATTAAATTAATAGGAGGATAATTAATTTAATCAATAAGAGAATGAATGGTAGAATTTATTCGATTAAATCACACATTTAACTGATTAGAGAATAGATAGAAATATATACATGTGCATTATATATGTTTGAACAGGTAAATGGATTAACTGTTGAGTAAAGAATTTATTTGGGTGTCCGACAAATAGGTAAACCTTAATGAGTTGGATGCACAATTTTAATATTATATCAACTCCTGTGAATGCCATTGGATGCGGAGTACTGGTTATTCTGTGTGTAATTAATAAACGTCGCCATAGGATAGTAACAATTAATTTTGAACTACACTACATGGCACACTTCTTGAAGATGGCATACTTCATCATATACCATATAAGCATTTGGAGCTTGTGTGACGAGGTTGAAGATTTACCATACGAGCGAGAGGCTTGTATGGCGATGACTATATTTTACAGGTTGAACTAATGACTGATATGGACCATATAAAATGTAACGATAAATTGCCAGATTAATAAAAAACCCCACACGGGTCTGGAGATGATAATAAACACGTCTCTCTAGTCTTTTAAGGCACAAAAACTATTTATGGGGTGACGAGAATTTATTCAATGGAGTTATTATCTATACACACTCCCCCGTGGACACTAGAATATATCACTATAAATATGTGTATGCTTATTAGGATTTATTGGGTACCTAATACGGCCCAATAAATTTCCAAACCCCTCCCCGTTCAAAGGAGGTTATGGCGAAATTTTTCGAAAATTTAGGGTGTTAGCCAAATTTTTGAAGAATTTGAAAATTCATAGAAATTGAAAAGTTGAAGAATGAAAGCCATAATGAAAGTTGAGTTGGTTAATTAAACAACTTTCGACTTCGTTCCTTTTCGGGGACGAAAAGTTTTAAGTGGGGGAGATTGTAACAACCCGAAAAATCAGAACAAGTTTAAAATTTTTAAATTGGTTATTTTAGTGTATTTTAAATATTTAAAAAAAGTATGTTAAATAATAACGACGAAAAGTATGTTTGAATCGATGTTTGAAAATAAATATAATTATTTTTAATTATAATCAAGGCCTGAAATGGCGCGACAGTTTCAAAAGTTGAATTCAAACTTTGACTGATTGTACCGGGTGCAAAATAAAACGGATTTTAGTGAAACCAAAAACATTTAAATCTGTTCATGAATATCTTTCTAATGAATCTGAAAAATCGAAGTTTCATAGCGGGAATCAGAAGTTATGGCCAAATGAATTTTCAGAAAGGTCGCTATAGAGAATATATAGCCCTTGAAAATAGACATTTTGCCTCAGAATTTGACGAAACCACTTTTGTTAGATCCGAGATGTCAAATTATTGCTAGGTTTCAAATCCTATGATTTTTGAAGTTAATATGTGAGCATGGCGAAGGAAAATGAGTTTGGTTGATTTTAGTTAAATCAGGTCGACCAGAAAATGGCCATTTTTCAAACGGTCTCAGAATTCAACGAAACTAGTTTTGTTGGGACCATATCATCAAAACATAGTTAGATTTATTTTTCTTTAATTTTTAGAATTAGTATGTGGCCCTGGCAGATTAAAATGTACGTTCAAATCAAATATTGAATGTTTTATACTTTAATTTGAATAAAAACAGACTGAAACAGTCGAATAGGCCTACAAAACATATCCATTGTGTTCGGAATGGGGGTATTTAGCTGGAGACGATAGTCGTTGGGTTTGATTGGAGTTAGTATGTGAAGAGGGGTATTTTTTGGATTTTAACAATATATAAATAAAAAAAATATTGGCCAATCCCCTTCATTCTCTCTCCCCGCCTTCTTCTCCGAGACTCCCAGACCCAACGGCGGAGATCGTTCCTTTCTTCCCTCCTCTTTATCTCCTTCCACACGCATCGAAACAGGGTGCTCCTTTGGAGAATTTTGTCGTGCTCTCCACCACCTTCAAATCCATCCAAACCTTGCCCCCTATCGTCCAGCCTACCTCGAGTTTCGTGCCGACGAACGCCGCGCCTTCAACTCGCCGCCGTGCCCTGGTCCCACCGTCAATCTCGACGTGGTTACTGGCGCCGGAAAGCTTGTTTCAAGCTCTTCGCTGTGGCATAACCCCATCGTTTCCAAGCGCTTCGGATTTCGAGAAAAGTTCAGACCAAATTTTGAACAGATTAGAAAGGTAAAGGGTTTGATTATTTTGAACTGATTTTAACACTCTAAAGCGTTGCAAACTTGTAAAAATCATATCTTTTTGCTATGTTATCGAAATTCAGTGAAACAAGAGACAATGGACTCGATCAGACCTCTTCTTCATTCTAGAAGAGACCGGATATTTTTCTGAGCCTTCTACAAATTTTGGTGTAGTGGAACCCAATGTGAGATTTATGAAATATAAATGATATGGAAACGACGATGTATAAATTATATAGTCGATGTATGAGTTATATAAGCGTTGTACACCTCATGTATAAGCGTTGTATAAGTTGTATGTTCGATGTATAAGTTATATATGCATTGTAAAAATTATATATGCGTTGAAATGATATTGAAATGAATTGAAGTGAATCGAAATATATTTTATATATGAATATATATATATATATATATATATATATATACTCCCCTCGTCCACAGACCATGGACGATATATATTGGTTGTGATATTGTTTGGATTATTGGTTGATGTGAAATTTGGTTAATATCATGAATGATTGATTGGAAATGATTGATTGTGGTTGAAATCACAATAGGATTAGTATATGGGAAAATTCGTCTGCGTACGAACTAGATTTGAAATCCCCATTGTCAAAAACCGCGAGGTTTTAAGGTAGAGCGAGGAGCCGTACTCGGGACGGTGCCGGTTTTAACTACCCTTCCGTTATGCTGCCAAAATTTTATGAAATGTTTCTGTGTTTGATTTATTTTCATGTATTGAAATATATTCATGTGATGGATGAAACAAAATGATTTGAACGATAAAAATAACATTTTTATCGAATAATTAGAATAAATTGTTTTACGATAAAAATCACATTTTTACCTTATGTATGAACAATATAAAATAATCGTGTTTTGAAATAAATTGTTTTACAATAAAAATCACATTTTTATCATCAATATGAAGTATATAAAATAATCGAATAACGACGCTGTAGTTCGTATTTTGAAATCGTAACTTCAAACGATTTTACCGGGAGATCCGACCGTCGGATTTTCCCAAACCTGGAACCGTTGGATTCGTTTTGAAAAGATCTTTCTAATGGTATAAAATTTGTAAAGACCCAACGGTTGGATTTTCAGATATGTGTAAATCGAATCTAAAGAAAAACAACGTCATGGCCGCGTTATGGCCAGAAGCGTCGTTTGAATGAATTGGCTATTTTTAAGTAAATAAAAATAGCGATAAACCGTGATAAAATATTATAAACAATATGGAAAGGAAATAAACTGAATTTATTTGATTTATTGGAAATTTGATGGTTGAATGTGTTTGGCGTGAAAATTACATTAAAGAACAGAATTATTGAAGTCGAATAATTTAACCATTGAAATGAATTGATTTGAAATTCTAAATATACGTGAATTATTTGAAAAGGCCGAGTTAATTCTCATTTCAAATAATTGATTGACGATTAAAAGTCGAAGATATGAAGATGGTGCAAGACCGATGATCTTCACGTCGAATGGAGGGGTGCTACTGATGCTCATGATAGGAGTAGCTACCTTGAAGGGGCTGAAGTGGTAGCCGTCCGGACGTACATGTTGATTGTACGGATGTGCGAGGAATAAAGTTCCTCCGGTTTTGTTCAGACCCAGAACAGACTTGTAAATGGATGTGTGTCTGACATTGTATATTGACAACGTGGCATGCAGAGATGCTATGATCAAAGCTTTTGTTGAAAAGCAGAGCCTTGTGGTTGATGATCAAAGCACGGTTTTGAATAGCTAGCTTTGTGTTTATCGTTGATTCGCGAGCCTCACACCCCGGCATGGACCAAAAATGGGAGAGGACTTCAGGGAGGACATGCATTTCTTTCTAGCTAGGGTGGTGTCAGTGACCTACCAGCCCTGACATTTATATTACTTTCACCTTTGTGGTTGTTGGATTGCGAGGCGCCTCGGATATATCAGTGACTATGTGGAGCCGATGGAGTCATAGGACTCAGTTACGCCCCAAAGGGCGGGGAAACGCAGTGTCCAGGGTTTAAGTTTAATCCACATCGAGTGGACCGACCCTGACGATCCAAGGCTTGCCTGAGGCTCGGGCTAGGCAGTCTCGAAGCGGTAAGGACGATCCCTTGCCTTGGTTCATGACGGAAATCCAATTTCCAAATACGACATCGTGCGATTTTGATTGTATATATATATATGGCGACATGATATATGGTACCCATGCCGTCTATGATTGATAGTTATGATTGAAATTGTTTTTGAAACATATAAACACTAGCAATAATATCAAATGATTTGTTTTGCTCGTATCAAGCATATTTTGGCCATTATAAGGTAAAACTCTATCCTCCGGTTTGTGTTGCATTGTGTGATGGGAACTGAGTCTTATAATGGCTCCATTTTTATAAAAAGCATTGCGATGTTTAAATGATTTACTTGTTTTAAAGCACTTGCAATCCAATGGAGTAAACCTGTTCCGCGTTAGCGGCGTGGTCCTGTGATTGGCCATATTGTAAAATAAGTTAAGTAGATTTCTCATACCAGTCCCATGATTGACTCGTAGTTTGTTTCACTTGCAAACTCGGGTGCCCCTTTTTCCACACGGGCAGCCTTGTATTCAGGTTTTAGCAGGCTCTTTCTGGATAGCTGGAGATGAAGATGGATTCTATCATTTATCTCTTTTTATACTGTTCAGCTCCTGTTGTACATATTATGTTTTGTTTTCCGCTATAAACATTTATGTATAGCTGAACTGTATTTTGTACTAAGTATGATCCTGTATACTGTGTAACTCTGATGATTATATTTATCCAGTATATTCTGTTGTACATTATCTGGTGTATTTATTTATTTCTGTTCTACTGTTATCTGTTTATGTGTTATATTCCAAAGGTTACCCTTGCCACCGTCGTACGTGGGTTTGTGTCGTCACAAACCGCATGCACTGTAGGCATCACGCCCCTCGAATGTAACGATACAGATTTCGCTCAGACCTAATCGATCGCTAAATCGACCAAGACCGTTCAGAAACCTGGATACGTTAACTCTGGGCATACAACACATCAGAACAAATAACAGAAGAATTTTATAAACATCATAATTATGTTACATCAGAGTACAGAATATATCAGAGCATATCGAAATATAATACAACGGAAGATTAATTTACAATAAATGTAATACAATGTAGTGGAAACAAGTAAACTACACAACGGAAAACTATCAATTCTCTGGACACAGCTTTAAGCTTCAATCCAGAATCCTGCTCAATAAATAAATATCTACAAAACAAGCCACTGGACTGCTCATGTGGAAAATAGGGGCACCCGAGTTTGCAAGGGAAAAGAAAACTACGAGTGAGTCATGGGACTGGTGTGAGAAACTCTATAGTTAAAATTAACTTATATAAATGATAAGGAAATTCACAGGACCACGCCATTAACGCCAAATGGGTTTACCCCCATGAATGCTAGTGTATAAACAACAATCAGTAATAGAGATATGGATCTACTATGCATCAATCAACATGCAATATCCAAATCTACATATTTAGATTAATCACCACACTTAGATTTTCCAAATTCGATTCAATTTACAGAAATTATTCCTTTGGACTTTATTTCCTGATTTCAATTTCAAATCATTTGAAATACATGTCTTAACTTTTATATCAAAGTAGATTTCACTTTGGGATCTCAAATCAAAATCTTTGGAAATATGAATTCCAAATCATCACAATGCATACAAACAAGTATGCCACCAAATATCGGGAATCTCCCCTCAGAAAAGGCTGTGCGCGCCTCTTTAACTCGATATATATATATATACACACACACACCTCCCACGATGGAGTAGGCTGCATGATGACCACTCAACCTAAGGTCCTAGATCCAGCCCATACTTTTAGTCGTCCAGGTCACCCGATCTTTAGCCACATACTAAATCATTTCATATCCCGAAGTAGGGAAAATCAATTCACAACATAATCACAAGTATAATCAAATCTATTGTACTTCACATCAGCAATTCACGCATATGGTCAGTCACTATTAATCACATAACCTTTGAGCTCGTACATCTCAAAGAAGGGTGTTAAGCAAGAGAATAAATTCTCCGCCACCAAACAGATACGTTACCAATAGAAACTAATCAGATACGCGATGAACCACAATGTAAAACTATAATACACTTCCAAATCATTTCGAAATCATCGGGTATAGCCCTCGAAATCCTTTCTGTTTTATATAACATTTTTATAAAACATCCCCTGTCCAAAATCTGGAATACATTTCTTTTCACTTAAGAAAATATCACTTTGAAATCATTCATTAAATTTGAAATGAACAACAACATTGCTAAACACCTCATAGTCAAATCGTGAAGTGTTTCACAAGATGTTAGCATACAAATATTTCTACCCAACCCAATGTTAAATGTAAAATCATATTTTGCTCATAAACTGGTTAAGCACAATCCAAACAGTCAATCAATCACAATCAATACCAACAACCAAGTATATTTGGTTCTAACACACCTCATGTTTTGGTAAATTTTAATTAACATTTAGTCATTCACAATCTATTTAAAGATTTATTCAAACTCCAATTGGTTTCAATCCGAAAAATAATTTCTTATTGATTGTTCAACTTTCTGGAAATTAATCCTGCTTTAACTGGGTTAAAGAACCAATGTCATTTAAACATAATTCACGAGAAACCCAAAGTCCAATTTGATATTAAATATAAGGCTCTGAATAGAAAATATTATCGGCTTATATTCAACATCAAATTATGAAACCAACAAATATCGTGTAGCGAATAACGATATATATCTATCCAAACTCCCACAACAATATCTATATAACCATGGAATCCAACATCGAAATATTCCGAAGATGATTTCCATTTAAATCCACTCCAATTCATATATTGGAAATTCTGGTTATATTAAAACTCATTCTCTATCCAATTTATTTATTTAAAAATAATTGGATTATAATTCTAGTTCATAACTAGTTCATTTCGATAAAAATATATTTTTATCTTTACAAATGTGGAATTTTTCATCCAATTCTTTCCAAATCATTTATTATGATTTTACACAAATTATCAATATTTTTAATAATTTTATTAAGGTCCTTTCAGTCGATTTCCATAAACGGTCATCGAACTGCACTTACAGCGACCTTTTCCAAATTTGATTTGGACATAATTACAAATCCAACTGTTAGATTTCAAACCTCTTGTATTCGTTGGAAAACTCTTTTCGATACGAACCCAAAGGTTCCAGTTTTAGGATAATCCGATGGTCGGATCTACCGTTATGTCCATTTGAACTTAATGGTCGAAATTCGCGAACGGTCATTGCGCGGCGCGTTCTATTCAGGCCATTAATATATATAATATATATATTATCGTTTTCCATTTAAAACGTATTTTATAAATCGTTTTAAATTCGTTTTTAAAAACGATTTCAACTTCCATTTCAATTTTAAATCAAGATTGAATATTCCAGTACATGACAATTTTATACATCTCATATATATGTTAAAAATAATATTTTTAATCAACCAATATTTATTTCATTCACACTTCATATATACATATTGTGACGACCCAAACTTCCCAGTAAAGGAAAACCCGGATTGCTTTGAGAACAACACATGTCAAAACACAAAACAGAAGAACATTTTATTGTTGTTACAACAATTACATCAGAGTACAAGAATATTACAGAGTATGAATAAATATACATTGGAAATACAATATCAGAGTTTAAATTACATTTAAATAGCAGCGGAAAAATAGTTCAAAACACAACTGAAGGAAATACACGAATACAGAGCCTTCCGAATATCGGTTCAGCTGTAGACCAGGATCCTGTGAATATAATATTTGCAAAACCAAAACTACTAGCTGCCCGTGTGGAAAATATGGGAACCCAGAGTTTAGGTTAAAACAATAAACTCCAGGTCAGTCATGGGACTGATATGAGAACTCAAAACATTTTTAACTTTAATTTTTAAAGTTGGGTAAATTAAGGGACCACACCGCTTTCGCGGAACGGGTTTCCTCCCAAGAATACTAGTGCATAAAACAACGAAATGCTTTTTAGAAAAATGAAACCGTTATAAGACTCAATCCCTTGCACGTACGCCGAAGGATAGTGTTTTTCCTTATAATGGTCAAAAATGCTTAATACGCGAAATTCATCATTTATTGTTATAAGTGCACAGTGTAGAAATAAATTTCGAATATAATTGTATCAATCTTAAGTGGCATAATATATTATGTAAGCGGCATAATATATTATATCACCATACAAGTATATAACTAAAACCGTAAGCTCGTATTGAAAAATTGGATTTCCAGCATGATGGCTGCAGATTCGAAAGATCAACCGCGTCATATATCTCTATGGCTTACGTCTCGGCAAGAGAAAACACCGTAATACATATACTACGCACTTTGGATGTGCAGCAATCTGAACTATCCTCATGAGATAAATGACCTATCCCACTTCTAGAGTGGAGCGACCACCCTAGCCCCATCGTACGACCCCAAATCCGTATAAAGTATATTGGTCAAACCGAACATTATCAAACAAATCGTTCACCATCATACCGTGGTGTGTGAGACCCGCGAAGTCATGTTGTTTCAAAAGCGGCGCTATATAAAAGCTATGCTTCGGTCTTCATCCACAAGGCTCTGCTTTTCAACAAAAGCCTTGATCATATGCATCTTAGCATGCCACATTATCAGACCATACCATATCGTTGATCATCTATCAATATATAATAGGGTGTTAAGCAAGAGAATAAATTCTCCGCCACCAAACAACTATATATTAAATAAAGATCAACGAATACAATATAAAGGAGTACAATGTTAGACATACAATCTATTTGTAAGTCCGTTCTGGGTCTGAACAAAACAACATCCGATAGATCTCCAAATACGTCTGAATGATCACCAATTTTTCGCTCATCTTGGGTGTACGGTCCAATCAAGATATCAATAATCATCCATTAGATATGGAAATTTCCCGGTCTTCAATAACCGTCTTCATCATCGATCTTCAATCGTCGTATGAATTATTCAGAATGGGTTTAACCCGGTCTTTCTGAATAATTTGCGCAATTTAAAATCATGTGCTGTTAAACACAACCAGCGCCTCATTCCAATCAAGAATATTTATTTGATTTTAATTTAAACCACATTAAGGTTTATTCAACTAGTCGGGATTAACACCTTACCGAAGTAATCATTTATTAATATCCCGTTCCCAACCTATACAACCCATGGAGTAAAACTGGTAGCACTCCATATTTAACACCCAATTTGTTACGGTAAACTTAATTACCGTTTTATCGTTCAAATCTAATTAAAGATTTAACTATCGCTTGGAGTAAAACTGGTGGTACTCCATTATCGTTCGTTTCTTGAATTAAGTAAATTTAATTACTTTTATCCTCATTCAATCCAATTAAAGATTTATTAAAAATATATTTAGTTTCAATCTTCAAGAATCATTATTTAATGATTATTTAACTTTCAAGAGATAATCTTGCCTTTAACTGGGTTAAAGAACAAATGTCGCTTAAAAACATCGTTCACAATAAACCCAAAATCATACTCCAATTTAATATATTAAATTGAAAACTTCTCTTTAGAATATTTCGTTAAATCTTAATTAAAAGATTTATGAATTACCAATCTAAATTTCACTGTCAATCGTGTTTTAAGAACTAATGTCATTTAAAAACATTGTTCACAATCAATCCAAAAGTCAGTTTCACTTAATTTTCAATTATGTTTAATAATTGGAAATCTTATTTAAATATTAATTAAAAGATTTATTCTTTCTTAAAAGGGTTTAAGAACAGTGTTATTTAAGACACTATTCACGACAAAACCAAATTCTAATCAGATATTAAATATCGTGCTTTGAATAGAAATTATATCGATTTATGTTCAATATCAAATTCTGAAACTAACATATACCAAATCGGGAATAACGATATTAATATCTTCCAATTTCCTACAATAATATCCATATAATCACAGAATCAAATACTGAAATAATCCAAAGATTATTTCCATTCAAATCCATTCCAATATATGTATTGGAAAATCATGGTTTTATTAAAACCATTTAAATCCTTTTATTTATTTTAATTAATTTATTAAAATAAATAAATCACTAATTCTGATAAAGATATCTTTCATCTTTATAAACTTGGAATTTTTCATCAAAAACCCCTTTAAAACATTTATTATGATTTTACATAATTTCCATATTTTTGATAATTCTATTATTGCTCGTACGGTCGGTTTCCAATAACGGCCACCGAACTGCACTTATACCTTTTCTGAAATTGATTTGGACATATCTCCAAATCTAACCGTTAGATTTCAAATCTCTTATATTCATTGGAAAGCTCTTTTCGATACGAACCCAACGGTTCCGGTTTTTGGAGAATCTGACGGTCGGATCTCCCGTTACGCCAATTTAAAGTTAATGGTCGAAATTCGCAAACGGTCGCTGCGCGAAATGTTCTATTCAAACCATTATAAATGTATAGTATATACATATATATATATATATATATATATATATATATTTCGTCGGTTTCCTTTCTAAACATATTCTAAAATGTTTATAAATTTGTTTATAAAACGATTCCAACTTTTATTTAAATTAAAATAAATGAGTTGAATATTCTATATATTATCCTTTTTAAATAATATTATTTCCAAAATATTAATTTTGAAATTTCTCTTTTAATATTCATAATTAAATGGATAACGTAAATCGATAAATACGTTCGAGTTAAAATGGCGTTACTGGACTAAAAAGCTCAATTCATTATCATATCCATTTATATTTTATTATGGGCAAGACCTCTCACATTATGCCTACAACTTGCGAATGCTGGATATGCCGGTTGGTTGTGGGCAGACTTATCCCACAAGTTGGGCTTAACCTCGTGTCATGGCTCAATTCGTATTTGCGCATTTGGACCTCTCACATTAGGTTCAACATTTGTGGCTGCTGGATATGCCGGGCGGGCCCGGGCAGACTTATACCACAAATGTAACCTAACCTCGTGTCCAAGTACAATTATAATTAATAATTATAATTAATTCACTAAAAATATTATCCTTAGATATTCTTTTAAAATAAAGATATGATCTTTACATTAAATTGTTACTAATTTGATAAAACCCTTTGTTTCCGAATATCCTAACTGACATTCAATTTTTAATGAAAAATTGAACTCTCTATATTATTATATTATACTAATAATAATCTTTTCAAAACGTTCAAATATTGAAATCAAACCTTCTTATCTTAACATACTGATCGTAAAGATGTAATCTTTTTAATTGAATCCTTTTATTATAACTTTTAAACAACAAAAATATAGTCTTTCTAATTCATACGTCAATTAATTCCATTAACTGAATATTAAATTAAAATATTCCTTTAATTCAAAATTGGAATGAGACCAAATCCATTACCATATAATTTTAATTATATGGATTTCAAACATCGCATTAATGATAAAACATTTAATGATAGCCAAAATGCATTTTAAACTAATCACAAGGGCGATGTGTAGTCAGAATATCAACCCAAGACCCGTGTGGGGTTTCAACCAACACAAATTCAAATAATATATTATTAATTATGCTTTTGGACGATGTATGCAAATTTATCGTCCAATCAACATAAACAAGTCAAGCAACTTGTAAATGGCAGTGTAAACATGTTTTAAATATCATAAATGCCATAACAACATTTTCCATATTTCAAATTTCAAACAATTCACAACAGTCATCCAAATCAACATTTATCCAACAAAAAATAATTCCAACACAGATAATTAATTAATATTTAATAATAAAAATAATTAACTATTCAAAAACTTGAGTGAGATAAAAGTTCTCACCTTTGTCGGGCTTTAATTGACGGTTCGGGCCCAATTTTAGCCCAAAATTCAACATGCTCCAAATTTGATGAAATTAATGTCTACACGTAGCTCTCGACTCACTGATCGCAACAAATCCTGTTTCGTGTGATTTCGAGTTCGTATCACAAGGTTATGAATTTCTGAAGTTTGTAATAATTAAATAAATAATTTAAATTATGAAAATTACCCAAATTTTCAACTTGCTCAGAATTGGACAAAATTACTGCTCGCTCGAAGCTCTTGACATAACGATCTCAATGGATTCAGTTTCATGCAATTTCGATAACGTGACAAAAAGTTATGCACTTGCGAAGTTAACAAATCGATTTAAATAATATTTAAATTTGTAAAAATTACCCAAAATTTCAACTTCCTCCAAATTGGACAAATTTGGTGTCCACGCGAAGCTCTCGTCGCCACAATCGCAGCAGACCAGGAATCGTCAAATTTCGATCTCGTATGCAAAAGATATTGCATTACGAACATTGAACATAAAATTAAATAAATGTTTCGCGTTTAAGCCCTTCACCTTTTTTTTTCTCAAACGACACCCTCAACTTAAAATGCTCGCCACGGCCAAATCGTAAGTCGGAATTGCGCAAAACCAGAGCCATTCTCTCCGGCTTCTCCCCCTCTTTCCACGCCTGGTGGTCCCCCCTCCAGTTCGCCACGTGTGCCCCACAATCTGTAGTTGAACGGAAAGCTGCCTATTCCGTTCGTCTTAGTGCTGCGGCCGCCTCATTACTCCAAATGCCACCAAATTTTGTCAGTTGCTAGATGTCGACCTCCCGAACAACTTTCGTTTAGGTCACTTCGCCTGAAAACGCCCGGATCGACGGGAAATTGCTCATCTTTGCGACTGTCCTGTTTTCAGCACCCCTCCAGTAAAATTGACATTCCGGCCAACTCCGGTCACCTGAGACCATGCCACCACCGCCAAAAGAACCGTATGCTTCCCCCCTACCACTGCCTGAAGTCGCTCGACCTAACTCTCTTCGTGGGGCCCGCAATACCCAAAAAACGAAAATAGACTTGCTGCCTTTGGATTGAGATTCCGGCGAATCCGTACGATGATAGGTTATGAATTTTTCGTGGTAGGTAGTGGTTATTGATATGAACAAAACCCAGAAAGGGTTTGGTCTGATTTTGTTTTGATTGAGAGATATAAATTATTTTGTTTTCAGGGGCTGATTTGCAATGAAGTTTTTAGAGGAAGGAGTGTAGCCGCCATGAAAATGAAGGAAAAGGAGGCTGATAGGTTTAGGAAAAGTTAGAGTTATGAGAGAATGAGATATTATATAGAGGTTGTGAATTTTCTATTCTAGTCCTTGTCTATTTTAACTTATATAATAATAAGCCTTTATGTTGTAATTTTATTTAAGTTTTAGTCCTTTTTTTCGTTTTAAAAACTGTGTGATCACATACTGATTTCAATTTTTTTTTTAAAATTGGAACACAGCTAATTCTTAACATTACGAACCCATCGAAACTGATTTCGTTAAATTCCGAGTCCGTATGGATTATTACTGAATTTTTAAAGTTTGAAAATTGACCGTTTTCATTGAAAAATTATTAACGACCACATTCTGACTCCAAAAATTACGAATTTTGGAATCTAGCAATAATTTAATATTCTGGATCCATAGAAAGTGGTTTCGTCAAATTCAGAGGTCGTTTGCAAAATTTCCATTTTTAAGGCGTATATATTTTAATAATAAAAATTCATATTTAAAACAATAATTTCCGAATCTCAGAATATATCAGTGTTTATACTTTCTCAATGCAGAAACATCATTTTGAACTCAACGGAAGTGGTTTCGGGTCCAAGTTCATTCATATGCAAAAAGTAGCATTTTGGGTCCTATATATTATATATATATATATAAATTTCGTAGCGTTTTTATGAGATTTTGAATTTGTCATAACTCACCAATTATAAACTGAACTCTTAATTTCTAAAATTCATTAGAAAGATAATGTCAATACGATCCTAACATTTCTTGTTTTGTCTCATTCCGACTTAAAATTAATTTTATATAATTTTTCAAAGTTTGAAATCGAAATTTGAAATTACCGCGACATTTCAGGCTCGAAATATAGTTAATATAAATTATTTGTTCTAACTTTGATTTAAAATAATTTTTTTCCGTCGTTATTATTTAAAATAAATTATTTTAAATATTCAAAAACAAATAAATTAACTAAAACAAAATTTTTAAATTTGCCCCAAAATTCCGGGTCGTTACACATATTATTCACATTTCATATATGTATTATTCACATTTCATATATGTATTATTCACATTTCATATATATATATTATTCACATTTCATTTTTTTTCACATTTCATATATATATATATACACACTTCATATTTTTTTTCACATTTCATATATATATTATTTTTCACATTTCCTATATTTAAATTATTTTCACGCTTCATATATATATATATTATTTTCATGCTTCATATATATATTATTTCATTTCATATATATATTTTATTCACGCTTTATATATATTTCACATTTCATATATATATATATATATTATTTTCGCACTTTATTTATATATATATATATATATATATTCACATTTCATATATATATATATGTATATTATTTTCATTTCATATATATATATATAATTTTCATTTCATATGAATATTATTTTCACAATGCATATATATGTTTTTCACATTTCATATATATATTATTTTCATTTCATATGAATATTATTTTCACAACGCATATTTTTTTTTCACATTTCATATATATATTATTTTCATTTCATATATATATTATTTTCATTTCGCATATATATTATTTTCATTTCATATGAATATTATTTTCACAATGTGTGTGTATATATATATATTTATTCTCATCGCATATATATATTTTCCACTTTGTATATAATATTCACATCGTTCATATATATATATATATATTATTCACATTCCGTATATATATATTATATTCACATTGCATATATATATATATATATTTACATCACAATCACAACACATTCAAATAAATCGTCCATGGTCTGTGGACGACAGGGAGCTGATCTAACAGAAAATAAATAACTGTACAAAAATTTATAGTTAGAGAAGTTCTCACCTTGACTGGTTCTGAAATCGATGATAACGATTGTTTTAAACTGAATTAAACTCTATGTTTAATTCAACCAAAATTCCTGACTGCCTCTGAATTTGTTTGGGTCAGCTTTGAAATGTAGAACTCGACTTCACGGTTCCAACTGTAACAACCCGGAAAATCCGAACCAATTTAATTTTTTTTATTTTGGCAATTTTAATTAATTTTGAATATTTAAAATGATTATTTTAAACAATAACGACGATAAATTTATTTTTAATAGAATTAGAACATATATATTTATTTGAATCGACGTTAGAATATAAATATTTATTTTAATTATAAAAGGAATTGAAAATGGCGCGGTAGTTTGAGAATTCGATTTCGAATTTCAAATGAATGTACAGGATTCAAAATAAATCGGATTTTAGCGAATCCAAAATTATTGGAATCTATTTGAAAATATCTTTCCAACGAATCCGAAAAATTGAAATTTCATAGCGGGAATAAAAAATTATGTCCAGTTGAAATTTCAGAATAGTAGTTATGGAAATATAGCCCTTAAAAATGGAAATTTTGCAAACGACCTCCGTTTTCGACGAAACCACTTTTGTTGGATCCGGGATGTCTAATTATTGCTAGATTCCATAATTCATAATTGTTGGGGTTAAAATGTGAGCATGGCGAGGGAAAACGTGTTTTGACAGTTTTAGTCAATTTGGATCGACTAGAAAATGGCCATTTTTCAAACGGTCTCCAAATTTGACGAAATTAGTTTTGTTAGAAAGGTATCGTCAATACAAAGCTAGAAAATATTTTTTGAGAAATTTTAGAGTCCGTATGTGGCCCTGGTAAATTGAAATGTGCATTCAAATTCAATATATAGATTTATATTTTGATTTTGATGGAAACTGATCTTAACAAGCGAATTGGCTTACGAAACATGTCCCATTGTTTTCGGAATAGGGGTGATTAGTTAGGGGCAACAGTCGGTGAGTTTGATTTGGAGTTCAAAATAAAAGGTAACTTTTTGGGAATGTAAAAATTAAATTAAATAAATAAAAAGTCAACCCTTATTTCATTAAGCCCCCCACTCTCTCTTCCACGATCAGATCTAAAGTAAATTAAAAAAAAATAAAAGAAAAAATAACCGTCGCTCCCTAATTGCCCCTCCCCCCACGTCGACCACCGCGAACCCAGGCCAGACGCCACCACCGGCCATCGCCCCTCCCTCCCCTATCCAGTCCGCCGCCATCCCCAAGCCATCGCCCCTCCCTCTAAAACCCCAAAAACCGCCCCCTTGAATGCCCAAACCACCCGTTGACCTATCGCCGACCGTCAGTGCTACCACCACCACCAAACACCCCCGGCGCCGACAGCTCCACCACCCCGCGCAAGCACCCACAGCCCCCCCCCCCCCCGCTAGAAAAATCTGTAAGTGTTTTCTTGGTTTTATTTTATATTTTTCTTTTTACTTTTTTTAGCCAATAGGAATGTGATTTTTACACTTACGGATTTGAAATGTTTTGCTATAAAAATAGTGAGTCCTTTTTAATTAACATCTATTTTACTTTCGATTTTAATCCTTAGAAAGATACGGTTTTTATATGTAGAAAGTTACGATTTTTATGAATATAAAGTTTAGGCTTTTAAAAATAAAAAGATATGATTTTTCCATGTGAAAGGATTTGATTTTTATAAAATAAAAAGAATATATTTTTGTGTAAGAAAAGATTGGATCTTTATAGAAGAAAGGATTAGATTGTTAAATATGTAAAAATAAGATTTTTATGCATGGAGATTTGAAATAAAAATATGATTTTATCGTAAGAAGGAAATATTTTTAGTAAGTTAAAAATATGATTTTTAACTAGAGTACGACATGAAAATATTTTTAAAAAGGTAAAAACATGATTTTTTTAGCCTATGTACACTATTAATAAAATAGTCATGTTATGGAATAACTTTTAATTCGATAAAAATATGAATTTCAAATTATATATGTGATGGATAAAACACGGAGAAGATTTTATACATAAGAATAGTCGCGGCGTTTGGTTTAGCTTCTAGGTGAGAACTTCTCACTTTGAATTTTATTTTCTAGTTAAAATATATATTAGGATGCAGACGGTGCTTAGCAGCACCCGACACCCGTCGTCCACAGACCATGGACGACTTGTTTGTTTGTTTGATTTTGTTGTGAAAGTTGATTGTGTGATGTGGAATGGAATAAAATATTTTATAGTTAAAAATATTTTATAGTTAAAAATATAATTTTTAATGTGTATATGAGTAAAATAAATATTTATAAGCAAATCGGATGATTTGTTTATGTACACACATTTGACTGATATTGATTGGGACGATAAATTTTACACATCGCCCAACTGCACAAATAAAAATCATTATTTGTTGATTGAAACCCCCACACGGGTATTGGGATGAAATTGGACATACACTAATCCCAATATTTAGTTGTATGTCGATTGATCGATTGACAGGCTGTTATAAGCGTTGAATATTTATATTCGATGCTTATGTAGTGTAGAATGCACTATGGATGATGGTTGACTGTGTTTGATTGTTGTGTATGTGTGTTGTATGAAATCCATATAAATCAAATTATATGGTAATTGACTATGTCTGATTCCAGTTCAGAAAATAACGATTATTTTAAAAGAACGAATATTTTAAAATAATATTCAGTAAAAGATCAAAATCTGATTTTGATGTCCGATTTGGGATGGACACGAATATATTTAAATATATAAAGCCGTGTTGATTAGATTAACGCCATTTTGACGTGAACGATATATTTATCGATTTTATTCATTTTTATAATGAATATCGAAAAGGAATTGATTTCATAATATTATGTTTTGAAAATATTATCATTTATATATCGATGATATGGAATATTCAATTTTGATTAGAAATTGAATATGAAGTTGAAATCATTTTGAAAACGAATTTAAAACGAATTATAAAATACGTTTTAAAGGGGAATCGACGAAACATATATAATATAAATATTATATGTATTTAATGGCCTGAATAGAACGCGCCGCGTCGCGGCAGTTCGCGAATTTCGACCATTGACTTTAAACGGACATTACAGGAGATCCGACCGTTGGATTCTCCGAAAACCGGAACCGTTGGGTTCGTATCGAAAAGAGCTTTCTAACGAATAAGATATATTTGAAATCTAAGGTTGGATTTGGAAATATGTCCAAATCAAATTTGGAAAAGGTCGTTGTAAGTGCAGTTCGATGGTCGTTTATGGAAATCGACTGTACAGGCCTTGATAAAATTATTAAAAATATCAATAATTTGTGTAAAATCATAATAAATGATTTGGAAAGAATTAGGATGAAAAATCCCATATTTAAAAAGATAAAAATATATTTTTATCGAAATGAACTAGTTATTAACTAGAAAATAATTTATTTATTTTTAGAAATAAATAAATTGGATTTGAAATGGTTTTAAAAATAACCAGAATTTCCAATATATGAATTGGAATGGATTTGAATCGAAATTATCTTCGGAATATTTCGATATTGGATTCCATGATTGTAACGACCCGCATTCTATGTATCGGAGGATCGTAGAATATTTATTTCTTCTTCGTATGAAGTCGTATGGTCGTGTAACCGTGGGAGACGACTATTGGGGTCATTTCCCATGTTCATGATTTTTTCCGATTTTTAAATGATCGTTTTGCCCCTAGCTGATCTTGTTTCGGCCATAACTTTTGATTGGAAAAGAGTTTTGATCTGAAACCACTTCCATTGGACTCGAATGATGGTTTACCTTTCCGTAGAGTGGTCACATGTGAAAAACGGACTTATCGTTTAGGAGATATGGCTGGAATAGCGTTTGGAAGGTGAAAAATTGCTTAACCGGGCCAAATGAGGTGGTTAGTGAATGGGCCCATAATTCATTTCGGGATTAGGGTTATGCAGAGGCTGAAATGACTTAGGTTTTCATTCTATTTCAGTTTTCTAGCCGCCATCTACATCATAGAAACCCTAACAATGGCCTCCAACATCTAGAATCATCTCTAATCATCGTTTAATCAAGGATTAAGCTTAGCAACATCTAATCAAGGAGAAATAGCACCATTTCAGAGCTAGAGCTATTGTTAGATGATGAAAATCCCCCCAAATCAGTGGAGTTTCAGTTTGAAATTTTATTTGTGGCTAAGGTGAGTGATTAGCACCTTTTTACACTAATTATAGCTAGTTAGGATTGATTAGCGTTAATTAGCGAATTTAAACATGATTAAATTCTGGAAAAATATATATAAATTTCGAAATATTGTTTTAGACCTCTGTTAGAAATTTGGGTTAATTTGGTTAAGTTTTACTAATCCTATCATTAATTTTTCTTAAACATGCTTAAGGGAAAATATGGGATTTTGGCTATGTTTGATCCGTTTTAACCTATCAAATTATTGTCTTGGTGTTTGTGGTCAATTCTAAAAGTTGCTATAACTGTAAGGTATGCTCTGTGATTATCTAGAAGTGTTAGATTTGTCGAAAACACCGTCAAATGGCGTAAACAGCTCGCTGGACAAAGTGCAGGAAAAATACAGAGATCGGATCGGATCGCCCCCATGTGTCACGAACCGACCCCATCTCCGACCCGATCGTGACCATCATTCCACGAACCGATGCTTCGAGCTGTGCCTTCAACCACGAGCTGATCTATGTTCCACGATCTGAACCGATGTGCCATCACGAACCAGATAGGATGTCTTCTACGAACCAACAAGAGAACCAAGAGCTGAAGCATGGAGCACGACCCGAACCCAATGGGTATTCTCCGATCCGAGCCGAAGGGCTTGTCACGAACTGAGATGTTGAGCACGAGCTGGGAGAGACCGAACCGACTCAGTGAAAGGTATTACTCACGAATCGAACTGGATTTATGGCCAAGAGATGGAGTATGCCGAACCGAACCGGAGAGGAGCACAATCCGAAGCATAGTGAAGAGGAGCATGCCGAACCGATCCGGGGATGATGACCAAAATCCGAGATGCAAAGGTAGTCCAAATGGGAAGTTTGCACTCAGGATCCAGATGGGAACCAACGAGTCAACTTCGTGATTGGACTTTGCTGTGGGACGTGTGCAAAGGGGTTATCGATGTCCATAACTTTGATTCACCAAGAGACGAATGTTAGGCTGTAGATCAGTGCAGTGGGGTAGTCACTACTCCATGGGGCAGAGTGATCGTTGCATGGCTATGAGTCAGTGCAGTGAAGTCGTCATGACTTCATGGGGCAGAGTGGACGTAGCAAGGACTAGTGGCTATGGATCAGTGCAGTGGAGTCACCATGACTCCATGGGCAGAGTGATCATAGCAAGGATTTGGGTGATCAAAGCGGTGGATATCGTATGCTTTACGCATTTAATGAGAGATGTGAGGATGGTTTCTATGCTTGATTTTTTGCTATCACTTTGACATGAACACCTCCTCCCCCGTATCTTTATGCCTTATGTTTAGTGGCACCTTAGAGTATTGAGCGATATATTGTGCTAACTCTTTGGTTGCAGGTCCAGGTTCAGGTGTGGTTTAGTATACCTGTTTTTGTTCTGTTTTGCTGCTTATCGCTCATACCAGACTATATCTCTTCTTATTACTCTGGGTGCTCCTAAACGAGCAGACTAGAGGCATGTTAGCTGGTTGTGCACGAGTAGTCGATCCGGAGATGAGCAGGAGGCTTCCACGTATGATATATATAGATATTCTCCTTGTGTTGTTGAAGGTCACTGCTTGGGCATTAGTAGTGTACCTCCTTCTTTTGCCTTCTTTTTCTGTAGAGTCAGTTTTAAAGTTGTAATAAAGGTGGTTATGGATCATAAGCTGTAATTTGGATTTCCATTGCTATGATGGTTTAGTTTTCAACATATGCACTATCTCGCCTGTTTTATGTCAAAATTATGTTATTATTATATTTTATTCCATGCGCTATGAGACATTCTACAGGTTCCTTATTAGTTCAAATTCCTTTCTTTGGCGACCATCCCGTGCTAGTTGGACATCGGCACAACGCGTTTCTTTGGAAATGTCGGCTGGTGCGGGGCGGGCCGTCACATTCGGTATCAGAGCTCTAAGTTGCGTAGTTAACCTAGAGAAAAACACCAGGGAAAGATAGTATGCGTATATGAGAGCGCGTATTTTTGATTATTTTGGTTTTCAAAAGCTATATATATAGCATTGGTAGATGTAAGGATGAAGTCGTACTGCACTGGCACCACTATGGAGATGGTTAATCGTTTTCTCTTTACAGATTTAACGATGAGTCGTTATACAAGGAATACTAGTAGAGGAGCCAATAATTGGAATGCTCCTGACATGAGGACTATGTTCACTGACTTCATGTGAGAAATGCTTAGAGATGTGCAAGGAGCAGTTCTTAATGCTGCTAATGGTGGTGGTACAGCTGTGCAGGCGCCTAGGGCCGATTTCGCCAATCTCTGTAAGGACTACACTAGTCTTGGTGGGAAACCGTTCCGCGGAACGGAGTCGGATACGGATGTTCAGGATTGGTTGGATAGCTGTGAACGTATCTTCGAAGACTTGGGTGTCGAGGATGCGATGAAGAGAAGGCTAGCATCCCGTCAGCTGCAAGGGCGGGCTATGAATTGGTGGAATGCTATTAAGGCAGCTACTACAGAGGATCAAGTTACTTGGGATTAGTTCAAGACTCGCTTCAGTGATAAGTTTATCCCAACTGCTCAGAAATCAGAGTTTTTTAGGAAATTTCTTGAGCGTAAGCAGAATGGTAGGGCAGTCTCGGAGTATATTGTTGAGTTCGATACTTTATCGAAATATGGATTATCCCTTATAGATACTGCCGAGAAGAAGAATGAGAAGTTCATAACTGGTTTAGATGGGTACTTAGGGGAAAGGCTTATAGAATACATTGATGAGACCTTTGAATCGATTGTTGGGAAAGCATTGAGATCGGAGAGTCTTTACCCTAAGCCAAAGACTGAGGTTGTTGTCGTATCTACGGGGGAGCCAAAACCGTAAGTAGGCGGTGGAGGCAAGAATAACTCACAGAATAAGAGAAAACAAAACCAAGCTAAGGATGGCCAGAAAAAGAGTAAGAAAGATGTTGAGTGCTTCAGCTGTGGTAAGAAGGGCCACTATGCCAAAGAGTGTCGGGCCAAGCCAGCGGATAGGAAGTGCTTTGAAACTTTGAGTTTCCAGGCACATGAATAAAAATTGCTTGAAATTCAAAGAAGCAATATTTTTGTTTACTTAAGTAAATAAATGTTTAGGTTTTAAAGTAAGATAATAGGAAACGCATGTATGGAAAATTGATAGAAAGAGGCAAAGAAGCATGAAACATTTCAAAAAGAAAATGGACATAAATGAGCAAATGAATGCATGCATTGAAAACAAGGTAAGGGACTTGCATGCATGTATTGAAAAATAACGTAAATGAAATGAATTAAGTTGAAATGAATGAATGCAATATAAACTATAAGTGAAACGTTAGAATTCAATGCATGAATAAAGGAAATGAAATGATCCTTGTAGGTTGCATGTGCAAGGTTTATAATGTAAGGGAACGTGATTTATGTGACCGCTAAAGTGCTTTCACATTTCACATTTCTTTATCTTTCCTTTTTTCTTATTGCTTTGGTTTCAAACGGAAACTGAATAAGTGGGGTTAAATTTTGAATGAACAAAAATAAAGAGGCTGAGAATACAAAGATATTAGAATAGAAGGGGAAATATATTTACATTTTTGATAGAATAAACTTCCTTATATTACTGTGGAAATTCTTCCATCGCTATATTTAATTAGATACATTCCAAATATAATTAAATTTGATTGTAAATTTTTGACGTTAATTCTCGTTAACTATGCTATTTGAGTTGTGCATTAATAAAATCGTGGAAACTTTTTGTTGTTATCAACGGTCAATTTAATTTGCTTAAATTAAAGTAAATACAAGCACACCAAAATCAACTAAAAATTAAATTTTTAAGTAATCAAAGTAAATAAATGATACAAGATGCATGAAAATAGAAAAAAAGGGAAATAAATTAAAAAATTAAAGGAAAGAAAAGTTAATAAAATGAAGGGAAATAAATAAATATATAAAGGAATGAAATGAATGCATAATTAACATTGAAAATTAAATTAATTAATGAAGTTTAATTGGACATGTAATCCACGTTCTGAAGTCCTAAAAATTATGTTTTGAACAAACAGGGAAAGAATTAAAGACGATAGCTGTAACGACCCACAACTTCGAACCATTCAAATCGACAATAAACCACTCATGTCAGATCTGAATCGCTCAAAACCGTGAATTGTTATTTTAACTATTGAGGTAAATGCAAATCAGAACACAGAACCACAGATATAGAAACAGAGTAACTTGCAGCGGAACAAAGTAGTACATAGGTTCATACGCGATACATGATACATATAAGTACATAATGAGTCATAAGCTCATACAAAATAGAGTACATATAGATAACTAGTAGTAACCTGGATAACTTAGATAACCAGAAGCTGATAACTGCAGATGGTCCAAAAGATGCGAATCTCCCAAATGCGTCACGAACAACTGAGGTGCTCAAGCTGACCCAAGCATAATGTCAAAGAAACAATACACTCGAGTCAGGACTAATAGTCTTATATAAGTGAATCAGCACAAATGACATGTTCATAAAAATGTACAGTAACTTAAAGGATGTTGGGATTTCCATCCTCTAAGGATCCGTGAAACTAATACATATAATAGTACGCTATTATGGTAATGTCTATTCAGTAAAGTATAAGTAATAAAAATAGAGTAAGCGGGATTACATTTTTACCTTTACACCGTTTATAATACCGTATTCTATACAGTACCGTAAACCCAACCTAACACGGATGGCATCAGAGGGCACTCCATAGGTACGATACAAATCAAAATCGTATGGGGCTCGCTTTGGGTAAATGACATGGCACTCGAGGCAATACCAGGGTAGGATTCTACCAATTGCACTCCCGGACCGGTGGTAACGCATAGCAGCCACTACCGCCCACCTCGGAACACATTCCCAAATCAAAAGGGGTAACCCAAATCATAACATAGTCATAGAAATGGTATCGAAGAAACGTGTTCGATCAAAGGTGCTACCTCAATTAGTCACGGTATAGTTCCTGTTTTAGTCATTTAATTATGACCCGAAGGTCAAGGCCATATCGTTATCGTTCACCATCTTCAATCCAGAAATCGCCCCAAGTCATCATGCTTCGTTCTGGATACGTCACCATGTATACAGTTGTTAAAGTGGTATCGGCACTGACAGAGAGTATGCCACTTACTGAATCCGGTCTCTTTAACAACCAACGCTTACATTTTCACACCGTGGCCATCGGTTTAAAATCATATTCAAGTATCGCCAAACACGTTATTCAAGTATCTCTAAAACCCCTTTACTTAAATCAATTCCCATTTGTTCAATTAAGATTTCAAAAATCCATATTCACAAATTTGTCAATCATTTAGGTTCGGAGTTCTCTCTTCCAAAGAATGTCATTATACTTGAAATTCTACATTGGAACCTTCAAAATTCACGAGATTGGATTGGACAAAGCTTTTGTTTTAAAAATAATAATAATAATTAATATATATTTAAATAATTAAGTTGAAATAATAATAATAAGTATATATTTAAATAATTAAGTTGATATATATATATATATATTAAGTGGAAAAAATGTATACATACATATATATATATATATATATATATATATATACGAAAACTATTATAAATCGATATAGTTGAAGAAATCAAATTATTTATAAGGAAAGATTTTACAAAAATCAAGTAAGGCGGAAAAATAGTCTTTATGAAAATCTGGTTTTATTAAATAATATTAGTCCAGTTCCAATCTCAATCCCTGTCCCGTCACTATTCCCATATTTAAACCAAAATTTCTTTTATTTGATTCAATTCAATATTCTCATTGACAAACGATCTCCCCGAAACTATTTAACTTGCATTTAACATATCCTTCTTCATTGATAAATTTCCAAACACTTCATCGTTAGTTGAAAATAAAATGATGAATTGTTAAATCCCAAATCGTTAATAAAACTCATATGATCATTCTCAAACTTATTTACGTGCAAATTGAATCCTATAAAACACAAGTTGAATTTGAAGCAATTTTCTTTAAATATTCTTACGCTATATGAAAATTACGTTAAAAATCCATTACCCAAAAATCGACATAATGTTTTAAATAACTTTATTGACCACGGTGTACATATATTATTTTCTAACCTATGGTCAAGTGGTACGGATATTTATCATTTCAATCCGTTATTAAAAATATTTGAATCACGGGTGTGTATCATTTCAACCCGTATCCCAAACCGATTAGAATATGCAGGGGTTCGGGTATTTAACATTTCAACCCGTGATGTTTTTTTTCTTCTCTAAACTAGGGACTTGCATGGTGAGAATAATAACATAACATATCATACAAACATTCATAGTGTCATGTAAGAACGGTGCGCGTGTAGCATGTGCACAACCATAAAACAAACAAATCTAGAGCACCCTAACATTTCAATCAACATCTCAAGTTTCTAATTTACTTAATAATAAATTAGTCGTGCGTGAGAAAACTCACCTTTCGTGGCGAAAGCGAGAAGACACGTTATGAGCAGGACGACGCTAATGGCTGCAAGGCGGAACTTCGTTACCTAAAACAAAGGCACGATCTTTATTTAGACTGGCGGATCAATTTTCATGCGACGCTTATACAAAAGATTTCGGTTATACCGCTTTAGTTTACATGCGCTAAATTTCATTCTCTTTTTTTTTTTTTTTTTTTTAGCAGAAAACATTTTTTTTTATACAAAGTAATGCATGTAAACATGCAAACAAGGTAACGCATGTACAAGGGGTACCCTTTTGTACCCAAAATGCATGCTGCATGTAGCATGCTTGAAACCAACGTATTCCCCCTTAATTTTTATTTTTTATTTTTTATTGTACTACTTGCGCATGCAAGTATTGGCAAATTAAGGTGCCAACGCATGCAATGGTCCATGTTTGGTTTTTTTTTTTTTTTTTTATTACTACTTGCGCATGCAAGTATTGGCAAATGCCAAACGTATGCAAGTTTCTTTCTCTCTCTTTATTTATTTTTTCATGCGCATGCACTAAATTAAGGTGTCCAACTCAACAATGCTATTGTCCCAATAATTTAAACCATTTGAAACCACGCATGCATGTCCTGCATGCTGAAATGGTCCATTTCGTTTTTTTTTTTTTTTTTGAATAAAGACTTGCGCAGCCTTCTACAGGAAAAAAAAAAAAAAAACCAAACCCGAAATGCTAACAAACCCAGTAGCAACACACAAGGATACAGGCATGTATCTTATTAAGAGCAACAAGGAACAAGGACACTATGAAGATTCTTTGCTCATAATAGAAAAGTAAACCTTTATATATCTACATGCAGGTGTATTTCGCTCATGAGGAAGTTTAAAAATAAATAAAAAATGCAACACATATATTTTTATTTCTAATATACATGCATGCAGAGAAGGAAGGAGGCAAAAGAACTCACGGCGCTGGTTTAGCTCGCAGGAAGAGGAGCTGATGTTAGATGCAGGTGAGGTGCGGATTTTTATTTTATTTTCTTGGATTGGTTCGCTGAAGCAAGAAAGGAAGGTAGAATGACTGGTGGAAGAAGGAGGAACGAAAGAAATGAGAAGGCAGTATAAAGAAGGGAAATTGTGGTGCGAAAGTTGAGAGGACTATTAAATAAATAACAAAAATGCGGATGGGTTTTTCTTCCCTGAAGGCAACATGGCGCATTGTGCTGAGAAATACAGCACGTGTACATCTTGGCCAAAATATGCTACCATGTGTCCATTTGAATATAAATTTTATTTCCTTTTTTTTTTTAATTTTTATTCAGATATTATTATTTGTCTTTTTTTTTTTTTTTGTTGTGTTAGAGATTTATACTTATCTGCCAGGATACGAACGGTTAGCGAAACAACGTACAACGACGATATCCGTTTAACGCGCGTTTTCAGCTTTGCGCGTTACCGATAAGCAACGCTGAATACTCAGACGCTAAAATTTTTGAAATTAAATAAAATATTTTTTTTTGAATTTTTTAATTCATAAATTCATTTTTAATTCTTTAAATTTCAAGATCGTTTCATCCTCCCCCACTTAAAAGCTTTTCGTCCTCGAAAAGAACTAGGTGAATCATGAATAGCAACGACAGATATGGATAAGATGGGGTGGATTCAATGAATAATAACTGGAATAAACAATTCCGGATTTGAGGAACGCATGCTCTCCTCCGTTTCCCAAGTACAGTCTCGATCATCGTCACTCCACTGCACTTTAACTAAGCTGACCGATTTCTTCCTAAGCTGCTTCGTACCTCTATCGACTATACGAAGTGGCCTCCTCTCAACAGTCAAGTTAGGTTTGATATAGAAATTGTCAAGTGCTGTTAGCTGAACATAAGAAGAAGGATCATGCAGACATTTCCGAAGATGGGATATATGAAACACATTATGTATTCCTACAAGCTTCTCAGGTAACTCAATTCGATAAGCTAAAGGACCAATCTTCTCTAAAATACGGAACGGGCCAATGAATCTGGGAGCTAGTTTTCCTTTTCGTCCAAAACGAATTACATTCTTTAATGGTGAGATCTTCAAAAAGACTTGATCTCCAACCTCGAATTCTAAATTCTTTCTTCTTCTATCTGCGTATTTCTTTTGATGGTCTTGAGCAATTCTCATTTTATTTCTGATATCAGTGACTTTTTGCGTTGCTTCCATGATAATATCTGGTCCAAGAAGCAAACGATCTCCTTGTTCAATCCAACTAGCAGGCGATCTACACGATTTTCCATATAAGGCCTCAAAGGGCGAACATCCGATGCTAGCCTGGTAGCTATTATTGTACGTGAATTCAACGAGATGAAGGTGATCTTCCCAAGATCCTCCATAGTCAAGGATACAGGCGCGAAGGAGATCTTCCAATACTTGGTTTAATCTTTTCGTTTGACCATCTGTCTGTGGATGATAGGCAGTACTAAGATTTAATCTAGTACCCAAGGCTTCCATAAATGCTTTCCAAAATCTACTCGTGAAGATCGGGTCTCGGTCACAGACGATGCTAGAGGGAATGCCGTGCAATCTAACGATTTCTTTCATATATAATTCCGCTAGGCTCAATGCGGTACGGCTAGCTTTAACAGGAAGGAAATGGGCTGACTTGGTCAATCTGTCCACAATTACCCAAATGCCCTCATTCCCTTTTCTCGTCTTAGGGAGACCGTCGATAAAATCCACGGAAATTTGGTCCCATTTCCAACTAGGAATTTCAAGAGGTTGTAATAATCCAGCGACCTTTTGATGATCTGCTTTTATCTGCTGGCAGGTCATGCATCTATTAACGTGACGACAAACATCTCGCTTCATCCCTCTACACCAAAATAATTTCTTCATATTTTGGAACATCTTATTTATACCTGGATGGATAGAGAGTTTAGACTGATGACATTCCCTTAATACTTCTTGCCTTAGACCGTCAACATTTGGAATGCATATTCGGTTTCTAATTCGTAAGACTCCTTTCTTATCTATCTGAGCATCCGTCTTGCTATGATCACCCACTTCTCTTTTCCGAACTTTCTCCTTGATGAGTCTAATTATTCGATCTTCATTCTGCTTTGCTGCAATGCGATCCATAAGGGGTGATGACACTGAAATTTGACATAACATAGCCTTCTTCCGACTCAGTGCATCAGCTACTACATTTGCCTTTCCCGGAGTGTATTTAATGTCAACATCATAGGAAGCGAGAAACTCAAGCCATCTAACTTGTCTTTGATTTAGGTCTTTTTGGGAGAATATATACTTAAGAGATTGATGATCGGTAAATACTTCAAACTTGGTTCCTAAAAGATGATGTCTCCATAACTTCAAAGCAAACATTACCGCAAGCAACTCCCGATCGTGTGTCACATAACTGACTTCATGATTCTTAAGCCGTCGACTAGCATATGCGATCACCCTTCCATTCTGCATTAGAACGACCCCCAAACCTTCATTATTAGCATCGGTATAGACTGCAAATCCTTCATTTCCATTAGGGACGGTAAGAACAGGTGCGGAAGTAAGTTTTTCCTTCAACTGTACAAATGCATCTTTACACTTGTCACTCCAAACAAACTTAACATTCTTCCTTGTCAAAGCGGTCAACGGCGCGGCAATACGATCGAAATTCTCTATGAATCTTCGATAGTATCCAGCGAGTCCTAAGAAACTACGAACTTCGGTTGGATTCTTGGGTTCTTTCCAATCATTGATCACAACAACCTTGGCTGGATCAACTGAAATTCCATTTTCAGAAACTATATGGCCAAGATAGCGAACTTTATTTTGCCAGAAATGGCATTTCGTAAATTTGGCTTTCAATTGGTGTTCCCTTAAGGTTCCAAGTACATACTCCAAGTGAGCCATATGTTCCTTTTTGGACTTCGAAAAGACTAAAATGTCATCAACGAAAACGAGGACAAATCTGTTAAGAACTTCGCGGAAAACTCGATTCATAAGGTCAAAAAAATAAGCTGGAGCATTAGTTAAACCGAATGGCATAACCAACCACTCGTAGAAACCACTCTCCGTACGGAAGGCTGTCTTAGGAATGCTCTCCTCGACTACTCTAAGCTGATGGAAACCAGAGGCAAGATCGAGTTGAGAGAAAACTTTAGCTCCATAGAGTTGGTCGAACATATCATTAATTCGAGGCATCGGGTATCTGTTCTTTAAGGTAAGTTTGTTTAGTTCTCGATAATCGACACACATTCTTAGCGATCCATCTGATTTGGTTACAAACACCACAACGGCTCCCCATTCGGAAAAACTTGGTCGAATGAGTCCTTTCGAAAGTAAATCCTCAACTTGCGCCCTTAATTCAGTTTTTTCCTTTGGCGCCATTCTTCGTGGAGGAAGGACTACAGGACGTGCTCCAGGGACAAGGTCTATACGGAATTCAATTTCTCGTTTTGGCGGAAGGCCCATTACTTCACCAAACACGTCGGGATAATGTTGAACGACTGGAGTAGAACTAAGATCACCAAGATGAGAATCAAGCGAGAAGACAAAGCTTCCGGCGTACTTTATAGGCATACGACACCTGATCGTCAGTTTTTTTCCTTGATCATCTATTAAAGAAACAGTTCGAGATCTGTATGAGATTTCTGCTTTATATTTCTTTAACCAATCGTTGCCAAGAAGAATATCAAAAGCGTCAAAACCAAGAACATAGAAGTCGCCAGTGAAACGATGAAGGTCAAAAAGAAGTTTAACCCCTTTACAAATCCTACTGAGATAGGATGGGCCTCCAATCAGATTGGATACACACAACGATTCAGATGCTAATGTGGGTTCTAAAGCTTTTTCAAATTCATTACAAAGATCCATAGAGATAAAACTATGTGAAGCACCAGTGTCGAATAGCACACGAACAGGATGAGAAAATAAAGTGAATGCACTTAAAAGCGTACTTTAGTGTCATCACCGGTGGGAGGAGTGGGAGATGTCATAGCGAAAACTCTGGATGTGGTTCCTTTGTTCTGAGTGGGACAGTCTCTGCTAATATGTCCAGGCTGAAGACAAGAATGGCAAAGATCATTGCGAGGTGCATGAGTTGGCGGGACACGAGCTTTAGGAGGGTTAGGACAGTTGTAGGAGTAGTGACCCATTTGCTGGTAGTTGTAACAACAGACATTTGAGAGATCAGGGGGAGGTCTCCGAGCATGATATCCTACTCCTTGCACATTTTGCTGCTTCTTTTGCGCCCAATACCTTGCCTTCTTCTTCCTTGAGTTGTTAGATGATCCTTGGGATGGTTGCACGTGAGCAACTTGCTTTCCTTTGAGATTTGGAGAATTCTCAAGTCTAGTGGCATAGTTCATAAGCTCTGAGAAAGGCTGGTTAAGATAGTTCATCAAATGTTCGTAGAATTCCGGACGTGCACCATGTATAAACTTCTCATTCCTCTGGAATGGTGTCCCAATCTAGTTTGGACCAAATTTGGAAAGGTCATCAAATTTTCTTTCATATTCCGCAAAAGTCACGTTGCCTTGCTTAAGATCCATAAATTCTCGATACAATTTGGATTTTCCAGACTCAGACATCCATTTGGTTACAAAAGCATCCCTAAAATGCGGCCATGTAAGGTCGGTCTCAGTTGAATGTGTAACGAAAGATTCCCACCAATTCCTTGCAGTATCCTTAAGCTGCCAAGCGACCATCTGAAGCTTCTGTGCATCAGAAATCTCTAAGCCAGAAAATATCCTTTCCAATTCATCCAACCATTTCTGGGCTTCGACGATCGATTCAGCTCCAGAAAACTTAACGCCTCCCAGATGAGTGTACTCCTTACAAAGCTTGGTAAACCTGATAGGTTGAGCTGGCTGGGCTGGCCTGACTGGTGGCTCAGGCTCGACAGGGTGACCTCGACCTCCACGACCCCTAACTCGACCTCGAGCGGGATTACGTATGGTATCCATTTGGAACATTCAGCAACAAGGCTAAGGATTGACTCAAATCGAAATTTTATAATTAAAATACTTTGAAACTTTCATTTTCTTGAAACACTTGTACTTTTAAAATACGCTCTCTCGCAAAGATTTGGTCCTGATATTGATCTTACTCATTCTAGGATGTTTCCACCCTATCTCTAATGAGTTATTTACCTCAATAGCTAAGGTTAAACCTCAGCTCTGATACCAACTGTAACGACCCACAACTTCGAACCATTCAAATCAACAATAAACCACTCATGTCAGATTTGAATCGCTCAAAACCGTGAATTGTTATTTTAACTATTGAGGTAAATGCAAATCAGACCACAGAACCACAGATATAGAAACAGAGTAACTTGCAGCGGAACAAAGTAGTACATAGGTTCATACGCGATACATGATACATATAAGTACATAATGGGTCATAAGCTCATACAAAATAGAGTACATATAGATAACTAGTAGTAACCTGGATAACTTAGATAACTAGAAGCTGATAACTGCAGATGGTCCAAAAGATGCGAATCTCCCAAATGCGTCACGAACAACTGAGGTGCTCAAGCTGACCCAAGCATAATGTCAAAGAAACAATACACTCGAGTCAGGACTAATAGTCTTACATAAGTGAATCAGCACAAATGACATGTTCATAAAAATGTACAGTAACTTAAAGGATGTTGGGATTTCCATCCTCTAAGGATCCGTGAAACTAATACATATAATAGTACGTTATTATGGTAATGTCTATTCAGTAAAGTATAAGTAATAAAAATAGAGTAAGCGGGATTACATTTTTACCTTTACACCATTTATAATACCGTATTCTATACAGTACCGTAAACCCAACCTAACACGGATGGCATCAGAGGGCACTCCATAGGTACGATACAAATCAAAATCGTATGGGGCTCGCTTTGGGTAAATAACATGGCACTCGAGGCAATACCAGGGTAGGATTCTACCAATTGCACTCCCGGACCGGTGGTAACGCATAGCAGCCACTACCGCCCACCTCGGAACACATTCCCAAATCAAAAGGGGTACCCCAAATCATAACATAGTCATAGAAATGGTATCGAAGAAACTTGTTCGGTCATAGGTGCTACCTCAATTAGTCACGGTATAGCTCCTGTTTTAGTCATTTAATTATGACCCAAAAGTCAAGGCCATATCGTTATCATTCACCATCTTCAATCCAGAAATCGCCCCAAGTCATCATGCTTCGTTCTGGATACGTCACCATGTATACAGTTGTTAAAGTGGTATCAGCACTGTCAAAGAGTATGCCACTTACCGACTCCGGTCTCTTTAACAACCAACGCTTACATTTTCACACCGTGGCCATCGGTTTAAAATCATATTCAAGTATCGCCAAACACGTTATTCAAGTATCTCCAAAACCCGTTTACTTAAATCAATTCCCATTTGTTGAATTAAGATTTCAAAAATCCACATTCACAAATTTGTCAATCATTTAGGTTCGGAGTTCTCTCTTCCAAAGAATGTCATTATACTTGAAATCCTACATTTGAACCTTCAAAATTCACGAGATTGGATTGGACAAAGCTTTTGTTTTAATAATAATAATAATAATAATAAATATATATTTAAATAATTAAGTTGAAATAATAATAATAATAAGTATATATTTAAATAATTAAGTTGATATATATATATATATTAAGTGGAAAAAATGTATACATACACACACACACACACACACATATATATATATATATATATATATATATATATATAGACGAAAACTATTATAAATCGATATAGTTGAAGAAATCAAATTATTTATAAGGAAAGATTTTACAAAAATCAAGTAAGGTGGAAAAATAATCTTTAGGAAATTCTGGCTTTATTAAATAATATTAGTCCAGTTCCAATCTCAATCCCTGTGCCGTCACTATTCCCATATTTAAACCAAATTTTCTTTTATTTGATTCAATTCAATATTCTCATTGACAAACGATCTCCCTGAAACTATTTAACTTTCATTGAACATATCCTTCTTCATTGATAAATTTCCAAACACTTCATCGTTAGTTGAAAATAAAATGATGAAGTGTTAAATCCCAAATCGTTAATAAAACTCATATGATCATTCTCAAACTTATTTACGTGCAAATTGAATCCTATAAAACACAAGTTGAATTTGAAACAATTTTCTTTAAATATTCTTATGCTATATGAAAATTACGTTAAAAATCCATTACCCAAAAATCGACATAATGTTTTAAATAACTTTATTGACCACGGTGTCCATATATTATTTTCTAACCTATGGTCAAGTGGTACGGATATTTATCATTTCAATCCATTCTTAAAAATATTTGAATCACTGGTGTGTATCATTTCAACCCGTATCCCAAACCGATTCGAATATGCATGGGTTCGGGTATTTATCATTTCAACCCGTGATGTTTTTTTTCTCTAAACTAGGGACTTGCATGGTGAGAATAATAACATAACATATCATACAAACATTCATAGTGTCATGTAAGAACGCTGCGCGTGTAGCATGTGCACAACCATTAAAAAAACAAATCTAGAGCACCCTAACATTTCAATCAACATCTCAAGTTTCTAATTCACTTAATAATAAATTAGTCGTGCATGAGAAAACTCACCTTTCGTTGCAAAAGCGAGAAGACACGTTATGAGCAGGACGACGCTAACGGCTGCAAGGCGGAACTTCGTTACCTAAAACAAAGGCACGATCTTTATTTAGAATGGCGGATCAATTTTCATGTGACGCTTATGCAAAAGATTTCGGTTATACCGCTTTAGTTTACATGCGCTAAATTTCGTTTTTTTTTTTTTTTTTTTAGCAGAAAACAAATTTTTTTTTATATACAAAGTAATGCATGTAAACATACAAACAAGGTAACGCATGTACAAGGGGTACCCTTTTGTACCCAAAATGCATGCTGCATGTAGCATGCTTGAAACCACCGTATTCCCCCTTAATTTTGTTTATTGTACTGCTTGCGCATGCAAGTATTGGCAAATTAAGGTGCCAACGCATGCAATGGTCCATGTTTGGTTTTTTATTTTATTTTATTTTATTTTATAGTACTACTTGCGCATGCAAGTATTGGCAAATGCCAAACACATGCAAGTTTCTTTCTCTCTCTTTATTTATTTATTTATTTTTTCATGCGCATGCACTAAATTAAGGTGTCCAACTCAACAATGCTATTGTCCCAATAATTTAATCCATTTGAATCCACGCATGCATGTCCTACATGCTGAAATGGTCCATTTCAATTTTTTTTTAATAAAGACTTGCGCAGCCTTCTACAGGCAAAAAAAAAAAAAAAACCAAACCCGAAATGCTATCAAACCCAGTAGCAACACACAAGGATACATGCATGTATCTTATTAAGAGCAACAAGGAACAAGGACACTATGAAGATTCTTTGCTCATAATAGAAAGGTAAATCTTTATATATCTACATGCAGGTGTATTTCACTCATGAAGAAGTTTAAAAAAAATATGTAACACATATATTTTTATTTCTAATATACATGCATGCAGAGAAGGAAGGAGGGAAAAGAACTCACGTCGCTGGTTTAGCTCGCAGGAAGAGGAGCTGATGTTAGATGCAGGTGAGGTGCGGATTTCTTTCTCTTTTTTTTTCTTGGATTGGTTCGCTGAAGCAAGAAAGGAAGGTAGAATGACTGGTGGAAGAAGGAGGAACGAAAGAAATGAGAAGGCAGTATAAAGAAGGGAAAGTGTGGTGCGAAAGCTGAGAGGACTATTAAATAAATAACAAAAATGCGGATGGGTTTTTCTTCCCTGAAGGCAACGTGGCGCATTGTGCTGAGAAATACAGCACGTGTACATCTTGGCCAAAATATGCTACCATGTGTCCATTTGAATATAAATTTTATTTCCTTTTTTTTAATTTTTATTCAGATATTATTATTTGTCTTTTTTTTTTTTTTTGGTTGTGTTAGAGATTTATACTTATCTGCCAGGATACGAACGGTTAGCGAAACAACGTACAACGATGATATCCATTTAACGCGCGTTTTCAGCTTTGCGCGCTACCGATAAGCAACGCTGAATACTCAGACGCTAAAGATTTTGAAATTAAATAAAAAAAAAAAATTTCGAATTTTTTAATTGATAAATTCATTTTTAATTCTTTAAATTTCAAGATCGTTACAATAGCCAAAGATATATATATATATGTAGGTATTTATTTCATCTAGAATGCACACATTATTTTCAATCAATCTTTTAACAGAAATTAATAAATTTCATTAATAATATCACAAATTTTATTTAAAATCATTTTAATTTCAATAATTAAATTAAATTACATATACTTAAATAATCGAAATATACGGGATGTTACAATCTCCCTTACTTAAAACTTTTCATCCTCGAAAAGGAGAAGTTTGTAAAAAAAAAAATGCTTATGCACATAACAAAATATTCATAATTATGTGAATTTTACAAAGTTTGGAACAAAAAAATTATTGGTTTTTAAATTCGAAAATTCGTCCTTACATTATTAATTAAATTCATTTGTTATAAATCTATTTGTTAAATTCAAAGTCTTTAGTTCAAACACTTTTTTATTAAAGTTCAAGTTTTCTTATAGTCACAACTTAAATTATTTATAAAAAACTTAAATTTTGAAAATATGATTCTCGTGTTTGAAAATAACTTTTGAAATTAGAAATAAGTATTTTACTAAAAAATTAGAAGCTGTTATATTTCTTAAGACATTTAAAACTTTTCTTTCTTAATTTATTATGTTGAAGTTATATAAATTTAATTGCAAGTTATTGATTTGTTATTTAACATTTGAAAATACTTGATAACTAAAACTTTAACAAGTCTACTATCATTTTTACAGACATTAGGAATATACTGGCCAGGCGCATGACTAAAATCTCTAAGTACTAAATATACTTGTTTCAACTCCCACAAAAAATACTCAAAACATTATAAAATAGATATTGAAAATACGTTCCTCCATGGATCGCAGTTACTCGGCGGTTACACTACTATCCCAGCAGAATCGCTTGTAACCATAGGTATCACACCCCTCGAATTTCTCCATGGTTGTTGCCATAGATCGCAGTTACACGGCGGTTACGACCACTATCTCAATGGAACCGTGTAACAACCCCGGAAAATCAGAACCAGTTTAAAATTTTTAAATTGGCTATTTTAGTGGATTTTAAATATTTAAAATAAGTATTTTAAATAATAATGACGAAAAGTATGTTTGAATCGATGTTTAAAAATAAATATAATTATTTTTAATTATAAACAAGGCCTGAAATGGCGCGGCAGTTTCAAAAGTTGAATTCAAACTTTGACTGACTGTACCGGGTGCAAAATAAAATGGATTTTAGTGAAACCAAAAACATTTAAATCTGTTTATGAATATCTTTCTAACGAATCTGAAAAATCGATGTTTCGTAGCAGGAAACAAAAGTTATGGCCAAATGAATTTTCAGAAAGGTCGCTATAGAGAATATATAGCCCTTGAAAATAGACATTTTGCATACGACCTCAGAATTCGACAAAACCACTTTTGTTGGATCCGGGATGTCAAATTATTGCTAGGTTTCAAATCCCATAATTTTTGAAGTTAATATGTGAGTGTGGCGAAGAAAAATGTGTTTGGTTGATTTCAGTTAAATCGGATTGACCAGAAAATGGCCATTTTTCAAACGGTCTCAGAATTCGACGAAACTAGTTTTGTTGGGACCATATCGTCAAAACATAGCTAGATTTATTTTTCTGGAATTTTTAAAATCAGTACGTGGCCCTGACAGATTAAAATGTACGTTCAAATCAAATATTGAATGTTTTATACTTTAATTTGATGAAAAACCAACTAAAACAATCGAATGGGCCTACGAAACATATCCCATTGTGTTCGGAATAGGGGTATTTAGCTAGAGATGATAGCCGTCGGGTTTCGATTGGAGTTAGTATGTGAAAAGGGGTATTTTTGGGATTTTAAAAATATATAAATAAAAAAAATATTGGCCAATCCCCTTCATTCTCTCTCCCCGCCTACTTCTTTGAGACTCCCAGACCCGACGGTGGAAATCTTTTCTTTCTGCCCTCCTCTTTATCTCCTTCCACACACATCGAAACAGGGTGCTCCTTTGGAGAATTTTGTCGTGCTCTCCACCACCTTCTAATTCATCCTACCCTCGCCCCCTATCGTCCAGCCTACCTCGAGTTTCGCGCCGACGAACGCCGCGCCTTCAACTCGCCGTTGTGCCCTTGTCCCACCGTCGATCTCGACGTGGTTACTGGCGCCGGAAAGCTTGTTTCAAGCTCTTCGCTATGGCATAACCCGATCGTCTCCAGGCGCTTCGGATTTTGAGAAAAGTTCAGACCTAATTTTGAACAGATTAGAAAGGTAACGGGTTTGATTATTTTGAACTGATTTTAACACTCTAAAGCGTTGCAAACTTGTAAAAATCATATCTTTTTGCTATGTTATTGAAATTCAGTGAAACAAGAGACAGTTGACTCGTGCGAACGTCTTCTACATTCTAGAAGAGGCCAGATATTTTTCTGAGCCTTCTACAAATTTTGGTGGAGTGGAAACCAATGTGGGATTTCTGAATTATAAACGATATGGAAACGACGATGTATAAATTATATAGTTGATGTATGAGTTATATAAGCGTTGTACACCTCATGTATAAACGTTGTATAAGTTGTATGTTCGATGTATAAGTTATATATGCATTGTAAAAATTATATATGCGTTGAAATAATATTGAAATGAATTAAAGTGAATCGAAATATATTTATATACGAATATCTATCTATATATATATACTCACCTCGTCCACAGGCCATGGACGATATATATTGGTTGTGATATTGTTTGGATTATTGGTTGATGTGAAATTTGGTGAATATCATGAATGGTTGATTAGAAATGATTGATTGTGGTTGAAATCCCAATAGGATTAGTATATGGGAAAATTCGTCTGCGTACGAACTAGATTTGAAATCCCCATTGTCAAAAACCACGAGGTTTTAAGGTAGAGCGAGGAGCCATACTCGGGACGGTGTCGGTTTTAACTAACCTGCCGTTATGCTGCTGAAATTTTCTGAAATGTTTCTGTGTTTGATTTATTTTCATGTATTGAAATATATTCATGTGATGGATGAAACAAAATGATTTGAACGATAAAAATAACATTTTCATCGAATGATTAGAATAAATTGTTTTATGAAAAAAAATCACATTTTTACCTTATGTATGAACTATATAAAATAATTGCGTTTTGAAATAAATTGTTTTACAATAAAAATCACATTTTTATCATCTATATGAAGTATATAAAATAATCGTGTTTTGAAATAAATTGTTTTACAATAAAAATCACATTTTTACCTTAGGTATGAACTATATAAAATAATCATGTTTTGAAATAAATTGTTTGACAATAAAAATCACATTTTTATTATATATATAAATTGTTAAAAATAGTGGTGTGTAGAAATAAATATCTGTTGGATAAAAATATCATTTTTATCAAATATATGAAAAGAATATGGTTTTGAAATCAGAGAATGAATTATATTTTTATATATATATTTAAATATAATTAAAATAAATCGAATAACGAAGTTGTAGTTCATATTTTGAAACCGTGATTTCAAACGATTATTGTGGGAGATCCGACCATCGGATTTTCCCGAAACTGAAACCATTGGGTTCACTTTGGAAATATCTTTCCAACGACACCAACTTTGTAAAGATCCAACGGTTGGATTGTCTGGAATATTTAATTCAAATCTGAAGAAAAACAATGCCAGAATCGATTATATATATATATATATATAAATATAATTAAAATAAATCGAATAACGATGCTGTAGTTCATATTTTGAAATCGTAACTTCAAACGATTGTACCGGGAGATCCGACCGTCGGATTTTCCCAAAACTGGAACCGTTGGATTCGTTTTGAAAAGATCTTTCTATTGGTATAAATTTTTTAAAGATCCAACGGTTGGATTTTTAGATATGTGTAAATCAAATCTGAAGAAAAAAAGCGCCATGGCCGCGTTATGGCCTGAAGCGTCGTTTGAATTAATTTACTATTTTTAAATAAATAAAAATAGCGATAAACCGGATAAAATATTATAAACGATATGGAAAGGAAATAAACTGAATTTATTCGGTTTATTGGATATTTGATGGTTGAATGTGTTTGGCGTGAAAATTACATTAAAGAACAGAATTATTGAAGTCGAATAATTTA
Organism: Allium sativum; assembly: GCA_030737875.1. Taxonomy (NCBI): domain Eukaryota; kingdom Viridiplantae; phylum Streptophyta; class Magnoliopsida; order Asparagales; family Amaryllidaceae; genus Allium; species Allium sativum. Next base: position 170,991,010 of record CM060923.1, read on the forward strand.
ACCATTGAAATGAATTGATTTGAAATTCTAAATATACGTGAATTATTTGAAAAGGCTGAGTTAATTCTCATTTCAAATAATTGATCGACGATTAAAAGTCGAAGATATGAAGACGGTGCAAGACCGATGATCTTCACGTCGAATGGAGGGGTGCTAGTAATGCTCATGATAGGAGTAGCTACCTTGGAGTGGCTGAAGTGGTAGCCATCCGGACGTACATGTTGATTGTACGGATGTGCGAGGAATAAAGATCCTCCGGTTTCGTTCAGACCCAGAACGGACTTGTAAATGGACGTGTGTTTGACGTTGTATGTCGACAACGTGGCATGCAGAGATGCTGTGATCAAAGCTTTTGTTGAAAAGAAGAGCTTTGTGGTTGATGATCAAAGCACGGTTTTGAATAGCTAGCTTGGTGTTTATCGTTGATTCGTGAGCCTCACACCCCGGTATGGACCAGAAACGGGAGAGGACTTCAGGGAGGACATGCGTTTCTTTCTAGCTAGGGTGGTGTCAGTGACCTACCAGCCCTGACATTTATATTACTTTCACCTGTGTGGTTGTTGGATTGCGAGGCGCCTCGGATATATCAGTGACTATGTGGAGCCAATGGAGTCATAGGACTCAGTTACGCCCCAAAGGGCGGGAAAACGCAGTGTCCAGTGTTTAAGTTTTGTCCACATCGAGTGGACCGGCCCTGATGATCCAAGGCTTACCTGTGCGCTTGCCTGAGGCTTGGGCTAGACAGTCTTGAAGCCGTAAGGTCGATCCCTTGCCTTGGTTCATGACGGAAATCCAATTTCCAAATACGTCATCGTGCGATTTTGATTGTATATATATATATGGCGACATGATATATGGTACCCATGCCGTCTATGATTGATAGTTATGATTGAAATTGTTTTTGAAACATATAAACACTAGCAATAATATCAAATGATTTTTTTTGCTTGTATCAAGCATATTTTGGCCATTATAAGGTAAAACTCCATCCTCCGGTTTGTGTTGCATTGTGTGATGGGAACTGAGTCTTATAATGGCTCCATTTTTATAAAAAGCATTGCGATGTTTAAATGATTTACTTGTTTTAAAGCACTGGCAATCCAATGGAGCAAACCTATTCCGCGTTAGCGGCGTGGTCCTGTGATTGGCCATATTGCAAAATAAGTTAAGTAGATTTCTCACACCAGTCCCGTAACTGACTCGTAGTTTGTTTCACTTGCAAACTCGGGTGCCCTTTTTTCTACATGGGCAGCCTTGTATTCAGGTTTTAGCAGGCTCTTTCTGGATAGCTGAAGTTGAAGATGGATTCTATCATTTATCTCTTTTTATGCTGTTCAGCTCCTGTTGTACGTATTATGTTTTGTTTTCTGCTGTAGACATTTATGTATAGCTGAACTATATTTTGTACTATGCATGATCCTGTATAATGTGTAACTTTGATGATTATATTTATCCAGTATATTCTGTTGTACATTATCTGGTGTATTTATTTATTTCTATTCTGCTGTTATCTGTTTATGTGTTATATTCCAAAGATTACCCTAGCCACCGTCGTACGGGGGTTTGGGTCGTCACAAACGTGGTATCAGAGCTTTGGTTAATCTTAGATCAGGAATATAACATAATAACGAACTTGTCAGAAATAAAACCAGTAGTGTTCTATGACGGATCACTCATTTCAAATAGGATCAGTAATATCCTAGAATGAGTGTAGCAGAATGAAATACACCTCAATAGACACATTTACATTCAAGTATATGTCTTTATGTTTTAAAAATACCTTTTCTGTTGACCTGACACTTTGTCTGCTATTTGCAGACATAGAAAATGAGTGGCAGAAGCAGAAGAAATAATCCTATAGTTCAGCAAATTAATGAGCCAGTTGTGCTCCTTCAGCCAGAATCAGATATAGAAGCTCTATTTAAGAAATATAGATATCTGGGTGGAGTACCCTTCTTGGGCGAAGAATCTATTATTAAAACACAAGCTTGGATTCGTTCTGCTGAGAAAATCTTTGAAGTTTTAAAGCTGAGAGATGATCAGAAGAATTCAAAGGGGCGAAGTCTCCTATTTCCAGGTGGATAGCGCAGGAGTTCTGAGATTGAAAGGTAGAATTTGTGTTCCCGACAATCTTGAGCTCAAAAGAGAAGTAATGGACGAGAGCCACAAGTCCAAACTGAGTATCTACCCAGGGGTTAGAAAAATGTATAATGACCTCAAGCGAACTTTCTCGTGGAAGGCAATGAAAAGAGATATCTATATATATGTAAGCCGGTGTTCCACCTGTCAGCAACTCAAAAGCGATCAGCAGAAACTCGCTGGATTGTTGCAACCTTTAGAAATTCCAGGTGGAAAGTGGGAACAGATTTCTATGGACTTCATAGATGGTTTGCCCAGAACCAGGAAAGAAATGACAGTATTTGGGTGATCGTAGATCGTTTCACGAAGACCGCCCATTTCATACCTGTCAGATAGAACAGAACTGCTTAGAGTCTGGCGCAGATTTATTTCAAGGAAAAAGTTAGACTGCATGGAGTTCCCATGAGCATCGTTAGTGATCGTGACTCGATTTTTGCTAGTAAATTCTGGGAAGCATTCCAGGTAGAATTGGGAATGAAACTGAATTTGGGCACCGCATATCATCCTCAAACAGATGGTCAAACTAAGAGGGTGAATCGTATTCTTGAAGTTCTGTTGCAGGATTGTATTATTGATTTTGGCAGGTCATGGGAAGACCATTTGCATTTGGCTGAATTCTCATATAACAACAGTTACCAGGCGAGCCTGGAAATGTCTCCATTCGAAGTATTGCATGGTAGACCGTGTCGATCCCCTGCTTATTGGGTAGAACCTGGTAATAGACTCGTATTGGGGCCAGATATGATTTGCGCTGCTGCAGATAAAGTCGATTTTGTTAAGAAACGATTACTAGCCACTCAAAGCCGACAGAAGAGCTATGCAGATAAGAGAAGAAGAGATATATCATTTGTTGTTGGCGACTATGTGTATTTGATGGTATCTCCGATGAGAGGAGTAATCCAATTCGGTAAGACAAGGAAATTGGCGTCCAAATTCATTGGTCCATTCCCTATTCTAGAACGGATTGGAACTCTCGCTTATAAGGTTTAGTTACCTGATTGATTGTCTGGAGTACATAATGTGTTTCACGTATTTCAACTTCGGAAGCGTGTTCATGATCCCGAGTTGATCGTGGAAGAAGCAGCGCAATGGGATATAGAAATTACTCCAGAATTGGCTGTGAGAAGAGAGCCGATCAAGATTATTGGCAAAGAAACCAAAGAGCTGAGGAACAAGAAGGTTCACTTAGTCAAAGTGCAATGGAGTGGAGATCCGCGAGATTGTACTTGGGAAACTGAGGAAAGCATTAAGAAAGTCTATCCTAAGTGTAGGGTGGATATCTTTGATTGACTCTAGTGCAAGGTACCTTTACCATATTCTGCAATTTCCATTATGATTCTCTACTTTGTCGTTGTTTTCTTTTCATGGATATAAATTTTTAGTCATATAGTCTGAATGATTTTATAAGAGTATATGAATTAATTAGTATATTTGTGAAAAGTTAAAAATAAATTGGTTGATGTTTGTGTTGTGTGATTGTAGATTTGATTAATTAAATTATTAGAAGGATAATTAATTTAATCAATAAGAGAATGAATGGTAGAATTTATTCGATTAAATCACACATTTAACTGATTAGAGAATAAATAGAAATATATACATGTGCATTATATATGCTTGAACAGGTAAATGGATTAGCTGTTGAGTAAAGAATTTGTTTGTGTGCCCGACAAATAGGTAAACCTTAATGAGTAGGATGCGCAATTTTATTATTATATCAACTCCTGTGAATGCCATTAGATGCGGAGTGATGGTTATTCTGTGTGTAATTAATAAACGTCGCCATAGGATAGTAACAATTAATTTTGAACTACACTACATGGCATACTTCTTGAAGATGACATACTTCATCATATACCACATAAGCATTTGGAGCTTCTGTGATGAGTTTGAAGATTTACCATACGAGCGAGAGGCTTGTGTGGCGATGACTATATTTTACAGGTTGAACTGATGACTGATATGGACCATATAAAATGTAACGATAAATTGCCAGATTAATAAAAAAACCCACACGGGTCTGGAGATGATAATAAACACGTCTCTCTAGTCTTTTAAGGCACAAAAACTATTTATGGGGTGACGAGAATTTATTCTCTGGAGTTACTATCTATACACACTCCCCCGTGGACACTAGAATATATCACTGTAAATATGTGTATGCTTGGGGTACCTAATACGGCCTAATAAATTTCCAAACCCTTCCCCGTACAAAGGAGGTTATGGCGGAATTTTTCGAAAATTTAGGGTGTTAGCCAAATTTTTGAAGAATTTGAAAATTCTTATAAACTGAAAAGTTGAAGAATGAAAGTTGAGTTGGTTAATTAAACAACTTTCGACTTCGTTCCTTTTCGGGGACGAAAATTTTAAGTGGGAGAGATTGTAACAACCCGGAAAATCAGAACCAATTTTAAAATTTTAAATTGGCTATTTTAGTGGATTTTAAATAATTAAAATAAGTATTTTAAATAATAATGACGAAAAGTATGTTTGAATCGATGTTTGAAAATAAATATAATTATTTTTAATTATAAAAAGGCCTGAAATTGCGCGGCAGTTTCAAAAGTTGAATTCAGATTTTGACTAACTGTACCGGGTGCAAAATAAAACGGATTTTAGTGAAACCAAAAACATTTAAATCTGTTTATGAATATCTTTCTAACGAATCTGAAAAATCGAAGTTTCATGGCGGGAATCAAAAGTTATGGCCAAATGAATTTTCAGAAAGGTCTCTATAGAGAATATATAGCCCTTGAAAATAGACATTTTGCATACGACCTCAGAATTCGACGAAACCACTTTTGTTGGATCCGGGATGTCAAATTATTGCTAGGTTTCAAATCCCATAATTTTTGAAGTTAATATGTGAGTGTGGCGAAGGAAAATGTGTTTGGTTGATTTTAGTTAAATCGGATCGACCAGAAAATGGCCATTTTTCAAACGATCTCAGAATTCAACGAAACTAGTTTTGTTGGGACCGTATCGTCAAAATATAGCTAGATTTATTTTTCTGGAATTTTTAGAATTAGTATGTGGCCCCGGCAGATTAAATTGTATGTTCAAATCAAATATTGAATGTTTTATACTTTAATTTGAATAAAAACTGACTGAAACCGTAGAATGGTCCTACGAAACATATCCCATATTGTTCGGAATGTGGGTATTTAGCTAGAGACGATAGTCGTTGGGTTTGGATTGGAGTTAGTATGTGAAGAGGGGTATTTTGGGATTTTAAAAATATATAAATAAAAAAATATTGGCCAATCCCCTTCATTCTCTCTCCCCGCCTTCTTCTCCGAGACTCCCAGACCCGACGGCGGAAATCGTTCCTTTCTTCCCTCCTCTTTATCTCCCTCCACACGCATCGAAACAGGATGCTCCTTTGGAGAATTTTGTCGTGCTCTCCACCACCTTCAAATCCATCCTAGCCTCGCCCCCTATAGTCCAGCCTACCTAGAGTTTCGCATCGACGAACGCCGCGCCTTCAACTCGCCGTCATGCCCTGGTCCCACCGTCGATCTCGATGTGGTTACTGGCGCCGGAAAGCTTGTTTCAAGCTCTTCGCTGTGGCATAACCCGATCGTCTCCAGGCACTTCGGATTTCGAGAAAAGTTCAGATCAAATTTTGAAAAGATTAGAAAGGTAATGGGTTTGATTATTTTGAACTGATTTTAACACTCTAAAGCGTTGAATACTTGTAAAAATCATATCTTTTTGCTATGTTATCGAAATTCAGTGAAACAAGAGACAGTGGACTCGTGCGGACGTCTTCTACATTCTAGAAGAGACCGGATATTTTTCTGAGCCTTCTACAAATTTTGGTGGAGTGGAACCCAATGTGAGATTTTTGAATTATAAACGATATGGAAACAACGATGTACAAATTATATAGTCGATTTATGAGTTATATAAGCGTTGTACACCTCATGTATAAGCGTTGTATAAGTTGTATGTTCGATGTATAAGTTATATATGCATTGTAAAAATTATATATGCGTTGAAATGATATTGAAATGAATTGAAGTGAATCGAAATATATTTATATACAAATATATATATATATATACACTCCCCTCGTCCAAATGCCATGGACGATATATATTGGTTGTGATATTGTTTGGATTATTGGTTGATGTGAAATTTGGTGAATATCATGAATGATTGATTGGAAATGATTGATTGTGGTTGAAATCCTAATAGGATTAGTATATGGGAGAATTTATCTGCGTACGAACTAGATTTGAAATCCCCATTGTCAAAAACCGCGAGGTTTTTAGGTAGAGCGAGGAGTAGTACTCGGGACGGTGCCGGTTTTAACTACCCTGCCGTTATGCTGCCGAAATTTTCTGAAATGTTTCTGTGTTTGATTTATTTTCATGTATTGAAATATATTCATATGATGGATGAAACAAAATGATTTGAACGATAAAAATAACATTTTTATCGAATGATTAGAATAAATTTTTTTACGTTAAAAATCACATTTTTACCTTATGTATGAACTATATAAAATAATCGTGTTTTGAAATAAATTGTTTTACAATAAAAATCACATTTTTATCATCTATATGAAGTATATAAAATAATCGTGTTTTGAAATAAATTGTTTTACAACAAAAATCACATTTTTACCTTATGTATGAACTATATAAAATAATCGTGTTTTGAAATAAATTGTTTGACAATAAAAATCACATTTTCATTATATATATATAAATTGTTAAAAATAGTGATGTGTAGAAATAAATATCTGTTAGATAAAAATATCATTTTTATCAAATATATGAAAAGAGTATGGTTTTGAAATCAGAGAATGAATTATATATATAAATATAATTAAAATAAATCGAATAACGAAGCTACAGTTCGTATTTTGAAACCGTGATTTCAAACGATTATTGCGGGAGATCCGACCATCGGATTTTCCTGAAACTGAAACCGTTGGGTTCGCTTTGGAAATATCTTTCCAACGACACCAACTTTGTAAAGATCCAACGGTTGGATTGTCTGGAATGTTTAATTCAAATCTTAAGAAAAACAGCGCTAGAATCGATTATATATATATAAATAATTAAAATAAATCGAATAACGACGCTGCAGTTCATATTTTGAAATCGTAACTTCAAACGATTGTACCGGGAGATCCGACTATCGGATTTTCCACAAAATTGGAACCGTTGGATTCATTTTGAAAAGATCTTTCTAATGGTATAAAATTTGTAAAGATCCAATAGTTGGATTTTCAGATATGTGTAAATCAAATATGAAGAAAAACAGTGCCATGGCCGCGTTATGGCCTGAAGCGTCGTTTGAATGAATTGGCTATTTTTAAATAAATAAAAATAGCGATAAACCATGATAAAATATTATAAACGATATGGAAAGGAAATAAACTGAATTTATTCGGTTTATTGGATATTTGATGGTTGCATGTGTTTGGCGTGAAAATTACATTAAAGAACAGAATTATTGAAGTCGAGTAATATTACCATTGAAATGAATTGATTTGAAATTCTAAATATACGTGAATTATTTGAAAAGGCCAAGTTAATTTTCATTTCAAATAGTTGATCGACGATTAAAAGTCGAAGATATGAAGACGGTGCAAGACCGATGATCTTCACGTCGAATGAAGGGGTGCTACTAATGCTCATGATAGGAGTAGCTACCTTGAAGGGGCTGAAGTGGTAGCCGTCCGGACGTACATGTTGATTGTACGGATATGCGAGGAATAAAGATCCTCCGAATTCATTCAGACCCAGAACAGACTTGTAAATGGACGTGTGTCTGACGTTGTATATTGACAACGTGGCATGCAGAGATGCTGTGATCAAAGCTTTTGTTGAAAAGCATAGCTTTGTGGTTGATGATCAAAGCACGGTTTTGAATAGCTAGCTTTGTGTTTATCGTTGATTCGCGAGCCTCACACCCCGGTATGGACCATAAACGGGAGAGGACTTCAGGGAGGACATGCATTTCTTTCTAGCTAGGGTGGTGTCAGTGACCTACCAGCCCTGACATTTATAATACTTTCACCTGTGTGGTTGTTGGATTGCGAGGCGCCTCGGAAATATCGGTGACTATGTGGAGCCGATGGAGTCATAGGACTCAGTTACGCCCCAAAGTTCGGGGAAACGAAGTGTCCAGGGTTTAAGTTTAATCCACATCGAGTGGACCAGCCCTGACGATCCAAGGCTTACCTGCACGCTTGCCTAAGGCACGAGCTAGATAGTCTCGAAGCGGTAAGGACGATCCCTTGCCTTGTTTCATGACGGAAATCCAATTTCCAAGTACGACATCGTGCGATTTTGATTGTATGTATGTATATATATATATATATATATATATATATATAAACGGCGACATGATATATGGTACCCATGCCATCTATGATTGATAGTTATGAATAAAATTGTTTCTGAAACATATAAACTCTAGAAATAATATCAAATGATTTGTTTTGCTCGTATCAAGCATATTTTGGCCATTATAAGGTAAAACTCTATACTCCGGTTTGTGTTGCATTGTGTGATGGGAACTGAGTCTTATAATGGCTCCATTTTTATAAAAAGAATTGCGATGTTTAAATGATTTACTTGTTTTAAAGCACTGACAATCCAATGGAGTAAACCCGTTCCGCGTTAGCGGCGTAGCCTTGTGATTGGCCATATTATAAAATAAGTTAATTAGATTTCTCATACCAGTCTCATGACTGACTCGTAGTTTTTTTCACTTGCAAACTCGGGTGCCCCTTTTTCTACATGGGAAACCTTGTATTCAGGTTTTAGCAGGCTCTTTCTGGATAGCTGGAGCTGAAGATGGATTCTATCATTTATCTCTTTTTATGCTGTTCAGCTCCTGTTGTACATATTATGTTTTGTTTTCCGCTGTAGACATTTTTGAATAGCTAAACTGTATTTTGTACTAAGTATGATCCTGTATACTATGTAACTCTGATGATTATATTTATCTAGTATATTCTGTTGTACATTATCTAGTGTATTTATTTATTTCTGTTATGCTGTTATCTGTTTATGTGTTATATTCAAAAGATTGCCCTTGCCACCGTCGTACGGGGGTTTGGGTCGTCACAAACGTGGTATCAGAGCTTTGGTTAATCTTAGCTCAGGAATATAACATAATAACGAACTCGTCAGAAATAGAACCAGTAGTGTTCTATTACAGATCACTCATTTCAGATAGGATCAGTAATATCCTAGAATGAGTGTAGCAGAATGAAATACACCTCGGTAGACACATTTACATTCAAGTATATGTCTCTATATTTTAAAAATACCTTTTCTGTTGACCTGACACTTTTTCTTCTATTTGCAGACATAGAAAATGAGTGGCAGAAGCAGAAGAAATAATCCTATAGTTCAGCAAATTAATGAGCCAGTTGTGCTCCTTCAGCCAGAATCAGATATAGAAGCTCTATTTAAGAAATATAGAAATCTGGGTGGAGTACCCTTCTTGGGCGAAGAATCTATTATTAAAACACAAGCTTGGATTCATTCTGCTGAGAAAATCTTTGATGGTTTAAAGCTGAGAGATGATCAAAAGAATTCAAAGGGACGAAGTCTCCAGTTTCCAGGTGGATAGCGCAGTAGTTCTGAGATTGAAAGGTAGAATTTGTGTTCCCGACAATCTTGAGCTCAAAAGAGAAGTAATGGACGAGAGCCACAAGTCCAAACTGAGTATCCACCCAGGGGTTAGTAAAATGCATAATGACCTCAAGCGAACTTTTTGGTGGAAGGCGATAAAAAGAGATATCTCTATATATGTAAGCCGGTGTTCCACCTATTAGCAAGTCAAAAGCGATCAGCAGAAACTCACTGGATTGTTGCAACCTTTAGAAATTACAGGTGGAAAGTGGGAACAGATTTCTATGGACTTCATAGATGGTTTGCCTAGAACTAGGAAAGGAAATGACAGTATTTGGGTGATCGTAGATCATTTCATGAAGACCGCCCATTTCATACCTGTCAGATCGAACAGAACTGCTCAGAGTCTGGCGCAGATTTATTTCAAGGAAAAAGTTAGACTGCATGGAGTTCCCATGAGCATCGTTAGTGATCATGACCCGATTTTTGCTAGTAAATTCTGGGAAGCATTCCAGGTAGAATTGGGAACGAAACTTAATTTGAGCACCGCATATCATCCTCAAGCAGATGGTCAAACTGAGAGGGTGAATCGTATTCTTGAAGATCTATTGCGGGATTGCATTATTGATTTTGGCAGGTCATGGGAAGACCAATTGCATTTGGCCAAATTCTCATATAACAACAGCTACCAGGCGAGCCTGCAAATGTCTCCATTCGAAGTATTGTATGGTAGACCGTGCCGATCCCCTGCTTGTTGGGTAGAACCTGGTAATAGACTTGTATTGGGGCCAGATATGATTCGCGATGCTGTAAATAAAGTCGATGAGAGGAGTAATCCAATTCGGTAAGACAGGGAAATTGGCACCCAAATTCATTGGTCCGTTCCCTATTCTAGAACGGATTGGAACTCTCGCTTATAAGGTTCAGTTACCTGATTGGTTGCCTGGAGTACATAATGAGTTTCACGTATCTCAACTTCGGAATCATGTTCATGATCCCGAATTGATCGTGGAAGAAGCAGCGCAATGGGATGTAGAAATTACTCCAGAATTGGCTGTGAGAAGAGAGCCGATCAAGATTATTGGCAAAAAAACCAAAGAGCTGAGGAACAAGATGGTTCACTTAGTCAAAGTGCAATGGAGTGGAGATCCGCGAGATTGTACTTGGGAAACTGAGGAAAGCATTAAGAAAGTCTATCATAAGTGCAGGGTGGATATCTTTGATTGACTCTGGTGCAAGGTACCTTTACCATATTTTGCAATTTCCATTATGATTCTCTACTTTGTCGTTGTTTTCTTTTCATGGATGTAAAATTTTAATCATATAGTCTAAATGATTTTATAAGAGTATATGAATTAATTAGTATATTTGTGAAAAGTTAAAAATAAATTGGTTGATGTTTGTGTTGTGTGATTGTGGATTTGATTAATTAAATTATTAGAAGGATAATTAATTTAATCAATAAGAGAATGAATGGTAGAATTTATTCGATTAAATCACACATTTAACTGATTAGAGAATAGATAAAAATATATACATGTGCATTATATATGTTTGAACAGGTAAATGGGTTAGCTGTTGAGTAAAGAATTTATTTGTGCGCCCGACAAATAGGTAAACCTTAATGAGTTGGATGCACAATTTTATTATTATATCAACTCCTGTGAATGCCATTGGATGCGGAGTGCTTGTTATTCAGTGTGTAATTAATAAACGTCGCCATAAGATAGTAACAATTAATTTTGAACTACACTACATGGCATACTTCTTGAAGATGGCATACTTCATCATCTACCACATAAGCATTTGGAGCTTGTGTGACGAGGTTGAAGATTTACCATACGAGCGAGAGGCTTGTATGGCGATGATTATATTTTACAGGTTGAACTGATGACTGATATGGACCAAATAAAATGTAACGATAAATTGCCAGATTAATAAAAACCCCACACGGGTCTGGAGATGATAATGAACACGTCTCTCTAGTCTTTTAAGGCACAAAAACTATTTATGGGGTGACGAGAATTTATTCTCTGGAGTTATTATCTATACACACTCCCCCGTGGACACTAGAATATATCACTATAAATATGTGTATGCTTGGGTATCTAATACGGCCCAATAAATTTCCAAACCCCTCCCCGTACAAAGGAGGTTATGGCGAAATTTTTCAAAAATTTAGGGTACTAGCCAAATTTTTGAAGAATTTGAAAATTCTTAGAAACTGAAAAGTTGAAGAATGAAAGCCAGAATGAAAGTTGAGTTGGTTAATTAAACAACTTTCGACTTCGTTCCTTTTCGGGGACGAAAAGTTTTAAGTGGGGGAGATTGTAACAACCCGGAAAATTAGAACTAGTTTAAAAATTTTAAATTGGCTATTCTAGTGGATTTTTAATATTTAAAATAAGTATTTTAAATAATAACGACGAAAAGTATGTTTGAATCGATGTTTGAAAATAAATATAATTATTTTTAATTATAAACAAGGCCTGAAATGGCGCGACAGTTTCAAAAGTTGAATTCAAACTTTGACTGACTGTACCGGGTGCAAAATAAAATGAATTTTAGTGAAACCAATAACATTTAATTATGTTTATGAATATCTTTCTAACGAATCTGAAAAATCGAAGTTTCATAGAGGGAATCAAAAGTTATGACCAAATGAATTTTCAGAAAGGTCGCTATAGAGAATATATAGCCCTTGAAAATAGACATTTTGCATACGACCTCAAAATTCGACGAAACCACTTTTGTTGGATCCGGGATGTCAAATTATTACTAGGTTTCCAATCCCATTATTTTTGAAGTTAATATGTGAGCGTGGCGAAGGAAAATGTGTTTGGTTGATTTCAATTAAATCGGATCGACCAAAAAATGGCCATTTTTCAAACGGTCTCAGAATTCGAAGAAACTACTTTTGTTGGGACCGTATCGTCAAAACATAGCTAGATTTATTTTTTGGAATTTTTAGAATCAGTATGTGGCCCTGGCAGATTAAAATGTACGTTCAAATCAAATATTGAATGTTTTATACTTTAATTTGAAGAAAAACAGACTGAAACAGTCGAATGGGCCTACGAAACATATCCCATTGTGTTCGGAATGGGGGTATTTAGCTAGAGACAATAGCTGTTGGGTTTGGATTGGAGTTAGTATGTGAAGAGGGGTATTTTTGGGATTTTAAAAATATATAAATAAAAAAATATTGGCCAATCCCCTTCATTCTCTCTCCCCGCCTTCTTCTCCGAGACTCCCAGACCCAACAGCGGAAATCGTTCCTTTCTTCCCTCCTCTTTATCTCCTTCCACATGCATCGAAACAGGGTGCTCCTTTGGAGTATTTTGTCGTGCTTTCCACCACCTTCAAATCCATCCTACCCTTGCCCCCTATCGTCCAGCCTACCTCGAGTTTCGCGCCGACGAACGCCGCGCCTTCAACTCGCCGCCGTGCCCTGGTCCCACCGTCGATCTCGACGTGGTTACTGGTGCCGGAAAGCTTGTTTCAAGCTCTTCGCTATGGCATAACCCGATCGTCTCCAGGCGCTTCGGATTTCGAGAAAAGTTCAGACCTAATTTTGAACAGATTAGAAAGGTAACGGGTTTGATTATTTTGAACTGATTTTAACACTCTAAAGCGTTGCAAACTTGTAAAAATCATATCTTTTTGCTATGTTATCGAAATTCAGTGAAACAAGAGACAGTGGACTCATGAGGACGTCTTCTACATTTTAGAAGAGACCGGATATTTTTCTGAGCCTTCTACAAATTTTGGTGGAGTGGAACCAAATGTGAGATTTTTGAATTATAAACAATATGGAAACGACGATGTATAAATTATATAGTCGATGTATGAGTTATATAAGCGTTGTACACCTCATGTATAAGCGTTGTATAAGTTGTATGTTCGATGTATAAGTTATATATGCGTTGTAAAAATTATATATGCGTTGAAATGATATTGAAATGAATTGAAGTGAATCGAAATATATTTTATGTACGAATATCTATATATATACTCCCCTCATCCACAGACCATGGACGATATATATTGGTTGTGATATTGTTTGGATTATTGGTTGATGTGAAATTTGGTGAATATCATGAATGGTTGATTGGAAATGATTGATTGTGGTTGAAATCCCAACATGATTAGTATATAGGAAAATTCGTCTACGTACGAACTAGATTTGAAATCCCCATTGTCAAAAATCGCGAGGTTTTAAGGTAGAGCGAGGAGCCGTACTCGGGACGGTGCCGGTTTTAACTACCCTGCCGTTATGCTGTCGAAATTTTCTGAAATGTTTCCGTGTTTGATTTATTTTCATGTATTGAATTATATTCATGTGATTGATGAAAAAAAATGATTTGAACGATAAAAATAACATTTTTATCGAATGATTAGAATAAATTGTTTTACGATAAAAATCACATTTTTACCTTATGTATGAACTATATAAAATAATCGTGTTTTGAAATAAATTGTTTTACAATAAAAATCACATTTTTATCATCTGAATGAAGTATATAAAATAATCGTGTTTTGAAATAAATTGTTTTACAATAAAAATCATATTTTTACCTTATGTATGAACTATATAAAATAATCATGTTTTGAAATAAATTGTTTGATAATAAAAATCACATTTTTATTTTATATATAAATTGTTAAAAATATTGATGTGTAGAAATAAATATCTGTTGGATAAAAATATCATTTTTATCAAATATATTAAAAGAATATGGTTTTGAAATCAGAGAATGAATTATATTTATATATATATATATAAATATAATTAAAATAAATCGAATAAAGAAGCTGCAGTTCGTATTTTGAAACCGTGATTTCAAACGATTATTGCGGGAGATCCGACCATCGGATTTTCCCGAAACCAAAACCGTTGGGTTCGCTATGGAAATATATTTCCAATGACACCAACTTTATAAAGATCCAACGGTTGGATTGTTTGGAATGTTTAATTCAAATCCGAAGAAAAACAGCACCAAAATCGATTATATATATATATATATATATAATTAAAATAAATCGAATAACGATGCTGTAGTTCGTATTTTGAAATCGTAACTTCAAACGATTGTATCGGGAGATCCGACCGTCGGATTTTCCCAAAACTGGAATCGTTGGATTCATTTTGAAAAGATCTTTCTAATGGTATAAATTTGTAAAGATCCAACGGTTGAATTTTCAGATATGTGTAAATCAAATCTGAAGAAAAACAACGCCATGGCCGCGTTATGGCCTGAAGCGTCGTTTGAATGAATTGGTTATTTTTAAGTAAATAAAAATAGCGATAAACCGTGATAAAATATTATAAACGATATGGAAAGGAAATAAACTGAATTTATTCGGTTTATTGGATATTTGATGGTTGAATGTGTTTGGCGTGAAAATTACATTAAAGAACAGAATTATTGAAGTCGAATAATTTAACCATTGAAATGAATTGATTTGAAATTCTAAATATACGTGAATTATTTGAAAAGGCCGAGTTAATTCTCATTTCAAATAATTGATCGACGATTAAAAGTCGAAGATATGTAGACGGTGCAAGACCGATGATCTTCACGTCGAATGGAGGGGTGCTACTGATGCTCATGATAGGAGTAGCTACCTTGAAGGTGCTGAAGTGGTAGCCGTCCGGACATACATGTTGATTGTACGGATGTGCGAGGAATAAAGATCCTCCGGTTTCGTTCAAACCCAGAACGGACTTGTAAATGGACGTGTGTCTGACGTTGTATATTGACAATGTGGCATGCAGAGATGCTGTGATCAAAGCTTTTGTTGAAAAGCAGAGCTTTGTGGTTGATGATCAATGCACGGTTTTGAATAGCTAGCTTTGTGTTTATCGTTGATTTGCGAGCCTCACACCCCGGCATGGATCAGAAACGGGAGAGGACTTCAGGGAGAACATGTGTTTCTTTCTAGCCAGGGTGGTGTCAGTGACCTACCAGCCCTGACATTTATATTACTTTCACCTGTGTGATTGTTGGATTGCGAGGCGCTTCGGATATATTGGTGACTATGTGGAGCCGATGGAGTCATAGGACTCAGTTACGCCCTAAAGGGCGGGGAAACGCAGTGTCCAGGGTTTAAGTTTAATCCACATCGAGTGGACCGGCCTTGATGATCCAGGGCTTGCCTGAGGCTCGGGCTAGACAGTCTCAAAGCGGTAAGGACGATCCCTTGCCTTGGTTCATGACGGAAATCCTATTTCCAAATACGACATCGTGCGATTTTGATTGTATATATATATATATATATATATATATATATATATGGCGACATGATATATGGTACCCATGCCGTCTATGATTGATAGTAATGATTGAAATTGTTTTTGAAACATATAAACACTAGCAATAATATCAAATGATTTTTTTTGCTCGTATCAAGCATATTTTGGCCATTATAAGGTAAAACTCTATCCTCCGGTTTGTGTTGCATTGTGTGATGGGAATCGAGTCTTGTAATGGCTCCATTTTTATAAAAAGCGTTGCGATGTTTAAATGATTTACTTGTTTTAAAGCACTGCAATCCAATGGAGTAAACATGTTCCGCGTTAGCGGCGTGGTCCTGTGATTGGCCATATTGTAAAATAAGTTAAGTAGATTTCTCATACCAGTCCCATGACTGACTCGTAGTTTGTTTCACTTGAAAACTCAGGTGCCCCTTTTTCTACACGGGTAGCCTTGTATTCAGGTTTTAGCAGGCTCTTTCTGGATAGCTGGAGCTGAAGATGGATTCTATCATTTTTCTCTTTTTATGTTGTTCAGCTCCTGTTGTACATATTATTTTTTTGTTTTCCGCTATAGACAATTATGTATAGCTGAACTGTATTTTGTACTAAGTATGATCCTGTATACCGTGTAACTCTGATGATTATATTTATCCAGTATATTCTGTTGTACATTATCTGGTGCATTTATTTATTTCTATTCTGCTATTATCTGTTTATGTGTTATATTCCAAAGATTACCCTTGCCACCATCGTACGGGGGTTTGGGTCGTCACAAACCGCGTGTACTGTAGGCATCACGCCCCTCGAATGTAACGATACAGATTTCGCTCAGACCTAATCGATCGCTAAATCGACCAAGACCGTTCAAAAACCTGGTTATGTTAACTCTGGGCATACAACACATCAGAACAAATAACAGAAGACTTTTATAAACATCATAATAATGTTACATCGGAGTACAGAATATATCAGAGCATATCGAAATATAATACAACGGACGATTGATTTACAATAAATGTAATACAATATAGTAGAAACAAGTAAACTGTAACACCCCACCTCCGCCAGGGTGACTCTTGCAAGTACTTTGACTTTGGAGGGGCGTTTGAATCAGGTAAACATGCATAATGATATATCAAGGCAGAACAAGAACATATGTATATATGTAAACAGAGTAAATAACGTAGATAAAACAGCGGAAGAATTTCAAACCATTTCAAAATAAGTCTGGTACAACATAATGTTAACTTTCCAAATGAACAAGTCTAGATAAAACAACATCAACTGACAAACTGAAATACATAAATGCTATCTCCAAAATAAGTGAGAACCATAGCTAGCTTCATGTAGAAAGCGTACATGAGCTGAAATCCCACAAGCAAGCAATCCAAAATCCAAGCTAAGCTCCTGTATTCCCTCCCTGAGAACCTGGGGGGGGGGGGACGGAAGAAAAGAGGCGAAAGAAAACAGGTCAGTCAAAAAGACTGAGTAAGCCCTACTACAATCAATGTAAACTGATAAAGCTAACTGGTATGTGCAGCAGGGATGAACAAAAGGATAACAACATACTAGCATGATGATTAACTGACAAGGTAGATAAAGGTGTCATCGCATAATCAGGATTAAGGTTTTGCACCACATGTGTACTAGCAAACTAACATGACTTGAATAAACAAGTATTGATCCCCTTGGCCCAAGCTTTGGCCCAATAACATGAACTGACCCTCATACGAGGTCCAATAACATGAAGTGACCCTAACACGAGGTCCAACCCAAACGGTCTAGTCGATCGGCTCCCTAAGCCTAACTCGTCACGTGTTGGTGTCAATACGGCCCAAACATGATTGTAGTCGAACTGTGCCGGGTCCACCCTTCGGGTGTATCAAGCCCTAGGGTGTCAACCCCTGGACACCATGAACATGAGTGCACAGTCCCGATCTACTGGTACCCGTGCATGTTTTCTCCGGCTACGGACTATGTGCACGACCAGAGTCCGCCCGGAACTACACCGGCGTACCACCCTACCGTCATTTATTGGTCGCTTACCTCCAGTCCAGTAATCGTGCCCCCACCCTAGCCTAGTCCCTAGGGTCATGATGATACAAACTAGGGATTACTGCTGGAGTGGACCCCCATTGCTAGGATTTCTCTAGTGGGTTAAGTATGGTTTAACCCCTTTACTAATCATGGATTAACTTGGTTAAGTGTAACAATGAGTTCACGACTTAACCCCGATTAATCTACCAAGCCCAAATTGGTTAAGTATTAAATGGACCATGACTTAACCCTAATCATGAGGCATTAATTAATGCGCCTTAACCTCTCACATTAGACTTTGTTGTGGTTACTAGTTAAGCCGGGCGGGTCCGGGTAGCTTTACACCACAACTCGGTCTAACCTCGGGTCCAAGGTACAACATGACCAACTTCTCACATTGGGTCCTATTGTTTGTAGCAACTAGTTAAGCCGGTCGGTTCCGGGTAGCTTTACACTACAAACTCAACCCAACCTCGAGTTGGCCACACTTATCTTTTCTAAGTGTCATGTCCACCATGTTTCCAAAATATGTTACAAATTTTCAAGCAAATTGGGTAGACCTAACTTAATAGGTAAATTCCCAATGGGTAGACCTAACTTAATAGGTAAATTCCCAAGCTTATGTTTTTATGTCTTTTAAGTTTACCTAACCCCAAATGCAATCCCATCGCTTACATATCGCAATAGCGCATAAAGGATAGAAAGAGGGAACTTGGCATAATCCTGACATAAAAGTGTTGAAGCCACAAGTTCAACATGGTGGCATATGAAATGTACATATGTTCAAATACTTGCAATAGGCCTCAAAAAGCATGCATAACTTGCATATCATATGACAACTTGCATATCAAACTTGCATGGCATAACTTGCATATCATGTGGCAACTTGCATATCAAACTTGCATGGCATAACTTGCATATTATATGACAACTTGCATATCAAACTTGCATATCATGTGACAACTTGCATATCAAACTTGCATGGCATAACTTGCATATTATATGACAACTTGCATATCAAACTTGCATAGCATAACTTGCATATCATGTGACAACTTGCATATCAAACTTGCATAACACAACTTGCATATCATATGACAACTTACATATCAAACTTGCATAACCCAACTTGCATATCATACATTTAACTTTAAAGTTTAAGTATGAGAGTAGAATAGGGCTTACAATGTTTATGCGGACTCAAATGAGTATAGCAAATGTAAGAAAACCCTTATGCAACCAATTAAACCCCAAAAATGCAAGCAAAATGGATCAAAACTCTTTCTTTATGGTGCAAATGTAGAGACTTGACTTGAATGCAAGCTAATGATGGTCATACAAGTCTAAAAACACTTGTATGTATGGAAAATCTCATAAAACTTGTTTAGGAATTTTATGAAGAGAGTGGAGGCCATGAGAGGATTGATTTTGCCATAGTTTAGTTGCTAGAATGAATAATGATGATTTAGGGTAGGTTAGGGTCTTATTTATAGATTAGGCAAGTGATTTAGGCCATAGGATTAAACCCTAGTTCCAATCTCAGCCCTCAAAACCGAATCTGGCCCCCAAGCTCAACACAAAACCCAAACTGGTGCACCAGGCTAAACAGCCCGTCAGAGTCAAGTCGACAGCCCAGTCGACAGGGCTGTCGACTTGGTCTGACCAAGTTGACTCCCAAGTCGACAGGGCTGTCGACTTGGGGTGTTCTGGCGGGATTTTTCCCACCTGGCCCAAACTGGCCCAATTTTCCAAATTCAAGTTTGAATTTGAAATCTGTTTTTACTTTGGAATTTTCTGAAAACTTCGTTGGGCCTTAATCGGGTCATACGGACTCCGATTTTCGAAAACTCGGACTCTATTTCGGGTATTTTTCCGAGACGAACGCAATGGCATAGCCCGTTTCCCTTGATTCAGATTTTAGAATTAAATTCTGCCTCGATTTATGTTATAACAGGTTATGGAAAATACGGGTTGTTACATTCTCCCCTCCTTAAAGGATTTCGTCCCCGAAATCTTCAAGTTAGGAAGAACGTATCCTACCATCCAATCATCCATCTACTCAAAACATCATCCACGAGCAATCATTGTCCTTACAAGATTCTAAATGTTGTATGAACATATGCAAAGGTGTGTGTATATATCCTTATCTAATGCAAATATCATCAATGAAAATTATGTTAGTGAAATGAATCCATATGTATGCAATCCCTAACATAATGTATAACATCTATATGTGTGCACATAACATACATCCATATGCAACATCCATGTGATAACACAAAAATTTTCATCCATGAATAAGCATAAACACTCATGCATATGCAATATGAGGAGTGTGTGAGCCGATCTAGTGCCTACTCGTGTATAATGCATCCACGAGTAACCACTTGCAAACACTTGCGACCACTTGCAACCATCAAGCATAACATGTTTCAAACACATGTTTCATCCAAAGGGTTTCTACCTAAGGTTCTCATGACAAGATTAACACGATAAACTAGATAATTATGGATAGCAAAGAGAAAGATATGCTAACAAAGGAAAGAGATTGAGAGTGTACCCTCAAAAAGGAATGGATAAAGCCCACGCATCTTCTCCTCGGTTTCCCACGTTGCGTCTTCTTCGGCTTCACCCCATTGAACCTTCACCAATTTGACCTCTCGATTCCTTAGCTTCTTGGTCTCTGTCCCCAAGATACGAATCGGAGCCCTCCTCAAGGTAGCTTCTTTCTCCACTTCTACATCTTCCAGAACACTTGGCTCAACAACCTCTGCTGATTCATGTAAACATTCCCGGAGATGCG
Source organism: Allium sativum (assembly GCA_030737875.1). Lineage (NCBI taxonomy): Eukaryota > Viridiplantae > Streptophyta > Magnoliopsida > Asparagales > Amaryllidaceae > Allium > Allium sativum. The sequence goes on from CM060923.1 coordinate 171,011,852, forward strand.
AGACATGAAAAACATCGTGTACTCCGGCAAGCTTCTCGGGCAACTTCACTCTATAAGCCATCTGCCCGATCCTCTTTATAATAGGGAATGGTCCAACAAACCTTGGTGCTAACTTCCTAACGGCTCCAAATCGGACCACATTCCGCAAAGGAGAAACCTTCACGAAAACCATATCCCCAACATCAAACTCCAAATCAGTTCTTCGCTTATCAGCATAGGATTTCTGTCGGTCTTGGGCCGCTTTCATCCGTCTCCGAATCAACTCGATCTTCTCGGATGTATCTCTGATCATATCAGGCCCAAGTATAAGCTTATCTGTAGTCTCCCACCAACATGTAGGCGACTTGCACGGCCTCCCATATAAAGCTTCAAATGGTGCCATCCCTATGCTTGCCTGATAACTGTTATTATATGCAAACTCAACAAGAGGAAGATGGTCTTCCCAAGTACCACCAAAATCCAGAATACAAAGCCTCAACAGATCCTCGAGTACCCTATTCACCCTTTCGGTTTGACTGTCCGTCTGTGGGTGATAAGCAGTACTTAGATTCAACCTTGTGTCCATAGCTTCTTGCAAGCTATTCCAGAACTGACTTGTAAAGATTGGGTCACGGTCACTGACAATACTAGAAGGGACTCCATGAAGTCTCACAATCTCACGAAGATATACGGACGCTAGCCAAGATGCGGTCCTCTTGCTCTTCACCGGAATGAAATGAGCACTCTTCGTAAGTCTATCGACGATAACCCAAATGCTCGTATTCCCTTTCTTTGACCTTGGTAGCCCATCGATAAAATCCATGGAAATACTCTCCCACTTCCAAAGTGGAACGTCTAGAGGATGCAACAGCCCACCGGGCTTCTTTGACTCGGCCTTAACTTGCTGACAAACGATACATCTAGAGACAAACTCTGCCACATCCTTCTTCATCCCAGGCCAAAAGAAAATGCGCTTCATATCTTTATACATCTTATCTCCGCCCGGATGTATAGTCAACTTAGAGCGATGCGCTTCCTCTAGAAATTTTCTTACTAAATCTTCTACCCTTGGAACACATAACCTTCCGTCTCTTCTCAGCCAACCCTTGTCATCAATAGAATATCGAGCGAGATGACTAGACGCCTCTCCTCGAATCAGCTTATCCATAATCTCAACTATCTGAGGGTCTTCTCTCTGCGAAGCCCCAACTTGATCAAGAAGGGTAGGTCTGAGTTCCAGAGATGCTAAAGAACCGGTCATCGACTCAATCGCCAAAGAGAAATCAAAGGTTGCCACATACTCTAAATTCTTCATCTCAAAGAATAGAGGACTTAGGGTCAACCTTCTTCTACTCAATGCATCAGCTACCACATTCCCCTTGCCAGGGGTATAAGCTATCTCAAAATCATAGGACGCCAAGAATTCCATCCATCTTTGTTGCATCAGATTCAGATCCTTCTGAGAAAAGAGATACTTCAATGACTTGTGATCGGTATAAAGCTCAAATCTCTCTCCCAAAAGATAATGGCGCCAAGCCTTGAGTGCATATACTATTGCTGCCAACTCTAAGTCATGAGTGGGATAGTTCTTCTCATGCACTTTGAGTTGTCTACCGCCAAAGCATATCACTCTTCCTTCTTGCATCAAAACAGCTCCTATCCCCGTGCCACATGCATCAGTGTATACTGTAAATAACTTCCCTCCATCGGGCAAAGCTAGAACAGGTGCTGATGTGAGAGCTCTCTTGAGCTTCTGAAAAGCAAGCTCGCATTCTATGCTCCAAGCAAAAACTAAATTCTTCTTCGTCAATTTAGTGAGAGGAGCGGATATCTTCGCGAAGTCCTTGATGAACTTCCGGTAAAAACCCGCAAGACCTAGAAAACTTCTTACTTCGGTTGCATTCCTTGGAGTCTTCCAATCCTGAACTGCAACCACCTTAGCGGGATCTACCGCTAAGCCTTGCTTAGATACTATATGCCCAAGGAATCTAACTTCCCTTCTCCAAAAGTGACACTTGGAGAACTTGGCCTTCAACTGATGCGCTCTAAGCGTATCCATCACCTCCACGAGATGCCTTGCGTGCTCTTCCTCATCCTTAGAGAAGATCAGAATATCATCTACGAAGACCACGACAAACTTGTTCAAGAACTCCCGGAACACCCTACTCATCAAGTCCACGAAATATGCGGGTGCATTCGTCAAGCCAAACGGCATGACAAGCCATTCGAAGAATCCATCTGGAGTCCTGAACGCAGTCTTGTCTATACTATCCTCAGCTACCCTGAGCTGATGGAATCCAGTAGCAAGATCAAGCTGAGAGAAAACAGAAGCACTGACAAGCTGGTCAAAGAGATCATCAATCCTCGGTAACGGGTGTCTGTTCTTCTTAGTCAGCTTATTCAACTCTCGATAGTCAACTCAAAGTCGGAGAGAACCATCTGCCTTGGTAGCAAACACCACAGGCGCTCCCCATTCAGATATACTTCGTCTAATGAAGTTCTTCTCAAGCAACTCCTTCACTTGCTTACTTAGCTCCCGCCTTTCACGCGGAGCCATGTGCCGAACGGGCAAAGAAACCGGCTTTGCATTATCCACAAGATAAATGCGGAAATCAATCTCTCGCTTAGGGGGCAACCCCCTAACTTCATCGAAAACATCCGGATAATCTCGAACCACTCTCACAGACTGAAGAGTCTCCATTGACGAGTCGAGTGATTCAAGATAGCACAACATGACGGGACCTCTCGGATCACAAGAAATCTCTAGGGTGTTTCCGAGGCGAGTCACGAGCCTCACAACCCTATGCTCACAATCAAGAATGGCTCCATATCTGGACAGCCAATCCATGCCCAATATCAATCCGTATCCCCTGAAACCAAGAACATAAGCACTGCACAAGAACTCTACACTCAGTATAGAGATCCTCAAATCCCCACATATCATAGACAAATGGGCGGAACCCCCAATAGGATTTGAGACACAGACGGGATCATCTACCAAGCTAGTACTAAGGTGCAAACTATCAACAAGATCAGATGAGATAAAGCTATGCGATGCACCAGAATCAAACAAGGTACGAACTGGAAAATCAGAAATATATACAAGGCTCTCAACAGAAATGCTACCTCGATCGGGAACTGGAGCGGTATTGAGAGCATGAACTTGCCCTCCTGAAGGTCCAGCACGCTGAGTCTGACCCTGGCCTTGCCCTCGCTTCTTCGGGCAATCCTTACTGAAATGTCCAGTCTCACCGCAGAAAAAGCATTCACCATTCTTCCTTTTACTCTTCTTACAATCCTTGATAAGATGCCCAGCTGAACCGCAATAATGGCACTTCCCCTTGGTGTTCTTGCCCTTGTTGTTGTTTCCCTTGTTGCCCTGACTCTTGTTCTTGTTCTGATTGCCTTGACTGCTTTGACCACTTGGATTACCCTGATTTCCTTTTCCCTGGGAATCAGTCTTCTTGACTTGAGTATCATTTTTCTTGACATCTCCCTGAAGTAACGCCATATCAACCAAGCTCTCAAACGTGGCCCCATGGGGAATATGTGACATAGCCAATCCCTGCAATGGCTCATTTAATCCTCTAGCAAAACGAAGAGCCTTCTTTTGAGGGGTATTCACCATATCCAAGCCAAAACGAGCTAACTGATTGAACTTGTTCACATATTCTTTGACAGACATATCTCCTTGCTTCAAAGTTATGAACCTCTCCATTTGCAGACTCTCCTCTGTAGAAGATAGAAACTTAAGCATGAACCTTGCCCTGAAATCGGCCCAAGTCTCAACAGGCCTAGTACCATTGGTGACTTCCCACCAATAAGCGGCTTCATCCTTCATAAGCCAAACTGCCAACAAGACCTTCCTCTGATCGTCTAACCCAAAGATAGCAAACAAATCCTCGGTCTCTTTCAACCAATTCCTGGCCTCTACAAAAGTCTCAGTGCCTTGAAAGTTCTTTCCACCCATTGCTTTGAAATCTTTGCAAGTCTTTGCGAAGTCAGGTTGAGGATGATGAGGGGGAGGAGGGAGAGGAACCTCAGTGACAGGAGGAGGAACATTAGCGACAGGAGGAGGAACATTAGCCACCGGAGGAGGAGGAATATTAACTACTGGAGGAGGAGGAGGGACATCTGCGGGGCCGGCTTCGGTCGCCCTAGCCTCCAAAAGTCTCCTATACCAAACAGGTACGTGCACTCCCTCCGGAATAGCAAAGTTATCGGCCATACTGAAAAAGAAAAAGACAGATTCAGAATGGAGAAAAACGAAGGGATTTTGCTAATGGCTTTTTGGGGAATAGCCTTTAAAATAAACTAGACTTTTCTTTGGAAAATACTTTATACTTTGTTTTGAAAATAGTTTTCCAAAAGTTTTAAAAACCTTTTTGTTCCTTCTCGTAAACCATATGCTCTGATACCAAATTTGTAACACCCCACCTCCGCCAGGGTGACTCTTGCAAGTACTCTGACTTTGGAGGGGCGTTTGAATCAGGTAAACATGCATAATGATATATCAAGGCAGAACAAGAACATATGTATATATGTAAACAGAGTAAATAATGTAGATAAAACAGCGAAAGAATTTCAAACCATTTCAAAATAAGTCTGGTACAACATAATGTTAACTTTCCAAATGAACAAGTCTAGATAAAACAACATCAAATGACAAACTGAAATACATAAATGCTATCCCCAAAATAAGTGAGAACCATAGCTAGCTTCATGTAGAAAGCGTACATGAGCTGAAATCCCACAAGCAAGCAATCCAAAATCCAAGCTAAGCTCCTGTATTCCCTCCCTGAGAACCTGGGGAGGTGGGGGACGGAAGAAAAGAGGCGAAAGAAAACAGGTCAGTCAAAAAGACTGAGTAAGCCCTACTACAATCAATGTAAACTGATAAAGCTAACTGGTATGTGCAGCAGGGATGAACAAAAGGATAACAACATACTAGCATGATGATTAACTAACAAGGTAGATAAAGGTATCATCGCATAATCAGGATTAAGGTTTTGCACCACAGGTGTACTAGCAAACTAACATGACTTGAATAAACAAGTATTGATCCCCTTGGCCCAAGATTTGGCCCAATAACATGAAGTGACCCTCATACGAGGTCCAATAACATGAAGTGACCCTAACACGAGGTCCAACCCAAACGGCCTAGTCGATCGGCTCCCTAAGCCTCACTCGTCACGTGTTGGTGTCAATACAGCCCAAACATGATTGTAGTCGAACTGTGCCGGGTCCACCCTTCGGGTGTATCAAGCCCTAGGGTGTCAACCCCTGGACACCATGAACATGAGTGCACAGTCCCGATCTACTGGTACCCGTGCATGTTTTCTCCGGCTACGGACTATGTGCTCGACCAGAGTCCGCCCGGAACTACACCGGCGTACCACCCTACCGTCATTTATTGGTCGCTTACCTCCAGTCCAGTAATCTTGCCCCCACCCTAGCCTAGTCCCTAGGGTCATGATGATACAAACTAGGGATTACTGCTGGAGTGGACCCCCATTGCTAGGATTTCTCTAGTGGGTTAAGTATGGTTTAACCCCTTTACTAATCATGGATTAACTTGGTTAAGTGTAACGATGAGTTCACGACTTAACCCCGATTAATCTACCAAGCCCAAATTGGTTAAGTATTAAATGGACCATGACTTAACCCTAATCATGAGGCATTAATTAATTAATGCGCCTTAACCTCTCACATTGGACTTTGTTGTGGTTACTAGTTAAGCCGGTTGGGTCCGGGTAGCTTTACACCACAACTCGGTCTAACCTCGGGTCCAAGGTACAACATGACCAACTTCTCACATTGGGTCCTATTATTTGTAGCAACTAGTTAAGCCGGTCGGTTCCGGGTAGCTTTACACTACAAACTCAACCCAACCTCGAGTTGGCCACACTTATCTTTTCTAAGTGTCATGTCCACCATGTTTCCAAAACATGTTACAAATTTTCAAGCAAATTGGGTAGACCTAACTTAATAGGTAAATTCCCAATGGGTAGACCTAACTTAATAGGTAAATTCCCAAGCTTATGTTTTTATGTCTTTTAAGTTTACCCAACCCCAAACGCAATCCCATCGCTTACATATCGCAATAGCGCATAAAGGATAGAAAGAGGGAACTTGGCATAATCATGACATAAAAGTGTTGAAGCCACAAGTTCAACATGGTGGCATATGAAATGTACATATGTTCAAATACTTGCATTAGGCCTCAAAAAGCATGCATAACTTGCATATCATATGACAACTTGCATATCAAACTTGCATGGCATAACTTGCATATCATGTGGCAACTTGCATATCAAACTTGCATGGCATAACTTGCATATTATATGACAACTTGCATATCAAACTTGCATAGCATAACTTGCATATCATGTGACAACTTGCATATCAAACTTGCATGGCATAACTTGCAAATTATATGACAACTTGCATATCAAACTTGCATAGCATAACTTGCATATCATGTGACAACTTGCATATCAAACTTTCATAAAACAACTTGCATATCATATGACAACTTACATATCAAACTTGCATAACACAACTTGCATATCATACATTTAACTTTAAAGTTTAAGTATGAGAGTAGAATAGGGCTTACAATGTTTATGCGGACTCAAATGAGTATAGCAAATGTAAGAAAACCCTTATGCAACCAATTAAACCCCAAAAATGCAAGCAAAATGGATCAAAACTCTTTCTTTATGGTGCAAATGTAGAGACTTGACTTGAATGCAAGCTAATGATGGTCATACAAGTCTAAAAACACTTGTATGCATGGAAAATCTCATAAAACTTGTTTAGGAATTTTATGAAGAGAGTGGAGGCCATAAGAGGATTGATTTTGCCATAGTTTAGTTGCTAGAATGAATAATGATGATTTAGGGTAGGTTAGGGTCTTATTTATAGATTAGGAAAGTGATTTAGGCCATAGGATTAAACCTTAGTTCCAATCTCAGCCCTCAAAACCGAATCTGGCCCCCAAGCTCAACACAAAACCCAAACTGGTGCACCAGGCTAAACAGCCCGTCAGAGTCAAGTCGACAGCCCAGTCGACAGGGCTGTCGAGTTGGTCTGACCAAGTCGACTCCCAAGTCGACACGGCTGTCGACTTGGGGTGTTCTGGCGGGATTTTTCCCGCCTGGCCCAAACTGGCCTAATTTTCCAAATTCAAGTTTGAATTTGAAATCTGTTTTTACTTTGGAATTTTCTGAAAACTTCGTTGGGCCTTAGTCGGGTCATACGGACTCCGATTTTCGAAAACTCGGACTCTATTTCGCGTATTTTTCTGAGACGAACGCAATGGCATAGCCCGTTTCCCTTGATTCAGATTTTAGAATTAAATTCTGCCTCGATTTATGTTATAACAGGTTATGGAAAATACGGGTTGTTACATAAACTACACAGCGGAACACTATCAATGCTCTGGACACAGCTTTAAGCTTCAATACAGAATCCTGCTCAATAAATAAATATCTGCAAAACAAACCATTGGACTGCCCGTGTGGGAAATAGAGGCAACCGAGTTTGCAAGGGAAAAGCAAACTACGAGTCAGTCATGGGACCGGTGTGAGGAACTTTATAGTTAAAATTAACTTATATAAATGATAAGGAAAATCACAGGACCACGCCACTAGCACAGAACGGGTTTACCCCCATGAATGCCAGTGTATAAACAACAATCAGTAATTGAGATATGGATCTACTATGCATCAATCAACATGCAATATCCAAATCTACATATTTAGATTAATCACCACACTTAGATTTTCCAAATCCATTTCAATTTACAGAAATTATTCCTTTGGACTTTATTTCCTGATTTCAATTTCAAATCATTTGAAATACATGTCTAACTTTTATATCAAAGTAGATTTCACTTCGGGATCTCAAATCAAAATCTTCGGAAATATGAATTCCAAATCATCACAATGCATACAAACTAGTATGCCACCAAATATCGGGAATCTCCCCTCAGACAAGGCTGTGCGCGCCTCTCTAACTCGATATATATATACACACACACACACCCCTCCCACGATGGAGTAGGCTGCACGATGACCACTCAACCTAAGGTCCTGGATCCAACCCATACTTTTAGTCGTCCAGGTCACCCGATCTTTAGCCACATACTAAATCATTTCATATCCCGAAGTAGGGAAAATCATTTCATAACATAATCACAGGTATAATCAAATCTATAGTACTTCACATCAGCAATTCATGCATATGGTCAGTCACTATTAATCACATAACCTTTGAGCTCATACATCTCAAAGAAGGGCGTTAAGCAAGAGAATAAATTCTCCGCCACCAAACAGATACGTTACCAATAGAAACTAATCAGATACGCAATGAAACACAATGTAAAACCATAATACACTTCCAAATCATTTCGAAATCATCGGGTTTAGCCCTCGAAATCCTTTCTGTTTTATATAACAGTTTTATAAAACATCCCCTGTCCAAAATCGGGAATACATTTCTTTTCACTTAAGAAAATATCACTTTGAAATCATTCATTAAATTTGAAATGAACAACAACATCACTAAACACATCATAGTCAAATCGTGAAGTGTTTCACAAGATGTTAGCATACAAATATTTCTACCCAACCCAATGTTACATGTAAAATCATATTTTGCTCATAAACTGGTTAAGCACAATCCAAATAGTCAGTCAATCACAATCAATACCAACAACCAAGTATATTTGATTCTAACGCACCTCATGTTTTGGTAAATTTTAATTAACATTTATTCATTCACAATCTATTTAAAGATTTATTCAAACTCCAATTGGTTTCAATCCCAAAAATAATTTCTTATTGATTGTTCAACTTTCTGGAAATTAATCCTGCTTTAACTGGGTTAAAGAACCAATGTCATTTAAACACAATTCACGAGAAACCCAAAGTCCAATTTGATATTAAATATAAGGCTCCGAATAGAAAATATTATCGGCTTATATTCAACATCAAATTATGAAACCAACAAATATCGTGTGGGGAATAACGATATATATCTATCCAAATTCCCACAACAATATCTGTATAATCACGGAATCCAACATCGAAATATTATGAAGATGATTTCCATTTAAATCCACTCCAATTCATATATTGGAAATTCTGGTTATATTAAAACTCATTCTCTATCCAATTTATTTATTTAAAAATAATTGGATTATAATTCTAGTTGATAACTAGTTCATTTCGATAAAAATATATTTTTATCTTTACGAATGTGGAATTTTTCATCCCAATTCTTTCCAAATCATTTATTATGATTTTACACAAATTATCAATATTTTTAATAATTTTATTAAGGCCCTTTCGGTCGATTTCCATAAACGGTCATCAAACTGCACTTACAGCGACCTTTTCCAAATTTGATTTGGACATAATTACAAATCCAGCTGTTAGATTTCAAACCTCTTGTATTCGTTGGAAAACTCTTTTCGATACGAACCCAAAGGTTCCGGTTTTAGGATAATCCGACGGTCGGATCTCCCGTTACATCCATTTGAACTTAATGCTCGAAATTCGCGAACGGTCGTTGCGCGGCGCGGTCTATTCAGGCCATTAATATATATAAATATATTATCGGTTTCCATTTAAAACGTATTTTATAAATCGTTTTAAATTCGTTTTTTTAAACGATTTCAACTTCCATTTCAATTTTAAATCAAGATTGAATATTCCAGTACATGACAATTTTATACATCTCATATATATGTTAAAAATAATATTTTTAATCAACCAATATTTATTTCATTCACACTTCACATATACATATTGTGACGACCCAAACTTCCCAGTAAAGGAAAGCCCGGATTGCTTTGAGAACAACACACGTCAGAACACAAAACAGATGAACATTTTATTGCTGTTACAACAATTACATCAAAGTACAAGAATATTACAGAGCATGAATAAATATACATTGGAAATACAATATAAGAGTTTAAATTACATTTAAATAGCAGCGGAAAAATAGTACAAAACACAACTGAAGGAAATACACGGATACAGAGCCTTCCGAATATCGCTTCAGCTGTAGACAAGGATCCTGTGAATATAATATCTGCAAAACCAAAACTACTAGCTGCCCGTGTGGAAAATATGGGCACCCAGAGTTTAGGTTAAAACAATAAACTCCAGGTCAGTCATGGAACTGGTATGAGAACTCCAAACATTTTTAACTTTAATTTTTAAAGTTGGGTAAATCAAGGAAATATATTTGTAACACAAATACAAAGGAAGTTATGTGCAAACAAATAGAAGGAGAAATATTTGTAAAAACATTTACAAATAGAATTTAAAAGGAAATATTTGTGAAACATTTACAAATAGATTAAATGGAAATTTTTATTTATAGAAAATAAATAGATGTTATAAATGAGATATTTATTTGTTAAATAAATAGAATTTAATTAAAGGGATATTTCGAAGATGAATAGAAAATGGAAATCTATTTTAACAGATAAATAGAAAAGATTAAATTATAAATAATAGTTTATAAATTAAATTAAATATTTATCATTCGAAAAATGGAATATATAAGTCTGAACTTATATAGAGAAGAGATATTGGTTTTTAACACCGATAGTTTTAAACAGAAGAGGTACACAACACTTGTATAAGTGAAGTAGCGTTTTTAAAGAGAACATTTAAAAAGTGAAGAACCGTTACTAAAAGTAAATCTTTATAAATGAATAAACGTTATCCAATAGGAGTTATTCGAATAGGAGAAATCGATTAGGATTAGAATAAGTCGATTAGAGTTAGAAATAATCGATTAGAGTTAGAATAAATCGATTAGAGTAAGAATTAACCTGTTAGAGTTAATCAGTTAGGGTTAATCCGTAGAGTTAATTGAATATTAGTTATTCAATTAGAATTTATCGAATATTTGTTATTCAAATTAAGAGTTAACCAAATAGAGTTAATTGAACATAGTTAATCGAATTAGGATTAAATTGAATGTTAGTTATTCAATTAAAGTTGATCGAATATAGTCTTTGAAATTGAGTTAGTCAAACATAGTTACTCAGGATAAGTTGCCATTTCATACGACTGCTAGCGTAATTCACAGGGCTGCAGATAGCCTAGGGCGGTCGGATGTTTCCTGAGGGAATCAGGTGTAACCATTGTGATCGCTGCGATCTAGAGTCAAGCGAAAGGAGTTAATCGAATATAGTTTATTCGAATAGAGTTAAAGGAGTTATCGAATATAGCTTATTAGGAAGGAGTTAAGCGAAAAGAGCTAATCAAATAGAGTTAATTGATAAGAGTAAATTGAATAGAATAAATCGAATATAGTTTATTCGAAGAAAGGTTTTCGAATCTAGTTATTCGAAAGAGAGATTATCGAATATAGTTATTCGAAGGGGGAGTTATCGAATAGGGATTTATTCGAAAGAGAGTTACGTAAGGAAGTTTGAAATGTTGAGTATCAATATAAATAAGTTTTGAAAAGATAAATGGGTTTGTAGCACTTTTCTCTACCTTAGCAATTTTGAGGACGAAATTATTTTAAGTGGGGAAGATTGTAATGACCCGGATCCTTATGGGTTAATTTAAATATTTAATATGGATTTAAATATTGGGGGGATAATATAAATGGAATATTTATATTAAGTTATCAGTTTAATAATCAATTTCAATTTTGTATCGAATATATTAAATCATCGTAATGCGAAAATAATAATTCTGTTCGAGATTTACAACTGAATTAAATACAGTTCAGACTTCGGTTTGAATTATAATAATAATATTAATTTATTATCGTAGAATTTAAATGTTTTGAAATTTAATTTATATCAGTTTAAAATTAATATCTTCACCATATGATCGAATTGGACTTCGTGACCTATCCCAGTATGTCCGGAATGGCGGTTAAGCCCTAGAATCGACAGTTGTTGGGTTCAGAAAGAAGTTCAAAGTCAAGGGGTTTTTAATTAAGAATACCAATTAAAATAAATTAAAAATAAAATAATAGAGTTTGTGGACAATAACAGAACACCAAGGAGCAAAGTATTAGCCGCACAAATCAAAACAAGGGAAAGGGGAACACGTTCCTTCTTCAAACTCCAAGAAATCAATGGCTTTGTTGTCCATTTTAAAACCACACCCCGCTCCTATAAATCGACAGTCCCTCCCCATTGTTTCTTTTTCAATTCGTTCCTCAGAAATCAAAAATCGTAAGCGTTGAAACAAATCAATCAGAGAGAGAAGAGGGAAATCAAATCGCGATTCCTTATGGCGACGCGAGATCTCTGTAACCAAAACGATGTCGTTCAACACCATTCAAACTCGAGCTTCGCGGTTAAGATATTCAATACTGAGGTAGGAAGGCTAGGGTACAGTTCGAGCTCGAGTATTAGGGGTCGCGACAGGCAGATGCGTGACTGTAATAAAGTTCGGATTTTTTTGGCGGAAGCTGTTCACGAAATGGTAGGTAATAGTTGCAAATTTGGATCTGTAAGAAGTTCGACATGAGGTTCGACAGTGAATCTTAAGGAACGAGATGAACAAGATGTTAGGGTGGAATTCAGTCTATAGCATTTTGGGGATTTCTGGGTACATAACAGTCGCATCCTGTCATTGTATGAAGAGGTGCAGACATCGCATCCTACAGGAGAGGTCGGATTGCTATATTCCTATAGGCATGAATATAGAGGGAATTAAGAGGAATTAAGGTAATTTAAAAATTTGTTTAGTTAATGCGCTACTTATTTAAATTAGTGAAAAGTTAAAATTTTAATTAGTAAAAAGGTTAGAATTTTATTAGTAAAATGGTTAGAAATAAATTAGTATATCAGTTAGGATTTTATCAGCATACTAGTTAGAATTTAATTAGTATATCAGTTAGGATTTTGTATTGGTATGTCAGTTAGGATTAAATTAGTTTAATCCAAATTCGTAAAATTTTAGTAACTAAGGAATATTTCATTAAATATATACAAGATATTATCGAGTGGAATCAGTCAAGAAAGGCGTTGTTCTGGGATACATAATTCAGCATTTAAGAATTTGAAATCAGAATGGATCGATCTAAAACTCTAGTAAGTAAATCTCACCTGTTTGTTTAGAATTATTTATATATCGTTAAAAATAATTTTTATGCTTGTTTGAATGTTGTCTGATTGATTTAAATATATTATTTATTTAGGGTTGACTATTATATATATATTGGGTTAATGATTGGTTGGATTCCCGCGGTCTCATTAGCGGATGCCCGCAGTTTCATAGCGGATGATTACCCTATACGCCCCACGCTATGATAGTGGATGACCTTCATATCGCGATATCCTGCCTCGAAGCAGGATGGGTATTACTATGTTGACTAACATCTGTGGATGCAGGAAAACAGGTTGGAGGAATCCAACTGGATTCCTCAAATATATATATATATTCTGTTTGTTTATTTGTTTGCATATATACTGTCATATATGATGTGTTATAAAACCTGAAATAAATAATTGGTTGTTTGGTGTATAAATATCACTGGGCCTAAGTGATAATTTATAAAAATATCGAAAAGGGGTATTTGAGAATTGAAAAGGGAAATTCCATTTTTTTTTCTCAAATAGAATTCGAATTTTAAAATAGATTTGAATTATAAACTTGTTTTGAAAAATAAAACAAGTAGTTCCTTTATAAACGAAGTTTATAAATAGTCCTTTTATAAACGATGTTTATAAATGAAGTGAAAAGAATTATCATTGCATAATTCAGAAATAAAAATACAAGTGTGAAATTGAAAGGGAAATCTATTTTCCAAAAGTAGAAATATCGATTTCAAAAGGAATTGAAATCGAGACTTGGTTAAAGAACGAATAAAGGAAGTATTTGAATAGAATTTGAATAATAGAAGTGATATAAAATTTGAATATAGAAATTCAAATGGGATTTATAATATAGAATTTGAATATATAGAATTTGAATATAGAAATTCAAATGGGATTTATAATATAGAATTTGAATAATTGAAGTGATATAAAATTTGAATATAGAAATTCAAATGGGATTTATAATATAGAATTTGAATAGAATTTGAATATATAGAATTTGAATATAGAAATTCAAATGGGATTTATAATATAGAATTTGAACAATAGAAGTGATATAAAATTTGAATATAGATATTCAAATGGGATTTATAATATAGAATTTGAATAGAATTTGAATATAGAAATTCAAATGGGATTTATAATATAGAATTTGAATAGAATTTGAATATAGAAATTCAAATGGGATTTATAATATAGAATTTGAATAATAGAAGTGAAATAGATTTAAATAATAGAAGTGATATAAAATTTGAATAGAAATCGAATAGAATTAACTAAGTCGAAGAGGAACTAGTTAATCGAGTTTTGAATTTAAAGTTGAACTTTGAAAGGTGAATTGGATGTGCAAATGTATATTCGAAATCGAATATAGAACTTAAATTTGAAATTTGGATTCAATTTAGTTAATAAGCAAGTTAAAATATATTTGAACATGTCATGTTCAAATATAGAAGTGAAATAGACTAAAGAGTTAATTAGCAAATTAATTAACGAATTGAGTAAACAATGGGGTATGGTTGAATTAAATTGGACAGGTATAAATATACAAGAGATAGGTTTGAAATAAAGTGTTAGAAGGTATACAAATAGAATGCTCGACAAAAAGGTACGCATTTAATTCATATATGAGATTTTATGCGCCGTATCGGCTAGCCGCTTAGCTTTTCTTTTTCTTTTTTGGACTGGTGAGGGCCATGGGAGGCTATTAGAAATATCCTGATGCTCCCGGTAAAGGAGGTTATGGCGAATTTTTCCGGGAATTTAAGGAGTTAGAATGTTTTTAAGATAATTTGATAGTTAGAAATCAACGTATCGATATATATAGAAGTCGATAACGAAACAAACTTAGAAATAGAATAGTAAAATCAAAAAGGAAGTATAAGAATAAAATCTAGTAAGAATAGAAAGAGAAGGTGTATATGTGTTTAAAAGTGAATCAGTAGTTGTATGGTATTGATTATTCGAGTAAGTAGTCATATCTGTTTTGACGTTATAAATGTTCTTCAGTCAAGGTCTGAGAGATAGTTATACCCCAACTTGATTGATTTCATTATTAACAAATAAATAGTAAGATTTCAGGCTCGAAGATCACTGTTGAATAAGAGTTAGTTGAATATAGTATTTGGGTTGTCGTAACGATGTTTTACACAACATCTGTTTTAACCCAAATAAGTGTAAGCTTGGAAATATAATAAAGAATATTTTCTAAGTATAGAAATAAACGAGATCGGAAAAGAGATAAGTAATTGGGATATTTCCAATTATAAATAGCATATATTTTCTAAAGTTTAGAAAATAAAGGAAGGCGATATTCGGAAATGTTTTCCAAATAGCGTAAAAGGACAGTATGGTTATTGAAAATATTTGGTTAACAAATATTGATAAGGAAATGGAGAAGAGATTTAATTAATGAAATATTAATTAAAGGCTCAGTGATTGTTGGATGTTTGGATGAACACTTGTTTTTCTTCGATAGTTAAATCATCGACTATCGAAACACTTGTTTTTATTCGATAGTTAAATCACAGACTATTGAAGTTTTGACCATCGTTGTCAATATGGAGAGACCGGTTGGATTATTATCCGAGAACCACTCCGTATTGACAATAGCATTGCGAATCAGATTATATGAAAATAATCGAAGACGGAGTAGAGTGCAAGGACTTTTTTCATTTATGGAAATTGTGCCTTCGATTTCGTTCAATCCCAGAACGAACGTAAATGGATGAATGTCTGACAGAGTATTTCCAGAAAAGGTCACGTACATTGATTTCTTCAACCGTACCAAGAGTGGAAGCGGAGAAGGAAACTTCTTTGGCTAACACGTAATGTACTGTTGTAGACGTCAATTAGTGATTTTCGATGGATCTAACAATGTGGCATTCGAAGTGAATCTAATGTGATGATAAATCGTAGCCTCTGGCCTCAACAACCGGTAAATGACAGAAATCGGGCAGGCAACATGGCTATGTAGGTCGCACCTATTAGGGTGTATAATCACCTGATCTAGAGTTTCAATTACTTCTAAAAAATCTATTGTCGATGCTGTCCCATTTGGGAAACGGTTGTTGATCCCAACCGTTGGTGATATACATTCGATACACTCAAGCGAAATGAGTGGTCGGTCATGTGTGGCTGAGTTGCAAGATGTTCTTGTTGAACTCGGTGTATTCTCCTCTAGAGATATACCAGCGGAAGGTGGTTCCATACCTTGTCATAGTTGGAAATCAAATACCCTATAAGTGCTTACGGTTTTGATTGTATATTATATATGTGGAACGTGAGATGCAAACGTTCCACTAGATTGTTATTTACTTGATTTAGACATTATCATAATATCAAAAGAGGTTTGATAGAAAGATTATTATTCCTTTCAGAGGATTTTAAAAGATAAGTCAAGTGTTTGGATTCTCATAAGGGAAAAACCCGTTCCGTGTTATACGTCGTGGTCTTATGAGATATCATTTAGTTTTTGAAACTGTTTTAAATTTTTTACTCATACCAGTCCCATGACTGACCCGGAGTTTATTTTGTTTTGTTCTACCTAAACTCTTGGGTGCCTAAATTTGTACGGGCAGTCAAGTAGTTCAGGATTTTACAGATCTATCTAAAGGAGCTTGGAGCAGGAGGCTTCAGCGTTAGTTATATAGAATTTTGTTCCGCTGTGTTGTAAGTGTTGTACTCTGATAAGTGTATGTTATACAGTTGAAATTTTGTATTTCAAAAGTTATGATATATTATATTTCGTTCCGCTGCGATGTGAGATTCTGTGTTGTTATTTCTGTTCTTCTTCTACCTCTTTCTTCTAAAAAAATGTTTCGTATTTTCGTGATATTTGGGTTGGACGTATGATGTATATAGTCAACTCTGATGTTGCGGCTCTGCGGGTCATTATAGTCATGGGACTGGTATGAGAACTCCAAACATTTTTAACTTTAATTTTTAAAGTATGGTAAATCAAGGGACCAGACTGCTTTCGCGGAATGGGTTTCCTCCCAAGAATACCAGTGCATAAAACAACGAAATGCTTTTTAGAAAAATGAAACCGTTATAAGACTCAATCCTTTGCACGTACACCGAAGGATAGAGTTTTTCCTTATATTGGTCAAAAATGCTTAATACGCGAAATTCATCATTTATTGTTATAAGTGCACAGTGTAGAAATAGATTTCGAATATAAATGTATCAATCTTAAGTGGCATAATATATTTTGTAAGCGGCATAATATATTATATCACCATACAAGTATACAACTAAAACCGTAAGCTCGTATTGAAAAATTGAATTCCAGCATGATGGCTGCTGATTTAAAAGATCAATCGCGTCATGTATCTCCACGGCTTACGTCTCGGCAAGAGAAAACACCGTAATACATATACTACGCACTTTGGATATACAGCAATCTGAACTATCCTCATGAGATAAATGACCTATCCCACTTCTAGAGTGGAGCGACCACCCTAGCCCCATCGTCCGACCTTAAATCCGTATAAAGTATATTGGTCAAACCGAACATTATCAAACAAATCGTTCACCATCATACCGTGGTGTGTGAGGCCCGCGAAGTCACGTTGTATCCAAAGCGGCGCTATATAAAAGCTATGCTTTGGTATTCATCCACAAGGCTCTGCTTTTCAACAAAAGCCTTGATTATATGCATCTTAGCATGCCACATTATCAGACCACACCATATCATTGGTCATCTATCGATATATAACAGAGTGTTAAGCAAGAGAATAAACTCTCCGCCACCAAACAGCTATATATTAAATAGAGATCAACGAATACAATATAAAGGAATACAATGTCAGACATACAATCTATTTGTAAGTCCGTTCTGGGTCTGAACGAAACAATATCCGGTAGATCTCCAAATACGTCTGAATGATCACCAATTTTTCCCTCATCTTGGGTGTACGGTCCAATCAAGATATCAATAATCATCCATTCGATATGGAAATTTCCCGTACTTCAATAACCGTCTTCATCATCGATCTTCAATCGTCGTATGAATTATTCAGAATGGGTTAAACCCGGTCTTTCTGAATAATTTGCGCAATTTAAAATCATGTGCTTTTAAACACAACCAACGCCTCATTCCAATCAAGAATATTTTTTTGATTTTAATTTAAACCACATTAAGGTTTATTCAACTAGTCGGGATTAACACCTCACCGAAGTAATCATTTATTAATATCCCGTTCCCAACCTATACAACCCATGGAGTAAAACTGGTGGCACTCCATGTTTAACATCCAATGTGTTACGGTAAACTTAATTACCGTTTTATCATTCAAATCTAATTAAAGATTTAACTTTCGCTTGGAGTAAAACTGATGGTACTCCATTATCGTTCGTTTCTTGAATTAAGTAAATTTAATTACTTTTATCCTCATTCAATCCAATTAAATATTTATTAAAACTATATTTAGTTTTAATCTTCAAGAATCATTAATTAATGATTATTTAACTTTCAAGAGATAATCTTGCCTTTAACAGGGTTAAAGAACAAATGTCGCTTAAAAACATCGTTCACAATAAACCCAAAATCATATTCCAATTTAATCTATTAAATTGAAAACTTCTCTTTAGAATATTTCGTTAAATCTTAATTAAAATATTTATGAATTACCAATCTAAATTTCACTGTCAATCGGGTTTTAAGAACTAATGTCATTTAAAAACATTGTTCACAATCAATCCAAAAGTCAGTTTCACATAATTTTCAATTATGTTTAATAATTGGAAATCTTATTTAAATCTTAATTAAAAGATTTATTCTTTCTCAAATGGGTTTAAGAACAGTGTTATTTAAGACACTATTCACGACAAACCCCAATTCTAATCAAATATTAAATATCGTGCTTCGAATAGAAATTATATCGATTTATGTTCAATATCAAATTCTGTAAACTAACGTATACCAAATCGGGAATAAGGATATTAATATCTTCCAAATTCCTACAATAATATCCATATAATCATAGAATCCAATACTGAAATAATCCAAAGATTATTTCCATTCAAATCCATTCCAAAATATGTATTGGAAAATCTTGGTTTTATTAAAACCATTTAAATCCTTTTATTTATTTTAATTAATTTATTAAAATAAATAAATCACTAATTCTGATAAAGATATCTTTCATCTTTATAAACTTGGAATTTTTCATCAAAAACCCCTTTAAAACATTTATTATGATTTTACATAATTTCCATATTTTTGATAATTCTATTATTGCTCGTACAGTCGGTTTCCAATAACGGCCACCGAACTACACTTAGACCTTTTCTGAAATTGATTTAGACATATCTCCAAATCTAACCATTAGATTTCAAATCTCTTATATTCATTGGAAAGCTCTTTTCGATACGAACCCAACGGTTCCAGTTTTAGGAGAATCTGACGGTCGGATCTCCCGTTACGCCAATTTAAAGTTAATGGTCGAAATTCGCAAACGGTCGCTGCGCGAAACGTTCTATTCAAACCATTATAAATGTATTATATATATATATATATATATTTCGTCGATTTCCTTTCTAAACATATTCTAAAATGTTTATAAATTTGTTTATAAAACGATTCCAACTTTTATTTAAATTAAAATAAATGAGTTGAATATTCTATATATTATCATTTTTGAATAATATTATTTTCCAAAATATTAATTTTGAAATTTCTCTTTTAATATTCATAATTAAATGGATACCGTAAATCGATAAATACGTTCGAGTTAAAATGGCGTTACTAGACTAAAAAGCTCAATTCATTATCATATCCATTTATATTTTATTATGGGCCAGACCTCTCACATTAAGTCTACAACTTGCGAATACTGGATATGCTGGTTGGTTCGGGGCAGACTTATCCCACAAGTTGGGCTTAACCTCGTGTCATGGCTCAATTCGTATTTGCGCACTTGGACCTCTCACATTAGGTTCAACATTTGTGGCTGCTGGATATGCCGGCCGGGTCCGGGCAGACTTATACCACAAATGTAACCTAACCACGTGTCCAAGTACAATTATAATTAATAATTATAATTAATTCACTGAAAATATTATTTTAAGATATTCTTTTAAAATAAAGATATGATCTTTACATTAAATTGTTACTAATTTTATAAAACCCTTTGTTCCCGAATATCCTAACTGACATTCAATTTTTAATGAAAAATTGAACTCTCTATATTATTATATTATACTAATAATAATCTTTTCAAAATGTTCAAATTTTGAAATCAAACCTTCTTATCTTAACATACTGACCGTAAAGATGTAATCTTTTTAATTGAATCCTTTTATTATAACTTTTGAACAACAAAAATATAATCTTTCTAATTCATACGTCAATTAATTCCATTAACTGAATATTAAATTAAAATATTCCTTTAATTCAAAATTGGAATGAGACCCAATCCATTACCATATAATTTTAATTATATGGATTTCAAACACCGCATTAATGATGAAACATTTAATGACAGCCAAAGCGCATTTTAAACTAATCACAAGGGCGTTGTGTAGTCAGAATATCAACCCAAGACCCAAATAATATATTATTAATTGTGCTTTTGGACGATGTGTGCAAATTTATCGTCCAATCAACATAAACAAGTCAGGCAACTTGTAAATGGCAGTGTAAACATGTTTTAAATATCATAAATGTCATAACAACATGTTACATATTTCAAATTTCAAACAATTCACAACAGTCATCCAAATCAACATTTATCCAACAAAAAATAATTCCAACATAGATAATTAATTAATATTTAATAATAAAAATAATTAACTATTCAAAAACTTGAGTGAGATAAAAGTTCTCACCTTTGTCGGGCTTTAATTGACGGTTCGGACCCAATTTTAGCCCAAAATTCAACATGCTCCAAATTTGATGAAATTAGTGTCTACGCGTAGCTCTCGACTCACTGATCGCAGCAAATCCTGTTTCGTGCGATTTCGAGTTCGTATCACAAAGTTATGAATTTCTGAAGTTTGTAATAATTAAATAAGAGGCAGGTTCAATGACACCCCAAATAGTGAGCGCCCCTTTAGCCTACCACTTTTCCACCACTCATTTCCCACTAACTCCACTTCTCTCTCCTTCCACTAACTCTCTCACTTCTCACTCACTTTCTTTAATATAAATGAGAGGTGGAAATCAGGGGGCTTTTGGGGTGCTCAATTTTTGGGGTGCAACGGAACGCTTGCCATTAAATAATTAATTTAAATTATGAAAATTACCCAAATTTTCAACTTGCTTAGAATTGGACAAAATTACTGCTCGCTCGAAGCTCTTGACATAACGATCTCAACGGATTCAGTTTCATGAATTTCGATAACGTGACAAAAAGTTATGCACTTGCGAAGTTAACAAATCGATTTAAATAATATTTCAAGTGAATATTAGGCTCACATCACTATTTCCAAACTTAATACACCTCACATCCCTCTAATGTTTTATATACAATCCCACCCCCTCTTTTTGCTTGCGCCTCCATATTTTCAGGGATTTCCGCCTCTTCCTTTTATACATCACGCCTGCAACGTATTTCTGCCAAAAAAAAAGCGCCTTGAAGGAAAAAAAAATCTAAAATCTGTAAATAATCCCAGAAGTCCATGCAAAGAAAAAAAAATAGTTGCATATATGTATGCAACTATTGTCAATAGTTGCACACATATATGCAACTATTTGAATACACATGCACATATGTATGCACGCCTGTTGAATAAATGCATACATATATGCAGTTTAACTATAAAGCTGCATACATGTGTGCAAATATGTGAAAATATATGCAAAATTGAAAAAGTTGCATGTACGTACGCTGCTTTCAAATAAATGCATGGGAAGATGAATGTATCTATTATATGTGCATACATGCATGCATTTGTACTACTGTTTTGACACATATTTTAAATAAATGCATACAAGTATGCAATTAATTGAATTATATGCATCTTTTGATGCATTTTACTGCATTTCGTTGTTTTTGTGTATTTTTTGATTTTGACGTTGTTTTTGATGTTTTTTTTATCTGATTTTTTTCATGATTAATTGTTTTAATTAATTACGAATTTACATAATTTTTTTATTTTTTATTTTTATTTTTTTACTGAGTTTTCAAAAAATAGGGACTAAATTTACAACAAGTTTATGACCGGATGTGAACCTAATTTAAAACATTAATAGGGACCTGTAAAAAACGCACCCATATTTAAATTTGTAAAAATTACCCAAAATTTCAACTTCCTCCAAATTGGACAAATTTGGTGTCCACGCGAAGCTCTCGTCGCCACGATTGCAGCAGACATGAAATCGTCAAATTTCGATCTCGTATGTAAAAGATATTGCATTACGAACATTGAATATAAAATTAAATAAATGTTTCGCGTTTAAGCCCTTCACCTTTTTTTCTCAAACGACACCCTCAACTTAAAATGCTCGCCACGGCCAAACTGTAAGTCGGAATTGCACGAAACCAGCGCCATTCTCTTCGGCTTCTCCCCCTCTTTCCACGCCTGGTGGTCCCCTCCTCCAGTTCGCCACGTGGGCCCCACGATCTGCAGTTGAACGGAAAACTGCATTTTCCGTTCATCTTAGTGCTGCGGCCGCCTCGCTACTCCAAATGCCACTAATTTTTGTCAGTAGCTAGAACTCGACCTCCCGAACAACTTTCTTTCAGGTCACTTCGCCTGAAAATGCGCGGATCGACGGGAAATTGCTCATCTTTGCGACTGTCCTGTTTTCAGCACCCCTCCAGTAAAATTGACATTCCGGCCAACTCCGGCCACCTGAGACCATGCCACCACCGCCAAAAGAACCGTATGCTTCCCCTCTACCACTGCCTGAAGTCTCTCGACTTAACTCTCTTCGTGGGGCCCGCAATACCCAAAAAACGAAAATAGACCAGCTGCCTTTGGATTGAGATTCCGACGAATCTATGCGACAATAGGTCATGAATTTTTCATGGTAGGTAGTTGTTATTGATATGAACAAAACACAGGAAGGGTTTGGTTTGATTTTGTTCTAATTGAGAGATATAAATTATTTTGTTTTTAGGGGCTAATTTGCAAAGAAGTTTTTAGAGGAAGGAGTGTAGCCGCCATGAAAATGAAGGAAAAGGAGGCTGATAGGTTTAGGAAAAGTTAGGGTTATGAGAGAATGAGATATTATATAGAGGTTGTGAATTTTCTATTCAAGTCCTTGTCTATTTTAACTTATATAATAATAAGCCTTTATGTTGTAATTTTCTTTAATTTTTAGTCCTTTTCTTCGTTTTAAAAACTGTGTGATCACATACTGATTTCAATTTTTATGAAAATTGGAACACAACTAATTCTTAACATTACGAACCCATAGAAACTGATTTCGTTAAATTCCGAGTCCGTATGAATTATTAATGACTTTTAAAATCTGAAAATTGACTGTTTTCATTGAAAAATTAATAACGACCACATTCTGACTCCAAAAATTACGAATTTTGGAATCTAGCAATAATTTAATATTCCGGATCCATAGAAAGTGGTTTCGTTGAATTCAGAGGTCGTTTGCAAAATTTCCATTTTTAAGGCGTATATATTTTAATAATAAAAATACATATTTAAAACAATAATTTCTGAATCTCAGAATATATCAGTGTTTATACTTTCTC
Organism: Allium sativum; assembly: GCA_030737875.1. Lineage (NCBI taxonomy): Eukaryota > Viridiplantae > Streptophyta > Magnoliopsida > Asparagales > Amaryllidaceae > Allium > Allium sativum. The sequence goes on from CM060923.1 coordinate 171,035,585, forward strand.
AATGCAGAAACATAATTTTGAACTCAATAGAAGTGGTTTCGATTCCAAATTCATTCATATGCAAAAAGTAGCATTTTGGGTCCTATATTATATATATATATAAATTCCATAGCGTTTTTCTGATATTTTGAATTTGTCATAACTCACCAATTATAAACTGAAATCTTAATTTCTAAAATTCATTAGAAAGATATCGTCAATACGATTCTAGCGTTTCTTGTTTCGTCCCATTCCGACTTAAAATGTATTTTATATAATTTTTCAAAGTTTGAAATCGAAATTTGAAATTACCGCGACATTTCAGGCTCAAAATATAATTAATATAAATTATTCGATCTAACTTCGATTTAAAATAAAAAAAATTCCGTCGTTATTATTTAAAATAAATTATTTTAAATATTCAAAAACAAATAAATTAACTAAAATAAAAATTTCAAATTTACCCTAAAATTCCGGGTCGTTACATATATTATTCACATTTCATATATGTATTATTCACATTTCATATATATATATATATATATATATTATTCACATTTAATTTTTTTTTTCACATTTCATATATATATAAACACTTTATATATTTTTTTTCACATTTCATATATATATTATTTTTCACATTTTCTATATATAAATTATTTTCACGCTTCATATATATATATATATATATATTATTTTCATGCTTCATATATATATTATTTTCATTTCATATATATATTTTATACACACTTCATATATCTTTCACATTTCATATATATATTATTTTCGCACTTCATATATATATATATATATTCACATTTCATATATATATTTATATTATTTTCATTTCACAAATATATATATATATATATATATATAATTTTCATTTCATATGAATATTATTTTCATAATGCATATATATATTTTTCACATTTCATATATATATATATATTATTTTCATTTCATATGAATATTATTTTCACAACGCATATATATATTTTTCACATTTCATATATATATTATTTTCATTTCATATATATATTATTTTCATTTCGCATATATATTATTTTCATTTCATATGAATATTATTTTCACAATGTATATATATATATATTCTCATCGCATATATATATATACCACTTCGTATATATATATTCACATCGTTCATATATCATATATATATATATTATTCACATTCCATATATATATATTATATTCACATTCCATATATATATATTATATTCACATCGCATATATATATATATATATATATTTACATCACAACACATTCAAATAAATCGTCCATGGTCGGTGGACGACATGGAGGTGATCTAACAGAAAATAAATAACTGTACAAAATTTATAGTGAGAGAAGTTCTCACCTTGACCGGTTCTGAAATCGATGATAACGATTGTTTTAACTGAATTAAACACTATGTTTAATTCAATCAAAATTCCTAACTGCTTCTGAATTTGTTTGGGTCAGCTTTGAAATGTAGAACTCGACCTCGGCTTCACGGTTCCAATTGTAACAACCCGGAAAATCCGAACCAATTTAAAAAATTTTATTTTGGCAATTTTAATTAATTTTGAATATTTAAAATGATTATTTTAAATAATAACGACGATAAATTTATTTTGAATAGAACTAGAACATATATATTTATTTGAATCGACATTAGAATATAAATATTTATTTTAATTATAAAAGGAATTGAAAATAGCGCGGTAGTTTGAGAATTCGATTTCAAATTTCAAATGAATGTACAGGATTCAAAATAAATCGGATTTTAGCGAGACCAAAAATATTAGAATCTATTTGAAAATATCTTCCCAACGAATCCCAAAAATTGAAATTTCATAGCGGGAATAAAAAGTTATGTCCAGTTGAAATTTCGAAATAGTCACTATGGAAATATAGCCCTTAAAAATGGAAATTTTGCAAACGACCTCCGTTTTTGACGAAACCACTTTTTTGGATTCGGGATGTCTAATTATTGCTAGATTCCAGAATTCATAATTGTTGGGGTTAATATGTGAGCGTGGCGAGGGAAAACATGTTTTGACAGTTTCAGTCAATTTGGATCGACCAGAAAATGGCCATTTTTCAAACCGTCTCCAAATTTTACAAAATTTGTTTTGTTAGAACGGTATCATCAATACAAAGCTAGAAAATACTTTTTGAGAAATTTTAGAGTCCGTATGTGGCCCTGGTAAATTGAAATGTGCGTTCAAATTCAATATATAGATTTATATTTTGATTTTGATGGAAACTGATCTTAACAAGCGAATTGGCTTACGAAACATATCCCATTGTTTTCGTAATAGGGGTGATTAGTTAGGGGCGACAGTCGGTGAGTTTGATTGGGAGTTCAAAATAAAAGGTAACTTTTTGGGAATGTAAAAATTAAATTAAGTAAATAAAAAGTCAACACTTATTTCATTAAGCCCCCACTCTCTCTTCCACGATCAGATGTAAAGTAAATTAAAAAAAATTAAAAGAAAAAATAACCGTCTCTCCCTAATCGCCCCTCCCCCACGTCGACCACCGCGACCCCAAGCCAGACGCCACCACCGGCCATCGCCCCTCCCTCCCCTCTCCAGTCTGCCGCCATCCCCAAGCCGTCACCCCTCCCTCTAAAACCCCAAAAACCGCCCACTTGAATGCCCTAACCACCCGTTGACCCACCGCCGGCCGTTAGTGCTACCACCACCAACAAACGCCCCCGGCGACGACAGCTCCACCACCCCGCGCAAGCACCCACAGCCCCCCTCCCCCACCCTCGCTAGAAAAATCTGTAAGTGTTTTCTTGGTTTTATTTTATATTTTACTTTTTACTTTTTTTTAGCCAATAGAAATGTGATTTTTACACTTATGGATTTGAAATGTTTTGCTATAAAAATAGCGAGTCCTTTTTAATTAACATCTATTTTACTTTCGATTTTAATCCTTAGAAAGATACGGTTTTTATATGTAGGAAGTTACGATTTTTATGAATATAAAGTTTAGGCTTTTAAAAATAAAAAGATACGATTTTTCCATATGAAAAGATTTGATTTTTATAAAATAAAAAGAATATATTTTTGTGTAAGAAAAGATTAGATCTTTATAGAAGAAAGGATTAGATTGTTAAATATGTAAAAATATGATTTTTATGCATGGAGATTTGAAATAAAAATATGATTTTTAACTAGAGTACGACATGAAAATATTTTTAGAAAGGTAAAAATAGGATTTTTTTAAGCCTATGTACACTATTAATAAAATAGTCATGTTATGGAATAACTTTTAATGCGATAAAAATATGAATTTCAAATTATATATGCGATGTATAAAACATGGCGAAGATTTTATACATAAGAAGAGTCGCGGCATTTAGTTTAGCTTCTAGGCATTTAGTTTAGCTTCTAGGTGAGAACTTCTCACTTTGAATTTTATTTTATAGTTAAAATATATATTAGGATGCAGACGGTGCTTAGCAGCACCCGATACCCGTTGTCCACAGACCATGGACGACTTGTTTGTTTGTTTGATTTTGTTGTGAAAGTTGATTGTGTGATGTGGAATGGAATAAAATATTTTATAGTTAAAAATATAATTTTTAATGTGTATATGAGTAAAATAAATATTTATAAGCAAATCAGACGATTTGTTTATGTACACACATTTGACTGATATTGATTGGGACGATAAATTTTACACATCGCCCAACTGCACAAATAAAAATCATTATTTGTTGATTGAAACCCCACACGGGTATTGGGATGAAATTGGACATACACTAATCCCAATATTTAATTGTATGTCGATCGATCGATTGACAGGCTGGTATAAGCGTTGAATATTTATATTTGATGCTTATGTAGTGTAGAATGCACTATGGATGATGGTTGACTGTGTTTGATTATTGTGTATGTGTGTTGTATGAAATCCATATAAATAAAATTATATGGTAATTGACTATGTATGATTCCAGTTCAGAAAATAACGATTATTTTAAAAGAATTAATATTTTAAAATAATATTCAGTAAAAGATCAAAATCTGATTTTGATGTCCGATTTGGGATGGACACGAATATATTTAAATATATAAAGCCGTGTTGATTAGATTAACGCCATTTTGACGTGAACGATATATTTATTGATTTTATTCATTTTTATAATGAATATCGAAAAGGAATTGATTTCATAATATTATGTTTTGAAAATATTATCATTTATATATCGATGATATGGAATATTCAATTTTGATTAGAAATTGAATATGAAGTTGAAATCGTTTTGAAAACGAATTTAAAACGAATTATAAAATACGTTTTAAAGGGGAATCGATGAAATATATATAATATACATATTATATATATATATTTAATGGCCTGAATAGAATGCGCCGCGACGCGGCAGTTCGCGAATTTCGAACATTGACTTCGAACGGACATTACGGGAGATCCGACCGTTGGATTCTCCTAAAACTGGAACCGTTGGGATCGTATCGAAAAGAGCTTTCTAACGAATAAGAGAGATTTGAAATATAACGGTTGGATTTGGAAATATGTCCAAATCAAATTTGGAAAAGGTCGTTGTAAGTGCAGTTCGATGGCCGTTTATGGAAATCGACTGTACAGGCCTTGATAAAATTATTAAAAATATCAATAATTTGTGTAAAATCATAATAAATGATTTGGAAAGAATTGGGATGAAAAATCCGAAATTTAAAAAGATAAAAATATATTTTTATCGAAATGAACTAGTTTTAACTAGAAAAATAATTTATTTATTTTTAGAAAAAAATAAATTGGATTTGAAATGGTTTTAAAAATAGCCAGAATTTCCAGTATATGAATTGGAATGGATTTGAATCGAAATTATCTACGGAATATTTCGATATTGGATTCCGTGATTGTAACAACCCACATTCTACGTATCGGAGGATTGTAGAATATTTATTTCTTTTTCGTATGAAGTCATATGGTCGCGTAACTTTGGGAGACGACTATTGGGGTCATTTCCCATGTTCATGATTTTTGCTGATTTTTAAATGACCGTTTTGCCCTTAGCGGATCTTGTTTCGGCCATAACTTTTGATTGGAAAAGAGTTTTGATCTAAAACCACTTCCATTGGACTCAAATGATGGTTTACCTTTCCGTAGAGTGGTCATACGTGAAAAACGGACTTAACGTTTAGGAGATATGGCTGGAATAGTGTTTGGAAGGTGAAAAACTGCTAAACCGGGCCAAATGAGGTGGTTAGTGAATGGGCCCATAATCCATTTCGGGACTAGGGTTATGGGGAGGCTGAAATGACTTAGGTTTTCACTCTATCTCAGTTTTTTAGCCGCCATTTACATCATAGAAACCCTAACAATGGCCTCCAACATCTAGAATCATCTATAATCACCGTTTAATCAAGGATTAAGCTTAGCAACATCAAATCAAGGAGAAATAGCACTATTTCAGAGTTAGAGCTACTGTTAGATGCTGGAAATCGCCCCAAATCAGTGGAGTTTCAGTTTGAAAGTTTTATTTGTGGCTAAGGTGAGTGATTAGCACCTTTTTACACTAATTATGGCTAGTTAGGATTGATTAGCATTAATTAGCGAATTTAAACATGATTAAATTCTGGAAAAATATATATAAATTTCGAAATATTGTTTTAGACCTATGTTAGAAATTTGGGTTAATTTGGTTAAGTTTTACTAATCCTATCATTAGTTTTGCTTAAACATGCTTAAGGAAAATTATGGGATTTTTGCTATGTTTGATCCGTTTTAACCTATCAAATTATTGTCTTGGTGTTTGTGGTCAATTCTACAAGTTGCTATGACTGTATGGTATGCTCTATGATTGTCTGGAAGTGTTAGATTGGTCGAAAACGCCGTCGAATGGCGTAAACAGCTCGCTGGACAAAGTGCAGGAAAAATACAGAGACCGGATCGGATCGCCCCCATGTGTCACGAACCGACCCCATCTCCGACCCGATCGTGACCATCATTCCACGAACCGATGCTTCGAGCTCTGCCTTCAACCACGAGTTGATCTATGTTCCACAATCTGAACCGATGTGCCATCACGAACCGGATAAGATGTCTTCTACGAACCAACAGGAGAACCACGAGCTGAAGCATGGAGCACAACCCGAACCCAATGGGTATTCTCCGATCCAACCCGAAGGGCTTGTCACGAACCGAGATGTTGAGCATGAGCGGGAGGGACCGAACCGACTCAATGAAAGGTATTACTCACGAATCGAACTGGATTTATGGCCAAGAGATGGAGTATGCCGAACCGAACCAGAGAGGAGCACGATCTGAAGCATAGTGAAGAGGAGCATGCCAAACCGATCCGGGGATGATGACCAAAATCCGAGATGCAAAGGTAGTCCAAATGGGAAGTTTGCACTCAGGATCCAGATGGGAACCAACGAGTCAACTTCGTGATTGGACTTTGCTGCGGGACGTGTGCAAAGGGGTTATCGATGTCCATAACTTTGATTCACCAAAAGACGAATGTTAGGCTGCGGATCAGTGCAGTGGGGTAGTCACTACTCCATGGGGCAGAGTGATCGTAGCATGGCTATGTGTCAGCGCAGTGAAGTCGTCATGACTTCATGGGGCAGAGTGGACGTAGCAAGGACTAGTGGCTATGGATCAGTGCAGTGGAGTCACCATGACTCCATGGGGCAGAGTGATCATAGCAAGGATTTGGGTGATCAAAGTGGTGGATATCGTATGCTTTACGCATTGAATGAGAGATGTGAGGATGGTTGCTATGCTTGATTGTTTGCTATCACTTTGACATGCACACCTCCTCCCCCGTATCTTTATGCCTTATGTTTAGTGGCACCTTAGAGTATTGAGCGGTATATTGTGCTAACTCTTTGGTTGTAGGTCCAGGTTCAGGTGTGGTTTAGTATACCTGTTTTTGTTCTATTTTGCTGCTCATCGCTCATACCAGACTTTTGTCTGACCCAGAGTTTTATGTCTCTTCTTATTACTCTGGGTGCTCCTAAACGAGCAGACTAGAGACATGTTAGCTGGTTGTGCACGAGTAGCTGATCTGGAGACGAGCAGGAGGCTTCCGCTTATGTTATATATAGATATTCTCCTTGTATTGTTGAAGGTCACTGCTTGGGCATTAGTAGTGTACCTCCTTCTTTTGCCTTCTTTGGCTTTAGAGATTGTTTTAAAGTTGTAATAAAGGTAGTTATGGATCATAAGCTGTATTTTGGATTTCCACTGCTATGATGGTTTAGTTTTCAGCTTATGCACTGTCTCGCCTGTTTTATGTCAAAATTATGTTATTATTATATTTTATTCCATGCACTGTGAGACATTCTATAGGTTCCTTATTAGTTCAAATTCCTTTCTTTGGCGACCGTCCCGTGCTAGTTGGACATCGGCACAACGCGTTTCTTTGGAAATGTAGGCTGGTGTGGGGTGGGTCGTCACATTTGGTATCAGAGCTCTAGGTTGCGTAGTTTAACCTAGGGAAAGACACCAGGGAGAGATAGTATACGTATACGAGGGCGCGTATTTGTGATTATTTTGGTTTTCAAAACCTATATATATAGTATTAGTAGATGTAAGGATGAAGTCGTACTGCACTGGCACCACTATGGAGATGGTTAATCGTTTTCTCTTTACAGATTTAACGATGAGCCGTTATACGAGGAATACTGGTAGAGGAGCCAATAGTTGAAATGCTCCTGACATGAGGACTATGTTCACTGACTTCATGAGAGAAATGCTTAGAGATGTGCAAGGAGCAGTTCCTAATGCTGCTAATGGTGGTGGTACAGCTGTGTAGGCGCCTAGGGCCGATTTCGCCAAACTCTGTAAGGACTACACTAGTCTTGGTGGGAAACCGTTCCACGGAACGGAGTCGGATACGGATGTTCAGGATTGGTTGGATAGCTGTGAACGTATCTTCGAAGACTTGGGTATCGAGGATGCGATGAAGAGAAGGCTAGCATCCTGTCAGCTGCAAGAACGGGTTATGAATTGGTGGAATGCTATTAAGGCAGCTACTCCAGAGGATCAAGTTACTTGGGATCAGTTCAAGACTCGCTTCAGTGATAAGTTTATCCCAACTGCTCAGAAATCAGAGTTTTTTTAGGAAATTTCTTGAGCGTAAGCCGAATGGTAGGGCAGTCTCAGAGTATATTGCTGAGTTCGATAATTTATCGAAATATGGATTATCCCTTATAGATACTGCCGAGAAGAAGAACGAGAAGTTCATAACTGGTTTGGATGGGTACTTAGGGGAAAGGCTTATAAACTACATTGATGAGACCTTTGAATCGATTGTTGGGAAAGCATTGAGATCAGAGAGTCTTTACCTTAAGCCAAAGACTGAGGTTGCTGTCGTAACTACGGGGGAGCCAAAACTGCAAGTAGGCAGTGGAGGCAAGAATAACTCATAGAATAAGAGAAAACAAAACCAAGCTAAGGATGGCCAGAAAAAGAGTAAGAAAGATGTTGAGTGCTTCAGCTGTGGTAAGAAGGGCCACTATGCCAAAGAGTGTCGGGCCAAGCTAGCGGATAGGAAGTGCTTTAACTACGACCAAGTGGGACATCACAAGGATAAGTGTCCGCAACCCCCTAAAGAAAAGCAGATTGTGAAGGCATATGCTATTAGTGTTGTTCCTTCTTCGTCGAATGCCCCAACTGCGACGGAGAAAGGAAAGAATGTTGTTTTTCAAGGTATGCTTTCTGTTTATGATGTTCCAGTTAGAGTGTTGTTTGATACCGGGGCTTCCCATTCCTTCACATCTAGTGACCTGGTAGATAGGTTGGAATTGGAACCCGAGATAGTCGATAGACCCTTAGCTGTGACGAACCCGATTGGTGGTTCAACTAGCCTTAGTATGATTTGTCGAAATTTGGTCTTATCGAGTCATGGATGTATGTTTGCTTGTGATTGCTTTGTTTTGGGCTTTACTGGGTTTGGCATTATTTTGGGAGTTGATTGGCTCCAAAGATAAGGGGTAGTGGTAGACTGTGAGGGCTTTTTGGTGACAATTAGAGCGGATGATGGGCGAAGGGCAGTGTTTGGTGGTCTACCTAGTGATGGGGTAATGGCTAGTTTTCTAAATTCCCTCGACACCCGCATGATGAGTTGTCAGATGTGCCCGTGGCTGGCCAGTATCCGGACATCTTCGAGGAAGTGACCAGACTTCCACTACACCGAGAGATTGAGTTCCGTATTGATTTAGTGGAAGATGCTAGACCTATAGTGATGCCACTTCGTCGTATGGCACCAAGAGAGCAGCAAGAGCTCGGGGTGCAAGTGAGCGATCTTTTGAAGAAGGGATTTATCAGAAGAAGTGTTTCAGAGTGGGGAGCACCAGCTGTGTTTGCTACCAAGGCAGATGGTCCCCTTCGATTTTGTGTAGACTACCGCGAGTTGAATAAGGTGACGAGGAAGAATAAGTATCCTCTACCGCGGATAGATGATTTGTTTGACCAGTTGATTGACGCGAGAGTGTTCACCCAGTTGGATCTCACGACAGGTTTTCATTAGCTTAGAGCGGAAGCTGAGAGTATAGCTAAAACGGCATTTCAGACGTCGTCTGGATTCTACGAGTGGTTGGTCATGCCATTCGGGCTGACAAATGCACCAACATATTTTGTGGATCTTATGAATAGAGTATTCAGAGATCAGTTGAATAAGTTTGTTCTTGTGTTCGTGGACGATATCTTGGTTTATTCAAGGACAGGGGAAGAACACAAGGAACATTTGAGGATAGTGATGGAGGTGTTGAGAAAACACCAAGTGAAAGCGAAGTTTTCTAAGTGTACTTCTGGAGGAGGGAAGTTGTAACAACCCGTATTTTTATAACATGTTAAAACAAGAAATCAGGGCAGAATTAAATTTTAAAATAAGAATCAGGGGAAAACGGGTTGCGCCATTGCGTTCGTCTCAGAATTCTGCATGAAATCGAGTCCTAGTTTTCGAAAATCGGAGTCCGTATGACCAAGATATGACCCTCCGAAGTTTCATGAATTTAAATAAAATAAAACAGCTCGAAAATAAAGCCAGAAATTTGAAAATCAAACCCAGAGAAGGCTGGCGGGAAAATTCCCGACCATATACCCAGGTCGACTGGGGAGTCGATCCCCCCAACCAGATCGACTGGGGTGTCGACCCCCCCGACCAGGTCGACTGGGGAGTCGATCTGGGGGTCGACCTGCCTCCCGAACCCACTTCTTGAACTAGATGCATCCTGATGTATTTAGACTCGTTTTCTGTCCAGATTCGTCTTCCTAATCCTATATAAACTCACCCCTAGCCTCATTCTCTCCACACCATTTCATTCTGTCCTTATGCTGCTTCTGAGATAATCAAAATAATAAGATAAAAAGGAAGAAAAAGGACTGCTCTATCTCCATCAAGACTACGCTTAGAGATTTGCAAATTGGGGGATTTCAATTAGAACACGATCAATCAAATAGAGATTCAACAATCAAATTCTGCTTTCTAATTCTCGATCCACGCACTGTAAGTTCTGATTACTTTTAGATGAAAACTATAAACTTGATATGGGCATGTTATAAATTGGAATTTGATATACGTATGATTCATATCTATTCTTATTCTTCTTAGATCTTGACATTTGGGAATATTGCTTTGAAATCAGTTTGGGCCTATTCACATTAAAAATAAAACGTTATCATGCCTATGACATTGAAACCATTGTTAATGGCCAAGGACTATGACTGAGAACATAAGACTATGCCTATGCCTATGACTGAGAACATAAGACCAATGCCTATGACTATGACAAGGACAATTTTGGCTAATCACCTATGACTCGTGACTATGAATGGCTACCTATGATTATGAACATAAGACTATGACCATGACTTTGAAACTATTACAGTTAATTGCCTACGGCTATTAGGGTAGTTGCCTAGAACTCTTTTGGGTAATTATCCATGACTATTGTATAACTATTGTGGTTAATTGACTATTATAGTTGGTTGCTCATAACACTATAGTTGAAAACCATGTTGAACACCGAATTGGCATTTAGTTGGATCCCATACCTAGGGTGTGACTTGCTTAGTTTATTCGTTATTATGTACACATAAAACCATTGACCCATTATCCTTGTATTTGGCTTGCTTGTGCATTCCTATTCTTTTATGTCAAGTTTTTATCAGGACTATCGCCTTATTTTGCTAGATTTGAAAACCCTGTTAATTTCTATATGCCAGTGATGTTGTAACCGATTATCTCAAGTTATATTATGCCAGTCTTGTAATCTCTTTTATCGCTTTATGCTTGTCCCTTCTGCCTATCATAGTTTTGATGTTATTCCCTTTATCTCTAGATTTAGATTTGCTTGTAATTTAGATCGATTAATGTTTACATGCGATGGGAATACGATTTGGGTAGATTAGGCAAAACATGAACTGGTTATAAACATGAATCATGAACTTGACAATAGGCATAAGTTGAAACATGAAACTTGACACGAACTTTACATGAAACTTGAACATGGTCATGACACTAGAATGAACTTGAAAATGGCCAACTCGAGGTTGAGTTGAGTTTGCAGTGTAAATCTTCCCGGAACCGCCCGACAAATCCAGTTACTGCAAACAATAGGATCCAATGTGGGTAGTTGGTCATATCGCGCTTGAAACCCGAGGTCGGACTGAGTTGTAGTGTAAATTTGCCCGGAACCGCCCGGCATATCTAGTGACCACAGCAACAGGTCTGATGTGAGAGGTTAGGGTGCATTAATGAATTAATGCCACATGATAGGGTTAAGTCATGAACATGAAAGACAACACTTAACCAACTTGAAATATGATTGGTAGGGTTAGGTCATGAACTTGAACGACAACACCTAACCAACTTAACACGTGAATGGTATGGCTAAGTCACGAACTTAAATGACAACACTTAGCCAACTTGATATGCTAGACTGATGGGGTTAAGTCTCGAATTTAAATGACAACACTTAACCTACTAGACGGAAACCCTAGTTACGAGGTCCATTTCAGCAGTAACCCACTAAATGTATCATGGTACCCTGGAACTAGGCAGGGTGGGGCACGATTACAGGGCTGATTGTAAGAGACCAGAACGACGGCTGTGTTGGTGCGCCAGTGTAGGTTCAGGCGGGCTATGGTCGTGCACGTGGTCCGAAGTAGAAAAAGCAGGCATTGGGCATCAGTAGGTTTATCTGTGCATGCTTGATTCGTGTCGGTGGTTGGCACCATAGGGCTTGATACACCCTATAGTGGACCTAGCACAGGTGACTACATTCGTGATAGGGCCGTATGACATAGAAACACAACGAGCTAGAACTTGTAGGGAGCCGATCGATTAGTGGATCGTTCCGTTGGACCTAGTAATGGGTCATTCACGATTTTGGGCCAAGGGATCATTTCATGATTAATACTTGACATGGGTTGGGCTACTAGTACAGTTGGTGCAGCGAACCTTGAACATGCGATGCTATACTTGACCTATACTTGATTTATATGTTATCTTATTCTATCTTATCCATCTTGACATCATACTTATGTTTATACATGTCACGTTACCTTTACCTGTTTTTATGCTGAAAGTCACTTGGACTTACCAGTCTTTATGACTGACCCGTTTCATTTCGCCTCTTTTTCTTTCGTTTCTTCCCCCAGGTTCTCAGGGAGGAAACTCTAGCTCTTAGCTTGGATTTAGCTTGCTTTCTGTCAGCTCATGTACGATTTGGTCTTGAGTTATGCTATGGCTGCACGTCTGCTATTTTTGGGGAATAATTTACTTTTTTTTTTATTTTAAGTTTATGCTTCTTTATTTAGAACTTGATGTAATGGAATAAGGGAAACTTGTACTTTGGATATATGAGATTTTGACTCTTTTCTTGAAAGTAATAAGATTTGGTTTTTAATTTCTTCCGCTGTTTCATTTATGTTCTGTCTTGTGATATCTTTGTGTATGTTTACCTAGATAATGATCCACCAAAACTAGTGCATTCCCTTTGTGAGTGACCCTAGCGGAGGTGGGGTGTTACATTTGGTATCAGAGCAGAATGTTACCAGACTGGGCAAAAGCTTTTAAAAACCTTCTGAAACTATTTTCAAAACCGTTTATAAAGAAGCATTTTTCAAGAAAAGTTTCTCTTGAAAAGGCTATTCCCTAAAAGCCATTAGCACTTTCCTTTGTTTCCTTGTTTGAATCTCTATCTTTTCGTTTTTCAGCATGTCTGGGAATCTTATCTTTCCAGAGGGCGTGCCAATACCTGGCTGGTTCAGGAGTTACTTAGAGGCTAGGGCCAACGATGCAGGCCCAGCAGATATTCCTCCTCCAGCTGCAGCGATTCTCCTCCTCCTCCTCGTGGAAATGCTTTCGCAAAGACGTGTAGAGACTTCAAGGCTATGGGTGGAAAGGACTTCTATGGGACTGAATCCTTTGTGGAAGTGAGGAACTGGATAAAGGAGACCGAAGATTTGTTCGTCATCTTCGAAGTTGACGACAGGCAAAAGATACAGCTAGCAGTGTGATTGCTTAAAGATGAAGCTTCGTATTGGTGGGAGAATACCCATGCTGAGAGGCCAGTGGAAAATTGGGAAGACTTCCAGATGAGATTTGAGATGAAATTTCTCTCCCAAGCTGAAAGAAGCTTGCAGATGGAGAAGTTCCTAACTCTTAAGCAAGGAAGCATGACAGTCAGGGAGTACGTCAATCAGTTTAATCAGCTGGCCAGATTTGGGCTGGATTTAGTGAACACCCAACACAAGAAGGCTCTTCGCTTCGTCAGAGATTTTAATGAGCCACTACACAACCTTGCTATGACTCATGTACCCATGGGGGCGGCCTTTGAGAGCTTGGTGGAAATGGCCGTACTTCATGAAGAAGACGAGAATGGCAAGAAGGAGGTCAAGGCGAATGATTCTCAAAACAAGAAGAAAGACTCCGAGAAAGGAGGCAAGAACAACAACAACAATAATGACAACAAGACATGTGAGAAAAGAAAATGCAACTTCTGTGGTATTGAGGGGCATATAGTCCAGGATTGTAGAAAGAAGAAGATGAAGATGGGAGCATGCTTTCAGTGTGGTGAAACTGGACATATCAGCAAGAACTGCCTTAAGAAGCAAGGGCAAGCCCCGCAAGCAGGACCTTCTGGGGGTACATCTTTAACTTCTCCTCCTTGATGCTTTGTTTTATCTTGCTTATCTTCCCGATCCTATCTTGAGAACCTTAGGTAGAACCATATGGATGGAAACATGTATTTGAAACATGTTATGGTTAATGTTTGCAAATGTTTGCAAATGGTCGCAGGTGGTTGCTCGTGGTTGCATAACACACATTAGGCACTAGATCGGCTCAGACACGTTTTCATATTGCATATGCATGAGTGTTTATACTTGTTTATGGATGAAATTGAAAGTGTTATCATGTGGATGTTGCATATGAATGAATGTTTGTGCACACATATAGTGTTTATGTGACTAGGATTATTTGCATACATGTTGGATTCATGACACTAAACATATTTTGCATTAAGAAGATCAAACAAGCCTGATCATTTGCATTAGATAAGGAACATATACACACACTTTTTGCATATGTTCATATAGCATTAGAAATCTTTTAAGGACAATGATTGCTCGTGAATGATGGTTGAGTAGATGGATGATTGGATGGTAGGATATATTCTTCCTAACTTAGATATTTCGGGGACAAAATCCTTTAAGGAGGGGAGATTTCGGGGACAAATCTGTGTATGTTTACCTAGATAATGCTCCACTAAAACTAGTGCATTCCCTTTGTGAGTAACCCTAGCGGAAGTGGGGTGTTACAGAAGTGAGATTCTTGGGCCATGTTGTTTCAGAAAATGGTATTGCCGTAGAACCTGCGAAGGTGGCTATGGTACAAGATTGGTCTACGCCCAAGAATGAAACAGACATAAGAAGTTTCTTGGGGTTAGCTGGATATTATCGTAAGTTTATCCAAGACTTCTCCAAGATAGCGGCACCGTTGACTCAGTTGACCAAGAAAAATCAAGCTTTCGTTTGGGACGAAAGGCATGAAAATGCATTCAGGAGTCTAAAGGAAAAGTTGACACATGCACCAGTGTTAGTCATTCCTAAAGGTAATGAGGAGATGACGGTATACACAGATGCATGTGGTACCGGACTAGGTGCTGTATTGATGCAAGGAGGTAGGGTTGTAGCTTATGCAAGTCGGTAATTGAAACCGCACGAGAAAAGTTATCTTACCCATGATTTGGAATTGGCAGCGATTGTATTTGCATTGAAGATGTGGAGACACTATCTCTTGGGAGAAAGATTCGAGTTGTTTACTGATCATAAATCGTTGAAGTATATATTCTCTCAGAAGGATCTAAATCTCCGACAGCAAAGATGGTTAGAATTCTTGGCTTCCTATGATTTCGATATTGCATATACACCAGGAAAGGGAAATGCGGTAGCTGATGCCTTGAGTAGGAGACATGCCAGTTTAGGGGCTATGTTTTTTGAGTGGAAGCAACTGGAGTACATCGTTGGGTATGATTTCAGACCAAAGTGCGAATTGGATCCAGAAATGTTAGCAAGTTTGACGATCAGACCCACTTTGATTGAGCGGATTGGTTCCAGTCAGGGGGACGATCCTTACTTATTGAAAATCATCTCCAAGTTAGAGATGGGCATCGATGAGGAGATGAACGAGTATGGGCTTGATCGAGATGGATGGCTTAGAAAGAATGGAAGACTGGTTGGACCCAATGTCAATGGCTTGAGAGATGAAGTGCTTAGAGAATGTCATCACTCAAAACTGACCATACATCCTGGTGGTAACAAAATGTATCGAGACATGAAGCCGACTTACTACTAGGAAGGGATGAAGAGAGACGTTGGGAAATTCATATCCAAGTGCATGAATTGCCAGCTAGTTAAAGCTGAGCAAAAGAAGCCTAGTGGGTTGTTACAACCGTTAGAAATTCCAGAATGGAAATGGGAGCAAGTATCAATGGATTTCATCGACGGTTTACGAAGGACTAGATCAGGCCATGATAGTATTTGGGTAATCGTGGATTGGTTGAACAAGGGCGCAAGGTTTATACCAGTCAAGTCAAGTAGAACGACAACTAATTTAGCTGAACTACATATGAAGTGGGTAGTGAGATTTCATGGAGTACCAAAAGGCATTGTGAGTGACCGAGATCCATTGTTTACTAGTGGATTTTGGAAAAGCTTACAAGAGGCTTTAGGATCAGAATTACATCTCAGTACCGCGTACCATACTCAAACCGACGGTCAGATAGAGAGGGTGAATGGTGTATTAGAAGATCTCTTGAGAGCTTGGATATTGGATTTTGGTGGATCATGGGATGACCATTTGCATTTAGTAGAATTTGCATATAATAATAGCTATCAGTCCAGTATTGGTATGGCTCCATCTGAATCTTTGTATGGAAAACCGTGCAACTCACCGCAATGTTGGTTAGAAACTAGTGAGAAATTTGTGCTTGGGCCATATGTGATAAGAGAAACCTCAGACAAGATCAGGATCATTCAATAGAGAATGAAGACTGCCAAAGATAGGAAGAAGAGTTATGCTGATAGAAGGAGAAGAGAATTAAAATTCTCCGTTGGTGACTTAGTATTTGTCAAGATCTCTCCATTAAAGAATGTTATTCGTTTTGGTAGGAGAGGAAAGTTGGCACCAAGATTTGTTGGTCCATTCCCAGTTCTCGAACAAGTTGGGAATTTGGCATATAAAGTCGAGTTACCTGACAAGATGGAGGGAGTTCACAATGTATTTCATGTTTCCAAGTTAAGGAAATTCATGCACGACTCCGATGTGGCTATTTCACCTGATCAGTTGGACGATATCGAAGTAGAACCCGAGTCGGTTGGGAACCGCAAGCTAATTCGTATTGTCGAGCACGATACGAAGAAACTTCGAAGGAAAGCGGTGAATCTAGTCAAGGTTCAGTGGGGGCGAAGATGAGAATGAATGTACTTGGGAGACAGAGGAGAGCATTAGGAAGACGTATCCAGAACTCTTTGCCTAGTAAGATTTTAATTGCGACTTAGTTTCTGCATGCTAGGATAGACTTGCTTGTTTGTTTTTGTATGTTTGATTGTTGTAAATGGTTGATAGGCATGCGGGATCCTTTGCTTGTTTCTTAGTTAAGGAATTTCGGGGACGAAATTTCTTAGGGGGGGGGGGGGGGGAATGTAACGACCCGCATTCTACGTATCGGAGGATCGTAGAATATTTATTTCTTTTTCGTATGAAGTCGTATGGTCGTGTAACTTTAGGAGACGACTATTGGGGTCAATTCCCATGTTCATGATTTTTGCCAATTTTTAAATGACCGTTTTGCCCCTGGCTGATCTTGTTTCGGTCATAACTTTTGATTGGAAAGGAATTTTATCTGAAACCACATCCATTGAACTCGAATGATGGTTTACCTTTCCGTAGAGTGGTCACATGTGAAAAACGGACTTACCGTTTGGGAGATATGGCTGGAATAGTGTTTGGAAGGTGAAAAACTGCTTAACTGGGCCAAATGAGGTGGTTAGTGAATGGGCCCACAACCCATTTCGGGATTAGGATTATGGGGAGGCTGAATTGAGTTAGGTTTTCATTATATTTCAGTTTTCTAGCCGCCATTTACATCATAGAAACCTAACAATGGCCTCCAAAATCTAGAATCATCTCTAATAACCGCTTAATCAAGGATTAAGCTTAGCAACATCAAATCAAGGAGAAATAGCACCATTTCAGAGTTAGAGCTACATTTAGACGTTGGAAATCGCCCCAAATTAGTGGAGTTTCAGTTTGAAAGTTTTATTTGTGGCTAAGGTGAGTGATTAGCACCTTTTTACACTAATTATGGCTAGTTAGGATTGATTAGTGTTAATTATCGAATTTAAACATGATTAAATTCTGGAAAAATATTTATAAATTTCGAAATATTGTTTTAGACCTCTGTTAGAAATTTGGATTAATTTGGTTAAGTTTTATTAATCCTATCATTAGTTTTGCTTAAACATGCTTAAGGGAAAAATGGGATTTTGGCTATGTTTGATCCGTTTTAACCTATCAAATTATTGTATTGGTGTTTGTGGTCAATTCTACAAGTTGCTATGACTGTATGGTATGCTCTATGATTGTCTACAAGTGTTAGATTGGCCAAAAACACCGTCGAATGGCGTAAACAGCTCGTTGGACAAAGTGCAGGAAAAATACAGAGACCGGATCAGATCGCCCACATGTGTCACGAACCGACCACATCTCCGACCCGATCGTGACCATCATTCCACGAACAGATGCTTCGAGCTGTGCCTTCAACCACGAGCTGATCTATGTTCCACGATCCGAACCGATGTGCCATCACGAACCAGATAGGATGTCTTCTACGAACCAACAGGAGAACCACGAGCTGAAGCATGGAGCACGACCCGAACCCAATGGGTATTCTCCGATCCGACCCGAAGGGCTTGTCACGAACCGAGATGTTGAGCACGAGCTGGGAGAGACCGAACCAACTCAGTGAAAGGTATTACTCACGAATCGAACCAGATTTATGGCCAAGAGATGGAGTATGCCGAACCGAACTGGAGAGGAGCACGATCCGAAGCATAGTGAAGAGGAGCATGCCAAACCGATCAGGGGATGATGACCAAAACCCGAGATGCAAAGGTAGTCCAAATGGGAAGTTTGCACTCAGGATCCAGATGGGAACCAATGAGTCAACTTTGTGATTGGACTTTGCTGCGGGACGTGGGCAAAGGGGTTATCGATGTCCATAACTTTGAATCACCAAGAGACGAATGTAGGGCTGGGGATCAGTGCAGTGGGGTAGTCACTACTCCATGGGGCAGAGTGATCGTAGCATGGCTATGAGCCAGTGCAGTGAAGTCGTCATGACTTCATGGGGCAGAGTGGACGTAGCAAGAACTACTGGCTATGGATCAGTGCAGTGGAGTCACCATGACTCCGTGGGGCAGAGTAATCATAGCAAGGATTCGGGTGATCAAAGCGGTGGATATCGTATGCTTTAGGCACTAAATGAGAGATGTGAGGATGGTTGCTAGACTTGATTGTTTGCTATCACTATGACATGCACTCCCCCTCCCCTGTATCTTTATGCCTTATGTTTAGTGGCACCATAGAGTATTGAGCGGTATGTTGTGCTAACTCTTTGGTTGCAGGTTCAGGTATGGTTTAGTATACCTGTTTTTGTTCTGTTTTGTTGCCTATCGCTCATACCAGACTTTTGTCTGACCCAGAGTTTTATGTCTCTTCTTATTACTCTGGGTGCTCCTAAACGAGCAGACTAGAGACAGGTTAGCTGGTTGTGCACGAGTAGCTGATCCGGAGACGAGCAGGAGGCTTCCACGTATGATATATATAGATATTCTCCCTGTGTTGTTGAAGGTCACTGCTTGGGCATTAGTAGTGTACCGTCTTCTTTTGCTTTCTTTTGCTTTAGAGACTGTTTTAAAGTTTATTAAAGGTGGTTATGGATCATAAGTTATATTTTGGATTTCCGCTGCTATGATGGTATAGTTTTCAGCTTATGCACTGTCTCGCCTGTTTTATGTCAAAATTATATTATTATTATATTTTATTCCATGCGCTGTGAGAGATTCTACAAGTTCCTTATTAGTTCAAATTCCTTTCTTTTCCTTTCTTCGGTGACCGTCCCGTGCTGGTTGGACATCGGCACAACGCGTTTCTTTGGAAATGTCGGCTGGTGCGGGGCGGGCCGTCACAGTGATTATACGGATATTGTTTTGGAAATTTGGAAGATATATTTTATATCTTTATTTCCAAAGCGATATTTCTTGATTTCAGAATTTGATATCGAATATAAGCCGATATATTTTCTATTCAGAGCCTTGTATTTAATATCAAATGGGATTTAGTTTTGTCGTGAATGATGTCTTCATTAACTCTGTTCTTAAACCCAGTGGAGAAAAGATTGAATCTTTTTATTTGGATTCAATGAAGTATACCAATTAATTAATATTTAATTGGAATTGAATTGGTATTGATTTTTGGGTTTATCGTGAATGGTGTTTTAAATAACACTAGTTCTTTAACCCGATAATTAATGGAATGTGAATTGGGTTTATTGTGAACTGTTTTTTTAACGACATTCGTTCTTTAACCCGATTTACAGTGAAATATGATTTGGAATTTATAAATCTTTTTATTAAGATTTAATGGGAATTTTCCAAAGTAAAGTTTTCCAATTTTCTATTTAATATAACAAATTGGAATTGAATGGAACTCGATTTGGTAATAATCGAAATGAAATTCTGTGGAGGAAGACTGTTAATACATATAGAATTTAAAAGGCTTTACCGTTATTCCATTTATATTATTAGTCGGATATGGAAATTGATATCGATTATATACTGATTTGTTGTTCGTAAAGATTCCGTAATTAATGGAATGTGATTTGGGCTTATCCTGAACTGTGTTTTAAACGACATTAGTTCTTTAACCCAGTAAAAGGCAGGATTACATGTCTGTTATTGTATTTCGAACTGTATAGTTGACCTCTACTAAATATATATCTATTTGGCAACGGAGAATTTATTCTCTTGCTTAACGCCCTTCTCTGAGACGTACGAGCTCAGAGGTTATATATCGCCAGAAATCAATAGTATGGTGTAGATTGTCGATGTGACATGTTTGTGTTTCCAAAGTTAAATAATCATTAATATTGATTTTTGGGAAGATTAAAACAAAGTGGATTTTTATTGAATCTTTAATTAGATTGAAATGTAAATTGATAATTTAAATTATCAAATTTGAGAAAAGATCGAGAATGGAGTATCACCAGTTTTTCTCCTAGCGATAGTTAAATCTTTAATTAGATTTGAACGGGAAATGGTAGTGAAATTTACCGATAACACTGTGGTGTTAGTTATGGAGTGATAACAGTTTTGCTCCATGAGATGAATAGGTTGGGATTGGGAAATTAAATAAATGATTACTTCGGTGTGGTCCGCTAATCCCGACTAGTTTGGAAAACCATAATTTGGTTTGAAATGATATCCAAAGGAAGATTAAAGAATAAAATTTAAAGAATCTATCTTTGATAAAATTAATGGGAACAAATCCCTAAACTTGTGAATATTTAAATAAAATAATATTCAGAATTGGAATGAGGCGTATGTTGTGTTTTTATAACACTTGTTTATTATATACGCGAGTTATTCGGAAAGGCCGGGTTTATACCCATTCTGAATAACTGATTCAACGATATGTCGACGATGAAGACGGTGGTTGAAGACCGGAGGTCTTCACATCGTTTGGATGATTACTGATGTCTTGATTGGGTTGTACACCCAAGACAAGGTAATAAGTGGTGATCGTCCAGCCGTACTTGGAGATCGACGGATATGTGAAGGCCTCTCTCCTGTATTGGTCATACGGGAGAGGAATAAGGTGCCTTCGGTTTCGTTCAGAACCAGAATGAACTTGTAAATGGATTGTGTGTCTGACATTGGATTTTATTCTGTGTTGATTGATTTCTATTCAATATACATCTGCCTGGTGAAGGGGAATTTGTTCACTTACTTCACCCTTCTCTGAGACGTACGAGATTAGAGGTTGTATATCGATAGACATCAGTCGCATGGCATGACTTGCTAGTGTGGCATGCTGAGATGCAAATGATCAAGGCTTCTGTTGAAAAGCAGAGTCTTGTGGTTGATGATCAAAGCACGACTTTAATACAGCATAGCTTTGTGTATGGCGTTAATTCACGAGCCTCACACCTCAGTATGAGTCAAAAATAGGATCGGACCGTTGGGAGAACACGACGTTTCTTTCTGGCTATGGGTGGTATCAGCATTTTACAAGCCCTGACATTTATATTATTTTTACCTATGTGGTTGTTGGATTGCGAGGTGCCTCGGATATATCGGTCTCTTCGGAGCCGATGGATAGGTCTGATAGGACCGGGAAACGTGTGTTCTGGAATAACTAATCCTCAAACGTAGCGGAGGACCGGCCCAAACGATTCCAAGGGTTGCTCAGAGTGCGTAGTCCTGAGACATTTGCTAGAGTGTATCGAACCAGTGAGGAGCCGTCCCTGGCCTCGACTCATGACGAAAATCCAATTTCCAATACGTGACATTTCGGTTTTGATTGTAGAGCCTAGTATGGCGACATGATATATGGTACCTATGCCGTCTAGGATTGATACATTTATATTTAAAGTTGTTTTGACATTATAAACTTATAATAGTATCAAATGATTTGTTTTAAACGTACCAAGCATGTTTGGCTATTATAAGGGAAAACCCTATCCTCCGGCTTGCGTTGCATTGTGTGATGGGACCTAGGTCTTATAATAGCTTCATTTTTCCAAAAAGCATTGCGCTGTTTATCCTATGCACTAGTATTCTTGGGAGGAAACCCGTTCTGTGTTATACGGCGTGGTCCCTTGAATTACTCTCTTTTAAAGTTAAATTTTAAATAACTGTTATAGTTCTCACACCAGTCACATGGCTGACCTAGAGTTTATTGTTTTAACCTAAACTCTGGGTGCCCCTATTTTCCACACGGGCGGCTAGTAGTTTTGGTTTTGCAGATTTATATTCATAGGATCCTGGTTTACAGCTTGAATGTTATTCGGAAATCTCTGCATCCGTTTATCTCTTTCAGTTGTGTTTTGTATTATTTTCCGCTACTATGTAATGTAATTTAAATCTCTGATATTTCTCCGATGTATAATATTTATTCATACTCTGTATATTCTTTTATTCTGATGGAATTGTTGTAATAAACAATGAAATGTTCTTCTGTTTGTGTTCTGATTTGTCTTGTCCTCAAAGCAATACGGGCTTTCATTTACGGGGAAGTTTGGGTCGCCACACCAACGGTTCCGGTTTCATTGGATTCTGTGTCAGATGAATGAGATACGGTCATTTGAATATTAAGCGATAAATTAAATAATTAATTTATTAATTCAACCTTAATTTTCATTAACCCACTGTTAACCCCGTAAACCATCTTATTCATCCGTTTTTGCCTGGAACCGAAAGAACCCATCTCTCGCAAAACCGTTACTTCAAAAACCTTCCAGTGCCCGACAAATAAGGTGATCGGTCGACGATCTGAAACCCCCACACGGCTCGCCTCCACGTCGGCTTCCTCCTTCTAGCGTCACGGTCAACTCGATGGCCTGGAGGGCCACAAAATCCGGTGCAAACAAGGGCGGTTTTGGCCCAAATATCGAGAAATTCACACCACGAAATATAATCATATTCATTTGGATTAAAGCTCGTTGAATCCTCTTTAATATTTCCTTTGAATGATTTGAATTATATTAAGTGGATTTGAAGAAATTAAAATGAGAAATTCGGATCACTTCAGCCCTTCATTCTTTAGATGACGGTGGTGCTGAAGAAACTAGTGAAATTAGGGATTCTTTTGTTCGTTGGAAATTTCTGGTTTTACTGAAATCTGATTTTGAATCCTGTACATTCAATTGAAATTTAAAATCGAATTTTCAAAGTGCCGCGCCATTTCAGGCTCGTTTTATAATTAAAATAATTTTATATGTTCTAATTCTATTCAAAATAAATTTCTAGTTGATATTATTTAAAATAATTCATTTTAAATATTCAAAATTCATTAAAATAGCCAAAATAAAAATTTTAAATTGGTCTGATTTTCCGGTTGTTACAATCTCCCCCACTTAAAATCTTTTCATCCTCGAAAAGGAACGGAGCTGAAAGTTGTTTAACCAACCAACTCAACTTTCATTCTGGCTTTCATTCTTCAACTTTTCAGTCTCTAAGAATTTTCCATTTTTCAAAAATTTGGCTAACATCCTAAATTTTCGAAAAATTTCGCCATAACCTCCTTTGTACGGGGAGATCTTTAAAACCTCAACTAGCCACGTAGGGCCCTCACCAATCCCAAAAGAAAAAGAAAACGCCAAGCTGCTAGCCAATCGGCTCATAAAATCATCATACCGAAGAAAGTAGTAAACATGTACCTATTTGTCGGGCATACAATTTTATTCCTCTTCTTAACTTCCTTGTTATGACTTGTACATTACATATTCATGTATATGCATGCAATTCGATCAATTTTCAATTCAGTTCAATATTTGATTTGATTTGACTAATTTACCATTCATTATCATATTGGTTAAATGAATAACCACACAATGGAATCAACAATCATTTAGTTAATTAACGTTTCAAACACATAACTTTAATACATAGTCAAAAATCATAATTTTGATGCCAATTCACAACAATTAACCCTATCTAGTTTTGGTTCTCATACCAGTCAATTGGAAATATATAGATACCCCACTTTCGAAACTCGAATATATATATTGATGATGGAGCTCCATCATCAAAATCATCTCAGGGCGACTAGAGTGTGATTCTATATCTATCCAGCATATTTGAGGCTTCGAATACACGTTAATTACGCGTATATTCAAAATCTTCATATACTCGATTGTCCAAATTCAATATAAAATAAATATTCAAATACATATTATGAGGTTTAAATTTTCAGAACTTTTTTTTTTAATAAATAATACTCTTCTAACTCATTATAGGATACTACTGATCCCATCTCTAACGAGTCATTCCTATTGGCTATTATTAATCCAATCTCTGATGAATTCTTTCATTTGGTTCTAATGTGTCTTGTTCTCGAGCTCTGATACCGTATGTAACGATACAGATTTCGCTCAGACCTATTCGATCGCTAAATCGACCAATACCGTTCAAAACTCTGATACACTAACTTTGGGCATACAACACATCGGAACAAATAACATAAGACTTTTATAAACATCATAATAATGTTACATCAGAGTATAGAATATATCAGAGCATATCGAAATATAATACAGTGGAAGATTAGTTTATGATAAACGTAATAAAATGCAGCGGAAACAAGTAAACTACACAGCGGAAGACTATCAATGCTCTGGGCACAGCTTTAAGCTTCAATATAGAATCCTTCTCAACAAATAAATATCTGCAAAACAAACCACTTGATTGCTCGTGTGGAAAATAGGGGCACCCGAGTTTGCAAGGGAAAAGCAAACTACGAGTCAGTCATGGAACTAGTGTGAGAAACTCTACAGTTAAAATTAACTTATATAAATGATAAGGCAAATCACAAGACCACGCCGCTAACGCAGAACGGGTTTATCCCCATGAATGTCAGTGTATAAACAACAATGAGTAATAGAGATATGGATCTATTATGCAACAATCAACATGCAATATCCCAATCTACCAATTTAGATTAATTACCACACCTAGATTTTCCAAATCCAATTCAATTTACATAAATTATTCCTTTGGACTTTATTTCCTGATTTCTATTTCAGATCATTTGAAATACATATCTAACTTTTATATAAAAGTAGATTTCACTTCGGGATCTCAAATCAATATCTTTGGAAATATGAATTCCAAATCATCACAATGTATACAAACAAGTATGTAACCAAATATTGAGAACCCTCCCTCAGGCAAGTCTGTATGTGCCTCTCCAACTCGATATATATATGTGCACCTCCCACGCTGGAGCAGGCTACACGCTGACCACTCAACCTAAGGTCCTGGATCCAGCCCATACTTTTAGTCGTCCAGGTCACCCGATCTTTATCCACATACTAAATCATTTCATATCCCGAAGTAGGGAAAATCATTTCACAACATAATTACAAGTATAATCAAATCTATAGTACTTCACATCAGCAATTCACGCGTATGATCAGTCACTATTAATCACATAACCTTTGAGCTCGTACGTCTTAAAGAAGGGTGTTAAGCAAGAGAATAAATTATCCGCCACCAAACAGATACGTTATCGATAGCAACTAATCGGATATGCGATGAACCACAATGTAAAACCATAATACACTTCCAAAGCATTTCGAAATCATTGGGTTTAGCCCTCAAAATCCTTTCTGTTTTATAAAACATTTTTATAAAACATCCCCTGTCCAAAATCGGGGATACATTTCTTTTCACTTAAGAAAATATCACTTTAAAATCATTCATTAAATTTGAAACGAACAACAACATCGCTAAACACCTCAGCCAAATCGTGAAGTGTTTCACAAGATGTTAGCATACAAATATTTCTACCTAACCCAATTTTAAATGTAAAAGCGTATTTTGCTCATAAACGGGTCGAGCACAATCCAAACAGACAATCAATCACAATCATTACCAACAACCAAGTATATTTGGTTCTAACAAACCTCATGTTTTGGTAAATTTTAATTACCATTTTTCCATTCACAATATATTTAAAGATTTATTCAAACTCCAATTGTTTTCAATCCCAAAAATCATTTCTTATTGATTGTTCAACTTTCTCGAAATTAATCATGCTTTATGTAACACCCCGTATTTTCTATGGATATTAAAAATAATGAATCTAAGAATACTTAATTTTTAGAAGAATAATTAAGGGAAACGGGTTACGCCATTGCGTTCGTCTCGGAATTCTGCTTGAGATAGAGTCCGAGTTCGCGTGAATCGGACTCCGTATGAAGAAGTTATGGAGTTCAGAAGATTTCAAGTTTAATCAGAAATCAAATATAATAATAAATAAAAATCAAAAACCAGTTCAAAATTCAAAATATTGACATAGGTGTCGACCCCCTCTGTAGGGAGTCGACCCCCCCTGTAGGGAGTCGACCCCTTTCAGATCTACTTCCTATGACGAAATTTGACAGTCCTGAGCTGATGTGGCCAACTCTGATCGGCCAATGACTAATTTCTGAGGTATTAGGGCTTATGTGTCATGCTATGGTTGGCTGCATGACACATCTCTTTGTTTTGATGGCTCTGATCTCCCCTAGACTAATCTAAAGGTTATAATTAATCCTAGACATCTATGTATACATAGCTAAACCTAGACCCTAACCTCATAACCCTAAGACTATGGTGCCGTCATGCTATTCGTCTACAAGCTAGCCTATCCTCCTTCATCTTCTCTAAACTAGAAAATCAAATTCAAACTAATAATCGATTAAGAAGAACATCAATTCAAACGTCTACATCAAAGGATAACTTTTCAAATTCAGAAATCAGATCCCAGAATACAAGATCCGTCCTTTTTCTGTAAGTTCAGTTATTATTTAGATTTAAACATCTAATAGAAATCATGACTGTAATAATTGGATCTAGAACAATGCCTAATTCTGATTCGTGCCTATCCTTTTGTCAAGTCTGAATTGCTTATGCCTATGTGACTATTGTGATTGATGTAATGACACTTATCATGCCTATGGGACTGTTGGACTGACATAACAGAACTTATCATGCCTATGAGACTGTTGGACTGACATAATAGAACCCGTCGTGCGTATGAGACTGTTGGACTGACATAATAAAACTTATCATGCCTATGAGATTGTTGAATTGCCATAATGGAACCTATCATGCCTATGAGACTATTGTGATTTATATGATGGAACCTATCATGTTGTACATCCTATGCCTATAAGACTATTGCGATTAAAATGGGACTTATAATGTTGTACATTAACATTAGTGATTCTCTTAAGTCCAATTCTATCTAATCTTTATACCTATGGTGTAAATTGCTTAGCTTGTCTACACATATTGTTAATGCACAACATTGAAACATGATTCTTGAATTGGGTACATCTTTACATGCCTATTTTTCCTTATGTCAATTCTTATGCTCCTTCTATATGTTTCCCCTTTTTACTTGCTTTTGTGAATACTAAGTTCATTAGGAACTTAGATTAAATCTCGTTGTATGTGCGATTATAACGTGGGGAAAATTGGGTATAATTTAATTGGCATAACATGGGAATGTGTCATAAACTTGTATTGATTAGACTTGTGAAAAATTTGGCACATAGATTTGGACACATATGACAAATATGTAAATTGGCTAAACATGAACAAGCCTAACCCAAGGTAAGATTGAGCTGCGGTGGAAGACTGCCCGGGATCACCCCGCACATCCAGCTACCGCAACAATATAGATCTAATGTGAGAGGTTAGCGCATTAAGCCCAAAAACCCGAGGTTAGAATGAGTTGCGGTGTAAGACTGCCCGGCACGTCCAGCGACCGCAACAATATAGATCTAATGTGAGAGATTGGTGCTTTAATGAATGATTTAAAGCTAAGGAACAGAAAGGCTAAGAATGGTAGGGTTAAGTTAATTAAGGCAACACTTAACCGATACAACATGTTAATTAAAACAGATGGGCGGGGTTAGGTAAACACTTAACCATTATAACATGTTGATTAGGAAACCCTAGTGACGGGGACCCATTTCAGCAGTAACCCACATAGATGTATCATGGTATCTTGAACTAGGCAGGGTGGGCACGGTTACTGGGATGATTATAAGCAGTCAAAATAGCGGCAGGTAGTGCAGCAGTGTAGGTTCCGGCGGAGTATGGGCATGCACGTACTCCGGAGTGGATAAAGCAGGCATTGGGCATCAGTAGTATACACTGTGCATCTAGAATTTGTGTCGGGTTGCCACCATAGGAACTGATACAACTTATGGTGGGACCAGCACAAGTATCTACAATCAAGCGGGGCCGAATGACACAAGTAATAATACATGTGAGTAGAAGCCGATCAAAAAAGGGATCACTTTGTTATGAACACATGATGGTAGTTGAAACACTCGTTAGTAGGTGCAGAGAAATGGAAACGAGTGCGATGGTATATTCAGTTTATCTTGCCCTATCTTATGTTATCTTATTTCTATGGTATTGTCCTATGTTCAGTTTATTCATGTCATGATCCTTTTACCTGCTTACATATTGAATAATCACTGAACTTACCAGACTTATGTCTGACCCGTTTTCTTTCGCCTTCTTTTCTTCCGTTTCCCCTCCCCCCAGGTCCGCAGGGAGAGAATACTATAGCTTAGTGTAGACTTTTTCAAGCTTGAAGAGAGTAGATGTATTGCTTGGATTCTCTTTTCTGGGGCTATGGCTGTGGTTACACTTTTATTGGGGATTTATGCTGTTTTACTTCTGTTTTATGCTTCTTTATGTACTTGGAGATGTAAATCAATAAAGTTGTTTTGTTGTAATAATTTAGAAGTTGGATTTTGAAATAATGCTTGTAATGTTTTGACTGAACCACGCTATTTAATAAATGATTTAATTTTCCACTGCGCATATGTCTGTCTTGTAAATTATCTGTGTCTTTTACCTAAAATTCTTCACCAAAGTTAATGCATTACCTTTGTGAGTGACCTTAACGGAGGTGGGGTATTTCACTTAGTATCAAAGCGATGGTTTACCAGATCAGATAAAAGTTTTGAAAACTATTTTTCAAAGAGAAGTTTAAAGAAGCATTTTCATGAAAAGTGTTGTTTTATTTTAAAGGCATAATCCCCAAAGCCATATGCATTATCTTTTTATCCTTTGTTTTGAACCTTTTATTTTCGTTTCAGCATGTCTGGGGATCTTAATCTTCCCAAGGTAGCAGGTTCAGAAGGTATCTGCATGCTAGGGCTAATGACGTAGGCCCAGCAGACGTTCCTCCTCCCCCAGCTGCAGCCGTTCCTCCTCCTCCTCCGCATGTGAATGCTTTCTCGAAGATATGTAGGGACTTTCGAGCTATGGGTGAAAAGAACTTTAATGGGACTGAGTCATTTGTGGAAGCAAGAAACTGGCTCAAGGAAACAGAAGACTTGTTTGTTATCTTCGAAGCGGATGATAGGCAGAAGATACAATTGGATGTATGGTTACTTAAGGACGAAGCCTCTTACTGGTGGGAAGTTACTAGTGCTGAGAGACCAGTTGAAACTTGGGAGGATTTCAGAAGGAGATTTTAAATCAAGTTCCTCTTGCAAGCTGAACGAAGCCTATAGATGGAGAAATTCTTAGCACTCAAACATGGAAGCCTGTCGATTAAGGAATACGTCAACGAATTCAACCAGCTGGCTAGGTTCGGAATGGAGTTGGTAAACATTCCACATAAAAAGGCTCTCCGTTTCGTGAAAGGGTTGAATGAGCCACTACACAGCCTAGCTATGTCCCGTATACCTATGAGTGCAACTTTTGAGAGACTAGTGGACATGGCACTGTTACAGGAGGAAGACAAGGATGGAAAGAAAGAGGCAAAGGTAGAAGAACCTCTGGAAAAGAAAGTGGAGGGATCACAGAATAAGAAGATAGATTCTAAGAAAGGCGGGAAGAATAACAAACCCCATGACAAGAGGAAGTACAAATTTCGTGGCATACCTGGACATCTGATTAAAGACTGCAGGGAGAAGAAGAGGAAGATGGGTGGTTGCTTTCAATGCGGCGAGACAAGACATATTGCTAAGGATTGCCCAAGAAGGCAAGGGCAAGGGCAAGGGCAGAGGAATGGATCTACTTCTAGAGGACAGGTTCACGCTCTCATGGCACCTCCGCAAGAAAGAGGTAGAAATATTTCTGTTGAGAGTTTAGTTTATCTTTCTGATCATCTAGTTCATACTCTTTTTGGTTCTGGCGAATCACACTCTTTTATATCTACTGCTTTAGTTGAATCTCTGCACCTAGATACCAGTATAGTAGAGGATCCCATGGTTCTTTCAAATCCAATCGGGGGTTCGGCTTACTTGTCAATGACTTGTTTGGATTTGGAAATTTCTATACTAAGCATTGGGTTTAGATGTAATGCTTACGTTTTGGGCTTCACAGGCTATGGGTTGATTCTAGGCATGGATTGGTTATCCAGTAATGGTGCCATCCTCGATTGTGAAAAGAGAGTGGTTATACTTATGACACGCCTCCGTAACACTCTCGAAATCTCTTGTAATCCCATGAATTCTGTTATGCTTAGTTACCTAGAATCTCTTGATGCGTCTGTTGAAAACTTGCAATCTGTTAGAGTAGTCCATGAAAACTCGGATGTCTCTGAAGAGGTGAAAGGCTTGCCTCCGAAGCGAGAGATAGACTTCCACATATACCTTGTTGATAATGCAAAACCTGTTGCTTTACCCATTAGATACATGGCTCCAAGGGAAAGAAAAGAGCTCAGCAAGCAAGTTAAAGAGTTGCTTGAAAAGGGGTTCATAAGGCGAAGTATTTCTGAATGGGGTGCTCTAGTGGTGTTTGCAACCAAAGCATATGGTTAACTTCGTCTGTGCGTGGACTATAGGGAGCTAAACAAGCTAACCAAGAAGAATAGGTACCCACTTCCCAGAATAGACGACTTGTTCGACCAGCTCGTAGGTGCCTCGGTTTTCTCCCAACTAGATCTGGCCACCAGATTTCACCAGCTAAGAGTGGTTGAAGATAGCATAGATAAGACCGCATTCAGGATCCCGGATGGTTTCTTTGAATGGTTTGTCATGCCTTTCGGTTTGACAAACGCACCCGCCTACTTCGTAGACTTGATGAGTAGGGTGTTCAGAGAGTTCCTTAATAAATTTGTAGTGGTCTTCGTGGACGACATTTGGATTTTCTCAAAAAGTGAGGAAGAACATGCTTTGCATTTAAGGGAAGTCATGGATACTCTTCGTGCACATCAGCTGAAAGAAAAATTTTCCAAATGCCATTTTTGGAGGGATGAAGTGAGGTTCCTTGGACATGTGGTGTCCAAAGAAGGGATAGCTTTGGATCCCGCAAAAGTAGTTGCGGTACAAGATTGGAAGGTTCCAAGGAATGCAACTGAAGTACGAAGTTTTCTCGGACTAGTGGGCTTTTACAGAAATTTCATCAAGGACTTCACAAAGATCTCAGCCCCACCTACTAGGTTGACAAAGAAGAACCTAACTTCTTCTTGGGAATTGGATTGCGATGTTGCTTTCCAACGGTTGAAAATGGCTTTGACAACAGCCCCGGTTCTGACATTGTCTGATGGGAATAAGATGTTTACTGTATACACAGGCGCATGCAGTACAGGATTGGGCGTTGTCTTGATGCAAGAGTGCAGAGTAGTTTGTTATGGAGGAAGGCAGTTGAAGGTACATGAGAAAAACTACCCAACTCATGATTTAGAACTAGATGCCATTGTTTTCGCTCTTAAGTCATGGCGTCATTACCTGCTAGTAGAAAAGTTTGAATTTTTTACTGACCATAAATCGCTAAAGTACCTTTTCTCATAGAAAGATCTTAACTTAAGACAACAAAGGTGGATTGAATTTCTTGCCTCATACGATTTTGAGATTTCTTTTACCCCTGGCAAGGGCAATGTGGTAGCAGACGCCTTGAGTAGGAAAAAGCTGACCTTAAGTCCTCTCTTTGTAGAAAGGCAAAGCTTGGAGTACATAGAAAACTTTGAATTTAGACCCTCCTTTGAATTTGTACCTGGTTTGTTAGCATCGCTAGAGGTGCGACCTACCCTTTTGGACTCAATAGGAACCACACAACGTGAAGACCCTCAGCTAGTTGATGTGATAGATATGCTAATTAGAGGTGAGACTTCTAGTCACCTCAATAGATACTCCATTGATGACAAGGGTTGGTTGAGACAGGATGGAAGACTACGCGTCCTACAAGCAAGGGATTTGGTGAAGACCGTTCTCGAAGCGGCACACCATTCTAAGTTGACCATACACCTAGGTGGGGACAAGATGTATAAAGAAATAAAAAGGGCTTTCTTCTGGAATGGCATGAAGAAGGATGTAGCAGAGTTTGTCTCTAAATGCTTAATCTGCCAGCAAGTCAAGGCAAAGCAGAAGAAGCCTGGTGGTCTGCTTCATCCTCTAGAGGTCCCACAATGGAAATGGGATAGAATTTCGATGGACTTTATTGATGGGTTGCCCAGGTCAAGAATGAAAGTGTGCGTGTGTACTTCCCAAGTATAATACACACAAGGATCGTGTAATATGACAAACAATAGTCAAGTATGAAATGATAGCTGATCACAGATATAAGATAATAGTAATGCAGTAAAAATAGAAAAATCACACCAGGGATTTTTATACTGGTTCGGAGCACCATCCTACGTACAGTCCCAGACTTCTATATGGATTTTCACTAATCAACAACGTCACTTCACCCGGAGGAACAGGTATACAACACCGGAGCAGCCGAACGGGATTTCACGCCTCTTTCAACACCGAGGACTTCAACACGTGCCTCTTACAACACCGAGGACTTCTCGCCTGAGCACCAACACAGGACTTCAACAAATAACAAGAGTTTTACTTCTGATTGTGTTCTTGAATAACACTGAATAGCCAACAGTTGAATACACTCTTCCTATAATCTTATCCTCAAATATATAACGTGTATGTGAAGATTGAAGGAAGTATATTACTTATTAAATCAAGAGATATGAAATAATTTCAACGAATCAACAAGTAATTTGAATAATGGAGAGCTTTTTAGTATGCAAGAATGTATAGAGTTTAAGATCAGAAAATATGAGAAGATTTTTGTGATGTGAAAAAAATGCTTGTGATGTATATATAATCGTTGAAGAGTTGTCAACTTCCATGAAGAGTTTTATCAAAAATATGCACCCATTTCCTTTCAGAAATGAAAAGGAATCTTTTCATGAAATATGATGCCTTTTAGAAAATATGGCCATTGTAAAATATGATCATTAGAAATACGACCGTTAGAAAATATGACCGTTAGAAAATATGGCCGTTGTAAAATATGACCGTTGTAAAATATGACCGTTGGAAATATGAAGTGTCTCTTCGCGAAGTGTCTATTCGTGAAGTGTCTTTTTGTGAATTGTCTTTTCGAAGTGTCTTTTCGCGAAGTGATGAAGTGTCTTTTCGCGAAGTATCCTTTCATGAAGTGTCCTTTCATGAAGTGTCTTTTCGCGAAGTGATGAAGTGTTTTTTTGCGAAATGTCTTTTCATGAAGTGTCTTTTCGCGAAGTGTCTTTTCACGAAGTGACGAAGTGTCTTTTCGTGAAGTGTCTTTTCGCGAAGTGTCTTTTTACGGTCTTTTCACGAAGTGTCTTTTTGCGAAGTGTCTTTTCGTGCAGTGTCTTTTCACGAAGTGTCTTTTCGCGAAGTGTCTTTTTGTAAGTGCATTTTTGTATGCTATATATTTGAGGATATATTTTAACAATATATAACACATCTAAGACACAATTAAATAGATAATCATAACCTATATCACTTTTCCTTTGATCTTCTCTTCTTCCTTGTCATGAATCAAAAACTTGTGATCTAACATTCTCCCCCTTTTTTGATTGGTGACAACCTCTTGCAATCTTATAGAGTTATTTATTTTCTCCCCCTGAATGTATGCTTGCATATATTTATCTCCCCGTGGATATAAAGCTTCTCTGCAATATTTTGTTAGTGCATACATAAAAGTACTTATCATTTGTTTCCCTGTAACAAAATGTTAGTGTATATATATATTCCATAATTTTTCTCCCCCTTTGTCATCGATTAAAAAGAATATATAACATGATAAAGTAGTAATCGAGAACAAATAAGAGAAAACAAGCATAGATAGTTTTCAATGAGCATACGAAACTATTTATTATACGTCCATAGAGATACCAAAATAGTCTTCTCTTTGTTTTGGTGTACCTGCAAAAAAATATGATGTATATACTTTGGCACACTTGTTTCGTTTGGGTCCAGGGGTTAGCCGAAAGGTAACCATACCCAAGAGGGTTTTATGGAACCTTTAAAGACAAAATTTTCATTATTAACTACTGAATCAAAATAATCATTGATATATTTTTCTCTGTTTTTCCAACTTACAGGAACCCAAATACTTAAGTAATCTCTAGTGATATTCCTTTTCATACTTCTAGATTTATTATAAATATCGCTAGTCATAGAATTATTCGAATTTCTATAATAATTGGGTCTTGAATGTGTATTAGTACTAGCAGTGATATTCTTATTGTACATAAAAGCATATCTAGTACTATTTCTATAACTGATTTCTTGTTTCTTATATCCCAACCCTTGTTTATTTGAAGAAGATTGTGAATTCTCAATGATTTTTGTCAAATTTTATCGACCTTTATTGAAGTTAGAAACATTTTGAGTAATGTTATCTAACTTTGTTTGTAAACTAGCTTTTTCTAGGTCCAGAATTTTGACTTTTGCCTTAAGCTCATGATTTTCAGTAGTTAGACCATTGTTTTTCTCTTTTTGAGTTTCAATTTCTTGACTCAAAAGAGATAATTGAGAATCAATATTAGATGATGATTCTTGAAGTTTTTCAAGTTCTTTTTCTAATATTTTCTTCTCGTCTTTAAGCATATCTCGTTCAAATTCTGCTCTACTTAAATCTGCTTTGAGTTCTTTGCATTGTCGTTTTCATATCTTTAAATTTAACTATCAATTCGGCACTAATATCAAGAACTTCTTCAAATGTTGGAATTTGTACCCCATCTTCTATTGCCATGAAACAAACATTTGCTTGTTCATTTTCTGAATCACTTTTACTCTCGGATGAAGACGAGTCTGAATCATCCCATGTGACTGAGAAAGCTCGTTTCTTTGACTTGTCCTTCTTGTATTTGAACCTGTCATTTTCTGACTTCTTCTTTTGTTCCAGACAATCTTTGTGCATGTGACCCTTTTTATAACAGTTGAAACATTCTATGACTGATGATGAAGGTTTATTTGAACTAGATTTCCTTTTGTTATATCGACTAGCTTTTCGTTGTTTCAGGAATTTTTTGAAACCTTTTGCCATAAAAGCTAAGTCTTCTTCTTTAGATTCTGATTCATTTTCATCCTTCTCAGCATGAAATGCTACATTTTTCTTTTCTTCTTTCTGTTCTTTTCTAGCCTGCAAATTAGCTTCATAGGACATTAGATTTCCTATCAATTCATCTGGCTTCATGACAGAAAGGTCATTAGCTTCTTCAATCGTTAATACTTTTCCTTCCCATTCACTAGTCAGAGAATGTAGGACTGTTGAAACAACATCAAAATCGGAATATTTTTGCCCTAAACCAATAAGTGCATGATGAATAGTTTGAAACCATGAATACATGTCATTGATTGTTTCATTCGGTTTCATTTTGAAAATTTGAAACTGACTTTTCAGCATGGCTATTTTGGCTTGTTTAACCTTGTTAGTACCTTCATGCGTGGTTTTTAGCGTTTGCCAAATTTGATATGCAGTGGTACAGATACTAACACGGTTATATTCATTTTGGTCTAATGCACAAAACAACATGTTTATTGCTTTTGCATTTACGGCTGCTGCCGTTTTCTCAGCCGATGTCCATTCTGAATACTCAGTTGTTGAATTCACTATTTCTTTTTGTGTAGCATTCCAAGCATCATAACTAGTTGACTGCATGTAAAATGCCATACGTGTTGCCCAATAACTATAATTAAGTCCATTGAAGAATGGAGGTCTTTGTTTTGATTGACCTCCCGTGTATGTGGTGTTTTGAGTGCTAGAACTTGGGTTATATGCCATATTACTAGAATATACAAATAACTGTGTTACGGTTATAAGATAACCTCGCTCTGATACCAATTGAAAGTGTGTGTGTGTACTTCCCAAGTATAATACACACAAGGATCGTGTAATATGACAAACAATAGTCAAGTATGAAATGATAGCTAATCACAGATATCAGATAATAGTAAATGCAATAAAAATAGAAAAATCACACCAGGGATTTTTATACTAGTTCGGAGCACCGTCCTACGTCCAGTCCCAGACTTCTATCTGGATTTTCACTAATCAACAACCTCACTTCACCCGGAGGAACAGGTATACAACACCTGAGCAGCCGAACGGGATTTCACGCCTCTTTCAACACCGAGGACTTCAACACGTGCCTCTTACAACACCAAGGACTTCTCGCCTGAGCACCAACACAGGATTTCAACAAATAACAGGAGTTTGACTTCTGATTGTGTTCTTGAATAACACTGAATAGCCAATAGTTGAGTACACCCTTCCTATAATCTTATCCTCAAATATATAACGTGTACGTGAAGATTGAAGGAAGTATATTACTTCTTGAATCAAGAGATATGAAATAATTTCAATGATTCAACAAGTAATTTGAATAATGGAGAGCTTTTTGGTATGCAAGAATGTATAGAATTTAAGACCAGAAAATATGAGAAGATTTTTGTGATGTGAAGAAATTGCTTATGATGTATATATAATCGTTGAAGAGTTGTCAACTTCCATGAAGAGTTTTATCAAAGAGAAGCACCCATTTCCTTTCAGAAATGAAATGGAATCTCTTCATGAAATATGATGCCTTTTAGAAAATATGGCCGTTGTAAAATATGATCGTTAGAAATACGACCGTTAGAAAATATGACCGTTAGAAAATATGGCCGTTGTAAAATATGACCGTTGTAAAATATGATCGTTAGAAATATGAAGTGTCTCTTCGTGAAGTGTCTATTCGTGAAGTGTCTTTTCGCGAATTGTCTTTTCAAAGTGTCTTTTCGTGAAGTGATGAAGTGTCTTTTCGCGAAGTGTCCTTTCATGAAGTGTCTTTTCGCGAAGTGTCTTTTCGTGAAGTGGTGAAGTGTTTTTTTGCGAAATGTCTTTTCATGAAGTGTCTTTTCGCGAAGTGTCTTTTCACGAAGTGATGAAGTGTCTTTTCGCGAAGTTTCTTTTCGCGAAGTGTCTTTTCACGAAAAGTCTTTTTGCGAAGTGTCTTTTCACGAAGTGTCTTTTCGTGAAGTGTCTTTTCGTGATTGCATTTTTGTATGCTATATATTTAAGGATAGATTTTAACAATATATAACACATCTGAGACACAATTTAATAGATAATCATAACCAATATCACTTTTCCTTTGATCTTCTCTTCTTCCTTGTAAAGATTTAAAAACTTGTGAT
This sequence comes from Allium sativum, assembly GCA_030737875.1. Lineage (NCBI taxonomy): Eukaryota > Viridiplantae > Streptophyta > Magnoliopsida > Asparagales > Amaryllidaceae > Allium > Allium sativum. The sequence continues at coordinate 171,073,319 of CM060923.1, forward strand.
CTAACATTCTCCCCCTTTTTTGATTGATGACAACCTCTTGCAATCTTATAGAGTTATTTATTTTCTCCCCCTGAATGTATGCTTGCATATATTTATCTCCCCCTGGATATAAAGCTTCTCTGCAACATTTTGTTAGTGCATACGTAAATGTACTTACCATTTGTTTCCCTGTAACAAATGTTAGTATATATATTCCATAATTTTTATACCAATTGAAAGTGTATGTGTACGTGATACTATAGTACACAAAGGATCGTGTAATATGACGAAAAATAATCAAGTATAAAGTAATAAACAAGCACAGAACTGTATGATAGTAAATGCATTAAAAATAGAAAAATCACACCAGGGATTTTCATACTGGTTCGGACTTCCCGTCCTACGTCCAGTCCCAGACTCCTTCTGAAATTCACTATCAACAACCTCACTTCACCCGGAGGAACAGATATACAACACCCGAGCAGCCGAACAGGATTTCACGCCTCTATCAACACGAGGACTTCACAACTTGCCTCTTACAACACCAAGGACTTCAACAAAGAACAAGAGTTTGACTTCTGCTTGTGTTCTTGAATAACACTAGATAGCCAACAGTTGAAGTCACCCTTCCTATAATCTTATCCTCAAGTATATAACGTGTATGTGAAGATTGAAGGAACTATATTACTTATTGAATCAAGAGATATGAAATAATTTCAACGATTCAACAAGTAATTTGAATAATGGAGAGCTTTTTAGTATGCAAGAATGTATAGAATTTAAGATCAGAAAATATGAGAAGATTTTTGTGATGTGAAAAAATGCTTGTGATGTATATATAATCGTTGAAGAGTTGTCAACTTCCATGAAGAGTTTTATCAAAGAGATGCACCCATTTCCTTTCAGAAGTGAAAAGGAATCTCTTCATGAAATATGATGCCTTTTAGAAAAATGACCATTGTAAAATATAATCCTTAGAAATACGACCGTTAGAAAATATGACCGTTAGAAAATATGACCGTTGTAAAATATGACCGTTGTAAAATATGACCATTGGAAATATGAAGTGTCTCTTCGTGAAGTGTCTATTCGTGAAGTGTCTTTTCGTGAATTGTCTTTTCGAAGTGTCTTTTCGCGAAGTGATGAAGTGTCTTTTTTCGAAGTGTCCTTTCATGAAGTGTCTTTTCACGAAGTGTCTTTTCGCAAAGTGATGAAGTGTTTTTTAGCGAAATGTCTTTTCATGAAGTGTCTTTTCGCAAAGTGTCTTTTCGTGAAGTGTCTTTTCACGAAGTTACTTTTCGCGAAGTGTCTTTTCGCGAAGTGTCTTTTCGCGAAATGTCTTTTCGCGAAGTGTCTTTTCACGAAGTGCCTTTTTGCGAAGTGTCTTTTCGCGAAGTGTCTTTTCACGAAGTGTCTTTTCGCGAAGTGTCTTTTCGTAAGTGCATTTTTGTATGCTATATATTTGAGGATAGATTTTAACAATATATAACACATCTAAGACACAATTAAATAGATAATCATAACCTATATCACTTTTCCTTTGATCTTCTCTTCTTTCTTGTCATGAATCAAAATCTTGTGATCTAACAAAGAAGGGGCAATACCAGTATTTGGGTAACAGTGGACAGGCTCACTAAAAGAGCTCACTTTATACCTGTTAAGAGTAGAAGGACTGCCTCATCGTTAGCATCCATTTATCTTAAGGAGGTGTTTCGACTGCATGGAATACCCTCCAGCATAGTAAGTGATCGAGATCCTATCTTTACGAGCGAGTTTTGGAAGAGTTTGCAAGAAGCTGTAGGCACACAACTATGCTTAAGCACTGCCTATCACACTCAAACCGATGGTCAGACGGAAAGGGTGAACAGAGTATTAGAAGATCACTTGAGATTGTGCATTCTTGATTTTGGGGGAACATGGAAGGATAACCTTCCTTTGGTGGAGTTCTCCTACAACAATAGCTACCAAGCCACCATAAGCATGGAACCTTTTGAGGCTTTATATGGAAGACCGTGCTGATCACCAACTTGTTGGTGGGAGTCTACAGACAAGCTTGTACATGGGCTCGACATGATCAGAGAAACTTCAGAGAAGGTGGACTTGATACGAAAACGAATGAAGACCGCACAAGATAGACAAAAGTCCTACGCTAATAAAAGAAGGACCAACTTTGAATTTGAGGTTGGAGACAAAGTTTTTCTTAAAGTATCTCCTTTGAGGAATGTCGTTCGCTTTGGGTCCATAGGAAAATTGGCACCAAGATTTGTAGGGCCATTTCCTATCATTGAGAGGATTGGGAAGATGGCTTATAAAGTAGAGCTGGCCGAAAGATTGGCTGGAGTACATAATGTCTTTCATGTCTGTCATCTATGAAAGTGCTTATATGAGTTTGCGGAAGTTGTGGAGCCAAACATACTAGAGGAAATAGAAGTGGAACGAGAAGCGACGGTGAGAAGTGTTCCAACTCGTATCTTGGGTACAGAAGTTAAAAAGCTACGCAATTGTGAGGTCAAGCTAGTTAAAGTACAATGGAGTGAAGCTGAGGAAGACGCGACATGGGAGACCGAGGACAAGATACGTACAGCCTACCCTTATCTTTTTGAGGGTACATTCTTGATCTCTTTTTCCATAAGTTTATGCATGCTTGTATCTATCTCTTAAGTATATCTTCTCAATCCTATTCTTTATCCTTAGGTAGAAACCAATGGATGTAAACATGTATTTGAAACATGTTATGGTTGATGGTTGCAAGTGGTTGCTAGTGGTTGCTCGTGGATGCATATGCACACACCTTAGGTGCTAGATCGGCTCAGTCACTTTCATATTGCATATGCATATATGTATTTATACATGGATTGAAACTTGATGTGTTATCACATGGACGTTGCATTTGTATGAATGATTATGCACTCATGTAGAAGTTACAAAATACGATTAGGAATAATTGCATACATGATGGACTCATAGCACCGACATGATTCACATCAAGGAGGTCAACTGAATCAGTAGACCGCCTGATATTGCATTAGATAAGGACATATACACACACTATGCATATGATCATGAAAACATTAGAAATCTTTTAAGGATAATGGATGCCTATGATTGATGGTTAAGTAGATGGATGTTGGATGTTAGGATACATTCTTCTTTGCTTGGAGATTTCGAGGACGAAATCCTTTAAGGAGGGGAGAATGTAGCACCCTGTATTTTCTATGGATATTAAAAATAACGAATCTAAGAACGCTTAATTTTTAGAAGAATAATTAAGGGAAACGGGTTACGCCATTGCGTTCGTCTCGGAATTCTGCTTGAGATAGAGTCCGAGTTCGCGTGAATCAGACTCCATATGAAGAAGTTATGGAGTTTAGAAGATTTAAAGTTTAATTAGAATAAGTATAATAATAAATAAAAATAAAAAACCAGTTCAAAATTCAAAATATCGACATAGGTGTCGACCCCCCCTCCCCTCCCTCCCCCCCTCCCTCCCCCCCCCCCCCCCCCCCCCGCATAGGGAGTCGACCCCTTTCAGATCTACTTCCTGTGATGAATTTTGATAGTCCTGAGCTGATGTGGCCATCTCTGATTGGCCAATGACTAATTTCTGAGGTATTAGGGCTTATGTGTCATGCTATGGTTGGCTGGATGACACATCTCTTTGGTTTGATGGCTCTGATCTCCTCTTGACTAATCTAAAGGCTAGAATTAATCCTAGACACCTATATATACGTAGCTAAATCTAGAACCTAACCTCATAACCCCATGACTATGGTGTCGTCATGCTGTTCGTCTACAAGCTAGCCTAGCCTCCTTCATCTTCTCCAAACTTGAAAATCAAATCCAAACTAATAATCGATTAAGAAGAACATCAAATCAAACATCTACATCAAAGGATAGCTTTTCAAATTCAGAAATTAGACCCCAGAATACAAGATCCATCCTTTTTCTGTAAGTTCAGTTATTATTTAGATTTAAACATCTAATAGAAATCATGACTGTAATAATCGGATCTAGAACGATGCCTAATTCTGATTCATGCCTATACTTTTGTCAAATCGAAATTGCTTATGACTATGAGACTATTGTGATTGATATAGTGACATTTATCATGCATATGAGACTGTTTGACTGACATAATAGAACTTATCATGCCTATGAGACTGTTGGACTGACATAATAGAACCCATCGTGCCTATGAGAATGTCAGACTGACATAATAAAACTTATCATGCCTATGAGATAGTTGGATTGACATAATGGAACCTATCATTCCTATGAGACTGTTGTGATTTATATGATGGAACCTATCATGTTGTACATCCTATTGCTATAAGACTATTGCGATTAAAATGGGACTTATAATGTTGTACATAAACATTAGTGATTCTCTTAAGTCCAATTCTATCTAATCTTTATACCTATGGTGTAAATTGCTTAGCTTGTCTACACATATTGTTAATGTACAACATTGAAACATGATTCTTGAATTGGGTACATCTTTACATGCCTATTTTTCCTTATGTCAATTCTTATGCTCCTTCTCTATGTCTCCCCTTTTTACATGCTTTTGTGAATACTAAGTTCATTCGGAAATTAGATTGAATCTCGTTGTACGTGCGATTATAACATGGAGAAAATTGGGTATAATTTAATTGGCATAACATGGGAATGTGTCATAAACTTGTACTGACTAGACTTGTGGAAAATTTGACACATAGATTTGGACACATATGACAAATATGTAAATTGGCTAAACATGAACATGCCTAACCCAAGGTTAGATTGAGTTGCGGTGTAAGACTGCCCAGAACCTCCCGGCACATCCATCTACCGCAACAATATAGATCTAATGTCAGAGGTTAGCGCATTAAGCTCAAAAACCCGAGGTTTGATTGAGTTGTGGTGTATGACTGCCCGGAACCGCCCGGCACATCCAGCGATCGCAACAATATAGATATAATTTGAGAGGTTGGTGCTTTAATGAATGAATTAAAGCTAAGGAACAGATAGGCTAAGAATGGTAGGGTTAAGTTAATTAAGGCAACACTTAACCGATACAACATGTTAATTAAAACAGATGGGCGGGGTTAGGTAAACACTTAACCATTATAACATGTTGATTAGGAAACCCTAGTGACGGGGACCCATTTCAGCAGTAACCTACATAGATGTATCACGGTACCCTGAACTAGGCAGGGTGGGGCACGGTTACTGGGCTGATTATAAGCGGTCAAAATAGCGGCAGGTGGTGCAGTATTGTAGGTTCCGGCGGAGTACGGGCGTGCACGTACTCCGAAGTGGATAAAGCAGGCACTGAGCATTAGTAGTATACACTGTGCATCTAGAATTTGTGTCGGGTTGCCACCATAGGAACTGATGCACCCTATGGTTCGACCAACACAGGTATCTACAATCAAGCGGGGTCGAATGACACAAGCAATAAATACATGTGAGTAGAAACCGATCGAAAAAGAGATCACTTTGTTATGAACACATGGATGTAGTTGAAACACTAGTTAGTAGGTGCAGAGAAATGGAAATGAGTGCGATGGTATATTCAGTTTATCTAGCCCTATCTTATGTTATCTTATTTCTATGGTATTGTCCTATGCTCAGTTTATTCATGTCATGATCCTTCTACCTGTTTACATGCTGAATAATCACTGGACTTACCAGACTTATGTCTGATCCGTTTTCTTTCGCCTTCTTTTCTTCCGTTCCCCCCTCCCCCTTCGCAGGTCCGCAGGGAGGGAATACTTCATCTTAGTGCAGACCTTTTCAAGCTTGAAGAGAGTAGATGTATTGCTTGGATTCTCTTTTCTTGGGCTATGGCCGTGGTTACACTTTTATTGGGGATTTATGCTGTTTTACTTCTGTTTTATGCTTCTTTATGTACTTGGAAAATTAAATCAAGATAAATGTTTTGTTGTAATAATTTAGAAGTTGGATTTTGAAACAATGCTTGTAATGTTTTGACTGAACCACGCTATTTAATAAATGATTTCAGTTTTCCGCTGTGCATATGTCTGTCTTGTAAATTATCTATGTCTTTTACCTAAAATGCTTCACCAAAGTTAATGCATTCCCTTTGTGAGTGACCTTAACGGAGTTGGGGTGTTTCACTTTAACTGGGTTAAGGAACCAATGTCATTTAACACAGTTCACGACAAACCCAAAGTCCAATTTGATATTAAACATAAGGCTCTAGATAGAAAATAGTATCGGCTTATATTCAACATCAAAATCTGAAACTAACAAATATCGTGTGAGGAATAACGATATATATCTATCCAAATTCCCACAACAATATCTGTATAATCACGGAATCCAACATCGAAATATTCCGAAGTTGGTTTCCATTCAAATCCACTTCATTTCATATATTAGAAATTCTGGCTATATTAAAACCCGTTCTCAATCAATTTTATTTATTTAAAAATAATTGGATTATAATTCTAGTTGATAACTAGTTCATTTCGATAAAAATATATTTTTTCTTTACAAATGTGGAATTTTTCATCCTAATTCTTTTCAAATCATTTATTATGATTTTACACAAATTATCAATATTTTTAATAATTTTATTAAGGCTCTTTCAGCCGATTTCCATAAACGGTCATCGAACTGCACTTACAACGACCTTTTCCAAATTTGATTTGGACATAGTTCCAAATCTAACCATTAGATTTTAAATCTCTTATTTTCATTGGAAAGATCTTTTCAATACGAACCCAATGGTTCCAGTTTTAGGAGAATCCGAAGGTCGGATCTCCCGTTACGTCCATTTGAAGTTAATGGTCGAAATTCGCTAACGATCGCTGCGCGGCGCGTTCTATTCAGGCCATTAATATATATATATATATATATATATAATATATTTCATCGATTTTCATTTAAAACGTATTTTATAAATCGTTTTAAATTCGTTTTAAAAAGCGATTTCAACTTTCAATTTTAAATCAAGATTGAATATTCCAGTACATGACAATTTTATACATCTCATATATATGTTAAAAATAATATTTTTAACCAACCAATATTTATTTCATTCACATTTCATATATATATTATTCACATTTCATATATATATATATATATATTTCACATTTCATATATATATATATATTTACATTTCATATATATATATATTATTTTCTTGCTTCATATATATATTATTTTCATTTCATATATATATTTTATTCACACTTCATATATACATATACATATACATATATATATATATATTCGCATTTCATATATATACATATATATATATATATGTGTGTGTATATATATATATTATTTTCTTTTCATATATATATTATTTTCATATATAATTTTCTTTGATATGAATATTATTTTCACAACGTATGTATATTTTTCACATTTCATATATATATTATTTTCATTTCATATGAATATTATTTTCACAACGCATATATATATTTTTCACATTTCATATATATATATATTATTTTCATTTCATATGAATATTATTTTCACAACGCATATATATATTTTTCACATTTCATATATATATTATTTTCATTTCGCATATATATTACTTTCATTTCGTATCAATATTATATTCACAATATATATATATATATGCTATATATATATATTCACATTGTATATATATATTATTCACATTCCATATATATATATATATTATATTCACATCGCATATATATATATATATTCACATTGTATATATATATTATTCACATTCCATATATATATTATATTCACATCGCATATATATATATATATATATATATATATATATATATATATTTGTAAATCACAACACATTCAAATAAATCGTCCATGGTCTGTGGACGATAGGGAAGTGATCTAACAGAAAATAAATAACTGTACAAAAATTTATAGTGAGAGAAGTTCTCACCTTGTCCGGTTATGAAATCGTTGATAACGATTGTTTTTAACTGAGTTAAACTCTGTGTTTAATTCAATCAAAATTCCTGACTGCTTCTGAATTTGTTCCGGTCAGCTCTGAAAATCACGGTTCCAACGGCTCTGGTTTCATTGGATTCTGTGTTCGGATGAATGAGATACGGTCATTTGAATATCAAGCGATAAATTGAATAATTAATTTATTAATTCAACCTTAAATTTCATTAACCCAATGTTAACCCCGTAAACCATCTTCTTCATCCGTTTTTGCCTGGAACCAACAGAACCCATCTCTCGCAAAAAAAAACCCTTACTTCAAAAATCTTCCAGTGCCCAACAAATGAGGTGATCGGTCGACGATCTGAAACCCCCACACGACTCGCCTCCACGTCGGCTTCCTCCTCCTGGCGCCACGGTCAACTCGATGGCCTGGAGGGCCACGAAATCCGACGCAAATAAGGGTAGTTTTGGCCCAAATATCGAGAAATTCACGCGACGAAATATGATCATATTCATATGGATGTAAAGCTCATTGAATCCTCTTTAATATTTCCATTGAATGATTTGAATTATATTAAGTGGATTTGAAGAAATTAAAATGAGAAATTCGGACCACTTCAGCCCTTCATTCTTTAGATGACGGCGGCGCTGAAGAAAATTGTAAAATTAGGGTTTCTTTTGTTCATTGGAAATTTCTGGCTTTACTGAATCCGGTTTATTTTGAATCATATACATTCAATTGAAATTTAAAATCGAATTTTCAAACTACCGCGCCATTTCAGGCTCGTTTTATAATTAAAATAAATTTATACGTTCTAATTCTAATCAAAATGAATTTCTAGTCATTATTATTTAAAGTAGCCAAAATAAAATTTTTAAATTGGTTCTGATTTTCCGGGTTGTTACATCGAATTTCGCTATGGCACCTAGATCGCAGTTACACGGCGGTTACGACCACTATCTCAGTGGAACTGCTCGTAACTGTAGGCTTCGCGCCACTAGAATTACGCTAGAACAGATAAGTAATAATAGTTAATGTGATCCCACCGAGTGAGATTCCGATATCGATGGATACTCCAATCAATGGAACACCAACGTAGCTACGATTTTTCAAATTCCAATTTTCAGTGGAAGGCACTTCCCATATCTTCATTTGGAAAACATACATACTAAATATATATATATAACTTCATTTCATGTTTCACATTTATTGCACTTACGTAAGTATCAATTTACATAAGATTTTCTTTTCAAATCATGTTTTTCAAACATATCGCTTTTGTATAAATTCTATTTACATAAGATTTCTCAAATCATGTCAACATGTCATTCTTATATAATTTCCATTTATATAAGATTTCATTTCATATCAATCTCCTTCAAATCAATAGTTTGAATTCCCGCATTCTTATATAATCTTTCATATATAAGTTTCAAAAACTTTCATATTAAACATCCAAAATTAAAAGTTCTCGAAAATTCCATTTCAATATCAATTTATGCGAAATTCCAATGCTAATTCAGCTTTGATTTCATAATATGATTTCAATAACAATTTCTCAAATCGAACATTGTTCACAAAAGATAAACTCTTTCAAAAGCTTCTGAAACTAGCTTATAATTCACACTGTCGAATTTGTACAAAATAACCCTCTTGAAATATTTCAAAATATTTCTAACACATTTCATATAAGTTGGATTCAATATATTTCAAAACAATAAAAAAGAACTATTTCAATCCATTTTAATTATCCTTTATATCTCATTTTCAATACTTCCATTAACATAATACAAAAACAAGACTTCGAAATTCAATTGTTGTCATAATTCATAGTTCAATTGTTTGTTTCAAATCCAAACTATGTCATTAATCCAACTTTATTTTAGACTTTTTCCAATGTACGGTAAAAAAATCATACAAGGACACAAATGTTGTAGTAAAGAAAGCTCAAACATGAATAAAACAAGGGTGGGAAGGTCAAACAACAACTACTATAGCAAGGTAAACGAATCAAAATGAACGAGGGAACTATTTATTCTCAACGCCAAGGGGGTAAACCGATGCAACTATGAAATTTCTTTAATTAATTCACTTTAGTTCAAATTTCAAAATATTAACATTTGTCGTTGTAAATTTTAAAGCTCGTTTCTTTTTCTTTAATTTATTCAAGTTGCCTTCTTTTTAAATTCCAGTTTAATTCTAACATTCATTTGTCATTCTAGGTTTTTAAAGTTCACAAATTTTTTTGTCCCAATTTCATCATTCACTATTCACCTTACAATTTAGTTTTAAAACATTCATTTGTAAATTCTCTTTGTTTAAATTTTGATCATTTACCCAAGTTCACATTAATTTTACAAAAGAATTTTCATTAAAATTTATCCAAATCATTTTCGAATATTTATCAAAATAATTTGTCTAAGTATTTCTCGATGTTTCAATCGGAATCATATAGTCATCCCTCTTTCGAAACTCGAAAATAAATACTGGTGATGTCGTGACAATCACCAGAATCATCTCCATGCGACTAGAGTGTGATTCCATATCTATCTAGTATAGACAGGACTTTGTATATACGTTAGCTAGGCGTATATTCAAAATCTTACATACTCAATAATCCAACGTTGACGTCAAATAAATACTCAAAATTCTTTTTATAAGAATACATTATCTCCGAATATATTAAGACAAAACGGTATATTTCAAAATAATTTATCAATTTCAAAATAAATTTGTTTCAAATTTTATTAATTTCAAAACGCTTCCGTTGCGCCACTCTTTAAAAATATTAGTTTCAAAACCATTTATATTTCAAATTACGCTCTCTCTAGTGTAATTTCTAGTGAATGATTCTTATTAAACTCCATAAGCTAAGCTTTGTGTAAACCAAAGATCTGATACAACATGTAATAGCCTACCTTTTCGATCGCTTCAAGTTGGTGGTTAAACCAACTTAAACCGCTCAAAATGACAGATTATTATTTAATTTATAAGGTTTAATAGAATCACATCACAAAAATCACATAATAAACTAACAACAATATCTCACAGCAGAAATTTTATACATAAATATCAGAGTTTACAAAAAAAAAATACCATGGAAAATTTAATTAATACATACATTTTTCAGTTAAAAATAAAACGGAAGAACGAATCAAAGCAAACGCGTCTTCACGAATCTTTTTCGTCATCAGCTTCAAGTCTAAGCTATAATTACTCAGGTCTGACCCCGACCCGAGCAAAACAAAAACTCAGGTTAGATTGTGTTCAAGTAAATTTACTTCAAATGCAATACAAAAAAAAACAGTTATATACAACATATAGGCAGTTCTAAATTTTGAATGCATGTGTCCAACAGTCATGCATCATGATCATCATAAACTTAGTACGCAAAAGTGGATAACTTGACAGACTATGATGCATGAAATTTTCTTTTTAATTATCTGCATTTCATATGGTTTCTTGTGCATGCATGCCATGCATTCCCCAAACACTTTGGTCCTAACTCCACTACTCATGCATGTGTATATCAGTTTTCAAAAATGGTATTTAAGGAAACAAAAAGTAGGGTGCGAAAACAATAACTAAAAGACATAGTCAATGGTTCAACCTGCCCAAAACGTGTATACAACATGGATCATACAAAATAGTAAGAACACATGCCCAAAGTAAGGGGAAAAATCGGCAAACAAGGCCCCATTACAATGGTGCAAAAAAAAAAAAAAAAAAAAAAAAAAAAAAAAAAAAATCGGAAATCATTGCATTGGTAAGGTGCAGACCAACATATATATTTTAATGCTTTTGCCCACATATGTAAATCAAGATGCAGAACAAACATGAAATCAATCGTAAATTTACTAAGGAAGCAGACAAAGCTATGGTTTAATATAAACCCAAAATATCAAAGTGCATAACATGGTAGAGGCTGGGTAACAATCTTGACCAAGTTCAAGGGAAAACACATTTTCTGGGAAGCATGACATCAGTAAAGGATAGTTTCAAATGTTAAAGAAAGAACAGTTATATTCAAAGGCACCCTAACCATCAACAACAAATAATTTACTCAAACAAATCGAGATACCCAAAAAAATTAGCAATTAATTTACTTGAATTTGAATTTTTGAGAAAATCTCACCTTGAGACTGGAAAATGTGAAATTGGCCACGACTTGAAGGTGGCGATTGCTTGGTTCGAAGGCAAGGCTTAAAGGAGACAACGAAGCTTAGTTCGACACTTCTGGAACAAAGCTACGATGTGAGGCTTCAACATTGCAGGTTTCGGTATTTTTTTGTGATAGAAGGTTTCATATTTATAAGCAAGGTGAAGAAGAAAGAAAAAAGAGAGGAAGAGAGGGTTCGGTTTTAGGTATATGAAGAGAAGCGGTCGCGAGATCCACCAATCACGCCACTACCAATTCAATGTATTACATTTGAATTTCGAAATTTTATGATGATATGTTTCGTACGTTATAATTTATTTGTTTATTTTTGTGAAGCATGGTTACGTGTAGATATTTATTTCAAACAATTGAACTACTGTTTCCACATTTCCTAGTGACAAAACAAGAAAGAAAACAAAATTGCATATTTCTATATGAAAGTAATTCCAACGTTCTATCCAATTTGATGTATTCCAAATTTTGAATTTACTTAATTTTATTTGAGTATAAATTATTTATTTTTTTACGTTACACATTTGTTATCTGTGTTAACTCAAGTCTAAAGTTATTTTTATGTTGCTGCTTAAATTTTGATAGGTCATGCATATGTTGTTCATGAATAACAACATAGTTCGTTCATTGAATTCCATTTATACATCTAAAGCAGTTTCATGATTTTTTTTCCGTAAGTTGGACTTTAACTATGCATGTAATACAAAGTCAGAAAAATGTTCATAAGCTTTGAAACTTTGAGTTTCCAGGCACATGAATAAAAATTGCTTCAAATTCAAAGAAGCAATATTTTTGTTTACTTAAGTAAATAAATGTTTAGGTTTTAAAGTAAGATAATAGGAAACGCATGTGTGGAAAATTGAAAGAAAGTGGAAAAGAAGCATGAAACATTTAAAAAAGAAAATGGACATAAATGAACAAATGAATGCATGCATTGAAAACAAGGTAAGGGACTTGCATGCATGTATTGAAAAATAACGTAAATGAAATGAATTAAGTTGAAATGAATGAATGCAATATAAACTATAAGTGAAACGTTAGAATTCAATGCATGAAAAAAAGAAATGATCCTTGTAGGTTACATGCGCAAGGTTTAAAATGTAAGGAAACGTGATTTATGTGACCACTAAAGTGCTTTCACATTTCACATTTCTTTATCTTTCCTTTTTTTATTGCTTTGGTTTCAAAAGGATACTGAATGAGTGGGGTTAAATTTTGAATGCACAAAAATAAAGAGGATGAGAATACATAAATATTAGAATAGAAGGGGAAATATATCTACATTTTTGACAGAACAAACTTCCTTATATTACTATGAAAATTATTCCATCGCTATATTTAATTAGATGTATTCCAAATATAATTAAATTTGATTGTAAATTTTTGATGTTAATTCTCGTTAACTATGCTAGTTGAATTGTGCATTAATAAAATCATGGAAACATTTTGTTGTTATCAACGGTCAATTTAATTTGCTTAAATTAAAGTAAATACAAGCATTCCAAAATCAACTCAAAAATAAATTTTTAAGGAATCAAAGTACATAAATGATATAAGATGCATGAAAAATAGAAAAAAAAAGGAAATAAATTAATAAATTGAAGGAAAGAAAAGTTAATAAAATGAAGGGAAATAATTAAATATATAAAGGAATGAAATGAATGCATAATTAAATTGCAAATTAAATTAATTAATGAAGTTTAATTAGACATGTAATCCACGTTATGAATTCCTAAAAATTACATTTTGAACAAACAGGGGAAGAAATTTAAGACGATAGCTAAAGATATATACATGTATGTATTTATTTTATCTCGAATGCACACATTATTTTCAATAATCTTTTAGCAGAAATTAATAAATTTCATTAATAATATCATAAATTTCATTTAAAACCATTTTAATTTCAATAATTAAATTAAACTACATATACTTAAAGGCTAATTCTATTTCAACCCGAGTTTCTAGTTAGTAGCCCCCCTTAATAACTTTAAAATTTTAAAGACAAAATTACCCTTGGGAAGTTTTCTTCTCATCTGTTATGAATATTATGTAGTTTTCCACGATTGCATAAAACATCAAACGTCCAAAACTCTAATATTTAAATCATTGAAAATAATAATTTATAAACAAGTATATGATGGATTCTGAAGAAGGAGATGATTTCTTATCTCAATCACAGCAAATAATCAATTTTTTTTTTTTTACTATTTTTTACTATTTTAAATTTGAGAACAACAGCGTGGAAGGCATGTAATCCACGTAGTCTTCTTGCGTGATTTACTTATTATTAATGTATTACCCTATCTTACACGCATAAAATAAAAAAAAGCCCTAAACTGGATTCGAAGAAGATGTCGCGCGTGTTGATGATGAAGATGCTGCTCCTGTTTGAGAAGATGAGCGCGCTTGATTTTGATTGATTGTTGAAAGAGAAGAAGCCAATTGATTTTTGAACGTGAAGGGCAATTGTGGAAAGCGTGGGGGGCTATTAACTAAATTTCTGGGTATGCAAGAATTTTTGTATTTAGGGGGGCTACTACTCAATTTTATGGGTTGGAATAGAATTAGCCATACTTAAATAATCGAAATATATGGGATGTTACAAGAATGTAGAGAAAGAGGAAAAGTTCATGCTTGTAACTCTTCTTTGGTTCTAAAAACAAATTTGTTCGATCAAAAAGGTAGAACTAAATAAGAGCTGCCCCAAACTTTGACATGGAACGTAATATTGCTCGATTTTCAAGAAGAAAAGAATCGTCCATTGTTATAAACCTGATCAAGTTAGTTCTAGTGGAAGTATTTTGATATTTAACAGATGACGATTTTGATAAACCTCCATCAATCAACGATGCCCTGTCATCTTCTTTTATTGATCCATTTTCTAGTTCAGCCAAATTAGCATCTGAATGGACATTAAGAGGAGCAGGTGATATCCTATATTCCAATATCTCCGAATAAACCCATGTAGTAAATGTAGGAAAGAACCTAAACAAAAAAGACACCTGACCAGATGTCAAAGGCCCAACAACCACCATTTGAGTTTCTCCCAAATTCAATCCCAGAAATGAATCGAAATCCACTGCAGGCGACAAAAACTTGATGAATACGAAGGAAAATCAAGTGGATGTTTAAAATTGAGGGGCCCTCTTTTAAATTTTTCGCACCTTAGTAGATGTCTAATTAATCTTCCTTTTTTTCCTTTCCACACATCCTCTTGTCGCTGTTGACAATTACTCACCCTATTTCCTTCGCCATTGAAATCATATCTGAAGAAGCAATGAAAACTTTATTTTCCTTTTTCCTCTAATATAATTTGTACGAATTGCGTTTCTGGATTCCTCCCTTGTAATTTGTACAAATTGTTCAATGGATGTTATTGCTTTTTTTACGATTAATGTTTTTCAATGGCTGATTTATATGTAGGGTCCGGCTATTTCCACCCCATTGTTTGCTCTTCACCCCCCGCCTAAAATTCTAAAAATACTAATTCCAATTTTACCCTTCGAAAATTAATTGGATATATAAATCCATGTTATTTCTTGATGTCATTACAATTCAAATAACGTATTAGTCAAAACATGTTGTTCGGAGATTTTATATAAACAGAACCTAAGTCCCCTAAAATAATTCAAAAACTCACGACCAACGACAGAAAAATAAAAACAACGACAAAATTAAGCATATAAATTTGCAAATTCAAGTCTACTTCAAAATTATACTTTGCATAAAGTTAGTAAAACGAAATTACATCAGTATTTAATCATGACAACGCTTTCAGTGGACAATATCTCACAACAACATTTCAGATTTTATTTTATTTTTTCTGAGAGATAGGCAATAGAAGGAAAACGCAGAATGAAAGAAGAAGAAATAAAACCAGTTTGATTAAAAGAAGGACACATTTGGAAATAGATGGGGTGGGAGGAGAAAAAAGCGGGGTGTGTGTTTTCTTTTTAAATCAGTGGGGTGTGAAGAGTATATACAGGGGTGGCAATAGCCGGACCCTTATATGTATTTTACTTTATATTTTTGTTTTACTTTAAACAAATTATTGCTTCAAATTTTGTATTCAACTCTACTAACACTTTATTAACCTCCATATTAACAAAATTACTTCAGATTTTAGACTCAACTGAATATCTGAAA
The DNA here is from genome assembly GCA_030737875.1 of Allium sativum. NCBI lineage: Eukaryota > Viridiplantae > Streptophyta > Magnoliopsida > Asparagales > Amaryllidaceae > Allium > Allium sativum. The sequence continues at coordinate 171,089,536 of CM060923.1, forward strand.
TATTTCAAAAAATATTTATTATTTATTAACCTTCAATCACCCTTATATTAAGGACATTTAAATTTCATATGTGAATGCAGATTGTTTCAGAGATCTGCAAAACAATGGAATCCTTGAGGCTTTATCGAGGTTGAAACTCTAGTATTACAAGTTTGTTTTCTGTTTCTCATAAACGTATATGCTATCTGCTTCAGTTTTTGTTTTTTTATATGCTTGCACAACACTTTTATAGGTTTGTTCCACAGTATCCCTTCATTTTATTTCTATTTCAGTTCTACATGATGCTATGTTCTCCCATATGCATGGAAATTATATCTTCAGTTACAACAGATGTCTACTGGGAGTGGTTTATAGTCTTTAAATAGATAAATTATTCGATTTTCAAAGTGAAGCTGGAGGAGAAAAGGCAGATAGCATTTTGCAATCTTTTAACTGCAATACTTGTGATCACAATAAGAGAGTTGGAGCCCACAGACATTTCCGATGTAGCAACATCTTTGGGTGGTACTGTATAGTAGGTACATCATGGACATTTGGTGAAGATGGATCTTGATAATGGGAGAAGTATTTAACTCAAAGTTGATGGTTGGAGCAGATGGTTCCTAGCTACTCACGTGTCAGAGAAATACCAAGACTAATAACGATAGCAGACAATTATTTGTAAATAGTATTTAAGTAATGACTATAACAAACTTGGTTAATGAATTAAAGAATAATGTTCTCGTAGTTGTATATATTATTTATAAATAGTTGTTGTTGATAATGTTTCGGCGTATGTATTATTTATAAATAGTTGTTGTTGACAATGTTTCGGTGTACATTTACAACGTTAATGAACTGTTTCATCAAAATATGTACCACTTGGACTGTTGTAAATATTATTTTTTACAATAATTATGGATTTTATCAAACATGCTCATTTGACGAGTGTTAAACGTGATTAAATCAACTAACACAATGTTTAAAAAGCATTGTAATTTGATTTCAACAATGTTCAGAACATGTTGTATAAATGGTGGACAACAATGTTCAGAACATGTTCTAGTAAACACGGTGTATAATATTTTTCATAATATTTAGAACATGTTGTATTTTCTCATAATATTTTACAACGTGTTGGAAACATTAAAAATAAATAAAATGCAATGTTGAACTTACATTATAGAAGACGTTTCAATGATGTTCAGTACAACGCAAAAATTATATTTTGCAATACTTAGAAACCATTGTGTAAAGTCTTTTTGATAAGTATGTAAGTTATCCACCGTAGTCAATAAATGTTGCATAACCATTATTTACAATGGCATATGCAACATTAATTGAGTATTGTGAAAGATGATTAATTTATGTAACTATGGACATAACAACGGTAGAATAATTGTCGTTAATATATTTTAACAACATTTTTTCAACATTGTTAAATACATTTTTGTTGTAGTGATGCATGTTTTTTATATTAAGCATAGATCTACATTTCTTGGGCTTTTTAAGATATTCCTCCAAGTTGATGTTTTGATGGATAACCACTTTAGGCGATCCATTTTCACCTTTTATAAAGTTAACAATTTGGACAAATACCAATGCTGGCTCCAACTCTTAGTCAAATTAACATCAAAATGAGGCCAATATCAGGAAGCAAGCAAACTAGTTGAATATATGCAAATCAACTGAAACATGAATCCTTCAAGGATCCATCAAGCATTACTAGATATTCCAGTAACAAAACCACAAACAGAAGAGCACAGCATGGAATTGAAAGCTAGAAAATTTTGAAAAAACAAGTTCCTTCCTACATCAGCTGAACAATATTTTTATTTAGTATTATCGAAATCGGTATGCAATTCAGTCTTACTTAAAGATGAACCCTCTGCAACCAACATATGAAGCTGAAAATACAAGGTCCTTCCTACATCAGCCGAATGGTTGCTCTGGCAACTCTTGGGGTTGTAAAAACAACCCCAGAGCCTCCAACCGACCCCTTGTTGGGGGTTGGTTGGAGCCCAACCCAACCTCGGGTTGGGAATGCTCTACGGACCCTAATAAATAAGAAGAGTGTATTTAGTACTATAACTATTAAGAATGATATATATATATATATATATATATATATATATATATATATGTAAAAGAAGAAACAAATAATTGTTACCCCTTAGGTATTTCAGCCTTGCAATCTTTTAAATAACTTTCACTAAAAGAAGATACCATGGTCTCAAGACGTTGAACAAGCTTTGGATATTTTAGCCATTAGCTTAATTTATAGAATGAATACCAAGGTTTTGAGATATCAACCAAGAAACTAGAATTCCAGTTGTTCCATCTGGTTTTCAATGGGTAACCGAAATGAAACCAAACCAAAAGAAATTCTGGTTCAACAAAAAAAACTAAAATTTAAATGAAACAAAAAAACTCTAAAAAAGGAAAATTCAACTTAAGGTTAAAAATATATATAAAAATCTAAAATTTTAACTTAAAAATCATACAAAAGATGTAAATAAAAAGCTAAAAATGAAGTAATAAAAACAGTTTTTTTTGCTCGAAATATTTATAATTAACCATATTAATTTTGTATTTCTTATTGTTCGATTAACTTAAATTAGACATTTTGTTTTAATAAATTAAACAGTATTTATTTACGATTATATGAAAAATAATAGCGAGATCCAAAATCGTATCCAGTACCGCAATTTTTGAAATTTTCGAATTAGGTTGAAATTTCTAAAATAGCAAAGTACAGAAACTGAGATCTCGAACCTTGATGGATACAGTAAACCTGCAGCTTTTAATTATTAAATTTTGCAATACTATGTAATAGAATTAAAGTGGATGAACGTAGCTTCGTGTTGGGGAAGATGGTTCAAAAATCGGAGCTCGTAGGAGAATGTTACAGGTGTAAATTTGCATGGTTTCAACTGGACTCAACAACCGACGTTTGTCGCAGCATGACAGATGTCTGTGTTGTAAGGGTGGATTTTCCCGAGAGTTCTACAGACATCTGTCAGTTCTGGACAGACGTCTGAGCTAGAGACATACGTCTGAGTTGGAAACGGATGTTTGTGGAAGGTGACAGACGTCTGTGCTGAAACAGAAAAATCTCCTTGTGTAGGGACAGACGTCTATAACTCCACGACAGACGTCTGAGGTGACTTTAAGATTGTTTCAGGATAAGGACAATATATGTTGATTTGTGAAGGTTTCAGCGGCAATTTCTACATACTATTCTCTCTCTATATAAGCTATTCTCATATCCAAATGAGTAATGACCAAAAAAAGGGATAAATCAAGAGATTAACCTAGGTTTGTTCCAATTAGGGTTTTGGAAATCCTAATCTTCTCCAATTCTCATCTCCATAGAATCAATTTTTTCTTGTGAATTTGATCATTATAATTAATCTCTTGTACTATTCTATTGATATTAATAAAAAGTTATATCTCAAAGTGGATGTACACTAACAAGACGTTAGTGGAACCAATATAAATCCCTGTGTGAATTATTTTTCGTTATTGCTCATTTATTTCTCTTGTTTGGTGATTGTGATTGGTTATTGAATTGGGCTGAGATTTTTTTGAGATATTGATTGGTTGTTTTTCCACGTTTACCACGATATTGTCATCTGCTGATTTGGGGTTTTGATTTGAGCGGTCTTGAGTTGAAATTCTCTTAAACATTATCATGGTTTTTTCGCCCTTTGTTCGGATGGCACAGATCAAATAACTACAAAAAAATTCAAGTGAATTATTGCTAGAGCCAGCGAAATCTTAGCTTAAATTGCCAGCTACATTACTAGCATCCTACCTATATGGATACTTACAAAATAATTAATGAGTGACATCATAACATGAATAAGCATTAGTATAATTAAAGCACAAACTGACATTTTAGAAAGGTTTATTATGAATATATATAATGCAATCGTAAATCACCAACTTTATATGGTCCTTGGGGTATGGATTTAAATCAACCTACGTGTTTGCATATACATTTCCGCATGCACATACAGACATATCTGTGTGTTAACATGTTAAATACATTCTTACAAATAAACATAAAAAAAATCATATTAAGTTGAAGGGCTAATATATATACTAGAAAAATATCGAGCCACCGATTATAACTACGAAATATTTTGATCCACAGGCTTTAGCATGATGATAAAATTATAAATAAAAAAACATGCACAAGGCAGTTGTTGTATTAACCTGCTATTTCCAACTATCTATGTCGATAATGAAACCAACTCAAATCGTTTGAAATATTCCAATTGTTATCTTTATGAGGTTTAATATAAATAAGTCACAGAATCACAACACAGAACAATACAATATCTCAAAACGGAAATAAATACAATACATGAGAGTTATAATATATAATACGGTGAAAAAATAATACATAAAATTCATCAAAACATATAAAAATGATTGAAATAATGAATAGGAGCAATATTTTCACAAATCTTCACCCTCGAAGGTGAAATCTCAAAACTATTTTACATTGTTTGACCCAAACATAAAGAAAAACACTTGAAACGGGATTAACATTCTCATATTAGTAAATTACCTCAAGTGAAATGATTCACAGAGGTGCGCAATAACATGAATGATATGGGATTTTTGTCCCTAAGGATCCGTGGAAATTTATATAAAACAAAACACCATTTCATCCTGGTCATTTTATAGAGTTATACTTTACTAAAATCACAATTCACAAACATTTCTGAAATATTTAGCTTCACCTATATTTTGGATTCATGCTATTAACCTAATAAATTCATATCAATCCTTTTTAATAAATCTCTATGTAATATCTTTAAATTCACTTTAACTTAAATTGATAATTTTTATTACAATTATATCAATTAAAACCATTTAAAAATATTAACTTCAAATATACATCATGAAACAAGTTTAACTTAGAACAATCCAAATTATTTATTTCAACATAAATCCAATTGTAAAAATTTATTTAAAACCAAATTGTATATTTAAAAAGGTTATATCTTACTAAATTTAACAATAACTTAATAAAATATTAAAATTTACTTTATCATTAGATTTCACTAAATTAAATTTATAAATTTTTTATATCTTAAATTAAAGTTATAAAATTAAATCTTTATGTGCAACTAAGATTTTTATCGTAAATTTGTACAAAGTTTACCATTAAATTATTTATTCATTAAGTGTTAAATTATTATTTAATAAATATTAAATTTATATTAAATTATCAAAACTTAACTTTTGAAGCTGAGAATTTTAAGTTAAACGTTTTACCAGTTCTTTTTTCTTTTCTTCATTTTACATAATTTAAGTTACAATTCGATCTAACTTGTCCTCAAAATTAAAGTATTTGCAAATTTTTATTTATATATGTTTGAAAAATCTCTATTTGTATATATTAAATTATTTATTAACTTACATTATTTTACTATATTATTTAAATTTCATATATTTTTAACTAAATAATATTAAAGTTCTAAAAATCTTAAATTTATATTTGAAATTATATATTTACTTATAATTTAAATTTCAAGCATATAATTTTATTTTAAATCTAAAATTTAAATTTTTATTAATGGAATCCAAATTTAAGTTTTAATAAAAACTAAATTAACATTCCTAAAATAATTTTATTAAATCAAAATATATTTTAAAAAATAGAGAATACTTAGAAACAGACCAATCGTGTTCGTATAATATTTTCTACTCAAGCTAAGTACCACAGATTTGTTCATTTCAATCGTTTAAATTCAACTTTCAGAAATTTATCGCTTCAACCCAATTCTCAATAATTTTAGTTTTGATTACTAACTATATGCAATCATTCAGGTATGTTCATTTCAGCAAAAAGTGATTTTCCTAAATCTACGGGAACTTGCAGTATGGTAACAAAATACATACAACAATTACAGATATCACTTATAAATCAACACGTATTATCATGATCACTTATATAGTTTTCGTGTCATATATGTCATATGTGTGTGTCACATGTGCACAAATTCATTAAAAATATTCGTGAAATTTCTAAATGGACAATGTTGGCCAAATTTTTCTTAACATCCAAAATAGTGTAACCCTGTAAATTCCTTTGCTTGTGGAAAGTTAAGTCGGGCTTTTGCACCGTTTCCATAAGGAGTTCATGTCAGATGCTTCTGGTGACTTCCAAAAGTAAATTCTCGTAGTAAATAAGATATAAAGATAAGAAGTCGATAAAACAAAGGATAATAGACCATTTAGAAATAGCTTGAATTCACTGTTGAATTGATTTCAATTGATATCTTTTTACTAGTTTTGGTATAAACCTTTTGGTCAGGATATAAGCCTTCGGTGAGATGACTTGAGATTAGCAACCTTTTTGTAATGAATAACCATGTTGGACTTTAGATTCCCTTTTGGTGATGCAGGTGGAGGGGCATACGACACTAAAAAGGGAATAATGAGCTCTTAATGGTTCAAATCATCTTAGGAAATCATCATTTGGTCATAAGTTTAGGTGGTTTCGGCCAAACTAACGAAGGACCTATCAAGCCATTGGAGTACGATATTGAATCCTAATTAGGTTGGATAATCTTAGTAACCATTGATAGTTGATAATCTATAAGGTTTTAAACATTCTAGTCCCATTGTAGGCTCAAATTAGTTTATGTTGGTAATTATGACCTTTCGTAGTCTTCCAGAAGATGCCTCGGTTGGATCATTACCTTTCGGAATTATTTGATATGAAATCTATAAAGTTATGACAATAATTAAATAATTATTACTTCGTTGTCTCTATTGCTGGGCAAAACTATTTATTAATGACTTCTCTGGTTACAGGCTCTTTTCCCTAAATTGATTTAGAAATTTGGATTTACAACTCAAACTCGTAAATAAAAGATGGAGAATGGGAAATTTGATCATGATTCTAGACCCTAGGGTAATATTTATAGATGTGGTTAACGCTCAACTCATCATATAGGCCTCGTCCTGGCTTCGCAGAAGCTAATGTGGAGGTTTAGTAAAGGTGTCTTTCTTTGTCTCTTAAAAGGAAGTATGGTGCCGCAACAACATTCTATGAAGGAACTTTTCCGAAAATGGAAGCCTTGGTTAGTTGATGGAGGAGTGAGCTTGTAGGTGCTCTCGACTTATATGGTGGTATCATCTTACTTTTAGCTCGATGCTTTCTTGTTGTTGATGATAAAAATGGTCGTCACACCCAAATATTCTCTAAACTTGAGAATTAACATTTCTTATATGGAAAATTAATGTGCGGAAAGCAATAAATGACACAGAGGTTTATAGTGGTTCGGTCATGAGGGACCTACGTGCACTTTTAAGGGGTTTGTTGATCTTTTATTCACAAAAGTGAGTTACAAGCGTTGAACATCATCATGGCATTCATTTACAAGTCTTTATGTGTATTTGGGAGCCATAATTTTAATATGCCAAGTCTTGGAAAAAAAGCAAGTAGTCTTCTTCTTCCTCAAAGGCTTTGTTGCCATTAATAGTGTCCTAGGAGCTTGTAGAGATGTCAAATCAAGAAACCCTAGTGAAGAATGATCAAGGGAGGTATTTATAGGTAGTGGGTTAGGTGTGAATAGGTGAGATTTGGGGACCACTTAGTATAATTTCGTATCCATGGAAGGCATCCTTCAGAATTTCGCATCCCTCTGTAGTGCACAGGAAAGTTCTGTATCCCCCTAGGGGATATGAAATCCGTATCCTAGGGGATATGACAACTCCGTATCCCTTGGAGGATAGGAATTTTCATATCCCCCTAGGGATACAAATTCGTACCCTCGGGGATACGAATTTTCGTATCCCCTTAGTGATACGACAGTTTCGTATCCCTTGAGGATATGAGTTTGCATATCCTCTGAGGGATATGAATTCATATCTTCTAGGGATACGTTAAGGAGGAGTAAAGGAGGATGCAAAGTGGAAGGATGCGCTATAGAGGGTTCGAATCTAGTTGGGTGGAGTCGTAGGGATTTTAAATCTCTAGTAGGAAATTCATGGATTCAAAATCCTTAGTAAGGAGAGTCAGGGAGTCAAAACATTTATGTAGAGTGTATTTTAAGAGGATGTGAGGCCTACGCTCGCACGACTTCTTTAGGGCTTGAATCCTTAGTGCTTTGGAGACAATTCGAGCTTTGGTGCCAAGCGATTGGTTGAGTCGTGCGTGCTTGGTATGCTTTTGGGAACCGGACCAAAAGGTTGGTTAACACTTGCCCTCCACGGTACGTCTTGTCTTGACAAGATGTGATTTGAGTTAAAATTATTGTCTTTGGAAGATGAAAATACCTCAAGGTAAATTTATACTTGGTCATGATCATTTCATTGGACATGTCGAGGATTCGAATTCATCGGTAGTTTCCTTAAACATCTAATTCCCGTAGACACATGAAATTAAACTTTAGTTGTCGACTCCCGTTTATGTCATAACATAAATGATTCGTTGTCAACGTAGTGTCACCCGTACGCTCACACGTTTTCATGAGATTCTACGCGGTGCGATCAGAGTTTGGAAATAAAAAGAAGCAACGGATGTATTGTCGATTTACAACCATGCGAATCGGATTTCAAGAACGATATTGACTCGTGGACTCGATCGCTTGTTGTATGTTCTCGAGTCGTCTAAACTTATGTGTGTACTATTGGTTAGAAAATTGAGTCGGTGTCGATTACCGTAACGTCGAAAATACATGCACATGGTCGCGATCGGAATCACGAGTCAGGAATTTTTTGAGGCTTGGAAACTCCGTTCTCGTTCGTCCATTTTTTTCATTTTTTTAAAAAGAAGTTTCGCATCTCGTAGTGGGATATGAAATTTTGTATCCTCGTGGGATACGAGTTTTTGTATCCCCGATAGGATGCGAAATTTTGCATGCCATAGTGTGATATGAAATTATGTATCCCCGTAGGATGCGAGACTTCATATCCCTAGTGGGGTGTGAAATCTCACAAGCCAAAGTGGATAGGAAATGCCTAATGGGCCTTAGCCCGATGCACCGTCCCTTATAAATTGGGTTTCGAAGCACCCTTCTCCTCATTTTCTTACTTTTGTGTTATTGCATCCCAAGAACCCATCTTTTCCCGAAACTCGAAATTAAATTGACATAGGTGGGATTCGAATTTGAAATTGAACTCGATGCTTATCGAGATCGAACTTGGAAACGCCCTTTACCAAATCAAGCCCAAAACCGACTTTCGAATCGAGCTCAAAGTCGAAGCTTGGATCGAACTCGAAATTGCTCCTCTTCTTGAACTCCAGATCGAAGATCGAGCGAGGATAAGGAGTCAAATTCGCACTTCGAATCAAATTCGAAAGGCTTGGTATTGTTGTTCATGAGTTTGATTCAATTTCATGGAGGAGGTAAAGGAAGAAGGACATATATGGTGAGAACGAAGGAAGACATGGGAGCCTTAGAAAAATTGTATCCCTCGATGGGATGCGAAATTTCGCCATCAAGGGGTGCGGAATTTCGCACCAAAGAGATGCCAAATTTCGTCTTTGAGGATTTGACAAATGAACGGGAGGTGGGTCTCGAAAAACGTGAGGAACAAAAGGGAATGGGAATTTTCGCAAGGGGATTTGAAATTTGCCTGTGACTTAAGGATTCGAAAATTAGGGTCCCCAAGGGGGATGCAAAATTTAGTCTGTCCCTATGACTTAAGTAATTCCAAGCTCCGTCCTAATTGCATCTCGTGTTCCTTATTAAAGGCCCGAACTCTCGATGACCCGCTTCTGGATTTACATCGTTTACGCTGTGTTGCGTGATTGAGTCAAGCCCTACATTGAACATAATTGAGTCGACAATTCTGCCTTTAACATAAGATTAGAGCATAAACTTAGACTGTGGATTTTTGAAAAAACTATTGAACTTTTGGCGTGTTTTCCTGATTCTAATCATGACGTGGTCGCAAATCTATGTGAATCTGACGATATTAGTCGACGACGACGATGGTTACAGTCTTGAGGACTTATGGTCATCACCGTGTCCTAAGTTTTTATGTTATAATCATACCAACAACTCATTTACTACATTTGCATGTTAGTTTACACGAACATGAGGGGTACAGGTTCTATATTGCGATTTCTAATGCAACTATATTGAAAGTATAGCAAGCAATGAGAACGTCCATGAAACAACAGCTTTGGAAACTGAGGTTCCTCAGCACTCATCATTTTAGTCTGGGTCGTCAAGGAGTACCAAATGTAAGGATAGCAAGCTTGAGACCTTTGGAGAGTCCACTCTTTCCCAGTCAATGGATTTGCCAAAAGCACTTGACCATGGGGTGCAGTCGGAAGGACCACAACTGGCAGTTGAGCACTCGGTCGAGCCAGCGACATGGGGAAGATCTGGAGCAATGGAGGAGAACCCCGAAGGAGAAAAGCATGTAGATATTATAGAGGAAGGAATTCCTGAGGCACCAGACATTATGGTGGACGCGGTAATAGTTGATAACCCGCCGGATTCAGTGCCTTCACATATGGACAAAACAGCGGAAAGGAGCATGGCGAAGCGGTTTGATATATCAGGAAAGATGTTTACGTGCCTCAAGAAGGTGGCAGAGCTCACACACCTCCAGAAGGATACACTACCTGGAATAGGCATGCGTGTATTTCTGGGTGCGTGCTCCCTTCTTGCAACTTCATCCAAGATATACTACGTTATTTTCACTTGGCGCCAACGCAGCTTCATCCAAATGCGTACGCCTTCCTCCTGGGTACTAGTGTTCTCTTCAAAGAGTACTTGCATATTGAGCCTACCGGAGAGGACATTCGGTATCTTTTTCTTTTGAAGAGGGCCATCAGCGCGCCTTCTCTGTTCTACTTAGAGGCACTCCCCAACACTCGGTTCATCGAGAGGAAATGTAGAAGGCTGAATGTATTTAAGTACAACTGGTTTTTTGTTCGCTGCCCTCTTGGATTTGTGAGGCGAAGGTTGGTCGGAGGTAAGTATCCTATATTTCTTTGGTTTCAAAGCTAGTTGAGTTATCAGCTTGGGGCTAACTTTGCTTTTTTATAATACGGAATCCTCCAGATCCAACGGACAGCGTGTACCGGCCGCGTCTTGAGGCATTGTTGGATATCCTGATCAAAGCTCGTTCTATTGGTATCATTTTGGAGTATCAACGACTCAATCATACTGGCTTACTTCTCGCCAATCGCTCGGTAATCAGGTTGGCCACTGACGGGGTTGGAGAGAAAGCAAAAATTGAGGGTGGCGAAGGCTCTCCAGGCCGCTAGAGGAAATATCCCCATGTCTGTCTATGCGACACAAAGCCACGAGGACTTAGGAGGAAACCAGTGCGGATGGATTTGGTGATGAGGAGGCGATCGCTAGAGATGAGGGATCGTCGGCTACTCATGTCCCTCCTGTGATAGACGAGGCATGGACAGTAGTTTTGCCCAAGCCGACGTCTCCAGTTACTGCCTCTAAGACCACCGTTTAACTAGAAAAGGAGGGTCTGCTTGACGATTTGAATAAGTTCCCGCTCGTTGTTACATCGCCTTGGCCTAGTGGCATAAGTATAGAAAGCTTAACGCTTACCGTTGGGGAGATAACTCCTTCGAGTGGATCGATATCTGGTCGGTTGAGAGAACACGTAGGACACACTCTCATAAACACTGCATAACACAACATTCGTTTGTGTGCACATAGTGTTGAGTCTAATATTGAATCTGTTCCATGCAGGTCAAATGGTTTGAAAGGGTAGGAGTCAAGGTCAAGGATCCAGAGTTACCGACCGTAGAGGAGCGGGCTCATAAGGAATTTTAGGAGAGATACTGATTTGTTTAATGAGAACTTACACTGTCACGACCATGGCATCGAGCGTCATTACAGAGAACGATCTAGACGCTTCGAATCCCCTCCTCCCATCACTCGGTCATCCGGAACAAATCCAAGATTGGACATAGTGAGCACCCAACATCCCTCATCGACAATCCCCCACTTATGTTCCACCTTCAGCGCCTGTAATCACTTCCAAAGGAAAGGAGATAACACTTACAGATAATAGAAAGAAGGTAGTGAAGAAGAGGACTCAATTTTCATACGTGCCCAAGGCTCTAGAGCCCACTATTGAACAAAGAAAGGCGATATTGAGAGAGTGATTCACCAAGTATTACTTTGATGAAATAAAATGGCTTCCGGACATCGATCCGATTCCTCGGGAGGACATTGATGAGGTGTGGAGGAAAGTGCATGTTGCTTATTATCAATGAAAGGAGTTTAGAAGATACAATGGGAAACTTTTCGATCTGATCCTTAACAAGAATGTGGGGATCTAGGGCTTGGAGCTAGACCTCGAAGCCAAGAGGGTCAGCGTTCGGAATCGGGACAGCGAAATAGGTAAGACAAGCCTTTGAATCATAACTGTTTCAACGTATGCGAGTAACATGCTTAAGTGTTAACTTACTATTGTTGAAACAACACAATTAAATAAGGATCACAAGAAGCTTGTGGAGGACACGAAGAAAGAGTGAGAGACATTTAAAGACATGATGTCGATGGTCTTGATGGAGAATGCGACTTTAAAGCACAACAATGAGGCTTTGAAAGAGAGGAACCTTCAGTTGGAGAGGGAAAACAAGGAACTACAACATCTCTTCACGGATCATGAGGCTCTCGTGGCTGAAAATAAGAAGATGAAGGAAGAGAACGAGCAAGCTCAATTTGTTCTGAAAGAGAATGAGGAACCTAAAATGACGTTGGGGCTGAGGAATGCTAAACTTGCTCAAGCTATGAAGGAGAAGACCGCTGCGGAGTCAACAAGCAAGAAGGTATTTGGTCAGGTAGACAGTATCAGGGATGAACATCGGTTTGAGGTGGAGAGACTCAAGGAGAGCATTGAGGATGTCGAGGCCAGGGTGGAGGAGCCTCTAGATCCAGCAATATGGGGTATGTACGTTAAAGTGCTTTGATTCCGTTGAATCTCGTGGGTCAATGATTACCCTCGGATGATGTCTTATACTTGGAAAGGTTACTCAAGTTTGAGGCTCGGAGGTTACAGGTGGAGGCCGTAGTTGAACTCTTACTCATAGAGACTCTCCTGATCGACAATTAGCGCACGATGTTGCAAGAAGGGAGGAAATTGTTGCGTGAGGAAGCTGAGAGGGAGAGGTTGGCAGAACTTGCTACTGCCAAAGGGAAATTTGTGACTACCGAGAGCGTGATTGTCATCATGAATATGCAGAGGGGAGTTCCCATCAACAACAAGTTACTGTCTTTTCCATGCCAAATTGTAATGAATATTAATTGATTACAATATTCTATAAAGTAAAGATACACAAAAAATCACAAGAACTGCTGATTTTCGGAGTATATCTCGATAATCGACCTAGATGATCTAAGCTTGTTATCTTTGGATAGGAGATATGGCTAGAGAAAAACTTTGACTGAGTTTTGATAGTAAAAGGTTTTTATCCCCCTTCATGTAGCAGCATGTTAGGTATTTATAGGAGTAATATGGGGAGTTGGGCCAAGCCCGCTTGTAGGTAGGCTCGAAATTGCATTAGAGAGGCCTTGCCAGAATTCCGTTACCATATGACATATTCTTATGGATCAGTATCGATCCATAGGCTACAGAGACACTATTCCATTCAAGTACCTTCGATGGTGCTTTTGACTTTCATATTTATGTTCCTCAGGACCTTTTAGGCTTGCATGCAAGTTTTAGTCTTGAGCGGACTTCATTTGATAATGTTGCATACTTGTCATTTCGTGGTGCATGCTTTTCCCATCGGTCCATCGAGTAACCATAGCTAAATATCCCAATCATTCCCAAACTTGGGTAGAGGGCTTGTTGGAGAACAACAACCTTAATGGCACAACTCTTGCACTAAAATACCTCGACCCTATGGATTGGTACAGGTCCGTAGGGCATGGACCGGTACCGGTCCATTATGTTAAGGTATTTTGACTTGAAATTTTATAGGAAATTTTTTACTGCTTCAAAGTCCTTGTATGAAAAGTTTTGATTGGTTTTAAGATTAGGAGTTGTTGATTCTATTTAAACTTGTTGTACTTGATTCTGCTGGGTTTTAAACAGGGTTAATGTTTGCCCCTCTGAGTACATTTTGTTGAAAACAATATGTTCTCTGGAATATTGATCTAATATGGTTCACGATGAAATTATCTGTAATTGAGAAGTTAACTTTCCCTGATAAATTATTATCGACAGAGGGTCGGTAATTTGACACTATTGGACTAGAGTTTATATGTCGCATCAAAATCAACTATCTAAACTCCAAATTCTCGCTATGGCCTTCTAATTACACATGCATGTTGTAGCGACCTGCATTCTACGTATCAAAGGATCGTAGAATATTTATTTATTTCACATACGAAGTCGTATGGTCATGTAACTTTTGGAGACGACTATTGGGGTCACTTCCCATGTTCAGGATTTTTGCAGATTTTTAAATGACCATTTTGCCCCTAGCTGATCTTGTTTCGGCCATAACTTTTGATTGGAAAGGAATTTTGACCTGAAACCACTTCCATTGGCTTCGGATGATGGTTTACAATTCCGTAGAGTGGTCGCATTAGCCAAACGGACTCACCGTTTGGCTGATATGGCTGAAACAAGGTTTAGAAGGCGAAAAATAGCTTAACCGGGCCTAATTCGGGTGATTAGTGAGTGAGCCCATAACCCATTTCGGGACTAGGGTTATGGGGAGGCTGATAGGGTTAGGGAATTCAGTTTCTATCATTTTACAGCCGCCACTTTTTGTTCCTTCAAGTTTAGCCATGGCCTCCACTTTCTAAAACACCCCAAATCACCTTCTAATCGCTAATTAAGCCAAATCTACATCAAATTAAGGAGAAATAGCACCAAAGAAAGGTTAGAGCTGTTGTTAGACATCTGTATTCGTGCCAAACAGAGAATCATTTCAGATTTGATATTTTATTTAAGGCAAAGGTGAGTGATTTGCATTGTTTTTCACTAATTACAGTTAATTAGGGTGATTAGTGTTAATTAGCGAATTTATGCATAAATAAATTCTGAAAAAATGTTTGGAAATTCTTAAATATTATTTTAGACCTCTGTTAGAAATTTGGGTTAATTTGGTTAAGTTTTGCTAATTGTGTGCTTAAACATGATTAAGAGGGATTAAGGGAAAATATGAGGTTTTAGCTATGTTTGATCCGTTTTAACTTATCATATTGTTGTTTTGATGTTTGTGAATGATTATACATGTTGCTATGACTGTATGGTATGCTTTGTGATTGTCTAGAAGTGTTAGATTGGTCGAAAACGTCGTCGAATGGCGTAAAACAGTCGCTGGAAAGGAGTGTAGGAAATCAGTTGAACCGGATCAGATCTCCCCTCTTTACCCGACCCGACCCGATGGTTGAGCACGACCCGAGCTGTTGCCCATCTCCCCTTGAACCGTGAAGTTGTTGGACTGATGCCAGAGCCACGAACTGATGAGGGATCACGATCCGACTCTGCTTGGTGACCACGAGTTGATGCACAACTGAATAGAGCTATGGAGCTACCCCGACCTGAAGAACACGACCCGACCCGGAGGGATTGCCACGAGCTACTGATGCACGAAGACCCGAACCAGGTGGAGTACAACGACCCGATCCAAAGGGGGAAGCACGACCCGACCCGAATAGAGTTGACGGCCACGGACTGAACAAAGAGGGAAGGACCGATCCGAAGTGATGTGAAGGACCGAACCGATCCGGAGGAGACCAATACCCGAGATGCAAAGGTAGTCCAAAGGAGAAGTTTGTACTCAGGATCCAGTTGGGAACCAACGAGTTGACTTCACGAGTTGGGCTTTGCAGCGGGACGTGTGCAAAGGGGTTGTCGATGTCTATAACTTTGAATCACTATGTGTAGGGGGCACGTGGACGGATTCAGGGCCAAAGTGGCCTAGGTACGACTAAAGGGGCTATAAACCAATGAAGTGGGGTCATTTGTAAAGGTATAGTCATGACTCCATGGGGTAAGCTTGGTAGTAGCAGTAGTTGTACAAGTCGAACTCCGTCACTACTTCGATGGGTCTAGTGGTTGAAAGCGGTGGACGTCGTATGCTTTATGCACTGAGTGAGAGATGTGAGGATGGTTGCTATGGTTGATTGTTTACCATCACTATGACATGCACACCCCTCCCCCGTTATCTTTACGCCATGTTTAGTGGCACCTTAGAGTACTGTACGGTATGAAGTGCTAACTCTTTGGTTGCAGGTCCAGGTTCAGGTATGGTTTAGTATACCTGTTATTGTTCTGTTTTGCTGCTTATCGCTCATACCAGACTTTTTGTCTGACCCAGAGTTTTATGTATCTTCTTATTACTCTGGGTGCTCTCACGAGCAGACTAGAGTTAGGTTAGGTGGTATGCACGAGTAGCTGTACCGGAGACGAGCAGGAGGCTCCCACGTATGATATATGTAGATATTCTCCCTGTATCGCTGATGGTCACTACTTTGGGCATTAGTAGTGTACCTTTCCTTTAATTTGCTTTAGAGACAGTTTTCAAAAGTTGTAATAATGATGATGTGGAACATAAGCTGTATTTGGATTTTCCGCTGCTAGGATGTTTAGTTTTCATCTTATGCACTGTCTCGCCTATTTTATGTCAAAGTATGTTATTATTTTATTTTATTCCATGCGCTATGAGACATTCTACAGGTTCCTTGTTAGTTCTTGTCTTCTTATCCTTTCTTCTGACGTCCGTTCCGTACTGGTTGGACATTGGTACAGCGCATTTCGAGGGAAATGTCGGCTGGTACGGGGCGGGCTGTCACACTTGGTATCAGAGCTCTAGGTTGCGTAGTTAACCTAGGGAAGTCACCAGGGAGAGCTAGTATGTAAATGAGAGTGCGTATTTGTTATATTTTGGTTTTGAAAAGCTATATATATATATATACACACACACACACTATTAGTATAGCTAAGGATGAAGTCGCACTACGCTGGCACCACTGAAGTGATGGTTAATCGTTTTCTCTTTACAGATTTAACGATGAGCCGATATACGAGGGGTACTGGTAGAGGAGCCAATAATGGGAATGCTGCTGACATGAGGACGATGTTCACTGACTTCATGAGAGAGATGCTTAGGGATGTTCAGAGGGCAGTTCCCAATGCTGCTAATGGTGGTGGTGCAGAGGTGCAGGTGCCTAGGACCGATTTCGCCAAGCTCTGTAAGGATTACACTAGCCTTGGTGGGAAACCGTTCCACGGAACGGAGTCGGCTACGGATGTTCAAGATTGGGTGGATAGCTGTGAGCGCATCTTTGAAGATTTGGGTATCGAGGATGCAATGAAGAGAAGGCTAGCATCCCGTCAGCTGCAAGGACGGACAATGAATTGGTGGAATGCTATTAAGGCAGCTACTCCAGAAGATCAGGTTACTTGGGATCAGTTCAAGGCTTGCTTTAGTTATAAGTTTATCCCAGCTGCTCGGAAATTAGAGTTGTTTAGGAAATTTCTTGAGCTTAAGCAGAATGGTAGAGCAGTCTCGGAGTATATTGCTGAGTTCGATACTTTATCGAAATATGGGTTATCCCTCATTGATACTCCCGAGAAGAAGAACGAGAAGTTCATAACTGGTTTGGATGGATACTTGGGGGAAAGGCTTATTAACCACATCGATGAGACGTTTGAATCGATCGTGGGGAAAGCTTTGAGATCAGAGAGTCTTTACCCTAAGTCGAAGACTGAGGTTGCATCTGCAGAAGAGCCAAAGCCGCAAGCAAGCGGTGGAGGCAAGAATGGTTCTCAGAATAAAAGAAAGCAGAATCAGACTAAGGATGGCCAGAAGAAAAAGAATAAGAAAGATGTTGAGTGCTTTAGCTGTGGCAAGAAGAGCCACTATGCTAGTAATTGTCGAGCAAAGCCTGCGGATAGGAAGTGCTTCAACTGTGGCCAAGTTGGACATCAAAAGGATAAGTGTCCACAACCTTTGAAAGAGAAGCAGATGGTGAAAGCATATGCCCTTAATGCTATTCCTTCTTCGTCGAATGCCCCAACTGCGGCGGAGAAAGGAAAGAATGACGTTTTTCAAGGTATGCTTTCTGTTTATGATGTTCCTATTCGAGTACTGTTTGATACCGAGGCTTCCCGTTCCTTCATATCTAGTGACTTGGTAGATAGGTTGGGATTAGAACCCAAGATAGTCGATAGACCTTTAGCGGTGACGAACCCGATTGGTGGTTCGACTAGCCTTAGTATGATTTGTCGTAATGTGGTCTTATCGAGTCATGGATGCATGTTTGTTTGTGATTGCTTTGTTTTGGGCTTTACTGGGTTTGGCATTATTTTGGGAGTCGATTAGCTCCAAAGATACGGGGTGGTGGTAGACTGTGAGGGCTTTATGGTGACAGTTAGAGCGGATGATGGACGGAGGGTAGTGTTTGGTAGTCTACCCAGTGATGGGGTAATGGCTAGTTTTCTAAATTCCCTCGACATCCCGCATGATGAGTTGTCAGATGTGCCCGTGGCTGGCCAGTATCCGGACGTCTTCGAGGAAGTGACTGGACTTCCACCATACCGAGAGATTGAGTTCCATATCGATTCAGTGAATGATGCCAGGCCTATAGTGATGCCACTTCGTCGTATGACACCAAGAGAGCAGCGAGAGCTCGGGGTGCAAGTGAGAGATCTTTTGAAGAAGGGGTTTATCAGAAGAAGTGTTTCTGAGTGGGGAGCACCAGTTGTGTTTGCTACCAAGGCCGATGGTTCCCTTCGATTGTGTGTAGACCACTGCGAGTTGAATAAGGTGACGAGGAAGAATATGTATCCTTTACTGTGGATAGATGATTTGTTTGATCAGTTGAGTGGCGCGAGAGTGTTTTCCCAGTTGGATCTCGCGAACGTTTTCATCAGCTTAGGGTGGAAGCTGAGAGTATAGCTAAAACGACATTTCGGACGCCGTTTGGATTTTATGAGTGGTTGGTCATGCCATTCGGGTTGACCAATGCTCCAGCATATTTTGTGGATCTTATGAATAGGGTATTCAGAGATCAGTTGAATAAGTTTGTTCATGTGTTCGTTGATGATATTTTGGTCTACTCGAGGACAGAAGAAGAACACAAGAAACATTTGAGGGTAGTAATGGAGGTGTTGAGAAAACACCAATTGAAAGCAAAATTTTCTAAGTGTCACTTCTGGAGGAGGGAAGTGAGTTTCTTGGGCCATGTTGATTCAGAAAATGGTATTGCCATGGACCCTGCGAAGGTGGCTACGGTACAGGATTAGTCTACGCCCAAGAATGCAACGGATATAAGAAGTTTCTTGGGGTTAGTTGGATATTATCGTAAGTTTATCCAAGACTTCTCTAAGATAGCGACACCGTTGACTCAGTTGACTAAGAAAAGTCAAGCTTTCGTCTGGGACGAAAAGTGTGAGAATGCATTCAAGAGTCTAAAGGAAAAATTAACGTGCACACCAGTGTTAGTCATTCCTAAGGGGAATGAAGAGATGACAGTATATACAGATGCCTGTGGTACCGAACTGGGTGTTGTATTGATGCAAGGAGGTAGGGTTGTAGCTTATGCAAGTCGGCAACTGAAACCGCACGAGAAAAGATATCCTACCCATGATTTGGAATTAGCAGCGATCGTGTTCGCGTTGAAGATGTGGAGACATTATCTCCTGGGAGAAAGGTTTGAGCTGTTTACCGATCATAAATCGTTGAAGTATCTCTTCTCTCAGAAGGATCTAAATCTCCGACAGCAAAGATGGTTAGAATTATTGGCTTCCTATGATTTCGATATCGCATATACACTAGGAAAGGGCAATGCGGTAGCTGATGCATTGAGTAGAAGACATGCCGGTTTAGGGGCTATGTTTCTTGAATGGAAGCAACTGGAGTACATCGCTGGGTAAGATTTCAGACCAAGGTGCGAATTGGATCCAGAGATGTTAGCAAGTTTGACGATCAGACCCACTTTGATTGAGCGGATTGGTTCCAGTCATAGGAATGATCCTAATCTATTGGAAATCATCTCAAAGTTAGAGATGGGAATCGACGAAGAGATGAACAAGTATGGGCTTGATCAAGATGGATGGCTTAGAAAGAATGGAAGACTGGTTATACCCAATGTTAATGGATTGAGAGACGAAGTGCTTAGAGAATGTCATCACCCAAAGCTGACTATCCACCCCGGTGGTAACAAAATGTATCGAGACATGAAGCAGACCTACTACTGGGAAGGAATGAAAAGAGACGTTGGGAAGTTTATATCCAAATGCATGAATTGCCAGCTAGTTAAATCTGAGCAAAAGAAGCCTAGTGGTTTGTTACAACCATTAGCAATTCCAGAATGGAAATGGGAGCAAGTCTCAATGGATTTCATTGATGGGTTACCAAGGACTAGATCAGGCCATGATAGCATTTGGGTGATAGTGGATCGATTAACCAAGAGTGCAAGGTTTATACCCGTTAAGTCAAACAGGACGGCAGCTAAGTTAGTAGAACTGTATATAAAGTGGGTAGTGAGATTTCTTGGAATACCCAAAGGCATTGTGAGCGACCGAGATCCGTTGTTTACTAGGGGATTTTGGAAAAGCTTACAAGAGGCGTTGGGATCAGAATTACATCTCAGTACCGCGTATCATCCTCAAACCGACGGTCAAATAGAGAGGAAGAATCGTATATTAGAAGATCTCTTGAGAGCCTGTATATTGGATTTTGACGGATCATGGGATGACCATTTGCATCTAGTAGAGTTTGCATATAATAACAGTTATCAATCCAGTATTAGTATGGCTCCATTTGAAGCTTTGTACGGGAGACCGTGCAACTCACCGTCATGTTGGTTAGAGACCGGTGAGAAATATGTGCTTGGGCCAGAAGTAATAAGAGAAACATCAGACAAGATCAAGATTGTTCAACAACGAATGAAGGCTGCTCAAGATAGGCAGAAGAGTTATGCTGATAGGAGGAGAAGAGAATTAAAATTCTCCGTTGGCGACCTAGTATTTGTCAAGATTTCTCCATTAAAGAATGTTATTCGATTTGGAAGGAAATGAAAGCTGGCACCAAGATTTGTTGGTCCATTCCCAGTTCTTGAGCAAAATGGGAATTTGGCGTATAAAGTTGAATTACCAGAGAAGATGGCAGGAGTTCATAACGTATTTCATGTTTCCCAATTAAGGAAATTTGTGCACGACCCCGATATGGCTATTTCACCTGATCAGTTGGATGACATCGAGGTTGAACCCGAGGCGGTTGGGAACTGCAGACCTATGCGTATTGTTGGGAACGAAACAAAGCAACTTCGACGGAAAGCGGTGAATCTAGTCAAAGTTCAGTGGGGCGAGAATGAAAATGACTGTACTTAGGAGACAGAGGAGAACATTAGGAAGACGTATCTAGAACTCTTCGCCTGGTAAGATTTCAGTTTCGATTTAATTTTTCCACATGCTAGGATAGGCTTGTTTTGTTTGTTTTGCATGTTTGATTGTTGTATATGGCTGGTAGGCATGCGGGATCCTTTGTATGTTTTGGGTTAAGGAATTTCGGGGACGAAATTTCTTAAGGGGGGAGAATGTAACGACCCGCATTCTACGTATCGAAGGATCGTAGAATATTTATTTCTTTCACATACGAAGTCGTATGGTCATGTAACTTTGGGAGACGACTACCGGAGTCATTTCCCATGTTCATGATTTTTGCCGATTTTTAAATGACCATTTTGTCCCTAGCTGATCTTGTTTCAGCCATAACTTTTGATCGAAAAGGAGTTTTGACCTGAAACCTCTTCCATTGGTTTCAGATGATGGTTTACAATTCCGTAGAGTGGTCGCATTAGCCAAACGGACTCACCATTTGGGAGATATGGCTGAAACAAGGTTTAGAAGGCGAAAAACAGCTTAACCGGGCCTAATTTGGGTGATTAGTGAGTGGGCCCATAACCCATTTCGGGATTAGGGTTATGGGGAGGCTGATAGGGTTAGGGAATTCAGTTTCTATCATTTTCCAGCTGCCACTTTTTGTTCCTTCAAGTTTAGTCATGGCCTCCACTTTCTAAAACACCAAAAATCACCTTCTAATCGCTAATTAAGCCAAATCTACATCAAATTAAGGAGAAATAGCACCAAAGCAAGGTTAGAGCTGCTGTTAGACATCAGTATTCGTGCCAAACAGAGAATCATTTCAGATTTGATATTTTATTTGTGGCAAAGGTAAGTGATTTGCATTGTTTTTCACTAATTACAGTTAATTAGGGTGATTAGTGTTAATTAGCGAATTTATGCATAAATAAATTCTGGAAAAATGTTTGGAAATTCTTAATTATTATTTTAGACCTCTGTTAGAAATTTGGGTTAATTTGGTTAAGTTTTGCTAATTGTATGCGTAAACATGATTAAGAGGGATAAAGGGAAAATATGGGGTTTTGGCTATGTTTGATCCGTTTTAACTTATCATATTGTTGTTTTGATGTTTATGAATGATTATACATGTTGCTATGACTATATGGTATGCTTTGTGATTGTCTAGAAGTGTAAGATTGGTCGAAAACGCCGTCGAATGGCGTAAAACAGTCGCTGGAAAAGAGTGTAGGAAATCAGTTGAATTGGATCGAATCGCCCCTCTTTACCCGACCCGATGGTTGAGCACGACCCGAACTGTGGCCCATCTCCCCTTGAACCATGAAGTTGTTGGACTGATGCCAGAGCCACGAATTGATGAGGGATCACGATCCGACTCTGCTTGGTGACAACGAGTTGAAGCACAACTGAACAGAGTTATGGAGCTGCCCCGACCTGAAGAACACGACCCGACCCAGAGGGATTGCCACGAACTGTTGATGCACGATGACCCGAACCAGGTGGAGTACCACGACCCGATCCAAAGGGGGAAGCAAGACCCGACCCGAATAGAGTTGACGGCCACAGACTGAACAAAGAGGGAAGGACCGATCCGAAGTGATGTGATGAACTGAACCGATCCGGAGGAGACCAAAACCCGAGATGCAAAGGTAGTCCAAAGGATAAGTCTGTACTCAGGATCCAGTTGGGGACCAACGAGTTGACTTCATGAGTTGGGCTTTGCAGGAGGACGTGTGCAAAGGGGTTGTCGATGTCTATAACTTTGAATCACTATGTGTAGGGGGTACGTGGATGGATTCAGGGCCACAGTGGCCTAGGTACGACTAAAGGGGCTATAAACCAATAAAGTGGGGTCATTTGTAAAGGTTTAGTCACGACTCCATGGTGTAAGCTTGGTAGTTGCAGTAGTTGTACAAGTCGAACTCCGTCACTAGTTCGATGGGTCTAATAGTTGAAAGCGGTGGACGTCGTATGCTTTATGCACTGAGTGAGAGATGTGAGGATGGTTGCTATGGTTGATTGTTTACCATCACTATGACATGCACACCCCTCCCCCGTTATCTTTACACCATGTTTAGTGGCACCTTAGAGTATTGTACAGTATGTAGTGCTAACTCTTTGGTTGCAGGTTCAGGTATGGTTTAGTATACCTGTTATTGTTCTGTTTTGCTGCTTATCGCTCATACCAGACTTTTTGTCTGACCCAGAGTTTTATGTCTCTTCTTATTACTCTGGGTGCTCTCACGAGCAAACTAGAGACATGTTAGGTGGTATGCACGAGTAGCTGTACCGGAGATGAGAAGGAGGCTCCCACGTATGATATATGTAGATATTCTCCCTGTGTCGCTGATGTTGACTACTTTGGGCAATTGTAGTGTCCCTTTCCTTTACCTTGCTTTAGAGACGGTTTTCAAAAGTTGTAATAATGATGATGTTGAACATAAGCTGTATTTGGATTTTCCGCTGCTAAGACGTTTAGTTTTCAGCTTATGCACTGTCTCGCCTGTTTTATGTCAAAGTATGTTATTATTATATTTTATTCCATGCGTTGTGAGACATTCTACAGATACCTTGTTAGTTCTTGTCTTCTTATCCTTTCTTCTGACGTCCGTTCCGTACTGATTGGACATCGGTACAGCGCATTTCGAGGGAAATGTCGGCTGGTGCGGGGCGGGCTGTCATACATGTGGTTCGAAGAAAAATTTGCGCTTTCGATAATATCAAATGGATCGGTACCGATCCATAGGGTATGGACCGATACCGATCCTTATACTTAGTAAAAAATTATTAAATTCTTCCACTCTATATAGGGGTTCAACCCTTATGTTTTATTATTACTTTTTATTGTGAAATTTCTGAGGTTCCAATCCATTTGCTGCTCTATTGCCGCCACTAACCGATTTGCACCACTGTCGGATGCCGAAGAGTTCTAGCTTCATCATCGACTTGATGTCATCAACCCCGACACTGAGTTGACCTTTCCTTGTTCGATTTTGGTTGAACTCCTGTCATTTAGCCAAAACTGACTACCTTGCCATTGCCACTAATCCATACAAGCAATTCTACAACACCCTATTGCGGAAAATTTGCAAAGCTTTGAGCTGTTGCGAAATAGCAACGGCTAAAGTCCGTTATAGATTCGTTTGATACGGTCACCAACCGTTTAACATTTTAGAACGGACTAAACCGTTCTATAATTAACTACACCCTTCAATATCCCCATTAATACGCCCCCTTCAATATACTTGTGTCCTCACTTTCCCATTTGTAGCATAACTTGCTATCCATTTCCCTTACTGATGTATCATTGTTTACGTCGTATCATTTGGATTGTATAAATTTGATAGTTTGTAAAATTCATATAAGCTCTACAATACACTTGCTTCGAACTAAACATGCAGTGGTTTTTGACTTAAATGTTATGTTCCTCACTATGCATATAAGCGTTCTCTGAACTTCATTTGAGGAACAATTGTTCCACTGAATTTTACCAGAGGTACCAGTCTACGATTCTGGTAAAATCCATTTGACATTACATGCTTGAATATCATTTAACAGGTAGCTCTTTGGATTTTTTTATGGTGGAGACCTACGCATGTAATGGTTGTTATTTAAAAATTGTTTTTTGCAGGTTTGATTTGAGTAAATTGGTACTTACAGTTCTCTGAACATATTTTTAGTACAAATTAATGTTAAAATGCCCCATTTCCAAATAGATGTGTCATTATTTGCTACCCTTGGATTCCTATTATATGGTGGAAGGTAAATATCGTAGAGTTACTTATGTTTGTCATATTTATCACCCTTGACTTATTAAAGTTATTGTCGATACAAAGACTTATAAATATTTTTCATGGTTGATAGATTGTACTTGATGATACAGCGCTTCCCCATGGAATCAAAAGGCAAATGCAAAAATCTACAAGAGGTTCTTATTTAATCATATTCAGGATTATGTGCCATTTGTCTAAATTTAATTCTCATGCAGAATGATTTGTAATCTAATTATATTATTTCATACCTATGCAGGTTGGTAACATGACCATCGTATGCTTTTCCTACTTTCTACTGCGATGCATAATGGTGAGTACACTGTTTGTGTTTTAGTTTTGATACAATACAAGTAGTACACAACACTATTTCCAAAAATCTTAAAATCCTGCGATTTGAATCCCATTTTTAATCAAATCTCTAGAATTACGATTCAATTTATGTTTTGAATCAAATCACGCTAATACCACACTTTAAAAATATTATTCAATCCAAATTAATATTTCAGCATACTTATTTAGGTCTATAATTCCAATTTTTAATAATATAAATATAAACTAAAATTGGAATAAGAAAGAAAATAATGTTTTAGGTTTAGATGTAGAGGTTTAAACATCAAAATTCATTTCAAAGTGTGTGCAAACTTTAAAATATATGTTTTTTATATCTATGATTTGCGATTTAAATCACGTTTCGATTCATAGTTTGAAATTAACATATGATAACTTACTAATCGTGAATTTGTATTCAGGGTTTGAACAATAGCCCTCGAATGACGCTCTTCGGTACAAACCTTGGAGAAAAAATATATATTTTTATACAGAGTGTGTCATTTTAGCAATTGTATTGGATTTGCATACTTGAAGTGTTATCTTCTCTTTTGTAAGCCTCCCAATTACACAAGTATAGTAACTTATGTATTATTTTCATTCGGTAGGATGGTATAATTAATATTGTAATATTATTCTGTTGAAGCTGAAATGTACTGTAATACTATAGTATCATTTTGACTACTGTTGTTGAACATTGTAACGCACGGTAATATTATATTTGATGTTGTAAATTGTTAGAACTTTAAAGTGTGTAATGGTACATACTGTTGAGCTTTAAAGTTTCTTGTAAAGTTTGCTTTTTATATTGAATCTATTAGAAATATTTAGTTTATTTACCTTTCTTTGTGGTATTATGTTAAATCTACAAAGTTTTGTATAGAGTATGACAAATAGAAGGAGGGCCAATAACCAGTAGGGGTGAGCAATATTTGGTTCAAACCGAATTAACTGAACAAGCCGGTTCATTTCGGTCGGTTTGGTTCTATTTTAAAATTAAATTAGTCTGAATTCGATTTGTAATATAATTTTTTTGGTTATCGGTTTATCCAAATTAACCGAACTTTTAATTTATTATCTACAGTGTTGTAGTACTCTAAATAATTAGTTTAGTGATAAAATACAAAGGCATGTGTTGCAAATAAGACAAATTTTATTATAAACATAAATTTTAATATATAAAATTTCTTCAAATATGAATTTATGTTTTACTTTAAGTGAATTCATCATTTAAATAATAAAACATCCTTCAGGTTCAGTTAAATTGTTTACTGGCTGAATTAACCGAAATTAATTTGGTTTGGTTCGACTTGGAAAATTTTCGGTTCCAATTCGGTTTGAGGTTTTCTATCTCAAAGCCAACCGAACCAACCAAACACTCATCCCTAAAAACCAACAACTTTTTTATGAAATTATACAAATTAGTAAAGCTTAAAAACCATTGCCAAACAAAAATTAGCAACTGACAGTGTCTATTGCAAATTCTAAGTTTGTAGCGGATCATATCTGTTGCAAAATAAAAATTTAGCAGTAGCCTGATACCTTGCTAAATATTTACCACCCTAGTTTCGCAATGGCCAAAATACATAGCTAAATAAACTTGCAAGGGTTCTAAGCCATTGCGAAATAGCATTTATGGTGTAGTGTATCGCCACCAACTTTGCCTACCTTTGAGCGTCTCTAGTTTGTTGTGATCCCTGGGTGTTGATTCCTTGTTGTTTTAATAAACCCTAATTAGGGTAGTATTATTTGAACCCTAGGGTTTTGATTTGGCATCAACTCAGTGCTGGATTTGGCAATTTGTATGTAAAGTTTAATGTTTAGAGACTGCGCGACATTGGCTAGACTTGAAGGATCGATCTCAGTCTTTACTCATAACCTAGGACTTAGTCGATGATGCATCTTGGACTTAACTTAAGGGTATTTAAGGACATAGACATTTTCTTTTAATTTGCACCAATTGTATACAACATTGAATTTAAAATTCAAGCATGAAAAATGACGGATTATTCAAACAAGATAT
Source organism: Allium sativum (assembly GCA_030737875.1). NCBI lineage: Eukaryota > Viridiplantae > Streptophyta > Magnoliopsida > Asparagales > Amaryllidaceae > Allium > Allium sativum. The sequence goes on from CM060923.1 coordinate 171,116,944, forward strand.
GTACCATTGGCCGTCATAACATATCCTTCATTGAACCAAACAATAAACCACTCACACATTTAACTAAGTGACATGAGAATTTTGATTTTGCAGAAGATTATGTTCGCTGTAACACCCCTTATTTTTTAAGATAATAAAATAAGAATAATTAATTAAATAATGAGAATTAAGTAAAACGGACTTCTCCATTGCGTCCGTCTCGGAATTTTGGTCAGGATAGACACCTGGTTTGCGTAAAATGGACATCATATGAAGAAGTTATTAAACCTATAAGTTTGTATATGCACAAGATATATATATATATGTATATATATAAATGCAAACAAATTAAAATGTAAAATAAAGAATAAAATAAGGATTGCATGTAATAAATACATGCACTGGAAAAAAATGTAATGCATGCAATGTAAATATATTGCATGCACTGATTTGCAAACATAATGCATTAACATTAAAAGAAAGATTCATGCAATGGTTTAATTTAAGTATTGTAACTAACATGAAAAAGAGAAGTAAGGAGAGAACAATAATTATCATTGTTCCAAGACTTATTAACAAAAGACTTCATAGCTCAGTTGGTTAATGCATTGGATCTGTAACATAAAGGTTGGGGGTTCGAACCCCGACGGTGGCATAATTTTTATCTTTGTTTTAAAAAGGGCCAACTGAACATGCAAATATATGTACGTATACAAATTCAAAATTTGAAAGGATAAGAATGTACATATAAGGAAATGAAGAATATATATATATATATGAGAATATATATATATATATATATATATATTTATATTTATATATATGCATAAATATATGTATACAAAAGATAAAATTCAAGATAAGGCTACAGTCAATGAAATATGGCAAGAACCAAATAATGGTGCAACATCATTTGAATTTTGAAAATAAAACGAAAATTGTGCATGTATATATACGCGTAAAATGGTCGGTAGAGGAATTGTATACATATAAGAATATTTCATGTGAATAAAATAGTTAAATAAATTTCAGAAATTCAAAAGTTCAAAAATCAAATTTCTGCGCCAAAACAATTCAAACATTTGAAATTCAAATTTCTACGCCAAAACAGCTTGCGGGACCCAATGCTGACTCACCATTGCGTGTACGCTAATATTTGGCTAGATTCATTTGCGAACCTAGACTATTTTCTTAACTGGGTTCAATGCTGACTCAGCGTTGTGTGTAAGATAAGGTCTTGAGCACCTATAAATAAAACCCTAGATCTAACCCTAAACATCATAATTCAACAGCTACGCTGGAGCTCTGCCATGGCTCCCTCTCTCTCTCTTCTCAAATCTATTATGAAATTAAAATGTTAGCCTAGGAGGAGTATGAATTCAGATCAGGAAGAGGGAATCAACGTTAATAAAAAGATTATTGAATCATGACAGCAAGGTAAACCTCTAATAACCAATCTATTTAAATTATTTCTCTTTCCCTTCTCTTTTCATGAAATAATAAATCCATGGTCGTTAGGTCATGAATCAAATTAAAGGGAAAAGGAAAACCATAGATGATATAACGTATCAGATCCAAAATTTGGGGAAAACTTAAAGGTGAGTGGGTTTAAGCTATAGCTTTTAGAAAATGTTATGACTATCGTTTAGCATTCCCCTTTTTATAAATTTTGAAATGACCAGTTTAATTATAAATTTCTATTGTAAAGAATTGAAATGTTGATATGAATATGTCAGGAAATTCCTATGTTGAATTGGCTAAGTTATTGAATGTTTACATGTTGGAGAAAATAAACTTTTTAGGATATGAATAGCCAATTTAGTGATTGTAATTACATGCTTTACTTGGGACATATTATTGATTGAACGACATGTTAAAATAATTACCCGATTGAATGTTTACATGTCCTAGTAAAATTAAACATATGTTGAAAATGACATGCGACAAAATATAGGTAAAAATTGGACGACATGTAAATTAGATTACTGTAAACTATATTACAATAAAAAGGATAATATGTCTAAAATTTTCATGTAATGAACATAACATATCTTATGTTTTGAGATTTTAATTTAGAAGCGCAATTTGATATGAACATAAGTGATTGAATGAAAATGAATATGCCTAGGATTACAATTAGAAATTGTAAATACACTTATGGCACGAGGTTAGGTTGCATTAGTGGCGGAAGTCTGCCCGGACCCGACCGGCATATCCAGCAGCCACTAATGTTGAACCTAATGTGAGAGGTCTAAGTGCAAGAATTAACAACATGTTCTGTAACACCCCGTATTTCAGTTAATGCTAAAATTCACTAATTGCAGAATAAATAATCTCAGATGTGAGAATTGGGGGAAACGGGCTGCGTCATTGCGTTCGTCTCGGAAAAATACGCAGAATAGAGTCCGAAATTTTGTAAATCGGAGTCCGTATGGCCCAGTTATGGCCCAAAGAAGTTTTCAGAAAATTCAAAGTTAAAAACAGATTTAAAATTCAGTTCTAAAACAGGATTGGAGCCAAAAGCGGAGGTGCCGGGAAAGTTCCCGCCTAGCCCCGTGTCGACAGGCATGTCGACAGGGGTGTCGACAGCCCTGTCGACAGGGGTGTCGACACAGGGTGTCGGCCCTGTTGATCTGGGTGCACCAGATCTGGTTTTTGGTTGAGTCTTGGGTTGTGTTCTAGAGATTTCCGAAATCTGATGGTCCTAATCTAATTTAGGGCTAATCCTATGGTCCTAAAACACCTAACTAATCTATATATACACCCTAATACCCCTCTAATCCTTACTAAAAATAGATCTAAGGCCATTATGCCACCACTTTGAAACTTGAAGGAGCCTCCATCAAAATTAGAGAAGGGATAGCATTCCAAATCAACTTCTAGCCTCTTAATCTTCTTCATTAGTTTGCTAATCTTGGTTTTGGTGAGCTTCTATCCCCTTAATAATCAATTGTTAAATTGATTAACATAGGATATGATGATGTATCGCTAGGTTTGTGGATCAATGTGTTTATGCAAGCTTAGTATAGTGTATGTTATGTGTTTTGCAAGTTATATGCTATATGTCATGCAAGTTTAGTGTATGTGTTCATGACATCTTTATGCAAGTTTGGTGCTATGTTTCATGATGCTTATGATGCAAAACACTAAGTTGAACATTGATCTATTATGCAACATGCTTATGCAAGTTATGTGTATGCTTATATGCAAGTTTAACATGTTATGCAAGTTATGCATGCTTATGCAAGTTATGTGAATGCTTATGCAAGTTATGTGTATGCTTATATGCAAGTTCAACATGTTATGCAAGTTATGCATGCTTATGCAAGTTATGTGTATGCTTATATGCAAGTTCAACATGTTATGCAAGTTATGCATGCTTATGCAAGTTATGTGTATGCTTATATGCAAGTTTAACATGTTATGCAAGTTATGTGAATGCTTATATGCAAGTTTAACATGTTATGCAAGTTATGTGAATGCTTATATGCAAGTTCAACATGTTATGCAAGATATGTGTATGATAATATGCAAGTTCATATGCAACATGTTATGCAAGTCATGTGTATGATAATATGCAAGTTTGGGTTAAATGTAGTTGGGTTAATATATGCTCATATATGCAAGTTGACATCCTCTTAACCCATGACAAAGTTATATGCTAAGATGTGGTTACACCCATGATATTTGTGATGAATCTTCCCTTTATTATGTCATGAAATGAGAACGATTTACGTGGGGAACGATGGGGTTAAAAATGCATATTAACAAAATAAAATGAATGAACATAAGTGGGAATTTACCTATTGAGTTAGGTCTACCCCATGGGAATTTACCTATTGAGTTAGGTCTACCCATGCTATGGAATTGGGAATTTACCTATTGAGTTAGGTATGCCCATATTCTTAAAAATGTGTAATTAATTAGGGATAATTAATTATGGGGGTGATTAATTAGGTGTAATTAATCAACTAAGACATGAGGTTGGACCCTTTTGTAGCGGAAGTCTGCCCGGAACCGACCGGCCATCCAGCGGCTACAAATGATTGGCCCAATGTGAGAGGTCTTAGTCATAAATTAAATACGTGATTAAAGTAAAGACACGAGGTTAGACCCTTTTGATGACAGAAGTCTGCCCGGAACCAACCGGCATATCCAGCAGTCATAAAAGACGGTCTAATGTGAGAGGTCTTTATGAGGTCATGATCTTAATTAATTAATTAAGAAACACTTAACCATATTAGCATGTAGAGGGACATGAGAGGTTAAGTGGGTGCCTTGGGTGGCATGTGGAAATCTAGTGGGTTGCCTTGGGTGGCAATAGAAAATACGATTAGAATACTTAACCAAGTGGAAACATGTAATTAAACATGATTAAAGGGTTAAGTGGGATACACTAGATAAGTGACAAGCTTAGGTGGGTAGCTTGTGGGGGCCCATTTCAACCAGTAACCCATTTGTATCTTTGTGGGCTCGACCCATGTCGAGGACGGGACACGCGTACTGGGCTTGATTATAAGAGGCCAAAACGGGTTAGCGGTGGCAACGCAAGTCCAACGGGTTTCATATGCGTGTGTGGGCCCGGGCTGGTAGATAATTCGTTGTTGCATCGTGTAGGTATAAGCCGTGCACCGTTGATAGTATTGGGTTGCCACTTTAGGGGAGTGATACACCCCACTGTGGGACCAGCACGGGTATCTACGTTAGGGAGCCGATCGCTTGGGGAGTAGTGGGGTACACCTAGTGGAGATAGGGGCAGACGACACCTATGTGGTCAGCTAGGGGTACATGAAACTACTAGTTATATCTTTCTTTTAAGTCCTTGGGTGGGATCAATCTTTGAGTAGGAATGACTGGTGTGGTGCAGTTAGTAATTATCCTTGGGTGGGTAGATGCGTCTTTACGGTTATCTTAGTTCACCCTATGTTTGTTGGCTACTTAGTGTAGTCATTATCCCCAAAGGTACCGTACCGAGTTCATATCATACCCTAATTACTTTAATAATTGTATTGTTAAGGTTATAGGGCTCACTCAGGCTTATGTCTGACCCCGTTGTTTTTATCTTTTTTTTCCCAACCCTCAGGTTCTCAGAGTGGGCCCAGCACGAGTGGGCTTTGATCAGGCTGCTTTTATTTCTCTCTTGGAGCTTGGACCCTAGATGTAGAGCTCAGTTTACCCTTTTCTTTTATGGCTATCAGTTCATGTATTGGGATTATGTATTTTTATTTAGCAAGATGGATATTTGTACTTGACTTCTATTATGGTTTTGTGATGTAACCAGACATGTTTTATTTTCCGCTGCAATTGAAATGATGTTTCAAATTTTCAAAGTATTACTTATATCTGTCTTGCTGTAATTACTCTGTTCTATACTCACTCAAATACTCCACCGATGTTATGGCATTCCCTTAGAGAGTGATCGTAGCGGGCGTGGGGTGTTACATGTGCTAAGACACAAAGTTAAGTCAGCCTGTGGTAGAAGTCTGCCCGGACCAGCCCGGCAAATCCCGCGTCCACAAGTGTAGGCTTAATGTGAGAGGTCTAGTGCTTATATATATATAAATAAATATAGTGAAAATTAGGGTCACATCCTTAAAACTAAACTTAATTAGGCTCACATCCTCCCCTTTTGAAAAGTATAAATTTCATCCCTATTTTTGAATTGCGTCTCTCTTATTTCCAGAACTGCCCTTCTTCCTTAATTAACGCCTTATTAATCTAATACGTAACACGTATTAGGATTTACGTATTACAGGTCCCATTTATTCCAGAATTTTTTTTTTACGATCAATGGCGGCGGCGGCTCCAAACCAAAACTCCACCGTTTACAAAAAATCCCATTAAATTCTCTAAAACCAAAACGCAATCGACCACGATGAGCGATTTCATCTAGGGTTTTCTTTCGACATCTGATCACTAGGAAAGATGGCGGCGGCGAATTGCAAACTCCAGACTCAGCAATCGAATGGTTCATCTGATCTACCTAGGGCACATAGACTGCAGCGACTCAATAGATCTATGTTAGATTGACTATCTGTGTTTCGCATTGAGGTGGTTGAATTGAAACTTGCTACTTCCAGGTAATATATACGTTTTAATAGTTTTTTTTTTCGGTTATCAATTTTTACTCCATCTTTGTTGATTGATTAATCGGATCATCTATAATTTTATAGTTTTTTCGATTGATTAATTATTGTATCAAGTTTTAATTTTGTTGTAGATCGTACAGTTTATTTAGAACAAAATACTTGCAGACTGGTACGATATTTTTATGAACGATTGTAAGATATTGTTATGAATATTTGGAAACATGTTTGAATGTGGTCAGAATGCTCAAACACATGTGGAAAACAGTTCATAACAGATGAGCACTAGTGTGCATTTATTCCAAATAGTTGCACTATTCTGTGCAATTTTTATGTTTTTTTGCATAATTATGTGATGTTATTACGAATTTTAGTACAATTGTGAGCTTATGTTCAATTCAGTTGTGATGTTATTCCGAATAGTTGCACTATTCTGTGCAATTTTTATGTTTTTTTCCACAATTATGTGATGTTATTACGACTTTTTGTACAGTTGTGAGCTTAAGTACACTAGTGCTTATGTTCTATTCAGTTGTGATGTTATTCCGAATAGTTGCACTATTTTGTGCAATTTTTATGTTTTTTTACACAATTATGTGATGTTAAGTAAATATGTTCTTAATTTTAGAATATGTGTGCATTTATTCCGAATAGTTGCACTATTATGTGCAATTTTTATGTTTTTTTGCACAATTATGTGATGTTATTACGAATTTTAGTACAATTGTGAGCTTATGTTCTATTCAGTTGTGATGTTTTTCCGAATAGTTGCACTATTCTGTGCAATTCTTATGTTTTTTTGCATAATTATGTGATGTTAAGTAAATATCTTCTTAATTTTAGAATATATGTGCATTTATTCCGAATAGTTGCACTATTCTGTGCAATTTTTATGTTTTTTTGCACAATTATGTGATGTTATTACGAATTTTAGTACAATTGTGAGCTTATTTTCTATTCAGTTGTGATGTTATTCCGAATAGTTGCACTATTCTGTGCAATTTTTATGTTTTTTATATTTTATAGCTTGCAACCATCAACAAATATGTTCTTAATTTTGTGCAGTAAATCAAAATTTTAGAATGCAAGTGTGCATCTATATAATGATTGTTGCATGATTTTGTTGGCGCAGTAATAACTGCTGCATACAAATGTGTATATATCCAATATTTGTTTCATAGTTATATGCATTTAAACATGGTTATTTAAAAATGTTTTTCTTGTTATGCAGACACCTAATAAAGAAGAAAATAATGCAGACGACAATGAGCAGGAGAAAGCCTTAGTTACAAATGACCAACCGACGACATCTCGACATGTTTGAAAAATGAAAGAAAGTTGAAGAGTACCCACAGATTTCCAGAAAAAGAAGCATATAGAAACAACCTGAAATCATGTGTAGATATGGTCAAGAAAGTGAAATCTTAAATGCTGAACTACTATGACATGATTATGAAGTTTCTTTGTTGAATTACGGTTGAACTTTATGTACTGATATTAATTCTTCTGATATTAAATGATATTACGAATTGTTGCTACCTTGTATGCAGTTATTTGTAATACTGGCATACTTAAATGAAAATATTGCTTAATGTTAAGCGTATTTGTATTGTCAAAATAAGCAAGATAATTTCATAGTTATCTGAAAGTATTGTTAATGGTGGCAAGCGTAAATGGAAATTCTTTAAATTTTTTGTATTACGAACATAGTTTGAATACTTGCATACATTTATGCATTATTTCCGTATAATTGTTTACAAAAATTTATTCATATATGTATGCATATATGTAAAATACTTGCATATACTTGTGCAGAAATATTATTATTTTCCTGAATTGTAAGCATGTATATACTTATGCAGAAACAATTATGTGATGTAATAATATCAGTTCAATATTTTGTTGTAAATTTGTTTTTGATTGCCAGTTTTTGTTTTAAGCTGAAATGTATTCAAATAATCGTTATATTTGAATAAATGTATGCAGTATTTTTGAACATTCCTTTACCTCATTTGTACAAAAAAAAATTGGTATGTTTATACTGTAAAAAAGAAGAAGTAGTTCCTTCAAACAACTAAACTGCGAATCCACTTACTAGCATACTACTGTTGATCATTTGTTGCATATAAGTATGCAGTTATATAGAAAAAATACATAGAAGTATGGACTTATTGCGTTGCCTACGACTTTCAACGTATTCTTGTATACAAGTATGCAGTTATTTTGAGTACCTGCATACTTGTATGCAATTATTCAGTATGCACGCACATATTTTTTGCATGCGTATGCAGATAGTTTCATACATGTATGCAACAATTGGCAAAACTTGCATACATGTACGCAAAAAATTGCACCGCCATGACGAAATCTCTGAATTCAATTTTGAAGTGTTGATTGAAAGTTTGCAAATGCCAGCAGATAGTTGCATATTTATATGCAGATAATCAGAATTGTTGTTTACTAGTATGCAATTATTTGTTCAGAAAATTTTTAATTCTTGCATAAACAAATAAATTTAGTAATAACAGTTGCATGTTTATGTGCATTTATTACATGATTTTTTTTTGAATATTCGTACTGGTATTTTGATTTCAAACAATGGTCTGTTGTTTATTAATTGCAATAATGACTCGCTGAGGTTTATTTTGTACGGTTTCAAGTTAGTTTGGTTCTAGATAATAACCTGGAATTTTAACATCCTGGTGTGCAGTTGTTCTAAATATTAGCATCATTGTATGCAATTATTTTGAAAATTTGCAAATTGGAATTGCAGAACTTAAATACTAGCATACTTTTATGAAAATGTTATTATTACTTGCATACGAATATGCAGACAATACAAATAATAATTGCGTACATATAACTAATGTACAACAAAATACATATTTGAATTGCATAATTACAATAATAGTATAATACTGAACTGATGTACAACAAAATACTTGCATAAATATATGCACCTTTTCTTTAAACCTGCACAAAATTGTGCAAAAATCACTCAAATAAACAATCAAGCATTTTTTTTGGTTAAAACTACAACTGTGCGATATCTTTTAAACTACATTTACACAAATTTGCATATCTGCATGTTTCTCTGTATCAGGCAATCAAAAAAACATAATATATAACATATGCATATATGTATGCATATATCTAGAATATATGCATATAAATATGCATATTTTACTGAAATTTTGCTGAATAGCATATAAATGCATTCAAATATTTAATTCTTAAACGTTCTCGCTTACAATCATACAGAACGAAATAAACAATTATATTAATAACTTTTTTCGCTAATTTTTGTACTTTAATATGTCGACATCACAGCAACACAGGACGAATTTGGTTTTTATTGCTCCAGAGTCTTTCAAAACCGTGGAATTTGGTTTTTGCGCGAGATTGAAGAAGCGATCGGACTAAGTACTATCGAGGAATCGATGTAGGATTGATCGACGGTTTTGCAGAATTTTAGGTTTAGGGTTTTGAGCGATTTGATAGGAGCGATATACTGAGTACTTTTGATTTTTTGAGCGAGATGATTTCAGCAAGATGATAGGAGCGATAGATGCGTAAGGGTACAGCAGTAATTTTTTTAATGGAAATTCGAAAACAGGGATGTATTCTTTATTTTTTTTATCACCGGGTTTTTTTTATATTTTGAAACTTAATAGGGACCTGTAAAAAACGCACCCATAAATATATGCATATAACAAGATATGAATAAATGGCAAGTATGGTAATTAAATGTCTAACTCAGAAAATAAGAAAGGAAGGGATGTAATGAACTGAGTTAGTGTGGTAAAAGGGAAAAGTGATGTATTTCCCTAAATGACTTATTTCTGAAAAAGTTGTTGCAAGTAAGCCACAATAAATATAGAAAAGTGAAGAAATTACTTGCTACCATGGATTTAGATGGGAAAACGTTAAGAAAATAAATCATTGATTCCTTCTATCAAACTGATAAGGTGCATGAAGTGTTTTCCTTAATATAATAAGGAACATATATTACAGAGAATGAAGGATAATGGTTTACAACAGTAAACGGTTTAAAAGGGGAATCATAATAACCTATTATAAATAAATAACATTAATGAAAATGTTGTATAATAGGTAGACTTGTCTTAGGGACAAGTGAATATTATAACTTAGGTTACAATAAACTAGTAAGGGAATGAGATAACTGGTGAATTAAGTTAAGTGACACTTAATTGTAAATTAAGTAATCAAAAAAGGGGAAAACCTAAAACCAATTAAGAAAAGGGGGGAAAATATATTGTACTTAATTATAAATTAAGTAGTCTGGGAGTTTGAAACCCATTGGTAAGAATAACATGTTTAGACTTGTCCTAGGGACAAGGTGAAATTATAACATAGGTTATAATAAATGGGTAGAGAAACTTATTAATGGGACCTAATTAATAGAACTAAGTTAATAAGTAAACAACGATAAGTCATATTGACGACGTAAAGTGGAATTATGATTAAATGAGAGAGGATGAGGAAAACTTATGAAATAAATTAAGTTATATATAATCATAAATGGTAAGTGGCATGTTAATTGGAAACATGTGAATTAGATATACTTAATTACATATTAAGTAAAACATGTTATTGAAATCAAACAAGAATACAAAAGGGATTGTGGGTCACAGACCTTGGGCCACAATCTAGAGAATAACATGTTGTAAGCTTATTAATAAACTTAAATGAATTAAGTTGTATGACTGAAATTAATAAGCAAGAGAAACCTGGTAATTTGAATAAGAATTCAATATGAATTCTAATAACCAAGTTAACTGGAAACCTGGTGAGGTGAGACAAGCGTGTAAAAGAATGTTTAGACATAGGGTCTAACAACATGCTAAAGTAAGGCGCTTAGACCAGTCCGAACGGTTAAGGGTGAATAACCCAACAGGGATCATCGAGGTGTTATAAGGTACGTGGGGAGCACACATTCATCTGATTTCTTGACCACTCCGAAGGACTGGAAGGGGAAGCACGCGGCTTCCGGGGATGTAGGGTACTCTTGGTATTCCTCTGTGAGTGGCAGATGATCCGCATGTACTCACAAAGGTTAGATCTACGTAGGTGAACCAATGAGTATGCCTTAATTGCAATAATTAGGGGCATGCGGCTTCCGGGGACGTAGGGTACTCTTGGTATTCCTCTGTGAGTGGCAGATGACCCGCCTGTAACAACTCGGAAATTCTGAGCCAATTTAAAATTTTTATTTTGGCAATTTTAACGAATTTTGAATATTTAAAATGGATTATTTTAAATAATTAGATGAGAAATTTATTTTGAATAGAATTAGAATGGAAATATTTATATAGATGGTCGTTAGAATATAAATATTTTATTTTAATTATAAAAGGAATTGAAAATGGCGCGGTAGTTTGAAAATTAGATTTCAAAGTTCAAATGAATGTACAGGATTCAAAATAACCCGGATTTTAGGAAACCAAAAATATTAGAATCTGTTTGAGAATATCTTTCCAACGAATCCGAAAAATCAAAATTTCATAGCGGGAATCAAAAGTTATGCCCAGTTGAAAATGCAGAATGGTCGCTCTGGAATTCTGGCCCTTAAAAATGGAAATTTTGCAAATGACCTCGGTTTTTGACGAAACCACTTTTGTTGGATCCGTGATGTCAAGTTATTGCTAAGTTTCAAAATTCGTAATTTTTCGAATCAATTTGTGAGTGTGGCGAAGTAAAACACGTTTGACCAGTTTCAGTCAATTTCGATCGACTGGAAAATGGTCATTTTCCAGTCGGTCTAGGAATTTGACGAAATTAGTTTTTTTAGGACCGTATCGTCAATACGAAGCTAGAAATTATTTTTTGGGAATTTTTAGAGCCCGTATGTGGCCCCGGTAAATTGAAATGCGCGATCGAATTCAATATATAAAGTTATATTTTGATTTAGACGAAAACTGATCGAAACGATCGAATTAGCCTATGATACATATCCCATTGTGTTCGGAATGGGGGTAATTAGCTATGGACAACGGGCGGTGGGTTTCGTTTCGAGGTCAAAACATAAAGGTACCTTTTCGGAATTAGATAAATAAAATAATATATATATATATATATATATATATTTTCCTATATCCTCACCCCTCTTCTCTCTCAGCCTTTCATATCGATTTAAAAAAAAACGACTTCTTCATATCCGCCCCCCTCAATCCCGTCGCCCCCTCCATACGACGCCGCAGCCGCCTACCCAGGCCGCACAACCACCTCCCCGAGCCCCCTCCTCCTATCGCATTTCCTCCCTCCACACGAGACGTGAAGACCCCACAGCCCAAACCCCGATGCCTGGCCGTAGCCCTTGCGCCACCACCCTATCAGACCCGACGCCGGCGCTGCCATCCGACCCCTGCACGCCCCTTCTTAGCCCCCATCTCTGACGTGAACCCCTCCCTTCCTCCAATGCAGACCAGCGACAGCCTCCACCACCCGAAGTGCCAAAAACAGTGAGTTTTAAATATCTATTTACATTTCTTTGTTTTGATCAATTTTAGACATACGATAGCGTAGTAAAGATTATATTTTTATGAAGAAAAGTAAGGATTTTTGATAATGAAAGGATTAGATTTTTAATAAGGTAAAAATACGATTTTTAATAGGATAAAATATGATTTTTATATAAGGTGGAGGATAAAAATATGATTTTTATATAAGGTAGAGGATAAAAACATGATTTTTATATTATAGAAAAAATAAAAATACGATTTTTATATTATATAGATAGTAAAGATTTAATCTTTATATATGTAGAGAAATAAAAATTGGATTTTTTTTATATATATGTTGAAACAAAAATGTGATTTTTATAGCGATAAAAATTCGATTTTTATATATATATGAAGTAGCGATAAAAATTCGATCTTTATATAGGAAGTAGAAATATAAATATACAATTTTTATATAGAAAGAAGCATTTTAAAAATATATGAAGTAGATAATAAAAATATAATTTTTATTTGAACAGCGTGAAAAGAACTGCATTGGAATTTCAAACAGATCCAGACGGTTCAGCAGTTCAAAAGCAAAGCACGGCGGAGTGGAACCCTCGGTGAGAACTCCTCACTTTTATTTCTAGTTTGAAATATATACTAGGATGCAGACGGTGCTTAGTAGCACCTGACACCCGTCGTCCACAGACCATGGTTGGCTTGTTTGTTTGATTGCTGTGTAGTGAAATTTGATTGTGTGATGGTGAATGAAATAAAATATTTTATAGTGGAAAATATTTTATAGTTAAAAATATAATTTTTAACGTGTATATAAAATAAATATTTATGAACAAATCGGACGATTTGTTTATATACACTGATTTGACTGATATTGATTGGGATGATAAATTTTACACATCGCCCAATTGCACAAATAAAACTGTGTTTGATTGATGGAAACCCCACACGGGTATTGGGATGAAATTTGGCGTACACTAATCCCGATTGTTTAGTTGTATGTCAATTGATGGATTGACAGACTGTGTAAGCGTTAATTATTTATATTTAATGCTTAGGCAGTTGTGTGGTGCACTCTGGATGATGGTTGATGATTTATCATTGCTGTTATATGCATGTGTTTTAGGGAATCCATATAATAAACGTTATATGGTAATTGATTGGGCCTCATTCCAGTTTGGAAAATAAGAAATAAATATTCATGTGTTGAATGAAAAATATAAATTCATGTGTTGAATAGAAATAAATATTCATGTGTTGAATAGAAAAAATAAATTCATGTGTTGAATAAAATAGAAAATTGAGGTGTTGGAGAAAATATTCATTTGTTGAATAGAATAACGAAGTTATTGAAGTATACAAAGCCGTGTTGGTTAGATATGCGCCATTTTGACGTGAACGATATTTGTATCAATTATATTCGTTTTTATAATGATTATAGAAAGAGAAGTGATTTCAAAATATAATATTTTGAATATATTACCATTTATATATCGATGATATGGAATATTCAATTTTGATTAGAAATTGAATACGAAGTTGAAATCATTTTGAAAACGAATTTAAAACGATTTATAAAATACGTTTAAAAAGGAAATAGACGAAATATATATAATATATATATATTATATATATATATAATGGACGGAATAGAACGCGCTGTGGTAGTTCGCGAATTTCGACCATTGACTTCGAGAGGACATTACGGGAGATCCGACCGTCGGATTCTTCTAAAACTAGAACCGTTGGGTTAGTATCGAAAAAAGCTTTCTAACGAATACAAGAAATTAGAAATCTAACCGTTGGATTTGGAATTATGCCCAAATCAGTTTTGGAAAAGGTCGTTGTAAGTGCAGTTCGATGGCCGTTGATGGAAATCGACTGTACGGGCCTTGATAAAATTATTAAAAATAGTAATAATTTGTGTAAAATCATAAGAAATGATTTGGAAAGAATTGGGAAGAAAAACTCCATATTTGAAAAGATAAAAATAGATTTTTATCGAAATGAACTAATTTTGAACTAGAATTATAATCCATTTATTTTTGAAATAAATAAATTAGGTTTAAAAGAGGTTTTAAAAGTAACTAGAATTTCCAATATATAAATTGGAAATGGATTTGAATCGAAATTATCTTCGGAATATTTCGATACTGAATTTGGTGATTATACAGGTATTGTTATGGAAATTTGAAAGATATATTTATATCGTTATTTCCAATATGATATTTGTTGGCTGTAGTATTTGATATTGAATATAAGCCGATATATTTTCTATTCAGAGCCTTGTATTTAATATCAAATTGGATTTGGGTTTGTCGTGAATGGTGTCTTCATTAAAACTGTTCTTAAATCCAGTTGAGAAAAAGATTAAATCTTTCTATTTAGATTTAATGAAATGTGCCAATTAAATGATATTTAATTGAAATTGAATTGATTTTTGGGTTTATCGTGAACGGTGTTTTAAATAACACTCGTTCTTTAACCCTATAATTAATGGAATGTGATTTGGTTTTTCGTGAATGGTATCTTTAATAATACTGTTCTTAGACCCAACGGAGTTAAGAAAATCAAAAACTAACTGGAGATTAGTTAAGTTGAATGGTTTCTGGGGTATTGATATGATGTTGGTTTCGGCCTTCGGGGTTATTACTTAGGAAATTGTTCATTTACTAATTTACGGTTAAAGGCTGATGGAATAGAATGTGATTTTGGGTTTATCGTAAACCGTGTTTTAAAAGACATTGATTCTTTAACCCAGTTAAAGACATGATATGATTTCCCAAGTTAAATAATCATTGATAGTGATTTTTGGGAAGATTAAAACCAAGTGGAGTTTTAATGAATCTTTAATTAGATTAAAATGATCGAGAATGGAGTATCACCAGTTTTGCTCCAGGCGATAGTTAAATCTTTAATTAGATTTGAACGTGAAATGGTAATTGAATTTACCGATAACACCGTGGTGTTAGATATGAAGTATTACCAGTTTTACTTCATGGGATGAATAGGTTGGGATTGGGAAATAAAATAAATGATTACTTCGGTGTGGTTCGCTAATCCCGACTAGTTTGAATTGATATTCAAAAGAAGATTAAAGGATAAATTTAAATAATTTATCTTTGATAAAATTAATGGGAACTTTTCCCTAAGAATGTGAAATTTAGCAACTAACTGAAGATTAGTTAAGAAGAATGGTTTCCTGGGTATTGATCTGATGTTGGTTTCGACCTTCGGGGTTAATATTTGGAGAATTGTCCTCTTACTAATTTACGGTTAGTGACAGATGAATTGGAATGAGGCGTATGTTGTGTTTGTGTAACACTTGTGTATTATATACGCGAGTTATTCGGAAAGACCGGGTTTATCCCATTCTGAATAACTGATACGACGATAAGTCGAAGGTGAAGACGGTGGTCAAAGACCGGAGGTCTTCACATCGTTTGGATAATTACTGATGATCTTGATTGGGCTGTACACCCAAGAGGAGGGAATCAGTTGGTGATCGTCCAAACGTACTTGGAGATCAATGGTTATGCGAGGAATAAGGTTCCTTCGGTTTCGTTCAGACCCAGAACGGACTTGTAAATGGATGTGTGTCTGACATCGGATTTCATTCTGTGTGATTGATATCGACTGCATAGCGTGAATTGCCTGTGTGGCATGCTGAGATGCAAATGATCAAGGCTTCTGTTGAAAAGTAGAGTCTTGAGGTTGATGATCAAAGCACGACCTTTGTGGCGTAGCTTTGTGTAGCGTTAATTCGCGAGCCTCACACCCCGGTTGTGAACCAGAAACGGGAGAGGACATTAGGGAGAGCATGCGTTTCTTTCTAGCTAGGAGTGGTGTCAGTGCTTGAACTGGCTGATATTCTACTTATGTGGATGATGGATTGCGAGGCGCCTCAGTTATATCGATCGATCCGGGACCGATGGAGTCATTCGTTGGCTCATTTACGCCCCATAGGGTGGGGAAACGTAGTGCTCAGGGTTCAAGTTTAATCCACATCGAGTGGACCGACCCTGACGATCCAAGGGTCACTCGAGCTCTGATCCTGAGACATGGTAGGCTAGATTGTCTCGAAGCGGTGGGGACGATCCCTTGCCTCGGATCACAGATGGAAATCCAACTTCCAATACGTGACTTTGCGGTTTTGATTGTATAACCTATATATGGCGACATAGTGGTATGGGGCATTCATGCCGCCTATGATTGATACTTATGATTGAAATTGTTTTGACACTATACACTTATAGTAATAGTAAAAAATAAATTTAGCGTACCAAGCATTCTTTGGCTATTATAAGGTAAAACTCTATCCTCCGGTTTGTGTTGCATTGTGTGATGGGACCTGGGTCTTATAATAGATTCATTGTTCTTTTATTTAGCATTGCGCTATTGTTTTATGCACTAGTATTCTTGGGAAGAAACCCGTTTCGTGTTATACGGCGTGGTCCCTTGATTTACCTAACTTTAAAATAAAGGTTAATAACTGTTTTAGTTCTCACACCAGTCACATGACTGACCTGGAGTTTATTGTTTTTAACCTAAACTCTGGGTGCCCTTATTTTCGACACGGGCAGCTAGTAGTTTTGGTTTTGCAGATTTATCTTCACAGGACCCTGGTTTACAGCTGGAACAATACTCGGAAAGCTTTGTATCCGCGTATTACTTTCAGTTGTGTATTGTATTATTTTTCCGATGCAGTAATGTATTGTAATCTCTGATATTTTATAATGTGTAATATTTATTCATTACTCTGTATATTCTTGTAATCTGATGAAGTTGTTGTAATTTACAATGAAATGTTCTTCTGTTTGTGTTCTGATGTGGCTTGTTCTCAACTCAATCCGTGATTTCCCGTAAGGGGGATTTCGGGTTGTTCCACTGCCTGTACTCACAGAGGTAGGTCTGCGTAGGTAAACCAATGAGTATGCCTTGATTACAATAATAAAGGGCAATCAAAAGACTAAGATGGACCAGCATGATTCGGCGAGACTAGTTAGTGCCCTGTGATAGCAATTCATCGTCTACCTACCATCTTCAGTCAGTACGTAAAGCGGAAAGGCAGAGAACTCCAGAAGACCATATACTTTGCTATCTAGTTATGGGTGAGGTTGGCCAATAGGTTTGAAGGGCTTAGGGGGCCAGGGTTAATTTCTCATTCTTGATATTCTTGCCTTTCATTATTTGAGGGAGGTGTCTAGTGGGACCATAGCCACTGTCAAAGCAGACTTTAGCATATGCAATCGGCAGATATCTGAAAGCTCCCGACCGAGTTCCATGTTTCTTGATTAGCCCTGCCACGGGACTCGGGCGCACATATAGAGAACATGTGCAATAGACACTGAGAACGATTGACGATACGTACGTGGGAAAGTCTAGGTACACTCATGTCTCTCTGGGTGGTGTATCATAAGACTAGAGGGCATTATTCGAGGATAGAACCTAATTCGATTGAATGGTTCGAAGATGGCAGTCCGAACGCTTACGTAATATAGAAGTAGTGGTTCTTTGCATATGTAGCGTTGACATATATACAGAAATCCGTACGACATTCGGGCGTATGATTATGGACTGCTATTTTCCTGCGATGATACGGTGGAGACCATGCGAGTGGGGTACCATGGGGTGTATCTCAATATTGAGAGATAGCTACATATACTGTATTAGGTTAATTCACTGGGAAGTAAATGGGTACGACGTGTGTGTAAGACTTGAGTGTTGTTAACCCAAGTAACCTAATAAATAAGAAAATATGATTGAATGGTATATGTAAGATTATCCAAAGTGTATAGTTTAAATCTAGTCACCAAAACTTGTGTAATGACCCCCTCCTCATAACACACTCGCAGATTAGATTGCGGCAAAGACATGATAGCTTTGGATATTGGTTAGGCATCATTAATAATATGGTAAGGCTATGTTTTGATTATACTATATTTTATCCTTTCCGCTGTGAGATATTTTTCTGAGCTCTGACATGTTTTATGTCTCTGTCTTTTCTGCTGGATACCAGAGTAAACCAATCCGAGTTTCGATAGATTGGAATTTTGAAAAAAAATCGGTCTGTCGAAATTGGGGTTGTCACATCTGATATCAGAGATTAGGTTTAGAATTCCTATATAAATAGTGAGTGAACGTATTTTTATTTTTAAAAATATAAATATATTATATATATACCTAGATCCATAGAGGAACCCATTAAATAAGAAGAGTATAATATGGTATGAAATGGGATGTTTGTTTTGTACACTAAAGGAATGAATAAGGAAATTGGAGACCCTTAGGAAGTTTGGTTGGGAAGTGTACAATATACTTTATACGGAAGGAAAATAAATCCCATATGATTAGAATTTTGGAAAAAGTTGAACAGAGAAAATGGATTAGGAATATATATAGTTGAGAGAATTGATCTTGAGGAGTGTCTAGGAGAGCCTACAAAAATTGGAAACCCGCTTTGAGTCTAACCCCATTATTAACTTTTAAGAACTTGAGTTTATATAAGTTTGGGAAAAAAAATTGGTTTATGGTGTTTTCATGTTTTACTCTTAAAAGTTATAGTTTTAAAATATGTAAAGAAGTACATAATGAGTTTTAAAGTAAAATTCTCTCAGCAAAAGGTGCATATTATAGAGCAAGTATGGCTCACTAGTTTTTCTAGTTAAATTTCATACAAGAATTTTTAATCAAGAAAGTATTGAAGTCTCTATTCTTTTGACAATTATTTTTGATAAATTATTCAAAAGAGAATTTTGTTGGGTGGACAAAATAAGTTGTAGAAAATGATAATAGAGTGGATGTTGGCACCTTGTAGTAGGAGACTGAACTGACCTTATAGGTAAGAACAAGTTATAAACCCGACTAAGGAAAATAGTTGTCCGTGTCTACTCCAGTTTTGCTATTTGAATTTTTTTTTGCAAGATAAGACGAAAAAGAAAAGCTACAACGAAGAAAATTTTCTTATGTGGGATGTGCTTGGATTGGAAAATAGGAAATCTTTATACATTGTTTCATAAAATCCAAGTACGGTTGCAAAAAGGTATATAAAAGAAAAACGAAAGGTGTGAAATTTTCCATTTTCCACCTTTTTGTAACATAAGAAATCGAATTTAGAAAATTTGTTTTTTCTGAAATTAGAAAAATAAAGTTGGTTGGTAGGATTATGGATGCAAAAATTGGATGAACTATGCTCTTACTCAGTAAGAGTGTGGGAAAAGATGAAAAAGCATTTTGATTTTCAAAATATTGCATTCTTGTAGAACTGCCAATATATCTAGGATGTGAGCATCATATTTTAAAAGGATTTTTGAGAAATTTGCATACACATAGGAGGTACTGCTTAGGCATACATGCATTATTATGTTGTACTTCACTCTGCACAAGTGCACAATGTTTGCTAAAATTGGATGCACACATGATGGATGTATATTATGCGAGGGGTTAATTGATTTTACCCTTATTAAATTTCGGAGACGAAATTTCCTAAGGGTGGAAGAATGTAACACCCCGTATTTTTTAAGATAATAAAATAATAATAATAACTTAATTAAATAATAAGAGTTAAGTAAAACGGACTACTCCATTGCGTCCTTTTCGGAATTCTGGTCAAGATAGACACCTGGTTTGCGTAAAATGAACATCATATAAAGAAGTTATTAAGCCTATAAGTTTGTATACGCACAAGAGAAATATATATATATATATATATATGCAAACAAATTAAAATGTAAAATAAAGAATAAATTAAGGATTGCATGTAATAAATACATGCACTGAAAAAAATGTAATGCATGCATTGAAAGAAAGAAAGGATTGGTTGCATGCAATGTAAATATGTTGTGTGCACTGATTCGCAAACATAATGCATTAACATTAAAAGAAAAAGATTCATGCAATGGTTTAATTTAAGTATTGTAACTAACATGAAAAAGAGAAGTAAGGAGAGAACAATAATTATCATTGTTCTAAGACTTATTAACAAAAGACTTCATAGCTCAGTTGGTTAAGGCATTGGATTGGTAACATAGAGGTCGGGGGTTCGAACCGCGGCGGTGGAATAATTTTTATCTTTGTTTTAGAGAGGGCCAACTGAACAAGCAAATATATGTACGTATACAAATTCAAAATTTGAAAGAATAAGAACATACATATAAGAAAATAAAGAAAATTATGTATATATATGAGAATATATATATACATATATATGCATAAATATATGTATACAAAAGATAAAATTCAAGATAAGGCTACAATCAATGAAATATGGCAAGAATCAAATAACGGTGCAACATCGTTTGAAATTTGAAAATAAAACGAAAATTGTGCATATATATATATATATATGCGTAAAATGGTCGGTAGAGGAATTGTATAAATATAAGAATATTTCATGTGAATAAAACAGTTAAATAAATTTCAGAAATTCAAAAGTTCAAAAATCAAATTTCTGCGCCAAAACAATTCAAACATTCGAAATTCAAATTTTTGCGCCAAAACAGCTTGCGGGACCCAATGCTGACTCAGCACTGCGTGTACGATAATATTTGGCTAAATTCATTTGTGAACCTAGACTATTTTCTTAACTGGGTTAATGCGGACTCAGCGCTGCGTGTACGATAAGGTCTTGAGCACCTGTAAATAAGACCTTAGACCTAACCCTAAACATCATAATTCAACAACTACGCTGGAGCTCTACCATGGCTCCCTCCCTCTTTCTCTCTCTCTCTCTTCTAAAATCTATTCTGAAATTAAAATGTTAGCCTAGGAGGATTATGAATTCAGATCTGGAAGAGGGAATCAACGTTAATA
The DNA here is from genome assembly GCA_030737875.1 of Allium sativum. Lineage (NCBI taxonomy): Eukaryota > Viridiplantae > Streptophyta > Magnoliopsida > Asparagales > Amaryllidaceae > Allium > Allium sativum. The sequence continues at coordinate 171,138,302 of CM060923.1, forward strand.
AAAAGATTATTGAATCATAAAAGCAAGGTAAACCTCTAAGAACCAATCTATTTAAATTATTTCTCTTTCCCTTCTCTTTTTTCATGAAATGATAAATCCATGGTCGTTAGGTCGTGAATCAAATTAAAAGGAAAAGGAAAACCATGGATGATATAACGTATCAGATCCAAAATTTGGGGAAAGCTTAAAGGTGAGTGGGTTTAAGCTATAGCCTTTAGATAATGTTATGACTATCGTTGAGCATTCCCCTTTTTAATAAATTTTGAAATGGCTAGTTTAATTATAAATTTCTGTTGTAACGAATTGAAATGTTGATATGAATATGTCAGGAAATTCCTATGTTGAATTGGCTAAGTTATTGAATGTTTACATGTTGGAGAAAATAAACTTGTTAGGATATGAATAGCCAATTAAGTGATTGTAATTACATGCTTTAATTGGGACATATTATTGATTGAACGACATGTTAAAATAATTACTCGATTGAATGTTTACATGTCCTAGTAGAATTAAACATATGTTGAAAATGACATGCGACAAAATATAGGCAAAAATTGGACGACATGTAAATTAGATTACTGTAAACTATATTACAGTAAAAAGGATAATATGTCTAAAATTTTCATGTAATGAACATAACATATATTATGTTTTGAGATTCTAATTTGGAAGCGCAATTTGATATGAACATAAGTGATTGACTGAAAATGAATATGCCTTGGATTACAATTATAAATTGTAAATACACTTATGGCACGAGGTTAGGTTGCATTAGTGGCGGAAGTCTGCCCGGACCCGACCAGCATATCCAGCTGCCACTAAGTTGAACCTAATGTGAGAGGCCTAAGTGCAAGAATTAACAACATGTGCTAAGACACGAGGTTAAGTCAACTTGTGGTAGAAGTCTGCCCGGACCCGCCCGACAAATCCAGCGTCCACAAGTGTAGGCTTAATGTGAGAGGTCTAGTGCTTATATATATATATATATGTATATAACAAGATATGAATAAATGGAAAGGATGGTAATTAAATGTCTAACTCAGAAAATAAGAAAGGAAGGGATGTAATGAATTGAGTTAGTGTGATAAGAGGGAAAAGTGATGTATTTCCCTAAATGACTTATTTCTGAAAACGTTGTTGCAAGTAATCCACAATAAATATAGAAAAGTAAAGAAATTACTTGCTACCACGGATTTAGATGGGAAAACGTTATGAAAATAAATCATTGATACCTTCTATCAAACTGATAAGGTGCATGAAGTGTTTTCTTAATATAATAAGGAACATATATTACAGAGAATGAAGGATAATGGTTTACAACAGTAAATGGTTTAAAAGGGGAATGATAATAACCTATTATAAATAAATAACATTAATGAAAATGTTTTATAATAGGTAGACTTGTCTTAGGGACAATGAATATTATAACTTAGGTTATAATAAACTAGTAAGGGAATGGGATAACTAGTGAATTAAGTTAAGTGACACTTAATTGTAAATTAAGTAATCAGAAAAGGGGAAAACCTAAAACCACTCAAGAAAAGGGGAAAAAAATATATTGTACTTAATTATAAATTAAGTAGTCTGAGAGTCTGAAACCCGTTGGTAAGAATAACATGTTTAGACTTATCCTAGGAACAAGGGGAAATTATAACATAGGTTATAATAAATGGGTAGAGAAACTTATTAATGGGCCTTAGTTAATAGAACTAAGTTAATAAGTAAACAACGATAAGTCGTATTGACGACGTAAAGTGGAATTATGATTAAACGAGAGAGGATGAGGAAAACTTATGAAATGAAATAAGTTATATACAATCATAAATGGTAAGTGACATGTTAATTGGAAACATGTGAATTAGATACACTTAATTACATATTAAGTAAAACATGTTACTGAAATCAAATAAGAATACAAAAGGGATTGTGGATCACAGACCTTGGGCCACAATCTAAAGAATAACACGTTGTAAGCTTATTAATAAACTTAAATGAATTAAGTTGTATGACTAAAATTAATAAGCAAGAGAAACTTGGTAATTTGAATAAGAATTCAGTATGAATTGGAATAACCAAATTAACTGGAAACCTGGTGAGGTGAGACAAGCGCGTAAAAGAATGTTTAGACGTAGGGTCTAACAACACGCTAAAGTAAGACGCTTAGACCAGTCCGTACGGTTGAGGTTTAATAACCCAACAGGGATCATTGAGGTGTTATAAGACACTAGGGGAGCACACATTCATATGATTGCTTGACGGCTCCAAAGGACTGGAAGGGGAAGCACGCGGCTTCCGGGGACGTAGGGTACTCTTGGTATTCCTCTATGAGTAGTAGATGATCCGCCTGTACTCACAGAGGTTAGGTCTGCGTAGGTGAACCAATGAGTATGCCATGATTGCAATAATAAGGGGCACGCGGCTTCCAGGGATGTAGGGTACTCTTGGTATTCCTCTGTGAGTGGCAGATGATCCGCCTAAACTCATAGAGGTTAGGTTTGCGTAGGTGAACCAATGAGTATGCCTTGATTGCAATAATAAAGGGCAATCAAAAGACTAAGATGAACCAGCGTGATTCGACGAGACCAGTTAGTGCCCTGTGATAACAACTTGTCGTCTACCTACCATATTCAGTCAGTACGTAAAGCGGAAAGGCGGAGAACTCCAAAAGACCATATACTTTGCTATCTAGTTATTGGTGAGGTTGGCCAATAGGTTTGAAGGGCATAGGGGGCCGGGGATAAGTTCTCATTCTTGATATTCTTGGGTGTTTTTCATTATTTGAGGGAGGGGTCTAGTGGGACCATAGCCACTATAAAACCAGACCTTAGCATCTGCAATTGGCAGATATCTGAAAGCTCTAAACCGAGTTCTGTGTTTCTTGATTAGCCCTGCCACGGGACTCGGGCGCACATATAGAGAACATGTGCAATAGACATCGAGAACGATTGACGATACGTACATGGGTAAGTCTAGGTACACTCATGTCGCTCAGGGTGGTGTATCATAAGACTAGAGGGCATTATTCGAGGACGAAACCTAATTCGATCGAATGGTTCAAAGATGGCAGTCTGAACGCTTTCGTAATATAGAAGTAGTGGTTCTTTACAGCCGTAGCGTTGACATATATACAAAAATCCGTACGACATTTAGGCGTAGGATTAGGGACTGCTATATTCCTGCGATGATACGGTGGAGACCGTGCGAGTGGGGTACCATGGGGTGTATCTCAATATTGAGAGATAGCCACATATTTTGTATTAGGTTAATTCACTGGGAAGTAAATGGGTACGACGTGTGTGTAAGACTTGAGTGCTGTTAACCTAAGTAACCTAATAAATAAGAAAATACGATTGAATGGTATATGTAAGATTATCCAAAGTGTATAGTTTAAATCCAGTCACGAAAACTTGTGTTCTGACCCCCTCCTCATAACACACTCGTAGGTTAGATTGTGGCAGAGACATGATAGCTTTGGATACTGGTTAGGCAGTATTAATAATACAGCAAGGGTATGTTTTGATTATACTATATTTTATCCTTTCCGCTGTGAGATATTTTTCTGAGCTCTGACATGTTTTATGTCTCTGTCTTTTCTGCAGGATACCAGAGTAAACCAATCCTAGTTTCGATAGATTGGAATTTTGAAAAAAAAAACGGTCTGTCGAAATTGGGGTTGTCACATTCGCCTTGTACGAATGTTAATTCTAATAACTTGATATATCACAATCGTCAGTCCATGTTGCTTTTGGTTGTCTGAGTGTTGCCGGATGGCTAATAGTATATGAACGAGCTTGACATTCCAAAGTCACTTCCAACACGTGTGCATATCCAACAAACTTGTAATAGGGAGCTTTCCCGTGTTGTTTTGGCCGGTGAATTCGTTGTTGATTGCTCATGCTGACAACGGGTTAGTCTAGTCATAGTAAATGAAGAATGGAAAATTCTAACAAACTCAAGTGGGATACCTATATTAAATAGTTCCATTTCAGAATTTATAGTTCACTAGATATAGTTCACGTAGATATGGCATTATACTTGCATTAGGGAGATACTTGGGATCTGTTGGCTGAAACACATCGTCCTAGAATTCTATACACTACCCTTCTTAATTACCATCGCACAACACTTAACAATTAGGGAACATGTGTGCCTGATTTCTCTAAACGTGAAATTTGTAGAATGACTTCACGACATTCTCAGCGTTTACACTCTGGTGGGGGTGATTCTTCTTAAGTTCCGGTTGAGCCAACGTCGGGTATGCATTCAACGTTCGTTCAAAGAGGGGCTTCTGTGCATATTTCAATTGAAAGAGCTATTATTGTGGCTTGTCCCATGGTCAATTCGTCACGCCTTATGCTCAAACTTATCTTGAGTCCACCAGAAAGATGTGTGTCTATAGTGATTCATCGAATGTTGCAACACGCTTGTGTTCGGTTTGGCATGCCAGAGGATGACGTTGAGCTAATTGGGAAGGATGAGATGGTTGGCCGACCTCCTTTTGGATTTACAGCTTGCCATCTCTATATGTGCTTGAATTTCCCCGTTCCTCCTTTTAATCCCTTTCTACGAACGGTCCTTCAAGCATTAGGTGTTGCACCTTATCGGTTACATCCCAACAGTTACATAGTGTTGGTCGGTTGATATGTGCTCTTCATGAAAACAATACGATGTACTCGCACATTCGACGAGATTTGCTATCTTTGTATTTTCAAAAGTAGAAAAGATCGTCCATCGCTTATCTTTGTTGAAGCAGCTTGAAATCGAAAGCATTTCATTGGTTTCCAAGACAAAGTCCCTCCATTTATGAATTTATTTTTCTATGCTCGGTGCCAGGAAGGATTTAATAAATATTGGACGCATGCAGGTGAGTATCCGACCTCAATTCTTCCCCTCGTTTTCTCTTATGACCATGTAGTTCCTAACTAAATTGGTTCTTAATTTTGCAGCTTTGCCTGCTTTTTTTAGAAATTGCAAACATCTGACAAAGTTCAAGAATTTGAATGTTGTCGAGGCCAGGGAGATGGGAAAGGACTTTTTGCTCTACGATATGTTTTTTCATCAATTTGGGCTCCTCGAGGCTTACCCGATCTGTAATCCCTTGGGCTGTCTCAATTCCTTCTCATCCCCAGGCCGAGAATCATTCTGCTAAAATCACTGAAGGGAATATTCCGGTCGAGGCTTCTTATGGATAAACTTTTGTAATCGAGGGTATAACTTAATCAATTAGAGAGGAGGTCCATATTGAATCTCGGATGTCCCCTATCCATAAAGGCGATGAAGGGGACTTTGTTCGACATAATGGGAAATCCTCTACTGATCCCGAGGCAAAGATGAAGGAAGGAGGTTTTTTATGGAGTAACAATTCAAACGTTGGGGGAAGCAATACCAATCATACTCTCATAGATTCTTCTGATGAGGGATTTCATGGTGGGGCTCCAGGTGCTAGCCCCGTTGATGTTAAAGTTGATAATTCCCTGGCTGGCTCGACCCAACCCCTACTACCGTTAACACCGTCAGGTGGCAATGACCTTGATGTTTTTGTGACTTAAACTATTTATATGTGACTTCTAGCGGGATTTCTAAAGATGATGTCACACCTATCGCTCCTGCAACATCCAGTTCAGAAACACCTACCAACCCTTCTTTCTCTCATCGTGTCGCGCACATTACTTTCGAGTCTACTACGACTCCGACAATCCTTTCGATACCAAGTGGTTTGCTGGTAACGAGTTTTAGATCGCACAAATCACATGCTTAGGATTTCCAACATTCATCACGTGCAATTTACTTATTTTCTTAAGTTTATATTCAGTTTAGATTCTAATATAGCTGTCTTTCGTTTCAGGTCTTATAATGGATCGCAAATACTACGACTACTTCCACCATCAAGCATCCCGGGGTCACCATGGCACAAAATGCGTCCATCTTGGTTATTCTAAGACTAAAGAAGAGGGAAGTGAGAGGAAAGCTTATAAGGACCGCAATCGAAGGGAGCGTGAATATTGAGAGAGGAGACAGCAAGAGGACTAAGAAAGGTAACACATATAGGATCATGCTCGATGTGATCGAAAGCGTACATGAGATGAGGACTGATATAGAAAGAGGGAGCGGGATGAGAAGAAGAAAGCAACTCGTGAGGAAGATTCCTCAAAGCGGGCCAAGAAGGGTCAAGACTCAAACATATCTATCAAACCATCTGTTGGCTATACCGCTGTAGGCCCCTCTACCCCTTCCGACCTACAACTACTTCGCCAACACCTTATATCTAACGAATTGTTAAGAGGGCTCCTTGCTCGCCTCCACCTTGACCACCTAAACTTTCTGCTAAATTTCTAGGATGGTTTCTGGATGGAGTATACTTTAATTTGGAAATTTATTCGATAGAAAAGGATGAACTACCAAAAAACATCGAGGTCATCAAGAATGATGTAGATAAATTATCTAACTGGCATAAGCTTGTTTCTGAGTTTCAAAGAGTGAACATACTTAATTATGAAGCGCAAATGACTATGGAAAGTGATCAGATGGAATGGAAGTAGACACACATGAAGCGCATCTCAGTGATCGAGTAACTTATTTAGGTCAATGCATAGGTTGAGGCTGCCAAAAATAGAGGATGAGCTGGCAGAGGTAGTCAAAGCCCATCAGCAGAAAGAGGCTTTGATCAGTTCCCAACTTCAGGATGCTCAAGCTACTCAAAAGTTGATTGAGGATCGGCCTAACGAAGAGAAGAGGCTCATTGAGGATTATCGAAAGAATGTCGCAGTACTTAACCAAATGATCGATATTCAAGCCTTGAAAGTTGCTTTGTAAAAGGAGAAGCTTGCTCAGGCGAGGCTGGAAAAGAAGAAGATGCAACGAGAACACAATCAGGCTATCTTTGAGAAAACCGCTGTCGAACAGGCATACAATGAGACTATGAGCGTTTTGGACGCAACAATATTTTAATTTTACATTCTCTATGCTGTGGTAAAGGGAAGCTTAGAGTTCTGTGAAGAGAGATACCCTAGGACCATGGCTGAGGTGAGGGAAGAGATTCTTGAGTAATGGATGACGACAAATATTTCGAGGAAAAGCTCAAGGTTTACTACTTGGATAACGCTTCTCGGGCAGCTCTTGCTCAAGGACAGGAAGAAGTTAGGCTTGAATGAGAATGTTGAGTTGTGGGCGGAGATGGGACATGAGGTGAGGCCCATAACGACCAAGTCCTTCAAACCTCATTAATCTTTCTATGGGTCCCTCAACTTCCCAGTCCACTTCTACTGAGGCCAAACCTATTACAGCCTTGGTTGCTGGTACTTCTCTCAAAGCCACCCTTGCTACATTGGCCATCATTACCACTTCCAATGGAGTGGTCATCACCCCGACTGCTACTGATGCTACCTTCGAAGTGACTATATCAAGAGATGAAGGTAACAACCATAGTGCAGAGGAGTTTGAAATTGCTATTAGGGGTTCTCTTAATACAGGTAACACCAATACTATTTCGAAATTAGAAGACTTCTCATTTTCCCCGCTTGAGTTTGGTGACTTGCTTACTCGTTTTTCACTCAATATAAGGCTTTTCCGTATTCTTTTCCTTCCACCATCGGCGCTGTGGGGACCACTATAATTTTCATTTCCTTGCTGCTTGCTTCCACAGGTTCTATGCTAGTAGTCACTGATCCTCAAGCAACTGTTTTTCTCCCCCTTTTCTTGCCTCATCTTATACTCCTGCCTCTCACCTAGGGTCATATTATGAACAGATTTCATCCCTGCAAGACATGGACGATTCGGCAGTTTACTCTTGAGGTAGTGGAGAAAACATTGAAGAGAAGGATACCATAGAAGGTGACTCGGTTGTTGAATATAAAGAACCCTCTTCTGGAAGTAGGACGAAGTCTAAGGGAAGGCATAGCACACTACTACAAGAGTAGGCATATTTGACACTAATTTGTGTGCGTTGCATGGTAAGTGTGGCGAAAGCTATGATTTCTATGATCTTCTGCATTAATATTAATATGTTGTTGCATTAGACGTGAATGCACTGTTGCGGTGGGAATTCTAGTGTATTGATGTGAAACACCAGTTAAAAGCATAGCTTTATGCATATAATCTAGCTCAGCGATCCGCGTTACCAACGTAAACAAACTCCCAACCGTAGATGCATCATTAATCCAACGGTTCAAACCAATCTATGGTTCTGATGATTCTAAACATTAGCCATCATCCAATCAATGACAACCACCTCATTGCATTCTTTTGATGAAATTTTGGCGCGATCTTCCCCCTTCACAAAATAATGTAAAAATAATACGGTCATAAATCATTCTTCTTCTCTATCATCTAATCGTTCTTTCCCCCTTTTTACTATTAACAAAAATCTAAACCTAAATTCACGTTAGTATCGATCGTTTTCTCAAAAACAAATTTTATTCCGAAAAGGTTGAAGCTTTGAAACGCTTTCTAGCTTTGATTGCTCAGTGCGTTGACATTGCCAGTTTTTTCCCTCAGGTTCAGATTGGATAGCACTGGGAATTAGTTGCGCTTAATATAGATTAGATTATGAGTAATTAGTAATTAGTTTATTTGTTACACTTTGGAAAACCCATTCGCTTATGAGTAAATAGTTGCGTGGACATCCCAAACTTAGCAAAAGTAATTCGCTTATGAGTGTTTAATTGATGAAATATTAGATTATGAGTAATTCGTTGCGCTTTGACCATTGATTTGGGATTTGGAATTACACTGAGGTTTATTCGAAAATTATACCTAGCAATAAACCAAAAAAAGGAGATGGCGCTGGTGGGTTTGCCACCAGGATTTAGGTTCTACCCAGCCGACGAGGAGTTTGTTAATTATGTTCTTAAAAGGAAGGTTCATGGTCTCAACATTGAGTTGGATATTATTCCTGAAGTAGGGATCCCGAGTGGCATTTTTTTGGGCCATGAGATCGAAAGTACCCAAATGAGTTTCGAACGAACAAAGCAACGAGAGCAGGATACTGGAAATCTACTAGAAAAGACAGGAGGGTTTGTTATCAGAACCGGGCTATTGGCATGAAAAAGATATTGGTTTATTATAGAGGTCGAGCTAGTTAAGGAATGATGACTAACTGGGTTATGCATGAGTATCGGCTTGATGATAAGGAATGCGAAGATACTATGGGTTTGCAGGACTTATATGCAAAATGTAGAGTTTTCAAGAAAAACGTTGCATGCGCCGAAATAGAGGACCATGGATAATGCAATAACATAGCATTAATGGAGAGCTCTCAAGCAATCACTAGTGATACTATCAATAACGATCAATATCAAAACATGTCTCCTGATGTTGGTCCGGTGAGCTCACCTTCATGCGTGGATGAAGATGACAAAGACGATGCATGGATGCATAGGTGAGTGTGTGGTTATCAACAACATGTTTTCAGTTTTTTATACGCTGATTATGAAATAAGAAGTGTCTTGACAAGTACACTAACATACCATGCAAAAACCTTTGAAGTAAGGGTATTTTTGTATAAAGGTAAATCAATTTACCATCAAAATTGATTTGCAACTTGGGTTCATTTACACTAACATATAATTGCATGCTTGAGGTTTTGTGATACAGATACATGTGTAGCATTGCAGTGTGTTTGCACTACGGTGTGCTTGTGCAGAGGCTTTGGAAACTACCCATTTCCCAATCCGGACGAGTCGTTCACTTGTATCTAATCTGCTACACATATAGGTATTTTCCATTTGATTTTGGAAACTACCAATTTCAATGTTTCAATTTTGGAAACATATGCTCAGTTTTGCAAACTGAGCTCACTTCAGGTATACATCCATATTATGCCTTACTACGTATCATAAAGCAGTCATACAAAAAAGTATCATAAGGCAACAAAAGTATCATAAGGCAGCAAAAATTATGGTAGCATCAATTCATACCAGATCAGGGCAGAAAAATTTAACTTAATACACACATATATTAGCAAAAGTTATAGTAGTATAAGCGCAACAAAAGTATCATAAGACAACAAAAGTTAACTTAATACATACATATATACACATCAAAAAATGACATTATAGTAGCATCAGTTCATAACAGATCAGGGCTTTGCAGGGCTGTGGAACTTCCAACAAATTCGTTAGGGCTTTGCGGCTGTGGGAGAGCCAGTTCGAAGTGAGCAAGCGCATGTGATGGATCCGCAGCATCACGACAAGGGGTGAGGTAGTTTGGCCAATCAGATACCTGATCAACTTCCAAATCTACCCAGTGATCATCCCTCTGGTTCATTGGGGCTTGGTTATCAACATGTATGTTATGGGTGGCATCAGGAAATAAGCTTGGCAAGGGGGAAGCCAAGCAACTTCATGTATCATTGCGTCAATCTTTCATCTGAATCCATTTCCACTTCGTGATTACACAAACATGGAACCACCTGTTCCACCTTATTGCTCACAAAAAGAAGTTCAGGCCTTATTCCAGGATGAGCATGGGTACATCTCTGAACCTTAATGAGGTAAACTTTGTTATTGAATTAAGCATAAAAAGTACTGATATAGCCAATGCCTTCATAAAATTGCATTTTCAAGTAAAAAGATGTATGGTCATACTGAGTCCAGTTACACTTGTTAATTACAAGCACACGTCCCATTGGCTTCATTATTTCTTCAACAGCAGGAACATTACTCCTTAGGAACTCACGATAGCCATCAACTTTAGCCCATGATTCCACTTCTAACGCTGGTTCAGGCTCAAATTCTTCATCAGACAATGCTTGCAGGTAAATAGCACCACCGGGTTTTGTAAAAACTTTCAACATTGGCGCATGATCAAGCTTACTGTAAGTTGGGCGTGATAGTAGGATAAAATTATTGCGTATTACCCGTATAGGCCACGAATTATGATTCAGAGTCACCTGAAGTGTGTGATGCACAGCTTTGACATTCAAATGTCCTTTAAGAATAGTGGCAGTGATGTATAGCGATGACTCCTCCATTGAATATTATTTTTTGAACGTTTGAAGATTGGGGTTTAGGGGATATGGAGATGATGATGTTCTAAAGCTTGAAAGGACATGCGAGGGATCCACTGGATGGTGTCAGGTAAATATGCAAACTGGAAATTTTTGCACAAAAGATGAAGCATACTCAATTCTGAGGTGGCACGAGTGACCAATGGTGAATGGTCAACTGTTATAATTGTATGCATAAGATTTATAAGTTAAGATGGCAAGATGGTTAATTACTATGATATATTTATAGGATATACATGCACAGATGCACTAATCAAATAATAACTTGTGAAAATCAAATTGCAGGATCAAAAATGACGAGGAGAGATACAGCCGGCAAGTGAAGGACCTGAAATGACCTGGAGAGATATAGTTTCTAAATCATGGCATTGTTACTTTGTATAACGCATTCGATAGTATGTGTTGGCACTTGTATTGAAGGTGGTATGTGTTGGCACTTGTGGTATGTAGAATATTTGAATTGTAATTTTAAATTATGTATCTGATTGTATGTGTTATATTTGAAGAATTGGTATGTAGAATATTTCGGATGGTTTAAATGTGATGATGAATGTAACAGATGTGTTTCTTCTATATACACAACTGGTATTGCAAAATTTATAATTAAACCGTTGTATTTGCCTTCTTTTACTGTTGCATTTGCTTTTTTCCTAATGTTGCATTTCAAGATAATGGTGTTGCATTACATAATACAGTGGTGTTGCATTACATAAAATAGTAGTAATTCCACATTGCACATAAACCCCACTGCTGACGTGGCATGTGACACCATTTGAAGCTGACGTTGAGAGCTGATGTGTCGTGTGACATGTAGGCAGCTGACATGGAAAGCTGACGTGGCTGCGCTATCGTGACCTAGTAGCCAGGATCTAACTATTGTTCAAGCAACGCTGAATATTGTTGCGTTACGTCTATAATGCAACACTTTCTTTCTGTGGCAGTAGATGGGCTAAAGCGTCAACGACCACGGATGCCATTCCCTTCCGGTGTTGCCTATTTGAAAAAAAGGGAAAATGCAATGCTTTTTCAATCTAAGGCCACATAAAACTTGTGTCGAATTTCCCACTTTTGTAGTAGTGCGGTAAGCGTAGTGCACGTGAAAAATCAATGGCTGCGTTTACTTTTGATGATGAGGAAGTTCTTGTGATTCTTGCATGTCCTACTTCGCCTATTGCTAAATCGAGTAGGCCTATAAAACTGAAAATCAAGTCGGGTAAGGCTTCGAAAGGCGAGAAGAATAAGGATTAATATCTTGACTTCTACATCTTATATAATGTTGTTTTTGTTTTTTGTGATTTTCCTTGCTCGGGGTTGTGCGGGTACCGACCCTCGCCTTTTTGTGTTTGATGTACTCCTGTAAATATATGCTATATGATAATAAAAGTTGTTTTGCTTGTTGTACACCCTTATATCATTTGTATTGCAATATTCCTTAGTGTTCTATTTTGTACGTTCTAGTATGTTATTCCACTATAGCTCTTTTAATCTCTAATATTGTGCCCTTAATTCACTGTATTTTCAGGACATGCCTATGGTATGTTTTACCCTGACGTCGTTCGAGGTTACTGTGGGTGGTATTTCCCTCATACCATGGGTCATCACAAATGGGGGTGAACTTAAGCTTCAGTTACTTTGTATATTACCTCCCAATTTATAATAGTTATTGGTCCTATTGATCTCCTTGGCGTTTCAGGTTTTGATTTATCGCAGTGGGTATTCACAGTCTTAGTTTACAAAGGTTCACAATTGCTCAATTGGTTTCGGGTTACATTATAATTCATAACCACCTTCTAAGAATCGCTTGCTTGAACTTTCTAGAATGATGGGCGATCGGCTCATTCAAACTTTGTGTCATGGTGGTTACGGCTTCCTACCTTTTAAGGGAGATAATTCCAGTTTGTTCGAAATGGTTGTCTAGTAGGTCTATTGGAAGAGTTTTTTAGAATTGAAGAAGAGGACTCCCTCTCTTTGAAGGCTTTAAGTTTGCTTGCTGAATGGATTCGACCTCAATCCGGTGAGTGTGAATACCTTCTCATTGTAAATGCTTGATTCCAACGGTTGTGAAATTCCTTCCTTGACATAAGGAGGACATCTTTTTAGAATTGAGAGCCACAAAATTTTGGTGGTTACCCTCATTAAGAGATGAGGGTGCTTACTCAGAGCTACGATCTGTTTTTTGGAAGTCTCGACCTCATGCGGGGGAGTCTTTTGCCTAATTTCATCGATTATCTTATGCCCTTTCTTTCTAAGGTTTTCAACCAATCATTAGTTGGTTGCGTTCCTTAAGGCCGGATTTGTTCGGTCTCTATTGGGTGCCTCAACAGACCGAGATATTTGAATACATAATTTTATCGAATGTCTCGTGCCTCTTCTTTCAAAGATTCGTGATTGGCATAGGTTGGTCACCTTCCCTAAGGCTAACTTCTTGATTTATATCTAGAGCCTCATTAGAGCGAGGTCTTTGAATACCCAATTTTAACGATCACCTTATGCCCATGCTTTTAAGGTTTCTGACCGACATAGGTCGGTCAAATTTCCCATGGCTGGACTTCTTGATTTATATTGAGCACCTCGTCGGAGCTATCTTTAAAACCCAATTTTATCGATCATCTTGTGCCCCTTCTTTTTGAGGTTCATGGCTGGCGTAAGCCAATCACATTCATCAGGGCCGAACTTCTCAATTTATATCGAGCGCTTCATCGGAGTGAGGTTTTTTGATGCCTCGGCATAAGTGAGGTCTTTAGGTACCTCAGCGTTAGTGAGGTCTTCGTGTGGGGTAATATCATCCTCTTTTTTCTTCATTATGTGATCGTTAGCCATCCATTAGAGCTTCCCTTTATGGACCATACTACATGTTGCACTTTTTCACACTTGCACCCTACCACTTTATTGTTCTTCCATGCTTGGGTTTCTTTAAAGGCCATTTTTCAAGGACCAAAATGTTTTTTTAGATCATAGTCGCATAATCAGGCTTATTGGACATCAAGTTCAGATTGACCTAAGAATTTTTTCAATTTTAAACTTAAAACAGAACTTTGCAAGTACACAGTCACAATAATTAAAGAGCAAGCTTTATTGATAATAAAGATAACATAAGTTTATATACATTCCCCCCTCCCCACCCCCACCCCCGGCATATGCAGGTGACTTATTCTTAACATAGAGTAGAAGACAGATTTTCAAATTTCGACGAATTTCAAGCAAAATAAGGCCCAAGTAGTTGTTGTTCCAAGCTCGGAGAATTTGGATCCCGTCTACAATGGTCATCTTGAACGTGCCATCAAACATCTTTTGCCCGATCACATAGGGCCCTTTCCAGTTTAACCCGAATATTTTGGTGTTAGTCGTTATCTTCTTCAAGACGAGATCTTCAACTTTGAAAATGCAATGAAGGAATTTGGAATTAAATGTGTCACCTTCTTTATCTAGTGTCCGGCTATTCTGAGTTCCTCTTCTTCTCTCTTTTCATCGAGTTGGTCAAGAGCTTTCAATATCAGTTGCTCATTCTCAACATGGTTGAAATGAATTCTTTGGTGAGTTAGGCCTTCTTACTCCACGGGTATCATTGCTTCTGAACCAAATGCCAAGGAAAAAGGTGTGTGTCCAGCTGTAGATTTGTGAGTCATCTAAAAATTCTATAGTGCAAGTGGCAATTCATCCACCCATCCTCCTTTAGCCCTCATCAATCGCTTCTTGATGATCGATTTAATTATCTTATTGATTGCTTCCACTTTCCCGTTTTCATCCGGATGTGCTACAGCTGCAAAGCTCCTTTGAATATGATATTGCCTACAATTGTTTTTAAACTTCTCACTCTTGAACTGTGTCCCATTATCGTATTTATCTTCTATAGCACTACAAACCTACAAATAATGTTTTTAGTTATGAAGTTAATAATTTTCTTTGCAGTGATCATGGTCAACAGCTCCGCTTCGGCCTATTTTGTGAAATAGTCAATAGAAACAATTGCATATTTATCGCCTTCTTTTTCCATTGGTAATACTCCAACAAATCAATTCCCCACACATCCAATGGTCACAGGATGACCATTGGTGTTAGGTACGAGGACGAGGATCTAGGGATTTGAGAATCTTTGACATCTATCAAATTTCTTGATATAGTTTGCAGGATTCTTGTTTAACTCGGGCCAGAAGTAGCCATACCGAAGTTTTTTTAGTAGGGGTGTGTCCATTGGAGTGGTCTTCATATTCTCCCTTGTGCACTTCAGCTAGGATCCTTCTCGCTTTTTCCCATGTTACCCACTGCAATAATGGCATAGAAAATCCCCGTTTATATATCATTCCATCCTGCATAATGAACCTTGGAGCCTTCTTGTGTAGCTTTTACCATGTTGTCGGAATTGTTGGGAGAGTTCCATGGTTCAAATATTCCTTTATGGTAGTCGTCCATGATTCTGGCTCTTCGGTAGTTTCCATAGCCCATTCCACTTCCATGTCATTGATGCTTGGATTAGTAAGGACTTCCACTGGTATAAACCCCAGGAGTTGCGCATCTCCAAAAATAGCATACTTTGCGAGTGAATCAGCCTTCATATTCTTTTCTCTTGGAATGTGAGTGATAGTGTAATAATCGAAGTCGTTCAATAATTCCCATACTTCGACATATATGGGGCTAAGTTACCTCCTTTTACTTGAAATTCCCTTTGAATTTAACTCACCAAAAGCTATGAATCGCTAAAAATTTAAAGAGTTTGGAGATTTAATTCCTTTGATACCCCTAATCCTACAATTAAGGCCTCGTACTCTACCTCATTTTTGGTGGTTGGGAATTCTAATCTCAACACATAACAAATAAATCATCCCACATGAGTCTCTAAGATCACTCCCACACTTGTGCAATACTAATTTATGGCTCTATCAACATACAGTTTCCATTGCAAAACTACTTCAACTATTTTTTCCTCATTGCCATCCGAATGGTAAATTCAGCAATGAAATCTACCAAGGCTTGTTCGTTAATTGCACACCGAGGATAATATGTTACAAAGTACTGACTCAGTACGATGTTCCATTTCAATAATTGTCCTGAAGTTTTAGGGCGAAATAAGACTTGCTTTAATGGCTCATTGATGAGTACTTTAATCGGATGAGCCTAAAAGTAGGATCTTGACTTCCTTAACACAATCAGAAAGCAACACGTGAGATTCTCTAGTTGGGGATAATTCTTTTCTGCCCCTGGTGAAACTTTTGGTAATGTAGTACACGAGCCAATGGACTTGAGATTCTTCTCGTACTAGGGCCGCACTCAAGGCATGAGAAGATACTGCTAGATATATAAATAAATCCTCTCCATCACTGGGTTTAAATAACATCGGTGGAGTTTCCACGTGCCTTATCAATTCATTGAAAGTCATTTGGAATTATGTAGTCCGCTCAAAGTTCTTATTCCCTTTCTTCAAAGCATCGATGAAAGGAATGCATCTGTTGGTCGCCTTCAAGATGAATCTATTGAATGTTGTAATATTTCCATTCAGACTCTACAATTCCCTTTTATTCCTAGGAGATGTCTCTTCTCTCATGGCCGTAACTTGTCTGGGGTTAGCTTCAATGCGCCTAGCGCTGACCATGAATCCCAAAAACTTTCTGAAGGAGACTCCAAACGAACATTTTAACGGATTGAGCTTCATACCATATTTTCGTAAAATTTAGAACATATCGGCTAAATTATCCATGTGATTAGCAGCCTTTCGCGACTTAACTAACATATCGTCAACATATACTTCCATGGCCTTACCGATTTTGGATTTGAACAACATGTCGACCGGTCGTTGGTAAGTCGCTCCATCATTCTTTATACAAATGGCATTCCATGGTAGCAATATAGTCCCAATTCGGTGATAAAACTCTAGTCTAGTAATAATGGTCATGCATCATAATATGATTACACCCCAAGTAAGCGTCCATAAGGGACAATAATTAGTGTCCTTTCGTTCCATCTACAAGCTAATCGGTTTGGCCCAGTAGGAAACTATCCTTGGGGAATGCCTTGTTAAGGTCCGAGAAGTAGATGCATACTTGCCATTTTGTATTCGCTTTTTTACCCAATACCGGGTTACAAACCCAATCCAGAAATGTTGATTCCATGATCAATCCGTTTTCCATTAACCTGTCAACTTCGTCTTTCAAATTCGCTGACCTCTTAGGACCTTTAGTCTGTCCTTTCTATTTCACCAGAGTGTACCGAGAGTCAATATTCAAAGTATGGCCTGTTAGTTTTGGTGAAATCCAACACATATTTGTGTGACTCTAAGCAAACACATCCTGTAACACCCCGTAAAAATATACTTAAGTTAATTTAATTTAAAAATAATTAATGATAATTTAATGAACTCAAAATGGAATTTTGGACAATTAGGAATTGGGCCACAAAAGTATTGTAGTTGCATTCGTGGCGAGATTCTTATTCGTTTTCATATTTTATTTGTTGAAAACTGAGTCCGTATGAAAAAGATATTAATAAATTAAGTTGTGTGTATATATTAACGTAGGTTTGAATTTCAAACAAATAACTATGCAAACCGGGAATATATTAATTTGGATAGACATGAAAAGAATATTCCTTTTGAATTCATACTTGTGTGTATATATTTATACACGGTAAGGGACAAGAATAATTAATATAAGACAAGAAATCAATCAATCAAGGAGTGAATAAAAAGTAATGTACAGGAGATAATTTCTCCTAGGTTCGACGCCAGATGGGTGTCGACCGCCATCCTATCGTTGCAGTTGACTGCCCTCTTACAAAAGAGCCTAATGAGGGTTGTTTTACAGATGGACTTATTTGTATTTTACATCAAATGGGCCACTTAGATTTTACCTACTGAAACTAATGGACTATATACACGATGTCACCTATAAATATAACCCTCAAACATCACTTAAATCCCTACAATCATTCTTCTCCAAGCCTCCACGATGCCTTTCTATCATCTCTAATTCTAGAAAAGTAAAAGGGTTTAGGTTTTCTTCTATCTTCCCAACCTATTTTATATCCTCTATTCTATTCTAACATAAATTTAGATTTATTCTTGAATTTAGATGCATATATATAAAAAATTATAACATGTGATTTATATATATATATATATATATATAGAGAGAGAGAGAGAGAGAGAGAGAAATATTTGAAAGGTTGGAGCACGTTTGTTCGCAAAGGTCAGATCCAAATCTTATTCTATTCAATCATGTTATTGCTCTCCCTAATAGAATTGTGAGCAGAATCCATCCGAGTTTGCTATTTTCCTATAATTTGTTAGTTTAAGACATGGATTATTGTGCTTAGGAAGGTTTGAGTTCATATTAAAAAACTAAACACTAAAAGCCCTCAAGCCTTCCATTTTTTATGCTTTTATGATAAAATTGTCAATCTATTTGTTCTTGTGGTTTTGGGATTATTGAATTAATAAAGGAGAAGCATGATTAGCATTGTATAATTCCCTATGTTTCGTTGGATTCATCTTATTTTATTTTTGTGCAATTTCATATGTATGGGGTTGCACAAAAGGTTAAGATTCGGATGGAATTGTAAATCTGAATAGGTTTAAATCTCTATTTCCTATAAAATAGAGTATTTGATCGTATTGTTCCCAAGTTATTCATATATAAAGGTTGTGTATGTAAACATACATAAAAGTGAATCCGTTAAAAGTAGGAATTATATATATATATATATATATATGGTATATGGCACTTTGTTTATCTTTTATTAATTGGATAATCAAGTCAAAACTAGGTTGCAAATTCTGTGTTGTTATTATTATTTCCCCCATTTTGATTGTTACATGTTAATATGTACACTTATGCCATGATTGAAGAAAATATGGGAAATAATAACCTGTACACCTCTAATTAGAAATAAGGATTAACATTCTCAAAACATGGCTAGGGCATTAATTGCGTTCCCTTAATTCACGCTTATACACACACACACATACATATATCCATAGCGTAAACAACGTAATAATTATATGTATTAAGAGCGTAATAAATACGATTAAATTAGGAATTTGAATTGAAATGCCCCCAGAGGAAATTGTATGTTTATGGGTGTGTTAATGGCCTTAGATATATTAATGGCACATAAACACGAGGTTAACCGTTACTTGTAGTAGAAGTCTGCCTAGAACCGACCGACATATCCAACATCTACAAGTAAGCCAGTTAATGTGAGGGGTCTAAGTGCCATAGGTCGTTATAATTAATATACCATGATAAGAGGTCGGGCCTATCTTGTAGTAGAAGTTTGTTCGGAACCACCCGTCAAATCAGAATCTACAAGTAGTCGGTCTAATGTGGGATGTCAAGTGTGTATACACACACTACATATATATATATATACACACTTATATATGCTTTCATACTCTTTCCAATGAAGGGAGTAAGGGCGAAACCAAATGAAATCGCTCAGTGGTTTCAAGCCACCTTCAATACAATCTTAGTCGAAACTTCGTCGGTTCTCATTTTAAATCCAAATCTATGATTTCCCTAACCCAATTTATGTATCCACAGTACCACAAATAAGTACCAAATCCAACGTGATGAAATCTCCCTCTTCACCATTCTGGACACCGCCTGATGGACAACACATGAAATTCAAATTTACTCGAATGGTGAGGATCAATCCACCAAGGTGTTTGGGTTTTGGCATGCTCCGGCGTTTTTGACGTAATTTCAGTACCAACCTCACATAATCGATCTTGCTTCCGATTCGAAATCGACTTCAAGTTTCTCCTTTTACATAGGCCAGTACCAATTTTGGTGAGAAGGTAAGATCTACAACTATGTTCAGATTTTGTTGATTGTGTAATTTGGGTTCATATAAGGGGATTGGTTAGAACAGTTTAACAAATAAGCAATGTTTGGAAAATAGTTTACAAGGTGCATTGGTTAAAACATATACATATTCCTTTGTTTATGTCCGAAAGGGGTTACTGGTATTGACCTGTTCTTCTTCCTTAAACAATTATCTTGGTTTATTACCTAGTTTCAGATTTACGTTTATGTTCAAGTGAAGTTGGTGAAGTAGTTATGCGATAACTTAGTCTCTACAACTGATTGCAGCGATCTTTTTCTAAACACATGTTATGGAAATTGGCGAAACATCTTACTAACAAATTTTTTTTTTGGGATGCTTCAATTATTGGTGACATTGAGTTTGATTTCATGCCAATCAATGGATCATATTATATAGGAAATCTCATGATTTTCGAGATAAGCCGATTGATTTAGTACGCCTGCAACAAAGTGTTTTATCAGCTTATATGTTCATGGATTGCAGCAGGCACAAATTCATTATCTTGGATATTTCTACAATTTTCTTCTCAATCATGTCCCAGTTATGATTCGAGAAGTAAGTTTCAGAAATTGCCTCAAAGAATTTAATTTGAGTTCTCATTTATTTATGTTAATGCTATGGAGGAACAGTTTTTCTTCCAACCTGGAGCATCGTTTAATCTCAGAAAATTAGATGGAACACTGATAATTTTGTGGAGAAGAGTCAATTGTATTTTCGTAGTTGCACCGAATAGAACATGGGTATAGGTGTACAGAAATCGTGGACCATATAGATTACGTGTGTTCAAATGCAGGATTCTTTATGTAAAATATCATGGAACTCCAAGTAGCAGTTACATTATTCAAGTTCCACAGGATGGGAGGTTTGCTAAGTGGGATTGAGCAGTTGCATGCAAGATTGAAGGCACATTTTCCTTAGATATAGGAAGTAGTGACCTCATCTTGGGTCCTCTCTATTTCATGTATTTTTAATTTCTTTCAGTTTTGTATTTTCTTTTGGTTTTCCATGCATTTGTATTAGTCTTTGCTAGTTAGATCATTAACCTAGCTATGTATTTCTTTTACGAATTCATAAAAGTGTATCCACTTTCAAAAAAAATATTGGGTGTAAAGTTGGACTGCCTTGGGAAAAAGGTATTAAGTGGTTGACCTTTCTCTTAGTGAATAATAAGTGGTTAGGACTAGGTCTATTCCTAAGGTACTCTCCTTGGTTCAGGACCCAACCTTCGAGGATTTAAATGTTTGTTGGGTCTGCCTTCTCCTATAGGGTATTAAATGGTCTTATTAAACGATAACGTATGTAGGGTAGTTCTCCAAGTAATGCTCGCTTCTTATCTAGGGGTTAATGAGGGCAGACCTAGGGACAGTGTATATATATACAGACATATACATACATATGTACATATATTAGTCTTCCAACCCAGAAAAGGCCTATGGGAATTTAGAGCCTACTCTAAACGAATTATTGGTTCCTATAAAGAAATACTAAATATATATCACAGAGCAGTATAAACGATAATCAAAATCTCACACAGTAGAAGGGACAAAATATAATAGCATAAAAATAGATGTACCATTATTAAAACCACAAATTCAGATCGAAATAAGTCTGAAAGGTACAAGGTACATCAATTATTCATTATCCCAATTACATAACAACAACAATAATAAGGTTAATGCCACTATAACTAATCTTCGAGAGGCTTCTCCACCAAGCAATCGCCCCTCATCCTTAGTCAATAGTCTCACCTACTGACCTATTAATGTTAAGAGGAGGGAGGTCGGAACAAAAAGTTATGGTGAATGAAAATACACATGAGTTTAGGAATAACTATTCCCTAAATTTGGTTGTATAAACTCTTTACGTTATGTCTACATGACAAGCATACTCACAATAAAACATATAAGACGGACATCCTAACAGTCACCTAAGGCCTATATGTAAATCTAAGGGCAAACGTACTTACAGTCACTTAATACTTACTAAATAATTTAAGGGAAGACATTCTTTATAGTCACTTAGTACCCCCACGAGGCAGGTTATTACTAGCCACTTTAGGCAATTTAATATGTTAAGGGTGGGCGTCCCTATGGTCACTTGATACCGTATAATGGACTGGCCTGCTGACGTTATCGTCTAATAAGACCATTTAATACCTTATAGGAGAAAGGCGGGCCCAACAACCATTTAAATCCTCCAAAGGCAGGTCCCGTGACTTGGGTCCTGAACCAAAGAGTGAACCTTAGGAACGGACCTAGTCCTAACCACTTAATATTCAACAAGAGAAAGGTCAACCAATTGATGCCTTTTCCCCAAGGGAGGCTAATTTTACACTATATATATATATATGTGTGTGTGTGTGTGTGTGTGTGTGTTTATGCATACACTAGATATCCCACATTAGACCGACCACTTGTAGATGCTGGATTTGCTGATCGGTTCCGGGCAGGCTTCCACTACAAGTTGGGTCGAACCTCGTATCATTTTTTATTATTTATAATGGACCATGTCACTTAGACATCTCACATTAATCGGGCTTACTTGTAGATGTTGGATATGCTGGTCGGTTCCGGGTAGACTTATATTACAAGTAACGGTTAACCTCGTGTCACTATGTCATTAATATATCTAAGGCCATTAACGCACATACAAATTTCTATGGGTAAATTTTAATTCAAATTCCTAGTTTAACAGTATTTATTACGCACTAAATACGTATAATTATTATGTTGTTTATGCTATATATATGTAAGCGTGAATTAAGCGGACACAACTAACGTCCTAGCCACGTTTTGAAAATGTCAATCCATATTTCCAGTTAAAGGTATACAAGTTATTACTTCTGATATTTTTTTCAATCAAGAAATAAATGTACATATTGATAGGTAACAATCAAAATGGGAAAATAGCAATAACAACACACAACTTGCAACATAGTTTTGATTCAATTATCAAATTAATAAAAGATAAACAAGGTGCATATACCCAATATATATATATATATAAATATAATATTCCTAATTTTATTACTGATCCAATTTTTATGTATGTTAACATACAACACCTTAATATATGAATATCTTGTAAATAATACGTTCAAATACTCTATTTTATAAGAAATAGAGAATTAAACCAATTCAATTTACAATTACATCCGAATCATAACCTTTTGTACAAAAACCAAACATATGAAATTGCATACAAATGAAATAAGATGAATCCGACAAAACATAGAAAATTATACAACACTAATCATGCTTGTCTTTTATTATTTTGATAATTCTAAACCCACACACATACATAGATTGACAATTTCATTATAAAACATAAACAATATGGAAGATTTGAGGGGTTTAAGTGTTGTGTTCTTTTCGTATGAACTCAACCCTTCCTAGACACAATAATCCAAGTCTTAGACTAAAAAAATATAGGAAAACAGCAAACTCAGATGGATTTGACTCATAGTGCTATTAGGGAGAGCAATATCAAGATTCAATTGAATAAGATTTGGATTTGGCCTTCGTGAACAAACGTGCTCCAAACTTTCAAATATATATATATATATATATATATATATATATATATATGAATCTAAACTCCAAAATAATTCTGAACCTATGTTAGGATAGAATAGAGAACATAGAATAGATTAGGGAGATTGAAGAAAACCTAAACCCTTTTTCTTTTCTGGAATTAGAGATGGTAGAAATGCATCATAGTGGAATAGAGAAGAATGGTTGTAAGGTTTGGAGTGAGGGTTTGAGGCCATATTTATAGTTGACATTGTGTATGTAGGTCGTTAGATTTAATAAATTAAGTATAAGTTGTCCATTTGATAAAAAACTATAAATAAGTCCATGTATAAAACAACCTTCAACGGGCTCCCCTACAGGAGGGCGGTCTACCGCTCCTATAAGAGGGCGGTCAACACCCCTCCAAGAGCGGCGGTTGTCCCCCTTTCTGGGGTCGAGTCTAGGTAAAATTATCTCAGGTACGTAACTTTTTATTCATTCATTGATTGATTTTATTTATTTCTTGCCTTATATTAATTATTCTTGTCCTCTACTGTATATAAATATATACATACAAGTTTGAATCCAAAAGGAATATTCTTTTCATGCTTATCCAAATAAATATTTTTTCGGTTTGTATATTTATTTATTTGAAATTCAAACTTCGTGTGTTAATATATACGCACAATTTATTTTATTAATATCTTTTGCCTATGGACTCCGTTTTCAGTAAATAACATATGAAAATGGATCAGAATCTCACCAAGAACGCAACTACAGCAGTTTCGTGGTCCAATTCCCAATTGTCCAAAATTCCATTTTCGGCCATTTAAATTATTATTGTTTATTTAAAATTAACTTAAGATATTTTTACGGGGTGCTATATTCTCCCCCTATTAGAGATTTCATCCCGAAATCTTTTAAAGGGGCAAATAACACAGCTCGCTCTAAGCAACTATGTTGTACACCCGTGTTGTTTATAAACATCCATAACTCATAGTTATTATGAACCACAGACTTGCTAATAATGAGCTCAGTCCTAGCGTGTATGTATAATAAGTGATGCAAAATGTATGCAAAACATCATAATATGCATATAATTATATACGAGTGCATTATGCATTTGTGTTTTAGTCATCACCTACCATCCAATCTAGCAACCGATAGATTAGAAGAAAAATAATTAGCGTATAAAAGTTATGGATGAGTAAGCCTAATCTTCTCCTCAGTTTCCTAGGTGCTTTCCGCAGGTTCATCTACCCAGTGAACTTGGACTAGGCAAGTAGACTTGTTGCAGAGTCGTTTGATTCCATGTTATACGATCTTTGCGGTGACACGGGATACCCTATACTCCAACTCGAAGCTTCTTATGTCTCCAATATCATTACATGAGTCTATCTGCTGAATCAAGAAGGCATTTCTAAAGATGAGAAACATGTAGAACATTATGTACCCCAAAAAAACACTTGGGAAGCTCCACATGGTAATCCATCTTCCCAATCCTATCCAAAATATGGAAAGGCCCAATAAACCTGGGAGCTAACTTCCCAGTCTTCCATAACCGAACTGTCTTCTTGAGAGGAGAAACCTTAAAAATACCAAATTTTCAACATCAAATTCCAATTCTTTCCTCATCCTATCTACATATGACTTCTTCCAGTTTTGGACATTCTTCATTCTCTACCGAATCAAAGCGATAATCTCCATGGAATCACAGATAAGGTCTGGTCCTAGTAAAATCATGTCGATAGTTTCCCGCCAATAAGTTGGCGATCTGCATGGCCTCCCAAATAAAGCTTCATAAAGGGCTATACCAATCGTCGATTGGTAAATGTTATTGTATGGAAACTCAACCAAAGGTAAGTGTTGCTCCCAAGCTCCTTCGAAATCAAGTATGCATGCTACGAGTAGATCCTCCAAAATCCTATTGACTCTTTCTGTCTGGCCGCCAGTTTGTGGATGATAGGTTGTACTCAAACTCAGGGTTGTTCCCAAAGCTTCTTGAAGAATCTTCTGAAATTCACTAGTAAATGATGGATCTCTATCGTTGACTATAGTAGTTGGAATCTCATTTAGCCTAACAATCTCCTTAACATATAACTGGGCTAACAAGGTGGAGATTCTGTTCTTCTTGGTGCGAATAAAACGGGAACTCTTCATTAACTGGTCCATTATCACCCAAATGGCTTCATTTGCTTTCTTACTTCTAGGAATGCCATTAATAAAGTCCATAGAAATGTGTTTCCATTTCCAAGTGGGAATATCCAAAGGTAAGAAAAGTCCTCTAGGTTTACCTTGTTCCGCCTTCACTCTTTGACAAGTCAAACACTTCGAAACATGTTCTACCATGTCTCTTTTCATTCCTTCCCAATAAAATCTCCACTTTATGTCTCTAAACATATTTTATCCTCTAGTGTGAATGGTTATCCTTGATCTATGGCATTCCTCAAGAGTCTGCTTCCTAAGATCCACATTCCTAGAGACGCAAATCCAGCCATCTCAACTTAAGTTATCCCTACCATCAACAGAATACCTATTTGAATGAGGGAAAGATTCCCCCTTAGAAACTCTTTCCTTTGACATCGTTAACTTGTCATTATAATCTTTCTCACAGTTGATCCTTTCCATCAAAACTGGCCTAATCTCTATTGCTCTAAGAAATCCTTGAGCTTCCTTATATGGTGATTGCAAATTAAAACTAGAAATAAACTCTAACTGTCTCCATTCAATAATTGCACTAAGGACAGCGTGCTTCCGACTCAAAGCACC
Source organism: Allium sativum (assembly GCA_030737875.1). Taxonomy (NCBI): domain Eukaryota; kingdom Viridiplantae; phylum Streptophyta; class Magnoliopsida; order Asparagales; family Amaryllidaceae; genus Allium; species Allium sativum. The sequence goes on from CM060923.1 coordinate 171,164,405, forward strand.
GGCCATGACGTTGCCCTACCCAAGGGTATATTGAATGGCAAAATCAAAAGATGCAAAGGTCTTCTACTCATCTCTATCATAAAAGGTTCAGATCTCTCTGAAAAAACAAATACCTAAGAGACTTGTGATCAATGAACAACTCAAACTTCTCCCCAAGGAGATCATGCCTCCATATTTTAAGAGAAAAACCCACTGCTGCTAACTACAAATCATGAACGGGGTACTTTTCTCATGGTTCTTAAGTTGTCTACTTGTGTAGGCAACCACTCTACCCTCTTGCATTAGTACCTCTCCTAAACTGGTCGCACATGCACCTGTAAAAACAGTGAACATCTTGGTTCTATCCGAGATAATAAGAATATGTGAACTTGTGAGAGATTCCTTTAACCTCTCAAAAGAAATTCCATATTTCTCAGTCCACACAAACTTATGATCCTTTTTCGTTAATTGGGTTAAAGGGGTTGCAAACTTCGTGAAGTCCTTGATAAATTTCCGATGGTAACCTGCTAACCCAAGGTAGCTCCTTACCTCCGTCACACTACAAGGTATCTTCCACTCTTGGACTAGGATTATTGCTAACCTTTTCCCTGAAACAACATGTCCTAGAAACTTAACTTATTCTTCCAAATGTGGCATTTCGAGAATTTGACTTTAAGTTAGTTCTCGCTTAGAATTCCCAGTACCCTTCTCAAGTGATCATCATGCTCAATATGGTCCTTGGAAAAGATAAGGATATCATCCACAAGTACTACCACAATCTTATTGAGTATTCTCTAAAATACCCTACTCATAAGGCCTAAAAAGAAATTTAGTGCATTCGTTAAACCGAAGGGCATAACCTTCCATTCGAACAGTCCATCAGGCGTCCTAAATGTGGTCTTGGGCTTACTCCCTTCCGAAATCTTTAATTGGTGAAATCTAGTATCCAAGTTAGTTGGAAAAATATTTGGGCTCCTCCCAAATGGTCAAATAAGTCATCAATCGTTGGTAAGGGATATTTGTTCTTCTTAGTCAATTTGTTAAGTTCTTTATAGTACATACATAATCTTAAAGATCCATCCGACTTTATGGCAAACACTACCGGTGCAGCCTATTCAGAGATACTCCTATGAATAAACCCTTTCTGCAACAATTTTGAGATTTATTTGTCAAGCTCTCTCCATTCTTAGGAGCCATGTGCCTCAAAGGCAATGCTACAGGCCTCGCATCCTTTTTGAAGTCTATTCTAAATGATATCTCTCGGTAGGGTGGGAGTCCTGCGACCTCCTTAAAAACATCAAGAAACTCACATACTATCGGTACTGAAAATGGTCTCTCTAAGTCCGAATAAGGAAAATAAAGTTGAATCTCTATTCCCTGTCCTACAAGGAATCTCTATGGTGCGGCCTCTACGACTTATTAAACAAACCACTCTCCTTTTGCAATTTAGGATGGCCCCAAAAACGATAGCCAGTCCATGCCAAAAATGAGCCTATACCCCTCAAATTCGAGTACATACACATTACAAAAGAAGTCGACATCACCAATGTCCCATACTTGGTCTTTACAAACAATAAAAAGTTGTATAGTCACCCGGATTTTGTTAGAAACCTCTATTGGATGGTTATCAAAGGATAAGTTAAGTTTCAAAGAATTAAAAATCTTCCTAGCGATGAAGAAGTGAGCAGCTCATGTGTAGCATCCCGGAAATTTTCGACTCTCGAATCTCGGCACTAATACATCCCGTGTCCAAATTCAAGTATCGAAAACCCAGAAAGCTAATAGAAAGAAATAAGAGGGTGAGATAAGAAAGAAAAAAAGTTAGAATAAAAGAATGAGAAGAAGAACCAAAAGCAGAATTAGAGTATCACATCGCAGTGGAACAAAATATAATATATAAATGAATCTTTATAGAGAGCTTGAAATAAAAACTTACAATCATCAAAGTACATCAACACATCTAGAGAGTTATAACAATATGTCCTCATATACAACACACAACGGAATAAATACTAGATATCATACGTCTGAACTTCTCCAGCTTGTTTCTAGACTCCACAAAATACGATAACCTGAACCTGTAAAACTCGGTCTGATCCGAGCATTGCAAACGCCGGGATCAGTCCGGTGAACCCGCGTGAGAAAACTCACTAAGTTTAAGGGATCACCCAACTTGATTTTAAAGTCAAAATTCTTTTTGAAAGAGAAGGAAAATCGTTAGACCAACGCACACATAAACATGGGTGGTTTTTACCTTACGATAACCCAAAACATTTTGAAATCATATCTTTTCTGATATTATAATAATGTCTAATGGAAATAAATAACAATCTAGCTGAACGCTTGCATATCACGCTCCACATACATAGTACACAACCAAAACCGCAGGCTCTTATGGGATAATGGATTCCGACTATGACAAGGTATGGAACCACCTTCCGATCAACGTACTCTAGAGGGGATACACTGGAGTTCAATAATAACATCTTGCAACTTAGCCACACACAAATGGCCATTCATTTCTCTTGAATGTTATGAATATTTTGTCACTTATGCTTGCTAGCAACATAACCATCCCGGGAGATACAGAAGCAGAAAGAAGAACAAATAATGAATTTTCTCTAGATGGTGACAGTATACCCTAATTGGAAGCGACCCACTTAACCATGCTACCTGCCCGATTTTTGTCATTTCCCTGTTGTGAGGCCTGAGGTTATAATTATCTTTTAAAACATCTGGCCACCATTCACTTTGAATGCCACATCATCAGATCCTGTAGATACCACTAATTGACATCGATAAAAATATCCATGGTGTTAAGCTAGGGAAGGTGTCTTCCCTGCCACCAAACAAAAATACATTTGTAAAAAATCAACGTATGTGACTCTTTTGGAAATACTCTGTTAGACATCCGTCCATACAAGTTGTCTTGGGACTGCACAAACCAAAGGCACCCTCCCACCGCATCCTTGAGTTACCCTTTGGATCAGTAGAGAGTAGTCCTTGCAATCCGTAGATCTCAATCATAACAAAATCACTGTCGAAGTATCTATAGGGATCAGCAAGATAAATCCAACAATAGTACTTTCATTCATGAAGATATACAGTCTTTAATAGCTCCATCTCGATCAGCGTCAGAAATCTTCTTCGTTTACATATTCACTGGTTTTAGAATGGTTTTCGAATATAAATTTGATCCCAGTCTTTCGGTACCAACAACGTCAGGCCAGATTTTGATATTCATTTATTTAACCATCAAAATAAACAATCAATGAAGTAAAATGAATCCATTGGTTTACTACACAGCATCTCTTTGCCTTTAAATTTTCCGTTCGTCAAATCAAAATCTATAAATCTTTTAAATCATTATATACAAACACATTTATTCAACTTAAAACACCTTTCGAACTATAGTTTTAAAATGCCATTCTCTCTCTTGAGAAATCTTATTACCAATCTTATATTCGTTTACTTAAATATTAAGTAAAATATTATTCAAAAACCCCTTCTATTAACTTTAATTATCCCAAATACATTATCTACAAGCCTTCATTTCCAAAATAGAATCCTTTATAAACTTTTGATAATTTTTATTCCAAAACCCAATTCAGTTATATCTCGATACACCTCATTTATTATTTAATACAGTGAATTTAGATCGCATAACATAAATCGCCTGGTCACTTTAATTCAAACTTGGGTTTTCATTCACGATTTCCATTTACTATCTTCATCAGTCCATAACCATAAATAGTAAGAAAATAATTCCCTAAGCATCAATCCCTAAGGCCGAAACCAACATCAGATCAACACATTTAAAATCATTTAACTCAACCGATCTCCATTTAGGTTCTAATTCTTTAATTCGATAACTCAAGATTTTATTCCATTTATAAACCATTTCTCATAACTCTTCCCAATAATATATTTAATAAAATTTGGGTATTATAACTTCGTCAAATCCTAGATTTTTATAAAATCCAATTAAACAAAATACCCATAAAAGTTTAATTTAAACTTCATTTCAAACTTAACATATATCATTATTAATATCAAATCACTATAAAACATCACTTAACCATAATCATGCCTTATAGTTTTCATATACCTCTTAATATACAATATTACTCTTTTTCTTATAAGTAAATAATAATCAAATTCAATAAAAATGTTCCCTACACTATTAACAATCTCCATTAAAATTAATAATCCACTTAAATAATCAAATTCAGCTAACCCATTGATTTGACCGACTCTAAAACATGATTAGCTCATTAATCAACTTCCAATTAGTCTTTTCACTTAAATTAATTATTCAAATAATCCTTTTTTATTTGTTTCTTAGAAACAATTAATCTTGGTTATTAATTGTTACCTTAATTTCTACTCACTTATTAAAACATAAGGATTAGCTTTATAAATCATTCAACAATTACATATAACTTAAATAATAAATATAAATATTTATTTCCCTTTTTATAAACTTTTATTCAAAATAATATACTTAAATTCCATCTTTAGTTATAAAATAAATTTCATGACTTCATTTGTAACGATTAACTTGAAGGTAAACCGTTCTTATAAAATGATGTATCATTAGGTCATCTGCTATTATTTCCTCAACCAATATCACCCATTGGTTAAAAACAAACAAGCGTTGAACTTGGGTTCAACAATCAATAATCAATCAAGTCTCTAATCAAATTGGTTAAACAATTCATATAACGATCATATGAAAATAAACAATAAATTTGAGGAATCCAAATGGATCCCTCCAACCTATTTTTCCTTGCATCCAAATAGGTTACCTCAAATAAAACAGTCCATTTAATTCGATAATATAAAATAAACATGAATAATCAATTCATATGATAATGGTTAGCTAATAACACCAATTCAAGCATCTAATCTAATTTTATATGTTTATATTATTATAAACGTAACTGACAAGGTAAGTTACCTCAATTGGAAATAATCATTAAAAATAAAGATTGGTGTTGATTAAATTAAACAAATGTTTAATTAAATCAGTTATATAAAAATATTTAGCACATACTCAAAAATCATCAAATCATCCAACAACTAGCAAAAATAGCACACAAATAATAAACCCGGCTTACAATGATTATAAGTGGGAGAACTGAGTGAGTTTAACTTACTTTGATTTAATTTGTTGATTAAACACTTTTTTTAATTAAATTAAAATGACATTTAATTTAATTAAAAATTCATGTTTCTTTCAATGCTAACCGCACTAGCTCCAGAACGTTGCTTACGTCCGTATGGTTCAAATGTGACCAACCATGCACAATTATGATAATGTATGATTGAGATATTTAGTTAACATGATTATGAACAATTTAATTTATGTTAACTTTAAAATTTTAAACTAGTGGGCCTTACCCCATTTATAACGGCCCATGCATCATCAAAATATTTCCTTCCCCTGTAATTATTCCCCAAATTATTCCCTAGCCTGCAACATCTCCCTACATTACTGGGTTATCATCATCCGATCATTTTCCTTCTTTTTATTATATTTCTTTTTCTTTCTCTAAACACATCCCAAGCCCAATAAGGTAACCGACCCCTCTTATTTCTCTAATCCACCTGCTAATGCACTTATCTTTCCCAAAGTTATTCTTCCCATCTCCTTTACTTATATATGTCATGCACAAAAACATTTTTTTAGCCCGAAGGCCCACTGGCCCATCTCCCCCATATTTCTTTATATATATATCCATATATATATACACACACATATATACATATATATGTATGAACGGCCCAAGCCCACCTCTCCCAAAGCCCACGGCCCCCTTATAAATATTCACCTGCAGCTAACGTTCCATCTTGCCCACCCCACGCGATGATCCCCAGTTCCACTTTCACGTTTCAGCTTTTCTTCCCTTTTTTTATACGTGAGGCCCGAAAACCTTTAACACTATCAGCCCTCAGCCCACGTACCTGCTAAACCCACGAATCAAAGCTACAACAACCTTTCTTCCCCAACGATGTTTGCCTAAAGCTCCGTCTTGAACCCAATAAGATGTTCGCATACCCGAAAACCATGAAATACTCCACAACTCACCAAAAAAATATACCAATATACTCCTACATCAAAGGCCAACTCGTCAACCACCTTAACACCCCCTCTGGCGAACTAATGCTTCGACCAACAATGTATAGGTCTTCCCCAGTTTGAAGCTTTTTGTCACCAAAGTTTGCAAAAAATTGCCATCGCGTGCCTCTCTCTTTGGTGATTATTCCTCTGCACTTGAATCTGTTCATCGTTATTCCAAGCTCGAGGTAAATCAATCCCTAAATCTCGACTTCTAACATCAACCAGCATCACTCGAATTTCCGAGAGGGTGAAGATGTGTGAATGGATTTTATGGGTTGTTTAAAACATAAATGATGATTTATAATTGGATATTCATGCTGAAATGATTTTTTTTTATAAAGGTGGATCACCATATTTGGTTTACTGTAAACAAAACAAAATTGGAAAGCGAAGATCCCTCTATTTATAGCTTTAAGAACCTTAGCACACACGGTTGTAGTGCCTTGGCAATGAAGGAATTAACTTGTAGGATGGGAAGGCATAGGGTTTAGGTTTGCAATGACGTAAAAATTGAAAGGTACATGGCATGGTGTTCTTAACTATGTTGATATTTTACCTATGCGTTTAGTATAGTGTAGGAACAAGGTAGGATAGGGAACAGTTTAGCATTTGTGAATGGAGGGTAGGTAAAAAAAATGTGGACAGAAAAAGCATGTGCTCATTTAAATTCTGGATGGCCTATATATATTAGGTAGGTGTACGTAGTACTGCATATAAACATACGGTTGTACAGTTTAATATCACTACAAAAGAAACAGACTATTTACGACGGGCATTACCCGATGTAATAGGGTTTTTGCAACAGGCATTGCCGCCGTTGTATTAGCCCATGTTGTAATATGTCCCCTTTTACAATGGTCGCTGCCCATTGTAAAAAAAAATAACAATGGGCAGTGATCGTTGTAATATGGTTTTCGCAACAGACATTTCGACCGTTGTATTAGACCACATTGTAATAGATCGATATTTACCACGGGCAATAATTGTTGTAAAAAACCTTATTTTACAACTAGCATTGCCCATTGTAATAGGTATCTATCACAACTATTTTTTTTCCGTCGTTGAAATGATGCAAAATAATAAAACAAATTGATGCAACATATATATATATGAATTGTACTCACAATTGTTAAAAACCAACACAAATTATATATTCACATCATTTATAAACTCACACATTTAAGTCTTTTTATACATATTATCACATATTTACAAGAATGTCCGTAGCAGTAGCCAGAGGTTAAGGACTTTGCGCCGTGGTAACAGTGGCGTGGGTACGAAACCTAAAATGACATATTAAGAGCTTACCATGTGCATACGCTAAGATCAGCCACTTATGTGGTGCTCGTGAACCGGGCAAGCTGTATTAGGGAGGGTTTTACGACTCCGATCGGCTTCCTTCTTGAACAAATTCAAAAATTTTTTTACAAGAATTAACTAAAAAGCAAAGATGGTATTTTTTTTCCATGTGCCTTTTGGCGCTGTTTTAGACCGGCCCTATGCTTTTTATCAAAATTTTAGGATAACAGATACAATATTAATCTTAATTCTAAACGAAATAAAAAATTAAGGATTCTAGTTTTATCAAGACAAAGAAAAAAATACGTCATAACCACAACCAATATATCCAAAAAAAAAAAAAAATCTAATGACATGTATGTTAAACATATAATGGTACAAATTTTCAAGCAACCTTTTTTGAAATGTACTAATCGTTAAACTAGGCTTTGATATGGCAATGCACTATATGTACATTCTTGATATCATACATTACAACATAACTATGTAAGTCATACCTCCCTCTAAGAACCGCACTTGCACTTCAAAATTTGCAGTCCACTTTGACTAAATACACAATCAACTCTTTGCCGTATTCTTTTTCAACATGAAAACAGTTTAAATGAAATTAGTCTACAAAAGAGTAACTAAATATAGAGAAGTACACACATTAAGTATAAATTTTTAAACATTATGTGGTTAAGAAACATGTACTGGTATATATTAAGTTTTTATATTATAATTATGTATGCTATTTCACATTACAAAAAGAGATCAGGAAATGTGATTAAGAAACATAAATGCATGTTTTGATAATATATTTAAGCATGGAAGCAGAAAACAAAGTGTGGTGAGTTGCAAACTGCTCTTTGTTTTCATTAAGTGGAAATTCTCAGTCAACACAACTTGTTTTATGTACCAACATGGACTCTGTTTCAAACTCAGTAGATTACACACACAGAATCAACAAGAATGCAAGCATACAGAACACTTTTGCATCTAATCACACAACAAAAAATACACTACAGAAACACAACTAATAAATTAATCCAGGATTTAAATAACCATAATTTCTAAATTAAACTCCTTAATGTTCTATATCATCTCATATGCCACTTAAGATGATTTAATACAGCTAGCGCAACCTAATTTACAATTGCAGATGCAATGACCCGGAAATTTGGAATCAATTTAGAACTTCCAAATTTCTTAAGAATCAAAATAGAATTGAAAATGTATAATGATATAATTGGAACAGGGTTATAATAATGGGTTTTAATATAAAACTAGCACGTTTACAAAGGAAGTATAAGAAATATTTATTTCCAGACCCTAAAACTGGTTCCATTGAATTCGGAATAACGAAATTAGGTAACAGCCAAGTTCGGCTAAAAACAGAATCCGTTTAATATTGATTAAGGATTGAAAGGTTAAATTTTGAACTAAAAACGGACGATTTTGAGAATATTTTGAGAAAGGGTATGGCTAGATCGTGAGACCACCTCTGTTGGATCCGGAATAGTAAATTTTAGTACTCAGGGAAGTTTCGCATAAAACGGCATCTGTATGTGGAAAAGAAAAAATAAAAGGCCAAAATTTAAACTAAATTTTGACAGTAATTGGAATTTGATAATGCCAACGACAAAACGGGAAGCTGAGACCTATCTAGGAAAATTCTAAACGTAGGATATTAGCTATGTATAAATTTTGAGAAAATTCCTCATCGAATATAAAAAATTATTAACAAAACAAAACTAAAATAAATTATTTGAAAATGAAAACGAACTCAGAATTTATATTTGAACAAATAGGATTGAAGTACGTTAGAAACCGGACCTTATCGTTGAAGAATTTCTGAAAACCGTTATCGTTTGATACTCCGACACAAGGCTGGAAGGTGCTTGAGAAAACACAAATTACTATTCATGAAGATAAGGATGAATTTAAGCCACAAGATCATCCATGTTTATCCATAAGACACATGTCATTAATCCATGCATTACTCCATATATACCTTGTTCCTTCCTTATCACTTCATTCTTTTCGTTAGAAAATTATACCTCCCCTTTCCATAAATTGCTCACGTTTTTGACCCATAATAAAGTAAAAAAAAAAATTTCAAGAAAATAAAGAAGAAAGGAAGGAGAAAGCTAGGAGAAGGATCTATAAATCCTAGGCTAAGTTCTAGAAGCATCCTAGGTGAGAAATCATGTAGTTTAAAGGGTTTATTTCCTTGGTTTTAACATGTATACAAAGTGTTTGTAGAACTTCCTAAATGAAACCTTAAGTGATTATGTGGTGAATATTCATGGATTAAGGTTGTAGTTAATAGCTTATCACTTTCATGAATTTATATGTGAATCTATTAAGATTCGAAGTTAGATCCTAAAGGTAGAAAGCAAATTCTATTAGCAAATTTTTGTATGGAATTAGAAAATGATAATAGAAAAAGTGAGTATTCCTAAGTGAAAGAATAAATGATTTTAGTATAATTAACACCTATGTGAAGTATTGATGTCACTGGAGTTGAGTTAGGAATGAAAATCCTAAAGGTGATAAGCTAATTACCTATTTAAGTGATTAGCAAAATTAGGTGTAATATTGTGAAAGCTATAATGACCTTTGAAAATTATAACCATGAATTTAAGTTAGCTAAGTCCATGTAAGCAGGTATTCTCATGTATGAATATAGTTAGATTTGGAAATATATATATATATATATATTCATGTTAATTAGAAAATGTATCAATATTACAAGGGCTAATGTTAATTATAACCATTAATGGCTAGGTTATTAAACATTCTAAAGAGAGCACGAAGCTGTGATGGTCCTACAGTGAAGGAGTTGAAGGAACCTACTGGGATTGTGAGTGGTTTATCCCCTCACATTTGCTTGTGGTATTTGTTTGTGTGAGATGATTTCATGCATGTTGTTGTATGATTTAAAATGTTTGATATTGTTTAGAAGCCCTACACAGGTCGTGGGTTGAAATAACTCCAGTCTCATGTGTTTATTACACGAACTGCTATTTATTAGTAAACCCCTACATAGGGTATTGGGATGATGACTCACAACAGTCCCAAGTGTTGACTACATTGTGTATGTGGTTGCGTTGCGGAAGTCAGAGTGTTTGATATTTGGACTGGGTTAACCAATGGTTATGAACACCATTTGGTTTGATATGTGATTTGGATGGCTTTTTAAGGCAATAGTGTGGTTGTATAGATGGTCCCGTATAGGAGAGGTTATGGAAAATATTTCTAGAAATACAAAAACCAAATTGACACAGACATATATGGTTAAATAACTAGCGAGTTTGGTTGCAACTCGTTAGACACATGAGATCTTATTTATGTTTATTGAATGTTTGTATATAACCAAATTCTCGGGTTATACTGGAGTTGAATGAGTCTCATTCCAGAAATTGGATTTTAAATGATTATTTTAACAATAAAATAATCACGGAAAATAAATTTGAATTTAAGTTCCAATACTTTTTGGAATTGAAACTGATTTCATAACAATGAACTTTTGTAAAAGAACGAACTGGCTTTGAAGAAGTTAAGAACAAGTTATGGCTTATCGAATATTTACACGAGTAGTAAATTGATTTTATGATGAATAGTAAATTGAAGTTGTGTTTGCCTAACAAACAGACTCGGTTTTGCGAAATTATTGTTTCAATGCTCTTACGTATTTTTATATTGGGTGCCAGCCAACTTTAAGACATTAATAACCAATTTTGAAGAATAATATTATTTTAGTGATTTAAATATTTAAATGCGGATTAATTGATCCAAAGGTCAAAAATGGGGAAATTGAATTCCAAAAGTTATTTAATATGGTTTGGATAATTATTGAACTTATTTTTGAAGTTTTTCGACTCAGTTTTAATAATAAGTCACATTTGGGTTCGAATAAGACTCGTTGCATAGCGACAATTCGCGAATTTCGACTCTAAATTTGAAATTGAAATTTCGGAAGATCTAACCTTCGATTTTTCTTGAAACGCATCACGTTTTGTCCGAAATATGAATATATTTCCAAACAAAGAAAAAGAAACATTTTTTAATGGTCGGATTTTCCTACAAGTCTAAATCAGTTTAACCGAAAAATCCAGTTTCGGCAGTTCTAGTGCCATATTCAGATTTTTCATAAAAAGGTGTTTATAAATTATGTAAAAATATGGAAAAATCATGATAAGTCATATTACATGATTTCAAGGTGTTTTGGACAAAGTATATTAATATTTGGTAAGATAAAAATGAATCATGTTAAGGTGAGCTATTTAGCAACTAAAGTGAACCATTTAGGAAATCCGGTTTTGACTTTGAATAAGACCTTTATTTAAACATTTAATACGATCTTCATTTAAATATAAAGGATTTTATTTATTAATAAATGAGATTATTAATTGGGGTAAATTAGAATCCAAGTTTCCAATCTATTTAATTATATTGAAATTGAATAGAAGTCGGATTGGTCGTTGACTGAGATTAGTCTCCATGGATAATGACTTAGACTATTCGAGGGATTTAAAAGGTTGCGTCATTATTCCGCTAATAGTGTTTGTTCGATATGGAGGTTTATATCGATTATAAACCAATATGATTTCTGTAGAGATTCCAATATAAAAGAACATTTGATTTTGGATTTGTTGTGAATGATGTCTTCAATAACATTGTTCCTTAGCCTATGAAAAGGTAAGATAATTTTCCATGTTAAGAAATGAAATCTTTACTTATAAAGATTTTTGGGAATGGAATGAACATGTTTTTACATGAGGCAAATGGCGAATAATCGATAAGGATTATTGGAAAGATTTAACTTGGAATTTGAAAGTTTAGTAATCATAATATTTGATTTGAAATCTTTCAACAAGATTCGACGGAATAGGTTTTGAAAGGTAATTAGAATTACCAAAATATAAGATGATTAAAAATGGAGTATTACCAATTTTGGTCCATGAGATAAAAATGAAGAGTTTTGACGCATTAAAACTGAATATAGTTTTGATGAATAGATTGAATAAAAGAATGGAATGAGGGTCATGAGATACTACAAACCGACTGCTCTTAAAGGATGCGTTAATTATTTGGAAAGGCCGGGTTTTTACTCCTTCCGAATAATTATACGACGTAAAAGGAATAAGATCTCAATGATAATGGTTGAAGACCATTATTCTTCACATCGGATAGATAGCTTGCTGATGCGTTGAGGTCGCTCCTCAAGAGGTTAAGGCAACGACATTACCTGACCGTACTTGAAGCGTATCGTATTGCAAGGACTTGCACTCCCAGGCGGGGACGTGCAATCAAGTGCCTTCGTTTTCGTTCCTATTCCCGGAACAGACTTGTGGATGGATTGCATGCCTGACATGGAATGATCATGGGGCTTGCTAAGTAATGAGCAATGATTAGTGCTTTTGTTGAAAAGCAGGGCTCTGTGGTGATGATCAAAGCATGGCTTAAGTCATAGATTTGTGTATGATGGGACCTCATGATAGCCTCACACCCCGGTATGATGGTATGTTGATGGTCAGATCAGCATGATTTTATGTTTTGCACGGATTTGTTCGACCTTGTAGGTGAGGTGGCCTGCCTACTGATAGGGTTGTAGGAATTAAATTCCACCAACCCGAGAAAATGGGTGCGGTGTTGTGTACAAACATGGTATCCGCTGAATGCCCGAGAGATCTTTCGAATCAGTAACCATCATGATGGAATCCAAACTCCAACATGAACTCTTTTACGATTTTCAGTTGTATGCCAATGTAGCCAACATAGTGGTATGGGACACTATGAGAACTAAGATTTATAAGTTATTTTCGGAAGGATTTTTCCACACCCTAGACATTATTATAATATGAAATGTTTTGTCTAAACTATATCAAGCATGTTTTGCATTATAAGGCAAAACCCAATCCTCCGGGTTGCGCTTGCAATGTGTGATGGGGCCTGGGGATTATAATCATTTATTTTTCTAAAAGTCATGTTTTCAAACTTGGTTTATGGTTGTTATGGATGAATGGTTTCTGTGTTTAGTTATGGTTGCTATGGTCAGGTTTGATTACATTATTTTATAACTGATATAACCCAAGCGTGACCCGCGTGTTTATCGCTCAAGCCAGATCCGAGCGAGTACTTCTAGGATGAAAGCTTGAAGACTTGGAGTTCCGCGGAGAATCGGGGCTTCATATTAAGGCCGAACGTACTTTATTATTGGTATATTAGGTTAAGTTGATAAAGTTATGCAAAATCAGACCTTTATTTTAAAGTGTTTTTATTTCAAAAATTTTTTTGCTGCAATGATATTTTCATATTATATTTTATCTGTTCCCCTATGAGTTTTGTATTTCCCTATGTTTTTGTAACAACCTGAATTCCGACGGACTGATTTATTTTCAAAAATCCAATCCATCGAGACCTGAGTTGGTTGCTCTGGTATCCTGCAGAAAAAGACAGAGACAAGAAATATTTCAGAGTTCGGAAAACACCTCACAGCGGAAGGAATAAAATATTATATATATTTAAAACATAGCTTTACCTTAATTACAATACTGCTAAACCAGTATCCCCAAAGCTATAAGTCTCTGTCATGATTCTAACCTGCAAATGTTATGAGGAGGGGGTCAAAACATAAGTTCTGTGTGAATGAATTTAAAATACCCTTCTTGAATAATCCTACATATACTGTTCAATTACATTTTTGTTTTTATTAGGTTATTCGTGTTATTAGCACTCAAGGCTTACTCACACGTCGCACCCATCTACCCCTTGTAGATTAACCAAATACAATGTATATGTAGCTACCCCTAAACTGAGGTACACCCCATGGTACCCCACTCGCACGGTCCCCACCGTATCCTCGCAGTGATATACGCAGTCCCCCGTCCTATGTCATAGTAATGTACATTCCTCTTATATATATATATATAATACAACACTACGCCCACATAGGATCACTCTAATTTGACTGTCGTTATCGAATAATGCCCACCAGTCTACGATACACCACCTAGAGCAGACATGGTTATATCTAGACTCTTGCACGTACGTATTCTCTATCATATTCGATATCTAACCCGCACACCCATCGTGTGTGCGTGCCCGAGTTCCGTGGCAGGGCTACACAAGAAACACGAAACTCGGTCGGGATCTTTCATTATATTAGTGCAAGGCCCGCTTTTAAGAGCCTCCCACACAAATATCCCTAGGGTCTGTTTTCTATGGTGGCTATGGCCCCACCTCGGCCCCTCCCATAACTAATAAAGACTACGAGAGCTAAGCGACAAGCCCCTAAGCAACCAATCTAAACATCCATGTGGAGTCTCCCCTCAACCACCGTCCCACGATAGTGAATGGTTAATGGTATATTGGGTCTAGCTCTAGTCTTTCCGCATCCTACTGGCTGTGGTGACAGGCACTCGACAACCTACTATCCTTGTTGGTCCTGACCCTCCACCTCCGTTGAGGCAGCCGTCGAATCACCTTTTCCGTCACCGCGAACAGCATTCTGACTGCCCAGCTATTCGTGCAGTCAAGGCCCACCCACCTAATAGTTACACGCAGACCCAACCTTTGCGGGTACAGCCTGAAACATCTGCCACCACACAAATGACTATAGGAGCACCTTTTATGTCTCAGGAAGCCGCGTTCTTCCCCTTTTCAGTCCGTTGGAGCTGCCAAAATAACGAACATGCGTTCCCCTTGTGCCTTACGACACCGTGATGATCTACCTCGTTGGGTTATTCATCCTACAACGTACGGACTGCCCCAAGCGCCTTAATTTTATATGTCATTTGACCCTACGTCTAATCATCTTCTTACGCTCTTGTGTCTCTTCGTCAGTTTCTACATTTAACTTGGTTATTCTTTATTCACATTTACCAAGTTACCCTAACTTATTAATTCAATTTACACTTAACCCATTTAAGTCCATTAATAAGCCTACAACATGTTGTTTCATAATTCTTAAATTATTCCCTTTTTGTGGTTACAATAACATGTTATACTTAATTCATATTTCAGTATGATTTATCCCACATATATACTGATTAAGAGAATAACCCCCTGAACACCAACCCCGAAGACCGAAATCAACATCAGACTGGCACCCAGAGAATTACTCAACCCAACCAACATATATGATTCTGATTTACTTCTTTTCCATTCATATGACTTATACCATCTTTAATTACACATTTCTTCTTTCTTACCAAGCCACTTAATTTACAATTAAGTACTTCTTTCATATAAGTTATCTCATTTTCCTTTATCGTTTCTTATAACTTATCTTATCCCATAAGTTATACTTTCCATTTGTCCCTAGGACAAGTCTAACCTGTTATCCTTCTTTTTCTTATTCAAATCATTCACAATAGGTTATTTACATTACCCATATTTTGTCATTAATTTAGATTTACTTAACCCTTCCATTTATTTAGCCCTTTATGTAACACCCCACCTCCACTAGGGTCACTCGCAAAGGAATGCACTAGCTTTGGAGGGGCATTATTGGTAAACATGCATAATGATATAGCAAGGCAGGACATGATATATATATATGTAAATAAACAGAGTGAGTAAATAAAACAGCGGAAGATTTATAAACCATTTCAAAACTCAAGTCTGGTACATCAAAATGTCACTTTCCCAAAATTACAAGTCTAGATAAATACATCATCTGATAAACTGAAAATACATAAGTACTATCCCCAAATAAGAGTGATAAACCATAGCGGCTCAAGTCCAAAGCATACTTGAGCTATCCAAGGAAGCAGCTAAAATCCAAGCTAGGCTCTAGTATTCCCTCCCTGAGAACCTGGGGGGGGGGGGGGGAAACGGAAGAAAAGAGGCGAAACAAAACGGGTCAGTCAAAAAGACTGAGTAAGCCCTGCTACGATCAGTCTATAAACTAATAAAGTTAACATCATGATGGAAACTGAGATGATCATAAATAACAACATACTGGCATGATAAATCAACTACAAGATAGATAGAGGTGTCATCGCATAAAACAAAGTTAAGTTTTGCACCACGGTGTACTAGCAAACCAACATAACAGGTATTGATCCCTTAGCCCAAACTTCGGCCCAATAACATGAAGTGACCTTAATAAAGGTCCAGCCACGGTCTAGTCGATCGGCTCCCTATAAACCTAACACGTCAAGTGTTGGTGTCCATATGGCCCACATATGGTTGTAGTTAGTCTGTGCTGGGTCCACCTTTGGGTGTATCAAGCCCTCGGGTGTCAACCCCGGACACTTAAGCAATAATGCACAGCCCTATCCTACTAGTACCCGTGCCTCGAGTTTGTCCAACATCGGACTACGTGCACATCCGTAGCCCGCCGGACCCGCACCGCTGTACCACTCAGCCATCGTCCTTTTGGTCGCTTACATCTGTCAGTAATCGTGCCCCGCCCTAGCCTAGCTTCTAGGGTTGTGAATGATACCAAACTGGGATTACTGTTAGAACAGACCACGTTGCTAGGGTTTTCTAAGAAGGTTAAGTGTAATTTAACCCTTCACTAATCATGGATTAAACTGGTTAAGTGTGGCTTAACCCCATTCTAATCCCTTGAACTCCCAAAATGGATTAAACTAGTTAAGTGTAACCAACGGTTCACAACTTAACCACGTTCTAATCCCTCGAATCCCCAAATTGGTTAAGTATTAGTGGACCCTGACTTAACCCTAATCATGAGGCATTAATTAATTTAATGCACCTTAACCTCTCACATTAGACCTTGTTGTGGTTACTAGTTAGGCCGGGCGGGTCCGGGTAGCTTTACACCACAACTCGGTCTAACCTCGGGTCTTGGCACCCCATGACCAACTTCTCACATTGGGTCCTATTGTTTGTAGCCACTAGTTAAGCCGGTCGGTTCTGGGTAGACTTACGCTACAAACTCAACCCAACCTCGAGTTGGCCACACTTATGTTTTCTAAGTGTCATGTCCACTTTATTTCAAAACATAATTGCAAGTCAACAATTACTTGGGTAGACCTAACTTAATAGGTAAATTCCCAAGGGGTAGACCTAACTTAATAGGTAAATTCCCAATCTTATTTTTTCATGTATTTTAAGTTTACCCAAACCCCCAACGTCATTCTATCGCTTACATATTCGTAATAACGCATAAAGGATAGGAAGAGGGAACTTGACACAACATACATGATGAACTTGCTTATCACAACAAACATGCATAACATGTTAGACTCGCATAACTTAGCATAGTGAACTTGCATATTACCATAAACATGCATAACTTGTCAAACATGCACAACTTGTCATTTTAAACTTGCATAAGCATGCACAACATGGCCTAATGAACTTGCATGAACATGCATAACTTATCAAACTTGCAAATCATGTCATAGTGAACTTGCAAAACATGCATAACTTATCAAACTTGCAAATCATGTCATAGTGATCTTGCAAAACATGCATAACTTGTCAAACATGCCCATCATGTCATAGTGAACTTGCAAAACATGCATAACTTATCAAACTTGCAAATCATGGCATGGTGAACTTGCATAAACATGCATAACTAAATAAACATACAAATCATGGCTTAGCAAACTTGCATAAACATGCATAACTCTTTTAACTTGCAAATCAAGACTTAGTAAACTTGCATAAACATGCATAACTCAATAAACATACAAATCTTGGCTTAGCAAACTTGCATAAACATGCATAACTCATCAAACACACATAAACCCCAACTTTCATCACACATTAACTTTAGAGTTTCTAAAATGAAGGTAAGAGGGCTTACAATGCTTATGCGGACTCAATTAACTATAGCAAATGTAAAGAACCCCTTATGCAACTAATTAAAGCCCCCAAATGCAAGCAAACTTGATCAAGACTCCTCCTTTATGATGGCAATAGAAAAACAAGCCTTTAATGCAAGCTAAGGAGGATCATACAAGCCTAAATATGCTTGTATGCATGGAAAATTACTTAGGAATTAAATTAGGATTTGTATGAAGAGGGTGGAGGCCATGAGAGTTTGGATTTTGGCATAGTTTTGTTGCTAGAGTGAATAATGAGTGATTTAGGGTAGATTAGGACCTTATTTATAGATTAGGGTAGTGTTTTTAGGCCATAGGATTAACCCTAGATTCAATTAGGTCCATCAGATCCCGGAACTCTCTAGAAACAAGCCCCCCAATCAAGCCAAGATCAAAATGGTGCGCCAGGCCAGTTAGCCTGGCCACACCCTGTCGACAGGGCTGTCGACAGGGTAGTCGACATGCCTAGACCCCTGTCGACAGGCCTGTCGACATGGGGTCCTTGGCGGGAATTTTTCCCGCCTTGGCCCAGCTGGCCCAAAACCTTGATTTTAATTTAAATTTAAATCTGTTTTAATTATGGAAATTTCTGAAAACTTCCATGGGCCTTAACTGGGTCATACGGACTCCGATTTTCGAAAACTCGGACTCTATTTCGCGTATTTTTCCGAGACGAACGCAATGGCATAGCCCGTTTCCCTTGATTCAGATTTTAGAATTAAATTCTGCCTCAATTTACATTATTACAGGTTATTGAAAATACGGGTTGTTACATTCTCCCCTCCTTAAAGGATTTCGTCCCCGAAATCTTCAAGTTAGGAAGAACGTATCCTACCATCCAATCATCCATCTACTCAAAGCATCATCCACGAGCAATCATTGTCCTTACAAGATTCTAAATGCTGGATGAACATATGCAAAAGTGTGTGTATATGTACTTACCTAATGCGAAAATCAGGCGGTTACTGATACAGTAAACCTCCTTAATGCATATGTATGTAAATCAGGCGGTTACTGATACAGTAAACCTCCTTAATGCACATGTATGTCAGTGAAATGAATCCATATGTATGCAAATTCCTAACATAATGTATAATATCTACATGCGTGCTCAATCATACATCCATATGCAACATCCATGTGATAGCATACGAATTCCATCCAAGAATAAGCATAAACACTCATGCACATGCAATATGAGGAGTGTGTGAGCCGATCTAGTGCCTAATCGTGTATAATGCATCCACGAGCAACCACTTGCAAACACTTGCAACCACTTGCAACCATCAAACATAACATGTTTCAAACACATGTTTCAACCAAAGGGTTTCTACCTAAGGTTCTCATGACAAGATAGACACGATAAACTAGATAACTAGATAAACTCCTTTTTGGATTACAAGGAATCCATTCAAACTCTGACATTCAGTACTAACCGATGAGTCTTAACCCCCTTATGGAGTTTACAACAGAAATAAGATCGAGAATGGGACCGAGAGGATATATACAAAAGATAACTTGCAAGCAAGTCCCACAGGAAAACAAGGATCAAAGATGCACTCTTAAAAAGAGATATGATGCGCGTATCTAGTCTTCACTCTTCTTAGTTACGTTTCCTTGAGCTTAACTTCCACTGTGCTTTGACTATCTTTCACTTCATGATTCCTTGGCTTCCTAACTCCTATTTCCCAAATTCAAGTTGGAACGTATTTCATTATCGCCTCTCGTCTTTCTTTTCCACTTATTCTTCCTTCTATATACCTGGCTTAAACATAATTATAATCCTCATGATTCGTGCAAGCTCTCCAAAATCCACTAGTGAATCCTGGATCTCGTCTACTTACTATAAAGTATTCCATGCAGCAGAACTTTCCTTGAAAATACCAATCCGCGTTGCCAATTGCCCTATAAACGTGATTTTCTATAACTCAGGCTTAATCGAAATGAACCATCCGCCTATGAGTGATAGGCCATACCTAGATTCAGTTGCCTACCCATGGCTTCCCATAGGCTATTTCAAAACTGGCCAACTTCTTGAGGATAAACCGTTGCTAACCATGATGCAGTCCTCTCGCTCTTTACCGGACTGAAATGAGCACTCTTCGTGAGTCTACCTATTATGACCCATATACCCGTATTCCCTTTCTTTGATCTAGGTAGTCTATCCACATAATCTATCGAGATGTTTTCACACTTCCCTTGCGAAACCTCCAATAGAGGTAATGGCCCACTGGGCTTCTATGACTTGGCCTTAACTTGGTGGCACAACATGCATCCCGAGACCAACTCGGCCACCTCCTCGAGTGATGCGCACCTTCAAGAACCTTCTTTACCAAGTCTTTCACTCGAGGAACACATAATCTCTCATCGTGCCTTAGTCATCCCTTGTCATCTATAATATATCTAGTGAGGTGACTTAACATCTCGCCTCGAACCGACTGGTCCATGTTCTTGACCAACTGCGGATCTTCTTCCTGCGAAACCCCCTTCTTGATCCAGAAGAGTAAGTCTAAGCTCAGGGATTGCTAACTAACTAGCCAAACGGAGGAAGCTTCTTACTTCAATTGCCCTCCTCAGAGTTTTCCGGTCTTAAACTGCGACCACTTTAGCGGAATCCACCGCTAAGCCCTTCTTAGGAACTATGTGCCCAAGAAATCCAACTTCTTTCCTCCAAAGTGACATTTGGAGAACTTGACCTTCCACTGGTGGCTCTAAGCGTATCCATCTCCTTCTTGAGATGTATAGCATGCTCTTCCTCGCTCTTTTGAGGAGATCAAAATATCGCCTATGACGACCACGACAAACTTGTTCAAGGACTCCCTAAACACCCTACCCATCAAGTTTACGTAATATGCGGGTGCATTAGTCAAACCAAATAACATGACTAGCCATTCTAAAACCCATCTCGAGTCCTAAACGCAGTCTTGTCAATTCCATCCTCAGCCACCCTAAGCTGATGGAATCCGGTAGCTAGATCAAAAGAAAACAGATGCTCCTACAAGCTGATCAAACAAATCATTGATCCTTGGTAACGGTTATCTTACGATAATCAACACATAAGCCAAACAAACTGTCCACATCAGTAACGAATACTACTGGAGCACCCTACTCGAAAATGCTTCGTCTCAGGAAGTTCTTCTCAAGCAACTCCCTGACTTGCTTCTTAACTCTCATCTCGTGAGGTCACGTGCCTAACCAGCCACGAAACTGGCTTGGTGTTACCAACCAGATAATGCGGAAATCTATCCCACGTCTAGGGGTAACCCCTTCACTTCACCCAAGATATCAGGATATTCTCGGACCACCCTCACAGATTGCAAACTATCGATAGACGAGTTGAGGGATTCAAGATAACATAACATGATGGGACCCATAGGGTTGCTAGTAATTTCTAGGGTATTACCGAGGCGAGTCATGAGCCTCACACCCCTATATACAAAAAAAAAACCAGAATGGCTTCAAAACAGGACGACCATTCCATGCCCAAAACCAACCCATATCCCCTGAAATCGAGAATATAAACATCCCACGAGAACTCTATACTCAAGATAGAAATTTTCAAATCCACTCAGACCACAGACAGGCGGGCAGAACCCCCAATTGGATTTGAAACACATACGGGATCATCAACTAGGCTAGTACTTAGGTGCAAAACTTTCCACTAGATCAGAAAAACTATGCGATGTGCCAGAATCGAACAAGGTTCGATCAGGGAAAATCAGAAAATGCAAACAAGATTTTCAACAGAAACACTACCTCTATCATAAGCTGGAAGAACGGTGTTGAGGGGATGAACTCGCCCTCCAGATAGTCCTGCACACTGAGTCTGACCTCGCCTTTGTTTCCTCGGGCAATCCCTGCTGAGATGTCCAGACTCACCACAAATGAAGCATTCGCCCCGCTTTCTCTTTTCCTTCTTCCTACATTCCCTGGCTATATGTCCAACTGTACCACAGAAGCTACATTTCCTATTCCCTCTTGGCTTGTTCTTGCGGTTGTGGTTATTCTTGCCCCGTTTCCCGGAATTTACTCTCTTGTCTTGAGACTCATTCGCCTTGACCTCTTTCTTGTCATTGTTATCTTCTTCTTGAAGTAGGGCCAAATTCACCAAATTCTCGAAAGTCGCCCCCAAGGGTATATGAGACATGGCCAAACCATGTAATGGCTCATTTAATCCTAGAGCAAAGTGTAGGGCCTTCTTCTGAGCTGTATTAGCCAAATCTAAATCGTCCCGAGCCAGTTGATTAAACTTATCTATGTATTCCCTAATAGTCATGTCCCCTTGCTTCAGTGATAAGAATCTCAGTCCAAACCTTCCTCTAAAGTCATCCCAAGTCTCGATTGGCCTAGTAGCGGTGGTGACTACCCACCAACGTGCAGCTTCTTCCTTTAGCAACCATACTGCTAATAAAACTTTCCTGCGGTCACCTATATCAAAGGTGGTTAAAAGATCTTCGGTCTCTTTCAACCAATTCCTTGCCTCTACTAAAGTCTCGGTTCCAAAGAAATTCTTGCAACCTATCATCTTAAAGTTCTTACAAGTTTCCGCAAAATCCGCTTGTGGAGGCTGAGGGAGAAGAGGAACATCAGCTACGGAAGGAGGAGGAGGAACAGCGGCCTCGACTGGGGAGACAGTATGAGGGACATCCGGGACCGGTGCCGTAACTTCCAAGTACCGACGAAACCAATCGGGTATTGTTACCCCTTCGGGTAAGATGAGATTATCAGACATGCTGGAAACGGAAAGAAAAGAGTTCAAACGAGGGATCAAAGGATAGTGCTAATGGCTTTTGGGGAATAGCCTTTTAAAAATAACTAGACTTTTCTTTGGAAAATACTTAATACTTGGTTCTGAAAATAGTTTTTCAAAGAGTTTTTTTTTTTTTAAAAAAAAAAAAAACCTTTTTATCCCTTCTCGTAAACCATATGCTCTGATACCAAATGTAACACCCCACCTCCACTAGGGTCACTCGCAAAGGAATGCACTAGCTTTGGAGGGGCATTATTGGTAAACATGCATAATGATATAGCAAGGCAGGACATGATATATATATATATATGTAAATAAACAGAGTGAGTAAATAAAACAGCGGAAGATTTATAAACCATTTCAAAACTCAAGTCTGGTACATCAAAATGTCACTTTCCCAAAATTACAAGTCTAGATAAATACATCATCTGATAAACTGAAAATACATAAGTACTATCCCCAAATAAGAGTGATAAACCATAGCGGCTCAAGTCCAAAGCATACTTGAGCTATCCAAGGAAGCAGCTAAAATCCAAGCTAGGCTCTAGTATTCCCTCCCTGAGAACCTGGGGGGGGGGGGAAACGGAAGAAAAGAGGCGAAACAAAACGGGTCAGTCAAAAAGACTGAGTAAGCCCTGCTACGATCAGTCTATAAACTAATAAAGTTAACATCATGATGGAAACTGAGATGATCATAAATAACAACATACTGGCATGATAAATCAACTACAAGATAGATAGAGGTGTCATCGCATAAAACAAAGTTAAGTTTTGCACCACGGTGTACTAGCAAACCAACATAACAGGTATTGATCCCTTAGCCCAAACTTCGGCCCAATAACATGAAGTGACCTTAATAAAGGTCCAGCCACGGTCTAGTCGATCGGCTCCCTATAAACCTAACACGTCAAGTGTTGGTGTCCATATGGCCCACATATGGTTGTAGTTAGTCTGTGCTGGGTCCACCTTTGGGTGTATCAAGCCCTCGGGTGTCAACCCCGGACACTTAAGCAATAATGCACAGCCCTATCCTACTGGTACCCGTGCCTCGAGTTTGTCCAACATCGGACTACGTGCACGTCCGTAGCCCGCCGGACCCGCACCGCTGTACCACTCAGCCATCGTCCTTTTGGTCGCTTACATCTGTCAGTAATCGTGCCCCGCCCTAGCCTAGCTTCTAGGGTTGTGAATGATACCAAACTGGGATTACTGTTAGAACAGACCACGTTGCTAGGGTTTTCTAAGAAGGTTAAGTGTAATTTAACCCTTCACTAATCATGGATTAAACTGGTTAAGTGTGGCTTAACCCCATTCTAATCCCTTGAACTCCCAAAATGGATTAAACTAGTTAAGTGTAACCAACGGTTCACAACTTAACCACGTTCTAATCCCTCGAATCCCCAAATTGGTTAAGTATTAGTGGACCCTGACTTAACCCTAGTCATGAGGCATTAATTAATTTAATGCACCTTAACCTCTCACATTAGACCTTGTTGTGGTTACTAGTTAGGCCGGGCGGGTCCGGGTAGCTTTACACCACAACTCGGTCTAACCTCGGGTCTTGGCACCCCATGACCAACTTCTCACATTGGGTCCTATTGTTTGTAGCCACTAGTTAAGCCGGTCGGTTCCGGGTAGACTTACGCTACAAACTCAACCCAACCTCGAGTTGGCCACACTTATGTTTTCTAAGTGTCATGTCCACTTTATTTCAAAACATAATTGCAAGTCAACAATTACTTGGGTAGACCTAACTTAATAGGTAAATTCCCAAGGGGTAGACCTAACTTAATAGGTAAATTCCCAATCTTATTTTTTCATGTATTTTAAGTTTACCCAAACTCCCAACGTCATTCTATCGCTTACATATTCGTAATAACGCATAAAGGATAGGAAGAGGGAACTTGACACAACATACATGATGAACTTGCTTATCACAACAAACATGCATAACATGTTAGACTCGCATAACTTAGCATAGTGAACTTGCATATTACCATAAACATGCATAACTTGTCAAACATGCACAACTTGTCATTTTAAACTTGCATAAGCATGCACAACTTGTCAAACATGCACAACATGGCCTAATGAACTTGCATGAACATGCATAACTTATCAAACTTGCAAATCATGTCATAGTGAACTTGCAAAACATGCATAACTTATCAAACTTGCAAATCATGTCATAGTGATCTTGCAAAACATGCATAACTTGTCAAACATGCCCATCATGTCATAGTGAACTTGCAAAACATGCATAACTTATCAAACTTGCAAATCATGGCATGGTGAACTTGCATAAACATGCATAACTAAATAAACATACAAATCATGGCTTAGCAAACTTGCATAAACATGCATAACTCTTTTAACTTGCAAATCAAGACTTAGTAAACTTGCATAAACATGCATAACTCAATAAACATACAAATCTTGGCTTAGCAAACTTGCATAAACATGCATAACTCATCAAACACACATAAACCCCAACTTTCATCACACATTAACTTTAGAGTTTCTAAAATGAAGGTAAGAGGGCTTACAATGCTTATGCGGACTCAATTAACTATAGCAAATGTAAAGAACCCCTTATGCAACTAATTAAAGCCCCCAAATGCAAGCAAACTTGATCAAGACTCCTCCTTTATGATGGCAATAGAAAAACAAGCCTTTAATGCAAGCTAAGGAGGATCATACAAGCCTAAATATGCTTGTATGCATGGAAAATTACTTAGGAATTAAATTAGGATTTGTATGAAGAGGGTGGAGGCCATGAGAGTTTGGATTTTGGCATAGTTTTGTTGCTAGAGTGAATAATGAGTGATTTAGGGTAGATTAGGACCTTATTTATAGATTAGGGTAGTGTTTTTAGGCCATAGGATTAACCCTAGATTCAATTAGGTCCATCAGATCCCGGAACTCTCTAGAAACAAGCCCCCCAATCAAGCCAAGATCAAAATGGTGCGCCAGGCCAGTTAGCCTGGCCACACCCTGTCGACAGGGCTGTCGACAGGGTAGTCGACATGCCTAGACCCCTGTCGACAGGCCTGTCGACATGGGGTCCTTGGCGGGAATTTTTCCCGCCTTGGCCCAGCTGGCCCAAAACCTTGATTTTAATTTAAATTTAAATCTGTTTTAATTATGGAAATTTCTGAAAACTTCCATGGGCCTTAACTGGGTCATACGGACTCCGATTTTCGAAAACTCGGACTCTATTTCGCGTATTTTTCCGAGACGAACGCAATGGCATAGCCCGTTTCCCTTGATTCAGATTTTAGAATTAAATTCTGCCTCAATTTACATTATTACAGGTTATTGAAAATACGGGTTGTTACATTCTCCCCTCCTTAAAGGATTTCGTCCCCGAAATCTTCAAGTTAGGAAGAACGTATCCTACCATCCAATCATCCATCTACTCAAAGCATCATCCACGAGCAATCATTGTCCTTACAAGATTCTAAATGCTGGATGAACATATGCAAAAGTGTGTGTATATGTACTTACCTAATGCGAAAATCAGGCGGTTACTGATACAGTAAACCTCCTTAATGGATATGTATGTAAATCAGGCGGTTACTGATACAGTAAACCTCCTTAATGCACATGTATGTCAGTGAAATGAATCCATATGTATGCAAATTCCTAACATAATGTATAATATCTACATGCGTGCTCAATCATACATCCATATGCAACATCCATGTGATAGCATACGAATTCCATCCAAGAATAAGCATAAACACTCATGCACATGCAATATGAGGAGTGTGTGAGCCGATCTAGTGCCTAATCGTGTATAATGCATCCACGAGCAACCACTTGCAAACACTTGCAACCACTTGCAACCATCAAACATAACATGTTTCAAACACATGTTTCAACCAAAGGGTTTCTACCTAAGGTTCTCATGACAAGATAGACACGATAAACTAGATAACTAGATAAACTCCTTTTTGGATTACAAGGAATCCATTCAAACTCTGACATTCAGTACTAACCGATGAGTCTTAACCCCCTTATGGAGTTTACAACAGAAATAAGATCGAGAATGGGACCGAGAGGATATATACAAAAGATAACTTGCAAGCAAGTCCCACAGGAAAACAAGGATCAAAGATGCACTCTTAAAAAGAGATATGATGCGCGTATCTAGTCTTCACTCTTCTTAGTTACGTTTCCTTGAGCTTAACTTCCACTGTGCTTTGACTATCTTTCACTTCATGATTCCTTGGCTTCCTAACTCCTATTTCCCAAATTCAAGTTGGAACGTATTTCATTATCGCCTCTCGTCTTTCTTTTCCACTTATTCTTCCTTCTATATACCTGGCTTAAACATAATTATAATCCTCATGATTCGTGCAAGCTCTCCAAAATCCACTAGTGAATCCTGGATCTCGTCTACTTACTATAAAGTATTCCATGCAGCAGAACTTTCCTTGAAAATACCAATCCGCGTTGCCAATTGCCCTATAAACGTGATTTTCTATAACTCAGGCTTAATCGAAATGAACCATCCGCCTATGAGTGATAGGCCATACCTAGATTCAGTTGCCTACCCATGGCTTCCCATAGGCTATTTCAAAACTGGCCAACTTCTTGAGGATAAACCGTTGCTAACCATGATGCAGTCCTCTCGCTCTTTACCGGACTGAAATGAGCACTCTTCGTGAGTCTACCTATTATGACCCATATACCCGTATTCCCTTTCTTTGATCTAGGTAGTCTATCCACATAATCTATCGAGATGTTTTCACACTTCCCTTGCGAAACCTCCAATAGAGGTAATGGCCCACTGGGCTTCTATGACTTGGCCTTAACTTGGTGGCACAACATGCATCCCGAGACCAACTCGGCCACCTCCTCGAGTG
Source organism: Allium sativum (assembly GCA_030737875.1). Classification (NCBI taxonomy): domain Eukaryota; kingdom Viridiplantae; phylum Streptophyta; class Magnoliopsida; order Asparagales; family Amaryllidaceae; genus Allium; species Allium sativum. The sequence continues at coordinate 171,192,215 of CM060923.1, forward strand.
ATGCGCACCTTCAAGAACCTTCTTTACCAAGTCTTTCACTCGAGGAACACATAATCTCTCATCGTGCCTTAGTCATCCCTTGTCATCTATAATATATCTAGTGAGGTGACTTAACATCTCGCCTCGAACCGACTGGTCCATGTTCTTGACCAACTGCGGATCTTCTTCCTGCGAAACCCCCTTCTTGATCCAGAAGAGTAAGTCTAAGCTCAGGGATTGCTAACTAACTAGCCAAACGGAGGAAGCTTCTTACTTCAATTGCCCTCCTCAGAGTTTTCCGGTCTTAAACTGCGACCACTTTAGCGGAATCCACCGCTAAGCCCTTCTTAGGAACTATGTGCCCAAGAAATCCAACTTCTTTCCTCCAAAGTGACATTTGGAGAACTTGACCTTCCACTGGTGGCTCTAAGCGTATCCATCTCCTTCTTGAGATGTATAGCATGCTCTTCCTCGCTCTTTTGAGGAGATCAAAATATCGCCTATGACGACCACGACAAACTTGTTCAAGGACTCCCTAAACACCCTACCCATCAAGTTTACGTAATATGCGGGTGCATTAGTCAAACCAAATAGCATGACTAGCCATTCTAAAACCCATCTCGAGTCCTAAACGCAGTCTTGTCAATTCCATCCTCAGCCACCCTAAGCTGATGGAATCCGGTAGCTAGATCAAAAGAAAACAGATGCTCCTACAAGCTGATCAAACAAATCATTGATCCTTGGTAACGGTTATCTTACGATAATCAACACATAAGCCAAACAAACTGTCCACATCAGTAACGAATACTACTGGAGCACCCTACTCGAAAATGCTTCGTCTCAGGAAGTTCTTCTCAAGCAACTCCCTGACTTGCTTCTTAACTCTCATCTCGTGAGATCACGTGCCTAACCAGCCACGAAACTGGCTTGGTGTTACCAACCAGATAATGCGGAAATCTATCCCACGTCTAGGGGTAACCCCTTCACTTCACCCAAGATATCAGGATATTCTCGGACCACCCTCACAGATTGCAAACTATCGATAGACGAGTTGAGGGATTCAAGATAACATAACATGATGGGAACCATAGGATTGCTAGTAATTTCTAGGGTATTACCGAGGCGAGTCATGAGCCTCACACCCCTATATACAAAAAAAAAAACCCAGAATGGCTTCAAAACAGGACGACCATTCCATGCCCAAAACCAACCCATATCCCCTGAAACCGAGAATATAAACATCCCACGAGAACTCTATACTCAAGATAGAAATTTTCAAATCCACTCAGACCACAGACAGGCGGGCAGAACCCCCAATTGGATTTGAAACACATACGGGATCATCAACTAGGCTAGTACTTAGGTGCAAAACTTTCCACTAGATCAGAAAAACTATGCGATGTGCCAGAATCGAACAAGGTTCGATCAGGGAAAATCAGAAAATGCAAACAAGATTTTCAACAGAAACACTACCTCTATCATAAGCTGGAAGAACGGTGTTGAGGGGATGAACTCGCCCTCCAGATAGTCCTGCACACTGAGTCTGACCTCGCCTTTGTTTCCTCGGGTAATCCCTGCTGAGATGTCCAGACTCACCACAAATGAAGCATTCGCCCCGCTTTCTCTTTTCCTTCTTCCTACATTCCCTGGCTATATGTCCAACTGTACCACAGAAGCTACATTTCCTATTCCCTCTTGGCTTGTTCTTGCGGTTGTGGTTATTCTTGTCCCGTTTCCCGGAATTTACTCTCTTGTCTTGAGACTCATTCGCCTTGACCTCTTTCTTGTCATTGTTATCTTCTTCTTGAAGTAGGGCCAAATTCACCAAATTCTCGAAAGTCGCCCCCAAGGGTATATGAGACATGGCCAAACCATGTAATGGCTCATTTAATCCTAGAGCAAAGTGTAGGGCCTTCTTCTGAGCTGTATTAGCCAAATCTAAATCGTCCCGAGCCAGTTGATTAAACTTATCTATGTATTCCCTAATAGTCATGTCCCCTTGCTTCAGTGATAAGAATCTCAGTCCAAACCTTCCTCTAAAGTCATCCCAAGTCTCGATTGGCCTAGTAGCGGTGGTGACTACCCACCAACGTGCAGCTTCCTCCTTTAGCAACCATACTGCTAATAAAACTTTCCTGCGGTCACCTATATCAAAGGTGGTTAAAAGATCTTCGGTCTCTTTCAACCAATTCCTTGCCTCTACTAAAGTCTCGGTTCCAAAGAAATTCTTGCAACCTATCATCTTAAAGTTCTTACAAGTTTCCGCAAAATCCGCTTGTGGAGGCTGAGGGAGAAGAGGAACATCAGCTACGGAAGGAGGAGGAGGAACAGCGGCCTCGACTGGGGAGACAGTATGAGGGACATCCGGGACCGGTGCCGTAACTTCCAAGTACCGACGAAACCAATCGGGTATTGTTACCCCTTCGGGTAAGATGAGATTATCAGACATGCTGGAAACGGAAAGAAAAGAGTTCAAACGAGGGATCAAAGGATAGTGCTAATGGCTTTTGGGGAATAGCCTTTTAAAAATAACTAGACTTTTCTTTGGAAAATACTTAATACTTGGTTCTGAAAATAGTTTTTCAAAGAGTTTTTTTTTTTTTTTTTAAAAAAAAAAAACCTTTTTATCCCTTCTCGTAAACCATATGCTCTGATACCAAATGTAACACCCCACCTCCACTAGGGTCACTCGCAAAGGAATGCACTAGCTTTGGAGGGGCATTATTGGTAAACATGCATAATGATATAGCAAGGCAGGACATGATATATATATATGTAAATAAACAGAGTGAGTAAATAAAACAGCGGAAGATTTATAAACCATTTCAAAACTCAAGTCTGGTACATCAAAATGTCACTTTCCCAAAATTACAAGTCTAGATAAATACATCATCTGATAAACTGAAAATACATAAGTACTATCCCCAAATAAGAGTGATAAACCATAGCGGCTCAAGTCCAAAGCATACTTGAGCTATCCAAGGAAGCAGCTAAAATCCAAGCTAGGCTCTAGTATTCCCTCCCTGAGAACCTGGGGGGGGGGGGGGGGAAACGGAAGAAAAGAGGCGAAACAAAACGGGTCAGTCAAAAAGACTGAGTAAGCCCTGCTACGATCAGTCTATAAACTAATAAAGTTAACATCATGATGGAAACTGAGATGATCATAAATAACAACATACTGGCATGATAAATCAACTACAAGATAGATAGAGGTGTCATCGCATAAAACAAAGTTAAGTTTTGCACCACGGTGTACTAGCAAACCAACATAACAGGTATTGATCCCTTAGCCCAAACTTCGGCCCAATAACATGAAGTGACCTTAATAAAGGTCCAGCCACGGTCTAGTCGATCGGCTCCCTATAAACCTAACACGTCAAGTGTTGGTGTCCATATGGCCCACATATGGTTGTAGTTAGTCTGTGCTGGGTCCACCTTTGGGTGTATCAAGCCCTCGGGTGTCAACCCCGGACACTTAAGCAATAATGCACAGCCCTATCCTACTGGTACCCGTGCCTCGAGTTTGTCCAACATCGGACTACGTGCACGTCCGTAGCCCGCCAGACCCGCACCGCTGTACCACTCAGCCATCGTCCTTTTGGTCGCTTACATCTGTCAGTAATCGTGCCCCGCCCTAGCCTAGCTTCTAGGGTTGTGAATGATACCAAACTGGGATTACTGTTAGAACAGACCACGTTGCTAGGGTTTTCTAAGAAGGTTAAGTGTAATTTAACCCTTCACTAATCATGGATTAAACTGGTTAAGTGTGGCTTAACCCCATTCTAATCCCTTGAACTCCCAAAATGGATTAAACTAGTTAAGTGTAACCAACGGTTCACAACTTAACCACGTTCTAATCCCTCGAATCCCCAAATTGGTTAAGTATTAGTGGACCCTGACTTAACCCTAATCATGAGGCATTAATTAATTTAATGCACCTTAACCTCTCACATTAGACCTTGTTGTGGTTACTAGTTAGGCCGGGCGGGTCCGGGTAGCTTTACACCACAACTCGGTCTAACCTCGGGTCTTGGCACCCCATGACCAACTTCTCACATTGGGTCCTATTGTTTGTAGCCACTAGTTAAGCCGGTCGGTTCCGGGTAGACTTACGCTACAAACTCAACCCAACCTCGAGTTGGCCACACTTATGTTTTCTAAGTGTCATGTCCACTTTATTTCAAAACATAATTGCAAGTCAACAATTACTTGGGTAGACCTAACTTAATAGGTAAATTCCCAAGGGGTAGACCTAACTTAATAGGTAAATTCCCAATCTTATTTTTTCATGTATTTTAAGTTTACCCAAACCCCCAACGTCATTCTATTGCTTACATATTCGTAATAACGCATAAAGGATAGGAAGAGGGAACTTGACACAACATACATGATGAACTTGCTTATCACAACAAACATGCATAACATGTTAGACTCGCATAACTTAGCATAGTGAACTTGCATATTACCATAAACATGCATAACTTGTCAAACATGCACAACTTGTCATTTTAAACTTGCATAAGCATGCACAACTTGTCAAACATGCACAACATGGCCTAATGAACTTGCATGAACATGCATAACTTATCAAACTTGCAAATCATGTCATAGTGAACTTGCAAAACATGCATAACTTATCAAACTTGCAAATCATGTCATAGTGATCTTGCAAAACATGCATAACTTGTCAAACATGCCCATCATGTCATAGTGAACTTGCAAAACATGCATAACTTATCAAACTTGCAAATCATGGCATGGTGAACTTGCATAAACATGCATAACTAAATAAACATACAAATCATGGCTTAGCAAACTTGCATAAACATGCATAACTCTTTTAACTTGCAAATCAAGACTTAGTAAACTTGCATAAACATGCATAACTCAATAAACATACAAATCTTGGCTTAGCAAACTTGCATAAACATGCATAACTCATCAAACACACATAAACCCCAACTTTCATCACACATTAACTTTAGAGTTTCTAAAATGAAGGTAAGAGGGCTTACAATGCTTATGCGGACTCAATTAACTATAGCAAATGTAAAGAACCCCTTATGCAACTAATTAAAGCCCCCAAATGCAAGCAAACTTGATCAAGACTCCTCCTTTATGATGGCAATAGAAAAACAAGCCTTTAATGCAAGCTAAGGAGGATCATACAAGCCTAAATATGCTTGTATGCATGGAAAATTACTTAGGAATTAAATTAGGATTTGTATGAAGAGGGTGGAGGCCATGAGAGTTTGGATTTTGGCATAGTTTTGTTGCTAGAGTGAATAATGAGTGATTTAGGGTAGATTAGGACCTTATTTATAGATTAGGGTAGTGTTTTTAGGCCATAGGATTAACCCTAGATTCAATTAGGTCCATCAGATCCCGGAACTCTCTAGAAACAAGCCCCCCAATCAAGCCAAGATCAAAATGGTGCGCCAGGCCAGTTAGCCTGGCCACACCCTGTCGACAGGGTAGTCGACATGCCTAGACCCCTGTCGACAGGCCTGTCGACATGGGGTCCTTGGCGGGAATTTTTCCCGCCTTGGCCCAGCTGGCCCAAAACCTTGATTTTAATTTAAATTTAAATCTGTTTTAATTATGGAAATTTCTGAAAACTTCCATGGGCCTTAACTGGGTCATACGGACTCCGATTTTCGAAAACTCGGACTCTATTTCGCGTATTTTTCCGAGACGAACGCAATGGCATAGCCCGTTTCCCTTGATTCAGATTTTAGAATTAAATTCTGCCTCAATTTACATTATTACAGGTTATTGAAAATACGGGTTGTTACACATTACTTAAACTTTACCCAATTTAATTGATTTGTGATACCATTACGGATCCCATTTGGTTAAGCATATCTAAATTTTCGTTTCACATGTCACCCGTGTCCCACTTAACCCCTTTATTATTGTTTCCATGACTTACACATGTCTTACTACGGTTAAGTCTACCTTATTCGTCTTTTACATGTCATTCATATCTCCCACTTAACCATCTAACGACACCCAAGTGTCTTATTATGCTTAAGTGTTTCTTAATTCATTCATTATGACGAACGATGCATGACCTCCCACATTAGACTAACACTTTGTGGCTGCTGGATATGCCGAGCGGTTCCGGGTAGGCATACACCACAAACCGAGTCTAACCTCATGTCATAAATCGTTACACCTAAAATTCATGTCTTTGACCTCTCACATTAGACGTCCGTTTAGTGGTAGCTGGATTTACCGGGCGGTTACGGGCAGTCTTACACCACAAACGCGTCTAACCTCGTGTCAAAAGGTTGATTAACATTCATGTTTCACCCAAAACCCAAATTCATGTCATGTGTTCCAAATTCAACATATAATCATGTTCACTTTTATACCTATTTCAACTTATCATTAATTATACCAATTACATATTAATTAGCCAAATCACATATTATTCAAATTATCCAATTATAGGCAAATTTACCAATTCCATGTTATTCATATCCAAACATGCCAATTTCACATATGATCAAATATCCAATTTCATATAATCAATATTTTCCCAATATATTCCCCAGCGTTCCCACGTTCATACATGTATCCAATTCACCTTTTAGGCTTATTTTTCAAGTCACAAATAAATTCCACCAATCCATATTATCCAATTTACATGTTGTTCACACTATATTATACCAATTCCATATTCAATTATAATTATGCCACACTTACATAAATTCAATATTACAGTATAATCATGTTCATAACTCTATTTCAAATTATACACAAATCCCTCCAATCCATATTATGCCCAAACGTCCCCTTTTCCCTTTTTATTTCTCGTTCTCGTTTACAACGCATAAACCCATGTTAGACGTAGGCTCTAGATAACCTAGCTATAAAAATAAAAAGGGGAAAGAATAAAAAAAAGAGAATTCAATCGTAAGCATAAATAAAATAACTGATCTTATTAAATTATCATCATATTCATTATGGGGAATGGCAAACGATAGAAGTACAATTATACACCAACTGTATTTTAAACCACTCACCTTGACTGGATTGGAGAAATAAACAATTGGTTGTTGAGGTAGAACGTTGGTTTAGGCTTCTTATTTGATTATTGAGGCCGAACGTGAATTGTTGTTGAAGAACCTTGTTTGTCATCTTCAATTCATGGATTAGGCTTATCTTTGATTGATTTTATTCTCCAATTCATGGATTTGATTTAACTTTGTAAGTTGCGGATCTGAATCCCTTTCTCTCTTTAATTTGGAGGTTGTCTTGATTCTAAACTTTTAATTTTAAGAATGGAGAGGAAGAGAATTACTTGAGGAAGAAGAAGAATGGAGGCAGGGATTTGGCGTTGCTTAAGAAATTGTGAGGATGAAGTAAATTTAATCCTCCAATTTATAGGTGTGCTAAACTAATTTAATCCCTTAGATTTAATTTAAAACTCCATCCGTGCTAACCACATCACCCGACCAATAGAAAAGGGGTACGTTGCAGCGTCCACCAATCAAAACATGCCACCTCACCCTAAAAGATGTCTCTAGAATCAAGCCTAGGGTGCGCTGCACCCATATGACTTGTGCACCGCACAGGGGTTTGATTTTTGAATGTTTGAATTTATTTAACTTTAATATTCATATGTAATCTTCTTATGCGTATACAATTTTTATAACGACCATTTTACGTGTATATATATGCATAATTTTTGTTTTGTTTTCAAAATTCAAACGGTATTGCACCGTTATTTGACTTATATCTCTTGTATACATGTATTTCAACATATATATATATATTTCTCTTTTTTTTCTTTTCTTTATTTAAAATTTGATTTATCTATATATCAAATTTCAAATATTCTCTTTTGTTTGTCTCATTGTTCGCGCGTAACTTCAAATATGTATTATGTTCATACGCATCCATCACTTATGCGTATACTAATTTTTATATGCGACCAATTATCCGTTTTGATTGGAAGTTATCTTCCTTAATCAATTAATTGGTTTATTTCCATTCTTTCAATTAAACCTCCAATTAACTTGTCCCTTTTCGCATTGAACCATTTTGCTAAGCCGCTTTTTAGTCACTCCTTAAAACAAAAATATAGGGCATTGGTGGGGATTGAACTCACAACCTCTTGTGTACAACTCTCATGTATTAACCAAATGAGCTACTAAGTCTTTTGTTAACAAGACTTAGGACAATGCTACATATTATTCTTTTCTCATTTCTCCTTTTCATGTTTTGTTGCAATATTTAATTTAAAGATAACTTCTTCATTTTAAATCAATTTTTTACAAACTATAGGTCTAAATTGACCAGAAAATCGCCACGAAGGCAATGACGTTAATTTCGTGACCAAATTCTGGTGTCTCTTCAAATTCTCCTTTTTATTTCTTTTTAAATGTTCACATGTTTTTCTTCGCATTTCACTGTATTTCTTCATATTTCATATATTGCATGTAATTTCTTTATTAATCTTTTTCTTTATTCCACTGCGTAAACTTCTTACATGCAATTATATTAATATTATTTAAGTTTTCTCTTAAATACATCTATATATAGAATATGTATACATACATTTTTAATTGCATTAAAAATGTGGGGTGTTACATTCTCCCCTCCTTAAAGGATTTTGTCCCCGAAATTTCCATGTTAAGAAGAATGTATTCTAACATCCAAGTGTGCATCCAATTTTTGCAAACATTGTGCGTAGGTGCAAAGTGAAATACATCATAGTAATGCATGTATGCCTAATAGGTACCACCTATATGTATGCAAAATTTCAAAAACTCATTTGAAAAACATGATGCTCACATCCTAAATATACTTGCAGTTCTATATGAATGCAATATTTTTGAAAATCAAAACATTTTTCACCCAAATTTTCCCACACTCTTACAGAATAAGAGCATAGTTCATCCAATTGTTGCTTCCAAAATCCTACCAACCATCATTAAATTCCGAAATTTAGAAAAATCTAATTTTCTAAATTCGATTTCTTTTGTTACAAAAAGGCATTAAATCGAAAAATTCACATCTTCCGTTTTTTTTTCAAAATATCTTGGAAGAATTTCATTTTTATCCATCTTTTCTTAAGATTTTCATTTTCTTTTCCCGTCACGTTTGTTGCTTTACTGAATTTGTTTTTATTATTCCAAGAGAGTCCTCGTTATTTACTTCATAGCCTAAATTTCTCTCGTTCTTTCTAGACACTAATCCTTACCTACGCCATCTTTTTCAAAACATGGTTTGGCCTCTTTTCATTACATTTTCCTTTCAAAAACTAAAAGCGTTAAAACTTTATTTTCTTTTCCAAAACTTGCTTTTACCAAACCATAAAACATGTCACAAAATAAAATGCAAAACATTTTTTTTTCAAATAACAAAACTGGAGTAGACAGGGACAACTATCGGGTTACACTGTTTCTACCTACAGTGTTGAATTTTGGCTGCTTTCTACAAAGTGTAAAAATCTACTATATTCTTACTCTCTACAACTCATTTTGTCCACCCAACAAAACTCTTTTCAAATCAATAATCAAAATTTATAATCAACAGAGTAGAGATTTCAAAACTTTCTAATCCTTTCATATATTATAATATGAAAACTAATGAGCTATACATGCTCTATAAGTACACTTTTCATGAGAGAATTCTTTCAAAACAAGAAATCATTACTTTACAAAGTATACCACACTATACTTTAAAACCCAATATGCATATTATAAATACTTTTAAGATTACAACTTGAAAACACAACAAACTCTTTTGCCAAAACTTTTATAATTTCAAGTTCTTAAAAGCTAATCAATGGGTTAGACTCAAAGTGTGTCTCCAACTCAACTAGGCCTTCCAAGACACTTTCCCAAAGTCAATTATCTCAACTATATATATTCCTAATCCATTTTCCACTTTTTAACCTTTTCCTAATTTATAAGGTTTCACTTCTAAACCCACTAATCTGAAATACTAACATTTCAGTTTCTATTATATGGGATTTGTCTCTCTCTAAAACATACTGTACACTTTCCACCCAAACCACCTAAGGGTCTCAAAATTTCTATGTTCATTCCTTTAGCGTACAAAACATATATCCCATTTCTTTCCACATTTTACTCTTTCCATCTAGTGGGCTCCCTTATGGATTTAGGTTTATATATGATATATTTATATTTTTTGAAAATACAAATACGCTCACTCATTTTCTATATAGGAATCGTAAACCTATGCTCTGATACCAAATGTAACAACCCGAATTCCAACGGACTGATTTTTTTTCAAAAATCCAATCCATCGAAACCCGAGTTGGTTGCTTTGGCATCCTGCAGAAAAAGACAGAGACAAGAAATATGTCAGAGTTCGGAAAACACCACACATCGGAAGGAATAAAATATAATATATATTTAAAACATAGCTTTACCTTAATTACAATACTGCTAAACCGGTATCCCCAAAGCTATAAGTCTCTATCATGATTCTAACCTGCAAATGTTATGAGGAGGGGGTCAGAACACAAGTTCTGTGTGAATGAATTTAAAATACCCTTCTTGAATAATCCTACATATACCGTTCAATTACATTTTTGTTTTTATTAGGTTATTCGTGTTATTAGAACTCAAGGCATACTCACACGTCGCACCCATCTACCCCTTGTAGATTAACCTAATACAATGTATATGTAGCTACCCCCAAACTGAGGTACACCCCGGGGTAGCCCACTCGCATGGTCCCCACCGTATCCTCGCAGTGATATACGTAGTCCCCGTCCTATGTCATAATAATGTACATTCCTCTTATATATATAATACAACACTACGCCCACATAGGATCACTCTAATTTGACTGCCGTTATCGAATAATGCCCACCAGTCTACGATACACCACCTAGAGCAGACATGGTTATATCTAGACTCTTGCACGTACGTATTCTCTATCGTATTCGATATCTAACCCGCACACCCATCGTGTGTGTGTGCCCGAGTTCCGTGGCAGGGCTACACAAGAAACACGGAACTCGGTTGGGTGCTTTCCTTATATTTGTGCAAGGCCCGCCTTTAAGAGCCTCCCACACTTTACTATCCCTAGGGTCTATTTTCTATGGTGGCTATGGCCCCACCTCGTCACCTCCCATAACTAATAAAGACTACGAGAGCTAAGCGACAAGCCCCTAAGCAACCAATCTAAACATCCATGTGGCGTCTCCCCTCAACCACCGTCCCACGATAGTGAATGGATAATCGTATATTGGGTCTAGCTCTAGTCTTTCCGCATCCTACTGGCTGTGCTGACAGGCACTCGATGACCTACTATCCTTGTTGGTCCTGACCCTCCACCTCCGTTGAGGCAGCCGCCGACTCACCTTTTCGGTCACCGCGAACAGCATTCTGACTGCCCAGCTATTCTTGTAGTCAAGGCCTACCCACCTAGTAGTTACACGCCGACCCAACCTTTGCGGGTACAGCCTGAAACATCTTCCACCACACAAAGGACTACTAGGAGCACCTTTTATGTCTCAGGAAGCCGCATGCTTCCCCTTTTCAGTCCATTGGAGCCGCCAAAATAACGAACGTGCGTTCCCTTCGTACCTTATGACACCGTGATGATCTACCTCGTTGGGTTATTCATCCTACAACGTATGGATTGCCCCAAGCGCCTTAATTTTATATGTCATTAGACCCTACGTCTAATCATCTTCTTACGCGCATGTGTCTCTTTATTAGTTTCTACATTTAACTTGGTTATTCTTTATTCACATTTATCAAGTTACCCTAACTAATTAATTCAATTTATACTTAACCCATTTAAGTCCATTAATAAGCCTACAACATGTTGTTTCATAATTCTTAAATTATTCCCTTTTTGTGGTTACAACAACATGTTATACTTAATTAGTATTTAAGTATGCCTTATCCCACATATATACTGATTAAGAGAATAACCCCCTAAACACTAGCCCCGAAGACCGAAATCAACATCAGACTGGCACCTAGAGAATTACTCAATCCAACCAACATATATGATTCTGATTTACTTCTTTTCCATTCATATGACTTATATCATCTTTAATTACACATTTCTTCTTTCTTACCAAGCCACTTAATTTACAATTAAGTACTTCTTTCATATAAGTTATCTCATTTTCCTTTATCGTTTCGTATAACTTATCTTATCCCATAAGTTATACTTTCCACTTGTCCCTAGGACAAGTCTAACCTATTATCCTTCTTTTTCTTATTCAAAATCATTCATAATAGGTTATTTACATTCCCCATATTCTATCATTAATTTAGATTTACTTAACCCTTCCATTTATTTTGCCCATTACTTAAACTTTACCAAATTTAATTGATTTATGATACCATTACGGGTCCCATTTGGTTAAGCATATCTAAATTTTCATTTCACATGTCACCCGTGTCCCACTTAACCCCTTTATTATTGTTTCCATGTCCTCCACATGTCTTACTACGGTAAAGTCTACCTTAGTCGTCTTTTACATGTCATTCATATCACCCACTTAACCCTCTAACCACACCCATGTGTCTTATTATGCTTAGGTGTTTCTTAATTCATTCATTATGATGAATGATGCATGACCTCCCACATTAGACTGACACTTTGTGGCTGCTGGATATGTCGGGCGGTTCCGGGCAGGCTTATACCATAAACCGAGTCTAACCTCGTGTCATAAGTCGTTACGCCTAAAATTCATGTCTTTGACCTCTCACATTAGACGACCGTTTAGTGGTAGCTGGATTTACAGGCGGTTCCGGGCGGTCTTACACCACAAACGCGTCTAACCTCGTGTCAAAAAGTTCATTAACATTCGTATTTCACCCAAAACCCAAATTCATGTCATGTGTTCCAAATTCAACATATAATCATGTTCACTTTTATACCTATTTCAACTTGTCATTAATTATACCAATTACATATTAATTAGCCAAATCACATATTGTTCAAATTATCCAATTATGGGAAAATTTACCAATTCCATGTTATTCATATCCAAACATGCCAATTTCACATATGATCAAATATCCAATTTCATATAATCAATATTTTCCTAATATATTCCCCAGCGTTCCCACGTTCATACATGTAATCCAATTCACCTTTTAGGCTTATTTTCCAAGTCACAAATAAATTCCACCAATCCATATTATCCAATTTACATGTTGTTCACACTAAATTATACCAATTCCATATTCAATTATAACTATGCCACAACTTACATAAATTCAATATTACAGAATAATCATGTTCATAATTCTATTTCAAATTATACACAAATCCCTCCAATCCATATTATGCCCAAACGTCCCCGTTTCCCTTTTTATTTCTCGTTCTCGTTTACAACGCATAAACCCATGTTAGACGTAGGCTCTAGATAGCTTAGATATAAAAATAAAAAGGGGAAAGAATAAAAAAAAAGAACTCAATCGTAAGCATAAATAAAATAACTGATCTTATTAAATTATCATCATATTCATTATGGGGAATGACAAACGATAGAAGTACAATTATACAACAACTGTATTTTAAACCACTCACCTTGACTGGATTGGAGAAATAAACAATTGGTTGTTGAGGTAGAACGTTGGTTTAGGCTTCTTATTTGATTATTGAGGCCGAACGTGAATTGTTGTTGAAGAACCTTGCTTATCATCTTCAATTCATGGTTTAGGCTTATCTTTGATTGATTTTATGCTCCAATTCATAGATTTGATTTAACTTTGTAAGTTGCGGATCTGAATCCCTTTCTCTCTTTAATTTGGAGGTTGTCTTGATTCTAAACTTTTAATTTTAAGAATGGAGAGGAAGAGAATTACTTAAGGAAGAAGAAGAATGGAGGCAGAGCTTTGGCGTTGCTTAAGAAATTGTGAGGATGAAGTAAACCTAATCCTCCAATTTATAGGTGTGCTAAACTAATTTAATCCCTTAGATTTATTTTAAAACTTCATCCGTGCTAACCACATCACCCGACCAATAGAAAAGGGGTACATTGCAACGTCTACCAATCAAAACATGCCACCTCACCCTAAAAGATGTCTCTAGAATCAAGCCTAGGGTGCGTTGCACCCATATGACTTGTGCACCGCACAGGGATTTGATTTTTGAATGTTTGAATTTATTTAACTTTAATATTCATATGTAATCTTCTTATGCGTATACAATTTTTATAATGACCATTTTACGTGTATATATACGCATAATTTTTGTTTTGCTTTCAAAATTCAAACGGTATTGCACCGTTATTTGACTTATATCTCTTGTATACATGTATTTCTACGTATATATATATTCCTATATATATATAAATTTTTTCTTTTTTTTCTTTTCTTTATTTAAAATTTGATTTATCTATATAATTAAATTTCAAATATTCTCTTTTGTTTGTCTCTTTGTTCGCGCGCAACTTCAAATATGTATTATGTTCATACGCATCCATCACTTATGCGTATCCTAATTTTTATATGCGACCAATTATCCGTTTTGTTTGGAAGTTATCTTCCTTAATCAATTAATTGGTTTATTTCCATTCTTCCAATTAAACCTCCAGTTAACTTGTCCCTTTTCGCACTGAACCATTTTGCTAAGCTGCTTTTTAGCCACTCCTTAAAACAAAAATATATGGCATTAGTGGGAATTGAACTCACAACCTCTTGTGTACAAGTCTTATGTATTAACCAAATGAGCTACTAAGTCTTTTGTTAATAAGACTTAGGACAATGCTACATATTATTCTTTTATCATTTCTCCTTTTCATGTTTTGTTGCAATATTTAATTTAAAGATAACTTCTTCGTTTTAAATCAGTTTTCTACAAACTATAAGTCTAAATTGACCAGAAAATCGCCACGAACGCAATGACGCTAATTTCGTGACCAAATTCTGGTGTCTCTTCAAATTCTCCTTTTTATTTCTTTTTGAATGTTCGCATGTTTTTCTTCGCATTTCACTATATTTCTTCATATTTCATATATTGCATGTAATTTCTTTATTAATCTTTTTCTTTATTCCACTGCATAAACTTCTTACATGCAATTATATTAATATTATTTAATTTTTCTCTTAAATATATCTATGTATAGAATATATATACATATTTTCACATTTTTAATTCCATTAAAAATGTAGGGTGTTAAAGTTTTGCTCTGATGAAACCTAACGAAATGTATTTTTTCTTGCGTTGAATCGATGTGGTTTGATTTTTTGTCAGTTTGAAGTAAGAAAAATGTGGGTCATTAGAGTTGGTATCAAAGCTTAAGGTTAAGCAATAACCTTGGCTCTGTGGAATATAGACTTGTCAAAGATAGGAATAGTGGTATCCTAGGACAAGTGACTCATTAGAGATAGGGTTAGTGATACCCTAGAATGAGTTGGGTGTGAGTATGAAACGACCCAAAACTCGCCCTTACGGGAAAGCCCGGATTGAGTTGAGAACAAGACAATCAGAACGCAAAAAAATAGAACATTTCATTGCAATTACAACAATTACCTCAGAGTACAAGAATATAATAAAGCATGAATAAATATTACACATTGTAAAATATCAGAGATTTAAAATTACAATGCAGTGGAAAAATAATACATAGCAAATTGAGAGAAATACATGGATACAGAGCTTTTCGAGTATAGTTCCAGCTGTAAATCCAGGATCCTATGAATATAATATCTGGAAAACCAAAACTACTAGCTGTCCGTGTGGAAAATAGGGGCACCCAGAGTTTAGGTTAAAGCAATAAACTCCAGGTCAGTCATATGACTGGTGTGAGAACTAAAACAGTTACTTAAAACTTTACTTTAAAATAGAGTAAATTAAGGGACCACGCCGTATAACACGGAACGGGTTTCCCCCCAAGAATACTAGTGCATAAAACAAACAGCGCAATGCTTTTTGAAAAAATGAAGCTATTATAAGACTCAGGTCCCATCACACAATGCAACGCATGCCGGAGGATAGAGTTTTCCTTATAATAGCCAAACATGCTTGGTACGTTTAAAAAAATCATTTTGCTATTACTATAAGTATATAGTGTCAAAATCACTTCAAATATAAATGTATCAATCATAGACGACATAGTATTCCATGCTACTATGCCGCCATATAGGTTTATAATCAAAACCGAAATGTCGTATTGGAAATTGGATTTCTGTCAGGAGTCGAGGCAAGGGATGTACTCCTTGCCGGCTTCGATACACTCTAGCAAATGCCTCAGGGTTACACACCGCAGGGCAACCATTGGAACCTCCAAGGCTAGTCCACACATACTTTAGTGGATTAGTATTCCTGAACACACGTTTCTCGGTCCTATAGGACCTATCCATCGGCTCCGTAGTAACCGATATATCCGAGTCGCCTCGCAATTCATCATCCACATTAGTAAAAATATAATAAATCTCTAAGCTCCGTACCATGACACCACCCATAGCTAGAAGGAAACGCCATGCACTCCTTGGGTCATTTATCCCGTTTTTGACTCATACCGAGGTGTGAGGCTCGCGAATTAACACTACACACAAAGCTATGCTATTTAAAGTCGTGCTTTGATCATCAACCACAAGACTCTGCTTTTCAACAGAAGCATCGATCATTTGCATCTCAGCATGCCACACAGGCAATTCACGTCATGCGACTGTGTCTATCGATATATAACCTCTAAGCTCGTACGTCTTAGAGAAGGGCGTTAAGCAAGATAATAAATTCTCCGCTGCCAAACAGATATATATTTAATAGAGATCAATCAACACAGAATAAAATCCATTGATAGACGCACATCCATTTACAAGTCCGTTCTGGATCTAAACGAAACCGGAGGCACCTTATTCCTTGTCCCATATGTCCAATACAGGAGAGAGTTCCTCGCATATCCGGTCGATCTCCAAGTACGTCTGGACGATCACCGCTTATTACCCTGTCTTGGGTGTATAGCCCAATCAAGACATCAGTAATCATCTAAATGATTTGAAGACCTCCGGTCTTCAACCACCTTCTTCATCTTTGACCTATCGTCGAATAAATTATTTAGAATGGGTATAAACCCGGCCTTTCCGAATAATTCACGTATTTTATAATCAAGTGCTATAAAATACAACATATGGCTCATTCCAATTCTGAATATTCTTTTATTCAATTATTTACAACTTTAAGGAAAGGTTCCCTTTAATTTTATCAAAGATAAATTCTTTAAATTTATTCTTTAATCTTCCTTTGGGTATCAATTCAAACCAAATTAAGGTTTATCCAAACTAGTCGGGACTAGCGCACCTTACCGAAGTAATCATTTGTTTTATTTCTTAATCCCGACCTATTCATCCCATGGAGAAAAACTGGTAATACTCCATATCTAACACCATGGTGTTATAGGTAAATTTAATTACCATTTCACGTTCAGATATAATTAAAGACTTAACTATCACTTGGAGTAAAACTGGTGGTACTCCATTCTCAATCGTTTCACAAACATTCACATTTCAATTTAATTAAAGATTCATTAAAAGTCTACTTAGTTTTATTCTTCCCAAAAATCAATATTAATGATTATTTAACTTTGGGAAATCAAACATGTCGCATCGACGATCTACACCATACCTTTGATTTCTACCGATATATAACCTCTAAGCTCGTACGTCTCAGAGAAGGGTGTTAAGCAAGGGAATAAATTCTCCGCCACCAAACAAATATATATTTAGCAGAGCTCTACGAATATGGTATAAACGAATCAATTTCATACATGTAATCTTGTCTTTAACTGGGTTAAATAACTAATGTCATTTAAAACACAGTTCACGATAAACCCAAAATCAAATTCCATTAATTGTGGAATCTTCACAGAAAACAGATCAATATATAATCGATATCAATTTCTGTATCCGACTAATAATATAAATGGAATAATGACAAAGCCTTTTTGATTCCATATATATTAACATCTTCCTCCATAGAAGCTCACTTCGATTATTACCAAATCGAATTCTATACCATTCCATTTCAATTAATTTTATTAAATTGGAAAATTTTACTTTGGAAAATTTCTATTAAATCTTAATAAAAAGATTTATAAATTCCAAATCACATTTCATTGTATATCGGGTTAAAGAACGAATGTCGTTAAAAACACAATTCACAATAAACCCAATTCACATTCCATTTTATTCCATTCCAATTAAATATTAATTAATTGGTAAACTTCACTAAATCTTAATTAAAAGATTTATTCTTTTCTCAACTGGGTTTAAGAATAGTGTTATTTAACACACCATTCACGACAAACCCAAAATCCTATTTGATGTTAAATACAAGGCTCTAAATAGTAATATATCGGCTTATATTCAATACCCAATTCCGAAACCAACGGATATCGTATTGGGAATAACGATATACATACATATATATATTCCAAATTCCCATAACGATATCCGTATAACCACGGAATCCAATACCGAAATATTCCGAAGATTATTTCCATCCCAAACCATTCCAATTTATTTTATTAAATGGGAAAATTAAAAAACTATTTCACATCCAATTAATTTATTTCTAAAAATAATTGGACTTTTATTCTAGTTATAAACTAGTTCATTTCGATAAAAATATATTTTTATCTTTAAAAACTTGGAATTTTTTATCCAAATTCTTTCCAAATCATTCATTATGATTTTACACAAATTATTAATATTTTTAATAATTTTATCAAGGCCCGTACAGTCGGTTTCCCATAACGGTCACCGAAATGCATTCATAGCGACCTTATTAATATTTCATTTGGACATAATTCGAAATCCAACAGTTAGATTTCAAATCTCTTATATTCGTTGGAAAGGTCTGTTCGATACGAACCCAATGGTTTCGGTTTTAGGATAATCCGAAAGTCGGATCTTTCGTAACATTAATTCGAAGTCAATAGTCGATATTCGCGAACGGTCCCTGCGCGGCACATTCTATTCAGGCCATTAAATAAATATATATTATATATATTTCGTCGATTTCCATTTAAAACGTATTTTATAAATTCGTTTTAAAACGATTCTAACTTCATTTCAATTTTAAATCAAAATTGAATACTCCTTATCATTATAATATATAAATGATAATATTTTCAAAATATCTGATTTTGAAATCATTTCCTTTTCAATATTCATTATAAAAATGAATAAAATCGATATAAATAACGTTCGCGTCAAAATGGCGCAAATCTAGACAACACGGCTTCACTCATTTCAATATTTTCGTGTTCATCCCAAATCGGACATCAAAATCATATTCTAATCCTTTACTGAATATTAATTTAAAATATTTGTTACTTTAAAATATTCATTATTTTAAAATATTCCTTCTTTCTGAATTGGAATCAGACACAGTCTATTACCATATAATGTTATTTATATGGATTTCATACAACACATGTACACCACAACAATGATAAACAATCAACCATCATCCAAAGTGCATCACACAACTGCATAAGCATTAAATATAAATAATTAACGCTTACAACAGTCTGTCAACCAATCGATTGACATAAACTAAACAATTGGGATTAGTGTATGTCAAATATCATTCCAATACCCGTGTGGGGTTTCAATCAACACACAGCTTTTATTTGTGCAGTTGGGCGATGTATAAAATATATTATCCCAATCCGTATCAGTTAAATGAGTGTACATAAACAAATCGTGTGATTTGTAAATGAATATTTATTTTCATTTCAGGAGAATTTTATTATGTTCATATATAAGTTAAAAATTATATTTTTAACGATAAAATATTTTATTTAACACTTGAGTATTTTATTCAGTTCATTTATACAATAAAAATGATATTTTTAATGTTCTAACATATTTTATAAAATTTTGGCAGCATAACGGCGCGATACTAGAACCGGAATTAGGTCTAGCCTTATCCCTCGCCTAATACTGGCTCGCGCCATACACATACCCATTCAAATCAATTCAATTCACATCCCAAACCAAATTCAAACAAATAAATCAATCGAAACAAACAACCAAACATCCATGGTTTCAATCAAAGGTATCAGGTGCTACTAAGCACCGTCTGCATCTTAGTATATATTTAACTGTAAACAAAATTCAAGTGAGAAGTTCTCACCTTTGGTTTCCACTCCTTCAGTTTTATTTTTGAATTTCTGAACAGTTTGGAATTGCCCGAAATTCCAATGCAATCTTTTTCACGCTGTTCATAGTAAAAAAAATCACATTTTTAATATAATGTTTGTATATTTAAAAATCGATTTTTATCTATGCTATACATGATTAAAAATCACTATTTTATACGACTACAATATATATTTATATATATATAAATCACATTTTTATACCACTATTCATATAATAAAAATCAAATTTTTATATCGCTGTTCATATAATAAAAATCAAATTTTTATATCGCTATTCATATAATAAAAATCAGATATTTATATCGCTATTCATATAATAAAAATCAAAATTTTATATCGCTATTCATATAATAAAAACCAAAATTTTATATCGCTATTAGATATATATATATATATCATATTTTTATATCGTTAAAAATCGTATCTTTATATCGTTAAAAATCATATCTTTATATCATTATAAATCATATCTTTATATCGTTAAAAATCATATTTTTATCCAAAACCATTTAAATAAAAATCACATTTTTTAAAACAAAGTATTTCATATAAAAATTATATTTTTATAACAAAGTATTATAATTTAAAAACAATGCTATTTTATATTTTTAAAAGCTATGCTTAATTAGTAAACTAATTAAACTAATTACATTAAATATAAATAAATAAATAAATAAAACCCACTGTTCAATCGATTTTTCTCAAAGGAGGGGCCCCGGAGTCGGCTGTTGGTGGTGGGGGAGGTGCAGCGACGAGGGGGCGGCGTGGTGGGTCGGTGGTGCCTGAGGAAGGACTGACGGCGACGGTTTTTCCATGGGTTTGGGGGTTTAAATCGAAGAGGGAGGAGGAGAGAGGGAAGGGGAGGGGCAGCGGCCGATCAGGGGTGGCGCGGCGGCCAGGCGCAGCGGTGGTCGAAGCTTCGGTGGGTGGCAGCAGCGGTTTGAGCGCGTCTTTCAATTTTTTTAATTAAAATCGGGGAGAGAGAAACGAAAAAGGGGGGGTGTTGACCTAGCTTAAATAATTTTATATTTAATTATTTTAATATTTCAAAAAGTTGATTTCTCATTTAAACTCCAAATCGGACCCAGCGACTGTCACCGATCGCTAAATACCCCCATTCCGAATACAATGGGATATGTCCCGTAAACCAATTCGACTGTTACGATCAGTTTTTCTTTAAATTAAAATATAAATCTGTATATATTGAATTTGAACGTACATTCAGGGCCACATACTTACTCCAAAAATTCTCGAAAATTAAATCTAGCTATGTTTTGATAATACAGTCCTAACAATACTAATTTCGTCGAATTTGGAGACCGTTTGAAAAATGGTCATTTTCCAGTCAGTTAAATTCAAATTGAAATTGCCAAACACGTTTAAATTCACCACGCTCGCACATCAATTTCAAAAATTATGAAAATTGGAATCTAACAATAATTTGACATTCCAGATCCAACAAAAGTGGTTTCATCGAAAACGGAGGTCGTTTGCAAAATGGCTATTTTTAAGGGTTTATATTATATTAAAATATATATAAATTCCATAACGACTATTCTGAATTTTAAACTAGACATAACTTTTTATTCCCGTTATGAAATCTAAATTTTTCACATTCGTTAGAAAGATATATTTAAACAGATTCAAATATTTATGGGTTTACTAAAATCCGATTTATTTTGAATTCTGTATATTTATTTGAAATTAGAAATCGAATTTTCAAACTGCCACGCCATTTCAGGCTCGTTTTATAATTAAAATAAATTTATACGTTCTAACCTTCGATTAAAATAAATTTTAAATAATACCAATATGGCGAATCTCTAATGGCGGCTGATAAGGCGAATTCATCTTCTTATCCTTCTTTTTCACTCAATCCTTCTTCCTTTCCCCCTCTTTAGTCCTCTCGTCCATCTCCTATTCCGTCCGCTTCTTCTGATGAACATCGTGCTTACGCTGCTCCTGATTCTGCTGCTGGTTCTGATATTAATCGTTCTAGATCTACTGGAGCAAATGATAATCATAATGGATCTGCTAGAGCTAATGTTAATCTATCTGGATCCGCTAATGTACAGGATTGTAGATCTACAGATAAACGTGATTTTGCTTCGCTTTTTCGTTCTCTTCCTAGAAACGCTGGTCTTTACAAGCCGATTCAGTTTGATGTTAATAAGGATGGTCCACTACCTGATCTTGTTAAAGAGGAGGGACTTAAGTATTAGAATAACATTCTAATTGGCTTCTTTATTGATGGTACACTCTCTTATTATATTGTTGTTAGTTTTCTGAAATCACGTTGGAAACTGTCAGGAGATTTTACAGTGAGATCTGATGGATTCCATTTCTATATCCAATTCACGAATGAGATTGATCGAGCAAAAGTTCTTCGTTCAGATCCTATTTTTATTAGGGGACGGATGTTTATACTATCACAATGGGATCCTACCATTGGTAATCCACAAAAGCTAATCAAGAGGGTTCCAGTTTGGATTCAATTTTCTAATATTCCTTTAATTTTGTGGACTTTGGTGGGAATTAACTGGTTGGCATGCCACGTTGGTCGGCTGATCTGTTTTGATTACAATATTGAGAGGATGCAGCGATTTAGTTTTGCGAAAGCTCTTGTTGAAATTAATGCTGAGACTAAATTACCTGATTCAATTGTGCTTTCATGATTAAGGGATCGTCCAACTGTGAATCTTTTTGATATATGGAAACCAAGTATTTGTGTTTCTTGCAACTGTTTTGGGCACAGAGCATCTGAATATGATTCAAGGAATTTAAATGAAGAATCATTTGAGGAGAAGAATGGGGTTATTGATGATCAGAACTACGGTCATAGTTTTAAAAATCAGAGTACAGGTGGGAATAAGGCCAATATTAAGGAAAAAGGATGGACGAAGGTAGTTTCGAAAAGGAAGATGGTTTGGCAAAGGAAGAATGTTGTAAATACTAATGATGAGGAGATTAACTTGAATAAAGGCATGGTAGATGAGAATTTAATTGGGGTTGATACTACTGTCAAGAAGGTTAATGGTGAGTCTGATGGTATTATTAGTAATGAGTCTGTTGGTAAGAATGCTAGTGGTGCTTTTGATGGACTCAAATCTAGTACAGCAAAGAAAGTAAATAGAGTTAGTATTGCTAATTGTAGTGATAAAGTTGGAAAAGCACAGGATGGTAGGGGCATTAGTAATGAGAATTCTGGTAACAATGTAAGTAATATTTTTGAAGGAGATTTGGGTTTGAATTTATTGTTTAATGAAGAAGTTATTGCTGCTAAGAGACCAGTTATGCAATCTGCTAAAGCTAATGCTGCTTTTGTGTCGTGCTCTTCTTCTGTGATTGATAATCGGTGGGTGTTGCTTCTTCTTCTAAGGCCAATGCTTCTCCATATAACCATTTGAAGCCCCCAGCTGAAATCATTTTACCTCCTCCTCCTGTTGTGTCTAGTAGTGGATTAACTCCTGCTTGTTTATCCTTTGCTACTCCTAAGAGCTCTAAGCCCTCATCAAAAACTAAGAAATTGAAAGGAAAATTTTGGGCGGACGATATTGATGAGGGAATTGAATATTCTCAGGAGGATGTTCTACCTCTTGGTTTGAATTTGAAAACTTCTAGAAGGGATACAAAGAATAATCCTTTGTATGACCCTTCTTTATCTTAATGTTTTTCTTGTTGATTCTGGTGAAGTGGTTTTTTTTCTTAGGTCATTGGTATTAGTAGCTCAGTTGTGATGCATGAGCAAGTCAGTTTCTGGAATGATTTGCTGATGATATACAGTTGTAAGTTGTGGAATCATGGTCATCTTTGGATATATTTTCTGTAGAGTGAAATCATGTCTTCAGTCCATGTTAATGGGATAATTCTTTTGAAGACTTTCTGGAGTATCTTTTCTTCTCATTAGGGAGCTTATTAGGATCATTAGTTTGTATTCTTTAGTTGTATAGTTTTTATGTTTTTCAGGAGGGTGTTCTTGTTTTTGTTTATAGAGTTGTACTCTCTGTAATCAGTTTATATAATGATATAAAATTTTTGCGCTTACCTTTCAAAATAAATTTTAAATCGTTGTTATTTAAAATAAACCATTTTAAATATTCAAAATTCATTAAAATAGCTAAAATAAAAGTTTTAAATTGGTACTGAAAATCCGGGCTGTTACAATCTCCCCCACTTAAAATCTTTTCGTCTCGAAAAGGAACGGAGCTGAAAGTTGTTTAACTAACCAACTCAACTTTCATTCTGGCTTTCATTCTGTTATCCACCAAATATTGAGGAAATTAGCCCGATCGATATAATTAAAGGAATGGACAAGTCGGCCAGGAAAATACTGAATAGCCTGATCCAATGAGATGAAGCCTACTGGTGCAATAATAGCGATACCGGTCGGTCTGTATCCAAACACCCCGGTCAGATAGTCACAAGTCCAAATCAAAACAAGCCTCATGTGAAGAGAAAGGAAAACTCGCCTATCGATCGGCCAGAATTCATGTGTACCGACCGACCTCATTAAGATAACGTGCTTTATTACAATACCGACCGGCCCAAGGATGAGCAACTGGCCGGCCATAACATGGAGTCCTTGCCAGGTCACCCGCACAATGCAGAAAAGGAACCATACCGATCGGTTGGACCCAATTTAGACCGATCGGTACTTCCAACAGCTGTCTACATGTTGGTTTCTGAACAACTGTTGCCAGGCTGGCCGGTGGCAATTCCGTAAATAAAGGCAGATCGACCAGTGATTCTGAAGATGATATCACTCCATTTCTCCACACCTATAAATAGAGGTCCAACCCCACTCTAATGGGGGACGAATCCTATGACCCCGGAGGGCTGCTAAGCTAAATTCTCTACCTTTACTTAGTGGTTTCATCATATTCTATCACCTAAAGTGAAGATTCAACTCCGAATCCATTAAAGTCCATATGGAAATCTAGGTCCGATCTACCGTTTGCCTTAATCGAAGACTTTCTCCATTTCTTTCTTAATCTAATTCTAAGAGAGTGTAATGATGAATATGAAGAGAGGCTGTGTTTGCCTTGTAACTCTATGTGCAATAATGGAATCATTATTCAAAGTGGACGTAGATCGCACTTGATCGAACCACTATGAAACATTGTGTCTCTTTACTTGCTTTTTCTTTGCGGATTGGCTCCACATTTCATATTATCAAGCATTTTGTGAAGTACTTTGAGTACACTTGGTGTTTGTGCCATTTTTGATGCAAACATTTGGTGCCCACTGCGGGGCCAATTCAATTTTCCATTCTCTCACATTCTCTCACAAGGTCCAACACCTTGCATTAAAGGTCTGAATCTGTTTCGCAACAATCCAATTCTGGTCCTTGCCAAAAGTCATGGAGAAACCAGGAAGACCATCAAAGAAGGTCACCAATCAAAGCACCGATAATAATGATAATACCATTGATCATGAGCACGAGACTACTCCTCCTATCAACCAATTTGAATGCGGAGAAACTTCTAACGCCGGAGAAGCAGTGACGAGGAGAGAACTCGACAAAGTGGCGGTCGGATTAGCAAATCGAATGGATATTGCAAATAAAGCTATGACAAAGAAGCTTGAAGCACTGCTTGTTACTCAAGCTGCTATGGCCAAATTCACCATGAAATTCGCCCGAGCAAAACCTATTCACACTCCATGTACGGAAAACGCAGGATCCTCCTCTTCGAGTCCAAACCGGGAGAATTCTATTCAAGAGATGACAAATCCTAACCGTGAGGAAATTAAACTGCCTACTCATAACCACATTGACAAGGTGACCTCCCAACAAGTGCTTGGCTCCGCCAAAGGGGCACCTCTCCAAGCGGGAGGTTCAGGACCCCGAAATCCGCACCGTGACCGTCTGTTTAAGCAGACATCCGGTAAGGAAGACGGCGTCTGCCCCGCGGACCAACACAATGAGGAAGAACGCATATCAGAGATGATCCACAGAATTATGGAAAAGGGACTGAAAAAGAAAAATAATGAGAAGGAATGGGAATTTTCTCCCATGAAGACTCCACTTACAGAAAGAATAAAGATGGCACCGTTTTCGAATAAATTTAAGCCACCGACACTTCAGGCCTATAATGGGACGACCGACCCTAATGTGTTCCTATTCAAGTATGATCAGCACATGGACGTAGCCCGAGCCACTGATGAGTTGAAGTGTTTATATTTTCCAACCTACCTTGAGGGAATAGCCTTGCTTTGGTTCACAAAGTTACCGTCTAGATCCGTGGATAACTTCGCCATGCTGGCAAAGCTATTTCGGGAGAAATTCAGGCTTCAAACCACAAAGGTACGAGATCTAATGGAATTGAATGAGCTAGAGCAAAGGCCGGGGGAACCAATTAGAACTTTCCTTACCCGATTCAACACTGCAACAGCTGAAGTTAGGAATTACGAGCCTCGATTGGCTTTGATGGCCTTAAAAGTGGGTGTGAATAAGAAAACTAAGCTCGGACGTTGGATTAAAAAGAAGTAACCCGCTACCCTCGAGGAGTTTTTCGATAAAGATGAAGAATACATAGGGGTGGATGAAGATCCTGCCTATGCTATGGATATCCCGGAAAGTACCACACAGCTTGAAAAGAAAAGTCATGACGCTGATAACAATCAGAAAAACCTTGGAGGTCAGAAGCGGAGCAATGATGGGAGAGACAACTGAGCCAACAAAAGATTCCATTACTTCAAGAACTCGGAGCTTACGCCATTAAATGAAACAGTGGAGAATATCTTCATGGCCACCAAGGAGACTGAAGATTACCCATTACCAAAGAAAATAAAGGTTAGTGATGCTGCCGTTAAGTCCGGAAGATTTTGTCGGTTTCATAACCAACCGGGGTATAACATGAATGAATGTCGACATTTGAAGAGCTTAGTTGAAGAACTTATAAGGAAAAATAGACTTCAGCAGTACACCAAGAATTCACAAGCATCCCAAGGCCAGGGAACTTCTAACGGACAACCAAATCAAGGCGAGAATGCTGCAAACGTTGTTATGCCAAGGCTGATCATTAACACCATTTCAGGAGGCCCGCACCCTGCCGGGAGAAGTTGGGGGAATCTGGTCAAATATGCTAATGAGATGAAGAACCTCCCAAAGGAAGGAGAACTCATGATCATGAGTAAAGCTTTTTCAGCGAAGATACCAAGGTTTTCTTAGGATGACATTGTATTCAAAAAACGAAACTCAGAAGGGTTGATAGCCCCAACCGGAGATCCAATGGTGATAACCATAGGCTTGGGCCCAGCCATCGTCGGAAAAGTTCTGATTGACAGTGGAGCATCCGTGAATGTCCTGTTCATTAATGCTTTTCACAGAATGAAGATTTCTATGAGAAATGTAAAAGCTTGTCAGAAAAAAATTCATGGTTTTACCGGGCAGGCTGTTCAACCAATCGGACTTATCAACCTATCTATTGAGCATGGAGAGGGGGAGCAAAAAGTTACGCGAGAGCAGGATTTTGTTGTAATCGATGAGCTTTCAGCCTACAACGCCTTCCTTGGGAGACCAACACTTGCAACATTCTGAATCACCATGGCCTCGTGGTGCTTGACAATGAAATTCCCCACCGAAAACGAGATTGACACAGTCAGAGGCGACCGGAAAGCAGCAAGAGAGTGCTATCTGGCTGAGCTTTCCGAACCAAGGAAAAAGGAATTGAAGAAGGATGTGGAGCCACCGCTCCGCATTAAAAACCATCCCTTATAGCAACTAAAGCAAGGCCCCCATACTGGCGAACATAGTGGAGCTCAAAAGGAGATAGATCCAAGAAAAACCAGTATGGGGGAAGACCGGGCGGCTCCAGCTGAAGATACCATTTTTATTCCGGTGCATGATAAAGATCCTAACCGAGTTCTGAAAATAGGTTCTCAGTTGGGCCAGAGGCTAAAAAGGGATTTGATATTGTTTCTGAAAGCAAACTTGGACGTCTTTTCTTAGACGCACTCGGGCATGTGTGGAATATCTATAGATACAATTGTTCATAAACTAAATGTTAGCCCCATTGTCACTCCTATAAAACAAAAACGATGAACTCAAGGGCCCGAAATATCGATGGCATTGCAAGAAGAAGTAGATAAGCTTTTTAAGAAAAACTTTATACGAGCGTCGACATATCCAGATTGGGTCTCAAATCCCGTTCTTGTCAAAAAGTCTAATGGTAAATGGAGGGTGTGCATAGATTACTCGGATCTTAACAAAGAATGCCCTAAGGACAGTTTCCCCTTGCCTAGGATCGACCAGCTCATTGATGCAACCGCTGGGCATGCACTACTATCTTTCATGGATGCATACTCTAGGTATAATCAGATCATGATGTACGAACCTGATGAGGAGAACACAAGCTTTATAACTGATAGAGGCCTATACTGTTATAAAGTCATGCCATTTGGACTAAAGAATGCTGGGGCAACATATTAGTGTCTGGTGAATTCCATGTTCGAATCCCAGATTGGGAACACTATGGAGGTTTACGTAGATGACATGCTGGTAAAGTCAAAAAAGGCTGAAGATCACTTAGAAGATCTAGCGGAAATGTTTCATATCCTAAGAAAGTTCAGCATGAAGTTAAATCCTCTGAAATGCTCGTTTAGGGTATCGTCAGGGAAATTTCTTGGATTCATAGTCAATGCCAGTGGAATTGAAGCAAATCCTTCCCAGGTTATGGAATTACGAGAGGTGCGAGCACCGAAGATAATGAAAGAGATTCAGAGCCTGAATGGGAAAATCGCTGCTCTTAATCATTTTATCTCTAAAGCCACGGATCGCTGCATCCCGTTGTTTGATGCTTTGAGAAAAGGAAAGAAAGACTTTCAGTGGACACCAGAATGTCAGGTGGCTTTCGAACAGTTAATTCAACATTTGGAATCCCCACCGATGCTTTCTAAACCCAAAGATGGAGAAGAGCTATTCCTATACTTGGCTGTATCACCACATGCCTTGAGTGCCACACTTGTCCGGGAGGATGCCAAAGTTCAATGGCCAGTTTATTACATAAGTAAGCGACTTGTCGAGGCAGAGCTGAATTTCCCAAAGCTTGAGAAGCTGGCATACTGTCTACTTATTGCCTCAAAGAAGTTGAGACCCTATTTCCAGTCTCATTCAATAAAAGTCCTCACCGATCAACCGTTAAGGCAAATTCTCTTCTGTTCGGAAACTTCTGGAAGGCTGCTAAAGTGGAACATTGAGCTCAGCCAGTATGACATTACCTATCACCCTCAAAAAGCTATCAATGGGCAAGCTTTAGCAGATTTCATTGCTGAATTCATGGACAGATGAGAAGAAATTGAGGAACCTGCGAGAGCAATCAGTAGTTGGAAGCTATACATTGATGGTTCAAAAAATTATTACTGTTCAGGAGCCTGAATCGTGTTGGAGACTCCATAAGGCCATTCCTTATGTTATGCATTAAGGATGGAATTTCTGTCAACCAACAATGAGGCCGAATACGAAGCACTGATAAACGGGTTGAAACTAGCAAAAGAGCTGAACCTAAAAATCGTATGGATCTTCAGCGATTCCCAACTGGTGGTGGGTCAGGTCCTTGGGGAATTCCAAACCAAAGTAGGAAATCTTCTTCCTATCTTACAAAAGCTGTGGAAATCCTCAATAACCTTGATCATTACACCATATCACACATTCCAAGAGAAGAAAATACAAAGGCCGACTCTCTCGCTAAATACGCTAGTTCTTCTAATGCGCATATACTGGGACTAATACCTATTGAAGTCCTTACAACACCTGTCATTGAAGAGGTAGATGTCGACTGGATCATGGAAACAATGGAAGAATCTGAGTCCTGGATGACGCCGATTAAGGAATATATCCTCAATGGAACACTTCCGGAGGAATCGAAAAAGCGAAGGAAAATACTACGTAAGGCTCCACTATATCTTGTTCAGGACAGGAAACTGTATAGACGAGGATTCTCTATACCATTACTCCGATGTGTATCCAAGGAGGAGTCAAAGGCAATCTTAGCAGAATTGCATGAAGGAGATTGTGGAGGTCACATCGGCGGTCAGACGTTAGCCAAGAAGGTTCTGTGTTACGGATATTTTTGGCCTAGCTTGAACTTAAACGCAACGGCCTATGCCAAAAAATGAGACAAATGTCAAAGATTTGCAAAAAATCCTAGAGCACCACCAACCGAGTTGACACAGATGGCCAACCCATGGCCATTTGCCGTTTGGGGCATAGATTTGGTTGGGGCACTACCCACTTCAAAATCAAACATGAAGTATGCAATAGTGGCAGTCTATTACTTTACAAAGTGGGCTGAAGCAGAGCCACTAGCCACTATTACTTCGAAGAAAGTGATCAACTTTGTCTTTAAAAACATCATTTGCAGGTTCGGCATACCACAAAAGATAATTACCGATAATGGGACTCAATTTGAAAGTGGTGATTTCCTGGATTTTTGCGCCAAGTTCAAGATCAAGAAAAGTTTTTTGGCTATGGCCCATCCGCATGCTAATGGGCAAGTTGAAGCAGCCAATAAGATCCTAAAATCAACCATCAAGAAACGACTTGAGAAGGCCAAGGGTGGATGGGTTGATGAACTTCCGCTTGCATTATGGGCATATCGTACCACCCATAAAACTGCAACAGGACACACTCCGTTTTCATTGGCATTTGGATCTAAGGCAATGATTCCAGTTGAATTAGAGGTTCCAACTCATAGAAGGACCTACTTCAACCAAGCAGAAAATGAAAAACTTCAACTCGAAGCGCTTGACTTACTCGAGGAAAGAAGGAAAGAGTTAGAACTCAGAGTTATGGCGCATCAAAGGAAAATAGCCCGCCTCTTTAACGCTCAAGTTAGGCGAAGGACTTTCCAAGTTGGGGATCCCGTTCTTAAGAAAATCTGATAGGAACTGGGGTACTAGGACCCAATTGGGAAGGGCCATATGTGATAAGCCAGAGATTCTTGGATGGTACATTTGAACTAAAGACAACAGACGGAATCCAACTCCCAAAAGCATGGAATGCTATACATCTCCATCGCTACTTCTTTTAATGTTTCTGTCGTACTGTTTGCATCGAATGTACCATGCAACATTGTTACAAGCTTTGTGAATATGGAAAAAAGAAGTTGCTTTACCTGCTTAAATCGTATGCTTGCAAATTCCTTGCTAAAATTCGATTTTGATTGCAGGCCCACTGAAAAGAATGACGACACTATCATAGGGTATCTGGTTCTGATAATTGTTACAATATGTCCTAGATGGAAGCTTAAATGTCCACCATTTAATGCTAAAGACATCATTTGTAATAAACTCAAAGATATGAAAGCATAGTTGAGCAAGGATACGACACCAAGGATTGATCTATTAAATGGTTTCAAGCCCTAGCACCAACGAATTGTAGTAACAACCAATAAATGAGCTAGCGTTAATCCCAAGAAACTATAAATCAAAAACCTCCCCGAGGGGTACTCGGTTAATCATCGACGCCATTGATACATGGCCGGACAGCGACACTAACACCGAGTTTCTAAAACCAAACACCTCCCCGAGGGGCACTCGGTCAATCATCGATGCCATTGATACATGGCCGGACAATAACACCAACACTGAGTTTAAAAGACCTCTTCGGGGGCATCCGCTCAGATGTTTGATCTTCCAAATCCAACTATCAATTCTGGGTCTTTCAAACCCAGTTACTGACGGATTATAAAGACCCATATTGGGGCATCCGATCATATGCCGAATCTTCCAAATTCGGTTAATGATGGACCCAAAGACCTTCTTAAAGGTGCCCTACAAATTCTATGAGAAGCTGAGCCATTCGGTTATAATGAATAAAGGGTTTACAAATGTGCCTTTCAAACAAAGGTGTAAAAGAAGGAACTTATATTCGCAGAAAATGCGAAAATCCTGCGATTGCAAGCACGAAAAGTAAATCACAAATACGTGTTTTCCAAGCACAAAGTAATGTGTAGCATTGAACGTGTCAGGTCGTGCCAGCTAATTAATTGTCAAATGTCAAAGCAATTTTAAACCAGAATGATGTGTTTTAGCAAGCAGGGAACGATGAATTTCAAGACCATCAAGTGAAACAAGTTTGTAAAAACACTTCATTCGATTCATTTTGTTATGGACAATCAATGTTTTAAGAAAAACTAACCTAGAATTATGCAACATTTCGATCATTACAAAGCAGGTTGTGATGATCCGAGCTAAAACTGGGCAACCACGCCTCAGTACGACATATCTAGCGATAAAATCTGCTATTCAAAGCCAAAGTGTCATCATGCAAGAATAAAATCATACATTACTGGAAAACAATGACACCGGCCGGCTTCAAGCAGAAGATGACCGATCGGTCAACACCTCCAGTAACCGATCAATCATATACCGATCACCTGAGTAACCACAGACACTGACAAACTGGTATTAGACACAAAGAGTGCAGGTAACGACGAGTAAAGGCTTGTAGAAGGAAACAAGCTGTAAACTAAGTAACCTGGCTAGTTAAGAATTAACTGTCATGACCAACATCCCGTCACTACCGAAATGGACCAACAAACACAATCACAGAAGTTATCACAGTCACATTGTACCAACATAAGCTAACATAAGGAGTTAGAGGCGAGGACCGGAACTCGCTTAATACAGCCGGTCTAAAGATAAAGTTCATAAAACCAAAAGCTTTCAAACGCCAGGAAAAGAGGACTACGTGTTCAGATACTTACGAGGCCTTCCCACCTTCCTCTTCATCGGGGCAGAGCCTGATGGGGAAGCGACAGAAGCCGACCTCTTGCTAGTGGGACCCACCAGCTCAATGTCTCCCTTAGGAAAGGCAGCAAAGATAGCATCCTGGTTTCTCAGAGCTTGGATCAGTTTTGCTTTATCAGCCTCCAAAACCGCAATGTGTTCAAGATTCTCTCGATGAAGTTTCTGAAGATCTCTAGCCAATGAATCCCAATCTTGAAGCTTCTTCGCGGTCTAATCTTTGAGTTGATCCATTCGTCTCTCGAATTGACGAAAAGTATCATCCATGCGTCCAACTAGTCTAGATTTGGCAACAACGATGTCACTGGATGTTATTTGACGATCGGGGTGCGGCACCTCTAAGTTGGAAGATATCCCTTGCAAATTCCATCTAGGAAGTCGTTTGGCGAGCTTAGCATTGCACGTTCCAGGGTCGTGACAAAGCCTGTTCACAATTGATTGGAGTTCCGGATAGGTGGGTCTGACAAGTGAAGGAGAGTTCACTGAAGGCTGACCCGTTGCTTGGCTCTCCAAGTCAAAGAACCTCTTCGACCAAGTCTATTGGGAAGATAGTTCCATCCTACGAAAAGGAGGAAAACACTTAAACATTCTCATCAATTTTCTACTAGATAAAATAAGCAGGTATGAAAAAGAAATTGGACGTTTCCTAGAAGCGGTCGGTCGATAGTGGTTATAACACAAGCCGACCAGCACCTCCAAAAGCTGACCAGCATCTGGGATAAACCGGTCAATACCACTAACTCCTCAAAAAAATGAAACCAACCGATCGGTATTCAATACAGACCGACCGGTTTTCCCATTCTCACAGGAGCTAAATACGGACTGGCCGGTACCCATACCATCCAGCACTAATTTTGGAATCCGCACCTACCGCTAAGCTACTTGCAACTTCAATCATGGGAATTGATAAAATAAGAAACACGTGAATTAAACTGAAGACTAATATGGGTTACAGATAAGTCAAACGGATGCATCTTCAAAAAACAAAATCCATCGGTACTATAGAAGTTACAAAATTGAAAAGTTTCCAAGTCAAGTAAATCATCTGTAACACCCCGAATTTCGGTTAATGCTAAAATTCACTAATTACAGAATAAATAATCTCAGGTGTGAGAATTGGGGGAAACGGACTGCGTCATTGCGTTCGTCTCGGAAAAATACGCGAAATAGAGTCCGAATTTTCGAGAATCGGAGTCCGTATGGCCCGGTTATGGCCCAATGAAGTTTACAGAAAATTCAAAGTTCAAAACAGATTTAAAATTCAGGTTTAAATTTCGAAATTGGGGCCATTGGGCGCAGGAGGGAAAATTCCCTTCTAGCTACCCAAGTCAACAACCCTATCGACTGGGCAGTCGACTTGGCTAGGACCAAGTCGACAGCCCTGTCGACTTGGGTGTCGACAGGGGGATGCTCGGCCAGTTTGGCCTGTTGCACCATTTCAGGGTTTGGGCTGTGTTTTGGGGCTGGTTTCTGAAAGCTTCCGAGATCTGATGGTCCTAATCTAATTTAGGGTTAATCTAATGGCCTAAAACACTTGCCTAATCCTATAAATAAGACCCTAAGCTAGCCCTAAATGATCATAATCCTATACTCTAACTAAACTATGCCAAAATTTTCTATGATCATGGCCTCCACTCAAAGCCCTAGCCTCCATCCTCTTATAAAACTATTTCTATGAAGGCTTTCATGTTCATACAAGCATCTTTGAGTTGTATGAGTGATCATTAGCTTGCATTCATCATCAAGTTGCAAGCTTTATGTTCAAGGCTAGAGTTTTTGGGTGATTTTTGGCAAGGGTTTGCTTATTGGAGTTTAGTGGTGAGTTTCTATAGACTTAACCATCAATTGTTAAATTGATTATGATAGGATATGATAAGATATGGCTATGTTTATGGAATCAATGTGTTTATGCAAGTTTAGTATAGTGTATGTCGTGTGTTTTGCAAGTTTTATGCTATATGCAAGTTTTATGCTATGTTTTATGATGCAAAACACTATGTTGAACATTGATTCATGTGTAACATGTTATGCAAGCTATATGTGAGATTATATGCAAGTTTATATGTAACATGTTATGCAAGTTATGTATTTGGTTTTATGCATGCTAAGTATTTGGTTTTATGCATGCTAAGTATTTGGTTTTATGCATGCTAAGTGTTTGGTTTTATGCAAGTTATGATGCAAGTTCATATACAAGTTATGATGCAAGTTCATATGCAAGTTTGCCTCTATGTATGACATAAGTACATGTGCAAGTTCATCCCTTTTAGACCTATGACATGTATGCAAGTTGACACCTTTATGATAGGTCTATGACATGAACATTTAAGCAAGTTACCATCTTTATGACATATGTGATTCATGCAAGTTTGGGTTGGTTATTTATGCAAGTTGGGTTTATGGTCATATATACAAGTTGACACCTTTTAAACCCATGATAATGCTAATGATATGCTAAGTTGAACCCATTGTGTGTATGATGAATCTTCTCTTTTGAAGTATGTCATGTTAACGTATTTACGTGGGGACGATGGGGTAAAAATTAATGAACACATAAAATTGTGTGAAGTGGGTATGATTAAACATACCGTAAAGTGGATGGACATAATTGGGAATTTACCTATTAAGTTAGGTCTACCCATATTATGGAATTGGGAATTTACCTATTGAGTTAGGTCTACCCATATTCTTAAATATTTGTAATTAATTAGGGATAATTAATACAAATTATGGGGGTGATTAATTAGGTGTAATTAATCTACTAAGACACGAGGTTGGACCCTTTTGTAGCATAAGACTGCCCGGAACCGACCGGCAAATCCAGCGGCTACAAATGATTGGCCCAATGTGAGAGGTCTTAGTCATAAACTAAATACGTGACAAGTGTAAAGACACGAGGTTAGACTCTGTTATGGTGTAAGGCTGCCCGGAACCAACCGGCATATTCAGCTACCATAAAAGACAGTCTAATGTGAGAGGTCTTTACAAAGGTTACGATCTTAATTAATTAAGAAACACTTAACCAAATTAGTAAGTAGAGGGGCATGAGGGGTTAAGTGGGTGCCTTGGGTGGCATGTGGTAACTAGTGGGGCTGCCTTGGGTGGCATAAGGAAACTAGTGGGTTGCCTTGGGTGGCAATAGAAAATACGATTAGAATACTTAACCAAAGTGGAACATGTAATTAAACATGATTAAAGGGTTAAGTAAGTGCCTTGGGTGGCATGTGGGAATTAAGTAAGTGCCTTGGGTGGCATGTGGGAATCAAGTAAGTGCCTTGGGTGGCATGCGGAAATCTAGTGGGTGCCCTAAGTGGCAATTGAAATATAATTAAATGACAAGCTTAAGTAGTAGCTTGTGGGGGCCTTAAGTGGCAATTGAAATATAATTAAATGACAAGCTTAAGTAGTAGCTTGTGGGGGCCTTAAGTGGCAATTGAAATATGATTAGATGACTTAACCAAACCTTAACATGTAAGTGGGCATGATTATAAAGGGGTTAAGTGGGACGCACTAGATAAAATGGCAAGCTTAAGTAGTAGCTTGTGGGGGCCTATTTCAACCAATATCCCAAACGTATCTTTGTGGGCTCGACCCAAGTCAAGGACGGGACACGCATATTGGGCTTGACTATAAGAGGCCAAAACGGGGTAGCGGTGGCAACGCGAGTCCAACGGGTTTCATATGCGTGTGTGGACCCGGGCTGGTAGGTAAGACGTTGTTGCATCGTGTAGGTATAAGCCGTGCACCATTGATTATCAGGTTGCCACTTTGGGGAGTGATACACCCCACTGTGGGGCCAGCACGGGTATCTACGGTAGGGAGCCGATCGCTTGGGGGTAGTGGGTACACCTAGTGGAGATAGGGGCAGACGGCACCTATGTAGTCAGCTAGGGGTACAAGAAACTACTGGGTAAAATTACTAAGTACACTTAGTGGGATCAACCTTTAAGTAGGAATTACCCTTGGGTGGGTAGAACTGGTGTAGTGCAGTGTAGGAATTACCCTTGGGTGGGTAGATCTGGGGTGGTGCAATCTAGTAATTATCCTTGGGTGGATAAATGCGTCTTTTCGGTTATCTTAGTACATCCTGTGTTTAGTTGGCTACTTAGTGTAGTCATTATCCCCAGAGGTACCGTACCTTGTTTATATCATACCCTAATTACTTTAATGATTGTATTGTTAGGGTTATAGGACTCACTCAGACTTATGTCTGACCCCGTTGTTTCTTTATCTTTTTCCCAACCCTCAGGTTTTCAGAGTGGGCCTAGCACTAGTGGGCTTTGATCAGACTGCTTTATCTATCTTTTGGAGCTTGGACCGTGGATGTAAAGCTCAGTTTATCTTTTCTATTATGGCTATTAGGTTATGTAGTGGGATTATGTACTTTTGTTTTTTTATCAGGATGGATATTATGTACTTGACTCTTATTTATGGTTTTGGTGTAACCAAACATGTTTTACTTTCCGCTGAAATGAAATGATGTTTTAAATTCCCAAGTATTACTTATATCTGTCTTGTTGTAATTTTTTTGTTCTATGTTCACTTAAAATACTCCACGGATGTTATGGCATTCCCTTAGAGAGTGACCGTAGCGGGTGTGGGGTGTTACATCATCAAACAACAAACAGGCATGAAACGAGGTAGGAACAAAAATGCTATCCACAATCGTGGTGTCAAAACGATTACACCCAATCATATTTCAGAGCATCTCAACACTAAAGACTTACACTCACTGAATTGTCACTTTTACCAAATCAACTCACACCAAACCAGAACAACAATAGTTCTCAGAAAGAAACGCAAATACCAAAGCATCTCATTTTAAATGAAGAAAAGTAAAGCGAAATTAAAGAGGAACTTGGCGGCATAAAAGTCAATTCGAAACTCGAGAGAGGGTGAAGGATTAGCGAGGAGCCTGAGAGAGGGAGAAAGCTCCACTTTTGATGTTTTGGTTTTGATCGATCAAAATTCATCTGCCATTAATTTTCTTTAGAAGGAAAGTGTAGAACAATGTGGAAATGATCATTCAAAGGGGGTATTAATAGAAGAGCATTGGGAAGCCCAATAGCCAGGGGAGATAAAAAGTCACGTCGATCAAATCACAAATCAAATCCACGAATTCCAAGAGGCGAGCACCGATAGACTAGGAAATCTGCCCGACCGATCGGCCCACCAGGACTCCCTGTTTCAGCTCGCTCTACCCATTCACAAGTGCGTCGATCGGGATTCATCGATTCATAGTAAAGGATTTGATGTCGAGGTCCACAATTTTACAAGAGTAAAGATTGAGGACCTCGAGGGGCAAATGTTATCCACCAAATATTGGGAAATAAACCTGATCGATATAATTAGAGGAATGGACAGGTCGTCCAGGAAAATACAGAATAGCCTGATCCAATGAGATGAAGCCGACCTGTGCAATAATAGCGATACCGGTCGGTTTGTATCCAAACACCCCAGTCAGATAGTGTAATACCCCGTGATTTTAAATATTAAAATTAAAGTATACTTAATTTCAAATGTGAGAATTAAGGGAAACAGGTTACGCCGTTGCGTTCATCTCGAAATACTGCTTGAGATAGAGTCCGAGTTTGTGTGAATCGGACTTCGTATGAAGAAGTTATGGCCTTCAGAAGTTTCAGAATTTGAATAAATTAAAAACAACTCGAATTAGAAAGTTTGAAATTCAAATTTCAAATAGGGAAGTAGGTTGGGCGGGAAAATTCCCGCCCAAGGCCAGGTCGACCACAGGGTCGACCTCCCTATATGTGCCAACCAGGGGGTCGAACTACCCCCCGGCAGATCTGAAAGATGATGCTGTTATGACTCGTTGCTGAGTCATTAAGGCTGAGGTGTTATTCTATCTTGACTGGATGGTCTTGATTGATTCTAGGTTAATCCGACGGCTCTTAATTAATTAAAATTCAATATAAGCAACCTAACTCTCAACCTAAAATCATACTAATTCATACCAAGAGCCGTCATGCCGTCAATGGGGAACCTAGAGTAGCCGCCGTCTCTTTCAACTCAAAAACAAGATAGAAGCAAGAATCAAAATCTTAATCTAAATTAGAATAGCGATTAGTCTACATCAAAGGCGAGCAATTCAGTTTCAGAATACAGATCACAGAAAAACAAGACCGTTCTTTTGTTTGTGAGTATAATATCTTTCACAAAATAATTAATTAATTTAATTGTTATAAGTAATAATTGGATTATGAGAATATGACTTTAAATCATGTGATGTTATCGTTGATAGTTGTGTTATTGTGGGACTATTCAATTGTACATGTTTTACTTGATTCATCTTATGCATGTTTGGGAATCTTATGCAAGTTTGGGATGTTTAAACATATGTATATGAATCATATGCAAGTTTGGGATGTTAAATCATTTGCTAGTTTATGAATTTTATGCAAGTTTGGGATGTTAAATCATATGCTAATTTATGAATTTTATGCAAGTTTGGGATGTTAAAACATATATGAATCTTATGCAAGTCTGTAGGTGGATTATACACAAGTTCATATGTGAATCATGTAGATACATATGCTAGCTTATATGCAAACATGTGACATTAATTTACATGTTTAGATTCATATGCAAGTTCACACCTTTATGTTTAGATCCATATGCAAGTTCACATCTTTATGTTTAGATCCATATGCAAAGTTCACATTTTTATGTTTAGATCTATATTTAGATCCATGACGGTACATAGTTATGCAAATTTATGACCATTGCCTATGCTAGTTTTGTATGTGAATCATATGCTAGTTTGTTCATATGCAAGTTATAGGAAAACCATACCCATATATGCAAGTTATTGGCTATGTAAACTTATGTCCTGATTCTTAGATCTATTTTATGAGTTATGCAAGTTGTGATGTTGTTTTTCTTTTTATAAGTTAGACTATTTGCGAGTCTAACATATGTCATATTAAAACATATGAATAGCGTGGGGACAATGGTAAAAATTTTAATATACATAATTGTGAATTGGCATAAAATGGCCTTAAAAGGCATATAATTAATTGGTATAATTTGTATACCTGAAATTATGGACATAATTTAGGTGACAATTATGGACATAAATTAATTTGGAATTTATTGATAAATTTGAATAGGGATATTAATCCAGTTTGGGGTTAAATAATTATGTGTAATAAATGCCTAAGACACGAGGTTGGACTCGTTTGTGGTGTAAGACTGCCCGGACCCGCCCGGCAAATCCAGCAACCACAAACTGTAGTCTAATGTGAGAGGTCAAAGGCACAAATTAAATGCATAACAATTGTAAAGACACGAGGTTAGGCTCATTTGCGGTATAAGACTGCCTGGACCCGCCCGGCAAATCCAGCAACCGCAAACGGTAGTCTAATGTGGGAGGTCTTTATACGGTTACGGTTCTAATGAATTAAGTAACACTTAACTAGATAAACATGTGGTGGGACATGGGGGTTAAGTGGGTGGCCTGGGTGGAATGTGAAATACGATTAGAAGCACTTAACGAAGATGAAAACATGTAAGAAGACATGAATAAGAAGGGGTTAAGTGGGAAATGCTAGTGGGGACCAAGCATAGGTGGAAAGCTTGTGTCAAATATGGGGACCCTTTTCAAACTAGTAACCCATTAAGTATCTTTGTGAGCTCGAGTTAGATCGAGGATGGGACACGCTTACTGGGTTTGATTGTAAGAGGTCAAAACGGGTTAGCAGTGGCAACGCAAGTCCAACGGGGTCATGTCCGTGCGTGGGCCCGAGCTAGTAGGTAAGACGTTGTTGCATCATGTAGATATAAGTTGTGCATCTTTAATGGTATCGAGTTGCCACTTTGGGGAGTGATACACCCCACTGTGGGACCAGCATGGGTATCTACGAGTTAGGGAGCCGATCGCATGGGGGTAGTGGGTACAACTTGCGGAGACAGGGGCAGGCGGCACCTATGAAGGCAACTAGGGGTACACGAACTACCATTATCATTATTAAGTTATGTAGGCTGGATCAACTTTTAGGGTGAATAGTAATGGTGCAGTATAGTAATTATCCTATAGTGATTAGGAACGAGATTAACGCCAGAATATTCCTTTTGTTTGCTTTGTCATGCCCACTTCTTTCACAGTCATACCTTGTTTTACCAGTTTATGCCTTATCCTAATTACTTTAATAATTATATTATTAAAGTTATTATATTCGCCAGACTTTATGTCTGACCCCCTTGTTTTCGCCTCTTTTCTTCCTCCCCCCAGCCAGATTTTCAGGGTGGGACTAGTACTAGTGGAGCTTGATCTTGGATCTCTTTCTCTCTCTTTTGGAAGTGCTTGGATTGCTGAAAGTAAAGTTTAGCTCATCTCTTTTATGGCTTCTTGGGTTTGGGGTTATGCTTTTTACTTTATGTACTCATAAAACAATTTGTCAAGATGGATATTAAGTGTACTTGGTTTTACTGTTGGTTTATGAA
Organism: Allium sativum; assembly: GCA_030737875.1. Taxonomy (NCBI): domain Eukaryota; kingdom Viridiplantae; phylum Streptophyta; class Magnoliopsida; order Asparagales; family Amaryllidaceae; genus Allium; species Allium sativum. The sequence continues at coordinate 171,233,532 of CM060923.1, forward strand.
GTTGTTGTAATCAAACTATTTCTCCGCTGCAATAAAAGTTGTTTTAAAAGTTTCAAGTACCAATATATGTATCTGTCTTGTTATATTCTGTTCTATACACTAATAATGCTCCATGAAAGTTAATGCATTCCCTTTGAGAGTGACATTAATGGATGTGGGGTGTTACACGTGGTATCAGAGCTGAAGGTTACCAGAACAGATATGAATTTTGAAAAATTGTTTTTCAAAAGCATTTTATAAAGAAATACTTTCAAAAATATGTTTTAAGGAGAGTATTTTCAAGAGAAAAAATTGTTTTAAAAAACATAACCCCCAAGAGCCATATATCTTTCCTTCGATTCTCCATTTTGAATCTCTTCCTTTTTCTTTTTCAGCATGTTTGGGGAACCTGAGATACCCGAGGGCATACCGATACCAAGTTGGTTTTGAAGGTATCTGGAGGCTAGGTCCAATGCCGCAGGCCCAGCAAATGTTCCTCTTCCCCCAGCTGCAGTCGCTCCTCCTCCTCCCCCGCCTCGCCTTGATACTTTTTCGAAGATATGCAAAGATTTTTTGGTAATGGGCGGGAAACCTTTTCACGAATCAGAGACATTTGTTGAAGCTCGTAATTGGCTGAAGGAGGTGGAAGATCTATTTGGTATTTTCGAGGTAGAAGATGGGAGGAAGGTCCAATTGGCTGCTTGGTTAATGAAGGACGAAGCCACGTTTTGGTGGAAGGTCACGAATGGGGAGCGTCCAATGGAGACATGGATGGATTTCAGACGTAGGTTCAAGATGAAATTTCCTACACGAGCAGAAGAGAATTTATATATGGAGAGGTTCTTAGCATTGAAGCAAGGAAATTTGTCAGTAAAGGAGTATGTCAACAAGTTCAACCAGTTGGCGAGATTTGGCTTAAACTTGGTGAATACACCTGAGATGAAGGCTCTGAGGTTCGTTAAAGGTTTGAATGAGCCGCAACATGGGTTGACTATGACCCACATTCCGATGGGGGCTACCTTTGAGAGATTGGTTGACATGGCGCTTATGCATGAAGAGGAGAAAGGTGCTAATGCTAATAAGGCACCGGAGAAGAAAGGGGATCAAAAGAAATCACAACAGCAAAACAAGAAAGGTAGGAAGGATAACAATAGCAAAGGAAAGGAAATGTGCTTTAATTGTGGGAACCAGGCCATCTAAGAAAGGACTGTAGGAAAAAGAATAAGACTGGCTGCTTCCACTGTGGAGAGGCAGGACAACTAATTAAAGACTGTCCGAGGAAACATGGGCAAGGGAAAAGGACAGGGCCCACTTCTGGAGGGCAGGTTCATGCTCTCATGGCACCGGGACAGGAGAGAGGTAGAAATATTTCCGTTGAAAGTTTAGTTTTTCTGTTTGATCATCCTGTTCGTACTTTGTTTGACTCTGGCACTTCACACTCGTTTGTATCTGCCTCGTTAGTTGAAACACTGCACCTATATACTAGTCTAGTTACGGATCCCATAGTAGTCTCAAATCCTATTGGTGGTTCGGCTCATCTTTCAATGATTTTTCGGGATTTGAGAATGTCTATCTTGGGCATTGGGTTTGAAAGCAACGCCTTCGTTCTTGGCTTTATGGGCTACGACTTGATTCTAGGCATGGATTGGCTAGCTAGATATGGTGCCGTCTAGATTGTGAAAGAAGGGTAGTTAGATTGTTGACTCGTTGTGGAAAGACCCCCGATATTTCTTGTGACCCTAGAGGTCTGGTTATTCTTAGCTACCTAGAATCCCTTGACGCATCCAATGATGATTTGGAATCTGTTCGTGTGGTCCATGAATATAGTGATGTCTTCGATGAGGTTCGAGGTTTATCCCCGAGGCGCGAGATAGACTTTCGAATAAACCTAGTAGACAATGCAAAACCAGTTGTATTACCAGTGCGCCACATAGCTCCGAGAGAGAGAAGATAACTCAGTAAGCAAGTGAAAGAGTTGCTTGAGAAGGGGTTCATAAGAAGAAGTATTTCGGAGTGGGGTGCTCCAGTCGTTTTTGCTACGAAAGCTGATGGTTCACTTAGATTATGCATGGACTATAGAGAGCTGAATAAGCTAATAAAGAAGAAAAGACACCCATTGCCGAGGATAGATGATTTGTTCAATCAGTTGGTGGGTGCTCGGTTTTCTCGCAACTGGATTTGGCTACAGGGTTTCATCAACTAAGGGTGGCTGAAGATAGCATAGATAAGACTGCATTTAGAACTCCTGACGGTTTCTTCGAGTTGCTCGTCATGCCTTTTGGTTTGACGAATGCACCCGCATACTTTGTTGACTTAATGAGTAGGGTGTTTAGGGAGTTTCTAAACAAGTTTGTGGTAGTGTTTGTGGACGATATCCTGGTTTTCTCTAAAAATGAAGAAGAGCATGCCCTACATCTTAGGGAAGTCTTAGAGACCCTACGAGCGCATCAACTTAAAGCTAAGTTCTCCAAGTGCCATTTTTGGAGAAAAGAAGTGAGGTTCTTAGGACACGTGGTCTCTAAGAAAGGGATAGCTGTGGATCCCGCAAAGGTGGTGGCAATCCAAGATTGGAAAATTCCTAAGAAGGCAACAGAAGTAAGAAGCTTTTTAGGGCTGGATGGTTATTATAGGATGTTCATTAAGGACTTCGCAAAGATATCAGCCCCACTCACTCGGTTAACGAAGAAGAATTTGACTTTTGCTTGGGACGTCAACTGTGACGATGCTTTCCAACGTCTGAAGAGGGCTTTGACGACAGCTCCAGTTTTAGTTTTGCCAGACGGGAGTAAGCCATTCACAGTATATACCGATGCTTGAGGGACAGGGCTTGGCGCAATTTTAATGCAAGAGGGGAGGATGATATGCTATGTAGGAAGGAAGTTGAAAGCCCACGAGAAAAATTACCCTACCCACAACTTAGAGTTGGCTGCCATAGTTTTTGCGCTTAAGTCATGGCGTCATTATTTGAGTTGTATACAGACCATAAGTCGCTAAAGTACTTATTCTCGCAGAAGGACCTAAATTTGAGGCAACAAAGATGGATGGAGTTTTTGGCATCCTACGATTTTGAGATCGCATATACCCCTGGCAAGGGTAACGTTGTAGCTGACGCCTTAAGTAGAAAGAAGTTGACTTTAAGTCCTTTGTTCGTAGAGCGGCAGAGTTTGGAGTATATATATACCTTTGACTCCAAACCCTTTGTCGTTTATGTACCCGGATTATTGGCATCGTTAGAAGTGCAACCTACACTTTTGGGTCGAGTTGGAGAGGCACAGCGAGATGACCCACAATTGGTTGAGATAGTAGGCAAGCTTCTAGGAGGGGAGTCTTCGAGACATCTTAATAGATATGCTATAGATGAGAGAGGCTGGCTGCGTAGAGATGGGAGACTTTACGTACCACAAGACGAGAGTTTGAAGAAGGCAATTCTTGAAGACATAAATCGCTCTAAGATGACCATACATCCCGGTAGTGACCAGATGTATAGCGATATGAAGCGAGTTTTCTTTTAGGCCGGATTGAAGAAGGACGTGGCTGAGTTTGTTTCTAGATCCTTAGTGTGCCAGCAAGTCAAGGCGGAGCCAAAGAAGCCCGGAGGTTTGCTCCACCCTTTAGAGATTCCGCTATGGAAATGGGAAAGTGTTTCCATGGATTTTGTAGATGGGTTACCAAGATCAAGGAAGGGTAATACGGGGATTTGGGAATTGTAGACAGACTTACCAGAAGTGCCCATTTTATTCCCGTTAAAAGTAGAAGGACCGTCGCATGGTTAGCATCTGTTTACCTTCGAGAGATAGTTCGTCTGCATGGCATACCCTCTAGCATTGTGAGCGATAGAGATCCCATTTTCACAAGCGAATTTTGGAAAAGCTTACAAGAGGCAGTTGGAACACAATTATGCTTAAGTACCGCTTATCACCCTCAGACGGACGGCTAGACCGAGAGAGTAAATCGGATTCTAGAAGACCTTCTGAGGCTATGCATTTTAGATTTTGGAGGAACATGGGAGGAACATCTTCCATTAGTGGATTTCGCCTATAATAACAACTTTCAGGCTAGCATTGGCATGGCACCTTTTGAGGCTCTTTATGGACGACCACGCCGATCACCTACTTGTTGGTGGGAATCCACGGATAAGGTTTTGCTTGGATCCAACATGATTAGGGAGACTTTGGAGAAGACAGACCTGATTCGACGGTGAATGAAGACGGCGCAGGACCGACAGAAGTCATATGCTGATAAGAGACGAACCGATCTTGAGTTCGAGGTTGGGAACATGGTTTTTATTAAGGTGTCGCCATTGAGAAATGTAGTCCATTTTGGATCAGTAGGGAAGTTGGCACCAAGGTTCGTAGGACCCTTTCCAATTACATAGAGGATTGGGCAGATGGCGTATAGAGTAAAGTTACCAGAGAAGCTCAGTGGTGTTCATGACGTGTTTCACGTTTCGCATTTGCGTAAGTGTTTACATGATACGGTGGAAGTGGTGGAGCTGAGCACGCTCGAAGAAGTGGAAGTAGAGCGCAATGCCATAGTTAGACGAGCTCCTACACGTATTCTCGGATCGAAGGTCAAAAAGCTACGCAACAAAGAGGTCAAGTTAGTCAAAGTGCAATGAGGAGATGATCAAAGAGACGCGACTTGGGAGACGGAAGACAAGATGCATACGCTATACCCTTTCCTTTTTGAGGGTATGTTTTATTTCCTCCTTTTTCTACCGCTTTGTTGATACTTGCCCTATCATTTAGTATTATCTTTGCGATGACATCTTTGATCTTTAGTTAGGAAGAACCCTATGGTTGCAATTGAGACATGTTATGTTTGATGGATGCAAGTGGTTGCTAGTGGTTGCTAGTGGATGCATGTACACACACATTAGGCACTAGATCGGCTCAATCACGTTTATGTTGCATATAAATGTGTGTGCATATCTGAATTAATGGATGTATAATGGTTGTGTTATCATATGGATGCTACATTTTGATGAATGGTTGTGCACATATGTAGAAATAATATGTATCGATAGGATTCTTTCGCATACATAATGGATGCATGGTACTATCATGATTTGCATTAAGGAGGTCAACTGAATCTGTAGACTGCCTGATTTTACATTAGACAAGGAACATATACACACACTTTTTGCATAGGTTCATATGGCATTAGAAATCTTGTAAGGACAATGGATGCCTGTGTTTGATGGATGAGTAGATGGATGATTGGATGTTAGGATATACATTCTCCTTAACTTGGAGATTTCGGGGGCGAAATCCTTTAAGGAGGGGAGAATGTAACACCCCATGATTTTAAATATTAAAATTAAAGAATACTTAATTTCAAATTTGAGAATTAAAGGAAACGGGTTATGCCATTGCGTTCGTCTCGGAATTCTGCTTGAGATAGAGTCCGAGTTTGTGTGAATCGGACTTCGTATGGAGAAGTTATGGCCTTCAGAAGTTTCAGAATTTGAATAAATTAAAAATAGCTCAAATCAGAAAGTTTGAAATTAAAATTTCAAACAGGGAAGCAGGCTGGGCGGCAAAATTCACGCCCAAGGCCAGGTCGACCAGGGGGTCGACCTCCCTATACAGGTCGACCAGGGGGTCGACCTACCCCCCTGGGCAGATCTGAAAGATGACGCTGTTATGATTCGTTGCTGAGTCATTAGGGCTGAGGTGTTATTATATCTTGACTGGATGGTCTTGATTGATTCTAGGTTAATCTGACGGCTCTTAATTAATTAAAATTCTATATAAGCAACCTAACTCTCAACTTAAAATCACACTAATTCATACCAAGAGTCGCCATGCCGTCAATGGGGAACCTAGAGTAGCCGCCTTCTCTTTCAACTCAAAAAAAAGATAGAAGCAAGAATCAAAATCTAAATCTAAATTAGAATAGCAATTAGTCTACATCAAAGGCGAGCAATTCAGTTTCAGAATACAGATCCCAGAAAAACAAGACCGTTCTTTTGTTTGTGAGTATAATATCTTTCACAAAATAATTAATTTATTTAATTGTGATAAGTTATAATTGGATTATGAGAATATGACTTTGAAGCATGTGATGTTATTGTTGACAGTTGTGTTATTGTGGATCTATTCAATTGTACATGTTTTACTTGATTCATCTTATGCAAGTTTGGGAATCTTATGCAAATTTGGGATGTTAAAACATATGTATATGAATCATATGCAAGTTTGGGATGTTAAATCATATGCTAGTTTATGAATTTTATGCAAGTTTGGTGTAACGACCCGCATTCTACGCATCGAAGGATCGTATAATATTTATTTCTTTCACGTACGAAGTCGTATGGTCATGTAACTTTAGGGGACGACTCTTGAGGTCATTTCCCATGTTCATGATTTTTGCCGATTTTTAAATGACCGATTTGCCCCTATCTAATCTTGTTTCTGCCATAACTTTTGATTGGTAAGGAGTTTTGACCTGAAACCACTTCCATTAGATCCGGATGATGGTTTATCTTTCCGTAGAGTGGTCACATGTGAAAAACGGACTTACCGTTTGGGAGATATGGCTGAAACAAGGTTTAGAAGGTGAAAAACAGCTTAACCGGGCCTAATTAGGGTGATTAGCAAGAGGCCCCATAACCCATTTCGGGATTAGGGTTATGGGGAGGCTGAGAACGGTAGGAGAACGAATTTCATAAACTAGCATATGATTTCATCTCAAATCACTCCTAATCGCCTTCTAATTGAGGATTAAGCTAATCAACATCAAACCAAGCCAAGATAGGATCAAATCAGAATTGGGGCTGCTGCTAAGCATTGGGATTCGACCCAAAACAGAGGATATTTCAGATCTATAGTTTAATTTGTGGCAAAGGTGAGTGATTTGCATTGCTTTTCACTAATTATGGCTAATTAGGGTAATTAGCGAAGATTAGCAAAATTATAACTCAAAAAAATCTAGAAATTTTTTTAAAATTCCAGAATATTATTTTATGCCTCTGATATGAATTTGGGTTAATTTGGACTAATTTTTCTAATCCCGGAATTTAGGGGATTAAGGGGTGATTAGTGATAATTAGCGAAATTTTGCATCATAAAAATCTGAAAAATTTTGTAAAATTCTAAAATATTATTTTAGGGCTCTTATAGAAATTTGGGTTGATTTGGTTAAGTTTTACTAATCTAATCATTAGTTGTTGTTAAACATGCTTAAGGGGAAAATAAGGGTTTTTGGGTATGTTTGATCCATTTTAACATATCAAATCGTCGTTTTGCTGTTTGTGGATGTTTATACATGTTGCTATGGCTATATAGTATGCTTTGTGATTGTTTAGAACAGTTAGAATGGTCGAAAACGCCGTCGTGTGGCGTAAAACAGTCGCTGGAAAGTTGCAGGAAAATATGTAGGAAACCGGATCGGATCGCCCCCTAGAAACGAACCGCTCGTGATGTATTTTGGCCGATCCGAGACTTGATGGACCAGAAGCCTCGACCCGATCGGATGGAGGGATCACGACCCGACCCGCCTGCATGAAACTCACGAGCACCAACCACGAACCGCCTGAAGAAGCTAGTCACGATCCGATGCTCTGGAGCTAGCACCACGATCCGAACCGATCCGAGTGAAGAAGCTCGATCCCGAACCGGAGCATCCACGAACTGAGAAGCTAAACTGATCCGATGTTCTAGAGGCGTCATCGCGAGCCACGACCCGACTTGAGGAGGAACTAGCGACCCGATCCGAACAAGGTGGATGATCATGGACTGAATGAGGAGAGGAGGATTGATCCAAACGGAAGCTGATTTCTGAACCGATCTGGAGATGCTGACCAAAACCCGAGATGCAAAGGTAGTCCAAGTAGGAAGTTTGTACTCAGGATTCAATTGGGAACCAACGAGTTAACTTCACGATTGGACTATGCTGCGGGACGTGTGAAAAGGGGTTGTCGGTTCATAACTTTGGTTCACCATTGAGAGACGGACAGTGGGCTTGTAGTGATAGTTGTACGGGGTTGGACTCCGTCAGGGCCCAAAGGATTAGGTGACCAAATAGTGGATATCGTATGCTTTACGCGCTGAGTGAGAGATGTGAGGATGGTTGCTATGCTTGATTGTATGCCATCACTATGTCAAGCACACCCCCACCTTCGTATCTTTATACCTTATGTTTAGTGGCACCTTAGAGTATTGAGCGGTATGTTGTGCTAACTCTTTGGTTGCAGGTCCAGTTTCAGGTATGATTGGATTATACTTGTTATTGTTCTGTTTTGTTGCTTATCGCTCATACCAGACTTTTGTCTGACCCAGAGTTTTATGTCTCTTCTTATTACTCTAGGTGCTCCTAAACGAGAAGACTAGAGACATGTTAGGTGGTATGTACGAGTAGCTGTACCAGAGACGAGCAGGAGGCTCCCACGTATGGTATATAGATATTCTCCTTGTGTTGTTGAAGGTCACTGCTTGGGCATTAGTAGTGTACCTCCTTCTTTTACTTTCTTTTTCTTTAGAGATAGTTTTAAAGTTGTAATAATGATGTTGGATCATAAGCTGTATTTAGGATTTCCGCTGCTATGATGATGATGGTTTTAGTTTTCAGTTTATGTACTGTCTCGCCTGTTTTATGTCAAGTATGTTACTATTATATTTTATTCCATGCGCTGTGAGACATTCTACAGGTTTCTTTGTTAGTTATTTCATCTTCATTCCCTTCTTTGACGACCGTCCCGTGCTAACGGACATGTGTACAGCGCTCTTTCGGAGGAAATGTCGGTTAATGCGGGGCGGGCCGTCACACTTGGTATTAGAGCTCTAGGTTGCGTAGTTAACCTAGGGAAGTCATCAGGGAGAGAAAGTATACATATATGAGAGTTCGTATTTGTGATTATTTTAGTTTTCAAAAGCTATATATATATAGTATTAGCAGATGTAAGGATGAAGTCGTACTACACTGGCACCACATTGAGATGGTTAATCGTTTTCTCTTTACAGATTTAACGATGAGCCGAAATACGAGGAGTACGGGTTCAGGAGCAAACAATAGGGATGTTCCTGATATGAGGACGATGTTTACTACCTTCATGCGAGAGATGATTAGGGATGCTCGGGGAGCAGTTCCTAATGCTGTTAACGGTGGAGGTACAGGCGCCTAGGGCCGATTTCGCCAAGCTAAACAAGGATTATACTAGTCTTGGTGGGAAGCCGTCCCACGGAACGGAGTCGACTACAGAAGTTCAAGATTGGCTAGATAGTTGCGAGCGCATCATCGAAGATCTGGGAATCGAGGACGCAATGAAGAGGAAGCTAGCATCGCGTCAACTGCAAGGACGGGCTATGAATTGGTGTAATGCTATTAAGGCAGCTACCCCAGAGGATCAAGTTACTTGGAATCTGTTTAAGACTCGCTTTTGTGATAAGTTTATTCTAGCTGCTCATAAATCAGAATTGTTCAGGATGTTCTTGGAGCTTAAGCAGAATGGTAGTGCAGTCTCGGAGTATATCGCTGAATTCGATACTTTATCGAAATATGGATTGTCCCTCATCGATACAGTCGAGAAGAAGAACGAGAAGTTCATAACTGGCTTGGATGGGTACTTGGGGGAAAGACTTAAAAACCATATCGATGAGACTTTCGAGTCTATTGTAGGAAAGGCATTAAGGTCAGAGAGCCTTTTCCCTAAGTCAAAGACCGAAGTTGCTATTGCATCTACAGAGGAACCAAAGCCGCAAGCAGGCGGTGAAGGCAAGAATAATTCTCAGAACAAGAGGAAGCAGAACCCGACCAAGGATGGTCAGAATAAGAAGAATAAGAATGGTGGCGAGTGCTTTAGTTGTGGCAAGAAGGGCCACTATGCCAGAGATTATCGAGAAAAGCCTGGGGAAAGGAAGTGCTTTAACTGCGACCAGGCGGGACACCACAAGGATGATTGTCCACAACCTCCTAGGGAGAAGCAGATTGTGAAAGCGTATGCTATCAACGCTGTTCCTTCTTCGTCGAATGCTCCAACTGCGGCTCAGAAGGGAAAAGGCGTCATTATCAAAGGTATGCTTTCTATTTAAGATGTTTCTGTTCGAGTATTGTTTGACAAACCCGAGATAGTCGATAGACCTTTAGTAGTGACGAACCCGGTTGGTGGTTCGACTAGCCTTAGTATGATTTGCCGTAACATGGTCTTATCGAGTCATGGATGTATGTTTGTTTGTGATTGCTTTGTTTTGGGCTTTACTGGGTTTAGCATTATTTTGGGGAGTCGATCTACTCTAAAGGAATAGGGTGGTATTATGTTCCTAACTAATGATGGCGATAGTAACTGGAGTTAAGGAAGCTGAGAGGTTATCTTTATAATAAGTTCTAGTTGTCACTGGGAGGCAAATGAGTGCTCCAGTGCTTAGTTGTTTGGGTAGTTGATCACGTGGATTGTCCTAATTCAGAGGAGATGTTCCTTGGGTGCTTGTCTGATATTGGTTTAGGCCTTTGGGGCTTGTGCTTAGGGAATGTCGAGTTCGACTAGGATGATTTGCGTGAGAGATAAATAGTTGTTGCGATTCTTCATTAGATGATATCTTGGTTTACTCGAGGAGTGATGGGCAGCCGTGACATGATAAGACTGTTCAATATAGACTACCCCGAGTTAGACTCGATAGGGTTATGAGATGGCTCGACTCGGACTCGAGAAAGATGCAAAGTAATGGATTGTTTAGTTACCTTTGCTGATGTTCTCTTTGGATAGTTAAACTTTGAAGAAATAGGATGTGTTCGTTGATCATGGAAGATGCAACGAAGATTAGGATGATTCAAGTTGGACTTGAACTCCTAAAAGAAAATGGGTGTTCGTTGATCTTGGAGATGCAACGAATAGGGAGACGACTCACGTTGGACTAGAGTTTGTCGGTAATGTATACTCAAGACTGGGTCTGAGTTACAGATTGACTCGAGTTAGACTCGAGATGGCTGCAAGAAATTGGATTTGGCTCGAGTTGGACTCGAGAGGGCAGCAATATAATGGATAGACTTGGGTTGGACTCAAGTATTTTAGGCGGACTTAAAGCAGGGGTATCTGGGGACGCCCGTTACCTTGGATCTGTTGGACGTGGTCTAGTTATCCTTGGAGGATAAACGTGCGTTGGACGTACGATAGTCCGTTTGGAGGCTGGGATTCCATTAGTTATTGATGTCGGTTGGACTAGACATACAGGTATCGACGTATTCATGGCTTTAGCATGTGATAGGTAGAACTTGTTTGATGGATGCTATGGTTGCTATGTTTGTTCCTATTTTTCTTCTATTGGGTAGACTTTCACCTGTGGGGTTCTAGCGATGGGGAACAAAGAGATGGTGGTATATACGGACATTAGGCTACGTATTAGTGCAGTGGGGTAGTCATTACTCCATGAGGCAGAGTGATCGTAGCAAGGCTATGAGCCAGTGCAGTGAAGTTGTCATGACTTCATGGGGCAGAGTGGACATAGCAAAGGATTTAGGTGCGGTAACAGTTGCATTGAGTAGGAGGCATGCCATTCTAGAGGCAATGTTTCTAGAATGGAAGCAACTTGAGTACATCGCTAGGTATGATTTCAAACCAAAGTGCGAATTGGATTCAGAAACGCTAGTAAGCTTGACGATTAGATCGATTTTGATTGAGTGGATTGGTTCCAGTTAGAAGGACGATCCTAACCTATTGGAAATCATCTCTAGGGTAGAGATGGGTATCGATGGAAAGAGAATGATCAAGCAAGGACTTGATCGAGAAGGATGGCTTCACAAGAATGAAAGGCTGGTTGTACCCAACGAAAAAGGATTGAGTGATGGAGAGAGACATTGGGAAGTCATCTCCAAGTGCATGGATTGTCAGTTAGTTAAAGGTGAGCAAAGGAAGCCTAGTGGTTTGTCACAACCGTTGGAAACAAGTCTCAATGGATTTCATTGATGGTTTACCAAGGATTAGATCAGGTTGTGGTGGTATTTGGGTGAATCGTGTATTAGAGGATCTTTTGAGGATTTGTATATTGGATCTTGGAGGGTCATAGGATGACCATTTGCATTTGGTTGAGTTTGCATATAACAATAGTTATTAGTCCAGTATTGGTATGGTTTCATTTGAAGCTTTGTACGGAAGACCGTGCAACTCACCATCATGTTGGTTGGAGACTGGTGAGAAGTTTACGCTTGGACCAGGTATGATAAGAGAAACTTCGGATAAGATCAAGATTATCCAACAACGAATGAAGGTCGCTCAAGATGTGTTGGTCCATTTCCAGTTCTCGAACAAATTGGAAATTTGGCATATAAAGTTGAGTTACCAGACAAGATAGCGGGAGTTCACAACGTATTTCATGCTTCCCAGTTAAGAAAGTTTATGCACGACCCTAGTGTGGCTATTTCACCAGATCAGTTGGATGATATCGAGGTTGAACCTGAGGCGGTTGGGAACCGCAAGCCTATGCGTATTGTTGGGAACGATACGAAGCAACTTCGAATAAGGGTGGTGAAACTAGTCAAAGTTTAGTGGGGTGGTGATGAGGAAGACTGTACTTGGGAAACAGAGGAGAACATAAGGAAGAAGTATTCAGAACTCTTTGCCTGGTAAGGTTTTGTGTATCGGTATAGTACTCCCTTGTTAGTAAATCGCGTGCTAGGATAGGCTTGTTGTGTTGTTTTGTATGTTTTATTGTTTGTAAATGTTTGGTAGGCATGCGGGATCCTTTGGTATGATTTAGGTTAAGGAATTTCGGGGATGAAATTTCTTAAGGGGGAGAGAATGTAACAACCCGCATTTTACGCATCGAAGCATCGTAGAATATTTATTTCTTTCACGTACGAAGTCGTATGGTCATGTAACTTTGGGGGACGACTACTAAGGTCATTTCCCATGTTCATGATTTTTGCTGATTTTTAAATGACCGTTTTGCCCCTAGCTGATCTTGTTTCGGCCATAACTTTTGATTGGTAAGGAGTTTTTACCTGAAACCGCTTCCATTAGATCCGGATGATGGTTTATCTTTCCGTAGAGTGGTCACTTGTGAAAAACGGACTACTGTTTGGGAGATATGGCTGAAACAAGGTTTAGAAGGTGAAAAACAGCTTAACCGGACCTAATTAGGGTGATTAGCAAGAGGGCCCATAACCCATTTCGGGATTAGGGTTATGGGGAGGCTGAGAACGGTCGAAAAACGAATTTTGTCTCATTTTTCAGCCGCCTAAAACATTTCTCTAACCCTAGCCAAGGCCTCCACCTTCTAATTTCATCCCAAATCACTCCTAATCGCCTTCTAATTGAGGATTAAGCTAATCAACATCAAACCAAGCCAAGATAGCATCAAATCAGAGTTGGGGCTGCTGCTAAGCATTGGGAGTCGACCCAAAATAGAGGATATTTCAGATCTATAGTTTAATTTGTATCAAAGCTGAGTGATTTGCATTGTTTTTCACTAATTATGGCTAATTAGGGTAATTAGCAAAGATTAGCGAAATTATAACTCAGAAAAATCTAGAAAAATTTGTAAAATTCCAGAATATTATTTTATGCCTCTGATATGAATTTGGATTAATTTGGACTAATTTTGCTAATCCCGGAATTTAGGGGATTAAGGGGTGATTAGTGATGATTAGCGAAATTTTACAGCATAAAAATCTGGAAAAATTTGTAAAATTCTAAAATATTATTTCAGGGCTCTGATAGAAATTTGAGTTGATTTGGTTGAGTTTTACTAATCTTATCATTAGTTGTTGTTAAACATGCTTAAGGGGAAAATAAGGGTTTTTGGGTATGTTTGATCCGTTTTAACATATCAAATCGTCGTTTTGCTGTTTGTGGATGTTTATACATGTTGCTATGGTTGTATAGTATGCTTTGTGATTGTTTAGAAAAGTTAGAATGGTCGAAAACGCAGCCATATGGCGTAAAACAGTCGCTGGAAAGTTGTAGGAAAATATGCAGGAAACCGGATCGGATCGCCCCCTATAAACGAACCGCTCGTGATGTATTTTGGCCGATCCGAGACGTGATGGACCAGAAGCCTCGACCCGATCCGATGGAGGGATCACGACCTGACCCGAACAGCCTGCATGAAACTCACGAGCACCAACCACGAACTGCCTGAAGAAGCAAGTCACGATCCAATGCTCTGGAGCTGGCACCACGATCTGAACCGATCGAGTGAAGAAGCTCGATCCCGAACCGGAGCATCCACGAACTGAGAAGCTGAACTGATCCGATGTTCTAGAGGCGTCATCGCGAGCCACGACCCGACCTGAGGAGGAACTAGCGACCCGATCCGAACAAGGTGGATGACCATGGACTGAATGAGGAGAGGAGGATTGATCCAAACGGAATCTGATTTCTGAACCGATCCGAAGATGATGACCAAAACCCGAGATGCAAAGGTAGTCTAAGTGGAAAGTTTGTACTCAGGATCTAGTTGGGAACCAACGAGTTAACTTCACGATTGGACTTTGCTGCGGGACGTGTGCAAAGGGGTTGTCGGTATTCATAACTTTGGTTCACCACTAAGAGACGGATAGTGGGCTTGTAGTGATAGTTGTACGGGGTTGGACTCCGTCAGGGTCCAAAGGATTAGGTGACCAAATAGTGGATATCGTATGCTTTACGCACTGAGTGAGAGATGTGACGATGATTTCCATGCTTGATTGTTTGCCATCACTATGTCATGCACACCCCCACCCCCGTATCTTTATACCTTATGTTTAGTGGCACCTTAGAGTATTGAGCGGTATGTTGCGATAACTCTTTGGTTGCAGGTCCAGGTTCAGGTATGATTGGATTATACCTGTTATTGTTCTGTTTTGTTGCTTATCGCTCATACCAGACTTTTATCTGACCCAGAGTTTTATGTCTCTTCTTATTACTCTGGGTGCTCCTAAACAAGCAGACTAGAGACAGGTTAGGTGGTATGTACGAGTAGCTGTACCGGAGACGAGCAGGAGGCTCCCACGTATGGTATATAGATATTCTCCCTGTGTTGTTGAAGGTCACTGCTTGGGCATTAGTAGTGTACCTCCTTCTTTTACTTTCTTTTGCTTTAGAGACAGATTTAAAGTTGTAATAATGATGTTGGATCATAAGCTGTATTTTGGATTTCCGCTGCTATGATGATGATGGTTTTAGTTTTCAGCTTATGTACTATCTCGCTTGTTTAATGTCAAGTATGTTACTATTATATTTTATTCCATGCGTTGTGATACATTCTACAGGTTTCTTTGTTAGTTCTTTCATCTTCTTTCCTTTCTTTGACGACCATCCCATGCTAGCGGACATGTGTACAACGCACTTTCGGAGGAAATGTCGGTTAATGCGGGGCGGGCCGTTACACTTGGTATCAGAGCTCTCGGTTGCGTAGTTAACCTAGGGAAGTCATCAGGGAGAGAAAGTATACATATATGAGAGCTCGTATTTGTGATTATTTTGGTTTTCAAAAGCTATATATATAGTATTAGTAGATGTAAGGATGAAGTCGTACTGCACTGGCACCACATTGAGATGGTTAATCGTTTTCTCTTTACAGATTTAACGATGAGCCGAAATACGAGGAGTACGGGTTCAGGAGCAAACAATAGGGATGTTCCTGATATGAGGACGATGTTTACTACCTTCATGCGAGAGATGCTTAGGGATGCTCGGGGAGCAGTTCCTAATGCTGTTAACGGTGGTAGTGCAGTGGTGCAGGCGTCTAGGGCCGATTTCGCCAAGCTAAACAAGGATTATACTAGTCTTGGTGGGAAGCCGTTCCACGGAACGGAGTCGGCTACAGAAGTTCAAGATTGGCTAGATAGTTGCGAGCGCATCGTCGAAGATCTGGGAATCGAGGACGCAATAAAGAGGAAGCTAGCATCGCATCAACTGCAAGGACGGGCTATGAATTGGTGTAATGCTATTAAGGCAGCTACCCCAGAGGATCAAGTTACTTGGAATCTGTTTAAGACTCGCTTTTGTGATAATTTTATTCCAGCTGCTCATAAATCATAATTGTTCAGGAAGTTCTTGGAGCTTAAGCAGAATGGTAGAGCAGTCTCGGAGTATATCGCCGAATTCGATACTTTATCGAAATATGGATTGTCCCTCATCGATACAGTCGAGAAGAAGAACGAGAAGTTCATAACTGGCTTGGATGGGTACTTGGGGGAAAGACTTATAAACCATATCGATGAGACGTTCGAGTCTATTGTAGGAAAGGCATTAAGGTCAGAGAGCCTTTTCCCTAAGTCAAAGACCGAAGTTGCTATTACATCTACAGAGGAACCAAAGCCGCAAGCAGGCGGTGAAGGCAAGAAGAATTCTCAGAACAAGAGGAAGCAGAACCCGACCAAGGATGGTCAGAATAAGAAGAATAGGAATGGTGGCGAGTGCTTTAGTTGTGGCAAGAAGGGCCACTATGCCAGAGATTATCGAGAAAAGCCTGGGGAAAGGAAGTGCTTTAACTGCGGCCAGGCGGGACACCACAAGGATGATTGTCCACAACCTCCTAGGGAGAAGCAGATTGTGAAAGCGTATGCTATCAACGCTGTTCCTTCTTCGTCGAATGCTCCAACTGCGGCTCAAAAGGGAAAAGCGTCGTTATCAAAGGTATGCTTTCTATTTAAGATGTTTTTGTTCGAGTATTGTTTGACAAACCCGAGATAGTCGATAGACCTTTAGTAGTGACGAACCCGGTTGGTGGTTCGACTAGCCTTAGTATGATTTGCCGCAACATGGTCTTATCGAGTCATGGTTGTATGTTTGTTTGTGATTGCTTTGTTTTGGGCTTTACTGGGTTTAGCATTATTTTGGGGAGTCGATCTACTCTAAAGGAATAGGGTGGTATTAGGTTCCTAACTAGTGATGGCGATAGTAACTGGAGTTAAGGAAGCTGAGAGGTTATCTTTGTAATAAGTTCTAGTTGTCACTGGGAGGCAAATGAGTGATCCAGTGCTTAGTTGTTTGGCTAGTTGGTCACGTGGATTGCCCGAATTCAGAGGAGATGTTCCTTGGGTGCTTGTCTGATATTAGTTTAGGCCATTGGGGCTTGTGCTTGGGGAATGTCGAGTTCGACTAGGATGATTTGCGTGAGAGATAAATAGTTGTTGCGATTCTTCATTGGACGATATCTTGGTTTACTCGAGGAGTGATGGGCAGCCGTGACATGATAAGACTGTTCAATGGTATAGACTGCCCCGAGTTAGACTCGATTGGGTTATGAGATGGCTCGACTGGGACTCGAGAAAGATACAAAGTAATGGATTGTTTAGGACACTATGCTGATGTTTTCTTTGGATAGTTAAACGTTGAAGAAATAGGATGTGTTCGTTGATCATGGAAGATGCAACGAAGATTAGGACGATTCAAGTTGGACTTGAACTCGTAAAAGAAAATGGGTGTTCGTTGATCTTGGAGATACAACGAATAGGGAGATGACTCACGTTGGACTAGAGTTTGTCGGTAATGGATACTCAAGACTGGGTCTGAGTTATAGATTGACTCGAGTTAGACTCGAGAAGGCTGCAAGGAATTGGATTCGACTCGAGTTGGACTCGAGAGGGCAGCAAGATAATGGATAGACTTGGGTTGGACTCAAGTATTTTAGGCGGACTTAAAGCAGGGGTATCTGGGGACGCCCGTTACCTTGGATCCGTTGGACGTGATCTAGTTATCCTTGGAGGATAAACGTGCGTTGGACGTACGATAGTCCGTTTGGAGGCTGGGATTCCATTAGTTATTGATGTCGGTTGGACCAGACATACAGGTATCGACGTATTCATAGCTTTAGCATGTGATAGGTAGAACTTGTTTGATCAATGCTCTGGTTGCTATGTTTGTTCCTATTTTTCTTCTATTGGGTAGACTATCACCTATGGGGTTCTAGCGATGGGGAACAAAGAGATGGTGGTATATACGGACATTAGGCTACGTATTAGTGCAGTGGGGTAGTCATTACTCCATGAGGCAGAGTGATCGTAGCAAGGCTATGAGCTAGTGCAGCAATTGTTGTCATGACTTCATGGGGCAGAGTGGACATAGCAAAGGATTTAGGTGCGGTAACAGTTGCATTGAGTAGGAGGCATGCCAGTCTAGAGGCTATGTTTCTAGAATGGAAGCAACTTGAGTACATCGCTGGGTATGATTTCAAATCAAAGTGCGATTTGGATTCAGAAACGCTAGTAAGCTTGACGATTAGATCGATTTTGATTGAGTGGATAGGTTCCAGTTAGAAGGACGATCCTAACCTATTGGAAATCATCTCTAGGTTAGAGATGGGTATCAATGGAAAGAGAATGATCAAGTAAGGACTTGATCGAGAAGGATGGCTTCACAAGAATGAAAGGCTAGTTGTACCCAACGAAAAAGGATTGAGTGATGGAGAGAGAGGTTGGGAAGTCATCTCCAAGTGCATGGATTGTCAGTTAGTTAAAGTTG
Organism: Allium sativum; assembly: GCA_030737875.1. Classification (NCBI taxonomy): domain Eukaryota; kingdom Viridiplantae; phylum Streptophyta; class Magnoliopsida; order Asparagales; family Amaryllidaceae; genus Allium; species Allium sativum. The sequence continues at coordinate 171,251,890 of CM060923.1, forward strand.
AGCAAAGGAAGCCTAGTGGTTTGTCACAACCGTTGGAAACAAGTCTCAATGGATTTCATTGATGGTTTACCAAGGATTAGATCAGGTTGTGGCAGTATTTGGGTGAATCGTGTATTAGAGGATTTTTTGAGGATTTGTATATTGGATCTTGGAGGGTCATAGGATGACCATTTGCATTTGGTTGAGTTTGCATATAACAATAGTTATTAGTCCAGTATTGGTATGGTTTCATTTGAAGCTTTGTACGGAAGACCGTGCAACTCACCATCATGTTGGTTGGAGACCGGTGAGAAGTTTACGCTTGGACCAGGTATGATAAGAGAAACTTCGGATAAGATCAAGATTATCCAACAACGAATGAAGGTCGCTCAAGATGTGTTGGTCCATTTCCAGTTCTCGAACAAATTGGAAATTTGGCATATAAAGTTGAGTTACCAGACAAGATGGCGGGAGTTCACAACATATTTCGTGCTTCCCAGTTAAGAAAGTTTATGCACGACCCTAGTGTGGCTATTTCACCAGATCAGTTGGATGATATCGAGGTTGAACCTGAGGTGGTTGGGAACCGCAAGCCTATGCGTATTGTTGGGAACTATACGAAGCAGCTCCGGATAAGGGTGGTGAAACTAGTCAAAGTTTAGTGGGGTGGTGATGAGGAAGACTGTACTTGGGAAACAGAGGAGAACATAAGGAAGAAGTATTCAGAACTCTTTGCCTGGTAAGGTTTTATGTATCGGTATAGTACTCCCTTGTTAGTAAATCGCATGCTAGGATTGGCTTGTTGTGTTGTTTTGTATGCTTTATTGTTTGTAAATGTTTGGTAGGCATGCGGGATCCTTTGGTATGCTTTAGGTTAAGGAATTTCGGGGACGAAATTTCTTAAGGGGGGAGAATGTAACGACCCGCATTCTACGCATCGAAGGATCGTAGAATATTTATTTATTTCACGTACGAAGTTGTATGGTCATTTAACTTTGGGAGACGACTACTGAGGTCATTTCCCATGTTCATGATTTTTGCCGATTTTTAAATGACCGTTTTGCCCCTAGATGATCTTGTTTCGGCCATAACTTTTGATTGGTAAAGAATTTTGACCTGAAACCACTTCCATTAGATCCGGATGATGGTTTATCTTTCCGTAGAGTGGTCACATGTGAAAAACGGACTCACCGTTTGGGAGATATGGCTGAAACAAGGTTTAGAAGGTGAAAAACAGCTTAACCGGGCCTAATTAGGGTGATTAGCAAGAGGGACCATAACCCATTTCGGGATTAGGGTTATGGGGAGGCTGAGAACGGTAGGAAAACGAATTTTGTCTCATTTTTCAGCCGCCTAAAACATTTCACTTACCCTAGCCATTACTTCCACCTAATTTCATCCCAAATCACTCCTAATCGCCTTCTAATTGAGGATTAAGCTAACCAACATCTAACCAAGCCAAGATAGCATCAAATCAGAGTTGGGGTTGCTGCTAAGCATTGGGAGTCGACCCAAAATAGAGGATATTTCAGATCTATAGTTTAATTTGTATCAAAGGTGAGTGATTTGCATTGCTTTTCACTAATTATGGCTAATTAGGGTAATTAGCGAAGATTAGCGAAATTATAACTTAGAAAAATCTAGAAAAATTTGTAAAATTCCAGAATATTATTTTATGCCTCTGATATGAATTTGGGTTAATTTGAACTAATTTTGCTAATCCCGGAATTCAGGGGATTAAGGGGTGATTAGTGATAATTAGCGAAATTTACATCATAAAAATCTGGAAAAATTTGTAAAATTCTAAAATATTATTTTAGGGCTCTGATAGAAATTTGGGTTGATTTGGTTAAGTTTTACTAATCTTATCATTAGTTGTTGTTAAACATGCTTAAGGGGAAAATAAGGGTATTTGGGTATGTTTGATCCCTTTTAACATATCAAATCGTCGTTTTGCTGTTTTTGGATGTTTATACATGTTGCTATGGTTGTATGGTATGCTTTGTGATTGTTTAGAACAGTTAGAATGGTCGAAAACGCGGTCATATGGCGTAAAACAGTCGCTGGAAAGTTGCAGGAAAATATGCAGGAAACCGGATCGGATCCCCCCTATAAACGAACCGCTCGTGATGTATTTTGGCCGATCCGAGACGTGATGGACCAGAAGCCTCGACCAGATCCGATGGAGGGATCACGACCCGACCCGAACAGCCTGCATGAAACTCACGAGCACCAACCACGAACTGCCTGAAGAAGCAAGTCACGATCCGATGCTCTGGAGCTGGCACCACGATCTGAACCGATCGAGTGAAGAAGCCCGATCCCGAACCGGAGCATCCACGAACTGAGAAGCTGAACTGATCCGATGTTCTAGAGGCGTCATCGCAAGCCACGACCCGACCTGAGGAGGAACTAGCGACCCGATCCGAACAAGATGGATGACCATGGACTGAATGAGGGGAGGAGGATTGATCCAAACAGAAGCTGATTTCTGAACCGATCCGGAGATGATGACCAAAACCCGAGATGCAAAGGTAGTCCAAGTGGGAAGTTTGTACTCAGGATCTAGTTGGGAACCAACGAGTTAACTTCACGATTGGACTTTGCTGCGGGACGTGTGCAAAGGAGTTGTCGGTATTCATAACTTTGTTTCACCACTGAGAGACGGATAGTGGGCTTGTAGTGATAGTTGTACGGGGTTGGACTCCGTCAGGGCCCAAAGGATTAGGTGACCAAATAGTGGATATCGTATGCTTTACGCACTAAGTGAGAGATGTGAGGATGGTTGCTATGCTTGATTGTTTGCCATCACTATGTCATGCACACCCCCACCCCCGTATCTTTATACCTTATGTTTAGTGGCACCTTAGAGTATTGAGCGGTATGTTGTGCTAACTCTTTGGTTGCAGGTCCAGGTTCAGGTATGATTGGATTATACCTGTTATTGTTCTGTTTTATTGCTTATCGCTCATACCAGACTTTTGTCTGACCCAGAGTTTTATGTCTCTTATTATTACTCTGGGTGCTCCTAAACGAGCAGACTAGAGACAGGTTAGGTGGTATGTACGAGTAGCTGTACCAGAGACGAGCAGGAGGCTCCCACGTATGGTATATAGAGATTCTCCCTGTTTTGTTGAAGGTCACTGCTTGGGCATTAGTAGTGTACCTCCTTCTTTTACTTTCTTTTGCTTTAGAGACAGATTTAAAGTTGTAATAATGATGTTGGATCATAAGCTGTATTTTGGATTTCCGCTGCTATGATGATGATGGTTTTAGTTTTCAGCTTATATACTATCTCGCCTGTTTTATGTCAAGCATGTTACTATTATATTTTATTCCACGCGCTGTGAGACATTCTACAGGTTTCTTGTTAGTTCTTTAATCTTCTTTCCTTTCTTTGATGACCATCCCGTGCTAGCGGACATGTGTATAGCGCACTTTAGGAGGAAATGTTGGTTAATGCGGGGCGGGCCGTCACATTTGGGATGTTAAATCATATGCTAATTTATGAATTTTTGCAAGTTTGGGATGTTAAAACATATATGAATCTTATGCAAGTCTATAGGTGGATTATACACAAGTTCATATGTGCATCATGTAGACACATATGCAAGCTTATATGCAAACATGTGACATTAATTTACTTGTTTAGATTCATATGCAAGTTCACACCTTTATGTTTAGATCCATATGCAATTTCACATCTTTATGTTTAGATCCATATGCAAAGTTCACATCTTTATGTTTAGATATATATTTAGATAAATGGCAGTACATAGTTATGCAAATTTATGACCATTGCCTATGCTAGTTTTGTATGTGAATCATATGCTAGGTTGTTCATATGCAAGTTATAGGAAAACCATACCCATATATGCAAGTTATTGGCTATGTAAACTTATGTCCTGATTCTTAGATCTATTTTATGTGTTATGCAAGTTGTGATGTTGTTTTTCTTTTTATAAGTTAGACTATTTGCGAGTCTAACATATGTCATATTAAAATGTACGAATAGCGTGGGGACAATGGGAAAATATTGAATATACATAATTGTGAATTGGCATAAAATGGCCTTAAAAGGCATATAATTAATTGGTATAATTTGTATACCTGAAATTATGGACATAATTTAGGTGACAATTATGGACATAAATTAATTTGGAATTTATTGAAAAATTTGAATAGGGATATTAATCCAGTTTGGGGTTAAATAATTATCTGTAATAAATGCCTAAGACACGAGGTTAGACTCGTTTGTGGTGTAAGTCTGCCCGGACCCGCCCGGCAAATCCAGCAACCACAAACGGTAGTCTAATGTGAGAGGTCAAAGGCACAAATTAAATGCGTAACAATTGTAAAGACACGAGGTTAGGCTCGTTTGAGGTATAAGACTGCCCGGACCCGCCCGGCAAATCCAGCAACCACAAACGGTAGCCTAATGTGGTAGGTCTTTATAAGGTTATGGTTCTAATGAATTAAGTAACACTTAACCAGATAAACATGTGGTGGGACATGGGGGTTAAGTGGGTGGCCTAGGTGGAATGTGAAATACGATTAGAAGCACTTAACCAAGATGAAAACATGTAAGAAGACATGAATAAGAAGGGGTTAAGTGGGAAAAGCTGGTGGGGACCAAGCATAGGTGGAAAGCTTGTGTCAAATATGGGGACCCTTTTCAAACCAGTAACCCATTAAATATCTTTGTGAGCTCGAGTTAGATCGAGGACGGGACACGCTTACTGGGTTTGATTGTAAGAGGTCAAAACGGGTTAGCAGTGGCAACGCAAGTCCAACGGGATCATGTGCATGCATGGGCCCGGGCTGGTAGGTAAGACGTTGTTGCATCGTGTAGATATAAGCCGTGCATCTTTAGTGGTATCGGGTTGCCACTTTGGGGAGTGATACACCCCACTATGGCACCAGCACGGGTATCTACGAGTTAGGGAGCCGATCGCATGGGGGTAGTGGGTACAACTAGTGGAGACAAGGGCAGGAGGCACCTATGAAGGCAACTAGGGGTACACGAAACTACAATTATCATTATTAAGTTCTGTAGGTGGGATCAACTTTTAGGGTGGCTAGTAATGGTGCAGTATAGTAATTATCCTATAGTGATTAGGAACGAGATTAACGCCAGAATATTCCTCTAGTTTGCTTTGTCATGCCCACTTGTTTCATAGTCATACCTTGTTTTACCAGTTTATGCCTTATCCTAATTACTTTAATAATTATATTGTTAAAGTTATTATACTCGCCAGACTTTATGTTTGACCCCCTTGTTTTCGCCTCTTTACTTCCTCCCCCCCCCAGGTTCTCAGGGTGGGACTAGTACTAGTGGAGCTTAATCTTGGATCTCTTTCTCTCCCTTTTGGAAGCGGTTGGATTACTGAAAGTAAAGTTCAGCTCATCTCTTTTATGGCTACATAGGTTTGGGGTTATGCTTTTTTACGTTATGTACTCAGAAAACAATTTGTCAAGATGGATATTAAGTGTACTTCGTTTTACTGTTGGTTTATGAAGTTGTTGTAATCAAACTATTTCTCCGCTGCAATAAAAGTTGTTTTAATTTTTTCAAGTACCAATATATGTATCTGTCTTGTTATATTCTGTTCTATACACTAATAATGCTCCATGAAAGTTAATGCATTCCCTTTGAGAGTGACATTAATGGACATGGGTTGTTACAGATAGTCACAAGTCCAAAGCAAAACAAGCCTCATGTGAAGAGAAAGGAAAACTCGCCTACCGGTTGGCAAGAATTCGTGTGTACCGACCGACCTCATTAAGATAACGTGCTTTATTACAATACTGACCGGCCCAAGGATGAGAAACCGGCCGGCCATAAGCCCATAACATGAATTCCTTGCCAGGTCACCCACACAATGCAGAAAAGGAACCATACCGATCGGTTGGACCCAATCTAGACCGATCGGTACTTCCAACAGCTGTCTACAGGTTGGTTTCCAAACAACTGTTGCCAGGCTAGCCGGTGGCAATTCTGTAAATAAAGGCAGACCGACCGGTGATTCTGAAGATGATATCACTCCATTTCTCCACACCTATAAATAGAGGTCCAACCCCACTCTAATGGGGGACGAATCCTATGACCCCAGAGGGCTGCTAAACTCAATTCTCTACCTTTACTTAGTGGTTTCATCATCTTCTATCACCTAAAAGTGAAGATTCAACTCCGAATCCATTAAAGTCCATATGGAAATCTAGATCCGATCTACCGTTTGCCTTAATCGAAGACTTTCTCCATTTCTTTCTTAATCTAATTCTAAGAGAGTGTAATGATGAATGTGAAAAGGGGATGTATTTGCCTTGTAACTCTATGTGCAATAATGGAATCATTATTCAAAGTGGACGTAGATCGCACTTGATCGAACCACTATAAAACATTCCGTCTCTTTACTTGCTTTTGTTTTTGGATTGGCTCCACATTTCATATTATCAAGCATTTTGTGAAGTACTTTGAGTACACTTGGTGTTTGTGCCATTTTTGACGGAAACACATTCTTCAACCTTTCAGTTTTTAAGAAATTTCAAATTCTTCAAAAATTTGGCACTCACCCTAAATTTTTGAAAAATTTCGCCATAACCTCCTTTGTATGGGGAGACCTTTAAAACCACAATTAGCCTCACAGGGCCCTCACCAATCAAAATGAGAAAGAAAAAGCCAAGCGGCTAGCCAATCGCTCATAAAATCATCAAAACCCAATAAAATGGTAAACATGTACCTATTTGTCGGGCATACAATTTTATTCCTCTTCTTAGCTTCCATGTTATGACTTGTTCACACATATATATGTACATGTATGCAATTCCAAACAATTTCAATCAATTTCCAAATCAGTTCAATATTTGACACAATGTAAGGAACCTGAACTTCCCCTCGAAGGAAAGCCCGGATTGCTTTGAGGACAAGAAGAATCTGAACACAAACAGAAGAACATTTCATTGATTATTACAACAATTTCATCAGAATACAAGAATATACAGAGTATGAATAAATATTATACATTCGACAAATATCAGAGATTTACAAGTTACAATACAGCGGAAAATAATACAAACACAACTGAAAAGAATATACGGATACATAGTTTTCCGGATATCGCTTCAGCTGTAAATCAGGATCCTGTGAATATAAATCTGCAAAACCAAAACTACTAGCTGCCCGTGTGAAAAATAGGGGCACCCAGAGTTTAGGTTAAAACAATAAACTTCAGGTCAGTCATGTGACTGGTTTGAGAACTAAAACAGTTATTAGTCTTTATTTTAAAGTTAGGTAAATCCAGGGACCACGCCGCATAACACAGAATGGGTTTCCTCCTAAGAATACCAGTGCACAAAACAACAGCGCAATGCTAAATAAAGAACAATGAAGCTATTATAAGACTCAGGTCCCATCACACAATGCAACGCAAGCCGGAGGATAGAGTTTTTACCTCATAATAGCCAAAAATGCTTAGTACGTGAAATTTCATATTTTATTATTATTATAAGCGTATAGTGTCAAAACAATTTCAATCATAAGTATCAATCATAGACGGCAGAAGTGCCCCATACCACTATGTCGTCATATATAGGTTTACAATTAAAACCGCAAAATGTTGTATTGGAAGTTGGAGTTCCATCTGTGAACCAAGGCAAGGGATCGTCCTTACCAAATTTGAGACGCTCTAACCCGTGTCTTAGGATCAGAATGCATCGACTCTTAGGAGCCACAGGGCCGGTCCACTCGATGTGGATTAGAATGCTTGAATACTGCGTTTCCCCGCCCTATGGGGCGTAAATGAGCCAAATGACTCCAACGGTCCCGGATCGACCGATATAACTGAGGCGCCTCGCAATCCATCATCCACGTAAGTAAAATGCCAGGGCATGTAAAACGCTGACACTACTCCTAGCTAGAAGGAAACGCATACCTCCCTGGATCCTTCTCCCGTTTCTGGTTCACACCGGGGTGTGAGGCTCGCGAATCAACGCTACACAAAGCTACGTTGTATTAAAGCCGTTCTTTGATCATCAACCACAAGACTTTGCTTTTCAATAGAAGCCCTGATCATTTGCATCTCAGCATGCCACATAGGAATTCACGCTATGCAACCGATGTATATCAATCACACAGAATGAAATCTGAAGTCAGACACACATCCATTTACATGTTCGTTCTGGGTCTGAACGAAACTGAAGCAACCTTATTCCTCGCATATCCATCGATCTCCAAGTACGTCTGGACGATTACCAACTGATTCCCTCCTCTTGGGTGTACAGCCGAATCAAGATCATCAGTAATTATCCAAACGACGTGAAGACCTCTGGTCTTCAACCACCGTCTTCATCGTCGACTTATCATCGATTCAGTCATTCAGAATGGGTATAAACTCGGCCTTTCCGAATAACTCGAGTATATAATAAACAAGTGTTATAAAACACAAGATACGCCTCGTTCCAATCTAGAATATTCCTTTATTCGAATATTCTTATATTTTGGGAAAGGTTCCCAGTAATTTTATCAAAGATAAATTCTTTAAATTTATTCTTTAATCACCTTTTGAATATCAATTCAAACCAAATTATGGTTTATCCAAATTAGTCGGGATTAGCGAACCTTACCAAAGCAGTCATTTGTTAAATTTCCCAACCCCAACCTATTCATCCCATGAAGTAAAACTGGTAATACTTCATATTTAACACCACGGTGTTATCGGTAAATTCAATTACCATTTCACGTACAAATCTAATTAAAGATTTAATTATCGCTTGGAGCAAAACTGGTGATACTCCATTCTCGATCATTTCTTGAATTTGATAATTTTAGTTATCAAATTCACCTTTCACTCTATTTAAAGATTCATTAAAACTCTAGTTCAGTTTTAATTTCTAAAAATCATTACTTAATGATTTTTCAAAATTAAGAAATAAATCTTATCTTTAACGGGGTTAAAGAACTAATGTCATTTAAAACACAATTCACGACAAACCCAAAATCTCATTCCATTAACAATGGAATCTTCACGGAAAATAGATCAATATATATAATCGATATGAACTTCCATATACGACTAATAATATAAATGGAATAACGGCAAAGCCTTTTTAATTCCATATATATTAGCAGCCTTCCTCCACAGAAATTCACTTCGATTATTACCAAATCGAATTCCATTCAATTCCAATTTATTTTATTAAATTGGAAATCTTTACTTTGGAAAATCTCCTTTAAATCTTAACAAAAGATTTATAAATTCCAAATCCCATTTCACTGTAAATCGGGTAAAGAACGAATGTCTTTAAAACACAGTTCACAACAAACCCCATTCACATTCCATTAATTATCGGGTTAAAGAACAAGTGTTATTTAAAACAATTCACGATAAACCCAAAAATCAATTCCAATTCAATTCCAATTAAATATTTAATTGGTATACTTTATTAAATCTAAATAAAAAGATTTAATCTTTTTCTCAATTGGATTTAAGAACAGTGTTAATGAAGACACCATTCACGACAAACCCAAATCCCATTTGATATTAAATACAAGGCTCTGAATAGAAAATATATTGGCTTATATTTAATATCAAATTCTACGACCAACAAATATCGTATTGGAAATAACGATATAAATATATTTTTCAAATTTCCATAACAATATCTGTATAATTACGAAATCCAACATCGAAATATTCCAAAGACAATTTCGATTCAAATCCATTTCCAATCTATATATTGGAAATTCTGGTTATTTCTAAAACCATTTCAAATCCAATTTATTTATTTTAAAAATAAATGGATTATAATTCTAGTTCAAAACTAGTTCATTTCGATAAAAATCTATTTTTATCTTTTAAAATATGGAATTTTTCATCCTAGTTCTTTCCAAATCATTTCTTATGATTTTACACTAATTATTGATATTTTTAATAATTTTATCAAGGCCCTTACAGTCGATTTCCATAAACGGCCATCGAACTGCACTTACAGCGACCTTTTCCAAATTTGATTTGGACATAATTCCAAATCCAACCATTAGATTTCAAATCTCTCATATTCGTTAGAAAGCTCTTTTCGACGAACCTAACGGTTCCGGTTTCAGGAGAATCCGATGGTCGGATCTCCCGTAATATCCGTTCGAAGTCAATGGTCGAAATTCGCGAACTGTTGCGGCGCCGTGCGTTCTATTCAGGCCATTATATTATATATATATAATATATATTTCGTCGATTTCCATTTAAAACGTATTTTATAAATCATTTTAAATTTGTTTTCAAAACGATTTCAACTTCATATTCAATTTCAAATCAAAATTGAATATTCCATATCATCGATATATAAATGATAATATTTTCAAAACATTAGATTTTGAAATCAATTCCTTTTCGATATTCATTATAAAAACGAATAAAATCAATATAAATATCGTTCCCGTCAAAATGGCGTTAATCTTATCGACACGGCTTTATATATTTAAATATAATCGTGTCCATCCCAAATCGAACATCAAAATCATATTTTGATTCTTTTCTTAATATTATTTGAAAATATTCGTTATTTTAAAATAATCGTTATTTTAAAATATTCATTCTTTCTGAACTGGAATCAGACACAATCAATTACCATATAATTTAATTATATGGATTTCACACAACAAATGTGTATAACAACAATGAAAACAACAACCCATCATCCAGAGTGCATTCTACCTGTATAAGCATTAAATATAAATATTTAACGCTTATAACAGCCTGTTAAACGATCGATCGAAATACAACTAATTATTGGGATTAGTGTATGTAATATATCATCCCAATACCCGTGTGGGGTTTCAATCAACAAATAATGAATTTGTGAAGTTGGGCGATATGTAAAATTTATCGTCCTAATCAATATTAGTCAAATGTGTGTACATAAACAAATCATCCGATTTGTTTATGGATATTTATTTTATTCATATACTATACACGTTAAAAATTATATTTTTAACTATAAAATATTTTATTCCATTCCACATCACACAATCAACTTTCACAACAATATCAAACAAATAAACAAGTCGTCAATGGTCTGTGGATGACGGGTGTCAGGTGCTGCTAAGCACCGTCTGCATCCTAGTATATATTTTAACTAGAAAATAAAATAAAAGTGAGAAGTTCTCACCTTTGGGTTCCACTCCGCCTTTCTTTATTTCTGAACGGTCTTGATTCCATTTTGCTTTCAGTCGGTTTCATCGCACTCTTTTTCACGCTGTTCATAGTAAAAATCAAATTTTTATTATTCAGTCTTATATATAAAAATCATATTTTTACATCGTTACTTCGTTATAAAAATTATATTTTTGTATCTCTAACTTCTATATAAAGATTATATTTTTATATCTCTAACTTCTATATAAAGATTATATTTTTATCTTGCCATTCTTTACATAAAAATCATATTTTATATATAATGATTGTACTTTTATATTTCTACTACATAGGTAAAAAACCCATCTTTATATTCTTGTAACAACCCGGAAATTCTGAGCCAATTTAAAATTTTTATTTTGGCAATTTTAATGAATTTTGAATATTTAAAATAGATTATTTTAAATAATAATGACAAGAAATTTATTTTGAATAGAATTAAAACATATATATTTATATAGATCGTCGTTAGAATATAAATATTTATTTTTAATTATAAAAGGAATTGAAAATGGCGCGGTAGTTCGAAAATTCGATTTCAAATTTCAAATGAATGTACAGGATTCAAAATAAACCGTATTTTAGCGAAACCAAAATATTAGAATCTAATTGAGAATATCTTTCCAACGAATCCGAAAAATTGAAATTTCATAGCGGGAATCAAAAGTTATGCCCAGTTGAAGTTTCAGAATAGTCGATATGGAATTCTGGCCCTTGAAAATAGACATTTTGTAAACGACCTCAGTTTTCGACGAAATCAATTTTGTTGGATCTGGGATGTCAAGTTATTGCTAGGTTTCAAAATTCGTAATTTTTCGAATCAATATGTGAGTGTGGCAAAGGAAAATGCGTTTGACCAGTGTTAGTTGATTTCAATCGACTGAAAATGGCCATTTTTCAAACGGTCTCAGAATTCGATGAAATTAGTTTTGTTAGAACCGTATCGTCAATACGAAGCTAGAAAATATTTTTCGGGAATTTTTAGAGACTGTGTGTGGTCCCGGTAAATGGAAATGCGCATTCAAATTCAATATATAGAGTTATATTTTGATTTTGACAGAAACAAATCTAAACGATCGAATCAGCCTGTGAAACATATCCCACTGTGTTCGGAATGGGGGTAATTAGCTATGAGCGACAGTCGATGGGTTCGATTTCGAGTTCGAAATTAAAAGTTACTTTTTGAAATTAAATAATAAAATAAAAAGAGAAAGCCAAACCCTTTATCTCCTTAGCCCCCCCCCCCCCCCCCCGGTTCGAAATCATTTTCAAATCGATATTAAAAAAAAGGCGGAGGAGCCGTCGCTCCTCCGATGGGTGGCGCCGCCGCTTCTGGCGAGGCTCCCCAGGCCGCCGCCCTCACGATCGCCCCCTCCCCCTTTCCTCCTCCCCCTCTTCCAAATCAGCGCGCCCCCTATTTCCCCCGGAACCCACGAACCCGCAACCGCAGCCATCCCCGGGCGGGCCCCCGACCACCGCACCGTGCGCCGCTTCCTCTGGCCGACGCCGTCCTCATCCTGATACCGCCATCCCAAAGAAAAACAGCCCCCTTTCCTCCGAACGAAAAGTAAGTATTTATTTTAATGATTTCTTTTATTAATAATCAGTTTAATTATATGTAGTGCACATGAAAGAAGTTTTTTTTATATAAACATAGAAAGCCGTGATTTTTAATGAAGTAAAGTCGAGATTTTTAGCATATGAAAGATGAGATTTTTGAAATAGAAAAGATTAAATTTTTATAAGTGAAAGATTAGATCTTTGTTTAGGAGAAAAGATTTGATTTTTATATTCGATAAAGATATAATTTTTATGAAGTAATAGTGAATATAAAAATATGATTTTTATATAGTAGAGATAATAAAATTTGATTTTTATAGTATAGAAAGAATAAAAATACGATTTTTATATTATATAGATAATAAAAATTTGATCTTTATATATGTAGCGAAATAAAAATCTGATTTTTATTATATATATGTTGAAATAAAAATGTGATTTTTATAGCGATGATATAAAAATTCGATCATTATATAAGAAGTAGAAATATAAAAATATAATTTTTATATAGAAAGAAGCGTAGTTAAAATATATGAAGTAGAAATAAAAATATGATTTTATTTATTAAAATGAAGTAATAAAAATATAATTTTTATAATGAACAACGGGACAAGGACTACACTAGAATTTCAAACAGATCCAGACAGTTCAAAAGTAAAGCACGGCGGAGTGGAACCCTCTGTGAGAACTTCTCACCTTTAATTTAATTTCTTGTTAAAATGTATACTAGGATGCAGACGGTGTTTAGTAGCACCCGACACCCGTCGTCCACAGACCATGGATGGCTTGTATGCTTGTTTGATTGATTTGGATGTGAAATTGATTGTGTGATGTGAAATAAAATATTTATATAGTTAAAAATATTTTATAGTTAAAAATATAATTTTTAACGTGTATTTAAAATGAAATAAATATTTATAAACAAATCGGATGATTTGCTTATGTACACATTTGACTGATATTGATTGAGACGATAAATTTTATACATCGCCCAACTGCACAAATAAAATCTGTGTTTGATTGTTTGAAACCCCACACGGGTATTGAGATGATATATGACATACAGTAGTCCCAATAATTAACTGTATGTCGATCGATTGGTTGACAGACTGTTATGAGTGTTGAATATTTATATTTGATGCTTATACAGTGTAGAACGCACTTTGGATGATGGTTGATTGTTTATCGTCCTTGTATACATGTATTGGATGAAATCCATATAACTGAAATTATATGGTAATTGACTGTGTCTGATTCCAGTTCAATACAAATAATTTAAAATAGTATTCAGTGAATATTGAAATGTGAAGCCGTGTTAAGTAGTTGAACGCCATTTTAACACGAACGGGAATTTTGTCGATTTTATAATGAATATTGAAAAGTGATTTCAAAATCGAGCATTTTGAAATGAAATTCGAATTAAATTGAATTTGAAATTCAAATTGAATTAAATAGAAATGAAATTTGAATTAAATTGAATAGAATTGAATTGAATTGAATGGAAATCAATTTGAAATGAATTCAAATTGAATGGAATCGAATTGAAAACGAATTGAAATGAATTCAAATCGAATTGAATTGAAATTGAATGGAAATCAATTTGAAATGAATTCAAATTGAATTGAATCCAATTGAAAACGAATTGAAATTGAACTGAAATTGAATTGAAAATGAACTAAAATTGAATTGAAATCAATTTGAATTGAAATCAAATTGAAATGAATTTAAAACGAATTTATAAGGGAAATTTCAATTTTGATTTAAATTTGAATATGAAGTTGAAACCGTTTTGAAAACGAATGTAAAATGAATTATAAAATACGTTTTGAAAGGAAATCGACGAAATATATATTATATATATAATATAATGGCCTGAATAGAACGCGCCACGCCGCGGAAGTTCGGGAATTTCGACCATTGACTTCGAATTGACGTTGTGGGAGATCCGATCGTCGGATTCTCCTAAAACCGAATCCGTTGGGCTCAAATCGAAAAGAGCTTTCCAACGAATATTAGAAATATGAAATCTGATGGTTGGATTTGGAAGTACGTCCAAATAAAAATAGGAAAAGGTCGGTGTAAGTGCAGTTCGATGGCCGTTGATGGAAATCGACTGTACTGGCCTTGATAAAATTATTAAATTGTAAACTCAAAACAAATAATTTAAAAAGAACTGGGATGAAAAATCCCACATTTGAAAAGATAAAAATATATTTTCATCAAAATAAACTAGTTTTGAACTAGAACTATAAATTCAATATTTTTAAAAATAAATAAATTGGATTTGAAATGGTTTTAAAAATAACCAGAATTCCCAATATATGAATTGGAATGGATTTGAATCAAAATTATCTTCGGAATATTTCAATGATTGGATTCGGGATTATACGAATATTGTTATGGAAATTCGGAAGATATATTTTATATCGTTATTTCCAATACGATATTTGTTGATTTCAGAATTTGATATTGAATATAAGACGATATATTTTCTATTCAGAGCCTTGTATTTAATATCGAATGAGATTTGGGTTTGTCATGAATGGTGTCTTCATTAACACTATTCTTAAACCCAGTTGAGAAAAGATTAAATCTTTTTATTTAGATTTAATGAAGTATACCAATTAGTTAATATATTTAATTGAAATTGAATTAGAAATGAGATGTGGGTTTATCGTGAACGGTGTTTTAAATAACACTTGTTCTTTAACCCGATAATAAATAGAATGTGATTTGGGTTTGTCGTGAACCGTGTTTCTAATGACATTCGTTCTTTTACCCAGTTTACAGTGAAATATGATTTGGAATTTATAAATCTTTTTATAAAGATTTAATGGGATTTTCCAAAGTTAAATAATCAGTAATATATTAAAACTAAGTGGAGTTTTAATAAATCTTTAATTAGATTAAAATGGGAATTGATAATTTAAATTATCAAATATAGGAAATGATCGAAAATGGAGTATCGCCAGTTTTGCTCCTAGCGATAGTTAAATCTTTAATTAGATTTGAACAGGAAATGGTAATTAAATTTACCGATAATACTGTGGTGTTAGTTATGGGGTAATAACAGTTTTGCTCCAGGGGATGAATAGGTTGGGATTGGGAAATAAAATAAATAAATAATTACTTCGGTGTGGTTCGCTAATCCCGACTAGTTTGGAAAACCATAATATGGTTTGAAATGATATCCAAAGGAAGATTAAAAAACTAAATTCAAATGAATTTATCTTTGATAAAATTAATGGGAACCTTTTCCTAAGAATGTGAAATTTAGAAACTAACTGTAGGTTAGCTAAGAAGAATGGTTTCCTGGGTATTGATCTGATGTTGGTTTCGGCCTTCGGGGTTAATTTTTGGGGAATTGTTCTCTTACTAATTTACGGTTAGTGACTGATGAATTGGAATGAGGCGTATGTTGTGTTTGTGTAACACTTGTTTATTGCATACGCGGGTTGTTCTGAAAGGCCGGGTTTATACCCATTCTGAATAACCAATTCGACGATAAGTCGACGATGAAGGTGGTGGTCGAAGACCGGAGGTCTTCACATCGTTTGGATGATTCCTGACGATCTTGATTGGGCTGTACACCCAAGATGAGGGAATCAGTTGGTGAACGTCCAGACGTATTTGGAGATCGATGGATATGCGAGGTATATAGTGCCTCCGGTTTCGTTCAGACCCAGAACGGACGTGTAAATGGATTGTGTGTCTGACATTGGATTTTATTCTGTGTTGATTGATTTCTATTAAAAATATATATCTGTTTGGCGGCGGAGAATTTATTCTCTTGCTTAACGCCCTTCTCTAAGACGTACGAGCTCAGAGGTTATATATCGATAGATATCAGTCGCATGGCATGAATTGCCTGTGTGGCACGCTGAGATGCAGTGAACAAGGCTTTTGTTGAAAAGCAGAGTCTTGTGGTTGATGATCAAAGCACGACTTTAATATAGCGTAGCTTTGTGTATAGCGTTGATTCGTGAGCCTCACACCTCGGTATGAGTCAAAAACGGGATAGTGACTGCAGGGAGAGCACGACGTTTCTTTCTAGCTATGCTGGTGTCAGTGACTTACCAGCCCTGACATTTATATTATTTTCACCTATGTGGTTGTTGGTTGCGAGGCGCCTCGATTATAGGTCTGTAAGGACCGGGAAACGTGTGTTCAGGAATAATTAATCCTCAAACATAAGAGAGGACCGGCCCTGAAGATCCAAGGGTTGCCCAGAGTGTGTAGTCCTGAGGCATTTGCTAGAGTGTCTCGAAGCGGAGTGGAGCTTGCCCCTTGCCTCGACTCATGACGGAAATCCAATTTCCAATACGTGATATTTCGGTTTTATTTATAGAGCCTAGTATGGCGACATAGTAGCATGGGATACCATGTCGTCTATGATTGATATTGTTTTGACACTATACACTTACAATAGTATCAAATGATTTGTTTTAAACGTACCAAGCATGTTTGGCTGTTATAAGGGAAAACCCTATCCTCCGGCTTGCGTTGCATTGTGTGATGGGAACTGGGTCTTATAATAGCTTCATTTTTCGAAAAAGCATTGCGTTGTTTATTTATATGCAGTGGTATTCTTGGGAGGATACCCGTTCCGTGTTATACGGCGTGGTCCCTTGATTTAACTTATTTTTAAAGTAAAGATTTAAATAACTGTTTAGTTATCACACCAGTCACATGACTGACCTGGAGTTTATTGTTTTAACCAAAACTCTGGGTGCCCTCATTTTCGACACGGGCAGCTAGTAGTTTTGGTTTTGCAGATTTATATTCATAGGATCCTGGTTTACAGCTGGAACGATGCTTGGAAAGCTCTGTATCCATGTATTAGTTTCAGTTGTGTTTTGTATTGTTTTTCCGCTGCTATGTAATTTATTGTAATCTCTGATATTTATCAAATGTATTTTGTTTACTCATACTCTGTATATTCTTGTATCTGATGGAATTATTGTAATAAACAATGAAATGTTCTTCTGTGTGTTCTGATTTGTCTTTTCCTCAATTCAATCCCAGCTTTCCTTCACGGGGAAGTTCGGGTTGTCTCGGCTTGGTAACACAGCTCTGCTTTACAGAGCTCGAGAACAAGACACATTAGAACCATACGAAAGAATTCATCAGAGATTGGATTAGTAATATCCAATAAGAATGACTCGTTAGAGATGGGATCAGTAGTATCCTAGAATGAGTGTGAAGAGTATATTTTTAAAATGAAACCAACTTTGTTTTAAAAATTTAAATCGTCTTATACGTATTTGAATATTTATTTTAAATTGATTTGGACAATCCAATATATAAAGATTTTGCATATACGCCTTGCAAACGTGTATTCGAAGTTTTAATATACTGGATAGTTATAGAATCACACTCTAGTTGCCCGGGGATAATTCTGGTGATGGGGCACCATTGCCAGTATTTATTTTTGAGTTACAAAAGTGAGATTTCTATATATTTCCATTAGACTGGTGTGAGAACCAAAACATAGCTAGAATACATTGTTGTGAATTGGCACCAAAAATTTGATTTTTGACTATGTATCAAAATTATGAATTTGAAAAGCTAATTAACTAATTGATTGATGGTTGTGTTGTATGATTATTCCTTTAAACCATTTTGTGAATGAACGGTGAATTTAGGCCAAATTGAACTAAATATTGAACTGTATTGAAAATTATTTGCAAATGTATGCATGTATATATATATATATATATATATATATATATATATCTGTGTGTGTGTGTGTGTGTGTGTGAACAGGTCATAGTAAGGAGGCTAGAGCAGAAGAGTAAAATTGTTTGCCCGACAAATAGGTACACGTTTATTGTATTTCTTGGGGTTTTGGATGATTTTATGAGCCGATTGGCTAGCCTCTTGGCTTTTTCTTTTTCTTTTGGATTGATGAGGTCCATGGGAGGCTATTTGAAATATCCCAAAGTCCACGGTGCAGAGGAGGTTATGGCGAAAATTTTCGAAAATTTAGGGTGTTAGCCAAATTTTTGAAAAATTTGAAAAGTTCTTAGAAACTGAAAAGTTGAAGAACTTAAGCCGTAAAGAAAATAATGAAAGTTGAGTTGGTTTGTAAAACAACTTTCAGCTTCGTTCTCGGGGATGAAAAGTTTTAAGTGGGGGAGATTGTAACAACCCGGAAATTCTGAGCCAATTTAAAATTTTTATTTTGGCAATTTTAATGAATTTTGAATATTTAAAATAGATTATTTTAAGTAATAACGACGAGAAATTTATTTTGAATAGAATTAGAACGTATATATTTATATAGATCGTCGTTAGAATATAAATATTTATTTTTAATTATAAAAGGAATTGAAAATGGCGCGGTAGTTCGAAAATTCGATTTCAAAGTTCAAATTAATGTACAGGATTCAAAATAAACCGGATTTTATCGAAACCGAAAATATTAGAATCTAATTGAGAATATCTTTCCAACGAATTCGAAAAATTGAAATTTCATAGCGGGAATCAAAAGTTATGCCCAGTTGAAGTTTCAGAATAGTCACTATAGAATTCTGCTCCTTGAAAATAGACATTTTGCAAACGACCTCGGTTTTCGACGAAACCACTTTTGTTGGATCCGGGATGTCAAGTTATTGCTACGTTTCAAAATTCGTAATTTTTCTAATCAATATGTGAGCGTGGCAAAGGAAAACGCGTTTGACCAGTTTCAGCTGATTTCAATCGACTGAAAATGGTCATTTTTTAAACGGTCTCAGAATTCGATGAAATTAGTTTTGTTAGAACCCTATCGTCAATACGAAGCTAGAAAATATTTTTCGGGAATTTTTAGGGACTGTGTGTGGTCCCGGTAAATAGAAATGCGCGTTCAAATTCCATATATAGAGTTATATTTTGATTTTGACAAAAACTGGTCAAAACGATCGAATCAGCCTGCGATTCATATCCCATTGTCTTTGGAATGGGGGTAATTAGCTATGAACGACAGTCGGTGGGTTCGATTTCGAGTTCGAAATTAAAAGTTGCTTTTTGAAATTAAATAATAAAATAAAAAGAGAAAGTCAAACCCATTATCTCCTAAGCCCCTCCCCCCCCCCCCCCCGTTCGAAATCATTTTCAAATCGATATTAAAAAAAAGGCGGAGGAGTCGTTGCTCCTCCGATGGGTGGCGCCGCCGCTTCTGGCGAGGCTCCCCAGGTCGTTGCCTTCACGATCGGCCCCTCCCCCTTTCCTCCTCCCCCTCTTCCAAACCAACGCGCCCCCTATTTCCCCAAGAACCCACGAACCCGCAACCGCATCCATCCCCTGGCGGGCCCCCGACCACCGCACCGCGCGCCGCTTCCTCTGGCCGACGCCGTCCCCCTCCTGAAACCGCCATCCCAAAGAAAAACAGCCCCCTTTCCTCCAAACGAAAAGTAAGTATTTAGTTTAATGATTTCTTTTGTTAATAATCAGTTTAATTATATGTAGTGTACATGAAATAGATTTTTTTTTATATAAACATAGAAAGCCGTGATTTTTAATGAAGTAAAGACGATATTTTTAGCATATGAAAGATGAGATTTTTGAAATAGAAAAGATTAAATTTTTATAAGTGAAAGATTAGATCTTTGTTTAGGAGAAAAGATTTTATTTTTATATTCGATAAAGATATAATTTTTATGAAGTAATAGCGAATATAAAAATATGATTTTTATATAGTAGAGATAATAAAAATTTGATTTTTTTAGTATAGAAAGGATAAAAATACGATTTTTATATTATATAGATAATAAAAATTTGATTTTTATATATGTAGCGAAATAAAAATCTGATTTTTATTATATATATGTTGAAATAAAAATGTGATTTTTATAGCGATGATATAAAAATTCGATCTTTATATAAGAAGTAGAAATATAAAAATATAATTTTTATACAGAAAGAAGCGTAGTTAAAATATATGAAGTAGAAATAAAAATATGATTTTATTTATTGAAATGAAGTAATAAAAATATAATTTTTATTATGAACAGCGGGACAAGGACTACATTAGAATTTCAAATAGATCCAGACTGTTCAACTGTTCAAAAGTAAAGCACGGCGGAGTGGAACCCTCTGTGAGAACTTCTCACCTTTAATTTAATTTCTAGTTAAAATATATACTAGGATGCAGATGGTGTTTAGTAGCACCCGACATCCGTCGTCCACAGACCATAGACGGCTTGTATGCTTGTTTGATTGATTTTGATGTGAAATTGATTGTGTGATGTGAAATAAAATATTTATATAGTTAAAAATATTTTATAGTTAAAAATATAATTTTTAACGTGTATTTAAAATGAAATAAATATTAATAAACAAATCGGATGATTTGTTTATATACACATTTGACTGATATTGATTAGGACGATAAATTTTACACATAGCCCAACTGCACAAATAAAATATGTGTTTGATTGTTTGAAACCCCACACGGGTATTGGGATGATATATGACATACACTAGTCCCAATAATTAACTGTATGTCGATCGAGTGATTGACAGACTGTTATGAGCGTTGAATATTTATATTTGATGCTTATACAGTGTATAACACACTTTGGATGATGGTTGATTGTTTATCGTCATTGTTGTATACCTGTATTGGATGAAATCCATATAACTGAAATTATATGGTAATTGACTGTGTCTGATTCCAGTTCAAAATGATCAAATAATTCAAAATAGTATTCAGTGAATATTGAAATGTGAAGTCGTGTTAAGTAGTTGAACGCCATTTTAACACGAACGGGAATTTTGTCGATTTTATAATGAATATTGAAAAGTGATTTCAAAATCGAGCATTTTGAAATGAAATTCGAATTAAATTGAATTTGAAATTCAAATTGAATTAAATAGAAATGAAATTCGAATTAAATTGAGTAGAATAAAAATTGATTTAAAATGAATTCGAATTGAATTGAAATTGAATGGAAATCAATTTGAAATGAATTCAAATTGAATGGAATTGAATTGAAAATGAATTGAAATGAATTCAAATCGAATTGAATTGAAATTGAATGGAAATCAATTTGAAATGAATTCAAATTGAATTGAATCCAATTGAAAACGAATTGAAATTGAACTGAAATTGGATTGGAAACGTACTAAAATTGAATTGAAATCAAATTGAAATGAATTTAAAACGAATTTATGAGGAAAATTTCAATTTTGATTTAAATTTGAATATGAAGTTGAAACTGTTTTGAAAACGAATGTAAAACGAATTATAAAATACGTTTTGAAAGGAAATCGATGAAATATATTATATATATATAATATAATGGCCTGAATAGAACGCGCCGCGCCGCGGCAGTTCGTGAATTTCGACCATTGACTTCGAATTGACGTTGCGGGAGATCCGACCGTCGGATTCTCCTGAAACCGGAACCATTGGGTTAGAATCGAAAAGAGCTTTCCAATGAATACTAGAAATTTGAAATCTAACGGTTGGATTTGGAGATACGTCCAAATCAAAATAGGAAAAGGTCGTTGTAAGTACAGTTCGATGATCGTTGATGGAAATCGACTGTACTGGCTTTGATAAAATTATTAAAAATATTAATAATTTGTGTAAAATCAAAAGAAATGGTTTGAAAAGAACTGGGATGAAAAATCCCACATTTGTAAAGATAAAAATATATTTTCATCAAAATAAACTAGTTTTGAACTAGAACTATAAATTCAATATTTTTAAAATAAATAAATTGGATTTGAAATGGTATTAAAAATAACCAGAATTCCCAATATATGAATTGGAATGGATTTGAATCGAAATTATCTTCGGAATATTTCAATGATTGGATTCGAGATTATACGAATATTGTTATGGAAATTTGGAAGATATATTTTATATCGTTATTTCCAATACGATATTTGTTGATTTCAGAATTTGATATTGAATATAAGTCGATATATTTTCTATTCAGAGCCTTGTATTTAATATCGAATGAGATTTGGGTTTGTCGTAAATGGTGTCTTCATTAACACTGTTCTTAAACCCAGTTGAGAAAATATTAAATCTTTTTATTTAGATTTAATGAAGTATACCAATTAGTTAATATATTTAATTGAAATTGAATTAGAAATGAGATGTGGGTTTATCGTGAACGGTGTTTTAAATAACACTTGTTCTTTAACCCGATAATAAATAGAATGTGATTTGGGTTTGTCGTGAATCGTGTTTCTAATGACATTCGTTCTTTAACCCAGTTTACAGTGAAATATGATTTGGAATTTATAAATCTTTTTATAAAGATTTAATGGGATTTTCCAAAGTTAAATAATCAGTAATATATTAAAACTAAGTGGAGTTTTAATGAATCTTTAATTAGATTAAAATGGGAATTGATAATTTAAATTATCAAATATAGGAAATGATTGAAAATGGAGTATCGCCAGTTTTGCTCCTACCGATAGTTAAATCTTTAATTAGATTTGAACGGGAAATGCTAATTAAATTTACCGATAACACTGTGGTGTTAGTTATGGGGTAGTAACAGTTTTGCTCCAGGGGATGAATAGGTTGGGATTGGGAAATTAAATAAATAAATAATTACTTCGATGTGGTTCGCTAATCCCAACTAGTTTGGAAAACCATAATATAGTTTGAAATGATATCCAAAGGAAGATTAAAAAATAAATTTAAAAGAATTTATCTTTGATAAAATTAATGGGAACCTTTCCCTAAGAATGTGAAATTTAGAAACTAACTATAGGTTAGCTAAGAAGAATGGTTTCCTGGGTATTGATCTGATGTTGGTTTCGGCCTTCGGGGTTAATATTTGGGGAATTGTTCTCTTACTAATTTACGGTTAGTGACTGATGAATTGGAATGAGGCGTATGTTGTGTTTGCGTAACACTTGTTTATTATATACGCAGGTTGTTCGGAAAGGCCGGGTTTATACCCATTCTGAATAACCGATTCGACGAGTCGACGATGAAGACGGTGGTCAAAGCCCGGAGGTCTTCACATCGTTTGGATGATTCCTGACGATCTTAATTGGGCGGTACACCCAAAATGAGGGAATCAGTTGGTGATCGTCCAGACGTATTTGGAGATCGATGGATATGCGAGGTATATAGTGCCTCCGGTTTCGTTCAGACCCAGAACGGACATGTAAATGGATTGTGTGTCTGACATTGGATTTTATTCTGTGTTGATTGATTTCTATTAAATATATATCTGTTTGGCGGCGGAGAATTTATTCTCTTGCTTAACGCCCTTCTCTGAGACGTACGAGCTCAGAGGTTATATATCGATAGATATCAGTCGCATGGCATGAATTGCCTGTGTGGCACGTTGAGATGCAGTGAACAAGGCTTTTGTTGAAAAGCAGAGTCTTGTGGTTGATGATCAAAGCACGGCGGTAGCTTTGTGTATAGCGTTGATTCGCGAGCCTCACACCTCGGTATGAGTCAAAAACGGGATAATGACTACAGGGAGAGCACGACGTTTCTTTCTAGCTATGGTGGTGTCAGTGACTTACCGGCCCTGACATTTATATTATTTTCACCTATGTGGTTGTAGGTTGCGAGGTGCCTCGATTATAGGTCTGTAAGGACAGGGAAACGTGTGTTCGGGAATAATTAATCCTCAAACGTAAGAGAGGACCGGCCCTGAAGATCCAAGGGTTGCCTAGAGTGTGTTGTCCTGAGGCATTTTCTAGAGTGTCTAGATGCGGAGATGAGCTTGCCCCTTGCCTCGACTCATGACGGAAATCCAATTTCCAGTACGTGATATTTCGGTTTTATTTGTAGAGCCTTGTATGGTGACATAGTAGCATGGGATACTATGCCGTCTATGATTGATATTTATGATTGAAATTGTTTTGACACTATACACTTACAATAGTATCAAATGATTTGTTTTAAACGTACCAAGCATGTTTGGCTTTTATAAGGGAAAACCCTATCCTCCGGCTTGTGTTGCATTGTGTGATGGGAATTGGGTCTTATAATAGCTTCATTTTTCGAAAAAGCATTGCGTTGTTTATTTATATGCACTGGTATTCTTGGGAGGAAACCCGTTCCATGTTATACGGCGTGGTCCCTTGATTTACCTTATTTTTAAAGTAAAGATTTAAATAACTGTTTTAGTTCTCACACCAGTCACATGACTGAACTGGAGTTTATTGTTTTAACCTAAACTCTGGGTGCCCTCATTTTCGACATGGGCAACTAGTAGTTTTGGTTTTGCAATTTATATTCACAGGATCCTGGTTTATAGCTGGAACGATGCTCGGAAAGCTCTGTATCCATGTATTACTTTCAGTTGTGTTTTTTATTGTTTTTCCACTGCTATGTAATTTATTGTAATCTCTGATATTTATCAAATGTATTTTGTTTACTCATACTCTGTATATTCTTGTATCTGATGGAATTGTTGTAATAAACAATGAAATTTTCTTCTGTGTGTGTTCTGATTTGTCTTTTCCTCAATTCAATCCGTGCTTTACTTCACGGGGAAGTTCGGGTCGTCTCAATTCTCTATCATATAAAAATCATATTTTTATTATTTCTATAATATAAAAATCATATTTTTTAGTAATGAACCGCAAATCAGTACTATCTGAGTTGACTAATAACACCACACGCCCAACCCAAATTGCACAGAAATACGAATCATTATTAGAAAGAAGTTAGAGGATGAGAAATAGAAAGAAATATTAGAATAGAAGAAAACGAAGATCACAAACTCACAGCGGAACAAATAAAATATATTAGGTAACATAAACTTTGAAATACAATTCGGTAACTTTATATACATACCATCATCAGAGCACAACAACTATTTCTGGAACAGTCATAAACACCTGTTTCCAGATACAAACATGGTACATAGCGGAATGTATAATAGTCTATAGCTAACTGGTGAAGCCTCCTGCTTCAAACTCCTCCAAGTGAATTTGTAAAATCCTGACTACTTGACTGCCCATACAAATTTGAGCACCCAAGAATTTAGCGAAAACAAACAAAATAAACTCTGGGTCAGTCATGGGACTGGTGTGAGTAAACTCCAAAAATTTGTTTAACTTTCAAAATCCTTTCGAAAGAAAGGATAATAGTAAGACTAGCCCACACATAAACATGGACGGTTTTTACCTTACTATAACCCAGAACACTTTGATACGAAAATTCAGTGCAATTGTAATAGTGTCTAAATCAAATAAATAACAATCTAGCGGAACGCTTGCATCTCACGCTCCATATATAATATAAAATCAAAAACTGCAGGGCGCTTATTGGAGATTAGATTCCAACAATGACAAGGTATGGAACCACCTTCCGATAGTGTATCTCTAGAGAGGAATACACTGGGTTCAACAAGAACATCTTGCAACCCGGCCCACACATGACCAACCACTCATTTCTCTTGAGTGTATCGAATGTATATCACCAACGGTTGGGATCAGCAACCTTTTCCCGAAAAGGACAGTATCGACAGATTAAAGAAGCAAATGGAATTTCTCTAGATAGGTGATTATAAACCCTAATGGGAGCGAACCACATAGCCATGCTGCCTGCCTGATTTTTGTCATTTCCCGGTTGTTGAGGCCTGAGGCTACGCTTTCTTATCATTCATTGATAGCACAATCACTTTGAATGCCACATTGTCAGATCCGTTAATCACTAATTGATTTGCATAAATATGTTCTGGATATTATGCTAAGAGAATAAATCCTCCTCCACTATATATATTTATACAGACCAACATATTCGATCATTGGAAATACTTTGTCAGACATTCGTCCATATACGTTCGTTCTGGGATTGAACAAAACCGAAGGCACAATTTCTATTAATAGAAAAAGCCCTTGCACTTTACTCCGTCTTCGATTATCTTCATATAATCTGATTCGCAATGCTACTGCCGATACGGAGTGGTTCTCGGATAATCCAACCGGTCTCTCCACATTGACAACGATATTGGCAAACACTTCGATAGTCGGTTATTTAACTATCGAAGAAAAACAAACATCCATTCATAGCATCAAACAATCACTGGACTCCTTAATTAATATTTCATTAATTAAATCACTTATCCATTTCTTTATCAATATTTGTTAACCAAATATTTTCAATAATCATCTTGGCCTCTTACACTATTGGAAAAACATTTTCATATATCGCCTTCTTTTATTTTCTATACTTAGAAAAATATATTCTATTTATAATTGGAAAACATTCCAATTACTTGTCTCTTTCACGCCCGTTCATTTATTTCTATACTCGAGAAATATTTATTATTATATTTCCAAATTTCCGCTTACTTGGATTAAAACGAATGTTGTAAAAAACATAGTTACAACAACCCAAAATACTGCATTCAACTAAACTCTTTAAACATATCTCTTTGAGACTGAATCTTGTTGTTTATCAGTTAGTAATGAAATCAATCAAGTTGGGATATAATTACCTCTCAGACCTTGACTGAATAACATCTTTAACTTCAAAATAGACAAGACCACTTATCTCGAATAATCAACATTATAAAACCAATTATTCATTTTTAAAAACGTATATATACATATTTCTCTTTCTATTACCAGATTTTCGATTTCCTTTTTGTTTATAATATTCTATTTTTAAGTACGTTTCCTTACCGGATTCTATATATATATATTGATATATAGATTTCTAATTATCAAATTATCTTAAAAATATTCTAACTCCTTAAATTTCCGAAAAAATTCTCCATAACCTCCTTTGCATCGGTCGATAGTTCAAACCTCAACTCGCCTCTCTGGGCCCTTTCCATTCAAAAAAAGAAAATCAAAAAACCAAGTGGCTTGCCGATTCAGCGCATAAAACCTCATATGGAATTTAAACGTGTACCTTTTTGTCAGGCACATAAATTAAAATCTTCATACACTTCACCCTATACATGTCTAACACATATCCAAATATTTCCATTTGGTTTCAACTCAATCCATTCGTCTTAACCCAATTCGCTAATTTATTTTCTAATTAGCTATATTTGCCTGTTTCACTTCTTATTTGAACATATCACATTCAAATATATTTTAATCTACTCATGAACCCAATCGAATTCCATTATCAACTCGAGTTACATATTCGATTTCGAATAAAAATTCTCAAATCCCTTTCACTTATCCAACGCTCAATTTCGATTCAAATCCCGATTAACTATTTATTCTTCAAACTAGTTAAATCTATTTAATAACTAAAAATCTGATTTTTGTTTCAAAAATCATTTCACTTACTTCACTGGAGTTCATATTTATTTTATATCTCCAGTCTGGATTTTTCTGGTGGCTATTTGGATTTTATTTCCTTAAAATCCTTCTATTTATTTAAATAAACCTTTATAATGGTTCTGGCGTTGTTTTTCTGAAAATTTGATTTTGACATAACTCAAAATCTGTTCGACGAAATCCAGATTTTTCTCTTCCGTTAGAAAACTATTATCAAATCGTTCCTGACGATTCTTTTTCCAAAGAATTCCGACTTAAATTGAGTTCCATATACACAATTGAAGTTCGTAACACCCATTTACGAACTACCGCGCTGCGGCGAGTTCGTTTTAATTATATTTATATATATAATCTTTTAAACTTCGTTTAAAATAAATTCAACTCTATTCTAATATATTTTTAATATATATCAAACCAATTTTCCTAATTTAACTCAATAATCTGATTATCTGTAATTGCTGATTTTTCCTTACTCAGTTATATATTTATTTATACTCGATTTGTTATTTTAAATCACAATTCCTTTTTTAAATAAATTATAAAATTCGGTATAATCGAATTCCAATTATAACTCCTTTGGATTTTCTCAATTCAGTTTATATTCTAAATCCCAGAATATAATCAATTATTCTATTTTCAACACGTTTTCCAATTTCACTTTTTAAATTCTTTCTTGAATTTAAACTTCTAAATTATCCAATGATAATTTATTTCCCAATTTTTATAAACATTGTTTATAAATTAATTTTCTTGTTTAAAAATTAAGACAAGCTTTCCTTTCAAATACCTATTTTGAAACCCAACCCCTTTTATATTCCAAATTTTGGAATAAAAACTATCATTTCCTTTTTTTCGAAATGACTTGAACTTATACTTTTAAATTCATATTTGAATTTAATATTTCAAATTATCTCTTGATAATTAATTCATTTTATTTACAAACACCATTTTTATAAATTTCCTTTTTTGTATTTAAACAAGTCTATTTCGAAATCTATTTAAAACCAAAATCTTATTTTGGAAATTTCTATTTATAATAACTTATATATATAACACCCAATTTATTTTCATATTCAATTTAACTTCTATTTAAATAAATTCGAATTAATCGAATTCAAATCATAAATCCTTACGGATTTAGTTTAGTTCAGTTTATATTATGAACATCAGAATAAATTCCATCGTTTATTTCTTTAAAACAATTTCCCCATTTCTATTTTCAAATTCACATTTGAATTTAAATATTCAAATTATCCAATAATAATTTTTCCACTTTATTTATAAACACTTTATAATTTTCACTTCAAATCTCGTATTATTAATTTATAAACAATGTTTATAAATCACTACTTGTTTTATGTATTCAAACAAGTTAATATATTTATAGTCCAATTTAAATTCAAATTCTATTTTAGATAAATAGAAATTTTCCCTTTAAATTTCAAAAATACCAATTATCAACCACGGATTTCCTAACATATCATATATGACAATATATGAGAACAAACAAATAATAATGTTTTTGAGGAACCCAATCGGATTCATCCAACCTGTTTTCCGGCATCCACAGACGTTAGCTAACAGAAATAATACCCATCATGCTTCGTGGCAGGATATCGTGGTATAGAAGGTCATCCACTATCACAGCGTGGGGTGTATAGGGTCATCCGCTAATGATACTGCGGGCATCCGCTAATGGTACTGCGGGAATCCAACCACCAATATATATATATATAATAACCACAAACACAAATCCTAAATAACTAATATATATTTAATAGCCACAATAATATTTCAATGCACGCAAGCAACCAACGAATAATTATTTTAACGAATAAAATAATTCTGAATAAAAATACGAGTGAGAATTACTCACAGAAATTGCAGTTGTCGAATATCCTGTTTATTTCCAAATCACTGGCTATGACTCTACTCAAATTGTCTCGAATATATTTCATTTTGTACCTACGATAATTTATTTAATCGATTAAACTATTATTTGTTTAAATTAACCATTACAATGAATTAAGAAATTTTATATGTAATTTAAATTCTGAAATAACATATACCTTATTCCTTTGCAATTTCTCGATCAACTATTCGAACAGTCCTAAAATTCTGCTTCATCCTACTTTAGATTCCCTCGAACCCTGTACCGTCAAGCTCCCTTCCTTTTCCAATCACCTAAACCATTGCTCGATGCTTGTTACACTATCCATACCGATCCAAATCACCACTACAATCCATTGAAAATCCATCACTACATAAGTTTTTAACTTAGTTAAATTGAAATCGAATAATGAAATTTAATTAAACTTACTCACCAAATAAATCTGAAATAATCACACCTTACTGACTCTTCTTTTCTCACCATCAAAATCCAAGACATTATCTTCTTCCCCATCTAAATCTGCAACCCTAACACTAAACTCTCCATCTTGCCGTCCCACCCAAGAATGCAAACTCGGCTTCCCCTTCCTCTGCCAAAAAGAACTTGCGACATTTTTTTTTTATTTTTTTCTTTCTTCCTCAAAACTCACGGAAGCTGCTTCTCACCATGACACAAATCAGGCTCCATCTATAGCTCGAAATCCCTTTTTGGGCATCGCGACTTTTACTGTGGTTCACGCACCACCAAACAATTGTCACCGCTCCATTCTCAGGCGGCCATACTTCATTGACAAGCCCTCGTCGATCACTAGGCATCATACTATCGCCACCTACGATGACCCTGATCTCGAGCCTCAACTTTGCAACTAACCATACCTCAAGCGATGCCTCCTCCTTTACTACTGTTCTGAGCCCCTGTCGTGACTTCCAGCAAGCGCTTTGGCCTAGCGAGTTCATCCCTTGCCACTTTGAGTTCGCCAGTTAAGTCCCCTTCCATCGCGACCCAAGAGACTCATCGCGATTTGGTTTCTGAGTTCGAGTGCCCCCTTTTCTCAAATTCGATTTTCATTTCACTGAGGCTAAAGAGGGATACAACTTTGATTTTATACGATGGTGGAAATGCCGAAGGAGACAGCTTGGATTTATTTTTCGCAAATGGAAAATGAATACATAGAAAGGGGTGGGCTTTTTGTTAAAACTTAGATATATTTTCCATCATTCAGAAAGGAGAAGGAACGAAGAGCACTGAAAATAGAAGAGGAATTAAGTGGGGTTTGTGTCGTAATTTATAGAAGAAAGGGGAACATATGGTACGCAAGTTATAAATGTATGTCGGGTTAAGTACAGGCATTTTTAATGCGATTTGATTTTAGATTTAATTTGATTTGAGATAAAGCGATTTTTTATTCTTTTTAGATGGATATCGATTTTATTTCGAACCTATCCACTAAAAATATAACGTGGTCCATAAATTTAAATCACGAACCGCCATTTTAACTTACCGACCGATGTTTTAACGTAATTTCACTATTCTGAACTCAATAGAATAGACTATAAAATTTAATTCGAATGTATATACTATATTAAATCAATATAATAAAAATTTAAATTTAAATTCAGAACTAATCATTCTTTTGATAATAAATTATTATTATTCTAATTCAAACAGAAGTTTGTATTTTATCTGAACTATTTTCAGTTCAGTTTTAAAACTTAAATTGAATTATTTCTCATATTACGATAATTTAATATATTCGATATTAAATCGAAATCTATTATTAAATCGATAATTAAATATAAAAATTCATTTATATTATCAACTCAATATTTAAACTATATTAAATATTTCAAATAAATCGTCCATAAATATGGGTCATTACATTCTTTCCCCCTTAAAAGAATTTCGTCCCTGAAATTACCAAGGTAGGAAAAATACCACTAACCTATTACTTTTCATAACTCCACTTATGCTGAAACTCAACTCTTTATATATCAACAACTTTTATTCTATCAAAACATTTGGTTTTTTGTAACAACCCGTAAAATGCGAGCCAGTTTGAAATTTTTATTTTGGCAATTTTAGCGAATTTTGATTATTTAAAATAGATTATTTTAAATAATATCGACGAGAAATTTATTTTGAATATAATTCGACGTATATATTATATACGTCGTTGTTAGAATATATATAATTTTATTTATAATTATAAATAGAATTGAAAATGGCGCGGTAGTTCGATAATTCGATTTCAAACTTCAATTGAATGTACTGGGTGCAAAACAATCCGGATTTTAGTGAAACCAAAAATATTAGGATCTAATTGATAATATCTTTCCAACGAATCCGAATAATCGAGATTTCATAGCGGGAATCAAAAGATATGTCCAGTTGAAAATTCAGAATAGTCGCTATGGAATTCAGGCCCTTAAAAATGGACATTTTGCAAACGACCTCGGATTTCGACGAAACCACTTTTGTTGGATACGGAATGTCGATTTATTGCTAGTTGCAAATTTGCAGAATTTTCTGAATCAATATGTGAGCGTGGCACGTAAACGCGTTTGACCAGTTTCAGTTGAATTACATCGACTGGAAATTGGCCATTTCTCAAACGGTCTCAGAATTTGACGAAATTAGTTTTGTTAGGACCGTATCGTCGATATGAAGCTAGAAATAAATTTTCGGTAATTTTCGGGATTCGTATGTGACCCCGGTAATTCGAAATGTGCGTTAAAATTAAATATACGCTGATTTATAAATTGATTTTGCGAAAAACCTATCGAAACGGCCGAATTGGCTTATGATACATATCCCATTGTGTTCAGAATGGGGGTAATTAGCTAGGGGCGACAGTCGTTGGGCCTCGATTGGAGTTCGAATGAGAAGATAACTTTTCGGGAGGATAAATTAATTAAATAAATTAATTAATTAAAATAGAAAAGTCAACCCCCTCCTCGTATACCCTTTCCCCGATCCCCCTTTTCTCAGAAATCGAATACAATAAAAAAAAAAGGGGAAATCGCTCCCCACCCAGAATTCCCGTCGCCCCCTCGCCAGTGGCGATCGTCGCCTCTAACCTCGCCAAACCCCACGCCGCCAAGCCCTCCGCCTGCTCGAGATTCCCCGCCCCGTCTTCTGCCTCGACCAGCCTCGCACCTCAAACCCCAAGCTCGAAATCACCACCGCGAGTCCAGCCCTCCTCCCTCAACTCCGCCGTGCCTTCAGACTCCCCCCCCCCCCCCCCCCGAACGCCGGCGACCCTGCTCAGCTCCTCCCCGAAGATCCAGCGCGACCTAATTTCCCCCAATGCCCTAGCCCGCAACCCTTAAACCCTGACTCCGCCGACCACCAAGGGAGGGCCCCACTCCGGCGCAGCAACCCCCGGCAGCCTCCAATCTCGCAAGAAACCCCCCCCCCTCTTCGACAGTGATCCCTAGTTCGAAGAAAGGTGAGTTTTATTTTCATGAATTTATTTATTTTCTTCCAGTTAAAAACTGAATTAAAAAGGTGAGTGATTACTTTTTCTTGTTCTTTTTCCTTTATTATGAGATAATTAGAGTATATAAATTAGGAATAAAATCAGTTTTTAAAAATATATAAAGCAAGGATTTTTATAGTAACATAGAAAAGATTTGATTTTATTTCATATGTGAAGTTGACGAGATAAGGTTTTTAGTAGATAAAGAAGACGATATTATTAAATAGAAAAGTCGAGATTTTTGAATATGAAAATGTCATACTTTTATAAGAAGTATAAAATACGTAGAGAATAAAAATATGATTTTCATATAGTAGCGATAATAAAAATATAATTTTTATACTAGTGGCATAATAAAAATATGATTTTTACTTATGTAGAGTATTAAAAATATGGTTTTTATATTTTTAGAATAATAAAAATATGATTTTTATTTAATTAGAGTAATAAAAATATAACCTTTACGAATAGGGATGTGAAGTAAAAATACGATTTTTATCGATATGAATGTGAAGTAAAAATACGATTTTTAATATGAAGTTAAAGTTATAAAAATACGATTTTAATATATAGAATAGCAAAGTAAAAATTCGATTTTTATATATAGAATAGCAAAGTAAAAATTCGATTTTTATATATAGAATAGCAAAGTAAAAATTCGATTTTTATATATGTAGTGGCTACGGTCAACGAAGGTGACAAAAAGGCGAGAACGACGAAGAATTCTGCAAAAGAAGAGTCAAGATGATTGGATAGCTATATGTGAGAATTTCTCACCTTTCAATTTATTTTTCTAGTTATATATATATATATACTAGGATGCAGACGGTGCTTAGTAGCACCCGACACAATCGTCCACAGACCATGGACTTGTTTGTTTGGTTGCATAGATTAGTTGGATTATTTGTTTGAATTGAATTGTTTGGTGAGATGAAATTGATTTGATTGATGTGTGAATGGCGTGGGCCTTCACTAGACCGGGGATAAGGCTAGGCCTCGTCCCGTTTCTAGTATCGTGCCGTTATGCCGCCGAAATTTTCTAAAATATGTTAGAAAAATAAAAATATCATTTTATTGTGTAAATGAATAATAGAAATTCATATGTTGGAATAAAATGTTTTATCGTTAAAAATATAATTTTTAACGTGAATTTGAATAAATAAATATTCATTTACAAACCGGACGGTTTGTTTATGTACACCTATTTAAAGGACATTGATTGGGACGATAAATTTTACACATCGCCCAACTGCACAAATAAAATCTGTGTTTGATTGTTTGAAACCCCACACGGGTGTTAGGATGAAATTTGAAGTTCACTCATCCTGATTGATTAAATATGTCGATCGATTGATTGACAGGCTGTTATAAGCGTTGAATATCTATATTCGATGCTTATACAGTGTAGTGCACTTTGGTTGATGGTTGATTATTTTTCAATGCTATTATATACATGTGTTGTATGAAAATCCATATAATTAACTTTATATGGTAATTGATTGGGCCTCATTCCAATTTGAAAAATAATGAATATTATAAAATAAAGGTTCATGTGTTGACAGTTTCATCCATTGAGATTGGTCATGTGTTGAACGAAATATTTTAGTAATAAAATTTACATCTTTATCAATATAAAATAAAGGTTCATGTGTTGACAGTTTCATCCATTGAGATTGGTCATGTGTTGAACGAAATATTTTAGTAATAAAATTTACATCTTTATCAATATAAAATAAAGGTTCATGTGTTGACAGTTTCATCCATTGAGATTGGTCATGTGTTGAACGAAATATTTTAGTAATAAAATTTACATCTTTATCAATATAAAATAAAGGTTCATGTGTTGACAGTACTCATCCATTGAGATTGGTCATGTGTTGAACGAAACATTTTGATAATAACAACTATTTTGAAAAAGAAATATTTGAAATAGAATATTTGAAAATAAAGGAATATATGAAGCCGTGTTGATTAGATTGACGCCATTTCGACGTGAACGATATTTATATCGATTTTAAAACGATTTCGAAACGAATTGAATATATAATGATTTCGAAATGAATTGAATTGAAAACGATTTCGAAATGAATTGAATTGAAAACGATTTCGAAAGGAATTGAAAACGAATTCAAATTGAATTAAAAGCGAATTGAAATGAATTCAAATTGAATCGAAATTCGAATTGAATAGAAATGAATTTTAAAACGAATTTATAAAGAAGAATTCAATTTTGATTTGAATTGAAATGGAAGTTGAAATTGCTTTTGAAACGAATTTAAAACTATTTATAAAATTCGTTTTAAATAGAAATCGACGATATATATATTATATATATAATATAATGACCTGAATAGAACGCGCCGCGCCGCGGCAGTTCGTAAATTTCGACCATTTATTTCAAACGGACATTACGGGAGATCCGACCGTCGGATTCTCCTAAAACCGGAACCGTTGGGTTCATATCGAAAAGAGCTTTCTAACGAATATTAGAAATTTGAAATCTAACGGTTGGATTTGGAATTACGTCCAAATCAAATTCGAAAAAGGTCGTTGTAAGTGCAGTTCGATGGCCATTGATGGAAATCGACTGTACGGGCCTTGATAAAATTATTAAAAATAGTAATAATTTGTGTAAAATCATAAGAAATGATTTGTGAAGAATTGGGATGAAAAACTCCATATTTGAAAAGATAAAAATAGATTTTTATCGAAATGAACTAGTTTTGAACAAGAATTAAAATTCTATTTATTTTTAAATAAATTGAATTTGAAATGGTTTTGATAATAACCAAAATTTCCAATGATTGCATTGGAATGGATTTGAATCGAAATTGTCTTCGGAATGTTTCGATGTTGGATTTCGTGATTATACAAATGTTGTTATGGAAATTTGAAAGATATAGATATATATATCGTTATTTCCAATACGATCTTTGTTGGCCGCAGAATTGGATATTGAATATAAGCCAGGATATTTTCTATTCAGAGCCTTGTATTTAATATCAAATGTGATTTGGGTTTGTCGTGAATGGTGTCTTCACTAACACTGTTCTTGAACCCAGTTGAGAAAAGATTAAATCTTTTTATTTAGATTTAATGAAGTTGTACCAATTAAATAATATTTAATTGGAATTGAAATGATATTGATTTTTGGGTTTATCGTGGACAGTGTTTTAAATAACACTCGTTCTTTAACCCGATAATTAATGAATGTGATTTTGGGTTTATCGTGAACTGTGTTTTAAATGACACTGATTCTTTAACCCAATTAAAGATTAAAACTAAGTGGAGTTTTAATGAATCTTTAATTAGATTGAAATAATCGAAATGGAGTATCACCAGTTTTGCTCCAGGCGATAGTTAAATCTTTAATTAGATTTGAACGTGAAATGGTAATTGAATTTACCGATAACACCGTGGTGTTAGATATGAAGTATAACCAGTTTTACTTCATGGGATGAATAGGTTGGGATTGGGAAATTAAAACAAATGATTACTTCGGTAAGGTTCGCTAATCCCGACTAGTTTGAATTGATATTCAAGAGTAGATTAAAGAATAAATTCAAGGAATTTATCTTTGATAAAATTTATGGGAACCTTTCCCTATGAACGTGAAATTTAGAAACTAACTGTCGGTTAGCCAAGCAGAATGGTCTACTGGATATTGATCTGATGTTGGTTTCGGCCTTCGGGGTTAATGTTTGGGGAATTATTCTCTTGATTAATTTACGGTTAGTGACTAATGAATTGGAATGAGGCGTATGTTGTGTTTGTGTAACACTTATTTAAAATATACGCGAGTTATTCGGAAAGACCGGGTTAATCCCATTCTGAATAACTGATACGACGATAAGTCGAAGATGAAGGCGATGGTCGAAGACCGGAGGTCTTCACGTCGTTTGGGTAATTACTGATGATCTTGATTGGGCTGTACACCCAAGAAGATGGAAACAGTTAGTGATCGTCCAGACGTACTTGGAGATCGATGGATATGCGGGGTACTAGGTGCCTCCGGTTTCGTTCAGACCCAGAACGGACTTGTAAATGGACTTTGTGTCTGACATCGGATTTCATTCTGTGTGACTGATATCGGTTGCATAGGATGGTTTGCCTGTGTGGCATGCTAAGATGCAAATGATCAAGGCTTCTGTTGAAAAGCAAAGTCTTGTGGTTGATGATCAAAGCACGGCCTTTGTGGCGTAGCTTTGTGTAACGTTTACTTCGCGAGTTTCACACCCGGTATGAACCAAAAACGGGAGACGGACCTCAGGGAGGGCCTGCGTTTCCTCCTAGCTAGAAGTGGCGTCAGTGGTTTTACACGCCCTGACGAGTTTGACTTATGTGGTTGTTGCTGTTGCGAGGCGCCTCGGTTAGATCGGACGATCCGGGTCCGATGGAGTCATTCGTTGGCTCGCTTACGCCCCAAAGGGCGGCGAAACGTAGTGCTCAGGTATAATAATCCACATCGGTGGACCGGCCCTGTCGCTCCAAGGCTTGCCTGCGCGCTTGCCTGAGACTCGGGCTAGGCAGTCTCGAATCGGTAGAGGACTATCTTTTGCCTCGGTTCATAGAAGGAAATCCAATTTCCAAATACGTGACATTTGCGGTTTTGATTGTAAACTTATATATGGCGACATAGTGGTATGGGTCATTCATGCCGCCTATGATTGATACTTATGATTTGAAGTTGTTTTATACACTATGCACTTATAGTAGTATCAAATGATTTGTTTTAAACGTATCAAGCATTCTTTGGCTGTTATAAGGGAAAACCCTATCCCCCGGCTTGCGTTGCATTGTGTGATAGGACCTGGGTCTTATAACAGCTTCATTTTTCTTTATTTAGCATTGCGCTGTTGTTTTATGCACTGGTATTCTTGGGAGGAAACCCGTTCCGTGTTATACGGCGTGTTCCCTTGATTTACCTAGCTTTAAAAATAAAGATTAACTGTTTTAGTTCTCACACCAGTCCCATGACTGACCTGGAGTTTATTGTTTTAACCTAAACTCTGGGTGCCCCTATTTTGACACGGGCAGCTAGTAGTTTTGGTTTTGCAGATTTATATTCACAGGATCCTGATTTACAGCTGGAACGATATCCGGAAAGCTTTGTATCCGTATATCTCCTTCTAGTTGTGTATTGTATTAATTTCCGCTGCGATGTATTTAAATGTAATTTAAATCTCTGATATTTCTGTGTAATATTTATTCATTGATACTCCGTATATTCTTGTAATATGATGCATTGTTGTAATATACAGTGAAATGTTCTTCTGTATGCTTTCTGTTTTGTCGTGTTCTCAAACGATAGGGCGTTTCGAACGGCCTGAATCGGTTTAGCGACTGGTTCGGACCGAGCGAAATTCCTTGCCGTCACAGTTGGTATCAGAGCTTTGGTTTACAAAGCTCAGAGAACAAGGCACATTAGAACCATACGAAAGAATTCATCAGATATTGGATTAGTAATATCCAATGAGAATGACTCGTTAGAGATGGGATCAGTAGTATCCTAGAACGAGTGTGAAGAGTAGTGTTTTTGATAAATAAAAGTGAAAACAAATTTTTGTTTTGAAGATTTAAATCAATTATTCGTATTTGATTATTTATTTATATAGATGTGGACAATCCAGTATATATAGATTTTGCGTATACGTCTGATCCGCGTGTATTCGAAATTTTAATATACTGGATAGATATAGAATCACACTCTAGTCGCCCGTGGATGATGCTGATAATTGTGATCACATTATCAGTATTTATATTCGAGTGACGAAAGTGAGATTTCTATATATTTCCATTAGACTGGTGTGAGAACCAAAAATTAGATAGGGCCTATTGTTGTGATTTGGCATCAAAAATGTGATTTTTGCATATGTATCAAAATTATGAATTTGAAACTCTAATTCACTAATTGATTGATGTTTGTGTTGTTTGCCTATTTGTTTGCTAATTTTGAACCATTTTGCCTAATAGCATCAAATATTGGATTATATTGAAAATTGGTCGCATTTGCTTGCATATACATATATATCATTGAACAGGTCATAGCAAGGAGGCTAGAGCAGAGAATAAAATTTGTTTGCCCGACAAATAGGTACATGTTTACTACATAATTTACTGTTTTGTTTGGGTGATGATGATTTTGTGAGCCTATTGGCTAGCCGCTTGGCTTTTTCTTTTTCTTTTTGAGATCTGAAGGACCGGGGAAGCTATTTGAAATTCCCCGATGCTCCCGGTGCAGGGGAGGTTATGGCGAAATTTTTCGAAAAATTAGGGTGTTAGCCAAATTTTTGAAATTTTGAAAATTCTCAGAAACTAAAGAGTTGGAGAATAGAAGCCAGATCGAGCGTAGAGTTGAATAATCAAACCGCTCTCGACTTTGTTCCTTTTCGGGGACGAAAAGTTTTAAGTGGGGGAGATTGTAACAACCCGTAAAATGCGAGCCAGTTTGAAATTTTTATTTTGGCAATTTTAGCGAATTTTGATTATTTAAAATAGATTATTTTAAATAATATCGACGAGAAATTTATTTTGAATATAATTCGACGTATATATTATATACGTCGTTGTTAGAATATATATAATTTTATTTATAATTATAAATAGAATTGAAAATGGCGCGGTAGTTCGATAATTCGATTTCAAACTTCAATTGAATGTACCGGGTGCAAAACAATCCGGATTTTAGTGAAACCAAAAATATTAGGATCTAATTGATAATATCTTTCCAACGAATCCGAATAATCGAGATTTCATAGCGGGAATCAAAAGATATGTCCAGTTGAAAATTCTGAATAATCGCTATGGAATTCAGGCCCTTAAAAATGGACATTTTGCAAACGACCTCGGATTTCGACGAAACCACTTTTGTTGGATACGGAATGTCGATTTATTGCTAGTTGCAAATTTGCAGAATTTTCTGAATCAATATGTGAGCGTGGCACGTAAACGCGTTTGACCAGTTTCAGTTGAATTACATCGACTGGAAATTGGCCATTTCTCAAACGGTCTCAGAATTTGACGAAATTAGTTTTGTTAGGACCGTATCGTCGATATGAAGCTAGAAATAAATTTTCTGTAATTTTCGGGATTCGTATGTGACCCCGGTAATTCGAAATGTGCGTTAAAATTAAATATACGCTGATTTATAAATTGATTTTGCGAAAAACCTATCGAAACGGCCGAATTGGCTTACGATACATATCCCATTGTGTTCAGAATGGGGGTAATTAGCTAGGGGCGACAGTCGTTGGGCCTCGATTGGAGTTCGAATGAGAAGATAACTTTTCGGGAGGATAAATTAATTAAATAAATTAATTAATTAAAATAGAAAAGTCAACCCCCTCCTCGTATACCCTTTCCCCGATCCCCCTTTTCTCAGAAATCGAATACAATAAAAAAAAAGGGAAATCGCTCCCCACCCAGAATTCCCGTCGCCCCCTCGCCAGTGGCGATCGTCGCCTCTAACCTCGCCAAACCCCACGCCGCCAAGCCCTCCGCCTGCTCGAGATTCCCCGCCCCGTCTTCTGCCTCGACCAGCCTCGCACCTCAAACCCCAAGCTCGAAATCACCACCGCGAGTCCAGCCCTCCTCCCTCAACTCCGTCGTGCCTTCAGACTCCCCCCCCCCCCCCCGAACGCCGGCGACCCTGCTCAGCTCCTCCCCGAAGATCCAGCGCGACCTAATTTCCCCCAATGCCCTAGCCCGCAACCCTTAAACCCTGACTCCGCCGACCACCAAGGGAGGGCCCCACTCCGGCGCAGCAACCCCCGGCAGCCTCCAATCTCGCAAGAAACCCCCCCCCCCTCTTCGACAGTGATCCCTAGTTCGAAGAAAGGTGAGTTTTATTTTCATGAATTTATTTATTTTCTTCCAGTTAAAAACTGAATTAAAAAGGTGAGTGATTACTTTTTCTTGTTCTTTTTCCTTTATTATGAGATAATTAGAGTATATAAATTAGGAATAAAATCAGTTTTTAAAAATATATAA
The DNA here is from genome assembly GCA_030737875.1 of Allium sativum. Classification (NCBI taxonomy): domain Eukaryota; kingdom Viridiplantae; phylum Streptophyta; class Magnoliopsida; order Asparagales; family Amaryllidaceae; genus Allium; species Allium sativum. The sequence goes on from CM060923.1 coordinate 171,293,195, forward strand.
AGCAAGGATTTTTATAGTAACATAGAAAAGATTTGATTTTATTTCATATGTGAAGTTGACGAGATAAGGTTTTTAGTAGATAAAGAAGACGATATTATTAAATAGAAAAGTCGAGATTTTTGAATATGAAAATGTCATACTTTTATAAGAAGTATAAAATACGTAGAGAATAAAAATATGATTTTCATATAGTAGCGATAATAAAAATATAATTTTTATACTAGTGGCATAATAAAAATATGATTTTTACTTATGTAGAGTATTAAAAATATGGTTTTTATATTTTTAGAATAATAAAAATATGATTTTTATTTAATTAGAGTAATAAAAATATAACCTTTACGAATAGGGATGTGAAGTAAAAATACGATTTTTATCGATATGAATGTGAAGTAAAAATACGATTTTTAATATGAAGTTAAAGTTATAAAAATACGATTTTAATATATAGAATAGCAAAGTAAAAATTCGATTTTTATATATAGAATAGCAAAGTAAAAATTCGATTTTTATATATGTAGTGGCTACGGTCAACGAAGGTGACAAAAAGGCGAGAACGACGAAGAATTCTGCAAAAGAAGAGTCAAGATGATTGGATAGCTATATGTGAGAATTTCTCACCTTTCAATTTATTTTTCTAGTTATATATATATACTAGGATGCAGACGGTGCTTAGTAGCACCCGACACAATCGTCCACAGACCATGGACTTGTTTGTTTGGTTGCATAGATTAGTTGGATTATTTGTTTGAATTGAATTGTTTGGTGAGATGAAATTGATTTGATTGATGTGTGAATGGCGTGGGCCTTCACTAGACCGGGGATAAGGCTAGGCCTCGTCCCGTTTCTAGTATCGTGCCGTTATGCCGCCGAAATTTTCTAAAATATGTTAGAAAAATAAAAATATCATTTTATTGTGTAAATGAATAATAGAAATTCATATGTTGGAATAAAATGTTTTATCGTTAAAAATATAATTTTTAACGTGAATTTGAATAAATAAATATTCATTTACAAACCGGACGGTTTGTTTATGTACACCTATTTAAAGGACATTGATTGGGACGATAAATTTTACACATCGCCCAACTGCACAAATAAAATCTGTGTTTGATTGTTTGAAACCCCACACGGGTGTTAGGATGAAATTTGAAGTTCACTCATCCTGATTGATTAAATATGTCGATCGATTGATTGACAGGCTGTTATAAGCGTTGAATATCTATATTCGATGCTTATACAGTGTAGTGCACTTTGGTTGATGGTTGATTATTTTTCAATGCTATTATATACATGTGTTGTATGAAAATCCATATAATTAACTTTATATGGTAATTGATTGGGCCTCATTCCAATTTGAAAAATAATGAATATTATAAAATAAAGGTTCATGTGTTGACAGTTTCATCCATTGAGATTGGTCATGTGTTGAACGAAATATTTTAGTAATAAAATTTACATCTTTATCAATATAAAATAAAGGTTCATGTGTTGACAGTTTCATCCATTGAGATTGGTCATGTGTTGAACGAAATATTTTAGTAATAAAATTTACATCTTTATCAATATAAAATAAAGGTTCATGTGTTGACAGTTTCATCCATTAAGATTGGTCATGTGTTGAACGAAATATTTTAGTAATAAAATTTACATCTTTATCAATATAAAATAAAGGTTCATGTGTTGACAGTACTCATCCATTGAGATTGGTCATGTGTTGAACGAAACATTTTGATAATAACAACTATTTTGAAAAAGAAATATTTGAAATAGAATATTTGAAAATAAAGGAATATATGAAGCCGTGTTGATTAGATTGACGCCATTTCGACGTGAACGATATTTATATCGATTTTAAAACGATTTCGAAACGAATTGAATATATAATGATTTCGAAATGAATTGAATTGAAAACGATTTCGAAATGAATTGAATTGAAAACGATTTCGAAGGGAATTGAAAACGAATTCAAATTGAATTAAAAGAGAATTGAAATGAATTCAAATTGAATCGAAATTCGAATTGAATAGAAATGAATTTTAAAACGAATTTATAAAGAAGAATTCAATTTTGATTTGAATTGAAATGGAAGTTGAAATTGCTTTTGAAACGAATTTAAAACTATTTATAAAATTCGTTTTAAATAGAAATCGACGATATATATATTATATATATAATATAATGACCTGAATAGAATGCGCCGCGCCGCGGCAGTTCGTAAATTTCGACCATTTATTTCAAACGGACATTACGGGAGATCCGACCGTCGGATTCTCCTAAAACCGGAACCGTTGGGTTCGTATCGAAAAGAGCTTTCTAACGAATATTAGAAATTTGAAATCTAACGGTTGGATTTGGAATTACGTCCAAATCAAATTCGAAAAAGGTCGTTGTAAGTGCAGTTCGATGGCCATTGATGGAAATCGACTGTACGGGCCTTGATAAAATTATTAAAAATAGTAATAATTTGTGTAAAATCATAAGAAATGATTTGTGAAGAATTGGGATGAAAAACTCCATATTTGAAAAGATAAAAATAGATTTTTATCGAAATGAACTAGTTTTGAATAAGAATTAAAATTCTATTTATTTTTAAATAAATTGAATTTGAAATGGTTTTGATAATAACCAAAATTTCCAATGATTGCATTGGAATGGATTTGAATCGAAATTGTCTTCGGAATGTTTCGATGTTGGATTTCGTGATTATACAAATGTTGTTATGGAAATTTGAAAGATATAGATATATATATCGTTATTTCCAATACGATCTTTGTTGGCCGCAGAATTGGATATTGAATATAAGCCAGGATATTTTCTATTCAGAGCCTTGTATTTAATATCAAATGTGATTTGGGTTTGTCGTGAATGGTGTCTTCACTAACACTGTTCTTGAACCCAGTTGAGAAAAGATTAAATCTTTTTATTTAGATTTAATGAAGTTGTACCAATTAAATAATATTTAATTGGAATTGAAATGATATTGATTTTTGGGTTTATCGTGGACAGTGTTTTAAATAACACTCGTTCTTTAACCTGATAATTAATGAATGTGATTTTGGGTTTATCGTGAACTGTGTTTTAAATGACACTGATTCTTTAACCCAATTAAAGATTAAGACTAAGTGGAGTTTTAATGAATCTTTAATTAGATTGAAATAATCGAAATGGAGTATCACCAGTTTTGCTCCAGGCGATAGTTAAATCTTTAATTAGATTTGAACGTGAAATGGTAATTGAATTTACCGATAACACCGTGGTGTTAGATATGAAGTATAACCAGTTTTACTTCATGGGATGAATAGGTTGGGATTGGGAAATTAAAACAAATGATTACTTCGGTAAGGTTCGCTAATCCCGACTAGTTTGAATTGATATTCAAGAGTAGATTAAAGAATAAATTCAAGGAATTTATCTTTGATAAAATTTATGGGAACCTTTCCCTATGAACGTGAAATTTAGAAACTAACTGTCGGTTAGCCAAGCAGAATGGTCTACTGGATATTGATCTGATGTTGGTTTCGGCCTTCGGGGTTAATGTTTGGGGAATTATTCTCTTGATTAATTTACGGTTAGTGACTAATGAATTGGAATGAGGCGTATGTTGTGTTTGTGTAACACTTATTTAAAATATACGCGAGTTATTCGGAAAGACCGGGTTAATCCCATTCTGAATAACTGATACGACGATAAGTCGAAGATGAAGGCGATGGTCGAAGACCGGAGGTCTTCACGTCGTTTGGGTAATTACTGATGATCTTGATTGGGCTGTACACCCAAGAAGATGGAAACAGTTAGTGATCGTCCAGACGTACATGGAGATCGATGGATATGCGGGGTACTAGGTGCCTCTGGTTTCGTTCAGACCCAGAACGGACTTGTAAATGGACTGTGTGTCTGACATCGGATTTCATTCTGTGTGACTGATATCGGTTGCATAGGATGGTTTGCCTGTGTGGCATGCTAAGATGCAAATGATCAAGGCTTCTGTTGAAAAGCAAAGTCTTGTGGTTGATGATCAAAGCACGGCCTTTGTGGCGTAGCTTTGTGTAACGTTTACTTCGCGAGTTTCACACCCGGTATGAACCAAAAACGGGAGACGGACCTCAGGGAGGGCCTGCGTTTCCTCCTAGCTAGAAGTGGCGTCAGTGGTTTTACACGCCCTGACGAGTTTGACTTACGTGGTTGTTGCTGTTGCGAGGCGCCTCGGTTAGATCGGACGATCCGGGTCCGATGGAGTCATTCGTTGGCTCGCTTACGCCCCAAAGGGCGGCGAAACGTAGTGCTCAGGTATAATAATCCACATCGGTGGACCGGCCCTGTCGCTCCAAGGCTTGCCTGCGCGCTTGCCTGAGACTCGGGCTAGGCAGTCTCGAATCGGTAGAGGACTATCTTTTGCCTCGGTTCATAGAAGGAAATCCAATTTCCAAATACGTGACATTTGCGGTTTTGATTGTAAACTTATATATGGCGACATAGTGGTATGGGTCATTCATGCCGCCTATGATTGATACTTATGATTTGAAGTTGTTTTATACACTATGCACTTATAGTAGTATCAAATGATTTGTTTTAAACGTATCAAGCATTCTTTGGCTGTTATAAGGGAAAACCCTATCCCCCGGCTTGCGTTGCATTGTGTGATAGGACCTGGGTCTTATAACAGCTTCATTTTTCTTTATTTAGCATTGCGCTGTTGTTTTATGCACTGGTATTCTTGGGAGGAAACCCGTTCCGTGTTATACGGCGTGGTCCCTTGATTTACCTAGCTTTAAAAATAAAGATTAACTGTTTTAGTTCTCACACCAGTCCCATGACTGACCTGGAGTTTATTGTTTTAACCTAAACTCTGGGTGCCCCTATTTTGACACGGGCAGCTAGTAGTTTTGGTTTTGCAGATTTATATTCACAGGATCCTGATTTACAGCTGGAACGATATCCGGAAAGCTTTGTATCCGTATATCTCCTCCTAGTTGTGTATTGTATTAATTTCCGCTGCGATGTATTTAAATGTAATTTAAATCTCTGATATTTCTGTGTAATATTTATTCATTGATACTCCGTATATTCTTGTAATCTGATGCATTGTTGTAATATACAGTGAAATGTTCTTCTGTATGCGTTCTGTTTTGTCGTGTTCTCAAACGATAGGGCGTTTCGAACGGCCTGAATCGGTTTAGCGACTGGTTCGGACCGAGCGAAATACCTTGCCGTCACATTTTTCATTCATATGGTACCCCATATATGTTTGCATTCATTTAGTCTGAATGATTTACAATCAATTCATATTCCATTCCAATTTGATTTTGATCAATTTATTCACATCGATCCATTTAACTTAAGTTAAATTTAAATTCTCGGGTTTTTATTTCAAATCCTTTCGAACCACATAAATATATACACATATATTTATAATCATTTCAAATTCAAAACATTTGAATTTTCCAAAACAACTTGTTTTCTTTAAAACAAATTTCCACCAAAACTTTTCTAAGGTAGCAATCCATCACTTAGAAACTCGAAAATGAACACTGACGATGCTGCAGTCATCATCAGAATTATTTTCCAACCACTAGAGTGAGTTCAGTGCTTTATCACTTTCAAAATCTACTAAAATGATTTTTAATCAAAAATCCTTCCAAAACAAAGCTATATTATTTTAATACACTTCAGAAAATATTTTCAAACTTCCCAGGATTTAAATTCCAATTTATGGATTGAATTTAATTTTAATTCATCTTATTTGTATATCCGATTCTTATACAAATTCTATTTGGTTATATATAACCATTCCAATTCTTATAATCTCGTCTGATTATAATTATAACAACCAGCAAATCCATATAATATAATAATTTTTAGAAAATTATTCCTTTTCTATTAAAAATAGAATTTTTGAGTAAATTTATTTCATTTACCCACTTAAAACAATATCATGTCGAAGTTTTCTGTTCAAGTGTTTAGAAATTCCTATCGACTTTTGGTGTCCCACGATTCGATCGGAATTCATAAAACACTAACCAGACTAGCCACACAATATAAAACAATTTTTATATCAATTAACAAATACGCTCTCGTATAAACACTCAACTCATCCTAGGGTACTACTGACCCTGTCTCTAATGAGCACATGCCAACAAGCCTAGGTATTCGCTCGACCTAAGCTCTGATAACAACTATAACAAACCGCAAATCAGTACTATCTGAGTGGACAAATAACACCACACGTCCAACCCAAATTGCACAGAAATACGAATCATTATTAGAAAGAAGTTAGAGGATGAGAAATAGAAGGAAAGAAATATTAGAATAGAAGAAAACGAAGATCACAAACTCACAGCGGAATGAATAAAATATATTAGGTAACATAAACTTTGAAATACAATTCGGTAACTTTATATACATACCATCATCAAAGCACAACAGCTATTTCTGGAATAGTTATAAACACCTGTTTCCAGAAACAAACATGGTACATAGTGGAATATATGATAGTCTATAGCTAACTGGTGAAGCCTCCTGCTTCAAACTCCTCCAAGTGAATCTGTAAAATCCCGATTACTTGACTGCCCATACAAATTTGGGCACCCAAGAGTTTAGGGTAAACAAACAAAATAAACTCTGGGTCAGTCATGGGACTGGTGTGAGTAAAATCCAACCATTTGCTTAACTTTCAAAATCCTTTCGAAAGAAAGGATAATAGTAAGACCAGCCCACATATAAACATGGATGGTTTTTACCTTAATATAACCCAGAACACTTTGATACGAAAATTCAGTGATATTATAATAGTGTCTAAATCAAATAAATAACAATCTAGCGGAACGCTTGCATCTCACGCTCCATATATAATATAAAATAAAGAACCTGGGTTCAACAAGAACATCTTGCAACCCGACCCGCACATGACCGACCACTCATTTCGCTTGAGTGTATCGAATGTATATCACCAACGGTTGGGATCAGCAAACGTTTCCCGAAAAGGACAGTATCGATAGATTAAAGAAGCAAATGGAATTTCTCTAGATAGGTGATTATACACCCTAATGGGAGCGACCCACATAGCCATGATGTTTGCCCGATTTTTGTCATTTCCCGGTTGTTGAGGCCTGAGGCTACGTTTTCTTATCATTCATTGATAGCACAATCAGTTTGAATGCCACATTGTCAGATCCGTTATCACTAATTGATTTGCAAAAAAATATTCTGGATATTATGCAAAGAGAATGAATCCTCTGCTACCATATATATTTATACAGACCAACATATTCGATCATTGGAAATACTTTGTCAGACATTCGTCCATATACGTTCGTTCTGGGATTGAACGAAACCGAAGGCACAATTTCTATTAATAGAAAAAGCCCTTACACTTTACTCCATCTTCGATTATCTTCATATGATCTGATTCGCAACGCTACTGCCGATACGGAGTGGTTCTCGGATAATAATCCAATCGGTCTCTCCATATTGACAACGATATTGGCAAACACTTCGATAGTCGGTTATTTAACTATCGAAGAAAAACAAACATCCATTCACAGCATCAAACAATCACTGGACCCCTTAATTAATATTTCATTAATTAAATCACTTATCCATTTCTTTATCAGTATTTGTTAACCAAATATTTTCAACAATCATCTTGGCCTCTTACGCTATTGGAAAAACATTTCCATATATCGCCTTCTTTTATTTTCTATACTTAGAAAAATATATTCTATTTATAATTGGAAAACATTCCAATTACTTGTCTCTTTCACGCCCGTTCATTTATTTCTATACTCGGGAAATATTTATTATTATATTTCCAAATTTCCGCTTACTTGGGTTAAAAAGAATGGTGTATAAAACATCATTACAGCGACCCAAAATACTGCATTCAACTAAACTCTTTAAACATATCTCTTTGAGACTGAATCTTGCTGTTTATCAGTTAGTAATGAAATCAATCAAGTTGGGGTATAATTACCTCTTAGACCTTGACTGAATAACATCTTTAACTTCAAAACAGACAAGACCATTTATCTCGAATAATCAACATCATAAAACCAATTATTCATTTTTTAAAACGTGTATATATATATATATTTCTCTTTCTATTAACAGATTTTCGATTTCCTTTTTGTTTATAATATTCTATTTTTAAGTTCGTTTCCTTACCGGATTCTATATATATTGATATATAGATTTCTAATTATCAAATTATCTTAAAAATATTCTAACTCCTTAAATTTCTAGAAAATTTCGCCATAACCTCCTTTGTACCGGTCGATAGTTCAAACCTTAACTCGCCTCTCTGGGCCCTTCCCATTCAAAAAAGAAAATCAAAAAGCCAAGTGGCTTGTCGATTCGGCGCATAAAACCTCATATGGAATTTAAACATGTACCTTTTTGTCGGGCACATAAATTAAAATCTTCATACACTTTACCCCATACCTGTCAAACACATATCCAAATATTTCCATTTGGTTTCAACTCTATCCATTCGTCTTAACCCAATTCGCTAATTTATTTTCTAATAAGCTATACTTGCCTGTTTCACTTCTTATTTGAACATGTCACATTCAAATATATTTTAATCTACTCATGAACCCAATCGAATTCCATTATCAACTCGAGTTACATATTCGATTTCGAATAAAAATTCTCAAATCTCTTTCACTTATCCAACGCCCAATTTCGATTCAAATCTCGGTTAACTATTTATTCTTCAAACTAGTTAAATCAATTTAATAACTAAAAATCTGATTTTTGTTTCAAAAATCATTTCACTTACTTCACTGGAGTTCATATTTATTTTATATCTCCATTCTGGATTTTTCTGATGGCAATTCGGATTTTATTTCCTTAAAATCCTTTTATTTATTTATTTAAATAAACTGCTATGGCTTTATAATGGTTCTGGCGCTGTTTTTCTGAAAATTTTATTTTGACATAACTCAAAATCTATTCGACGAAATCCAGATTTTTCTCTTCCATTAGAAAACTATTATCAAATCGGTCCTGATGATTCTTGTTCCAAAGAATTCCGACTTAAATTGACTTTCATGTACTCAATTGAAGTTCGAAACGCCCATTTACGAACTACCGCGCTGCGGCGAGTTTGTTTCAATTATATTTATATATATAATCTTTTAAACTTCATTTAAAATAAATTCAACTCCATCCTAATATATTTTTAATATATATCAAACTAATTTCCCAATTCAACTCAATAATTCTGATTATCTATAATCGCTGAATTTTCCTTACTCGGTTATATATTTATTTATACTCGATTTGTTATTTTAAATCCCAATTCCTTTTTTAAATAAATTATAAAATTCGGTATAATTGAATTCCAATTATAACTCCTTTGGATTTTCTCAATTCAGTTTATATTCTAAATCCCGGAATATAATCAATTATTCTATTTTCAACATATTTTCCAATTTCACCTTTTAAATTATTTCTTGAATTTAAACTGCTAAATTATCCAATGATAATTTATTTCCCTAATTTTATAAACATTGTTTATAAATTAATTTTCTTGTTTAAAAATTAAGACAAGCTTTCCTTTCAAATACCTATTTGAAACCCAACCCCTTTTATATTCCGAATTTTGGAATAAAAACTATAATTTCCTTTTTTTCAAAATGATTTCAATTTATAATTTTAAATTCATATTTGAATTTAATATTTCAAATTATCTCTGGATAATTAATTCATATTATTTATAAACACCATTTTTATAAATTTCCTTGTTTTATATTATAATAAGCCTATTTCGAAATCTATTTAAAACCAAAATCTTATTTTGGAAATTTCCATTTATAATAACTTATATATATATAACACCCAATTTATTTTCATATTCAATTTAACTTCTATTCTAATAAATTCGAATTAATCGAATTCAAAACATAAATCCTTACGGATTTAATTTACTTCAATTTATATTTTGAACATCAGAATAAATTCCATAGTTTATTTCTTTAAAATGATTTCCCCATTTCTATTTTTAAATTCCCATTTGAATTTAAATATTAAAATTATCCAATGATAATTTTTCCACTTTATTTATAAACACATTATAATTTTCACTTCAAATCTTGTATTTTTAATTTATAAACAATGTTTATAAGTTCACTGCTTGTTTTATGTATTCAAACAAGTTAATATATTTATAGTCCAATTTAAATTCAAATTCTATTTTAGATAAATAGAATTTTTCCTTTTAAATTTCACAACTACCAATTATCAACCACGGATTTCCTAACACATCATATATGATAATATATGAGAACAAATAAATAATGATGTTTTTGAGGAATCCAGTCAGATTCCTCCAACCTGTTTTCCTGCATCCACAGCCGTTAGCTAACAGAAATAATACCCATCCTGCTTCGTGGCAGGACATCGTGGTATAGAAGGTCATCCACTATCATAGCGTGGGGCGTATAGGGTCACCCACTAATGATGCTTCGGGTATCCACTAATGGTACTACGGGAATCCAACCACCAATATATATATAATAACCACAAACACAAATCCTAAATAACTAATATATATATTAAATAGCCACAATAATATTTCAATGCACGCAAACAACCAACGAATAATTATTTGAACGAATAAAATAATTCTAAATAAAAATAAGAGTGAGAATTACTCACCGAAATTGCAGTTGTCAAATATCCTGTTTATTCCCAAATCACTGGCTACGACTCTACTCTAATTGTCTCGAATATATTTCATTTTGTACCTACGATAATTTATTTAATCGATTAAACTATTATTTGTTTAAATTAACTATTACAATGAATTAAGAAATTTTCTATGTAATTTAAATTCTGAAATAACATATACCTTATTCCTTTGCAATTTCTCGATCAACTATTCGAACAGTCCTAAAACTCTACTTCATCCTACTTTAGATTCCCTCGAACCCTGTACCGTCAAGCTCCCTTCCTTTTCCAATCACCTAAACCATTATTCGATGCTTGTTACACTATCCATACCAATCCAAATCACCACTACAAGCCATTGAAAATCCATTACTACACAAGTTTTTAACTGAGTTAAATTGATATCGAATAATGAAATTTAATTAAACTTACTCACCAAATAAATCTGAAATAATCACCCCTTACTGACTCTTCTTTTCTCACCGTCAAAATCCAAGACATTATCTTCTTCCCCATGTAAATCTGCAACCATAACACTGAACTCTCCTTCTCGTCGTCCCACCCAAGAATGCAAAATCGACTTCCCCTTCCTCTACCAAAAAGAACTTGCGACAATTTTTTTTAAATTTTTTTCTTTCTTCCTCAAAACTCATAGAAGCTCCTTCTCACTATGTCACAAATCATGCTCCATCTACAGCTCAAAATCCCTTTTTGGGCATCGCGACTTTTACTGTGGTTCATGCACCACCAAATAATTGTCACCGCTCCATTCTCAGGAGGCCATACTTCACTGACAAGCCCTCGTCGATCACCAGACATCATACTATCGCCACTTACGATGACCCTGATCTCGAGCCTCAACTTCGCAACTAACCATACCTCAAGCGACGCCTCCTCCTTTGCTACTATTCTGAGCACCTGTCGCGACTTCCAGCAAGCGCTCTGGCCTTGCGAGTTCATCCCTTGCCACTTTGAGTTCGCCAGCTAACTCCCCTTCCATCGCGACCCAAGAGACTCATCGCGATTTGGTTTCTGAGTTCGATTGCCCCCTTTTCTCAAATTCGATTTTCATTTCACTGAGGCTAAAGAGGGATACAACTTTGACTTTATACGATGGTGGAAATACCAAAGGAGACAACTTGGATTTGTTTTTGGCAAACGGAAAATGAATACATAGAAAGGGGTGGGCTTTTTGTTAAAACTTAGATATATTTTCCATCGTTCAGAAAGGAGAAGGAACGAAGAGCACGTTAAATAGAAGAGGAATAGAGTGGGGTTTGTGTCGTAATTTATAGAAGAAAGGGGAACATATGGTACACAATTTATAAATGGATGTCGGGTTAAGTACAGGCATTTTTAATGCGATTTGATTTTAGATTTATTTTGATTTGAAATAAAGAGATTTTTTATTCTTTTTAGATGGATATCGATTTTATTTCGAACCTATCCACTAAAAATATAGTGTGGTCCATTAATTTAAATCACGAACCGCCATTTTAACCTACCGACCAAAGTTTTAATGTAATTTCACTATTCTGAACTCAACAGAATAGTCTATAAAATTTAATTCGAATGTATATACTATATTAAATCAATATAGTAAAATTTTAAATTTAAATTCAGAACTAATCATTCTTTTGATAATAAATTATTATTATTCTAATTCAAACAGAAGTTTGTATTTTATCTGAACTGTTTTCAATTCAGTTTTAAATCTCAAATTGAATTATTTCTCATATTACGATAATTTAATATATTCGATATTAAATCGAAATTGGTTATTAAATCGATAATTAAATATAAAAATTTATTTATATTATCAACTCAATACTTAAACTATATTAAATATTTAAAATAAATCGTCCATAAATATGGGTTATTACATTTTTATTATTTCTATAATATAAAAATCATATTTTTATTATTTCTATAATATAGAAATCATATATTTATTATTTCTATAATATAAAAATCATATTTTTGTTATTCTAAAAATCAAATCTTTTTAATTATAAAAATCTAATCTTTATTTTCTTCTAATAAAAATCCTATCTTCCTATCCCATAAAAATCTTACCTTTTCTATCTCTACATACGTATAAAAATTATATTTTTATAGCACTTTATATATAATAAAAATTATATATTTGTATCGCCTTTCAAACAATACAAATCAAATTTTTAACTTCGCTAACTTCATAATAAAAATCGTATTTTTATTTACCTTTCATTCATATAAAAATCCTATTTTTACCTCGCTTCCTAGATAATAAAAATCATATTTTTACTACTCTACATAAATAAAAATCATATTTTTATTATCTTCTATACATATATAAACTAATTTTATAATATGTTTTAAATTAAAACAAAAACTGATCTTAAGTTAGAAACTGATTTATAAAAATTGATTTCAAATTTATGCTAAAACTGATTTTTTTTATTTATATTTACTTATCTTAAAACAAACAAAGAAAATAAAAAAATCAATAAACTAAAAACTCACATCATTCAGAGGGGGAAGAAACTTCGCGTCGGAGGCTGGAGGAGGGGAAGCGCCCGCTGGTCTGATGGCGAGGAGACCTCACGGTGGAGGAGCGTGGGCCCAGTGTGGCATTTTGGGGGGGGGGGTTTAGGTGGTTCGGGGGTTTTCCAAACGAAGGAGGAAAGGGAGGCGATGGAGGATCAGAGGGCGGGAAGAACCGCCGGTGGCGCGGCGCGCGAGGGTGGGTCGAGGCTCTGGCGGCGGCGGCTGACGAGGGCAAGTGCGGTTTTTTTTTCTAATTTAGATCTGACGGGGAGAGGGAGAGGGAGAGGGAAATAGAGAGGGGGTATTATATAAATGATTATATATTTAATTATTTTTAAATTTCAAAAAGCAACTTTTTATTTCGAACTCGAAATCGAACCCACCGACTGTCGTCCATAGCTAATTACCCCCATTCCGAACGCAATGGGATATGTTTCATAACCCTATTCGGCTGTTACGATCAGTTTTCCTTTAAATTAACATTTAAATCATTATATTGAATTTTAAACGTACATTTCAATTTACCGGGGCCACATACGGACTCTATAAATTCCCGAAAAATAATTTCTAGCTTCGTAGTGACGATACGATTCTAACAAAACTAATTTTGTCAAATTTGGAGACCGTTTGAAAAATGGTCATTTTCTGGTCGATCCAAATTGACTGAAACCGTTAAAACACATTTAACTTCACCACGCTCACATATTTATTCAAAAAATTATGAATTTTGGAATCTAGCAATAACTCGACATCCCAGATCCAACAAAAGTGGTTTCGTCGAAAACGGAGGTCGTTTGCAAAAAGGCTATTTTTTCCATAGCGACTATTCTGAATCTTCAACTGGACATAACTTTTGATTCCCGCTATGAAATTTCAATTTTTTGGATTCGTTAGAAAGACATTTTCAAATAGATTCTAATATTTTTGGTTTCGCCAAAATCCGATTTATTTTGAATCTTGTACATTCATTTGAAATTTGAAATCGAATTTTCAAACTACCGCGCCATTTTCAATTCCTTTTATAATTAAAAATAATTATTTATATTCTAATAATGATTCAAATAAATATATACGTTCTAATTCTATTCAAAATAAATTTCTCATCGTTATTATTTAAAATAATTCATTTTAAATATTCAAGATATATCGAAATTGCCAAAATATAAATTTCAAATTGGTTTGAATTTTCCGGGTTATTACAATCTCCCCCACTTAAAATCTTTACGTCCCCGAAAAGGAACGGAGTTGAAAGTTGTTTTACAAATCAACTCAACTTTCATTATTTTCATTATGGCTTAAGTTCTTCAACTTTTCAGTTTCTAAGAATTTTCCAATTTTTTCAAAAATTTGGCTAACACCCTAAATTTTCGAAAAATTTCGCCATAACCTCCCTTGCACGGGAGCACCGGGAAAATCCCGAAATTGCCCTATAGGCCTCTCCAATCCAAAATGAAAAAGAAACAGCCAAGCGGCTAACCAATCGGCTCATAAATCATCCAAAACCCAAGAAATACAATAAACATGTACCTATTTGTCGGGCAAACAATTTTATTCCTCTGCTTAGCTTCCCTGCTATGACCTGTTCAATGTATATATGTACATGCATGCATTTGCAAACAATTTTCAATACAATTCAATATTTGATACAATTCGGCCTAAATTTACCGTTCTTTCATATGTTGGTTTAAATAAATAATCATACAACACAATCATCAATCAATTAGTTGATTAGCTTTTCAAATTCATAACTTTGATACATAGTCCAAAAATCAGTTTTTTGATGCCAAATCACAACAATAGACCTTATCTAGTTTTGGTTCTCATACTAGTCAATTGGAAATATATAGACATCCCACTTTCGAAACCCGAATATAGATATTGGAGATGGAGCTCCGTCATCAAAATGATCTCCGAGCGACTAGAGTGTGATTCTATATCTATCCAGTATATTAAAACTTCGAATATACGTTTGCAAGGCGTATATGCAAAATCTTTATATATTGGATTGTCCAAATTCAATACAAATAAATATTCAAATACATTGAATAAGGTTTAAATTTTCAAAACAAAAATTGGTTTTCATTTTTTTTAAAATACACTCTTCACACTCGTTCTGGGATAATACTGATCCTATCTCTAACGAGTCATTCTTATTGGATATTGCTAATCCAATCTCTGGTGAATTCTCCCGTATGGTTCTAATGTGTCTTGTTCTCGAGCTCTGTAAACCAGAGCTCTGATACCAAACTGTAAGGAACCTGAACTTCCCCGCGAAGGAAAGCCCGGATTGCTTTGAGGACAAGACGAATCAGAACACAAACAGAAGAACATTTCATTGCTTATTACAACAATTTCATCAGAATACAAGAATATACAGAGTATGAATAAATATTATACATTCGACAAATATCAGAGATTTACAAGTTACAATGCAGCAGAAAATAATACAAACACAACTGAAAAGAATATACAGATACAGAGCTTTCCGGATATCGCTTCAGCTGTAAATCAGGATCCTATGAATATAAATCTGCAAAACCAAAACTACTAGATTCCCGTGTGGAAAATAGGGGCACCCAGAGTTTAGGTTAAAACAATAAACTCTAGGTCAGTCATGTGACTGGTGTGAGAACTAAAACAGTTATTAATCTTTATTTTAAAGTTAGGTAAATACAGGGACCACGCCACATAACACGGAACGAGTTTCCTCCCAAGAATACCAGTGCATAAAACAACAGCGCAATGCTAAATTAAGAACAATGAAGCTATTATAAGACTCATGTCCCATCACATAATGCAACGCAAGCCGGAGGATAGAGTTTTTACCTTATAATAGCAAAAAATGCTTGGTACGTGAAATTTCATCTTTTATTATTACTATAAGTGTATAGTGTCAAAACAATTTCAATCATAAGTATCAATCATAGACGGCATCAGTACCCCATACCACTATCTAGCCATATATAGGTTTACAATTAAAACCGCAAAATATCGTATTGGAAGTTGGAGTTCCATCTGTGAACCAAGGCAAGGGATCGTCCTTACCGAATTCGAGACGCTCTAGCCCATGTCTCAGGATCAGAACGCATCGACCCTTAGGAACCACAGGGCCGGTCCACTCGATGTGGATTAAAATGCCTGAACACTGCGTTTCCCCGCCCAAT
The DNA here is from genome assembly GCA_030737875.1 of Allium sativum. NCBI lineage: Eukaryota > Viridiplantae > Streptophyta > Magnoliopsida > Asparagales > Amaryllidaceae > Allium > Allium sativum. The sequence continues at coordinate 171,309,559 of CM060923.1, forward strand.
GGGGCGTAATGAGCCAAATGACTCCATCGGTCCGGGATCGACCGATATAACCGAGGCGCCTCGCAATTCATCATCCACATAAGTAAAATGCCAGGGCATGTAAAACGCTGACACCACTCCTAGCTAGAAGGAAACGCATGCCCTCCCTGGATCCTTCTCCTGTTTCTGGTTCACACCGGGGTGTGAGGCTCGCGAATCAACGCTACACAAAGCTATGTTGTATTAAAGTCGTGCTTTGATCAATAACCACAAGACTTTGCTTTTCAACAGAAGCCCTGATCATTTGCATCTCAGCATGCCACACAGGCAATTCACGCTATGCAACCGATGTATATCAATCACGCAGAATGAAATCCGATGTCAGACACACATCCATTTACATGTCCGTTCTGGGTCTGAATGAAACCGGAGGAACCTTATTCCTCGCATATCCATCGATCTCCAAGTACGTCTGGACGATCACCAACTGATTCCCTCCTCTTGGGTGTACAACCCAATCAAGATCATCAGTAATTATCCAAACGACGTGAAGACCTCCGGTCTTCAACCACCATCTTCATCGTCGACTTATCGTCGATTCAGTTATTCAGAATGGGTATAAACCTGGCCTTTTCGAATAACTCGCGTATATAATAAACAATTGTTATAAAACGCAACATACGCCTCGTTCCAATCCAGAATATTCCTTTATTCAAATATTCTTATATTTTGGGAAAGGTTCCCATTAATTTTATCAAAGATAAATTCTTTAAATTTATTCTTTAATCTTCTTTTGAATATCAACTCAAACCAAATTATGGTTTATCCAAACTAGTCGAGACTAGCGAACCTTACCGAAGTAATCATTTGTTAAATTTCCCAACCCCAAACTATTCATCCCATGAAGTAAAACTGGTAATACTTCATACCTAACACCATGGAGTTATCGGTAAATTCAATTACCATTTCACGTTTAAATCTAATTAAAGATTTAAATATCGCTTGGAGCAAAACTGGTGATACTCCATTCTCGATCATTTCTTGAATTTGATAATTTTAGTTATCAAATTCATCTTTCACTCTATTTAAAGATTCATTAAAACTCTAATTCAGTTTTATTTCCAAAAATCATTACTTAATGATTATTCAAAGTTAAGAAATAAATCTTATCTTTAACGGGGTAAAAGAACTAATGTCATTTAAAACACAGTTCATGATAAACCCTAAATCTCATTCCATTAACAATGGAATCTTCACGGAAAACAGTTCAATATATATAATTGATATGAACTTCCATATCCGACTAATAATATAAATGGAATAATGGCAAAGCCTTTTTAATTCCATATATATTAGCAGCCTTCCTCCATAGAAATTCACTTCGATTATTACCAAATCGAATTCCATTCCATTCCAATTTATTTTATTAAATTGGAAAACTTTACTTTGGGAAATCTCCTTTAAATCTTAACAAAAGATTTATAAATTCCAAATCCCATTTCACTGTAAATCGGGTAAAGAACGAATGTCTTTAAAATACAGTTCATAACAAACCCCATTCACATTCCATTAATTATCGGGTTAAAGAACAAGTGTTATTTAAAACACCATTCACGATAAACCCAAAAATCAATTAAAATTCAATTCCAATTAAATATTATTTAATTGGAATATTTTATTAAATCTAAATAAAAGATTTAATCTTTTTCTTAATTGGGTTTAGGAACAGTGTCAATGAAGACACCATTCACGACAAACCCAAATCACATTTGATATTAAATACAAGGCTCTGAATAGAAACTACATTGGCTTATATTCAATATCGAATTCTACGACCAACGAATATCGTATTGGAAATAACGATATAAGTATATCTTTCAAATTTCCATAACAATATCTGTATAATCATGAAATCCAACATCGAAATATTCCGAAGACAATTTCGATTCAAATCCATTTCCAATCTATATATTGGAAATTCTGGTTTTTTTTAAAACCATTTCAAATCCAATTTATTTATTTTAAAAACAAGTGGATTATAATTCTAGTTCAAAACTAGTTCATTTCGATAAAAATCTATTTTTATCTTTTCAAATATGGAATTTTTCATCCCAATTCTTTCCAAATCATTTCTTATGATTTTACACTAATTACTGATATTTTTAATAATTTTATCAAGGCCCGTACAGTCGATTTCCATAAACGGCCATCGAACTGCACTTATATCGACCTTTTCTAAATTTGATATGGACATAATTCCAAATTCAACTGTTAGATTTAAAATCTGCCATATTCGTTAGAAAGCTCTTTTCGATACGAACCCAACGGTTCCGGTTTTAGGAGAATCCAACGGTCGGATCTCCCATAATATCTGTTCGAAGTCAATGGTCGAAATTCGCGAACTGCCGCGACGCGACGCATTCTATTCAGGCCATTATATTATATATATAATATATTTCGTCGATTTCCATTTAAAACGTATTTTATAAATCGTTTTAAATTTATTCTCAAAACGATTTCAACTTCATATTCAATTTCAAATCAAAATTGAATATTCCATATCATCGATATATAAATGATAATATTTTCAAAACATTAGATTTTGAAATCAATTCCTTTTCGATATTCATTATAAAAATGAATAAAATCGATATAAATATCGTTCCCGTCAAAATGGCGTTAATCTAATCGACACGGCTTTATATATTTAAATATAATCATGTCCATCCCAAATTGGACATCCAAATCATATTTTGATTCTTTTCTGAATATTATTTGAAAATATTCGTTATTTTAAAATAATCGTTATTTTAAAATATTCATTCTTTCTGAACTGGAATCAGATACAGTCAATTACCATATAATTTAATTATAAGGATTTCACACAACAAATGTGTATAACAACAATGAAAACAGCAATCCATCATCTAGAGTGCATTCTACCTGTATAAGCATTAAATATAAATATTTAATGCTAATAACAGCTTGTCAATCAATCGATCGACATACAACTAATTATTGGGATTAGTGTATGTCATATATCATCCCAATACCCGTGTGGGGTTTCAATCAACAAATAATGAATTTGTGCAGTTGGGCGATGTGTAAAATTTTCGTTCCAATCAATATCAGTCAAATGTGTGTACATAAACAAATCGTCCGATTTGTTTATGGATATTTATTTTATTCATATACTATACACATTAAAAATTATATTTTTAACTATAGAATATTTTTAACTATAAAATATTTTATTCCATTCCACATCACACAATCAACTTTCACAACAATATCAAACAAACAAACAAGTCGTCCATGGTCTGTGGACGACGGGTGTCGGGTGCTGCTAAGCACCGTCTACATCCTAATATATATTTTAACTAGAAAATAAAATAAAAGTGAGAAGTTCTCACCTTTGGGTTCCACTCCGCCTTTCTTTATTTCTGAACGGTCTGGATTCCATTTTACTTTCAGTCAGTTTCATCGCACTCTTTTTCACGCTGTTCATAGTAAAAATCGCATTTTTATTATTCAGTCTTATATATAAAAATCATATTTTTACATTGTTACTTCGTTATAAAAATTATATTTTAATATCTCTAACTTCTATATAAAGATTATATTTTTATATCTCTAACTTCTATATAAAGATTATATTTTTATCTCGCCATTCTTTACATAGAATCATATTTTATATATAACGATCGTACTTTTATATTTCTACTACATATGTAAAAATCGCTTCTTTATATTCTCTATCATATAAAAATCATATTTTTATTATTTTTATAATATAAAAATCATATTTTTATTATTTCTATAATATAAAAATCATATTTTTATTATTCTAAAAATCAAATCTTTTTAATTATAAAAACCTAATCTTTATTTTCTTCTAACAAAAATCCTATCTTCCTATCCCATAAAAATCTTACCATTTCTATCTCTACATACATATAAAAACTATATTTTTATAGCACCTTATATATAATAAAAATTATATATTTATATCGCCATTCAAACAATATAAATCAAATTTTTAACTTCGCTAACTTCAAAATAAAAATCGTATTTTTATTTACCTTTCATTCATTTAAAAATCCTATTTTTACTTCACTTCCTAGATAATAAAAATCAGATTTTAACTAATCTACATAAATAAAAATCATATTTTTATTATCTTCTATACATATATAAACTAATTTTATAATAGTGGGAAACAGGCATAAGGACAAACTTTGGAAAAAAATAGTCTGAAAGACGTCAAGTTTTATTTTTAGGCTAAAGGACAAACTTTGAAAAAAAATTAGGCTGAAGGACAATGCTAAATATAATTAGAATTTTCTACAGTGTAAAACTGAATAATGCTAGTTAAAACTAGCATTTTCGTGTAGTGTAAAAAACTGAATATAATGCTAATTACATTTAGCATTTTCCTTTAGGTTAATTTTGGTTCAAAGTTTGTCCTTCAGACTAAAAATAAAACTTGGTGTCCTTCATCCTAATTTTTCGGCAAAGTTTGTCCTTCTCCCTAATTACCTCTTTAGAATATGTTTTAAATTAAAACAAAAACTTATCTTTATTTAAATACTGATTTCAAATTTATGCTAAAACCGATTTTTTTTATTTATATTTACTTATCTTAAAATAAACAAATAAAACAAAAAAACAATAAAATAAAAACTCATAGTGTTCAAAGGGGGAAGAAACTTCGCGTCGGAGGCTGGAGGAGGAGAAGCGCCCGCTGGTCCGATGGCGAGGAGACCTCGCGGTGGAGGAGCGTGGGCCCAGTGTGGCGGTTTGGGGGGGTTAGGTGGTTCGGGGGTTTTCAAAACGAAGGAGGAGAGGGAGGCGATGGAGGATCGGAGTGGGGGAAGAACCGACGGTGGCGCGGCGCGCGAGGGGTTGGGGGGGTCGAGGCTCTAGCGGCAGCGGCTGACGAGGGCAAGCGCGGTTTTTTTTTCTAATTTAGATCTGATGGGGAGAGGGGGAGAGAAATAGAGAGGGGGTGTTATATAAATGATTATATATTTAATTATTTTTAAATTTCAAAAAGTAACCTTTTATTTCGAACTCGATATCGAACCCACCGACCGTCGTCCATAGCTAATTACCCTCATTCCGAACACAATGGGATATGATTCGTAACCTCATTCGGCTGTTATGATCAGTTTTCCTTTAAATTAACATTTAAATCATTATATTGAATTTTAAACGTACATTCCAATTTACCGGGGCCACATACAAACTCTAAAAATTTCCGAAAAATATTTTCTAGCTTCGTAGTGACGATACGGTCCTAACAAAACTAATTTTGTCAAATTTGGAGACCCATTGAAAATTGGTAATTTTCTGGTCGATCCAAATTGATTGAAATTGTCAAAACACGTTTAACTTCGCCACGCTCACATATTGATTCAGAAAATTATGAATTTTGGAATCTAGAAATAACTCGACATCCCGGATCCAACAAAAGGGGTTTCGTCGAAAACGGAGGTCGTTTGCAAAATGTCTATTTTTACGGGCTATATTTTCCATAGCGACTATTCTGAATCTTCAACTGGACATAACTTTTGATTCCCGCTATGAAATTTCAATTTTTTGGATTCGTTAGAAATATATTTTCAAATAGATTCTAATATTTTTGGTTTTGCCAAAATCCGATTTATTTTGAATCATGTACATTCATTTGAAATTTGAAATCGAATTTTCAAACTATCGTGCCATTTTCAATTCCTTTTATAATTAAAAATAATTATTTATATTCTAACGACGATTCAAATAAATATATACGTTCTAATTCTATTCAAAATAAATTTCGCGTCGTTATTATTTAAAATAATTCATTTTAAATATTCAAAATTCATCAAAATTGCCAAAATAAAAAATATAAATTGGTTCGGATTTTCCGGGTTATTACACATAATTTTGGCTAAATTTACCTTTCATTCACATGTTGGTTTAAGTGAATAATCACTCAACACAATCATCAATCAATTAGTTGATTAGCTTTCCAAATACTTAACTTTTATACGTAGTAAAAAATCATAATTTTAGTGTCAAATAATAACAATAAACCCTATCTAGTTTCGGTTCTCACACCAGTCAATTGGAAATATATAGATATCGCACTTTCGAAACTCGAACATAAATGCTGATGATGTCGTGACATCACTAGAATTCTGCCCGGGCGACTAGAGTGTGATTCTTTATCTATCCAGTATATTTGAGACTTCGAATATACGTTCATGACGCGTATATGCAAAATCTTCATATAATCGATTGTCCAAAATAAAATAAAATAATATACTCATATACGTATAATTAGATTATATTTTCAAAACTAAATTTGTTTTTAATAAATAATACTCTTCTAACTCATCCTAGGATACTACTGATCTCATCTCTAACGAGTCATTTTTATTGGGTATTATTAATCCAATCTATGATGAATTCTTTCGTTTGGTTCTAATGTGTCTTGTTCTCGTGCTCTGTAAACAAAAGCTCTGATACCACGATGAAACAACCCAAAACTCGCCCTTACGGGAAAGCCCGAATTGAGTTGAGAATACGACAATCAGAACACAAAACAATAGAACATTTCATTCCTATTACAATAATTACCTCAGAGTACAAGAATATAACAGAGCATGAGCAAATATTACACATTGGAAAATATCAGAGATTTAAAATTACAATGTAGTGAAAAAATAATACATAACACAACTGAAAGAAATACAAGGATACAGAGCTTTTCCGAGTATAGTTCCACTTGTAAATCCAGTATCCTGTGAATATAATATCTGCAAAACCAAAACTATTGGCTGCCCATGTGGAAAATAGGGACACCTAGAGTTTAGGTTAAAACAATAAACTCCAAGTCAGTCATGTGACTAATGTAAGATCTAAAACAATTATTTAAAACTTTACTTTAAAATAGAGTAAATCAAGGGATTACGCCGTATAACACGGAATGGGTTTCCTCCTAAGAATACCAGTGCATAAAACAAACAGCGCAATGCTTTTTGGAATAATGAAGCTATTATAAGACTCAGGTCCCATCGCACAGTGCAACGCAAGCCGGAGGATAGAGTTTTACCTTATAACAGCCAAACATGCTTGGTACATTTAAAACAAATCTATTTTCTATTACTATAAGTATATAATGTCAAAATCACTTCAAATATAAATGTATCAATCATAAATCACATAGTATCCTATGCTACTATGTCGCCATATTGGTTTACAATCAAAACTGAAATGTCATATTGGAAATTAGATTTCTATTATGAGTCGAGGTAAGGGATGTACTCCTCGCCGGCTTCGAGACACTCTAGAAAATGCCTCAGGGTTACACACCCGGGGCAACCCTTGGTCCTCCAAGGCCGGTCCACACATACTTACGTGGATTAGTATTCCTGAACATACGTTTCCCGGTCCTGTAGGACTATCCATCGACTCCGTAGTAACCGATATATCTGAGATGCCACACAATCCATCATCCACATAGGTAAAAATATAATAAATGTCTAGGCTCCATACCACGACACCACCCATAGCTAGAAGGAAACGTCGTGCACTCCTTGGGTCCCTTATCCCGTTTTTGACTCATACCGATGTGTGAGGATCGCTAATTAACGCTATACACAAAGCTATGCTATTTAAAGCCGTGTTTGATCGTCAACCACAAGATTCTGCTTTTCAACAGAAGCCTTGATCATTTGCATCTTAGCATGCCACATAGGCAATTCACGTCATGTGACTGATGTCTATCGATATATAACCTCTAAGCTCGTACGTCTTAGAGAAGGGCGTTAAGAAAGAGAATAAATTCCCCGCCGCCAAACAGATATATGTTTAATAGAGATCAATCAACACAGAATAAAATCCAATGTCAGACACACATCCATTTACAAGTCCGTTCTGGGTCTAAACGAAACCGGATGCACCTTATTCCTTGTCCCATATGTCCAATACAGGAGACAGTTCCTCGCATATCCGGTCGATCTCCAAATACGTCTGGACGATCACCACTTATTACCTTGTCTGGGGTGTATAGCCCAATCAAGACATCAGTAATCATCCAAATGATGTGAAGACCTCTGGTCTTCAACCACCATCTTCATCGTCGACCTATCATCGAATCAATTATTTAGAATGGGTATAAACCCGGCCTTTCCGAATAATTCACGTATTTTATAATCTAGTGCTAAAAAAACACAACATACGCCTCATTCCAATTATGAATATTCTTTTATTCAATTATTCACATCTTTAGGGAAAGGTTCCCTTTAATTTTATCAAAGATAAATTCTTTAAATTTATTCTTTAATCTTCCTTTGGATATCAATTCAAACCAAATTAAGGTTTATCCAAACTAGTCGGGATTAGCGCACCTTACCGAAGTATTCATTTGTTTTATTTCTTAATCCCAACCTATTCATCCCATGGAGAAAAACTGGTAATACTCCATATCTAATACCACGGTGTTATAGGTAAATTTAATTAACATTTCACGTTTAGATCTAATTAAAGATTTAACTATCGCTTGGAGTAAAATTGGTGGTACTCCATTCTCGATCATTTCACAAATTTGATAATTTAAATTATCACATTCACATTTCAATTTAATTAAAGATTCATAAAAATCCACTTAGTTTTATTCTTCCCAAAAATCAGTATTAATGATTATTTAACTTTGGGAAATCAAACATGTCGCATCGACGATCTACACCGTACCTTTGATTTCTACTGATATATAACCTCTAAGCTCGTACATCTCAGAGAAGGGTGTTAAGCAAGGGAATAAATTCTCTGCTACCAAACAGATATATATTTAGCAGAGCTCTACGAATACGGTATAAACGAAGCAATGTCAGACATGTAATCCTGTCTTTAAATGGGTTAAAGAACTAATGTCATTTAAAACACAGTTCACGATAAACCCAAAATCACATTCCACTAATTATGGAATCTTCACGGAAAACAGATCAATATATAATCGGTATCAATTTCCGTATCCGACTAATAATATAAATGGAATAACTAATAATATAAATGGAATATTGACAAAGCCTTTTAAATTCCATATATATTAACAGTCTTCCTCCATAGAAGCTCACTTCGATTATTACCAAATCGAATTCCAATCCATTCCAATTTATTTTATTAAATTGGAAAATTTTACTTTGGAAAATTTCCACTAAATCTTAATAAAAAGATTTATATATTCCAAATCACATTTCACTGTAAATCGGGTTAAAGAACGAATGTCGTTAAAAACACAGCTCACAATAAACCCAATTCACATTCCATTTTATTCCATTCTAGTTAAATATTAATTAATTGGTAAACTTCACTAAATCTTAATTAAAATATTTATTCTTTTCTCAACTGGTTTTAAGAACAGTGTTATTTAAGACACCATTCACGACAAACCCAAAATCCCATTTGATATTAAATACAAGGCTCTAAATATAAATTATATCAGCTTATATTCAATACCAAATTTTGAAACCAACGGATATCATATTGGGAATAATGATATATATATATATCTTCCAAATTCCCATAACGATATCCGTATAACCACGGAATCCAATACCGAAATATTCCGAAAATTATTTCCATCCCAAACCATTCCCACTTATTTTATTAAATTGGAAAATTCTGGTTATTTTAAAAACCATTTCAAATCCAATTAATTTATTTCTAAAAATAATTGAATTTTTATTCTAGTTATAAACTAGTTCATTTCGATAGAAATATATTTTTATTTTTACAAATGTGGAATTTTTCATCCAAATTCTATCCAAATCATTCAGTATGATTTTACACAAATTATTAATACTTTTAATAATTTTATCAAGGCCCATACAGTCGGTTTCCAATAACGACCACCGAACTGCATTCATAGCGACCATTTCCAAATTTGATTTGGACATAATTCCAAATCCAACCATTAGATTTCAAATCTCTTATATTCGTTGGAAAGCTCTATTCGATACGAACTCAACGTTTTTAGTTTTAGGAGAATCCGACGGTCGGATCGCCCGTAACGTCAATTCGAAGTCAATGGTCGAAATTCGTGAACGGTCACTGCGCGGCGCGTTCTATTCAGGCCATTAAATATATATATTATATATATTATATATATTTCATCGATTTCCATTTAAAATGTATTTTATAAATCGTTTATAAATTCATTTTAAAACGATTCTAACTTCATTTTAATTTTAAATCAAAATTGAATACTCCTTATCAATATAATATATAAATGATAATATTTTCAAAATATCTGATTTTGAAATAATTTCCTTTTCGATATTCATTATAAAAATGAATAAAATCGATGTAAATATTATTCGCGTCAAAATGGCGCAAATCTAAACAACACGTCATTTCAATATTTTCGTGTCCATCCCAAGTCGGACATCAAAATCATACTTGAATCGTTTACTGAATGTTAATTTAAAATATTCGTTAATTTAAAATATTCCTTCTTTCTGAATTGGAATCAGACACAGTCAATTACCATATAATGTTATTTATATGGATTTCATACAACACATGTCCACCACAACAATGATAAACAACCAACCATCATCCAAAGTGCATCACACAACCGCATAAGCATTAAATATAAATAATTAAAGCTTACAACAGTCTGTTAACCAATCGATTGACATATAACTAAACAATTGGGAATAGTGTATGTCAAATATCATCCCAATACCCGTGTGGGATTTCAATCAACACACACAGATTTTATTTATGCAGTTGGGTGATGTGTAAAATATATCGTCCCAATCCATATCAGTTAAATGATTGTACATAAACAAATCGTCCAATTTCTAAATGAATATTTATTTTCATTTCAGGAGAATTTTATGCTATTCATATATACGTTAAAAATTATATTTTTAACGATAAAATATTTTATTCAATACATGAATATTTTATTTAGTTCATTTATACAATAAAAATGATATTTTTATTGTTCTAACATATTTTAGAAAATTTTGGCAGTATAACGGCGCGATTCTAGAACCGGAATAAGGTGTAGCCTTATCCCTCGCCTAATATTGGCTCGCACCATACACATACCCATTCCAATCAATTCAGTTCACATCCCAAACCAAATTCAAACAAATAAATCAATCAAAACAAACAACCAAACATCCATGGTTTCAATCAAAGGTGTCAGGTGCTACTAAGCACCGTCTGCATCCTAGTATATATTTAATTGTAAACAAAATTCGAGTGAGAAGTTCTCACCTTTGGTTTCCACACCTGCAGTTTTATTTTTGAATTTTTGAACAGTTTGGATTTGCCCGAAATTCCAACGCAATCTTTTTCACGCTGTTCATAGTAAAAAAAAATCACATTTTTAATATCATGTTTATATATTTAAAAATCGCATTTTTATCTAAGCTATACATGATTAAAAATCACCTTTATATACCGCTACAATATATATGAAAATCACATTTTTATACCACTACAATATATATATATATATATATCACATTTTTATGTCGCTATTCATATAATAAAAAACAAAATTTTATATCGCTATTCATATAATAAAAATCAAATTTTTATATCGCTATTTACATAATAAAAATCAAATTTTTATAACGCTATTCATATAATAAAAATCAAATTTTTATATCACTATTCATATAATAAAAATCAAATATTTATATCGCTATTATATATATAAAAATCATATTTTTATATCGTTAAAAATCATATCTTTATATCGTTAAAAATCTTATCTTTATATCGTTAAAAATCATATCTTTATGTCGTTAAAAATCATATTTTTATCCAAAACCATTTAAGTAAAAATCACATTTTTTAAAATAAAGTATTTCATATAAAATGTACATTTCTATAACAAAGTATTATAATTTAAAAACAATGCTATTTTATATTTTTAAAAGATATGCTTAATTAGTAAATTAATTAAACTAATTACATTAAGTATAAAATAAATAAATAAAAACTCACTGTTCAATTGATTTTTCTCAGAGGAGGGGCCCCGTAGTCGGCTGTTGGTGACGGGGGAGGTGCAGCGACGAGGAAGCGACGTGGTGGGTCGGTGGTGGCTGAGGAAGGACTCGCGGCGGCGGTTCTTCCATGGGTTTGGGGGTTTAAATCGAAGAGGGAGGAGGAGAGAGGGAAGGGGAGGTGGCCGATAAGGGAAGGTGCGGCAGCCAGGCGCAGCAGTGGTCGAAGCTCCGGTGGGTGGCAGCAGCGGCGTTGGGAGCACATCATTTTTTTAAATTGAATAGGGGAGAGAAAAACGAAAAAGGGGGGTGTTGACCTAGCTTAAATAATTTTATATTTAATTATTTTAATTTTTCAAAAAGTTGATTTCTCATTTAAACTCCTAATCGAACCCAACAACTGTCAGCCCTAGCTAAATACCCCTATTCAGAACACAATGGGATATGTCCCATAAGCCAATTCGACTATTACGATCAGTTTTTCTTTAAATTAAAATATAAATCAGTATACATTGAATTTGAACGTATATTTTAATTTACCGGGGCCACATACTGACTCCGAAAATTCTCGAAAAATAAATCTAGCTATGTTTGGACGAAACGGTCCTAACAAAACTAATTTCGTCGAATTTGGAGAACGTTTGAAAATTGTCATTTTCCAGTCGATTAAATTCAAACTAAAATTGCCAAACACGTTTAAATTCTCCACGCTCACATATCAGTTCCAAAAATTATGAAAATTGGAATCTAGCAATAATTTAACATTCCGGATCCAACAAAAGTGGTTTTTTTGAAAATGGAGGTCGTTTGCAAAATGGCTATTTTTAAGGGCTTATATTATATTAAAATATATATAAATTCCATAGCGACTATTCTGAATTTTAAACTGGACATAACTTTTAATTCCCGTTATGAAATCTGAATTTTTCACATTCGTTAGAAAGATATATTTAAACAGATTCAAATATTTTTGTTTTTACTGAAATTCGATTTATTTTGAATTCTGTATATTCATTTGAAATTAGAAATCGAATTTTCAAACTGCCGCGCCATTTCGGGCTCATTTTATAATTAAAATAAATTTATACGTTCTAACTTCGATTGAAATAAATTTTAAATCGTTATTATTTAAAATAACCCATTTTATATATTCAAAATTCATTAAAATAGCTAAAATAAAAAAAATTAATTGGTTCTGAAAATCTGGGTTATTACAGAGTATATGAGTGTGTATATATATCAGACCTATTTGTGATTTGATATACAAATGGTTTTGTGTTGGATTGATTTGTTAAGTGAATTATGAACATAGGTTGGTGCAGTAAGGTACTACTGTATCGGTAGGTGTTTCTAAACACTTAAACAGAGCAGTCTAACCCAGTTTTTATGAAATAATTTTGTCCAAAAGTATATTTTCGTAAAAGGGATATATGTTTTGATGAAATTTATGTTTTGGAAAATTTAATCCACTAATTGATTGTTGGAGATAATAAATAGTATAACTAATTAAGAAATTTGAATTCTCGACGATTTTGGACAGTTGAGGCATTTGATAAGGAATTATAAAACTCTTTTAATAAAATATTAAATGTTGTAGGGTACGGACAACTATGATCCATCTGGAGCTAAACCTATAAAGATGACTCGAAAACAAACGAGAAGGTTTTATGAGCAGAAAGAAGAAGGAAATAGGTTGGACCTATGCAAGTATACTCGTAGCTACTCCAGGAAAGATAAGAATAAAGGAAAATTTGTAGGTATTTGCTGTTAGAAATGCCATAAAGAGGGACATTATGCAGTCCTATGCCCAATGAAAAACAAGAATAAGAAGGAGAGTAAGGAAAAGGTACAAAAATACATAACTTGTTTTCGATGTAGGCCGAAGGTGCATTATGTCTGTGATTGTCCAGAAAGGAAAAAGAAACCCAAAGGGGAGATAAGATGCTTCCGCTGTAGGGTAGTAGGGCATACTGTCAAGTACTGTAATAAAGAAAAATCAAGTTTACCACTTAATGACGAATTAGGATAAGAATCCTGGAATAAGCCAGAAGGAAATGGTTGTTTAATTAGTAATATTTTCCTATGGTTAAAACTAATATTTTAAGAATGTATGTAAATATACAAGGAAGTTTGCTCGGATGTATGTATTTGAATGGATATATATATATATATAATATTGTGTTATCTTTTTGATAAACTTTGTTATGACATGATTGAGTAGACAATCTTTGGTTCCATCTTCGATTTTGAGGACAAAATCTTTTAAGTGGGGGAGAATCTAACGACCCGGAAATTTGAAAACAATTTAGAACTTCCAAATTTCATAAGAATCAAATCAAATTGAAAATGGATAATGATATAATTGGAACAGGGTTATAATAATGAATTTTAATATAAAAATAGCATGTTTACAAAGGAAGTATAAAAAATATTTATTTCCAGACCCTAAAAATGGTTCCATTGAATCCGGAATAACGAAATTAGGTAACAAGCCAAGTTTGGCCAAAAACAGAATTCATTTAATATTGATTAAAGATTGAAAGGTTAAAATTTGAACTAAAAAGGGATGATTTTGAGAATATCTTGAGAACAGGATATTGCTAGATCATGAGACCGCATCCTTCGAACCGAAATAGTGAATTTCAGTACTCAGGGAAGTTTCACGTAAATTGGCATCCGTATGTGAAAAAGAAAAAATAAAAGGCCTAAATTTGTACTAAAATTTGACGGTAATTAAAATTTGATAATGTTAACGGCAAAACTAGAACCTGAGACCTACGCAAGAAAATTCTAAACATAGGAATTAGCTATGTATAAAGTCTGAGAAAATTCCTTATCGAATATAAAAATTTATTAAAAAAACTAAAATAAATTATTTAAAAATGAAAACGAACTCAGATTTTATATTTGAATACATAGGATTGAAGTACGTTAGAAACTGGACCATATGGTTGAAGAATTTCTGAAAACTATTATCGTCTGATACTCCGGCACAAGGCCTGAAGGTGCTTGAGAAAACACAATTTACTGTTCATGAAGACAAGGATGAATTTAAGCCATAAGATCTTCCATGCTTATCCATAAGACACATGTCATTAATCAATGCATTACCCTTTATTATATACGCCTTATTCCTTCCTTATCACTCCATTCTTCTTCTTGGAAAATTGTTCCTCCCCTCTCCATGAATTGTTCACGTTTTTTACCCATATTAAATATAAAAAAATTCAAGAAAATAAAGAAGAAAGGAAGGAGAAAAACTAGGAGAAGGGTCTATACATCCTAGGATAAATTCTGGAAGCATCCGAGGTGAGAAATCATGTAGTTTAAATGGTTTATTTCCTTGGTTTTAGCATGTATACAAAGTGTTTGTAGAAATTCCTAAATGAAACCTTAAGTGATTATGTGGTGAATATTCATGGATTAAGGTTGTAGTTAATAGCTTATCACTACCATGAATTTATATGTGAATCTGTTAAAATTAGAAGTTATATCTTGAAGGTAGAAAGCAAATTCTATTAGAAAATTTGTGTATGGAAGTAGAAAATGGTAATAGAAAAAGTGAATATTCCTAAGTGAAAGAATAAATGATTTTAGGATAATTAACACCTATGTTAAGTATTGATGTCATTGGAGTTGAGTTAGGAATGAAAATCCTAAAGGTAATAAGCTAATTACCTATTTAAGTGATTAGCAAAATTAGGTGTAATATTGTGAAAGCAATAATGACCTTTGAAAATTTTAATCATGAATTTAAGTTAGCTAAGTCCATGTAAGAAGGTATTCTCATGTATGAATATAGTTAGATTTTTGAAATCAATATATATATATATATATTCATATTAATTAGAATAGGTATTAAATTACAAGGGCTAATGTTAAATATAACCCTTAATGGCTAGGTTGCTAAACATTCGAGAGAGAGCACAAAACTGTGATGGTCCTATAGTGAAGGAAATTAAGGAACCTACTGGGACGGTGAGTGGTTTATCCCCTCACATTTGCTTGTGGTATTTGTTTGTGTGAGATGATTTCATGCATGTTTTTGTATGATTTAAAATGTTTGTTATTGTTTGGAGACCCTACACAGGTCGTGGGATGAAATTGCACTGGTCCCATGTGTTTATTACAAGGATTGCTATTTATTAGTAAACCCCTACACATGCTATTGGGATGATGACTCACACCAATCCTAAGTGTTCACTACATTGTGTATGCGGTTGCTTTGCGGATGTCATAGTGTTTGATATTTGGATTGGGTTGACCAATGGTTATGAACACCATTTGGTTTGATATGTGATTTGGATGGTCTTTTATGGCAATAGTGTGGTTGTACAGATACTCCTGTATAGGGGAGGTTATAGCAAAAAAATTCGGAAATACAAAAAACAAATTGACACTGACATATACAGTTAAATAACTGACGAGTTTGGTTGCAACTCGTTAGACACATGACATCTTGTTTAGGTTTATTGAATGTTTGTATATACCCAAATTCTCGGGTTATACAGGAGTTGAATGAGTCTCATTCCAGAAATTAGATTTTAAATGATTGTTTTAATAACAAAATAGTCGGGGAAAATAAAAGTTTGAATTTAAGTTCCAATACTTTCGAAAATGGAATTGAGTTCATAACAATGAACTTTTGCAAAAGAACGAACTAGTTTTGAAGAAGTTAAGATAAAGTTATGGCTTATCGAATATTGACACGAATAATAAATTGATTTTACGATAAATAGTAAATTGAAGTTGCATTTGCCTAACAAACGGACTCGGTTTTGCGAAATTATGGTTTCAATGTTCTTACATATTTTTATAATGGGCGTCAGCCAACTTTGAGACTTTAATAAGCATTTTTGAAGAATAATATTATTTTAATGATTTAAATATTAATTTAAATATTTAAATGTTGATTAATTGATGTCAAAATTGGAAATTGAATTCTAAAAGTTATTTAATATGGTTTGAATAATTATTGAACTTATTTTGAAGTATATCGACTCAGTTTTAATAAAAAGTCACTTTTAGGTTCGAATAGGACTCATCGCGCAGCGACAGTTCACGAATTTTGACCCGAAATTTGAAATTGAAATTCCGTAATATCTAACCATCGAATTTTCTTGAAACGCATCATGTTTTGTCCGAAATTTGAATAGCTTTCCAACCAAAGAAAAAGAAATATTTTTTAATGGTCGGATTTTCCTACAAGTCTAAATCAGTTTGATCGAAAAATCCAGTTTCGGTAGTTCAAGTGCCAAATTCAGATTTTTCATAAAAAGGTACTTGTAAATTATGTAAAAATATGGAAAAATCATATTAAATGATTTAAAAGTGTTTTGGACCAAATATATTAATATTTGGTAAGATAAAAATGAATCATGTTAAAGTGAGCTATTCAGCAACTAAAGTGAACCCTTTAGGAAATCCAGTTTTGACTTTGAATAAGACCTTTATTTAAACATTTAATAAGATCTTCATTTAAACATAAAGGAGTTTATTTATTAATAAATTAGATTATTAATAAGGGTAAATTAGAATCCAATTTTCCAATCTATTTAATTAAATTGAAATTGAATAGAAACCAGATTGGTCATTGACTGAGATTAGTCCCCATGGATGACGAATTAGACTATTCGAGGGATTTAAAAGGCTGTGCCATTATTCCGCTTATAGTTTTTGTTGTATATGGAGGTTTATATCGATTATAAACTAGTATGATTTATGTAGAGATTCCAATATAAATGGAAATATGATTTTGGGTTTGTTTGTGAATGATGTCTTCAATAACAATGTTCTTTGGCGCATAAAAAGATAAGATAATTTTCCAAGTTAAGCAAATGACGTCATTATTTATGAAGATTTTTAGGAAAGGAATGAACATGTTTTTACATGAGGCAAATGGCGTATAATTAATAAGGATTATTGGAAAGATTTAACTTGGAATTTGAAGTTAAGTAATCAGAATATTTGATGAAATCTTTCAACAAGAATTGAAGGAATAGGATTTGTAAGGTAATTAAAATTACCAAAACATAAGATGATTAAAAATGGAGTATTACCAGTTTTGGTCCATGAGATAGAAATGAAGAGCTTTGACGTCTTAAAACTTAATATAGTTTTAATGAATAGATTGAATAAAAGAATGGAATGAGGGTCATGAGATCTCGTTAACCGATTGGTCGTAAAAGATGCGCTAATTATTTGGAAAGGCCGGGTTTTTACTCATTCTGAATAATTATACAACGTAAAAGGATTAAGTTCTCAATGATAATGGTTGAAGACCGGTATTCTTCACATGTGATGGATGGCTTGCTAATGCCTCGGGGTCGCTTCTCAAGAGGTTAAAGTAACGGCATTATCTAATCATATTTGAAGCGTTTCGGATTGTAAGGACTTACACTCCCTGGCGGGGGCATGGAATCAAGTGCCTTCGGTTTCGTTCCTATTCCCAGAACGGACTTGTGGATGGACTACATGTCTGACATGGAATGACCATGGGGCATGCTAAGTGTTGAGCAATGAGCAGGGATTTTGTTAAAAAGCAGGGCTCTATGGTGATGATCAAAGCATGACTTAAATGTGTAGCTTTGTGTATGACGGGACCTCGTGATAGCCTCACACCCCGGTATGATGGTATGCTAATGGTCAGATCAGCATGACTTTATGTTTTTCATGGATTCGGTCGACCAAGTATGTAACAACCCAGAAAATCAGAACCAATTTAAAATTTTAATTTTTGCAATTTTAACGAATTTTGAATATTTAAAATGAATTATTTTAAATAATAACGACTAGAAATTTATTTTGAATAGAATTAGAATGTATAAATTTATTTAAATCGAAATTAGAATATAAATATTTATTTTAATTATAAAAGGAATTGAAAATGGCGCGGTAGTTTGAGAATTCGATTTCAAATTTCAAATGAATGTACAGGATTCAAAAAAACCGAATTTTGGTGAAACCAGAAATATTTGAATCTGTTTGAAAATATCTTTCCAACGGATCTGAAAAATTGAAATTTCATAACGGGAATAAAAAGTTATGTCCAGTTGAAAATTCAGAATAGTCGCTATGGAAATATAACCCTTAAATATAGCCATTTTGCAAACGACCTCCATTTTCGGCGAAACCACTTTTGTTGGATCCAGAAGGTCAATTTATTGCTAGATTCCATTTTTCATAATTTTTGAAATCAATATGTGAGCGTGGCAAAAGAAAATGTGTTTTTTCAATTTCAATCAATTTGGATCGACCAGAAAATGGCCATTTTCCAAACGGTATCTGAATTCGATGAAATTAGTTTTGTTAGAACCGTATCGTCAAAACATAGCTAGATTTATTTTTCTGGAATTTTTAGAGTCTGTATGTGGCCCTGGTAAATTAGAATGTGCGTTCAAATTAAATATACATTGATTTATATTTTAATTTTGACGGAAACTGATCATGACAGCCGAAATGGATTATGAAAGATATCTCATTGTGTTCGAAATAGAGGTAATTGGTTAAGGGCGGCAGTCGTTGGGTCTCGTTTGGAGTTCGGATTTAAATACCGACGATTGGTTTTAAATTAAATAATAATATATAAATTATTATTAAAAGTCAACCCCTTCATTTACTCCCCTCCCCCTCCAATTCAGATCGACGAACGAAAATTGAAAAAGGAAAAAAAAAAACCGCCGCTCAATCTCGTTGACGCTCTGGCCTCCGACCATTGTCGCGACCGCCGCCGCCTTTCCCCTCCCCTCCTCCGATCCGCCTCTCTCTCCTCCCCTTCTCTCTGTTGAAAACCGCTCCCAAGCCCCTACTTTCCACCCAGCGCCTCCACCCAAAACCCTAGGGCCACCAAGACCGACGCCACCTCCTTCACTGGGCCCACCGCAGATCAGACCCATCGCTTGAAGCCTTCCATCGCGAACAGCAAACCCTCCTTCGAACCAGCGAGCAAAATCTCCCCTTTTCGATCGAGCTAGCATCCGCGAGACCACCGTGAGGCGTTGGAGTTTCTACAGTTCGAAACGAAGCAGTGAGGTGCTTTTTAATTTAAATAACTTCTTCTCCTTTTTGTTTTTATATATTAAAAATCTTTGGTTTATAAATCAGTTTTTATATTAAATTATATAGCATTGATTATATATATATATATTATTAGCATGATAAAAATGGAATTATATATATATATAACTTAGTTATGAAAAGATAAGATATTTATTATAAGAATAACAATATAAATATGTGATTTCTTTTTATATAGAATGCCAATAAAAATGTGATTTCTTTTTATATGAAATGCAAATAAAGATGTGATTTTTAGTGATAAAAGGAAAAGATTTTTATTTATAAAATTTGATTTATAAAAATGAGATTTTTATTTATAAAGTAGCCAAATAAAAATGTATTAGTAGGGTTTGCGTTAAATAAAAATACGATCTTTATAATGAGAACTTATAAAAATGGAATTTTTAAAATGTAAGCATCGTATTAAAAATATGATTTTCATATTTGTGGCGAATTAAAAATATGATTTTTAATATAAATTTCGTGAAACAGATTGCGTTGAAATCAGTACAGCGAATCTGAACGACGATAAGGAATGACGGAATGGAAACCCATGGTAAGAACTTCTCACTAAAATTATTTCTGTACAGTTATTTATTTTATAACTGCATATATGAACTGCTCCCCGTCGTCCACAGACCATGGATGACATGTTTGGTTGTGTGTTTGGATTGATTTGTTTGGGTGAATTTGGTTTGTGATATGGAATGGAAAACAAAAATATTCATGTGTTGAATAAAATAAAATATTCATGTGTTGTAATAAATATTTTTTCGTTAAAAATATAATTTTTAACGTGTATATGAATAAAATAAATATTCATTTACAAATCGGACAATTTGTTTATGTACACCCATTTGACTGATATGGATTGGGATGATAAATTTTACACGTCGCCCAACTATGCAAATAAAATCTGTGTTTGTTGTTTGAAACCCCATACGGGTGTTGGGATGATATTTAACGTACACTAGTCCCAATTGTTTAGTGGTATGTCGATCGTTTGGTTGACAGACTGTGTAAGCTCGAATTATTTATATTAATGTTCATGCAGTTGTGTAGTGCACTCTGGATGATGGTTGATTGTTTATCATTGCTGTTATGTTCATGTGTGGTATGAAATCCATATAAATAACATTATATGCTTATTGACTGTGTCTAATTCCAGTTCAGAAAGAAGGAATGTTTTAAATTAACGATTATTTTAAAATAATGAATATTCTAAAATAATATTCAGTAAAAGATCAAAATCTGATTTTGATGTCCGATTTGGGATGGACACGAATATATTTAAATATATAAAGCCGTGTTGATTAGATTAACGCCATTTTGACGTGAACGATATTTATATTGATTTTATTCATTTTTATAATGAATATCGAAAAGGAAATGATTTCAAAATCTAATGTTTTGAAAATATTATCATTTACATATTAATGATGTGGAATATTCAATTTTGATTTAAAGTTGAAAATGAAGTTAGAATCGTTTTAAAACGATTTATAAAATACGTTTTAATGGAAATCGACGAAATATATATTATATATATATTATATATATATTAAATGGCCTGAATAGAACGCGCCGCGCCGCGATCGTTCGCAAATTTCGACCATTAACTTCGAATTGACGTTATGGGAGATCCGACTGTCGGATTCTCCTAAAACTGGAACAGTTGGGTTCGTATCGAAAAGATCTTTCCAACGAATATTAGAGATTTTAAATCTAACGGTTGAAATTGGAATTATGTCCAAATCAAATTTGTAAAAGGTCGTTGTAAGTGTAGTTCGATGACCGTTTATGGAAATCAATTCACCAGAAATGGCTTTTGGTAGCGTTGAAAAAAACGCTACCATAACTTGTAGTAGCATTTTAGAGAACGCTGCAATACGACATGCAACTAAAAGTCTGAAAGTTTTTGTTGCGTTTTAATAAACGCAACCAAAAATGAACATGTTGTAGCGTTTTAAAAACCCTACAAAAATTTTTTTTGGCAGCGGGTTAAAAATACTACTAAAGTGATACTTCTGTCATTTCCCAATTTTTTTGTAGCGGTTTTTCAGTCCTACTATATGTTTTTTGTTGCGTTTCATTTCAGCAACAATATCTTTTGTAAATTACATTTGTAGCACTTTTTCAACGCTACTAAAACTTACGGATGCACACCACATTTTAACTACGGTTATTTACTGTTAATGGCTTGTAACATTTCCATCAATCGTTTATATATAATAGAAATATTAAAACAAATAATCACATGAGTATCATTTTCAAACTAAAATTAATAACACCATATTTAAATACTTAAAAAAACACATTACTCGCAATATCAAATATGACACTCATAATCATCTTAATAGTAGTATTTCGACAAGATAAGCGAATCCACATACCACAACTGCTTACAAACAAGTCTACACGACTAGTACAAACAAAATAATAGTTAAAGTCTTGTTCATAGCTCAATTACCACCGGTTCTTTGATGCAGCTGCTCTTCACTTCGGAAATCTAATTACCTGTACATAAGTATAACGATCAACGGTAAGAATTACATACAAGTATAACGGTCAACAGTCAAAATTACATAAATGTGCAAAATGCATAAATTATATATAACAGAGCACACCAATTGCCTAGTTATTCATCCCTAATATAGGCACAACAGAGCACACCAATTATCATTGTTAATTTGGAGATCAACGTAATTACATGAAACACGAAGTGTCATCTCTGTATTCGCAATTCTCCTTATTTATCTAATCACTTTGAATTTTAAGTTTTTGGTATAACTTACAATTCTTTTAGAATAATAGCATATGCATATAAGCATAAAAAATGATCATCAGGTATTATTATACCAAGCATTTTAGAAATTATATTTGAGCTAGGCAGATTGAATGATGTGTAAATAGGAAGACTGGCTTGTATTCTCCCAATTTCAACCCTCCATTTACATTGAAAATAAATGCCGACTTATCAGTTTTCAACCGAGCTTATGCTCAACTTTTATTTGTGGACTACTCAGTTTTTTCAATAGGCTTATGCTCAGTTTTCACTATCGCTAACTACTCATTTTTAAAACCTAACATATGTTTGGTCGGTTTATGAGCTGAGCAAGTTGCTCAAATTTTAAAACTCAACAAACATATGCTTACTTTGTAAACATTGAGAGAACCGCTCAGTTTTACAAAACCTGGTTATATGTTTGTTTGGTTCTTAGCATATGTTGAGTTTTTAAAAGCTGAGCAAGTTTGGTTTTTAAAAATCGAGCGTGCGTGTGTGTGCGTATATATATTTTTGTGTGTGCGCACGTGTAGCTAGTTTACATAAAGTGAGAAAACTGCTCAGCTTTTAAAAACCAAGTAAAGTTATGAGAAAGGAGTTACACGAATATGATGCAGCTGCTTATTACATAGAAGAGGCAAACATCATTCTGCGAGTACATATAGAAGAACTTAATATAGTCATTGTGCTTTAAGAGTTTATCTTGACACTTTTGAATTTTATTTATACATGCAAAAATTATGTACCTAGTAGGAGATTGCAATTATTTTAAACTAAGTATTGGAAGTTCGTCTGGACGAATACAAACATTAAATGTAACATAATGTCTCTTAGGGAACTGTAACATAGAGTACTACATTAAACTACATACCTTTGGCTATTATGTCCTTTCCCTTCTTAAACTTCCACTCAGCATTGAATGTTATAATAGCATTTTCATCAGGAATTCTCATAATATTATTCTAGAACATGTCTAGCATATGTAGTCTGACAATATGAAAATAAGAATAAAAAAAGATATAAGCATTGGAATCTGCAATATATAAGTGGAGTCAATGCTTTTGACTACACACTTGGAATACAGTATTTACGTTCAGTTATTCAGAGCCTTCATTATTCAATGATTAAATTAATGAAAATGAAACTAATGTCCAGGGCCACTATTGAACATTCTAGCGCAGAAAGCAAACCAAAAGATTTCTGCATTTTCCACAAGTGATTATATGCTAATATTTCATGTCATTGATGCATGGGCAAAGAGAGAGAGTGTTAAAATAATATTTATAAATTCTTTAGGTGTAATTAAATCACACAAACTTACCAATCATAAAATTTTCCATTAACAAATTGTGTTAGTATTAATTTGCATATTTTAATTATACCTAAATAAAGAATGTGAAAACATAATTGTTGCAAAGGATAGGAAATAAGCAAGACATATCAGAAACGCGCCAAGCTCTTCAAAAGTTTAAATGAGCTCCTAACTCTGAGGATAAAATACAAAGAAACAAATTTATTTTTAAATAGTAGGCGAGAGCTCGAAAAGTTGGAACTGAATGATTATATTTCATTTTAAATTCCAGTCAAAATCAAGAAAGTGATACATCTTAGAGCATCTCCAACAGTGGAGGAAATTCATGTTAAGGGGTGTAATATCCCTTATTTTTGCACCCAACAGTTGTTACACGGTGTAATATGAAGGCAAATGTTACGGGCTGGATTCAGAGTTCGGAATAGGGCGCGCGAGCTGATTTTATCAGCTCGTGATGTCGCGAGCTGATTTTATCAACTCGCGACTTCAGGAGCTGATAAAATCAGCTCGTGGCCTTTTTTTTTCCAACTATTTTTACCATATACAATACCAAATGCATTAATTTTTTTGTAAAATAAACTTCGAAACATAATAATAATATTTGATTACTAAGAGCAAAACCAATTTTTTTTTTAACGTTTTACCCTAGTTTGTCGTATACAAAAACATAACCGATATGTAATTTGTAAAATAAACTTAGGAACATAATAATAGATGATTAATAACTCGTACGAATACAAGAAAAGGAGTTTGTATAATAGAAAATGAAACACAATCGATGATTAATAACTTAGGAACATCTTAGGAAATGAAACATAATCGATGATTAATAACTTAGGAGTTCGTACAAGAGAAGTAATAGTAGAAAAGGAGTTCGTACAATAGATGATTAATAACTTAGGAACATCTTTACTGCATACATAATCGATAAGTTCAGACAAACATAAAATAAAACACATTCAGGTAATGGTTCTTCATAACTAGGTATCGCCGTGGTGGTTCCATAAATGAGTCATAAGATCCTTCTGTAGCCGGTTATGGAGTTCTGCATCTCTGTAGATAACTTGACGGCTCAAATGAACGTTGAAGTCCTCCTCTGTTAGTGGTTGGTTTTGTCGGAATACTGGAGGTGGTAGCGAAGCACCCTCGTAATCGCAGTGACGTTGATCTTCATCCATATCTCTTTCATCTTCTATAATCATGTTGTGAAGAACGATGCAAGCAAACATGATTGTAGACATCTTACTCCTACGCCATAGCCGACATGGATTACTTATCATTGCAAATCTAGATTGTAAAACACCGAAAGCACGTTCCACATCTTTCCTTTGTCCCTCTTGCATCGCCGCGAACATGACTTGTTTAGGAGTTAATGGATTTGGACATGTTTTAACAATGGTGCTCCATTTCGGGTAAATGCCGTCACCTAGGTAATAGCCATGGTTGTAAGTATTTTGGCTTAGGGTAAATGTTAAAGGAGGTACCTGGCCTTTAGCAAGATCATTGAACAAATGAGATCTTTCCACAACATTTAAGTCGTTATTAGACCCGGGCATTCCGAAGAAAGCGTGCCATATCCACAGATCGTACGATGCCACAGCTTCCAAAATGATGGTTGGTCGTCTTTCCTTGCCGTTGTACGCACCTTGTAATCCCTTAGGACAGTTCTTCCATTCCCAGTGCATACAGTCCAGACTTCCTAACATTCCCGGCCAACCCCTGCTTTCGTGCATCTCTCTGATTCGCACTACATCTGCTTCGTTTGGAGACCGTAAGTATTCTTCTCCGTAGACGTCCACAATTGCTTGACAGAAAGTTTCAAGTGTTTCTAGTGCCGTGCTCTCTGCTATGCGGTATGCATCGTCCAAAGCATCGGCTGGAGTGGCATAAGCTAACATTCTCATAGCTGCCGTCATTTTTTGTTCACCGGACAATCCCTGTGTCTTCGATGCATTATGTTTGTACTTAAAGTAATCATTGTTACCTTGAATACCAGCCAATATCCGAAGAAATAGGTTTCTCCGCATCCTGAATCTTCGACGAAACATATCAGGCCCGTAAGTGCAATCCTCATCGAAGTAATCTTGCATCAAAGACTTGTGGTATTTAGCATGATTTCGGTGTATAAACCTCCTTCCAGGAACCGATCCCCCTCTAGTTGTGGACGATGAACCGTACGCTTCACGGTATAGGTCCCGTATTTCTTGTATTTCTTCTGCTTCCTCTTGAAGGATTTCATCTTCCTCTGAATCGCTAGCAAAAGCCAGCAAGCATTTTGTAAAACTGGAATCCATTTATATTTGTTAGTAAGTTTTGATTTGAGATATGTATGACAATGTTGTTGTTATATATAAGGTTTGATTTGAGTGTCTCTTTATTGGATTCCTTTATTGGACTGAGTGTCTCTTTATTGGTTTGTGTGTCTCTTTATTGGTTTGAGTGTATGTTTATTGGTTTGTGTGTCTCTTTATTGGTCTGAGTGTCTCTTTATTGGTTTGTGTGTCTCTTTATTGGTCTGAGTGTCTCTTTATTGGTTTGTGTGTCTCTTTATTGGTTTAAGTGTATGTTTATTGGTTTGTGTGTCTCTTTATTGGTTTAAGTGTATGTTTATTGAAGGATTTAAACATTTACGCACCCGAAGAAGTTAAAAAGGAGTTAAAAAGGAGTTAAAAACTATGGGTCGTCCACTACCGTCGTTATTTAAACATGTAAACATTTAAGTACCAGGTTTGGCGCTTGGCAAAGTACCAAAACTTGGCACTTGGCAGAGTACCAAAGTTGGCACTTGGCACTTGCCAAAGTACCAAAACTTGGCAACGTAACGGTTTGCAATAAAACAAGCATACATTACACAGAACATATGAAAGTAGCAAACAGTACACATACAAAATAACATATCGCAGAACACATAGAAAAATAACATACAGTCCAAAACATCGAGACATACATATATACATACATACATCGAGCCATACATATATACACCGCGACATACAGAAATATAAATCATGATAAATCTGCGGCATCATCATCACCACCATCCAAAGACATGTCGTCTCCACTATCAGGCGGGTCATAATACGTAAAATCGTCATCACTACCTCCACCTGCTCCACCTCCTCCTCCAGAACCAGAACCACCTGCTCCACCTGCTCCACCTCCTCCTCCTCCACCTCCTCCACCACCTCCTCCTCCTCCAGAACCACCTCCTCCACCTGCTCCAGAACCACCTGCTCCAGAACCACCTCCTCCTGAACCACCAGTACACGACCCTACAATGGTACCTGATGCTGCTGTCCCCCCACCCTCTGCTGCAGCTAATCTGGCCTGTAAGTCATATATCTGCTCCTGCAATCCCTGCACAATCGCCTGGTGCTCCTGATACATGGACTGAGTATACTGCAACGCCATCTCCTGAATAGCCGCGATATGTATCCTATGCTGGTCCAACCTGGGTGCATACTGCATATATAGAACATATAAAATCAGTTTCTACAGCATATAACATACAACGTAAATTCACAAGTACAAATGTTACCTCATGTGACGGATATAATCCAGCAGTAGGGACACCATACACCATGTATGCAGGTGGGTAAACAATAGGCAGGGATATCTGTGTCCCGCTAAGATCATATGTCTGGAATGTATCGGCGAGAGCAAAATCCTGCGGAGGGTCGGATATCTGTGAAGGGGTCGGGTCGAAAGTAAACGGCGGAGGGTGAACTCTACCACTGACCAATCGGGGTCCAATGTGATCGGAGTTCACACCCCGCACATAATCCGGCAGCAAGTACCGTCTAGGAGCTACCCGAACCCAGTACGGACCAAACTCTGCGTCGGGTAAGTGAAAGTCGGTCGTATCTACCCATCCTGCCTGTCTCAATCCAGCCACATACTGTCTCCCTATAACACGCTGCGGCCCGAACATATCAAGTGGCAAAGGTGGATCTACGGGTACGCGCAACTCACCGGTACTCTGGTAATAGCATCGGTCTCCCAAGTACCAAACAGGATGGTGGGCCGGTGGGAAGAAGAGGACACGTCGAGTAGATAAGCTGCATGCAATGACTAATGGATGGGCATCAGGTACTGGGCCACCGACTGCAAGTAACATCCAATAAGAAGCCCAAGGTGCTCGTAATATGTTCCCCCTCTCCCTCATATCCAACTGGGTACGAGCCTCCATCAAGTCGTGTCTCACACCAGAAGGAGAACGCTGAACTACGTGCAAACTCTCCCATCTACGCATCCGTGGGAAAAAGGCCTCAGCGGCATGACTGGCGGTGGGCTGTATGTGTGGGTGCATGTTGGCCGTGTACTCGTAGTACCAGCACGGCAACATGTACCAAAAACCATACATCTGTTGAACCTCTCTAAAAGCATAGGAGTCAAGAGCGGTGTGTAGATAACCCAGTATGGCAGAGCCCCAATCAAACATATGCAGCTGATCTAAATCGACTAGTGCTGCAAGGTAGCCAAGCCTAATCGAACTCTGTTGGTTCGTAAAGAACGTCGAACCAAGGAGGTATAAAATGGTAGCCCTGTACAGTATGTCGTGGAAATCTACCGCATCTACATGCGCTGTAATATAATCAAGTAAATATGTGCAGGGAACGACACCATTAGCTACACGAGCCGCATCCAAACCTGGCAAATACTGTATGTACGACTCGGGTGACTCAAACTGGGAATCAAATGGAGGTATGACTCTATCTGGAAGGCCTATCTCAATCCCCGAAAGCATGTAAAAATCGGCTGGGGTGATACCTAGCTCAAAATCCGGGAAGTGAAAGGTGTGTGTCGTAGGCCACCATCTCTCTGATGAGGCTTCGACCAAAGGTCGATCGAAGGACTGGGGAGGTATAATACGTAAAAAAACGTCCAAATGAACTGCCAAATAGTCTCTCTCGAATATCCAGAGGTAATATGTCTAAGGCTGATGCTACAAACTTCGCCCAACTCCCGCGAACGTTTACATACCGAGTCTATTAAAATAATACCAGTTAAACGACTATAAAACCAAGCACGCCTATGCACTAAACGATAACGTGCATGCACTAAATGACTATTTAACAGTTAAATGAGTATTAAAGTTCGTACTACTAACGTATAACAAACTACTACATGATAAAGTTTTAACAGTTAAAAGACTATTTAACAGCTAAATCAATATTTAACTAGTACGTGCAATAATGTATACTATTTAAATGACTATTGACGTTCAAACTACTAGACCATAGAACGTACATGCACTAAACTATAACGTAAAACTATAAAGTAAAACTAATACCTGAACGGTGTCCAGCGCGGTAACTGATCGATGGGTGAATCCCTGTGGCATCTCATGGAGGATACGTAAGTCCTCAATCGTCGTCCCCTCTGGTGGAGGAAGGTGTACTGGACCAGACATGTCGTCTGGCATAACTCTAACTGTGCGTCTCCCGCTCTTCGTCACGCGTGGCGGCATCCCGACGTTGGAACGATTAAAAAAGAAATTAAAAAGAAGGAAATTAAAATTAAATGAATATAACCAAACACACCCCCCCCCCCTCCCGAGCCATATATAGGCTCGGGAACAGGCGCGAGCTGATTTTATCAGCTCGCGAGCTTGCGAGCTGATAAAATCAGCTCGCAGGCTGCGAGCTGATAAAATCAGCTCGCGCCTGTTGGGAGATATCAAAGATATCTCCCGTAATGTTACGGGCCGTAACGTTACGGCCCGTAACACTGTTGGAGATGCTCTTATCGTGTACTATGGGTGGAAAATAATCAAGCAAGTGCAAAATAATCAAGCAAGTGCAGAAACTTACAAAGTGTATATTTTTGCACTAAATTACATGATAATACTTAACAGCAAAAGGAAGTAAAGAACCAGTGTCATTTCATATACAGTTTTCTAGATGAATAATGTTGTTTCTTTATTTAGCTTTCTTTCCCAATCGCTCCTTTAAAACCCCAAGTAAATAATGAAAAAAAAAAACCCTAAAAACAGTTGTTTTTTCCGCTGCAATTACCAGCTTCATTATTTTCTTTTACACGTACGTTTTTTTTGGGGCTGTGACATTTCAATACAATCAATCACATTACAACTCCACGTAGGGAGAAGGCACATTGCATAAGATAAACACTCAAACCAGACTGACCCCAAATACTGACAAACACAGTTTGAAATAACCAAAGGATACTAACATAGACCAATGCAAGACCAGAATATACTGACAAAAGCAAGCTCACATGCCAAAACATGACCAGAATCTCACATATGCTAGCGAAAAACCATTTGCCTCTATTAAAGCGGTGGCCACCAAAACTATGTCACCTGGTATTGAGCACAAACAAGCTGGCATGCATACTCATATACGTACTGTCCAGACTATATTACTAGTGCATTAAAAAGAAACAGTTGCCTCTTATAATTTAATTCAAATTTTGGAACCAAAATTTTTCATAGTTACAACTTATCAATCAATACACTTTTACTTTTTTTATTTTTTGTTCATTGTTAGTGTTATTACTGTATTCGTCTGTGTTTACAGTAGAAGCTTCCTTCCTCAGTTTGCAGTTATTCTATGCCACCACACCAGCAATGGCTACACATACCACAACTTGTAGTTAGTTACATAATTCAAGTATATGTTTATGCAATCCTTGGTTGTTAAAGGACATAATGATGTAAATAGGATTCATCTTCAGTTATAATCTAATATTCTTTATTGTACAACAAAAATGCAACATAAGTTCATGTCCTTCCAATTTATTCGTTTATCACATACGTTTTTCACGAAGATAGCAGTGGAGAACACTCCCTAATTATGGTCCTTAGGCCTTGAACTGTAACAGTTTTCATAAAAACTAGATTACTAAAGGGAAAAGACTTGTAAATAAACGCTTACCCAACCAAAAAAGTTTATGAGTGTCATCTTTGTATCTGCAAATAACACAGCTGACGTCAAAACAACCAACCAGTCCCTCACAACTCTGGTAAATCGTACTGCCAAATCACTTGTTCGTCATATGACTAAAAGTACTAAGAGCTTAAGTGCAAAAGTGCAAAGATAGTTGAGAATTATGACATACAGTGGGAAAGTCCAGGCTCCACCTGACTCCATTTATGGTTTCTCCAAAAAATAATCATGGAACAAAGAGGCAAAGTGCACTGCAGCAAACAAACGCAGAATATAACATGGAGATACG
Source organism: Allium sativum (assembly GCA_030737875.1). Lineage (NCBI taxonomy): Eukaryota > Viridiplantae > Streptophyta > Magnoliopsida > Asparagales > Amaryllidaceae > Allium > Allium sativum. Next base: position 171,340,904 of record CM060923.1, read on the forward strand.
TAAGAAAATATCATTACCGTGCTCATGTTTGTTCATAAATGTTTATTTTCTATTAAGTAACAAATATTTATTTTTTGTTAAGTAACATCAAACTAGGTTAAAAAATTAAAGTGCACAAGGAAAAAATAATGAAAGCATATAATAAATATCAAGTTCCCTCAATTTTCCAACATAGGTCTTATTTGATCGAGATGTATTGTCAGCGTTCATAAAGATTATATACTCGATACTTGTAGTGTAATGAACTCACTAGCAGCACAGAGCAATTTTCCATTTTCAACAAGCATAGCTGCATAATCGAATGATATGTTAAGAATTAAAAAGCAATAAAAGTTTAATAATTTTCACATGAGAGTGTGATTTTAATTACAACCATGTAATAATGGCTGGGGTACCCTTTTAAAATTTGTTAACTTTTAGCTATTCTGCTTAAGGTACTCGCTTTATGCATGTTTTGCTTGCCCATCTCCAAGCAATAAGCATTGTCATGTTTCAGTTGTTTTAGTATGCATTTTTTGCATGTTTTGCTTTTCTCTGTCCATATTTCAGCATATTGTAGAATTTAGCATGTCTAACATTTTGATGTTTTGAGAGCACCTATGTTAAGTTTCAAAATAATATGATACTTACCAAATAAATTTTCACAAGGTGAATATGCAAATGCTATTTGACAATTTAGGACACTATTGAGATAATGAAACAAGTAGCTAAGTAAAAACGAATTACTGCTACAGTAGTAACAAAAGATATTTTTTCAACTCTTATTAAGCTTGGATAAAACAAGACGTCATCAACTGTAATTTCTGCAATTTAGTGTTATTAGCAATAACAAATGATAATTTGAACTCTTATTAAGCTTGGATAAAACAAGATGTCATCAAATTTAATTTCTGCATGCCAATCCTCGAATCAAAATTTTCATTTTTTTTTTTACTTTTTCGGAGCTGCTGCATGTTGCAACTGCTTATAATGTAGCAGCATCAGTTTTTTATTTTATTTCTATTTTTTATATTTTAGGTTATATGGCAAAAGTAGATTTCTGTTTTATTACATACTAAGCTAAATTGGTCCATTAGCAAAATTCGTTCTGTTTGTTTCTCTAATCATCACCTTGCTCTATCTTCTTTTCTTATTATACTGTATATTTTTATTATAATTTTATATTCTTTTTTTAAACCGTCTACTCAAACAGATCAGTTTAAAGTGCTAATTCGGATATGAATTTCATAAACGCCAAGAGTACGAAGAATCGAAGATGCTGGTAGTGGTACAAATAAGCAGAACTGTAAAATATTTAATCGACGTTATTATGTTTTAGGTAAGCTTGTGACTATTTACTTATGGTAAAGGTTAATAAATCAAATCCATGTTAGAAAGCATGGTTGGAATTAGCAAGAAAGCCATCAAGAGCGCAAAAAATCGTGCATTTGATTTATTTGAAGTTTCTTAGGACATTTATGCTTACATTCTTATATATAAATCTGTTTCCTAAAGATTTTATATATCTGTGTAATTTTTTAATATACATGGCATTTGGTACTCAGATTCATTTATTTCCGCGTTGCAAAAGCTATAGATTTTATGGTCATTAAATTCTTCAAATGGTTTACAAAATTTAAAAAAAAAAAAGCAATCTTAATCCATGTATCTACTTTTAAGAGATTTTAAATGTACATATCACTAGACAACATCTATAAAATTTAAATAAAAACTTATGGTACATATGACCTGGTGTAATTATCTTCATCGTAATTGCTTGATAAAAATGACATGACAGCAGTTGACTCTAATAATATGAATTACTCATTTGCACATAAACTGAGGCACCTTGCTTTCAATTTATAGCAGAGACACAGCTATAGCGTAGTATCGTTTGTGCACAATACCAAACAGTGTAATCGAAAAAGAAGTGATTATTAGAAAAATATAAGCTCAATATTTAAGTTACAAGTGAAAATATTACACATATAAAACATGTAAGTGATTATTAGTCAAAAAATGGTTCGTTTTTTAGTTAACTGTTAACTATTATCTCACTTGTAAATATAAACATCTTGTTGAAAATAGTAAATTTCCAATATCATAGATAACTGCTGCAGTACAATCATTTACTTATCCAAAAAATAAATGAATCATAAACCCATAACAGACGGTACCTGGCTACATGCCTATATATGGAAAGAAGCAGACAGTTAGCTTCCATGCCTAAAAACCTTTAAATGAATCATAGACAAATGGTAGATACGGGTATTTATGGTAATTCAAATGGAGGTGTTTGTAAGAGAAAGTACCTGGCGCCATGCCTATATACGGAGCAAGTTGTAGGTGGACATACCGGAGAAGGTGTAGTAATTGGGTTGGATAGAAGCAGACAATTAGCTTCCAGATGCAATGCGGTCACTAGTATCGTTACAGAATTATCTGTGTCATAAACATAGCAGACTGTACTAAAAAAATGATAGAATACCTGTTCCTGAGACAGAATGTTGTCGTCGGCGAAACAAGCCTTGGTAACATTGCAAACTCCTGAACCAGGCAATTGGGTATTTAAACATACTGAAGTCAACAGAAGTCTACAGTATAGGTAATAATGATGGTTTTCTTAAAGTTAGCCGAATTAGATAACAACCATGATTTTTATGATTAGCAAGCAAGCTAAATATGTGCAGAGACTCAGCAACATGCATTGGACATAGCTTATATTTATGTTGTTCAGGTGAGAAGCAAGCACTGTTAACGAAGCAACAGGGCAACCACCCGAGCTGTTTGGGAATATAGTTAGTTAGTCTTCTTTCCCGTAGGAACAGGCATCGCTTTGACCATGCTTGCTGGCATATCTTTTTTTTTTTTGAAATCTAAACAAGTTTATAGAAGTATATAATGTTGATGTGTATAATATGCAAGAAGAATCATTGATGCTTAATTTATTGTTGCTGACTTAACTGGATCTTTGCAGGAAAATATAAAGAGATCGAAGAGTAGAGGCAAAATATAGACTTAGAATATCTTTTCTTTTATGTTTTTCTTTCTTCTGAAATGTATTATCACCAATTCTAAACTGAATTCTATATAAAATAAAAACAAATGGTCAGTAGTTTACCCCAATCTTTATGTTTGGGCAGTCAGCATCTGAAGATGTTAACAGAATACTTGAAGACTGACATCATCGGTGAAATAATATCTGAACCTGGAGCTAAACTATCTGATGAATTATGTGTAGCCGATGGGTTTAATTTTGCCAACAAAAATCTTTCCTGGGATCCATGTTGATCACAGACAACTAATCTAGGGGCTGGAGATCTATCCTTAATTATCATTTGTGCATCCACTCGTGGAGCTCGTAGCAGCTCAACAAAAGCCTGATGTTCCGCTTGGTTCTGAAAACCCATATTCCACCATTGAGCTATGGTCATGCGATGAAAAATTACAACACTAAAATATGAATCTAGTAAAAGTATACGATCAGAACCTATAGACGCTGCATCCAATAGGGCAGGAGAGGGTGGTGAATCAAACGAGTAAGATATTAAAGAAGTTGATCAATCACGACAACGGAATTTTTAATGCTCTCTCTGTGCAACAGGATACGGAAATAAGCAGTTTCATCGGGACTATTGTTGAAAACCTACACAAATTGTGATCTTTGGAGATTGAATATGAATTGTGGAAATATCGAGAAATTTGGATTAATTATAAACGATTAGGGATCATGTTTTCGATAATCACCGAAACGTGAACATGTGCGGATAAGGGATCTGTCCAACCATCATATTGCATCAAACTCTTACTCCATCCCATTTTCAATGAAACAAATCTTGCTACTATAACAGATGCAGTTTCTTGATCAAAGCCCTTACCAATTCCTGTTTATTAGAAGAGTCATCAACCCACTGCCTTGCAACAGTTGTTACTCGAGTCCTCATTTCACCAAGAGAATTTTGGTAATGTGTCACAAACTGGAGGTATAATTGAGGATTTGGAATGCCTGACTAACTCTTATCACTCGGCGAAACATCGAAAAAAGTGCCAAACAAGTACTTCTATCAAGACCACACATTTTCCATGCCGTTGTATTTCCTGTTCGGCAACAGTGTCAGCACAAAAAGCACCTTTCTTTACCAAAGATATGCATGGCCCAATTATTCCCTGAATTTTTATGTCCTTCTAAAAATTGATTTCAAGTGTACCATTAAACGAAAGCCCTAGAGATTCTTCACCGTTATTTAATATTTGTTTGAAAGAATCTTTAAATACTGAATGATCAAAACTCTCTGCAAGAACAACAAACTCACTTATCCTCTCAACAACACCTTTCATCTCAGCAACACCCACCTCATCAAGTGTAGATGCAAAGAGATCTAATACATGGCCTTGGTTAACCAGTTGTTTTGCAAGGTTATCATAGAGCTTCACGGCTTTATAACAATGTGGGGCTGCATCTTTGTCAAGGTCTTTGTGTGATCGCACAGGCTCTGATAAATCTTTAGACACAATCATTCCAGGTCCTTCGGTGCATGGACCACCAACTAGTGCAATGATTCAAGCACTAGTTCCAGGCAGGCATGCTCCCAGCCATCCAGCAGCAACACTTAAAGCAGCACCTGTGTATCGTAAAGATCGGTTCCCGGCTTCTATCGGCCATTGATCTATTAGTAACTCATCCAATAAATTGTTAAGCGTGTATTCACACCTAGAAGCTGGCAACATAAACCGATTTACACCCGAACTTTGAAACTGCTGCTCCTGTGCACCTACCTTGATCACTCTCCCACCACCCAAACCAAGCCATTCCAAAATCTGCTCTTTTGAGATTTCCTTTGTCCCTCTAAACACGTATATCTTGCTTACATCTGCAAACCTCAACTCATGCAAATGTACCTGTTTCCCATACGTGATAAGACCCATTAATGCATTCTCTGGCAGCAACCCATAGCCTCTCTCATCTCCACCTTCAAAAACTTCAATTCCTCTTCAATTATACATGTATCTATCACAAACAAAAATACAGGCGGCAAGTCTGGTTTTTTAAATCCGACAACTTCCATTACATTGTACTCCACCTTCGTGCACTACGGATACAATTCGCCAGGGATGTTGTTTCCGGAGATGGTAGAGTAATGTTGCGGGAATTGGTTCCTCAAGAAGCAGAAGGAGATATCCATATCTGGGCGTTGAAGTCAACACTGGAATAGGGATTCAAGTAGGTGGAACAAGGGGGTTTACAGCGGAGAGGGGCGTAGGGGAGGACGATGAGATGTGGACTAAATCTGATGGTAGTTTTTTACAACGGTGAGATCAAATGAGGGAAGCTCCATGTTTGTTTGACTTAATTTTTGTATAACGAGATGAGATTGAAGAAGGTGACGAGAAGGAGGTAGCGGTGGTGTTGGCGTGAGAACTGGGGTTATGAAAAAAAAAGTGAGAGGAGGGAAGCGAAAATTTGGTAGTGTGGAAATGAAAAACATGTGGGAACCAAAAAGAATGGGCCTAAATTCATTTTGGACAGTGCTAAACGAACCGAAACATTTGCAGTTAACTAGACCGAATGTCCAAATGTACGTCCAGAAATTCATGGGAGGAAAGGTATCTAAGTGGGAGAAAAGGTATCTAACGGCTGAACAGTTAGCCGTATTATCTGACTATCGCATTCTCGGTCCACATAGCATTATTGATTCATTTTTGGTCGTATTCCTTCGTAAATGAAAAAGCTAAAATTGTCAGCTGTTACGTTTCAGCAACAACCGCCGCCATATAGTGTAACCAGTATCTATTTTTCTTGTAGTGAATCGACTGTATGGGCCTTGATAAAATTATTAATATTATTAATAATTTATGTAAAATCATAATAAATGATTTGGAAAGAATTGGAATGAAAAATTCCATATTAGAAAAAATAAAAATATATTTTTATCGAAATGAACTAGTTACGAACTAGAATTATAATCCAATATTTTTAAATAAATAAATTGGTTTTGAAATGGTTTTAAAAGTAACAAGAATTTTCAATATATGAATTGGAATGGATCTGAATCGAAATTATCTTCGGAATATTTCGATATTGAATTCCGTGATTAAACGGACATTGTGGAGGAATTTGGAAGATATATATATATATATATATCGTTATTCTCAATACGATATTTGTTGGTTTCAGAATTTGATATTTAATATAAGCCGATATATTTTCTATTCAGAGCCTTATATTTAATATCAAATTGGATTTAGGGTTTATCGTGAACGGTGTCTTCATTAGCACTGTTCTTAAACCCAGTTGAGAAAAGATATAAATATTTTTATTAAGATTTAATGAAGATTACCAATTAATTAAAATTTAGTTGGAATTAAATTGAAATTCGTTTTTGGGTTTATGGTGAACGGTGTTTTAAATAACACTTGTTCTTTAACCCGATTAACAATGGAATGAGATTTTGGGTTTTTCGTGAATGGTATCTTTAATAATACTGTTCTTAAACTCAATGGAGTTAAGAAAATTAGAAACTAACTGGAGATTAGCTAAGTTGAATGGTTTCCTGGGTATTGATCTGATGTTGGTTTCGGCCTTCGGAATTAATACTTAGGGAATTGTTCTCTTACTTATTTACGGTTAGAGACTGATGGGATGGGGTCTTCAGTAACACTGTTCTTAAACCCCATGTGAAAAGAATAAATCTTTTAATTAAAATTATTAGAATTTCCAGTTATATTTAGTAATTGGAATAAAATGGAATGTGATTTTGGGTATATCGTGAACCGTGTTTTAAATGACATTGGTTCTTTAACCCAGTTAAAGGCAGGATATGATTTCCCAAGTTATATAATCATTATTATTGATTTTTGGGAAGATTAAAACTAAGTGGAGTTCTAATGAATCTTTAATTAGATTGAAATGATCGAGAATGGAGTATCACCAGTTTTGCTCCAAGCGATAGTTAAATCTTTAATTAGATTTGAACGTGAAATGGTAATTAATTTTACTGATAACACCGTGGTGTTAGATATGAAGTAGTACCAGTTTTACTTCATGGGATGAATAGGTTGGGATTGGGAAATTAAACAAATGATTACTTCGGTAAGGTTCGCTAATCCTGACTAATTTGGATAAACCATAATTTGGTTTGAATTGATATCCAAAGGAAGATAAAGGAATAAATTTAAAGAATTTATCTTTGGTAAAATTAATGGGAACCTTTCCCAAAGGACATGAATATTTAAATAAAAAAATATTCAGAATTGGAATGAGGCGTATGTTGTGTTTAATAACACTTGTTTATTATATACGCGAGTTATTCAGAAAGACCGGGTTTATCCCATTCTAAATAACTTAATCGGCGATGAGTCGACGATGAAGATGGTGGTTGAAGACCAAAGGTCTTCAAATCGTTTGGATGATTAATGATGTCTTGATTGGGTTGTACACCCAAGACAAGGTAATAAGTGGTGATCGTCCAGACGTACTTGGAGATCGACCAGATATGCGAGGGCCTCTCTCCTGTATTGGACATACGGGACGAGGAATAAGGTGCCTTAGGTTTCGTTCAGACCTAGAATGAACTTGTAAATGGATGTGTGTCTGACATCGGATTTCATTCTGTGTGATTGATAGACATCAATTTCATAGCGTGAATTGCCTATGTGGCATGCTGAGATGCAAAGGATCAAGGCTTCTGTTGAAAAGCAGAGTCTTGTTGTTGATGATCAAAGCACGACTTTAATATAGCATAGCTTTATGTATAGCGTTAATTCGCGAGCCTCACACCTCGGTGTGAACCAGAAATGGGAGAGGACATCAGCGAGGACATGCGTTTCCTTCTAGCTAGGAGTGGTGTCTGGGTTTTGCACGCCCAAACGTTTTACTTGTGTGGATGATGGATAGCGAGGCGCCTCGGATATATCGGTACTACGGGGCCGATGGTTGGTATGGTCTATATACAGACCAGATTGACGCCCCATAGGGCGGGGAAACTTAGTGTTCAGGCATTTTAATCCACATCGAGTGGACCGGCTCTGACGATCCAAGGCCCAGCTGAGTCTGGGTCCTGAGACACGGGCTAGAGCATCTCGAAGCAGTAAGGACGATCCCTTGCCTTGGTTCATGATGGAAATCCAATTTCTAATACCAGACATTTCGGTTTTGATTGTAGAGCCTAGTATGGCGACACAGTAGGATGGGGCACTCATGCCGTCAATGATTGATACATTTATATTTGAAGTTGTTTTCTTCACTTATAATAATAATAGAGGATTAAATTTCGCGTATCAAGCATTATTTGGCTATTATAAGGTAAAACCCTATCCTCCGGCTTGCGTTTCATTGTGTGATGAGACCTGGGTCTTATAATAGCTTCATTTTCTTTATTTAGCATTGCGTTGTTTGTCATATGCACTAGTATTTTTGGGAGAAACCTGTTCCCTGCTATACGGCGCGGTCCCTTGATTCACCTAACTTTAAAAATAAAGATTAATAACTATTTTAGTTCTCACACCAGTCACATGACTGACCTGGAGTTTATTGTTTTAACCTAAACTCTGGGTGCCCCTATTTTCCATACGGGCAGCTAGTAGTTGGGTTTTGCAGATATTATATTCACAGGATCCTGGTTTATAGCTGGAACTATACTCGGAAAGCTATGTATCCGTGTATGCCTTTCAGTTGTGTTATATATTATTTTTCCGCTGCTGTATAATTTAAATCTCTGATATTTATCGAATGTATAATATTTATTCATACTCTGTATATTATTGTACTCTGATGTAAATTGTTGTAATAAGCAATGAAACGTCCTTCTGATTGCGTTCTGATTTGTCGTGTTCTCAACTCAATCCGGGCTTTCCTTCACGGGGAAGTTTGGGTCGTTATATTTGGTATCAAAGCTTTGGTTTACAGTGCTCGGAGAACAAGGAACATTAGAACTAAACGAAAGAATTCATCAGAGATTGGATTAGTAATATCCAATGGGAATGACTCGTTAGAAATAGGATCAGCAGTATCCTAAAACGAGTGTTAAGAGTGTTGTTTTAAAAATAAAAACAAATTTAGTTTTGAAAATTTAATCTATTATACGTATTTAAGTATATTATTTTATATTGAATTTGGACAATCGAGTACATGGAGATTTTGAATATACGCATAATTAACGTGTATTCGAAGCCTCAAATATAGTAGGTAGATATAGAATCACAATCTAGTCGCCCGGAGATGATCCTGGTAATTGTGATCACATTACCAATGCCTGTGCTCGAGTTTCGAAAGTGGGATATCTATATATTTCCAATTGACTGGTGTGAGAACCAAAACTAGATTGTTGTGATTTGGCACCAAAAAGATGATTTTTGTATATATATTAAAGATATATGATTGAAAAACTAATCAACTAATTGATTGTTGATTGTGTTGTTTGATAATTAGTTGAACTAATTAACATATTGGAACAATAAAACCCATAAGTGAAGTTAAGCCAAATTGAATCAAATTATGAACTGAATTGAAAATTATTTGAAATTGCATGCATATGCATGTATATACATTGAACAGGTCATAGCAAGTAAGCTAAACAAAGGAATAAAATTGTATGCCCGACAAATAGGTACATGTTTACTAATTTATTGGGTTTGGATGATTTTATGAGCTGATTGGCTAGCCGCTTGGCTTATTCTTTTTCTTTTTGAGATGAGAGGGCCGGTGTGGCGGTGTGGGGATTTTCCTGATGCTCCCCATACATAGGAGGCTATGGCGAAATTTTTCAAAAATTCAGGGTGTTAGCAAATTTTTTGAAGAATTTGAAAATTCTTAGAAACTGTAAAGCTGAAGAATGAAAGCCAGAATGAAAGTTGAGTTGATTAGTGAAACAACTTTCAGCTCCGTTCCTTTTCGAGAGCGAAAAGATTTTATGTGGGGGAGATTGTAACAACCCGGAAAATCAAAACCAATTTAAAATTTTTATTTTGGCAATTTTAATGAATTTTGAATATTTGAAATGAATTATTTTAAATAATAACGACTAGAACTTTATTTTGAATAGAATTAGAATGTATAAATTTATTTAAATCGAAATTAGAATATAAATTTTTATTTTAATTATAAAAGGAATTGAAAATGGAACGGTAGTTTGAAAATTCGATTTCAAATTTCAAATGAATGTACAGGATTCAAAATAAACCGGATTTTGGTGAAACCAGAAATATTTGAATCTATTTGAAAATATCTTTCCAACGGATCTGAAAAATTGAAATTTCATAGCGGGAATAAAAAGTTATGTCCAGTTGAAAATTCAGAATAGTTGCTATGGAAATATAGCCCTTAAAAATCGCCATTTTGCAAACGACCACCGTTTTCGACGAAACCACTTTTGTTGGATCTGGAATGTCAAGTTATTGTTAGATTTCAATATTCATAATTTGTGAAATCAATATGTGAGCGTGGCAAAAGAAAATGTGTTTTGTCTATTTTAGTCAATTTGGATCGACCAGAAAATGGCCATTTTTCAAACGGTATCCAAACTCGACGAAATTAGTTTTGTTAGGACCGTATAGTCAAAAAATAGCCATATTTATTTTTCTAGAATTTTTAGAGTCCGTATGTGGCCCCAGTAAATTAGAATGTGCGGTCAAATTAAATATACATTGATTTATATTTTAATATTGACGAAAACTGATCGTGCAGCCGAATTGGCTAACAAAATATATCCCATTGTGTTCGGAATGGGGGTAATTGGTTAAGGGCGGCAGTCGTTGGGTCTCGTTTGGAGTTCGGATTTAAATACTGACCATTGGTTTTAAATTAAATAATAATATATAAATTATTATTAAAAGTCAACCCCTTCATTTACTCCGCCCCCACTCCAATTCAGATTGACGAACGAAAATTGAAAAAGGACCGCGCCTCTCAATCTCGTCGACGCTCTGGCCTCCGACCATCATCGCGACCGCCGCCGCCTTTCCCCTCCCCTCCTCATATCTGCCTCTCTCTCCTCCCCTTCCCTCTGTTGAAGACCACGCCCAAGCACCTCCTTTCCATCCAGAGCCGCCACCCCAAAACCCTAGGGCCACCAAGCCCGCCGCCTCCTTCATTGGGCCCACCGCAGATCATACCCCCTCCCCCCGCCTCGTGATACCGCAGACCACCTATCGCTTGAAGCCTTCCATCGCGAATAACAAACCCTCCTTCGAACCAACGAGCAAAATCTCCCCTTTTCGATCGAGCTAGCATCGGTGAGACCACCGTGAGGCGTTAGAGTTTCTACAGTTCGAAACGAAGCAATGAGGTGATTTTTAATTTAAATAATTTCTTCTCCTTTTTTTATATATTAAAAATCATTGGTTTATAAATCAGTTTTTATATTAAAATATATAGCATTGATTATATATATATATATATTATTAGCATGATTAAAGTGGAATTATATATATATATATAACTTAGTTATGAAAAGATAAGATTTTTATTATAAGAATAAAAATATAAAAATGTGATTTCTTTTTATATGGAATGCCAATAAAAATGTGATTTCTTTTTATATGAAATGCAAATAAAGATGTGATTTTTAATGATATAAAGAAATTATTTTTATTTATAAAATTGATTTATAAAAATGAGATTTTTATTTATAAAGTAGCCAAATAAAAATGTGGTTTTTATTAGTAGGGATAGCGTTAAATAAAAATACGATCTTTATAATGAAAGTGAACTTATAAAAATGGAATTTTTAAAATGTAAGCATCGTATTAAAAATATGATTTTTATATTTGTGGCGAATTAAAAATATGATTTCTAATATAAATTTCGTGAAACAGATTGCGTTGAAATCAGAACAGCGAATCTGAACGACGATAAGAAATGACGGAGTGGAAAGCCAAGGTGTAACACCCCACCTCCGCCAGGGTGGCTCTTGCAAGCAACTCTGACTTTGGTGAGGCGTTTTAAAACAAGGTAAACATGCATAATGATATAACAAGGCAGGACATGACATATATATATATATATGTAAATAAATAGAGTAAGTAGATAAAACAGCAGAAGATTTTTAAACCATTTCAAAACACAAGTCTGGTACATCAAAATGTCAATTTCCCAAAATTACAAGTCTAGACAAAAACATCATCTGATAAACTGAAATACATAAGTACTATCCCCAAATAAGAGTGATAAACCATAGCGGGCTCAATATCCAAACGTACATGAGCTAATCCAGCAAGCAAGCTAAGCGATCCAAGCTAAGCACCAATGTTCCCACCCTGAGAACCTGGGGGGGGGGGGGAAACGGAAGAAAAGAAGCGAAAAGAAAACGGGTCAGTCATAAAGACTGGTAAGCCCTGCTACGATCAGTCTATAAACTAATAAAGTTAACAGCATGATGGAAACTGAGATGATCATAGATAACAACATACTGGCATGATAAATTAACTATAAGATAGATAGAGGTGTCATCGCATAAACAAGGTTAAGTTTTGCACCACGGTGTACTAGCAAACCAACATAACAGGTATTGATCCCTTGGCCCAAGCTTTGACCCAATAACATGAAGTGACCTTAATATAAGGTCCAACCAAACGGTCTAGTCGATCGGCTCCCTATAAGCCTAACACGTCAAGTGTTGGTGTCCATACGGCCCACATATGGATGTAGTCAGACTGTGCTGGGTCCACCTTCGGGTGTATCAAGCCCTCGGGTGTCAACCCCAGACACTGAAGCAATAATGCACAGTCTAAACCTACTGGTACCCGTGCCTCGAGTTTGTCCAATACCGGACTACGTGCACGTCCGTAGCCCGCCTGGACCCGCACCGCTGTACCACTCAGCCATCGCTTTGGTCGCTTACATCCGTCCAGTAATCGTGCCCCGCCCTAGCCTAGCCTCTAGGGTTGTGATGATACCAAACTGGGATTACTGCTGGAACAGACCACGTTGCTAGGGTTTCCTAAGAGGGTTAAGTGCGATTTAACCCTTCACTAATCATGGATTAAATTGGTTAAGTGTAACCAACAGTTCACAACTTAACCCCATTTCAATCCCTCGAATCCCCAAATGGATTAAATTGGTTAAGTGTAACCGACAGTTCACAACTTAACTCCATCTCAATCCCTCGAATCCCCAAATTGGTTAAGTATTAGTGGACCCTGACTTAACCCTAATCATGAGGCATTAATTAATTTAATGCACCTTAACCTCTCACATTAGACTTTGTTGTGGTTACCTAGTTAAGCCGGTGGGTTCCGGGTAGATTTACACCACAACTTGGTCTAACCTCGGGTCTTGGCACCACATGACCAACTTCTCACATTGGGTCCTATTGTTTGTAGCCACTAGTTAAGCCGGTAGGTTCCGGGTAGAATTACGCTACAAACTCAACCCAACCTCGAGTTGGCCACACTTATGTTTTCTAAGTGTCATGTCCACTTTATTTCAAAACATAGTTACAAGTCAACAAATACTTGGGTAGACCTAACTTAATAGGTAAATTCCCAAGGGGTAGACCTAACTTAATAGGTAAATTCCCAATCTTATATTTTCATGTATTTTAAGTTTACCCAAACCCCCCAACGTCATTCTATCGCTTACATATTCGTAATAACGCATAAAGGATAGGAAGAGGGAACTTGGCATAACATACATGATGAACTTGCATATCACAACAAACATGCATAACATGTTAGACTTGCATAACTTAGCATAGTGAACTTGCATATTACCATAAACATGCATAACATGTTAAACTTGCCTAACATGGCATAGGGAACTTGCATAGACATGCATAACTTGTCAAACATGCATAACATGTCATTGTGAACTTGCATAAGCATGCATAACATATTAAACATGCATAACATGGCATAGTGAGCATGCATAACTTATTAAACATGCATAACATGGCATAGTGAACTTGCATAAGCATGCATAACTTATTAAACATGCATAACATGGCATAGTGAACTTGCATAAACATGCATAACCCAATAAACTTGCAAATCATGGCATAGTGAACTTGCATAAACATGCATAACTCAATAAACTTGCAAATCATGGCTTAGTGAACTTGCATAAACATGCATAACTCAATAAACTTGCAAATCATGGCATAGTGAACTTGCATAAACATGCATAACTCAATAAACTTGCAAATCATGGCATAGTGAACTTGCATAAACATGCATAACTCAATAAACTTGCAAATCATGGCATAGTGAACTTGCATAAACATGCATAACTCAATAAACTTGCAAATCATGGCATAGTGAACTTGCATAAACATGCATAACTCAATAAACTTGCATAAATCCCAACTTGCATCACATATTAACTTTAGAGTTTCTAAAATGAAGGTAAGAGGGCTTACTATGCTTATGCGGACTCAAATGAGTTTAGCAAATGTAAGAAACCCCTTATGCAACTAATTAAAACCCCAAAATGCAAGCAAACTTGATCAAGACTCCTCTTTTATGATGCCAATAGAGAAACAAGCCTTTAATGCAAGCTAAAGAGGATCATACAAGCCTAAATATACTTGTATGCATGGAAAATCACTTAGGAATTTATTTAGGAATTTTATGAAGAGAGTGGAGGCCATGAGAGGATTGATTTTGCCATAGTTTAGTTGTATGAATGAATAATGATGATTTAGGGTAGGTTAGGGTCTTATTTATAGATTAGGCAAGTGTTTTAGGCCATAGGATTAAACCTAGATTCAATCCAAGCCATCAAAGCATGTCTTGGGGAAGAAGTCAAGAGTAGGAACCATCTAGGGCCTTTAGATTAAAGATGGACCATGAGAACCATTCAAATGCAAAATCTGCATTTGAGCGAATCGGCCCACGGGTTGACAGCCAAACACCCTGGATTAACCCCTAGTCGACCCAGCGGGCTCGGGTCGACCTCAAAAATCGGCCGGTTCGGTTATTCCCCTCTCCCAATTCGCTGTTTTGAACATTTTTGCATATTTATTTATTTAATTTTCAATTATATATATATATATCAATATATATATATATTTCTCCGCGCAACCCATTTCACTTAATTAAGTATACTTTAATTTGGGAATTTTTCGTGAAACTTCGCGAGGCCATATCTTGGTCATACGGACTCCGATTTTCGAAAACTCGGACTCTATTTCGCGTATTTTTCCGAGACGTACGCAATGGCATAGCCCGTTTCCCTTGATTCAGATTTTACAGTTTAATTCTGCCTCCATTTATGTTATAACATGTTATTCAAAAATACGGGTTGTTACATTCTTCCCTCCTTAAAGGATTTCGTCCCCGAAATCTCCAAGTTAGGAAGAATGTATCCTACCATCCATCATCCATCTACTCAAAACATCATCCACGAGCAATCATTGTCCTTAAAAGGTTCTAAATGCTGTATGATCATATGCAAAGGTGTGTGTATATGTACTTATCTAATGCGAAAATCAGGAGGTTACTGATTCAGTAAACCCCCTTAATGCAAAATATGTTAGTGAAATGAGTCCATATGTATGCAAATTCCTAACATAATTTATAATCTCTACATGAGTGCACATAACATACATACATATGCAACATCCATGTGATAACACAAAAATTTTCATCCATGAATAAGCATAAACACTCATGCATATGCAATATGAGGAGTGTGTGAGCCGATCTAGTGCCTAACGTGTATAATGCATCCACGAGTAACCACTTGCAAACACTTGCAACCATCAAGCATAACATGTTTCAAACACATGTTTCATCCAAAGGGTTTCTACCTAAGGTTCTCATGACAAGATTAACACGATAAACTAGATAAACATGGATAGCAAAGAGAAAGATATGCTAACAAGGAAAAGAGATTGAGAGTGTACCCTCAAAAAGGAATGGATAAAGCCCACGCATCTTCTCCTCGGTTTCCCAAGTTGCGTCTTCTTCGGCTTCACCCCATTGAACCTTCACCAATCTGACCTCTCGATTCCTTAGCTTCTTGGTCTCCGTCCCCAAGATACGAATCGGAGCTCTCCTCAAGGTAGCCTCTTTCTCCACTTCTACATATTTTAGAACACTTGGCTCAACAACCTCTGCTGATTCATGTAAACACTTCCGGAGATGCGAGACATGAAAAACATCGTGTACTCCAGCAAGCTTCTCGGGCAACTTCACTCTATAAGCCATCTGCCCGATCCTCTCTATAATAGGGAATGGTCCAACAAACCTCGGTGCCAACTTCCCAACGGCTCCAAATCGGACCACATTCCGCAAAGGAGAAACCTTCACGAAAACCATATCCCCAACATCAAACTCCAAATCAGATCTTCGCTTATCAGCATAGGATTTCTGTCGGTCTTGGGCCGCTTTCATCCGTCTCCGAATCAACTCGATCTTCTCGGATGTATCTCTGATCATATCAGGCCCAAGTATGAGCTTATCTATAGTCTCCCACCAACATGTAGGCGACTTGCACGGCCTCCCATATAAAGCTTCAAATGGTGCCATCCCTATGCTTGCCTGATAACTGTTATTATATGCAAACTCAACAAGAGGAAGATGGTCTTCCCAAGTACCACCAAAATCCAGAATACAAAGCCTCAAAAGATCCTCGAGTACCCTATTCACCCTTTCGGTTTGACCGTTCGTCTGTGGGTGATAAGCAGTACTCAGATTCAACCTCGTGCCCATAGCCTCTTGCAAACTATTCCAGAACTGACTTGTAAAGATTGGGTCACGGTCACTGACAATACTAGAAGGGACTCCATGTAGTCTCACAATCTCACGAAGATATACAGACGCTAGCCAAGATGCGGTCCTCTTGCTTTTCACCGGAATGAAATGAGCACTCTTCGTAAGTCTACCTATTATGACCCACATACCCGTATTCCCTTTCTTTGATCTAGGTAGTCCATCCACATAATCTATCGAGATGTTTTCACACTTCCCTTGCGGAACCTCCAATGGAGGTAATGGCCCGCCGGGCTTCTATGACTTGGCCTTAACCTGGTGGCACAACATGCATCCTGAGACCAACTCGGCCACCTCCTCGAGTGATGCGCTTCTTCAAGAACCTTCTTTACCAAGTCTTCCACTCGAGGAACACATAATCTCTCATCGCGCCTTAGTCATCCCTTGTCATCTATAATATATCTAGCGAGGTGACTTAACATCTCGCCTCGAATCAACTGGTCCATGTTCTTGACTAACTGCGGGTCTTCTTCCTGTGAAACCCCCTTCTTGATCCAGAAGAGTAAGTCTAAGCTCAGGGAATGCTAACTAACTAGCCAAACGGAGGGAGCTTCTTACTTCAATTGCCCTCCTCAGAGTTTTCCGGTCTTAAACCGCAACCACTTTAACGGAATACACCGCTAAGCCTTACTTAGGAACTATGTGCCCAAGAAATCCAACTTCTTTCCTCCAAAGTGACATTTGGAGAACTTGACCTTCAACTGGTGGCTCTAAGCGTATCCATCACCTCCTTGAGATGTCTAGCATGCTCTTCCTCGTTCTTTTAAGGAGATCAAAATATCGTCTACGACGACCACGACAAACTTGTTCAAGGACTCCCTAAACACCCTACCCATCAAGTTCACGTAATATGCGGGTGCATTAGTCAAACCAAATAGCATGACTAGCCATTCTAAAAATCCATCTAGAGTCCTAAACGCAGTCTTGTCAATTCCATCCTCAGCCATCCTAAGCTGATGGAATCCGGTAGCTAGATCCAAAGAAAACAGATGCTCCTACAAGCTGATCAAACAAATCATCGATCCTTGGTAACGGTTGTCTATTCTTCTCACGATAATCAACACATAAGCGAAGCAAACTGTCCACATTAGTAACGAATACTACTGGAGCACCCTACTCGAAAATGCTTCGTCTCAGGAAGTTCTTCTCAAGAACCTCCTTGACTTGCTTTCTTAACTCTCATCTCGTGAGGTCATGTGCCTAACCGGCCACGAAACTGGCTTGGTATTACCAACCAGATAATGCGGAAATCTATCCCACGTCTAGGGGTAACCCCTTTACTTCCCCCAAGATATCAGGATATTCTCGGACCACCCTCACAGATTGCAAACTATCGATAGACGAGTTGAGGGATTCAAGATAACATAACATGACGGGACCCATAGGGTTGCTAGAAATTTCTAGGGTATTACCGAGGCGAGTCATGAGCCTCACAACCCTATATACAAAAACCAAGAATGGCTCCAAAACAGGACAACCATTCCATGCCCAAAACCAACCCATATCCCCTGAAACCGAGAATATAAACATCCCACGAGAATTCTATACTCAAGATAGAAATTTTCAAATCCACTCAGACCACAGACAAACGGGCAGAACCCCCAATTGGATTTGAAACACATACGGGATCATCAACTAGACTAGTACTTAGGTGCAAACTTTCAACTAGATCAGATGAAATAAAACTATGCGATGTGCCAGAATCAAACAAAGTACGAACAGGGAAAATCAGAAAATGTAAACAAGACTTTCAACAGAAACACTACCTCTATCATGAGCTGGAAGAACGGTGTTGAGGGGATGAACTCGCCCTCCTGATAGTCCTGCACACTGAGTCTGACCTTGCCCTTGTTTCCTTGGGCAATCCTTGCTGAGATGTCCAAACTCGCCACAATGAAAGCATTCGCCCCGCTTTCTCTTCTTCTTCCTACATTCCCTAGATATATGTCCAACTTTACCACAGAAGTTGCATTTCCTATTCTCTCTTGGCTTGTCCTTGCGGTTGTTGTTATTCTTGCCTCGTTTCCCGGAATTTACCCTCTTGCCTTGAGACTCATTCGCCTTGACCTCTTTCTTGTCATTGTTATCTTCTTCTTGAAGTAGGGCCATATTCACCAGATTCTCGAAAGTCGCCCCCAAGGGTATATGAGACATGGCCAAACCATGTAATGGCTCGTTTAATCCTAGAGCAAAGTGTAGGGCCTTCTTCTGAGCTGTATTAACCAAGTCTAAATCGACCCGAGCCAGTTGATTAAACTTATCTATGTATTCCCTAATAGTCATGTCCCCTTGCTTCAGTGATAAGAACCTCAGTCCAAACCTTCCTCTAAAGTCATCCCAAGTCTCAATTGGCCTAGTAGTGGTGGTGACTACCCACCAACATGCAGCTTCTTCCTTTAGCAACCATACTGCTAATAAAACCTTCCTGCGGTCACCTATATCAAAGGTGGCTAAAAGATCTTCGGTCTCTTTCAACCAATTCCTTGCCTCTACAAAAGTCTCTGTTCCACTAAAATTCTTGCCACCCATCATCTTAAAGTTCTTACAAGTTTCCGCAAAATCCTCTTGTGGAGGCTGAGGGAGAAGAGGAACATCAGCTACGGAAGGAGGAGGAGGAACAGCGGCCTTGACTGGAAAGACAACATTAGAGACACCCGGGACCGGTGCCGTGACTTCCAAGTACCGACGAAACCAATCGGGTATTGTTACTTCTTCGGGCAAGATGAGATTATCAGACATGCTGGAAACGAAAAGAAAAGAGTTCAAACGAGGGGTCAAAGGATAGTGCTAATGGCTTTCGGGGAATAGCCTTTAAAAATAACTAGACTTTTCTTTGGAAAATACTTTATACTTGGTTTTGAAAATAGTTTTTCAAAAGTTTTAAAAACCATTTTATCCCTCCTCGTAAACCATATGCTCTGATACCAAATGTAACACCCCACCTCCGCCAGGGTGGCTCTTGCAAGCAACTCTGACTTTGGTGAGGCGTTTTAAAACAAGGTAAACATGCATAATGATATAACAAGGCAGGACATGACATATATATATATATATGTAAATAAACAGAGTAAGTAGATAAAACAGCAGAAGATTTTTAAACCATTTCAAAACACAAGTCTGGTACATCAAAATGTCAATTTCCCAAAATTACAAGTCTAGACAAAAACATCATCTGATAAACTGAAATACATAAGTACTATCCCCAAATAAGAGTGATAAACCATAGCGGGCTCAATATCCAAACGTACATGAGCTAATCCAGCAAGCAAGCTAAGCGATCCAAGCTAAGCACCAATGTTCCCACCCTGAGAACCTGGGGGGGAAACGGAAGAAAAGAAGCGAAAAGAAAACGGGTCAGTCATAAAGACTGGTAAGCCCTGCTACGATCAGTCTATAAACTAATAAAGTTAACAGCATGATGGAAACTGAGATGATCATAGATAACAACATACTGGCATGATAAATTAACTATAAGATAGATAGAGGTGTCATCGCATAAACAAGGTTAAGTTTTGCACCACGGTGTACTAGCAAACCAACATAACAGGTATTGATCCCTTGGCCCAAGCTTTGACCCAATAACATGAAGTGACCTTAATATAAGGTCCAACCAAACGGTCTAGTCGATCGGCTCCCTATAAGCCTAACACGTCAAGTGTTGGTGTCCATACGGCCCACATATGGATGTAGTCAGACTGTGCTGGGTCCACCTTCGGGTGTATCAAGCCCTCGGGTGTCAACCCCAGACACTGAAGCAATAATGCACAGTCTAAACCTACTGGTACCCGTGCCTCGAGTTTGTCCAATACCGGACTACGTGCACGTCCGTAGCCCGCCTGGACCCGCACCGCTGTACCACTCAGCCATCGCTTTGGTCGCTTACATCCGTCCAGTAATCGTGCCCCGCCCTAGCCTAGCCTCTAGGGTTGTGATGATACCAAACTGGGATTACTGCTGGAACAAACCACGTTGCTAGGGTTTCCTAAGAGGGTTAAGTGCGATTTAACCCTTCACTAATCATGGATTAAATTGGTTAAGTGTAACCAACAGTTCACAACTTAACCCCATTTCAATCCCTCGAATCCCCAAATGGATTAAATTGGTTAAGTGTAACCGACAGTTCACAACTTAACTCCATCTCAATCCCTCGAATCCCCAAATTGGTTAAGTATTAGTGGACCCTGACTTAACCCTAATCATGAGGCATTAATTAATTTAATGCACCTTAACCTCTCACATTAGACTTTGTTGTGGTTACCTAGTTAAGCCGGTGGGTTCCGGGTAGATTTACACCACAACTTGGTCTAACCTCGGGTCTTGGCACCACATGACCAACTTCTCACATTGGGTCCTATTGTTTGTAGCCACTAGTTAAGCCGGTAGGTTCCGGGTAGAATTACGCTACAAACTCAACCCAATCTCGAGTTGGCCACACTTATGTTTTCTAAGTGTCATGTCCACTTTATTTCAAAACATAGTTACAAGTCAACAAATACTTGGGTAGACCTAACTTAATAGGTAAATTCCCAAGGGGTAGACCTAACTTAATAGGTAAATTCCCAATCTTATATTTTCATGTATTTTAAGTTTACCCAAACCCCCCAACGTCATTCTATCGCTTACATATTCGTAATAACGCATAAAGGATAGGAAGAGGGAACTTGGCATAACATACATGATGAACTTGCATATCACAACAAACATGCATAACATGTTAGACTTGCATAACTTAGCATAGTGAACTTGCATATTACCATAAACATGCATAACATGTTAAACTTGCCTAACATGGCATAGGGAACTTGCATAGACATGCATAACTTGTCAAACATGCATAACATGTCATTGTGAACTTGCATAAGCATGCATAACATATTAAACATGCATAACATGGCATAGTGAGCATGCATAACTTATTAAACATGCATAACATGGCATAGTGAACTTGCATAAGCATGCATAACTTATTAAACATGCATAACATGGCATAGTGAACTTGCATAAACATGCATAACCCAATAAACTTGCAAATCATGGCATAGTGAACTTGCATAAACATGCATAACTCAATAAACTTGCAAATCATGGCTTAGTGAACTTGCATAAACATGCATAACTCAATAAACTTGCAAATCATGGCATAGTGAACTTGCATAAACATGCATAACTCAATAAACTTGCAAATCATGGCATAGTGAACTTGCATAAACATGCATAACTCAATAAACTTGCAAATCATGGCATAGTGAACTTGCATAAACATGCATAACTCAATAAACTTGCATAAATCCCAACTTGCATCACATATTAACTTTAGAGTTTCTAAAATGAAGGTAAGAGGGCTTACTATGCTTATGCGGACTCAAATGAGTTTAGCAAATGTAAGAAACCCCTTATGCAACTAATTAAAACCCCAAAATGCAAGCAAACTTGATCAAGACTCCTCTTTTATGATGCCAATAGAGAAACAAGCCTTTAATGCAAGCTAAAGAGGATCATACAAGCCTAAATATACTTGTATGCATGGAAAATCACTTAGGAATTTATTTAGGAATTTTATGAAGAGAGTGGAGGCCATGAGAGGATTGATTTTGCCATAGTTTAGTTGTATGAATGAATAAGGATGATTTAGGGTAGGTTAGGGTCTTATTTATAGATTAGGCAAGTGTTTTAGGCCATATGATTAAACCTAGATTCAATCCAAGCCATCAAAGCATGTCTTGGGGAAGAAGTCAAGAGTAGGAACCATCTAGGGCCTTTAGATTAAAGATGGACCATGAGAACCATTCAAATGCAAAATCTGCATTTGAGCGAATCGGCCCACGGGTTGACAGCCAAACACCCTGGATTAACCCCTAGTCGACCCAGCGGGCTCGGGTCGACCTCAAAAATCGGCCGGTTCGGTTATTCCCCTCTCCCAATTCGCTGTTTTGAACATTTTTGCATATTTATTTATTTAATTTTCAATTATATATATATATCAATATATATATATTTCTCCGCGCAACCCATTTCACTTAATTAAATATACTTTAATTTGGGAATTTTTCGTGAAACTTCGCGAGGCCATATCTTGGTCATACGGACTCCGATTTTCGAAAACTCGGACTCTATTTCGCGTATTTTTCCGAGACGAACGCAATGGCATAGCCCGTTTCCCTTGATTCAGATTTTACAGTTTAATTCTGCCTCCATTTATGTTATAACATGTTATTCAAAAATACGGGTTGTTACACAAGGTGAGAACTTCTCACTAAAATTATTTTTGTACAGTTATTTATTTTATAACTACATATATGAACTGCTCCCCGTCATCTATAGACCATGGACGACATGTTTGGTTGTGTGTTTGAATTGATTTGTTTGGGTGAATTTGGTTTGTCATGTGGAATGGAAAACAGAAATATTCATGTGTTGAATAAAATAAAATATTCATGTGTTTAAATAAATATTTTATCATTAAAAATATAATTTTTAACATGTATATGAATAAAATAAATATTCATTTACAAATTGGGCGATTTGTTTATGTACAACCATTTGACTGATATGGATTGGGATGATAAATTTTACACGTCGCCCAACTGTACAAATAAAATCTGTGTTTGTTGTTTGAAACCCCACACGGGTGTTAGGATGATATTTGACATACACTAATCCCAATTGTTTAGTGGTATGTCGATCGTTTGGTTGATAGACTGTGTAAGCATGAATTATTTATATTTAATGCTTATATAGTTGTGTAGTGCACTCTGGATGATGGTTGATTGTTTATCATTGTTGATATGTTCATGTGTGGTATGAAATCCATGTAAATAACATTATATGGTAATTGATTGTGTCTGATTCCAGTTCAGAAAGAAGGAATATTTTAAAATAACGATTATTTTAAAATAATGAATATTTTAAAATAATATTCAGTAAAAGATCAAAATCTGATTTTGATGTCCAATTTGGGATGGGCACGAATATATTTAAATATATAAAGCCGTGTTGATTAGATTAACGCCATTTTGATGTGAACGATATTTATATCGATTTTATTCATTTCTATAATAAATATCGAAAAGGAAATGATTTCAAAATCTAATGTTTCGAAAATATTATCATTTATATATTAATGATGTGGAATATTCAATTTTGATTTAAAGTTGAAAATGAAGTTATAATCGTTTTAAAACGATTTATAAAATACGTTTTAATGGAAATCGAAGAAATATATATAATATATGTATTATATATATTAAATTACCTGAATAGAACGCGTTGCGCCACGACCGTTCGCGAATTTCGACCATTGATTTCGAATTGACGTTACGGGAGATCCGACCGTCGGATTCTCCTAAAACCAGAACCATTGGGTTCATATCGAAAAGAGCTTTCCAACGATTATAAGAGATTTGAAATCTAATAGCTGGATTTGAATTTTGTCCAAATCAAATTTGGAAAAGGTCGTTGTAAGTGCAGTTCGATGACCGTTTATGGAAATCGACTGTACGGGCCTTGATAAAATTATTAAAAATATTAATAATTTGGGTAAAATCATAATAAATGATTTGGAAAGAATTGGGATGAAAAATTCCATATTTGAAAAGATAAAAATATATTTTATCGAAATGAACTAGTTATGAACTAGAATTATAATCCAATATTTTTAAATAAATAAATTGGATTTGAAATGGTTTTAAAAATAACCAGAATTTCCAATATATGAATTGAAATCGATTTGAATCGAAATTATCTTCAGAATTTTTCAATATTGGATTCCGAGATTATACGGACATTATGGAGGAATTTGGAAGATATATATATCGTTATTCCCAATACGATGTTTGTTGGTTTCATAATTTGATATTGAATATAAGCCGATATATTTTCTGTTAAGAGCCTTGTATTTAATATCAAATTGGTTTTTGGGTTTGTCGTGAACGGTGTCTTCATTAGCACTGTTCTTAAACCTAGTTGAGAAAAGATATAAATCTTTTTATTGAGATTTAATGAAGTTTACCAATTAATTAACATTTAATTGGAATTAAATTGAAATTGGTTTTTGGGTTTATGGTGAACGGTGTTTTAAATAACACTTGTTCTTTAACCCGATTAACAATGGAATGAGATTTTGGGTTTTTCGTGAATGGTATCTTAAATAATATTGTTCTTAAATCTAATGGAGTTAAGAAAATTAGAAACTAACTGGAGATTAGCTAAGTTGAATGGTTTCCTGGGTATTGATCTGATGTTGGTTTCGGCCTTCGGGATTAATACTTACGGAATTGTTCTCTTACTTATTTACAGTTAGAGACTGATGGGATGGGGTCTTCAGTAACACTGTTCTTAAACCCCATGTGAAAAGAATAAATCTTTTAATTAAAATTATTAGAATTTCCAGTTATATTTAGTAATTGGAATAAAATGGAATGTGATTTTGGGTTTATCGTGAACCGTGTTTTAAATGACATTGGTTCTTTAACCCAGTTAAAGCAGGATATGATTTCCCAAGTTATATAGTCATTAATATTGATTTTTGGGAAGATTAAAACAAAGTGGAGTTTTAATGAATCTTTAATTAGATTTAAATGATCGAGAATGGAGTATCACCAGTTTTGCTCAAGGCGATAGTTAAATCTTTAATTGGATTTGAACGTGAAATGGTAATTAATTTTACCGATAACACCGTGGTGTTAGATATGACGTATTACCAGTTTTACTTCATGGGATGAATAGGTTGGGATTGGGAAATTAAACAAATGATTTCTTCGGTAAGGTTCGCTAATCCCGACTAGTTTGGATAAACCATAATTTGGTTTGAATTGATATCCAAAGGAAGATTAAAGAATAAACTTAAAGAATTTATCTTTGATAAAATTAATGGGAATCTTTCCCAAAGGATATGAATATTTAAATAAAAGAATATTCAGAACTGGAATGAGGCGTATGTTGTGTTTTTATAGTATTTGTTTATTATATATGCGAGTTATTCAGAAAGACTGAGTTTATCCCATTCTGAATAACTGAATCGGCGATGAGTCGACGATGAAGACGGTGGTTGAAGACCCGAGGTCTTCACATCGTTTGCATGATTACAGATGTCTTGATTGGGTTGTACACCCAAGACAAGGTAATAAGTGGTGATTGTCTAGACGTACTTGGAGATCGACCGAATATGCGAGGACCTCTCTCCTGTATTGGACATACGGGACGAGGAATAAGATGCCTCCGGTTTCGTTCAGAACCAGAACGAACTTGTAAATGGATGTGTGTCTGACATCGGATTTCATTCTGTGGGATTGATAGACATCAGTTGCATAGCGTTAATTGCCTGTGTGGCATTCTAAGATGCAAAGGATCAAGGCTTCTGTTGAAAAACAGAGTCTTGTGGTTGATGATCAAAGCACGGCTTTAATATAGCATAGCTTCGTGTATAGAATTAATTCGCGAGCCTTACACCCCGGTGTGAACCAGAAACGGGAGAGGACATCATGGTGGACATGCGTTTCCTTCTATCTAGGAGTGGTTTCTGGGTTTTGCATGCCTAGACGTTTTACTTCTATGGATGATGGATAGCGAGGCACCTCGGATATATCAGCACTGCGGGGTCGATGGATGGTATGGACTATATACAGATTAGATTGATGCCCCATAGGGCAGGGAAACATAATGTTCAGGCATTTTAATGCACATCGAGTGGACCAACCCTAACGATCCAAGGGCCCACATGAGTCTGGGTCCTGAGACACGGGCTAGAGCGTCTCGAAGCGGTAAGGACGATCCCTTGCCTTGGTTCATGATGGAAATCCAATTTCCAATACGCGACATTTCGGTTTTGATTGTAGAGCCTAGTATGGCGAAATAGTGGGATGGAGCACTCATGCCGTCTATGAATGATACATTTATATTTGAAGTTGTTTTCTTCACTTACAATAATAATACAAGATTAAATTTCACGTATCAAGCATTATTTGGCTATTATAAGGTAAAGCCCTATCCTCCGACTTGCGTTGCATTGTGTGATGGGACCAGGGTCTTATAATAGCTTCATTTTCTTTATTTAGCATTGCGTTGTTTGTTATATGCACTGGCATTCTTGGGAGGAAACCCATTCCGTCCTATACGGCGTGGTCCCTTGATTTACCTAACTTTAAAAATAAAGATTAATAATTGTTTTAGTTCTTACACCAGTCACATGACTGACCTGGAGTTTATTGTTTTAACCTAAACTCTGCGTGCCCTTATTTTCCACACGGGCAGCTAGTAGTTGGGTTTTGCAGATATTATATTCACAGGATCCTGATTTACAGCTGGAACTATACTCGGAAAGCTCTGTATCCGTGTATGCCTTTCAGTTGTGTTATGTATTATTTTTTCGCTGCTGTATAATTTAAATCTCTGATATTTATCGAATGTATAATATTTATTCATACTCTATATATTCTTGTACTCTGATTTAAATTGTTGAAATAAGAAATGAAATGTCCTTCTGTTTGCGTTCTGATTTGTCGTGCTCTCAACTCAATCTGGACTTTCCTTTACAGGGAAGTTTGGGTCATTATATAGTAGGTGAGGTGGTCGGCCTACTGATACATTGTAGGGATTAAATTCGGCCAACCTGAGAAAATGGGTGCGGTGTTGTGTACAAACATGGTATCCGCTGAATGCCCAGGAGATCTTTCAAATTAGTAACAATCATGATGGAATCCAAACTCCAATACAAACCCTTTTACGATTTTCAATTGTATACCTATGTAGCCAATATAGTGGTATAGGACACTATGCGAGCTAAGATTTATAAGTTATTTTCAGAAAGATTTTTCCACGCCCTAGACATTATTATAATATGAAATGTTTTGTTTAAACTATATCAAGCATGTATTGTGATTATAAGCCAATACCCCATCCTCTGGCTTGCGCTTGCATTGTCTGATGGGACCTGGGGCATATAATCATTCATTTTTCTAAAAGTCATGTTTTCAAACTTGGTTTATGGTTGTTATGGATGAATGGTTTCTGTATTTGGTTATGGTCTCCATGGTTAGGTTTGATTACATTATTTTAAAACTGATATAACCCAAGCCTAACCCGAGTGTTTATCGCTTGGGTCAGATCCGAGCGAGTATTTCTAGGATGAAAGCTTGAAGACTTGGAGTTCCGCAGAGAATCTGGGGTTCATATGAAGGCCGGACGTACTCTATTATTGGTATATTAGGTTAAGCCAATAAAGGTATGCAAAATCAGACTTTTATTTTAAAGTGTTTTTGTTTCAAAAAAAATTTCCCCGCTACAATGATATTTTCATATTATATTTTATCTGTTCCGCTATGAGTATTGTATTTCGTTATGTTTTGCTCTGATGAACCCAAACGAAACGTATTTTTTCTTGCGTTGAATCGACGTAGGTTCGGGTTTTTGTCGGTTTGAAGTAAGTAAGAATGCTGGTCGGTACAACAGATGACACCAAAAAAACATAGACTTGAAATTTCATATATTTAACAAAACTACATGTAAATTGGAAATTAAAATGGGATGAATACGATATCATGCAACTAGTGCCAATGGAACTATTGATCTTGTACGTAAAAACCAAACTTTATCAACCACCTACGGCGCTCGTCCATGACGCTACCTTTCCATTTGATATGTAGAAAGATAATACTTTATGCATACAATATGGAGCTGGATGCTCTGAATTAATTCTTCTGCTTTGATGTTTAAAATGAGTGTCCAAATTATTACATGTTTGATAATGAAGCTTTAGCATTTTATCAAACTAGTTTTCATGTTCAAAGGGGAAATCATAATCTATCGTATGGCAATCATGATATCAAGAAAATTAAGTTGCATTATCATATGATAATTCACACCAATGACTTCAATTTCTCAAACATTATTTTAATTATTAATCATGACATCTTTAGCACCTGCTTTATAAAAGTGAAGCAAGAAAGTGCAAGCGCCAACAGCTTCTGCCACCGTCAAGAATATCCATTATTACCCGATTTTCACTAAAACCATGAATTTATCCAGTTTCTTCATCATTTAACTTTTCCTAGATTTGCAAATACCAGCTGAATGGTCAAGAAAGCAAAGATAGTTTATATTGTATGTTCACTTTATTATGCTAGTGATAGTAGGTAGATTAATACCTAAAGTTACCTTCTGTCCACACTCTTCTTCGCTGTAACAACCCGGAAAATCAAAACCAATTTAAAATTTTTATTTTGGCAATTTTAATGAATTTTTGTGACGGCAAGGAATTTCGCTCGGTCCGAACCAGTCGCTAAACCGATTCAGGCCATTCGAAACGCCCTATCGTTTGAGAACAGGACAAAACAGAACGCATACAGAAGAACATTTCATTGTATATTACAACAATGCATCAGATTACAAGAATATACAGAGTATGAATAAATATTACACAGAAATATCAGAGATTTAAATTACATTTAAATACATCGCAGCGGAAAATAATACAATAACCAACTAGAAGTAGACATACGGATACAAAGCTTTCCGGATATCGTTCCAGCTGTAACCCAGGGTCCTGTGAATATAAATCTGCAAAACCAAAACTACTAGCTGCCCGTGTCAAAATAAGGGCACCCAGAGTTTAGGTTAAAACAATAAACTCCAGGTCAGTCATGTGACTGGTGTGAGAACTAAAACAGTTATTAATCTTTGTTTTTAAGGTTAGGTATATCAAGGGACCACGCCGTATAACACGGAACGGGTTTCCTCCCAAGAATACCAGTGCATAAAACAAACAGCGCAATGCTAAATAAAGAAAAATGAAGCTGTTATAAGACCCAGGTCCTATCACACAATGCAACGCAAGCCGGGGGATAGGGTTTTCCCTTATAACAACCAAAGAATGCTTGATACGTTTAAAACAAATCATTTGATACTATTATAAGTGCATAGTGTCAAAACAATTTCAAATCATAAGTATCAATCATAGGCGGCATGGGTACCATATATCATGCCGTCATACTAGTTCTACAATTAAAACCGCAATACGCGTATTGGAAATTGGGTTATCATTTATGGTATGAACCGAGGCTAGGGGCAAGATCCTCTACCGATTTTAGACAATCTAGCCCATGTCTAGGAACAGCCGCAACTGCCCCTTGGATCGTCAGGGCCGGTCCACCGATGTGGATTATAATGCCTGAACAATACGTTTCTCCGCCCTTTGGGGCGTAAGCCTGGCCCGTCAGCCGACCAGAAGCATCGGCCGAAACCGATATCACGAGGCGCCTCGCTTTTCAACAAGTAATAATAAGTAACATCCACATGAGTCAAACTCGTCAGCCAGTTCAAGCACTGACGCCACTCCTAGCTAGAAAGAAAACGCATGTCCCCCCTGAGGTCCGTCTCCCGTTTTTGGTTCATACCGGGTGTGAAACTCGCGAAGTAAACGTTACACAAAGCTACGCCACAAAGGCCTTGCTTCGATCATCAACCACAAGACTTTGCTTTTCAACAGAAGCCTTGATCATTTGCCACTTAAGCATGCCACATTGGCAATTCACTCCATGCGATTGATATCCATCAATATATAACCCCTGAGCTCGTACGTCTCAGAGAAGGGCGTTAAGCAAGAGAATAAATTCTCCGCCGCCAATCAGAAATATATTTAATAGAGATCAATCACACGGACTAAAATCCAATGTCAGACACACAGTCCATTTACAAGTCCGTTCTGGGTCTGAACGAAACCGGAGGCACCTAGTACCCCGCATATCCTTCGATCTCCAAGTACGTCTGGACGATCACCAACTGTTTCCATCTTCTTGGGTGTACAGCCCAATCAAGATCATCAGTAATCACCCAAACGACGTGAAGACTTCCGGTCTTCGACCACCGTCTTCATCTTCGACTTATCGTCGTATCAGTTATTCAGAATGGGATAAACCCGGTCTTTCCGAATAACTCGCGTATATTTTAAATAAGTGTTACACAAACACAACATACGCCTCATTCCAATTCATCAGTCACTAACCGTAAATTAATCAAGAGAATAATTTCCCAAATATTAACCCCGAAGGCCGAAACCAACATCAGATCAATATCCAGAAAACCCTTCTGCTTGGCCAACCGACAGTTAGTTTCTAAATTTCACATTCGTAGGGAAATGTTCCCATTAATCTTATCCAAGATAACTTCTTTGAATTTATTCTTTATTCTATTTTTGAATCTCAATTCAAACTAGTCAGGATTAGCGAACCTTACCGAAGTAATCATTTATTTTAATTTCCCCATCCCAACCTATTTATCCCATGAAGTAAAACTGGTAATACTTCATATCTAACATCACAGTGTTATCGGTAAATTCAATTACCATTTCACGTTCAAATCTAATTAAAGATTTAACTATCGCCTGGAGCAAAACTGGTGATACTCCATTTCGATTATTTCAATCTAATTAAAGATTCATTAAAACCTCACTTAGTTTTAATCTGTGACTGGGTTAAAGAATCAGTGTCATTTAAAACACGGTTCACGAAAAACCCAAAATCACATCACATTAATTATCGGATTAAAGAACGAGTGTTATTTAGAACACTGTTCACGATAAACCCAAAAATCAATATCAATTCGATTTCAATTAAATATTATTTAACTGGTACACTTCATTAAATCTAAAATAAAAAGATTTAATCTTTTCTCAACTGGGTTCAAGAACAGTGTTAGTGAAGACACCATTCACGACAAACCCAAATCACATTTGATATTCAATACAAGGCTCTGAATAGAAAATATACCGGCTTATATTCAATATCAAATTCTACGATTAACAAATGTCGTATTGGAAATAACGATATAAATATATATCTTTCAAATTTCCATAACAACATCTGTATAATCACGAATTCCAACATCGAAATATTCCGAAGACAATTTCGATTCAAATCCACTCCAATGCAATCATTGGAAATTCTGGTTATTTTTAAAACCCTTTTCAAATTCAATTTATTTATTTAAAAATAAATAGAATTATATTTCTAGTTCAAAACTAGTTCATTTCGATAAAAATCTATTTTTATCTTTTCAAATATGGAGTTTTTCATCCCAAATTTTTCCAAATCATTTCTTATGATTTTACACAAAATATTACTATTTTTAATAATTTTATCAAGGCCCTACGGTCGATTTCCATCAACGGCTATCGAACTGCACTTACAGCGACCTTTTTCAAATTTGATTTGGACGTAACTCCAAATCCAACCGTTAGATTTCAAATTTCTAATATTCGTTAGAAAGCTCTTTTCGATACGAACCCAACGGTTCCGGTTTTAGGAGAATCCGACGGTCGGATCTCCCTTAATGTCCGTTTGAAATAAATGGTCGAAATTCACGAACTGCCGCGGCGCGGCGCGTTCTATTCAGGCCATTATATTATATATATAATATATATAATATATACTTCGTCGATTTCTATTTAAAACGAATTATATAAATAGTTTTAAAATCGTTTTCAAAAGCAATTTCAACTTTCTTTTCAATTCAATTCATTTCGAAATCGTTTTCAATTCAATTCATTTCGAAATCGTTTTCAATTCAATTCATTTCGAAATCGTTTTCAATTCAATTCATTTCGAAATCGTTTTCAATTCAATTCATTTCGAAATCGTTTTCAATTCAATTCATTTCGAAATCGTTTTCAAATCGATATAAATATCGTTCACGTCAAAATGGCGTCAATCTAATCGACACGGCTTCATAAATTTCTATTTTCAAATATCCTATTTCAAATATTTCTTTTTCAAAATAGTTGTTATTATCAAAATATTTCGTTTAACACATGACCAATCTCAATGGATGAGTACTGTCAACACATGAACCTTTATTTTATATTGATAAAGATGTAAACTTTATTATTAAAATATTTCGTTCAACACATGACCAATCTCAATGGATGAAACTGTCAACACATGAACCTTTATTTTATATTGATAAAGATGTAAACTTTATTATTAAAATATTTCGTTCAACACATGACCAATCTCAATGGATGAAACTGTCAACACATGAACCTTTATTTTATATTGATAAAGATGTAAACTTTATTATTAAAATATTTCGTTCAACACATGACCAATCTCAATGGATGAAACTGTCAACACATGAACCTTTATTTTATAATATTCTTTATTTTTCAAATTGGAATGAGGCCCAATCAATTACCATATAAAGTTAATTATATGGATTTTCATACATTATACACATATAATAGCATTGAAAAATAATCAACCATCAACCAAAGTGCACTACACTGTATAAGCATCAAATATAGATATTCAACGCTTATAACAGCCTGTCAATCAATCGATCGACAAATTTAATCAATCAGGACGAGTGAACTTCATATTTCATCCCAACACCCGTGTGGGGTTTTCAAACAATCAAACACAGATTTTAGTTGTGCAGTTGGGCGATGTGTAAGATTTATCGACCCAATCAATATAAGTCAAATCAGTGTATATAAACAAATCGGCCGATTTGTTTATAAATATTCATTTACTCATATTCACGTTAAAAATTATATTTTTAACGATAAAACATTTTATTCCAACACATGAATTTCTATTATTCATTTACACAATAAAATGATTTTTTTTCCTAACTCATTTTAGAAAATTTCGGCGGCATAACGGCACGATACTAGAAACGGGACAAGGCCTAGCCTTATCCCCGGTCTAGTGAAGGCCCACGCCATTCACACATCAATTAAAATCACCAAACAACCAATTTCAAATCAAATCATATAACTAATCTATGCAACCAAACAAACAAGTCCATGGTCTGTGGACGATTGGGTCGGGTGCTACTAAGCACCGTCTGCATCCTAGTATATATATGTAACTGGAAAAGAAATTTAAGAGTGAGAAATTCTCACCTATAGCTATCCTAGCTCCACGGCACTTCTAATGCAGGAAATCTTCGCCAACTCGCCTTTTGTCGCTTTCGTTGTCCGCTTTCACTACATATGTAAAAATCAAATTTTACTTCGCTATTCAATATATAAAAATCGAATTTTTACTTTGCTATTCAATATATAAAAATCACATTTTTTACTTTGCTATTCAATATATAAAAATCGAATTTTTACTTTGCTATTCAATATATAAAAATCACATTTTTACTTTGCTATTCAATATATAAAAATCGAATTTTTACTTTGCTATTCAATATATAAAAATCACATTTTTTCTACAAATAAAAATGCTATCTTTTCTGTAAATCAACTATATAAAAATACGATCTTTTCACCTTTCAAAATACGATCTTTTTACCTTTTAAAGTTCTAATCTTTTTCCATTTAAAATTCAAATCTTTTTCTATTTAAAATCTTAAAATAAAATTAGTTTTTCAAACCCTTTTAAAATTCAGTTTCAAATCCTTTTTTAAAAAAATCAGTTTTTAAATGCTTTTAAAAATCGGTTTTAAAAAAAAAAAAAAAACCCAGACGATCGAATCTCGTCGCCGCCCCCTTTCCCGAGGCCAACGCGCCGCGCCAGAGGCGCCGTAGACCGTCGCACCCCCCCGCCTCCCTCCTCCTCTCGCGTCCCCGTCGTCCTCCCTCCCCACCCACGCAACTACCACCGCCAATCCCTCCGAGACCCCACCTGACCCAGTCGAGCGCGAAATCCCAACCCTCCGCCTCCTCCTGCCGCCGACATCGACCCCCCCTCTTTTCCTCGATCCGTGAACGCGAAGCACCCCCCCTTCTTCGCAGCATAGTAAGTTTTTATTTTTATTTTAATTCTGATTTTATTTTCGTAGAAAAGAATACTGTTTTTTCAGTTTAAATACTGTTTGTTTTTTTTTGTTTTAAAACCGATTTTTAAAAGCATTTAAAAACTGATTTTTTAAAAAAAGGATTTGAAACTGAATTTTAAAAGGGTTTGAAAAACTAATTTTATTTTAAGATTTTAAATAGAAAAAGATTTGAATTTTAAATGGAAAAAGATTAGAACTTTAAAAGGTAAAAAGATCGTATTTTGAAAGGTGAAAAGATCGTATTTTTATATAGTTGATTTACAGAAAAGATAGGATTTTTATTTGTAGAAAAAATGTGATTTTTATATATTGAATTGCAAAGTAAAAATTCGATTTTTATATATTGAATAGCAAAGTAAAAATGTGATTTTTATATATTGAATAGCAAAGTAAAAATTCGATTTTTATATATTGAATAGCAAAGTAAAAATGTGATTTTTATATATTGAATAGCAAAGTAAAAATGTGATTTTTATATATTGAATAGCAAAGTAAAAATTCGATTTTTATATATTGAATAGCGAAGTAAAATTCGATTTTTACATATGTAGTGAAAGCGGACAACGAAAGCGACAAAAGGCGAGTTGGCGAAGATTTCCTGCATTAGAAGTGCCGTGGAGCTAGGATAGCTATAGGTGAGAATTTCTCACTCTTAAATTTCTTTTCCAGTTATATATATATACTAGGATGCAGACGGTGCTTAGTAGCACCCGACACAATCGTCCACAGACCATGGACTTGTTTGTTTGGTTGCATAGATTAGTTATATGATTTGATTTGAAATTGGTTGTTTGGTGATTTTAATTGATGTGTGAATGGCGTGGGCCTTCACTAGACCGGGGATAAGGCTAGGCCTTGTCCCGTTTCTAGTATCGTGCCGTTATGCCGCCGAAATTTTCTAAAATGAGTTAGGAAAAAAAATATCATTTTATTGTGTAAATGAATAATAGAAATTCATGTGTTGGAATAAAATGTTTTATCATTAAAAATATAATTTTTAACGTGAATATGAGTAAATGAATATTTATAAACAAATCGGCCGATTTGTTTATATACACTGATTTGACTGATATTGATTGGGTCGATAAATCTTACACATCGCCCAACTGCACAACTAAAATCTGTGTTTGATTGTTTGAAAACCCCACACGGGTGTTGGGATGAAATATGAAGTTCACTCGTCCTGATTGATTAAATTTGTCGATCGATTGATTGACAGGCTGTTATAAGCGTTGAATATCTATATTTGATGCTTATACAGTGTAGTGCACTTTGGTTGATGGTTGATTATTTTTCAATGCTATTATATGTGTGTAATGTATGAAAATCCATATAATTAACTTTATATGGTAATTGATAGGGCCTCATTCCAATTTGAAAAATAAAGAATATTATAAAATAAAGGTTCATGTGTTGACAGTTTCATCCATTGAGATTGGTCATGTGTTGAACGAAATATTTTAATAATAAAGTTTACATCTTTATCAATATAAAATAAAGGTTCATGTGTTGACGTTTCATCCATTGAGATTGGTCATGTGTTGAACGAAATATTTTAATAATAAAGTTTACATCTTTATCAATATAAAATAAAGGTTCATGTGTTGACAGTTTCATCCATTGAGATTGGTCATGTGTTGAACGAAATATTTTAATAATAAAGTTTACATCTTTATCAATATAAAATAAAGGTTCATGTGTTGACAGTACTCATCCATTGAGATTGGTCATGTGTTGAACGAAATATTTTGATAATAACAACTATTTTGAAAAAGAAATATTTGAAATAGGATATTTGAAAATAGAAATTTATGAAGCCGTGTCGATTAGATTGACGCCATTTTGACGTGAACGATATTTATATCGATTTGAAAACGATTTCGAAATGAATTGAATTGAAAACGATTTCGAAATGAATTGAATTGAAAACGATTTCGAAAGGAATTGAATTGAAAACGATTTCGAAATGAATTGAATTGAAAACGATTTCGAAATGAATTGAATTGAAAACGATTTCGAAATGAATTGAATTGAAAAGAAAGTTGAAATTGCTTTTGAAAACGATTTTAAAACTATTTATATAATTCGTTTTAAATAGAAATCGACGAAGTATATATTATATATATTATATATATAATATAATGGCCTGAATAGAACGCGCCGCGCCGCGGCAGTTCGTGAATTTCGACCATTTATTTCAAACGGACATTACGGGAGATCCGACCGTCGGATTCTCCTAAAACCAGAACCGTTGGGTTCGTATCGAAAAGAGCTTTCTAAAGAATATTAGAAATTTGAAATCTAACGGTTGGATTTGGAGTTACGTCCAAATCAAATTTGAAAAAGGTCGCTGTAAGTGCAGTTCGATAGCCGTTGATGGAAATCGACCGTACGGGCCTTGATAAAATTATTAAAAATAGTAATAATTTGTGTAAAATCATAAGAAATGATTTGGGAAAATTTGGGATGAAAAACTCCATATTTGAAAAGATAAAAATAGATTTTTATCGAAATGAACTAGTTTTGAACTAGAAATATAATTCTATTTATTTTTAAATAAATAAATTGAATTTGAAAAGGGTTTTAAAAATAACCAGAATTTCCAATGATTGCATTGGAGTGGATTTGAATCGAAATTGTCTTCGGAATATTTCGATGTTGGTATTCGTGATTATACAGATGTTGTTATGGAAATTTGAAAGATATATATTTGTATCGTTATTTCTAATACGACATTTGTTAATCGTAGAATTTGATATTGAATATAAGCCGGTATATTTTCTATTCAGAGCCTTGTATTGAATATCAAATGTGATTTGGGTTTGTTGTGAATGGTGTCTTCACTAACACTGTTCTTGAACCCAGTTGAGAAAAGATTAAATCTTTTTATTTTAGATTTAATGAAGTGTACCAATTAAATAATATTTAATTGAAATCGAATTGATATTGATTTTTGGGTTTATCGTGAACAGTGTTCTAAATAACACTCGTTCTTTAATCCGATAATTAATGTGATGTGATTTTGGGTTTATCGTGAACCGTGTTTTAAATGACACTGATTCTTTAACCCAGTCACAGATTAAAACTAAGTGAGGTTTTAATGAATCTTTAATTAGATTGAAATAATCAAAATGGAGTATCACCAGTTTTGCTCCAGGCGATAGTTAAATATTTAATTAGATTTGAACGTGAAATGGTAATTGAATTTACCGATAACACTGTGGTGTTAGATATGAAGTATTACCAGTTTTACTTCATGGGATAAATAGGTTGGGATGGGGAAATTAAAATAAATGATTACTTCGGTAAGGTTCGCTAATCCCGACTAGTTTGAATTGAGATTCAAAAATAGAATAAAAAATAAATTCAAAGAATTTATCTTGGATAAGATTAATGGGAACATTTCCCTACGAATGTGAAATTTAGAAACTAACTGTCGGTTGGCCAAGCAGAAGGGTTTTCTGGATATTGATCTGATGTTGGTTTCGGCCTTCGGGGTTAATATTTGGGAAATTATTCTCTTGATTAATTTACGGTTAGTGACTGATGAATTGGAATGAGGCGTATGTTGTGTTTGTGTAACACTTATTTAAAATATACGCGAGTTATTCGGAAAGACCGGGTTTATCCCATTCTGAATAACTGATACGACGATAAGTCGAAGATGAAGACGGTGGTCGAAGACCGAAAGTCTTCACGTCGTTTGGGTGATTACTGATGATCTTGATTAGGCTGTACACCCAAGAAGATGGAAACAGTTGGTGATCGTCCAGACGTACTTGGAGATCGAAGGATATGCGGGTTACTAGTTGCCTCCGGTTTCTTTCAGACCCAGAACGGACTTGTAAATGGACTGTGTGTCTGACATTGGATTTTAGTCCGTGTGATTGATCTCTATTAAATATATTTCTGATTGGCGGCGGAGAATTTATTCTCTTGCTTAACGCCCTTCTCTGAGACGTACGAGCTCAGGGGTTATATATTGATGGATATCAATCGCATGGAGTGAATTGCCTGTGTGGCATGCTTAAGTGGCAAATGATCAAGGCTTCTGTTGAAAAGCAAAGTCTTGTGGTTGATGATCGAAGCAAGGCCTTTGTGGCGTAGCTTTGTGTAACGTTTACTTCGCGAGTTTCACACCCGGTATGAACCAAAAACGGGAGACGGACCTCTGGGGGGACATGCGTTTTCTTTCTAGCTAGGAGTGGCGTCAGTGCTTGAACTGGCTGACGAGTTTGACTCATGTGGATGTTACTTATTATTACTTGCTGAAAAGCGAGGCGCCTCGTGATATCGGTTTCGGCCGATGCTTCTGGTCGGCTGACGGGCCAGGCTTACGCCCCAAAGGGCGGAGAAACGTATTGTTCAGGCATTATAATCCACATCGGTGGACCGGCCCTGACGATCCAAGGGGCAGTTGCGGCTGTTCCTAGACATGGGCTAGATTGTCTAAAATCGGTAGAGGATCTTGCCCCTAGCCTCGGTTCATACCATAAATGATAACCCAATTTCCAATACGCGTATTGCGGTTTTAATTATAGAACTAGTATGGCGACATGATATATGGTACCCATGCCGCCTATGATTGATACTTATGATTTGAAATTGTTTTGACACTATGCACTTATAATAGTATCAAATGATTTGTTTTAAACGTATCAAGCATTCTTTGGCTGTTATAAGGGAAAACCCTATCCCCCGGCTTGCGTTGCATTGTGTGATAGGACCTGGGTCTTATAACAGCTTCATTTTTCTTTATTTAGCATTGCGCTGTTTGTTTTATGCACTGGTATTCTTGGGAGGAAACCCGTTCCGTGTTATACGGCGTGGTCCCTTGATATACCTAACCTTAAAAACAAAGATTAATAACTGTTTTAGTTCTCACACCAGTCACATGACTGACCTGGAGTTTATTGTTTTAACCTAAACTCTGGGTGCCCTTATTTTGACACGGGCAGCTAGTAGTTTTGGTTTTGCAGATTTATATTCATAGGACCCTGGGTTACAGCTGGAACGATATCCGGAAAGCTTTGTATCCGTATATCTACTTCTAGTTGGTTATTGTATTATTTTCCGCTGCGATGTATTTAAATGTAATTTAAATCTCTGATATTTCTGTGTAATATTTATTCATACTCTGTATATTCTTGTAATCTGATGCATTGTTGTAATATACAATGAAATGTTCTTCTGTATGCGTTCTGTTTTGTCCTGTTCTCAAACGATAGGGCGTTTCGAACGGCCTGAATCGGTTTAGCGACTGGTTCGGACCGAGCGAAATTCCTTGCCGTCACAATTTTGAATACTTAAAATGATTTATTTTAAATAATTACGACTAGAAATTTATTTTGAATAGAATTAAAATATATAAATTATTTAAATAGAAGTTAGAATATAAATATTTATTTTAATTATAAAAGGAATTGGGAATGGCATGGTAGTTTGAAAATTCGATTTCAAAATTTGACTGAATGTACAGGATTCAAAATAAATCGGATTTTGGTGAAACTAGAAATATTTAAATCTATTTAAAAATATCTTTCTAACAGATCTGAAAAATTGAAATTTCATATCGGGAATCAAAAGTTATGTCCAGTTGAATATCCAAAATAGTCGATATGGAATAAATATAGCCCTTAAAAACAACCATTTTGCAAATTACCTCCGTTTTCGATGAAACCACTTTTGTTGGATCTGGAATGTCAAATTATTGCTAGAGTCCAAAATTCATAATTTCTGGAATTAATATGTGAGCATGGCAAAAGAAAACGTGTTCTGTCAATTTGGATCGACAAAAAAATGACCATTTTTCAAACGGCCTCCAAATTCGACGAAATTAGTTTTGTTGGGACAGTATCATCAAAATAAAGCTAGAAATAATTTTTCTGTAATTTTTGGAGTCCGTATGTGACCCCAGTGAATTCAAATGTGTGTCTAAAATTGAATATATAGATTTATATTTTAATTTTAGCGAAAACTTGTCGGAACGATCGAATTGCCTTATCGGACATACACCAGTGTGTTCGGAATGGAGATAAGCTAGGGCGACAGTCATTGGGTTTGATTTGGAGTTTGCATCGTTAAGCATGTATGTAGAAATCAAAAGGGATTAAATTAAATATTAATTAAATATAACCTTCTTTCTTTGACTCTCTCCCTAATTCTTCAAGCCGATAGTTTTTTTATAAAAGGAACGACAGAAGAAGACCCGTCGCTCGTCGACGCCTCTAGCCGCCGGAGGTGCTTCCGTTGTCGCCGCTCTTTCTCTCCGACCTCAACACCGTCGCTCCTCCCCCTCTCTCCACCGTGGACCCCAAACCGCCCTCAAATCGGAGAAAACCCCCCAAACCCTAGAAGAACCCGCTGCTAGTCCTCAACTCCGTCGCGCCCCCTTCCCCGACCACCTCCGACGCCATTTCCACCCCCAACCCCAACTGTAAGTGTTTTGTTTTAAATTATTTTAAATTATTTTAAATAATAAATTAATTTAATTAAAAAGCATTGTTTTAAATTTATAAAACTAGCATGGTAGTAGCAATATAAAAATAGGATTTTTTTATATAGATCGATGAATAAAAATTGGATTTTTTATATCGATCCATGTGAATAAAAATTGGATTTTTTATATCGATCCATGTGAATAAAAAATTTGGATTTTTTTATATAGATTCATGTGAATAAAAATATGATTTTTATTCTCATGAAAGCAAAGTAAAAAAAAATTATTGTTTGAATGACAATATAAAAATATGGTTTTTATATATGAAGTAGCGGATTAAAGAAGTGATTTTTATCATATGAATGGATTCATAAAAATATGATTTTTTTTTATGTATGGTATTAAAAGTATGATCTTTATTATAATGAAGCCATAAAACTAAGATTTTTATCTATGAGAATTAGCAATTAAAATATGATTTTTATGCATATAAAGATTAGATTTTTAAACATATAAAGATATGATTTTTATTATATGAATCGCATTAGAAAAATGCGACCTTTATACATATGAATTTATAATAAAGATGCGACCTTTATACATATGACTTTATAATAAAGATGCGACCTTTATACATGTGACATTGAAATCTGAAGATGATTTTTAAATATGATTTTTAATATAAATTTCATGAAACGGATTGCGTTGGAATCAGAACAGTGAAACTAAGCTACATTAAAGAATGACGGAGTGGAAACCCGAGGTGAGAACTTCTCACTTTAATTTTATTTTCTAGTTAAAATATATACTAGGATGCAGACGGTGCTTAGCAACACCCGACACCCGTCGTCCACATACCATGAACAACTTGTTAGATTTGATTGTGTTGTGGAAATTGATTGTGATTATGATGTGGAATGGAATATAAAATATTCATGTGTTGAATAAAGTGTTAGAATAATAAAAACATCATTTTTATTGTATAAATGAACGAAATAAAATATTTACTGAAATAAAATAAATATTCATTTACAAATCGGACGATTTGTTTATGTACACCCATTTGACTGATATTGATTAGGACGATATATTTTACACATCGCCCAACTGCACAAATAAAATCTGTGTTTGTTGATTGAAACTCCACACGGGTATTGGGATAATATTTGACGTACCCTAATCCCAATTGTTTAGTTGTATGTCAATCGATTGGTTGACAGACTGTTGGAAGCGTTAAATATTTATATATAATGCTTATGCAGTGTAGAATGCACTCTGGATGATAATTGATTGTTTATCATTGTTGTTCTATACATGTGTTGTATGAAATCCATATAAATAACATTATATGGTAATTGACTGTGTCTGATTCCTGTTCAGAAAGAATGAATATTTTAAAATAACGAATATTTTAAAATAATGAATATTTTAAATTAATATTCAGTAAAAGATCAAAATCTGATTTTGATACCCGATTTGGGATGGACACGAAAATATTTAAATATATAAAGCCGTGTTGATTAGATTAACGCCATTTTGACATGAACGATATTTATATCGATTTTATTCATTTTTATAATGAATGTCGAAAAGGAAATGATTTAAAATATGATATTTTGAAAATATTATCATTTATATATTATAATGATAAGGAAAATTCAATTTTGATTTAAAACTGAAAAATGAAGTTAGAATCGTTTTAAAACATTCTATAAAATACGTTTTAAATAGGGATCGACGAAATATATATAATATATATTATATATATCTAATGGCCTGAATAGAACGGGCCGCGCCACGGTAGTTCGCGAATTTCGACCATTGACTTCGAATTGACATTACGGGAGATCCGACCGTCGGATTCTCCTTAAACTGGAACCGTTGGGTTAGTATCGAAAAGTGCTTTCCAACGGATATATGAGATTTAAAATCTAACGATTGGATTTGGAATAATGCCCAAATAATATTTGGAAAAGGTCGTTGGAAGTGCAGTTCGATGACCATTTATGGAAATTGACTGTACGAGCCTTCATAAAATTATTAAAAATATCAAGTAAAATCATAATAAATGATTTGGAAAGAATTAGGATGAAAAATTCCATATTTGAAAAGATAAAAATATATTTTTATCAAAATAAACTAGTTATGAACTAAAAATAATAATCCAATATTTGCAAATAAAATAAATTGGATTTGAAATGGTTTTAAAAGTAACCAGAATTTCCAATATATGAACTGGAATTGATTTGAATCGAAATCATCTTCGGAATATTTCAATATTGGATTTCGTAATTATACGGATATTGTTATGGAAATTTGGAAGATATATTATATATCATTATTTCCAATACGATATTTGTTGGTTGCAGAATTTGATATTGAATATAAGCCGATATATTTTCTATTCAGAGCCTTGTATTTAATATCAAATGGAATTTTGGGCTTGTCGTGAACGGTGTCTTAAATAACACTGTTCTTAAACCCAGTTGAAGAAAGAATAAATCTTTTTATTAAGATCTAGTAAAATTTTCCTATTAATTAATATTTAATTGGAATTGAATAAAAGAATTGGATTTTGGGTTGTCGTGAACGGTAGCTTCATTAACACTGTTCTTAAACCCCGTGTGAAAAGAATAAATATTTTAAATAAGATTATTGGAGTTTCCAGTAATATTTAGTAACTGGAATGAAATGGAATGTGAATTGGGTTTATTGTAAATGGTGTTTTCAATGACATTCGTTCTTTAACCCGATTTACAGTGAAATGTGATTTTGGGTTGTCGTTATTCCATTTATATTATCGGTTGGATACAGAAGTTTATATCGATTATATATATTGACCTATTTTCCATGAAGATTCCATAATAAATGGAATGGGATTTTGGGTTTATCATGAACTTTGTTTTAAATGACATTAGTTCTTTAACCCAGTTAAAGATAAGATTAATTTCTTAACTTTGAATAATCATTAAGTAATGATTTTTGGAGATTAAAACTGAATTAGAGTTTTAATGAATCTTTAATTAGATTGAAAGGTGAATCTGA
This sequence comes from Allium sativum, assembly GCA_030737875.1. NCBI lineage: Eukaryota > Viridiplantae > Streptophyta > Magnoliopsida > Asparagales > Amaryllidaceae > Allium > Allium sativum. Next base: position 171,384,852 of record CM060923.1, read on the forward strand.
TAACTAAAATTATCAAATTCAAGAAATGATCGAGAATCGAGTATCACCAGTTTTGCTCCAAGCGATAGTTAAATCTTTAATTAGATTTGAACGTGTAATTGTAATTGATTTTACCGATAACACCGTGGTGTTAGATATGAAGTATTACTAGTTTTACTTCATGGGATGGATAGGTTGGGATTGGGAAATAAAATAAATGATTACTTTGGTAAGGATCGCTAATCCCAACTAGATTGGATAAACCTTAATTTGGTTTGAATTGATATCCAATGGAAGATTAAAGAATAAATTTAAAGAATTTATCTTTGATAAAATTAATGGGAACCTTTCCCAAAGGATATAAATATTTAAATAAAAGAATATCCTGGATTGGAATGAGGCGTATGTTGTGTTTTTATAACACTTGGTTATTATATACGTGAGTTATTCGGAAAGGGCGGGTTTATACCCATTCTGAATAACTGATTCGACGATAAGTCGACGATGAAGACGCTGGTTGAAGACGTACTTGGAGATAAGTGGTGATCGTCCAGAGTACTTGGAGATCGACCAGATATGTGGGGACCTCTCTCCTGTATTGGACATATGAGACAAGGAATAAGGCTCCTCCGGTTTTGTTCAGACTTGGAACGAACTTGTAAATGGATGTGAGTCTGACATCGGATTTCATTCTGTGTGATTGATAGACATCGGTTGCATAGCGTGAATTACCTGTGTGGCATGCTGAGATGCAAATGATCAAGGCTTCTATTAAAAGGTATAGTCTTGTGGTTGATGATCAAAGCACGGCTTTAATATAGCATAGCTTTATGTATAGCGTTAATTCGCGAACCTCACACCCTGGTGTGAACCAGAAATGGGAGAAGGATCCATGGAGAACATGCGTTTCCTTCTAGCTAGGAGTGGTGTCAGGTTTTTGCAAGCCCTGTCATTTTACTTATGCGGATGATGGATAGCGAGGCGCCTCGGTTATATCGGTCACTGCGGTGCCGATGGATGGTTTGGTCGACATACTAACTAGTTTACGCACCAGAGGGCAGGGAAACGTATTGTTCAAGCATTTTAATCCACTTCGTGTAGACCGGCCCTGTGGCTCCTATGTGCAGTTGCGGCTATTTCTGAGGCTCGGGCTAGACAGTCTCGAAGCGGTAAGGATGATCCCTTACCTTGGTTCACAGATGGAAATCCAACTTCTAATACGACATGGTGTTGTTTTAGTTGTAGAACTAGTATAGCGACATGATATATGGTACGCATGTCGTCTATGATTGATACATTTATATTTGAAGTTATTTTTAAACACTATGCACTTATAATAATATCAAAATGATTTGTTTTAAACGTACCAAGCACGTTTGGCTATTATAAGGGAAAACCCTATCCTCCGGCTTGCGTTGCATTGTGTGATGGGGCCTAGGTCTTATAATAACTTCATTTTTCCAAAAAGCATTGCGCTGTTTTGTTATATGCACTGGTATTCTTGGGAGGAAACCCGTTCCGTGTTATACGGCGTGGTCCTTTGATATATCTGATCCTAAAGTAAAGTTTTAAATAACTGTTTTAGTTCTCACACTAGTCACATGATTGGCTTGGAGTTTATTGTTTTAACCTAAACTCTAGGTGCCCCTATTTTCCACATGGGCAGCTAGTAGTTTTGGTTTTGCAAATTTAAATTCACAGGATCCTGGTTTGCAAATGCAATGATATTCGGAAAGCTCTGTATTCGTGTATCTCTTTCAGTTGTGTTTTGTATTATTTTCCGCTGCATTGTAAATTGTAAATCTCTGATATTTATCAAATGTATATTATTTGTTCATACTCTGTATATTTTTGTACTCTGATTTAAATTGTTGTAATAGCAATGAAATATTCTTCTCTTTGCGTTCTGATTTGTCGTGTTCTCAAACAATCCGTTCTTTCTCTTCTCTTCGGAGACCAGGGAAATTCGGGTCACTACAGTTTGGTATCCGAGCTTTGGTTTACAAAGGTCGAGAACAAGACATATTGGAACCGAACGAAAGAATTCATCAGAGATTGGATTAGTAGTATCCAATGAGAATGACTCGTTAGAGTTGGGATCAGTAGTATCCTAGAATGAGTTGGAAGAATGTTATTTTAAAATATAAGCGAAAACAAATTTTGGTTTCGAAAATTTAAATCTTATTATACGTACTTGAATATTGATTTTAGATTGATTTGGACAATCGAGTATATAAAGATTTTGCATATACGTCTGATCCACATGTATGTGAAGCCTCAAATATACTAGGTAGATATAGAATCACACTCTAGTCGCCCGAGCATGATTCTGATGATGAAGTATACCATCACCAGTAATTATTTTCGAGTTTCGAAAGTGGGATAGCTATATATTTCCAATTGACTGTTGTGAGAACCAAAATATAGTTAGAATATATTGTTGTGAATTGGTATCAAAAATATGATTTTTGAATATGTATAAAATTATACGTTTGAAAAGCTAATCCACTAATTGATTGTTGATTGTATTATGTGATTATTCATTTGAACCAATATGTGAATGTAAGGTAAATTTATCCAAATTGAATCAAATATTAAACTGAACTGAAAATTGATTGAGATGCATCTATATACACATTGTTGAATATGTTATGGATAAACTGCTAAGAAGAGAAATAAAATTTTATGCTCGACAAATAGGTACGTGTTTACCAATTTTCATTTTCTTTTAATGATTTATGAGCCTAAGACTGGCCGCTTGGCAATTTTCTTTTTTTCTTTTAATGATTTATGAGCCTAAGGCTGGTTGCTAGGCAATTTTCTCTTTCTTTTAATGATTTATGAGCCTAAGGCTGGCTGCTTGGCAATTTTCTTTTTCTTTTAATGATTTATGAGCCTAAGGCTGGCCGCTTGACATTTTCTTTTGGATTGATGAGGGCCTTGCGTGGCTAGTTGTTGTTTTAAATGCTTCCCCGTACAAACGAGGTTATGGTGAAATTTTTCGAAAATTTAGGGTGTTAGCCAAATTTTTGAAAATTCTTAGAAACTGAAAAGTCGAAGAATGAATGCCAAAATGAAAGTTGAGTTGGTCAGTTAAACAACTTTCAGCTCTGTTCCTTTTCGAGGACGAAAATATTTTAAGTGGGGGAGATTGTAACAACCCGGAAAATCAAAACCAATTTAAAATTTTTATTTTGGCAATTTTAATTAATTTTGAATATTTAAAATGATTTATTTTAAATAATTACGACTAGAAATTTATTTTGAATAGAATTTGAACATATAAATTATTTAAATCGAAGTTAGAATATAAATATTTATTTTAATTATAAAAGGAATTGGAAATGGCGCGGTAGTTTGAAAATTTGATTTCAAACTTTGACTGAATGTACATGATTCAAAATAAATCGGATTTTGGTGAAACCAAAAATATTTAAATCTGTTTAAAATTATCTTTCTAACGGTTCTGGAAAATTGAAATTTCATAGCGGGAATCAAAAGTTATGGCCAGTTGAATATTCAGAATAGTCGCTATGGAATAAATACAGCCCTTAAAAATAGCCATTTTGCAAATTACCTCCTTTTTCGACGAAACCACTTTTGTCGGATCCGGGATGTCAAATTATTGCTAGATTCCAAAATTCATAATAGGAATTAATAAGTGAGCGTGGCAAAAGAAAACGTGTTTTGTCAAATTGGATCGACCAGAAAATGACCATTTTTCAAACGGTCTCCAAATTCGACGAAATTAGTTTTGTTGGGACTGTATCATCAAAACAAAGCTAGAAATAATTTTTCTGTAATTTTTGGAGTCTGTATGTGACCCCAGTAAATTGAAATGTGTGTTTAAAATTGAATATATAGATTTATATTTTAATTTTAGCAAAAACTGGTCGAAACTTTCGAATTGGCTTACCGGGCATATACCAGTGTGTTCGGAATGGGGGTAATTAGCTGGGGGGGGACAGTCGTTGGGTTTGATATGGAGTTTGTATCGTTAAGCATGTATTTAGAAATCAGAAGGGATTAAATTAAATAAAATAATAATTAAATATAACTTCCTTTCTTTGACTCTCTCCCTCATTCTTTAAGCCGACAGTTTTTAAAATAAAAAAGAAAAGGAACGACGAAAGAAGACCCGTCGCTCGTCGACGCCTCCAACCGTCAGAGGTGCTACCGCCGCCGCCGCTCTTTCTCTCCGACCTCAACTCTGTCGCTCCTCCCCCTCTCTCCACCATGGACCCCAAATCGCAGAAAAACCACCCAAACCCTAGAAGAACCCCGTCGCCAGTCCTCAACTCCGTCGTGCCCCCTTCGTTGACCACCTCCGACGTCGTTTCCACCCCCAACCCCAATTGTAACTGTTTTGTTTTAAATTATTTTAAATAATTAGACTAATTTAATTAAAAAGCGTTGTTTTAAATTTATAAAACTAGCATGGTTGTAACAATATAAATTGGATTTTTTATATCAATCCATGTGAATAAAAATTGGATTTTTTATATCGATCCATGTGAATAAAAATTGGATTTTTTTTATATAGATTCATGTGAATAAAAATATGATTTTTATTATCATGAAAGCGAAGTAAAAATAAAAAATTTATTGTTTGAATGACAATATAAAAATATGGTTTTTATATATGAAGTAGCGGATTAAAGAAGCGATTTTTATCGTATGAATGGATTCATAAAAATATGATTTTTTTTATGTATGGTATTAAAAGTATGATCTTTATTATAATGGAGCGATAAAAATATGATTTTTAGCTATGAGAAGTAGCGATCAAAATATGATTTTTATGCATATAAAGGTTAGATCTTTAAACATATAAAGATATGATTTTTATTATATGAAATGCATTAGAGAAATGCGACCTTTATACATATGACTTTATAATATAGATACGACCTTTATACATATGACATTGAAATATAAAGATGATTTTTAATATAAATTTCGTGAAATAGATTGCGTTGAAATCAGAACAACGAATCTGAGCGACATTAAAGAATGATGGAGTGGAAACCCAAGGTGAGAACTTCTCACTTTAATTTTATTTTCTAGTTAATATATATACTAGGATGCAGACGGTGCTTAGCATCACCCGACAACCATTGTCCACAGACCATGGACGACTTGTCTGATTTGATTGTGTTGTCGAAATTGATTGTGATTGTGATGTGGAATGGAAAGGAATATAAAATAGTCATGTGTTGAATAAAGTGTTAGAACAATAAAAATATCATTTTTATTGTATAAATGAATGAAATAAAATATTTACTGAAATAAAATAAATATTCATTTACAAATCGGACGATTTGTTTATATACACCCATTTGACTTATATTGATTGGGACGATATATTTTACACATCGCCCAACTAAACAAATAAAAATCTGTGTTTGTTGATTGAAACCCCACACGGGTATTGGGATGATATTTGACGTACACTAATCCCAATTGTTTAGTTGTATGTCAATCGATTGGTTGACAGACTGTTGTAAGCATTAAATATTTATATTTAATGCTTATGCAGTGTAGAATGCACTCTGGATGATGGTTGATTGTATATCATTGTTGTTCTATACATGTGTTGTATGAAATCCATATAAATAACATTATATGGTAATTGACTGTGTATGATTCCAGTTCAGAAAAAATGAATATTAAAAAATAACGAATATTTTAAAATAATGAATATTCTAAAATAATACTCAGTAAAAGAACAAAACCTGTTTTTGATGTCCGATTTGGGATGGACACGAAAATATTTAAATATATAAAGCCGTGTTAATTAGATTAACGCCATTTTGACATGAACGATATTTATATCGATTTTATTCATTTTTATAATGAATATCGAAAAGGAAATGATTTCGAAATCTGATATTTTGAAAATATTATCATTTATAAATTATAATGATAAGGAAAATTCAATTTTGATTTAAAATGGAAAAATGAGGTTAGAATCGTTTTAAAATGATTTTAAAAATATGTTTTAAATGAAAATCGAAATATACGTAATATATATATTATATATATTTAATGGCCTGAATAGGACGCGCCGCGCCGTGGTAGTTCGCGAATTTCGACTATTGAGTTCGAATTGACATTACGGGAGATCCGACCGTCGGATTCTCAACTGTTGGGTTCGTATCGAAAAGAGATTTCTAACGGATATATGAGATTTGAAATCTAATGATTGGATTTGGAATTATGTCCAAATCAAATTTGGAAAAGGTCGTTGTAAGTGCAGTTCGATGACCATTTATGGAAATCGACTGTACGGGCCTTGATAAAATTATTAAAAATATCAATAATTTGTGTAAAATCATAATAAATGATTTGAAAAGAATTAGGATGAAAAATTCCACATTTGAAAAGATAAAAATATATTTTTATCAAAATGAACAGGTTATGAACTAGAAATAATAATCGAATATTTGTAAATAAAATAAATAGGATTTGAAATGGTTTGAAAAATAAAAAGAATTTCCAATGTATGAATTGGAATGGATTTGAATCAAAATCATCTTCGGAATATTTCGATATTGGATTTCGTGATTATACGGATATTGTTATGGAAAATTTGGAAGATATATTATATATCGTTATTTCCAATACGATATTTGTTGGTTGTAGAATTTGATATTGAATATAAGCCGATATATTTTCTATTCAGAACCTTGTATTTAATATCAAATGGGATTTTGGGCTTGTCGTGAACGGTGTCTTAAATAACACTGTTCTTAAACCCAGCTGAAGAAAGAATAACTCTTTTTATTAAGATTTAGTGAAATTTTCCAATTAATTAATATTTAATTGGAATTAAATACAAGAATTGGATTTTGGGTTGTCGTGAACGGTGTCTTCATTAACACTGTTCTTAAACCCCGTGTGAAAAGAATAAATCTTTAAAATAAGACTATTGGAGTTTCCAGTTATTTTTAGTAACTAGACTAAAATGGAATGTGAATTGGGTTTATTGTGAACGGTGTTTTTAATGACATTCGTTCTTTAACCCGATTTACAGTGAAATGTGATTTGGAATTTATAAATCTTTCAATTAAGATTTAGGGAAATTTTCCAAAGTGAAGTTTTCCAGTTTAATAAAATAAATTGGAATAGAATGGAATTCGATTAGGTAAAAATCGAAATGAACTTCCGTGGAGGAAGACTGTTACTATATATGGAATTTAAAAGGCTTTGTCGTTATTCCATTTATATTATCGGTTGGATACGGAAGTTTATATCGATTATATATATTGACCTGTTTTCCGTGAAGATTCCATAATTAATGGAATGGGATTTTGGGTTTATCGTGAACTGTGTTTTAAATGACATTAGTTCATTAACCCAGTTAAAGATAAGATTAATTTCTTAACTTTGAATAATCATTAAGTAATGATTTTTGGAGATTAAAACTGAATTAGAGTTTTAATTAATCATTAATTAGATTGAAAGGTGAATCTGATAACTAAAATTATCAAATTTAAGAAATGATCAAGAATGGAGTATCACCAGTTTTGCTCCAAGCGATAGTTAAATCTTTAATTAGATTTGAACGTGGAATGGTAATTGTTTTACCTATAACACCGTGGTGTTAGATATGAAGTATTACCAGTTTTACTTCCTGGGATGGATAGGTTGGGATTGGGAAATAAAATAAATGATTACTTCGGCAAGGATCACTAATCCCGACTAGATTAGATAAACCTTAATTTGGTTTGAATTGTTATCCAATGGAAGATTAAAGAATAAATTTAAATTATTTATCTTTGGTAAAATTAATGGGACCCTTTCCCGAAGGATATGAATATTTAAATAAAAGAATATTCTGGATTGGAATGAGGCATATGTTGTGTTTTTATAACACTTGTTTATTATATATGCGAGTTATTTGGAAAGGTCGGGTTTATACCCATTCTGAATAACCGATTCAACGATAAGTCGACGATGAAGATGGTGGTTGAAGATCAGAGGTCTTCACATCGTTTGGATGATTACTGATGTCTTGATTGGGATGTACACCCAAGACAAGGTAATAAGTGGTGATCGTCCAGACGTACTTGGAGATCGACCGGATATGCGAGGACCTCTCTCCTGTATTGGACATATGGGACGAGGAATAAGGTGCCTCCGGTTTCGTTCAGACCCAGAACGAACTTGTAAATGGATGTGTGTCTGACATCGGATTTCATTCTGTGTGATTGGTAGACATCGGTTGCATAGCGTGTATTGCCTGTGTGGCATGCTCAGATGCAAATGATCAAGGCTTTTGTTGAAAAGCAGAGTCTTGTTGTTGATGATCAAAGCACGGCTTTAATATAACATAGCTTTCTGTATAACATTAATTCGCGAACCTCACACCCCGTTGTGAACCAGAAACGGGAGAAGGATCCAGGGAGAACATGTGTTTCCTTTTAGCTAGGAGTGGTGTTAGGGTTTTGCAAGCCCCGAGGTTTTACATATGTGGATGATGGATAGCGAGGTGCCTTGGTTATATCGGTCACTACAGTGCCGATGGATGGTTTGGTCGACATTCTGACCAGTTTACTCCCCATAGGGCGGGGAAATGTATTGTTCAGGCATTTTAATCCACTTCGTGTGGACCGGCCCTGTGGCTCCTAGGTGCATTTGCGGCTGTTCCTGAGGCTCGGGCTAGACAGTCTCGAAGCGGTAAGGGCGATCCCTTGCCTTGGTTCATAGATGGAAATCCAACTTCCAATACAACAAGGTGCGGTTTTAATTGTAGAACTAGTATGTCGACATGATATATGGTACCCATGCCGTCTATGATTGATACATTTATATTTGAAGTTGTTTTTAAACACTATGCACTTATAATAATATCAAGATGATTTGTTTTAAACATACCAAGCATGTTCGTCTATTATAAGGGAAAACCCTATCCTCCGGCTTGTTTTGCATTGTGTGATGGGACCTGGGTCTTATAATAGCTTCATTTTTTCAAAAAGCATTGAGCTGTTTTGTTATATGCACTGGTATTCTTGGGAGGAAACCCGTTCCGTGTTATAAAGCGTGGTCCCTTGATATATCTGATCCTAAAGTAAAGTTTTAAATAACTATTTTAGTTCTTACACTAGTCACATGACTGACCTGGAGTTTATTGTTTTAACCTAAACTTTGGGTGCCCCTATTTTCCACATGGGCAGCTAGTAGTTTTAGTTTTGTAGGTTTATATTCACAGGATCCTGGTTTACAGCTGGAATGATATTCGGAAAGCTCTGTATCCGTGTATCTCTTTCAGTTGTGTTTTGTATTATTTTTCGCTGCATTGTAAATTGTAAATCTCTGATATTTACCAAATGTATATTATTTGTTCATACTATGTATATTCTTGTACTCTGATGTAAATTGTTGTAATAGAAATGAAATGTTCTTCTGTTTGCGTTCTGATTTGTCGTGTTCTCAGACAATCTGTTCTTTCACTTCTCTTCGGAGACTGGGGAAGTTTGGGTTGCTACATTCGCCTAGTCAAGCATGTTGATTCCACTTGTAATAATGCTTCATACAGTGTTTAAGTCAAAATGTACATACTGTAATTCAATCTCCCCATTCAGTCTCAGCTTCTTCTCCACTTTTATCCTCCATGTGATTCTAAATGGAAAATAATATTATTATGTCGTCAAGCAACATATGATTGTCAAAGCAAAAAACTATAGCTCAGGTTTAGCCAAATCTGTCCTTTAAGTAGCTTGCATTTGAAAACAAAATAAGGGCATCAATCTGGAGTATGAACACATCAGGAAATCTATGAACATATTGATTTTGATTCATTCTTTTACATGTCGCAGAATTTGTTATGCTACCCAAAGCGGTAATTCTCAGCATTGGAAAGCACATGAGAACTCTCATGGATATCACAACAGCAAGAACAAGGCCAACCTCGACGCTACCAAATACAATTCATAAATAAGCAGCAATTCAAACACATATTTCAACTTTATCGACACGCCATAAGTGAGTGTCAGCCTCATAATGGATTAATCCGATCATGGCAGAGAAAATGATAGAAGCTAGGACAACTACATGAGTGTAATGAGTGGATTCAGATATAGTAGTGTGATCGTTACAGCATCTTTCATAAGTACATCAGACATTAGTGTTTTGCACCCAGCATTGTAGTTTATTGCAGTTCTTGAAAACGAACATGAAGAATTAAATTTTAGGTGATTGGTTATCAGAATATCATTACCTCTTATTTTTTCTAGTTAAGGACATGGAAATTTTACCAACGGTTGAGTAGCATGAAGTCATTGATCCAGCGATGTTCATCATTCGAAATGCTATCATTTTTTTTTGGTATCATTTATATTAGTTCTTGAACTTTGGCAAAGCTCTTTCCTATAGTGATTTCTTCCTATGTAATTGATAAGATAATGCAAATTGTAATATTTGTGAAGTACACATAGTAGCTATATTTGAAAAAATGACGAGAAACATTACAAAGCAAAAGCATTTTGCATTACTAAATTTGAAATCTCAACAACTTAGATAATTTTTGAATTTGTGCAGTGAAGCTAATTGAAATTAGTCAAATATGCATTGAACTTTGACAAAAGAGGAAGAACATCAATAAAAAAAATAAGCAATAAAACATGAAGAAGATGATATTGAATGCAACTGGTGAACATTCAATATGATAAAGAAATCCTACATAAATTCTGTAAACAAATAGAATTGCATGCTTACATAATGAAAAAGATGGAAACTAAAAACATACAAATAATTAAACTCGAATGGCTCACATACAAGGATAAATCAAACCGTTTCTTCCATATAAAAAAATAAATTTCTATCTAATTAAAACTAATCAAATAAAGTATCAACCTGCTTCTACATAGCCTGTTGGATCTAAACTTTGATCCATCGAGGCAGATCAATTAACCCAATTTTTTGATATATTAGCATTGCGAGAGTGGGAGTAGAATACTGAAAGGGTGGTCAGTGGTGGGGTTTTTTGTGCACTGATGATTGCAAAAGGAAAATTTATGGAATAGTCAGTCGTGGAAATAGGGATGTGCTGGATTGGCAGGGCGGAACGAGACAGTTGAAGGCAGCAAGTAGGGTTTTCGATTGCTCGATGTTGCAGATGTTGATGGAGGAGTGGGAGGACAGGAGAACGGAAGGGAGGACGAGGGAGGCGACTATGGTTTTAGAGGGAATCTGATGTAAGAGAGCGTTGATCTCAAAATTGGAATCAACACCAAGGGTGTGAAATCACACTTCACCAATTTTGGTTAGATATTAAAAGGGCTACGAACACAAAATAAATGGATAAAAAAACAAATAAGAGACACGGGATTTTAAAGTCATTCGATTCGCTATGAATCTACGTCCACTTTTCAATCACTTCTCATTACGGAGTTTTGCTTTACAACACACATGAATCTCTTTGTAAACACCCCACCTCCGTTAAGGTCACTCACAAAGGGAATGCATTAACTTTGGTGTCGTATTATAGGTAAAAGACACAGATAATTTACAAGACAGACATATAAGCAGCGGAAAACTGAAAATTTATTTCATAAGCACGTGGTCCAGTCAACATTACAACAACTGTCTTAAAAACCAACTTCCAAAATCATTACAATAAAGCCTCTGTCTTGACTAAAACATAAAGAAGCATAAACAATAATAAAGCAGCATAAATCCCCAATTAAGAGTGTAACCACAGCCATAGCATTGGAGAAGAGAATCCAAGCAATATGTCTACTCTCTTCAAGCTGGAAAAGGTTTGGACTAAGTTGAAGTATTCCCTCCCTGCGGACCCGGAGGGGGGGGGGGGAGGTAACGAAAGACAAGAAGACGAAAGAAAATGGGTCAGACATAAGCCTGGTAAGTCCAGTGATTATTTAGCATGTAAACAGGTAAAAGGATCACTGTAACACCCCGAATTTTAGTTAATACTAATATTCACTAATTACAGAATAAATAATCTCAGATGTGAGAATTGGGGGAAACAGGCTGCGTCATTGCGTTCGTCTTGGAAAAATACGCGAAATAGAGTCCGAGTTTTCGAGAATCGGAGTCCGTATGGTCCAGTTATGGCCTAATGAAGTTTTCAGAAAATTCAAAGTTCAAACAGATTTAAAATTCAGGTTCAAATTTCGAAATTGGGGCCATTGGGCCCAGGCGGGAAAATTCCCGCCTAGCTAACCAAGTCGACAGCCCTGTCGGCTGGGCAGTCGACTTGGCTAGGACCAAGTCGACAGCCCTGTCGACTTGTGTGTCGACAGGGGGTGCTCGGCTAGTTTGGCCTGGTGCACCATTTTAGGGTTTGGCTGTGTTTTGGGGCTGATTTCTGGAAGCTTCCGAGATCTGATGGTCCTAATCTAATTTAGGGTTAATCTAATGGCCTAAAACACTTGCCTAATCTATAAATACACCCTAAGCCTACCCTAATTCATACTAAAAATAGATTCAAGGGCCTCATGCCGTCAAATTAAAACTAGAAGGAGCCTCCACCAAAGTTGAGAGGAAGTTAGCATCTCAAATCAACTCTAATCAAGTTCTAATCCACTCTAGCAACTTAAACTTCCTCATTGGAGTGCTAATTAGTTATTGGTGAGTTCTTATGCCTTTAGCAAGCAATTGCTAAACTAATTAGGATAGGATATTATGAGGCTATGGTTGTAAATGTGGATCTATGCAAGTTGTGGTTGTCATATGCTATATGTGCATGATGATTAGTTTGTAAGTTTATGCTATTTATTAGTTATGCAAGTTTGCCTCTATGAATGACATGTTATGCAAGTTCATATGCAAGTTTATATGCAAGTTCATATGCAAGTTTGTCTCTTTTTATGATATGCACAACATATGCAAGTTTGCCTCTATGAATGACATGTTATGCAAGTTCATATGTGGGTTTACATGCAAGTTCATATGCAAGTTTGTCTCTTTTTATGATATGCACAACATATGCAAGTTTGCCCCTATGAATGACATGTTATGCAAGTTCATATGTGGGTTTACATGCAAGTTCATATGCAAGTTTGTCTCTTTTTATGATATGCACAACATATGCAAGTTTGCCTCTATGTAAGACATATTATGCAAGTTCACATGTGGGTTTATATGCAAGTTCATATGCAAGTTTGTCTCTTTTTATGATATGCATAATATATGCAAGTTTGGGTTAATGATTTATGCTAGTTGGGTTTAATGTTATGATGCAAGTGGACACCTTTTAAACCCATGTTAATGCTAATGTTGTGATAAGTGGAACCCATTATAATTATGATGAATCTTACCATTTATATGTCATGGTGTGTGAACGAATTACGTGGGGGACGATGGGGTTAATATGCATGTTAATAGAAATATGTAAAGTTGGTATGCTTAAGCATAACATAAAATGAATGGACATAATTGGGAATTTACCTATTAAGTTAGGTCTACCCATATTATGGAGTTGGGAATTTACCTATTAAGTTAGGTCTACCCATACTATGGAATTGGGAATTTACCTACTGAGTTAGGTCTACCCATATTCTTAAAAATGTGTAATTAATTAGGGATAATTAATACAAATTATGGGGGTGATTAATTAGGTGTAATTAATCAACTAAGACATGAGGTTGGACCCTTTTGTAGCGGAAGTCTGCCCGGAACCGACCGGCAAATCCAGCAGCTACAATTGATTGGCCCAATGTGAGAGGTCTTAGTCATAAATTAAATACGTGATTAAAGTAAAGACACGAGGTTAGACCCTTTTTGTGACGGAAGTCTGCCCGGACCCAACCGGCATATCCAGCAGTCATAAAAGGTGGTCTAATGTGAGAGGTCTTTATGAGGTCATGATCTTAATTAATTAATTAAGAAACACTTAACCAAATTAGCATGTAGTGGGGCATGAGGGGTTAAGTGGGTTCCTTGGGTGGCATGAGGAAAACTAGTGGGTTGCCTTGGGTGGCAATAGAAAATACGATTAGTATACTTAACCAAAATTTTAACATGTAAGTGAACATGGTTAAAGGGTTAAGTGGGATTCACTAGTGGGGGCCAAGCTTAGGTGGATAGCTTGTGCCAAGTGATGGGGGCCCATCTCAGCCAATATCCCAAACGTATCTTTATGGGCTCGACCCAAGTCGAGGACGGGACACGCATATTGGGCTTGACTATAAGAGGCCAAAACGGGTTAGCGGTGGCAACGCAAGTCCAACGGGTTTCATATGCGTGTGTGGACCCGGGCTGGTAGGTAAGACGTTGTTGCATCGTGTAGGTATAAGCCGTGCACCGTTGACATTATCGGGTTGCCACTTTAGGGAATGATACACCCCACTTTGGGACCAGCACGGGTATCTACGTTAGGGAGCCGATCGAATGAGGGGTAGTGGGTACACCTAGTGGAGATAGGGGCAGACGACACCTATGTAGTCAGCTAGGGGTACGCGAAACTACCGTTAAGTTTTACTAAGTACTCTTAGTGGGATCAACCTTTAAGTTAGTAATGACTGGTGTGGTGCAGTGTAGTAATTATCCTTGGGCAGGTAAATGCGTCTTCATCGGTATCTTAGTTAATTCTAAGTCTGATTGGCTACTGAGTGTAGTCATTTATCCCCAGTCACACCGTACCAAGTTATATCATACCCTAATTACTTTAATGATTGTATTGTTAAAGTTATAGGACTCGCTCAGACTTATGTCTGACCCCATTGTTTTTATCTTTTTCCCAACCCTCAGGTTCTCAGAGTGGGCCCAGTATGAGTGGGCTTTGATCAGGCTGCTTTATTACTCTTTTGGAGCTTGGACCATAGATGTAAAGCTCAGCTTACCCTTTCTTTTATGGCTATCAGTTCATGTATTGGGATTATGTACTTCTATTTATCAGGATGGATATTTTGTACTTGACTCTTATTATGGTTTTGTGATGTAACCAGACATGTTTTACTTTCCGCTGCAATGAAATGATGTTTTAAAATTTTCAAGTATTACTTATATCTGTCTTGTTGTAATTTTTCTGTTCTATATTCACTTAAAATACTCCACCAATGTTATGGCATTCCCTTAGCGAGCGACCATAGCGGGAGTGGGGTGTTACACGTGGTATCAGAGCAAGGTTACCAGAACAGATAGAATTTTTAGAAAAACTATTTTTCTAAAACATTTTGGAAGAAGTATTTTCAAAAACATGGTTTTAAGAGAAAAAGTTTTTTTTTTTTGAAAAGAAAAGCATAATCCCCAATAGCCATATCTTTATCTTTCGAATTCTCCGTTTTGAAACTTTCCTTTTCCGTTTCAGCATGGCTGAAGATCTTAACATTCCGGGTGTGACGATACCAGTATGGTATAGGAGATTGATGGAGGCTAGGGCCGCCGCTACGGGGTCAGCAAATGTTACTCCACCACCCGTTGCACCCAATCTTCCTCCCCCTCCTCCTCCTCGCACGGATACATTTGCTAAGACTTGCAAGGAATTTAAGGCTATGGGAGGGAAATCTTTTCAAGGATCAGAAACTTTCGTGGAAGCTAGGGATTGGCTTAAGGAGACGGAAGAGTTGATAGACATCTTTGAGATGGAAGAAGGAAAGAAAGTTAAGTTAGCTGCTTGGTTAATGAAGGGAGAGGCCTCGTTCTGGTGGGAGGTCACTAATGGAGAACGCCTTGTTGACTCTTGGGCAGATTTCAGGCAAAGGTTTGGGGCTAAGTTTCTCTCAAGAGCGGAAGAAAATCTGTACATGGAAAGTTTCTTGACTCTAAAGCAAGGAAACTTATTGGTGAAGGAATATGTCAACAAATTTAATCAATTGGCAAGGTTTGGCATGGACTTGGTGAATACTCCGGAGAAGAAAGCTTTGAGGTTCGTTAAAGGCTTGAACGAACCGATGCATGGAGTCGCTATGTCTCACATCCCTATGGGGGCCACTTTTGAGAAGCTAGTAGACATGGCACTTATGCATGAGGAAGAGAAGGGTCCCAATGCTAATAAGGCACCCGAGAAGAAAGGAGATCAGAAGAAACCTCAACAGCAACAGCAAAACAAGGGTGGGAAAGGCAACGGTGGCAAGGGAAAGAAGAAGTGCTTCAATTGCGGGACACCAGGCCACCTAAGAAAAGATTGTCGCAAGAAGAAGAAGACTGGTTGCTTCAACTATGGCGAAGCAGGGCATCTAGTGAAGGACTGCCCTAAGAAGGGGCAGAGGATGGGATCTACCTCTGGAGGACAGGTGCAAGCTCTTATGGCACCAAGTCAGGCAAGGGGGCAAGTTCAGGCTCTCGCAGTTCCACCAATTCAGGAGAGAGGTAGAATTATTTCCGTTGAAAGTCTGGTCTTTCTGTTTGATCATCCTGTCCGTACTTTATTCGATTCTGGCGCATCGCATTCGTTTATCTCATCATCATTAATTGAGTCACTGCACTTAGACACCAGTTTAGTAGATGATCCCTTGGTTGTTTCAAACCCAATTGGGGGCTCCACTTATTTGTCCATGATGTGTTTGGGTTTGAAGATTTTCATACTTAGCGTTGAGTTTAGATGTGATGCTTTTGTGTTGGGCTTCACGGGCTATGGGTTGATTTTGGGCATGGACTGGTTATCCAGTAATGGTGCCGTTCTTGATTGTGAAAGAAGAGTTGTTAGGCTTATGACCCGCTTGGGTAACACTCTCGAGATCTCTTGTAATCCCATGGAATCTGTTATGCTAAGTTATATTGAATCGCTTGATGCTTCGGTCGAAAGTTTGCGATCTGTTAGAGTGGTCCGGGAGTACTCGGATGTGTTTGAGGAGGTAAAGGGCTTACCTCCGAAGCGGGAGATAGACTTCCGAATTTATCTGGTAGACAATGCTAAACCAGTATCTTTGCCAGTGTGCCACATGGCTCCTCGGGAGAGGAGGGAACTCCATAAGCAAGTGGGTGAGTTGCTTGAGAAGGGGTTCATAAGACGAAGTATATCGGAGTGGGGTGCTCCAGTAGTTTTTGCCACGAAGGCGGATGGGTCCCTCAGACTTTGTGTAGACTATAGAGAACTCAATAAACTGACAAAGAAGAATAGACACCCATTGCCGAGGATTGATGATCTCTTTGATCAGTTGGTTGGCGCCTCAGTGTTTTCGCAATTGGACTTAGCCACGGGGTTTCATCAGTTGAGAGTGGCTGAGGATAGTATAGAGAAGACTGCCTTTAGGACTCCGGATGGTTTTTATGAGTGGCTTGTGATGCCATTTGGTTTGACGAACGCCCCCGCCTACTTTGTTGATCTGATGAGTAGGGTGTTCAGGGAATACCTTAATAAGTTCGTGGTGGGCTTTGTAGATGACATCTTGGTCTTTTCCAAGAGTGAAGAAGAGCATGCCCTACATCTTAGGGAAGTGTTGGAGACTCTTCGAGTGCATAGCTTTAAGGCTAAATTCTCTAAATGTCACTTTTGGAGGAAGGAAGTGCGATTCTTAGGGCACGTGGTCTCTAAGGAAGGGATAGCTGTGGATCCCGCGAAGGTAGTGTCCATCCAAGATTGGAAGGTTCCGAAGAATGCTACCGAAGTAAGAAGTTTCTTAGGGTTGGCGGGCTACTATAGGAAGTTTATCAAAGACTTCGTGAAGATATCAGCTCCATTAACCCGCTTGACAAAGAAGAATCTTGTTTTCACATGGGACGTAGATTGTGAGGATGCGTTCCGACGGTTAAAGAGAGCTTTAACCACTGCTCCAGTTTTAGTGTTGTCAGATGGGAGTAAGCCATTTGTTGTCTATACCGATGCTTGTGGGACAGGACTGGGCGCAGTCTTAATGCAAGAGGGAAGGGTAATAGCCTATGGTGGAAGGCAGTTGAGGGCACATGAGAAAAATTACCCTACCCATGATTTAGAGTTGGCCGCTATTGTTTTTGCGCTTAAGATTTGGCGCCATTATCTTCTTGGTGAGAGATTCGAATTGTTCACTGACCACAAATCATTGAAGTACTTGTTTTCTCAGAAGGATTTGAATTTGAGACAGCAAAGGTGGATGGAGTTCTTAGCATCCTATGATTTCGAGATAGCGTATACCCCTGGCAAGGGTAACGTGGTGGCGGACGCCTTGAGCAGAAAAAGGTTGTCCTTGAGTCCATTGTTCGTGGAACAACGAAGCTTGGAATTTATCTCGATGTTTGATTTCAGACCTTCCATTGACTATATACCCAGTTTGCTAGCATCCTTGGAGGTCAGACCTACTCTTTTGGGGCGGATTGGAGAAGCACAGAGGGACGACCCACAGTTGGTTGAGTTGGTAGAGAGGCTCATAAGGGGGGAGTCGTCCAGCCATTTGAGTAGGTACACCCTAGACGATAGGGGGTGCTTGCGTAGAGACGATAGACTTTGTGTACCGCAAGACGAGGGTTTGAGGAAGGCTATTCTTGATGATGCACACTGTTCTAGGATGACCATTCATCCCGGTGGGGACAAGATGTACCAAGACATGAAGCGGATTTTCTTCTGGGCCGGTATGAAGAAAGATGTGGCCGAGTATGTCGCTCGATGCTCGGTGTGCCAACAGGTGAAAGCGGAGCAAAAGAAACCAGGCGGATTGCTTCACCCATTGGAAGTTCCACAATGGAAGTGGGATAGCGTCTCGATGGATTTTATTGACGGGTTACCCAGATCGAGAAAGGGTAATACGAGAATTTGGGTTGTGGTAGACAGACTTACTAAAAGCGCCCATTTCATACCTGTGAAGAGCAAGAGGACTGCTCCATGGCTAGCTTCAGTATATCTTCGAGAGATAGTTCGATTGCATGGGGTACCCTCTAGCATAGTGAGTGATCGAGATCTTATCTTCACTAGCGAGTTCTGGAAAAGTTTGCAAGAAGCAGTGGGGACTCAATTGTGTCTGAGCACCGCATATCATCCTCAGACGGACGGCCAGACTGAGAGGGTGAATCGTGTTCATGAAGACCTTTTGAGGCTTTGTATCTTAGATTTTGGAGGTACATGGGAAGAGCATCTTCCATTGGTGGAGTTCGCATATAATAACAGCTTTCAGTCCAGTATTGGTATGGCTCCTTTCGAAGCTCTTTATGGAAGGCCTTGTCGATCACCTACATGTTGGTGGGAATCTACGGATAAGATCTTGCTTGGGCCTGATATGGTTAGGGAGACTTCTGAGAAGATTGACTTGATTCGAAGAAGGATGAAAGCAGCGTAGGATAGGCAAAAATTTTATGCGGACAAGAGGAGGACGGATCTGGAGTTTGAGGTTGGGGACATGGTCTTTGTCAAAGTATCTCCATTACGGAATGTAGTTCGCTTTGGGTCCGTTGGGAAGTTAGCTCCAAGATTTGTTGGGCCGTTTCCTATTAAGGAAAGGATTGGACGGATGGCATATAGAGTGGAGTTGCCCGACAGACTTAGTGGTGTACATGATGTATTCCATGTGTCACATTTGAGGAAGTGCCTACATGAGACCGCTGAGGTGGTAGAGCCGAGCTTGCTTAGAGAAGTGGAGGTAGAGCGTGATGCAACTATTCGACGAGCTCCTACTCGCATCCTTGGGTCTGAGACTAGGAAGTTGAGGAATCGAGAGGTTCAACTAGTCAAAGTGCAATGGGGAGAAGATGAGAGCAACGCTACTTGGGAGACGGAAGTGAAGTTGCGATCACTATACCCATTCCTTTTTTAGGTATGTCTTTTAGCTTCTCCTTTATCGTTTGTCTAGTACTTATCTATCTTTAGTATGTCCTCTCGTTAGTACTTTTGACCTTTAGATAGGGTAAACCTATGGTCGAAACATGTGTTTGAGACATGTTATGATTGATGGATGCATGTGGATGCAAGTGTTTGCTAGTGGTTGCTCGTGGATGCATATACACACACTCTAGACACTAGATCGGCTCAATCACTTCATATTGCATATTGCATATAATTGGTTGTGTAGGTAGCTATATTTATGAATGTATAATGGTTGTGTTATCATATGGATGATGCATTTTGGTGAATGATTGTGCACTCATGTAGATATAGTATGTGTCGATAGGGTTCTCTCGCATACATATTGGATGCATGGCACTATCATGGTTTGCATATGTTCATACATTAGATAGGGAACATATACACACACTTTTTTGCATATGCTTATACATCATTAGAAATTTTTTTAAGGACAATGGATGCCCGTGTTTGATGGATTGAGTAGATGGTTGTTTGGATGTTAGGATATGCATTCTCCTTGGCTTAGAGATTTCGGGGACGAAATCCTTTAAGGAGGGGAGAATGTAACACCCCGAATTTTAGTTAATACTAATATTCACTAATTATAGAATAAATAATCTCAGATGTGAGAATTGGGGGAAATGGGCTACGTCATTGCGTTCGTCTCGGAAAAATACGCGAAATAGAGTCCGAGTTTTCGAGAATCGGAGTCCGTATGGCCCAGTTATGGCCTAATGAAGTTTTCAGAAAATTCAAAGTTCAAACAGATTTAAAATTCAGGTTCAAATTTCGAAATTGGGGCCATTGGGCCCAGGCGGGAAAATTCCCGCCTAGCTAACCAAGTCGACAGCCCTGTCGACTGGGCAGTCGACTTGGCTAGGACCAAGTCGACAGCCCTGTCGACTTGTGTGTCGACAGGGGGTGCTCGGCTAGTTTGGCCTGGTGCACCATTTTAGGGTTTGGCTGTGTTTTTGGGCTGATTTCTGGAAGCTTCCGAGATCTGATGGTCCTAATCTAATTTAGGGTTAATCTAATGGCCTAAAACACTTGCCTAATCTATAAATACACCCTAAGCCTACCCTAATTCATACTAAAAATAGATTCAAGGGCCTCATGCCATCAAATTAAAACTAGAAGGAGCCTCCACCAAAGTTGAGAGGAAGTTAGCATCTCAAATCAACTCTAATCAAGTTCTAATCCACTCTAGCAACTTAAACTTCCTCATTGGAGTGTTAATTAGTTATTGGTGAGTTCCTATGCCTTTAGCAAGCAATTGCTAAACTAATTAGGATAGGATATTATGAGGCTATGGTTGTAAATGTGGATCTATGCAAGTTGTGGTTGTCATATGCTATATGTGCATGATGATTAGTTTGTAAGTTTATGCTATTTATTAGTTATGCAAGTTTGCCTCTATGAATGACATGTTATGCAAGTTCATATGCAAGTTTTTATGCAAGTTCATATGCAAGTTTGTCTCTTTTTATGATATGCACAACATATGCAAGTTTGCCTCTATGAATGACATGTTATGCAAGTTCATATGTGGGTTTATATGCAAGTTCATATGCAAGTTTGTCTCTTTTTATGATATGCACAACATATGCAAGTTTGCCCCCATGAATGACATGTTATGCAAGTTCATATGTGGGTTTACATGCAAGTTCATATGCAAGTTTGTCTCTTTTTATGATATGCACAACATATGCAAGTTTGCCTCTATGTAAGACATATTATGCAAGTTCACATGTGGGATTATATGCAAGTTCATATGCAAGTTTGTCTCTTTTTATGATATGCATAATATATGCAAGTTTGGGTTAATGATTTATGCTAGTTGGGTTTAATGTTATGATGCAAGTGGACACCTTTTAAACCCATGTTAATGCTAATGTTGTGATAAGTGGAACCCATTATAATTATGATGAATCTTCCCATTTATATGTCATGGTGTGTGAACGAATTACGTGGGGGACGATGGGGTTAATATGCATGTTAATAGAAATATGTAAAGTTGGTATGCTTAAGCATAACATAAAATGAATGGACATAATTGGGAATTTACCTATTAAGTTAGGTCTACCCATATTATGGAGTTGGGAATTTACCTATTAAGTTAGGTCTACCCATACTATGGAATTGGGAATTTACCTATTGAGTTAGGTCTACCCATATTCATAAAAATGTGTAATTAATTAGGGATAATTAATACAAATTATGGGGGTGATTAATTAGGTGTAATTAATCAACTAAGACACGAGGTTGGACCCTATTGTAGCGGAAGTCTGCCCAGAACCGACCGGCAAATCCAGCAGCTACAAATGATTGGCCCAATGTGAGAGGTCTTAGTCATAAATTAAATACGTGATTAAAGTAAAGACACGAGGTTAGACCCTTTTTGTGACGGAAGTCTGCCCGGACCCAACCGGCATATCCAACAGTCATAAAAGGTGGTCTAATGCGAGAGGTCTTTATGAGGTCATGATCTTAATTAATTAATTAAGAAACACTTAACCAAATTAGCATGTAGTGGGGCATGAGGGGTTAAGTGGGTGCCTTGGGTGGCATGAGGAAAACTAGTGGGTTGCCTTGGGTGGCAATAGAAAATACGATTAGTATACTTAACCAAAATTATAACATGTAAGTGAACATGGTTAAAGGGTTAAGTGGGATTCACTAGTGGGGGCCAAGCTTAGGTGGATAGCTTGTGCCAAGTGATGGGGGCCCATCTCAGCCAATATCCCAAACTTATCTTTGTGGGCTCGACCCAAGTCGAGGACGGGACACGCATATTGGGCTTGACTATAAGAGGCCAAAACGGGTTAGCGGTGGCAACGCAAGTCCAACGGGTTTCATATGCGTGTGTGGACCCGGGCTGGTAGGTAAGACGTTGTTGCATCATGTAGGTATAAGCCGTGCACCGTTGACATTATCGGGTTGCCACTTTAGGGAATGATACACCCCACTGTGGGACCAGCACGGGTATCTACATTAGGGAGCCGATCGAATGGGGGGTAGTGGGTACACCTAGTGGAGATAGGGGCAGACGACACCTATGTAGTCAGCTAGGGGTACGCGAAACTACCGTTAAGTTTTACTAAGTACTCTTAGTGGGATCAACCTTTAAGTTAGTAATGACTGGTGTGGTGCAGTGTAGTAATTATCCTTGGGTAGGTAAATGCGTCTTCATCGGTATCTTAGTTAATTCTAAGTCTGATTGGCTACTGAGTGTAGTCATTTATCCCCAGTCACACCGTACCAAGTTATATCATACCCTAATTATTTTATGATTGTATTGTTAAAGTTATAGGACTCGCTCAGACTTATGTCTGACCCCGTTGTTTTTATCTTTTTCCCAACCCTCAGGTTCTCAGAGTGGGCCTAGTACGAGTGGGCTTTGATCAGGTTGCTTTATTACTCTTTTGGAGCTTGGACCATAGATGTAAACCTCAGCTTACCCTTTCTTTTATGGCTATCAGTTCATGTATTGGGATTATGTACTTTTATTTATCAGGATGGATATTTTGTACTTGACTCTTATTATGGTTTTGTGATGTAACCAGACATGTTTTACTTTCCGCTGCAATGAAATGATGTTTTAAAATTTTCAAGCATTACTTATATCTGTCTTGTTGTAATTTTTCTGTTCTATATTCACTTAAAATACTCCACCAATGTTATGGCATTCCCTTAGCGAGTGACCATAGCGGGAGTGTGGTGTTACAATCATGACATGAATAAACTGAACCTAGGACAGTAACCTAGAAATAAGATAACAATACAACTGAATATGCTATTGCACTCATTTCTATTTCTCTGCACCTGCTAACAAGTGTTTCAACTAGCACCACGTGTTCATGATAAAATGATCCCTCTTTCGATCGGCTCCTACTCGCATGCATTTATGACTTGTGTCATTCGGCCCCGCTTGATTGTTGATACTCGTGCTAGTCCCACCATGTGGTGTATCAATTCCTATGGTGGCAACCCGACACAAATTCAAGATGCATAGTGTATACTACTGTTGCCCAGTGCCTGATTTGTCCATGCCGAAGTACGTGCATACCCATACTCCGTTGGAACCTACACTGCTGCACTACCCGCCGTTATTTTGACCGCTTATAAACAGCCCAGTAATCGTGCCCCACCCTGCCTAGTTAAGGGTACCATGATACATCTACGTGGGTTACTATTGAAATGGGTCCCCGTTACTAGGGTTTCCTAATCAACATGTTAAAATGGTTAAGTGTTCTCAAATTAACCTAACCCCACCCATCAGTTTAGTTAACATGTTGTATTAGTTAAGTGTTGCCTTAATTAACTTAACCCTACCATTCTTAGTCTTCCTTAGCTTTAATTCATTCATTAAAGCACCAACCACTCACATTATATGTATTGTTGCGGTCGGTGGATGTGTCGGGCGGTTTTGGGCAGTCTTACACTGCAACTCAATCTAACCTCGGGTTTTTCGGGCTTAATGCACTAACCTCTCACATTAGATCTATATTGTTATGGTTGCTGGATGTGCCGGGCGGTTCCATGCAGTCTTACACCATAACTCAATCTAACCTCAGGTTAGGCATATTAATCTTTTCATTAATTTACATATTTACCATTTATGTTTATATGTAAATTATCCACAAATCAAGTCATGTCCGATTTACCCTCTAAATTATGTCCATAATTCTTAGGTATACAAATTATACCATTTTATGCCATTAACCATTTTCATGATTATGAGACAACCTATGCAATAGCATATAATTTAATATTTTTCCCAACGTATCCCCCGTTATTCGTTCGCATAAATTACATAGAATGCTAGGCTCGCAAATTTAGCCTAACTCATAAACAAAAAGGGAAAAGCAAAAGGGACATGTAACATTTCGACGACATAAAACAGTATAGATCAACTAAGCATGTGTAATATAATTTTGGCATAGTACTACACAAATTAGGCATGTAAATGTGAACTTGCATTTGAGTTGGACCAAATTAACATAGATCTAAACATACAAGTATGTGGATCTAGTCATATAAACATATATTGTAACGTCCCGCATTTTTATCGGTTTGTATTTGAATATTTAAATCAGTTTAAATATTGAATTCGTAATATAAGTGGATTTATATATTAATTAAAACGAAGTTGAACGTATTAAAATATATATTAAATATAATCGAGACCGAAATATCGCGGCAGCTCGTAATTTAACGTTCTGAACTTCCACTAAGTGTATAGGACCCGTTATTTGTCGGATTTCTGCGAAACAAGAAACGTTGGAATCCGTTGAACTGTATCTTTATAATGGAAGTGAAAAACCAAGATTTCGTATTATAAATGGGAAGTTATGCCCAAATTAAATATTCAGAAAAGCAGCGGCATATTCATTCATGGCCATAATGGTTATTTAGATATATATTTAAATATCGGATTTGAATTTGGATAAGATTCTTTTGGGACGTAGTGATAATTTAATTTTTATAATTTTACTGTAACTTTTAATTAATTAAATACGCAACTTTTTATTTGGAGTATTTTGCACCATATATCGATATTTTGGGGTTTCAAAAAATGAGTTAACCTACCGATATTATTATATTTTTGGGATCGTAGCGCATCACTGGACACGACTGTATTTTTAGTTTTGTTTGTAGCGGTTCAGATATAAAGAGAATTTTACGTAACGGAATCTGTAAATCCTTTCATGAACTAATATGGAAAAAGATTAATTATACCAATGCCTTGCCATTTACCACTACATGTTAAAATATATTCTTCACCTCGAGTACCATCACTTCTTAAATGGACGGTACGTCCTAAGCTCTCTAGTACCCTAGGCAGACAAATTTAGATACTAGCACATGACCACACATGTCTATTCCCATAAATACATACACGGCAGAAGCTTAGGATTCCATACTTACTACAGTGATCATTAAACAAGAGTATATAAAATAATATATATTTTGGTTTCTTCCATGCTAAGGAACGGGGACCCTTTTATAAATAAACATATGTTTATTCTTTACTTCACTGTTAAGTATGGGTACAGCCATTTTAATAATGTATTTTCACCTCTAAGCCTACCCTACTAAGATCTACTCCATACCCTAAACCTACTCTTTCTTTTCAACTGTAGAGCCTAATATTTTGCAGAGCTATGAGCACGTCCTATTCCTTCGAAATGAAGTAGTTAAAAACTTAGAGATTAAGGATCCTAGATGTATATATAACATTTCGTTCATCTGTTTTTGGGGCTTCAAATAAGAACTAAGCTGTATGTTTAATGGCCTCTTAAACATTAAAATAAACAAAATTTCTACTACCACCGTAAAGAATGGAATATAGTGAGAGTTTTGGTGTGAATAGAATGCGAAAATGGGATATAGAGCTTGCGTTCATTTTGGGAAGGAGATCCGAAATATGGAACCATGAGGGATACTACTGTGAGAGGGAACGCAGGTGTGTGCATGGGACTGATGGTGCATATTGTTACAAAGGGTACTGTATTGGTTGTGAAAGATAGGAGTAGTGCGTGCAAATGGAAGGGAGACAGTGCGATCATGAAGAAAAATACTGGAGTAATGCTTGCATCGTTGGTAGGAAGCCTGGCAAAGCAGAGTACCACATGGATGACACTGCAGAAATTGTTAGATTGGTGCAAAAAGAATCCGCACTTTATTATGCAGGAACTATACTGGCGAACAAAACTGTCAGATGTGGATGGTGCTTCCAGCTTGAAGTGGACGCCATAATGGGAAAAACAAGGCAGGCGTGGGTTCTGTGTTTGACTGAGTGAAGTTGATGTAAATGGGAGAGCTCCAGTGAACATAGATTGAGACGGAGATGGCAAATGGGCCGGTGGTGGTTGCAGCGGTGACGGGTGGCTGTAGCGGCGGCCACAGCGGGTCAAAAGGAGGTCAACGCGTGGTTGTAGTAGGAATGTAGGCGGATGAAATTCATGGTGCAGGCGGAGGGGGGTATTGGTGAGAAGTGAAGTGTTGTGTTGGTGTGAAGATGGATACATAAATTAAGTACTGTGGGAAGGTATGCAGAAGAGGGAACACGTGAAGCGCGGGTTGATGCAAACGGGTATGATGGAGTTTGGCAGGGGACTGTTGGAAACATGATGGAGAAAGTGGGAGGATGAGGCTTGCTGCATGGACGTGGTAGAGGAGGAATGATGACGTGTTACTTGTTTTAATGTTCTATCTGCAGACTGCGTCGTCTGTCCTCGACTGACTTTGCAACATTAATTCAAAAATAGCAAACAACAATGTCATGAACCGAAGTTGCCATGCATACATTTTTCTTTTGCGCAGAATACAAAAGGAGAAGCGGGTCTAGGTAAGCAAGGTCGGGCTTGGGCCGAAATTATTTGCGAAGCCCAGATTTTAAGGAAAGAAAGGAAAAAACCATAAACATGTATTGGCAGGACACCTCTGCGCATATGTGTAAAGGGAAGTGTGCAGGGGAAGGCATGAGCAGGAGGCCAGGACTACTACAAAAAGGACAGTGAATTAAACATGATTTCAGGGTATGGATACATAAGGTAGAAAAAGTTATATTGGCGTTTAAAACTATCCATGTTAGTTCGAATTGTTAGATACCGGATCCTGGGTCTGGAAATAAACATGGAGTAGCGGGGTTTATTCTTTTAACGGGTGGAAGACGATACCATATATCATCGGTTTGGAAATCTGGAGCAGCTTAATGTACAGGTTTTACGAGCCGTTCGTCACTATGAAGTCATATTGTCGCGGGTGATTGCATTGGGATTAAGTTGGAGATATTCGGAGCACGGTACAATTTATGGCAGAATGGAAGCCTGGTTTAATAGGATGACGCAAATCGTTATTTAACGGTTAACGCGCGAATGTGAGTAAATTCACTAACTCTGATCTATTTTAAAATATTATAATTATATTTCAATGTTGTTTGAATGCTGTGTGATGGTTGATTAGGTAGATTACAATTAAATTGGTTGAATATTATATATCGTTGCATATGTACACATCATCGGTTGAGTAATGATTCCATCGATTATAATATTACCTAGTATGGAATCAGTGTTAATTGTTTGACTAACATCTGTGGATGCGGAAACCGGTTGGAGGAATCCAACCGGATTCCTAAATATTTATATGTACTGTCTGTTTTATATATGCACTATTTGAACCATGTTGAATGAAAATTCAACGTTATGTTATTTTAATAAATAGACGATATCGATTACGAAAATAACAATAGTCGACCATAAACCCATTTTTGTTAAGAAGTTGATTGGCCGTCAGGCAAATCAACGAAGATAATTATAAAAATTATATTTTTATAATTTAAGCGAAGTTTAAATTATAATAGAAGTTCTATTATAAACTGGTATTTTATAGTTCATTTTTATAAAATAAATATAAACGATTATTTGACGTTTTAAATAAGTTATGAAGATGTAATTATCCTGGAGTGAATAATTTGGATAATTATTTTAGAGAAAACAGTTAAGAAATATTATAAGATTAATTATATAAATCTAATGGTAAGAAGTAAATAAAATCAGTTAACGAAATTACTGATGGAATGAAGTTGATTAAATCAACTGTTTATTTGGAAAATGATTATTAGATTAATTGGTCTTCAGCTAATTTAATGAAAATAACTTAGCAGTAAACTGATCAAAAATTAAGAAGATTCCTTATTAATTACCCTTTTTAAATTAATGAGGTATTAAATAATTATTTAACCAATATAATTAGTTATTATTTATATACAGTAAGCAACCAATCTATTTTAGATTAATGATGAAGTAATTATTTACTTCAGCAATGATGAAGTAAAATATTTTTTAATTATTTTTAATTAAATAACTATTTCTTAAATGTACCTCATTAAGATGTTATTGAATTAGTGATGAAATGTTACTTGCATTAAGTAAAATGGCTCAAATAAAAGTAAAATTTCAAGAAACAAAGAACGTAAATGTACTTTGGTAAAAGTTATAAATATAATTGTATAACGAAGACGCAACAAAGAGTTAATATTTAAATAAATAGTTGTAAACAATTGAGTTTTCAAATTAAGGATATGGCATCAAAAAACCATATTTAAAATATAGCAAGAAGTATGATTTGACGAATTATAAAGTATAAGGGGTTAGAGTTACGAACTTATATCTATTCTAAGATAAGAATGTTGTTGATCAAGGTCTGAGAGGTAATTAAAATACCCTTACTTGAACGGCTTCACTATTATCGAAGAATGGTATTAGTTTATAACGGAAAGATATGCCGAGATTAGTATAAAGTGGAATATAGCAGCGTATTGCAAGTTTTTGAACTATAACGATAAAATAACGTTATTGACTAGGCTTAAGCGTGACTGTTATGTCGAGATTAGTTATAAAGGGGAATATTACAGCATATTGCAAGTTTTGAACTATAACAATGAATTAACGCTATTGATCAAAGCCTAAGCGTGACTTTTATATATATAACACTACTCCCTAGGAAATGAAACAGTTGGTTTGAAATCCACTTATTCTAAAGTAATAAGTAACGATGTTTGTACAAAGAAATATAAGAATGGGTTTAGAAGAGAAATTGGAGAATCATTTCAGAAAACGATAACATCATTTCGATGTTTGGAATATGATTAGAACTAAATAACACTATTAGGAATTGGAACTATAATTCGACGATGTCGAATGTATTATTTTTAGGAATTATAATCTGATAGGATTGTTAATAATTAGGTTTAAACCAATAAATTATAATAGGATATGTAATCAATATTTAGTTATAAACTTGATATTGATTGAACCAGAAGTTGACTTAGAAACAGTGTTTATAAGGTGAAATGGGAATATATAAAATTATGAAAGAAACTTCGGCAAACAAGATAAGGGTATTTATTACTTTAATAAAGAGTTATTTGATAAAGGTGTTTAGATTTCTATAATAGGAATGATATTCACATTTTAAAGTGAATAATGTTTTAAAAGTGAACGTTTGGCAGATTAAAATGTTATAATGAAATTGGAAATATTTTTCCAATGTAGAGAGGGTATATTATCCAAGTGTAGAAAATAAAGAATGTAAAAAGAATGGAAATGTTTTCGAATGTAATAACGTATATTTTCTGGAACATGGGAGAATAAGAGTTTATAATAACTAGGAATGTTTTCTGAGAAGTGTGAAAAAGGCTAAACAGGATTTGAGAAATATTCGGTAAGATATGGGAATTCAAATAATAAAAACGAATGTTAAATAAAAAATGCCCGTGGTTGTGTGATGTTTAGTTGTACATTTGAATGAAATGTTTGTTTTTACTTCGGTAGTTAAATAACCGACTATCAAAGTGTTTTGACCATCGTTGTCAATACAGAAAGACCGGTGGGATCTATTGTCCGAAAACCACTCCGTATAGGCATAAGTACTGCGATTTAGATTATGCTAAAGACAACTGAAGACGGAGTAAAATGCAATGGTTGTTCTATTCCAGAATAGTGCTTTCTGTTTGTCCAGTTCCAGGACAACTTGTATGGACGAGTGTCTGACAGAGTATACCTAACAAATCACGTACGGTTGATCTCTTAAAGGTACTACGTCTGGTGGCGGAGGAATTCTTTCCTCTTAGCTTTTTATACCCGTGATATTTTTGGAAATCGATTAGTGAATTGACGGGTTTGACGATGTGGCATTCAAAGTGAATGGTGATCAGATGTTCTGAAGATAGACGTAGCCTCTAGCCTCACAACCAGGAAGTAACAAAAGTTGGGCTAGGCAGCATGACTAGTTGGGTCATCTCCAAGCAGGGTGTATTGTCACCGATCTAGAGAAAATTCATATTTGTTCTTCTTTTTCGATTCTATATCTTCGGATTACGGTTGGATGGCCAGCACCATGGGTGGAAATATATTCGATACACTCAAGCTAAACGAGTGGTCGGTCATGTGTGGCCGGGTTGCAAGACGTTCTTGTTGAACCCCAGTGTATACCCTCTAGAGTACACTGATCGGAAGGTGCTCCCATACCTTGTCTGTTGGAATCCAATCTCCAATAAGCGTCCTGCGGTTTTTGATTTTATACTATATATATGTGGAGCGTGAGATGGAAGCGTTCTGTTGCTTGGATATTTATTTGATTAGACATTATTATAATATCACTGAATTTTGATATCAAAGTGTTTTGGGTTATAGTAAGGTAAAAATTGTCCATGTTTATGTGTGGGCTGGTCTTACTATTATCCTTTTGTTTCAAAAGGATTTTTCAAAGTTAAGCAATATGATTGGAGTTTACTCACACCAGTCCCATGACTGACCCAGAGTTTATTTGTTTGTATTTTTCCCTAAACTCTTGGGTGCCCAAATTTGTACGGGCAGTTAAGTGTTTCAGGCTTTGCAGATTCACTTGGAGGAGATGGAAGCAGAAGGCTTCATCTTTAGTTAGTTACAGATTATTTCCGCTGTAATATATATGAGTTGTACTCTGATATGGTATGTATATACAAATTCAGTTTGTGTATTTCAAAGTTATGTTATAATACATGTTATTCGTTCTCTGTGAGATTCGTGTTTACTCTGACTCTGATGTTTTTCTTCTTCTTCTATTCTATTAGTTATATCTTTTCTATCTTATCCTCTAATTTCTTTCTATTAATGATCTGAATTTTCGTGCACTTTGAGTTGAATGTGTAGGATATTAGTCAGCTCAAATTGGTACGGATTTTTGGGCTACTACATATATGAACATGATGGACTTGCATATGACATATCCTAAAAGAATCACCAAATCTATATACGACATGATAGGTTCATCACCAAATTAATATATAACATGATAGGTTCATCACCAAATTGATATATAACATGATAGGTACATCACCAAATTAAGATACAACATGATTGTTTCATCACCAAAATAAGATACAACATGATAGTTTCATCACTAAATTAAGATACAACGTGACAGATTCATCACCAAATTAAGATACATCATGATAGATTGTATCAACCACAATAACCTCGTAGGCATAAGTAATCTCAGAATCAAAATACGATTATCTTACAACTAGGCACAATTCTAGTTTCTCTTTATTACAAGTCATGACTTTTATTTGTTCAAATCTAAAGAATAACTGAACTTACAAACAAAAGGACAAATCTTGTTTTTTGGGATCTCATTTCTGAAACTGAAAACTATCCTTTGATGTAGACTACTGATCCTCTAGTTTTGATTTGTTTTAGGACTTCCTAACTTGCTTCTTAGTGTACAGAAAAATGGAGGCTACGCTAGTTTGGCCATGGAGAGCATGACGACTTCGGGGAGCAATTTTATGAGGTTTTAGGGTTGAGGGTCGGGGTTGTTTATATAGAAGTTTAGATTAATGATAGCCGTTAGATTATCCTAGGAGAAATCAGAGCCATCCAGATCAAACAGAGCCAACCGGAAGTCGCCACATATGCCCTAGTGACTCAGAAAAACGTCACTGGACAAAAAGTCTAGATCTGCCCGAGGGGGTCGACACCCCAATCGACACCCCTCTTGGGGGGTCGACACCTATGTCGACCCCCGCTGGGGGAATCGACCCATATGGGCTGGAATTTTCCCGCCCAGCCGCCTTTCTCCGAATCTTGAAATTCGAACTGTTTTTCGATTTAATTTATATTTATATTTAATTTACGTTTAAACTTGAAATCTTCTGAACTCCATAACTTCTTCATACGGAGTCCGATTCACGCAAACTCGGACTCTATCTCAAGCAGAATTCCGAGACGAACACAATGGAGAAAGCTGTTTCCCCTAATTCCCACTTTTAAAATTAAGTATTCTTAAATTCGTTACTTTAATGTTCATAGAAAATACGGGGTGTTACATTCTCCCCTCCTTAAAGGATTTCGTCCCCGAAATCTTCAAGTCAAGAAGAATGTATATCCTACCATCCAATCGTCCATCTACTCAAACATCAAACACAGGCATCCATTGTCCTTAAACAGATTTCTAATGCTTCCATGACTATATGCATAGTGTGTGTATATGTCCTTATCTAATGCAAAATCAGGCGGTCTACTGATTCAGTTGACCTCCTTAATGCAAATCATGATAGTGCCATGAGTCCATTATGTATGCAATTATTCCTAATCGTTCTTTCTACATGAGTGCACAATCATTCATAAAAATGCAACGTCCATATGATAACACATCAAGTTTCAACTCATATATATATATACATACATGCATATGCAATATGAAAAGTGACTGAGCCGATCTAGTACCTAGTGTGTGTGTATATGCATCCACGAGCAACCACTAGCAACCACTTGCAACCATCAATCATAACATGTTTCAAATACATGTTTCCATCCATTGGTTTCTACCTAAGGGTCAAGAATAGGACCGAGGAGATATGCTTAAAAGATAGATATAAGCATGCATAAACTTATGGAAAAGAGATCAAGGATGTACCCTCAAAAAGAAAAGGGTAGGCTGCGCGTATCTTGTCCTCAGTCTCCCAAGTCGCGTCTTCCTCAGCGTCACTCCATTGAACTTTAACAAGCTTGAATTCACGGTTGCGTAGCTTTTTGACTTCTGTCCCTAAGATACGAGTTGGAACTCTCCTCACTGTCGCTTCTCGCTCCACTTCTATTTCCTCTAGTATGCTTGGCTCTACAACTTCCGCAGACTCATGTAAGCACTTTCGTAGATGAGAGACATGAAAAACATTATGAACTCCAGTTAATCTCTCGAGAAGCTCTACTCTATAAGCCATCTTTTCAATCCTCTCAATGATAGGAAATGGCCCTACAAATCTTGGTGCCAATTTTCCCGTAGACCCAAAGCGAACGACATTCCTCAAAGGAGATACTTTAAGTAAAAACCCTGTCTCCAACCTCAAACTCAAGGTCGGTCCTTCTTTTATCAGCGTAGGACTTCTGTCTATCTTGTGCAGTCTTCATTCGTCTTCTTAACAAGTCCACGTTTTCTGAAGTTTCTCTAATCATGTCTGGCCCAAGTACGAGCTTGTCTGTAGACTCCCACCAACAAGTTGGTGATCGACATAGTCTTCCATATAAAGCCTCGAAGGGTGCCATGCCTATGGCGGCTTAGAAGCTATTGTTGTAGGCGAATTCCACCAAAGAAGATGATCCTCCCATGTTCCTCCAAAATCAAGAATGCACAATCTCAAGAGGTCTTCTAATACTTTGTTCACCCTTTCTGTCTGATCATCGGTGTTAGGGTGATAGGCCATGCTTAAGCATAGCTGTGTGCCTACAACTTCCTGCAAACTCTTCCAAAACTCGCTTGTAAAGATAGGATCTCGATCACTTACTATGCTAGAGGGTATTCCATGCAGTCGAACCACCTCTTTAAGATAAATGGATGCTAACGATGAGGCAGTCCTCCTGCTCTTAACAGGTATAAAGTGAGCACTTTTAGTGAGCCTGTCCACTATTACCCAAATACTGGTATTGCCCCTTCTTGACCTAGGCAAGCCATCAACAAAGTCCATCGAAATGCTATCCCATTTCCACTGTGGGATTTCTAAAGGATGAAACAGACCGCCAGGCTTCTTCTGCTCCGCTTTGACTTGTTGGCATATCAAGCATTTAGATAAAAACTCAACTACATCCTTCTTCATGCCATTCCAAAAGAAAACCCTTTTTATGTCAATGTACATCTTGTCCCCTCCTGGGTGTATGGTCAATTTAGAATGGTGTTCTTCTTCGAGAACCATCTTCACCAAAATCCCTTGCTTGTAGGACGCATAGTCTTCCATCCCGTCTCAACCAACCCTTGTCATCGATGGAGTATCTATTGAGTTGACTAGAAGTCTCACCTCTCATTAGCTTGTCCATCACATTAACTAGCTGAGGGTCTTCACGTTGCGCGGTTCCTATTGAGTCCAAAAGCGTAGGCCGCACCTCTAGTGTTGCTAACAAGCTAGGTACAAATTCGACGGAGGGTCTAAAGTCAAAGTTTGCTATATATTCCAAGCTTTGGCTTTCTACAAAGAGAGGACTTAAGGTCAGCTTTTTCCTACTCAAGGTGTCCGCCACTACATTTCCCTTGCCAGGGGTATAAGCAATCTCAACATCGTATGAGGCCAGAAATTCCATCCACCTTTGTTGTATTAAGTTAAGATCTTTCTGTGAGAAAAGGTACTTTAACGATTTATGGTCTGTAAACAATTCAAACCTTTCTCCTAGTAGGTAATGACGCCATGACTTAAGAGCGAAAACAATGGCAGCTTGTTCTAAATCATGAGTTAGGAAGTTTTTCTCATGCACCTTCAACTGCCTTCCTCCATAACAAACTACTTTGCCCTCTTGCATCAAGACAGCGCCCAATCCTGTTCTGCATGCGTCTGTATATACAGTAAACATCTTATTCCCATCAGGCAATGTCAGAACTGGGGCCGTTGCTAGAGCTCTTTTCAATCGTTGGAAAGCAACATCGCAATCCAAATCCCAAGCAAAAGTTAGGTTCTTCTTCGTCAACCTAGTAAGTGGAGCCGAGATCTTCGCGAAGTCCTTAATGAACTTTCTGTAAAAGCCCGCTAGTCCGAGAGAGCTTCGAACTTCGGTTGCATTCCGTAGAATCTTCCAGTCTTGCACCGCAACTACCTTTGCGGGATCCACAGCTATCCCTTCTTTGGACACCACATGTCCAAGAAACCTTACCTCTTCTCTCCAAAAATGGCATTTGGAGAATTTTGCTTTCAGCTGGTGTGCACGAAGAGTATCCATGACTTCTCTTAAATGCAAAGCATGCTCTTCCTCACTTTTCGAGAAGATCAAAATGTCGTCCACGAAGACTACTACAAATTTATTAAGGAACTCTCTGAACACCCGACTCATCAAGTCAACGAAATAGGCATGTGCGTTTGTCAAGCTGAAAGGCATGACAAGCCATTCAAAGAAACCATTTGGGGTCCTGAATGTGGTCTTATCAACGCTGTCCTCAGCCACTCTTAGCTGATGAGACCCGGTAGCCAGATCTAGTTGGGAGAAAACTGATGCACCTACAAGCTGATCGAACAAGTTGTCTATTCTTGGGAGTTGGTGCCTATTCTTCTTAGTCAGCTTGTTTAGCTCCCTATAGTCAACGCATAGGTGAAGTGAACCATCCGCTTTGGTTGCAAACACCACTGGAGCACCCCATTCAGAAATACTTCGCCTTATAAACCCCTTTTCAAGCAACTCTTTAACTTGCTTGCTGAGCACTTTCCTTTCCCTTAGAGCCATGTGTCTAACGGTTAGAGCAACGCGTTTTGCATTATCAACAAGGTATATGCGGAAGTCTATCTCTCGCTTCAGAGGCAAACCCTTCACCTCTTCAAAGACATCCGAGTATTCATAGACTACTCTAACAGATTTCAGGTTTTGAACATACGCATCAAGAGATTCTAGGTTTACCGAGGTGAGTCATAAGTCTAACCACTCTCTTTTCACAATCGAGGACGACACCATTACTAGATAGCCAATCCATGCCTAGAATCAACCCATAGCCCGTGAAGCCCAAAACATAGGCATTGTATCTAAACCCAATGCTTAGTATAGAAATTTCCAAATCCAAACAAATCATTGATAAATAAGCCGAACCCCCAACTGGATTTGAAACAACCAAGGGATCCTCTACTATACTGGTTTCTAGGTGCAGAGATTCAACTAAAGCAGTAGATAAAAAAGAGTGCCATGCGCCAAAATCAAAGAGAGTACAAACTGGATGATCAAAAAGATGAAATAAACTTTCAACAGAAATATTTCTACCTCGTTCTTGTGGAGGTGCTATGAGAGCGTGAACCTTCCCTCTAGAAGTAGACCAGCCCTCTTCCCTTGCCCTTTCTTTCTTGGGCAGTCCTTAGCCATGTGTCTTGTCTCACCGCACTAAAAACAACCACCAATCTTCCTCTTCTTCTTTCTGCAGTCCTTAATCAGATGTCAAGGTATGCCACAAAAATTGCACTTCCTCTTTTCACGGGGTTTGTTATTCTTCCCTCCCTTCTTGGAATCCGTCTTCTTGTTCTGTGATCCCTCCACTTTCTTGTCTTGAGGTACATCCTCCTTTATCTCTTTCTTGCCATCCTTATCTTCCTCCTGTAACAGTGCCATTTCCCCTAGTCTCTCATAAGTCGCAACCATAGGTATATGGGTCATAGCTAAGTTGTGCAGTGGCTCGGTCAACCCCTTAACGAAACGGAGAGCCTTCTTATGTGTAGTGCTCACTAACTCCAATCCGAATCTAGCCAGCCGGTTGAATTGGTTGATGTATTCCTTGACCGATAGGCTTCCCTGTTTGAGTGCCAAGAACTTCTCCATATGTAGGCTTCATTCAGCTTGCGAGAGGAACTTCATTTCAAATCTCATTCTGAAATCCTCCCAAGTTTCAACTGGTCTCTTAGCATTAGTAAATTCCCACTAATAAGAGGCTTCATCTTTAAGTAACCACACAGCCAATTGTATCTTCTACCTATCGTCCACTTCGAAGATAACAAACAAATCTTCTGTTTCCTTGAGCCAATTTCTTGCTTCCACAAATGACTCAGTCCCATTAAAGTTATTTCCACCCATGGTTCGAAAATCTCTACATATCTCCGCTAAATCATTTGCACGAGGGGGGGATGAGGAGGAACAACTGCAACTGGGGAGGAGGAACGTCTGCTTGGCCTGCGTCGTTAGCCCTAGCCTCCAGGTACCTTCTGAACCAACTAGGCACCGACACGCCCTCAGGAAGATTAAGATCCCCAGACATGCTGAAATGAAAAGATTCAAAACAAAGGACAGAAAGATAGTGCATATGGCTTTAGGGACTATGCTTTTTAAAATAAAACAACATTTTTCTCAAAAATGCTTCTGTAAACTTCTTTTTGAAAAATAGGTTTCAAAAACTTTTATCTGATCTGGTAAACCATTGCTCTAATACAAAGTGTAAACACCCCACCTCTGTTAAGGTCACTCAGAAAGGGAATGCATTAACTTTGGTGGAGTATTATAGGTAAAAGACACAGGTAATTTACAAGACAGACATATAAGCAGTGGAAAACTGAAAATTTATTTCATAAGCACATGGTCTAGTCAAACATTACAACAACTGTCTTAAAAACCAACTTCCAAAATCATTACAATAAAGACTCTGTCTTGAATAAAACATAAAGAAGCATAAACAATAATAAAGCAACATAAATCCCCAATTAAGAGTGTAACCACAGCCATAGCAATGGAGAAGAGTATCCAAGCAATACGTCTACTCTCTTCAAGCTGGAAAAGGTCTGAACTAAGTTGAAGTATTCCCTCCCTACGGACCTTTGGCCAGGGGGGGTGGGGGGAGGGGGGGTGGGGGGAGGAAGACAAGAAGACGAAAGAAAATGGGTCAGACATAAGTCTGGTAAGTCCAGTGATTATTTAGCATGTAAACAGGTAAAAGGATCATGACACGAATAAACTGAACCTAGGATACTACCCTAGAAATAAGATAACAATAAAACTGAATATGCTATCGTACTCATTTCTATTTCTCTGCACCTACTAACAAGTGTTTCAACTAGCACCATGTGTTTATGACAAAATGATCCCTCTGTCGATCGGCTCCTACTCGCATGCATTTATGACTTGTGTCATTCGGCCCCGCTTGATTGTAGATACCCGTGCTGGTCCCACCATGGGGTGTATCAATTCCTATGGTGGCAACCCGACACAAATTCAAGATGCATAGTGTATACTACTGTTGCCCAGTACCTGATTTGTCCATGCCGGAGTACGTGCACGCCCATACTCCGCTGGAACCTACACTGCTGCGCCACCCGCCGTTATTTTGACCGCTTATAATCAGCCCAGTAATCGTGCCCCACCCTACCTAGTTCAGGGTACCATGATACATCTATGTGGGTAACTACTGAAATGGGTCCCCGTTACTAGGGTTTCCTAATCAACATGTTAAAACGGTTAAGTGTTCTCAAATTATCCTAACCCCACCCATCAGTTTAGTTAACATGTTGTATTGGTTAAGTGTTGCCTTAATTAACTTAACCCGACCATTCTTAGTCTTCCTTAGCTTTAATTCATTCATTAAAGCACCAACCACTCACATTAGATATGTATTGTTACTGTCGCTGGATGTGCCGGGTGGTTCCGGGCGGTCTTACACCACAACTCAATCTAACCTCGGGTTTTTCGGGCTTAATGCGCTAATCTCTCACATTAGATCTATATTGTTACGGTTGCTAGATATGCCGGGCGGTTCCGGGAAGTCTTACACCGTAACTCAATCTAACCTTGGGTTAGGCATATTCATCTTTTCATTAATTTACATATTTACCATTTATGTTTATATGTAAATTATCCACAAATCAAGTCATGTCCCATTTACCCTCTAAATTATGTCCATAATTCTTAGGTATACAAATTATACCATTTTATGCCATTAATCATTTTCATGATTATGAGCCAACCTATGCAATAACATATAATTTAAAAAAATTCCCAACGTATCCCCCGTTATTCGTTCGCATAAATTACATAGAATGTTAGGCTTGCAAATTTACCCTAACTCATAAACAAAAGGGGAAAAGCAAAAGGGACATGTAACATTTCAACGACATAAAATAGTATAGATCAACTAAGCATGTGTAATATAAATTTGGCATAGTACTACACAAATTAAGCATGTAAATGTGAACTTGCATTTGAGTTGGATCAAATTAACATAGATCTACACATACAAGTATGTGGATCTAGTCATATAAACATATATGAACATGATGGACTTGCATATAACATATCCTAAAAGAATCACCAAATCTATATACGACATGATAGGTTCACCACCAAATTAATATATAACATGATAGGTTCATCACCAAATTGATATATAACATGATAGGTTCATTACCAAATTAAGATACAACATGATAGTTTCATCACCAAAATAAGATACAACATGATAGTTTCATTACCAAACTAAGATACAACATGATAGATTCATCACCAAATTAAGATACAACATGATAGATTGTATCAACCACAATAGCCTCGTAGGCATAAGTAATCTCAGAATCAGAATACGATTATCTTACAACTAGGCACAATTCTAGTTTCTCTTTATTACAAGTCATGACTTTTATTCGTTCAAATCTAAAGAATAACCGAACTTACAAACAAAAGGACAAATCTTGTTTTCTAGGATATGATTTCTGAAACCGAAAAGCTATCCTTTGATGTAGACTATTGATCCCCTAGTTTTGATTTGATTTGGAACTTCCTAACTTGCTTCATAGTTTAGAGAAAAATGGATACTACGCTAGTTTGGCCATGGACAGCATGACGGCTTCAGGGAGAAATTTTATGAGGTTTTAGGGTTGAGGGTTGGGGTTGTTTATATAGAAGTTTAGATTAATGAGAGCCGTTAGATCATCCTAGGAGAAATCAGAGCCATCCAGACCAAACAGCGCCAACCGAAAGTCGCCACATATGCCCTAGTGACTCAGAAAAACGTCACTGGACAAACAATCCTGATCTGGCCGAGGGGGTCGACCCCTACAACGGGGGTCGACACCCCAGTCGACACCCCTCTTGGGGGGTCGACACCTATGTCGACCCCCCCTAAGGGGAGTCGACCCCTATAGGCAGGAATTTTCCCGCCCAGCCGCTTTTCTAGGAATTTTGAAGTTCGAATTGTTTTTCGATTTAATTTATATTTATATTTAATTTACGTTTAAACTTGAAATCTTCTTAACTCCATAACTTCTTCATACGGAGTCCGATTCACGCAAACTCGAACTCTATCTCAAGCAGAATTCCAATACGAACGCAATGGCGAAACCCGTTTCCCCTAATTCCCACTTTTAAAATTAAGTATTCTTAAATTCATTACTTTAATGTTCATAGAAAATACGGGGTGTTACACTCTTACACATTCATTTCTCACTTCTCTTATTTTTATGATCTAATTACACTTGATTTTGGCAAGAAATTGTTGGGATTTCTATCTTCATGATGGAGGATGTATGAATTGTCGATCACTTTAGCATGTAGGTGCTCTTCCTTGATTTGATGATGAAGTTTATGCTAGATCCGGATTTTTAGAGATAGCTAATGGCAATTAAAGAGCATTAGAATCGAGTTAGATCAACTTTGAACGGAGAAATGAATTGATTTGATCTTCATTTTGTTGGAGAATGATAAAGCAAAGTTAGGAAGCCATTAATGATGTTTTTGAAGCTTTTAGAGAGGTGTAGGAATGGTTTGGCAACCCTTCGAGGTCAAGAAATTGGTCCCTTGAATTGTGGAACAAGGGGATATTTATAGAAGAAGTTTGAAGGTAGTGGTAGTTTCGTAATTAAGGGGTGCAATGTTTGGATCGGGCGCTAACTTGGATCGGCCTGAACATGGATCGGGCATAAATTTGGATCGAGGTAGGCTCGGATCGGGCATGAAGTTGGATCGGGCGTAAACTTGAATCGGATGTAAATTATTTACAGAAATGCCAACGATCCATTTTGTTATTTACTAATCCATTTTACACACCGATTCAATTTCCTCTGATATGACCGATCCGAATTACGCATGGAGCTTTCGCTTTCAGTATACACCGATCCAATTCTTGCCACCTACACCAACCCAAATTTACGTTACAGATCCGCACGTTTGTCTCCCCCGATCCACGTGTCCATGCTTATATACCGATTCACGTAATGGCTTTCATGGTCCGATCCATTTGTAAATAACAGGAACGCCACATGCCATGCAATCATTACTCTTTGCCACGTGTGCTTTAACATTCACAGCCTCCTTTAACATTTACAGTCTTTAATTCCTGAAGGAGCCAATCCATTTGCATCCTGAGGCATCCCAATTCACTTTGGTTCAAATGGACCGATCCATTTCCACTTTCCATCGGACCGATTCAAACCATAATGCCACTGATCCAGCTTATTTGAATGCATGTGTCCATTTGCCAATTCATATGAACTCATGTATCCTTGCAAATTCATGTGTGGGAATAATGTTTACAAAGAGTGCCACCATGATAACTTATCTCATTTTCTTGGAATTGCTCTTGTTACGTTAAATGCAAAACTGGTATGTTTCCCATAATGGTGATCCATACTTACGTTTTGCATTGTACACCATTTGTCACGTGCATTGTGCACCATTTGTCACGTGCATTGTACACCATTTGTCATGTGTCCTTCTTCTAGTACATTCAACCAAGTGATATTCCTTTTCATGCTCACAACACAAATTTTAAACTGTAAGTCATCTGTTATTGCAATGCTTTGCATTATTATAATGATTTCGTGGTACTTTTAGCGAGTTGGTTTTTCAATTGTAGCCACAAATCATTATTTGTTAGGCCGATCTTGACCAGTTTTGTCGGATTTCTTTGATTTTGACCAAGGCAATTTTAGAGTTTTTTATGAATGATTACCTTTATGCTTATTGTAGTATTAGGGTTATCAATTTTGCCTTAGCCATTTCAAAGTTTCGCATTGTTAGTCAAGTTGATCCTTACCGATGTTCAACCTTTAACTTCAAAGTTGTGACGAATTTGTGGTATGTGTTAAGAAGTGAGCATTGCTGAATCTCTTAACGTGGTGGTAATGCCCTCATACCAAAATTTGTCAAAGGCTTTAAAGATTAGGTGTGGCATTGTGTGTCCGACTTTATTTGGAATTTCTTGATCGTGTGTTTTTGCCATTATTGAATTTTTAACGTGATCATGATTAAAAGCTTCCAGTTTGGTCGACCCTACTCATGCCTTTTTATAGGGATGAACTTTGTTTTTGTGCCCCTACTTGAGAGGTCTTATATTTTATATGTTCAATCATATTTCTTGCTAGCCTGGTGACCCGGGTCCTTCGGAGATTAGATTTGAACATATGCCCCCGAAGAGGTCTTTTTTTTTGCTTCTCTGAAGAGGTATTTGTAAACCGTTTATTCGTTATGACTGAATGACTCAGCCATTTGTAGAATTTGTAGGGTGCCTCTGAAAAGGTCTTTGGGTCCGTCACTAATCGAATTTGGAAGACCCGACTTATGATCGGATGCCCCAGTAGGGGTCTTTTGAAGTCCGTCGATAACTGGATTTGGAAGACCCAGAATCAATAGCTGGATTTGGAAGACCCAACATCTGATCGGATGCCCTCGAAGGGGTCTTTTGTAACCCAGTGTTTGTATCGTTATCCAGGCACATATCAATGGCCTCGATGATCAACCGAGTGCCCCCCGGGGAGGTCTTGATTTTAAAGCCCAGCGTTCGTCGCAATCCGGCCATGTATCAATGGCATCGGCAATCGACTGGGTGCCCCTCGGGGAGGTCTTTGGTTTAAAGGCCCACCATTTGTCGCAATCCGACCATGTATCAATGGCGTCGGCGATCGACTGGGTGCCCCTCGGGGTGGTCTTTGGTTTAGGGTTGCATTGTTTAACGGGGCAGATGCTAGTTCATTTATCGGGTTTTGCTACGATTTGTTAGAACTAGGAACAAGGTCCTTGCAATTAAGAAGGCGCCCTTCGGTGAAACTTACAACTTTGTTTATGATCCGAACGCTGCATCATTTGATCATTCAGATCCAGGCACCTTTGTTTTTGTTGCAAATGGTGTTTAGGGTATTGAGCAATTAATGCTTGAGCTATCCCAATCGAGATGTGCTTTAATGATCATCAAGCTCTGCCAGGTTCTCCCATTGATGAGATAGGAATTGATTGGGAGCATCCATGGTCCCGGTTTCGTAATGTTATCCATGATTTGACCAAGCTCCTCCAATCTTGGTATTGT
Source organism: Allium sativum (assembly GCA_030737875.1). Taxonomy (NCBI): domain Eukaryota; kingdom Viridiplantae; phylum Streptophyta; class Magnoliopsida; order Asparagales; family Amaryllidaceae; genus Allium; species Allium sativum. The sequence goes on from CM060923.1 coordinate 171,428,260, forward strand.
TTGTTGTACCCTAGGAACTGGGTAGTTTCAGACTTCCCGGAGTTCGAGTTGAATATGTGCCCCCACCTTCACAGCTGGATGTCGCTTTTTGTTAAGCTTCTGCATGCGATGTTGCATGCTGTTGCGTTGTTCTATGAGGCAGACACTGGTTTTTAATTAGGTGCTCATTTTAACGAGCGATCTTGGTTATAAAACCTGTGGCTTGGACTCCGCCTCTCATGAGATACTTCCTTTGATGGATAATGCAATGGATGACGTCTGAGTTGTCATGGTTTGAATGCATGGCAGGAGTCGCATGATTTTACTAGTTCATGGCGGGGTAAGGTTCATTTGAGTAATCTGCAACATTTATTCGATCATTAGCGATTCTTTTTCAATTTGTTCTAATGAAAACTTCACAATTGGTCACCAGGCCAGACTTACGGAATCTGAATTCCATTAACAGTCATTAAAGTGTCATTCTCATTTGATAGTACTTGGCTAATTTTGAAGGGATCATGCTAGTTAGGTTCAGACACACCTGTCCCAGCCACTTCCAATTTCAAGATGAGATCTCCGACTCTGAAAGTCCTTGGTTGGATTTTCGTGTGGAAATGTATGGCTATCATTGGATGAATGGATGCCTCTATATCTGTAATGTCCCGGAAAAAGTCGATCTTGGTTATCCGATATACAACACATATCGAACATCCTAGAATCGAAAATATCGGTAGTTAATGAAAGAAGTTAGAGGGTGAGAATAGATAAGATAGAAACTTAGAATAGAAGAAGAAGAAGAACATACAACATCAGAGTAAACACGAATCTCACAACGGAACGAATAAATATATTTCATAACATAACTTTGAAATAAAACAGTATCTATATACAATACCATTATTAGAGTATAACACTTACAACACAGCGGAAATAATAATAGCTATATAATTCTGAAGCCTCTTGCTCCAGCTCTTCAAGTATCTTTAAATCCCGACTACTTGACTGCCCGTACAAAATCGGGCACCCAAGAGTTTTGGGAAACAAAACAAAATAAACTCTGGGTCAGTCATATGACTGGTGTGAGTAAATTCAAATCATTTGTTCAACTTTAAAAATCCTTTCAAAAGAAAGAATAATCGTAAGACCGATCCACACATAAACACAGATGTTTTTTACCTTACGATAACCCAAATCATTTGTAAAACAATATTATTCTGATATTATAATAATGTCTAACACAAGTAATATCAATCTTGTAGAAATGCTTGAATCTAACGTTCTACATATATAATATACAATCAAAACCGCGGGCTCTTATTTGGGGAATGGATTCCAACTATGACAAGGTATGGATCCACCTTCCGCTCAGTGTACTATAGAAGCGATACACTGGAGTTCAACAAGAACATCTTGTAACTCGGCCACACATGACCGACCACTCATTTCGCTTGAGTGTATCGAATGTATTGTCACCGTACAGTTGGTAAACCAACATAACCATTCCCGGGAGATACAGAATTGAAAGAAGTAATAAATATGAATATTCTCTAGATGGTGACAATATACCCTAATTGGTTGCGAACCACTTAGTCATGCTGCCTGCCCGATTTCTATCATTTCCTAGTTGATGAGGCTGGAGGTCATAACGTATCTTTCAACAGAGTACTCATTCATTTACTTTGAATGTCACATCGTCATACCCATCAAATCACAAACTGATTTCCCCAAAAATACCACGGGTATAAGCTAAGAGAAATGAATTCCTCCACCACCAACGTAAATATGTTTGAAACGATCAACTCACGTGATCCACCAGATATACTCTGTCAAACATTCTTCCATACAGGTTGTCCTGGGACTGGACAAACCGAAGACACTATTCTGTAAACAGGATAGCCCTTGCATAACTCCGTCTTCAATTTGTCTTCAATCTATTTGATTCGAAATGCTAACGCCCATACGGAGTGGTTCTCGGATAATAACCCAACCGGTCTCTCCGTATTGACGACGGGAAAATGGTCAAAACTTTGATAGTCTGTGATTTAACTATTAAAGAAAAATACGTGTGCAAACAACGATATTATTTCTAGATGGAAATTATATTGATATATCATCATTTAACATTTATCTCTTTAGTTCACTAATTTACTTATCTCCTGTTTCCATATATTCTAAATTCTTATTTTCTATTTTCAGGAATCATTTCTGATTCTTATTTGGAAAACATTTCCAAAATTCCTTCACTGGATTTAAACTGATGTTTAAATCAAACATCGCCATGCCAACTCAAACCATTTCACTCATTAACTAAATTTACTTATCCATCCTTCACTACCAAACCTTACCATTCCTTAGTTAAGAAGGAAGTCAATCAATTTGGGGTATAATTACCTCTCAGACCTTAACTGAACAACGTTTTAACTTCGAAATAGTCAAATTTTATCTTTTAAATCTTTAACAAACTTTCTTACGTAACTATCTTTCGAATAAATCTCTATTCAATAACTCTTTCCTTCGAATAAACTATATTCAATAATCTCTCTTCGAATAGCCATATTCGATTAACTCTATTCAATTAACACTATTCGATTAACTCTATTTGATTAATCCTAATGGATTAACTCTAATCGATTAACTCTTACCAATTAACTCCTATCAATATACTCCTTTAAAATAAACTATATTTGATTAACCCCTTTCGAATAAACTATATTCGATTTACTCCTTTCTCTATTCGAATAAACTATATTTGATAACTCCTTTCGAATAACAAATATTCGATAAATCTTTTCGAATAACAAATATTCGATAACTCCTTTCGAATAACGAATATTCAATAACTCTTTTCGAATAACAAATATTCGATAACTCCTTCGAATAACTAATATTCAATAACTCCTTCGAATAACTAATATTCGATAACTCCTTCGAATAATTAATATTCGATAACTCTTTTGAATAACTAATATTCGATAACTCTTTTCGAATAACTAATATTCGATAACTCTTTCTTCGAATAAACTATATTTGAATAACTCTAATCCGACTAACTCTAATTCAATTAACTCTATTCGAATAACAAATATTCGACTAACTCTTGTTCGATTAACTCTATTCGAATAACTCTAGTTCGATTTAACTCTAATCGATTAACTCTAACTGATTAACTCTAACTGGTTAACTCTAACTCTAATCGATTAACTCTAACTCTAACCGATTAACTCCTTTAACTCATTTTGATTAACTCTACGTCCATATTCAGTTTCAAATATCGATGTTGAAATCGATTCTTACTTCTCTATATAAGCCCTGACTTATATATCCTATTTATCCAATGATAAATATTTTATTTAATTTATAAAATATTATTCATAAATTAATCTTCTCAATCTATTGGTTACAACAGATTCTATTTAAAATCTTTGCTTTGGATCCATATTATGTTATACCCGTGTGCGAAGCACGGGTCTAAACTTTCCAGATGTAAAATTCTATTCAAATCACCAAATAGCGAACTGCCGCGTCATTTCAAGCTCGAATTTAATTATAATTGAATTATAAGTTCAAACCTCGTTTATATAATATATTCGTTATTCTAATTCAATTATAAACTGAATTATATAATTTGAATTGCCCAATTCACATTATATTGCTAATTCACTAATTCAGATTATTTCAGAATATATATATATATGTTATTTAATTATTATATTAATTAAATATTTACCATTGTTTAATTTAAACCATTTAAATCTTTAAGTTACTATTTAAATAATTAAATAAATTAGTTATTATATCACTGAAAATATGGGTCGTTACATTCTTCCCCCCTTAAAATATTTTCGTCCTCGAAATTGCTAAGGTAGAAAACAAACCCTACTAACTGGTTACAAATTTATTTGTTCCTTCTTAACTTCAGTTTCAACCGAACCAATTTAATTTCAATTAAATTATTAATTTATTCTTATTAACGAAAATTTTCAAAAGTCCTGAAAATTTTCTAACACCTTAACTTTTTTCGAAAAATTTCGCCAGCACCTCCTTTGTACTGGTCAATAGCTCAACCTTCAACTCGCACTCTGGGCCTTCTTCAACCCAAAAGAAAATCAAACAGCCAAGCGGCTTGCCAATTCGGCTCATCCAAATCTCATACCCATACAAAAATAAACTTGTACCTTTTTGTTGGGCATATCAATATATCCTTTCCATCTGCTGTTAACTTAGCGTATACCATTGTTATCCCAGCCAAACTCCAATCAATTTTATTTCCAACACAACCATTCACTTATATCCACATTGAATCCCATTTCAAACCAAGGTTATATTCTTGATTTTCAACTTCTTAACTCATCAATCCAACATAAGTCCAGATATCTCCCAACCCAATTTTATTTGATATTTTCAATTTCAATTTTCAGTTAATTGGTTTCAATTCAATTCGCATTTTCTTTTACAAATTCTAATTCAATTTGTTTTTAATCCAAACAGTCTCTTCTGGGAATTTTAAACAGTTTTGCTTTACTAAAACCAAACTTTCCTTTTTTGGATTTCGAACAACTTGTTTTTCTCCAAACAATTCAAAAATGAAAATCTTTGGTAGTAATCCGTCACTTAGAACTCGAAAATGAACACTAATGATGTCGCGATTCATCATCAGGGTTATTTCCCAGCCATCGAAGTGAGTTCAATACTATATCACTTTCAAAATCACTTTTAAACTATTCCATTTTGAAATACATTTCAAAATACCATTCAAATTGCTTGAACAACAATTTAAAATCTCCCAGGATTTTAAAATTCTCATATACTTAATCCAAATCAATTTACAAATACCTTTCCAAATCTCCAGGGTTTTAATTTCAATTCTGATTTTTAATTCAGATTTAACTTATATGATTTCACCTATTTCACTTATATGAATTCCGATTGGTTATTTATATAACCATTCAATTTATAATCTTACTCGATTATAATAACAACCAATATATCCAATATATTATAATCATTCCAATATAAATCCTTTATATCAAAATATACTTTGGGTAAAATTATTTTCATTTACCCTCTTTTTAAAATATATCATGTCGGTTCACCGTATTCAAGTGTTTACAAATCCCTACCGATACAGTGGATCAAACCGATCGATCAGAACCCATAAACAACTCAACCAATAAATCTCCACAATATAAAACAATTTTTTATTTTAATAACAAATACGTTCACTCGTATATATACACTCAACTAAATCTAGGGTATTACTAACCCCATCTCTACTGAGTCGCGCCACAGAGCCAAGGTAATTACTTAACCTTAAGCTCTGATACCAACTGTAACGTCCCGGAAAAAGTCGATCTTGGTTATCCGATATACAACACATATCGAACATCCAAGGATCGAAAATATCGGTAGTTAATGAAATAAATTAGAGGGTGAGAATAGATAAGATAGAAACTTAGAACAGAAGAAGAAGAAGAACATACAACATCAGAGTAAACACGAATCTCACAGCGGAACGAATAAATATATTTCATAACATAACTTTGAAATGAAACAGTATCTATATACAATACCATTATTAGAGTATAACACTTACAACACAGCAGAAATAACAATAGCTATTTAATTCTGAAGCCTCCTGCTCCAGCTCTTCAAGTATATGTAAACCCCAACTACTTGACTGCCCGTGCAAAATTGGGCACCCAAGAGTTTAGGGAAAACAAAACAAAATAAACTCTGGGTCAGTCATGTGACTGGTGTGAGTAAACTCAAATCATTTGTTCAACTTTAAAAATCCTTTCAAAAGAAAGAATAATCGTAAGACCGATCCACACATAAACACGGATGGTTTTTACCTTACGATAACCAAATCATTTGTAAAACAATATTATTCTGATATTATAATAATGTCTAACACAAGTAATATCAATCTAGTAGAAACGCTTGCATCTAACGTTCTACATATATAACATACAATCAAAACCGCGGGCTCTTATTTAGGGAATGGATTCGAACTATGACAAGGTATGGATCCACCTTCCGCTCAGTGTACTGTAGAAGCGATACACTGGAGCTCAACAAAACATCTTGTAACTCGGCCACACATGATCGACCACTCATTTTGCTTGAATGTATCGAATATATTGTCACCTTACAGTTGGTAAACCAACATAACCATTCCCAGGAGATACAGAATTGAAAGAAGTAACAAATATGAATATTCTCTATATGGTGACAATATACCCTACTTGGTTGCGAACCACTTAGCCATGCTGCCTGCCCGATTTCTGTCATTTCCCAGTTGATGAGGCTGGAGGTCATAATGTATCTTTCAACAGAGTACTCATTCATTTACTTTGAATGTCACATCGTCATACCCATCAAATCACAAATTGATTTCCCCAAAAATACCATGGGTATAAGCTAAGAGAAACGAATTCCTCTGCCACCAACGTAAATACGTTTGAAACGATCAACTCACGTGATTCACCAGATATACTCTGTCAAACATTCTTCCATACAGGTTGTCCTAGGACTGGACAAACCGAAGGCACTATTCTATAAACAGGATAGCCATTGCATAACTCCCTCTTCAATTTGTCTTCAATCTATTTGATTCGAAACGCTAACGCCTATACGGAGTGGTTCTCGGATAATAACCCAACCGGTCTCTCCGTATTGACGACGGGAAAATGGTCAAAACTTTGATAGTTTGTGATTTAACTATCAAAGAAAAACACGTGTGCAAACAACGATATTATTTCCAGATGGAAATTATGTCGATCAATCATCATTTAACATTTATCTCTTTAGTTCATTAATTTACTTATCTCCAGTTTCCATATATTCTAAATTCTTATTTTCTATTTTCAGGAAACATTTCTGATTCTTATTTGGAAAACATTTCCAAAATTCCTTCATTGGATTTAAACTGATGTTTAAATCAAACATCGCCATGCCAACTCAAACCATTTCCCTCATTAACTAAATTTACTTATCCATCCATCACTATCAAACCTTACCATTCCTTAGTTAAGAAAGAAGTCAATCAAGTTGGGGTATAATTACCTCTCAGACCTTAACTGAACAATGTTTTAACTTCAAAATAGTCAAAGTTTATCTTTTAAATCTTTAACAAGCTTCCTTACGTAACTCTCTTTTGAATAAATCTCTATTCGATAACTCTTTCCTTCGAATAAACTATATTCGATAATCTCTCTTCGAATAGCCATATTCGATTAACTCTATTCAATTAACTCTATTCGATTAACTCTATTTGATTAATCCTAATGGATTAACTCTTTTTGATTAACTCTAATCGATTAACTCTTATCAATTAACTCCTATCAATTTACTCCTTTCAAATAAACTATATTTTATTAACCCCATTCGAATAAACTATATTCGATTTACTCCTTTCTCTATTCGAATAAACTATATTTGATAACTCCTTTCGAATAACAAATATTCAATAACTCTTTTCGACTAACAAATATTCGATAACTCCTTTTGAATAACGAATATTCGATAACTCCTTCGAATAACTAATATTCGATATCTCCTTTTAACTCTATTCGAATAAACTATATTCGATATCTCCTTCGAATAACAAATATTCGATAACTCTTTTCGAATAACAAATATTCGATAACTCCTTCGAAAAACTAATATTCGATAACTCCATCGAATAACTAATATTTGATAAATCCTTCGAATAACTAATATTCGATAACTCTTTCGAATAACTAATATTTGATAACTCTTTTTGAATAACTAATATTCGATAACTCTTTCTTCGAATAAACTATATTTGAATAACTCTAATATGACTAACTCTAATTCAATTAACTCTATTCGAATAACAAATATTCGACTAACTCTTGTTCGATTAACTCTATTCGAATAACTCTAGTTCAATTTAACTCTAATCGATTAACTCTAACTGATTAACTCTAACTGGTTAACTCTAACTCTAATCGATTATCTCTAACTCTAATCGATTAACTCTAACTCTAATCGATTAACTCCTCTAACTCATTTTGATTAACTCCTTTGATTAACTCTATGTCCATATTCAGTTTCAAATATCGATGTTGAAATCGATTCTTACTTCTCTATATAAGCCCTGACTTATATATTCTATTTATCCAATGATAAATATTTTATTTTATTTATAAAATATTTTTTATAAATTAATCTTCTCAATCTATTGGTTACAACAGATTCTATTTAAAATCTTTGCTTTGGATCCATATTATGTTATACCCGTGTGCGAAGCACGGGTCTAAACTTTCCTGATGTAAAATTCTATTCATTTGCCAAATATTTCCTTATATGACATTCTTTTCATTTCCCAATAAATCCCTTTTATAACTCTATTTATTTTCTAAATAAATATTTCCTTTTTTTAACTCTATTTATTTTTCTAAATAAATATTTCCTTTTTAATTCTATTTGTAAATGTTCTACAAATATTTCCTTTCCACTTCTATTTGTAAATGTTTTACAAATACTCCCTTTTCAATCCCATTTGTAAATGGTTTACAAATATTCCCTTTTCAAATCTATTTGTAAATGGTTCACAAATATCTCCTTTTCCAATTCCATATATTTATTTCCTGAATAAATATTTCTTTTCCTATTTGTTTCACAGTAATTTCCTTTTCAATTCTATTTATTTCCCAAATAAATATTTCTTTAACTCTTTCTATTTATTTTCTAAATAAATATTTCTTTTTATAAAATCTTTTGATTTTATAAATATTTCTTTTTCAATATAACATTGAAAATTTCCTTTTATATTTATTCTATATAAATGCACAGTTTGAAATCTTCCTTCTAAATAAAATCTTTTGATTTTATATAATATTTTATTTCAATATTTCTTCTGGTATTTAACAGTACCAAATAACAAGACCATTTGTCACTATAATCAATCTCAGATTATACATCACATCATATAACACAATATATGAACAAAAAAGTATTACAAATATTGAGGAACCCAGTTGGGTCCCTCCAACCTGTTTCCTACATCATAGATGTTAAACAATAGGAACATAAAATATTCTGATAAACAGAATCAATATTCGATTAACGATTTATATATATATATATCGTTATCTATACTTTCAACCAATACATAAGCAATTCAACCAAACAGTTAACACACATCAAACAACAGATAATTATCAGTTCTAAAAATACGTTATAAAAATATAACTGTTTAGAGTTGGTGAGTTTTACTCACTTTGGCAGTTCATCGTTAGAGAATGATAAATTGTTTGTTTGATTTGAATCAAACAATTTATCTCGCCATAAATTGTAACGAGCTTCGATTCACTCCCCGTCAGTTCCATGTTGTACCCACCGTCCATACGATCCCAACGGATCTGACCGTTCAGAATTCTGATTACGTATGACAAAGATAATAAAATTACAAGTTAGTACTTTATTTTAAAAAAATTAAACACTTAGATATTTAATTCCAATTGGGCCTTTACCCTTTTCAAAAATGTCGGCCCACCCGCTCCACCTCAAACCCAGTACCCGCACCAAATCCCTTCTTCCCCGATGGCAACACGGAACCCGTCGCTCCCTCATTCAACAACCATTTCGGCTTCTTTTTCTCCCGATAACCCCACTTCAACTCCATGAAAAATCAATTTGAGATCACCACTCACATCCTCGTCACAATCTGCACCCTACCCTACCAATTTCACACAACTCGATCCACTACGAATTCAAAAGCTCACCCTCACATTTTCATCCTTTACGAACTGAAACGCAAATCCTCCAGTATTCAAACTCCTACTTCAAAACGACGCAACCCATACAGTAAAAACTCCCCAACATCTCCTTTATCTCCACCGTGCTGAAAACTTTCACAGTAACAAACCAAGCAACACAACCATTCCAACCTCCTTCACAATCTCCACGACTCATGCCTTCAACATCAAACCCGACTGCCTCCTACGAAACCGAAATCCAGAAGTGCATCGCCTACTTAACCAAACTGCCGTGCCATACTCAGGCTATGTGGACTTCATCGGAGTTGACCAGTAGCTGCGCCAGAGACCCTACCCCCTTCACCCGTAACCCTGCTCCTCCGGGTCCCGCCGTTAGCTCCCAACATCTCCTGACACTAGCGTTCTCTGTCTGTCCCCAATGCCGTCAAACTAAAGGAAAAGCATCACGGACCCGATCACTTCCATCGATCAGAGAAAACGAGGGTCCTTCCCTTTTTCCTGCAGAAAGAAGTATCGGTTTGATCTATTTTTCTCTCAATGTTTTTGCTGTAAAGAGAGAATATTGTGGCAGCTCCGTTGATTTATTGAAGACAGGTGGAATTTGGTTTGAGCAAAATTTAGTGGCGGTTGGAAAGATTAATCCGAGAAAAGGGAAGCGTGTTAGGTTATAGCGTTATAAAGGGTTTAATTTGAAGATGTGTCTCAGTTTAATGCAAGTAATATTTGTGGAAAAGAAACGAAGACACGAAGCAGCATCGGAGGTAATTCATTGAGTGTAATATGTTTGCAATCATTTGATATTCAAAAATGGTACCCGTTGCGTACAATTTTGTCATATACAAATTGATAACGACAGAACTAAAAATAGCATTGTGACAAGCAAGGTGTCATGATTCTAAAAATATAATAATATCGATAGACTAACTCATTTTGTGAAACCCTAGAATTGTTGATTAAGGGTGCAAAATACTCCAAATAAAAAGTTTCTTATTTAATTAATTAAAAATTACAGTAAAATTATAAAAATTAAATTATCACTACGTCTCAAAAGAATCTTGTCTAAATTCGAAACCGGTATCTAGTTATATCAAATAAACCATTATGGTCGATAAAAGATTCTATAGCGACTATTTTAAAATTTGATTTGGACACAACTCACAATCTACACGACGAAATCCTGATTTTTCTCTTCCATTAGAAAAATATACTTCACCAGCTCCATACGTTTCTTGTTTCTCAAAAATCCGATTTAAAACGGACCCTGTACATTCAGTTGAAGTTCAAATCGCCAAATAGCGAACTGTCGCGCCATTTCAAGCTCGAATTTAATTATAATTGAATTATATGTTCAAACCTCGTTTATATAATATATTCGTTATTCTAATTCAATTATAAACTGAATTATATAATTTGAATTGCCCAGTTCACATTATATTGCTAATTCACTAATTCTGATTATTTCAGAATATATATATTATTTAATTATTATATTAATTAAATATTTACCATTATTTAATTTAAACCATTTAAATCTATAAGTTAATATTTATATAATTAAATAAATTAGTTATTATATCACTGAAAATACGGGTCGTTACAATATCTATAGGGATTGCTGAATCTGTAAAGCTATATTTCAGAGTATCCAAGCGTTTTTCCATTTTCTTCCAGGTTTTCTTAGTTAAGCGGGGATTTATTGCCATGGTAGTGAGCTTTGATGTCTCTACATTCCACGGTCGAGTTTTGCTTCCTTGATCAGGTTGGTTGACGAAAGCTCTTCAGCATCCTTTGCTTTGGTTGCCTATAGTTAGAACTGTTCTTTGAACTTTTTTGGTTGGATCAGGGAACTAGTCTATGGACTTATGTGGCGGCTTTGTGAACTATAATGATGAAGCGCCTTTTAGGTAGAGAGAGAGGTATGTGCATCTCTCCTCATCCATTGCCTTAGCTGTATCCATTTGTTGCCCACAACTGAACAGGAAATAGTTTGGATCAATAAGGCTGTTGTATGATGGTTAGATAAGAGGATTGAGTTCCTCTGGGCACTATGCTTGAGGGACCCTTTCGACGAATGGAGTTCTGCTAGGAGAGAAGTCCCATCCCTTTCAATCGTCATCACGAGCTTGATTCTTTTTCATGATATGATTCATCACATCCGTGATACACTCTTCTGCGTTCTGCTGTTCTGTAAGACCAATCTCGATTTCACTACCAGATCATTGCCTTGGCGATATATCGCGGTTCAAGAATCAAGGAAGTGCCCTTGTGCGGGACTAGCAACATTTCGAGTATTTTGATCAAAATGACTTCTAGTATATGGATTGGTTCCATTAACGTTGGCTCCATCTTCGTCCAAGTCCTCTCCTTCACGCTGGTTGCTGCTTTGTTCGCCAGAGAAGACCAGTTCCGTGATTCAGATTCAAGCCAATTCAAATTTTAAATATGAGTTTTCCTTACTCCTGATCATATTCGAAGGATGTTGCGTGCCCTCTTCTTTCTGGATATAGAATCATATCGAGCTTTTATCTTTTGCTTATGGCTCTTGGGATTTGATTCGATTATGCAAGAATTTATAAGATTCGAGATGGATTTATCGAAGCTTTGAAGCGGTTCATAATTGCAGTGCTGCTGGGTTATACTAGAAATAAGTTCATCGCTGTTCTTCTAGATCTAAAGCTCCATCGCTGAACTGGATTTGCATCACATCAAACCGATCTAAGGCTTTTTACTCCATGGATTTGCTTTACACCAAATTGGCCGTTCACAAATTACTGGTAAAATAAAGTCTGGAACGATTAGATTCAACATTGATCCATGTTTTAGCAAGGTATTGGCAGGGAATTCATTTTTTGTTGATGATGTTTGTATTCCTCAAACTCTGTATTTTTGTTTCAATAATCGGCTCTTGCCGGAATTGAATTCAATTGTAGAACTTGGGCTTTTGATTGTATTGAGATGCATGCAACACGTTCGAGGAAATTATTATTTGAATCTGTCCATACATGCCGCACTTTAATCTCGATACTTGGCAAATTATTGGACATTTGGTGGTGTAGAGCCCGAGATTTATTCCTATTGAAATTCAGTCTTAATTTTTTAGCTTTGAGTTCAAGACTTAGCTTCAAATAACTTCAGAAGCGTTAAGCTCTTTGGCCACAGATTCTAATCTTGCACTTACAAGCTTATTGAAATATATCGAAATACTTGAACAAAGATTTTTGCAATGAATTTGTTCACGACCATCCCATGTAGCAGTGTCAGTCTGTATGAGTAGATCGAACTTTTATGTGCACTTTATACCATTCTTTACTGACTGTATTTTTGCTTTCTGAATTGGTTTCGAATTCTGTCCAGCACGCTTCTGATAAGGTGCTTTGATTCACATTTCCAACCTTGCTAATGTTAATTTGAAATTGATGACGCAAAGCTTTCTCATATATGTATGTCGGTCGAACAAGCTTTGAAACGCTTTATTTGCGACTCAAGAATAATGGTATGAATATGACAATACGAACGGTGGAGACTTGATTATATCGCCGTGCGTGGCATGAATGGTTCAGACAAGGCTTTTAATTTTGAAGCAAGGCTTTTTAAGATTGAGAGAAGTGCGAAGAAAGGAGATGCGAACGCGGCCCCACGGTGGGCGCCAAATGTTGATCTCAAAATTGGAATCAACACCAAGGGTATGAAATCACACTTCACCAATTTTGGTTAGAAATTAAAAGGACCACGAACACAAAATAAATGGATTAAAAAAACGAAACAACAAGAGACATGGGATTTTATAGTGGTTCGATTCGCTATGAATCTACGTCCACTTTTCAATCACTTCTCATTACGGAATTTTGCTTTACAACACACAAGAATCTCTTACACATTCATTTCTCACTTATCTCATTTTTATGATCTAATTAAACTTGAATTTGGCAAGAAATTGTTGGGATTTTTATCTTCATGATGGAGGATGTGTGAATTGTCGATCATTTTAGCATGTAGGTGCTTTTCCTCGATTTGATGATGAAGTTTGTGCTAGATCCAGATTTTTAGAGATAGCTAATGGCAATTAAAGAGCATTAGAATTGAGTTAGATCAACTTTGAACGGAGAAATGAATTGATTAGATCTTCATGTTGTCGGAGAATGATAAAGCAAAGTTAGGAAGCCATCAATGATGTTTTTGAAGCTTTTAGAGAGGTGTAGGAATGGTTTAGGCAGCCCTTCGGGGTCAAGAAATCGGTCCCTTGAATTATGGAACAAGGGGCCATTTATAGAAGAAGTTTGAAGGTAGTGGCAGTTTCGTAATTAAGGGGTGCAAAGATTGGATCGGGCGCTAACTTGGATTGGGCTGAACATGGATCGGGCATGAAGTTGGATCAGGCATAAATTTGGATCGGGGTAGGCTCGGATCGGGCATGAAGTTGGATCGGGCGTAAACTTGAATCGGATGTAAATTATTTACAGAAATGCCAACGATCCATTTTGTTATGTACTAATCCATTTTACACATCGATTCAATTTCCTCTGATATGACCGATCCGAATTACGCCTGGAGCTTTCGCTTTCAGTATACACCGATCCAATTCTTGCCACCTACACCAACCCAAATTTACGTTACAGATCCACACGTTTGTCTCCCCCGATCCACGTGTCCATGCTTATATACTGATTCATGTAATGGCTTTCATGGTCCAATCCATTTGTAAATAACAGGAACGCCACATGCCATGCAATCTTTACTCTTTGCCACGTGTGCTTTAACATTCACAGCCTCCTTTAACATTCACAACCTTTAATTCCTAAAGGAGCCAATCATTTGCATCCTGAGGCATCCCGATTCACTTTGGTTCAAATGGGCCGATCCATTTCCACTTTCCACCGGACCGATTCAAACCATAATTCCACTGATCCAGCTTATGTGAATGCATGTGTCCTTTTTCCAATTCATATGAACTCATGTATCCTTGCAAATTCATGTGTGGGAATAACGTTTACAAAGAGTGCCACCATGATAATTTATCTCATTTTCTTGGAATTGCTCTTGTTACGTTAAATGCAAAACTGGTATGTTTCCCATAATGGTGATCCATACTTACGTTTTGCATTGTACACCATTTGTCACGTGCATTGTGCACCATTTGTCACGTGCATTGTACACCATTTGTCATGTGTCCTTCTTCTAGTACATTCAACCAAGTGATATTCCTTTTCATGCTCACAACACAAATTTTAAACTGTAAGTCATCTGTTATTGCAATGCTTTGCATTATTATAATGATTTCTTGGTACTTTTAGCGAGTTGGTTTTTCAATTGTAGCCACAAATCATTATTTGTTAGGCCGATCTTGACCAGTTTTGTTGGATTTCTTTGATTTTGACCAAGGCAATTTTAGAGTTTTTTATGAATGACTACCTTTATGCTTATTGTAGTATCAGGGTTATCAATTTTGCCTTAGCAATTTCAAAGTTTCGCATTGTTAGTCAAGTTGATCCTTACCGATGTTCAACCTTTAACTTCGAAGTTGTGACGAATTTGTGGTATGTGTTAAGAAGTGAGCATTGCTGAATCTCTTAACGTGGTGGTAATGCCCTCATACCAAAATTTGTCATAGGCTTTAAAGATTAGGTGTGGCATTGTGTGTCCGACTTTATTTGGAATTTCTTGATCGTGTGTTTTTTCAATTATTGAATTTTTGACGTGATCGTGATTAAAAGCTTCCAGTTTGGTTGACCCTACTCATGCCTTTTTATAGGGATGAACTCTGTTTTTGTGCCCCTACTTGAGAGGTCTTATATTTTATATGTTCAAACATATTTCTTGCTAGCCTGGTGACCCGGGCCCTTAGGAGAATAGATTTGAACATATGCCCCCGAAGAGGTCTTTTTTTTTTGCTTCTTTGAAGAGGTGTTTGTAAACCGTTTATTCGTTATGACTGAATGACTCAGCCATTTGTAGAATTTGTAGGGTGCCTCTGAAAAGGTCTTTGGGTCCGTCACTAACTGAATTTGGAAGACCCGGCTTATGATCGGATGCCCCAGTAGGGGTCTTTTGAAGTCCGTCGATAACTGGATTTGGAAGACCGAGAATCAATAGCTGGATTTGGAAGACCCAACATCTGATCAGATGCCCTCGAAGGGGTCTTTTGTAACCCAGTGTTTGTATCGTTATCCAGGCACATATCAATGGCCTTGATGATCAACCGAGTGCCCCTCGGGGAGGTCTTGATTTTAAAGCCCAGTGTTCATCGCAATCCGGCCATGTATCAATGGCATCGGCAATCGACTGGGTGCCCCTCGGGGAGGTCTTTGGTTTAAAGGCCCACCATTTGTCGCAATCCGGCCATGTATCAATGGCGTCGGCGATCGACTGGGTGCCCCTCGGGGTGGTCTTTGGTTTAGGGTTGCATTGTTTAACGGGGCAGATGCTAGTTCATTTATCGTGTTTTGCTACGATTTGTTAGAACCAGGACCAAGGTCCTTACAATTAAGAAGGCGCCCTTTGGTGAAACTTACAACTTTGTTTATGATCCGAACGCTGCATCATTTGATCATTCAGATCCAGGCACCTTTGTTTTTGTTGCAAATGGTGTTTAGGGTATTGAGCAATTAATGCTTGAGCTATCCCAACCGAGATGTGCTTTAATGATCATCAAGCTCTGCCAGGTTCTCCCATTGATGAGATAGGAATTGATTGGGAGCATCCATGGTCCCGGTTTCGTAATATTATCCATGATTTGACCAAGCTCCTCCAATCTTGGTATTGTTTGTTGTGCCCTAGGAACTGGGTAGTTTCAGACTTCCCGGAGTTCGAGTTGAATATGTGCCCCCACCTTCACAGCTGGATGTCGCTTTTTGTTAAGCTTCTGCATGCGATGTTGCATGCTGTTGCGTTGTTCTATGAGGCAGACACTGGTTTTTAATTAGGTGCTCGTTTTAACGAGCGATCTTGGTTATAAATCCTGTGGCTTGGACTCCGCCTCTCATGAGATACTTCCTTTGATGGATAATGCAATGGATGACGTCTGAGTTGTCATGGTTTGAATGCATGGCAGGAGTCGCATGATTTTACTAATTCATGGTGGGGTAAGGTTCATTTGAGTAATCTGCAACATTTATTCGATCATTAGCGATTCTTTTTCAATTTGTTCTAATGAAAACTTCACAATTGGTCAATAGGCCAGACTTATGGAATCTGAATTCCATTAACAGTCATTAAATTGTAATTCTCATTTGATAATACTTGGCTAATTTTGAAGGGATCATGCTAGTTAGGTTCAGACACACCTGTCCCAGCCACTTCCAATTTCAAGATGAGATCTCCGACTCTGAAAGTCCCTGGTTGGATTTTCGTGTGGAAATGTATGGCTATCATTGGATGAATGGATGCCTCTATGTCTGTAACGTCCCGGAAAAAGTCGATCTTGGTTATCCGATATACAACACATATCGAACATCCAAGGATCGAAAATATCGGTAGTTAATGAAAGAAATTAGAGGGTGAGAATAGATAAGATAGATACTTAGAATAGAAGAAGAAGAAGAAGAACATAAAACATCAGAGTAAACACGAATCTCACAACGGAACGAATAAATATATTTCATAACATAACTTTGAAATAAAACAGTATCTATATACAATACCATTATTAAAGTATAACACTTACAATACAGCGGAAATAATAATAGCTATATAATTCTGAAGCCTCCTACTCCGGCTCTTCAAGTATCTTTAAATCCCGACTACTTGACTGCCCGTACAAAATCGGGCACCCAAGAGTTTAGGGAAACAAAACAAAATAAACTCTGGGTCAGTCATATGACTGGTGTGAGTAAATTCAAATCGTTTGTTCAACTTTAAAAATCCTTTCAAAAGAAAGAATAATTGTAAGACCGATCCACACATAAACACAGATGGTTTTTACCTTACGATAACCAAAATCATTTGTAAAACAATATTATTCTGATATTATAATAATGTCTAACACAAGTAATATCAATCTAGTAGAAACACTTGCACCTAACTTTCTACATAAATAATATACAATCAAAACCGCGGGCTCTTATTTGGGGAATGGATTCCAACTATGACAAGGTATGGATCCACCTTCCGCTCAGTGTACTATAGAAGCGATACACTGGAGTTCAACAAGAACATCTTGTAACTCGGCCACACATGACCGACCACTCATTTCGCTTGAGTGTATCGAATGTATTGTCACCTTACAGTTGGTAAACCAACATAACCATTCCCGGGAGATACAGAATTGAAAGAAGTAATAAATATGAATATTCTCTAGATGGTGACAATATACCCTACTTGGTTGCGAACCACTTAGCCATGCTGCCTGCCCGATTTCTATCATTTCCCAGTTGATGAGGCTGGAGGTCATAACGTATCTTTCAATAGAGTACTCATTCATTTACTTTGAATGTCACATCGTCATACCCATCAAATCACAAATTGATTTCCCTAAAAATACCATGGGTATAAGCTAAGAGAAATGAATTCCTCCGCCACCAATCCATTTTGTTATGTACTAATCCATTTTACAGAAATGCCACCGATCCATTTTGTTATATACTAATCGGATGTAAATTATTTACAGAAATGCCACCGATCCATTTTATTTTGTACTAATCCATTTTACACACCGATTAAACTTCCTATGATATGACCGATTCGGATTTTGCCTGGAGCTTCCTCTTTTTGTATACACCGATCCAATTCTTGCCACCTACACCAACCCAAATTTACGTTACAGATCTGCATGTTTTCTCCCCCGGTCCATGTGTCCATGCTTATATACCGATTCACGTAATGGCTTTCATGGTCCGATCCATTTGTAAATAACAGGAACGCCACATGCCGTGCAATCTTTACTCTTTTCCACGTGTGCTTTAACATTCATAGCCTTTAATTCATGAAGGAGCCAATCCATTTGCATCCAGAGGCATCCCGATTCACTTTGGTTCAAATGCACTGATCCATTTCTACTTTCTACCGGACCGATTCAAACCATAATGCCACCGATCCATCTTATGTGAATGCGTGTATCCTTTTGCCAATTCATATGAACTCACGTATCCTTGCAAATTCATGTGTGGGAATAACGTTTACAAAGAGTGCCACCATGCTAACTTAACTAATTTTCTTGGAATTGCTCTTGTCACATTAAATGCAAAACTGGTATGTTTCCCATAATGGTGATCCATACTTACGTTTTGCATTGTACACCATTTGTCACGTGCATTGTACACCATTTGTCACGTGTCCTTCTTCTAGTACATTCATCCAAGTGATATTCCCTTAAACTTGGTCCATGCACATGTACTTCTGGAATGAACTGATCCATGCAAGTTGAGTAAGTGGTCTTCGTAGTGACTGATCCAATTCTTGGAATTTACCGATCCATTGGTACTGACCGACCCGTTCCGATGTTTTGCAATTGGCCGACCAAACTCTTTGATACTGACTGACCCGGTCCGTTGGTACTGATCGACCCAATCGATATTGTTAAGGTCGATCTTGTGTTTTCAACAGGGTTAACAGAGAGAGTGGGAAGAGGGAGAGATTAAGAGGACCAGCGTAAGAGTTTTGGGAATTTGGGAATCATGGTTTAAGAGGAGGACTTATGTAGGGGCTTAGGGAATTCGGCTTTGGTTCTATTTTACGTTAGGAAAAATGGTTATTTACTTTAATGCGGGCTCTGAAATATTTTAGCGGTGAACGAGGAAAAAAACGAAAGCGAGAAAGAAGATTCGATAGAAGATGTAGTAAATTTGGAAACGAAACATTATCAGTGGAAAATTATTTATGGTAGAGTTACAAAAAGATTTTTTTTGAATAAAAACAAACATAATATTTTAAAACTTGATGTTTTACTTTACAAATCCAGATTTCTTTTTAGCATTTTCAAAATATAATTTTTGTATATTATCTAATGTTAAAACATTGTTAAATTCTTCACTTTTAGAGTTTGAATTATTTTTGTCGTTCGAAAACGATTTAAACATAAGCAGATAGTCTAAATTGTTTTGTCTGTATGTAGTTTGAACTCAAATTCAAACAATAAATGAGATATACCATTTATAAAGTGAATAAGTCTGTTGGTTAAAGTTTGTTTTTAGAAATATATCATTTGACATACCGTTATATCCATTTATTCATATAGTTTAATTTTTTTATTGCTTGTCGTTTGATATTTGAATTTATTTGAAATGAATTTTATAAATATTTTAAAATTATTGTTAAACAATTTAAGATTGTTAAACTTTGTTGATAATTAAATGTAGTTATCAATTATAATTATTAATTATTAAGTAGTAAATAGTAAATTATCAAATGTTAATCAGTCAAAATGTGAATTAATTAAATATAAATATTAATTATTAATATAATAATTAATTATTACAAGTTATAAATAATCATTAATTATTACAAGTTATAAATGATTAATATAATATTATTAATGATTAATTAATAAATTTTAATAAATAATATAGTATTATAAATGATTAGTAATTATTAATGTAATATTATAGTTAAAGGCAATAATCTAAGTTATATAACATCATTGAGTGAAATCTAATATGTATACAATAATATAAATAAAACAACATTATTTAAAACTTTTTTTTACAACTACTTGGGTAGACAATTTAGATATTAATACTTTTACAATGATGTTATAAATAATATAATATTATTATTAATAATTTTTATTAATGATTAATTATTAAAAAATAATATAATATTATTAATGATTAGTAATTATTAATATAATATCATAGTTAATAATTAGTAATATATGATAAATAATTAATTATGAAATAATAAAACATAATCAGTAGTAATTTTATGGAAGTATTATAATTATTAATTATATTGACTATCGAAAATTGGCACCTACTACAGCGGCATTTTGTGACCGTTGTAAAATAGACATCTATTACAATAGGCCAGAAATGACCATTGTAATTGCACCTTATTACAACATGCAGTTTTTACCCTCTGTAAAAAGAGCGCTGTAAAGGATATCTATTACAACTATCCAGAGACGACCGTTGTAATAACACTCTATTACAACGAGCAGTCTATGCCTGGTGTAAATGGGTGTTGTATAGGCATCTATTACAATGGTTCATAAAGAGACCGTTGTAATAACATTCTGTTACAACAGCCAGCCTTGCCCGTTGTAAAATGGACGTTGTAATAGGGTATTTTGGTTGTAGTGTATGTCTAAGACAGTAGGGTAGGGTAAAAAGGCATGCAGAAAAATAAGAACCATGTGCATAGGTGGTTTTGTGCAGAAGACAGGTCCCTGAGGTCTGCGAAGAGATTGATTTGCATGTGCAAAAATATTTAGGTAGATATGGGTCTATGTATGGGAGCCTAGGCATGCAGCGTAAAATAAGGTAGGAAAAATAAAGGTTTTAAACATGTGCGTGAGAAAAGAGTTATTAAGTTCCACCAATATTTACCATTATTTACGTTGGACGTTAATTATTTGCAACAACATACACGAACTCCAAATATAATGAAAATGGACATACCGTTACGTCTTGACGTTCTTGTCCTAATGAAATTAATTTCATTGAATTGCGACTCCGTTTGCATAACGTCGTTATTTTAGTTACAATATATACGTCAGTTCACGCTTAAATATCGCATACCCACAAAACAACTCTGATTGGCTCCAAACTGGAAATCTGGTAATAACCAGTTATACGTATTCGAATAAAATTTGTTTTGTCAAAAACAGAGGTTGTCTGAAAAACAACTATTTCTAATGCTTATATAATTTCGATAAAATATAATTCAATTCCAAAACAATTAAATAAAAATAATTTATTATTGTCATATATATCCAAATAAAATAATATATCATTCAAATTGAACCAATATGGATTTATACTCAATGTTAACATTTTTAAGTTAAACGATATCCAAATTATATATATAAATTCTTTTATAATTTATTAAATAAACCTTATCATTTATAACGACTCCATAGCAACTATTTGAAAATTTGATTCGGATTTAACTTACAATGTATAAGGTGAATTCTCTGTTTTTCTCTTTCATCAAAAAATTATTTTCTAATAGATCCTAACATTTCTTGTTTCACAGAATTCCGGCTTATAACAGATTATATATATTCAATTGAATTTCAAAACTCAATATTACGAACTACCGCGATGTTACGAGTTCGTTTTAAATTAAGTATAAATATAAACGTTCAATCGTCGTTTAATTAACGAATTCTATATTAAAATGATTAATAGTTCAAATATAATATTTAAAACAATTTTAAATATTTGAATTCAAATAGCTAAAAAATCCGGGTTGTTACATTCTTCCTCCCTTAATAGAACTTCGTCCCCGATATTACTAAGTAATAAGAATACTCCAAATCCAATTAATTTCAAAATAATTTATTAAAATATTATCAAAAATATGTAACTCTTAAAATTTTTATGAAAAAATCGCCAACACCTCCATCGCACGGTTCGATAGGAACAACTACAACTCGCCTTTCCGAGCCTTATATCAATCAAAGGAAAACAAAGCCAAGTGGCTATCCAACACAGGCGTATAAAATCAATTACCAATCGATATAATTAAGGGTTACCTATTTGTAGGGCAATCAAACTCTAATCACGAAGGAAAGCAACTAACATTTTTCCTCTTTCAACCTGCACTAACTCAATATATAATGCAAGTAATGGATACAAGGTTAAATTAATTGGTTTTATTGCATTATTCTATTTAATTTATTATATTAAAAATATATTATGTTAGTTTCCAATATATTTCTATTGATGAATTTCATTATTCAACCAATCAATCGTCCAGTAAACAAAAAACTAGTAATTAACATAACCAAACCATTCATTATTCAACTTAACCTTAAATTAATTCTGATTTCATATCAAAATCTTATTCACAAATTCAATAATTTAAATTTTCTTTTGGTTTTATTAAACCATTCAAATTCACTATTCCATTTGAATTCTCATTCCAATCAATCAACAAACTAATATAAAAATTTCTTTTATATACGAAAATATATTTTGGGCAAATTTATTTCATCTACCCCTTTACAAAACAATGTTGTATCAATTGCCAGTTCAACTTGAACTGATCAACCAACACAATACAAAACATTTGTATATAAAATCTACAAATACGCTCTCTCATATATATACACTTAAACTCAATCTTGGGTATTACTAACTCAATCTCTATCGAGTTACGCCATGGAGCCAAGGTTATCGTTAAACCATTACTTTGGTACCAATTGTAGCATTCCAGAAATTTTTGACTCTCGAATTTTGACACTAATGCATCCCGTGTCCAGATTCAAGTATCGAAAACCTAGAAAGCTAATAGAAAGAAATAAGAGGGTGAGATAAGAAAGAAAGTTAGAATAGAAGAATAAGAAGAAGAACCAACACAGAATCAGAGTCTCACATCGCAGCAGAACAAAATATAATATAGAAATAATTCTTTATAGAGAGCTTGAAATAAACATCAAAGTACAACAACACATCTGGATAGTTATAACAACCTGTCCTCATATACAACACACAATGGAGTAAATACTAGATATCATACGTTTATACTTCTCCAGCTCATTTCTAGACTCCACAGCATCCGATAACCTGAACCTGTAAAACTCGGTCTGACTGAAGCATTGGAAACTCTAGGATCAGCCTGGTGAACCAGTGTGAGAAAACTCACTAAGTTTAAGGGATCATCCAACTTGATTTTAAAGTCAAAATTCTTTTCGAAAGAAAAGGATAATCGTAAAACCAATCCACACATAAACACGGATGGTTTTTACCTTATGATAACCCAAAATATTTTGAAATCATATCTTTTCTAATATTATAATAATGTATAATGGAAATAAATAACAATCTAGCAGAATGCTTGCATCTCACGCATTACATGCATAGTATACAATCAAAACCGCAGCGTAACGACCCGTTTACCGTACTCTTTGAGTCGACGAATAACACCACATGTCCAACCCAAATTGCACAGAAATACGAATCATTATTAGAAAGAAGTTAGAGGATGAGAAATAGAAAGAAAGAAATATTAGAACAGAAGAAAACGAAGATCACAAACTCACAGCGGAACGAATAAAATATATTAGATAACATAAACTTTGAAATATAATTCAGTAACTTTATATACATACCATCATCAGAGCACAACAACTATTTCTGGAATAGTTATAAACACCTGTTTCCAGATACAACATAGTACACAGCGGAAAATTTGATAGTCTATAGCTAACCGATGAAGCCTCCTGCTTCGAGCTCCTCCAAGTGAATCTGTAAAATCCCGACTACTTGACTGCCCGTACGAATTTGGGCACCCAAGAGTTTATGGGAAACAAAACAAAATAAACTCTGGGTCAGTCACGGGACTGTTGTGAGTAAACTCCAACCATTTGTTTAACTTTTGAAATCCTTTCGAAAGAAATTATAATCGTAAGACCGATCCACACATAAACACAGATGGTTTTTACCTTACGATAACCAAAAATATTTTTGATATCAAAACCAGTGATATTATAATAGTGTCTACATCAAATAAATAGAATCTAGCGGAACGTTTGCATCTCACGCTCCATATGTAATATTAAATCAAAATCCGCAGGGCACTTATTGGAGATTGGATTTCCAACATGACAAGGTATGGAACCACCTTCCGATAGTGTATCTCTAGAGGCGAATACACTGGGTTGAACAAGAACGTCTTGCAACTCGGCCCACACATGACCGACCACTCATTTCGCTTGAGTGTATCGAATGTATATCACCAACGGTTGGGATCAGCAATCGTTTCCCGAAAGGGATAGCATCGATAGATTAAAGAAGCAATTGGAATTTCTCTAGATAGGTGATTATACATCCTAATGGGAGCGACCCACATAGCCATGTTGCCTGCCCGACTTTTGTCAATTCCCGGTTGTGAGGCTTGAGGTTTGAATTATCTTCCAGAACATTTGGCCACCATTCACGTTGAATGTCACATTGTCAGATCCATCAAAAATCACTAATTGATTCCCACAAAAATACTCAGATTGTTAGGCTAAAGAAGTTTCCCTTCTTTGCCACCAACTTAGTACGTTTGAAGGAATCAACGTACGTAATCCCTTTGGAAATACTCTATCAGCCACTCGTCATTACATGT
Organism: Allium sativum; assembly: GCA_030737875.1. Lineage (NCBI taxonomy): Eukaryota > Viridiplantae > Streptophyta > Magnoliopsida > Asparagales > Amaryllidaceae > Allium > Allium sativum. The sequence continues at coordinate 171,453,192 of CM060923.1, forward strand.
TGTCCTGGGTCTGGACAAACCGAAGGCACTATTCCTTAATCCATCTTAGGCAATTTCTACCTAGGATTAACAGAACAGCCCTTGCACTTTACTCCGTCTTCATAATCTCTTCAACATAAGTTGATTCGTAATGCTTATGCCAATACGGAGTGGTTTTCAGATATTAAGTCTGATACCGGTCTCTCCGTATTGACAACGGAGGTATAAAATAAATCAAAACTTTGATAGTCGGTGATTTAACTATCAGACAAAACATCCATACAATCAACGGTCCAATTTCCAATTGGAAATTTTGCCGATCAACCATCGAACAACACTGGCCCCTTTTAATTTAATTTCTTATTAAATTATTATTTCCAATTCCTGTTATCTCATCTTTCGTATCCTTTCAAAGCTCTATTTTTCTCTCTTGATTACACTTCTTTTACGGAAAAACACTGATTATAACGGTAGCGTTATAATTGCTGTCCCCAAATATTTGATTTATAAAACATTATTTTTAACAACAGCGTTACAATCGTTTTCTAGAATTTTAAACATTTATTATAACAGTAGCGTTAAAATCGCTATTTAGAATTTACAAAACATTTATTATAACGGTAGCGTTAAAATCGCTGTTTGGATATATAAAACATTTATTATAATAGTAGCATTACAATCGCTGTTTAGATTTACAAACAATTTAATAAAGTTCGACATTTTCGAATTCTAAGTATAAACCCTTGGATTTAGCTTAATTTATTTATATTCCAATCTTTGAAATAAAACCCATCGTTTCCCTTTGGAAACAATCTCCCACTTCCTTTCTCATTCAAATTTCCCTTTTGAATTTATATTTCAAATTCTCCAATTTTTCCATATAAATATACTTATTTACGAAATACTTGCTTTATGAAGCGACCCGAACTTCCCCAGTCTCCGACGAGGAGAGAAAGAACGAATTACTATGAGGACAAGACGAATCAGGACGCAAACAGAAGAACATTTCATTGCTTATTACAACATTTTCATCAGAATACAAGAATATACAGAGTATGAATCAATATTACACATCATAAAATACTAGAGATTACAATACATTACATAGAAGAGGAAACTAATACAAAACACAACCGAAGGAGATATACGGATACAAAACTTTCCGGATATCGTTTCAGCTGTGAACCAGGTCCTGTGAATATAAATCTGCAAAACCAAAACTACTAGCTGCCCACGGAAAATAGGGGCATCCAGAGTTTAGGTTAAAAAAATAAACTCCAGGTCAGTCATGTGACTGGTGTGAGAACAAAAACAGTTATTAATCTTTATTTTTAAAGTTAGGTAAATCAAGGGACCACGCCGTATAACACGGAACGGGTTTCCTCCCAAGAATACCAGTGCATAAAACAACAGCGCAATGCTAAATAAAGAACAATGAAGCTATTATAAGACCCAGGTCCCATCACACAATGCAATGCAAGCCGGAGGATAGGGTTTTTACCTTATAATAGCCAAAGCATGCTTGATACGCTAAATTTCATGTTTTATTATTACTATAAGTGTATAGTGTCAAAACAATTTCAATCATAAGTATCAATCATAGACGGCATAAGTGCCCCATACCACTATGTCGCCATGTATAGGTTATACAATCAAAACTGCAAAGTCACGTATTGGAAGTTGGATTTCCATCTGCGAACAGAGGCCAGGGATCGTCCTCTACCGATTCGAGACAATCTAGCCCATGTCTCAGGCAAGTACTCAGTCAAGCCTTTGGATCGTCAGGGTCGGTCCACCGATGTGGATTAAAATGCCTGAACACTGCGTTTCCCCGCCCTTTGGGGGCGTAAATGAGCCCAATGGCTCCATCGGCTCCACATAGTCACCGATATATCCGAGGCGCCTCGCAATAGCAACAACCACACAGGTGAAAGTAAAATAAATGTCAGGGCTGGTAGGTCACTGACACCACCCTAGCTAGAAGGAAACGCATGCCCTCCTTGAGGTCCTCTCCCGCTTTTGGTTCACAACTGGGGTGTGAGGCTCGCGAATCAACGCTACACAAAGCTATGCCACACAGGCCGTGCTTTGATCATCAACCACAAGACTTTGCTTTTCAACAGAAGCCTTGATCAATTGCCACTTAGGCATGCCACATAGGCAATTCACACCATGCAACTGATGTCTATCGATATACAACCTCTGATCCCGTACGTCTCAGAGTAGGGTGAAGTAAGCGAATGAATTCCCCTTCACCAGGCAGATGTATATTTAATAGAGATCAATCAACACAGAGCAAAATCCAATGTCAGACACACAGTCCATACAAGTCCGTTCTGGGTCTGAACGAAACCGGAGGCACCTTGTACCTCGCACATCCATCTATCTCCAAGTACGTCTAGACGATCACCAACTGATTCCCTCCTCTTGGGTGTACAAACCAATCAAGATCATCAGTAATCACCCAAACGATGTGAACACCTCCGGTCTTCGACCACCGTCTTCATCCTCGACACCACGTCGAATCAGTTATTCAGAATGGGATAAACCCGGTCTTCCTGAATAACTCGCGTATATAATAAACAAGGGTTCCACAAACACAACAGACGCCTCATTCCAATTCATAATATTCTTTTATTCAAATATTCTTATACTTTGGGAAAGGTTCCCATTAATTTTATCAAAGATAAATTCTTTAAATGTATTCTTTAATCTTCCTTTAAATATCAATTCAAATTAGTCGGGATTAGCGAACCACACCGAAGTAATCATTTATTTTATTTCCCAATCCCAACCTATTCATCCCATGAAGTAAAACTGGTCATACTTCATATCTAACACCACGGTGTTATCGGTAAATTCAATTAACATTTCACATTCAAATCTAATTAAAGATTTAACTATCGCCTGGAGCAAAACTGTTGATACTCCATTCTCGATCATTTCAATATAATTAAAGATTCATTTAAACTCCACTTGGTTTTAATCTTCCCAAGAATCAATATTAATGATTGTTTAACTTGGGAACTCATATCCCGTCTTTAACTGGGTTAAAGAACCAATGTCATTTAAAACACGGTTCACTATAAACCCAAAATCACATTCCATTAATTATCGGGTTAAAGAACAAGTGTTATTTAAAACGCCGTTCACGATAAACCCAAATCCCATTTGATATTAAATACAAGGCTCTGAATAGAAAATATGTCGGCTTATATTCAATATCAAATTCTACGACCCACAAATATCGTATTGGAAGTAATGATATAAATATATCTTTCAAATTTCCATAACGATATCTGTATAATCACGAAATCCAACATCGAAATATTCCACAGACAATTTCGATTCAAATCCATTTCCACTTTATATATTGGAAATTCTGGTTATTTTCAAAACCATTTCAAATCCACTTTATTTATTTTAAAAATAAATGGGATTATAATTCTAGTTCAAAACTAGTTCATTTCGATAAAAATCTATTTTTATCTTTTCAAATTTGGAATTTTTCATCTCAATTCTTCACAAATCATTTCTTATGATTTTTCACAAATTATTGATATTTTTAATAATTTTATCAAGGCTCGTACATTCGATTTCCATCAACGGCCATCGAACTGCACGTACAACGACCTTTTCCAAATTTGATTTGGACATAATTCCAAATCCAACTGTTAGATTTCTAATTTCTAATATTCGTTAGAAAGCACTTTTCGATACGAACCCAACGGTTCCGTGTTTAGGAGAATCTGACGGTCGGATCTCCCGTAACGTCCATTCGAAGTCAATAATCGAAATTCGCGAACTGCCGCGGCGCGGCGCGTTCTATTCAGGCCATTATATTATATATATAATATATATAATATATACTTCATCGATTTCCTTTTAAAATGTATTTTATAAATCTTTTTAAATTCTTTTTCAAAACGATTTCAACTTCCTATTCAATTTCTAATCAAAATTGAATATTCCATATCATCGATATATATATATATATATATATATATATATATATATAAATGATAATATTTTCAAAACGTTATATTTTGAAATCACTTCGTTTTCTATAATCATTATAAAAATGAATATAATCGATATAAATATCGTTCACGTCAAAATGACGCATATCTACTCAACACGGCTTTATATATTTCAATAACTTCGTTATTCTATTCAACAAATGAATATTTCTTCAACACATGAATATATATTTTTATTCAACACATGAATATATATTTTATTCAATACCTGAATTTTCTTTCTATTCAACACATGAATTTTCTTTCTATTCAACACATGAATTTTCTTTCTATTCAACACATGAATTTCCTTTTATAATATTCCTTATTTTCCAAATTGGAATGAGGCCCAATCAATTACCATATAATGTTAATTATATGGATTCCATACAATACATGTATATAATAGCAACGATAAATAATCAACCATCATCCAGAGTGCATTCTACACTGTATAAGCATCAAATATAAATATTCAACGCTTATAACAGCCTGTCAATCAATCGATCGACATACAACTAATTATTGGGATTAGTGTATGCCCAATTTCATCCCAACACCCGTGTGGGGTTTCAAACAATCAAACACGGATTTTATTTGCGCAGTTGGGCGATTTGTACAATTTATCGTCCCAATCAATATCTGTCAAATCAGTGTATATAAACAAAGCGTTCGATTTGTTTATAAATATTTATTTATTCACATACCCGTTAAAAATTATATTTTTAACGATAAAATATTTTTAACTATATAAATATTTTATTTCCTTTCACATCACATAATCAATTTTCACCACAACAAACAATCAAACATACAAGTCATCCATGGTCTGTGGACGACGGGTGTCGGGTGCTGCTAAGCACCGTCTGCATCCTAGTATATATTTTAACTAGAAAAGAAAATTTAAAGTGAGAAGTTCTCACCGAGGGTTCCACTCCGTCGTGCTTTCCTTTTGAACTACTGAACCGTTTGGATCTGTTTGAAATTCCAATGCAGTCCTTTTCACGCTGTTTAAATAAAAATTATATTTTTATTGCTTCATTTAATAAATAAAAATCATATTTTTATTTATTCCTCATATATTTTTACAACGCTTCTTTCTATATAAAAATTATTTTTTTTATATTTCTACCTCTTATATAAAGATCGACTTTTTATATCATCGCTATAAAAATCCCATTTTAATTTCAACATATATATAATAAAAATCAAAATTTTATTTCGCTACATATATAAAGATCAAATTTTTACTATCTAAATAATATAAAATTCGTATTTTTATTCTTTCTATAATATAAAATTTTTATTTTTATTCTTTACATCATATAAAATCACATCTTTATTATTTCTACTATATAAAAATTTTATTTTTATATTTCACATATGATAAAAATCATATTTTTATACTTTTTATAATACAAAAATCATATCTTTAATCTTATACCAATATAAAAATTATATTTTTAATCTAAGGATTTTCATATTAAAAGAAAAACCAGTTTTTGAATATTAACCTAAATTAAATGTTTAAAATAAACTAAAACAAAACAAAAGAAAAAAATGAAAACAAAAAAAAACTTACAGCTGGGTGGGGGTGAGAAACAGCGGATGGAGGAGGAACTGGGGGAGTCGGCGTTGGTGGAGGGTCAAAGGGGGGCCAGGCACGGGCGGAGGTAGGTGGAAGGGGATGGGCGGCGCGGCTAGGGCAAGGGGGGGTGATCGATTGGAGAGGGAGGAAGGGGATCGGGGAAAGGGAGGGGGTGTGCGAGAGGAGGAGGGAGGAAATAGGAAGAGGAGGAGACGAGAGGGGGGTGACCTCGGCAGTCGGCGCGCCACCTGGGGGGCCGCGATGGGGCGGCGGCGGTCCCCCCCGCCGTCGATCCTTTTTTTCTTTTGAACCGTGGAATGATTTTAACGAGGGAGGGGGCCTGAGCGATAATAGGGTGAGGTGTTTTTTTTATATATTATTTATTTATTTATTTATTTCAAAAAGTAACTTTTATTTTCGAACTCGAAATCGAACCCATCGCCTGTCATCCATTGCTAATTACCCCCATTTCGAACACAATGGGATATGTATCGCAGGCTGATTCGACTGTTTCGATCAGTTTCCGTCAAAATCAAAATATAAATCCATATATTGAATTTGAACGCGCATTTCAATTTACCGGGGCCACATACGAACTCTAAAAATTTCCGAAAAATATTTTCTAGCTTCGTATTGACGATATGGTCCTAATAAAACTAATTTCGTCCAATTCTGAGACCGTTTGAAAAATGGTCATTTTCCAGTCGATTAAAATCAACCGAAACTGGTCAAACGCGTTTTCCTCTGCCACGCTCACATATTGATTCGAAAAATTACGAATTTTGAAACGTAGCAATAACTTGACATCGCGGATCCAACAAAAGTGGTTTCGTCAAAAACCGAGGTCATTTGCAAAATTTCAATTTTTAAGGGCCAGAATTCCATAGCGACTATTCTGAATTTTCAACTGGGCATATCTTTTGATTCCTGCTATGAAATTTTGATTTTTCGGATTCGTTCGAAAGATATTCTCAAATAGATTCTGATATTTTTGGTTTCACTAAAATCCAGTTTATTTTGAATCTTGTACATTCATTTGAACTTTGAAATCGAATTATCGAACTACTGCGCCATTTTCAATTCCTTTTATAATTATAAATAATTGTTTATATTCTAACGACGATTCAAATAAATATGTACGTTCTAATTCTATTCAAAATAAATTTCTCATCATTATTATTTAAAATAATTCATTTTAAATATTCAAAATTCATTGAAATTGCCAAAATAAAATTTTTAAAGTGGCTCGGATTTTCGGGTTGTTAAAATCTCCCCCACTTAAAACTTTTCGTCCCCGAAAAGGAAAGAAGTCAAAAGTTTTTTTACAAACCAACTCAACTTCCATAATTTTCATTACGGCTTAAGTTCTTCAACTTTTTAGTTTCTAAGAACTTTTCAAATTTTTCAAAAATTTGGCTAACACCCTAAATTTTCGAAAATTTTCGCCATAACCTCCCCTGCACCGGGGACTTCGGAATATTTCATATAGCCTCCCATGGCCTTCTTCAATCCAAAAGAAAAAGAAAAAGCCAAGCGGCTAGCCAATCGGCTCATAAAATCATCCAAAAACCCAAGAAATACAATAAACATGTACCTATTTGTCGGGCAAACAATTTTATTCCTCTTCTTTAGCCTCCTTACTATGACCTGTTCAATGGATATACATGTATATGCATGCAATTGTAATCATTTTCAATACAGTTCAATATTCGGTTCCATTAGGCTAAATGGTTCACAATTTTAAACCAATAATCAAACAACACAACCATCAATCAATTAGTGGATTATCGTTTCAAATTCATAACTTTGATACATATACAGAAAATCATGTTTTTGATGCCAAATCACAACAATAAACCTATCTAGTTTTGGTTCTCACACCAGTCTGATGGAAATATATAGAAATCCCACTTTCGAAACTCGAACACAAACTACTGATGCTATATAGTCATCAGTAGAATCATCCTCGGGCGACTAGAGCGTGATTCTATATTTATCTAGTATATTAAAACTTCGAATATACGTTCATGACGCGTACATGTAAAATCTTTATATACTCTATTGTCCAAATTCAAAATAAATAAATATTCAAATACGTATAAAACGATTTACATTTCAAAACAAAATTTGTTTCATTTTAAAAATATACTCTTCACACTCGTTCTAGGATACTACTGATCCTATCTCTAACGAGTCATTCCTTATTGGATATTACTAATCCAATTTCTGATGAATTCTTTCGTATGATTCTAATGTGTCTTGTTCTCGAGCTCTGTAAACCAGAGCTCTGATACCATATGAAGTGACCCAAACTTCCCCAGTCTCCGAAGAGGAGAGGAAGAACGAATTACTATGAGGACAAGACGAATCAGGACGCAAACAGAAGAACATTTCATTGCTTATTACAACGTTTTCATCAGAATACAAGAATATACAGAGTATGAATCAATATTACACATCATAAAATACCAGAGATTACAATACATTACATAGCAGCGGAAAATAATACAAAACACAACTGAAGGAGATATACGGATACAAAGCTTTCCGGATATCGTTCCAGCTGTGAACCAGGTTGCTGTGAATATAAATCTGCAAAACCAAAACTACTAGCTGCCTTCGGAAAATAGGGGCACCCAAAGTTTAGGTTAAAATAATAAACTCCAGGTCAGTCATGTGACTGGTGTGAGAACTAAAATAGTTATAAATCTTTATTTTTAAAGTTAGGTAAATCAAGGGACCACGCCATATAAAACGGAACGGGTTTCCTCCCAAGAATACCAGTGCATAAAACAACAGTGCAATGCTAAATAAAGAACAATGAAGCTATTATAAGACCCAGGTCCCATCACACAATGCAACGCAAGCCAGAGGATAGGGTTTTTACCTTATAATAGTCAAAGCATGCTTGATACGCTAAATTTCATGTTTTATTATTACTATAAGAGTATAGTGTCAAAACAATTTCAATCATAAGTATCAATCATAGACGACATAAGTGCCCCATACCACTATGTCGCCATATATAGGTTATACAATCAAAACCGCAAGGTCACGTATTGGAAGTAGGATTTCCATCTGTGAACCAAGGCCAGGGATCGTCCTCTACCGATTCGAGATAATCTAGCCCATGTCTCAAGCAAGTACTCAGTCAAGCTTTTGGATCGCCAGGGCCGGTCCACTAATGTGGATTAAAAAGCCTGAACACTGCGTTTCCCCGCCCTTTGGGGCGTAAATGAGCCCAATGGCTCCATCGGCTCCACATAGTCACCGATATATCCGAGGAGCCTCGCAATAGCAACAACCACACAGGTGAAAGTAATATAAATGTCAGGGCTGGTAGGTCACTGACACCACCCTAGCTAGAAGGAAACGCATGCCCTCCCTGAGGTCCTCTCCCGCTTTTGGTTCACAACCGGGGTGTGAGGCTCGCGAATCAACGCTACACAAAGCTATGCCACACAGGCCGTGCTTTGATCATCAACCACAAGACTTTGCTTTTCAACAGAAGCCTTGATCAATTGCCACTTAGGCATGCCACACAGGCAATTCACACCATGCAACTGATGTCCATCGATATACAACCTCTGATCCCGTACGTGTCAGAGAAGGGTGAAGTAAGGGAATGAATTCCCCTTCACCAGGCAGATGTATATTTAATAGAGATCAATCAACACAGAGCAAAATCCAATGTCAGATACACAGTCCATACAAGTCTGTTCTGGGTCTGAACGAAACCGGAGGCACCTTGTACCTCGCACATCCATCGATCTCCAAGTATGTCTGGACGATCACCAACTAATTCCCTCCTGTTGGGTGTACAGCCCAATCAAGATCATCAGTAATCACCCAAACGATGTGAACACCTCCGGTCTTCGACCACCGTCTTCATCCTCGACACCACGTCGAATCAGTTATTCAGAATGGGATAAACCCGGTCTTCCTGAATAACTCGCGTATATAATAAACAAGGGTCACACAAACACAACATTCGCCTCATTCCAATTCATAATATTCTTTTATTCAAATATTCTTATACTTTGGGAAAGGTTCCCATTAATTTTATCAAAGATAAATTCTTTAAATTTATTCTTTAATCTTCCTTTGAATATCAATTCAAATTAGTCGGGATTTGAGAACCACACCGAAGTAATCATTTATTTTATTTCCCAATCCCACCCTATTCATCCCATGAAGTAAAACTGGTTATACTTCATATCTAACACCACGTTGTTATCGGTAAATTCAATTACCATTTCACGTTCAAATCTAATTAAAGATTTAACTATCACCTGGAGCAAAACTGGTAGTATTCCATTCTCGATCATTTCAATCTAATTAAAGATTCATTAAAACTCCACTTGGTTTTAATCTTCCCAAGAATCAATATTAATAATTGTTTAACTTGGGAACTCATATCCCGTCTTTAACTGGGTTAAAGAACCAATGTCATTTAAAACACGGTTCACTATAAACCCAAAATCACATTCCATTAATTATCGGGTTAAAGAACAAGTGTTATTTAAAACATCGTTCACGATAAACCCAAATCCCATTTGATATTAAATACAAGGCTTTGAATAGAAAATATGTCGGCTTATATTCAATATCAAATTCTACGACCCACAAATATCGTATTGGAAATAACGATATAAATATATCTTTCAAATTTCCATAACGATATCTGTATAATCACGAAATCCAACATCGAAATATTCCACAGACAATTTCAATTCAAATCCTTTCCACTTTATATATTGGAAATTCTGGTTATTTTCAAAACCATTTCAAATCCACTTTATTTATTTTAAAAATAAATGGGATTATAATTCTAGTTCAAAACTAGTTCATTTCGATAAAAATCTATTTTTATCTTTTCAAATTTGGAATTTTTCATCTCAATTCTACACAAATCATTTCTTATGATTTTTCACAAATTATTGATAATTTTAATAATTTTATCAAGCCTCGTACAGTCGATTTCCATCAACGGCCATCGAACTGCACATACACCGACCTTTTCCAAATTTGATTTGGACATAATTCCAAATCCAACCATTAGATTTCTAATTTCTAATATTCGTTAGAAAGCTCTTTTCGATACGAACCCAACGGTTCTGGGTTTAGGAGAATCTGACGGTCGGATCTCCCGTAATGTCCATTCGAAGTCAATAGTCGAAATTCGCGAACTACCGCGGCGCGGCGCGTTCTATTCAGGCCATTATATTGTATATATAATATATATAATATATACTTCGTCGATTTCCTTTTAAAACGTATTTTATAAATCGTTTTAAATTCTTTTTCAAAACGATATTAACTTCCTATTCAATTTCTAATCAAAATTGAATATTCCATGTGACGGTCCGCCCCGCACCAGCCTGCATTTCCTCCGAAAGTGCGCTGTACACATGCCCAACTAGCACGGGACGGTCGTCAGGAGAAAGGAAAGAAGAGAATGAACTAATCAAGGAACCTGTAGAATGTCTCACAGCGCATGGGATAAAATATAATAATAACATACTTGACATAAAACAGGCGAGACAGTGCATAAGTTGATAACTAATAATCAATGTCAACATCAGAGCAGCGGAAATCCAAATACAGCTTATTACAACTTTCCAAATTTACTGTCTCTAAACAAAAGAAAGCTAAAGTAGAAGATGCACCACCAATGCCCAAGCAGTGATCTTCAACAACACAGGGAGAATACTATATATATTACGTGGAAGCCTCCTGCTCGTCTCCGGATCATCTACCCGTGCATCACCAGCTGACCTGTCTCTAGTCTGCTCGTGTGAGCACCCAGAGTAATAAGAGGAGACATAAAACTCTGGGTCAGAAATAAAGCCTGGTATGAGCGATAAGCATCTAAACAAAATGATAACAGGTATACTAAACCATACCTGAACCTGGACCTGCAACCAAAGAGTTAGTACCACATACCGTACAATACTCTAAGGTGCTATAATAAATAGTGTAAGGATACGGGGGTGGGGTGTGCATGTCACAATGATAGCAAACAAATCATCCATAGCAACCATCCTTACATCTCTCACTCAATGCGTAAAGCATACGATATCTACCACTTTGGAACACTAGACAAACTGAGGCAACGACAAATCCCGACTTGTAGAAACCCTGCTATGACCAAGCTAAACATGTGGAGTCATGACCAAATATTTCAATGACCCACTTCATTGGTTGTAGCCCTTGGTTCTACCGATGCCATAATGGCCCTGAATCTGCCTTCGTACCTCCTACCATAGTGGTCCAAAGCTATAGACGTCGATAACTCCTTGGCATGCGTCCCACAGCAAAGCCCAACCATGAAGCGAACTCGTTGATTCCCATCTGAATCTTAAGTTCTAACTTCTCATTTGGACTTCCTTTGCATCTCGGGTTTGGTCGAATTGGAGTGCGTCTTCAGAAGAATTGTCGTGCAATAGCAACTCTAGAATTCGGTTCGGGTCGGTAGTCGTTACTCTCGTCGGTTCGGGTCGGTCCTCCTTGTCATCTTTCCATTCGGGTCGGGTACTTCACTTCGGGTCGGGTCGGTGTCCTCCTCCGGGTCGGGTCGGGTTGCTGTCTTCCTATCTACTCCGATCCGATCCGATCTCTTCGTCTTGCTCCAGTCGTGGCCTCCCATTCGTGAGTCGATCCGATCCGCTCTCTCCTACTCCGATCCGATCCTGCTCCATAGTTCCGATCTGATTCCCCCGTCCACTCCAACTCTAAGTAAACGACCTTCCTTCTCGCCAAGCCTCCTCCAGTGACAAGTTCCAATCCAGTTCGAATTCCCTTGGTCAGTTCACAAATCTGATCCGACCCCTTTCTCCGATCCGAACCGGTTCGGAACCTGCATACTTCTGAAATTTTCCAGCGAGCTTTCTACGCCATTCGACGACGTTTTTGACCAATTTAACTATTCTAATCAATCATGAAACATACCATAGAGTCAAAGCAATATGTAATAGCAACCACTAACAGCAAACAATAATTCGAATGAATCAAAAGGGATCAGAAATGACTAAAACTTCATATTTTCTCAAAATCCTTCTTAATCATATTTAAGCACATACTTAGCAAACTTAATCAAATCGTCTAAATTTTCTAACAGAGGCATGATATATTATTTAAGAATTTCTAAACATTTTTCCAGAATTTATTAGTGTATAAATTCGCTAATCTTCACTAATCACCCTTAATTAACTGTAATTAGTGTCAAAATGATGCTATCACTCACCTTGGCCACAAAATAGAACACCAAATCTGAAATACTCTCTGATTGGGTCGAATTCCTATGTGTAGCAGCAGCTCCAACCTTGCTTTGTTGCTATTTGGCCTTGTTTTGATGTAGTCTAGGCCTAATCTTCACCAAAAATGTGTTTAGGAGTGGTTTTAGAGGATGGAAGCCATTACTAAGGTCTCAAGGAGGTTTGTGGCGGCTCGAAACTGAAATGAAAGTGATAACCTAACCCTAATCAGTCCTCCTATACCTCTAAACCGGAAATTGCCCTCTGGGCCTAGCTGCTAATCACCCGGTTAAGCCCAATTAAGCTATTTTTCACCATCTGAAACTTGTTTCAGCCATATCTCCCAAACGGTAAGTCCGTTTGGCTAATGTGACCACTCTACGGAAAGAGAAACCATCATCCGAAGCCAATGGAAGTGGTTTCAGGTCAAAATTCATTTCCAGTCAAAAGTTATGGCCAAAACAGTATCAACTAGGGGTAAAATAGTAATTTAAAAATCGGGAAAAATCATGAACATGGGAAATGACCCCAATAGTCGTCTCCCAAAGTTACATGACCATACGACTTCGTATGCGAAAGAAATAAATATTCTACGATCCTATGATGCGTAGAATGTGGGTCGTTACACTCTTCCCCCCTTAAGAAATTTCGCCCCTGAAATTCCTCAACCCAAAACATACAAGGGATCCCGCATGCCTAACAACCATATACAACAATCAAATATGCAAAACAAGCAAACAAGCCTATCCTAGCATGCGGAAGACTAAATCGAAGTCAAAATCTTACCAGGCAAAGAGTTCTGGGTGTGTCTTCCTAATGTCCTCCTCTGTCTCCCAAGTACAATCACTCTCGTCCTCGCTCCACTGTACCTTGACTAGCTTCACCGCCTTCCTTCGAAGTTGCTTCATGTCGTGCTCGACAATACGGGCCGGCTTGCGGTTCCCAACCGCCTCGGGTTCTACTTCGAAGTCCTCCAACTGATCAGGTGAAATAGTCATATCTGAGTCGTGAACGAACTTCCTTAGTTGGGAAACATGGAATACGTTGTGAACTCCCGCCATCTTCTCTGGTAAGTCAATTCTATATGCCAAATTCCCGACTAGTTCAAGAACAGGGAATGGGCCAACGAATCTTGGTGCCAACTTGCCTCTCCTGCCAAATCGTATCACGCTCTTCAACGGAGAAATCTTGACAAACACCAAGTCGCCAACAGAGAATTTTAAGTCTCTTCTCCTCTTATCAGCATAACTCTTCTGTCTATCTTAGGCAGCCTTCATTCGTTGTTGAATGGTCTTGATTTTATCTGAATTTTCCCTCACCACATCTGGTCCAAGCATAAATTTCTCGCCAGTCTCTATCCAACATGATGGTGAGTTGCACGGTCTTCCATACAAAGCTTCAAATGGGGCCATACCGATACTGGATTGGTAGCTATTATTATATGCAAACTCTACTAGATGCAAATGGTCATCCCACGATCCACCAAAATCCAATATACACGCTCTCAAGAGATCTTCCAAAATACGATTCACCCTCTCCGTCTGACCGTCGGTCTGAGGATGATATGCGGTACTGAGATGTAACTCTGACCCTAGCGCCTCTTGCAAGCTCTTCCAAAACCCACTAGTGAACAACGGGTCTCGGTCGCTCACAATGCTTTTAGGTACTCCATGAAATCTCACTACCCACTTCATATACAATTCTGCTAACTTAGCTGCCGTTCTGATCGATTTGACTGGTATAAACCTTGCACTTTTAGTTAGTCGATCTATAATTACCCAAATGCTGTCATATCCCGATCTAGTCCTTGGTAATCCATCGATGAAATCCATCGAGACTTGCTCCCATTTCCATTCGGGAATTTCCAAGGGCTGTAACAACCCACTAGGCTTCTTTTGCTCGGCTTTAACTAGCTGGCAATTCATGCACTTGGATATAAACTTCCCAACGTCTCGTTTCATTCCTTCCCAGTAGTAGGTCTGCTTCATATCTCGATACATCTAATTACCACCGGGGTGTATAGTCAGTTTTGAGTGATGACATTCTCTAAGCACTTCATCTCTCAATCCATTGACATTGGGTACAACAAGCTTTCCATTCTTTCTAAGCCATCTATCTCGATCAAGCCCATACTTGTTCATCTCCTCATCGATACCCATCTCTAACTTGGAGATGATTTCCAATAGGTTAGGATCGTCCCTCTGACTAGAGCCGATTCGTTCAATCAAAGTGGGTCTGATCGTCAAACTTGCTAACATTTCTGGGTCCAATTCGCACTTTGGTCTGAAATCAAACCCCGCGATAAACTCCAGTTGCTTCCATTCAAGGGACATAGCCCCTAAGCTGGCATGTCTTCTACTCAATGCATCAGCCACCGCATTGCCCTTTCCCGGTGTATATGCGATGTCAAAATCATAGGAAGCTAAGAACTCTAACCATCTCTGCTGACGGAGATTCAGATCTTTCTGAGAGAAGAGATACTTTAACGACTTATGATCTGTAAACAGCTCAAATCTATCTCCCAAGAGATAGTGTCTCCACATCTTTAACGCGAACACGATCGCTGCCAATTCTAAGTCATGGGTAGGGTATCTTCTCTCGTGCGGTTTCAATTGCCGACTTGCGTAAGCTATAACCCTACTGCTTTGCATCAATACAGCACCCAGTCCGGTACCACTGGCATCCGTGTATACCGTCATCTCTTCATCCCCCTTAGGAATGACTAACACTGGTGCGCTTGTCAACTTGTCCTTTAGACTTTTGAATGCATTCTCGCACCTTTCATCCCAGACAAAAGCTTGATTCTTCTTGGTTAACTGGGTCAATGGTGCTGCTACCTTGGAGAAACCTTGGATAAACTTACGATAATATCCAGCTAATCCCAAGAAACTTCTTACATCTGTTACATTCTTGGGCGTAGGCCAATCTTGCACCGTAGCCACCTTCGCCGGGTCCACGGCAATACCATTTTCTGACACAACATGGCCCAAGAACCTCACTTCCCTCTTCCAGAAGTGACACTTAGAAAACTTTGCTTTCAATTGGTGTTTTCTCAACACCTCCATCGCTACTCTTAAATGTTCCTTGTGTTCTTCCTCTGTCCTCGAATAGACCAAAATATCATCAACGAACACAAGGACAAACTTATTCAACTGATCCCTGAATACCCTATACATAAGATCCACAAAATATGCTGGGGCATTGGTCAGCCCGAATGGCATGACCAACCATTCATAAAATCCAGACGGCGTTCGAAATGTCGTTTTAGCTATACTCTCAGCTTCCACTCTAAGCTGATGAAAACCTGTAGCGAGATCCAACTGAGAAAATACTCTCGCGCCACTCAACTGATCGAACAAATCATCTATCCGCGGTAGAGGATACTTATTCTTCCTCGTCACTTTATTCAACTCGCGGTAGTCTACACACAAACGAAGGGAACCATCCGCCTTGGTAGCAAACACAACTGGTGCTCCCCATTCAGAAACACTCCTTCTGATAAATCCCTTCTTCAAAAGATCGCTGACTTGCACCTCGAGCTCTCGCTGCTCTCTTGGTGCCATACGACGAAGTGGCATCACTATAGGCCTGGCATCCTTTACCAAATCAATACGAAACTCAATCTCTCGGTGTGGTGGAAGTCCGGTCACTTCTTCGAAAACATCCGGATACTGGCCAACCACGGGCAAATCTGATAACTCACTATGCGGAATGTCGAGGGAGTTTAGAAAACTAGCCAATACCCCCTTACTGGGTAAACCACCAAACACTATCCTCCGCCCATCATCCGCTCTAGCTGTCACTAAAAAGCCCTCACAATCTACCACCACCCCGTATCTTTGGAGCCAATCTACTCCCAAAATAATGCCAAACCCAGTAAAGCCCAAAACAAAGCAATCACAAACAAACATGCATCCATGACTCGATAAGACCACATTACGACAAATCATACTAAGGCTAGTAGAACCACCAATCGGGTTCGTCACTACTAAAGGTCTATCGACAATCTCGGGCTCCAATCCCAACCTATCTACCAGGTCACTAGATATGAAAGAACTGGAAGCTCCGGTATCAAACAAAACTCTAACAGGAACATCATAAACAGAAAGCATACCTTGAATGACGACATTCTTTCCCTTCTCCGCCGCAGTTGGGGCATTCGACGAAGAAGGAATAGCATTAAGAGCATATGCTTTCACCATTTGCTTTTCTTTAGGGGGCTGTGGACACTTGTCCTTGTGATGTCCCATTTGGCCACAGTTGAAGCACTTCCTATCTGCTGGCTTGGCCCGACAATTACTAGCATAATGGCCCTTCTTACCACAGCTGAAGCACTCCACATCTTGCTTATTCTTTTTCTTCTGGCCATCCTTAGTCTGATTCTGTTTTCTTTTATTCTGGGAACCACCCTTGCCTCCCCCACTTGCTTGTGGCTTTGGCTCATCTGCGGATGCAACCTCATTCTTCGGCTTAGGGTAGAGACTTTCTGATCTTAATGCTTTCCCCACAATCGATTCAAACGTCTCATCAATGTGGTTAATAAGTCTTTCCCCCAAGTACTGATCCAAACCAGTTATGAATTTCTCATTCTTTTTCTCGGCAGTATCAATAAGAGATAACCCATATTTTGACAAAGTGTCAAATTCAGCAATGTACTCCGAGACAGCTCTGCCATTCTGCTTGAGCTCCAAGAATTTCTTAAACAGTACTGACTTCTGAGCAGCTGGAATGAACTTCTCACTAAAGCGAGCCTTAAACTGCTCCCAAGTAATCTGGTCTTCGGGAGTAGCTGCCTTTATAGCATTCCACCAATTCATTGCCCGCCCTTGCAGCTGACGGGACACTAGCTTTCTCTTCATCGCATCCTCGATACCCAAATCCTCGAAGATACGTTCGCAACTATCCAACCAATCTTGAACATCCGTGGCCGACTCCGTTCCGTGGAACGGCTTTCCACCAAGGCTAGTATAATCCTTATTCAGCTTGGCGAAGTCGACTCTTGGTGCCTGCACTATTGGACCACCACCATTTCCACCATTGGGAGCTGTCCTCTGCACATCTCTAAGCATCTCTCTCATGAGGTCAGTAAACATCGTTCTCATGTCAGCAGCATTCCCATTATTGGCTCCCCTACCGGTACCTCTAACATATCGGCTCATCGTCAATCTGAAAAAGGAAATGATTAACGACTCCATAGTGGTGCTAGTGCAGTACGACTTCCTCCTTATACTAGTAATAGTATATATATATTTAGCTTTTGAAAACCAAAATAATCACAAATACGCGCTCTCATCTACGTACTATCTCTCCCTGGTGTCTTTCCCTAGGTTAACTATGCAACCTAGAGCTCTGATACCAAGTGTGACGGTCCGCCCCGCACCAGCCTGCATTTCCTCCGAAAGTGCGTTGTACACATGCCCAACTAGCACGGGACGGTCGTCAGGAGAAAGGAAAGAAGAGAATGAACTAATCAAGGAACCTGTAGAATGTCTCACAGCGCATGGGATAAAATATAGTAATAACATACTTGACATAAAACAGGCGAGACAGTGCATAAGTTGATAACTAATAATCAATGTCAACATCAGAGCAGCGGAAATCCAAATACAGCTTATTACAACTTTCCAAATTTACTGTCTCTAAACAAAAGAAAGCTAAAGTAGAAGATGCACCACCAATGCCCAAGCAGTGATCTTCAACAACACAGGGAGAATACTATATATATTACGTGGAAGCCTCCTGCTCGTCTCCGGATCATCTACCCGTGCATCACCAGCTGACCTGTCTCTAGTCTGCTCGTGTGAGCACCCAGAGTAATAAGAGGAGACATAAAACTCTGGGTCAGACATAAAGCCTGGTATGAGCGATAAGCATCTAAACAAAATGATAACAGGTATACTAAACCATACCTGAACCTGGACCTGCAACCAAAGAGTTAGTACCACATACCGTACAATACTCTAAGGTGCTATAATAAATAGTGTAAGGATACGGGGGTGGGGTGTGCATGTCACAATGATAGCAAACAAATCATCCATAGCAACCATCCTTACATCTCTCACTCAATGCGTAAAGCATACGATATCTACCACTTTGGAACACTAGACAAACTGAGGCAACGACAAATCCCGACTTGTAGAAACCCTGCTATGACCAAGCTAAACATGTGGAGTCATGACCAAACATTTCAATGACCCACTTCATTGGTTGTAGCCCTTGGTTCTACCGATGCCATAATGGCCCTGAATCCGCCTTCGTACCTCCTACCATAGTGGTCCAAAGCTATAGACGTCGATAACTCCTTGGCATGCGTCCCGCAGCAAAGCCCAACCATGAAGCGAACTCGTTGATTCCCATCTGAATCTTAAGTTCTAACTTCTCATTTGGACTTCCTTTGCATCTCGGGTTTGGTCGAATTGGAGTGGGTCTTCAGAAGAATTGTCGTGCAATAGCAACTCTAGAATTCGGTTCGGGTCGGTAGTCGTTACTCTCGTCGGTTCGGGTCGGTCCTCCTTGTCATCTTTCCATTCGGGTCGGGTACTTCACTTCGGGTCGGGTCGGTGTCCTCCTCCGGGTCGGGTCGGGTTGCTGTCTTCCTATCTACTCCGATCCGATCCGATCTCTTCGTCTTGCTCCAGTCGTGGCCTCCCATTCGTGAGTCGATCCGATCCGCTCTCTCCTACTCCGATCCGATCCTGCTCCATAGTTCCGATCTGATTCCCCCGTCCACTCCAACTCTAAGTAAACGACCTTCCTTCTCGCCAAGCCTCCTCCAGTGACAAGTTCCAATCCAGTTCGAATTCCCTTGGTCAGTTCACAAATCTGATCCGACCCCTTTCTCCGATCCGAACCGGTTCGGAACCTGCACACTTCTGAAATTTTCCAGCGAGCTTTCTACGCCATTCGACGACGTTTTCGACCAATTTAACTATTCTAATCAATCATGAAACATACCATAGAGTCATAGCAATATGTAATAGCAACCACAAATAGCAAACAATAATTCGAATGAATCAAAAGGGATCAGAAATGACTAAAACTTCATATTTTCTCAAAATCCTTCTTAATCATATTTAAGCACATACTTAGCAAACTTAATCAAATCGTCTAAATTTTCTAACAGAGGCATGAAATATTATTTAAGAATTTCTAAACATTTTTCCAGAATTTATTAGTGTATAAATTCGCTAATCTTCACTAATCACCCTTAATTAACTGTAATTAGTGTCAAAATGATGCTATCACTCACCTTGGCCATAAAATAGAACACCAAATCTGAAATACTCTCTGATTGGGTCGAATTCCTATGTGTAGCAGCAGCTCCAACCTTGCTTTGTTGCTATTTGGCCTTGTTTTGATGTAGTCTAGGCCTAATCTTCACCAAAAATGTGTTTAGGAGTGGTTTTAGAGGATGGAAGCCATTACTAAGGTCTCAAGGAGGTTTGTGGCGGCTCGAAACTGAAATGAAAGTGATAACCTAACCCTAATCAGTCCTCCTATACCTCTAAACCCGAAATTGCCCTCTGGGCCTAGCCGCTAATCACCCGGTTAAGCCCAATTAAGCTGTTTTTCACCATCTGAAACTTGTTTCAGCCATATCTCCCAAACAGTAAGTCCGTTTGGCTAATGTGACCACTCTACGGAAAGAGAAACCATCATCCGAAGCCAATGGAAGTGGTTTCAGATCAAAATTCATTTCCAATCAAAAGTTATGGCCAAAACAGTATCAACTAGGGGTAAAATAGTAATTTAAAAATCGGGAAAAATCATGAACATGGGAAATGACCCCAATAGTCGTCTCCCAAAGTTACATGACCATACGACTTCGTATGCGATAGAAATAAATATTCTACGATCCTATGATGCGTAGAATGCGGGTCGTTACATTCCATATCATCGATATATATATAAATGATAATATTTTCAAAACGTTATATTTTGAAATCACTTCGTTTTCTATAATCATTATAAATACGAATATAATCGATATAAATATCATTCACGTCAAAATGGCGCATATCTACTCAACACGGCTTTATATATTTCAATAACTTCGTTATTCTATTCAACAAATGAATATTTCTTCAACACATGAATATATATTTTTATTCAACACATGATTATATATTTTATTCAATACCTGAATTTTCTTTCTATTCAACACATGAATTTTCTTTCTATTCAACACATGAATTTTCTTTCTATTCAACACATGAATTTTCTTTTATAATATTCCTTATTTTCCAAATTGGAATGAGGCCCAATCAATTACCATATAATGTTAATTATATGGATTCCATACAACACATGTATATAATAGCAACGATAAATAATCAACCATCATCCAGATGCATTCTACATTGTATAAGCATCAAATATAAATATTCAACGCTTATAACAGCCTATCAATCAATCGATCAACATACAGCTAACTATTGGGATTAGTGTATGCCCAATTTCATCCCAACACCCGTGTGGGGTTTCAAACAATCAAACATAGATTTTATTTGTGCAGTTGGGCGATGTGTACAATTTATCATCCCAATCAATATCTGTCAAATCAGTGTATATAAACAAATCGTTCGATTTGTTTATAAATATTTATTTATTCACATACCCGTTAAAAATTATATTTTTAACGATAAAATATTTTTTAACTATATAAATATTTTATTTCCTTTCACATCACATAATCAATTTTCACTACAACAAACAATCAAACATACAAGCCATCCATGGTCTGTGGACGACGGGTGTCGGGTGCTGCTAAGCACTGTCTGCATCCTAGTATATATTTTAACTAGAAAAGAAAATTTAAAGTGAGAAGTTCTCACCGAGGGTTCCACTCCGCCGTGCTTTCCTTTTGAACTGCTGAACCATCTGGATCTGTTTGAAATTCCAATGCAGTCCTTTTCACGCTGTTCAAATAAAAATTATATTTTTATTGCTTCATTCAATAAATAAAAATCATATTTTTATTTATTCCTTATATATTTTTACAACGCTTCTTTCTATATAAAAATTATATTTTTATATTTCTACCTCTTATATAAAGATCGAATTTTTATATCATCGCTATAAAAATCCCATTTTAATTTCAACATATATATAATAAAAAACAGATTTTTATTTCGCTACATATATAAAGATCAAATTTTTACTATCTAAATAATATAAAAATCGTATTTTTATTCTTTCTATAATATAAATTTTATATTTTTATTCTCTACATCATATAAAAATCACAACTTTATTATTTCTACTATATAAAAATTTTATTTTTATATTTCACATATGATAAAAATCATATTTTTATACTTTTTATAATATAAAAATCATATCTTTAATCTTCTACCAATATAAAAATTATATTTTTAATCGAAGGATTTTCATATTCAAAGAAAAATCAGTTTTTGAATCGATTAACCTAAATTAAATGTTTAAAATAAACTAAAACAAAACAAAAAAAAACAAAAAAAACAAAAAAAACTTACAGCGAGGTGGGGGTGAGAAACGGCGGATGGAGGAGGAGCTGGGGGAGTCGGCGTTGGTGGAGGGTCGGAGGGGGGCCAGGCACGGGCGGAGGTCGGTGGCAGGGGATGGGCGGCGCGGCGAGGGCAAGGGGGGGGCAATCGATTGGAGAGGGAAGAAGGGGATCGAGGAAAGGGAGGGGGTGTGCGAGAGGAGGAGGGAGGAAATAGGAAAAGGAGGAGACGAAAGGGGGGGTGACCTTGGCGGTCGGCGCGCCACCTGTGGGGGGGGAGGGGGGGCGCGATGGGGCGGCGGCGGTTTTCCCCTACCGTCGATCCTTTTTTTCTTCTTTTGAACCGTGGAATGATTTTAACGAGGGAGGGGGCCTGAGTGATAATAGGGTGAGGTGTTTGTTTTATATATTATTTAATTATTTCAAAAAGTAAATTTTATTTTCGAACTCGAAATCGATCCCACCGCCTGTCGTCCATAGCTAATTACCCCCATTTCGAACACAATGGGATATGTATTGCAGGCTGATTCGACTATTTCGATTGGTTTCCGTCAAAATCAAAATATAAATCCATATATTGAATTTGAACGCGCATTACAATTTACCGGGGCCACATACGAACTCTAAAAATTCCTGAAAAATATTTTCTAGCTTCGTATTGATGATATGGTCCTAATAAAACTAATTTCGTCCAATTCTGAGACCGTTTGAAAAATGGCCATTTTCCAGTCGATTAAAATCAACTGAAACTGGTCAAACGCGTTTTCCTTTGCCATGCTCACATATTGATTCGAAAAATTACGAATTTTGAAACCTAGCAATAACTTGACATCGTTGATCCAACAAAAGTGGTTTCGTCGAAAACCGAGGTCGTTTGCAAAATTTCCATTTTTAAAGGCCAGAATTCCATAGCGTCTATTCTGAATTTTCAACTGGGCATATCTTTTGATTCCTGCTATAAAATTTTGATTTTTCGGATTCGTTGGAAAGATATTCTCAAATAGATTCTGATATTTTTGGTTTCACTAAAATCCGTTTATTTTGAATCCTGTACATTCATTTGAACTTTGAAATCGAATTATCGAACTACCGCGCCATTTTCAATTCCTTTTATAATTATAAATAATTGTTTATATTCTAACGACGATTCGAATAAATATATACGTCCTAATTCTATTCAAAATAAATTTCTCGTCGTTATTATTTAAAATAATTCATTTTAAATATTCAAAATTCATTTAAATTGCCAAAATAAAAATTTTAAATTGGCACGGATTTTCGGGTTGTTAACTTTATATCTTTATTCACTTCAAACGTGAATATCATTTCTTTTATAAAATCAAATCAGTGGATGATATTACGATCAAATTTTCTTTCATACTTTATATTTTATAATCTTTCATACAAAATCTCTTTTTATTTCCAAATATTTATAATCTCATTTTTATATTCCAATCATTTAAAAATCTCTTTCAAAATTTCCTTTAAAATTTTCTAAGTTCAAATCTATTTTCAAGTGTTGGTTTCAAATCCCATTTCCACTTTCCCATATAAATTCATATTTGAACTAATATTCCAATTTATCCCCTATTTAATATTTCACTTAATTTATATTCTTATTTATAAACAACTTCTTGATCTATCCACTTGAACAGTTTTCTATTTTCCACTCTATTCGAAATTTAATTTCTATTTTGGAAATGAATTCCTTTTCTAAATTCCCAATTTCCTTTTCCACGTTCAAAAATGTTTTACGGTATCTAAAATACCATGTTTCTAGGGCCAGGGCAAATCAAACACAACATATCCGATCATGGATTATGTAACACATCATATCTCACAACCAAATAAAAATAGTAATATAAATGTTGAGGAATCCAGTTGGATCCCTCCAACCGGTTTCCTTGCATCCAAAGATGTTAATCACATCAATAATATTAATTTCATAGTAAACAGAACTAATAATCGATCAATGATATATCTATATCAATTATTTCAACCAATTTTATCAACCATTTCAACCAATCAACCATCACACAGTATAAAATTTTTATAAATAAATTTAAAAACTCGTTTATATAAAAATATAAACGAGTCAGAGTTAGTGAGTTTACTCACCTTGTTTTGCAATTGACGGTTCTGCTCCTGTTTCATTTAAAATGAAATAGAAGTTTTAAATTCCCTACGAAGTCCCAGTAGTTCTGCTTTCAACCATGAAAATTCCACAACGTAGATCTTGTCATTTCGATTTCCACGTGATCGGTTTCATTTGATTCTGTATTCATATCATGTATGTATTGATGTTAGAAGCTTTGATTTAATTAAACATCATTGAACAATATATCTTAAAACTAATTAATAACTTTATTCATGTTTATTTAAATGTGGTTACCTAAATTTCCCTTCATGTCGTTCTTTGATGATTAACACAAATACACCTGTAGCCTTTGATAACAAATGTTGGCCTATATCACGATTTAACATCGTGAAACAAACTCCTT
The DNA here is from genome assembly GCA_030737875.1 of Allium sativum. NCBI lineage: Eukaryota > Viridiplantae > Streptophyta > Magnoliopsida > Asparagales > Amaryllidaceae > Allium > Allium sativum. The sequence goes on from CM060923.1 coordinate 171,478,019, forward strand.
CCAGCGAAAGAATGTCGACCTTCTTCATTTTTGATGCCTTATTCTATTCATGTCTGATGCTCTAAAGTCAGTTTAAAACACTATTATATTGACTAATTAAATTATATAATCCCTCCTTACCTCGTTAACCACGTTGTTTAACTTAACCACTACCTTAAAGCCCTTCTTCTCCATTGGAAACAAGACCCGCTACTGTCCCTTTTCTTCTCTTCTTGAACTTCGATTTCCTATAGACTAACACCACTTCAATCCCACCAATGCTCATGCAATCAACTCACCAATTTCCAAACTCTCACCACTCCTTAACGTTAGTTTCTAAACAAGAGTTTAAACCCACAACCATTTGCTTCCCGCATCAAACCCGTCCCCCATATTCTCCTTCACAATACAGCTGCTACTCCTTTAGATACATACGCACCGCCAACCCCATGTTATTCCACTTCGCTCCCTCTCTGTCCTCAACTAACTTAACAACCGACATCACCAATAACCTCCTCCGGCCACCACGAACCTAACTATCCCCTTAAGGCATGCTCCCATCACTTATCTCAAACCGTGACCTGTGAGTTCTCGAGCCTGAAGCTCATGGACGAGACGACCAGAACAAGGCCGTAGGACACCAAAAGTTCAGCACAGGCGCATTTCTTCCCTAGCAATGCAATCCCATCCCTAACTTGCCTCGATATCGATTCCACCTCCGAAAAACAGGTTCTCTAGTACGTTGCTGAGCAAGAAGAGAGCGACTGGATAGATAACCGAACCTAGAACAAGGGGTATGAGAGTGATGCTTCCTTTAGACGAGGCTAAGGATTCGTAATGGATTAATTTAGTCTGGTATTCCGTTTTTAATTGAATCTAACAGTGGCGGTTTTCGTAGATGAGTGGAGGAACTAAAAGCAAGAACAGGAAATAGGGAGGAATACAATTGGGTATGTAAAGAATAAGACAGCTTGGGTTGCATGGAAGTATGATTTACTTGGTAAGCACAGAGTTGAGATGGCGTGGTAGGCATGGGTTATAACAGCTTGGGAATCACGGAAATGAAAAGCTTGGCATACATGGCTACAAAACTTGGAGGACACGGTTCGTACTGATAGGCCTAGTTTATTTCAAAAGATAGACATGTGAAAATAAATTTTCTGCTTTATTTGGCTTGTACGATTTTAGCTTTACATGTGCGTTCAATTAATTACATAGGTCTGGGTAAACATATTGCCCATGCGCATTACCAGTTGCATTTCATAGATGTTACCTAGTTGTTGATGCTTATATAAATGATGTAACTTTCCTTTGATGTGAAATATTTATGTATATTCAGGTACATGTTGATTGTTATGTTGGGTACGTAAGGTTTTCATTCATATCCGGACTGCTATGGACAGAAATAAGAGTACGGTCGTGTCCAGCGAGGTACCACGATCCTAAAAATATAATAATATCGGTAGTTTAACTTATATTATGAAATCCCAAAATATTGATATAGGGTGCAAAATACTCCAAGTAAAAAGTTGCGTATTTAATTAATTAAAAATTACAGTAAAATTCTAAAAATTAAATTATAATTACGTCTCAAAAGAATCTTGTCCAAATTCGTAACCAATCTCTAGTTATATTAAGTAGACCGTTATGGCTTATATACGATTCCACAACAACTTTCTGAAAATTTGATTTGGACATAAAACAAAATCTACCATACGAAATCTCGGTTTTTCTTCTTCATTAGAAAAATATAATCAAATAGGTCCGGATGTTTCTTGTTTCAAAGAAATCCGACTTATTTTGGATCATGTATATTCAGTTGAAGTTTAAAATATAAATTACGAACTACCGCGACTATTTCGAGCTCGTTTTAAATTATATTATAAATTATACGTTTAAATATCGCTTTATTAAATAAATTCCTATATATAATTCAAATAAAATATTTAAAACAAATTTAATTATTTAGAATTCAACGGCTGAAAATCCGGGTCGTTACATTCCTTCCCCCTTAAAATAATTTCGTCCTCGAAATTGCTAAGCAGTAAAAATGTTATAACTCTCACTCCTCATAATCTGCTTAGTTGAAATCTTATATTCATATCTTATAACCCAGTCCTTACCCAACCTTCGAATTCTCATACCAATACTCGACCATTCATAATTCTTTCCAAATGATCTGTCCACCACTTTTGGACAATTCACCATCACATTCTTGCCTAAAATCCATATGCTCTTTTGCATATTCACCAATTTATTTTAAATCCCTTTATCGATTTCATTATTCCACTTTTAAATTTTATCAACCAATCCTGGTTTTCTTATTTCAATTACAATTTACAACTAAATTTTAAATTATAAAAAATTTCTTGAAAATTTTCTAACTCTTTAAATTTTCGAAAAATTTCACCAGCATCTCCTTTGCATGGCTCAATCGGTACAACCACAACTCACCTTTCTAGGCTTTCTCCAAAAGAAAATCAAAAAGCCAAGCGGCTTGCCCCATAGGCTCATAAAACATCAAACCCAAGTAATATTGTAAACATGTACCTTTTTGTCGGGCACAAATTCTATCTTTTGCATTAGCTTCCATTTGATGCCTACTCAACATATACATTACAATTAATTTTCAAAACAAATAAACTCTTTGTTTCCCAATTTACTAATCAACTCTGATCGGTTCCCTTCCATTTTATAATTCAAACTTGATTTCTATTTCCAAAATCAATCCACTTATTCTGCTTGGGCTCAAAAATAACTTAACTCCAATTAACGACATACAATATATATGTATTCAACTTGTTTAGTATAAGTCGAATCTATTTTAATAGCTCAAATCTTAAATATTTCTCTTATTACCATATTTAGTCTCATTCGAGATTATCTCCATCTAATCCAATTTTATTTAACTGGATCCAAGTTAAGTTCCAATCTATTTGATTCACTTTTACAATTTCAACCTTTTTAACTTAAGTTAAATTTTTATTATATTCGATTTACTTATACCATTTCAATTCATTTAAGTTATAATGGTTAAATAAAAATTCAGAATTCAAATTCCCGGCTTTTATTTCAAATTAGTTTGAAATCATATATATTTATATACATATATTTATAATCAACACAATTCAAAACTTTTGAATTTCTAAAACAATTTTACTTTTCTCAAACAATTTCCATTAATAAAACTATTATGGTAGCAATCCATTACTCAAAAACTCAAAAATGAATACCGATAATTCACAATCCATTATCAGTACTATTTTCTCGCCACTGAAGTGATTTCAGTGCTTAATCCCTTTAAAAATCTATTTAAAACCATTCTTATTCAAGAATCCTAAAAAGTAATGTGATATTACTTTTAAAATACTTCAAAAAAACTATTTTCTAAATATCCGGGATTTAAATCCACCATTTTGATCTGAATACAATTCTAATTTAGCTTATTTGTATATTCCATTCATATACAGATTCAATTTTGATTTTACATAACCATTTCAATATTTTATAATTTCATTTGATTGTAATAACAATCAACACACTCATATACTATAATAATTTAGAAATTATTCCTTTTATGTCAAAATAATTTTTGGGCAAAATTATTTCATTTACCCATTTTAAATCAATACTGCGTCGAATTGTTCTGTTCGAGAGTTTAGAAACACCTATCGATACAGTTGTACATCCTGTATCGACCAGAATTCATAAACCACTCAACAAACCAGTCAACACAATATAAAACAATTTTATATCAAATTTACAAATACGCGCTCATATATATACGCTCAAACTCAATTTAGGGCATCACTAACCCCATCTCTATTGAGTTACGTCACAGAGCCAAGGTTACTACTCAACCTTCAGCTTTGATACCAACTGTAATGGCCCGTATTACTGTACTCTTTGAGTCGACGAATAACACCACACGTCCAACCGAAATTGCACAGAAATACGAATCATTATTAGAAAGAAGTTAGAGGATGAGAAATAGAAAGAAAGAAATATTAGAATAGAAGAAAACGAAGATCACAAACTCACAGCGGAACGAATAAAATATATTAGATAACATAAACTTTGAAATATAATTCAGTAACTTTATATACATACCATCATCAGAGCATAACAGCTATTTCTGGAACAGTTATAAACACTTGTTTCCAGATACAACATAGTACACAGCAGAAAATATGATAGTCTATAGCTAACCGATGAAGCCTCCTGCTTCGAGCTCCTCCAAGTGAATCTGTAAATTCCCGACTACTTGACTGCCCGTACAAATTTGGGCACCCAAGAGTTTAGGGGAAACAAAATAAAATAAACTCTGGGTCAGTCATGGAACTGGTGTGAGTAAACTCCAACCATTTGTTTAACTTTTAAAATCCTTTCGAAAGAAATGATAATCGTAAGACCGATCCACACATAAACAGGGATGGTTTTTACCTTACGATACCAAAAATATTTTTGATATCAAATCCAGTGGTATTATAATAGTGTCTACATCAAATAAATAGAATCTAGCGGAATGCTTGCATCTTACGCTCCATATATAATATTAAATCAAAACCCGCATGGCACTTATTGGAGATTGGATTTCCAACATGACAAGGTATGGAACCACCTTCCGATAGTGTATCTCTAGAGGCAAATACACTGGGTTCAACAAGAACGTCTTGCATCCCGGCCAACACATGACCGACCACTCATTTCACTTGAGTGTATCGAATGTATATCACCAACGGTTGGGATCAGCAACCGTTTCCCGAAAGGTACATCATCGATAGATTAAAGAAGCAACTGGAGTTTCTATAGATAGGTGATTATACATTCTAATAGGAGCGACCCACATACCCATGCTGCCTGCCCGATTTTTGTCAATTCCCGGTTGTGAGGCTTGAGGTTTGAATTATCTTCCAAAACATCTAGCCAACATTCACTTTGAATGTCACATCGTCAGATCCATCGGAAATCACTAATTGATTCCCACAAAAATACTCAGATTGTTAGGCTAAAGAAGTTTCCCTTCTTTGCCACCAACTTTGTATGTTTGAAGGAATCAATGTACGTAATCCCTTTGGAAATACTATGTCAGCCACTCGTCCTTACAAGTTGTCCTGGGTCTGGACAAACCGAAGGCACCATTCCCTTAATCCATCTTAGGCAATTCCTACCTAGGATTAACAGAACAGCCCTTGCACTTTACTCCATCTTCATAATCTCTTCAACATAAGTTGATTCGTAACGCTTATGCCAATACGGAGTGGTTTTCAGATATTAAGTCTGATCCCGGTCTCTCCGTATTGACAACGGAGGTATAAATAAATCAAAACTTTGATAGTCGGTGATTTAACTATCAAAGAAAACATCCATACAATCAACGGTCCTATTTCCAATTGGAAATTTTGTCGATCAAGCATCAAACAACACGGGCCCCTTTTAATTTAATTTCTTATTAAATTATTATTTCCAATTCCTGTTATCTTATCTTTCTTATCCTTTCAAAGCTCTATTTTTCTCTCTTGATTAAACTTCTTTTATGGAAAACACTGATTATAATGGTAGCGTTATAATCGCTGTCTCCAAATATTTGATTTATAAAACACTATTTTTAACAACAGCGTTACAATTGCTGTCTAGAATTTTAAACATTTATTATAACAGTAGCGTTCAAATCGCTGTTTAGAATTTACAAAACATTTATTATAACGACAGCGTTAAAATCGCTATTTGGATATATAAAACATTTATTATAATAGTAGCATTACAATCACTGTTTAGATTTACAAACATTTTAGTAAAGTTCGACATTTTCGAATTCTAAGTATAAACACTTGGATTTAGCTTAATTTATTTATATTCCAATCTTTGAAATAAAACCCATCGTTTCCCTTTGGAAACAATCTCCCACTTCCTTTCTCATTCAAATTTCCCTTTTGAATTTATATTTCAAATTCTCCAATTTTTCCATATAAATATACTTATTTATGAAATACTTGCTTTATATCTTTATTCACTTCAAACATGAATATCATTTCTTTTATAAAATCAAATCATTGGATGATATTACGATCAAATTTTCTTTCATACTTTATATTTTATAATCTTTCATACAAAATCTCTTTATATTTCCAAATATTTATAATCTCATTTTTATATTCCAATCATTTAAAAATCTCTTTCAAAATTTCCTTTAAAATTTTCTAAGTTCAAATCTATTTTCAAATATTGGTTTCAAATCCCATTTCCACTTTCCCATATAAATTCATATTTGAACTTATATTCCAATTCATCCCCTGTTTAATAATTCACTTAATTTATATTCTTATTTATAAACAACTTCTTGGTTTATCCACTTGAACAGTTTTCTATTTTCCACTCTATTCGAAATTTAATTTCTATTTTGGAAATGAATTCCAATTTCGAATTCCCAATTTCCTTTTCCACATTCGAAAATGTTTTATGGTATCTAAAATACCATGTTTCTAGGGCTAGGGTAAATCAAACACAACATATCCGATCATAGATTATATAACACATCATATCTCACAACCAAATAAAAACAGTAATATAAATGTTGAGGAATCCAGTTGGATCCCTCCAACCTGTTTCCCTGCATCCACAGATATTAATCACATCAATAATATTAATTTCATAGTAAATAGAACTAATAACCGATCAACGATATATCTATATCAATTGTTTCAACCAATTTTATCAACCATTTCAACCAATCAACCATCACACAGTATAAATTTTTTATAAATAAATTTAAAAACTCGTTTATATATAAATATAAACGAGTCAGAGTTAGTGAGTTTACTCACCTTGTTTTGCAATTGACGGTTCTGCTCCTATTTCATTTAAAATGAAATAGAAGTTTTAAATTCCCTACGAAGTCCCAGTAGTTCTGCTTTCAACCATGAAAATTCCACAACGTAGATCTTGTCATTTCGATTTCCACGTGATCGATTTCATTTGATTCTGTATTCATATCATGTATGTATTGATGTTACAAGCTTTGATTTAATTAAACATCATTGAACAATATATCTTAAAACTAATTAATGACTTTAATCATGTTTATTTAAACGTGGTTACCTTAAATTTCCCTTAGTGTCGTTCTTTGATGATTAACACAAATACACTCGTAGCCTTTGATAACAAATGTTGGCCTATATCACGATTTAACATCGTGAAACAAACTCCTTCCAGTGAAAGAATGCCGACCTTCTTCATTTTTGATGCCTTATTCTATTCCTGTCCGATGCTCTAAAGTCAGTTTAAAACACTATTATATTGAATAATTAAATTATATAATCCCTCCTAACCTCGTTAACCACGTTGTTTAACTTAACCGCTACCTTAAAGCCCTTTTTTCTCCATTGGAAACAAGACCCACTACTGTCCCTTTTCTTCTCTTCTTGAACTTCGATTTCCTGTAGACTAACACCACTTCAATCCCACCAACGCTCATACAATCAACTCACCAATTTCCAAACTCTCACCACTCCTTAACGTTAATTTCTAAACAAGAGTTTAAAACCAACAACCATTTGCATCCCGCATCAAACCTGTCCCCCATATTCTCCTTCACAATACAGCTGCTACTCCTTTAGATACATACGCACCGCCAACCCCATGTTATTCCACTTCGCTCCCTCTCCTTCCTCAACTAACTTAACAACCGACATCACCAATAACCTCCTCCGGCCACCACGAACCTGACTATCCACTTAAGGCATGCTCCCATCACTTATCTCAAACCGCGACCTCTGAGTTCTCGAGCCTGAAGCTCATGGACGCGACGACCAGAACATGGTCGGAGGCCACCAAAAGTTCAGCACAGGCGCGTTTCTTCCCTAGCAATGCAATCCCATCCCTAACTTGCCTCGATATCGATTCCACCTCCTAAAAACTGGTGCTATAGTACGTTGCTGAGCAAGAAGAGAGCGACTGGACAGATAACCGAACCCAGAACAAGGGGTATGAGCGTGATGCTTCCTTTAGACGAGGCTAAGGATTCGAAATGGATTGATTTAGTCTGGAATTCCATTTTTAATTGAATTTAACAGTGGCGATTTTCGTAGATTAGTGGAGGAACTAAAAGCAAGAACATGAAATAGGGAGGAATACAATTGGGTATTTAAAGACTAAGACAGCTTGGGTTGCACGGAAGTATGATTTACTTGGTAAGCACGGAGTTGAGATGGCATGGTAGGAACGGGTTATAATAGCTTGGGAATCACGGAAATGAAAAGCTTGGCATACACGGCTACAAAACTTGGAGGACACGGTTGGTACTGATAGACCTGGTTTATTTCAAAAGCTAGACATGTGAAAATAAATTTTCTGCTTTATATGGCTTGTACGATTTTAGCTTTTCATGTGCGTTCAATTAATTACATAGGTCTGGGTAAACATATTGCCCATGTGCGTTACCAGTTGCCTTTCATAGATGTTACCTGGTTGTTGATGCTTATATAAATGATGTAACTTTCCTTTGATGTGAAATATTTATGTATATTCAGGTATAGGTTGATTGTTATGTTGGGTACGTAAGGTTTTCATTCATATCCGGACTGCTATGGACATAAATAAGAGTACGGTCGTGTCCAGCGAGGTACCACGATACTAAAAATATAATAATATCGGTAGTTTAACTTATATTATGAAATCCCAAAATATTGATATACAGTGCAAAATACTCCAAGTAAAAAGTTGCATATTTAATTAATTAAAAATTACAGTAAAATTCTAAAAATTAAATTATAATTACGTCTCAAAAGAATCTTGTTCAAATTCATAGCCAATCTCTAGTTATATTAAGTAGACCGTTATGGCTTATATACGATTCCACAGCGACTTTCTGAAAATTTGATTTGGACATAAAACAAAATCTACAATACGAAATCTCGGTTTTTCTTCTTCATTAGAAAAATATAATCAAATAGCTCCGGACATTTCTTGTTTCAAAGAAATCCGACTTATTTTGGATCATGTATATTCAGTTGAAGTTTAAAATATAAATTACGAACTACCACGACTATTTCAAGCTCATTTTAAATTATATTATAAATTATATGTTTAAATATCATTTTATTAAATAAATTCCTATATATAATTCAAATAAAATATTTAAAACAAATTTAAATGTACAGAATTCAACGGCTGAAAATCCGGGTCGTTACACGCAGGCTCTTATGGGATAATGGATTCCGACTATGACAAGGTATGGAACTACCTTCCGATCAGTGTACTCTAGAAGGGATACATTGGAGTTCAACAAGAACATCTTCGCCACACATGACCGACCATATATTTCGCTTGAATGTTGCGAATATCTTGTCATCTACGGTAGCTTGCAACATAACCATCTTTGGGAGACTCAGAAGCAGAAAGAAGAAAAAATAATGAATTTTCTCTAGATGGTGACAATGCACCCTAATTGGAAGCGACCCACTTAGCCATACTGCCTACCCGATTTTTGTCATTTCCCTGTTGTGAGGCTTGAAGTTATAATTATCTTTTAGAACATTTGGCCACCATTTACTTTGAATGCCACATCATCAGATCCTGCAATACCACTAATTGACATCCACAAAAATATCCTAGGTGTTAAGCTTTGGAAGGTGTCTACCCCGCCACCAAACAGACATACGTTTGTAAAACTCAATGCACGTGACTATTTTGGAAATATTCTGTCAGACATCCGTCCACACAAGTTGTCCTCGGACTAGACAAACCGAAGGCACCCTCCTAACGCATCTTTGAGTTACCCTATGGGTCAGTAGCGAGTTGTCCTTGCAATCCATAGATTTCAATCACGACATAATCACTGTAAAAGTATATCTAGGGATCAGCTTGAGAAATCCAACAATAGTTCTTTCATTCATGAAGATATACGGTCTTCAATAGCTCCATCTCGATCAGCATCAGATATCTTCATCGTTTACGTATTCGATGGTTCGAAATGGTTTTCGAGTGTAAATTCGATCTGTCCATTGGTTTATTACACTGCGTCACTTAGCCTTTAAAGTTTTCATTCGTTAAATCAAAATCTTTAAATCTTTTAAAACATTATATACAGACACTTTTATTCAACTTAAAACACCCTTCGAACTATAGTCTTAAAATGCCATTCTCTCTCTTGGGAAATCTTATTACGAATCTTATATTTGTTTACTTAATTTAAATATTAAGTAAAATATTTTTCAAAAACCCTTTCTATTAACTTTAATAATCCCAAATACATTATCTATAAGCCTACATTTCCAAAATAGAATCCGTTATCAACTTCTGATAAGTTTTATTCCAAAACCCAATTCAGTTATATCTCGATACACCTCATCGCTTATTTAATATAGCGAATTTAGATCATATAACTTAACTCGCCTGGTCACTTTAATTCAAACTTGGGTTTTCAGTCTTAATTTCCATTCCCTACCTTCATCAGTCCCTAACCGTAAATCAGTAAGAAAATTGTTCCCTAAATATCAATCCCGAAGGCCGAAACCAACATCAGATCACTACTCAGAAAATCATTTAACTCAACCGATCTCTAGTCCGGTTCTAGTTCTTTAATTCCATAACTCGAGCATTTATTCCATTCATAAACCATTTCTCATAACTCCTCCCAATAGTATATTTAATAAAACTTGGGTTTTTATAACTTCGTCAATTCCTGGATTTTTGTAAAATCCTATTAAATAGAATACTCATAAGAGTTTAATTTAACTTCATTTCAATTTAACTTATATCATTATTAATATCAAATCACTTTAAAACATCATTGAACCATAATCAGGCCTTATAGTTTTCATAATACCTCTTAATTTCCAATATTACTCTATTTTATTATTAAGTAAATAATAAGCAAATTCAATAAAAATGTTCCCTTCACTATTAACTATCTCCGTTAAAATTAATAATCCACTCAAGTTACCAAATTCAGCTCGGCCCATTGATTTGGCCAACTCGAAAACATGATTAGCTCGTTAATCAACTTCGAATTAGTCTTTTCACTAAAATTATTTATTTATTCAAATAATCCCTTTTTACTTGTTTCTTAGGAACAATTAATCTTGGTTATTAATTATTACCTTAATTTCTACTCTTATTAGAACATAAGGATTAGCTTTATAAATCATTCAACAATTACATATAATGTAAATAATATATATATAAATATTTATTTTCCTTTTTATAAACTTTTATTCAAAATAATATACTTAAATTCAATCTTCAGCTATAAAATAAATTTCATAACTTCATTTCTAACGATTTACCTGACGATAAATCATTCTTATAAAACGATGTGTAATTAGGCCATCTGCTATTAATTCCTCAACCAATATCACCCATTGGTTAATAACAAACAAATGTTGAACCTGGGTTCAATAATCAATAATCAATGAATTCTCCAATCAAATTGGTTAAATAGTTCATATAATGATCATATATAAATAAACAATAAATTTGAGGAATCTAGTTGGATCCCTCCAACCTGTTTTTCCGTGCATCAAAATAGGTTACCTCAAATAAAACTATCCATTTAATGTGATAATATAAAATAAACAAGAATAATCAATTCAACTGATAACGGTCAGCTAATAACACCAATTCAAGCATCCAATTTAATTTTATATGTTTATATTATTATAGACGTAACTAACAAGGTAAGTTACCTAATTTGGAAATAATCATTGAAATTAACGATTGTTGTCGATTAAATTAAACAAACGTTTAATTTAAATCACTTATATAAAAATATTTAGTATATACTCAAACAATTATCAAATCATCCAACAATTAGCAAAATTAGTACACAAATACTAAACCCGACTTATAATAATTATAAGTGGGAGAACTGAGTGAGTTTAACTCACATTGATTTTATTTGTTAATTGAAAGATTGTTTTAATTAAATTAAAATGACGTTTAATTTAATTAAAAATTCCCGTTGCTTTCAATGCTAACCAGACCAGCTCCAGAGCGTAGTTTGTGTCCGTATGGTTCCAACATGAGCAACCATATGCAATTCAGATAATGTGTGATTGAGATATTTAGTTAACATGATTATAAACAATGTAATTTGCATTAACTTTAAGGTTTTAAACTAACGGGCCTTACCCCATTTATAACGGCCCACGCATTTCAAAATATTTCCTTCCCCTATATTGTTCCCTAACCTGCAATGTCTCCTTACGTTACTGGGTTACCATCATCCGATCATTTTCTTTATTTTTATTATATTTCTTTTTTTTCTCTGAACACGGCCCAAGCCCAATATGGTAACCGACCCCTCTTATTTCTCCAATCCACCTGCTAACGCATTTATCTTTCCCAAAGTTGTTCTTCTAATCTCCTTTATTGATATATGTCATGCACAAAAACTTGTTTTTCCTTTTTTTTATTTTAGCCCGAAGGCCTACTGGCCCATCTCCCCCATATATATATATATATATACAAATATATATATATATATATATATGAACAGCGCAAGCCCACACCCCCCTCTAAAAAATATTCAACTGCTGCTATCGTTCCATCTTGCCCATCTCACGCGATGCTCCCCATTTCCCTTTTCACATTTCAGCTTTTCTTCCTTTTTTTGTATATGTGAGGCCTGTAACAACCCACCCGGAATGGGCCTAAATTTTGAACCAGAAAAGGCCCATCGAAACTTAAAGCCATTCTAAACGGGTCATTGGTTCCTGTAAGGATTACATTTGCGTAGATAATAATGACTAATACTTCGAGTGGAATTCTCACATAGCGGAAAGAGAAAATAATACCAAATATAGATGTGCCATTTATTTCAAAAACCACAGAAACACAATGTCATAGCTACATTTATTTAAGAGGTACATCAAATAGTTCATAAGATTCCAAAAGAAGTACAGTAATAACTGCTAATAATATCATAATCACATCAACTTCTCCATCGGCTTCAACCATATCTTCATCCATGGCTTTATGCCACCTATTGACTTGTTGGATGTTAAGGAGAGGGGGTTAGAACATAAAGTTCTGTGTGACTGAAATATAGTGTTACTTAATGCCCATACCCTATATTTTTAGTAGGTTACATATGTTAAGGTATGCCTACGTAGCACACAATTTTTCACATACAAACATAAATATCTAACCAATGGGGTGGATATCCAAGTCAATCGCCCATTAGTGTTTTTAGGGTAAAAGCCCAATGAGGTGGCATTCTCGGTCACTTATGGCCCTATTATAGGTGGATTCTTATGATCTCTTACAACTCTGAGGCGGACTCCTAGCCCTATCAAACCATGTCTTGGTATGTTTAACGTTCTTAAGTCTATTCTCTCATTTGTAATATGAGAATTTGTATTGCGAACGTTACCACTTAACTAATATTACTCGGTAGGACACTTATGTCACTTAAGACTTCCCTTAGACAGTTGGATGAGCATGCAGTGGCCACATATCCTTTAATTACCAACCTGTCCGTGGTTGAGCCCTTACAAACTTCTAGAGGAAGCGAACACCTCCGTGAACTACCCTACTCCATTAACCGTTTTATGCCTAACCACTTTTAAAGGAGGACCCAAAGACTTACCTTAACACTAATGAGGGTGAGTCCTATGACTTAGGTTCCTCTCCAAGGAATAAACCTTCATTTAGGTTAAAATTAGGTGAGGCCCTTTTCCAATAATACAGCGAGTTTTTCAGCAACAATTTTGGGTGCATTGGGAAATAATTCTTCTAATTTTTATGCGTGTTTTAGTGTTGCAGAAATGCGAAATAAGATATTGCTAGTGTATAAGAGATCCTCGGCCACTTCCACTTGCTTTCGTTTGGCTTTGGATATCAACTTCATCACCACAACTTTCAGGTGTTCAATGCTATAAGGTATTAGCATGCTACTTTTAACAGCTTCATGGGTTATTTTAGATAAAAATTCAATAAGTATATCTTCTTGGCGGATACATTCACATTCACTGTCAAAAATTTCTTGAATTTCTGTTAATGGTGATGATGATGCATCTTGAAGTAGATTTGGTTCCTTTTTGATGGCCTCGTCTATATACCTATGTATATAATATAGTGTTAGTACTATACAAAACACAAGAAACACAAAAATGTAAAACTGTCATGGTACGATAACTAATTTTTAATACTACTTTTGATAATAAAATGTTTGCTATAATTTTATCGTTCGAAGTACTAGCCCATGTCGTAGTACAGATTACCTTTTGATAGAGGCCTTAAGGAAAATTTTAGTACTACGATGGATATAAATGCCACTGCTTCTAGAATTCCATGCATATTTCTTTTTAGTTTGATGATAATTTGACCAACTAGAAAGGGATCGTTGATGCTAATATAATTAAAGATGCCAAACATAGAACAAAGCACTACTTAGTCTTATCCCTACTATGTAAATCATGTTTAAACAATTTTAATCACATTTTCTTATAAGAATCCCCATTACTTAACTGATATTAACCAGTAATGCACTGAAGATCAACAATCAGCATCTTTAATGTATTTAACTGATATTACACATCAATATATTGAAGATCAACAACCAGTATCTTTAGCATACTTCTAATTTTTCTGTACATAACCCGATCCCTGAAATTCATGGCGCTCCTTATTCCATCATAATTTAGTCATCCGTCCTCTTATGGATGTTCAAATTTTATTGTCTGAAATATATTCATAGTGTGAATTTAGCTTAAATGGATATGGGTATCTGGAAATTGTTAGAACTTTTGTCAATACATGATTATATTACAAAATTAGATATTTTTGTCAGTACACGATTTTATTACAAAGTTAGATTTTTTTTTGTCAATACACAATTGTATTCCAAAGTTAGATCTTTTTGTCAATACATGATTGAATTGCAAATAGATAGTAATAACTATCAAAGTTATGCAATAATGTGACAGTTGTCAAGTCAAACTGTGATTATAGCTATGATAGTAAGCGAGACCGATTGTGCATTAGATTGGAGTGGTACACAACCGTCTCCGATAGACTAGACGAAGAATATTTCAGTAAGGTCCTAGTCCAGAAATGATTATATTTCCTTCAAACAATATTGCCATCGTATGCACTGATTGACATGATAGCAATTTGTTTCACAAGATAAAACGGACCAACCCCGTAGTGTAGTGCCAACAAACGGAGCCCCAACGAATTGAAGTAGATTACTTTGAAGATGAATTAGCAACTTCAGAAGAATAACTAATGTGTATTCTATTTCGTTTTGGGCTATGTATTTATGGGCTGGTGTATTCTATCTCGTTTTGGGTCATGTATTTATAGGCTGGAGGATGCCTATTCGAACCTTAATGACCTTTGGAAAGGTTGTGACCCTTTAACTAAGCGGTGCATGAATGAGCGTATGCATTTAAAAATGAAACAGCTGTATCCGTTCAATTGAATGAACATGACAGATCAAAATTGACTAAGTAACGCGTTTCAATACAACAGACTCAAGCTACAAGCAGCAGCCTATTTAACCATAAGACTCCAAGAGTCCCAAGGCATAAAGCCCAATTTTTTAACACTAATATAATATTGTCATGGACCCCAAGAGTCCCAAAGCACTAAGCCCAAGTTGACATCAATATAATATTATGTCATGGACTACGGGAGTCCCAAAGCACTAAGCCCAATTTGACATCAATATATTATTGTGTCATTGAATCCAAGAGTCCCAAGGCACTAGGCCCAAGTTGACATCAATATAATATTGTGTCTTGGCTTAGCCACACCATTCATAAGCCCTCTTCTCCTTTATTTATATAAGCCTATAGAGAAGTAGGTACTCATATTTCATAATGTTGGATTTAGATTGCTTTCCCCACTTCTTCCAAAATTCCTCTTGCTCATTCATTTCTAACAACCCTCCACATGAATGAGCAGTCATTTTTAGTTTCACGAATCATTTATCGCATCAGTTAAAATAGCACATAGGCCTTGAACTTTCCTAGTGATTACCTATTTGAATCACAGGTGAATCAGTGGACATAGAATGTCCTTGAACTATAAGCCTTTCGTGTAATTCCAAAGTAGATAACATACGATAAATGTTTCTTATAATCCTTCATTCTCTGTGTTCGTTTTTGCCTTGAACACCTGCCTAGTCTCATAAGTGCTTAGAGAATTTGGCTTCATATTTCTCTTTGAAGCGGCATCTTCGCACTTACGTAGGTGATTCTGTAAAGGTTATTCTCTAATTCCTCAAATACAGACATCATTAAAAGTATTAATACTTATCCTTTTCAACACGTAATGTACTGACTTAGCATAGGAATGGTTTGTGTGTAACGGTACCATCAAGTTTCTCTTAAACTTCGTTGTCCCTTTGAACCTAGATCTTGGGATCTCCAGTCAACTAGGTGGGGTTTTCATTTTTGAAAAATCTTTATTCTATAAGCCTTAGCCCCATTCCCATCGATATTATTTGAACTTTCTCTCTTGGCAAGCCTTTTGTAAGTGGATCCACTAAGTTATCTTTAGATTGTATGTAATCCATTGTGATAACCCCATTAGAGAGAAGTTGCCTTATCGTTCTATGTCTACAACGAATATGCCTAGATTTACCATTGTATAGTGTACTATTAGCTCTTCTAATAGTTGATTGACTATCACAATGTATACATATTGGAGGCATAAGTTTGGTCCAATTAGGAATGTCTTCCAAGAAGCTTTGAATCTACTCTGCTTCTTATGTAGTTTTATCTACTATAATAAACTCTGATTCCATCGTAGATCTAGCTATACAAGTCTGTTTGAATGATTTCCATGAAATTGCTCCATTTCCTAATGTGAAAATATATCCACTTGTAGAATTTGTATCATGTGATCCATTGACCCAATTTCCATCACTGTATCCTTCCACTATTGAAGATAGTTTGTACAGTATAGACCATAGCTCTGCGTATACTTTAGATATCCAAGAACTACGATTATAGTTTTCCAATGATATTTACTAGAATTGCTGGTAAGTCTACTTGGTTTGCTTAAAGCATATGCGGTATCAGGCCTAGTACATACATGATACTTCCTAGTATACGAGAGTATTCTAATTAGTAGATATCATCATCGGTGTTCTTTACCCAATTTTGGTTCATAACTACTGGTAATTTTGCAATAGTTACATTATATTGCTTGAATTTTTCAAGTATTTTAGCGATACATATCCCTGTGGTGTTCTCAGAATTTTTACACCCAATGTCACATCAGCTAGTCCAAGGTCTTTCAAATCGAGTCTATAGGATAACTTATCCTTTGTAAATCTTATTATGGGCTTGTTATTGCCTAGGATCAATAGGTCATCAACATAGAGACCAACAATGACATATCCAATATGTGTGTTTTTTATATACACACATTTATCAGATTCATTTATCATGAATCCATTTGATAACATAGCTTTATCAAACTTCTCATGCCACTGTTTAGGAGCTTGCTTAAGGCCATAAAGAGATTTTACCAGTTTGCAAACTTTATTCTCATTTTCTGAGCTTAGAAATCCTTCAGGTGGTTTCATATAGATTTCTTCCTCTAGTTCACCATTCAAGAATGCAGTATTTGATGTATTTGTAAATCATGTATGGATGCAATAAGCTATCTTATCCATGTTACGGGTGAAACAGTCCAGGTCTTCCTTTTATCTAGATCCTTGGACTACGAGCTTCATACTTGTCTATTGAACCATTAGGTTTCAACTTCTTTTTAAATATCCATTTATTACATAAGATCATACGTCCTTAAGGTAAATCAACCAATTCCCATGTATGATTGGACATAATGGATTCAACTTTATTGTTAATTGCCTCTTTTCAATAAGGGCCGTCGCTGGAAGACATAGCTTGTTCGTATGTCAATGGATCATCTTCTAACATAAAGGTATAGAAGTCCGATCCAAATGTTTTTAAGGTCCTTGACCTCTTACTTTCTCTTAGTTTTTCCACTTGCTGCTCACCACTACATTGCTGAGTATTATTTTATTCAACTTCCTCAAGAGAATTAGGAACTTCATCTTCCTTTGGTCCCTTAGGTGTATGATTTTCAGTACCCTGTTTCAAGAGGAATGTATGTTCGAAAAATCTAGTATTAACCGACTCAATGATGGTATTTTCATGAATATCATCAATTTCAGTTTTGTGTACCAAAAATCGATATGCGGCACTGTTTTGTGCATATCCAATGAATAAACAATCAACTATTTTTGACATTTTTTGCTTTTGGTACCTCTACCAAGGCAAGACACCCCCACAATTTTAAGTGTTTGTAGAATGGTGGTCTGTTTTTTCAAAGTTCATGAGGAGATTTAGATGTTTTCTAATGGGGTATTTTATTTAAAATATGATTTCCCAAAGGAATAGCTTCTCCCCAAAAGTTATCTGCAAACCAGAATAAAGCATTCATCATTTCCTTAAGTGTTTTATTTTCCGTTCGGCTATACCGGTTGATTGAGCTGAATATGGTGCTGTAATTTGGTGTAAACACCATGTTCAGCGCAAATTCTTCAAAAGGGAATACATATTCTACTCCTCTATCACTTCTTAAAGCTTTGATTTTCTTGTTGAGTTGACTCTCAACTTCCGCTTTGTATTGTTTAAACACATCAAATCACATACATCTGTACGTATTATTTATAGCGGTTATATTTCTCGTTCAACATGATGAAATGAGTTTCTTGTCAATTTTTCTTAAGCAAAAATTTGACATTTATAATTGGTGTCTAGATTAATCAATTTGTGCAATGTATCAAAGTTTACATGCCCTAATCTAGAATGCCACATGTTGGAAGAGTCAACAATATAAACAAAAGATTCACTTTTATTCACATCAGTGTGTGGTACAATAGTGGTTACATTTTATTTTTTTCTTAAATGAACCATCACACACATATCCTCTTCCTACTTACACATCATTCTCTGCTTCAAGGATTAATTTGAATCGATGTTTGCTGAGCAATGATCTTGAAATCAGGTTCTTACGAATTTCTGAAACATATAGAACATCATTTAAAGTTAGTTCCTTTCCAGGCTGCATTCTGATATTACTTCATATAAATTATTAGCAATGCCCTTTTTGAGATCTCAGCCAAATTTTATTTTGATCTTTTTAGGAACATATTTGGTTAGAAATTTGGCAAGTCCCAATGTTGTTAGATAAAGCAACATTTTTATGTTGTCAACGCTTAAAATTAATGACGTTGAACTTCTCTGGCCTTTCTCCATGAGACAGAGCCATTGTTGGAACTGTTGAGTCAAGATTTTTCATAGAGTTTTGATTTCAGACAAAGAGAAAAGCCGTGATCGACAAAAAGAAGATAGTCATTGGTTTAATGAGACACAAAGAGCAACATATGGTATTATACATTAGAGGTGGATTATTTGGTATGTTAGTTGTGTTATTTATGTTAAAATCTATCCTCAAATAATCTCACACCTCCAATCTTTGAATATATATGAGTGCACATTAACTGTGCAATCTGGGCTAAACCGGTCGACCGATTGAAAACCAAGCGGTCGACCGTTTCTGCCCAGAATACACAATTAACGTGCACAAGGATACATAACGTATATAAATTCAAATTCCTGTCTACTGGTCCTTTTTGACTTGTCAACCATTTTTTTCCAGAAAGCAACCTTTCGTATAGACACTTCCATTTCCTCAACGGTTGCTTCTCTTTCTCTTCTCCAATAATCGTGACCGTTGTTTGTAACTCTTCATGAATGGTTACAACTGTTAATTCCTTATATAAACATCATGAGATCATCTTTTCAAATCACCGATTCTATCAATCTAATCACTATTCTCTTGATCTCAATCTTGAACTCTCAAGCACTCAAATTGCTCATATTCTATCATATATCGTTTGAATCCTAGAATCTATTTAACATTCTTTTGATTCAATACGATATCCACTTCCAACTTCATATACACAAATATATTATTTGAGGATAAGATTATTGGAAGTTCGTACTACAAGTGACAAAATTGCACTATCAAGAACACATACTGTCATCAACAAAGTATATTCATCTTAGTTGAAGTCCTCGGTGTTGTAAGAGGCACATGTTGAAGTCCTCAGTGCTGTTAGAGGCGTTAAATCCCGTTCGTCTGCTCGGGTGTTGTATACTTGTTCCTCCGGGTGAAGTGAGGTGGTTATTAGTGAAAATCCAGATAGAAGTCTGGGACTGGACGTATGACGGTGCTCCGAACCAGTATAAAAATCCCTGGTGTGATTTTTCAAGTTTACCGCTTCTACTGTTTTATATATATTTGTGATTACCTATTATTTCATTCTTTTGTGTTATACACCATATTACACGATCCATGTGTATTATATTAGCACGTACACAAATTTTCATTTGGTATCGGAGCAAGGTCATATAACCGTAACACAGTTATTTGATATATTCTAGTAATATGGCAAATAACGCAAGCAGTAACACTACCACTTACACAGAAGGTCAATCGACACAAAGACCTCCATTCTTCAATGGTCTCAACTATAACTATCGGGCAACACGTATGTCATTTTTTTATGCAATCAAATAGCTATGATGCCTGGAATGCTACCCAAAAAGAAATAGTGAATCCAACAATTGATTATTCAGAATGGACACCGGTTGAGAAAACGGCAGCAGCCGTAAATGCAAAAGCAATAAACATGTTGTTTTGTGCATTAGACCAAAATGAATATAACCGTGTTAGTATTTGCACCACTGCATATCAATTTTGGGAAATGCTGAAAACCACTCATGAAGGTACTAACAAGGTTAAACAATCCAAAATAAACATGCTGAAAAGTCAGTTTCAAAATTTCAAAATGAAGCCAAATGAGACAATCAATGATATGTATAACGGTTTCAAACTATTCACCGTGCACTTATTGGTTGAGGACAAAAATATTCAGATTTTGATGTTGTTTCGATAGTCCTACATTTTCTGACTTAGTGAATGGGAAGGAAAAGTATTAGCAATTGAAGAAGCTAATGACCTTTCCATCATGAAGCCAGATGAATTGATAGGAAGTCTAAGGTCCTATGAAGCTAATTTGTAGGCTAGAAAGGAACATAAAGAAGAAAAGAAAAATGTAGCATTTCATTTAGAAAAAGATGAAGATGAATCAGATTTGAAGATGAAGACTTAACATTAATTGCAAAAGGTTTTGAAAAATTCTTGAAACAACGAAAAGTTAGTCGATATAACAAAAATAAAAATGGATCAAATAAACCATCTTCATCCGCTATAGAATGTTTCAACTGCCACAAAAGGGGCACATGCACAAGGATTGTCCGGAGCAAAAGAAGAAGTCAGAAAATGACAAATATATTCCAAGCCAAAACCAGTTGTGAAGTTTCAAAAGAAAAATGTCAAGACTATCAAGATATGGGTTCCTAAAACAAATAACAATTTGATTAGGAACAAATATATTCGACATTTCATGAATACTGTGCATCTTAATTCTAATTATATATATAAAGGGGACACCGGACCCGTATGGGTTTGGACTCCAAAGACCTAACTCTTAGGACCCCATAAAATGTGGGTACCATGGACTTAATTTTATTTTTTGCAGGTCCCACTTAGGAAAAGAGAAAAGTGGATCTTGGATAGTGGTTGCTCAAAACACATGACTGGATACAAGAGCTTATAGACCAATATTACATACTCAGATGGTGGCTCTGTTACTTTTGGAGATAATTCAAAAGGATATATCATCGGCAAAGGCGATGTGAGCAATTGCGGTACATCTAACTTACCACTTATTACCAATGTCATGCTAGTTAGAAATTTGAAACACAATTTACTTAGTATTATCAGTTATGCGACAAGGGTTTTACAATTTCCTTTTCAGATAATAAGTGTACTATCTTAGATAAAGAACATAATTTAGTTTTTGAAGGTTATAGAGACAGAAATATATATATATTCTGAATATGAATATTAATCATAATTCAGATATGTGTCTTGTGGCTAATGGTAATGATCCATGGCTATGGCATAAACGCTTCTGTCATATAAACTTCAGAACTATCGACAAGCTAGCCAAAAACGATCTAGTTAGAGGACTACCCAAAATGAGCTTTAAAGTTGACAACATGTGTGATGCACGTCAATTAGGAAAATTGACCAAATCATCTTTTAAATCCAAGAAAATCATATCAACATTACAACCACTTGAGTTACTGCATATGAATTTATTTCGACCAACTAAGGTTCAGTCAGTAAATCACAGTCGATATGTGTTTGTAATTGTTGATGATTACTCTCGTTACACCTGGACAATTTTCTTGAAAAACAAAAGTGACACTTTCGAACATTTCAAATCC
Organism: Allium sativum; assembly: GCA_030737875.1. Taxonomy (NCBI): domain Eukaryota; kingdom Viridiplantae; phylum Streptophyta; class Magnoliopsida; order Asparagales; family Amaryllidaceae; genus Allium; species Allium sativum. The sequence goes on from CM060923.1 coordinate 171,500,341, forward strand.
TTCGTCAAGAGAATTCAGAAATCGAAAGGGCTTAAGGTTTAAATTATAAGAAGTGATCATGGCGGAGAGTTCGAAAATAATGAATTTGAACATTTTTGTACAAAGAAAGGTATATATCAAAAATTTTCGTTTCCTAAAACTCCACAACAAAATGGAGTAGTGGAACAGAAAATTCGAACCTTACAAGAATGTGCAAGATCATTATTAAATGGAACCACTTCACCAAAACATTTCTAGGCAGAAGCTGTTGCAATTGCTTGTTATGTTTTGAATCAAGTATCCATTCGACCTCTCACCAAGAATACTTCTTATGAATTATTTAACAAAAGAAAGCCTAATATCTCATACTTCAAAGTATTTGGTTCTAAGTGCTTTATCTTAAATACGAAAGAACATCTTGGTAAATTCGATACAAAGGCCGATGAAGGTATATTTGTCGGTTATTCGGAACGAAGCAAGACCTATCGTATATTTAATAAACGAACCAAAACTATTGAAGAATCACTTCATGTCTCTTTTGATGAATTCTATCAGCGTCCTCAAATTATATCAGACGATGACGAAACTATAGTCACTGATAATCCAATCATCACAAATGTTGATTCTGACTCTAAAATAGTTGTTGAAAATATTCCTCAACCATGCGAGTTACTATCTCCACCAAGGAGACAATCTCCACCAAGGATACAATCTCCACCAAGAATGTTAAGAGATCATCCTACTCAAAATATAATCGGGGAAGTAATATCAAAAGTCAGAACAAGGAGTCAACTCCATCAAATGGGTCATGTCGCGTTTCTTTCAAATATTGAACCTAAGAATCCAAAAGAGGCTGTTACTGATGATTATTGGATAATTGCCATGTAGGAAGAACTAAATCAGTTCGAGTGCAATGATGTCTCGGAACTTGTTCCAAGACCAACTGATCAATCAGTTATTGGTACTAAGTGGGTCTTTAAAAATAAGGCTGATGAACAAGGTAATATTACCAGAAATAAAGCAAGGTTAGTAGCACAAGGGTATAATCAGGAAGAAGGTATCGATTATGAAGAAACATTTGCACCAGTTGCTCGACTAGAAGCTATTAGGATCCTATTATCTTTTGCTTGTCGCCATAATTTCAAACTTTATCAGATGGATGTCAAGAGTGCTTTTCTAAATGGATTTATCAAAGAGAATGTATATGTCGAACAATCTCCTTTGTTCTTACATGAAAAATATCCTGACTATGTGTACAAACTTAAGAAGGCTCTGTACGGTTTAAAACAAGCACCTCGTAATTGGTATGAACGACTACGTAGCTATCTTATTAACTCAGGATTTCAAATAGGCAAAGTCGATCAAACTTTGTTTATCAAGCATTCTCGAAAAGATATTCTAGTTATCCAGATATATGTAGACAACATCATCTTTGGTTCAACAAATGATAAACTCTGCAAAGAGTTTGCAAATATTATGACCAAAGAATTTGAAATGTCTCATATGGGAGAACTATCATATTTTCTTGGACTTCAAATCAAACAACTTCCGAACGGTATTTTTATTAATCAAGAAAAATACTGTGGAAATCTTATCAAACGCTTTGGATTAAAAAATACATCTGGTAAACTTACTCCCATGAGTACAACTACACATCTTGAAAAAGATGAAAATGGTAAGAGCGTTAACCAGAAGCTATATCGAAGCATGATTGGTTTTCTTCTTTATCTCACTGCAAGTCGTCCAGATATAATGATGAGTGTTTGTCTATGTGCACACTTTCAAGCAGATCCAAAGGAATCACACCTACGAGTAGTGAAATGTATAATTCATTATCTTAATAATACCAAAGATTTCGGTCTTCTCTACCCAAAAGAATGTCCATTCGAATTAGTATCATATAGCGATGCTGATTTCGGAGGCTTTCGAACGGATAAAAAGAGTACAAGTGGTACATGCCATTTCATTGGAAAATCACTTGTATCTTGGTTTAGTAAGAAACAGAATTGTGTTTCACTATCAACGTGTGAAGCTGAATATACATCAGCATCTCTCGCTTGTACTCAAGTAATATACATGCAACAAACACTTCAAGATTTTGATATTCATTTATCAAATTCTATTATATACTATGATAACACAAGTGCTATAAATCTTTCTAAAAATCCAGTGAATCACTCTTGAACCAAACAAATTGATATCCGTCATCATTTCCTTAGAGACAATATCGAAAAAGGAAATATATGTCTCGAATATGTCCAAACTGATAATCAACTAGCAAACATTTTTACTAAGCCTCTACTAGAGTCTAACTTTATAAAATTACGTAGAGAGCTTGGTCTTTTCTCTTGAAAAGAACTTGACAATTAATGTTATCACTAATGTTATATTTTGTTAGTTCTTTTCTGTAACAACCCGAAAATCTGGGCCAGTTTAAAATTTTTATTTTGGCAATTTTAGCGAATTTTGATTATTTAAAATGAATTATTTTAAATAATATCGACGAGAAATTTCTTTTGAATAGAATTCGAACGTATATATTATATACGTGGTCGTTAGAATATAAATAATTATATATATAATTATAATGGGAATTGAAAATGGCGCGGTAGTTCGATAATTCGATTTCAAACTTCAATTGAATGTACCGGGTGCAAAACAATCCGGATTTTAGTGAAACCAAAAATCATAGGATCTAATTGAGAATACCTTTCCAACGAATCCGGGAAATCAAAATTTCATAGCGGGAATCAAAAGATATGTCCAGTTGAAAATTCTGAATAGTCGCTATGGAATTCAGGCCCTTAAAAATAGACATTTTGCAAACGACCTCGGATTTCGACGAAACCAGTTTTGTTGGGTCTGTGATGTCAAATTATTACTAGGTTCCAATTTTCATTATTTTTCGAATCAATATGTGAGCGTGGCAAAGGAAAACGCGTTTGACCAGTTTCAGTTGATTTTAATTGACTGGAAAATGGCCATTTTTTAAACGATCTCAGAATTCGACGAAATTAGTTTTGTGAGGACCGTATCGTCAATACGAAGCTAGAAATAATTTTTCTGGAATTTTCAGAGTCCGTATGTGGCCCCGGTAATTTGAAATGTACGTTCGAATTGAATATATACTGATTTATATTTTGATTTTGACGGAAACCGATCGAAACAGCCAAACTGGCTTACGAAACATGTCCCGTTGTGTTCAGAATGGGGGTATTTAGCTAGGGGTGACAGTTGTTGGGTCTCATTTTGAGTTTGTCTTGATATACATGTAATTTTGGTTTTAAAAGAATTTAATATTATAAAATAAAATTTATAAAATAACTAACCCTAGGTCAAAATTCACTTCTCAGTCAAACCAATCTTCAGCCGACAATTCCCAAATTCGAAGGCCGATATACTCCCTTATTCCTCCCTATCGATCTCCCTCTCCGTTCATCTAGGGCGAAATGTTCTAGTGCAAAATTGTTCTACTCGATGAGGGCTAGGGAATCAACGGTCATGATGGGTTCTTGATGTTCGTCGAGGCCAGAATGCGCTCCACAACCATCGGCGTTCGTGCGCCAATCAAAGGCGCTGGGCCCCATCGCGAGGCGAGCCACTTATGGCATGAGGGGAGGTTGGCTTGGGCTTCGTCGTGACGCCATCGGATCCAGCTCCGATCATCTATTTGCGGCGCACGGTGGAGACCTAGAGTTGAAGTGAAGATGTGAAGATGGGTTATAGTGTTAAGCAGGAAGAAGGTGATTCCTTTTTATATACTTTTAAAATCAATTTTTGTATTAAAAATAATTAGATTAAAATCAGTTTTAAAAAGAAATTAAAAACCTTTGTTTTTGAAAATAAAAACCTTTGTTTTTGTAAATAAAACCTTTGTTTTTGAAAGTAAAAACCTTTGTTTTTAAAATAAAATAGAATTGATTTTTGAAATTAAAATATACTTTGTTTATGAAAGAAAATATAATTTTTGTCATAGGAGAAGCAGAATAAAAATGAGGTTTTTACATATACAATAGCAGAGATATTAAAAATATGATTTTTATATTTTTAAAGTATTAAAAATATAATCTTTATTATGTAGAAGATGTAAAAATATGATTTTTATATATTGAACAGCGTGATTTTTATATATTGAACATCGAAGTAAAAATGTGATTTTTATATATTGAACATCAAAAATATAATTTTTATATATTGAATAGCAAAGTAAAAATATGATTTTTATATATTGAATAGCAAAGTAAAAATTCGATTTTTATATATTGAATAGCGAAGTAAAAATTCGATTTTTACATATGTAGAGAATACGGGCAACGAAACTGACGAAAGGCGAGAAGGAAGAAGATTTCTATAAATGAAGAGTCGTGATATTGGATAGCTATTGGTGAGAATTTCTCACCTTTCAATTTCTTTTTCTAGTTATATATATATACTAGGATGCAGACGGTGCTTAGTAGCACCCGACACAATCGTCCACAGACCATGGACTTGTTTGTTTGATTGCAAAAATTAGTTAGATTATTTGATTGAAATTGAATTGTGTGGTGAAATGAATTGATTTGATTGATGAGTGAATGGCGTGGGCCTTCACTGGACCGGGGATAAGGCTAGGCCTTGTCCCGTTTCTAGTATCGTGCCGTTATGCCGCCGAAATTTTCTAAAATAAGTTAGGAAAATAAAAATATCATTTTATTGAATAAATGAACTGAATAGAATATTTTCATAGGTTGAATGAAATGTTTTATCGTTAAGAATATAATTTTTAACGTGAAAGTGAACAAATAAATATTTATAAACAAATCGGCCGATTTGTTTATATACACTGATTTGACTGACATTGATTGGGACGATAAATTTTACACATCGCCCAACTGCACAAATAAAATCTGTGTTTGATTGTTTGAAACCCCACACGGGTGTTGGGATGAAATTTGAAGTTCACTCATCCTAATTGATTAAATATGTCGATCGATTGATTGACAAGGTGTTATAAGCGTTAGATATCTATATTTGATGCTTATACAGTGTAGTGCACTTTGGTTGATGGTTGATTATTTTTCAATGCTATTATGTACATGTAATGTGTGAAAATCCATATGATTAACTTTATATGGTAATTGATTGGGCCTCATTCCAATTTAGAAAATAAAGGTTCATGTGTTGACAGTACTCATACATTGAGATTGGTCATGTGTTGAACGAAATATTTTAGTAATAAAATTTACATCTTTATCAATATAAAATAAAGGTTCATGTGTTGACAGTACTCATACATTGAGATTGGTCATGTGTTGAACGAAATATTTTAGTAATAAAATTTACATCTTTATCAATATAAAATAAAGGTTCATGTGTTGACAGTACTCATACATTGAGATTGGTCATGTGTTGAACGAAATATTTTAGTAATAAAATTTACATCTTTATCAATATAAAATAAAGGTTCATGTGTTGACAGTACTCATCCGTTGAGATTAGTCATGTGTTGAACGAAATATTTTAATAATAGAAATATTTGAAATAGAAATATTTGGAATAGAAATATTTAAAAAGGAAATATTTGAAAAAGAAATATTTGAAATAGAATATTTGAAAATAGAAATATATGAAGCCGTGTTGATTAGATTGACGCCATTTTGACGTGAACGATATTTATATCGATTTTATTCATTTTAAAATGAATATTGAAAAGTGATTTCGAAATCGAATATTTTGAAATAAAATTTGAATTGAATTGAAAACGAATTCAAATAGAATTGAAAGCGAATTGAAATGAATTCAAATTGAATTGAAATTTGAATTGAATAGAAATGAATTTTAAAACGAATTTATAAAGAAGAATTCAATTTTGATTTGAATTGAAATGGAAGTTGAAATTGCTTTTGAAACGAATTTTAAAACTATTTATATAATTCGTTTTAAATAGAAATCGACGAAATATATATTATATATATTATATATATAATATAATGGCCTGAATAGAACGCGCCGCGCCGCGGCAGTTCGCGAATTTCGACCATTTATTTCAAACGGACATTACGGGAGATCCGACCGTCGGATTCTCCTAAAACCGGAACCGTTGGGTTCGTATCGAAAAGAGCTTTCTAACGATTATTGGAAATTAGAAATCTAATGGTTGGATTTGGAATTATGTCCAAATCAAATTTGAAAAAGGTCGCTGTAAGTGCAGTTCGATGACCGTTGATGGAAATTGACTGTACGGGCCTTGATAAAATTATTAAAAATAGTAATAATTTGTGTAAAATCATAAGAAATGATTTAGAAAGAATTGGGATGAAAAACTCCATATTTGAAAAGATAAATAGATTTTTATCGAAATGAACTAGTTTTGAACTAGAATTATAATTCTATTTATTTTTAAATAAATAAATGGAATTTAAAAAGGGTTTTAAAAATAACCAGAATATCCAATGATTGCATTGGAGTGGATTTGAATCGAAATTGTCTTCGGAATATTTCGATGTTGGAATTCGTGATTATACAGGTGTTGTTATGGAAATTTGAAAGATATATATTTATATCGTTATTTCCAATACGACATTTGTTAGTCGTAGAATTTGATATTGAATATAAGCCGATATATTTTCTATTCAGAGCCTTGTATTGAATATCAAATGTGATTTGGGTTTGTCGTGAATGGTGTCTTCACTAACACTGTTCTTGAACCCAGTTGAGAAAAGATTAAATCTTTTTATTTAGATTTAATGAAGTGTACTAATTAAATAATATTTAATTGGAATTGAATTGATATTGATTTTTGGGTTTATCGTGAACAGTGTTTTAAATAACACTCGTTCTTTACCCGATAATTAATGGAATGTGATTTTGGGTTTATCGTGGACCGTGTTTTTAAATGACACTGATTCTTTAACCCAGTTAACGATTAAAACTAAGTGGAGTTTTAATGAATCTTTAATTAGATTGAAATGATCGAGAATGGAGTACCACCAGTTTTGCTCCAGGCGATAGTTAAATCTTTAATTAGATTTGAACGTGAAATGGTAATTGAATTTACCGATAACACCGTGGTGTTAGATATGAAGTACTACCAGTTTTACTTCATGGGATTAATAGGTTGGGATTGGGAAATTAAAACCAATGATTACTTCGGTAAGGTTCGTTAATCCCGACTAGTTTGAATTGATATTCAAAAATAGATTAAAGAATAAATTTAAGGAATTTATCTTGGATAAATTTAATGGGAACCTTTCCCTATGAATGTGAAATTTAGAAACTAACTGTCGGTTAGCCAAGCAGAATGGTTTTTTGGATATTGATCTGATGTTGGTTTCGGCCTTCGGAGTTAATATTTGGGGAATTATTCTGTTGATTAATTTACGGTTAGTGACTGATGAATTGGAATGAGGCGTATGTTGTGTTTGTGTAACACTTATTTAAAATATACGCGAGTTATTCGGGAAGACCGGGTTTATCCCATTCTGAATAACTGATACGACGATAAGTCGAAGATGAAGACGGTGGTCGAAGACCGGAAGTCTTCACGTCGTTTGGGGTGATTACTGATGATCTTGATTGGGCTGTACACCCAAGAAGATGGAAACAGTTGGTGATCGTCCAGACGTACTTGGAGATCGATGGATATGCGGGGTACTAGGTGCCTCCGGTTTCGTTCAGACCCAGAACGGACTTGTAAATGGACTGTGTTTCTGACATTGGATTTTATTCCGTGTGATTGATCTCTATTAAATATATATCTGTTAGGCGGCGGAGAATTTATTCTCTTGCTTAACGCCCCTCTCTGAGACGTACGAGCTCAGGGGTTATATATTGATGGATATCAAACGCATGGAGTGAATTGCCTGTGTGGCATGCCTAAGTGGCAATTGATCGAGGCTTCTGTTGAAAAGCAAAGTCTTGTTGTGATGATCAAAGCAAGGCCTTTGTGGCGTAGCTTTGTGTAACGTTTACTTCGCGTGTTTCACACCCGGTATGAACCAAAAACGGGAGAGGACGTCAGGGAGGGCATGCGTTTCTTTCTAGCTAAAAAGTGGCGTCAGTGGTTTTACGCGCCCTGACGAGTTTGACTTATGTGGTTGTTGCTGTTGCGAGGCGCCTCGGTTAGATCGGACGATCCGGGTCCGATGGAGTCATTCGTTGGCTCGTTTGCGCCCCAAAGGGCGGGGAAACGTAGTGTTCAGGCATTTTAATCCACATCGGTGGACCGGCCCTGACGATCCAAGGGTCACTCGAGCTCTGATCCTGAGACATGGTAGGCTAGATTGTCTCGAATCGGTTGAGGACTATCTTTTGCCTCGGTTCATAGAAGGAAATCCAATTTCCAAATACGCGACTTTGCGGTTTTATTTGTAAACTTATATATGGCGACATGATATATGGTACCCATGCCGCCTATGATTGATACTTATGATTTGAAGTTGTTTTATACACTATGCACTTATTATAGTATCAAATGATTTGTTTTAAACGTATCAAGCATTCTTTGGCTGTTATAAGGGAAAACCCTATCCCCCGGCTTGCGTTGCATTGTGTGATAGGACCTGGGTCGTATAACAGCTTCATCTTTTTTTATTTAGCATTGCGCTGTTTGTTTTATGCACTGGTATTCTTGGGAGGAAACCCGTTCCGTGTTATACGGCGAGGTCCCTTGATTTACCTTTGAAAATAAAGATTAATAACTGTTTTAGTTCTCACACCAATCACATGACTGACCTGGAGTTTATTGTTTTAACCTAAACTCTGGGTGCCCTTATTTTGACACGGGCAGCCAGTAGTTTTGGTTTTGTAGATTTATATTCACAGGATCCTGGTTTACAGCTGGAACGATATCCGGAAAGCTTTGTATCCGTATATCTACTTCTAGTTGTGTATTGTATTATTTTCCGCTGCAATGTATTTAAATGTTATTTAAATCTCTGATATTTCTATGTAATATTTATTCATTTATACTCTATATATTCTTGTAATTCTGATGCATTGTTGTGACATACAGTGAAACGTTCTTTTGTATGCGTTCTATTTTGTCGTGTTCTCAAACGATAGGGGGTTTCGAACGGCCTGGATCGGTTTAGCGACTGGTTCGGACCGAGCGAAATTCTTTCTCGTCACATTTGGTATCAGAGCTTTGGTTTACAAAGCAGAGAACAAGACATATTAGAACCCTACGAAAGAATTCATCAGATATTGGATTAGTGATATCCAACGGGAATGACTCGTTAGAGATGGGATCAGTAGTATCCTAGAACGAGTGTGAAGAGTATATTTTTCAAATGAAAACAAATTTTGCTTTGAAAATTTAAATCAATTATTCGTATTTGATTATTTATTTGTATTTATTTGGACAGTCCAGTATATAAAGATTTTGCATATACGCCTTGCAAACGTGTATTTGAAATTTTAATATATTGGATAGATATAGCATCACACTCTAGTCGCCCGGAGATGATATTGATGATAGCGATCGCATCATCAACATTTATGTTCGAGTTTCGAAGGTGGGATTTCTATATATTTCCTATTGACTGGTGTGAGAACCAAAAACTATATAGGATCTATTGTTGTGATTTGGCATCAAAAATCTGATTTTTGACTATATATCAAAGTTATGAATTTGAAACTCTAATTCACTAATTGATTAATGTTTGTGTTGTTTGTTTATTTGTTTGATAATTTTGAACCATTTAGCCTAATTGAATCAAATATTGAATTGTATTGAAAATTGGTCGCATTTGCATGCATATACATATACTTACATTGAACAGGTCATAGCAAGGAGGCTAGAGCAGAGAATAAAATTTGTTTGCCCGACAAATAGGTACATGTTTACTACATAATTTACTGTTTTGTTTGGGTGATGATGATTTTATGAGCCTATTGGCTAGACGCTTGGCTTTTTCTTTTTCTTTTTGAGATTAGAAGGACCGGGGAAGCTATTTGAGATTTCCCGATGCTCCCATTGCAGGTGAGGTTATGGCGAAATTTTTCAAAAATTTAAGGTGTTAGCCAAATTTTTGAAATTTTTGGAAATTCTCAGAAACTGAAAAGTTGGAAAATGGAAGCCAGATCGAGTGTAGAGTTGATTAATCAAACCACTTTCGACTTTGTTCCTTTTCAGGGACGAAAAGTTTTAAGTGGGGGAGATTGTAACAACCCGAAAATCTGGGCCAGTTTAAAATTTTTATTTTGGCAATTTTAGCGAATTTTGATTATTTAAAATGAATTATTTTAAATAATATCGACGAGAAATTTCTTTTGAATAGAATTTGAATGTATATATTATATACGTCATCGTTAGAATATAAATAATTATATATATAATTATAATGGGAATTGAAAATGGCGCGGTAGTTCGATAATTCGATTTCAAACTTCAATTGAATGTACCGGGTGCAAAACAATCCGGATTTTAGTGAAACCAAAAATCATAGGATCTAGTTGAGAATACCTTTCCAACGAATCCGGGAAACCAAAATTTCATAGCGGGAATCAAAAGATATGTCCAGTTGAAAATTCTGAATAGCCGCTATGGAATTCAGGCCCTTAAAAATAGACATTTTGCAAACGACCTCGGATTTCGACGAAACTAGTTTTGTTGGGTCCGTGATGTCAAATTATTGCTAGGTTCCAATTTTCATAATTTTTCGAATCAATATGTGAGCGTGGCAAAGGAAAACGCGTTTGACCAGTTTCAGTTGATTTTAATCGACTGGAAAATGGCCATTTTTCAAACGGTCTCAGAATTCGACGAAATTAGTTTTGTCAGGACCGTATCGTCAATACGAAGCTAGAAATAATTTTTCTGGAATTTTCAGAGTCCGTATGTGGCCCCGGTAATTTGAAATGTACGTTCGAATTGAATATATACTGATTTATATTTTGATTTTGACGGAAACCGATCGAAACAGCCAAACTGGCTTACGAAACATGTCCCGTTGTGTTCAGAATGGGGGTATTTAGCTAGGGGTGACAGTTGTTGGGTCTCATTTTGAGTTTGTCTTGATAAACATGTAATTTTGGTTTTAAAAGAATTTAATATTACAAAATAAAATTTATAAAATAACTAACCCTAGGTCAAAATTCACTTCTCAGTCAAACCAATCTTCAGCCGACAATTCCCAAATTCGAAGGCCGATATACTCCCTCATTCCTCCCTATCGATCTCCCTCTCCGTTCATCTAGGGCGAAATGTTCTAGTGCAAAATTGTTCTACTCGATGAGGGCTAGGGAATCAACGGTCATGATGGGTTCTTGATGTTCGTCGAGGCCAGAATGCGCTCCACAACCATCGGCGTTCGTGCGCCAATCAAAGGCGCTGGGCCCCATCGCGAGGCGAGCCACTTATGGCGTGAGGGGAGGTTGGCTTGGGCTTCGTCGTGACGCCATCGGATCCAGCTCCGATCATCTATTTGCGGCGCACGGTGGAGACCTAGAGTTGAAGTGAAGATGTGAAGATGGGTTACGGTGTTAAGCAGGAAGAAGGTGATTCCTTTTTATATACTTTTAAAATCAATTTTTGTATTAAAAATAATTAGATTAAAATCAGTTTTAAAAAGAAATTAAAAACCTTTGTTTTTGAAAATAAAAACCTTTGTTTTTGTAAATAAAACCTTTGTTTTTGAAAGTAAAAACCTTTGTTTTTAAAATAAAATAGAATTGATTTTTGAAATTAAAATATACTTTGTTTATGAAAGAAAATATAATTTTTGTCATAGGAGAAGCAGAATAAAAATGAGGTTTTTACATATACAGTAGCAGAGACATTAAAAATACGATTTTTATATTTTTAAAGTATTAAAAATATAATCTTTATTATGTAGAAGATGCAAAAATATGATTTTTATATATTGAACAACATAGTAAAAATGTGATTTTTATATATTGAACATCGAAGTAAAAATGTGATTTTTATATATTGAACATCAAAGTAAAAATATGATTTTTATATATTGAATAGCAAAGTAAAAATATTATTTTTATATATTGAATAGAAAAGTAAAAATTCGATTTTTATATATTGAATAGCGAAGTAAAAATTCGATTTTTACATATGTAGAGAATACGGGCAACGAAACTGACGAAAGGCGAGAAGGAAGAAGATTTCTATAAATGAAGAGTCGTGATATTGGATAGCTATTGGTGAGAATTTCTCACCTTTCAATTTCTTTTTCTAGTTATATATATATATACTAGGATGCAGACGGTGCTTAGTAGCACCCGACACAATCGTCCACAGACCACGGACTTGTTTGTTTGATTGCAAAAATTAGTTATATTATTTGATTGAAATTGAATTGTGTGGTGAAATGAATTGATTTGATTGATGAGTGAATGGCGTGGGCCTTCACTGGACCGGGGATAAGGCTAGGCCTTGTCCCGTTTCTAGTATCGTGCTGTTATGCCGCCGAAATTTTCTAAAATAAGTTAGGAAAATAAAAATATCATTTTATTGAATAAATGAACTGAATAGAATATTTTCATAGGTTGAATGAAATGTTTTATCGTTAAGAATATAATTTTTAACGTGAAAGTGAACAAATAAATATTTATAAACAAATCGGCCGATTTGTTTATATACACTGATTTGACTGACATTGATTGGGACGATAAATTTTACACATCGCCCAACTGCACAAATAAAATCTGTGTTTGATTGTTTGAAACCCCACACGGGTGTTGGGATGAAATTTGAAGTTCACTCATCCTGATTGATTAAATATGTCGATCGATTGATTGACAAGCTGTTATAAGCGTTAGATATCTATATTTGATGCTTATACAGTGTAGTGCACTTTGGTTGATGGTTGATTATTTTTCAATGCTATTATGTACGTGTGATGTGTGAAAATCCATATGATTAACTTTATATGGTAATTGATTGGGCCTCATTCCAATTTAGAAAATAAAGGTTCATGTGTTGACAGTACTCATACATTGAGATTGGTCATGTGTTGAACGAAATATTTTAGTAATAAAATTTACATCTTTATCAATATAAAATAAAGGTTCATGTGTTGACAGTACTCATACATTGAGATTGGTCATGTGTTGAACGAAATATTTTAGTAATAAAATTTACATCTTTATCAATATAAAATAAAGGTTCATGTGTTGACAGTACTCATACATTGAGATTGGTCATGTGTTGAACGAAATATTTTAGTAATAAAATTTACATCTTTATCAATATAAAATAAAGGTTCATGTGTTGACAGTACTCATCCGTTGAGATTAGTCATGTGTTGAACGAAATATTTTAATAATAGAAATATTTGAAATAGAAATATTTGGAATAGAAATATTTAAAAAGGAAATATTTGAAAAAGAAATATTTGAAATAGAATAAAAATAGAAATATATGAAGCCTTGTTTATTAGATTGACGCCATTTTGACGTGAACGATATTTATATCGATTTTATTCATTTTAAAATGAATATTGAAAAGTGATTTCGAAATCGAATATTTTGAAATAAAATTTGAATAGAATTGAAAACGAATTCAAATTGAATTGAAAGCGAATTGAAATGAATTCAAATTGAATTGAAATTTGAATTGAATAGAAATGAATTTTAAAACGAATTTATAAAGAAGAATTCAATTTTGATTTGAATTGAAATGGAAGTTGAAATTGCTTTTGAAACGAATTTTAAAACTATTTATATAATTCGTTTTAAATAGAAATCGACGAAATATATATTATATATATTATATATATAATATAATGGCCTGAATAGAACGCGCCGCGCCGCGGCAGTTCGCGAATTTCGACCATTTATTTCAAACGGACATTACGGGAGATCCGACCGTCGGATTCTCCTAAAACCGGAACCGTTGGGTTCGTATCGAAAAGAGCTTTCTAACGATTATTGGAAATTAGAAATCTAATGGTTGGATTTGGAATTATGTCCAAATCAAATTTGAAAAAGGTCGCTGTAAGTGCAGTTCGATGACCGTTGATGGAAATCGACTGTACGGGCCTTGATAAAATTATTAAAAATAGTAATAATTTGTGTAAAATCATAAGAAATGATTTAGAAAGAATTGGGATGAAAAACTCCATATTTGAAAAGATAAATAGATTTTTATCGAAATGAACTAGTTTTGAACTAGAATTATAATTCTATTTATTTTTAAATAAATAAATGGAATTTAAAAAGGGTTTTAAAAATAACCAGAATATCCAATGATTGCATTGGAGTGGATTTGAATCGAAATTGTCTTCGGAATATTTCGATGTTGGAATTCGTGATTATACAGGTGTTGTTATGGAAATTTGAAAGATATATATTTATATCGTTATTTCCAATACGACATTTGTTAGTCGTAGAATTTGATATTGAATATAAGCCGATATATTTTCTATTCAGAGCCTTGTATTGAATATCAAATGTGATTTGGGTTTGTCGTGAATGGTGTCTTCACTAACACTGTTCTTGAACCCAGTTGAGAAAAGATTAAATCTTTTTATTTAGATTTAATGAAGTGTACCAATTAAATAATATTTAATTGGAATTGAATTGATATTGATTTTTGGGTTTATCATGAACAGTGTTTTAAATAACACTCGTTCTTTAACCCGATAATTAATGGAATGTGATTTTGGGTTTATCGTGGACCGTGTTTTTAAATGACACTGATTCTTTAACCCAGTTAACGATTAAAACTAAGTGGAGTTTTAATGAATCTTTAATTAGATTGAAATGATCGAGAATGGAGTACCCCCAGTTTTGCTCCAGACGATAGTTAAATCTTTAATTAGATTTGAACGTGAAATGGTAATTGAATTTACCGATAACACCGTGGTGTTAGATATGAAGTACTACCAGTTTTACTTCATGGGATGAATAGGTTGGGATTGGGAAATTAAAACCAATGATTACTTCGGTAAGGTTCGTTAATCCCGACTAGTTTGAATTGATATTCAAAAATAGATTAAAGAATAAATTCAAGGAATTTATCTTGGATAAATTTAATGGGAACCTTTCCCTATGAATGTGAAATTTAGAAACTAACTGTCGGTTAGCCAAGCAGAATGGTTTTCTGGATATTGATCTGATGTTGGTTTCGGCCTTTGGGGTTAGTATTTGGGGAATTATTCTCTTGATTAATTTACGGTTAGTGACTGATGAATTGGAATGAGGCGTATGTTGTGTTTGTGTAACACTTATTTAAAATATACGCGAGTTATTCGGGAAGACCGGGTTTATCCCATTCTGAATAACTGATACGACGATAAGTCGAAGATGAAGACCGGAAGTCTTCACGTCGTTTAGGGTGATTACAGATGATCTTGATTGGGCTGTACACCCAAGAAGATGGAAACAGTTGGTGATCGTCCAGACGTACTTGGAGATCGATGGATATGCGGGGTACTAGGTGCCTCCGGTTTCGTTCAGACCCAGAACGGACTTGTAAATGGACTGTGTGTCTGACATTGGATTTTAGTCCGTGTGATTGATCTCTATTAAATATATATCTGTTTGGCGGCGGAGAATTTATTCTCTTGCTTAACGCCCCTCTCTGAGACGTACGAGCTCAGGGGTTATATATTGATGGATATCAAACGCATGGAGTGAATTGCCTGTGTGGCATGCCTAAGTGGCAATTGATCGAGGCTTCTGTTGAAAAGAAAAGTCTTGTTGTGATGATCAAAGCAAGGCCTTTGTGGCGTAGCTTTGTGTAACGTTTACTTCGCGTGTTTCACACCCGGTATGAACCAAAAACGGGAAAGGACGTCAGGGAGGGCATGCGTTTCTTTCTAGCTAAAAAGTGGCGTCAGTGGTTTTACGCGCCCTGACGAGTTTGACTTATGTGGTTGTTGCTGTTGCGAGGCGCCTCGGTTAGATCGGACGATCCGGGTCCGATGGAGTTATTCGTTGGCTCGTTTGCGCCCCAAAGGGCGGGGAAACGTAGTGTTCAGGCATTTTAATCCACATCGGTGGACCGGCCCTGACGATCCAAGGGTCACTCGAGCTCTGATCCTGAGACATGGTAGGCTAGATTGTCTCGAATCGGTTGAGGACTATCTTTTGCCTCGGTTCATAGAAGGAAATCCAATTTCCAAATACGCGACTTTGCGGTTTTATTTGTAAACCTATATATGGCGACATGATATATGGTACCCATGCCGCCTATGATTGATACTTATGATTTGAAGTTGTTTTATACACTATGCACTTATTATAGTATCAAATGATTTGTTTTAAACGTATCAAGCATTCTTTGGCTGTTATAAGGGAAAACCCTATCCCCCGGCTTGCGTTGCATTGTGTGATAGGACCTGGGTCTTATAACAGCTTCATCTTTCTTTATTTAGCATTGCGCTGTTTGTTTTATGCACTGGTATTCTTGGGAGGAAACCCGTTCCGTGTTATACGGCGAGGTCCCTTGATTTACCTTTGAAAATAAAGATTAATAATTGTTTTAGTTCTCACACCAGTCACATGACTGACCTGGAGTTTATTGTTTTAACCTAAACTCTGGGTGCCCTTATTTTGACACGGGCAGCTAGTAGTTTTGGTTTTGCAGATTTATATTCACAGGATCCTGGTTTACAGCTGGAACGATATCCGGAAAGCTTTGTATCCGTATATCTACTTCTAGTTGTGTATTGTATTCTTTTCCGCTGCAATGTATTTAAATGTAATTTAAATCTATGATATTTCTGTGTAATATTTATTCATTTATACTCTGTATATTCTTGTAATTCTGATGCATTGTTGTGACATACAGTGAAACGTTCTTTTGTATGCGTTCTATTTTGTCGTGTTCTCAAACGATAGGGGGTTTCGAACGGCCTGGATCGGTTTAGCGACTGGTTCGGACCGAGCGAAATTATTTCTCGTCACATTTTCACAACCGGTTTATGTATACTCAAAACATTAACTATTTTCGGCTATTAATATATTAGGAAAATTGAATATGAGCTTTTAAATCTTCTACGACCAATAATTCCTGGTAATTCCTAGCCTCAAGTTTATATATAGAGAAAAACCTATATAAACTTTCTATTCTCTCCATCTTAATCTTCCAAACTGATCATGGCACATATATGTGATGAGTGTGCTCAAAAATCCCATATTTCTATCACAAGTTCTGAGTCGGAAGAGTATTACTCTCCCGAAACTCCAAAACACAAATCAAAGCATCACAAATGCAATAATACTCCTGGCAATACGCCAACTTAGAAACGGGCAAAGAAAGCGTTGTTTTGTTCACCCCGCACCAGAGAGAAGATCGACGAGATTCATCATTATCAAAAACATTAGATCGATCTTCAATGACAGCTACATTATGAGCAACAACTGACCTCGGAATGACTATCTCTTTTAGAAAGAATGGCAACATTCTTTTGTGGTTCAAACAAACATGGTGTATACGAGCCGATGCCATACGTACCTTCATCCTCTAGGAGCCCAATTTCATGGGAAAGAAACTATAATCGGAACGAAGGAGCAGAAGAAAAGTGGTCGCCATGGAAACCATGCATTAACGATGTCAAAGAAGAGTCTACCGATCACAATTCCTCTACCTCTCATTAGATTTTTTTAATTAATATTGTGATTGTATTTTTTGTATTTCTTTCATGTACTACTATATATATATATATGTGTGTGTGTGTGTCATATTTGAATAAACTCAATACTATATGGACCTTTAAACAACAGAAATAGAGCAAAAATCAGAAAAAACAGCTCACAGATAAACCAGTCGACCGGGAAAATTCCACCAGTCGACCGTTTTATCTTCTGTTTGAGAATGGTCGACCGGTGAAATTAAGGCGGTCGACTGGTCTCGAGCAGTTCTGTTTTTAACATACATATACGGTTAGTTTTTTACTCCATCTCTTCATTTGTTATCTCCAAATGTTTTTTCTTCCTAAACCTCCATAACCCTAGAATTCAACTCCTTCTCCAAATGGCTCCTCCACAAAAGAAATTAAAGCAAGCTTCATCCTCTGAATCACAACCAATCGATCTCTCTGTCAAGAAGTGGCTTGTAGATCCAATTGCAGTCAAGAAGTGGCTTGTAGATCTAATTGCAGTCAAAAGGTGGAATCAGATGAAAGATTTTACAATCCATCCGGGTTCGTACATTAATTTCGCTAATTTCTCTAGTTGTCATGTTCTTGGCTTAGTAAAGAGTGTCGATATTGAAAACCTAATTGACTTTGATCGAAATAATGTGGCAATTAACCATGTTATGATCAAGTTATTCTATGCTAACCAAAATTTAGAGAAATACAAACCCGAAAATCCCTCTCAATGTCTTTGGTCCGTAGTATGTGGCAAACAAGTCTTTATCTCGTGTGAAAGAATTGAAAATGTTCTTGGTTCTTCCTTTTTAGGTGAAAAATTCTCGAGTAACTTTTGTAATATCCATGTACATGATCATGTTAGTCATCAATTCATTGAAGATGATAAGGATAGTACAAGATCCATAGGCTTACGACCTACTGCGAGAGTTATTCATCACACCCTTATGCACTCCCTTTTTCCGAGAATAGGAAATTTTGATGTCGTCTATAAAGAAAATTTCAAAGCATTATATGCAATCTACAGGGATATTCGTATCAACTGGATTGGTATGATTTTTTATGAGATATTGCAAGTTAATGAGTGTTCTAGGCCACATTTATTTTATAATGAATATATCATGCGTCTATTACTTGATTGTGGCATCAAACCTCCTGAGTCAACTGTTTCAAAGCCCAAATGCATTAACAAATCATCGATTACACGGATGAAGCTTCCCGCTCCATACTTCAATATTATTCCTTGTGAACATTGGAAAGAAAAAGGACATCAAGGAGCTTCATCATGATCGTCCCGCCCAAAACCTAGGGAAGTTAAACTTCTACAATCGACTTCCTCTACAAAGGAATTGCTTGAAACTATTGCTCGCAATCAATTCCTCCTCGAAGCACGACTTAAGCGTATGAATACAAAGATGGATCAATGCTTTAACAAACTTAAGTCCTTCTTCGGATCATTATGGGAAGCAATATCATGTGGAGCATCAACCTCATCTATGCAAGCTCAAGACCCCGGCAAACGTCCAACACCTCCTACTTTTACTTGGACATCTTCGGAGGAAGGTACAAGCTCGGGAACTAGTCATGGGCGTGGACGCGGGAAAACTCAGCTTGTTGAAGAAGAAGAAGAAGAAGAAGAAGATGATGATGATGAGATGGAGTCAGAATGATATTTCTTAGTTTATCTCTTTCTACGTACTTACGACTTTATTTTAAGACATGATCCGACACTTATATCTAAATAGTGCCGTAGTTTATTTCGTACTAGACTTATGTGTATGATCGTATTTTGTGACTCTTGATAACTCTTGATCTATGGTAGTAGTTTATGTTGCTTATAATCCTGCTCATATTATTTATGTTCTCGATTATTCATCAACTCCTTTTTGTCGATGATAAAGGGGGAGAAAATTGTGCTAACAGATTATATGCAGGAAAATATAGATTTACAGGCGCAATCTCAGGGGGAAGTCATATACAGGGGGAGATTCAGAATTATGTTGTCGCCAATCAAAACGGGGGAGAATGTTGAGTCAAGATTTTTCATAGAGTTTTGATTTCTGACAAAGAGAAAAGCCGTGATCGACAAAAAGAAGATATTCATTGGTTTAAAGAGACACAAAGAGCTACATATGGTATTATACATTAGAGGTTGATTATTTGGTATGTTAGTAGTGTTATTTATGTTAAAATCTATCCTCGAATAATCTCTTCTCCAACCTTTGAATATATATGAGTGCACATTAACTGTGCAACCTAGGCAAAACCGGTCGACCGGTTGAAAACCAGGCGGTCGACCGTTTCTGCCTAGAATGCACAATTAACGTGCACAAGGATACATAATGTATATATATTCAAATTCCTGTCTACTGGTCCTTTTTGATCTGTCGACCGTTTTCTTCCATAAAGCAACCTTTCGTATAGACACTTCCATTTCTTCAACGGTTGCTTCTCTTCTCTTTCTCTTCTCCAATAATTATGATCGTTGTTTGTAACACTTCATGAATGGTTACAACTGTTTATTCCTTATATAAACATCATTAGATCATCTTTTCAAATCACCGATTCTATCAATCTAATCTCTATTCTCTTGATCTCAATCTTGAACTCTCAAGTGCTCAAATTGCTCATATTCTATCATATATCATTTGAATCTCGGAATCTATTTGACATTCTTTTGATTCAATACGATATCCACTTCCAAATCTTCATATACACAAATATATTATTTGAGGATAAGACTACAGGAAGTTTGTACTACAAGTGACAAAATCGTGTTATCAAGAACACATACTGTCAACAATAAAGTATATTCATCTTAGTTGTAACGTCCCGCCTTTTTGACCGCTTCAAATTAGTGATTAACCGATCTAAAACGTCCAAATCAATAGATCGTTATTTAGCTTACGGAGTTTAAACACAGAATCGACACAGAAAACACAGAATAAAGAATGACACAGTATTGAACAACAAAATCAACTTTATTATATAGCCCAAAATTTTTGATACAATATTTTCTATACAGTACTTTTAAACAAAAATTTGAATACATGAAAAATATTACTGTTTTAAACCATCAGAGTGCGCCATCTCTTGGAATCCCCAGCTTTGCAAAACTTCGAATCCTAAGCTGTAATCTGAAATGCTCAGGTCTGACCCGAGCGATCCATGCAAAAATATAAAACACTCGGGTCAGGATTAATCATTGCTCAAGTAAATTAACTTCAATAGAAATTGAAATATAATAGTTAATTTTAACTTCAAATTTGTGTAATACGAAGGTATAAGGTATTTTCCATATCAATGTTACATCGAGTAACCCTAGAAGCTTGCACGTACACACGTGTATATGTACCCGTGTGTACTGCCCCAGCATTTCAGGAACTCAGAATACAAGTGTCAGACAGATTATAAGATATATGGTGGAGTATGAATATATGCAGCGCAATGTCAACAAAATACACCATGTCACCATGAATGCAACGGCTCAAAAGGGTAAGGAATATGGGTGAGCAATCAACACCGAACAGGGCAGTTAAAACCAAACAATCGAGCCTCAATGTAACTGTTCAATTGGTCAAGTGCATAAGGAATCCCCGTACGGTATATAAGCATATATGACACTGGCAAATTTTCTGGAAAAACGTGTGTAACATTTAGTTGAGCAACACTACAGTTTTGGCCAAACCCAAGTGTACAATAGTACAAAAGAACAGCCTTTCTAATGACTATAGTAATTCATACATCCTAGCAATCAGGACAACAGTTCGGTTCAGCAGAAGATAGACAGTGAAACAAATGGCATATTACCTAAATTATATATGGATCTATATTGGTCAGATGCATGAAGCAACAGTTTCAATATGGGTTCGAAGTACCAAACAAGAAAGCACATTAAACTAGTAGTACTGCATATAACCTATAAATGATTTGCATATTGGTTCTATACTACAACATCATGTGAATATGAGAGCAAAATACATGTATATACAGTAAACTTAAGCTTGTAAAATTCAACTCAGGTTCCAAATAAATTTCCATATTTATTTTCTTAAAGGTTGTTCAAGTGAGGTAGTCATATAATCAGTGAGACAGATATCAGTTTTCATAAAATTAGCAAAACAAATGTAGTATTGACTTTTATAAAATTTAGCAAAAAAAAAAAAAAAAAAAAAAAAAACAGATGCATGTATGAATGAAAATCTCAGGTGAACATGTGTAATTGCATGGTTACATACAAACTGACATCCTGTAAAAAACAAACATGTATAGTATTTAAGTTTAACCAAAAATCAAGAATATGTGTTTTACAGGTGAGTTTAGATGCCAAGGATAACAAACAGCAATAGCAAATTCATTTCAGTAAATAAATGGTTTCAGCAATCTAGCAATTATACTTGAGTTGTAGGGGACCAAATATAGATGGCATAGCAATTTAGCAATTACAGTTGAGTGCATACTAAATGGGTTCGAAGTGCCAAAACTAGTGTAGTTCAATCTCAGGGAAAAACTGAAGTACATAATAGACACCAAGTAAACACATAACTAAGGACACTTCAGTTCTTTTGTTCTTCACTAATAAATCACTCAAGAAAATAGAAGGTTACCACATAAATGGGTCCAACGTATCAAGCATAAGATTATTCCAGATTGGCCAACAATTATGTGTGTGTGTGTATATATATATATATATGTTGTAGCAATACACACACAAGACAGCTAACAGAACTCAAATACATGGCATACAAATGCTGTATTTTGATGCGCATATGTTCACAACTACCAAACGGTCAACTAAACAATGGGGATCAACATAGGCAATTTGAAATGGTCAGGCAAAAGAAAGAAAATCTCTCTTCTTCTTTTTTTTCAAAGCAACAGACCAGTCACCATTGCGAGTGTACACACAGCCAACAAGTTCAATAAGTCCAGCTTGTCATACTTCAACCAAAAATTCCCTTTTTTTTTCTTTTAAACATTTTTATTACTTCTTCTTTTTAAGGTATTTGGTTTTAATCTCAACATATTAGGAACACACAGAATGTGTTTGCAATAGGTCGATTTACGGTTTACGCCCGGTTATCATATGGCCACCCAAATTAGTTCAATGCAGTTACCAAGGTCTTTACAATTATGTCCGAGATTAGGAAACGTTATTACCAGTCCCCATACCCCTAGCTATGGTAAGGAGAATATACAGTAAATGCCCTTGAAACTCACATGCAACCATAGATTTTCATGTAGCACACTGGGTGTTTCCAGTTTGTATGCACGACTACAGGGTGAGCAACAAGGTTTCATGATATACGTACGATTTCTACCATCAGCACAGCAAACAAGAACATACACAATAGCAGTAATAATTGTTGGAAATATTACCTAAAATAACTATTTTATTCAGCTAATTTACTGAAGTTAACAAACTTCAATCAATCATTAATCGTGAGTGAATGCTCACCTTCCCAAGCGTCGTAGGTGGCAGATCTGGAGGTGGCTCATCGAATTGGACTCCACTTCCATGCGGGTCTCGGGTTCGAACTGCAAATCGACGGTGGCTGAGGACAGATGGTCATAGCGTCGTTTGACAGGGCCGCGGTGGTGGAAAAGGAACGGTTTTTACGGCTGCCATTATTTCTTTGATTTGGGACAAAGAAAAATTGATTTTGCTGAAATGATTTGCGAAGGGCTTCGGCCATTAAAATTAGATAGGGAAAAGAAAAGGAACTGATTTTGGTAAATGAACAATTTTGATTCGGCTAGTAAAAATGAAGAGGAAGAAACAATTGGAAAGGAAAGGTTTTTGCTGAAGGAAATAAGGGAATTGCGTAATTTATAGAAGAGAAACCAGAGGATAGGAACAACTTTCCGTCATAGGGTATAGGATAGCGAGAATAGGTCTGTGCAATGTCTATCTGACGTAGGTTACATTTTGGGTAGGTTATATTTAGGGAAGTTTATTTACGGTTTAATTTAATATTTAATCTACCATGAATTAGCTTAGAACGCTCAAAACACATACAGTCAGTATAATCTCCAAACATGACAAAAATTATACGTATTCCTTCGTTTTCGCATTCTGAATCCACTAAAATTATTTTATTTATAAATTATTTATCGTTTCATTGACCTTGTCCTGTTTGTTTACCAATAACTCCGCTTTGTTCCAAATATGATACGTTAATTTCAAATACATACGTATTTAGTCCGACTTTCCATATATATTCAACAAATAAAATTCCCTAATTCATTTAACATCGAAAATATTTATTTTTAAATTCGACCATTCGAAATCCAAATCAAATCCAATTCAAATATTCAACAATAAATATTTGATTCTCAACCAATCATTCCGAATTAAATATTGAGTTTTAATTCGTATTCAAACCAATATTTGATTTTAAATCTCTAAACCAGATATCCAATTGATTGTTAATGTTTTAATCTTCAATAAATTTTATTTCAAACTCACCAAAATTTCTGGGTCGTTACAATCTTCCCCCCTTTAAACCTTTTCGTCCTCGAAAAGGAAAGATAGTTAGAGTTATACCAACGTATACTTCAAATTTTCATATTTGTGTGTAATTTCCTCACAATTAATTTAAATATCGTTATTTAGATCATCGATCCTCTTTGTCTATCCATCATATCAAATTTCCTTTCTTATAGTTGGAGATCAATTCTAATCAAACATCATTTTCTTTATCTTCCAAATCGTATTTCATTCATTTCCACGCTCTTTGGACTATACTCAAAACAACTTCTATATCAAATTATTTGAGATATTTTCCAATTTCTCATTCTATCTAAACCTTTAAGCGATTCAAAATCATATGATTTCTTTTCAAAGCCAATCTCTTTTTAAATTTCAATTTGTGCATAAATCGGATTCATGCATCTCAAATTATTCCAAATTTCATTATAAACATCATCCGTCAATATTACTTATCCATCGTTGCAACTGTAATGGGGCTAAACTTAGCAACCCTCAACCCAATCTCTTTATATTCAATCCATTTAATCTTTTTTTTCCAATACTCATTAAAGAGTAAATAACACCTCCTTTTTCAAGTCCCAATTTGTCGACTAGAAAATCTCCAAAATATGAAATATTTGTATTATTATTCCAACATTCTCTTTCTTAAACTTATTAAATTGTATATATATATACTTTAATCTCAACTATTTATTAGAAAATATTTGATAAGTCGAAGTTTGAGAAGTCTATTGTCGTTCTCACAGATGTTAGCCATACGCTGGCCAGGCGCATGACTAAAATCTCCAAGTACTAAATTTCCTTGCTTCAACTCCCAGTGAAAAATATTTCAAAAAAATTCTTTAAAAACAGATACGGAAAGTACCAGTGTGATATTGATATGTTGATTGTTCATGAATCGCAGATACATAATGGTTTCGTCTGGATCCCCCAGAAAACATCTGTATCCATAGGAAATCATTTCCCTGCGAAATTCGTCATGGACAGATCAACGGACGATATTTTAGAATCAAAAGAGAATCTGAGGTCATTGAGCGTTAGTTGCTCTATCTCAGGTTCACTAAGTCAAATTAACTCAAGTCCTGAGGACCAATCAAGTTACGAAGACAATCAATTCACGAAGACAATCTGCTGCATTAAACATGTGGCTCACTATCACTTAGATATCTTAGTGGACCGCAGGTACACAATGGTTACGCCTGGGTCCCCCAGGAAACATCCATACCCGTAAGCTTTCACAGCTCTGCGGATTACACCCTTATAATTCGACTGTAGATCGCAGCAGTCACAATGGTTACGCTTGGTTCCCCCAAGAAACATCCGTCCGCTGTAGGCTATCTGCAGCCCTGCGAATTTCGCTACACGGTCGAATTCCAACGACTCTAGATCGCAGCGATCACAATGGTTACGCCTGATTCCCTCAGGAATCATTCGACCACCGTAGGCTATCTGCAGCCCTGCGAATTACACTAGCAGTCGTGATCAACGGCAACTCATGAGTTTTACGTCCGGACAACCTACCGCCACCAGCAGCACATCTCACTAAGCTCGAAATTCAAAGGAGAAGGATGGTACTTCCCTTATCTTGACATGAAAAGATATAGTACTTTATTTCATAAATCATACTTATGTCACTTACATAAGATTTTCTTCCCAAATCATATTTCAAACATCTCGTTCTTATATAAATTCTGTTATATAAGATTTTATCTTAATCCATTACTTTCCAAATTAATAGCTTCTGAATTCACTATATTCTTATATAATTTCCATATTAGTTTGGAAAACTTCTATATCCAGTATATAAAATCAAATATCCTCAAATTCCATTTTAATTTCAAATCTTCAAATTTGATCTCTTAATCATTAGCTACTTAATTAATTCTCAAACTCAGATCTTTATGAATCCATTAGTTATAAGCCAAATTTTCTTCCAATTTTACCATTGTTAAATTCATCACTTACTTAAATCTACATGCTCTCAAAATTTCAGGACTTTTCCATTCCTGTAGCAAATTTCTCATTCACGTACTATTACTCTTCCATACTCGCATCCTTTGACTGTAAATTAGCAAGCGAGTAATGTAACACCCCACCTCCGCTAGGGTCACTCACAAAGGGAATGCGCTAGGTTTGGTGAAGCATTATCGAGGTAAACATGCACAGAAATATTACAAGTCAGAACATATATAAAACAGCGGAAGTAAAACAAATTTCATTACCTTATAAAATAAGGTCTAAAGCCTTTTACATCAGAATACATCAAAACCTGTCTTGCAATAGTAAAGAAGCATAAAACCTTTTCATAAATTATTCCCCAAAATAACGCGGTGAAGCAACCATAGCCAAGAGAAGACCAAGCTATACATGATGACCTTCAAGCATAAGAGGTCCGAACTAAACAACAGCATTTCCTCCTTGAAAACCTAGGGGGGGGAACGGAAGACAAAGAGGCGAAAGAAAACGGGGTCAGTCATAAAGACTGGTAAGTCCTATCTACTTCCAGCATAAAAACAGGTAAAGGTAACATGACATGCATAAACTGAAAGTAAACATAAGGATGTTGACAAGATAGATAAGCTAGACCAAGATAACAGGATGAACCACTGTATCAAGATAAACTAAGGTATCACATTGTCAGGTTTCTATCAAGTATAAAATCCCGAGGTATCTACCATGTGTATTTGCTCTGCACCTCCCGTACTAGTATCGCAACCCGTGTCATGAGTTAACTATAAAATGTCCCTTGACCAAAGTCATGAAATGGTCCATGTCAACCTAATATATCGCGTACATAGGTTTTCCTAACTCGTATGTTTCTTTCCATGTATAAGTTCAGTCCTTTGCCGTAGGCCATACGGGCTTTCCCCTGTATATCTATACCACCTCAACGTAGTACCATTTTATCCTTGAAGTTGTTTTGGGCTGCTACCCTTGATCTGGTTATGTTTTCTTACCATGAACTATCGCGTGTTCACCTAGGATTTACGCCACCTAGGACCGCTAGGGATTATGCTACCTAATGAACGTTTTCGTATCTCGGTTTGGGTTTTAGCCACCTAGGGCTACTAGGGATTATGCTACCTGTCAACCGCGCCCTTTTTCCCACGTAAGCACCATGAATCGTTTTTCCATGTCTAACTGCACATGTATCTCAATGTGCCATCCGAGTCCCGTGCCAGGGCAAATCCAGAAATACGAGACTCGGTCGGGAGCTTTAAGTCGTCTGCCGAATGCAGATATCAAGGTCTGTTTTTGTATCCGTGGCTATGGTCCCACGTGACCCCTCCCTCAACTACTGAAAGGCAATCCAAGAAAAATCATGCACGAGAACTATACTCCGGCCCCCTATGCCCCCACTTACCTATTGGCCAACCTCACCCATAACTCGATAGTAAGTATATGGTCTGTTGGGAGTTCTCTGCCTTTCCGTATACGTACACGATTGACAAAAGATGGTAGGTAGTCGACGACGCGCTATCCAGGGCAAAAATCAAGTATCGTCGACTCCACACTAATCCATCCCCGTCTTTAGGTTGCTCGCGCAGCAACCAAGGCATACTCTTGGTTCTTCTACCGCAGACCTTAACCTCTGTGAGCCCAGGCGGATCATCTGCAACCTCACAGAGGGATACCAAGAGTACCCTCACGTCCCCCGAAGCTACTGCTTCATCACCCAGTTCGTTGGAGCCTTTATCTAAGTCAGATAATTTGCTCCTCCTCGTGTGTTTAAGCGATGACCTACCGTATCGGGTTACTCATCTATCTGTGAACTGGTCCAAATCCCTTGACTAAGAATTATTACTTAGTTATCCTAAACTAAGGTTTATCACTTAGTTCCCTTTCCCATTATCCTTGTTAACTATGATTTTCCACCTAGTCCCCTGAACTAGGGTTTTGTCTAATGGGTTAAGTGTTGTCATTCCAGTTCATGACTTAACCCGCCTACGAATCATATCAAGATTGGCTAAGTATTTAAGCTCAAGACTTAGCCCTACAAGTTGGTTAAGTATACCAAGAAGCTTATGACTTAACCCTATTCAATTATCAAGTCAAATTGGTTAAGTATTAGTTTGTCTTGACCTTATCAGATTATCGTGTTAGATTGGTTAAGCATAGATTATCTTAACCCCATCAGATTATCGAGTCGGATTGGTTAGGTATGGGTTAGCTTAACCCCATCCACTAATCGTATTACAATGGTTAAGTATATTTAAACGGTCTTGTGACTTAACCCTATCAAGTTCTCATATTAGATTGGTTAAGTATAGGTTACTTAACCTCATCAAATTATCATGTATAATTGGTTAAGTATAAGTTACTTAACCTCATTGAATTATCATGTTAAATTGGTTAAGTATTGTTTACTTAACCTCATTGAATTATCATGTTTAGACTGTTTAAGTGTTTAACTTAACCCCATCGAATTACCGTGTTTAGATTAGTTAAGTCTAGGTTAACTTAACTCCATCTAATTACCGTGTTTAGATTAGTTAAGTGTAGGTTAACTTAACCCCATCTAATTACCGAGTCGGATTAGTTAAGTATGGATTAGCTTAACCCCATCCCCTAACTATATTTTACGGTTAAGTGTCATTAAGAAATCAAGTCCGGTTTCACTTAACCTACCCATTCATGTCATATCGGTTAAGTGTCATTAATCAAATTATCTTAACCTTATCATGTGTCATTAATTAATTTAATGCACCCCAACCTCTCACATTAGACTATGTTGTGGTTACTGGATATGCCGGACGGGTCCGGGCAGCTTTACACCACAACCTAGTCTAACCTCGGGTTTTAAGCGCGATATGACCAACTACTCACATTGGGTCCTATTGTTTGTAACCACTGGATGTGCCGGGCGGGTCCGGGCAGATTTATGCTACAAACTGAACCCAACCTCGAGTTGGTCACTTTCATGTTTTCCTACGAGTCATGTTCAGGTCAAGTTTAAGCCACGTTTAAGTCCATGTTTTTCGTGTAACCTCATGTCAAGTTTCAAGTCATATTCCAAGTCAAGTTTTCATTTCATATTCACGTTTGCCTAGACTATCCAAATCGTATCCCCAACGCAAGTGAAAGCGAGTCAACATAGTAGGGATAATATGACAACATGTTGACATAAGATGGCCAAGGTGACTACAAGTTCAACATGGTGAAAATTGAGGCGAGGGTGTACAACGTAACTAGCATATTACATATTGGCCTCAAACATGTATGATAGCATAAAGGTGATAATCATGGTCATAGCTATCATGTGATGACACTTCTAACATGTGCATAATAGGTTCATCATAAGCATGTTAATGATCATGAGGGGTTTAGGTTCCTTAACATGCATAAGCCCCAAATAAAGTTCATGCAAGTAGTTCACAAGTCAAAATGGTTCCTAAGGGTTCATGCTAACATTTCCTAAGTAAAGATTCGAACTTGCATGATAAACTAAGCCAAATGCAACTTGTGTAACATGATTTAGTCGCTAAAACATATCCCAAGGTCATAGTTTTCAAGAAAGGGGCAATGACTAAGTTCACATAGGCTAGCATACTTATGTTTCATCGCATTTTATTCCATGCCATCATTTAAACTACCGTTTAGATCCAGAAGTAGCTAGAACTTACATAGCGTGGCTAGAGATTCATGAGCAAGCATTTGTCATAGAACGGTGTTGAGATGACACTCTAATTCCTTGATTTGATTTAGAAAGCTTGCACCTTTTGACTTGAATCCAATTTGAATGCATAGGCTCTTGAAGTTGAAGATGGAAGCCATGACATGAAGATGGAGGCCAAAATTAGGGAGCATTTTGGCATAATTTCATTGTAGGGTTGATTTATGACGGTTTAGGCTAGGTCTAAGGGTGCTTATATAGAATTTTAGGTTAGTTTAGGCCATAGGATTAACCCTAGGATAGATCTGAGCCACTGAAATCCGTCACAGGCCCATAAAACCGAGCCAAGACAGCAGGAGGTGCACCCAGGCCCAAGTGGCCGGACCACCCAGGTCGACACCCGTGTCGACTGGGCAGTCGACCTGCCCCCTGGGCGTGTCGACTCCCCAGTCGACACCCCAGTCGACCTGGGGCTTGGGCGGGAATTTTCCCGCCTAGTCCGTTTGGCTCCAGATTTGAATTTCGAACTATTTTTGAACTTGAATTTTTCTAAAAACTTTGACGGGCCATAACTTGGTCATACGGACTTTGATTTTCGAAAACTCAGACTCTATTTCGCGTATTTTTCCGAGACGAACGCAATGGTACAGCCCGTTCCCCTTGATTAAGATTTAACATTTAATTCTGCCTTGATTTACGTTATAACATGTTATTCAAAATACGGGTTGTTACAAGTAACTCCCTAAGCGTCAATCCCGAAGGCCGAAACAAACATCAGATCAACCCTCAGGAATTTATTCAACTTAATTAGTCTTCAGTAAATTTCTAATTTCTTTAACTCTATTTCTTATCAAAACCTCGTTAGTCTCTCCCGGTCTTTTGAAAAACATTATTATGTTTCTCTTCTACAATTCTAGAAAATCACTTGTTACCATTGGAAAACATTTTCTTATATTTGCAAGTATACTTCATTCTCAGAAGGGAATATTTCTAAATTCGTTATTTGGACTAAAACAAATATTAAATATGCACCGCTATATTTCACTTACACTAACGGTTGATTATAACAATAATTCATGCCTACGAAATATTTAACTTTAAAATATTCTTTATTCATTAATATGGATGCATAAACAATTTATTACTAATATATTAAATTTTACTTAGAAACGGAAAATGGTACTTTGACATAATTGTCTTTCATAACTAGCTTCCTTACGAATAATTTGTTATTTGAATCTTTAATACCATATTCCGAATTTCGGAAAAATCTCATTTATATCCTAAACTTCAGAAAAATCTCACTGTACTAGTCAACTCCATTTCCTTTATCCCAATATCATTTGCACATTCTTGCTTCCACGCGTTATTTACTTCTAAAAAATAAATATTATTTCTTTTATACCAATCTGGAATCATCACCTCAAATCAGCTTTGATTTCATTTAAATACGTGTTCTAGTCTCTTTAAAATCTCCATTCATATTTTGCTTCTTCTTTTAAGATTCGCCTCATTTATAATTCTCGTTTACCATTCTTATAACTCACTATCAAACTCATATATTGGATTACACATTATTGGTTTGAAACCAATTATAATTTATCCCGTCGCGTTCCGCATAATCTAAATAAATTAGTACTAAAATTTGACACTACCAAATTCCAATTATTACCTTCTTCATTTAAATTCCATATTTCGAATGTCGAAATAAAGTTCCTCGTTTCATCTTTGAAATGATTTCAAAATTTCTCCTCTTCATTCAAATTCCAATCTAACTTATTATTTCCAATCAATTTCAGTTATTTGTGATTACTAAAATACACGATTAGAGAGGTCGATTAATCTATTTTCTTATACTTATCTTCTTTTGATATCATTCGATGATGGATTCGAGATTCAATTCCAAGAGAACTTATCAGAGAACAGCTCTGGCAAATCCGGATTCGAAGACTGGGGATTCCGAACAACTTTTAAATCACAAAAATAATTTAATTAATTTTTTTTCACTGTATTATTTTCAAAATACTAGATTTCAAAATATATATTATTTCCAAAATATTTTTCCTTTCAAAATTTATTTTAAAATTATTTACACTTTTCAAAATTATATTCCGAAATCTTTTTATTTTCAAAATCCGCTTTTCTAGTGTCGATTCTATTTCAAACTCGATAAGTTATGCTTTGAATAAACCAAAGCTCTGATACCACTTGTAACGTCCCGCCTTTTTGACCGCTTCAAATTAGTGATTAACCAATCTAAAACATCCAAATCGACAGATCGTTATTTAGCTTACAGAGTTTAAACACAGAACTGACACAGAAAACACAGAATAAAGAATAACACAGTATTGAACAGCAAAATCAACTTTATTATATAACCCAATTTTTTTGATACAATATTTTCTATACAGCGGTTTTAAACAAAAATTTGAATACATGAAAAATAATACTGTTTTGAACCATCAAAGTGCGCCATCTCTTGGAATCACCAGCTTTGCAAAACTTCGAATCCTAAGCTGTAATCTGAAATGCTCAGGTATGACCCGAGCGATCCATGCAAAAACATAAAACACTCGGGTCAGGATTAATCATTGCTCAAGTAAATTAACTTCAATAGAAATTGAAATATAATAGTTAATTTTAACTTCAAATTTGTGTAATACGAAGGTATAAGGTATTTGCCATATCAATGTTACATCGAGTAACTCTAGAAGCTTGCACGTACACACGTGTATATGTACCCGTGTGTACTGCCCCAGCATTTCAGGAACTCAGATTACAAGTGTCAAACAGATTATAAGATATATGGTGGATTATGAATATAGGCAGCGCAATGTCAACAAAATACACCATGTCACCATGAATGTAGCGGCTCAAAAGGGTAAGGAATATGGGTGAGCAATCAACACAGAACATGGCAGTTAAAACCAAACAATTGAACCTCAATGTAACTGTTCAATTGGTCAAGTACATAAGGAATCCCCGTACGGTATATAAGCATATATGACGCTGGCAAATTTTCTGGCAAAACGTGTGTAACATTTAGTTGAGCAACACTACAGTTTTGGCCAAACCCAAGTGTACAACAGTACAAAAGAATAGCCTTTCTAACGACTATAGTAATTCATATATCCTAGCAATCAGGTCAACAGTTCGGTTCATCGGAAGATAGACAGTGAAACAAATGGCATATTACCCAAATTATATGTGGATCTATATTGGTCAGATGCATGAAGCAACAATTTCAATATGGGTTCGAAGTACCAAACAAGAAAGCACATTAAACTAGTACTACTGCATATAACCTATAAATGATTTGCATATTGGTTCTGTACTACAACATCATGTGAATATGAGAGCAAAATACATGTATATACAGTAAACTTAAGCTTGTAAATTCAACTCAGGTTCCAAATAAATTTCCATATTTATTTTCTTCAAGGTTGTTCAAGTGAAGTAGTCATATAATCCGTGAGACAAATGAGGTATCAGTTTTCATAAAATTAGCAAAACAAATGTAGTATTGACTTCAATAAAATTTAGCAAAAAAAAAAAAAAAAAAAAAAAACAGTTGCATGTATGAAAATCTCAGGTGAACATGTGTAATTGCATGGTTACATAAAAACTGACATCCTATAAAAAACAGACATGTATAGTATTTAAGTTTAACCAAAAATCAAGAATATGTGTTTTACAGGTGAGTTTAAATGCCAAGGATAACAAACAGCAATAGCAAATTCATTTCAGTAAATAAATGGTTTCAACAATCTAGCTATTATACTTGAGTTATAGGGGACCAAATATAGATGGCATAGCAATTTAGAAAATACAGTTGAGTGCATACTAAATGGGTTCGAAGTGCCAAAACTAGTGTAGTTCAATCTCAGGGAAAAACTGAAGTACATAATAGACACCAAGTAAACACATAACTAAGGACACTTCAGTTCTTTTGTTCTTCACTAATAAATCACTCAATAAAATACAAGGTTACCACATAAATGGGTCCAACGTATCAAGCATAAGATTATTCCAGATTGGCCAACAATTATATATATATATATATATATATATATATATATATATATATATATATGGTGTAGCAATACACACACAAGACAGCTAACAGAACTCAAATACATGGCATCCAAATACTGTATTTTGATGCGCATATGTTCACAACTACCAAACAGTCAACTAAACAATGGGGACCAACATAGGCAATTTGAAATGGTCAGGCAAAAGAAAGAAAATCTCTCTTCTTTTTTTTTTTCAAAGCAACAGATCAGTCACTATTGCGAGTGTACACACAGCCAACAAGTTCAATAAGTCCAGCTTGTCATACTTCAACCAAAAATTCCCTTTATTTCTTTTAAACATTTTTATTACTTCTTCTTTTTAAGGTATGTGGTTTTAATCTCATCATCTTAGGAACTCACAGAGTGTGTTTCCAATAGGTCGATTTACGGTTTACGCCCGGTTATCATATGGCCACCCAAATTAGTTCAATGCAATTACCAAGGTCTTTACAATTATGTCCGAGATTAGGAAACGTTATTACCAGTCCCCAGACCCCCGGCTATGGTAAGGAGAATATACAGTAAATGCCCTAGCAACTCACATGCAACCACAAATTTTCACGCAGCACACTGGGTGTTTCCAGTTTGTATGCACGACTACAGGGTGAGCAACAAGGTTTCATGATGTACGTATGATTTCAACCATCAGCACAACAAACAAGAAACTACACAATAGCAGTAATAATTGTTGGAAATATTACCTAAATTAACTATTTTATTCAGCTAATTTATTGAAGTTAACAAACTTGAATCAATCATTAATCGTGAGTGAATGCTCACCTTCACAAGCGTCGTAGGTGGCAGATCTGGAGGTGGTTCATCGAATTGGACTCCACTTCCATGCGGGTCTCGGGTTCGAACTGCAAATCGACGGTGGCTGAGGACAGATGGTCATAGTGTCGTTTGACAGGGCCGCGGTGGTGGAAAAGGAACGGTTTTTACGGCTGCCATTATTTCTTTGATTTGGGACAAAGAAAATTTGATTTTCCTGAAATGATTTGGGAAGTGCTTCGGTCAATAAAATTAAATAAGGAAAAGAAAAAGAACCAATTTTGGTAAATGAACAATTTTGATTCGGCCAGTAAAAATGAAGAGGAAGAAACAATTCGAAAGGAAAGGTTTTTGCTGAAGGAAATAAGGGAATTGCGTAATTTATATAAGAGAAACCAGAGGATAGGAACAACTTTCCGTCATAGGGTATAGGATAGCGAGAATAGGTCTGTGCAATGTCTATCTGATGTAGGTTACATTTTGGGTAGGTTATATTTAGGGAAGTTTATTTACGGTTTAATTTAACATTTAATCTACCGTGAATTAGCATAGAACGCTCAAAACACATACAGTCGGTATAATCTCCAAACAAGACAAAAATTATACGTATTCCTTCGTTTTTGCATTCTGAATCCACTAAAATTATTTTATTTATAAATTATTTATCGTTTCATTGACCTTGTCCTGTTTGTTTACCAATAACTCCGCTTTGTTCCAAATATGAAACGTTAATTTCAAATACATACGTATTCAGTCCGACTTTCCATATATATTCAACAAATAAAATTCTCTAATTCATTTAACGTCGAAAATATTTATTTTTAAATTCGACCATTCGAAATCCAAATCAAATCCAATTCAAATATTCAACAATAAATATTTGATTCTTAACCAATCATTCCGAATTAAATATTGAGTTTTAATTCGTATTCAAACCAATATTTGATTTTAAATCTCTAAACAAAATATCCAATTGATTGTTAATGTTTTAATCTTCAATAAATTTTATTTCAAACTCACCAAAATTTCGGGGTCGTTACATTAGTTAAAGTCCTCGGTGTTGTAAGAGGCACGTGTTGAAGTCCTCAGTGTTGTTAGAGGCGTGAAATCCCATTCGTCTGCTTGGGTGTTGTATACCTTTTCCTCCGGGTGAAGTGAGGTGGTTATTAGTGAAAATCCAGATAGAAGTCTGAGACTGGACGTAGGACGGTGCTTCGAACCAGTATAAAAATCCCTGGTGTGATTTTTCTAGTTTACTACATCTACTGTTATATATATATATATATCTGTGATTAGCATTATTTCATTCTTGTGTGTTATACACCATATTACACGATCCGTGTGTATTATATTAGCACGTACACGAAATTTCAGGAACCACTGGCGCAATCACAACGCTGGTCACCGTCTGTGTCGGTGTAAAATTATTGTTGCTATTTTGCGACATATCTTATTGTTGTCTGCAACAATCAATATTGTTTCAAGAATGTTAGAACTTTTGTCAATACATGATTGTATTACAAAGTTAGATCTTTTTGTCAACACACGATTGTATTACAAAGTTAGATCTTTTTGTCAGTACACAATTGTATTACAAAGTTAGATCTTTTTGTAAATACATGATTGTGTTGCAAATAGACAGTAACAACTATCAATGTTACTCAATAATGTGACAATTGTCAAGTCAAATTGTGATTATAGCAATGACAGTAAGCGAGACCGATTGTGCATTAGATTGGAGCGGTATAGAACCGTCTCCAACAGACTAGACGAAGAATATTTTAGTAAGGTCCGAGTCCAGAAATGATTCTATTTCCTTGAAACAATATTGTTGTCATATGCACTGATTGACGTGATAGCAATTTGTTTCCTAGGATAAAACGGACCAACCCCGTAGTGTAGTGCCAACAAAAGGAGCTCCAACGAATTGAAGTAGATTATAGAAACTTGAATAGAGGATCGCTTTGAAGAAGAAGTAGAAACTTGAGAAGAATAACTAATGTGTATTCTATCTCATTTTGGGCCATGTATTTATTGGTTGGTGTATTCTATCTCGTTTTGGGTCATGTATTTATAGGCTGGAGGAAATGCCTATTCGAACATTAATGCCTTTGGAAAGGTTGCGACCCTTTAACTAAGCGGTGCATGAATGTGCATTCACATTTAAAAATGAAACAGTTGTATCCATTCAATTGAATGAACATGACAGATCAAATATGACCAAGTAACTCGTTTCAATACAACAAACCCAAGCTGCAAGCAGCAACTAATTTAACCATAAGACCCTAAGAGTCCCAAGGTAGAAAGCCCGATTTTTTGACACTAATATAATAGTGTCATGGACCCCAAGAGTCCCAAAGCACTAAGCCTAAGTTGATATCAATGTAATATTGTGTCATGGACTCCAAGAGTCCCAAAGCTCTAAACCCAAGTTGACATCAATATAATATTGTGTCATGGACTCCAAGAGTCCCAAGGCACTAGGCCCAAGTTGACATTAATATAATATTGTGTCTTGGCTTAGTCACACCATTTACAAGCCCTCTTCTCCTTTATTTATATAAGCCTATAAAGAAGTAGGTACTCATAATTTATAGCGTGGGACTTAGATTGCTTTCCCCTCTTCTTCCAAAATTCCTCTTGATCATTCATTTCCAATAGAAATGAGTTTGGATATTAGTAAAGAGGGATGGATGCAAGACAACTGAGATGTTATATTGTCATATAGAATATTGGCTAATATTGGTGGACTTATAGGTAGCAACAAGAACAGTAGGATATTAAGGTTGAGTTTATTCTTAGTAAATTTAGGATATAAAGTGAAAAATTGTAAATTTAC
The DNA here is from genome assembly GCA_030737875.1 of Allium sativum. NCBI lineage: Eukaryota > Viridiplantae > Streptophyta > Magnoliopsida > Asparagales > Amaryllidaceae > Allium > Allium sativum. The sequence continues at coordinate 171,537,644 of CM060923.1, forward strand.
TTATTAGCTTTTTGATGCCAGAAAACTTCTAAGAGACCAGGTCAGAACACCCACTAGCTAAAAAAGCCTTGATTGCCTAAAAATCACATAAAGGTGAGTTTTTTTTTAAAGTTTTTCATGACATCAAAATCAAATCTTTAATTTATTTCCCTTAGGAAAAATTGTTAGGTGTTAAGTGATAAAAAATGTACTTTTGTTCATAACGGGTGAACTGGTAATTGAATAAGAAAGCACCTCCAAGCATCAGATGCAATGTCTGACATTCTCCTAGAGAAAATTAAAAGAGGGAAACTAAAAATCAAGAAATGATGATCATCTGATCCAAGATATTTAAGGGTTAAGAGTTAGGAGAGATGTAGGAATTTATCTACTTTGCATAGTTTTTCATATCTGAACAATTAAAAATCTATCTCAATTTATTCGTGCATCAAGTTTATCCCTAATGCATTTAGATATAAAGAAAAATAAGTTCATAGTCCTATATTCCAAGCATTTCAAAAGTTATCAAATCAAATCTACGAGATAGAAAGAGAGAGTGCATGTTATAATATCTTTCTAGAACCTGAGAAAATTATCCCTATGTAGTACATTATTCACAATCTTTTATTATATTTTGATTTACTAGTTTCCATGAGTTTACAGAAGTGAAAATTCATAGCAGGTTCACTTAACCATAGTTTTAATTGCTTCAAAATCATTGCAAATAGGGCTGCTAATCTTTGGAAACCATTTATCTTATTTCATCCATTTCTATCATTTAGACTTCTCCATCTTTGTTTTATAAAAAGTGACAATTCATTGAGGTATATGCACATTAAATATTGATTTTCATTCCTTTTTAATAGGTGAACATAAGCTACAAGGGCAACTACTTTATTCCTTTGAGAAGGACATGGTTTAAAAGTATAATTTTTAAAGGCTAAATCTGTTAACATTTTTTCTTTCCGTTTCTCCTCAGTTAAGAGGGGAATAATTCGTAAGGTTTTCATGAATTGGAGTTTTCTAGGCACTACTATTTTTTTCATAACTTACGCCTTTCTAAATCTATTGCACAACAAGTAACAGTAATATTATTGATTATTAATGAAAGCAAAGGACATGCAATATTATCTTCCACTTAAACTTGAATATTATCTTCGTTTCTAGTATTACACTGGCTGCATTGATAAAAATCATTCTAAACCACGTTTTGCATATTGAGTTGATCAATTAGTTGAAAAGTTTGAATAATTTTTAACTGTACTAGTTATTGCCTTAAATTTTCATAAAAGGAAGAATTTTCAAAATTATTAGTTACTATTTGCCCTATTTCTTGTTTGTTCACAACCAAAACAAAGTTAAATTCAGTTGTCCCTTTGATTTACTCTTCTGAATGATCCTCTATAATTCCTTCCATTTTCTTCAATTATTGTATTTAATATGTTAAAAGAATTTCCATTTCACTTATGATCCAGGTTCTCTAGCCCATTTTTTTAAAGACACGATAACAAAATTTGTTTTGATCCATGTTCTACTCATTTCTATTTATACTTCTCTGTTTAAGCATTCTTTTCCTAAAACCATTGTTGCTCCGTTGGTTCCATAGTGTCATTTTTGCCAATATAACTACATGACTATTTCCTCTGCATGAATGAACAATTAAAAACAAAAATTCCACATTAATCGCTCTTTTAGTGATCACACAAACACCTTAAGTAGAATTTTGAATTGTTTTATTTTAAGCCATTTCTTTCTAATTGCATTTATAATTATGGTCAACATATTTGACATTTTGACTTCATACTAATTATACACTATAGTTTAATTCACTAACTATAGATGATATTCAAGCCTTTCCCTTGTTCCTACTCATTTTTTTTATACCAAATATCATATTCAAATGCAAATTTGTTCACCTTTTTAGGGGGGGTGAACACATCCCATGAAGACGAGTTTATAATTTGACCCTCTCTTTGCCCCTTGTCTTGAAGATTAATGTTCAAGAGTGATTAAAATTACTTTGAATATATTATTTGTTCACGTATACATTGGCTTATTATGTAAATTGGTGAACATGAGATCTTGTATTCACATAGATAACATGCTATTTGGCAGCGTTTTTATTTAATAAAATATTTGTTGAGTCACATGACACGTGGTTGCTAATGAAGCATGCGATTGGGACCACACAGGTTAGGAGCTGTTAGCACGAAGCGACACGTACTGCGGAAACATAGACAACACACAGTCAGAATGTTAGTTAGATAAGATGAATGGATATTGTTACTAAGTGAGAATTAATAAACATATTGCTTAAATAAAATGGATGTATATTGTTATTAGGTGAGAATTGCTAGAATTTTCAACACATATGGTCCTCGCATGTGCATTGATAATGACTGAGTTGTCAGCAACTCCGTTGCATAAGAGTGTCTTCATATTCCATTTTACATGTCATACTTTTCTCTGTTTTATGTATATGTCTTCTTGTTATACATTGATTATTCCTGTGAGCCTACTTTTTCCTACACATGAAGACGTATCATATGTTGGTTTATGGAGAGGAAGAAACTGTTTGTCCTCGGGTTAACTCTATTTTTGTTATTTGTAACAATCCGCTATTTTTACCGATTTAAATTCCGATTTAAATCGATAAGTTTATTTCAAAAATATTCTATGATTTTTCGTAATGGAAATTTGGAATTTGAAATACGTACAGTTAGATGTAGCAGTTGTGAAAATTTCGTCGGAAGACTTGAATGTTTGTCGGTTGCACATTTTTCAGTGCAAAGCTGCACATAACAGTTCAAATTTTAGCGATTTTAAAATCTCTCCGATACCAGTTTGGACAAACATGAAAAATATTCTATTTGTTGTCACGAATCCAATGAAGAAATTCATTTCGCGAAAATCGAACATTTTGACCTCCGTTTTCTCATCCGTATTTTACACTTAAAGGGGTCCGTAACGCGTTTTTGAGCGGAGTATCAACACATTGCAAATTATATACCGTTGTGTCCATCTCATCGCGCTGATTAGTGCAATATATTCATTTGTCAGTTTCAGTGCTCGATTCGCGCTGGAATTGCGAAAAGACTTATGCTGTTCATTTTTGAAACAGATAAATTTGAGTTGACGTGTCACTTTCTGGGTCCCGCATATTTTTCTAGTCATTTTGGGTCTGCAAAACCCCTCCTTTTATATTACTAAGCCATCCAATTATTTTTTTGTTTTCCAAAACCTTAGTAGTTGGACACACATATACGAAATTCATGCATGCTTATTTGATTTTCAAAGCATACATTTCATTTTCTTTGCTCGTTCCCGAAGCTTGGTTAGGCCATGTATTGTTCATATTGTTTCCATGTGTCACTTTTTTTACAAACCATACATGCACGTCCCATATTTTCTAAGCTTTCCGCCATGCTTACATTTTGTTTTCAATGATATTTTACCTTTCCTGTTCTAGCCACCATCCACATTTTATAACTTGCCTCTTCATTTCTGAATGTTGTTCTAGCGTTTATAATTTCAAAAGCCATTTCAATCCAAGGGTCGTTCCATTTCCTTTTTTAATGGAATTAGACTGGTTCCATCCCTTTAGTAACAGATCTGCCTATTTGATTTATCACCATCACTCACGGACTCACCCAATTTACTTCCTACGTTGGTTGCCTTTTTTGAAATTTAAATTGAAACGTGTTTGCTTAAAAGTCGTGACTCGTGGTACACATCTAAAGCCGTTCATTCAACTACCGTTTACCCTTTCTTTATTTATATATTGCAACACCATGTTTTCTTCTAGTATGCCATTGATGTTCCCCATCCCCACTCTTTTTTCCTTCTTATATATATACTGCTCCCCATTTTTCCAAACGCCTTCCCATCTTCTTTTGATCGATTAGCCAATTTTCTACCATCTCTGATTCATTTCCAACCCTACGACCATTTCACATACATTAAATAAAAAAATGGAGAGAGAGAAAGAAGCAGCAGTCCTTCCTCTTCCCGCCGCCATTTTTCCAGTGCCACACCTTCCTTCCCCTGCCGAGTTTTCTCCACCAGCTCATGATGACTCCATGCCGCCGAGTTCCCCTGTGCAGCCAACTCCAAACCCGACTCCCATCCGAAACCGCTTCGAGCCATGCTGTTATGTTTGCGTGAGTGATTTAAAATATTTTCGTGAGTGTTTTAAGATCTTTGCGTGAGTATGTGCCTTTGCTTGTAGTGTGTAGACAGTTTTATGTGTGTGTGTGACTATGTCCAGCGCGCGTATGCATATTTATGATTGTGTATTCGTGCGCTGTAAGTGTCGTGAGCGTTGAAACTATACTACATGCGTAGAGTTTTGTGTATGCTTTCTATGTGTGGGATTATGGGTGGCATGAGCTTGTTTACCTGTGTAATGGGTTTACTCAATGTGGGTGCATATGCTATTTTATGGGTGTGCTTGAGTGATTTATCGATGTGTGCAAGAGTTAGTTTATGTTGTAATGGGTGAGTTTTGAAAATTTACTAGTTTTGAATTATATAAATAGTAGACTGGAACCCATGCATCGCACATGGGGGTGTCGGATATTGTGGAGTGAAGAGGTAGGTGTGGGGAGCAAAAGATTTGTCATGAGCGATTGGTAAATGTAAGGGGAAGATGAAGTTGATTTCTTATTAGGAATCATGTACGTGGTGGCTCTTTGCAAGGGAAGCGGTAACATGAGATGAGCATGTATTAACATAATATGTCGTTGAGCTCTCCTTATAGTGGTAGGTTGATAACTGTTAGCTAAATTGATGTATGTATTGAGCACTTTCCCAAATGACGTGGTAAGGAAAGATGGCTAACATTATATGATTATTGTTGCAATGAAGTTGAAGATTAAACATATAGGAAACCCATTTTAATTGATCAGTATTATGTGCAATCTTAAGAATTTTAATGTACACGAAGATATGTAATTGCGGTCGTCTTTAATGTATCAAACAGTAAGCATTAATGAGATGACTGAATAATACTAAATTTTCCAAATCTCAAACGTACACGGTTAAAGTTAAATCCGTTAGGATTTTTTTCTTGAGAAAAGGGTTCAGATAACTTCACTACTAATAGAAACGTAATGTACATGTGTTCATCCCGTCATTTGCAACGAAAGCACATAACCTGTGACGACCTGAACTTCTCCGATCTCCGAAGAGAAGGGAAAGAACGGATTGTATGAGAACATGACAAATCAGAACACAAACAGAAGGACAGTTCATTGCTTATTACAACAATTTACATCAGAGTACAAGAATATATAGAGTATGAGTAAATATTATACATCAGAAAAATATCAGAGATTTAAATTACAATGCAGCGGAAAAATAATACATAACACAACTGAAACAAATACACAGATGCAGAGCTTTCCGAGTATATCTCCAGTTGTAAACTAGGATCCTGTAAGAATAAATCTGCAAACCCAAAACTACTAGCTGCCCGTATGGAAAATGGGGGCACCTAGAGTTTAGGTTAAAACAATAAAATCCAGGTCAGTCATGTGACTGGTGTGAGAACTAAAACAGTTATTTAAAACTTTACTTTCAAATCAGGCAAATCAAGGGACCACGCCATATAACACAGAACGGGTTTCCTCCCAAGAATACCAGTGCATAAAACAAACAGCGCAATGCTTTTCAAAAAAATGAAGCTATTATAAGACCCAGGTCCCATCACATAATGCAACGCAAGCCGGAGGATAGGGTTTTCCCTTATAATTGCCAAACATTCTTGGTACGTTTAAAACAAATCATTTGATACTATTATAAGTGCATAGTGTATAAAACAACTTCAAATATAAATGTATCAATAATAGACGGCACGGGTACCATCTATCATGTCGCCATAGTAGTTCTACAATTAAAACCGCAAAGTCATATATTGGAAGTTAGATTTCCGTCTGTGGACCAGGGCAAGGGATCGTCATTACCGCTTCGAGATAATCTAGCCTACCATGTCTCAGGATCAGAGCTCGAGTGACCCTTGGATCGTCACGGCCGGTCCACATGAAATGGATTAAAATGCCTGAACAATACGTTTTCCCGCCTTATGGGGGCAAAATGGTCAGTACGTCGACCATATAATCCATTGGCCCCGTAGTGATCGATATAACCGAGGTGCCTCGCTATCCATCATCCACATAAGTAAAAATGTCTGGGCTCTATACCATGACACCACTCCTAGCTAGAAGGAAACGCATGTCCTCCCTAAAATCCTCTCCCATTTCTGGTTCACATCGGGGTGTGAGGCTCGCGAATTAACACTATACACAAAGTTGTGCTATATTAAAGCCGTGCTTTGATCATCAACCGCAAGACTCTGCTTTTCAACAGAAGCCTTGATCATTTGCATCTCAGCATGCCACATAGGCAATTTACGCCATGCAACTGATGTCTATCAATCACACATAATGAAATGCAATGTCAGACACACATCCATTTACAAGTTAAATCTGGGTCTGAACGAAATCGGAGGCACCTTATTCCTCGTCCCATATGTCCAATACAGGAGAGAGGTCCTCGCATATCCGTCGATCTCCAAGTACGTCTGGACGATCACCACGTATTACTTTGTCTTGGGTGTACAGCCCATTCAAGACTTCAGTAATCATCCAAACGATGTGAAGACCTCCGGTCTTCAACCTCCGTCTTCATCGTCGACTTATCATCGAATCAACTCGGCCTTTCCAAATAACTCGCGTATATAATAAACAAGTGCTATAAAAACACAACATACGCCTCATTCCAATTCTGAATATTCTTTTATTTAAATATTCATATCCTTTGGGAAAGGTTCCCATTAATTTTATCAAAGCTAAATTCTTTAAATTTATTCTTTAATCTTCCTTTGGATATCAATTCTAAACCAAATTATGGTTTATCAACTAGTCGGGATTAGCGCACCTTACTGAAGTAATCATTTGTTTTATTTCCTAATCCCAACCTATTCATACCATGGAGCAAAACTGGTAATACTCCATATCTAACACCATGGTGTTATCGGTAAAATTAATTACTATTTCCCGTTCAAATCTAATTAAAGATTTAACTATCGTTTGGAGCAAAACTGGTGATACTCCATTCTCGATCATTTCCCAAATTTGATAATTTAAATTATCATATTTCAATCTAATTAAAGATTCATTAAAATTCCACTTAGTTTTAATCTTCTCAAAAATCATTATATAATGATTATTCAAACTGGGTTAAAGAACCAATGTCATTTAAAGCACAGTTCACGATAAACCCAAAATCACATTCCATTAATTATGGAATCTTCATGGAAAACAGATCAATATATAATCGATATCAATTTCTGTATCCGACTAATAATATATATGGAATAATGACAAAGCCTTTTAAATTCCATATATATTAACAGTCTTCCTCCACAGAAGTTCACTTCGATTATTATCAAATCGAATTCCATTCCATTCCAATTATATACTAATTAATTGGAAAACTTTACTTTGGAAAATCCCAGTAAATCTTAATAAAAGATTTATATATTCCAAATCACATTTTACTATGGATCGGGTTAAAGAATGAATGTCATTAAAAACACAGTTCACAATAAACCCAATTCACATTCCATTTTATTCCAATTAAATGTTAATTAACTGGGAACTCTAATAATCTTAATTAAAAGATTTATTCTTTTCACATGGGGTTTAAGAACAGTGTTTTTGAGGACACCATTCACGACGAACCCCAAAATCCAATTTCAATTCAATTCTAATTAAATATTAATTAATTGGTAAACTTCATTAAATCTTAATTAAAAGATTTAATCTTTTCTCAAATGGGTTTAGGAATAGTGTTAATAAAGACACCATTCACGATAAACCCAAAATCCAATTTGATATTAAATACAAGGCTCTGAATAGAAAATAATATCGGCTTATATTCAATATCAAATTCTGAAATCAACAAATATCATATTCGGAATAACAATAAATATATCTTCCAAATTCCTCAACGATATCCGTATAATCACGGAATCCAATACCGAAATATTCCGAAGATTATTTTCGTACAAACCATTCCAATTTATTTATTGGAAAAATTCTGCTTATTTTAAAACCATTTTCTCAATCCAGTTTATTTATTTAAAAATAATTAGATTTTAATTCTAGTTAATAACTAGTTCATTTTGATAAAAATATATTTCTATCTTTTCAAATATGGAATTTTTTCATCCCAATTCTTTCCAAATCATTTATTGTGATTTTACACAAATTATAATTATTTTTAATAATTTTATTAAGGCCCTTTTAATCAATTTCCATAAACGGTCATCGAACTGCACTTATAACGAACTTTTCCAAATTTGATTTGGACATAATTCCAAATCCAACCGTTAGATTTCAAATCTCTTATATTCGTTGGAAAGCTCTTTTCGATACGAACCCATCGGTTCTGAGTTTAGGAGAATCCGGCGGTCGGATCTCCCGTAATGTCCATTCGAAGTCAATGGTCGAAATTCGCGAACTGCCGCGGCGCGAATCATTCTATTCAGGCCATTAAATATATATTATATATATTTCGTCGATTTCCATTTAAAACGTATTTTATAACTCGTTTATAAATTCGTTTTAAAACAAGTCCAACTTCATTTTCAATTTTAAATCAAAATTGAATCTTCCTTATCATTATCATATATAACTGATAATATTTTCAAAATATCGGATTTTGAACTCATTTCCTTTTCAATATTCATTTTAAAAATGAATAAAATCGATATAAATATCGTTCACGTCAAAATAACGTTAATCTAATCAACACGGCTTCATATATTTAAATATTTCTGTGTCCATCCCAAATTGGACATCAAAATCATAGTTTGATCCATTACTGAATATTATTTTAAAATATTAGTTATTTTAAATTATTCATTATTCGTCATTTTAAAATGTTCATTAATTTAAAATATTCGTTCTTTCAGAATTGGAATCAGACACAGTCAATTACCATATAATTTTATTTATATGGATTTCATACACACATGTACTCAACAATAATCAAACACAGTCAACCATCATCCAGAGTGCATTATGTAACTGCATAAGCATTAAATATAAATAATTAACGCTTACAACGGTCTATCAACCCATCAATTGACATACAACTAAATATTGGGATTAGTGTATGTCCAATATCATCCCATTATCCGTGTGGGGTTTTCAAAAAACAAATACTGATTATTATTTGTGCAGTTGGGCAATGTGTAAAATATATCGTCCCAATCCATATCAGTTAAATGCGTGTACATAAACAAATCATCCGATTCGTAAATGAATATTTATTTTATTCATATACATGTTAAAATTATATTTTTAACTATAAAATATTTATTCCAACTCATGAATATTTTATACAGTTCATTTATACAATAAAAATGATATTTTTATTGTTCTAACGTTTTTAGAAAATTTCGGCAACATAACTACACGATACTAGAACCGAAATAAGGTCTAGCCTTATCCCTCACCTAATAATGGCTCGCGTTATATACAAACCACATTCTAATCAATTCATTTTAGTTCCCAAACCAAATTCAAACAAATAAACCAATCAACCAAACAAAGGTGTCGGGTGCTACTAAGCACCGTCTGCATCCATGTATATATATATATATATATATATATATATATATAACTAGAAAATAAATTAGAGTGAGATGTTCTCACATTTGGGATCCACTTCTCCATTCTTTTCTGAATTTCTGAACAGTTTGGATTTGCCCGAAATTCCAACGCAACCTTTTTCACTCTGTTCATAGTAAAAATATCATTTTTAATATGATGTTTATATATTTAAAAATCGCATTTTTATAACGCTATAAAAATCACATTTTTATATCCTTGTTATATATATGTAAATCACTTCTTTATTATCTCTCTTTCAAAAAATCATATTTTTACAACGCTCCTTCTATTATCAAAATCATATTTTTATAATGCTAAAAATCATATTTTTATAATGCTAAAAATCACATTATTACATCTCTACTACCTATGTAAAAATCATATTTTTATTCTATAATCATATCTATAAAAACCATATTTTTATATCGCTACTCCTATATAAAAATTATATTTTTATAATGCTACTTCATATATAAAAATTATATTTTTATAATACTACTTAGTATATAAAAATTATATTTTTATAATGCTACTTCGCATATAAAAATTATATTTTTATAATGCTACTTCGTATATAAAAATTATACTTTTACAATACCATTTAAACAATGAAAATAATATTTTTACCTCGCCATACATATAAAAATCGAATTTTAATAAGCTAATACATATAATAAAAATCGAATTTTTGTAAACTAATACATATAATAAAAATCGAATTTTTATAAGCTAATACATATAATAAAAATCGAATTTTTATAAGCTAATACATATAATAAAAATTGAATTTTTATAAATTACACAAATAAAATAAAAACTCACTTCATTCTTCAGAGGTAGGGGGGTTGCTATGTGTTGTTGGAGGGGAAGGAGGGGGTGCACTGCGTCGGAGGTGGCGCGCTTCAGCGGGTTTGGGGATGATTCCGTTCGATTTGGGGAGGGGTTTCTTTTGGGGGGAATCGAGGTTCAGGAGGGGGACGGGCTGGAGGAGGTCCAGCGACGGTGGAGACGGGTTGCGGTGGAGCAGGGATGGGGTGGCGACGCCTCCAGCGGCGGCCGGTGGCGTAGAAAAGGGATCGCGGTTTTCCGCAATTCAAAAATCCTTTTTTTTATTCGTTCGTTGACCGTATGGAGAGGGAGAGGGTTATAGTATACATATTTTTATTTAATTATTTATTTAACTCTAAAAATTAACGTTTTCTTTTGAAGTCCATTCCAAACACAATGGGATATTTCTGGTAAGCCGATTCGGCTGTTACGAACAGTTTCCGTTAAATTAAAATAAGAAATCATTATATATTCAATTTAAACGTACATTTTAATTTACGGAGGCCACATACTGGCTCCGAAAATTCCAGAAAAATAAATCTAGCTATGTTTTGATGATACAGTCCTAACAAAACTAATTTCGTCCAATTTGGAGACCGTTTGAAAAACGGTCATTTTCCAGTCGTTTGAATTCAAACTGAATTGACCAAACACGTTTAAATTCACCACGCTCACATATTAATTCCAAAAATTATGAAAATTGGAATCTAACAATAATTTGATATTCCAGATCTAACCAAAGTGGTCTCGTCGAAAACGGAGGTCGTTTGCAAAATCGCTATTTTTAAGGGCTATATTTTTATATTAAATTCCATAGCGGCTATTCTGAATTTTCAACTGGACATAACTTTTAATTTCTGTTATGAAATTTGGATTTTTCACATTCGTTGGAAAGATATTTTCAAACATATTCAAATATTTCTTGTTTTACCAAAATCTAGTTTGTTTTGAATCATGTACATTCATTTGAAATTTAAAATCAAATTTTCAAACTACCACATCATTTCCAATTCCTTTTATGATTAAAATAAATATTTATATTCTAACTTCGATTTAAATGAATTTATACGTTCTAATTCTATTCAAAATAAATGTCTAGTCGTTATTATTTAAAATAAATCATTTTAAATATCCAAAATTCCTTAAATTAGCCAAAATAAAATTTTTAAATTTGTTCCGATTTTCCGGGTTGTTACATAACCCGTGTTATATTGTGTGTTCAACTACAGCGTTATTATATATTATGTAGTATATTTGAACTGGTTTAATCCATGATCAAAATTTAATGCCTTAGAAATTCGTATTAAATTTTTAGTGTAAGAAAATACGTTTACTTCGTGTGAATAGGTTATGTCCAACAACAAATGGGTTTGGAACTATATTACCCTCTGTGCCATTATTAAACATTTATTAATTAGACATAATTTTCAGCGGGTTACAAAATTAAAGTATAAGGTACTATTTATGTAGAAGACAGTTTGATGAGCATCGTTAGGCACAACTTCCTATTTTAAAGATAATTTTTGATAATAAACAGAGTAGACAAATGGTTAAAACGACGGAAAGAAGTAGTCAATAGTAATGAAGGGCGGTGGGACTTGGAAGGAAGCAGGATCGGCCCTGAAACACAGAAATATTATCGAAAGGCTTAGACAAACTTGGATATTAGAGGCTCTAAGTTATCAAAACATATCCAAGTATATGCAGTATGAGGTCGGAGATCCGATGCGGCCGCCTTGGTGGCCTTACCTCAGGCCGTCCTTGGAAGGAAGACATGCATAAAATAGTAAAAACAACATATAATGATGTGATCATATATTAAAGTCAAAAAAGGACTGTGCTATAGCAAGTTTATAGCTGAGGAACTCTGGGCAAGATAGTACCAATTTTTGTATTTTTTTTTTGTTTTATGCATATCAAAAGGCATTTGTTATATGGTTCCAAAGGAAGCAGTGAGAAGCCGAGATAGACTTACATTTGAGCAGTGGTAAAAGCAAATAAGATGATATTTTCATGTTGTAGTTTCTGTTAAATTAATGTTAACAAATTGAGGAGAATATAGTACAATGTCTTATACTAAGACAATTTAGGGTGTGTTTGGCGCAAGCGGAAGCGGAGAATCTGAGCGGAGAATGTTAGCGGAGAATTGTAGTTAGCGTAGAATGCGTTTGGCGCGTTAAGCTAAGCATTTTATTTTTATTTTGTAATTTAATTAATTAATAATTAATTAATTTTTCATTTTTTTAATAAATAATATATATCAATAATTTACACAAATAAATAAATAAAATAAAAAATTGGAAAATTATAAGTTGCTCCAATTCATTCAAACCAACTCCACTACGTAGAGCACTTCGATACGGTCACAACGCAAAAAACCGCGTCTCAAACGGATTTCATTTGCACAAGTTATCAATTTTCAAAGTTTATAAAAACTTAAAATAATTAATTAAATTAATTAATTAATAAAAACAAACCGACTTAATTAAATAAAATAATTAAATAATCAGATTAAATCTAACGCGTCGGACCCCAACGAATCAATTTTGATCCGTTGGCATAGCGGGGCTTTTTCTCCGTTCAGAAACGGACGCGTCGGACGCGTCCATTTCTACCCAGCTCCGTTTAGGCTGCCGAACAGGCCATTAAATTTTTTACGCGAAAAGGAGGCATAGCCTTGTATATTAGGGCTGTCAATGAATATCCGAAAAATCCGAAATCCTTCCGCATCCGCATCCGAAAAGCGGATAAATATCCGATATCCGAAAAAGCGGATGCAGATGCGGATATAGGCATATCCGCATCCGAAAATTATCCGTCTGCTTTTTTTCACGATTATAGCTTAAATTTTGTTTATTTTAACATAATTAAGTATACTAATTTATTGTTTTGCAAAATTGAAAGTCAACTAAATGCATGCATATTACTCAAAATTATATATTACCATCATATTTATTTATTTTTAGTACTTTAGTAATCAATTGGGTTGAAAAAACTTAATATTAAGCTAAAAAAATTCATTTATGTTCTTTGACTTATCGACCGTTGGCGAAGCGGATAATTATCCGATATCCGTCCGTATCCGCGGATGCGGATATCCGAAAACGGTTTCGGATGCGGATGCGGATGTAGATATGGCAGTATGACACTATCCGCATCCGAAAGTATCCGTTGACAGCCCTATTGTATATACTGAAGAATAAAGTTAACACGGTCACATAAGGATAGAGTGTGGGCAAAAGAAAAAGGAGAGCCAAGGCTCCAGTTCAGTAAGGGGAAGTCAAGGAGCTGATATACTAAAAAAAAAAAATTCTAATTATAAAACATGCAAGTGCAAAATACAGTTTACTGCATGAATATGATAGAGAAAGATTGGCTTTGTAGTGCGTCGTTGGATTGAAGAATTAAGGACAGGTAAGGAGATGTGGAATACATTGAACTGACATTTGTCGTTTGGAAAAAGAGAACACGGTTTAACTACAATTTGAATGTTTAAACTTTAGATCAGTTGCGGACCTAGCTCATGGTTTGAGCTAGGGCCAAATTTTTTGTCCCACATTCTTTAAGTTATAAAAAGTTTTCTCTATACATATAACAAAATGTATTTGCTTGCAACAATCAGCTAAACAGCATTATGAGGCAAGAATATGGCTGGTTTTGCCTTCAGGTAGGGCATTCTTCAATTTCCAGGAGGGGCCAAACATAAATGCGTGGTTACTTCTGCCACAAATTTTTTTTCTGAGCTAGGGCATTGGCCCTACCTCACCTCAAAGTGCGTCCGCCCCTGCTTTAGATTGTTTAGATGATCATAGTGGTGTATGATACAACCTGAAAGCGCAAATTAGTCGACAAGAGAATGAAATTCTATTTGTTTTACATTCTCAAAAATTGGGTACTCATTTGAATATATGAAATCCTTGTTTGCACGTATTCTTAAATTAATATATCCTAAACAATAGGGATAAAATATATAAAACATACGTTAGCCTGGCAAGTGACAAGGGACATTGTCTATCGGATCCATTATGCTCATTTTATTTCCAAGACTTATCTATGCTGACATAAAAACTTTATCAACAACATGAGTTTAGGATCTATACATCTTTCCAACGTTGTGTACTTAAAACCGTTCTCATATTCAAAGCAACACTTATATTTGGAAATGTTATTATATTGAAACTTGCACACATGCTTAAACTTCTCGCTTCTAGGCTATAATTTCCAGACCATACAATACATATATCCCTTCAAAACCCATGCATGCAAATGAGGCCACATACATATATTCAAATACATTATATGCGCATTTGAAGCTGCAGACCTTAAGATCTTCCCAATCCTCATTTATGAGAAATGTTTCTCCATTTCTTATTCTTATGTTATCTTGTAGTTCGTTCCCATCTGTCTTTGCTTCCACTTCTAATTGTTGCCTTCAATTGCTGCAGCATTATTTCACTTGGTTTCTATCAAGTAGAACTTGGATAAATGAATATTGCAATCATTAAGTGAACATTGAACGGAGTAGAGATGCTTGATTCGATAAATGAAAGGAACTAAGGGGCTATTCGTTGGTCCAAAACGGACCAACTTACAAACAGACGCGTCCGTCTGTAATGGGTCCATTTTGAACGGGTAGCTCGGCCGTTGAGCTCCTTTTCTTCCCCCTTATAACACCTTCTTCCAACCCTTCTTCCATCCCCACCTCTTCTCTACCCTCTTCCTCTTATATTTCTATTTCAACATTGAAGTGAAAGCAATGGAAAATCCATTTTCAGATGATGGTGATTCTGATTCAGAAGATTTGGAATATATTGTATTAATTGGAGCGTACTTACGTGATAGACGTAGCGATTTAGGATGTCGGATGCATACTTCGACGTTTACTGGTTTGATGTGGATAGACGACATACTGAACGGTCATCAGGGAAGATGTCAAAGGCAGTTTCATATTAAACGCTATGTTTTCTTTCGTTATGCGATAGGATGGAAAGTTGTGGATTGACTACTTCGGAAAACGTTACTGTTCGTGAAGCAGTTGGAATATTTTTATACACTATTGCCACCTCTAATCCGAACAGACAAGTGACTGAAAGATTTCAATGGTCAGGTAGTAGAATCTCTCATTATTTTCATGTTGTTTTGAATGTCGTCCTAATATTATCTACCGCTATTATAAAACCGGTTGATCCTCAATTTAACTCAATTCTAGCTGAAATTAGCAATGATAGTCGTTACTATACGTACTTTAAAAACTGTATTGGTGCCATAGACGGTACACATGTAATCGCACACTTACCTCCAGATCGAATTGTTCTGTTTATAGGACGAAAAGGATACGCTACATAGAATATTTTGGCTGCATGCTCGTTCGATTTACTATTTACGTATGCTGTATTTGGTTGGAAAGATACTGCACACGATAGTAGAATTTTTAATTCTATGGTGAATGACAGAAGTTCCAATTTTCCTCATCCTCCTCTTGGACAGTATTGTGTTGTGGATTCTGGTTTACCACTTACAACTGGGTATATACAACCATATCAAAATGTTAGATATCACATCCTCCAGTTTCGTATGACCACAAATCAATTGAAATCGAATAATGAAAATTTTAATTTCTACCATTCTAGTTTATGTATGGCAATTGAGAGAACCTTTGAAATATGAAAAAAGAATTTTGTTATACTCAGAAATATGGCAACCTACAAGTTCGAAGCTCAAACAAAAATTGTTGTTGCTACGATGGCTAAACACAATTATATACGCAAATACAATATGGGTGATCCAGATTTTATGGCATATGACGATGTTTCAGATCTTATTCCAGATGAGTATGAAGAAGAATACGCCGACTTGAGAAACATAGGCAATAATGACCTAGCACCGGCTCAACGCTATCAAGGCAGCGCTGGTATGGAAGTGCGTCGCGATAGAATAAGAGACGAGCTTGTTGCGGCAGGATTGCACTAATAGATTTCTGCAATGTATCAGTTTCTCTACTTTTTTTTGTATTTTTGCAATGTATCACTTTCTGTACTGTTTTTATGTAATGGTCTGTTATGTTTTGTTAACTGTGTTATTCTACAATAATTATAATGTTATGTTTTAATCGATAATTAATTAAATTACAAAATATAAATAAAATACTCCGCTTAACGCGTCAAACGCATTCTCCGCTAATTACAATTCTCCGCTATAATACTCCGCTGAAATGCTCCATTTAAATTCTCTGCTTCCGCTTGCGCCAAACATACCCTAAAGCTATTACAGTTTAGTGTATGCAAGACGAGAACATAATTATATCACAAAATTAATACTTAAGCAATTTTGGTAAACATCAAGCCATCCCACTCAGTATCACTGGTGTAACTATAATTATTAAGAATTTCGTTTTTTTGGTTCCAATCTAGCAATCATCCTCGATCCTCTCTTTGGAATCTGTATATTAGAAAATTGTTGGTGTGTGCCCGCGCACCCCCTCCTCTTGGGACTGGATAGTCTTATGATACAGGCTTTTTTTGTTGTATATATTAACTCTGTTTGTTGTATATATTAATCACCTCAATGTTTTCTACAACAAAGGTTGATAGCACTTACAATATGTGCATTATCACTGATACGTAACGCTGCAGAAAGATAAAAAGTTCAGATACATCTCTATCAAAATATCTGAGGCAGTAGAATTAGCATAGCCTAAACTCATACTGCATTCAACTTTTTTGATGCTTAGAATTGATAAGCGATTTGGAAAAATTAGAAATATTTGGTTAATAATGTTATGTTTCAAGAAAATAGTAATTTTGGCCATATATGTCAAGAGGGGAGATAACGATCAAATAGTTTAGTAAATATATCCATTTATTGCAGCAAAGTGATGGAATTAAAAGATAGTAATAGAAGAGTACATGAAAAAAAAAGTATAGACAATGGTTAACCGACATAATGCATATATGTTACTAAGAGGTAATATGTGTAGTGTTAGTTTGTCTATGAACTATTCCATCCTTTAAGCCAAGCTAAGCACACCATCAAATAACCAAATGCTTGTCGACAAAGAAATTGGGTAAGGAACTAAACTGATAGACTATAGATTTAGGATTTATGAGTTTCACGCATTCAACTTGAATTAAAAGCATTCGGTTCAGAAATATCAAAAACTTACATTCATTAACGGAGATCACTTAAAATTACACTTTTTTTCTCCTCCTTCCAAGAATGTTATACAGTCGGACCAAATGTTTAGTTATTTCTCCATTCTACTGAGTAATGTTCATTTAAGTTTATTAAAATCTAAATGGGTAATCTTTTATTCTTTCTATATTAGATATTTAGCAAGTAAACTTATTCTGTGAACAGTATAGCTAAAGTCACTTCAGTTGCCAGCACCGCACCTATATTCAAAGAGACACACACTTTGAATACTCACTTAGTCGATCAGATGGTATTGACAGTTCTACTGAAAGCATCAGCAAAGTAGCAAAATGATGTATAATATAATATTATTTGCTTAAATTTACATAAAGTAGTAATAGCGTTTGAACTACTAAGCCATACACATGCGCGTGCGTGCACACACACATGCACAAACATACCATAAAAAAATATGTTACTTATGATAAAAATTGAAATATGCATATTTACTCGAAAGCAATGACAGTCCCCCTCCAGTAGTACGAATCATGTTTCTTGTCGCTTATTCATGCAAGAAAACCAGAAGCGTAGATTTTTAAAAATACAAAAAAAAGGAGCATAATACCGCCAAATCAGCTTCACTCCAGATTTTTGTAATATTATTAACTTTCCAAAGAAAACCCAGTTAATTTTCTTTCACTTAAGAGTGAATGCAGATTCCACTATCCAATAAAAAAATGTTTTGGGCCTTGAAGAGTTTAGCAGAAACATTCATGTTTGAAATAATCCATCTTTTATCTCTCCCAAATAAATTTATATTCAACTTATTCTAAAATAAGGGATGATATTGGTATCAACAGCATGCCCAATTATGAATGCGATAGGCAAGATACAAAAATGAATTGGAGTGAATAATAACCGACCTTGAATGCAATGAATAAAGATACGTAATTAGCATTAGTATTAGCCCGTCGTAGAAGGTGGCATCGAAGTAATCCTCCTACAAAATTGTAAATACACCACAAAAATCAGTATAATTCGAACTCGTAAGTATGCATATGAACCATGACATAATTTTCTTAAATTTAGCATTAGAGATGCATATGCTTATATTTGAAGCTTGATTCGAGGAAGGGAAAAATAGTTCAGCTACAATGCCTAATACTCCTCAACCAGTAATGGTCAAAAGTGGAGAGCTTTGTGAATAAATGCCCGAACGAAAATTGAAGATAGGACAAAAAAATTAGGATAAAACCATTGCATTTGGCTGAAAGGCTTGATACATTCTATATACACTTAAGAAAAGACACATTATAGAAAACGTAGTACAATCAAATCAGATTATATTTCAAAACATAGGTCACTCATTTAAAGTGGTACCGATTTAGCATGTAACTGCTACAACAACGAATATTACAATGAGATGGATGAGGGGCAACCTTTGCACTTCCCTTCAAACATGGTTGAACCCTAGTATTGCAGTTGTAAGTTAAAAAACCAAAATTAGGTTGCTGAAACTATAGATATAGATATGTTCTGGACATATCAGTTTAAGCTACAAAAGAGAAGAGACAGATGAGTAAAAAGAAGAAAAAATAAATAAATCGTCAAATCATTTAAACTCGCATCAAGGCTATTGCAAATAGCATCAATTTTCTATATCATTAACCAGTAGAGTGTTGTGCTATATATTTTTCATGGATTGTCGAATCGATAATGACATGACACATATGAATGAAAACAAACAACGGAAAAGAATACCAATTTCATGAATAGAATTTTCATACTTTTTTATCGTTTAAAATAAAAATAAAAATCATATATAGTAGCTCTAAAAAGAAATTCAGAAACAGCTTGATAATACCCTTCAGTCATGTGGTCAATGTTGTGAAGATATGGGATAAAAAAATTGGATACATCCTATTATTAGTGCACTGAACTTAATTCATGTTCTGTAGACTTATGACGTTTTATGAGCTAAATTTGAGTAATTTTCATTTGTTGACCATTTTTCACGACATGATAAATCAAGCAACAACAAAATTCAATTATTAAAGATATCGTAAAGGGCAATTAATTGGCAATAAATATGCTTAGAATTTAATTATCAACCTTATATATATGCCAAAACATTTATATGAGAACAAATTATATCATAAATAACATAATCTCAATCATATATGACATAAAAGAGTAGAACAACCACGTTAAATTGAAGGAAATATGATCGATATATTTTAGAAAAATCAGCATATCTGATTATAATTTCATAACTGCCAATAATGAAGTTAAAATTTTAATTCACAATTTGTAGTTTGTAAAGAAAAAGGTACACAAACTCTAAATTAGTGAATTTGCTGTATTATTCAAATACATATACTTTTCATTGCATTCATGCTTTGTTGCAATTCAGCGGAAGAATTTGGTGTTCAGTATATGCATCTAATTGAATATTGAACTTTCCAAAGCGAAGTTGTATTAGCATATTAACATATTCGTTACCATATGTTAATAAATAAAGAAATCTATCAGGTTTAATCCATACCATCGAACGCTGCAACAGTATGGCCACGGGATGAACTTAACGTGCAACATAAAGAATAACTGAAGAGCCTTCCAATGTATGAGTTTGCACGGTTAATTAGAAAATTATACATGAATGTTATATGAAATAATTGAGCAATTGAGGTATTGTTATCTTTGGCATTGACGATGTTTTGTCCCAAGTAGTTTATATCCAATCATATTATCTTATGTATGTTTTCAACTAATCTAAACATACATAGCAAGCTATGACATTTTTATAATGTTTACTCAATATTTCACCATCTATATTTCAAACAGTAGAAGGCATAAAACACCCTTTAAAAGGCTTTCAAAGTCCATCTTTAGATATATTCATTTCTTATATCATATATAATCTAAATCTCCAGTTCGGGTTGAGAACATCCATTCAAGATGAGAAAAGATATTAGAGCGATTCATTTCTTATAACAGCCCAAAAATGATTTCTCTACATGTATACAACAACATAGTCAAGTTTATACATTTTAGACTCCCTAAATCGTTATATGCAAAAAAAATCACTTCAAATCCCATTTGCTAATTGTTGATTTAAACAAATTACTGCACAATAGATTATATATAATGTCGAAATAAAGTAAGTATTCAAAATGATAATTGAAGCAGCTAATTAAGTTAGGTTGGTAAAATAAATATCATGGAAATTAGGTTTTTATTCTTCTCATTTGGTTAACATAGTATGCGTAGCAAATAATGAAACTATTTTGCTTGAAATCAAATGAATAACCAAATAACTGTATGAAATGTGAGGTTTAAATTGTACCTAATTATATTTCAGTACATAAATCAAATAAGAACATAAACAAAGTCAAAATAATGCACATTTCTCAAATTGAATACCTGTATCAGAACCAGTGATCAATCCTGTTGGCACAAAACTCAAATTTTGATACAAAAACTGATGTTCAACACATTAAAACATCTCCAAGCAAGAATTAAAGTGGATACAATTAGAGTTTGTTTAGGTTATAAACTATGCCTACAGTAGTACAAAACACGGATAACTATATTGTTTGACAAAATTAATAATCGTTAAAACAACATAACAAATAGTTAATAAACATAAGTCAAGAAACTGATTTTATCAATGGAGTAGTTGGTGAATTATGGCTTAGCTTGCAAGTAACGTGAAAAAAAAGAATCAACAAAATGAAAATAATAACCTGGTAGAAGAAATAAATTGTATCACCGCCGATTCTGATAGAATTGAAGAGCGCATGGTGATAGGAATGGGTAACATGTTTTTTCAATGACAGAACACAAATAAATCGATGGATTAACTTATTTTCTTCTGATCGACGATGGTGTAGAGAAAATTGGATGAGCACTTAACCCCAAATCAACCTCAAAATACAGAATAAATAATACCTTAATTTTAAGAGAACTCCCTGCAAAGGACTTGTAGATTATAGTTAGATTTGCCAATCTGATGCGTTCGATGGGCATAAGCAACTACTGCAATTATTAGCAAAAATAATTAGACTAAAGGCTAGAGGCTACGAAGGACTCAAGGAAATGGATCGTTGCATGGTATTTGTAACGACCCGGAATTTCTAGGCCAATTTAAAATTTTTATTTTGGCAATTTTAATGAAATTTGAATATTTAAAATGAATTATTTTAAATAATAACGATGAAAAATTTATTCTGAATAGAATTAGAACGTATATATTTATTTGGATCGTCGTTAGAATATAAATATTTTATTTTAAATATAAAAGGAATTGAAAATGGCGCGGTAATTCGATAATTCGATTTCAAACTTAAATTAATGTACATGATTCAAAATAAACCGAATTTTAGCGAAACCAAAAATATTAGAATCTATTTGAGAATATATTTCCAACGAATCCGAGAAATCAAAATTTCATAGCGGGAATCAAAAGTTATGTCCAAATGAAAATTCAGAATAGTCGCTATGGAATTCTGGCCCTTAAAAATGGACATTTTGCAAAC
Source organism: Allium sativum (assembly GCA_030737875.1). Lineage (NCBI taxonomy): Eukaryota > Viridiplantae > Streptophyta > Magnoliopsida > Asparagales > Amaryllidaceae > Allium > Allium sativum. Next base: position 171,559,800 of record CM060923.1, read on the forward strand.
TACCTCGGATTTCGACGAAACCACTTTTGTTGGATCTGTGATGTCAAGTTATTGCTAGATTCCAATTTTCGTAATTTTTCGAATCAATACGTGAGCGTGGCAAAGGAAAACGCGTTTGACTAGTTTTAGTTGATTTTAAGCGACTGGAAAATGGTCATTTTTCAAACGGTCTCAGAATTTGATGAAACTAGTTTTGTTAGGACTGTATCGTCAATACGAAGCCAGAAAATAATTTTTTGGAATTTTTCGAGTTAGTACGTGACCCCGGTAAATTGAAATGCTCGTTCAAATTCAATATATGGAGTTATACGTTGATTTTGATGAAAACTGATCGAAACGATCGAATCAGACTACAATACATATCCCATTGTGTTCGGAAGGGGGGTAATTAGCTAGGAACGACAGTTGGTGGGTTTGATTTCGAGTTCGAATTTTAAAGTTGCTTTTTAGAAATAAATAAATTAAAATATATATTTTTATATAAGCACTCCCCCACACCCTCTCTCCTCAGACTTGGTCAAACATCGATTTACAAATAAAAAAAAACCTAAATCTAAAATCGCGCCCCCACAGCCAACTCCCCCCACGTCGCTCCACCGTTCGACCCGCCGCCATGCACCCCCATCCCCCCTCTACTCCGACGCCTCAGGCATCCTCCGTGCTCTACGACGCGAGTGTCCAGCTCAAACCATCGCTCCAAGCAGTCGTCGTTCCCAGGCGAATTCCGAGGTTGATGGGTGATCGAGCTAGAGGTGCTTGGTGGCCGGAAGGAGCTCGTGCAAAGGCGGACCTCGTAGCAGCGCCTGATTGCCGTCCAAAGCCTCGAACTGCGCGCAAATGGGAAACCTAACATCGAATGGATGGGCTCGAACTGCTCTGGATGAAGATGACCTGAAAAGGTGAGTAAGTGAGGGGGAGGTAACGGCCTAATTTCTTTGATTAAGGAATGTTAATTATAGGTTAATTATATTAAATTTATTTATTTAGTTATGTTATTAATTTAGTATATTAAACAGTTATAAATGTTTTGAAAATAAAATAGCAAAGATTAAAAAATAAAATTAGCAAAGATTACAAAAGAATAATAAACTTTGTTTAGAAATGAAAAACATAAAGGCAAGATTTTGAAATAGAATAGATAAGATTTTTTAAAATATAAAAATTTGATTTCTAAATAAGAAGTAAAATAAAAATATGAACTCTATTTTATATGAGGCGAGAATAAAAATAGGATTTTTATCATGAAAGCGAAGTAAAAATATAATTTTTAGCTCATGAAGAAATATGATTTTGATAGATTTTTAACATAATAAAAATATGATTTTTATATTGGTAGAAGATTAAAAATATGATTTTTATATTATATAGAGAATAAAAATTTGATCTTCATATATAAAGTAGAAGTATAAAAATATAATTTTTATATAGAATTAAACATCGAAAAGAATATATGAAGTAGAAATAATAAAAATATGATTTTTATTTATTGAAATGAAGTGATAAAAATATAATTTTTAATATGAACAACAGGAAAGGGTCGCAGTGGAATTTTTGGCATTATCCGAACCATTCAGAAATTGATAATGGAGGAGTGGATCTCCAAGGTGAGAACTCCTCACTTTTATTTCAAATTTCTAGTTAATATATATACTAGGATGCAGACGGTGCTTAGCAGCACCCGACACCCGTCGTCCACAGACCATGGACGGCTTGTATGCTTGTTTGTTTAATTGATTTTGATGTGTAGTTGATTGTGTGATGCGAAATGAAATAAAATATTTATATAGAAAATAAATATTGTATAGTTAAAAATAGAATTTTTAACGTGTATTTAAAATAAATATAAACAAATCGGACGATTTGTTTATATACACACATTTGACGGATATTGATTGGGACGATAAATTTTACACATCGCCCAACTGCACAAATAAAATCTGTGTTTCTTGATTCGAAACCCCACACGGGTATTGGGATGATATTTGGCGTACACTAATCCCAATTATTTAATTATATGTCGATCGATTGGTCGACAGACTGTGTAAGCGTTAATTATTTATATTTAATGCTTATGCAGTGGTGTTGTGCACTTTGGATGATGGTTGATTATTTATCGTTGCTGTGATATACATGTGTTGTATGGAATCCATATAATTAACATTATATGGTAAATGATTGGGCCTCATTCCAACTGGGAAAATAAAGAATATTATAAAATATAGATTCACGTGTTGACAGTACTCATTTGTTGAGATTAGTCATGTGTTGAAAGAAATATAGATTCATGTGTTGAATAGAATAAATATTCATTTGTTGAATAGAATAACGAAGTTTTGAAAAATATAAAGTCGTGTTGATTAGAGATGCGCTATTTTGATACGAACGACATTTATATCCAGTATATTCATTTTTATAATGAATATCGAAAAGTGATTTCAAAATCGAATATTTTGAAATGGAATTCGAATTAAATTAAATTAAATTCAAATTGAATTGAATAGAATTAAATTCGAATTGAAATTGAATTGAATAGAATTAAATTCGAATTGAAATTGAATTGAATTGAGTAGAATTAAATTCGAATTGAAATTGAATTGAATAGAATTTAATTAGAATTGAAATTGAATAGAATTGAATCCGAATTGAAATTGAATTGAAAATAAAATGAATTCGAAATGAATTGAATCGAATTGAAATTGAAATGAATTTAAAACGAATTTATAAGGAAGAATTCAATTTTGATTTAAAATTGAATATGAAGTTGAAACTGTTTTGAAAACGAATGTAAAACTATTTATAAAATTCATTTTAAATAGAAATCGACGAAAAATATATTATATATATAATATAATGGCCTGAATAGAACGCGCCGCGCTGCGGCAGTTCGCGAATTTCGACCATTGACTTCAAACAGACATTACGGGAGATCCGACCGTCGGATTCTCATGAAACCGGAACCGTTGGGTTCGTATCGAAAAGAGCTTTCCAATGAATATTAGAAATTTGAAATCTAACGGTTGGATTTGGAGATACGTCCATATCAAATTTGGAAAAGGTCGTTGTAAGTGTAGTTTGATGACCGTTATTGGAAATCGACTGTACGGGCCTTGATAAATTGATTAAAAATATAAATAATTTGTGTAAAATCATAATATATGAATTGGAAAGAACTGGGATGAAAAATCCCATATTTGAAAGGATAAAAATGTATTTTTATCAAAATGAACTAGTTTTGAACTAGAATTTTTAAAATAAATGAATTGGTTTTGAAATGGTTTTAAAAATAATCAGAATTTCCAAAATATAGATTTGGATGGATTTGAATCGAAATTACCTTTGGGATATTTCGATGTTGGATTTCGTGATTATACAGATATTGTTATGGAAATTTGAAAGATATATTTATATCATTATTTCCAATACGATATTTGTTGATTTCAGAATTTGATACTGAATATAAGCCGATTTATTTTCTATTCAGAGCCTTGTATTTAATATCAAATGGGATTTTGGTTTGTCGTGAATGGTATCTTTTATAATACTATTCTTAAACCCAAATGGTGTTAAGAAAATTAGGAACTAACAGGAGATCAGTTAAGTTGAATGGTTTCTTGGATATTGATCTGATGTTGGTTTCGGCCTTCGGGGTTAATAATTAGGGAATTGTTCTCTTACTAATTTACAGTTAGAGACTAATAGAATGGAATGTGATTTGGGTTTATCGTGAACCGTGTTTTAAATGACATTGGTTTTTTAACCCAGTTAAAGATTAGAACTAAGTGAAGTTTTAATGAATCTTTAATTAGATTGAAACGATCGAGGATGGAGTATCGCCAGTTTTGCTCCGAGCGATAGTTAAATCTTTAATTAGATTTGAACGTGAAATGGTAATTAAATTTACCGATAACACCATGGTGTTAGTTATGGGGTAATAACAGTTTTGCTCCATGGGATGAATAGGTTGGGATTGGGAAATAAAATAAATAATTACTTCGGTGTGGTTCGCTAATCTCGACTAGTTTGGTAAACCATAATTTGGTTAGATATGACATCCAAAGGAAGATTAAAGAATAAATTTTAAAGAACTTATCTTGGATAAAATTAATGGGAACCTTTCCCTAAGAATGTGAAATTGACCGATGAATTGGAATGAGGCATATGTTGTGTTTGTGTAACAATTGTTTATTATATACGTGGGTTATTCAGAAAGGACGGGTCTATACGCATTCTGAATAACCGATTCGACGATAAGTCGAAGAGATTGAAGACGGTGCAAGACCGACGATCTTCACATCGAATGGATGGGTGCTACTGATGCTCACGATGGGAGTAGCTACCTTGAAGGGGGCTGAAGTGGTAGCCGTTCGGTCGTACTTGTTGATTGTACGGATATGCGAGGAAAGTGCCTCCGGTTTCGTTCAGACCTAGAACGGACTTGTAAATGGATGGTGTGTCTAACATTGTATTCCTTTATATTGTGTTCGTTGATCTCTGCTAAATATATATCTGTTTGGCGGCGGAGAATTTATTCTCTTGCTTAACGCCCTTCTCTGAGACATACGAGCTCAGAGGTTATATATTGGCAGAAATCAGTGGTACGATATGGATTCATAGTGTGGCATGCTGAGATGCAGTGATCCAAACTTTTGTTGAAAAGCAAAGTTTGGTGGATGATGATCAAAGCGCAGCTTTAATATAGCATGGCTTTATGTAGCGTTAATTCGCGAGCCTCACACCCTGGTATGGTGGTAAACTGATGGTTTGATCAGTATGCTTTTTAGATGATGGCCACCTTCGTGGTGTCATGGATTCGGTCGACCAAGATTGAGCTTCGTGCTCAGAGGGATAGGGTTCACCCCCGATTTCCCTGAGGGATAGAGTAAGCGGTGTTTTCTCTCGCCGAGACGTAAGCCGCAATGATACTCGATTTCCCGAAAATGCGGATGTGCATTACGGTGTTTTCTCTTGCTGAGACGTAAGCCGTTGTTGATGGCACTACGCGATCGATCTTTCGAATCAGGAGCCACCATGATTGAAATCCAATTTCCAAATGCGATATTTTGCGGTTTTGATTGTAAAGCCTAGTATTGGCGACATGATATATGGTACCCATGTCGTCTATGATTGATACATTTATATTTGAAGTTGTTTTCTTCACTTATAGTAATAATATAAGATGAAATTTCACGTATCAAGCATATTTGGCTATTATAAGGGAAAACCCTATCCTCCGGCTTGCGTTGCATTGTGTGATGGGACCTGGGTCTTATAATAGCTTCATTGTTCTTTATTTAGCATTGCGCTGTTTGTTTCATGCACTGGTATTCTTAGGAGGAAACTCGTTCCGTGTTATACGGCGTGGTCCCTTGATTTGCCTAACTTCAAAAACAAAGATTAATAACTGTTTTAGTTCTCACACCAGTCACATGACTGACCTGGAGTTTATTGTTTTGACCTAAACTCTGGGTGCCCTTATTTCCATACGGGCAGCTAGTAGTTTTGGTTTTGCATATTTATATTCACAGGATCCTGGTTTACACCTGAAGCGATATTCGGAAAGCTCTATATCTGTGTATTTGTTTTCAGTTGTGCTTTGTACTATTTTCCGCTGCGATGTATTTAAATGTAATTTAAATCTCTGATATTTTCTTTGTAATATTTATTCATACTCTGTTGTATTCTTGTATTCTGACGGAATTGTTGTAGTAAGCAATGAAATGTTGTTCTGTTTGTGTTCTGATTTGTCGTGTTCTCAAAGCAATCCGGGCTTTCCTTCACGGGGAAGTTTGGGTCGTCACATTTGGTATCAGAGCTTTGGTTTACAGAGCTCGAGAACAAGACACATTAGAACCATACTAAAGAATTCATCAAAAATTGGATTAGCAATATCCAATAAGGAATGACTCGTTAGAGATAGGATCAGTAGTATCCTAGAACGAGTGTGAAGAGTATATTTTTTTTTAAATGAAAACCAACTTTGTTTTGAAATTTAAATCGTTTTATAGGTATTTGAATATTTATTTATTTTGAATTTGGACAATCGAGTATATAAAGATTTCGTGTATACGCGTCATGAACGTATATTCAAAGTTTTAATATACTGGATAGATATAGAATCATACTCTAGTCGCCCGGACATGATTCTGATGATGGCGCGCCATCACCAGTATTTATTTTCGTGTTACGAAGGTGTGACATCTATATATTTCCATTAGACTGGTGTGAGAACCAAAATATAGCTAGAATACATTGTTGTGGATTGGCATCAAAAACATGATTTTCTGTATATATATCAAAATTATGAATTTGAAACATTAATTCACTAATTGATTGATGGTTGTGTTGTATGATTATTCCTTTAAACCATTATGTGAATTAAAGGTAAATTTAGGCCTAATAGAACCAAATATTGTATTGAAAATTATTTGCAATCGCATGCATGTGCATATATATGTGTGAGCAGGTCATAGCAAGGAGGCTAGAGCAGAGGAATAAAATTGTTTGCTCGACAAATAGGTACATGTTTATTGTATTTCTTGAGTTTTGGATGATTTTATGAGCCGATTGGCTTTTTCTTTTTCTTTTGGATTGAAGAAGGCCATGGGAGGCTATATGAAATATCCCGAAGTCACCGGTGCAGGGGAGGTTATGGCGAAATTTTTCGAAAATTTAGAGTGTTAGCCAAATTTTTGAAAAATTTGAAAGGTTCTTAGAAACTGAAAAGTTGAAGAACTTAAGCCGTAATGAATATACTGAAAGTTGAGTTGGTTTTTAAAACAACTTTCGGCTTTGTTCCTTTTCGGGGACGAAAAGTTTTAAGTGGGGGAGATTGTAACGACCCAGAAATTCTAGGCCAATTTAAATTTTTTATTTTGGCAATTTTAATGAAATTTGAATATTTAAATTAATTATTTTAAATAATAACGACGAAAAATTTATTCTGAATAGAATTAGAACGTATATATTTATTTGGATCGTCGATAGAATATAAATATTTTATTTTAAATATAAAAGGAATTGAAAATGGCGCAGTAGTTCGATAGTTTGATTTCAAACTTCAAATGAATGTACAGGATTCAAAATAAACCGAATTTTAGCGAAACCAAAAATATTAGAATATAATTGAGAATTTATTTCCAACGAATCCGGGAAATCAAAATTTCATAGCGGGAATCAAAAGTTATGTCCAAATGAAAATTCAGAATAGTCGCTATGGAATTCTGGCCCTTAAAAATGGAAATTTTACAAACGACCTCGGATTTCGAAGAAACCACTTTTGTTGGATCCGTGATGTCAAGTTATTGCTAGATTCCAATTTTCATAATTTTTCGAATCAATACGTGAGCGTGGCAAAGGAAAACGCGTTTAACTAGTTTCAGTTGATTTTAATCGACTAGAAAATGGTCATTTTTCAAACGATCTCAGAATTTGACGAAACTAGTTTTGTTAGGACTGTATCGTAAATACAAAGCCAGAAAATATTTTTCTGGAATTTTTCGAGTTAGTACGTGACCCCGGTAAATTGAAATGCTCGTTCAAATTCAATATATGGAGTTATACGTTGATTTTGACGAAAACTGATCGAAACGATCGAATCAGCCTACGATACATATCCCATTGTGTTCGGAATGGGGGTAATTAGCTAGGAACGACAGTCGGTGGGTTTGATTTCGAGTCTGAATTTTAAAGTTGCTTTTTAGAAATAAATTAAAATATATATTTTTATATAAGCACTCCCTCACACCCTCTCTCCTCAGACTTGGTCAAACATCGATTTACAAATAAAAAAACCTAAATCTAAAATTGCGCTCCCCACAGCCCACTCCCCCCCATGTCGCTCTACCGTTCGACCCGCCGCCACGCACCCCCATCCCCCCTCTACTCCGACGCCTCAGGCGTCCCCCGTGCTCTATGACGCGAGTGTCCAGCTCGAACCATCGCTCCAAGCAGTCGCCGTTCCCAGGCGAATTCCGAGGTTGATGGGTGATCGAGCTAGAGGTGCTTGGTGGCCGGAAGGAGCTCGCGTAAAGGCGGACCTCGTAGCAGCGCCTGATCGCCGTCCAAAGCCTCGAACTACACGCAAATGGGAAACCTAACATCGAATGGATGGGTTCGAACTGCTCTGGATGAAGATGACCTGAAAACGTGAGTAAATGAAGGGGAGGTAACGGCCTAATTTCTTTGATTAAGGAATGTTAATTACAGGTTAATTATATTAAATTTATTTATTTAGTTATATTATTAATTTAGTATATTAAACAATTATACATGTTTTGAAAATAAAATAGCAAAGATTAAAAAATAAAATTAGCAAAGATTACAAAAGAATAATAAAGTTTGTTTAGAAATGAAAAACATAAAGGCAAGTTTTTGAAATAGAATTGATAAGATTTTTTTAAATATAAAACTTTGATTTCTAAATAAGAAGTAAAATAAAATATGAACTCTATTTTATATGAGGCGAGAATAAAAATAGGATTTTTACCATGAAAGCGAAGTAAAAATATAATTTTTAGCTCATGAAGAAGTATGATTTTGATAGATTTTTAACATAATAAAAATATGATTTTTTATATTGGTAGAAGATTAAAAATATGATTTTTATATTATATAGAGAATAAAAATTTGATCTTTATATATAAAGTAGAAGTATAAAAATATAATTTTTATATAGAATAAAACCTCGAAAAGAATATATGAAGTAGAAATAATAAAAATATGATTTTTATTTATTGAAATGAAGTGATAAAAATATAATTTTTAATATGAAAAACAGGAAAGGGCCGCAGTGGAATTTTTGGCATTATCCGAACCATTCAGAAATTGATAATGGAGGTGTGGATCTCCAAGGTGGAAACTCCTCACTTTTATTTTAAATTTCTAGTTAATATATATACTAGGATGTAGACGGTGCTTAGCAGCACCCGACACCCGTCGTCCACAGACCATGGACGGCTTGTATGCTTGTTTGTTTAATTGATTTTGATGTGTAGTTGATTGTGTGATGCGAAATGAAATAAAATATTTATATAGAAAATAATTATTGTATAGTTAAAAATAGAATTTTTAACGTGTATTTAAAATAAATATGAACAAATCGGACGATTTGTTTATATACACACATTTGACGGATATTGATTGGGACGATAAATTTTACACATCGCCCAACTGCACAAATAAAATCTGTGTTTGTTGATTCGAAACCCCACACGGGTATTGGGATGATATTTGGCGTACACTAATCCCAATTATTTAATTGTATGCCGATCGATTGGTTGACAGACTGTGTAAGCGTTAATTATTTATATTTAATGCTTACGCAGCGGTGTTGTGCACTTTGGATGATGGTTGATTATTTATCGTTGCTGTGATATACATGTGTTGTATGGAATCCATATAATTAACATTATATGGTAATTGATTGGGCCTCATTCCAACTGGGAAAATAAAGAATATTATAAAATATAGATTCACGTGTTGACAGTACTCATTTGTTGAGATGAGTCATGTGTTGAAAGAAATATAGATTCATGTGTTGAATAGAATAGATATTCATTTGTTGAATAAAATAACGAAGTTTTGAAAAATATAAAGCCGTGTTGATTAGAGATGAGCTATTTTGATGCGAACGACATTTATATCGAGTATATTCGTTTTTATAATGAATATCGAAAAGTGATTTCAAAATCGAATATTTTGAAATGGAATTCGATTTAAATTAAATTAAATTAAATTAAAATTGAATTGAATAGAATTAAATTCGAATTGAAATTGAATTGAATAGAATTAAATTCGAATTGAAATTGAATTGAATAGAATTAAATTCGAATTGAAATTGAATTGAATAGAATTAAATTCGAATTGAAATTGAACTGAATAGAATTTAAGTAGAATTGAAATTGAATAGAATTGAATTCGAATTGAAATTGAATTGAAAATAAAATGAATTCGAAATGAATTGAATCGAATTGAAATTTAAATCAATTTAAAACGAATTTATAAGGAAGAATTCAATTTTGATTTAAAATTGAATATGAAGTTGAAACTATTTTGAAAACGAATGTAAAACTATTTATAAAATTCGTTTTAAACAGAAATCGACGAAAACCATATTATATATATAATATAATGGCCTGAATAGAACGCGCCGCGCTGCGGCAGTTCGCGAATTTCGACCATTGACTTCGAACGGACATTACGGGAGATCCGACCGTCGGATTCTCCTGAAACCGAAACCGTTGGGTTCGTATCGAAATGAGCTTTCAAATGAATATTAGAAATGTGAAATCTAATGGTTGGATTTGGAGATACGTCCAAATCAAATTTGGAAAAGGTCGTTGTATGTGTAGTTCGATGACCGTTATTGGAAATCGACTGTACGGGCCTTGATAAAATTATTAAAAATATATATAATTTGTGTAAAATCATAATATATGAATTGGAAAGAACTGGGATGAAAAATCCCATATTTGAAAGGATAAAAATGTATTTTTATCAAAATGAACTAGTTTTGAACTAGAATTTTTAATTTCAATATTTTTACAATTAATGAATTGGTTTTGAAATGGTTTTAAAAATAACCAGAATTTCCAAAATATAGATTGGGATGGATTTGAATCGAAATTACCTTTGGGATATTTCGATGTTGGATTTCGTGATTATATAGAAATTGTTATGGAAATTTGAAAGATATATTTACATCGTTATTTCCAATACGATATTTGTTGATTTCAGAATTTGATATTGAATATAAGCCGATATATTTTCTATTCAGAGCCTTGTATTTAATATCAAATGAGATTTTGGTTTTTCATGAATGGTATCTTTAATAATGCTATTCTTAAACCCAAATGGTGTTAAGAAAATTAGGAACTAACTGGAGTTCAGTTAAGTTGAATGGTTTCTTGGATATTGATCTGATGTTGGTTTCGGCCTTCGGGGTTAATATTTAGGGAACTATTCTCTTACTAATTTACGGTTAGAGACTAATAGAATGGAATGTGATTTGGGTTTATCGTGAACCGTGTTTTAAATGACATTGGTTTTTTAACCCAGTTAAAGGAGAACTAAGTAAAGTTTTAATGAATCTTTAATTATATTGAAACGATCGAAGATGGAGTACCACCAGTTTTGCTCCGAGTAATAGTTAAATCTTAAATTAGATTTGAACGTGAAATGGTAATTAAATTTACCGATAACACCGTGGTGTTAGTTATGGGGTAATAACAGTTTTGCTCCATGGGATGAATAGGTTGGGATTGGGAAATAAAATAAATAATTACTTCGGTGTGGTTCACTAATCTCGACTAGTTTGGAAAACCATATTTTGGTTTGATGTGACATCCAAAGGAAGATTAAAGAATAAATTTTAAAGAATTTATCTTTGATAAAATTAATGGGAACCTTTCCCTAAGAATGTGAAATTGACTGATGAATTGGAATGAGGCGTATGTTGTGTTTGTGTAACAATTGTTTATTATATACATGGGTTATTCAGAAAGGCCAGGTCTATACCCATTTTGAATAACCGATTCGACGATAAGTCGAAGAGATTGAAGACGGTGCAAGACCGACGATCTTCACATCGAATGGATGGGTGCTACTGATGCTCACGATGGGAGTAGCTACCTTGAAGGGGGCTGAAGTGGTAGTCGTCCGGTCGTACTTGTTGATTGTACGGATATGCGAGGAAAGTGCCACCGGTTTCGTTCAGACCTAGAACGGACTTGTAAATGGATGGCATGTCTGACATTGTATTCCTTTATATTATATTCGTTGATCTCTGCTAAATATATATCTGTTTGGTGGCGGAGAATTTATTCTCTTGCTTAACGCCCTTCTCTGAGACATACGAGCTCAGAGGTTATATATTGGCAGAAATCAGTGGTACGATATGGATTAATAGTGTCGTATGCTGAGATGCAGTGATCCAAACTTTTGTTAAAAAGCAAAGTTTGGTGGATGATGATCAAAGCGCAGCTTTAATATAGCACAACTTTATGTAGCGTTAATTCGCGAGCCTCACACCCCGGTATGGTGGTAAACTGATGGTTTGATCAGTATGCTTTTTAGATGATGGCCACCTTCGTGGTGTCCTGGATTCAGTCGACCGAGATTGAGCTTCGTGCTCAGAGGGATAGGGCTCACCCCCGATTTCCCTGAGGGATAGAGTAAGCGGTTTTTTCTCTCGCCGAGACGTAAGCCGCAGTGATACTCGATTTCCCAAAAGTGCGGATGTGCATTACGGTGTTTTCTCTCGCTGAGACGTAAGCCGTTGTAGATGGCACTACGTGATCGATCTTTCGAATCAGGAGTCACCATGATGGAAATCCAATTTCCAAATACGATATTTTGCGGTTTTGATTGTACAGCCTAGTATTGGCGACATGATATATGGTACCCATGTCGTCTATGATTGATACATTTATATTTGAAGTTGTTTTCTTCACGTATAGTAATAATATAAGATGAAATTTCACGTATCAAGCATATTTGGCTATTATAAGGGAAAACCCTATCCTTCGGCTTGCGTTGCATTGTGTGATGGGACCTGGGTCTTATAATAGCTTCATTGTTCTTTATTTAGCATTGCGCTGTTTGTTTCATGCACTGGTATTCTTGGGAGGAAACCCGTTCCGTGTTATACGGCGTGGTCCCTTGATTTGCCTAACTTTAAAAACAAAGATTAATAACTGTTTTAGTTCTCACACCAGTCACATGACTGACCTGGAGTTTATTGTTTTGACCTAAACTCTGGGTGCCCCTATTTCCGCACGGGCAACTAGTAGTTTTGGTTTTGCAGATTTATATTCACAGGATCCTGGTTTACAGCTGAAGCGATATTCGGAAAGCTCTGTATCCCTGTATCTGTTTTCAGTTGTGCTTTGTACTGTTTTCCGCTGCGATGTATTTAAATGTAATTTAAATCTCTGATATTTTTCTGTGTAATATTTATTCATACTTTGTTATATTCTTGTATTCTGATGGAATTGTTGTAGTAAGCAATGAAATGTTCTTCTGTTTGTGTTCTGATTTGTCGTGTTCTCAAAGCAATCCGGGCTTTCCTTCACGGGGAAGTTTGGGTCGTCACAGTATTGAGTAGGGGAAAACGGGAGAGGTTGAGAAAGGAAGAGAATTATAGGATTTGGGAAAGCGATTAAAGGGAAGACGGGAGTTCAGACGAATTAATTATATTTAATCCTAATTTTGTTGAAACTAAGATTAGTGAAGTGGAAGGAAATTAGGGAAAAGAGAAGGAGAAGAAGGAACGGGAATCAACAATAGTTTGGAACAGTTGATAAGGGAAGAAGGAAACGAAAAAGAGCATGACAGAGTAGAAATGGATAAATGCAGCGATATTAGATTGTCCACGTCAACAGATGAAGTTTTTTGTTTTCTATTATAGATATATTATAATGGGTTTGGCATGCATAAAATTTTAAATAAATATATATATATATATTGGCTTTTCTGTATATTGAGAAATATTTACGTAATATTTTATAAATAAATTTGTTGTGTTTATTTTGGTAAGGCGAGTTTGGTGACGAGTTCGAAAACCGTTTCCAAAACCCAATAGCTGTATCGATCCATTCAGACATTCCCTAACCTCCTCTTAAATAAAATAAAATATTGAGTGGGTACCATAATTAAATTCATTCCGAGTCATGCTTGGAAGTCGTCATTTCAATTCTATATCAATCCATTGCCACCTCCAATCTGTGCTACGAAAGGTGAGTTTATCTCACACTTGACCTACATTATTCATGGATTTAAATTCAGCATAAATTAACTATTGTGAATTTTATAGGATTGCTGATAGAAATTGTTGTATTTGATATGTATACATGTATACACATTTCATATGACACGATGATATTCATATGACACGTAGTTGCACTGATGATATATATGTTATGATTGGTGCTATGTGATTGTTGATTTATGTTTGTCGATTTCCCTAGTTTAGAAAATCACTAAGGGTTGAAATGATACACACCCGAACGTACATTAGATTAAGGAAAAATCGTTATGGGTTGAAATGATAGATTTAAGTGATTTTTATTTGGGATTGCGTGTTGAAATGATAAACCTGTCACTACACCAAAATAGTGGATTCCCAACAAGTATATGTTTTACAAATAATTTCTGTAACCCTTTTAAGTGTCACCAACGGCCTGTGAGGAATTTCCTGTAACACTTATAAGTGTTACAAACAGAGTAACTGCTAACACTTATAAGTGTTACAAACATATTCATTGCTAAGACTTATAAATGTTGGAACCATAAGATATGGTAATACTTACAAGAGTTACAAACATATTCATTGCTAACTCTTATAAATGTTGGAACTATAAGATATGGTAACACTTATAAGAGTTACAAACATATTCATTGCTATCACTTATAAATGTTGTAACCATAAGATATGGCAACACTTATAAGAGTTACAAACATATTCATTGCTAACACTAATAAATGCACAATTAATATTAAAAATCATAAAACAAATGAGTATAACATGCCTTTATGATTTCTAATCACATATATACTTCAACATATAAATTCAATATAAGATTTAGTACACTTCCATATTTCAAATTCAACAATATCACATTCCCATAATATTCAAATATTTGCTACATGCTTCCAATTTAAGAATACCATAACGTTCAAATTATAAAAAAGTAATACAAATTTTTACTAAAGATACATAGAATTTTAGATACTGCGAAGGCGAAACGTGAACCATATCACAAAGCCTCCATCCGAAAATTCACAAAGCTTGTAATGTTCGTTTTGAAGACCATCATAAATCGGCGCTTCCAAATCTAAAACTTCTGTTATGCAAACAACTTTCCCAATACCTTGCACTATCTCACTTGAGTTATTATTCCATGCCGTTGAAGAAACTGTCAATACATGCAATAGGTGCTTCTTCATACAAAAAAATGAATGTGTCAGAAGTTAGAAAGACATTTTTATCAACCTGTTAAGTGATAACCAGGTATGTACTTATTCATAATTTTTCAATAAGATGCAAAATCTTAATTTATAATCATCCTTCATCATTAAAAGGGAATATATGGACACCATATACCAACTCTTATGCATGCTATTGTACGAAGTTCAAAAAAAGAAAATTCGATAGCACAATCAACTTATACAATGGAAATAATCTAAGAACTGGCAATATATGGAAACTCAAAAGCAACCACAATTTTAGTACAATATAGTGGAACATAGTTGCTAAAAAAAGAAGTTTAATGTACCTTCATTGAATTAGTCAGAACTGAATTTGGTGCTCGTTGCAAACAACAATAGTCATGCATACACTGGCTGCATATTCAACATACAGTTAGGTGCTCCTTCAGCAAACAATTTGTTAGGAGTGTTATTTTTCTTCTATAATCCTAATTCTTTTTTGTGTAATTTATTTTGGAAAAAAAACTTGCTCGGTATTGCTTAAGCGCGAAGCACAAATAAGCGTCAATATAACGCACTTAAAGGCTCACTGCTTAATCGATTTACTTTTTCAAAAAAAAAACATTTTGCATGCATTTAGCGCTTAAGTGATGGTTAAGCGTGTTTTTATAACATAGGTACAAATAACATCAATATGAACAACATCCAATGTATTCTCACAGCCCAACATCAATTGCTCAGAGATATTTGTGTTATTCTATTTAAAATATCAGGGAATTACAAGGACATGTACGAAATAAAGATATAATGCAATGATACTGCAAAGGATATATCAAAATATAAGGGAATATTATTCTAGTTGACATTTCAACCAACAAGATTACCTACCTTACTAAGGAGAAGAAATAAACAAATGCAACAAAAGAAAAGATGAAACACTGAGACGACCCGAACTTCCCTGTGAAGGAAAGCACGGATTGAATTGAGGACAAGACGAATCAAAACATAAGCAGAAGAACATTTCATTGTTAATTACAACAATTCCATCAGAATACAAGAATATACAGAGTATGATTAAACAAAATACATTCGATAAATATCAGAGATTAAAATAAATAAAATAGCAGCGGAAAAACAATACAAAACACAACTGAAAGTAATACACGGATACAGAGCTTTTTGAGCATCGTTCCAGCTGTAATTCAGGATCCTGTGAATATAAATCAGCAAAACCAAAACTACTAGCTTCCCGTGTGGAAAATAGGGGCACCCAGAGTTTAGGTTAAAACAATAAACTCCAGGTCAGTCATGTGACAGGTGTGAGAACTAAAACAGTTATTTAAAATTTACTTTAAAATAGAGTAATTCAAGGGACCACGCCGTATAACACGGAACGGGTTTCCTCCCAAGAATACTAGTGCATATAATAAACAACGCAATGCTTTTTCGAAAAAATGAAGCTATTATATGACCCATGTCCCATCACACAATGCAACGCAAGCCGGAGGATAGGGTTTTCCCTTATAATAGCCAAACATGCTTGGTACGTTTAGAACAAATCATTTGATACTATTATAAGTGTATAGTATCAAAACAATTTCAATCATAAATATCAATCATAGGCGGCATGGGTACCATCTATCATGTCGCCATACTAGGCTCTACAAATAAAACCGGAATATCTCGTATTGGAAATTGGATTTCCGTCATGAGTCGAGACATGGGGCAAGCTCCTCTCCGCTTCGAGACACTCTAGCAAATGCCTCGGGACTACACACTCTGGGTAACCCCTGGAATCGGCTGGGCCGGTCCTCTCTTATGTTTGAGGATTAGTTATTCCTGAACCCACGTTTCCCGGTCCTTACAGACCTATAATCGAGGCGCCTCGCATCCAACAGCTACGTGGGTAAAAAGTATATAAATGTCAGGGCTGGTAGATCACTGACATCACCCATAGCTAGAAAGAAACGTCACGTTCTCCCAGTGGTCAGTATCCCGTTTTTAACTCATACCGAGGTGTGAGGCTCGCAAATTCACGTTATACACAAAGCTACGCTGTATTAAAGCCATGCTTTGATCATCAACCACAAGACTCTGCTTTTCAACAAAAGCCTTGATCATTGCATCTCAGCGTGCCACACAGGCAATTCATGCCACGCGACTGGTATCTACCGATATATAACCTCTGAGCTCGTACGTCTCAGAGAAGGGCGTTAAGCAAGAGAATAAATTCTCTGCCAGCAAACAGATATATATTTAACAGAAATCAATCAACACAGAATAAAATCCAATGTCAGACACACAATCCATTTACAAGTCCGTTCTGGGTCTGAAAAAAACCGGAGTCACCATATACCTCGCATATCCATTGATCTCCAAACACGTCTGGACGATAACCAACTATTTCCCTCCTCTTGGGTGTACAGCCCAATCAGGATCATCAGTAATTATCCAAACGATGTGAAGACCTCCGGTCTTCGACCACCGTCTTCATCTTCGACTTATCATCGAATCAGTTATTCAAAATGGGTATAAACCCGACCTTTCCGAATAACTCGCGTATATAATAAACAAGTGCTAGAAAACACAACCTACGCCTCATTCCAATTCTGAATATTCTATTATTTAAATATTCACATCTTTTGGGAAAGGTTCCCATTAATTTATCAAAGATAAATTCTTTAAAATTTATTCTTTAATTTTCCTTTGGATGTCATTTCAAACTATATCCTGTCTTTAGCTGGGTTAAAGAACCAATGTCGTTTAAAACACGGTTCACGATAAACCCAAAATCACATTCCATTCCATCAGCCTCTAACCGTAAATTAGCAAGTGAACAATCCCCTAAGTATTAACCCCGAAGGCCGAAACCAACATCAGATCAATACCCAGGAAACCATTCAACTTAACTAATCTCTAGTTAGTTTCTGATTTCCTTAACTCCATTGTTAATTGGGTTAAAGAACCAGTGTTATTTAAAACATGGTTCACGATAAACCCAAAGACCAATTTCAATTCAATTGCAATTAAATATATTAAATTGGAAAACTTTACTTTGGAAAATTCCTGTTAAATCTTTATAAAAAGATTTATAAATTCCAAATCATATTTCACTATAAATCGAGTTAAAGAACGAATGTCATTAAAAACATAGTTCACAATAAACCCAATTCACATTCCATTTATAATCGGGTTAAAGAACAAGTGTTATTTAATATACCGTTCACGATAAACCCACAAATCAATTCTAATTCAATTCCAATTAAATATATTAATTAATTGGTATACTTCATTAAATCTAAATAAAAAGATTTAATCTTTTCTCTACTGGGTTCAAGAACATTGTTAATGAAGACACCATTCACGACAAACCCAAATCTCATTTGATATTAAATACAAGGCTCTGAATAGAAAATATATCGGCTTATATTCAATGTCAAATTCTGAAATCAACAAATATCGTATTGGAAATAACGATATAAAATATATCTTCCAAATCTCCATAACAACATCCGTATAATCCCGAATCAACATTGAAATATTCCGATAATAATCTCGATTCAAATCCATTCCAATTCATATATTGGAAGTTCTGGTTATTTTTAAAACCATTTCAAATCCAGTTCAAAACTAGTTCATTTTGATAAAAATACATTTTTATCTTTTCAAATATGGGATTTTTCATCTTAGTTCTTTCAAATTCATATATTATGATTTTACACAAATTATTGATATTTTTAATAATTTTATCAAGGCCCATACAGTCGATTTCCTATAACGGCCATCGAACTGCGCTTACAACGACCTTTTCCAAATTTGATTTGGACATAACTCCAAATCCAACCGTTAGATTTCAAATTTCTTATATTCGTTAGAAATCTCTTTTCGATACAAACCCAACGGTTCGGGTTTGAGAGAATCTGACGGTCGGATCTCCCGTAATGTCCGTTCGAAGTCAATGGTCGAAATTCGTGAACTACTGCGGCGCAGCGCGTTCTGTTCAGGCCATTATATAATATATATAATATATATAATATATTTTTCGCCGATTTCTATTTAAAACGAATTTTATAAATCGTTTTAAATTCGTTTCAAAAACAATTTCAACTTACATTTCAAAATCAAATCAAAATTGAATTTTTCCTTATAAATTCGTTTTAAACTCATTTCATTTCAATTCAAATTTCAAATTCATTTCAATTCGAATTCATTTCAATTTGATTTCGATTCAATTTTAATTCGAATTTCATTTCAATTTCAATTCAATTTCAACTCAATTTGAATTCATTTCAATTTGATTTCGATTCAATTTTAATTTGTTTTCAACTCAATTTCAATTCAATTTGAATTCATTTCAAATTGAATTCCATTCAATTTCAATTCGTTTTCAATTCAATTTCAATTCAATTTCAATTCATTTAAATTTGACTTCGATTCAATTTTAATTCGTTTTCAATTCAGTTTCAATTCAATTTGAATTCATTTTGAATTCATTTCAATTTGATTTCGATTCAATTTTAATTCGAGTTTCATTTCAAAATATTTGATTTTGAAATCACTTTTCAATATTCACTATAAAACAAATAAAATCGACAAAATTCCCGTTCGTGTTAAAATCGAGTTCAACTACTTAACACGGCTTCACATTTCAATATTCACTGAATATTATTTTAAATTATTCGATAATTTTGAACTGGAATCAGACATAGTCAATTACCATATAATTTCAGTTTTATGGATTTCATCAAATTCATATATACAACAATGACGATAAACAATCAACTATCATCCAAAGTGCATTCTACACTTTATAAGCATCAAATATAAATATTTAACGCTTATAACAACCTGTCAATCAATCGATCGACATACAACTAATGATTGGGACCATTGTATGTCATATATCATCCCAATACCCGTGTGGGGTTTCAAACAATCAAACACAGATTTTATTTGTGGAGTTGGGCGATGTGTAAAATTTATTGTCCCAGTCAATATCAGTCAAATGTGTACATAGACAAATTGTTCGATTTGTTTATATTTATTTTGTATACACGTTAAAAATTATATTTTTAACTATAAAATATTTTTAACTGTATAAACATTTCGTTCCACATCACACAATCAATTACACATCAAAATCAAACAAACAAGCCGTCCATGGTCTGTGGACGACGGGTGTCGGGTGCTACTAAACACCGTCTGCATCCTAGTATATATTTTTAACTATTAAAGAAGATTAAAGGTGAGAAGTTCTCACAGAGGGTTCCACTCCGCCGTGCTTTGCTTTTGAACTGCTGAACCGTCTGGATCTATTTGAAATTCCAATGTAGTCCTTGCCCCTCTTGAATTGCGAAGGAAGGCTCGCCGGCTGTTTTGAACGCGTGGAAGACGCCAAAATAGGATTTTTCTTCTTGCTGGGGCCCCCACAGGTGGACTGACGTGGCCAGGCGGGTGAGGGCGTCGCGCTGCAGTTGGGAAGTGGTGGAGCGGAGGGCGGTGGAACGCCAGGAGGGCGACAACGATCGGTCTGGAGCGCGATTTTTTTTTTCGTTTTTCAGATCTGAGAGAGGGAGCTGAGAGAGAGTATGGGTAAGGGAATATATATTTAATATTTTTTTATTTAATTAATTTCAAAAAGCAACTTTTTATTTCGACCTCCAAACAAGACCCACCGCCTGTCGTCCCAAGCTAAATACCCCATTCCGAACACAATGGGATATGTATCGTAAGCTAATTCGACCGTTTCGATCAGTTTTCATCAAAATTAACATATAACTCTATATATTGAATTTGAACGCGCATTTCAATTTACTGTGCCACATACGAACTCTAAAAATTCCCAAAAAATATTTTCTAGCTTCGTATTGACGATACAGTCCTAACAAAATTAATTTCATCGAATTCTGAGACCTTTTGAAAAATAGCCATTTTCCAGTCGATTAAAATCAACTAAAACTAGTCAGATGCTTTTTCCTTTGCCACGCTCACATATTGATTCGAAAAATTATGAAAATTGGAATCTAGAAATAACTTGACACCATGGCTCCAACAAAAGTGGTTTCGTCAAAAACCGAGGTCGTTTGCAAAATTTCCATTTTTAAGGGCCAGAATTCCATACCGACTATTCCCAATTTTCAACTGGGCATATCTTTTGATTCCCGCTATGAAATTTCAATTTTTCGGATTCGTTGGAAAGATATTCTCAATTAGATTCTAATATTTTTGGTTTCACTAAAATCCGGTTTATTTTGAATCCTGTACATCCATTTGAAGTTTGAAATCAAATTTTCGAACTACCGAGCCATTTTCAATTCCTTTTATAATTATAAATAAATATTTATATTCTAACGACGATCTGTATAAATATATACGTTCATATTTTATTCAAAACTAAATTTTTCGTAATTATTATTTATAACAATTCATTTTAAATATTCCAAATCCATCAAAATTGCCAAAATAAAAATTTTAAATTGGCTCAGGATTTCCGGGTTGTTACAATCTCCCCCACATAAAACTTTTCGTCCCCGAAAAGGAACGAAGCTGAAAGTTGTTTAACTAATCAACTCAACTTTCATTATTTTCATTATGGCTCAAGTTCTTCAACTTTTCAGTTTCTAAGAACTTTTCAAATTTTTCAAAAATTTGGCTAACACCCTAAATTTTCGAAAAAAATCGCCATAACCTCCCCTGCACTGGTGACTTCAAGATATTTCATATAGCCTCCCATGGCCTTCTTCAATCTAAAAGAAAAAGAAAAAGCCAAGCGGCTAGCCAATCGGCTCATAAAATCATCCAAAACCCAATAAATACAATAAACATGTACCTATTTGTCGGGCAAACAATTTTATTCCTCTTCACTAGCCTCCTTGCTACGACCTGTTCAATGGATATACACATGCATTTCCAAACAATTTACCATACAGTTCAATATTTGGTTCAATTTGGCCTAAATTCACCTTTCATTCGCATAATGGTTTAAATAAATAATCACACAACACAACCATCAATCAATTAGTGAATTAACGTTTCAAACTCATAATTTTGATATATATACAGAAAATCATGTTTTTGATGCCAAATCACAACAGTGTATTCTAGCTATATTTTGGTTCTCACACCAGTCTGATGGATATATATAGAAATCTCACTTTCGAAACTCGAAAATAAATACTGGCGATGGTGCCCCATTACCAGAATTATCCCCGGGCAACTAGAGTGTGATTCTATAACTATCTAGTATATTAAAACTTCAAATACACGCTTGCAAGGCGTATATGCAAAATCTTTGTATATCGGATTGTCCAAATTCAGTATAAAATAAATACTCAAATATGTATGAAATGGTTTAAATTTTCAAAACAAAGTTGGTTTTCATTTTAAAATATACTCTTCACACTCGTTCTAGGATACTTCGGATACCATCTCTAACGAGTCATTCTTATTGGATATTACTAATCCAATTTCTAATGAATTCTTTCGTTTGGTTCTAAGGTGTCTTGTTCTCGAGCTCTGTAAACCAGAGCTCTGATACCAACTGAGACGACCCGAAATTCTCCGTGAAAGAAAGCACGGATTGAATTGGGGACAAGACGAATCAGAATACAAACAGAAGAACATTTCATTGTTAATTACAACAATTCCATCAGAATACAAGAATATACAGAGTATGAATAAACAAAATACATTCGATAAATATCAGGGATTACAATAAATTACATAGCAGCGGAAAAACAATACAAAACACAAATGAAAGTAATACACGGATACAGAGCTTTCCGAGCATCGTTCCAGCTGTAATACAGGATCCTGTGAATATAAATCTGCAAAATCAAAACTACTAGCTGCCCGTGTGGAAAATAGGGGCATCCAGAGTTTAGGTTAAAACAATAAACTCTAGGTTAGTCATGTGACTGGTGTGAGAACTAAAACAGTTATTTAATACTTTACTTTAAAAGAGAGTAATTCAAGGGACCACGCTGTATATCACGGAACAGGTTTCCTCCCAAGAATACTAGTGCATATAACAAACAACGCAATGCTTTTTCGAAAAAATGAAGCTATTATAAGACCCAAGTCCCATCACAGAATGCAACGCAAGCCGGAGGATAGGGTTTTCCCTTATAGTAACCAAACATGCTTGGTACGTTTAAAACAAATCATTTGATACTATTATAAGTGTATAGTGTCAAAACAATTTCAATCATAAATATCAATCATTGGCGGCATGGGTACCATCTATCATGTCGCCATACTAGGCTCTACAAATAAAACCGGAATATCTTGTATTGAAAATTGGATTTCCGTCATGAGTCGAGGCAAGGGGCAAGCTCCTCTCCGCTTCGAGGCACTCTAGCAAATGCCTCGAGACTACACACTCTGGGTAACCCCTGGAGTCGGCTGGGCCGGTCCTCTCTTACGTTTGAGGATTAGTTATTCCTGAACACATGTTTCCCAGTCCTTACAGACCTATAATCAAGGCGCCTCGCATCCAACAACTACGTGGGTAAAAAGTCTATAAATGATAGGGCTGGTAGGTCACTGACATCACCCATAGCTAGAAAGAAACGTCATGTTCTCCCAGCGGTCCGTATCCCGTTTTTAACTCATACAGAGGTGTGAGGCTCGCGAATTCACATTATACACAAAGCTACGTTGTATTAAAGCCGTGCTTTGATCATCAACCACAAGACTCTACTTTTCAACAAAAGCCTTGATCATTGCATCGCACCATGCCACACAGGCAATTCATGCCATGCGACTGATATCTATCGATATACAACCTCTGAGCTCGTACGTCTCAGAGAAGGGCGTTAAGCAAGAGAATAAATTCTCCGCCGCCAAACAGATATATATTTAACAGAAATCAATCAACACAGAATAAATCCAATGTCAGACACACAATCCATTTACAAGTCCGTTCTGGGTCTGAACAAAACCGGAGGCACCATATACCTCGCATATCCATTGATCTCCAAATACGTCCGGACAATCACCAACTATTTCCCTCCTCTTGGGTGTACAGCCCAATCAGGATCATCAGTAATTATCCAAACGATGTGAAGACCTCCGGTCTTCGACCACCGTCTTCATCTTCGACTTATCGTCGAATCAGTTACCTTTCCGAATAACTCGCGTATATAATAAACAAGTGCTAGAAAACACAACCTACGCCTCATTCCAATTCTGAATATTCTTTTATTTAAATATTCACATCTTTTGGGAAAGGTTCCCATTAATTTTATCAAAGATAAATTATGTAACACCCCGCCTCCGCCAGGGTCACTCGCAAAGGAATGCACTATCTTTAGAGGGGCATTATTGGTAAACATGCGCAGAAATATCACAAGACAGAACATATAAAATAGCGGAAGTAAAATCAAACTTTCATAACTTGAATAAATAAGGTCTAAAGCCTTTTACATCAGAGTACATCAAAACCTGTCTTTGCAATAGTAAAGAAGCATAAAGACATTTTCATAAATTATTCCCCAAGTAAATCAGTAAAGTAGCCATAGCCAAGAAAAGTCCAAGCCATCCATGATGACCTTCGTCAGGTTTCTATCAAGTATAATATCCCCAAGATATCTATCACGTATAACATCCCATGGTATCTATCTTGTCTTTTAGCTCTGCACCTACCGTACTAGTATCCCCACCGTATCATGTGTTAACCATGAATGACCCTTACTCAAAAGTCGTGTAATGGTCCATGTCAACCTAATATATCGCATATATAGGTTACTCAACTCGTATGTTTCTTTCCATGTAAATGTTCAGTCCCTTGCCGTAGACCGTACGGGCTTCCCCATGAGGTTCTATACTACTCCAACGTAATTCCATGATCCTTAAGATCGTTTTGGACTATTACCCTAGGTCTAGCTAGGTTCTTTCATATGAATCACTGTTTGTACAACTAGGACTTATGCTACCTAGGACTACTAGGGATTATGCTTACCTATTGCACGTTTTCGTATCTCGGTTTGGGTCCAACTACCTAGGGCCACTAGGGATTACGCTAACCGTCAACCGCGCCCTTTTTCCCACGCATTCATCGTGAATCGTTTTTCCATGACTGTATGCACATGTATCACATCGTGCCATCCGAGTCCTGTCACAGGGCAGATCAAGAAATACAGGACTCGGTCGGGAGCTTTCGATTTATCTGCCGATGCAGATGCTAAGGTCTGTTTTTTCTACACGTGGCTATGGTCCCACGAGACCACTCCCTCAACTAGCGAAAGACAAGACAGGATAAATCCTATATGAGAACACACTACTGGCCAACCCACAATCTAGCCCTACTGCAACCATAATTAGATAGCAATTATGGTCTTTTGGGTGTTCTCTGCCTTTCCGTACGTACACGCTTGACCAAAGATGGTAGGTAGCCTGACGACATGCTATCTAGGGCACGACCGTGTATCGTCGACTATCCCCTATCCATCACCGTCTTTAGGTCGCTCGTATAGCAACCAAGGCATACTCTTGGTTCTTCTAACGCAGACCTTAACCTCTCATGAGCCTAGTATGATCACCTGGCAGCTCACAGAGGGATACCAAGAATATCCTCACTTTCCCCGAAGCCGCTGCTTCGTTACCCAGTTCGCTGGAGCCTTTATCTAAATCAGATAACTTGCTCCTACTCGTGTGCTTAAACGATGACCTACCGTATCAGGTTACTCATCTATCTATGAACTGGTCCAAATCTCCTTGACTAAGAATTATTACTTAGCTATTCTTCAACTAAGGTTTACCGCTTAGCCTTATTCCCGTTATTCTTGTTAATTACGGTTATCCACCTAATTCTCCGAATTAGGGTTTATATAATGGATTATGTGTCACTTAAGTTCATGACTTAATCCCGTCTACAAATCATGTCAAAATTGGCTAAGTATCCAAATCCAAGACTTAACCCTACAAACCATGTTCAAGTTGGTTAAGTATGTATTAACTTGACCCTATCAAATTACTGAGTCAAATTGGTCAAGTGTATTCAAACGATTCGTGACTTAGCCTTATCATGTTATCACGTTAGATTGGTTAAGTATTGGTTAACTTAACCTTATCAAATAACCGAGTTGGAGTGTTTAAGTATAGGTTACTTAATCACTTCAAAATTACTGAGTTAGATTGGTTAAGTGTTGGTTAACTTAACCACTTCAAAATCACCAAATTGGGTGGGTTAAGTCTAGATTAACTTAACCACATCCCCTAACTGTATTATACGGTTAAGTGTAATTAGGAAAGCTTAATTAACCGTATCAAATTCACGTGTTGGTTTGGTTAAGTGTTGGTTAACTTAACCCCGTCCACTAGTCGTATAAAAATGGTTAAGTGTCATTAGGCAAATCAAGTTACTTAACCTGCCCAACCTTGTCATGTTTTGTTAAGTATCATTAGCCTAATCAATTTACTTACCCATTTGTCCATGTCATATTTGGTTAAGAGTCATTAATCAAATTAACTTAACCCTATCAAGTGGCATTAATTACTTAATGCACCTCAACCTCTCACATTAGACTTTGTTGTGGTTACTAGTTAAGCCGGTCGGTTCCGGGTAGCTTTACACCACAACTTGGTCTAACCTCGGGTTCAAGCACAACATGACCAACTTCTCATATTGGGTCCTATTGTTTGCAACTACTAGTTAGGCTGGTCGGTTCCGGGTAGCTTTATGTTGCAAACTCAACCCAACCTCGAGTTGGTCACTTTCATGTTTAGTCTAGTGTCATGTTCATATTCAAGTTTTCTTAAGAATATGGGTAGACTTAACTCAATAGGTAAATTCCCAATTCCATAGTATGGGTAGACCTAACTTAATAGGTAAATTCCCAATTTCATATTTTCAAGCATACTTACATGTCATGTTTTCAAGTTGTATTTTCATGTCATTAGAAATTTCCCATAACATAACCCAACGCTTTTAAACTCGCATATACGTTCGCAACAACGTAATGGATTAAAAGAATAGACTTGGCAAAGGCATGACAAAAATGGATATTAAACCACAAGTTAATCATGGTAGCAAATGAGGCACAAATGTGTTCATTAACTTGCATGTTACATTCTTAAGCCTCAAAAACATGCATAAACCCAAACTTGGCACATAAGCGAATCATGGTGACAAAAGACATGGAATGATGACTAGTAACTCGCATATATCATCATATAAGGGTTATGACTTCATATGCAAGTTGACATAAAGGTTATGAGGGTTCTCATGTTGCATAATGCAACATTTCAACATAAAGGTTGTAGCTTTTAGCCCACAAGATCAAGATAATGACTTCATAAACTTGCATAACATGATAGCATGTATCCTACTTAATGATCAAACCCAAACTTGCAACATGAACATTTAACTTCATAGTTAATATCTAAGAGTAGGGAAAGGGCTTACATTGCTATGAAGGCACAAATCGATTTAAATTAAAGATTGTGATGAAGCCTATGCATGCCATCACCCAAAAACCCAAAGATGAACGCTCCAAATCAATAAAAACCCCATCTTTATGAACAAAGATCAAAGCTTTTGCCTTGAAATCAACTTGAGAAGCTCTCATACTAAAGTAGAGACTCTCTAACACTCACATGATCATGAAACCTCTCATAGAAATGAAGATAGAAACTTTGGGCAAGAGGATGGAGGCTAGGGTTTTGAGTGGAGGCCATGAGAGGAGCAATTTTGGCATAGTTTAGTTGCAAGAATGAATAATGAGGATTTTAGGGGAGGGTTAGGGGCTTATTTATAGAAGATTAGGCTAGTTAGGACCCTTAGATTAACCCTAGGATCAATCCCAGCCCTCAAAAACAGAACCAGGCCCAAAAACCTAGCCAAAACAGAAAACAGGTGCACCATGCAAAACTGCCCGGCCACCATAAGTCGACCCCCAAGTCGACAGGGCTGTCGACTTGGGTTAAGCCATTTCGACTCCCAAGTCGACAGGGCTGTCGACTTGGGGTGCCTGGTGGGAATTTTTCCCACTAGCCTTCCAGCCCTAATTTTTGAAATTTGAACTCGTTTTTGAACTCCGAAAACTCTGAAAACTTCGTCGGACCATAACTTGGTCATACGGACTCCGATTTTCGAAAACTCGGACTCTATTTCGCGTATTTTTCAGAGACGAACGCAATGGCATAGCCCGTTTCACTTGATTCAGAATTTAAAATTAAATTCTGCCTTGATCCTCATCTTAATCATGTTATCGAAATACGGGTTGTTACATTCTCCCCACCTTTTAAGATTTCGTCCCCGAAATCTCCAAGTTAGGAAGAACATATCCTATCATCCATCATTCATCTACTCAAATCATCATCCACAAGCAACCATTGTCCTTAGATGATTTCTAATGTTGTATGAATATATGCAAAACGTGTGTGTACATGTTCCTTAGCTAATGCTAATGATCAGGCCTGAATATTCTTTCTAATGCAAAATATGTATAGTGCCATGAATCCAACATGTATGAGAATAGTCCTAGTCATATAGATACTATATGCATGCACAATCATTCATTCATATGCAACAACCGCATGATAATACATTCGATTTCATCCATAAACAAGTATAAATACTCGTGCCTATGCAATATGAAATGTGACCGAGTCGAGCTAGTATCTAATGTGTATTCGCGCATCCACGAGCAACCACTTGCAACCATATCAATCATAACATGTTTCAAATACATGTTTACATCCATAGGGTTCTACCTAGGATTCCCTGAAACAGGGTCGAGAAGATAAACAAGACAAACTCCTTACGGGGTTTGTAACAGAAAATAGGACCGAGAGGATGTCCACAAAAGATAGCCTACAAGTAAGCTCTACAGAAAACAGGGATCAAGGATATACTCCCAAAAAGAGATATTATGCGCGTATCTAGTCTTTGACCATCAAAGTCGTATTTCCATGAGCTTAATTCCATTGTGCTTTAACCATCCTTTAACTTCATGGTTTCGTAGCTCCTTATTTTTCCTGTTTCCATAACGTGAGCTGGAACTCATTTCTTCGTCGCCTCTCGTTCCACTTGCACTTATCCTTTTTCTAGAATACTTGGTGCAAACCTTCGTACTCATGATTCCATGCGATCCCTCCAAAATTCACTAGTGAATCTTGGATCTCGTTTATATACTATAAGGTATTCCATGTAGAAGAACTTTCTCTTGAAAGTAAACATTTGTCAACCAGGTTACCAAGCGCACTTACTAGGGTGATTTCTATACCCCTCACATAAGTGAAATGAACCATCCGTCTTATCGGCGAACACCACTCGATCGGGCTTCAAATTTCCAATAAAGGCATCAAGGGATTCTAAGTAACTAGTCATGACAGGACCTCAAAAAGGTTACACGATACTTCGAGGGTATTACCAAGGCTAGTCAAAAGGTCTAACTATCCTCCTATCAAAACCGAGAGTGGCACCCCCTACTGGATAACCACTTCATCCCTAGAATCCATCCATAACTTATAAACATAAGCATTATTTCCAAACTCAAATCTTGGCATAGACATTCTCAAATCCAAACAAGTCATGTATAAAATGGACTGATTCTCCAATAGGACTCTGAGACAAAAATGGGATTCTCTATTACGCTAGTACTTAAGGTGCAGAGACTCAACTATCGAAGCAGACTTAAATGATACGAAAAGTGAAGTCCTAACGGGATGATAGAGAAGAAAAGCTAAACCTTTAACAAGATCGTTACCCTCCTTCCGAGGTACCCTAGAAATGAGAGCATACTATTGCCCTCCCGATGATCTTGTCCTTGCCCCATAATACTTAACTATCATGCCAAAGGTACTCTCTCGTCATGGGTTTCATTGTTCATCTTTCTCCCTCCTTTGAGGACTAAGCTATACCAATAAGTTGCTCATCCTTAAGCTCGTATCCTTTATCCTCTTTCTCACTATCCTTTCTTATAACGCGGCCACTGGTCTCTCGAGAACCACCTCCATCGTATGGAAAGCACTTTCGTAGATAGAAAAGACTAGTCACAGTTAAAACCACTGTGACTACAGATGGAGGAAAGAAAGGAAAAGAGATTCAATTAAGGAAACAAGGATAGTGCTAATGGCCTTTGGGGAACAGCCTTTTTCTTTTAAAAGAAAATTTTCTTGAAAAATGCTTCTTTGTAAACGATTTTCAAATAGTTTTCAGAAGGTCTTTAAAAACTTTTGCCCAGTCTGGTAACCTTCTGCTCTGATACCAAATGTAACACCCCGCCTCCGCCAGGGTCACTCGCAAAGGAATGCACTAGCTTTAGAGGGGCATTATTGGTAAGCATGCGCAGAAATATCACAAGACAGAACATATAAAATAGCGGAAGTAAAATCAAACTTTCATAACATGAATAAATAAGGTCTAAAGCCTTTTAATTCAGAGTACATCAAAACCTGTCTTTGCAATAGTAAAGAAGCATAAAGACATTTTCATAAATTATTCCCCAAGTAAAACAGTAAAGTAGCCATAGCCAAGAAAAGTCCAAGCCATCCATGATGACCTTCAAGCAGAAGAAGTCCGAACTAAACAACAGTATTTCCTCCCTGTAACCTGGGGGGGAACGGTAGACAAGAAGCGAAACAAAACGGGTCAGTCAAAAAGACTGAGTAAGCCCTATCTACTATCAGCATAAAAACTAGTAAAGTTAACTGACATGAGAAACTGAGATGAACATAAGCATGATGACAAGATAGATAAGCTAAATCAAAATAACAGGATGAACTACTGAACTCAGATAAACTAAGGTGTCATGATAAATTACGATGTTAAGATAAAACAAGATATCCCTTCGTCAGGTTCCTATCAAGTATAATATCCCCAAGATATCTATCACGTATAACATCCCATGGTATCTATCCTGTCTTTTAACTCTGCACCTACCGTACTAGTATCCCCACCGTATCATGTGTTAACCATGAATGACCCTTACTCAAAAGTCGTGTAATGGTCCATGTCAACCTAATATATCGCATATATAGCTTACTCAACTCGTATGTTTCTTCCATGTAAATGTTCAGTCCCTTGCCGTAGACCGTACGGGCTTCCCCATGAGGTTCTATACTACTCCAACGTAATTCCATGATCCTTAAGATCGTTTTGGACTGTTACCCTAGGTCTAGCTAGGTTCTTTCATATGAATCACTGTTTGTACAACTAGGACTTATGCTACCTAGGACTACTAGGGATTATGATTACCTATTGCACGTTTTCGTATCTCGGTTTGGGTCCAACTACCTAGGGCCACTAGGGATTACGCTAACCGTCAACCGCGCCCTTTTTCCCACGCATTCATCATGAATCGTTTTTCCATGACTGTATGCACATTTATCACATCGTGCCATCCGAGTCCTGTCACAGGGCAGATCAAGAAATACAGGACTCGGTCGGGAGCTTTCGATTTATCTGCCAATGCAGATGCTAAGGTCTGTTTTTTCTATACGTGGCTATGGTCCCACGAGACCACTCCCTCAACTAGCGAAAGACAAGACAGGATAAATCCTGTATGAGAACACACTACTGGCCAACCCACAATCTAGCCCTACCGCAACCATAATTAGATAGCAATTATGGTCTTTTGGGTGTTCTCTGCCTTTCTGTACGTACACGCTTGACCAAAGATGGTAGGTAGCCTGACGAAATGCTATCTAGGGCACGACCGTGTATCGTCGACTATCCCCTATCCATCCCCATCTTTAGGTCGCTCGTATAGCAACCAAGGCATACTCTTGGTTCTTCTAACGCAGACCTTAACCTCTCATGAGCCTAGTATGATCACCTGGCAGCTCACAGAGGGATACCAAGAATATCCTCACGTTCCCCGAAGCCGCTGCTTCGTTACCCAGTTCGCTGGAGCCTTTATCTATATCAGATAACTTGCTCCTACTCGTGTGCTTAAACGATGACCTACCGTATCAGGTTACTCATCTATCTATGAACTGGTCCAAATCTCCTTGACTAAGAATTATTACTTAGCTATTCTTCAACTAAGGTTTGCCGCTTAGCCTTATTCCCGTTATTCTTGTTAATTACGGTTATCCACCTAATTCTCCGAATTAGGGTTTATATAATGGATTAAGTGTCACTTAAGTTCATGACTTAATCCCGTCTACAAATCATGTCAAAATTGGCTAAGTATCCAAATCCAAGACTTAACCCTACAAACCATGTTCAATTTGGTTAAGTATGTATTAACTTGACCCTATCAAATTACTGAGTCAAATTGGTCAAGTGTATTCAAACGATTCGTGACTTAGCCTTATCATGTTATCACGTTAGATTGGTTAAGTATTGGTTAACTTAACCTTATCAAATAACCGAGTTGGAGTGTTTAAGTATAGGTTACTTAATCACTTCAAAATTACTGAGTTAGATTGGTTAAGTGTTGGTTAACTTAACCACTTCAAAATCACCGAATTGGGTGGGTTAAGTCTAGATTAACTTAACCACATCCCCTAACTGTATTATACGGTTAAGTGTAATTAGGAAAGCTTAATTAACCGTATCAAATTCACGTGTTGGTTTGGTTAAGTGTTGGTTAACTTAACCCCGTCCATTAGTCGTATAAAAATGGTTAAGTGTCATTAGGCAAATCAACTTACTTAACCTACCCAACCTTGTCATGTTTTGTTAAGTATCATTAGCCTAATCAATTTACTTACCCATTTGTCCATGTCATATTTGGTTAAGAGTCATTAATCAAATTAACTTAACCCTATCATGTGGCATTAATTACTTAATGCACCTCAACCTCTCACATTAGACTTTGTTGTGGTTACTAGTTAAGCTGGTCGGTTCCGGGTAGCTTTACACCACAACTTGGTCTAACCTCGGGTTCAAGCACAGCATGACCAACTTCTCACATTGGGTCCTATTGTTTGCAACTACTAGTTAGGCTGGTCGGTTCCGGGTAGCTTTATGTTGCAAACTCAACCCAACCTCGAGTTGGTCACTTTCATGTTTAGTCTAGTGTCATGTTCATATTCAAGTTTTCTTAAGAATATGGGTAGACCTAACTCAATAGGTAAATTCCCAATTCCATAGTATGGGTAGACCTAACTTAATAGGTAAATTCCCAATTTCATATTTTCAAGCATACTTACATGTCATGTTTTCAAGTTGTATTTTCATGTCATTAGAAATTTCCCATAACATAACCCAACGCTTTTAAACTCGCATATACGTTCGCAACAACGTAATGGATTAAAAGAATAGACTTGGCAAAGGCATGACAAAAATGGATATTAAGCCACAAGTTAATCATGGTGGCAAATAAGGCACAAATGTGTTCATTAACTTGCATGTTACATTCTTAAGCCTCAAAAACATGCATAAACCCAAACTTGGCACATAAGCGAATCATGGTGACAAAAGACATGGAATGATGACTAGTAACTCGCATATATCATCATATAAGGGTTATGACTTCATATGCAAGTTGACATAAAGGTTATGAGGGTTCTCATGTTGCATAATGCAACATTTCAACATAAAGGTTGTAGCTTTTAGCCCACAAGATCAAGATAATGACTTCATAAACTTGCATAACATGATAGCATGTATCCTACTTAATGATCAAACCCAAACTTGCAACATGAACATTTAACTTCATAGTTAATATCTAAGAGTAGGGAAAGGGCTTACATTGCTATGAAGGCACAAATCGATTTAAATTAAAGATTGTGATGAAGCCTATGCATGCCATCACCCAAAAACCCAAAGATGAACGCTCCAAATCAATAAAAACCCCATCTTTATGAACAAAGATCAAAGCTTTTGCCTTGAAATCAACTTGAGAAGCTCTCATACTAACATAGAGACTCTCTAACACTCACATGATCATGAAACCTCTCATAGAAATGAAGATAGAAACTTTGGGCAAGAGGATGGAGGCTAGGGTTTTGAGTGGAGGCCATGAGAGGGGCAATTTTGGCGTAGTTTAGTTGCAAGAATGAATAATGAGGATTTTAGGGGAGGGTTAGGGGCTTATTTATAGAAGATTAGGCTAGTGAGGACCCTTAGATTAACCCTAGGATCAATCCCAGCCCTAAAAAACAGAACCAGGCCTAAAAACCTAGCCAAAACAGAAAACAGGTGCACCAGGCAAAACTGCCCGGCCAACATAAGTCGACCCCCAAGTCGACAGGGCTGTCGACTTGGGTCAAGCCATGTCAACTCCCAAGTCGACAGGGCTGTCGACTTGGGGTGCCTGGCGGGAATTTTTCCCACCTAGCCTTCCAGCCCTAATTTTTGAAATTTGAACTCGTTTTTGAACTCCGAAAACTCTGAAAACTTCGTCTGACCATAACTTGGTCATACGGACTCCGATTTTCGAAAACTCGGACTCTATTTCGCGTATTTTTCCGAGATGAACGCAATAGCATAGCCCGTTTCACTTGACTCAAAATTTAAAATAAATTCTGCCTTGATTCTCATCTTAATCATGTTATCGAAATACGAGTTGTTACAAATTCTTTAAAATTTATTCTTTAATCTTCCTTTGGATGTCATTTCAAACTATATCCTGTCTTTAGCTGGGTTAAAGAACCAATGTCGTTTAAAACACGGTTCACGATAAACCCAAAATCACATTCCATTCCATCAGCCTCTAACCGTAAATTAGCAAGTGAACAATCCCCTAAGTATTAACCTCGAAGGCCGAAACCAACATCAGATCAATACCCAGGAAACCATTCAACTTAACTAATCTCCAGTTAGTTTCTGATTTCCTTAACTCCATTGTTAATTGGGTTAAAGAACCAGTGTTATTTAAAACACAGTTCACGATAAACCCAAAGACCAATTTCAATTGAATTCCAATTAAATATATTAAATTGGAAAACTTTACTTTGGAAAATTCCTGTTAAATCTTTATAAAAAGATCAATAAATTCCAAATCACATTTCACTGTAAATCGAGTTAAAGAATGAATGTCATTAGAAACACAGTTCACAATAAACCCAATTCACATTCCATTTATAATCGGGTTAAAGAACAAGTGTTATTTAAAATACCGTACACGATAAACCCACAAATCAATTCTAATTCAATTCCAATTAAATATATTAATTAATTGGTATACTTCATTAAATCTAAATAAAAAGATTTAATCTTTTCTCTACTGGGTTCAAGAACAGTGTTAATGAAGACACCATTCACGACAAACCCATATCTCATTTGATATTAAATACAAGACTCTGAATAGAAAATATATCAGCTTATATTCAATGTCAAATTCTGAAATCAACAAATATCGTATTGGAAATAACGATATAAAATATATCTTCCAAATCTCCATAACAACATCCGTATAATCCCGAATCCAACATCGAAATATTCCGATAATAATCTCGATTCAAATCCATTCCAATTCATATATAGGAAGTTCTGGTTATTTTTAAAACCATTTCAAATCCAGTTCAAAACTAGTTCATTTTGATAAAAATACATTTTTATCTTTTCAAATATGGGATTTTTCATCCTAGTTCTTTCCAATTCATATATTATGGTTTTACACAAATTATTGATATTTTTAATAATTTTATCAAGTCCCGTACAGTCGATTTCCTATAACGGCCATCAAACTGCACTTACAGCGACCTTTTCCAAATTTGATTTGGACATAACTCCAAATCCAACCGTTAGATTTCAAATTTCTTATATTCGTTAGAAAGCTCTTTTCGATACGAACCCATTGGTTTTGGTTTGAGGAGAATCCGACGGTCGGATCTCTCGTAATGTCTGTTCGAAGTCAATGGTCGAAATTCGCGAACTGCCGCGGCTCGGTGCGTTCTATTCAGGCCATTATATTATATATAATATATTTTTCGTCGATTTCTATTTAAAACAAATTTTATAAATAGTTTTAAATTAGTTTCAAAAACAATTTCAGCTTCCATTTCAAATTCAAATCAAAATTGAATTTTTCCTTATAAATTCGTTTTAAACTCATTTCAATTCAATTCAAATTTCAAATTCATTTAATTCGAATTCATTTCAATTTGATTTTGATTCAATTTTAATTCGAATTTCATTTCAGTTTCAATTCAATTTGAATTCATTTCAATTTGATTTCGATTCAATTTTAATTTGTTTTCAATTCAATTTCAATTCAATTTCAATTCAATTTCAATTCATTTCAAATTGAATTCCATTCAATTTCAATTCGTTTTCAACTCGTTTTCAATTCAATTTCAATTCAATTTGATTTCGATTCAAATTTAATTCGTTTTCAATTCAATTCAATTTGAATTCATTTCAATTTGATTTCAATTCAATTTTAATTCGAATTTCATTTCAAAATATTCGATTTTGACATCACTTTTCAATATTCACTATAAAACAAATAAAATCGGCAAAATTCCCGTTCGTGTTAAAATCGCGTTCAACTACTTAACACGGCTTCACATTTTAATATTCACTGAATATTATTTTAAATTATTCGATAATTTTGAACTGGAATCAGACACAGTCAATTACCATATAATTTCAGTTTTATGGATTTCATCAAATTCATATATACAACAATGACGATAAATAATCAACCATCATCCAAAGTGCATTCTACACTGCATAAGCATCAAATATAAATATTTAACGCTTATAACAGTCTGTCAATCAATCGATCAACATACAGCTAATTATTGGGACTAGTGTATGTCATATATCATCCCAATACCCGTGTGGGGTTTCAAATAATCAAACACAGATTTTATTTGTGGAGTTGGGCGATGTGTAAAATTTATCGTCCCAATCAATATCAGTCAAATGTGTACATAAACAAATCGTTCGATTTGTTTATATTTATTTTATATACACTTTAAAAATATTTTTAACTATAAAATATTTTTAACTATATAAACATTACGTTCCACATCACACAATCAATTACACATCAAAATCAATCAAACAAACAAGCCGTCCATGATCTGTGGACGACGAGTGTCGGGTGCTACTAAACACCGTCTGCATCCTAGTATATATTTTTAACTATTAAAGAAGATTAAAGGTGAAACGTTCTCACAGATGGTTTCACTCCGCTGTGCTTTGCTTTTGAACTGCTGAACCATCTGGATCTGTTTGAAATTCCAATGTAGTCCTTGCCCCACTTGAATTGCGAAGAAAGGCTCGCCGGCTGTTTTGAACGCGTGGAAGACGCCAAAATTGGATTTATCTTCTTGTTGGGGCCCCCACAGGTGGACTGACGTGGCCAGGAGGCTGAGGGCGGCGCGCTGCAGTCGGGAAGCGGTGGAGCGGAGGGCGGTGGAACGCCAGGAGGGCGATGGCGATCGGTCTAGAGCGCGGTTTTTTTTTCGTTTTTTAGATCTGAGAGAGGGAGGTGGGAGAGAGTATGGGTAAGGGAATATATATTTAATATTTTTTTATTTAATTAATTTCAAAAAGCAACTTTTTATTTCGACCTCCAAACGAGACCCACCGCCTGTCGTCCCTAGCTAATTACCCCCATTCCGAACACAATGGGATATGTATCGTAAGCTAATTCGACTATTTCGATCAGTTTTCGTCAAAATCAACATATAACTCTATATATTGAATTTGAACGCGCATTTTAATTTACTGGGGCCACATACGAACTCTAAAAATTCCCGAAAAATATTTTCTAGCTTCGTATTGACGATATGGTCCTAACAAAACTAATTTCATCGAATTCTGAGACCGTTTGAAAAATAGCCATTTTCCAGTCGATTAAAATCAATTTAAACTGGTCAAACGCGTTTTCCTTTGCCACGCTCACATATTGATTCAAAAAATTACGAAAATTGGAATCTAGCTATAACTTGACACCACGGATCCAACATAAGTGGTTTCGTCAAAAACCGAGGTCGTTTGCAAAATTTTCATTTTTAAGGGCCAGAATTCCATAGCGACTATTCCCAATTTTCAACTGGGCATATCTTTTGATTTCCGCTATGAAATTTCAATTTTTCGGATTCGTTGGAAAGATATTCTCAATTAGATTCTAATATTTTTGGTTTCACTAAAATACGGATTATTTTGAATCATGTACCTCCATTTGAAGTTTGAAATCAAATTTTCGAACTACCGAGCCATTTTCAATTCCTTTTATAATTATAAATAAATATTTATATTCTAACGATGATCTGTATAAATATATACATTCGAATTCTATTCAAAACTAAATTTTTCGTCATTATTATTTAAAATAATTCATTTTAAATATTCAAAATCCATCAAAATTGCCAAAATAAAAAATTTGAATTGGCTCAGAATTTCCGGGTTGTTACAAACTCAACCCGATGAGAAATCCGAAAAGTGGCAAAAAGACTACCGCCAAAAATACATAAGAAAGCTCCTTAGGAGGAATTTTTTCTGGACTTCTGAGTATGTGAGATATCTCCTTTTTGGGGCCAAATCTCAAGTAAGGGTCAAATGGTTGAGGAGGATGACGTGGTGCTCTTTTTGGTGCTTCAGGAAAGTCCAAATCAATATATCTATGAACATGAGAGGATGAATTTTCCTATAGAGGGATACTTGTGTTTAAATTGTAATCAAAATTGATGTTTCATAAACCAAGATTTCTGTAGATATTAAGATCGGGCAATACCATTGCAGCATCACCAACTGTGAGCTCCATATCATACTTACCAGATAAATGGTAAAACTTGTCCAGCAGACCTAAAAAGTCCTACACATAGACAACAATGAAACAATAGTTAGCATATTGGAATAACAACAAGCATACCTATTAAAGGAAAAAAAAAGATATGCGCACCAAGATAAGTGGCAATAATGGTTCTACGTTTGTAAACCCATTAATGAAAATGATGTTAAAACTGATATCGGAAAAAAAAACACATTATTGAATAAAAAACTTAAGAAAGTTGAATGCTACTTGTGTTTTCACAATAAGCAGATAAATGTATATTTCTAATAAAAAAATCAGGCTCATTTCTACAAAGTGAAATGCTACTAGTGCAAATAGTTGCAAGGAGCCTGGAAATATGATAGAAGTTGCAGAATAAACTGGGCAGAGATAACAAAATTAGGATTATAGAAGAAAATTAACACTCCTAACACATAGAAGAAAATGATAAACTTTTGAACAGTTCTTGACAAATGTAAGGCGCATGTTCAAAGTAAGACACTATACTAAGCCAACTCAGCTCACTTTTAAGTGTTATCAATAGCCGAGGCTAAGTTTTTGCGCAAACTGAGCCTGCTCAGTTTTTGCGTAAACTGAGCCGGCTCAATTTGCACACACCTTAGTTTGCGAAAACTAAGCCTGCTCAGTTTTTGTGCAAACTGAGCCGAGGCTCAGTTTTTGCACAAACTGAGCCGAGGCTCATTTTCCGCGCAAATTGAGCCTGCTCAGTTTTCACAAAAACCGAGCCGGCTCAGTTTGCGAAAACATACCAACCATGCATATAAAAAACATACCAACCGTGCGAAAACATACATCATATATGGATAGAATAATTAATTGTAAGATATAGATTTTATTGAGGGGAGATACAAGCATTGAAGAAAATTTATTATGAAATTAATGGTGGCAGGCGACTACTTGAAAATCATGACTTATTATGACTGCTTTCTTCTAGCTTTAAATGAATGTGTTTCGGTCATGATCTCAGATCTATACCGACTTCACATTTATGCACCTGTAGGATTCATTGTTGTTTAGTACTAGAGCTACCGATTTTAATACAGAGACTACATCATATTTATTTCACTACTGTATACCATTTCCTTTAATGCCAATAAATGGCATTTATTTTATAGGAAAATAAAATATACATGATACATGATACATGATCAAGTTTATTCACTTCAAATAAGTTACAAGTAAGCTTCAATTAAAAAAAGGTAATAGATTAAATCAATATATGGGATTAAAGACCCAGAAAAATATGTGATGATACTTACAACATGTTTTCTATATGCATACCAACCATGCATTTAAAATTCGATTATCAGAAATAAAAAGTAATAACTTGAATACTAGAAGTAAAACATACCAACCATGCATCTAAGAAAGAACCCACTTTGAACCAGTCCGACCTTGTATTTCTCCCTACAAATCAACCGAAATCATAAATAGTGGACCCACTTCTCCCATCCACCCCTCCCACGTACCCGCATCCAACCCACACGGTTCGGGCCCAACCCGATGACAACTTGTACCCGCAACGCAACTCCAGTCAATATTACTGTCCGAAAAGATGATGACCTTGTATGCATCTCCTTCAATTTATTAGAGTTCCGAACCTATAACATAAGAAAATTATTACTGAAAATTCACCATGATCATATACTTTGAATGGGAATCGTTGCTCAACCAAAAGTTACTGGATTGACAACACAAGTTTGGTGGAGTATGCATAAAAGCCAACCTCTTCACCAGCATTAACAGTGTGCAAGCTCTTTCTAATATCTGATATCTGTATTACAACCAAAAAACTGAATTATTTGTGATTACTCTTATTTCCCATCCGCTTGTAAAGATAATACAAGTATATCTATAACTACAACTCTTCCCACATCTATTAAGACCTGGAATAACAAATAATACATCAAATAAGCAGCTGTATCATCCGCAATACCATGAAAATTTTCATAAATACGGAATATTTAAATGGAAATATTAATGTTGGTAAGACACTGCAGAATACAAAAGTTCTTCCTATCTGATTGTTTTTAAGACCATGTACACATGAAAACAAAAAAGATAGTTTGACAAGAAAAAAAATGATGGAAAAATTAGTTCATGAATATTTGAAGCTGTAGAAAGGTAATTAATGAACGAACATAAAAAGTACATATATATGAGTACCAGCTAACTTGGGGAAAGCTCTCCAGCTGCCATGGCCATGCTTTTGGATGTATTGTGTACCAGCTAACTGAATATGGCCAAAGAACATTGCATACCATAGGCTTTCTCTGATTTTTACAGAGTGGTTTTCTGGAATTAATGCAATCACTCAATTTACAGACAATATTGTCAATCGTTAATATAAAAAGAATATTCAACGTGATATTTTAGAATCAACAGTAGAACCAAATAAAAGATCATAAAATGATGGCGATCCATTGGAAAAGTTGTATAATGGAATTATATTTGATATTAGGATGAGTCGAAATTTTTTTCCTCTTGTAACATGTTTGGGAATATTGAAAAACATATAATATAATAATTAGAAAGTTTCCAATGTTTAAAATTACTGATGATACATGATATGCCACGAGCTAGTTATCTCAAAATGAAATTCATTTCTCTCACATGTCAGAAAACCAAATCTACCTTTCACAACAACAAAACTGGAATGCTAGAAAATGCATATGTTATTATCTTATAGCAGGTAGGGGATCAACAGTAGGACTTCCACTAAAATATGAAAATATAATTGTACGAACCGAACAAACCAATAAGATATGCAGCTAACGTTACGAAAAATGGTTACGAACGGTTTGAAACTTTATAGGGGCTGGTTGTTTATGCAGAACCAACCAAACCAGTTCTATCTTAATGAGTTTAAACTCAGGCTGTAGTGACTTTTCTCAAAGTCTATTCCAATAATACTTCATTTTCCTATTGAATCTATTTTATTTTAACCACATTTTCTTATAAA
The DNA here is from genome assembly GCA_030737875.1 of Allium sativum. Lineage (NCBI taxonomy): Eukaryota > Viridiplantae > Streptophyta > Magnoliopsida > Asparagales > Amaryllidaceae > Allium > Allium sativum. The sequence goes on from CM060923.1 coordinate 171,601,335, forward strand.
TTCTAAGTCACCCTTGCATTCTCCTTATATTTTCATCCTAAAAAAAAAAGAGATGCTTCAATAGAAAGAACTGTAAATACTTGTTCTTGCGATATTTTCATGTGATTATTGGTAGCACCAATGCAGTTTTTACCAAGACTCGATTGACTATCCAATATCAGACTTAACAGAATCGAAATACATTAGGAATCGAAATACACCAAGACTCGATTGACTATCCAACATCAGACTTAACAGACTCGATTGACTATCCAACATCAGACTTAACAGAATCGAATTAAAGCATATGCCATGCAGGCTTAATTGAAATTTGAAAGTGAAATCGATTTTTTTTACCTGTTATCATGATTCATAGAAGCCATCGTGATTCCTTGGAGCCCCAATTCCTAGAAGCTCCAATTCGAAGTCACGGAGAGAGGATTTGAGAGGCTAATACCGATTTGAGAGGCTAGTCGCTGATTTCAATTCTTCAAAGTCCATTCTGTTTATTTGCTCATGTTGCGGCTTGGAAGGAATAAGTGTTGAGGAATAAGCGTTGAGCATCCAATTAGGGTTATGTTTGATAACTTACCCTTTTGCCCTTATAAACGAATAGTTGACCAGGCATAACAACACATAGAAGTGTTGGAACATTTTTGGTGACACATTTTTGCTACCGCAACACATATTAGTGTCATTAGTCTACAACACATATAAGTGCTGGCAGTTGAAAAAAATAAGAGTTATCAAATGGCCATTATGGTGTAGTGCGTAAAATTTTATAAATTGCGGGTTGAAATGATAAATATCCATATCACTCAACCATAGGGTAGAAAACTATATACGGACACCGTTGGTCGTGTTTTCGAAGTAAAATGATTTGAAATTTGATTTTTAGAATAATAACTTAGGATTTTATATTTATATTTGTATTTATATTTTAATGATTTTAAACTTAAATTTTGTAAATTTTAAATTATATGTTTTAAAATGATTTTATGAGTAAAATAGATTTAAATGTTTATTTCAGATTTTACTTATAATTTTATTTATTTTAAACCATACAATTTAGTCATATATGTATTTAAAATTTAAATTTAATATATTATAATAAATTATTCTTTTTAAACCTATTTCTAGTTATTTTAAACTTATGTATGTTTATAAAGCTGTTTTCTATTTAATTTATAACTTATATATATATATATCTATTTTAAAATATTATTTTTATATATATTTTTGCAAAGTTCAATAATAAACTCAAAGATGGATAAGTCAAGATTTTCGTGATTTGAATTCGAGGTATAAAGATTTAAAATTTTATAATGTTACTTGATTCAACGAATGAACTCACATAAGTTATGAAATTTAATTTGGATTAGTGTGAAATTATAATTGGTGAACACATATAAATGGTGAACTTAAATCGTGAATTGAATTTAATTTGAATTTCCAAATTTAAGGAAATAAATTTGTAATTGATATGAATAAGAATTCGATTATAACTTGACTGAATATGAATCACAATATATATAATTTTATATATGGAATTGATTTCATAAACTGTTTTGTTTGAATTAAAGAAATTTCTTAAATCGATTTATAAGAATGTTTTAGTCGTATAAATTGTATGAATTAAATATAAGGATTTGATTTGAATTCTTTAAGTAATGAGTATGAATTATACAACTTGACTTATGAAATATGATATGATTTAATTGAATTAAATTATAAAGGTTTTGATGTGAGTTTTATATATATTGAACTTGAGCTTAAATATTAGAAATAATGAATCGACTTGAAATTTGTTTGAACTAGAGTTTTTGAAGAAAGTAAATCAACTAAATATCCTCGAAGTTAACCATTTTAGTTTAATTTAAAATGGCATTAGAAATCTTTAAGCTATAATTCGAATATAAATCGTTTTTGAATTGAAAATCGTTATGCAAATATTTTTGGGAATTAATAAAAATCGAAGTTAAATATTTAGTCATAAATTCAAATTTGAACCTGAGATTCGTATATTTGATTTTATAAAGTGATTTGTAAAATAATGACCATGGTGTGAAAATTGTAAACCTTTGGTTGTTAAAGAGACCGGGATCGGCTATTGACATGCTCTCTACCAATACCGAAAACCACTTTAATAACTGTGCACGCGGGGGAGATCAAGAATAAAGTAGGATGATTTGGATTGATTACTAGATTTGAAGAAAGAGAACGATGATGGATATTAAAACGACACAAACTTGCCCTTACGGGAAAGCCTGGATTGAGTTGAGAACACGACACATCAGAACACAAATAGAAAAACATTTCATTGCTATTACAACAATTACATCAGAGTACAAGAATATAACAGAGTATGAATAAATAATCACTAAGTAATGATTTGTCAGATTAAAACTAAGTGGAGTTTTAATGAATCTTTAATTAGATTGAAATGTGAATGTGATAATTTAAATTATCAAAATTGGGAAATGATCGAGAATGGAGTACCACCAGTTTTACTCCAGGCGATAGTTAAATCTTTAATTAGATTTGAACGGGAAATGGTAATTAATTTTACCGATAACATTGTGGTGTTAGATATGGAGTATTACTAGTTTTGCTCCATGGGGTGAATAGGTTGGGATTGGGAAATTAAACAAATGATTACTTCTGTAAGGTTCGCTAATCCCGACTAGTTTGGAAAGCCTTAATTTGGTTAAGGTTGTGAAAATAATATTTGAATAAAATAAAATCTGGATTGGAATGAGGCATATGTTGTGTTTTTATAGCACCTGATTATAAGATACATGAATTATTCGGAAAGGCCGGGTTGATACCCATTCTGAATAATTGATTCGACGATAAGTCGACGTTGAAGACGGTGGTTGAAGACCGAAGTTCTTCACATCGTTTGGATGATTACTGATGTCTCGATTGGGCTTTACACCCAAGACAAGGTTATAAGTGGTGATCGTCCAGATGTACTTGGAGATCGACTGGATATGCGAGGACCTCTCTCCTGTATTGGACATATGGGACGAGGAATAAGGTGCATCCGGTTTCGTTTAGACCCAGAACGAACTAGTAAATGGATGTGTGTCTGACATTGGATTTTATTCTGTGTTGATTTATTTCTATTAAATATATATCTGTCGCATATATATAATTTCCACATCACACACACACACACACACATATATATATTATTCACATCGCATATATGTATTTTATTCACATCACATATATATATATTTTATTCACATCGAATATATATATTTTATTCACATCGCATATATATATATATTTTTTATTCACATCAAATATATATATTTTATTCACATCGCATATATATATATATTTTATTCACATCGAATATATATATATATATATATATATATATATTTCACATCGCATATATATATTTTATTCACATCGCATATATATATTTTATTCACGTCGAATATATATATTTTATTCATGTCACAATCACAATACAATACAGTCAATTAAATCGTCCATGGTTTGTGGACGAGGGAGGTGAGTTAACAGGCACCATATAACATTTTTAATAATTAAAAACTGAAAAAAAATACTAGTAGTGTAACAACCCGAAAAATCAGAACCAATTTGAAAATTTATTTTAAGGAAATTTTGTTAGAAAATGTGTCAGAATTTAAAAAATTCTATTTTTAAATAATAACAAAGCCCTTAAAATAGCCATTTTGTAAAAGACCTCCGTTTTCGATGAAACCACTTTTGTTGGATCGGGAATGTCAAATTATTGCTAGGTTTAAATTTACATTATTTTTGGAATCAATATGTAATCGTGGTAAATTAAAACACGTTTGGTAATTTCTGTTGAATTGGATCGACCATTAAAAAGACCATTTTTCAACCTGTCTCCAAATTTGATGAAATTAATTTTGCTAGGACCGTATCATTAAAACATAGTTAGATTTATTTTTCGGGAATTTTTGAAATCAGTATATGGCCCCGGTAAATTAAAACGTACGTTCAAATTTAATATTGAATGTTTTATATTTTAATTTAAAGAAAAACAAACTGAAACCGTCAAATGGGCTTACGAAACATAGTCCATTGTGTCTGGAATGAGGGTATTCAGCTAGGGGCGACAGTCGTTGGGCTTGATTTGGAGTTCATATGGATTAACGGGCCCTTTTGAAATTAAAGAATTAAATATTATAAATATCAACCAATGGAATTTCACCAAACCCTAATCCTATTTGAAGCCGCCGCCTCTAGGTCTTCAAAACGAATGTCATATATCGTTCAAACCCTTCTTCCCCAATTACTTTCAAAACACACAACGAAATTCAATGGCCCTTCAGAGGATTTTGTTGAGAACTCCTCCATCTTCAAATCCATACTAACTTCATCCTTTATCGCTGTCGCCGTTCAGACCGTCGTCGTGCCTCTATCTCGCTGTCGAGTTGGGCCCCACCACCGCCGCTGGGTGCGCCTCTCCTCCCTCTCCGACGTGGCATAACCCGATCCTCCCCTTGTGCTTCTAATCTCACGCAAAACCCTAACTAGTTTTGAACAAAACAAAAAAACCGTCGGCTTTGGAAATGATAAAGGAAGAAGGTATATTTAAATAGATTACAACATTTAAAAGCATTGCTAATGTAATTTATTTATATAAAATCATATCTTTTTGATACGATGTCGAAATCCCAAGAAACAGGAACCATTGTGATCGTGACAACGTCTTCTACATTCTAGAAGAGACCGGAGATATTTTGGAGCTTGCTACAAATTTAGGCGAATTCAAAACCAATGTGAGATTTCTAAATTTAAAATTAAAATGGATTATGATTGTGATATTAAATTTATATATACACTATATAAAATACATATAGGCGTTGTATAAAATTTGAATTGGTTGATTGTGGTTGTGATGGATTGTTGGATTGAATTATGTAGAAAGAATCATATGTTGAAATAATATTTTGTTCAATAAAAATATTCAATGTTTGAATAAAATATGTTAACAATAAAAATTACATTTTTATTGTATTATTGATTCATTAGAAAGAATCATGTTTTAAATAAAATGATTGGACAGTAAAAATTACATTTTTATTGTATTATTGATTCATTAAAAAGAATCATGTTTTAAATAAAATGATTGGACAATAAAAATTATATTTTTATTGTATGTTTGATTCATTAAAGAGATTTTGTTAGATTAAAAGATGCTATTATAAAAATGATCATTTGTTAAATATGTTTTGATTCATTAAAATAATGTCATTTACATGTTAGCGATGTTAATATAAAAATGATCATTTGTTAAATATGTTTTGATTCATTAAAATAATGTCATTTACATGTTACCAAAGTTAGAAAAATGATCATTTATTAAATATGTTTTGATTCATTAAAATAATGTCAGTTACATGTTAGCGATGTTAATATAAAAATGATCATTTGTTAAATATGTTTTGATTCATTAAAATAATGTCATTTACATGTTAGCGATGTTAATATAAAAATGATCATTTGTTAAATATGTTTTGATTCATTAAAATAATGCCATTTACATGTTAGAAAAGTTAGAAAAATGATCATTTGTGAAATATGTTTTGATTCATTAAAATAATGTCATTTACATGTTAGCGAAATTATAAAAATGATCATTTGTTAAATATGTTTTGAAAGGCAAGTTGAACTTTTATTTGTTTACACATGATAATTACATTGTTCTAGCTTACAAGAATACAAAGAAATTAACAAAACTTTACATTTTAACTTTCTTAAGCATACTACTGTGAATAAGTGTATATAATTGATCAGCAGTGTTACTACAGATGCCAAAAATCCTGTTGTTTCTTTCTCTCCATATACCAGCAATAAATTTCTTTAAAAGCTGTAGTATAACCATTGTCTTGTTGTTTCTCCAACACGTCGCTTCGAAAATATTGAACCATTCCATTTGACTACAAGTGGATGGCTTATGAAACTAGTTGCCAATAAGCGCCTCCAGATACAATGCACATAAGAGCATTCAAAAAATAGGTGGGTATTAGTTTCATCTTCCCTACGGCACAAAACACAAACTTCATCTTGTACAATTCCACGCAAATACAGTTTACTCTTAGTGTTGATAGCATTGGCCATAATCTTCCAAAGTAGAAAATTATCCTTTGTAGAGCTACCGCATTTCCAGATCCTTGAATACCTAGGAAAAGCATCTCTGTTTGGACATAAAAGATTGTAAACTGCATGAATTGATTGTGGTTTTCCATTCCAAAGCATTGCACTATCGCTGGAAATATAGAAATGGCGGTCAATTTCATTCTAGAGCTCTCTCATCTAGCCGAACTACTGTAAGGCAGAACTAAAGAACCATCTTGAATGTATTCATTGACTAAAGCAGACTGAGGGATACCCGAATTATGCATAACATTTTGATCAACAATTTCACTGAGAATCAATCCAGATTTTGCCCAAGGACTATGCCAGAAGAGTAGATTTGAATTATGAAGATGGTTACATTGAACAAACTGCTTAAAGGTTCCACGTAAATTCAAAATTGATCTCCAGCTCCAACTGCATGTCTGAGGTGTATTCATCGTCCAGAAATTCTTTGTACCGCTTAAATTGGCTTGAACCCATCTTGCCCATAGACCCTTATTGGCAGCAAATAATTTGTCAAAGTATACCGATACAGCAGCAAAATTCCACTGATAATGATTTGTGAGACCTAATCCACCATTTCTTTTACTGACGCAAATTTTATGAAAAGCAAAGGGAATCATTTTCTTAGAAAACAGATCGCCATGCCATAGGAACTTGTTCATTGCACTTGATATCATATCAATCAGTTTTGTAGGAAGAATATAATGCCTCATCCAATAGGTTATCATGGCAGTTACAAATGGTTGAATAATAGTTAATCTACCATCTTGAGAAAGCTTGGAATTTGTCCACTGCCGAAGTTTATGAATTATCTTTTCAATAAGAGGAAGACATTGAATTTTCGTAATCCTTGAGCATATCAAAGGCAAACCCAGGTAATATGCATTCATAGGCATTTCAGCAAGACTAGAGCAATTGATAATATCCACTTTCCTATTCAAGGGGAGGCCGACAACAAGGATATGTGATTTATTGACATTTATTCTCAGACCAGTTATGCTGAAAAAGAGATCTATGGTGTTAAAGATACATTGGATATTTTGAACTGTTGGCTTTGTGAAAATGATTAAATCATCAGCAAAAAGAAGATGGGTTATAAGAGGATTTTTACATCGTGGATGAAGTTCTAGAATACCTTGCTGCACCTTTTCCATGAGAAGAGAGTTCAGCAACTCCATAGTAATTATGAAAAGATAAGCTGATATAGGGTCTCCTTGCCTAACACCATTCGTACCCCGAAAATAACCATGCAAATTCCATTGCAAGAGATTGAATAATGAGGGAAGAAATGCATGTATGAATCCACGCAATGAAAGGCACAGGAAAATTCATAGACAGAATGGCCAGAATAGCATGCCACGAGGCAGAGTCATATGCCTTCCTAATGTCAAGCTTAAGCATACATCTGGGAAAAATATTTTTCCTGTTGTAACCATAGAGAAGTTCCTGAGTGATTAAAAAGTTTTCACTTATACTTCTTCCTTTGATGTAAGCCGACTGATTCCCTGAAATTATGAATGGAAAAACCTCTTGCATTCTGACTGCCAATATCTTGTAGATAATTTTGTAGAAAACAGTGCAGCATGATATCAGACGAAAATCAGAAACCGAAATTGGATTATCAGACTTAGGAATTAAGGCAATTGTAGTAGAAGAAAAACTGGTCGGTAACTGATTGTGCATAAAAAAAGAATATAATTGCACACGAGACATCATTACCTAAAGTGGTCCAACACTGTTGAAAGAAGTGCGCATTTAAACCATCTGGCCCTCCACAGCTATTAGGCTCAAGACTGAAAACTGCCTGTTTAATCTCATCGTTGAAAACTGCTCTAACATTGCTTGACGATTGGTCATCGGACAGGAAGGGAAGTTAAATATGGAAGAGAGCCCACACATTAACACTTGAGGTTGCTGAATTAGCAAATATTGACTTAAAGTAATCCACGAATGCTTTGTTTATGCTTTCTTCAGAGTCTTGAAGTACACCATGCATATCTTTAACCATATGAATAGAATTTACGGCTTTTCTGATTTTGATAGCATGATGGAAATATTTAGTACTCCTACCCGCCTCCTTTTCTCTTTTTAAATAAAATCTTTTCCTTGACGCCTGCAGTTCAGCGTCCAAAGCAATCCTCAGCTGCAGCTGTAGGAAACTTTCCTCTTGAAGCAAGCCACTGTTGTTGGGTTGGTAAAACATTTGCTCTTGATTGTTGACTAAGTCTTGTCTAATTAAAAAAGATTTCCTGGAGCCATTTCTGAAATTAGCAGCAGACCAAGTTTTTAAAATGAATTTCAGAAACGCAATTTCTTGAGAATCCTTTGCAAGGAGTTACCAGAAACTTGTTGCGACCAAGCCTGCATAAATAAAGACTGAAACTCAACATTTTTAGTCCAAAAATTAAAAAATTTAAACGAGGAATTGCCATTGTTAATAGTTTTATCCTTATCCCAATCAAGAATCAACGGACAATGGTCAAAGAGGGATGAGTGAGTGGCTTGATAAAAGGAATATGTTTTGAATCGTTTGTTAAATATGTTTTGATTCATTAAAATAATGTCATTTACATGTTAGCGATGTTAATATAAAAATGATCATTTGTTAAATATGTTTTGATTCATTAAAATAATGTAATTTACATGTTAGCAATGTTAATATAAAAATGATCATTTGTTAAATATGTTTTGATTCATTAAAATAATGTCATTAACATGTTAGATAAGTTACAAAAATGATCATTTGTTAAATATGTTTTGATTCATTAAAATAATGTCATTTACATGTTAGCGATGTTAATATAAAAATGATCATTTGTTAAATATGTTTTGATTCATTAAAATAATGTCATTTACATGTTAGCGATGTTAGAAAAATGATCATTTGTTAAATATGTTTTGATTCATTAAAATAATGTCATTAACATGTTAGCGATGTTAATATAAAAATGATCATTTGTTAAATATGCTTTGTTAGATTAAAATATTGTCATTAACATGTTAGCGATGTTAATATAAAAATGATCATTTGTTAGATTAAAATATTGTCATTAACATGTTAGTGATGTTAACATAAAAATGACCATTTGTTAAATATGCTTTGTTAGATTAAAATATTGTCATTAACATGTTAGCGATGTTAATATAAAAATGATCATTTGTTAAATATGTTTTGTTAGAAAAAATGTCATTAACATGTTAGCGATGTTAATATAAAAAGAATCATATGTTAAAATATATTTTGTTAGTTAAAAACATTATTTTTAACGTGTTAGTTAAGAATAAAAAAATCATTTGTTAATATATGTTTTGTTAGATAAAAATGCCGCCTTTAACATGTTAGTAAAGAAATACGAAAATCATATGTTAAAATATTATTCTTAACATGTTAATGAAGTGAATTAAATAGTCACGAGTTGAAATGAATGATTATCCTTTCCACCGTGGTACGGTGGTTTGGGTTATCACAACATGGTATCAAAGCCTAGGTTAACCTTAGCTCCGGAGTATAACATATTCAAAACAATTCAACAAATATAGAATCAATAGTATTCTAAGACGGGTAACTCATTAGAGATAGGATTAGTAACATCTTAGAATGAGAACAACATAATAGCATAATAACTTGATCATCACATCATTATTCATGCACATGTCTTTATGCTTTTACCATCCCGTAAGATATTTTTTCTGTTGGCCTGACTTTTTCTAAAAATTTGCAGAACTAATTGAAAATGAGTGGTAGAGGTGGAGGCAGGATTAGGGGTGGTAGAGGTGGAGAAAGGGGGAATATTCCCGTTGTTAATGAGCCCGTAATTAAGTATCAACCCCCACCACCCGTGTTTGATCTTGATAAAGTGGCTAAGAAGTACAAGAATTTGGGAGGAATGCCATTCACTGGCCGTGAAACAGTAACTGAGGCTCAAGCTTGGTTAAAGACATGAGATCAGATCTTCGCGGGCCTAGAGTTAGAAGACCACAGGAAGAGGTTCATGGCATCTTGACTACTTAAGGATGAGGCTTTGATATTGTGGGAAACAGTGACTATTGGCGATCTTGATGTTGACATGACTTGGGCTAAGTTCAATGAAATCTTTAATGAGAAGTTTATCCCTCGACAAGAAGTCGAGCGCTTGCATGATGAGTTTGCTAATCTCTGGCAAGGGGTTCGAACCATTTATGAGTATGTAAAAAGATTTGAAGAGCTCTCCCGCTATGCACCCTGATTGATTCAAGACCCACTTCAGAAGAACAAGCAATTCATAAACGGTCTTTCGAGAAAGTACCACAATCGAGTGAATGCACACATCGAGCTTCCCTTTACAAAGGTGATTGAAATGACTTGTAGGTATGAAGAAATTGACAAGAAGAATTCTCAGCAAGACCGCAAGAGAAATCAAACTGGTAACAAAAGAAAACATTCTGATAAGAAGCCTGAGGCGAGCAACACTTAAGTCGCTAAGCCTCAAGAGAATAGAAAAGCCAAGGTCAAATGCTTCAACTGCCAAAAATTCGGACATTATAATTATGAATGCAAAGCTCCAAAGAATCCAAAGAGAAATGACTCAAGGCCTAGTTAGAATCCTCGAGATGCTAGAGAGTGCTTCAATTGCCACAAGACGGGGCATTTTATTAGGACCTGTCCATTGCTGAAGAAGTCCGAAGTGGCTTACGTTTATGATGGGGCGAGTGCGCCAGCTTCTTCTGAAGGAGCAGGTAAACCAGATGTTTTTGGAGGTACCCTTACTATTAAAAATATTCCTGTTACAGTATTATTTGACATTGGTGCATCACGAAGTTTCATTTCTAGTAACACAGTTGAAAAGTTAAATTTGGAACCAAGAGATCTTAAAGAATCGATTAGTGTCCACAATCCGATCGGAGGATCTCTTGTTCTTGGTTTATATTGTAGAGTGCCGATCTCTTATTCTTGTTACTAGTTTCCTTTCAATTTGATCATCATGATTTTTTCTGAATTTGATATCATTCTTGGGCTGGATTGTCTAACGAAACATGAGGCCGAAGTTAGATGCACCGAAAGAATTGTTAGGGTTAAAACAAAGCTAGGAGATATATTTATACCATGCCATGACTCAGATTCAGATAGAAAAGAATTCTGGTCTGCTCTAGAAGTTACTTCTACTTCTATTGAGAATATTCCTGTAGTTAAAGATTATGCGGATGTGTTTGAAGAAGTTGATAGCTTACCTCTGCGAAGAGAAATTGACTTCAGGGTCGATTTAATTCCAAATTCAAGGCCAGTTGTGCACGCTATTCGAATAATGACATTGAAAGAGAAAGAAGAATTGAGTAATCAAACTCAACAACTTTTTTGGAAAGGTCTGATTAGGCTTAGCTTTTCAAATTGGAGTGCAGCAGTAGTGTTTGTTCCAAAGTCAGACGGTACTCTCAGATTGTGTGTGGATTACCGGGACCTCAATAAGCAGACTCTGAAGAACAAATGTCCATTACCGCATATTGATGATTTATTAGATGGCTTGAATGGAGCGCAAGTGTTTTTAAGAATGGACCTAGCTACAGGTTTCCATCAATTGCGTATTGCCGAAAAATGTGTTCCTTTGACAGCTTTCAGAGGTCCAGACTTATTTTATGAGTGGTTAGTAATGTCGTTCGGCTTATGTAACGCTCCTGCTTACTTTGTCGATTTAATGAACAGAGTATTCCGCAATGTCTTGAATAAATTTGTGCTGGTTTTCATTGACTATATTTTAATCTTCTCTAAGTCAACTGCCGTGCATGCTAAGCATTTGGAAGAAGTTTTGGAAATTCTGAGAAAGATGTATTAAAAGCCAAATTTTCTAAATGCATATCTGGCAAGAAGTAAAGTTCCTCGATCATGTAGTATCTAGGAAAGGAATTTTAGTAGATCCAGGCAAAATCACAGCCATTCGAGATTGGAAGCAGCCTAGCACGCCTACAGAAGTCAGAAGTTTTCTAGGATTGGCTGGCAATTATCGGAAATTCATGAAAGATTTTTCGAAGCTATCTTGTCCATTAACGAAGCTTACCAAGAAGTATACAAGGTTTAATTGGACGCCTGAATGTGAGGCAGCTTTCCAAGAGCTGAAATTAACATTGAATACTGCTTCAGTGTTGACTATTATTGATGGAAATCAAGATTTGACAATCTATACAGATGTTTCTCTTGAAGGTGTTGGTGTGGTATTAATGCAAAGAGGCCAAGTAGATGCTTATGCTATTCGTCAGTTGAAGCCGCATGAGAAGAGATATCCTACACAGATCTTGAGTTGTTAGCTGTCGTGTTTGCTTTGAAAATATGGAGGCACTATCTTTTGGGTGAGAAGTTCGAATTATATACAGATCATAAGTTATTAAAGTATCTGTTCACCCTGAAGGACTTGAATTTGAGGCAGCAGCGTTGGTTAGAATTTCTTGCGGCGTACGATCTGGATATTTGTATACTCTAGGGAAAGCCAATATGGTAGCTGATGCGCTTAGCAGAAAGAATGCGATCATTGCCAATCTTATTATTTCGCCTTCATTAATTTATAAGATCTATGTTCTTTATAAAGACGATAAGTTTATTCAGATGATCAGTGAATGAGTTCGAAAGGGCGAAGTTTCAAGCTTCGAAATTGATAGCAAGGGGACTCTTAGATTCCAAGGGAGAATCTGTGTTTCGGATATTCCCGAGCTCAAAAGAGAAGTAATGGATGAAAGTCACAAATCTAAACTTAGCATCCATCCAGGAGTAAGTAAGACGTATCACGATCTTAAGCGCACATTCTGGTGGAAGGTGATGAAAAGAAACATTTCCATATATGTTAGCAGGTGTTCTACTTGTCAATAAGTCAAAAGCGATCAACAGAAACTCTTAGGATTGTTGCAACCATTGGAGATTCCAGATTGGAAGTGGGATCAAATCTCCATGGATTCCATTGATGGTTAGCCCCAAACCAATTAAGGCAATGACAATATATGGGTGATCGTAGATCATTTCACGAAGACCGCCCATTTTATTTCTGTCAGATCAACTAGAACAGCTCAAAGTCTGGTGCAAATTTATTTCAGAGTCATCGTTAGACTACATGGAGTTCCCAGTAGTATTGTTAGTGATCATGATCCAATATTCGCTAGTAAATTCTGGGAAGCATCCCAAGAGGAGCTGGGGACAAAGCTAAATCTGAGTACTGCATATCATCCTCAAAGAAATGGCCAAATTGAGAGGGTGAATCGTATACTAGAAGACTTGTTGCGGGCATGTATTCTTGATTTTGGCGGATCGTGCGAAGATCACTTGCATTTGGTTGAGTTTTCATATAATAACTGTTATCAAGCAAGCTTATAAATGTCACCATTCGAAGCATTGTATGGCAGACCATGTAGATTTCCCGCATGTTGGGTAGAACCATACAATCGACTAGTATTGGGTCCCGACATGATTCGAGAAGCTTAGGATAAAGTCGATTTCATTAAGAAGCGGCTGCAAACAACTCAGAGCCGACTGAAGAGTTTTGCAGATTCGAGAAGAAGAGATTTAGCATTTGTTGTTGGTGATTATGTATATTTGAGAGTTTCCCCAATGAGAGGAGTAGTCCGATTCAGGAAAACAGGAAAACTGGCGCCTAAATTTATTGGTCCATTTCCTATACTCGAAAGAAGTAGAACTCTTGCTTACAGGGTTTAGTTGGCTGATTGGTTGCCAGGAGTACATGATGCATTTCACGTGTCTCAACTTCGAAAGCATGTACATGATCCAGATCTGATTGTGGAGGAAGCTGCGCAACAAGATTTGGATATTAATCCAAGCTTAGCAGTGAGAAGAGAGACAATGAAAATTATTGGCAAAGAAACCAGAGTTCTGAGAAATAAGAGGATTCATTTAGTCAAAGTGCAGTGGAGTGGAGATCCTAGAGACTGTACATGGGCGAGGATAGCATTAAACAGGCTTATCCTAAGTGCAGAGTGAATATCTCTGATTAGCTCTGGTGCAAGGTACATTTACAAAATATTCTATTTCCGTTTTGTTTCCTACTTTACTATTGTTTCCTTCTCGGGGATGAAATTTTTAAGTGGGGGGAGATTGTAACAACCTGGAAAATCAGAACCAATTTGAAAATTTATTTTAAGGAAATTTTGTTAGAAAATGTGTCAGAATTTAAAAAATTCTATTTTTAAATAATAACAAAACCCTTAAAAATAGTCATTTTGCAAACGACCTCCGTTTTTGATGAAACTACATTTGTTGGATCTAGAATGTCAAATTATTGCTAAGTTTAAATTTCCATAATTTTTGGAATCAATATGTGAGCATGGTAAATTAAAACGCATTTGGTAATTTCTGTTGAATTAAATCGACCACTAAAAAGACTATTTTTCAAATGGTCTTCAAATTTGATGGAATTAATTTTGTTAGGACCGTATCATCAAAACATAGTTAGATTTATTTTTCGGGAATTTTTGGAATCGGTATATGGCCCCGGTAAATTAAAATGTACGTTCAAATTTAATATTGAATGATTTATATTTTAATTTATAGAAAAAAACCGAAACAGTCAAATGGGCTTACGAAACATAGTCCATTGTGTCTGAAATGAGGGTATTCAGCTAGGGGCGACAATCATTGGGCTTGATTAGGAGTTCGTATGGATTAATAGACCTTTTTGAAATTAAAGAATTAAATATTATAAATATCGGCCAATGGAATTTCACCAAACTCTAATCCTATTTGAAGCCGCTGCCTCCAGGTCTTCAAAACGAACGTCGTGTATCGTTCAAACCCTTCTTCCCCAATTACTCTCAAACCACTCAACGAAATTCAATGGCCCTTCAGAGGATTTTGTAGAGAACTCCTCCATCTTCAAATCCATACCAACTTCATCCTTTATCGCTGAGTATTTTGCTCGCACCGATGCCCCGAAGTGCCGCCGTTCAGACCGCCATCATGCCTCCATCTCGCCGTCGAGTTGGGCCCCACCACTGTCGTTGGGTGCGCCGCTCCTCGCTCTCCGACGTGGCATAACCCGATACTCCCCTCGTGCTTCCAGTCTCGCGCAAAACCCTGATTTTGTTTTGAACAAAACAAAAAAAACCGTCGGCCTTGTAACAGATAAAGGAAGAAGGTATATTTAAATAGATTACAACATTTAAAATCATTGCTAATGTAATTTATTTATAAAAAATCTTATCTTTTTGATACGATGTCGAAATCACATGAAACACGAACCATTTTAATCGTGACAACGTCTTCTACATTCTAGAAGAGACCGGAGAAATTTTAAAGCTTGCTATGAATTTAGGTCAAGTTAAAACCAATGTGAGATTTCTAAATTTAAAAATAAAATACCCGACACTTCGAGCTCAGTTGGTTAGAGATGGGTGAATTGGGATGAGACGTAGGTCTCAGGTTCGAGGGCCACCTCTACCAATTTCTAGGGGTGACTACCTAGGTAGTGTGAAGGCGTTGAAAAATTGGGGTATATCACTACCCATGGGGTTTACTAAGACCGACAAGCAATGACTTGAGTGAAATCTTAGGTTCCACACGTAAATCAAAAAAAAAAATTAAAAAAAATGGATTGTGATTGTGATATTAAATTTATACATACACTACATAAAATACATATAGACGTTGTATAAAATTTGAATTGGTTGATTGTGGTTGCGATGGATTGTTGGATTGAATTATGTAGAAAGAATCATATGTTGAAATAATATTTTGTTCAATAAAAATATTCATTGTTTGAATAAAATAAGTTAACAATAAAAATTACAATTTTCTTGTATTATTGGTCCATTAAAAAGAATCATGTTTTAAATAAAATGATTGGACATTAAAATTTACGTTTTTATTGTATTATTGATTCATTAAAAAGAACCATGTTTTAAATATAATGATTCGACAATAAAAATTATATTTTTATTGTATGTTTGATTCATTAAAGAGATTTTGTTAGATTAGAATAATGTCATTTACATGTTAGCGATGTTAATATAAAAATGATCATTTGTTAAATATGTTTTGATTCATTAAAATAATGTCATTTACAGGTTAGCGATGTTAATATAAAAATTATCATTTGTTAAATATGTTTTGATTCATTAAAATAATGTCATTTAGATGTTAGCAAAGTTAGAAAAATGATCATTTGTTAAATATGGTTGGATTCATTAAAATAATGTTATTTACATGTTAGCGATGTTAATATTAAAATGATCATTTGTTAAATATGTTTTGATTCATTAAAATAATGTCATTTACATGTTAGCGATGTTAATATAAAAATGATTATTTGTTAAATATGATTTGATTCTTTAAAATAATGTCAATTACATGTTAGCGATGTTAATATAAAAATGATTATTTGTTAAATATATTTTATTCATTAAAATAATGTCATTTACATGTTAGCAAAGTTAGAAAAATGATCATTTGTTAAATATGTTTTGATTCATTAAAATAATGTCATTTACATGTTAGCGAAGTTAGAAAAATGATCATTTGTTAAATATGTTTTGATTCATTAAAATAATGTCATTTACATGTTAGCGATGTTAATATAAAAATGATCATTTGTTAAATAAGTTTTGATTCATTAAAATAATGTCATTTATATGTTAGCAATGTTAATATAAAAATGATCATTTATTAAAAATGTTTTTATTCATTAAAATAATGTCATTTACAAGTTAGCAAAGTTAGAAAAATGATCGTTTGTTAAATATGTTTTGATTCATTAAAATAATGTCATTTACATATTAGCAATGTTAATATAAAAATGATCATTTGTTAAATATGTTTTGATTCAATAAAATAATGTCATTTATATGTTAGCGATGTTAATATAAAAATTATCATTTGTTAAATATGTTTTGATTCATTAACATAATGTCATTTACATGTTTGCGAAGTTAGAAAAATGATCATTTGTTAAATATGTTTTGATTCATTAAAATAATGTCATTAACATGTTAGCGATGTTAATATAAAAATGATCATTTGTTAAATATGCTTTGTTAGATTAAAATATTGCCATTAACATGTTAGCGATGTTAATATAAAAATGATCATTTGTTAAATATGTTTTGTTGGATTAAAGTATTGTCATTAACATGTTAGCGATATTAATATAAAAATGATCATTTGTTAAATATGCTTTGTTAGATTAAAATATTGTCATTAACATCTTAGCGAGGTTAATATAAAAATGATCATTTGTTAAATATGTTTTGTTAGAAAAAATGTCATTAACATGTTAGCGATGTTAATATAAAAAGAATCATATGTTAAAATATATTTTGTTAGTTAAAAACATTATTTTTAACAAGTTAGTTAAGAATAAAAGAATCATTTGTTAATATATGTTTTGTTAGATAAAAATGCCGCCTTTAACATGTTAGTAAAGAAATAGGAAAATCATATGTTAAAATATTATTTTTAACATGTTAATGAAGTGAATTAAATAGTCACGAGTTGAAATGAATGATTATCCTGGCCACCGTAGTATGGGGGTTTGGGTTATCACAGGTAGTTCATATATGCAGTTATAAAATAAATAACTGTACAAAAAATTATAGTGAGAAGTTGTATCGATACGGATTTCGCTCGGACCTAATCGATCGCTAGGTCGACCATGACCGTTCGAATCCCACATACGCTAACTCTGGGTATACAACACATCGGCATAAATAATAGAAGACTTTTACAAACATTATAATAATGTTACATCAGAGTATAAAATATATCAGAGTACATTGAAAAATAATACAACAACGGAAGACTAATTTACAATAAATTTAATACAATGCAGCGGAACCAATAAACTAACACAGCGGAACCCTATCAATGCTCTAGACACAGCTTTTAGCTTCGATCCAGAATCCTGCTCAATAAATAAATATCTGCAAAACAAGCCACTCGACTGCCTATCTGGAAATAGGGGCACCCGAGTTTGCAAGTTAAACAAACTGCGAGTCAGCCATGGGACTGGTATGAGAAATCTTACATAACTTACCTAATAATAAGTTTAATCACAGGACAACGCCGCTAATGCGGAACGGGTTTACTCCATTGGATTGCCTGTGCATAAAATAAGTAAATCTTTTAAACAACGCAATGCTTTTTAGAAAAATGAAACCATTATAAGACTCAAGTCCCATCACACAATGCAACGCAAATTAGAGGATAAAGTTTTACCTTATAATGATCAAACATGATTGATACGTATAAAAAAAATCATTTGATATTATTATTAGTGTCTAATCAGTTTAAAACACTTTCAAAGTAAATGTATCAATCCTAGACGGCATAGTACCCCATCCGACTATGTCGCCATATATAGGTTTACAATCAAATCCGTAATGTCGTATTGGAAATTGTGTTTCCATCATGAGTCAAGGGTAGAGATGGTCTCCTTACCGATTCGAGACACTCTATCAAATGCCTCAGGTCACGGACGCTGGCGAACCCTTGGATTCGGCAGGGCTGGTCCACACATACTTTAGTGGATTGGCAGTTCCTGAACACACGTTTCCCGGTCCTATCGGACCTATCACTTGGCCAGTAGCGACCAATATATCGAGGGCCTCCACAATCCTTCATCCACATAAGTAAAAATGATTGGGCTCCATACCATGACACCACTTCTATCTAGAAAGAAACGTCATGCACTCCCTGTGTTCCTTTATCCCGTTTCTGACTCTTACCGGGGTGTGAGGCTCGCGAAGTAATGCTATACACAAAGCTGTGCTTTGATCATCAAGCACAAGGCTCTGCTTATCAACAAAAGCCTTGATCATTTGTATCTTAGCATGCCACATTGACAGTCCATGCCATGTAACCGATGTCTATCAATATATAACCTCTAAGCTCGTACGTCTCAGAGAATGGTGTTAAGCAAGAGAATAAATTTTCCGCCACCAATCAGATATATATTTAACAAAAATCAATCAACACATTTTTGGAAATCTAACCGTTGGATCCTAACAAATTTAATATCGTTGGAAAGATCTTTCCAAAGCGAACCCAACGGTTCCAGTTTTGGGAAAATCCGACGGTCGGATCTTTCGGTATAACCGTTTAAAGTTGCGATTCCAAAACGTGAACTACAGCGCGTGATTCGTTTTATTTTAATTTATAGTTATATATCATATATATATATATATATATATATATATATATATATATATAATCCGTTCGACGATTTCAACACCGTTTATTTTATTACATGTAAATTTTTTACAACTTACATTCATGTCAAAAATTATATTTTAATGAACAAAATATATTTTTCAGGACATGTAAATTTTTTATACACTTCACATACATGTTAAAAGTGATGTTTTTAACAAACAAAATATATATATATTAACATGTAATTATTTTATTCTAACTAACACGTTAAAAGTGATGTTTTTAACAAACAAAAAAATATATATTTTAACATGTATTATTTTATTCTAACTGACATGTTAAAAGTGATGTTTTTAACAAACAAAAAATATATATTTTAACATGTAATTATTTTATTCTAACTAACATGCTAAAAATGTAATTTTTCATAACAAACATGTTTTAACACAAATTCCTTTTTATTCTAACATAACATATTAAAAATGTCATTTTTAATGACACAACATGTTTAACATAAATTCCTTTTTATTCTAACATAACATATTAAAAATGTCATTTTTAATGACACAACATGTTTAAAATAAATTCCTTTTTATTCTAACATAACATATTAAAAATGTCCTTTTTAATGACAAATCCTATTTTAACATGTTATCCATTTTATCTAAATAAACATGTTAAAAGTAACATTTTAATAAACAAATCATATATTAACATATAATTATTTTTCTACTTTGCTAATACGTAAATGACATTATTCTAATGAATCAATACATATTTAACATTTGAACACTTTCTAACTCCGTTAAAATGTAATTGACACGATTTTAATGAATCAATACATATTATTGTTTTTCTACTTCGCTAACATGCAAATAATAATATTTTAATAAACAAAGCATATGTTAACAAATGATCATTTTTCTACCTCGCTAACATGTAAATGATTACATTTTAATTTAATAAAATCTCTTTAATGAATCAACATACAACAAAAATATAATTTTATTGTCTAATCTTTTTATTAAAAACATGATTCTTTTTTATGATTCAAACATACACTAAAAATGTTATTTTTAATGTTTAAACATTATATTTAAAGCATGTTCCTTTTAATGAAACTAACATACACTAAAAATGTCATTTTTAATGTCTAAACATTTTGTTTAAAACATGTTTCTTTTTAATGAAACTAACATACACAAGAAATGTCATTTTTAATGTCTAAACATTTTATTTAAAACATGTTTCTTTTAATGAAACTAACATACACTAAAAATGTCATTTTTAATGTCTAAACATTTTATTTAAAACATGTTTCTTTTTAATGAAACTATCATACACTAAAAATATCATTTTTAGTGTCTAAACATTTTATTTAAAACATGTTTCTTTTTAATGAAACTAACATACAATAAAAATGTCATTTTTAATGTCTAAACATTTTATTTAAAAAATGACAAATTTTGTGATTCATATATGCAATAAAAAAGTAATTTTTATTGTATAAACAATTTATTTCCAACATGACAAATCATACTTTAACATGTTATTCTTTTTAATGAATCCATAATACAATAAAGATGTGATTTTTAATGTTAACATATTATATCCAAACAATGAATATATTGTTTATTCATACATGCAATAAAGATGTGAATTTTATTGTAGAAACAAATTTTATCCAACATGAACATTTTATCTTCATATATACAATAAAAGAATGATTTTTATTGTATAAACAAATTTTATCCAACATGAACGTTTTATTTTCATATATACAATAAAAATATGATTTTTATTGTACAAACAAATTTTATCCAACATGAACATTTTATTTTCATATATACAATAAAAATATGATTTTTATTGTATAAACAAATTTTATCCACTACAAAAAATGAACAGTATAGCATCGGGCACTTCCAATGGCCGCCAACGGCGATTGACCAACTTCTTCCAACGGAAGCCAAAATACGTATTTGTCTTACGTATACATAAAATACGCCCTTGGAAACCGTTTGCGGCCGTTGGTTTTAAACCGTTGGAAGCCGTTGCCCCCCGTTACACAGGCTGAAGCACAAATCAGCCGAGGCTGATATCATCTTCCTCATTCATCAAACCCATGGATTTTTACCCGAAAACCCTCAACTTTACCTCCTTCAATTGTGAAATCGCCAATCCCACTCCATCATCCGCCTAGGATCTCTCCAACTCGATCAAAGCACTCTCTCATCCTCTCTAATCTCCTATTCCCTCTTATTTTAAGGTATGTGTTTACCCTAAATTTTGTTTTATACCCTAAGTTTAGTAATTTAAGCATAATTAAAGTATGTTTGTGTGTCTAGTGCTGTTAATTACTTGCTAATGTAGGGTTTAATCATTTAAGTTGCTAATTTAGGGTTTTATTTATAAATTACTTAGTTGTTAATTTAGGGTTTTAGTTAAATTAATTAGTCGTTGTTAGTGAGTTTGTATTTATAGATTTATTTGATTATGTTGCTAATCTAGGGTTTAATAGTTCAAGTTGAATACAAGTTGAATATGTATTTATGCATATATATATATATATATATAGTGTTGTATGTATGTATATATATATGTATACATATATATATATATATATATATATATATATATAGAGTTGGTAATTGTAGGCAATGTATTTGTTTATTTTGTTGAGCCCTAATTAATTGAAAAGGATATTTAATTTGTCGAGAACGTGTTGTGGAATGGAAATATTTAAGTTCATGTTTTATAAAAAATTAGCGAAAACGACATTTAATTTTGTATATAAGGTACGGTGTAACATCCCAAGATTTTGCGATAATTTATATTATTAAATTTAATATGATTTTGGATATTTTATGGTTTTAATAAAAAATTTATAATTTAGTTGTGGAATTCTCTATTAATAACTTAATTGAGTTGTCTAGAATAATGAAATTCGAATTATATTGACAACAATAACTCGTATTGTTTTTTAATATAATTTTTATTTAGTTTCGATCTTTAAATATTGAAAGTTGAAACTTAATATTTAAATATTTTGATTTGTGTAAATAATTGTTGAAATATAAAAATTGGTATTCAATAGGAATAAAATTTGATTTACTAAGTAAGATTAAATTTTATTTTGATTAAAATAAAGTTGGCAAGTAATTATAATATTTGCTTGAAAACTATAGATTTATGAATATGATTGGAATTACTTTAATTAACAACCGTTATGTTTCATTTCTTTATCTATTTAAATCAGTATGAAATGTTCGTAGTTAAAAAAGGTTGGATAATAGATTTTTAGACAATAGTTATATCATGAATTTTAACTAATGTTTATTGTTTTCATAGAGACTTATAACTTGTTGATTTGTAATTGGAAAGATAATTAACTTTAATATCGTTAATAATAAAGTTGGAAATTAAAACAAACGATTAATATGAATTTAAATGGAAATTTAAGAAAGAAGAATTTGATTCGATTCAAAACACTTTTCCTAATGATATAACAAGTATATTAGTTAATATAACTATGATTTAGGATGCTAATAAATTTGAAATGGGAAATTTAGCAGGTTAATTAATTTCTTCAAATTGGTAAATACAAATGTAAAAGTCACATAAATAAATGTAATTGTAAATGATCTATTTTGGGTCTTCATAAATAATATTTATAACTAGAACCATTTTATTATATTTGGAATTAAATTTTGGTTTGTTTTGGTAAGTATTAAAACTAATATTTATGTATTTGAATGAAATGGAATTAATTAATTTATAATTGGAATTAAAATTGAATTTGGATAATCAATCAAAATTGTAATTAATAGGAATCAATGCATTAGAATAATTGTTTATTTATCCAATTCTATTTCCTGTAGCCGCCTCGCCTTATTTTCGTTCATAAGAAAAATGACTGTTTCTTTTCCAATTTTCAACAAATAATATAAAACCAGTCTCCCCTTGAAATCGAATGGAAATTTATTCGTTGGACTCATATGGCGATGGGCTTCGCAATGATATGCCTAAGCGTGAACTCGATGGAAACTTGGTAGCTCGACATTTTCACAGTAAATCTAGGGTTCTAAATCATAAGGAATTGAAGCAGATTCACGCTAATCAGATATCATATTTGGATTCATGGCGGAAAATAGCATTATATGGCAAAATTTGAATGGATTCAATGATATTTTTTGTCGCAAACCTGTAGGAGCAGCGAGCTTTTGAGGATATGAACGCAATTTTGTGGGGATACCCGAGTTTAAGAAGATGGTGATGTAGAGGTAGGGTTAGAGAAGAGAAGAACAGTGATGTAAACGGTTTGATTTTTCATTGAGCGAAGGGGAAGGGAGGGAGGAGAGAAGGCTAACGTTTTAGGACATGGATGGGTTTTATTTTTTTGTAGAGAATGTGTAGGAGAAGGAGGGATGATGACGTGGCAATGAGGTGAGGTGTCTTTATTATTATTTTATTCCGATTTAAAATCAAATCCGTATAACTTGTAACGCATATAAATTTTTCATACGAACTCAGAATGACGCGTGGTTTATTGCGTTGGAATCGTATCGACGAGCTCTTCGCGATGCCACTGGTTTGGACTGATTTTGAGACTGTCAAATTTTGGGCCTATTTTGCAGTTTAAACGCGTTCAGAACCAAAGGTGAGTGATTAAACCCACTCACACGTAACTAAATTATTTTAATTTTAGTTAAATTAATATCATGTCATTATATGATTGTATAGATTGATGTTTGACTGTTAAATTGCATGTTTATATTGATTTGCATCGATAGTGTAATTAAATTTGACTATTAGTTTAAATTTCACCGTTACGTTAAAATTCGACATTTAATTACTGTATAAAAACTGCCACCTGATAATTTGTAAATTTTATGATTTAAGACTGTTGTATGTATTGATGTGATGATTGGCTTGAATTTGATATGTTTGACATATTGATGTTAATTGTGTGAATTTATCTATTATTCACATTTATTCATATATGACCATTGTTTGTACTGATTAATCCCAATCATTACCCCTGATGTTACGGGCATCAAATAAACCAGGAATTAATCATTAAAATGAATTAAGAACATAGGTTGAAATGATAAATACCTATGACCCTGATTTGGATTGAAATGATATATAACCTTTCCCAAAATACCAAAATTAAAATTTAAGTATCACTTGGCCATAGGGTAGAAAATTATATACGGACACCAGTTGGTTAAATAAAATTTGATTTAACCATGAATTTTGAAATATTGTTTTAAAGACAATATAAGCGATGTTTTATAATTTATTTCCTTTGAACTTGAACCTTGAATTTTGAAATATAAACAAAAAGGGGAAATAAATTAGTATTGTAACTGAAGCTAAATAAAGTGAAATATAATGTAAATCGAATTTATTGAAAATGAATGGTTTCACCCACCTTTGAAATTTATTATGTATTAACACTGATTTGAATTATATATGAATTGTGAACTCGATATTTGTTATAACTTGAAATCATTGAAAATGAGAATCTAATTTGTAATGTAACTGTTTGAATTAATTTAATCGAATAGAAATGAATGTAAATTGGAAGTTTAATCGATGGAATTATTGAAAATTGATTTGGTTGAATTGAAGTTGAAATATGACTTCAAGTTTAACTGAAAATGTTAGAGAAACGATTCTAATTCCAACTATAGTATTTCAAATCATTTTATAAAATATTTTAATAATAAATAATTATTATTTTTAAACTATTTTACTTTATTACAATTTTATTTTATAAATTATATTAAATAAATCATTTTATAATTAAATATTTATTTTATAAATTACTTAATGTTTTAACTATATATTTCAATAAATTTGACAAATTCTATTTTAATTACAAGCTATTTATTTTCAGACTATTTCAATTCTATATCCAAAACTGTTTTAAATATATTTTTAATTATTTTAATATTCAAATTATTTAAAGTTGGAATTGTTTCAAGATTTTAAATTGGTTTAAATGGAGATTTTATTATGAATAATATTCTATCTTGAATATTAAAATGACTTTTGAAACATGATATTTTGATATGAAATATGAACCTCGTTGAAATGTAAAAGAACTGACCGGTGTGAAAAATGTAAACGATTGGTTGTTAAAGAGACCGGGATCGGATATTGTCATACTCTCAGCCAATATCGAAAACCACTTTAACAACTATGTACGCGGTGGAGTTCCAGAAATGGTGTTGGATGGATTTGGAGGCGATTACTGGATTTGAAGAAAGAACGATGATGGATATCCTTGACCTTCGGGTCATAATTAAAAAGACTAAAACAGGGCTATACCATGACCAAGTGGGGTTAGCTACCTCCATCAGCAACACTTCTTCCTTCATTACTATAGTCTCTCGGTTTGATTGATTCGATTTGATGCGCATCCGTGATTTGGGAGTGTTGTCCGAGGTGGGCGGTAGTCGCGGCTATGCGTTACCACCAGTCCGGGCGTGCAACTAGTATATTCATACTCTGTGCATTCCTCACGTGCCTTGTCATATTATCCTGATCGAGCCCCCTACGATTTTGATTTGACATTGTCGTATAGCTGCGCATCCCTATCCACCGACCATTACTGGTGTTTTATATGCAATGTTTACGACGATGTTTATAAACGGTGTAAGGGTAAAAATGTAATCCCGCTTACGCTATTTTATTATCTTATATTTAACCATAGACACTATTATAATAGCGTATTATATTATATAGTATCTAGTTTAACGGATCCTTAGGAGGTGGAAATTCCCATAACATCTCTTAAGTTATTGCACTCATATTATTACATGGAATTTTATTTAACTAATATGAGAATGATTTAGTTCTGATCCGAGTGTATGTAGTTTTTTTTTTTTTTTTTTTTTTTTTTTTTTGCAATACGGTCGGGTCAGACCGAGTTACAGTTAGCGAAGATTCCTTTATGAAGATGAAGATGGAGCTCAACAGACGTATTATTATTATTCCGCTGCAATGCATTGGTATGTTGTATGTTAATTTACTCTGATAATCATTGTAAAATATAATAAAATGTATGTTTTAACACCTTCATGAACTGTTATTTATTTATTATATTTTGTCCTTCCGCTGCGAGATTCTGTATTTGTTTTCTTCTTTCTTCTTTTTCCTTTTTTATATCCCAATAACTATCCGTATTTTTGATCTATTTATGTCGACATTAAGGATCATTGCCGATTTGAACGGTCAAAAATCGGGGATGTTACATTTGGTATCAGAGCTTTGGTTTAGCAAAAACCTTGGCTCTATTTGGGATTAACTCATTAGAGATAGGGATAAAATGCCCTAGAATGAGTTGGAGTGTATATGAGAGAGCGTGCTTGTAATTTGAAATAAAAATGGTTTTGAATTCTGTTAATTTGTTCTATTGAGTACTTATGAATTCTGGTCGGTACTTGGGGCGCCTATGTATCGATGGGGATTTCTAAACACTCGAATAGGACTCATTGACATAATATTGTTTTGAATTATATTTTATTTAAATATAAAATTATTTGAAAATATATGAATTTTGATTTTGTTGATGATAATATTAATTTTTCATCATTTATTACTCGATTAATCAATAATTTAAAACTATTGGTTATTTAATGGTTTAAGAAATAAATAATGAAAATTAATTGGTAATGAAATAACAAATAAAATATGAATTTAAGAATTTGTTTTCAGGTGGTTTTGTAATGTTTATTTAAAAATGGTTGTGAAATAATGTATTTATATTTTTTTAAAGGAAAAAAAATGTTGTTCCTTATATATAAATTGTTTTAAAATGAATTTTGAGATAAGTGTATACTTCCCTCTTGGCCTTTGGAAATAAATTTCAGTGATGAGTGCATGCATTATCGACATTATTTTCTAGAAACTAAGTGGGGGAGACCACTAAGAATTTTTATACTTTGTTTGGAAATTTGGATTCTATTTAAATTCTTTAAATTATGGTTTGATATAAAGATAATATATATATTATTTTAAAGTTGGTTTGAAAACGAGCCTGAAGTTTAATTCTTAAGTTATCGAATAATTGAAATAATGAACTAAACGTAAAATTCTAAAATATTGGATTATTAAATAAATAAAATGAATCTAAGAAAAATATGAAATAAAGTAATCTCTTAGAATGGTGAAATGGTAAAAATTGAAGCAAATTGGATAATATTGAATTTGTATAATATTAAACCTTTTCTATAACATATATAACTTACCATTGTATATAAGAAGTGAAAATATTATAGGAATTGACAATTACATAATATACAAGTATAGCTATGAAAAAAATGGTGAAATTATATTAATAGGTTGTAAAATTTAAGAAGACTTAAGTTATGACCAAAACAATATACGCTTGGTTTGTTTGAAAATTTAATCCAAAGAAGTAAAGTAAAGAAAGTTGGACTTCGACATAAATTGAATTAGAGTATATTGGCAATGAAATGATATTACCACTTAAATGAAATAAATAAAAGAACTGATAAAATAAACATTAAATTTAGAAGTGTAAAGTGAAATTGATAGTAAATTGAAATTTTATAGGAATTTGAACTGTAATTAACTTATGCCGAAATGATGAAGTAATAGAGTGCGCAAGTGAAAATTAATGTTTGAATATAATACATTTGAGCTAAATGAAAAGGTTGAAAGGGAAAATATGAGTTAAATAAAAGAAAAGATAACAACGACTCAACTGAATCAGTTAAAACAAATGAAAGCGAATAAATGACTGGGAAATACAATTGAAGTGAATCAATTAGAGGTTAAATGAATTGAATGTGACTCTATATAATTATTGGAAAAAAAAATTGGTTTATTTCTTTACATGGCTGTCATAATTTGTTGTTGAGTGCTTTAGTTGGTGTGGATGACATTTATTTGCTTGGTTTTGGAGCTGCTTGCGCATGAAACATTATTTTTCTCGCTCTAAAATAAGCCAAATCGCTAATAACGCAAATAAAAGGTACGTATATCGAGTTATATATCATATTTTAAAATTTATATACTACTTCCTCAATTGGGATGCCTCATCACTGATATAAGATGTATATTTATGATATATATATGGCTTTCGGGATGTAATCGTACAAAGGAGACTCTGTTGAAATTTTTCGTGAATTTATGACTTAGAAAATTTTGTGAAAATTTGAGTTTTGTAAATGTTTTCTAAGTTTAGTAGAAATTTTATACTATTTTAATTTTATTTTGTCCCTTCATTCTACGTTCCTTTTCGAGGACAAAAAGTTTTAAGTGGGGGAGAATGTAACATCCCAAGATTTTGCGATAATTTATATTATAAAATTTAATATGGTTTTGGATATTTTATGGTTTTAATTAAAAATTTATAATTTAATTGTGGAATTCTCTATTAACAACTTAATTGAGTTGTGTAGAATAATGAAATTCGAATTATATTGACAACAATAACTCGTATTGTTTGTTAATATAATTTTTATTTAGTTTCGATCTTTAAATATTGAAAGTTGAAACTTAATATTTAAATATTTTGATTTGTGTAAATAATTGTTGAAATATAAAAATTGGAATTTAATAGGAATAAAATTTGATTTACTAAGTAAGATTAAATTTTATTTTGATTAAAATAAAGTTGGCAAGTAATTATAATATTTGCTTGAAAACTATAGATTTATGAATATGATTGGAATTACTTTAAATAACAACCGTTATGTTTCATTTCTTTATCTATTTAAATCAGTATGAAATGTTTGTGGTTAAAAAAGGTTAGATAATAGATTTTTAGACAATAATTGTATCATGAATTTTAACTAACGTTTATTGTTTTCATAGAGACTTATAACTTGTTGAATAGTAATTGGAATGATAATTAACTTTAATATCATTAATAATAAAGTTGGAAATTAAAACAAACGATTAATATGAATTTAAATGGAAATTTAAGAAAGAAGAATTTGATTCGATTCAAAACTTTTTCCTAATGATATAACAAGTATAGTAGTTAATATAACTATGATTTAGGATGCTAATAAATTTGAAATGGGAAATTTAGCAGGTTAATTAATTTCTTCAAATTGGTAACTACAAATATAAAAGTCACATAAATAAATGTAATTGTAAATGATCTATTTTGGGTCTTCATAAATAATATTTATAACTAGAACCATTTTAATCATATTTGGAATTAAATTTTGGTTTGTTTTGGTAAGTATTAAAACTAATATTTATGTATTTGAATGAAATGGAATTAATTAATTCATAATTGGAATTAAAATTGAATTTGGATAATCAATCAAAATTGTAATTAATAGGAATCAATGCATTGAAATAATTGTTTATTTCTCCAATTCTATTTCCTGTAGCCGCCTCGCCTTATTTTCGTTCATAAGAAAAATGGCTGTTTCTTTTCCATTTTTCAACAAATAATATAAAACTAGTTTCCCCTTGAAATCGAATGGAAATTTATTCGTTGGACTCATATGGCGATGGGCTTCTCAATGATATGCCTAAGCTTGAACTCGATGGAAACTTGGTAGCTCGACATTTTCACAGTAAATCTAGGGTTCTAAAGCATAAGGAATTGAAGCAGATTCACGCGAATCAGATATCATATTTGGATTCATGGCGGAAAATAGCATCATATGGCAAAATTTGAATGGATTCAATGATATTTTTTGTCGCAAACCTGTAGGAGCAGCGAGCTTTTGAGGACATGAATGCAATTTTGTGGAGATACTCGAGTTTAAGAAGATGGTGATGTAGAGGTAGGGTTAGAGAAGAGAAGAACAACGATGTAAACGGTTCGAGTTTTCATTGAGCGAAGGTGAAGGGAGGGAGGAGAGAAGGCTAACATTTTAGGACATGGATGGGTTTTATTTTGCTGTAGAGAATGTGTTGGGGAAGGAGGGATGATGACGTGGCAAAGAGGTGAGGTGTCTTTATTATTATTTTATTCCGATTTAAAATCAAATCCGTATAACTTGTAACGCATATTACTTTTTCATACGAACTCAGAATGACGCGTGGTTTGTTGCGTTGGAACCATACCGACGAGCTCTTCGCGATGCCGCTAGTTTGGACTAATTTTGAGACTATCAAATTTTGGGCCTATTTTGCAGTTTAAACACGTTCAGAACCAAAGGGGAGTGATTAAACTCACTCACACGTAACTAAATTATTCTAATTTTAGTTAAATTAATATCATGTCATGATATGATTGTACGGATTGATGTTTGACAGTTAAATTGCATGTTTATATTGATTTACATCGATAGTGTAATTAAATTTGACTATTAGGTTAAATTTCACCATTACGTTAAAATTCGACATTTAATTACTGTATAAAAACCGCCACCTGATAATTTGTAAATTTTATGATTTAAGACTGTTGTATGTATTGATGTGATGAATGGCTTGAATTTGATATGTTTGACATATTGATGTTAATTGTGTGAATTTATCTACTATTTATTCATATATGACCATTGTTTGTGCTGATTAATCCCAATCATTACCCCAGATGTTACGGGCATCAAATAAACCAGGGATTAATCATTAAAATGAATTAAGAACATAGGTTGAAATGATAAATACCTATGACCCTGATTTGGATTGAAATGATATATATCCTTTCCCAAAATACCAAAATTAAAATTTAAGTATCACTTGGCAATAGGGTAGAAAATTATATAAGAACACCGCTTGGTTAAATAAAATTTGATTTAACCATGAATTTTGAAATATTTTTTTAAAGACAATATAAGCGATGTTTTATAATTTATTTCCTTTGAACTTGAACCTTGAACTTTGAAATATAAACAAAAAGGGGAAATAAATTAGTATTGTAACTGAATCTAAATAAAGTGAAATATAATGTAAATCGAATTTATTGAAAATGAATGGTTTCACCCACCTTTGAAATTTATTATGTATTAACATTGATTTGAATTATATATGAATTGTGAACTCAATATTTGTTTTAACTTGAATTCATTGAAAATGAGATTCTAATTTGGAATGTAACTATTTGAATTAATTTGATCGAATAGAAATGAATGTAAATTGGAAGTTTAATCGATGGAATTATTGAAAATTGAGTTGGTTGAATTGAAGTCGAAATATGACTTTAAGTTTAACTGAAAATGTTAGAGAAACGATTCTAATTCCAACTATAGTATTTCAAATCATTTTATAAAATATTTTAATAATAATTAATTATTATTTTTAAACTGTTTTACTTTATTACTATTTTATTTTATAAATTATATTAAATAAATCATTTTATAATTAACTATTTATTTTATAAATTACTTAATGTTTTAACTATATATTTCAATAAATTTGACAAATTCTATTTTAATTACAAGCTATTTATTTTCAAACTATTTCAATTCTATATCCAAAACTATTTTAAATATATTTTTAATTATTTTAATATTCAAATTATTTAAAGTTGGAATTGTTTCAAGGTTTTATGTAACAACCCGTATTTTCAATAACCTGTTATAACGTAAATTGAGGCAGAATTTAATTCTAAAATCTGAATCAAGGGAAACGGGCTATGCCATTGCGTTCGTCTCGGAAAAATACGCGAAATAGAGTCCGAGTTTTCAAAAATCGGAGTCCGTATGACCCGATTAAGGCCCAATGAAGTTTTCAGAAAATTTCAAGTTCAAAATAGATTTGAATTTCAAGTTCAAATTTCGAATTTCGGGCCTGGAAGGCTAGGCGGGAAATTTCCCGCCAAGCCAACCAAGTCGACAGGCCTGTCGACTTGGCAGTCGACTTAGTTGGACCCAAGTCGACAGCCCTGTCGACTTGGCTGTCGACTTGGTTCAGCCGGGCAGTTTTGCCTGTGCACCATTTTGGGGTTTTGGTTAGGTTTTGGGGCCAGATTCGGTTTTAAGGGCTGAGATTGGAATTAGGGTTTAATCCTAAGGTTGAAACTAATCCTAATCTCTATAAATAAGCCCCTAACCTAACCCTAAATCATCATTATTCAATCCTACAACTAAACTATGGCAAAATTATTCCTCTCATGGCCTCCACTCTCTTCATAAAATTTCTAAGTTATTTCTATGAGAGATTTTCCATGCATACAAGTGTTTTCAAGCTTGTATGAGTGTCATTAGATTGCATTCAAGTCAAGTTTCCATATTTACATCATAAAGCAAGGGTTTTTATTGATTTGGAGCTTTCATATTGGGTTTATTTGATTTCATAAGGGCTTGTCTCAATCTATTAATATATCTGTGCCTTCATAAGAATTTGTAAGCCCTTTTACCTTCTTTTTAAACTCTAAAGTTAATGAATGATGCAAGTTGTGTTTGATCATTATGATATGCAAGTTTATCATGTTATGTTATGCAAGTATGCTGTGACGGCCCGCCCCGCACCAGCCTGCATTTCCTCCAAGAGTGCGCTGTACACATGCCCAGCTAGCACAGAACGGTCGTCAGAAGAAAAGAAAGAAGAGAATGAGCTAATCAAGGAACCTGTAGAATGTCTCACAGCGCATGGAATAAAATATAATAATAACATACTTGACATAAAACAGGTGAGACAGTGCATAAGCTGACAACTAATAATCAATGTCAACATCAGAGCAGCGGAAATCCAAATACAGCTTATTACAACTTCCCAAATTTACTGTCTCTAACAAAGGAAAACTAAAGCAGAAGATGCACCACCAATGCCCAAGCAGTGATCTTCAACAATACAGGGAGAATACTATATATATATTACGTGGAAGCCTCCTGCTCGTCTCCGGATCATCTACCCGTGCATCACCAGCTAACCTGTCTCTAGTCTGCTCGTGTGAGCACCCAGAGTAATAAGAAGAGACATAAAACTCTGGGTCAGACATAAAGCCTGGTATGAGCGATAAGCATCTAAACAGAATAATAACAGGTATACTAAACCATACCTGAACCTGGACCTGCAACCAAAGAGTTAGTACCACATACCGTACAATTCTCTAAGGTGCCATAATGAATAGTGTGAGGATACGGGGGTGGGGTGTGCATGTCACAATGATAGCAAACAAATCATCCATAGCAACCATCCTCACATCTCTCACTCAGTGCGTAAAGCGTACGACATCTACCACTTTGGAACACTAGACAAACTGAGGCAACGACGAATTCCGACTTGTAGAAACCCTGCTGTGACCAAGCCAAACACTTGGAGTCATGACCAAACATTTCAATGACCCACTTCATTGGTCGTAGCCCTTGGTTCTACCAATGCCATAGTGGCCCTGAATCCGCCTTCGTACCTCCTACCATAGTGGTCCAAAGCTATAGACGTCGATAACTCCTTGGCACACGTCCCGCAGCAAAGCCCAACCATGAAGCGAACTCATTGATTCCCATCTGAATCCTGAGCTCTAACTTCTCATTTGGACTTCCTTTGCATCTCGGGTTTTGGTCATCATCTTCATCCGGATCGGTCTTCATCCTGTTCGTAGCTTCCCGGTTCGATTCGCAGTCACCAGCTCGTAGCCATCAACCTCGGATCGGTTCGGATCATCCTTCACGCTCGGGTCGGATCGTGGAGGCCTTCCTGGTATGGATCGTGAGTTTCTTAAGTGGATCGGTTCGGGTCGGAGTAGCTCATGCTCACGAGGGACGGATCGGATCGGGGTCTTCAACCATCAGCGGATCGGGTCGCGCCATCGGATCGCACCTCGTCAGCTCGTGGCGCCTTGTCGATTCGGTTCGAGCTTATCAGTTCGTGGAAATCCACTGGTTCGGGTCGAGCTACCCATCTGGATCGTGGCGCCTCGTCTCCACGTTGGATCGTGGTCTTCCGTTCGTGGCTTCGAGCTCTGGCACGTGGCGCGGTTCGAGAAGGCGGGTCGGTTCGTGGGCATGGGGGCGATCCGATCCGGATAAATTCCTGCACTTAGTTCCAGCGACGGTTCCTCGCCATTCGACGGCGTTTTTGACCAAACTAACATTTCTAAGCAATCACAAAACACACTATAGAGTCATAGCAACATGTAATAGCAACCACAACAGCAAACAATCACTCAAATGAATCAAAAATAGATCAAAAGTGGCCAAAGCTCCTTATTTTCCCTTAAGCATGTTTAAGTAAAACTGATCATAGGGTTAGCAAAACTTAATCAAATCGAACCAAATTTCAACCAGAGGCATAAAACCTTATTTAAGAATTTCTAAACATTTTTCCAGAATTTATTAGTGTATAAATTCGCTAATCTTCACTAATTACCCCTAATTAACTGTAATTAGTGTCAAAATGATGCTATCACTCACCTTTGCCACAATAAAACTTCCAAATCTGAAGTGAACCTCTGATTTGCACGAATTCCAATATGTAACAGCAGCCCTACCTCAGTCCTTGTGCTAATCCCCCTTGATTTGATGCCTTTAAGCCTTAAATCTTGATTAGGAAGTGATTTTTGGGTGATTTAGAGAGATTTAGAGAGTGGAGGCCATGGCTAGGTTAAGGGAAATGAAAGTGGCGGCTGGAAAATGTCTAAAGAAATGTTTTCTAACCCTAATCAGTACCTATATACCCCTAAACCCGAAATTCCCCTTGGGCCTAGCTGCTAATCACCCGTTTAAGCCCAATTAAGCTGTTTTTCACCATATGAAACTTGTTTCAGCCATATCTCCCAAACGGTGAGTCCGTTTGGCTAATGTGACCACTCTACGGAAAGAGAAACCATCATCCGAAGCCAATGGAAGTGGTTTCAGGTCAAAATTCCTTTTCAGTCAAAAGTTATGGCCAAAACAGTGCCAACTAGGGGTAAAATGGTCATTTAAAAATCGGGAAAAATCATGAACATGGGAAATGACCCCAATAGTCGTCTCCCAAAGTTACATGACCATACTACTTCGTATGTGAAAGAAATAAATATCCCACGATCCTATGATGCGTAGAATACGGGTCGTTACACTCTCCCCCCCTTAAGAAATTTCGCCCCCGAAATTCCTTAACTCAAAACATACAAAGGATCCCGCATGCCTAACAACCATATACAACAATCAAATATGCAAAACAAACAAACAAGCCTATCCTAGCATGCGGAAAACTAAATCGAAGTCAGAATCTCACCAGGTAAAGAATTCTGGATACTTCTTCCTTATGTCCTCCTCTGTTTCCCAAGTACAATCATTCTCGTCCTCGCTCCACTGAACCTTGACTAGCTTCACCGCCTTCTTTCGAAGTTGCTTCATGTCGTGCTCGACAATACGGGCCGGCTTGCGGTTCCCAACCGCCTCGGGTTCTACTTCGAAGTCCTCCAACTGGTCAGGTGAAATAGTCATATCTGAGTCGTGAACGAACTTCCTTAGTTGGGAAACATGAAATACGTTATGAACTCCCGCCATCTTCTCTGGTAAGTCAATCCTATATGCCAAATTCCCGACTAGTTCAAGAACAGGGAATGGACCAACAAATCTTGGTGCCAACTTGCCCCTCCTGCCAAATCGTATTACGCTCCTCAACGGGGAAATCTTGACAAACACCAAGTCACCAACGGAGAATTTTAAGTCTCTTCGCCTCTTATCAGCATAACTCTTCTGCCTATCTTGGGCTGCCTTCATTCGTTGTTGAATGATCTTGATCTTATCTGAAGTTTCCCTCACCACATCTGGTCCAAGCATAAACTTCTCGCCAGTCTCTATCCAACATGATGGTGAGTTACACGGCCTTCCGTACAAAGCTTCAAACGGAGCCATACCGATACTGGATTGGTAGCTATTATTATATGCAAACTCTACTAGATGCAAATGGTCATCCCATGATCCTCCAAAATCCAATATACATGCTCTCAAGAGATCTTCCAAAATACGGTTCACCCTCTCCGTCTGACCGTCGGTCTGAGGATGATACGCGGTACTGAGATGTAACTCTGACCCTAGAGCCTCTTGTAAGCTCTTCCAAAACCCACTAGTAAACAACGGGTCTCGGTCGCTCACAATGCTTTTAGGTACTCCATGAAATCTCACTACCCACTTCATATACAACTCTGCTAACTTAGCTGCCGTTCTGGTCGATTTGACTGGTATAAACCTTGCACTTTTAGTCAGTCGATCTACAATTACCCAAATGCCGTCATATCCCGATCTAGTCCTTGGTAAACCATCGATGAAATCCATCGAGACTTGCTCCCATTTCCATTCGGGAATTTCTAATGGTTGCAACAACCCACTAGGCTTATTTTGCTCGGCTTTAACTAGCTGGCAATTCATGCATTTGGATATAAACTTCCCAACGTCTCTTTTCATTCCTTCCCAGTAGTAAGTCTGTTTCATGTCTCTATACATTTTATTACCACCGGGATGTATAGTCAGCTTTGAGTGATGACATTCTCTAAGCACTTCATTCCTCAATCCATTGACATTGGGTACAACAAGCTTTCCATTCTTTCTAAGCCATCTATCTCGATCAAGCCCATACTTGTTCACCTCCTCATCGATACCCATCTCTAACTTGGAGATGATTTCCATTAGGTTAGGATCGTCCCTCTGACTAGAGCCGATCCGCTCAATTAAACTGGGTCTGATCGTCAAACTTCCTAGCATTTCTGGATCCAATTCGCACTTTGGTCTGAAATCAAACCCCGCGATAAACTCCAGTTGCTTCCATTCAAGGAACATAGCCCCTAAGCTGGCATGTCTTCTACTCAATGCATCAGCCACCGCATTGCCCTTTCCTGGTGTGTATGCGATGTCAAAATCATAGGAAGCTAAGAACTCTAACCATCTCTGCTGACGGAGATTTAAATCTTTCTGAGAGAAGAGATACTTTAACGACTTATGATCTGTAAACAGCTCAAATCTTTCTCCCAAGAGATAGTGTCTCCACATCTTTAACGCGAACACGATCGCTGCCAATTCTAAATCATGGGTAGGGTATCTTCTCTCGTGCGGTTTCAATTGCCGACTTGCGTAAGCTACAACCCTACCGCCTTGCATCAATACAACACCCAGTCCGGTACCACAGGCATCCGTGTATACCGTCATCTCTTCATCCCCCTTAGGAATGACCAACACTGGTGCGCTTGTCAACTTGTCCTTTAGACTTTTGAATGCATCCTCGCACCTTTCATCCCAGACAAAAGCTTGATTCTTCTTGGTCAACTGGGTCAACGGTGCTGCTATCTTGGAGAAACCTTGGATAAACTTACGATAATATCCCGCTAACCCCAAGAAACTTCTTACATCTGTTGCATTCTTGGGCGTGGGCCAATCCTGTACCGTAGCCACCTTCGCCGGGTCCACGGCAATCCCATTTTCTGATACAACATGGCCCAAGAACCTCACTTCCCTCTTCAAGAAGTGGCACTTAGAAAACTTTGCTTTCAATTGGTGTTTTCTCAACACCTCCATCACTATTCTTAAATGTCCCTTGTGTTCTTCCTCTGTCCTCGAATAGACCAAAATATCATCAACGAACACAAGGACAAACTTATTCAACTGATCTCTGAATACCCTATTCATAAGATCCACAAAATATGCCGGGGCATTAGTCAGCCCAAATGGCATAACCAACCATTCATAAAATCCAGACGGCGTTCGAAATGCCGTTTTAGCTATACTCTCAGCTTCCACTCTAAGCTGATGAAAACCTGTCGCGAGATCCAACTGAGAAAATACTCTCGCGCCACTCAACTGATCAAACAAATCATCTATCCGCGGTAGAGGATACTTGTTCTTCCTCGTCACTTTATTCAACTCGCGGTAGTCTACACACAAACGAAGGGAACCATCCGCCTTGATAGCAAACACAACTGGTGCTCCCCATTCAGAAACACTCCTTCTGATAAATCCCTTCTTCAAAAGATCGCTGACTTGCACCTCGAGCTCTCGCTGCTCCCTTGGTGCCATACGACGAAGTGGCATCACTATAGGTCTGGCATCTTTTACCAAATCAATACGAAACTCAATCTCTCGGTGTGGTGGAAGTCCGGTCACTTCTTCGAAAACATCCGGATACTGGCCAACCACGGGCAAACCTGACAACTCACTATGCGGAATGTCGAGGGAGTTTAGAAAACTAGCCAATACCCCCTTACTGGGTAGACCACCAAACACTATCCTCCGCCCATCATCCGCTCTAGCTGTCACCAACAAGCCCTCACAGTCTACCACCACCCCGTATCTTTGGAGCCAATCTACTCCCAAAATAATGCCAAACCCAGTAAAGCCCAAAACAAAGCAATCACAAACAAACATGCATCCATGACTCGATAAGACCACATTACGACAAATCATGCTAAGGCTAGTCGAACCACCAATCGGGTTCGTCACTACTAAAGGTCTATCGACAATCTCGGGCTCCAATCCCAACCTATCTATCAGGTCACTAGATATGAAAGAACTGGAAGCTCCGGTATCAAACAAAACTCTAACAGGAACATCATAAACAGAAAGCATACCTTGAATGACGACATTCTTTCCCTTTTCCGCCGCAGTTGGGGCATTCGACGAAGAAGGAATAGCATTAAGAGCATATGCTTTCACCATTTGCTTTTCCTTAGGGGGCTGTGGACACTTGTCCTTGTGGTGTCCCAATTGGCCACAATTGAAGCACTTCCTATCCACTGGCTTGGCCCGACAATTACTAGCATAATGGCCCTTCTTACCACAGCTGAAGCACTCCACATCTTGCTTATTCTTTTTCTTCTGGCCATCCTTAGCCTGATTCTGCTTTCTCTTATTCTGGGAACCACCTTTGCCTCCACCACTTGCTTGTGGCTTTGGCTCATCTGCGGATGCAACCTCAGTCTTCGGCTTAGGGTAGAGACTTTCTGACCTTAACGCTTTCCCCACAATCGACTCAAACGTCTCAACGATGTGGTTAATAAGTTTTTCCCCCAAGTACTGATCCAATCCAGTTATGAATTTCTCATTCTTTTTCTCGGCAGTATCTATAAGAGATAGCCCATATTTTGACAAAGTGTCAAATTCAGCAATATACTCCGAGACAGCCCTGCCATTCTGCTTGAGCTCCAAGAATTTCTTAAACAACATTGACTTCTGAGCAGCTGGGATAAACTTCTCACTAAAGCGAGCCTTAAACTGCTCCCAAGTAATCTGATCTTCGGGAGTAGCTGCCTTTATAGCATTCCACCAATTCATTGCCCGCCCTTGCAGCTGACGGGACGCTAGCTTCCTCTTCATCGCATCCTCGATACCCAAATCCTCGAAGATGCGTTCACAACTATCCAACCA
The DNA here is from genome assembly GCA_030737875.1 of Allium sativum. Classification (NCBI taxonomy): domain Eukaryota; kingdom Viridiplantae; phylum Streptophyta; class Magnoliopsida; order Asparagales; family Amaryllidaceae; genus Allium; species Allium sativum. The sequence continues at coordinate 171,640,812 of CM060923.1, forward strand.
ATCTTGAACATCCGTAGCCGACTCCGTTCCATGGAACGGCTTCCCACCAAGATTAGTATAATCCTTATTCAGCTTGGCGAAGTCGACTCTTGGCGCCTGCACTATTGGACCATCACCATTTCCATCATTGGGAGCTGCCCTCCGAACATCCCTAAGCATCTCCCTCATGAGGTCAGTAAACATCGTCCTCATGTCAGCAGCATTCCCATTATTGGCCCCTCTACCGGTACCTCTAACATATCGGCTCATCGTCAATCTATAAAAAGAAATGATTAACGAGTCCATAGTGGTGTTAGTGCAGTACAACTCCATTCTTATACTACTAATGGTATATATATAGCTTTTGAAAACCAAAATAATCACAAATACGCTCTCTCGTATACGTATATTATCTCTCCCCGACAACTTCCCTAGGTTAACTACGCAACCTAGAGCTCTGATACCAAGTGTGACGGCCCGCCCCGCACCAGCCTGCATTTCCTCCAAGAGTGCGCTGTACACATGCCCAGCTAGCACAGAACGGTCGTCGGAAGAAAAGAAAGAAGAGAATGAGCTAATCAAGGAACCTGTAGAATGTCTCACAGCGCATGGAATAAAATATAATAATAACATACTTGACATAAAACAGGTGAGACAGTGCATAAGCTGACAACTAATAATCAATGTCAACATCAGAGCAGCGGAAATCCAAATACAGCTTATTACAACTTCCCAAATTTACTGTCTCTAACAAAGGAAAACTAAAGCAGAAGATGCACCACCAATGCCCAAGCAGTGATCTTCAACAATACAGGGAGAATACTATATATATATTACGTGGAAGCCTCCTGCTCGTCTCCGGATCATCTACCCGTGCATCACCAGCTAACCTGTCTCTAGTCTGCTCGTGTGAGCACCCAGAGTAATAAGAAGAGACATAAAACTCTGGGTCAGACATAAAGCCTGGTATGAGCGATAAGCATCTAAACAGAATAATAACAGGTATACTAAACCATACCTGAACCTGGACCTGCAACCAAAGAGTTAGTACCATATACCGTACAATTCTCTAAGGTGCCATAATGAATAGTGTGAGGATACGGGGGTGGGGTGTGCATGTCACAATGATAGCAAACAAATCATCCATAGCAACCATCCTCACATCTCTCACTCAGTGCGTAAAGCGTACGACATCTACCACTTTGGAAAACTAGACAAACTGAGGCAACGACGAATTCCGACTTGTAGAAACCCTGCTGTGACCAAGCCAAACACTTGGAGTCATGACCAAACATTTCAATGACCCACTTCATTGGTCGTAGCCCTTGGTTCTACCAATGCCATAGTGGCCCTGAATCCGCCTTCGTACCTCCTACCATAGTGGTCCAAAGCTATAGACGTCGATAACTCCTTGGCACACGTCCCGCAGCAAAGCCCAACCATGAAGCGAACTCATTGATTCCCATCTGAATCCTGAGCTCTAACTTCTCATTTGGACTTCCTTTGCATCTCGGGTTTTGGTCATCATCTTCATCCGGATCGGTCTTCATCCTGTTCGTAGCTTCCCGGTTCGATTCGCAGTCACCAGCTCGTAGCCATCAACCTCGGATCGGTTCGGATCATCCTTCACGCTCGGGTCGGATCGTGGAGGCCTTCCTGGTACGGATCGTGAGTTTCTTAAGTGGATCGGTTCGGGTCGGAGTAGCTCATGCTCACGAGGGACGGATCGGATCGGGGTCTTCAACCATCAGCGGATCGGGTCGCGCCATCGGATCGCACCTCGTCAGCTCGTGGCGCCTTGTCGATTCGGTTCGGGCTTATCAGTTCGTGGAAATCCACTGGTTCGGGTCGAGCTACACATCTGGATCGTGGCGCCTCGTCTCCACGTTGGATCGTGGTCTTCCGTTCGTGGCTTCGAGCTCTGGCACGTGGCGCGGTTCGAGAAGGCGGGTCGGTTCGTGGGCATGGGGGCGATCCGATCCGGATAAATTCCTGCACTTAGTTCCAGCGACGGTTCCTCGCCATTCGACGGCGTTTTTGACCAAACTAACATTTCTAAGCAATCACAAAACACACTATAGAGTCATAGCAACATGTAATAGCAACCACAACAGCAAACAATCACTCAAATGAATCAAAAATAGATCAAAAGTGGCCAAAGCTCCTTATTTTCCCTTAAGCATGTTTAAGTAAAACTGATCATAGGGTTAGCAAAACTTAATCAAATCGAACCAAATTTCAACCAGAGGCATAAAACCTTATTTAAGAATTTCTAAACATTTTTCCAGAATTTATTAGTGTATAAATTCGCTAATCTTCACTAATTACCCCTAATTAACTGTAATTAGTGTCAAAATGATGCTATCACTCACCTTTGCCACAATAAAACTTCCAAATCTGAAGTGAACCTCTGATTTGCACGAATTCCAATATGTAACAGCAGCCCTACCTCAGTCCTTGTGCTAATCCCCCTTGATTTGATGCCTTTAAGCCTTAAATCTTGATTAGGAAGTGATTTTTGGGTGATTTAGAGAGATTTAGAGAGTGGAGGCCATGGCTAGGTTAAGGGAAATGAAAGTGGCGGCTGGAAAATGTCTAAAGAAATGTTTTCTAACCCTAATCAGCACCTATATACCCCTAAACCCGAAATTCCCCTTGGGCCTAGCTGCTAATCACCCGTTTAAGCCCAATTAAGCTGTTTTTCACCATCTGAAACTTGTTTCAGCCATATCTCCCAAACGGTGAGTCCGTTTGGCTAATGTGACCACTCTACGGAAAGAGAAACCATCATCCGAAGCCAATGGAAGTGGTTTCAGGTCAAAATTCCTTTTCAGTCAAAAGTTATGGCCAAAACAGTGCCAACTAGGGGTAAAATGGTCATTTAAAAATCGGGAAAAATCATGAACATGGGAAATGACCCCAATAGTCGTCTCCCAAAGTTACATGACCATACTACTTCGTATGTGAAAGAAATAAATATCCCACGATCCTTTGATGCGTAGAATACGGGTCGTTACATATGCCATGTTATGATATGCAAGTTTACCATGTTATGTTATGCAAGTATGCCATGTTATGATATGCAAGTTTACCATGTTATGTTATGCAAGTTTGATATGCAAGTTTGTCATATGATATGCAAGTTATGTTATGCAAGTTTGGGTTGATCATTTTGTTCATGTTATCATGTTATGTAAGCTTATCTTGGGTTTATGAGCTTAAAGCTTCAAGCTTTATGCTAAAGGTTGCATTTTGGGCAACATGTAAGTTATCATATCCCTTATGATAACTTGCATGTGAGGCTAAATGCGAACTTATGGCCATTTCTACATGTCATTTATCACCATGTATCACCAATATGCTAAGTTTGGTTTTATGCATGCTTTTGAGGCCTAAAAATGTAATATGCAAGTATATGAACATATGTACATTTCATATGCCACCATGTTAAACTTGTGGCTTCAACACCTTTATGTCATGATTATGCCAAGTTCCCTCTTTCTATCCTTTATGCGCTATTGCGATATGTAAGCGATGGGATTGCGTTTGGGGTTGGGTAAACTTAAAAGACATAAAAACATAAGATTGGGAATTTACCTATTAAGTTAGGTCTACCCATTGGGAATTTACCTATTAAGTTAGGTCTACCCAAATGCTTGAAAACTTGTAATATGTTTTGGAAACATAATGGACATGACACTTAGAAAATATAAGTGTGACCAACTCGAGGTTGGGTTGAGTTTGTAGCGTAAAACTACCCGGAACCGACTGGCTTAACTAGTTGCTACAAATAATAGGACCCAATGTGAGAAGTTGGTCATGTTGTACCTTGAACCCGAGGTTAGACCAAGTTGTGGTGTAAAGCTACCCGGACCCGCCCGGCTTAACTAGTAACCACAACAAGGTCTAATGTGAGAGGTTAAGGCACATTAAATTAATTAATGCCTCATGATTAGGGTTAAGTCATGGTCCACTTAATACTTAACCAATTTGGGCTTGGTGGGTTAATCAGGGTTAAGTCGTGAACCCATCGTTAAACTTAACCAAGTTAATCCATGATTAGTAAAAGGGTTAAACCGTACTTAACCCATTAGAAAATCCTAGCAATGGGGGTCCACTCCAGCAGTAATCCCAAGTTTGTATCATTAAGACTCTAGGGACTAAGCTAGGGTGGGGCACGATTACTGGACTGGTATAATTGACCAAAACGACGGTCGAGTGGTACGCCGATGTAGTTCCGGATGGACTATGGTCGTGCACGTAGTCCGTATTTGGAGAAGTCAAGCATGGGTACCAGTAGATCGAGACTGTGCACTCATGCTTATGGTGTCCAGGGGTTGACACCCTAGGGCTTGATACACCCGAAGGGTGGACCCGGCACAGTCCGACTACAATTATGTTTGGGCCGTATTGACACCAACACGTGACGAGTTAGGCTTAGGGAGCCGATCGATTAGACCGTTTGGTTGGACCTCGTATTAGGGTCATTTCATGTTATTGGGTCAAAGCTTGGGCCAAGGGATCAATACTTGTTTATTCAAATCATGTTAGTTTGCTAGTACACCTATGGTACAAAAACCTTAAACCTGATTATGCGATGACACCTTTATCTACCTTGTTAGTTAATCATCATGCTAGTATGTTGTTATCCTTATGTTCATCCCTGCTTCTCATGCCAGTTAACTTTATCAGTTTACATTGATTGTAGTAGGGCTTACTCAGTCTTTTTGACTGACTTGTTTTTCTTTCACCTCTTTTCTTCCGTTTCCCCCCCTAGGTTCTCAGGGTGGGAATATTGGAGCTTAGCTTGGATTTCTGATTGCTTGCTTGTGGAATTTTAGCTCATGTACGGTCTTGACATGAAGCTAGCTATGGTTATCACTTATTTTGGGGATAGTACTTATGTATTTCAGTTTTTCAGTGATGTTGTTTTTATCTAGACTTGTGTATTTGGAAAGTTGACATTATGTTGTACCAGACTCGTTTTGAAATAGTTTGAAATCTTCCGCTGTTTTACTTATCTTATTTACTTTGTTTACATATATACATATGTTCTTGTTCTGCCTTGATATATCATTATGCATGTTTACCCGGTACAAACGACCCTCCAAAGTCAGAGTGCTTGCAAGAGCCACCCTGGCGGAGGTGGGGTGTTACATTTGGTATCAGAGCATATGGTTTACGAGAAGGAACAAAAAGGTTTTTAAAACTTTTGGAAAACTATTTTCAAAACCAAGTATAAAGTATTTTCCAAAGAAAAGTCTAGTTTATTTTAAAGGCTATTCCCCAAAAAGCCATTAGCAAAATTCCTTCGTTTTTCTCCGTTCTGAATCTGTCTTTTTCTTCGTTTTCAGTATGGCTGATAACTTTGCTATTCCGGAGGGAGTACACGTACCTGTTTGGTATAGGAGACTTTTGGAGGCTAGGGCGACCGAAGCCGGCCCCGCCAATGTTCTTCCTCCTCCTCCTCCGGTAGTTAATGTTCCTCCTCCTCCTGTCGCTGAGGTTCCTCTTCCTCCTCCCCCTCAGCATCCACAAGAGGATTTCGCGGAGACTTGCAAAGACTTTAAGGCGATGGGTTGCAAGAATTTCATTGAAACCGAGACTTATGTAGAGGCAAGGAATTGGTTGAAAGAAACCGAAGATCTTTTTGCCTTCTTTGATATAGATGACCGTAGGAAGGTTTTATTAGCAGTGTGGTTGCTAAAGGAAGAAGCTGCACGTTAGTGGGTGGTCACCACCGCTACTAGGCCAATTGAGACTTGGGATGACTTTCGGGGAAAGTTTGGACTAAGGTTCCTATCACTGAAGCAAGGGGACATGACTATTAGGTAATACATAGATAAGTTAAATCAACTGGCTCAGGTCGGTTTAGACTTGGTTAACACAGCTCAGAAGAAGGCCCTATACTTTTCTCTAGGATTAAACGAGCCATTACATGGTTTAGCCATGACTCATATACCCTTGGGGGCAACTTTCGAGAGTTTGGTGAATATGGCCCTACTCAATGAAGAGAATAGGAGTGACAAGAAGGAGGTCAAGATGAATGAGTCTCAAAACAAGGAAACGGAGCCCAAAAAGGAAATGAAAAAGAAGGAGGAGAAGTCTGAAGATAAGAAGGAAAAGAAGTGCTTTACTTGTGGAGGCTTGACTCATCTAAACAAGGACTGCAGAAAGAGGAAGGGCACTTGCTTTGACTGTGGAGAAATGGGACACTTCACTAGGGACTGCCCGAAGAAGGGAGGGCCTACGTCGGAAGGAACGGTGAATTCCAGGAAGCAAGGCAAGAACTCCAAAAACCGCAAGAACAAGAACAAGAGTCAAGGCAACAAGGGGAACAATAGCAAGGGCAATAACGACAAGAGGAAGTGCCATTATTGCAGTTCAGTTGGGCATCTTATTAATGATTGTAGGAAGAGAAAAAGGAAGAGTGGTGAATGCTTTCATTGTGGTGAGTTTGGACATTTCAGCAAAGATTGCCAGAAGAAGCAAGGGCAAGGTCAGACTCAGTGTGCAAGACCATCTGGAGGGCGAATTCATCCCCTCAACATCGTTCTTCCAGCTCATGATCGAGGTAGTATTTCTGTTAAAAGTCCTGTTTACATTTCTGATTTTTCTGTTTGTACTTTGTTTGATTCTGGCACATCGCATAGTTTATTTCATCTGATCTAGTTGAAAGTTTGCACCTAAGTACTAGTCTAGTTAATGATCCCGTGTGTGTTTCAAATCCAATTGGTGTTTCCGCCCATTTGTCTATTATCTACGTGGATTTGAAAATCTCTATCTTTAGTGTAGATTTCTCGTGTGATGCTTATATTCTCGGTTTCATGGGGTATGGGTTGATTTTGGGCATGGATCGATTGTCCAGTTTTGGAGCCATCCTTGATTTTTGAGCATAGGGTTGTGGGGCTCATGACTCGCCTTGGTAATACCCTAAAAATTTCTAGTAACCCTATAGGTCCCGTCACGTTGTGTTATCTTGAATCCCTCAACTCGTCTATCGATAGTTTGCAATCTATGAGGGTGGTCCGAGAATATCCTGATATCTTGGGTGAAGTGAAGGGGTTACCCCTAAACGCGAGATGGATTTTCGCATTTATCTGGTTGATAATGCCAAGCCAGTTACGTGGCCGGTTAGGAAAATGGTCCCGTAAGATGAGAGTTAAGAAAGCAAGTCAAGGAGTTGCTAGAGAAGAACTTCATACAATGAAGCATTTCCGAGGAGGGTGCTCTAGTAGTATTCGCTAGTAATGTGGACAGTTCACTTCGCCCGTATGTTAATTATCGTGAGTAGAACAAGAAGAATAGACAACCATTACCAAGGATCGATGATTTGTTTGATCAGCTTGTAGGAACATCTGTTTTCTCTTGATCTTGCTACTGGATTCCATCAGCTCAGAGTAGCTGAGGATAGTATAGACAAAACTGCGTTCAAAACTCCAGATGGATTCTTAGAATGGCTGGTCATGCCATTCGGTTTGACTAATGCACCCGCCTACTTCGTGGACTTGATGAGTAGGGTGCCTAGGGAGTTCCTGAACAAGTTTGTGGTAGTCTTTGTAGATGATATCCTGACTTTATTAAAGAACGAGGAAGAACATGCTAGACATCTCAAGGAGGTGATGGATGCGCTTAGAGCCCATCAGTTGAAAGCCAAGTCCTCCAAATGTCATTTTGGAGAAAAGAAGTTAGATTTCTTGGGCACATAGTTTCCAAACAAGGCTTAGCGGTGGATCCCGCTAAAGTGGTCGCGGTTCAAGACCAGAAAGCCCCGACGAGGACAATTGAAGTAAGAAGCTTTCTCAGTTTAATTAGTTAGTTAGCGTCCCTTGAGCTTAGACCTACCCTTATGGATCAAGTAGGACTTCGCAGAAAGAAGACCCGCAGTTAGTCGAGATCATGGACAAGTTGATTCGAGGCGAGATGTTAAGACACCTCGCTATAGATGACAAGGGATGACTACGACGCAATGAGAGAAAGAAGGCTCTTGAAGATGCACATCACTCGAGGAGGTGGCCGAGTTTGTCCCAAGGTGCATGTTGTGCCAACAGATTAAGACCGAGTCATAAAAAGCCCGGTGGGCTATTACATCCATTGGAGGTCCCCACAATGGAAGTAGTAAAGCATCACGAAGGATTTCGTGGATGGACTGCCTAGATCAAGAAAAGGGAATACGAGCATGTGGGTCATAGTAGGCAGACTCACGAAGAGTGCTCATTTCACTCCGGTAAAGAGCGAAAGGACTGCATCATAGCTAGCGACAGTTTACTTTCAAGAAATAAAGCGGTTGCACGAGGTTCCCTAAAGTATAGTTAGTAACCATGACTCAATCTTCACTAGCCAGTTTTGGGATAGTCTACGGGAAGTCATGGGCAAGCAACTGAATCTAAGTACGGCCTATCATTCGCAGGCGGATGGTTCATTTCGTTCAAGCATGAGTTATAGAAAATCACGTTAGTAAGAGCAATTGGCAACGTGGATTGGTATTTCCAAGAAAAGTTCTGCTGCGTGGAATACTTTATAGTAAGTAAACGAGATCCAGGATTCACTAGTGAATTTTGGAGAGCTTGCATGAAACCATGAGGTCATAGTTATGTTTAAGCCAAGAATGATAGAAGAGTAAGTGAAAAAGGAAGACGAGAGGCGGCAATGAAATGGGTTCCAACTCATATTTGGAAATAAGAGTTAAGAAGCCAAGGAATCATGAAGTAATAGACGGTCAAAGCACAGTGGAGTTAAACTCAAGGAAACGTGACTTAGAAGATTGAAGGCTGGATACGCGCATCATATCTTTTTATGAGTATATCCTTGATCCTTGTTTTCCTGTGGAGCTTACTCGCATGTTATCTTTTACGTATATCCTCTCGGTCCCATACTCGATCCCATTTATGTTGTAAACTCCATAAGGGGGGTATGACTCATCGGTTAGTAATGCATGTCAGGGTTTGAAGGGGTCCGTTAGGTTGACTAAACCTTTTGGGCTTTTATAGAATATGGGTTGGGTTAGGAAGGGATTTCTTGTAATCCAAAAGGAGTATATCTTGCTTATCTTCCCGATCTCTTTGTAGCATATCTTTCTTTTGCTATCTATATCGTGTTAATCTTGTCGTGAGAACCTTAGGTAGAAACCCTTTGGATGAAACATGTGTTTGAAACATGTTATGCTTGATGTTTGCAAGTGGTTGCAAGTGTTTGCAAGTGGTTACTCATGGATACATTATACACATTAGGCACTAGATCGGCTCACACACTCCTCATATTGCATATGCATGAGTGTTTACGCTTATTCATGGATGGAAATTTTTGTGTTATCACATGGATGTTGCATATGGATGTATGTTATGTGCACACATATAGATGTTATACATTATGTTAGGAATTGCATACATATGGATTCATTTCACTAACATAATTTGCATTGATGATATTTGCATTAGATAAGTACATATACACACACCTTTGCATATGTTCATACAATATTTAGAATCTTATAAGGACAATGATTGCTCGTGGATGATGTTTTGAGTAGATGGATGTTGGATGGTAGGATATGTTCTTCCTAACTTAGAGATTTCGGGGACGAAATCCTTTAAGGAGGGGAGAATGTAACAATCCGTATTTTAAATAACCTGTTATAACGTAAATTGAGGCAGAATTTAATTCTAAAATCTGAATCAAGGGAAACGGGCCATGCCATTACGTTTGTCTCGGAAAAATACGCGAAATAGAGTCCAAGTTTTCAAAAATCGGAGTCCGTATGACCCGATTAAGGCCCAATGAAGTTTTCAGAAAATTTCAAGTTCAAAACAGATTTGAATTTCAAGTTCAAATTTCGAATTTCGGGCCTGGAAGGCTAGGCGGGAAATTTCCCGCCAAGCCAACCAAGTCGACAGGCCTGTCGACTTGGCAGTCGACTTCGTTGGACCCAAGTCGACAGCCCTGTCGACTTGGCTGTCGACTTGGTTCAGCCGGGCAGTTTTGCCTGTGCACCATTTTGGGGTTTTGGTTAGGTTTTGGGGCCAGATTCGGTTTTAAGGGCTGAGATTGGAATTAGGGTTTAATCCTAAGGTTGAAACTAATCCTAATCTCTATAAATAAGCCCCTAACCTAACCCTAAATCATCATTATTCAATCCTACAACTAAACTATGGCAAAATTATTCCTCTCATGGCCTCCACTCTCTTCATAGAATTTCTAAGTTATTTCTATGAGAGATTTTCCATGCATACAAGTGTTTTCAAGCTTGTATGAGTGTCATTAGATTGCATTCAAGTCAAGTTTCCATATTTACATCATAAAGCAAGGGTTTTTATTGATTTGGAGCTTTCATATTGGGTTTATTTGATTTCATAAGGGCTTGTCTCAATCTATTAATATATTTGTGTCTTCATAAGAATTTGTAAGCCCTTTTACCGTCTTTTTAAACTCTAAAGTTAATGAATGATGCAAGTTGTGTTTGATCATTATGATATGCAAGTTTATCATGTTATGTTATGCAAGTATGCCATGTTATGATATGCAAGTTTATCATGTTATGTTATGCAAGTATGCCATGTTATAATATGCAAGTTTACCATGTTATGTTATGCAAGTTTGATATGCAAGTTTGTCATATGATATGCAAGTTATGTTATGCAAGTTTGGGTTGATCATTTTGTTCATGTTATCATGTTATGCAAGCTTATCTTGGATTTATGAGCTTAAAGCTTCAAGCTTTATGCTAAAGGTTGCATTTTGGGCAACATGTAAGTTATCATATCCTTTATGATAACTTGCATGTGAGGCTAAATGCGAACTTATGGCCATTTCTACATGTCATTTATCACCATGTATCACCAATATGCTAAGTTTGGTTTTATGCATGCTTTTGAGGCCTAAAAATGTAATATGCAAGTATATGAACATATGTACATTTCATATGCCACCATGTTAAACTTGTGGCTTCAACACCTTTATGTCATGATTATGCCAAGTTCCCTCTTTCTATCCTTTATGCGCTATTGCGATATGTAAGCGATGGGATTGCGTTTGGGGTTGGGTAAACTTAAAAGACATAAAAACATAAGATTGGGAATTTACCTATTAAGTTAGGTCTACCCATTGGGAATTTTCCTATTAAGTTAGGTCTACCCAAATGCTTGAAAACTTGTAATATGTTTTGGAAACATAATGGACATGACACTTAGAAAATATAAGTGTGACCAACTCGAGGTTGGGTTGAGTTTGTAACGTAAAACTACCCGGAACCGACTGGCTTAACTAGTTGCTACAAACAGTAGGATCCAATGTGAGAAGTTGGTCATGTTGTACCTTGAACCCGAGGTTAGACCAAGTTGTGGTGTAAAGCTACCCGGACCCGCCCGGCTTAACTAGTAACCACAACAAGGTCTAATGTGAGAGGTTAAGGCACATTAAATTAATTAATGCCTCATGATTAGGGTTAAGTCATGGTCCACTTAATACTTAACCAATTTGGGCTTGGTGGATTAATCGGGGTTAAGTCGTGAACCCATCGTTACACTTAATCAAGTTAATCCATGATTAGTAAAAGGGTTAAACCGTACTTAACCCACTAGAAAATCCTAGCAATGGGGGTCCACTCCAGCATTAATCCCAAGTTTGTATCATTAAGACCCTAGGTACTAGGCTAGGGTGGGGCACGATTACTGGACTGGTATAAGTGACCAAAACGACGGTCGAGTGGTACGCCGATGTAGTTCCGGACGGACTATGGTCGTGCACGTAGTCCGTATTTGGGGAAGTCTAGCATGGGTACCAGTAGATCGAGACTGTGCACTCATGTTTATGGTGTCCAGGGGTTGACACCCTAGGGCTTGATACACCCGAAGGGTGGACCCGGCACAGTCCGACTACAATTATGTTTGGGCCGTATTGACACCAACACGTGACGAGTTAGGCTTAGGGAGCCGATCGATTAGACCGTTTGGTTGGACCTCGTATTAGGGTCATTTCATGTTATTGGGTCAAAGCTTGGGCCAAGGGATCAATACTTGTTTATTCATATCATGTTAGTTTGCTAGTACACCTGTGGTACAAAAACCTTAAACCTGATTATGCGATGACACCTTTATCTACCTTGTTAGTTAATCATCATGCTAGTATGTTGTTATCCTTATGTTCATCCCTGCTTCTCATGCCAGTTAACTTTATCAGTTTACATTGATTGTAGTAGGGCTTACTCAGTCTTTTTGACTGACCTGTTTTTCTTTCGCCTCTTTTCTTCCGTTCCCACCCCCCAGGTTCTCAGGGTGGGAATATTGGAGCTTAGCTTGGATTTCTGATCGCTTGCTTGTGGGATTTTAGCTCATGTATGGTCTTGACATGAAGCTAGCTATGGTTATCACTTATTTTGGGGATAGTACTTATGTATTTCAGTTTTTCAGTGATGTTGTTTTTATCTAGACTTGTGTATTTGGAAAGTTGACATTATGTTGTACCAGACTCGTTTTGAAATAGTTTGAAATCTTCCGCTATTTTACTTATCTTATTTACTCTGTTTACATATATACATATGTTCTTGTTCTGCCTTGATATATCATTATGCATGTTTACCCGGTACAAACGCCCCTCCAAAGTCAGAGTGCTTGCAAGAGCCACCCTGGCGGAGGTGGGGTGTTACATTTAAAATTGGTTTAAATGGAGATTTTATTATGAATAATATTCTATCTTGAATATTAAAATGACTTTTGAAACATGATATTTTGATACGAAATATGAACCTCTTTGAAATGTAAAAGAACTGACCGGTGTGAAAAATGTAAAAGATTGGTTGTTAAAGAGTCCGGGATCGGATATTGTCATACTCTCAGCCAATACCGAAAACCACTTTAACAACTGTGTACGCGGTGGAGTTCCAGAAATGGTGTTGGATGGATTTGGAGGCGATTACTGGATTTGAAGAAAGAACGATGATGGATATCCTTGACCTTCGGGTCATAATTAAAATGACTAAAACAGGGCTATATCGTGACCAAGTAAGGTTAGCTACCTCCATCGGCAACACTTCTTCCTTCATTACTATAGTCCCTCGGTTTGATTGATTCGATTTGATGCGCATCCGTGATTTGGGAGTGTTGTCCGAGGTGGGCAGTAGTCGCGGCTATGCGTTACCACCAGTCCGGGCGTGCAACTAGTATATCCATACTCTGGGCATTCCTCGTGTGCCTTGTCATATTATCCTGATTGAGATGACCCGAACTTCCCCGTGAAGGAAAGCACGGATAGAATTGAGTACAAGACAAAATAGAACGCACACAGAAGAACATTTCATTGTATATTACAACAATTCCATCAGATACAAGAATATACAGAGTATAAATGAATATTATACATTCAATAAATACCAGAGATTACAATAAATTATATAGCAGCGGAAAAATATACAAAATACAACTGAAAGTGATACACGGATACAGAGCTTTCCGAGCATCGTTCCAGCTGTTAATCAGGACCCTGTGAATATAAATCTGCAAAACCAAAACTACTAGCTGCCTGTGCGTAAAATAGGGGCACCCAGAGTTTAGGTTAAAACAATAAACTCCAGGTCAGTCATGTGACTGGTGTGAGAACTAAAACAGTTATTTAAAACTTTACTTTAAAAGAGAGTAATTCAAGGGACCACGCCGTATAACACGGAACGGGTTTCCTCCCAAGAATACTAGTGCATATAACAAAACAACGCAATGCTCTTTGGAAAATGAAGCTATTATAAGACCCAGGTCCCATCACACAATGCAACGCAAGCCGGAGGATAGGGTTTTCCCTTATAATAGCCAAACATGCTTGGTACGTTTAAAAACAAATCATTTGATACTATAACAAGTGTATAGTGTCAAAACAATTCAAATCATAAATATCAATCATTGGCGGCATGGGTACCATCTATCATGTCGCCATACTAGTTCTACAATTAAAACCGCAATACACGTATTGGAAATTGGATTTCCGTCATGAGCCGAGGCAAGGGGCAAGCTCCTCTCCGCGTTCGAGACACTCTAGCAAATGCCTCAGGACCCCACTATGATCCTTGGATCTTCAGGGCCGGTCCTCTCTTACTTTTGAGGATTGGCAATTCCTGAACACACGTTTACCGGTCCTTCCAGACCTATATCCAAGGCGCCTCATATCCAACAACCACACAGGTGAAAAGTATATAAATGTCAGGGCTAGAAGGTCACTGACACCACCCTAGCTAGAAAGAAACGTCGTGCTCTCCCTACAGTCACTATCCCGTTTTTGACTCATACCGAGGTGTGAGGCTCGCGAATTCACGTTATACACAAAGCTACGCCACACAGGCCGTGCTTTGATCATCAACCACAAGACTTTACTTTTCAACAGAAGCCTTGATCAATTGCCACTTACGCGTGCCACACTGGCAATTCACTCCGTGCGACTGATGTCCATTGATATACAACCTCTGAGCTCGTACGTCTCAGAGAAGGGCGTTAAGCAAGAGAATAAATTCTCTGCCGCCAAACAGATGTATATTTAATAGAGATAAATCAACACAGAATAAAATCCAATGTCAGACACACAATCCATTTACAAGTTCGTTCTGGGTCTGAACGAAACCGGAGGCACTTTCCTCGCATATCCATCCATCTCCAAGTACGTCTGGACGATCACCAACTGATTCTCTCATCTCGGGTGTACAGCCCAATCAAGATCATCAGTAATCACCCAAACGATGTGAAGACTTCCGGTCTTCAACCACCGTTTTCATCTTCGACATCTCGTCGAATCGGTTATTCAGAATGGGTATAAACCCGGCCTTTCTGAATAACCCACGTATATCATAAACAAATGTTACACAAGCACAACGAACGCCACATTCCAATTCAGGATACTCTTTTATTCACAAAATCACATTCTTAGGGAAAGGTTCCCATTAATTTTATCCAAGATAAATTCTTCTAAATTTATCCTATAATCTTCCTTTGGATATCATTTCTAACTAGTCGGGATTAACGAACCACACCGAAGTAGTTATTTAGTTTATTTCCCAATCCCAACCTATATATCCCATGGAGAAAACTGGTAATACTCCACATCTAACACCACGGTGTTATCGGTAAAATTAATTACCATTTCACGTTCAAATCTAATTAAAGATTTAACTATCGCTTTGGAGCAAAACTGGTGGAACTCCATTCTCGATCACCTTTCAGATTTGATAATTTAAATTATCAATTCACATTTTAATCTAATTAAAGATTCATTAAAACTCCACTTAGTTTTGATCTTCTCAAAAATCAATATTCTTCCCTTAACTGGGTTAAAGAACCAATGTCATCTAAAGCACGATTCACGATAAACCCAAATCACATTTGATATTATATACAAGGCTCTGAATAGAAAATATACCGGCTTATATTCAATACCAAATTCTGAAACCAACAAATATCGTATTGGAAATAACGATATAAAATATATCTTTCAAATTCCCATAACAATATCTGTATAATCACAAAATCCAACATCGAAATATTCCGAAGATAAATTCGATTCAGCTCCAGTCCAATTAACATATTGGGAATATTGATTATTTTTAAAATCACTTTCAAATTCAATTTATTTATCTTAAAAATAAATTGATTTTAATTCCAGTTCAAAACTAGTTCATTTCGATAAAAATCTATTTTTATCCTTTCAAATGTGGAATTCTTCAGCCTAATTTTTCCTCAAATCATTTCTTATGAATTTACACAAATTATAGATAATTTTAATAATTTTATCAAGGCTCGTACAGTCGATTTTCATCAACGGCCATCGAACTGCACTTACAGCGACCATTTTCAAATTTGATTTAGGCATAACTCCAAAACCAACCGTTAGATTTCAAATTTCAAATATTCATTGGAAAGGTCTTTTCGATACGAACCCAACGGTTCCGGTTTTAGGAGAATCCGATGGTCGGATCTCCCGCAACGTCAATTCGAAGTCAAAGGTCGAAATTCACGAACTGCCGCGGCGCGGCGCGTTCTATTCAGGCCATTATATATATAATATATATATTATATATATTTTGTCGATTCCCTTTTTAAAACGTATTTTATAAATCATTTTATATTCGTTTTCAAAACCATTTCAACGCTACATTCAATTTCAAATCGATTTGATTTCAATTCAATTCGAATTCATTTCAATTTTATTTAATTTGAATTCAAATTCGTTTCAATTCAATTCAATTCAATTTGAATTTACCTTCTATTTGATTCAATTCGAATTCGTTTCAGGTTGATTTCAATTCAATTTCAGTTCGTTTTAAATTCCATACAAGACGATTTCAATTCGTTTTAATTCAATTCAATTTAATTCAATTTGAATTCATTTCTATTTTATTTGAACTCAAATTCACTTTCTATTCAATTCGAATCGAATTCATTTCAAATTGATTCAATAAAATTTCAATTTGAATTTTAATCTAATTCAATTTGAATTTCCTTTCAAAATATTAAATTTTGAAATCACTTTTCAATATTCATTATAAAACGAATAAAATCGATATAAACATCGTTCACATCAAAATAACGCATCTCTAATCAACAAGGCTTTATATTTCAATAATTCGTTATTCTATTCAACGAATGAATATTTATTCTATTCAACACATGAATATATATTTCTTTCAACACACGACTAACCTCAACACATGAGTACTGTCTACACATCACTATTTTCGTTATGTAAAATATTTTGTAAAACTATGGTATCTATCGTTTGATTTTTAATTAGACTTCTACTGGGAAGTAGTTCTAATTTTAAATATGATAAAGATGTAATTTTTATTATTTAAAATATTTTACTTAACACACGAATATTTTCAACACATGAACATCGTCAACACATGACTATTTTTATATTCAACACATGAATTTTCTTTTATAACATTCATTATTTTCCCGATTGGAATGAGGCCCAATCAATCACCATATAATGTTAATTATATGGATTCCATACAACACATGTATATAATAGCATTGAAAAATCATCAACCATCAACCAAAGTGCACTACACTGTATAAGCATCAAATATAAATATCTAACGCTTATAACAGCCTGTCAATCAATCGTTCAACATATTTAATCAATCAGGATGAGTGAACTTCAAATTCATCCCAACACCCGTGTGGGGTTTCAAACAATCAAACACAGATTTTAGTTGTGCAGTTGGGCGATGTGTAAAATTTATCGACCCAATCAATGTCAGTCAAATCAGTGTACATAAACAAACCGTCCGGTTTGTAAATGAATATTTTATTTATTCACTTTCACGTTAAAAATTATATTTTTAACGATAATATATTTTATTTTAACACATGAATTTCTATTCATTTCATTTATCAAATAAAATGATATCTTTATTTTTCTAACTTATTTTTAGAAAATTTCGGCGGCACAACGGCACGATACTAGAAACGGGACGAGGCCTAGCCTTATCCCCGGTCTAGTGAAGGCCCACGCCATTCACACATCAATCAAATCCATTCCATTTCACCAAACAATTCAATTCAAACCAATTAGACTAATCAACTACACAACCAAACAATTTAACAAACAAGCCATCCATGGTCTGTGGATGAGGGGTGTCGGGTGCTGCTAAGCACCGTCTGCATCCTAGTATATATATATATAACTAGAAAAAGAAATTTAGAGTGAGAAGTTCTCACCAATTGCTATCCAATCATCTTGACTCTTCTTTGATAGAAATCTTCATCGTTATCGCATCCTCGTTGCCTGTAGCCACTACATATATAAAAATCGAATTTTTACTTCGTTATTCAATATATAAAAATCGAATTTTTATTATGCTATTCAATATATAAAAATCAAATTTTTACTATGTTATTCTTCATATAAAGATTTCGCCTTTTCAATTTTAAAGATTTCGCCTTTTCAATTTTAAAGATTTCGCCTTTTCAATTTTAAAGATTTCGCCTTTTCAATTTTAAAGATTTAATCTTTTCTGTTTTAAAAATCTAATCTTTTCTGTTTAATAAAAATGCAAACTTTTTCACTGTTATTTCATATATAAAAAAAACTGAATTTTGTTTTAAACTAAATAAATTAATTAAATAAAACAAAAACATACTGTACATCGTCTAAAGGGGGGGCTGGAGCGTCGCTGCGGCGCCGGAGGAGGAAGAGGGCGCGTGGGATGATGTGCTGCTCCGGTGTGGGGTCTGGGGTTCATCGCGGAGGAGGAGGAAGAAAAGGGGGTGTGCGGTTTTTGAAGGAGGAAGAAGAAGAAGCCGCGGCGGCAGCAACAGGAGGGGGGTTGCGGTTCTTCCATGGAGGAGAGGGGGGGCTGGCCGCGCCAGTGGCGGCGCGCCTATCGACGCGGTGGCGCTCCGATACGGGGAGCGACGAGCTCCTCCTTTTTTTTTCTTCTGAATGAATCGGGTTCGAAACAAAAGGGGGGCCAGAGGAGATAAGGGGAAGAGAGAGGAAGGATTTTATTTTTAATTATTTAATTTCAAAAAGTTGACTATTTCATACGACCTCTAACCGAGGCCCACCGCCTATCGTCCATAGCTAATTACACCCATTCCGAACACAATGGGAAATGTATCGTAGTCTGATTCGATCGTTTCGATCAGTTTTTATCAAAATCAACATATAACTCTATATATTGAATTTGAACGCGCATTTCAATTTACTGGGGTCACATACGAACTCTAAAAATTCCAGAAAAATATTTTCTAACTTCGTTTTGATGATACGGTCCTAACAAAACTAATTTCGTCGAATTCTGAGACCGTTGGAAAAATGGCCATTTTCCAGTCGATTAAAATCAACTGAAACTGGTCAAACACGTTTTCTTCGCCATGCTCACATATTGATTCGAAAAATTATGAAATTTGAAACCTAGCAATAATTTGACATTGCGGATCCAACAAAAGTGGTTTCGTCGAAATCCGAGGTCGTTTGCAAAATTCCCATTTTTAAAGGACTGAATTCCATAGCGACTATTCAGAATTTTCAACTGGACATATCTTTTGATTCCCGCTATGAAATTTCAATCTTTCGGATTCGTTGGAAAGACACCCTCAATTAGATCCTAATATTTTTGGTTTCACTAAAATCCGGATTATTTTGCACCCGGTACATTCAATTGAAGTTTGAAATCGAATTATCGAACTACCGCGCCATTTTCAATTCTATTTATAATTATATATAATTATTTATGTTCTAACGACGACGTATATAATATATACATTCGAATTATATTCAAAATAAATTTCTTGTCGATATTATTTAAAATAATCCATTTTAAATGTTCAAAATTCGCTAAAATTGCCCAAATAAAAATTTTAAACTGGCCCAGATTTTCAGGTTATTACAATCTCCCCCACTTTAAACTTTTCGTCCCCGAAAAGGAACAAAGTCGAAAGTGGTTTGATTAATCAACTCTACGTTCGATCTGGCTTTCATTCTCCAACTTTTCAGTTTCTGAGAATTTCCAAATATTTCAAAAATTTGGCTAACACCCTAAATTTTCGAAAAATTTCGCCATAACCTCCCTTGCACCGGGAGCCACGGGAAAATCCCGAAATTTCCATATAGGCCTTCTGATCTCAAAAAGAAAAAGAAAAAGCCAAGCGGCTAGCCAACAGGCTCATAAAATCATCATCACCCAAACAAAAAAGTAAAGTATGTAGTAAACATGTACCTATTTGTCGGGCAAACAAATTTTATTCTCTGCTCTAGCCTACTTGCTATGACCTGTTCAATGTAAGTATATGTATATGCAAGCAAATGCGACAAATTTTCAATACAATTCAATATTCGGTTCAATTAGGCTAAATGGTTCAAAATTATCAAACAAATAAACAACCAACACAAACATCAATCAATTAGTGAATTAGAGTTTCAAATTCATAAATTTTGATACATATACAAAAATCATGTTTTTGGTGCCAATTCACAACAATGTATTCTAGCTATATTAGTTTTGGTTCTCACACCAGTTTAATGGAAATATATAGATATCACACCTTCGAAACACGAACATAAATATTGATGATGTGGCCACATCATCAGAATTATCCCCGGGTGTCTAGAACGTGGTTCTATATCTATCCAGTATATTAAAACTTCGAATATACGTTCATGACGCGTATACGCGAAATCTTTATGTACTCGATTGTCCATATTCAAAATAAATAAATATTCAAATACGTATAAAGCGATTTAAATTTTCAAAACAAAATTGTTTTCATTTGAAAAATAAACTCTTCACACTCGTTTTAGGATACTACTGATCCTATCTCTAACGAGTCATTCAAATTGGATATTACTAACCCAATATCTGATGAATTCTTTCGTATGGTTCTAATGTGTCTTGTTCTCGAGATCTGTAAACCAAAGCTCTGATACCAAACTGAGACGACCCGAACTTCCCCGTGAAGGAAAGCACGGATAGAATTGAGTACAGGACAAAATAGAACGCACACAGAAGAATATTTCATTGTATATTACAACAATTCCATCAGATACAAGAATATACAGAGTATAAATGAATATTATACATTCGATAAATGCCAGAGATTACAATAAATTACATAGCAGCGGAAAAATATACAAAATACAACTGAAAGTGATACACGGATACAGAGCTTTCCGAGCATCGTTCCAGCTGTTAATCAGGACCCTGTGAATATAAATCTGCAAAACCAAAACTACTAGCTGCCCGTGCGTAAAATAGGGGCACCCAGAGTTTAGGTTAAAACAATAAACTCCAGGTCAGTCATGTGACTGGTGTGAGAACTAAAACAGTTATTTAAAACTTTACTTTAAAAGAGAGTAATTCAAGGGACCACGCCGTATAACACGGAACGGGTTTCCTCCCAAGAATACTAGTGCATATAACAAAACAACGCAATGCTCTTTGGAAAATGAAGCTATTATAAGACCCAGGTCCCATCACACAATGCAACGCAAGCCGGAGGATAGGGTTTTCCCTTATAATAGCCAAACATGCTTGGTGCTTTTAAAAACAAATCATTTGATACTATAATAAGTGTATAGTGTCAAAACAATTCAAATCATAAATATCAATCATAAGCGGCAAGGGTACCATCTATCATGTCGCCATACTAGTTCTACAATTAAAACCGCAATACACGTATTGGAAATTGGATTTCCGTCATGAGACGAGGCAAGGGGCAAGCTCCTCTCCGCGTTCGAGACACTCTAGCAAATGCCTCAGGACCCCACTATGATCCTTGGATCTTCAGGGCCGGTCCTCTCTTACTTTTGAGGATTGGCAATTCCTGAACACACGTTTCCCGGTCCTTACAGACCTATATCCGAGGCGCCTCATATCCAACAACCACACAGGTGAAAAGTATATAAATGTCAGGGCTGGTAGGTCACTGAGACCACCCTAGCTAGAAAGAAACGTCGTGCTCTCCCTGCAGTCACTATCCCGTTTTTGACTCATACCGAGGTGTGAGGCTCGCGAATTCACGTTATACACAAAGCTACGCCACACAGGCCGTGCTTTGATCATCAACCACAAGACTTTGCTTTTCAACAGAAGCCTTGATCAATTGCCACTTACGCGTGCCACACTGGCAATTCACTCCACGTGACTGATGTCCATCGATATACAACCTCTGAGCTCGTACGTCTCAGAGAAGGGCGTTAAGCAAGAGAATAAATTCTCTGCCGCCAAACAGATGTATATTTAATAGAGATCAATCAACACAGAATAAAATCCAATGTCAGACACACAATCCATTTACAACTTCGTTCTGGGTCTGAACGAAACCGGAGGCACTTTCCTCGCATATCCATCCATCTCCAAGTACGTCTGGATGATCACCAACTGATTCTCTCATCTCGGGTGTACAGCCCAATCGAGATCATCAGTAATCACCCAAATGATATGAAGACTTCCGGTCTTCAACCACCGTCTTCATCTTCGACATCTCGTCGAATTGGTTATTCAGAATGGGTATAAACCCGGCCTTTCTGAATAACCCACGTATATCATAAACAAATGTTACACAAGCATAACGAACGCCTCATTCCAATTCAGGATACTCTTTTATTCACAAAATCACATTCTTAGGGAAAGGTTCCCATTAATTTTATCCAAGATAAATTCTTCTAAATTTATCCTATAATCTTCCTTTGGATATCATTTCTAACTAGTCGGGATTAACGAACCACACCGAAGTAATTATTTAGTTTATTTCGCAATCCCAACCTATATATCCCATGGAGAAAACTGGTAATACTCCACATCTAACACCACGGTGTTATCGGTAAAATTAATTACCATTTCACGTTCAAATCTAATTAAAGATTTAACTATCACTTTGGAGCAAAACTGGTGGTACTCCATTCTCGATCACCTTTCAGATTTGATAATTTAAATTATCAATTCACATTTTAATCTAATTAAAGATTCATTAAAACTCCACTTAGTTTTGATCTTCTCAAAAATCAATATTCTTCCCTTAACTGGGTTAAAGAACCAATGTCATCTAAAAACACGATTCACGATAAACCCAAATCACATTTGATATTATATACAAGGCTCTGAATAGAAAATATACCGGCTTATATTCAATATCAAATTCTGAAACCAACAAATATCGTATTGGAAATAACGATATAAAATATATCTTTCAAATTCCCATAACAATATCTGTATAATCACAAAATCCAACATCGAAATATTCCGAAGATAATTTCGATTCAGCTCCAGTCCAATTAACATATTGGGAATATTGATTATTTTTAAAATCACTTTCAAATTCAATTTATTTATCTTAAAAATAAATTGATTTTAATTCCAGTTCAAAACTAGTTCTTTTCGATAAAAATCTATTTTTATCCTTTCAAATTTGGAATTCTTCAGCCCAATTTTTCCTCAAATCATTTCTTATGATTTTACACAAATTATAGATATTTTTAATAATTTTATCAAGGCTCGTACAGTCGATTTCCATCAACGGCCATCGAACTGCACTTACAGCGACCTTTTTCAAATTTGATTTGTGCATAACTCCAAATCCAACCGTTAGATTTCAAATTTCAAATATTCATTGGAAAGGTCTTTTCGATACGAACCAAACGGTTCCGGTTTTAGGAGAATCCGTCACTCGGATCTCCCGCAACGTCAATTCGAAGTCAAAGGTCGAAATTCACGAACTGCCGCGGCGCGGCGCGTTCTATTCAGGCCATTATATATATATAATATATATATTATATATATTTTGTCGATTCCCTTTTTAAAACGTATTTTATAAATCATTTTAAATTCGTTTTCAAAACCATTTCAACGATACATTCAATTCCAAATCGATTTGATTTCAATTTAATTCGAATTCATTTCAATTTTATTTAATTTGAATTCAAATTCGTTTCAATCCAATTCAAATTCTAATTCATTTCAATTCAATTCAATTTGAATTTACCTTCTATTTGATTCAATTCGAATTCGTTTCAGGTTGATTTCAATTCAATTACAGTTTGTTTTAAATTCCATTCAAGACGATTTCAATTCGTTTTAATTCAATTCAATTTAATTCAATTTGAATTCATTTCTATTTTATTTGAATTCAAATTCACTTTCTATTCAATTCGAATCGAATTCATTTCAAATTGATTCAATAAAAATTCAATTTGAATTTTAATCTAATTCAATTTGAATTTCCTTTCAAAATATTAAATTTTGAAATCACTTTTCAATATTCATTATAAAACGAATAAAATCGATATAAACATCGTTCGCGTCAAAATAACGCATCTCTAATCAACACGGCTTTATATTTCAATAATTCGTTATTCTATTCAACGAATGAATATTTATTCTATTCAACACATGAATATATATTTCTTTCAACACACGACTAATCTCAACACATGAGTACTGTCTACACATCACTATTTTCGTTATGTAAAATATTTTATAAAACTATGGTATATATCGTTTGATTTTTAATTAGACTTCTACTGGGAAGTAGTTCTAATTTTAAATATGATAAAGATGTAATTTTTATTATTTAAAATATTTTACTCAACACACGAATATTTTCAACACATGAACATCGTCAACACATGACTATTTTTATATTCAACACATGAATTTTCTTTTATAACATTCATTATTTTCTCGATTGGAATGAGGCCCAATCAATCACCATATAATGATAATTATATGGATTACATACAACACATGTATATAATAGCATTGAAAAATTATCAACCATCAACCAAAGTGCACTACACTGTATAAGCATCAAATATAAATATCAAACGCTTATAACAGCCTGTCAATCAATCAATCAACATATTTAATCAATCAGGATGAGTGAACTTCAAATTCATCCCAACACCCATGTGGGGTTTCAAACAATCAAACACAGATTTTAGTTGTGCAGTTGGGCGATGTGTAAAATTTATCGACCCAATCAATGTCAGTCAAATCAGTGTACATAAACAAACCGTCCGGTTTGTAAATGAATATTTTATTTATTCACTTTCATGTTAAAAATTATATTTTTAACGATAATATATTTTATTTTAACACATGAATTTCTATTCATTTCATTTATCAAATAAAATGATATCTTTATTTTTCTAACTTATTTTTAGAAAATTTCGGCGGCACAACGACACGATACTAGAAACGGGACGAGGCCTAGCCTTATCCCCGGTCTAGTGAAGGCCCACGCCATTCACACATCAATCAAATACATTCCATTTCACCAAACAATTCAATTCAAACCAATTAGACTAATCAACTACACAACTAATCAATTTAACAAACAAGCCATCCATGGTCTGTGGATGACGGGTGTCGGGTGCTGCTAAGCACCGTCTGCATCCTAGTATATATATATAACTAGAAAAAGAAATTTAGAGTGAGAAGTTCTCACCAATAGCTATCCAATCATCTTGACTCTTCTTTGATAGAAATCTTCATCGTTATCGCATCCTCGTTGCCCGTAGCCACTACATATATAAAAATCGAATTTTTACTTCGTTATTCAATATATAAAAATCGAATTTTTATTATGCTATTCAATATATAAAAATCAAATTTTTACTATGTTATTCTTCATATAAAGATTTCGCCTTTTCAATTTTAAAGATTTCGCCTTTTCAATTTTAAAGATTTCGCCTTTTCAATTTTAAAGATTTCGCCTTTTCAATTTTAAAGATTTAATCTTTTCTGTTTTAAAAATCTAATCTTTTATGTTTAATAAAAATGCAAACTTTTTCACTGTTATTTCATATATATAAAAAAACCGAATTTTGTTTTAAACTAAATAAATTAATTAAATAAAACAAAAACTTACTGTACATCGTCTAAGGGGGGGCTGGAGCGTCGCTGCGGCGCCGGAGGAGGAAGAGGGCGCGTGGGATGATGTGCTGCTCCGGTGTGGGGTCTGGGGTTCATCGCGGAGGAGGAGGAAGAAAAGGGGGTGTGCGGTTTTTGAAGGAGGAAGAAGAAGAAGCCGCGGCGGCAGCAACAGGAGGGGGGTTGCGGTTCTTCCATGGAGGAGGGGGGGCTGGCCGCGCCAGTGGCGGCGTGCCTATCGACGTGGTGGCGCTCCGATAGGGGGAGCGACAAGCTCCTCCTTTTTTTTCTTTTTTTTCCTTCTAAATGAATCGGGTTCGAAACAAAAGGGGGGCCAGAGGAGATAAGGGGAAGAGAGAGGAAGGATTTTATTTTTAATTATTTAATTTCAAAAAGTTGACTTTTTCATACGACCTCTAAACGAGGCCCACCGCCTGTCGTCCATAGCTAATTACCCCCATTCCGAACACAATGGGATATGTATCGTAGGCTGATTCGATCGTTTCGATCAGTTTTTGTCAAAATCAACATATAACTCTATATATTGAATTTGAACGCGCATTTCAATTTACCGGGGTCACATACAAACTCTAAAAATTCCAGAAAAATATTTTCTAACTTCGTTTTGATGATACGGTCCTAACAAAACTAATTTCGTCGAATTCTGAGACCGTTGGAAAAATGGCCATTTTCCAGTCGATTAAAATCAACTGAAACTGGTCAAACACGTTTTCTTCGCCACGCTCACATATTGATTCGAAAAATTATGAAATTTGAAACCTAGCAATAATTTGACATTGCGGATCCAACAAAAGTGGTTTCGTCGAAATCCGAGGTCGTTTGCAAAATTCCCATTTTTAAGGGCCTGAATTCCATAGCGACTATTCAGAATTTTCAACTGGACATATCTTTTGATTCCCGCTATGAAATTTCAATCTTTCGGATTCGTTGGAAAGACATCCACAATTAGATCCTAATATTTTTAGTTTCACTAAAATCCGGCTTATTTTGCACCCGGTACATTCAATTGAAGTTTGAAATTGAATTATCGAACTACCGCGCCATTTTCAATTCTATTTATAATTATATATAATTATTTATATTCTAACGACGACGTATATAATATATACGTTCGAATTATATTCAAAATAAATTTCTCGTCGATATTATTTAAAATAATCCATATTAAATGTTCAAAATTCGCTAAAATTGCCAAAATAAAAATTTTAAACTGGCCCAAATTTTCGGGTTATTACACTGATCGAGCCCCCTACGATTTTGATTTGACGTTGTCGTATAGCTGCGCATCCCTATCCACCGATCGTTACTGGTGTTTTATATGCAATGTTTACGACGATGTTTATAAACGGCGTAAGGGTAAAAATGTAATCCCGCTTACGCTATTTTATTATCATATATTTAACCGTAGACACTATTATAATAACGTATTATATTATATAGTATCTAGTTTAACGGATCCTTTGGAGGTGGAAATTCCCGTAACATCTCTTAAGTTATTGCACTCATATTATTACATGAAATTTTATTTAACTAATATGAGAATGATTTAGTTCTGATCCGAGTGTTTGTTGTGTTTTTTTTTTTTTTTTTTTTTTTTTTTTTGTAATACGCTCGGGTCAGACCGAGTTACAGTTAGCGAAGATTCCTTTATGAAGATGAAGATGAAGCTTAACAGACGTATTATTATTATTATTCCGCTGCAATGCATTGGTATGTTGTATGTTAATTTACTCTGATAATCGTTGTAAAATATAATAAAATGTATGTTTTAACAGCTTCATGAACTGTTATTTATTTATTATATTTTGTCCTTCTGCTGCGAGATTCTGTATTTGTTTTCTTCTTTTTCCTTTTTTTTATCCCAATAACTATCCGTATTTTTGATCTATTTATGTCGACATTAAGGATCATTGTCGATTTGAATGGTCAAAAATCGGGGATGTTACATTTGGTATCAAAGCTTTGGTTTAGCGAAAACCTTGGCTCTATTTGGGATTAACTCATTAGAGATAGGGATAAAATGCCCTAGAATGAGTTGAGTGTATATGAGAGAGCGTGCTTGTAATTTGAAATAAAAATGGTTTTGAATTGTGATAATTTGTTCTATTGAGTACTTATGAATTCTGGTCGGTACTTGGGACGCCAATGTATCGATGGGGATTTCTAAACACTCGAATAGGACTCGTTGACATAATATTGTTTTGAATTATATTTTATTTAAATATAAAATTATATGAAAATATATGAATTTTGATTTTGTTGATGATAATATTAAATTTTCATCATTTATTACTCGATTAATCAATAATTTAAAACTATTGGTTATTTAATGGTTTAAGAAATAAATAATGAAAATTAATTGGTAATGAAATAACAAATAAAATATGAATTTAAGAATTTGTTTTCAGGTGGTTTTGTAATGTTTATTTAAAAATGGTTGTGAAATAGTGTATTTATATTCTTTTAAAGGAAAAAAAATGTTGTTCCTTATATATAAATTGTTTTAAAATGAATTTTGAGATAAGTGTATACTTCTCCCATGGCCTTTGGAAATTGATTTCGGTGATGAGTGCATGCATTATCAACATTATTTTCTAGAAACTAAGTGGGGGAGACCACTTAGAATTTTTATACTTTGTTTGGAAATTTGGATTCTATTTAAATTCTTTAAATTATGGTTTGATATAAAGATAATATATATTATTTTAAAGTTGGTTTGAAAACGAGCCTGAAGTTGAATTCTTAAGTTCTCGAATAATTGAAATAATGAACTAAACATAAAATTCTAAAATATTGGATTGTTAAATAAATAAAATGAATCTAAGAAAAATATGAAATAAAGTAATCTCTTAGAATGGTGAAATGGTACAAATTGAAGCAAATTGGATAATATTGAATTTGTATAATATTAAACCTTTTCTATAACATATATAACTTACCATTGTATATAAGAAGTGAAAATATTATAGGAATCGACAATTACAAAATATACAAGTATAGTTATGAAAAAAATGGTGAAATTATATTAATAGGTTGTAAAATTTAAGAAGACTTAAGTCATGACCAAAACAATATACGCTTGGTTTGTTTGAAAATTTAATCCAAAGAAGTAAAGTAAAGAAAGTTGGACTTCGACATAAATTGAATTAGAGTATAATGGCAATGAAATGATATTACCACTTAAATGAAATAAATAAAAGAACTGATGAAATAAACATTAAATTTAGAAGTGTAAAGTGAAATTGATAGTAAATTGAAATTTTATAGGAATTTGAACTGTAATTAACTTATGCCGAAATGATGAAGTAATAGAGTGCGCAAATGAAAATTAATGTTTGAATATAATGCATTTGAGTTAAATGAAAAGGTTGAAAGGGAAAATATGAGTTAAATAAAAGAAAAGATAACAACGACTCAACTGAATCAGCTAAAACAAATGAAAGCGAATAAATGGCTGGGAAATACAATTGAAGTGAATCAATTAGAGGTTAAATGAATTGAATGTGACTTTATATAATTATTGGAAAAAAAAATTTGATTTATTTCTTTACATGGCTGTCATAATTTGTTATTGAGTGCTTTAGTTGGTGTGGATGACATTTATTTGCTTGGTTTTGGAGCTGCTTGCGCATGAAACATTATTTTTCTCACTCTAAAATAAGCCAAATCGCTAATAACGCAAATAAAAGGTACGTATATCGAGTTATATATCATGTTTTAAAATTTATATACTGTTTCATCAATTGGGATGCCTCATCACTGGGATAAGATGTATATTTGTGATATATATATATATGGCTTTCGAGATGTAATCGTACAAAGGAGACTCTGCTGAAATTTTTCATGAATTTATGACTTAGAAAATTTTGTGAAAATTTGAGTTTTGTAAATGTTTTCTAAGTTTAGTAGAAATTTTATACTATTTTAATTTTATTTTGTCCCTTCATTCTACGTTCCTTTTCGAGGACAAAAAGTTTTAAATGGGGGAGAATGTAACATCCCAAGATTTTGCGATAATTTATATTATTAAATTTAATATGGTTTTGGATATTTTATGGTTTTAATTAAAATTTATAATTTAATTGTAGAATTCTCTATTAATAACTTAATTGAGTTGTCTAGAATAATGAAATTAGAATTATATTGACAACAATAACTCGTATTATTTGTTAATATAATTTTTATTTAGTTTCGATCTTTAAATATTGAAAGTTGGAACTTAATAGTTAAATATTTTGATTTGTGTAAATAATTGTTGAAATATAAAAATTGGAATTTAATAGGAATAAAATTTGATTTACTAAGTAAGATTAAATTTTATTTTGATTAAAATAAAGTTGGCAAGTAATTATAATATTTGCTTGAAAACTATAGATTTATGAGTATGATTGGAATTACTTTAAATAACAACCGTTATGTTTCATTTCTTTATCTATTTAAATCAGTATGAAATGTATGTGGTTAAAAAAGGTTAGATAATAGATTTTTAGACAGTAATTATATCATGAATTTTAACTAACGTTTATTGTTTTTATAGAGACTTATAACTTGTTGATTTGTAATTGGAAAGATAATTAACTTTAATATCGTTAATAATAAAGTTGGAAATTAAAACAAACGACTAATATGAATTTAAATGGAAATTTAAGAAAGAAAATTTGTTTCGATTCAAAACTTTTTCCTAATGATATAACAAGTATAGTAGTTAATATAACTATGATTTAGGATGCTAATAAATTTGAAATGGGAAATTTAGCAGGTTAATTAATTTCTTCAAATTGGTAACTACAAATACAAAAGTCACATAAATAAATGTAATTGTAAATGACCTATTTTGGGTCTTCATAAATAATATTTATAACTAGAACCATTTTAATCATATTTGAAATTAAATTTTGGTTTGTTTTGGTAAGTATTAAAACTAATATTTATGTATTTGAATGAAATGGAATTAATTAATTTATAATTGGAATTAAAATTGAATTTGAATAATCAATCAAAATTGTAATTAATAGGATTCAATGCATTGGAATAATTGTTTATTTCTCCAATTCTATTTCCTGTAGCCGCCTCGCCTTATTTTCGTTCATAATAAAAATGGTTGTTTCTTTTCCAATTTTCAACAAATAATATAAAACCAGTCTCCCCTTGAAATCGAATGGAAATTTATTCGTTGGACTCATATGGCGATGGGCTTCGCAATGATATGCCTAAGCTTGAACTTGACGGAAACTTGGTAGCTCGACATTTTCACAGTAAATCTAGGGTTCTAAAGCATAAGGAATTGAAGCAGATTCACGCGAATCAGATATCATATTTGGATTCATGGCGGAAAATAGCATCATATGGCAAAATTTGAATGGATTCAATGATAATTTTTGTCGCAAACCTGTAGGAGCAGCGAACTTTTGAGGACATGAACGCAATTTTGTGAGGATACCCGAGTTTAAGAAGAAGGTGATGTAGAGGTAGGGTTCGAGAAGAGAAGAACAACGATGTAAACGGTTAGAGTTTTCATTGAGCGAAGGGGAAGGGAGGGAGGAGAGAAGGCTAACGTTTTAGGACATGGATGGGTTTTCTTTTGCTGTAGAGAACGTGTAGGAGAAGGAGGGATGATGACGTGCCAAAGAGGTGAGGTGTCTTTATTATTATTTTATTCCAATTTAAAATCAAATTCGTATAACTTGTAACGCATATAACTTTTTCATACGAACTCAGAATGACGCGCGGTTTGTTGCATTGGAATCGTATCGACGAGCTCTTCGCGATGCTGCTGGTTTGGACTAATTTTGAGACTGTCAAATTTTGGGCCTATTTTGCAGTTTAAACGCGTTCAGAACCAAAGGTGAGTGATTAAACCCATTCACACGTAACTAAATTATTCTAATTTTAGTTAAATTAATATCATGTCATAATATGATTGTATGGATTGATGTTTGATAGTTAAATTGCATGTTTATATTGATTTGCATCGATAGTGTAATTAAATTTGACTATTAGTTTAAATTTCACCGTTACGTTAAAATTCCACATTTAATTACTGTATAAAAACTGCCACCTGATAATTTGTAAATTTTATGATTTAAGACTGTTGTATGTATTGATGTGATGAATGGCTTGAATTTGATATGTTTGACATATTGGTGTTAATTGTGTAAATTTATCTATTATTCACATTTATTCATATACGACCATTGTTTGTGCTGATTAATCCCAATCATTACCCCAGATGTTACGGGCATCAAATAAACCAGGGATTAATCATTAAAATGAATTAAGAACATAGGTTGAAATGATAAATACCTATGACCCTGATTTGGATTGAAATGATATATATCATTTCCCAAAATACCAAAATTAAAATTTAAGTATCACTTGGCCATAGGGTAGAAAATTATATACGGACACCGGTTGGTTAAATAAAATTTGATTTAACCATGAATTCTGAAATATTGTTTTAAAGACAATATAAGAAATGTTTTATAATTTATTTCCTTTGAACTTGAACCTTGAATTTTGAAATATAAACAATAAGGGGAAATAAATTAGTATTGTAACTGAAGCTAAATAAAGTGAAATATAATGTAAATCGAATTTATTGAAAATGAATGGTTTCACCCACCTTTGAAATTTATTATGTACTAACATTGATTTGAATTATATATGAATTGTGAACTCGATATTTGTTATAACTTGAAATCATTGAAAATGAGAATCTAATTTGGAATGTAACTGTTTGAATTAATTTGATCGAATAGAAATGAATGTATATTGGAAGTTTAATTGATGGAATTATTGAAAATTGAGTTGGTTGAATTGAAGTTGAAATATGACTTCAAGTTTAACTGAAAATGTTAGAGAAACGATTCTAATTCCAACTATAGTATTTCAAATCAATTTATAAAATATTTTTCTATTAATTAATTATTATTTTTAAACTATTTTACTTTATTACTATTTTATTTTATAAATTATATTAAATAAATCATTTTATAATTAACTATTTATTTTATAAATTACTTAATGTTTTAACTATATATTTCAATAAATTTGACAAATTCTATTTTATTTACAAGCTATTTATTTTCAAACTATTTCAATTCTATATCCAAAACTATTTTAAATATATTTTTAATTATTTTAATATTCAAATTATTTAAAGTTTGAATTGTTTCAAGATTTTAAATTGGTTTAAATGGAGATTTTATTATGAATAATATTCTATCTTGATTATTAAAATGACTTTAGAAACATGATATTTTGATATGAAATATGAACCTCTTTGAAATGTAAAAGAACTGACC
The DNA here is from genome assembly GCA_030737875.1 of Allium sativum. NCBI lineage: Eukaryota > Viridiplantae > Streptophyta > Magnoliopsida > Asparagales > Amaryllidaceae > Allium > Allium sativum. The sequence continues at coordinate 171,673,461 of CM060923.1, forward strand.
GGTGTGAAAAATGTAAACGATTGGTTGTTAAAGAGACTGGGATTGGATATTGTCATACTCTCAGCAAATACCGAAAACCACTTTAACAACTGTGTACGCGGTGGAGTTCCAGAAATGGTGTTGGATGGATTTGGAGCCGATTACTGGATTTGAAGAAAGAATGATGATGGATATCCTTGACCTTCGGGTCATAATTAAAATGACTAAAACAGGGCTATACCGTGACCAAGTGGGGTTAGCTACCTCCATCGGTAACACTTCTTCCTTTATTACTATAGTCCCTCGGTTTGATTGATTCGATTTGATGCGCATCCGTGATTTGGGAGTGTTGTACGAGGTGGGCGATAGTCGCGGCTATGCGTTACCACCAGTCCGGGCGTGCAACTAGTATATTCATACTCTAGGCATTCCTCGTGTGCCTTGTCGTATTATCCTGATCGAGCCCCGTACGATTTTGATTTGATGTTGTCGTATAGCTGCACATCCCTATCCACCGACCGTTACTGGTGTTTTATATGCAATGTTTACGACGATGTTTATAAACGGTGTAAGGGTAAAAATGTAATCCCGCTTATGCTATTTTATTATCTTATATTTAACCGTAGGCACTATTATAATAGCGTATTATATTATATAGTATCTTGTTTAACGGATCCTTAGGAGGTGGACATTCCCGTAACATCTCTTAAGTTATTGCACTCATATTATTACATGAAATTTTATTTAACTATTATGAGAATGATTTAGTTCTGATCTGAGTGCTTGTTATGTTTCTTTTTTTTTTTTTTTTGCAATACGCTCGGGTCAGACCGAGTTACAGTTAGCGAAGATTCCTTTATGAAGATGAAGATGGAGCTCAACAGACGTATTATTATTATTATTCCGCTGCAATGCATTAGTATGTTGTATGTTAATTTACTCTGATAATCGTTGTAAAATATAATAAAATGTATGTTTTAACAGCTTCATGAATTGTTATTTATTTATTATATTTTGTCCTTCCGCTGCGAGATTCTGTATTTGTTTTTTTCTTTCTTCTTTTTCCGTTTTTTTATCCCAGTAACTATCCGTATTTTTGATCTATTTATGTCGACATTAAGGATCATTGTCGATTTGAATGGTCAAAAATCGGGGATGTTACATACGGCTATATAGTTGATCGAATGTTGGAAATATACGTATATGTGATGAAATTCATACACGTACAATTCGTAGTAGTTAAGGTGCTAAGGCGCACAAACGCGCACAGCTTGAGCTGTGGCCTTTTTTGAGTCATGCAACTGATCGTAAACCTGCAACTTTGATTTTAAAATTTTTTGAAGTTGAAATTTCGAAATCAAAGTTGAAAAAAGAATCTTTAATCATGAAAAAAACCAAATCATAATATTTTATATTTGTAAAGCCTTAGAGAAATTTTTTGGCCCCGTCTGATAAGTATTTTATATAATCGTTATGTGAATGTTCGTTTTATAAACGAAACAACCATTTATATTCATCATATACAATATTTGTTGGATTTGTCCTTTGTATTGGACAAGTTACGAACACAATAATGAAATTAAATCCTGTAAAATATTTCATTTTAAACGGTTCTCAAAATTTCGAAAGCACTTCCTTTATGTTCTATGTGTACACGCAACTATGTACCATTCAGGGAACTAAAGGGAAGTGCTACCGAAATTTTGTTGAATCGTTTAAATTGAAAAGATTTACGTGATTTAATTATGTTATTGTATTTGTAATGGGAGGTAGGATGGCCCACCAGTAAATGATTAATTAATATAACATGCATTCGGTAATAAAATTGTAAATCTATTTCAACATAACATGCATATATATCAATTATAAGGGAATTTTGAGAATTTAGTGACAGACACAAAAATTGTTAATTTATTTCAACTATTTGATGTTATAAAAGTAATAAAAATTGTAAATTTTAACATTCTTTCTAATTTTATATGTACTTAGGGAAAATGGACCACGATTATTTTAATGATCAAAGCTGGATGTACAAACGAAGAGAAATTGATGGCACAATAGACAAACAATTTATTAACAGTGTCAGCGTGTTTATTGATTTCGCGTTAAGTAATAACAGAAACGACGTCGAAATCCGTTGTCCATGCAGTAGATGCAAGTTATTGAAGCAATTGATACCACAAATGGTTAGAGTTCATTTGCGTCAGTATGGTTTTGTGCTGAATTATTCAGTTTAGGATCGTCATGGAGAACCATTAGCATCTACTTCTACACAAGTTGAGGAGGTAGTGAATAATGAAATTGCTATGACGAATCTCGTAGAACAAATGGTTGAAGATGTTGCACGTTCAATGTTTCCGGTTCAACAATTTAATGATAACGATGGTAATGATGACGATGGTAATGATGAAGAAGAACCAAATATTGAAGCCAAGAAAATATATGATTTATTAGATGTGACGTAAAAACCCCTTTGGGAAGGCTGTGAAAGGGGAACTCAATTATCAGTAACTACTGAATAGATTGCAATGAAATCGAAATACAACCTCACAGAAGCTGGATTTACAGCTATTGTACAAGCTACGAAGCGGCATATGCCTCCTAATAATTTGATGTGTGAAAATCATTATGACGTTAAAAAAATGATGTCGGTCTTTGGTTTACCATATCAAAAATTAGATACATATCTAAAGGGTTTCATGTTGTTTTGGAAGGAAGATATCAACCTTACGAATTATAGAATATGTAATCAGGAAAGATACAAACCTAGAAAGAAAAAGGGAAAGGAAGTCCCGTATAAACATATGCATTATTTACCTATTATTCCTAGACTTCAAAGGTTATACGAATCTTCTGTAACCGCGCAACATATGAGATGGCACAGTGTGAGAACACATGAAGAAGGTACGTTCACACACCCGTCCGATGGAGAAGCATGGAAGCGGAAGCATTTTGACCAAAAATATGCCAATTTTGCATATGAGAGTCGTAATGTTAGACTTGGTTTATGTACAGATTGGTTTTCACTATTTTATCAATTTGGTTCTAAATATTCATCCTGGCCTATAATTGTAACACCTTATAATTTACCTCCGTGGATATGTATGAAAACTCCTTATATGTTTCTCACAATTGTCGTCCCTGGTCCTGATGATCCAACGCAAGGAATCGATGTTTATTTACAACCGTTGATTGAAGAATTAAAAAAATTACGGTATGAAGGGTTAGAAACATATGATATTTTGCAAAAAAAAAACTTTCGTATGCATGCTTCTCTATTGTGGACAATTAGCGATTTTACTGCTTATGCAATGCTTTTAGGTTGGAGTACGACTGGTCGTCTAGCTTGCCCGTACTGCATGCAAGAAACAAGAGCATTTTCTTTACCTATCAGAAAGAAAATTTCATGGTTTGACTGTCATAGGTGTTTCCTCCAAATTAATCATCCTTTTAGAAGAGATAAGAATTTTTTTACAGTCAATAGGCATGAAACTTTGTGACCACCTGAAGTATGGACAAGTGAAGAATCTTGTTACACATCGAGGTGGGTCGAAGTATGGACAAGTGAAAATTAAAAAAAAAAAATTAAATGTATAGGCCTCGTCTGAGAGAAATGCAGCTAACAGGAGCAAGAATCATGTTACGCATTGAGGTGGGTCGAAGTCGTTTCAGCACCATCGTGAGGATCTGGTATATTTAGTAATTGCATCATTTAAATTTAATAGTTGATTTAACTTTAAGTTTTAATTTACAAACACACACACACACACACACACACACACATATATATATATATATATATATATATATATGCATGCTTATTTCAGGAGAGAGCGTGTATGGCTCTTGTGTCGTACAGGGATGTTTTCGAGCATACTCATGCACTGAGTCAGACTAACGACACAGGCTCAGTTTCGTACAGTTGGGACCATGATGATAAGGCGCGTGAGAGATATGTAAGTATAGAATAGTTAAGTTATAGTTATAATTTAATTAAATTAGTGTTATCTAATTTCATTTGTTTTATGTTTAACAGGAGAAATTTCAAGCACAAAGGGAGCAGTTATTGGAATCTACTGAAAGGACTGAGTTGACCGAGGATATTGAGGACATGATATTTGATGCTATCATGGATAAGCACACTCGGAACAGACGATATTCTTATGGAAATCTAGAGGTAATACTAACATTTATAATAAAAACTCAATTTTACTCCAAATGCTAATATCAAATGCTGAATTATATACAGGTTAGATCACTTAGATAGTATTGTCTCTAGGAAGTTTACTAAAGGTGTATCAATCTGCAAAAGCGCTTATCACGTTATGTCATATTAATTTTTTTCCTGAGTACTAAATCCAATTCTATTTTTGTACTGAATCAACTTGCATATAGTTTGTATCTGTGTGATAGATATATTAATACGGCTTTGCACAATAAATCTCTATTTTCGATGGTGTTACAAGATAAGTCGCTTTGACAACTATATAATGTAAATTAGATCGATATTTTTATAAATTAGAAAACACAAAATTAGCTTGTAGTTTTCTAATAGAAAGTGCAAGTTTTTAAAAAAAAAAAATCAAAATTCAAAGTATATTAATCCTGGTTGATATATTATATATGTACTCGTAAATGATACAGGTTAGATCATCTCAGCAAACGTATCAGAGGGCTCAGGAGAAGGAAGAAATTGCACAGCTAAAAGCACAGATCGTAGAGCTCCATGAGCGTGATCGTCGCCGTGAAGAGCAGATGGAGCTGCTTAACCAGAGGCTGGCGGAGTACATTGCCCAGCACGATATGCCACCTTCATCTTCTGGTGGATAGAGTTGATCAGGTTAATTAGCTTGTTTTGATTTGTGTTTTGAGAGTTGGTGAGGCTTGCTACATGTTTGTTGTATATATTGATGGTTTGGACATGTTATGATGCTTTGATGATGGTATGGTGTGTTGGTTATGATGTTTGGACATGGTTGTGTTGTTTTGGCTACGTTTGGACATGGGTTATGATGTTTTGGCTACGTTTGGTTATATGTTATGTAAATATTGGTTAATTAATGTGTTTTGTGTTTGATTTTTATTTTATATTTTATTTGGGTGTATATATGGTTGAGATTGTGAGTTATATGCTCGAAATGGAGCAGTTTCGATTGTTGTATGTGTAGTGTGTGGCTTGAAGTTGCAATTCTGAAATCTATAAAAAAAAACACCTAGATTTCCAATGGTGAGCAACGTCTTCCAACGGCCTATAGGTCCAATTGTTTCAACGGTTTCCAACGGCGAAAGAAGGCAAGTTTTCAACGGTTTTCATCAGTTTCCAACATTCCTTTGGTCAGAAAAAGGGACATGTGGCCATATCCACAAGTTGGAAGCCGTTGGAAAGTTGGCCTTTTTTGCATTGGAAGTCGTTGGAAACCGTTGATCCGTATACCAACGGGTTCACCAACGGTTTCCAACGACGTTTCCAACGGCCCCTGGCCATTGGAAACCACTGTTTTTTCTTGTAGTGATCCAACATGAACATTTTATTTCCGTACATACAATAAAAATATAATTTTTATTGTATAAACAAATTTTATCCAACATGAACATTTTATTTTCATATATACAATAAAAATATGATTTTTATTGTATTAACAAATTTTATCAAACATGAACATTTTATTTTCATATATACAATAAAAATATGATTTTTATTGTGTAAACAATTTCTTTTCAAACATGAACATTTTATTGATTCACATGTACAATAAAAATAAGATTTTTATTGTATAAACAATTTCTTTTCAAACATGAACATTTTCCTAACATACACAATTCAATCCAGCCATTCATCGCAGTCACAAACAGTCAATTCAAATTTTATACAACACATATATGAATTTTATATAGCGTATATATAAATTTCACATCGCAATCTACGATAAATTTTATTTTAAATTAGAGATCTCACCAATGGTTTTCACTCCGCCAAAAATTAAGACGAGCTCCATATCAATGCAAATCTGTTTTGTTCCGAAGCTCTCGTCGATACGGTTCCAAAGGATCTTGTTTCGTTCAGTTCCGATAACGTATGAGAAAGTTATGATTTTTATAAGGTTGTATACATTACACCATCATTAACAATATAATTAATTATATAATTAACCTTAATTATATTGCTAATCCTTCTTCCTCCTTTTGTAAAAACGCACGCATAGCTCCAGTATATTTCCAACCCATTACTACCGACTTTCATTCCTCTTACCGCCTTTGTTTCACCACCGAATCGCATGAAACCACCACCATTCTCTAACAGCACCGAACTCGCACCACCCAGGACCCCCCCAATTCGACTCTGACTTCAGCGCCTTAGAGCGCGAGATTCTCTCAATCCTCTCATCAAAATTCGATCATGACCGTTGATGTTGGAGATCATGACATGCTCTTCGATTTTTTTTTGGAGTTGAGGAATTCGTTGAGTAGATTAGGAGAGAAAGAAAAAAGAAGACGGGAAGAGCGCATCCATGGATTTTAGAAATGTCAGCTTCTTTGTTTATGAAATTAGGTTAAGGAAGTTAAAAGGATATTATATAGTGGAGGAAATCATATATATTTTTCTTTTTAATGATTTTTCTATGACCTGTCTATTTTATATGACTCATATATATATCAAAGAAAATATTTTCAATCAACTAGCATTTATTTCGTTTCCCTAGTGTGCCTCTTCACATATAGTAGGTTACAAAGGAATTAAATTAGCTGCCTAGGCATGATGGGACAATATTTATTTTTCATTCAAATTTCAAAAGTAAATAATAATGAGAGAGAGAGAGAATAAACGGAAAGAAATGAATGCTAGATTAATTATTTAATGCTAATTGTTAGAAATTTTGCAACTTTTCAAATTTCAACACATATAGTATTAAATATCATGTGTTATTACATAGATAACGTTAAAAGTTTTACGGTATTATCAATTTTTTTTGTTTGCTTCTGAATATAAACAACATAATATAAAAGAAAAGGGAATACATATATATAACAAAATGGAGAATGGAGATTTAAAGGGATGTAGATTTAAGAAATGAGAATACAAATAAGATACATGTAAATAGAATGTAGGGAAGGAAATAAATGAATGTTGCATTAAGGAAACAACGAAGAGGGAAGGCATTGAAAACGAATGCAACTATTCACATTTCAAAATTAATTAATTAACAAACGTTACACTTTGAGTAGATAAGGAAAGTATTAAAGCAGATGGCTAAAGATATACGCATGTATGTTGTCATAATTTATTTCATTTAAAATCTACATATTATTTTAAATCAACCTATCATCATATATTAATAAATCTCATTAATAACATCATAATTTTATTTAAGAATTTTTTTTATTAAGAAATTTAATTTAAAAACTGTAATTTTTAAATTCTGACGCATTTTCTAACAAAATTTCCTTAAAATAATTTTTTAAATTGGTTCTAGTTTTCCGGGTTGTTACAGAAGTTCTCACCGTGGTCGATTTTGAAATCGTTTTTTTAATAACGATTATTTTCACAAAATTATCAAAATTCTAGTTGCCCCAATTTTTGTTCTAATCAGTACAACAATGTTGCGCGCGTCGCCATGGTTCCAAAGAATCTGATTTCGTCGAATTCTGTTGTTATTTGAATAAGATACGAATGTTTAAACCTTTATCACATTAATAATTGATTAATAACATAATTAGGCTAATTAAAATATTAACCCACGTTTTAATCTTTCTTCTATCGTGTATCACTCCAGCCACCACCGACAAAAAACCTCATCACCTAGGGCATGTCGCTGCTTGCAGTAAAGTTGACCGGACGTAGATCGGAGATCGCCACGTTGAGCGACTTAATGACATCTTCCATCGTCGGCAAACTCGGGCGGTGCGACGGCCACCTGCGCTACCAAATGGCGCGTGAACGCTTGGCATTTAAGGTGCGATTTCTTCAGTTTTGGAACGCCAAAAACAATCTCGACCGTTGAACTTCAAGAGTACGAAGGGCTCTTCAATTTTGCTTCTATGGATTTCGAATTTCACTGATCGGTGGATAATATTAGCACCGAATTTGGGGTGATTTGAAGCACTGGTTCTTATAAGGTTGCGGCTGGAAATAATGAATTAGGGTTTAGCTCAAAAATAGATTAATATATATAAATAATATATATATATATATATTTAATTAATTTCAAAAATACATGTTATCAGTTCTAACTCCAAATCAAACCCAACGGCTGTCGCCCCTAGCCAAATATCCCCATTCTGGGCATAATGGGATATGTTTCGTAAGCCAATTCGGCTGTTTTGATCTGTTTTTATAAAAATTAAAATATAAATCAATATATATTGAATTTTAAACGTACATTTTAATTTACCGGGGCTGCATACTGACTCCAAAAATTACAGAAAAATAAATCTAGCTATGTTTTGACGATACGGTGATAACAAAACTAATTTTGTCAAATTTGGAGACCGTTTGTAAAATGATCATTTTCTGGTCGATCCAATTCAAACTAAAACTGCCAAAACACATTTAAATTTACCATGCTCATATATTAAATCCAAAAATTATGGAATTTGAAACCTGACTATAATTTGACATTCCGGATCCGACAAAAGTGTTTTGTCGAAAACAGAGATCTTTTGCAAAATGGCTATTTTTAGGGGCTATATATTATATTAATATATATATATATATATAAATTCCATAGCAACTATTCTAGATTTTAAACTGGACATGGCTTTCAATCTATATTATGAAATCTCAGTTTCTTACCTTCGTTAGAAAGATATAGCTAAACAGATTCAAATATTTCTTATTTTACGAAAATCCGATTTATTTGGAATTCTGTACATTCAATTGAAATTTAAAATCGAATTTTCAAACTACCGCGCCATTTCAAGCTCGTTTTATAATTAAAATAAATTTATACGTTCTAACTTTGATTTAAAATAAATTTCTATTCGTTATTATATAAAATATATCATTGTAAACATTCAAAACCCATTAAAATAGCTAAAATAAAATTTTAAATTGGTTTAGATATCCTTGACCTTCAAGTCATAATTTAAATGACTAAAACAGTGCTATACCGGGCCAAGTGGGGTTACCTACCTCCATCGGCAACACTTCTTCCTTTATTACTATAGTCCAACGGTCTGATTGATTTGATTTGATGCGCATCCTTGATTTTGGGAGTGTTGTTCGAGGTGGACAGTTTTCGCGACTATGCATTACCACCAGTTTGGGCATGCAACTAGTATATTCCTACTCTGGGCATTCATGTGTGCCTTGTCATATTATCCTGATCGAGCCCCATACGACTTTGATTTGTACCGTACCTATGGAGTGCCCTCTGATAGCCACTACGTTGTTGTGGACTTTACGGTATCTGTATAGACTACGATATTATAAACGGTGTAAGGGTAATAATGGTTATCCTGCTTACGTTATTTTAATATTTTATATTTAACCGCAGACACTATTATAATAGCGTATTCTATTATATAGTATTAGTTTAACGGATCCTTAGAGGATGATGATCCCAAATATCCTTTAAGTTACTGACGCATTTCATTTAAGTTGATTTACTTCCACGAGAATGTTAGTCCTGATCCGAGTTTTTTTGTTTTGCATTACTGCCTGTGTCAGATAGAGTATTACAGCGTTAGAGATTTACACTGGGAGTTTTGGAACTTATATTAAGTTTTGCCTATCTGCATTTACCTTCAATTGATCCAGTTTCAATTATTCTTGTCGTTTCCTTTCAGATTTTATCATTTGTTTATGTACTAGTGATTATTGTATTAGACTTCCACTATATTATTTATGTAAACTCTGATGCAAAATTTTATTTAGTAGCTTCATGAACTACTATTGTATTGTGTATTTTTCGCAGTGAGATATTATTTTGCTCTATGTCTGTGATATGTGATTCTGTGATTTATTCTATTTACCTCAGAAGCTAATAACATTCTGTCATTTCGAACGGTTCGAGTTGGTTTAATTATTGGCTTGAAGTGAACGAAAGACGATATGTTACACTACTGGATCCACATGCATTAATATGTGGGATCTACATGCTACAGGAGCCCATCAGTTTGTGGAGCCAGTAGACAGTCCTGGGCTTGAAATCTTTTATCTCATCACTCTTGGATTATTTTTGTTCTATTTTCCTTGTATGTTCAAAGCTCAGGATGGATTTAGTTGGATAACTTGTCCAACACGAATAGTGTGTGCATTGGCAAAACCTTCCATGCAGGTTCAAAAATATTATGTAACAAATGTTTCTGGAATGACGGTCACTGTATCCTATTAAGTGCACGTTATGTCCGCAAAAATTGAAATATGTGTTATTAGTGTGACAAATGTTTGCTAATACTTAAAGGTTGAAGTGTATTAGTAAAATATCTCTTACTTTTTGCATGTGTGTAATTGAAAACACTAGAACGACAGTCAATTAAAAACTTAAAGCCGATATTATATGTTGTACAATGGAATGGTATTGTATTTTTGAATAAATTACTTTGAGCAATCAACTGTTGCTAACAGACCATGTTACCAATCGTGCATGGTTATATTTTAGTGTTGTATACATGTGAATAAACTTTGATTTCTTTTACATAAAGCTTCAAGCATCTTGTTAAAACAAAGAATCATGTGATATACACTAGCTTTTTCTAGTGTTGCATGTATCCAAATATAGGTTCCTTTTTCAGTATTGCTAGTTGGTGTGAGCAGGCCACGTGCAGAATTGGTTCATTTTTCGATGTTGCACATATCAAACGTAGATTTATTCCTTCAAGTTTTACCTTTATGTACACAAGCTCCTGAACTACTTATAGCTACATAAGTGCACATTTCATTTAATTTCAAAGTTGTTTATTTCTCTTGCTAGTTTGATTGTTGGATAGAAAGACCTTGTATAGATTACATTTTTTTATATAAAAAACTACAAGTAATGCAAAAATTATTACCGACCGATCAATGTTGGTCTTATATAGATAATAAAAATAAATAGGTGGGAAACAAAAAATGTAAAGTATGATCAAAACAACTATTACCTAACATCATCTTTGACTGTAAGTATTACTGTAAACTGAATTTCGAGAACGAATCACGAAAATCATCAGAGAATTAGGGGAAATCAAGCAAAAAAACCTTGATTAATTTAAATGTACTTCTTGCATATAATGGTAGCTTATTCCCTATCACATGCTCCTATGTTGCCCGAATTTTTTGCCTTATAAACTTATTCTCTCACGTTATGCAGAACTGGGAAATAAACAAATCATGGCTTCCTAAATCTACATTTGACAAGGTGCTTTTATTTTTTTTCCTTTCACCTTTTGAAGGGAACAAAATTCTGCTACTTAATTTATGTTCATACAAGTAGATTAAACTTGTTGATAATAGACAGAGCCGGCCCTGGGCATAGGCCCACCAGGCGGCCGCCTAGGGCCTCGGGCCGGGGGAGGGCCTCAAGCTTATATTTTTCTGTTTATATACCTATTGATTTTCATAGATAGTAAATGAAAGTGTGTGTGGTCTAGTGGAAAATGCACTGTTCTGCTATGCTACAGGTCATGGGTTCAAACCCCAGAGGGGGCCTCATAATTTTTCTATGTGAATTTTTTCTCTAGTGCTACTATGATTGGCCTTGGGCCCCTGATAGCTCAGGGCCGGCTCTGATAATAGATGAATTTTCCGAACTCAAAATGAGTATTTCATGCTGGATGGGGAGGAAGAAGAAGTGGAATTGCAGGCGCTTTCTCAAGGAGTTTGAGGTTTAATTTTTGTAAAAATATTAAAATCGTAGACCTTTGGTTCATTTCCTGTTTAGATCTAGATATTTGGTTAAATTTCCTGTTTTAAACTCTTAGTCGTGCATGCTTTTTACATTGTTTATTTCATGAGACTGTTTCTTTCCATTATGTTCATGACCAGTTTACACCTATTAGTTTTCACATTTTATGGATACCTATATCATCATGGTCTTACACAGTTTCACTTTAGATGCTTCAAATCCTTTTGACATCATCATCTCCGGTTTTGAAATCATAATCAAGTTATTTATTTTGCAGTTCGTCCAATAATATAATGGATTTAGGTAAATATATAAATCTAGAAAAAGACTATAACATGATTCGTTCATTGATGGATTATTCTAATCCAATGTGATTTTTTTGTCTATTCTCATATTATCGTTCTTATGTTACTTGAAAACCAAATGACACCTAGCTCTATATGACAGTATATTATTGTTTTTTTTTTGATCTGGTAATCAATTTTTAGGTCTTTTAGTTTTAGATATTCACTTAAACCATAGAAATTTAATATATAACCAATACCTTTGTAACAAACTGATCTTTCTTATATGTGCAAGCGGATCTATGTGGGCAATGAATCTTAGTTTAAGTTAGTTATAAATATGTACATGCTAAGTTTGTTTGGGCTAGTACAAACACGGGTATATAAATAGGTTGTTATAAACATTTATGTCTCTATACCATTTTTGCTCTAAGTTTAGCCCAGTTTTCATTTAGACCTATTGCATAGAGTACTATGTTAATAGTTGAGATAAAGTATAGTCGAAGTAGGGATATTTGTTATACAACCATGAAGTTTCGAAAACGAGAATATGATGGTTGGATGAGGTTATAAGCTTGAATCCTATTAATACTATGAGTTAACATTTGTTTCAATTTTAAAATTGTGATATACATATAAAGTCACAAAATCAACTTTTTTACTTCAACAAAAATAGTTATATTATTTTTATTCATATTTCTAGACTTATGTTTATCATATTAGTTTACAAAATTAAACTTAGGCTTTAATAATTTTTTGTTATAGTAGTTATAATTGATTCCTAGATGCTTCAACACCCACGTTCGTGCCCTCTTACTAAAAATCTCTACGTATATAGAAAACTTGCTTATTGCATTAGGTACGATTTATGGGTTAAAGACAGGGTTAACTTAATGGATTCTAAGGGGCTAAATGTCTCGAATCGGTTGAGGACTATCTTTTGCCTCGGTTCATAGACGGAAATCCAATTTCCAAATACGTGACTTTGCGGTTTTATTTGTAAACCTATATATGGCGACATAGTGGCATGGGACGCTCATGTCGCCTATGATTGATACTTATGATTTGAAGTTGTTTTATACACTATACACTTATAGTAGTATCAAATGATTTGTTTTAAATGTACTAAGCATGTTTGGCTATTATAAGGGAAAATCCTATCCTCGGATGCGTTGCATTGTGTGATGGGACCTGGGTCTTATAATAGCTTCATTTTTAGAAAAGCATTGCGCAGTTTACTTTTATGCACTGGTGTTCTCGGGAGGAAACCCGTTCCGTGTTATACGGCGTGGTCCCTTGATTTACCTAACTTCAAAAATTAAGATAAATAACTGTTTTAGTTCTCACACCAGTCACATGACTGACCTGGAGTTTATTGTTTTAACCTAAACTCTGGGTGCCCTTATTTTGACATGGGCAGCTAGTAGTTTTGGTTTTGCAGATTTATATTCACAGGATCCTGGTTTACAGCTGGAACGATATCCGGAAAGCTTTGTATCCGTATATCTCTTCTAGTTGTGTATTGTATTATTTCCCGCTGCTATGTAATTAAATGTAATTTAAATCTCCGATATTTCTGTGTAATATTCATGTATACTTTGTATATTCTTGTAATCTGATGCATTGTTGTAATATACAGTGAAATGTTCTTCTGTATGCGTTCAGCTGTGGCTTGTTCTCGAACTATCCACGCTTTCCTTTACGGGGAAGTTACGGGATTTTACACTAAAGTTGAGTATGAGTTTTCCATTTTAAAGCATAATGGAGGTTTGATTTTTTAGCTTTCCCTTGTATATCAATAAGAATTTTCAGTCCCTCTATTTCAAGTAGTTTTTAAATGTATCTGCCAACATTCCATTCCGTGCATCTTGAAAAAGCCAGCCTTCAGAAATTTTGACTAAAATGTTTTACTCGCTAGGTATTATAAGAACATCTTTTTAATGGATGCCCCAAGGGCACATGTTAACGGTAACAATTAATTACTGAAAGGCAAGAAAATTTATTTTGAATACCTAAATTATCCTTATATAGTTAAAAAGAGGTGGAATTCAGAAGCATATGTATGTAATTTGGCAACCTTGATCATCCATAATTTCAAAAAATTATTCCTTCTATATCAAAATAGAATTCTAGGTAAAATTATTTCATTTACCCATTTTAAAACAACATCCTGTCAAAATTTTCTATTTAAGTGTTTAGAAATTCCTAATGACTTCGTGGCATCCCACGATTCGATCAGAATTCATAAACCACTCAACATACTAACCAACAAATATAAAACAATTTTTATATCAATTAACAAATTCGCGCTCTCGTATATATACACTCAACTCATTCCAGGGTACTACTGACCCTATCTCTAATGAGCACAACTCCACAAAAGCCTAGGTATTCGCTCAACCTGAGCTCTGATACCACTGTAACAAACCGCAAATCCATACAATCTGAGTTGACTACATACATCATACGTCCAACCCAAATATCACAGAAATACGAATCATTTTTTTTAGAAGAAAGAGGTAGAAGAAGAACAGAAATAACAACACATAATCTCACATCGCAGCGGAACAAAATATAATATATCATAACTTTTGAAATACAAAATTTCAACTGTATAATATATAATTATCAGAGTACAACACTTACAACACAGCGGAAATAAAAATACTATATATCTAACACTGAAGCCTCCTGCTCCGAGCTTCTTTAGATAGATCTTTAAAATCCTGAACTACTTGACTGTCCATACAAATTTGGACACTCAAGAGTTTAGGTAAAAAAAAATCCGGTTCAGTCATGGGACTGGTATGAGTAAACAATTTAAAACAGTTTGAGAAACTGAATGATATCTCATAAGACCACGTTGTATAACATGGAACGGGTTTTTCCCTTATGAGAATCCAAAACACTTGATTTAACTTTCAAATCCTTTTGAAAGAAAATGATAATCTTTATATCTAAACTCTTTTGATATTATAATAGTGTCTAAATAAAATAAATAGAAATCTAGTGGAACGCTTTCATCTCACGCTCCACATATACATAATATATAATCAAAATCATAAGCACTTATTGGGCAATGAATTTCCAACTATGACAAGTTATGGAACCACCTTCCAATAGTGTATTTCTAGAGGAGAATACACTGGGTTCAACAAGAACATCTTGTAACCCGGCCACACATGACCGACAACTCATTTCGCTTGAGTGTATCGAATGTATATCACCAACGGTTGGGATCAACAACCGTTTTCCCGGATGGGACAACTTCGAATAGAATAAGGAATTAAATGAACTTCTCTAGATAGGTGATAATACATCCTAATGGGAGCTACCCACATAGCCATGCCGCCTGGCCGATTTTTGTCATTTCTCGGTTGTTGAGGCCTGAGGCTACGCTTACTTGCCATTCATTGATAACACAATCACTTTGAATGCCACATTATCAGATCCTTTAATCATTAATTGATTTGCACAAATATATTCTGGATATTACGCTATGGGAATAAATTCTCCACTACCTTATATATCTATACATACCAACATATACAATCATTGGACGTACCCTGTCAGATACTCGTCCATACACGTTCGTTCTGGGATTGAGTGAAACCGAAAGCACAATTTCCATTAATAGAAAAAGTCCTTGCACTTTACTCCATCTTCGATTATCTTCATATAATCTGGTTCACAAAGCTACTGCCAATACAGAGTGGTTCTCAGATAATAATCCAACCGGCCTCTCTATATTGACAACGATATTGGAAAATACTTCGATAGTCGGTTATTTAACTATCAAAGAAAAAAAACACTCATTCAAAGCATCGAACGATCACCGAACCCCTTAATTAATATTTCATTAATTAAATCACTTCTTCATTTCTTTATCAATATTTGTTAACCAAATATTTTCAATAATCATCTTGGCCTCTTACGCTATTTAGAAATATTTCCATATACCGCCTTCTTCTATTTTCTATTGTTAGAAAATAACTTCAATTCATAATTGGAAACTATTACAATTACTTATCTCTTTCCCGAACTCGGTTATTTTTATACTTAGGAAATATTTATGATATATTTCCAAAATTCCACTTACTTGGGTTAAAACGAATGTTGTGTAAAACATCATTACAACAACCCAAAATATTACTTCAACTAAATTTCCTTAAACATTTATCTCCAAGACTAAATCCTCCTATTTATTGGTTAATAATTAAATCAATCAAGTTGGGGTATAATTACCTCTCAAACCTTGACTAAAATCATCATTAACTTCAAAACTGACAAGACCACTTGCCTCGAATAATCAACACCATGCAAATCAATTATTCATTTTTAAACCCGTATACGTTTCTCTTTCTAATTTTACCAGATTTAATTATAGATTTCCTTTTTATTTATAATATTCTATTTTAAGTTCCTTTCCTTATCGAATTCTATATGTATCGATACATTGATTTCTAACTATCAAAATTTCTTAAAAATATTCTAACTCCTTAAATTTTCGGAAAATTTCGCCGTAACCTCCTTTGAATGGGTCACTCGGTACAACTACAAAACGCCTCTCTGGGCCCTTTCTATTCAAAAAGAAAATCAAAAAGCTAAGCAGCTTGCCGATTCGGCGCATAAAACCTCATATGGAATTTAAACATGTACTTGTCGGGCACTACATTTATAATTTCATTCTCTTCATTCCATACATGTCTAACCTTTATACGTCCATTCCCAATTTATTGTAACTCAATCTAGTCATTTTAATTCAATTCGCTAATTAATTCTCTAGTTAGCTCTTTTGCCTATTCCACTTTTTAATTAAACATATCACGTTCATATACTATTTTTAATTTGGTTATAAACTAATCGAATTTCATTTTTAATTCAAGTTTCATACTCGATTTCGAATATACATTTACAAACCCAATTTACATATCCAAAGCCCGATTTCAATTCAAACTCCATTAACTAATTATTCTTCAAACTAATTAATTCTATTCAATAATTAACAAAATCTGATTTTTGTCTCAAAATTCATTTCATTACTCCAATTGAGTTCAGAAATATTCTATAACTCAAATATGGATTTTTCTTATGAAGATTTGGATTTTATTTGCTTAAAATCCTTTTATTTATTTAAATAAGCCGCTATGGTTTAATAATGGTTATGGCGCTATTTTTCTAAAAAATTGATTTTGACATAACTCAAAATCTATACAGCGAAATTCATAATTTTCGGTTCCATTAGAAAACTATTATCAAATCGGTCCTGCCGATTCTTGTTTCAAATAATTTCGACTTAAATTGAGTTCTGTATAATCAATTGAAGTTTGAAATGCCAATTTCCGAACTACAACGCTGCGGCGAGTTCGTTTTAATTGTATTTAATATGTAAACGTTTTAAACTTTGTTTATATATAAATTCTAACTTCATTCTAATATATTTTAATATATATTAAACCAATTTTCCCAATTCAACTTAATATTTCTGATCTTTCCATATTGCCAATTATTTCGTATCTCAGTTATAATTTATTTATAATTCAATCATCTATATTAAATTCTAATTCCTTTATAAATAAATTATTTATAAAATTCGATATAATTGAAATTTCAAATTTTAAATCCTTGTGATTTATCTCATCTCAGTTTATATTCCGAATTCCAGAAATAAACCCCTCGTTCCATTTTGAAACGATTTCCAATTCACTATTAAATTCATCTTTGAGTTTAAATTCCTAAATTATCAAATGATAATTTATTTCACTAAATTTATAACACCCTTTATAAATTTAAGTTCCTTGTTTCATACATTTAAACAAGTTCTATTTCAAATCTACCTGAAACCCAATTCATTTTATATTCTGAATCTTCGAATAAAACTTTTGTTCCCTTTTCGAAATGATTTCATTATGTTTTAAATTCATAGACTTATAAACGTTATTTATAAATTTACTTGTTTTATATTTAAACAAGTCCATTTTGAAATATATTTAAAACAAAAATCTTATTTTGGAAACTTCTATTTATTTTAACTTATCCATAAAACATGGAATCTATTTTCATATTTAAAAATTTAACTTCTATTTAATATAATCCTAATATATTTCTAGACATATTTTATTTAAATAAATTCAAACTAATCGAATTCTAATCATAAATCCTTATGGATTTATTTTGGTTCAATTTATGTTTTGATCATCAGAATAAATTTCATCGTTTAATTCCTTAAAACGATTCTCCATTTCTATTTTAAATTCATATTTGAATTTAAATATTTAAATTTATCAAGTGATAAATTTTCCACTTTATTTATAAACACTGTTTATAAATTCATTTCAATTCCTATGAAAATCATTTCATTTTATTTATAAACACCGTTTATAAATTTACTTCAGTTTCCTGTATTGTTTAATTTATAAACATCGTTTATAAATTAATCATGTTAATTTCCTATATATTTTAATTTATAAACATCGTTTATAAATTCAATACTTGTTTTGTTTATTCAAAACAAGTTAATATTTCTATAGCTCATTAAAAATTCAAATTCAAATTTTAAAAATAGACTTCCCCTTTTAGATGTCAAATATCCTTTTCACGATATTTTTATATATCAACATTTTAGGCCTAGTGATATCAATCAATCAAAAACCCCTAATTATCAACCATAGTATTTTCTAACACATCATATTATTTTCTAACACATCATATGTGACAATATATATGCAAACAAACAATTAATAATATTTCTGAGGAATCCAGTTGGATCCCTCCAACTTGTTGTCACAACCCGTAAAATCTGGGCCAATTTAAAAATTTTATTTTGGCGATTTTATTGAATTTTGAATATTTAAAATGAATTATTTTAAATAATAACGATGGAAAATTTATTTTGAATAGAATTCGAACATATATAGTTATATAGATCATCGTTAGAATACAAATATTTATTTTAAATTATAAATAGAATTGAAAATGGCGCGGTAGTTTGATAATTCGATTTCAAACTTCAATTGAATGTACCGGGTGCAAAACAATCCGGATTTTAGTGAAACCAAAAATAATTGAATCTAATTGAGAATATCTTTCCAATGAATCTGAAAAATCAAAATTTCATAGCGGGAATCAAAAGATATGTCCAGTTGAATATTCTGAATAGTCGCTATGGAATTCGGGCCCTTAAAAATGGCCATTTTGCAAATGACCTCGGATTTCGACGAAACCACTTTTGTTGGATCCGTGATGTCAAGTTATTGCTAGATTCCAATTTTCATAATTTTTCGAATCAATATGTGAGCGTGGCAAAGGAAAACGCTTTTGACCAGTTTTAGTTGATTTTAATCGACTGGAAAATGGCCATTTTTCAAACGGTCTCAGAATTCGACGAAACTAGTTTTGTTAGGACCGTATCGTTAATACGAAGCTAGAAAATATTTTTTCGGATTTTTTATGGTTAGTATGTGACCCCGGTAAATTGAAATGCGCGTTCAAATTCAATGTATAGAGTTATATGTTGTTTTTGACGAAAACTGATCGAAACGATCAAATCAGCCTACGATACATATCCCATTGTGTCCGGAATGGAGGTAGTTAGCTAGGAACGACAGTCGGTGGGTTTGATTTAGAAGTCGAATAAAAAGTCCACATTTTAATTTAGAAATTATTAAGTATAATATTTTTTTTTTATAAAAGGGCCCTCACCCCTCTTTCTTCCACTCAGATCAAAAAAATAAAATAAAAAAAGGGGTAGGGCACGCATCTCGATCTCGCGACTCCAGGCCTCGACCACCGCAATCGACCGCTCCGCTCACCCCTCCGCCTGCTCCGCCCCCCTTTACCTCGCTGGATCCCCTTGCTCTTCTCCAAAACACCAACGCACCTCGCTATTCACCCCTTTCAATGGAAGACACCGAGCCGCTCCAAATCGAGCCTCCAGCCAACGTGGCCTGCCGCTGCCACTGCCGCTCCCTCCTTGCGCCGCTCAGGCCAAGACCCGCCCACCACAGGTCCCCACCACCCCTCTGACGAACAGTGAAACCCACCCTTGACCGCTGCGATGCACTAGAACCCCCTCCTCTGGAAATTCAAAAGCAAAGTAAGCTTTTTATTATGTACTTTATTTCGATTCTTCTAAGTAATGAAATGTATGAATGATAAAGTGCATATTTTTAATGTATATAACGCTATTATTTTTATAATATGAAAAGAAAAGAAAAAGGAAATATAATCTTTATCATAAAAGCAACGTTATCAAAGTATGATTTTCATATATATACAAGGAAATAAAGATATGATTTTTATTCGTTTAAAGTTAGGATTTTTAAATACATATGAAGTAGAAATAAACATAGGATTTTTATTTATTGAAATGAAGCAATAAAAATATAATTTTTATTTGAACAGCGTGAAAAGGACTGTACTGGAATTGCAAACAAATCCTGATGTTCAGCAGTTCAAAAGCAAAGCACGGCGGAGTAGAACCCTCTGTGAGAACTTCTCACTCTAAATTTATTTTTCTAGTTATATATACATATATACTAGGATGCAGACGGTGCTTAGCAGCACCCGACACCCGTCATCCACAGACTATGGATGGCTTGTGTAACACCCCGAATTTTCTGTTAACATTAAGGTTACAAAAATAATAATAAGTTTGTAAAAGGGGGGATGTATCTAATATGCATACAAAAATAATAATAAGTGAGTAAAGGGGGGATGTATCTAATGTGCATATAAAAATAATAATAAGTGTGTAAAGGGGGGATGTATCTAATGTGTACATATTTATATGGATAAACAAATAATAGTAAATGTTGATAATGTACATTAAGAGAGTAATTATGGCATGAGTAAAATTAGGAATTATTTACATATAGGATTTGTCCTATGAGAAATGTGTACATTGTAGAGTATATATATATATATGCTAAAACATGAAATTACATGTAATTGAAATAGTAATTATGACATAATTTAAAATGGGAGTAATTTACAGTCCTTAATTATGAACATAATTGGCCTCTTTTGAAATTGATGGCCTTGATTAACCCTAGCATTATCGGACGGCTCAAATTAAAATGCAACTCTATAAAAAGACCCTAGGTCTCCAACTAAATATTCACATGAAAATAAGAGTTGAAGCCGCCATGCTGTCGAATGAGAATTAGAGGGAGCCTCCATTTGAAAGAGACGAACAACAAAGCTAATACAAGTAAAAGATTAAAGCTTCTGCAACGATTCTACAACAATTAAAGATTCTTTCTTTAATCCAATCAAGGCAAGCACAGTTATTTTCCGATATAAACTTTAATTATAATTATGACATGATTGTAAATCTGAATTTGAGGATGTTCTGTTCTGATCTATTTTACTCTGTATTTCTTTCTGCTTTCTGTTCTATAGCCAGGCTACCACGAGCCTGAGCCAATCTCATAAGAGATTAACATACGCTAAAATATTTGGGACAATGCAATGAATGATGCAAAATTGGATTGATTTGTGACTGATTTGAGTAAAGGACATAGGTTGTAAACTAGATCTAAATCTGTGCATATATGTCAGTTTGGGATTATCATATGATAATATATGACTTGTAAATTTGGAATATAAGGCAAATTAAAAATTAAGATCTGAATTAAAAGACATAATACATGTTAGACCTAGATCCTTGGGCATATTTTATATAACGGACTATGACTTGAACAAAAAGGAATGTGTGGCTTAGGCATAAAAGACCTATATTAAAATAGGATAACTATTAATGTGAACACGCCTAAATATAGATTTTGGATATTTGGCATAAATTGGATCTATGTAATGTAGAAAGGCAAGAAACTTGGTATATATGTAAATTGGCTAGGATTAGGCATATATAAATTAGTATATGTAATTTGACATGTATCATGATATATGTAAAAAGCTAGAACTTGTTATAAGTAAATTGGTGTAAATATGGTGTACATATAATTTTGGGTATATGCGTAAGTTTGGCAGGTAAATCAAGTTTTAGGCATAAACTGTAAACTAGATATAGTTTGGACATGAATTGTGAATTTGGATATTTAATCTAGATTGGTATAAAATGTAAATATAAACATTAAATCTAGATTAGGCTTAACTATTGATTTGGAACGCCAAATATATGACATAGTAATTTTGGGCATGGCTATTATGGCAAGTTTGGGAAGGTAGGGTACGGCCTACTCTGATTAACAATTTGAAATTACATGTAACTGTCATGTTAGCATAATCATGGTTAGTGACATTTAATTTGGTATAATTTACATACCAAAAATTATAAACATGATTTGAAGGGAAGGTGGGCCATAATAATAAATGTTTATTAATGTAAATTATGGAGTAAGTAAATTAGAAATAACTTACGTTTGAATAAAAGGCTATAAATTGGCATAACTTTATAGTGAATTTATGAATAGATTAATGACACATATACCTGAATGTTCTAGGGTGATAGAGAGGATAGTGTCTAGGCTTGGGTTTGGAAAATACAAGTTTCCTGCCCTCCCTGGCTATCCCTAACTGATCCGATGGACGGGATGGTTACCTTAAAAAACCTAATTTGAAAATTAGATGCGTGACAACTGTATGGACACGAGGTTGGACTCATTTATGGTATAAGACTGCCCGGACCAGCCCGGCGAATCCAGCAACCATAAATGGTAGCCCAATGTGAGAGGTCGTACAGGGTTGCGGTAGTAATATGATTAGGCTAATGACACTTAACCAATATAGTATGAATGGGTGGGTTAAGTGATATGATTAGGCTAATGACACTTAACCAATATAGTATGAATGGGTGGGTTAAGTGATATGATTAGGCTAATGACACTTAACCAATATAGTATGAATGGGTGGGTTAAGTAATATGATTAGGCTAATGACACTTAACCAATATGGTAAGAATGGGTGGGTTAAGTAATATGACATCAAAAACGTGTTGGGTGGATAGGGTTAAACCAACTAGACTAATATATGTGATAAACCCGTTCATGAATCTGTAGGCCCAATACAAAGTTAGACAAATCTGAAAATCTGTTAAATCTGTACATCTGACCCGTTAGTCTGAAAACTTGTTGATTGGATTTTCTGATCTGTGAACTGGTAAATCTGAACTCTGTATGTCTAAACTTGTAAACAAGTTAATCTGAAATCTGTTAGTTTGGGGACACAAGGTTAGGAGGGAATTTACTTGTGTCATCTGTTGTTTGGGACCCATATTAGTCAGTAACCCTTTCTGGTATCAAAACTTTGACCCAACAGTAGGTAGGGTCCGGGCACGCTTACTGAACTAATTATAAGCGGTTCATTCTGATAATGGCGAGGGGTGTTGATGGTGTGTTCCAACCGGGTCATGTGCGTGCATGGATCCCGGTCTGCCTCTGTGGATGTAAGACGCCGTGACATCCATAAATAGGTCTGTGCCGTTCAAAGGTTGCCACTTTAGGGAACGATACACCCTTCTGTGGGGCTGGCATAGGGTATTTATGTATTAGGGAGCCGATTGCTTGGGGTAGAATTTAGGGTACATCTAATTCTATCTAATTCTGTTGGGGTACCGTCTGTTTCTGTTGGGTGTAATACTTATCTGCTTCAGTGTGGTACCGTCTGTTCGGGTGGTAAAGGCCCATTATTTCTGTTCGGGTGGTAAAGGCCCAATACTAGCACTCTGTTTCTGTTTCTGTTTCTGTACCATATGTTTCTGCTTGGGCGGTAAAAGCCCATTTACTAGTACTCTGTTTCTGTAGAAATTATTCTGACTCCCTTTCTGTTGTAGTCTGAACGCCAGGGTAACACCTAATTCTTTTATACTGGTATTAGTGCAGAGAAGTGAAAAGTAATAGCTTATGTAATTCTGTTTCTTCTGTTTAACTTAAGTATATCTTTTGCTTCTATTACGTTATCTCTTGTCCAGCTTTATGTTCATGTCATCATTACTAGTATCTGTTCATAACTGAAAATCACTGGACTTGCCAGACTTTATGTCTAACCTTGCTTGTTTTCGCCCCTTTTCTTCCGTTCCCCCCCCAGGTTTTCTAAGAAGGGAATACTCTAGCTTGATCCGGATTCCTTCTGCTTGAAGTGCTTAAGGTATGGCTTGGCTCATGATAGCTTCTCTTCTGTGGGGATTATGCTTTTAAAGTTTTGTACTCTGATAGTTTGAACAAGGCTGATATTTATGTACTTGAGTTTTTGATAAAGATGTAACCATACTGATTTCTGTTTTCCGCTGTAATAAAGTTATTATTTTTCAAGTACTGTTTATCTGTCTTGTAATATTCTGTTCTGTTTACTAAAACTCTCCACCAAAGTTAAGGCGTTCCCTTTGTGAGTGACCTTAACGGAGGTGGGGTGTTACACTTGGTATCAGAGCTTAAGGTTACCAGATTAGATAGAAGTTTTTGAAAACTATTTCCAAAAAGGTTTTGAAAAAGGAGGTATTTTCAAAAGTAAAGCTCATTTTGAAAAAAAAAACATAATCCCCAAAAAGCCATATATCTTATCTTTTGAATTCTCCTTTTCGAATCTTTCCTTTTTCGTTTCAGCATGGCTGAAGATTTGAACCTTCCGGAGGGTGTAACGGTACCAGGATGGTTTAGGAGGTATTTGGAGGCTAGGGCCACCGCCGCAGGCCCAGCAGATGTTCCTCCACCCCCTGTTGCACCCATTCCTCCTCCTCCTCGCGTTGATACTTTTGCAAAGACGTGCAAGGAATTTAAGGCTATGGGCGGAAAAACTTTTCAAGGCTCAGAGTCGTTTGTAGAAGCCAGAGACTGGCTTAAGGAGACGGAGGAATTGCTTGGAATCTTTGAAGTAGAAGACGAAAGGAAAGTCCGTTTAGCGGCTTGGTTGATGAAGGGAGAGGCCTCGTTTTGGTGGGAGGTCACTAATGGGGAGCGTCTTGTTGACTCTTGGGCGGATTTCAGACGTAGGTTTGTGGCGAAGTTTCTCTCACGGGCAGAAGAAAATCTGTATATGGAAAGGTTCTTGACATTAAAGCAAGGAAGCTCATCAGTGAAAGAATATGTTAACAAATTTAATCAGTTAGCAAGATTTGGGATGGACTTGGTGAACACACCAGAGAAGAAGGCTCTGAGGTTCGTTCAAGGCTTGAATGAGCCGTTGCAAGGGTTGGCTATGACACACATCCCTATGGGGGCCACCTTTGAGAAGCTAGTTGAAATGGCATACATGCATGAAGAAAAGGCACCCGAGAAGAAAGAGGCAAGGAAGGAAGAACCACAGAACAAGAAGGCATGGCCCAAAAAAGAGACCCAAAGGAAAGGTAAGGAGTCTGAAGATAAGAAGGAGAAAAAGTGCTTTACCTGTGGAAGCTCAACTCATCTGAACAAGGATTGCAGAAAGAGGAAGGGCGCTTGCTTCAATTGTGGGGAGATGGGACACTTCACTAGGGACTGCCCGAAGAAATGAGGGCAAGGGCAGAGGGCAGGGACAACTTCTGGAGGGCAGGCAAACACTCTCGAGGCTAGTGGATAGGATAGAAATAGGGAAAATTTCCGTATAAGGTTTAATTTTCTTACCTAGTTATGGAGTTTAAGAATCTTTCTGATTCTGGTATTTTGATTCTGTAATTGGTACTCTGCACTTCAATACTAGTATTGTTTCTGATTCCGCTGTAGACTCAGACCCATAAGGGTTATGACTCATTTGTTTTAAATTATGGTTTGAGAGATATCTGTGTTAGGAGTCAAGTATGACGCATACATTCTGAGTTTTTGTGGGATATGATTTTATCATGCTTAGTTTCCTAAAAAAAAAGATCATTTGATAATCTGATCTTTACCTGTAATCTGTAAAAATCTGAATAATTCTGATTTCCAGTTGTGACATTGTCTAAAGAAGGTAATCCTCTGGGTGTCAATCTGATGTTGATTTCAGTCTTCGGGGTTGATACTTAGGGGAATTATTTTCTCAACCAATGTCTAATGGGAACCAAGTTTTTGTTTTATCTGTACTCGCTTCCATCACTCGACTGTATCCTATCGATCGAATATTCAACCTATAGATAGGGATCTAATGGATGTAAACATGTGTTTGAGACATGTTATGTTTGATGGTTGCTAGTGGATGCAAGTGGATGCTAGTGGTTGCTCGTGGACGCATATACACACACTAGGCACTAGATCGGCTCGAAAACACTCTCATACTGCATATGGATGTGTGAGCATTTTAAATTTTTATGGATGAAAATTGGTTGAAACAGCACGTGGATGTTGCATATGAGTGAATGGTTGTGCACTCATATAGAAATGATATGTATCAAATAGGAAAATTTGCATACATAATGGATTCATAACACTGACATAACTTGCATTAAGGAGGTCAACTGAATCAGTAGACCGCCTGATTTTGCATTAGATAAGGACATATACACACACTTCGCATATGATCATGAAGCATTAGAAGTCTTTTTAAGGACAATGGATTCCTGTGATTGAATGGTTGAATAGATGGATGATTGGATGGTAGGACACATTCTTCCTAACTTGAAGATTTTGGGGACAAAATCCTAAAAGGGGGGGAGAATGTAACACCCCGAATTTTCTGTTAACATTAAGGTTACAAAAATAATAATAAGTTTGTAAAAGGGGGGATGTATCTAATATGCATACAAAAATAATAATAAGTGAGTAAAGGGGGGATGTATCTAATGTGCATATAAAAATAATAATAAGTGTGTAAAGGGGGGATGTATCTAATGTGTACATATTTATATGGATAAACAAATAATAGTAAATGTTGATAATGTACATTAAGAGAGTAATTATGGCATGAGTAAAATTAGGAATTATTTACATATAGGATTTGTCCTATGAGAAATGTGTACATTGTAGAGTATATATATATATATATATATATGCTAAAACATGAAATTACATGTAATTGAAATAGTAATTATGACATAATTTAAAATGGGAGTAATTTACAGTCCTTAATTGTGAACATAATTGGCCTCTTTTGAAATTGATGGCCTTGATTAACCCTAGCATTATCGGACGGCTCAAATTAAAATGCAACTCTATAAAAAGACCCTAGGTCTCCAACTAAATATTCACATGAAAATAAGAGTTGAAGCCGCCATGCTGTCGAATGAGAATTAGAGGGAGCCTCCATTTGAAAGAGACGAACAACAAAGCTAATACAAGTAAAAGATTAAAGCTTCTGCAACGATTCTACAACAATTAAAGATTCTTTCTTTAATCCAATCAAGGCAAGCACAGTTATTTTCCGATATAAACTTTAATTATAATTATGACATGATTGTAAATCTGAATTTGAGGATGTTCTGTTCTGATCTATTTTACTCTGTATTTCTTTCTGCTTTCTGTTCTATAGCCAGGCTACCACGAGCCTGAGCCAATCTCATAAGAGATTAACATACGCTAAAATATTTGGGACAATGCAATGAATGATGCAAAATTGGATTGATTTGTGACTGATTTGAGTAAAGGACATAGGTTGTAAACTAGATCTAAATCTGTGCATATATGTCAGTTTGGGATTATCATATGATAATATATGACTTGTAAATTTGGAATATAAGGCAAATTAAAAATTAAGATCTGAATTAAAAGACATAATACATGTTAGACCTAGATCCTTGGGCATATTTTATATAACGGACTATGACTTGAACAAAAAGGAATGTGTGGCTTAGGCATAAAAGACCTATATTAAAATAGGATAACTATTAATGTGAACACGCCTAAATATAGATTTTGGATATTTGGCATAAATTGGATCTATGTAATGTAGAAAGGCAAGAAACTTGGTATATATGTAAATTGGCTAGGATTAGGCATATATAAATTAGTATATGTAATTTGACATGTATCATGATATATGTAAAAAGCTAGAACTTGTTATAAGTAAATTGGTGTAAATATGGTGTACATATAATTTTGGGTATATGCGTAAGTTTGGCAGGTAAATCAAGTTTTAGGCATAAACTGTAAACTAGATATAGTTTGGACATGAATTGTGAATTTGGATATTTAATCTAGATTGGTATAAAATGTAAATATAAACATTAAATCTAGATTAGGCTTAACTATTGATTTGGAACGCCAAATATATGACATAGTAATTTTGGGCATGGCTATTATGGCAAGTTTGGGAAGGTAGGGTACGGCCTACTCTGATTAACAATTTGAAATTACATGTAACTGTCATGTTAGCATAATCATGGTTAGTGACATTTAATTTGGTATAATTTACATACCAAAAATTATAAACATGATTTGAAGGGAAGGTGGGCCATAATAATAAATGTTTATTAATGTAAATTATGGAGTAAGTAAATTAGAAATAACTTACGTTTGAATAAAAGGCTATAAATTGGCATAACTTTATAGTGAATTTATGAATAGATTAATGACACATATACCTGAATGTTCTAGGGTGACAGAGAGGATAGTGTCTAGGCTTGGGTTTGGAAAATACAAGTTTCCTGCCCTCCCTGGCTATCCCTAACTGATCCGATGGACGGGATGGTTACCTTAAAAAACCTAATTTGAAAATTAGATGCGTGACAACTGTATGGACACGAGGTTGGACTCATTTATGGTATAAGACTGCCCGGACCAGCCCGGCGAATCCAGCAACCATAAATGGTAGCCCAATGTGAGAGGTCGTACAGGGTTGCGGTAGTAATATGATTAGGCTAATGACACTTAACCAATATAGTATGAATGGGTGGGTTAAGTGATATGATTAGGCTAATGACACTTAACCAATATAGTATGAATGGGTGGGTTAAGTGATATGATTAGGCTAATGACACTTAACCAATATAGTATGAATGGGTGGGTTAAGTAATATGATTAGGCTAATGACACTTAACCAATATGGTAAGAATGGGTGGGTTAAGTAATATGACATCAAAAACGTGTTGGGTGGATAGGGTTAAACCAACTAGACTAATATATGTGATAAACCCGTTCATGAATCTGTAGGCCCAATACAAAGTTAGACAAATCTGAAAATCTGTTAAATCTGTACATCTGACCCGTTAGTCTGAAAACTTGTTGATTGGATTTTCTGATCTGTGAACTGGTAAATCTGAACTCTGTATGTCTAAACTTGTAAACAAGTTAATCTGAAATCTGTTAGTTTGGGGACACAAGGTTAGGAGGGAATTTACTTGTGTCATCTGTTGTTTGGGACCCATATTAGTCAGTAACCCTTTCTGGTATCAAAACTTTGACCCAACAGTAGGTAGGGTCCGGGCACGCTTACTGAACTAATTATAAGCGGTTCATTCTGATAATGGCGAGGGGTGTTGATGGTGCGTTCCAACCGGGTCATGTGCGTGCATGGATCCCGGTCTGCCTCTGTGGATGTAAGACGCCGTGACATCCATAAATAGGTCTGTGCCGTTCAAAGGTTGCCACTTTAGGGAACGATACACCCTTCTGTGGGGCTGGCATAGGGTATTTATGTATTAGGGAGCCGATTGCTTGGGGTAGAATTTAGGGTACATCTAATTCTATCTAATTCTGTTGGGGTACCGTCTGTTTCTGTTGGGTGTAATACTTATCTGCTTCAGTGTGGTACCGTCTGTTCGGGTGGTAAAGGCCCATTATTTCTGTTCGGGTGGTAAAGGCCCAATACTAGCACTCTGTTTCTGTTTCTGTTTCTGTACCATATGTTTCTGCTTGGGCGGTAAAAGCCCATTTACTAGTACTCTGTTTCTGTAGAAATTATTCTGACTCCCTTTCTGTTGTAGTCTGAACGCCAGGGTAACACCTAATTCTTTTATACTGGTATTAGTGCAGAGAAGTGAAAAGTAATAGCTTATGTAATTCTGTTTCTTCTGTTTAACTTAAGTATATCTTTTGCTTCTATTACGTTATCTCTTGTCCAGCTTTATGTTCATGTCATCATTACTAGTATCTGTTCATAACTGAAAATCACTGGACTTGCCAGACTTTATGTCTGACCTTGCTTGTTTTCGCCCCTTTTCTTCCGTTCCCCTCCAGGTTTTCTAAGGAGGGAATACTCTAGCTTGATCCGGATTCCTTCTGCTTGAAGTGCTTAAAGTATGGCTTGGCTCATGATAGCTTCTCTTCTATGGGGATTATGCTTTTAAAGTTTTGTACTCTGATAGTTTGAACAAGGCTGATATTTATGTACTTGAGTTTTTGATAAAGATGTAACTATACTGATTTCTGTTTTCCGCTGTAATAAAGTTATTATTTTTCAAGTACTGTTTATCTGTCTTGTAATATTCTGTTCCGTTTACTAAAACTCTCCACCAAAGTTAAGGCGTTCCCTTTGTGAGTGACCTTAACGGAGGTGGGGTGTTACAGCTTGTTTGTTTGATTGATGTGTTGTGAAATTTGTTTGTGATGTGAATGTGAAATGAAATAAAATATTTATATAGTTAAAAATATTTTATCGTTAAAAATATAATTTTTAACGTGAATGTGAATAAATAAATATTTATAAACAAATCGGCCGATTTGTTTATATACACTGATTTGACTGATATTGATTGGGATGATAAATTTTACACATCACCCAACTACACAAATAAAAATATGTGTTTGCCGATTTGAAACCCCATACGGGTGTTGGGATGATATTTGGCGTACACTAATCCCAATTATTTAATTGTATGTCGATCGATTGGTCGACAGACTGTGTAAGCGTTGATTATATATATTTAATGCTTATGCAGTTGTGTGGTGCACTTTGGATGATGGTCGATTATTTATGGTTGCTATTATATACATGTGTTGTATGGAATCCATATAATTAACATTATATGGTAATTGATTGGGCCTCATTCCAATTGGGAAAATAAAGAATATTTTAAAATAAAGATTAACGTGTTGACAGTACTCATTTGTTGAGATTAGTCATGTGGTGAAAGAAATATAGATTCATGTGTTGAATAGAATGAATATTCATTTATTGAATAAAATAACGAAGTTATTGAATAATATAAAGCCATGTTGATTAAAGATGCGCTATTTTGACGCGAATGATATTGATGTCGATTATATTCATTTTTAAAATGAATTTGAATGGAATAGAATTGAAAATAAATTCGAATTGATTCGAATTGAATAAATTCGAATTGATTCGAATTGAATAGAATAGAAAACGGATTTGAAATGAGTAGAATAGAAAACGGATTTGAATGAATAGAATAGAAAACGGATTTGAATTGAATAGAATAGAAAACGGATTTGAAATGAATAGAATAGAAAACGGATTTGAATGAATAGAATAGAAAACAGATTTGAAATGAATAGAATAGAAAACGGATTTGAATTGAAATGAATAGAATAGAAAACGGATTTGAAATGAATAGAATAGAAAACGGATTTGAAATGAATAGAATAGAAAACGGATTTGTAATGAATAGAATAGAAAACAGATTTGAAATGAATAGAATAGAAAACGGATTTGAAATGAATATAATAGAAAACGGATTTGAATCGAATTGAATAGAAAAATGAATTTGAATTCAATTGAATAGAAAATGAATTCGAACAGAATAGAATTGAAATTGAATTCGAATAGAATTGAATTGAAATTGAATTCGAATAGAATAGAATTAAAATTGAATTCGAATAGAATTGAATTAAAAATGAATTGAAATTGATTTGAATTGAAAAGGAAGCTGAAATTGTTTTTGAAACGAATTTAGAACGATTTATAAAATTTGTTTTAAATAGAAATCGACGAAATATATATTATATATATTATATATATAATATAATGGCCTAAATAGAATGTGCCGCGCCGCGGCAGTTCGCGAATTTCGACCATTAACTTCGAACGGATATTGCGGGAGATCCGACCGTCGGATTCTCCTGAAATCAAAACCGTTGGGTTCGTATCGAAAAGAGCTTTCTAATGAATATTAGAAATTTGAAGTCTAACGGTTGGATTTAGAGTTGCGTCCAAATCAAATTTAGAAAAGGTCGTTGTAAGTGCAGTTCGACGACCGTTATTCGAAATCGACTGTACGGGCCTTGATAAATTAATTTAAAATATCTATAATTTGTGTAAAATCAAAAGAAATGATTTGGGAAAAATTGGGATTGAAAACTCCATATTTGAAAAGATAAAAATAGATTTTTATCGAAATGAACTAGTTTTGAACTAGAATAAAAATCAATTTATTTTTGAAACAAATAAATTGAATTTGAAATGGGTTTTAAATAACCAATATTTCTAATATATTTAATGGGAATTGAAATAGAATGTGATTTGGGTTTATTGTGGACTGTGTTTTAAATGACATTAGCTCTTTAACCCAGTAAAAGGAGTTTTAATGAATCTTTAATTAGATTGAAATGTGGATTGATAATTTAAATTATCAAAATTGGGAAATGATCGAAAGGGGAGTATCTCCAGTTTTACTCCTAGCGATAGTTAAATCTTTAATTAGATTTGAATGTGAAATGGTAATTAAATTTACCGATAAATCGTGGTGTTAGTTATGGGGTAATAACAGTTTTGCTCCATGGAATGAATAGGTTGGGATTGGGAAATAAAATAAATAATTACTTCGGTGTGGTTCGCTAATCCTGACTAGTTTGGAAAACCATAATATGGTTTGAAATGACATCCAAAGGAAGATTAAAGAATAAATTTAAAAGAATTTATCTTTGATAAAATTAATGAGAATATTTCCCTAGGAGTGTGAATATATGAATAAAAGAATATTCTGAATTGGAATGAGGCGTATGTTGTGTTTTATAGCACTTGATTATAAGATACACGAGTTATTCGGAAAGGCCGGGTATAACCTATTCTGAATAACTGATTCGTCGATGAGTCGAAGAGATGGAAGACGGTGCAAGACCGACGATCTTCACATCGAATGGATGGGTACTATTGATGCTCACGATGGGAGTAGCTACCTTGAAGGGGGCTAAAGTAGTAGCCATCCGGAAGTGTTTGGAAGTTGACGGATATGCGAGGAAAGTGCCTCCGGTTTCGTTCAGACCCAGAACGGACTTGTAAATGGATGGTGTGTCTGACATTGTATTCCTATAGATTGTATTCGTTGATCTCTGCTAAATATATATCTGTATGGCGGTGGAGAATTTATTCTCTTGCTTAACGCCCTTCTCTGAGACATACGAGCTCAGAGGTTATATATTGGCAGAAATCAGTGGCAAGATATGGATTGATAGGGTGGCATGCTGAGATGCAGTGATCTAGACTTTTGTTGAAAAGCAAAGTTTGGTGGATGATGATCAAAGCGCAGCTTTAATATAGTACAGCTTTGTGTATAGCGTTGATTCGCGAGCCTCACACCCCGGTATGGTGGTAAGATGATGGTTTGATCAGTATGCTTTTTAGAGGATGGGCACCTTCGTGGTGTCGTGGATTCGGTCGACCGAGATTGAGCTTAGTACTCAGAGGGATAGGGTAAGCGGTGTTTTCTCTCGCCGGGACGTAAGCCGCAGTGATACTCGATTTCCCAAAAGTTCGGATGTGCATTACGGTGTTTTCTCTAGCTGAGACGTAAGCCGTTGTAGATGGCACTACGCGATCGATCTTTCGAATCAGGAGCCACCATGATGGAAATCCAATTTCCAAATATGACATTTTGCGGTTTTGATTGTAGAGCCTAGTATTGGCGACATGATATATGGTACCCATGCCGTCTATGATTGATACATTTATATTTGAAATTGTTTTCTTCACTTATAGTAATAATATAAGATGAAATTTCGCGTATCAAGCATATTTGGTTATTATAAGGGAAAACCCTAACCTCCGGCTTGTGTTGGATTGTGTGATGGGACCTGGGTCTTATAATAGCTTCATTGTTCTTTATTTAGCATTGCGCTGTTTGTTTTATGCACTGGCATTCTTGGGAGGAAACCCGTACCATGTTATACGACGTGGTCCCTCGATTTACCTAACTTTAAAAACAAAGATTAATAACTGTTTTAGTTCTCACACCAGTCACATGACTGATCGGGTGTTTATTGTTTTAACCTAAACTCTGGGTGCCCCTATTTTCCACACGGGCAGCTAGTAGTTTTGGTTTTGCAGATTTATATTCACAGGATCCTGATTTACAGCTGGAATGATATCCGAGAAGCTCTGTATCCGTATATCTTTTCTAGTTGTGTTTTGTATTATTTCCGCTGCGAAGCATTTAAATGTAATATTAAATCTCTGATATTTTCTGTGTAATATTAATTCATACTCTGTATATTCTTGTATTCTGATGGAATTGTTGTAATAAGCAATGAAATGTTCTTCTGTTTTCGTTCCGATGTGTGTTGTTCTCAAGGTAATCCGGGCTTTCCTTACCGGGGAAGTTACGGGTTCTCACAGTTGGTATCAGAGCTCTGGTTTACAGAGCTAGAGAACAAGACACATTAGAACCAAACGAAAGAATTCATCAGAAATTGGATTAGTAATATCCAATGTGAATGACTCGTTAGAGATGGGATCAGTAGTATCCTAGAACGAGTGTGAAGAGTATATTTTTCAAATGAAAACAATTTTGTTTTGAAATTTAAATCGTTTTATTCGTATTTGAATATTTATTTATTTTGAATTTGGACAATCTAGTGTATAAAGATTTTGCATATACGCGTCATGAACGTATATTCGAAGTTTTAATATACTGGATAAATATAGAATCACATTCTAGTCGCCCGGCGATGGTTCTGATAATCGCTATATAGTACGTACATCATCAGAATTTATAGTCGAGTTTCGAAAGTGTGATATATATATATTTCCATTAGGCTGGTGTGAGAACCAAAATTAGATAGATTAATTGTTGTGATTTGACATCAAAAACATGATTTTACGTATATATATCAAAGTTATGTGTTTGAAATTCTAATCAATTAATTGATTGATGGTTGTGTTGTTTGTTTATTTGTTTGACATTTTGAATCATTTAAGCCTAATTGAACCAAACATTGAACTGTATTGAAAATTGGTCACATTTGCTTGCATATACATGTACTTACATTGAACAGGTCACTGCAAAGAGGCTAGAGCAAAAGAATAAAATTGTTTGCCCGACAAATAGGTACATGTTTACCATAATTTATTGTTTTGTTTGGGTGATGATGATTTTATGAGCCGATTGGCTAGCCGCTTGGCCTTTTCTTTTTGAGATCAGAAGGCCTGTATGTCAATTTCGGGATTTTCCCGGTGCTCCAGGTGCAGGGGAGGTTATGGCGAAATTTTTCGAAAATTTAGGGTATTAGCCAAATTTTTGAGAAATTTGAAAAGTTCTTAGAAACTGAAAAGTTGAAGAACTTAAGCCATAATAAAAATAGTGAAAGTTGAGATGGTTTTTAAAACAACTTTCGGCTTCGTTCCTTTTCGGGGACAAAAAGATTTAAGTGGGGGAGATTGTAACAACCCGTAAAATCTTGGCCAGTTTAAAATTTTTATTTTGGCGATTTTAATGAATTTTGAATATTT
Organism: Allium sativum; assembly: GCA_030737875.1. Classification (NCBI taxonomy): domain Eukaryota; kingdom Viridiplantae; phylum Streptophyta; class Magnoliopsida; order Asparagales; family Amaryllidaceae; genus Allium; species Allium sativum. Next base: position 171,709,015 of record CM060923.1, read on the forward strand.
AAAATGAATTATTTTAAATAATAACGACGAAAAATTTATTTTGAATAGAATTCGAACATATATAGTTATATAGATTGTCGTTAGAATATAAATATTTATTTTAAATTATAAATAGAATTGAAATGGCGCGGTAGTTCGATAATTCGATTTCAAACTTCAATTGAATGTACCGGGTGCAAAACAATCCGGATTTTAGTGAAACAACAAATAATTGAATCTAGTTGAGAATATCTTTCCAAGGAATCCGAAAAATCAAAATTTCATAGCGAGAATCAAAAGATATGTCCAGTTGAAAATTCTGAATAGTCACTATGGAATTCGGGCCCTTAAAAATGGCCATTTTGCAAACGACCTCGGATTTCGACGAAACCACTTTTGTTGGATCCGTGATGTCAAGTTATTGCTAGATTCGAATTTTCATAATTTTTCAAATCAATATGTGAGCGTGGAAAAGGAAAACGTGTTTGACCAGTTTTAGTTGATTTTAATCGACTGGAAAATGGCCATTTTTCAAATGGTCTCAGAATTCGACGAAACTAGTTTTGTTAGGACCGTATCGTCAATACGAAGATAGAAAATATTTTTTGGAATTTTTCTGGTTAGTATGTGAGCCTGGTAAATTGAAATGCTCGTTCGAATTCAATGTATAGAGTTATATGTTGATTTTGACGAAAACTGATCGAAACTATCAAATCAGCCTACGATACATATCCCATTGTGTTCGGAATGGGGGTAATTAGCTAGGAACGACAGTCGGTGGGTTTGATTTAGAAGTTGAATAAAAAGTCCAAAAAGTCCACTTTTTATTTTAGAAATTATTAAGTATAATATATATTTTTTTATAAAAAGGGCCCTCACCCCTCTTTCTTCCACTCAGATCAAAAAAATAAAATAAAATAAGGGGGAGGGCACGCATCTCGATCTCGCGACTCCAGGCCTCGACCACCGTATTCGACCGCTCCGCTCACCCCTCCGCCTGCTCCACCCCCCTCTACCTCGCCGGATCCCCTTGCTATTCTCCAATACACCGACACTCCTCGCTATTCGCCCCTTTCAATGGAAGACCCCGAGCCCCACCAAATCGAGCCTCCGGCCAACGTGGCTCGCCACTGCCACTGCCACTCCCTCCTTGCGCCGCTCATGCCAAGACCCGCCCACCACAGGTCCCCACCACCCCTCTGACGAATGGTGAAACCCCCCCTTGACCGCTGCGATGCACTGGAACCCCCTCCTCTGGAAATTCGAAAGCGAAGTAAGCTTTTTATTATGTAATTTATTTCGATTCTTCTAAGTAATGAAATGTATGAATGATAAAGTGTATATTTTTAATGTATATAACGCTATTATTTTTACGATATGAAAAGAAAAGAAAAAGGAAATATAATCTTTATCATAAAAGCAACGTTGTCAAAGTATGATTTTCATATATATATAAGGAAATAAAGATAAGATTTTTATTCATTTAAAGTTAGGATTTTTACAAGTAGAAAGTTAGGATTTTTAAATACATATGAAGTAGAAATAAAAATAGGATTTTTATTTATTGAAATGAAGCAATAAAAATATAATTTTTATTTGAACAGCGTGAAAAGGACTATACTGGAATTGCAAACAAATCATGATGTTCAGCAGTTCAAAAGCAAAGCACGGCAGAGTAGAATCCTCTGTTAGAACTTCTCACCCTAAATTTCTTTTTCTATTTATATATATATATTAGGATGCAGACGGTGCTTAGCCGCACCCGACACCCATCATCCACAGACCAAGGATGGCTTGTTTGTTTGATTGATGTGTTGTGAAATTATTTTGTGATGTGAATGTGAAATGAAATAAAATATTTATATAGTTAAAAATAATTTATCGTTAAAAATATAATTTTTAACGTGAATGTGAATAAATAAATATTTATAAACAAATCGGCCGATTTGTTTATATACATTGATTTGACTGATATTGATTGGGAAGATAAATTTTACACATCACCCAACTGCACAAATAAAAATCTGTGTTTGTTGATTTGAAATACCACACGGGTGTTGGGATGATATTTGGCGTACACTAATCCAATTATTTAATTGTATGTCGATCGATTGGTCGACAGACTGTGTAAGCGTTGATTATATATATTTAATGCTTATGTAGTTGTGTGGTGCACTTTGGATGATGGTCGATTATTTATGGTTTCTATTATATACATGTGTTGTATGGAATCCATATAATTAACATTATATGGTAATTGATTGGGCCTCATTCCAATTGGGAAAATAAAGAATATTTTAAAATAAAGATTAACGTGTTGACAGTACTCATTTGTTGAGATTAGTCATGTGGTGAAAGAAATATAGATTCATGTGTTGAATAGAATGAATATTTATTTATTGAATAAAATAACGAAGTTATTGAATAATATAAAGCCGTGTTGATTAGAGATGCACTATTTTGACGTGAACGATATTGATATCGATTATATTCATTTTTAAAATGAATTTGAATGGAATAGAATTGAAAATAAATTCGAATTGATTCGAATAGAATAAATTCGAATTGATTCGAATTGAATAAATTTGAATTGATTCGAACTGAATAGAATAGAAAATGGATTTGAAATGAATATAATAGAAAACGGATTTGAATGAATAGAATAGAAAACGGATTTGAATTGAATAGAATAGAAAACGGATTTGAAATGAATAGAATAGAAAACGGATTTGAATGAATAGAATAGAAAACGGATTTGAAATGAATAGAATAGAAAACGGATTTGAAATGAATAGAATAGAAAACGGATTTGAAATGAATAGAATAGAAAATGGATTTGAAATGAATAGAATAGAAAACATATTTGAAATGAATAGAATAGAAAACGGATTTGAAATGAATAGAATAGAAAACAAATTTGAAATGAATAGAATAGAAAACGGATTTGAATCAAATTGAATAGAAAAATGAATTTGAATAGAATTGAATAGAAAATGAATTCGAATAGAATTGAATAGAAAACGAATTCGAATAGAATATAATTGAAATTGAATTCGAATAGAATTGAGTTGAAATTGAATTCGAATAGAATAGAATTAAAATAGAATTCGAATAGATTCGAATTGAAATCGAATTGAAATTGATTTGAATTGAAAAGGAAGTTGAAATTGTTTTTGAAACGAATTTAAAACAATTTATAAAATTTGTTTTAAATAGAAATCGACGAAATATATATTATATATACTATATATATAATATAATGGCCTGAATAGAATGCACCGCGCCGCGGCAGTTCGCGAATTTCGACCATTAACTTCGAACGGATATTGTGGGAGATCTGACCGTCGGATTCTCCTGAAATCGAAACTGTTGGGTTCGTATCGAAAAGAGCTTTGTAATAAATATTAGAAATTTGAAATCTAATGGTTGGATTTGGAGATGCGTCCAAATAAAATTTAGAAAAGGTCGTTGTAAGTGCAGTTCGACGACCGTTATTGGAAATCGACTGTACGGGCCTTGATAAATTAATAAAAATATCTATAATTTGTGTAAAATCAGAAGAAATGATTTGGGAAAAATTGGGATGAAAAACTCCATATTAGAAAAGATAAAAATAGATTTTTATCGAAATGAACTAGTTTTGAACTAGAATAAAAATCAATTTATTTTTGAAACAAATAAATTGAATTTGAAATGGGTTTTAAATATCCAAAATTTCTAATATATTTAATGGGAATTGAAATAGAATGTGATTTGGGTTTATCGTGGACTGTGTTTTAAATGACATTAGCTCTTTAACCCAGTAAAAGGAGTTTTAATGAATCTTTAATTAGATTGAAATGTGGATTGATAATTTAAATTATCAAAATTGGGAAATGATCGAAAGGGGAGTATCTCCAGTTTTACTCCTAGCGATAGTTAAATCTTTAATTAGATTTGAATGTGAAATGGTAATTAAATTTACCGATAAACCGTGGTGTTAGTTATGGGGTAATAACAGTTTTGCTCCATGGGATGAATAGGTTAGGATTGGGAAATAAAATAAATAATTACTTCGGTGTGGTTCTCTAATCCCGACTAGTTTGGAAAACCATAATATGGTTTGAAATGATATCCAAAGGAAGATTAAAGAAAAAATTTAAAAGAATTTATATTTGACAAAATTAATGAGAATATATCCCTAGGAGTGTGAATATATGAATAAAAGAATATTCTGAATTGGAATGAGGCGTATGTTGTGTTTTATAGCACTTGATTATAAGATACGCGAGTTATTCAGAAAGGCCGGGTATAACCCATTCTGAATAACTGATTCGACGATGAGTCGAAGAGATGGAAGACGGTGCAAGACCGACGATCTTCACATCGAATGGATGGGTACTATTGATGCTCACGATGGGAGTAGCTACCTTGAAGGGGGCTAAAGTAGTAGCCGTCCGGACGTGTTTGGAGGTTAACGGATATGCGAGGAAAGTGCCTCCGGTTTCGTTCAGACCCGGAACGGACTTGTAAATGGATGATGTGTCTAACATTGTATTCCTTTATATTGAATTCGTTGATCTCTGCTAAATATATATTTGTTTGTTGGCGGAGAATTTATTCTCTTGCTTAACGCCCTTCTCTGAGACATACGAGCTCAGAGGTTATATATTGGCAGAAATCAGTGGTATGATATGGATTGATAGTGTGGCATGCTGAGATGCAGTGATCCAGACTTTTGTTGAAAAGCAAAGTTTGGTGGATGATGATCAAAGCGCAGCTTTAATATAGCACGGCTTTGTGTGTAGCATTGATTCGCGAGCCTCACACCCCGGTATGGTGGTAAACTGATGATTTGATCAGTATGCTTTTCAGAGGATGGGCACCTTCGTGGTGTCGTGGATTCGGTCGACCGAGATTGAGCTTAGTGCTCAGAGGGATAGGGTAAGCGGTGTTTTCTCTTGCCGGGACGTAAGCCGCAGTGATACTCGATTTCCCAAAAGTGCGGATGTGCATTACGGTGTTTTCTCTAGATGAGACGTAAGCCATTGTAGATGGCACTACGCGATCGATCTTTCGAATCAGGAGCCACCATGATGGAAATTCAATTTCCAAATATGACATTTTGCGGTTTTGATTGCAGAGCCTAGTATTGGCGACATGATATATTGTACCCATGCCGTCTATGATTGATACATTTATATTTGAAATTGTTTTCTTTACTTATAGTAATAATATAAGATGAAATTTCGCATATCAAGCGTATTTGGCTATTATAAGGGAAAACCCTATCCTCCGGCTTGCGTTGCATTGTGTGATGGGACCTAGGTCTTATAATAGCTTCATTGTTCTTTATTTACCATTGCGCTGTTTGTTTTATGCACTGGTTTTCTTGGGAGGAAACCCGTTCCGTGTTATACGGCGTGGTCCCTTGATTTACCTAACTTTAAAAACAAATATTAATAATTGTTTTAGTTCTCACACCAGTCACATGACTGACCTGGAGTTTACTGTTTTAACCTAAACTCTGGGTGCCCCTATTTTCCACACGGGCAGCTAGTAGTTTTGGTTTTGCAGATTTATATTCACAGGATCCTGATTTACAGCTGGAACGATATCCGGGAAGCTCCGTATCCGTATATCTTTTCTAGTTGTGTTTTGTATTATTTCCGCTGCGATGCATTTAAATGTATTGTTAAATCTCTGATATTTTCTGTGTAATATTAATTCATACTCTGTATGTTCTTGTATTCTGATGGAATTGTTGTAATAAGCAATGAAATGTTCTTCTGTTTGCGTTCCGATGTGTGTTGTTCTCAAGGTAATCCGGGCTTCCCTTACCGGGGAAGTTACGAGTTCTCACACTTGTTTTCCTGCATCCACAGACGTTAGCCAATATAAATAATACCAGTCCTTCTTCGAAGCAGGATATCGCGGTACAGAAGGTCATCCACTATCATAGCGTGGGGCATATAGGGTCATCCTCTAATGATACTACGGGCATCCGCTAATGATACTGTGGGAATTCAACCACCAATATATATATAATAGCCACAAACACTAAGCCTATTTAACTAATATATTTATAATATAGTCACAATAAAATTTAAATGCAAGAAAACAACCAACAAACAATTATTTTTAACTAAATAAAAATAATTCTAAATAAATTCGAGTGCGATTTACTCACCGTGATCCATTTCAATTCCAACTTTAAATTCCATTTGCTTAGTTGATGTCATCATGAATTCAACGTAATTATCACCTGCAAATATACCCTTGTTTAGACAAGATATACGATTTATCAGATTTACAATTATAATTTATATTTTACAATTCTTATTAAATAAAAAAAATTACCTTAAACCCACGTTTAACAATTCCTTGGCTTTTCAATAAAACCCAGTTCCAATTCCACTACTAGGCACAACCAAAGTCTGTTGCTTTCCTTCTTACCACCATCTCGTCTATTATTGACCTGCTTTACCACGACTACATTTAATTACCCTTCAAGCTCTCCACCACTTCTACAGTCGCCTGCCCCAACAATGTCCAGCTCGGCAAATGCTAACCCACTTCTGCTCGCTTGAATCCTCTTTCTCTTTATTACTGCAGTCTCCCTCATGCTTTGAAAACACTGAACGACCTCACCATACTTCTCAGTAGGGCCATCTCCTTGAATTAACAAATCGCAACTCCCATTGACTCAATTTCGAACCCCATTTAACAAAATCCGATACTGCCTAAATCTCGAGTTTCAACAGCACCTGTTCGCACCCCTCAAATCACCAAACATGAAAGCGTCGAACCCCAAAACTCCTTCGCAAGTTACTGCTGCCGGTGATGATCCGAATCACGACTTTCCCCAACATCTAGATCTTCGCTTGCAAACCATCTTCCTTCCACACATATCGCAAACTATCTCGACCCTTGAACGCAACCTTGTATTTATCGAATCATGACTTTATGCAACCCCTTTCGAACTGGATGCATAGCTGTCTGTGAATTGTTTTCGTAGGAAGCTTTAATCGATTTTGGAAAAAAGGGATTTGCGTTTTATTAAAGAAAAACAGTAAAAGAAATTGAGGAGTGATTTTATACTGTATAGAGTCGGCCATTCTATTTTGATTTGTTGAAGCTTGCCATCGATTTGTCTGAAGAACCAAATGGAGAAAAAGAAGGAAGTGCACTACAATTTATAGAAAAGGAATTACTTAACCATTAAGGAATTATAGTCTGCGATGGAAATGACTTGTTGTGTACTTTCATTACTTAGTCTAGAAGTAATTTATTTATTTTAGTTTATTTTGGATTAACCGGTATGATTTTATTTAATTATAAATACCCGTGATTCTGAACTCCTTTCCGAACCCAACAACCGACATTTTTAGAGTTATACCACTATTCTAAACACACTGAGACAGGTTCCGATGCTCCATTTTATTGTATGGAGAAGATGTCATTTTAAATTGATATAAATTAAATTAAAAAGAATTAATTCCTTGATAATATATTATTATCGTTATCTTTTATACTCAAATAAAATTTATAATGATCATTTGAAATATTTTGATTTAGTTTTTAACTTTGAATTCAATTATATTTCGTATTACGATAATTTAATATATTCGATATTTAATCGAAATCGATTTCTAAATCGATAACTTAATAAAAAAAAATCATTTATATCATCAACTCAATATTTAAAACGATATTAAATATTTAAAATAAATGGATCAAAAATCTGGGTCATTATAATATGTTTTAATCTACACGCATAAATTAATTATGCGATGTTATGCTTAAAATAATAAGATAAATGTAATCAAGTGATACTTATTTGTTCAGTCACTGATGACGATATGAAAATTTAAATAATATACGTCATAGCTATATCAATAAAATAAGATAAATCTGTATTTTCATTATACTAAAACACACATAAGTCACATGGCATGTAATATGACACAAACAATACATAACTTTTATAGAATACACTCTTTAAGTACGGTAATACATAGATTTTCTTTCTCAAAAACATGTATAAAAAACACCATTACTTTTAGTTCCGGCCAGTCTATTGATAATTATAATAAAAATTGAAATTACTTTCCTGTTTACCAAAAAAATTGCACTTTAGCAAGGATAATTCAGAAAAAATGTTCATAGAGACATGTGATAAATTACAAATTTAACTTTTAAGATAAAATAAAGAATAATAACAAAAAAATTAGAAAACACACGTGCTTTGCAAAAAAAAAAGAATAATAACAAAAAAATTAGAAAACACATCAATAAATTCGTCGTGCATTACAAAATTATGTTCTTTTACAACAAAAACCATAATTTTAAAATTACTACAATCTTTTATCAAACTATCTCGGTTCACTTCTAATATTTTATATGACTTCATATTAGAGTTAATCAAGAATATTAAAAAATAACTAAACTTGATAAACTATTAATTGTTGATATGTCAATATAAATAATAAAAATGTAAAAAATTCAATATTTGCACAATATTCATATTAACAAAAAGGGTATAAAATTCATTTGGATATACCTATCACTACGCCATAGATGGCTTACGGTAACCCCAGAGAAGTGACGCAATAGGCGCCAAAAAGTGTTTCTATAGGCGAAAAATGATCTCTGGCAACACTTTTTCGGGGTTGCCTTTTGCCGCATTGCCTTAGAGTCAAAGGCAACACCTTTGCGACCTTATGGTAACATCAGTACAGGTGTTGCCACAAGTACCACTACAACAAAAAATACTCTTTCACAACTGCAAAAAACAGTTGTAATATGTCTGTTACAACTGGCAATTATAATAAAGTCAACCTTTTTTACAACTGTTTCTAGCAGTTGTTAAAATTTGTTTTACAACTACTAAAAGTAATTACACCTCAACTGCTATTAATCAAAGATTTCATAATATTATAATAAATATTATTATAACACAGTATGTTATTCAAATAAATATTTTATTTCAACATTTCAAATGGTACAATTTTTTTACTCCACTATTGTACATTCACTCGTATATTACACAATCATTCATATATACATACATTCTTCACTACATTGTCACTCGATTCACTAATATACAGACTCACACATACGATCATAAGCAAGAAAAAGTACAGGAAAATGATTATATCAACTACTACCTTTATTTTTACCCTTCTGATGATTCGCTCGCAAAGTATCCGCAACTTCTCTAGCTCCTCTTTGACACTGATATTAATCAGCTTCAACAGCCATAGTTTCTTTGTACACGATCTGTTATTACAATAATCATATAAAAAACATAAATATAATATCAGATAATTTATCTCCCAGTACACCTGGACTTCCATTTAAGACCCAAAACTCAACTCCTAAAAGTATGAAAAATAAAAATTGTGCAAGTTTTAATACAATACTAGAAACTGTGCAAGTGTCTCTATAGTTCATTTAGTATTACTAAAAAGTGGATTATTTTCATTGTCATCATTTAGTCCCAAGCGCTTCAATTGGTGCCACAAACATTCTTCCTTTCTAGGCTTAACTTTTGATATATGTTACATTAGTTTCTCAACAAAATTTGACTACAAAATAGACAAGTTTACCTTGAATGGGTGCACAGTGTATATTTGATTGCGTAATAACAACATAATGAATATAAGCAAAAGTGAAACCATGTACTAACAATTTCTCCGAAATGCATGCTTCCGTATTCCATGTCAGTATCATCTTGGCAAGCTTTGCATAATCTTGTATTCCATATTAGGATCATCTCGGCAAGCTTTGCATAATCCTTTTACTATACCTGATTACATTAGAGACACTTAATACTGCTCGGATCCTCCTGCAAAAAATACACAACTGATGATAGTTTTACTATGGCGGATGGTATTTCAGAACCTGCTATAAATGCTTGTGTAGATGCATGTTTATATGACACTACAACTGTAGAAGATGCTGCATCATCTTCCAATGAAGAGAATAACCTTAATGACCAATCAAAATAGAGAGGTAACAGAAACTTGATAACAAATCACAAGGATTTCTCATAAAATTCTCCCAATACTAATCCAAGTTTGATTGCGTGCCACTATCAGCAAGACAATAAACAATTATAGGCTAAGATGGAATGATACACGAGAGATTAGTTTGTCTTGAGTCGTAGCATATGAACTGACAAAATTAAAACCCAGTACTCATGAGTCATGATGGTTCATCTAACACAGTTTGTGTGAACCATACCTTGGCTATAGCTTTGCCTTTTAATGCCGCTAACGGACTAATTTTACGCAGTACTCGGTACTTAAAATGGTCCATCTAACAGACTGATTTTTGCATCTTTCCTGAATAAGCTTTCATGTTTCTTTAAACAATAAGTTATTGCATGAGGAAACATACATTAAATTAATACATCTTACGCTGGATTTTTACGGAATTACCAAGATACTTTCACTAATGTATACTGCATACCATACAATTAACTTTGTTATTTATCTTCTAGTAGAACCAGCTTTCATAATGCAAATAATACCTATTATAATCTGTTCCTCAACTTCATTAGGCAATGGATGTCTGTAGAGTCAAAAACCAGAGCTACAGACTAGAGCTTCCACCCTCCCTGTGCAAAACCAGAGGAGCTTCTACAATCTACGGCTATGGAATGTTGAAGTAATATCATGTGTACCTATTCACTTGGGTAATTTATCAAGGTTTATAATAACATGTGAGAAAGAGATTATAATATTCACTTTGTTTTGTAAACCAGTGATATAATACAATCAGCAACACCTGCACTAAATTGTAAGACACTAAGCAATGAAGGGAATACTCAGCTTTTAAACATTACTGTTTATTCAGAACAAAACCAAGCTATTTGAAAAAAATATTGTCAATATGGTGATACCAAACTACGAAGACAGTAAGACACTAAGCAGTGGGTAACCAAACTAAACCCATCAATTAGTCAGACAAAAAAAACCCAAATCTGAAACCCAAATCAGAATTAAGTATCTATAATTAGTGATACCTCCAGAATTAAGTATCTATTTAGCACAGAACTCTCACTCTAATGATGTTTGGACAATTCATTGAACACAGAACTCTCATTCTAACGGAAAATCTGAAACCCAAATCAGACAAACAAAATTTAGTTACAATCATAACACAGAACATGGGTTTCATACAATTAGTCGATGGAATTTCAATTCAATTAGTCGGACAAAATGGAAAATCTGAACATGGGAAATCTGAAACCCAAATGAGACAAACAAATACGAAGAAGAAACCTGGAAAACTTAACTGTCGGTGGAATTTCATACCAATTAGTCAGACAAACAAATACGAAGAAGTAACATTACCTCGGGATGGAGCACACATGAACGAAAGATTAGGTTCTAGGAGTTCGGATTACCCTGAATGAGACCAAACCATTATACTTTGTTTCGCCATTAAAAAATTTCGATGGAAATTGAATGCAATTGGCTCCATTTTGAATCTCCAAAGAACCCAAAATCCAGATCTAGAATTGGGGATTTGGGGGGGAACGAAATGAAAAGAAGCGCATTAATGAAAATGTTAGCGGGAAAAGAGAAAATGTAGCATACAATGGATGGATGGTTGAGATTCGGTTTTAACTAAGCATGCGGATCGCTGAGGTGTAATTCTTTTTTAAATTTTTTATTTATATTACAAATATAGCAACTGCAACATAATTTGATATATATGCTAACACATTGAAGCGTGCGTTGCAATAGACAAAAAACAGCATAGCAACGGCAACAATGTAGCTAGCAACACCATGGATTTTCGTTATGATATGTCATCTATGGCGTAGTGTATACATCAGGCACATAACATAAATATATATGTAAGCAATGATTGGAAATATAATTTATAATTCATTTATATCGATACATTGATGCATTACATTGTAAAATTCTAATTTTAACAAATTGCCTACATTTAGAAATTTCCATGGTTGCTTACAAAACTCACCTCTTAGTCACATAATTTTGTACATTTACATCAATATATTTTAAATTAAGCATGTAATCGTGGTTTCAATGTATCAGAATAAATATAATAATTAATAAATATCACTAATTCATCTAATAAAACCTGAAATGTGACAATTTCAGTTTGTATGTCACATATATATTTAAAAAATAGTTAAATAGAGTTTTCTTTTAACTATAAAGATATATAATTCAAATGAAATAAATATTTTACATGAATAACATTAACAAAACTATTTTATTATTCATTTATCTCAATAAATTTACCTACATTGTTGATTTTTGTTTTTAACCATAAAAAACCATTTTTTTACATTTCTATAGTTATGTGCAATTTAATCTACTATTCCCTAATTTTCATGTTTAGATCCATGTATTTAAATTGCTGACAAAATCTCAACTTTAAATTATTTTAATAATACATATGTAAGTCATATATGTATATGCATACGTACTAATAAAAGCAGCAACAACAGACATGCAGATCACATATGTATATTTATATACATAAATAATAATAACAAAGTTAATTTGTTAATTAATTATATTCATTTATATACATAAACAATAAATTTATCATACACAACGTTAAAAAGTTCTATTCTTAACTTCAAATAACTCCGCATTAAAACTCTGTAATCTTTTTTATAAAATCATTCTCAATTTACTCATATTATTTATTCTTAAGTCAACATATTTTTACTAAATACATAATTTTAAATTTAACACATGTAATGTAGATAAAAGAAACAACATAAATAATATATGTTAACTCATCTAAAATTATTATAATATGATAATTTCAAAACAAATACTAGCTAATAATAGTAAGAATAATAAAATTATTGTATAACTTAAAAGAAATACAAGTTACGTGACACATATCATGTATAAAAAACAATAATAATTTATATTATATTTATTTTGATGAATTCGTCGTATATTATATGACAAAGTTCCGGTTTTAACATTAAAATTTTAAAATCTGTATTTTATAATATTATCGTGTGCAACGCTATCATATGCAAAGCACATGTTACACACTAGTTTATTTAGTAAGGAAACATATCAACTGAAAATGTGACCAATTTTATAATAGGGTAGGTAAAGGATTCAATTTCAACTTTAATATACGGTAACATAATATTTCCTATGCAATATTATTATATAAACATAAGAAAAGTAATTTTTTACTTTTAGTAATCTTTACAACAAAATCAAAATTCAAATCCTCTTCCAGAGAAAGTGTATTAAATTTCGTATGTTAATTTATATCATTTTACCATAAAACAAGTTACCATATATCTCTAGCATAATCACCTAAAGCAACGCATTCATAATTAATTAGTAATTTATTTTAAATAAATAGCAAATATAGGAAAATAAAGGAAGCATGGTATGCAAATTAATTTGGATTTTGTTATGAACAACAATTAATGTCACGCCCCGCCTCTATACCCACAATCGTCCAGTTCATTTCAGAGAAATTTCGCAGACCATAACGGAGAATGTGGGTTGTGAAGAGCGACCGATTGTATGATTACTCCATGTGATGAATGCACATCGAATTCTAATACCGATTAAAATTTCGACACGATCATTCGGCACATAGGGCAACTACACAACGGCTATATGCAATCCGGAAAGCAGTATAAAATTGATAACAACAATAATATAAATATGGTATATCTCATAGCCAGACACAGAATAATCATATCACAAAGGCGAAATAGATATGATTAACCAAGAATGCATACAACAAGCTAGTGGTCAACAAAGATCCACTAATACATGTACAATGATCTAAATAAAAGAATATGTATACAACGATAGATAATGTCATAGGTACAAAAGTACATAAAGATGCGGAGATAGAGTAACAAGCTGAAAGCGGAAGATCAATGTAGCGAGAAGTCCCAGAGGAGTACCTAAAATGACTCGGTAGTCTGATCCTACTATTATTTATAAGAATAAACAATAAACGGATCAGTCTAGCTGTACTTATCAAATAAACTGAGATAACGAGAGATATAACGCAGGATGACATGATTCTAACAATAAGATATAATCATAAATAATATGAAACATGGCATGTCAACACAATCAGGAAATGACAATGGAATGTCAGTACATAGTTATCTCTAAATAATCTCCTTGTTAATGTAGAATGCAACATTCAAATAATAGCACACAACAGGAAATGACAGTGGAAATGAATCTCATGACATTGAGCATACAACAATAACAAGAATCCAGAAATCAATAGAAATCCAGAAAACATCATAAAAAGTGGTACTCCTCAGATGAGAAACGATCAATTAAACATCATAAAAAGTGGTTACTCCCCAAACAAAATACGATCCAGAAAACATCATAAAAAGTGATTACCTCCCAGATGAGGTACGATCTCTAGAAAACATCATAAAAAGTGGTTACTCCCCAGATGAGATACGATCTCTAGAAAACATCATAAAAAGCAGTTACTCCCCAGATAAGATACGATCTAGAAAACATCATAAAAAGTGGTTACTCCCCAGATAAGATACGATCCAGAAAACATCATAAAAAGTGGTTACTCCCCAGATGAGATACGATCTCTAGAAAACATCATAAAAAGTGGTTACTCCCCAGATAAGATACGATCCAGAAAACATCATAAAAAGTGGTTACTCCCCAGATAAGGTACGATCCATAAAACATCATAAAAAGTTGGACCGAAGTCCCATAAATAAAGGTCACAAATCGTAAATTCCCACTAGCGCGATTGTGAACCAAACAACTATGCCTGGAGGCACATACCAACGATCCGGGGGAATAGAAATTACTCCGAGCTAGTTAATATAAGGAAATAGCGACATGTCCCCTAACCACATGTTATTCTCGAATATTTACGAACCCATAATTGGTTTCTATTCAAAACAGAGAAAATCACCACATATGTTTGAATGCACGAGTCCAAGAGCTATTCGCCGAAGTAAACGTATAAGGGGTCATAGTCCTCTGTTTTACTAAGGTAAATAAACTAAATTTCTCGTCCGATCGATAGGATAAGGAACCATATATAAATCAACAGAATCAGAACCGGGTTGAGAAATCGAATTGATTTTAAAAGGATTTGAATTTAAAAACTGATTAAACATTGGTTCGATGCCCATTGACAATATAAAACCCCATTATCCATTGTGGTTCAATTATTCATGAAAACCGTCGCCGTAGCGAATAGAACGCAAACATCGTAAAACATAAACTTACATCACAACAACATATAGGAAATCAAGGGATAATGGTTGTAATTTTGATCAACGAATGAATCGAAATCCCAAACTAGCACCTGAAGGTTTTTAACTACATCGGAATAGACTCGAAGGATGTTGAGTCGATAATTCACGTTTTAGAGTTGTGAAAAAGGTTTATGAAATCATAAAAAGGCCACAATTAATCCCAAATAGTGTAAATTATTCTAAAATTAGTTTCATTAGAAAGCTCTCATCGAGACGGTTCCAACACACGTGATTTCGTTGAATTCCGATGAAGTATGAAAAAGTTAAGATCGTTTTAAGAATTCAACTATTTTGCCCCCTGACAGACGTCTGTTGCATCGGTTCAGACATCTGAACTGATGCAAATAACTTCCCAAGAGATAAATCAATGCCTGTTGCGTCGGGTTAGACATCTGACCTGATGCAAATAATTATTTTCCTGGCCGAGAGCTAAATTGAACTTCTGTTGCGTCGGTTCAGACGTATGACCGACGCAAATTGCAGGAAACAAATTTCCCGAGAGCATTTTCAGACGTCTGTTGCATCAGGTCAGATGTCTGACCTGACGCAAATAATTATTTAGTTTGCCTATGACTTCCAAATCAAACTCGGGAGAGCCCCGGACTTCCCGTTTTAAATCCAAATGTTTAGAGGGCATGCATACACTCTCTAAAGCACAAAAAAACACGCATATACACACATTCACGTAAATGCAAAGGATTTTGATTACATATTCAAATATGAACTGAATTCCAGACCAAAGCATACGAAAGCGATTCAAGCGACTTGTGAAGACTTAGAACTTTGTCGGGGGACGATGGAGCTTCACATCACCAAATCAACTCAAAGCAAATGCATAAGATCGTATAAACAATCCTACTTATAATTTCAACTCAATGGAACATAAACATATGGAATCTGCTAAGTTACACTAACATGACCAATTCACTAGCACATGCAAACACATATGAATTCTAAATTACACTTGTACTGGCAAAGGGCTTGTGGCATAGATGTGAGTTCAAAAAGAACTCACCTTTGGTTTCAAACGATGAAGAACAAGCTCCAATACGCATAAAGAACCCCTCTTTCTCCAGTAGCTCCTCAATAATCACCTCATAAACACAAACGAAGACACATGAGTGTAAGGGCACACTAAAAATCCGAAACTGAGAGGAGTATAAGGTAGAGAGGGAGAGTAAAGAGCTTACCCATGTCTTAGAATTGGAGTTGCACAAGAATTGAGCTCTAGATTGAAGGCCCTAGCTAAGGGAATTTTTGTTTCCCATTCCCTTCCCCATTTTCTATTTTCTTTGATGTGAGAATGAATGAAGGAGGAGTGAGCTTGGTGGAGCTCTTAAGTGAATGAGCTAGGTTGGCTAACCAAGCCCTAGCCAAGGTGCCAAAATTCCGAAGCTCAGAATGTATCGAAGTTTATACTTTTCGAACTCCTAAACGATATTTTGAACTCAATGGAAGTGGTTTCGAGTCAAAATTCATCCATATACAAAAAGTGATATTTTGGTTATACATCAAATGTCCAAATTCGCCCAACTCAAAAAGTATCGACGCTTATAGTCAAAAGGGTTGTAAACGATGATCCGGACCCAATGGAAGTGGTCCCAAATCCTAATTTTATCATTTGTGAAAAACGACATTTCAAGTGACACATCGGATACGACGATATATTTAAATAAAATATTTAAATCTATTATCATGAAATGAGCGGGTTGTTACAGACTTCCCCCTTAAAAGAATTGCGTCCCCGCAATTCCTTAAGATTGAAGTAATAGGTAACAACCAAAAATTATACCATGAAGTGGTACAACAAGAACCGACACGGAATGAAAAGAACACACCAACGGTTAGGTGAGATCCCAATTTCGGCTCGCAAGATCTTAAAAACTAGGGTTCAATCTCGAACTTCATTACCCATGAAGGTAGTCATCCCAAACGGGTAAAATAATTCCAGAAAAATTTATAAATGCTATGAATTCGTATTGATTTGCCTCACTTATTACGATTCTCAAAGGATTGAGAATTTGTATAATATATAAGAATCATGCAAATAAAATACAGAATTTTCAAGAAGCAACAAGATTGGGTCCTACGGACGCAGAACATCGATAATAGATATTTCTCTTAGGATATGAGATAGGGAATTACGGTGGTTGACTATTCCATTCCTAAAACTCAATCACGACGATGTAGCGAACACTGAACTTCAGCACTTTAGTCTTGCGACAAGGCGACTGATTCCCACTAGAGAACAACTCAGAGATTCCAACGAATTTAGCTAAAGAGAGAAATTCTCGAAGGAATAATTAATTCTAATTTCAAAGATTCAAGGTTGGTAACGGAATACTAAAGAACTATTCGGGGAAATTGATTTCTAACTAGGTACTAAATATCATTTAGTAACCATAAGGACGAATCATTAGGGATTAAACGAAATTCCCATTATTCAAAAACTTGAGTATCGATTTTAGAAAATCAGAAACATCGAGAAGATGATGGATAAGTAGTGCACAACTTACCACTTCGGAACAACAGGATTTAAGATAATTTTCTGCCAAAAGTCTCAAATCGTAAACACATCAGCAATTAATCAAAGAAGCAATAGACAATTCCTATAACAAGATGAGATTAAACCAAAGAGGTCGTAATCCCCAAAAATTTTGATTCACAAGGGTTAACAAACGTGCAGAGAAAATTGTCAATCCATATGATTCAAACAAACAAAGGAGGAATATCAAAAGAGCTCATCCTTTCGATATTCATTTCTAAAGACAACGCAAGGCTAAATCCATAAGTGAATTGACTATAGCACTTCCGGATGATCGACTAGATCATAGATTCAAAGTAAGGAATAATTGAGTTTGCCGTGGATTGCAAAACCCAAATCTCCCCTCCCCACGGGAATCCTATTCTCTCGAGTGATCATTCACTAGAGAAAATAAGGAGACCCATGGAATCACAGGAATAATAAATTCTCTTTAGCAAATCGAAACAAGGATTAAGAATTAGGCGAGATTCTCAATCACTAAGAATTCCCGAAAATCAAAGATCTGAAATCCAGAAACAAGAGACATAAATAAATTACTTTTTGGGTTGTTCCTGGAGTTATTTAATTTACTCGAAGAAAAGATTCAAGATAATTTCTAATTGAAAATCTTGAACCACTCAAATTATTGGAATTGCTCCAAGGATATCTAAAAATAAATTATCTAGAAAAATAACAAATGATTACGAAAAATCGCAAAAACCCCAAAATATTACTATTTTGATTAACTTATTAGGAGAATTTTAATTTTTGGAATCATTTCGAATGTCGGATTGTCACATAATGGTGTTTAGGAATTCCGAACTATAACATGGCGTCCCATATCTCGTTCGAGATCCTTAACTCACCCGATGTACAAGTTAACATAAGAAAGTCCTCACAATTTCCAGCGTTCATGCAAATCTCGCCAAAATATAAAAATTCAATAAATCATTTGGAATGGCATAAAGGAAATAAAATTCCTTTATCAAATTATGAATAAAACACAAATGATATATTTTGATAATGAAGAACTCGATCGACGTATATCAAAAGAACATAAATAAAATAATCTTTGAACAAGATAAATGACATTAAGGAATTAATGACATGTACCTTGACTCAAGAAGAGGGATCACAAGAAGCGGGATGCTTTCCCTTATTCTTGATCTTGAGTTTGTAACGCAACGATACATTTGTTGAGTTAATTTAGCACAAATGCTTGGTGAATCACACCGACACAACGAGGTAACAAATGATTTATTTTAGCCCGAAGGCTTGGTGATCTCCATACCGACCGACAGTGATCAATAGACCATGCTAGGCACGTAATGACGTGCGAAACAATCTTAACTAGAAATCAAGAAATATCAGGATCAAAGACGCTTACGACGCGCGTAACAACGCACGGGCAAGATATCCAATGATCAATCAACTACAATGATATTAAACAGACATCGATTAGCAACTTGAGTCATAGAATGAAACAGAAGAACCACTAGAGCACACGGGCCCTAGACGGACTATAGAAATCAACCCGAAAGGGACAAGTCGATAACTATTCTAAAGGACTAAAAATAGGCCACTTGAGACATAATCACCCCTCCCGTTGGAGGTACACTGGGTGAACCGGCACTTGCACGGCTACGACCAACTATTTCGCTTCATTAAGAAAAGAGAAGGAAGAAAAAGTTAGTCTCAAGTTGAATTCAAACGATGCGAATTCAATCAAAATGGAATCGTATAGGAAGATAAGCTATGACGGGTCTTAAGACTCTAACTAAAACCCTAAAGCATGATTCTCGAGAGATGCTTAAGACAATAGCATCATCATAGTATCTTACACTGTTTCGGAAAGTGGCTCTGATACCAACTGTAGCGCCCCGCCTCTATACCCACTATCGTCCAGTTCATTTCAGAGAAATGTCGTAGACCATAAAGGAGAATGAGGTTTGTAAAGAGCGACCGATTGTATGATTACTCCATGTGAGGAATGCACGTCGAATTCTTATACCGATTAAAATTTCGACATGACCATTCGGCACATAGGGAAACTACACAACGACTATATGCAATCCGGAAAGCAGTATAAAATAGACAACAACAATAATATAAATATGGTATATCTCATAGCCAGACACAGAATAATCATACCACAAAGGTGAAACAGAAATGATTAACCAAGAATGCATACAACAAGCTAGTGGTCAACAAAGATCCACTAATACATGTACCATGATCTAAATAAAAGAATATGTACACAACGATAGATAATGTCATAGGTACAAAAGTACATAAAGATGCGGAGATAGAGTAGCAAGCTGAAAGCGAAAGATCAATGCAGCGAGAAGTCCCAGAGGAGTACCTAAAATGACTCGGCAGTCTGTTCCTACTATTATTTATAAGAATAAATAATAAACGGATCAGTCTAGCTGTACTTATCAACTAAACTAAGATAATGAGAGATATAACGTAGGATGACATGATTCTAACAATAAGATATAATCATAAATAAATATGAAACATGGCATGTCAACACAATCAGGAAATGACAATGGAATGTCAGTACACAGTTATCTCTACATAATCTCCTAGTTAATGTAGAATGCAACATTCAAATAATAGCACACAACAGGAAATGACAGTGGAAATGAATCTCATGACATTGAGCATACAACAATAACAAGAATCCAGAAATCACTAGAAATCCAGAAAACATCATAAAAAGTGGTACTCCCCAGATGAGAAACGATCCAGAAAACATCATAAAAAGTGGTTACTCCCCAGACAAAATACGATCCAGAAAACATCATAAAAAGTGGTTACCTCCCAGATGAGGTACGATCTCTAGAAAACATCATAAAGAGTGGTTACTCCCCAGATGAGATACGATCTCTAGAAAACATCATAAAAAGCAGTTAATCCCCAGATAAGATACGATCCAGAAAACATCATAAAAAGTGGTTACTCCCCAGACAAGATACGATCCAGAAAACATCATAAAAAGTGGTTACTCCCCAGATGAGATACGATCTCTAGAAAACATAATAAAAAGTGGTTACTCCCCAGATAAGATATGATCTAGAAAACATCATAAAAAGTGGTTACTTCCCAGATAAGATACGATCCAGAAAACATCATAACAAGTTGGACCGAAGTCCCATAGATAAAGGTCACAAATCGTAAATTTCCACTAGGGCGATTGCGATCAAAACAACTATGTGAGGCGGCGGATACCAATGATTCGAGTGAATAGAAATTACTCTGAGCTAGTTAATATAAGGACACAACGACATTTCCCATAACCACATGCTATTCTCGAATATTTACGAACTCGTAATTAGTTTCTATTCAAAATATAGAAAATCGCCACACATGTTCGAATGCACGAGTCAAAGAGTTATTCGCCGAAGTAAACGTATAAGGGGTCATAGTCCTCAGTTTTAATAAGGTAAATAAACTAAATTTCTCGTCCGATCGATCGGATAAGGAACCGTATATAAATCAATAGAATCAGAACCGAGTTTAGAAATCGAATTGATTTTAAAAGGATTTGAATTTAAAAACTGATTAAAGGTTGGTTTTATGCCCATTGACAATATAAAACCCCATTATCCATTGTGGTTCAATTATTCATGAAAACCATCGCCGTAGCGAATAGAACGCAAACATCGTGAAAAATAAACTCAAATCACAACAACGTATAGGAAATCAAGGGAAAACGGTTGTAATTTCGATCAATGAACGAATCGAAATCCCAAACTAGCACCCGAAGGTTTTAAACTACATCGGAATAGACTCGAAGGATATCGAGTTGATAATTCATGTTTTAGAGTTATGAAAAAGGTTTATGAAATCATAAAAAGGCCACAATTGATCCCAAATAGTGTTCTAAAATTAGTTTCATTAGAAAGCTCTCGTCGAGACGGTTCCAACGCACCTGATTTCGTTGAATTCCGACGACGTATGAAAAAGTTATTATCGTTTTAAGAATTCAACTATTTTGCCCACTAACAGACGTCTGTTGCATCGGTTAAGACGTCTGAACTGATGCAAATAACTTCCCAAGAGATGGTTCAGACGTCTGAACTAATGCAAATAACTTCCCAAGAGATAAATCAAATGTCTGACCTGATGCAAATAATTATTTTCCTGGCCGAGAGCTAAATCAGACATCTGTTGCGTCGGTTCAGACGTATGACCGACGCAAATTGCAGGAAACAACTTTCCCGAGAGCATTTTCAGACGTCTGTTGCGTCGGGTCAGATGTCTGACCTGATGCAAATAATTATTTTGTTTGCCTATGACTTCCAAATCAAACTCGGGAGAGCCCCGGACTTCCTGTATTGAATCCAAATGTTTACAGGGCTTGAATACACTCTCTAAAGTA
Source organism: Allium sativum (assembly GCA_030737875.1). Lineage (NCBI taxonomy): Eukaryota > Viridiplantae > Streptophyta > Magnoliopsida > Asparagales > Amaryllidaceae > Allium > Allium sativum. Next base: position 171,731,185 of record CM060923.1, read on the forward strand.
CAAAAACAACACGCGTATACACACATTCACGTAAATGCAAAGGATTTTGACTATATATTCAAATATGAACTGAATTCCAAACCAAAGCAGACGAAAGCGATTCAAGCGACTTGTGAAGACTTAGAACTTTGTCGGGGGACAACGGAGCTTCACATCACCAAATCAACTCAAAACATATGCATAAGATCGTGTAAATAATCCTATTTATAATTTCAACTCAATGGAACATAAACATATGGAATTGGCTAAGTTACACTAACATGACCAATTCACCATCACATACAAACACATATGAACACTAAATTACACTTGTACGAGCCAAGGGCTTGTGGCATAGATGTGAGTTCAAAAAGAACTCACTTTTGGTTTCAAATGATAAAGAACAAGCTCCAATACGCATAAAGAACTCCTCTTTCTCCAAGAGCTCCTCCATAATCACCTCATAAACACAAATGAAGACACATGAGTGTTAGGGCACACTAAAAATCCGAAATTGAGAGGAGTATAAGGTAGATAGGGAGACTAGAGAGCTTACCCATGTCTTAGAATTGGATTTGCACAAGAATTAAGCTCTAGAATGAAGGCCCTAGCTTAAGGAATTTCTATTTCCCATTCACTTCCCCATTTTCTTTTTTCTTTGAAGTGAGAATGAATAAAGGAGGAGAGAGCTAGGTGGAGCTCTTGAGTGAATGAGCTAGGTTGGCTAACCAAGCCCTAGCCAAGGTGCCAAAATTCCGAAGCTCGGAATATATCGAAGTTTATACTTTTCGAGCTCCTAAACGACATATTGAACTCAATGGAAGTGGTTTCGAGTCAAAATTCGTCCATATACAAAAAGTGATATTTTGGTCATACATCAAATGAAAATGACCAAATTGGCCCAGCTCAAAAGGTATCGATGCTTATAGTCAAAACGGTCGTAAACGATGATCCGGACCCAATAGAAGTGGTCCCGAATCCTAATTTTATCATTTATGAAAAACGACATTTCGAGTGACACATCAGATACAACGATATATTCAAATAAAATATTTATATCTATTATCATGAGATGAGCGGGTTGTTACAATTAATCAAATCTTTAGGAAACTATTATTTTTAAATTGATACACTTATAACTTGCTATATTTCACATTTACTTTGTGCATATATATATATATATATATTCAATTGATTATCCATTAATCTCTATCATAAGAACCCAAAAAAAAATTACGAGTGTAAAGCAAAGAAACATCAAGGCAACTTGCATTACATCCTTTCTTGTGTTCCTCAATATTTTCTCAAGTGGTATGTAAGAGAAAAAACAATACTTCTATTAATTACTTTTTTTTGTTAAGATAGAAAAACTCTTTTTCATGTTTGTCCTAACAAATACAAATAATGTTGTTAAATACTACTTGCAGCTTTGATGACAGAAGTGAAAGGACAACACTGCTCTCCTCCAAGAAAAACCTGCGAATTTCCCATTGAATCACCTAACTGTATGCCAAAAGAATGTAGAGAGTTTTGCCCTAAACATTTCTCCTGCACTGAGGGTAGTTATTGCTATAGCGTTAATACATGCACCTGCAAATCGAATTGTGCTCATCATTGTTGAATTGCGACTTAATCATTTTTTGTTTTCTTATCCACATCTCTTTTATATTTCAACAGCTGGTTCTGTATACATTATGATATGAAAAAATAATTATGAAATGAAATATTCCTCTGTTTGATTTGGAAGGAAATTTTTATCTACATCTATTTTGTTTTGACTAGGCCCGTGTAGAAAAAATTTGTTGCACTAATTTTATTTTTTTAAATTGTATGTGCATGGCTTATGGATAATACTGCCAAAATTCATGTATCATTTAAGCGACCCAAACTCGCCCTTACGGGAAAGCCCTGATTGATTTGAGAACATGACAAATTAGAATGCAACCGATAGAACATTTCATTGCTATTACAAGAATTTACATCAGAGTACAAGAATATATGGAGTATGAATAAATAATATACAACAGAAAAATATTAGAGATTTAATACAATGCAGCGAAAAAATAATACATAACACAACTGAAAGAAATACACGGATACAGAGCTTTCCGAATATAGCTCCAGTTGTAAATCCAGGATCCTATGAAAATAATATCAGCAAAACCAAAAATACTAGCTGTCTGTGTGGAAAATAGGGCACCCAGATTTTAGGTTAAAATTATAAACTCCAGGTCAGTTATGTGATTGATGTGAGAACTAAAACAGTTATTTAAAACTTTACTTTAAAATCAGGTAAATCAAGGGACCATGCCATATAACACGGAACGGATTTTCTCCCAAGAATACCAGTGCATAAAACAGTTTATAGACAGCGCATTGCTTTTTGAAAAATGAAGCTATTATAAGACTCAGGTCCCATCACACAATGAAACGCAAGCCGGAGGATAAAGTTTTACCTTATAATAGCCAAACTTGCTTGGTACGTTTAAAAACAAATCATTTGATACTATTATACGTGCATAGTATTAAAAATAACTTCAAATATAAAGGTATCAATTATAGACGGCATGGGTACCATATATCATGTCGCCATAATAGTTCTACAATAAAAATTGCACAATGTCATATTGGAAGTTGGATTCCATCTATGAACCAAGGCAAGGGATCGTCCTTACCAAATTCGAGACCCTCTCTCCCGCGCCTCAGGATCAGAACACATCGACCATTGGTTCTTCAGGGCCGGTCACCCGTCGGTGATTAGTAATACCTGAACAATACGTTTCCCTGCCCTATGGGGCATAAACCTAGTCAGTATGTCGACCATATATCCATCGACCCCCTACTGACCGATATATCAGAGGAACCTCGCTATCCATCAAATAATAAGCAACATCCACATGCGTAAAATGTCTGGGTTCCATACCATGACACCACTCTTAGCTAGAACGAAACGCATGTTCTCCCTGCAGTCCTCTCTAGTTCCTGGTTCATATCGAGGTGTGAGGCTCACGAATTAACGCTATACATAAAGCTATGCTATTTAAGACGTGCTTTGATCATCAACCACAAGGCCCTGCTTTTCAACAAAAGCCTTGATCACATGCTACTTAGCATGCCACACTGTCACTCCATACCGTACCACTGATTTTTGCGATATATAACCTCTAAGCTCATACGTCTTAGATAAGGGTGTTAAGCAAGAGAATAAATACTCTACCACAAAACAGATATATATTTAGCAGATATCAACGAATATAGTATAAAGGAATACAATGTCAGACATACTATCCATTTGCAAGTCCGTTCTGGGTCTGAACGAAACCGGAGGCACCTTATTCCTCGTCCCATATGTCCAATACAAGAGAGAGGTCGTCGCATATCCAGTTGATCTCCAAGTACGTCTGGATGATCACCACTTATTACCTTGTCTTGGGATGCCTCCCAATCAAGACATTAGTAATCATCCAAACGATGTGAAGATCTCCGGTCTTCAACCACTGTCTTCATCGTCAACTATAACGACCCAAACTTCCCCGATCTCCCAAGAGAGGAGAAAGAACGAATTGTTTTAGAACACGACAAATCAAAACACAAAAAAAAGAACATTTCACTGCTTCTTACAACAATTTACATCAGAGTACAAGAATATACAGAGTATAAACAAATAATATACATTTGATAAATATCAAAGATTTACAAATTACAATGCAGCGGAAAATAATACAAAACACAACAGAAAGGAATACACGAATATAGAGCTTTCCGAGTATAGTTCCAGTTATAAATCTAGGATCCTGTGAATATAATATCTGCAAAACCAATCTCCTAGCTGCCTGTGTGGAAAACAGGGGCACCCAGAGTTTAGGTTAAAACAATAAACTTCAGGTCAGTCATGTGACTGGTGTGAGAACTAAAATAGTTATTAAAACTTTAATTTTAAATGGAGTAAACCAAGGGACCACGCCGTATAACACGAAACGGGTTTCCTCCCAAGAATACCAGTGCATAAAACTAACAGCGCATTGCTTTTTGGAAAAATGAAGCTATTATAAGACTCATGTCCCATCACACAATTAAACGCAAGCCGGAGGATAGAGTTTTACCTTATAATAGCCAAACATGCTTGGTACGTTTAAAACAAATCATTTTGATACTATTATAGTGTAAAGTTTATGAAAACAACTTCAAATCATTTCCATCTATGAACCAAGTCATTGGTTCATCCTTACCGCTTTGAGACGCTCTAGCCCATGTCTCTGGACCCAGACTCAGGTGGGCCCTTGGATCGTCAGGGCCGGTCTACATGGAGTGGATTAAAATGCCTGAACAATACATTTCCCCGCCCTATGGGGCATAAATGAGTCAGATGACTCAATATCCATCGGCTTCGCAGTAATCGATATATCCGAGGCGCCTCACAATCAATCACCCACATAAGTAAAACGTCTGGGCTTGCAAAACCCTGACACCACTCCTAGCTAGAAGGAAACGCATGTCCTGCCCAAGGTCCTCTCCCATTTCTGGTTCACACCGGGGTGTAAGGCTCGCGAATTAACGCTATACACAAAGCTATGCTATATTAAAGTCGTGCTTTGATCATCAACCACAAGACTCTGCTTTTCAACAGTAGCCTTGATCATTTGCATCTCAGCATGCCACACTGACAATTCACGTCGTGCGACTAATGTCTATCGATATATAACCTCTCAGCTCGTACATCTCAGAGAAGGGTGTTAAGAAAGAGAATAAATTCTCCACCACCAAACAGATATATATTTAATAGAGATCAATCAACACGAAACAAAATCCAATGTCAGGCACACATCGATTTACAAGTTCGTTCTGGGTTTGAAGGAAACCGGAGGAACCTTATTCCTCGTCCCGTATGTCCAATACAGAAGAGAGGTCCTCGCATATCCGGTCGATATCCAAGTACGTCCGGACGATCACCACATATTACCTTGTCTTGGGTGTACAACCCAATAAAAACATCAGTAATCATCCAAACGATGTGAAGACCTCCAGTCTTCAACCACCGTCTTCATCGTCGACTTATAGTCGAATCAGTTATTCAGAATGGGTATAAACCCGGCCTTTCCGAATAACTCGCGTATATAATAAACAAGTGCTATAAAAACACAACTTACACCTCATTCCAATCCAGAATATTCCTTCATTTAAATATTCATATCCTTTGGGAAAGATTACCATTAATTTTATCAAAAATAAATTCTTTAGATTTATTCTTTAATCTTCCATTGGATATCAATTCAAACCAAATTAAGGTTTATCCAAACTAGTCGGGATTAGCGAACCTTACCGAAGTAATCATTTGTTTAATTTCCCAGTCCCAACCTATTTATCCCATGGAGCAAAACTGGTAATACTCCATATCTAATACCACAGTGTTATTGGTAAATTTATTTACCATTTCACGTTCAAATCTAATTAAAGATTTAGCTATCGCTTGGAGCAAAACTGGTGATACTCCATTCTCGATCATTACCGAATTTGATAATTTTAATTTATCATATTCTCATTTCAATCTAATTAAAGATTTATTAAAACTCTACTTAGTTTTAATCTTCCCAAAAATCAATACTAATAATCATTTCATATCTAGGAAATAAATCATGTCTTTAACTGGGTTAAATAACCAATGTCATTTAAAACACAGTTCACGATAAACCCAAAATCACATTCCATTAATTATGGAATCTTCATGGAAAACAGATCAATACATAATCCATATCAATTTCCGTATCCGACTATTAATATAAATGGAATAACAACAAAGCCTTTTAAATTCCATATATATTAACAGCCTTCCTCCATAGAAGCTCACTTCAATTATTGTTGAATTGAATTCCATTCAATTTCCACTTTATTTTATTAAATAGGAAAACTTTACTTTGGAAAATTCCCATTAAATCTTAATAAAGAGATTTATAAATTCCAAATCACATTTCACTATAAATCAGGTTAAAGAACGAATCTCATTAAAACATAGTTCACAATAAACCCCACTCACGTTCCATTTTATTCCAATTAAAAGTTAATTAACTAGAAACTCTAGTAATCATATTTAAAAGATTTATTCTGTTCACACGGGATTTAAGAACAGTGTTATTTAAGACACCATTCACGACAAACCCAAAATCCAATTCAATATTAAATACAAGGCTCTGAGTAGAAATTATATTGGCTTATATTCAATATCAAATTCTGAAATCAACAAATATCGTATTGGGAATAACGATATATATATATATATCTTCCAAATTCCTCCACAATATCCGTATAATCACGGAATCCAATATCGAAATATTCCAAAGATAATTTCGATTCAAATCCATTCCAATTCATATATTGGAATTTCTAGTTATTTTTAAAACCATTTCAAATCCAATTTATTTATTTAAAAATATTGGATTATAATTCTAGTTCATTTCGATAAAAATATATTTTTATCTTTTCAAATATGGAATTTTTCATCCCAATTCTTTCCAAATCATTTATTGTGATTTTACGCGAATCATTAATATTTTTAATAATTTATCAAGGCCCGTACAGTCGATTTCCATAATTGGTCATTGAACTGCACTTACACCGACCTTTTCCAAATTTGATTTGGACATAATTCCAAATCCAATCGTTAGATTTCAAAATCCTTATATTAGTTGGAAAGCTCTTTTTGATACAAACCCAATGGTTCCGGTTTTAGGAGAATCGGACGCCCGGGTCTCCCGTAATGTCCATTCGAAGTCAATGGTCGAAATTCACGAACTACCGCGGCGCGGCGCGTTCTATTCACGCCATTAAATATAATATATATATATATATATATATATTATATTTCGTCAATTTCCATTTAAAACGTATTTTATAAATCGTTTTAAATTCGTTTTAAAAACGATTTCAACTTCATATTCAATTTTAAATCAAAATTGAATTTTCCGTATCATTAATATATAAATAATAATATTTTCAAAACATTAGATTTTGAAATATCTTCCTTGTCGATATTCATTATAAAAATGAATAAAATCGATATAAATATCGTTCACTTCAAAATGGCGTTAATCTAATCAACACGGCTTCATATTTTTCAATATTTTCTTATCCATCCCAAAACGGACATCAAAATCATATTTTGATCCAATACTGAATATTATTTTAAAATATTATTTATTTTAAAATATTCAATATTCATCATTTTAAAATATTTGTTAATTTAAAATATTCGTTCTTTTCGAATTGGAATCAGACACACTCAATTACCATATAATTTTATTTATATGGATTTCATACACACATGTACACAACAATAATCAAACAAAGTCAACCATCATCCATAGTACATTACACAACTGCATAAGCATTAAATATAAATAATTAACGCTTACAACAGTCTGTCAACCTATCGATTGACATACAACTAAATATTGGGATTAGTGTATGTCCAATATCATCCCAATACCCGTGTGGGGTTTTCAAACAACAAATACTGGTTATTATTTGTGCAGTTGGGCGATGTGTAAAATTTATCGTCCCAATAAATGTCAGTTAAATGGGTGTACATTAACAAATCGTCTAATTTGTAAATGAATATTTATTTCATTCATATACTCATTAAAAATTATATTTTTAACGATAAAATATTTATTTCAACATATGAATATTTTATACAGTTCATTCATATCATAAAAATGATATTTTTATTATTCCAATATTTTATTCATCACATGAATATTCTCAATTTCACAATACAATCACAATCAATTTCCACCACACAACACAATCAAATAAGTCATCCATGGTCTGTGGACGACGGTGTCAGGAGCTACTAAGCCCCATCTGCAACCTAGTACATATTTAACTGTAAAATAATTAGTGAGAAGGAGTTCTCACCTTTGGTTTCCACTCCTCCGTTTTATTTCTGAATTTCTAAATAGCTTGGATTTGCCTGAAATTCCAATGCAATCTTTTTTTTTACACTATTCATATATAAAAATCACATTTTTATTTATACAAAGAAAATCACATTTTTATTTATAAAAAGAAAATCACATTTTTATTTACAAAAAGAAAATCACATCTTTATTTATACAAAGAAAAACACATTTTTATTTATACAAAGAAAATCACATTTTTATTTCGCTACCCATATAATAAAAATCATATTTTTATCCCGTTTATATATATATATAAGAATCATATTTTTCTATTTCTATTTTTAAAAACAATGCTAATTTTATTTTATAAACGATGCAAATTTTATTTTCAAAAGAATGCAAATTTTATTTTCAAAAAACAATACAAATTTTATTTTCAAAAACAATACAAATTTAATTTTCAAAAACAATACAAATTTAATTTTAAAAAACAATACAAATTTTATTTTAAAAAACAATACAAATTTTATTTTCAAAAACAATACAAATTTTATTTTCAAAAACAATATCATTTTTTAATTCAAAAACAATATCATTTATATTCAAAAACAATACTGTTTTATATAATGTACATTTATAAAAATCAGAAAATTTGCCTTCTTCTTCATTGTTTACACAGCCGTGCTTTTCAAAATGATCGTTCCAAACTAGGTTTCAATTTGCGCCTAAACCATAGCACTTGAAGACGATCCAACGCTACCATGTGATTCGCCTCTCCGAGGGCTTTATGACATCGGCAGCGCGGTGAAATCGCATGCCCCAGGCAGCGAGAAATCGAGCACGACGGCGAGCTGTATGAGCCCCGATTCGGACTAAAATACGTAGCGATAAATTCTCCAGTTGGTATAGATTTGAAGAGGGCAGAAAGCTCTTCAAAATTGCCTTCTGAATCAAGTGATTTCGTTGCGTGGATTGGGAGTTTATGGGTCTCAAAGATTTGAGCTTGTTCCGCCGTTTATCGCTGGAGAGAACGACGGGTTTTTTGGAGCGTTGACCAACCAATGAATTTCTAGGGTTTTATTTTATATTTATATATATTTTTATTTCCAAAAATAGTAACTTTTCCATTCGACCTCCAAATCTAACCCACCGACTGTCGCCCCTAGTTAATTACCCTCATTCCGAACACAATGGGATATGCCCGATAATTTGGTTCACTGTATCGATCAGTTTTCGTTAAATTTAAAATATAAATCATTATATTTTAAATTGAAACGCACATTTTAATTTCCCGGGGTCACATACGGACTCCAAAAATTCCAGTGAAATAAATCTAGCTATGTTTTAACGATACGGTCCAAACAAAACTAATTTCATCGAATTTGGAGACCGTTTGAAAAATGGTCATTTTCCAGTCGATTAATTTCAAACTGAATTGACCAAACACGTTTAAATTTACCACGTTCACATATTAATTCCAAAAATTATGAAAATTGGAATCTAGCAATAATTTGACATTCCGGATCCAAAAAAGTGGTCTCATCGAAAACGGCGGTCCTTTGCAAAATCGCAACTTTTATATATCAAAATATATATAAATTCCATAGCGACTATTCTGAATTTTCAACTAGACAAAACTTTTTATTCCCGCTATAAAATCTGGATTTTTCACATTCATTGGAAAAATATTTTCAAACAGATTCAAATATTTCTGGTTTTACCAAAATCCGGTTTATTTTGAATCCTGTACATTCATTTTAAATTTGAAATCGAATTATCAAACTACCGTGCCATTACAGGCTCGTTATATAATTAAAATAAATATTTATATTCTAACTTCGATTTAAATAAATATATACGTTCTAATTCTACTCAAAATAAATTTCTAGTCGATATTATTCAAAATAATTCATTTTAAATCATTAAAATTGCTAAAATAAAAAGTTTAAACTGGTTTTGATTTTTCGGGTTGTTACAATCTCCCCCACTTAAATCTTTTCGACCTCGAAAAGAAACGGAGATGAAACTTGTTTTACTAATCAAATCAACTTTCAGTTTGGCTTTCATTCTTCAATTTTTCAATTTCTAAGAATTTCTAATTTTTCAAAAATTTGGCTAACACCCTAAATTTTTGAAAAATTTCGTCATAACCTCCTTTGTATGGGGAGACATTTTAAACCGCAACTAGCCACGCAGGGCCTCATCATCCAAAAAGAAAATGAAAATTCCAAGCGGCTAGCCAATCGGCTCATACAATAATCCAAAACCAATAAATTAGTAAACATGTACCTATTTGTCGGGCATACAATTTTATTCCTCTGCTTAACTTCCCTGCTTTGACCTGTCCAATATATATGCATGTACAAGTATGCAATTGCAATCAATTTTCAATACAGTTCAATATTTGATCAATTTGGCTAAATTTACCATACATTTACATGTTGGTTCCAATGAATAATCACACAACGAAATCAACAATCAACAATCAATTAGTTGATTATCATTTCAAACACATAACTTTATATATATATATATATATATGTGTGTGTGTGTGTGTGTGTATATATATATCCATTTTTGATGCCAAGTCACAACAATAGACCCTACCTAGTTTTGGTTCTCACACCAGTCAATTGGAAATATATAAATATCCCACTTTCGAAACCCGAACATAAATGCTGATGATGCTCGAGCGATCATAAGAATCACCACCGGGAGACTAGAGTGTGATTCTATATCTATCCAGTATATTTGAGACTTCGAACACACGTTAATTACGCGTATATTCAAAATCTCTATATACTCGATTGTCCAAATTCGATTTAAAATAAATATTCAAATACGTACTATGAAGCTTAAATTTAAAAAAATTGTTTTCATTTTTATTTTAAAAACAACAACCTTCGGACTCATTCTAGTATACTACTGATCCTATCTCTAACGAGTCATTCCCATTGGATATTACTAATCCAATCTCTGATGAATTCTTTCGTTTGGTTCTAATATGCCCTGTTCTCGTGCTCTATAAACCAAAGCTCTGATACCACGCTATAATGACCTGAACTTCCCCGATCACCGAAGAGAAGAGAAAGAACGAATTGTTTGAGAACACGACATATCAAAACACAAACAGAAGAACATTTCATTGATTATTACAACAATTTACATCAGAGTACAAGAATATACAAAGTATGAAAAAATAATATATATTTGATAAATATCAGAGATTTACAGATTACAATGCAGTGAAAAATAATACAAAATACAACTGAAAGGAATACACGGATACAAAGCTTTTCGAGTATAGTTCCAGCTGTAAAACCTAAATCCTGTGAATATAATATTTGCCAAACCAAACTCCTAGCTGCCCGTGTGGAAAATAGGGGCACCCAGAGTTTAGGTTAAAACAATAAACTCCAGGTCAGTCATGTGACTGGTGCGAGAACTAAAATAGTTATTAAAACTTTACTGTAAAATGGAGTAAATCAAGGGACTACGCCGTATAACACGGAATGGGTTTCCTTCCAAGAATACCAGTGCATAAAACAAACAGTGCAATGTTTTTTTGGAAAAATGAAGCTATTATAAGACTTATGTCCCATCACACAATGCAACACAAGCCAGAGGATAGAGTTTTACCTTATAATAGCCAAACATGCTTGGTACATTTAAAACAAATCATTTTGATACTATTATAGTGTAAAGTTTATGAAAACAACTTCAAATATAAAAGTTTCAATCATAGACGGCATAGTGCCCCATCCCACTATGTCGCCATACTAGTTCTACAATTAAAACCGCAAAGTCATGTATTGGAAGTTGGATTTCCAACTGTGAACCAAGGCAAGGGATCATCATTACCACTTCGAGACGCTCTAGACCGTGTCTCAAGACCTAGACTCAGCTTGGCCCTTAGATCGTCAGGGACGGTCCACAGGGAGTGGATTAAAATGTCTGAACAATACGTTTTCACGCCCTATGGGGTGTAAATGAGCCAGACAACTCAATATTCATCGGCTCCATTGTAACCAATATATCTGAGGCGCCTCGCTATCCATCATCCACATAAGTAAAACGTCTGGGCTTGTAAAACCCTGACACTACTCCTAGATAGAAGGAAACACATGTCCTCCCCAAGATCCTCTCCCGTTTCTGGTTCACACCAGGGTGTGATGCTCACTAATTAACGTTATACACAAAGCTATGCTATATTAAAGCCGTGCTTTCATCAACAACCACAAGACTCTGCTTTTCAACAAAAGCCTTGATCATTTGCATCTCAACATGCCACACTGAAAATTCACGCAGTGCGACTGATAGCTATCGATATATAACCTCTTAGCTCGTATGTCTCAGAGAAGGGTGTTAAGCAAGAGAATAAATTCTCCTCCACCAAACAGATATGTATTTAATAGAGATAAATCAACACGGAAAGAAATCCAATGTCAGGCACACATCCATTTACAAGTTCGTTCTGGGTCTGAACGAAACCGGAGGCACCTTATTCCTCGTCCCGTATGTCCAATACAGGAGAGAGGTCCTCGCATATCCGGTCGATCTCCAAGTACGTCTGGATGATCACCACTTATTACCTTGTCTTGGATGTATAGACCAATTAAGACATCAATAATCATCCAAACGATGTGAAGACCTCTGGTCTTCAACCACCGTCTTCATCGTCGACTTATCGTCGATTCAGTTATTCAGAATGGGTATAAACCCGGTCTTTTCGAATAACTCGCGTATATAATTAACAAGTGCTATATAAACATAACATACGCCTCATTCCAATCCAGAATATTCGTTTAATTAAATATTCATATCTTTTGGGAAAGATTCCCATTAATTTTATCAAAGATAATTCTTTAGATTTGTTCTTTAATCTTCCATTGGATATCAATTCAAACCAAATTAAGGTTTATCCAAACTAGTCAAGATTAGCGAACCTTACCGAAGAAATCATTTGTTTAATTTCCTAATCCCAACCTATTTATCCCATGGAGCAAAACTGGTAATACTCCATATCTAACACCACGGTGCTATCGGTAAATTTAATTACCATTTCACGTTCAAATTTAATTAAATATTTAACTATCACTTGGAGCAAAACTGGTGATACTCCATTCCCGATCATTTACCAAATTTGATAATTTTAATTTATCATATTCTCATTTCAATCTAATTAAAGATTCATTAAAACTATAATTAGTTTTAATCTTCCCAAAAATCAATACTAATGATCATTTCATATCTAGGAAATAAATCCTCTTTAACTGGGTTAAAGAACCAATGTCATTTAAAACACAGTTCACGATATACCCAAAATCACATTCCATTAATTGTGGAATCTTCATAGAAAACAGATCAATATGTAATCGCTATCAATTTCCATATCCGACTAATAATATAAATGGAATAATGACAAAGCCTTTTCAATTCCATATATATTAACAGTCTTCCTCCATAGAAGCTCACTTCGATTATTATCAAATCGAATTCCATTCAATTTCCAATTTATTTTATTAAATTGGAAAAATTTACTTCGGAAAATTTCCACTAAATCTTAATAAAGAGATTTATAAATTCCAAATCACATTTCACTATAAATCAGGTTAAAGAACGAATCTCATTAAAACATAGTTCACAATAAACCCAACTCACGTTCCATTTTATTCTAATTAAAAGTTAATTAACTGGAAACTCTAATAATCATATTTAAAAGATTTATTCTGTTCACACGGGATTTAAGAACAGTGTTATTTAAGACACCATTCACGACAAACCCAAAATCCAATTCAATATTAAATACAAGGCACTGATTAGAAATTTTATCGGCTTATATTCAATATCAAATTCTGAAATCAATAAATATCATATTGGGAATAACGATATATATATCTTCCAAATTCCTCCACAATATCCGTATAATCACGGAATCCAATATCGAAATATTCCGAAGATAATTTCGATTCAAATCCATTCCAATTCATATAGTGGAAATTCTGGTTATTTTTAAAACCATTTCAAATCCAATTTATTTATTTAAAAACATTGGATTATAATTCTAGTTCATAACTAATTCATTTCGATAAAAATATATTTTTATCTTTTCAGATATGGAAATTTTCATCCCAATTCTTTCCAAATCATTTATTATGATTTTACACTAATTATTAATATTTTTAATAATTTTATCAAGACTCGTACAGTCGATTTCCATAAACGGTCATCGAACTACACTTACAATGACCTTTTCCAAATTTGATTTGGACATAATTCCAAATCCAACCATTAGATTTTAAATTCCATATATTCGTTGGGAAGCTCTTTTCGATACGAACCCAACGGTTCCGGTTTTAGGAGAATCCGACGGTCGGATCTCCCATAATGTCCATTTTGTAACTGCACGCATTTTACGCATCGGAGGATCGTAGAATATTTATTACCTTTTTGTACGAAGTCGTATGGTCAAGTAACTTTGTGAAACGACTATTAGGGTCATTTCTCATGTTCACGATTTTTGCCGATTTTTAAATAACCGTTTTGCCTCTGGCGAATCCTGTTTCGCCTATAACTTTTGATTGGTAAGGAGTTTTGACCTGAAACCACTTCCATTGGATTCAGATAATGGTTTACCTTTCCGTAGAGTGGTCACATTAGCCAAACGGACTTAACGTTTGGGAGATAGGCTGAAATAACGTTTAGAAGGTGAAAAACAGGTTAACTGGGCCTAATTAGGGTGATTAGCTGCTAGGCCCATAACCCATTTCGGGATTAGGGTTATGGAAGAGCTGATAGGGTTACGGATTTCAGTTTTTGTCATTTTTCAGCCGCCACTTTTCATCTCTTCAACCCTAGTAATGGCTTCTACCTTCTAAAAACACCTCTAATCACATTCTAATCAAGGATTAAGCTAATCAACATCAAATCAAGTTAAAATAGCATCAAATCAAAGTTGGAGCTGCTGTGTTGCATAGAGATTCGACCCAAGTCAGAGATATTTTCAGATCTAAGTTTAATTTGTGTCTAAGGTAAGTGATTAGCATTGTTTTTACACTAATTACGGCTAATTAGAGTGATTAGTGTTAATTCACGAAATTACACCTCAAAAAAATCTGAAAAAATGTTTAGAAATTCATAAATATTAGTTTATGTCTCTGTTAGAAATTTGGGATAATTTGGAATTAGTTTGCTAATCCTAATGTTAGATTAGATTAAACATGATAAAGGGGAAAACATGGGTTTTGGGTATGTTTGATCCATATTAACATGTTAAATTGTTGTTTTGGGGTTTACGGTTGATTATACCTGTTGCTATGATTGTTTGGAATGTTTTATGATTGCTTAGTGAAGTTAGATTGGTCGAAAACGCCGTCGTATGGCATAAATAGCTTGCTGGAAGTAGTTGTAGGAAATTGGTCAGATCGGTTCGTGACTAGGGTATCACGACCCGAACCCGTTCGTGACCAGGGATCACGACCCAGCTTGAAGCACCACGAGTCGGCCATCCAAGCGAGCCACGAACCGCCTTCACGAGCTGGAGTACCTCTTGAACCAAGAATTGGTGCCGCGAGTTAGCGCCAGGAGATGAACCACAAACCAGAAGACCACAACCATGGGTCACGACCCGAATGTGGTCCACGAGCCGGATCCAGGCCTCCACCACGAGCCGGATCCATAAGAGGACCACGAGCCGACCTCAAGAGCCAGATTGGACCATCACGAGCCGAACCAAGGAGGATGCCACGAGCCAGTCTTCGAGCATGTACAACGAATGGACTGAATTGAAACTGGAGGGTCACAAACCAGGGGAGAGACCAAAACCCGAGATGTTAAGGTAGTCCAAATAGGAAGTAGAACTCAGTATCCAGTTGGGAACCAATGAGTTAACTTCATGAGTTGGGGTTTGCTGCGGGACATGTGCTAAGGGGTTATCGACGTCCATAACTTTAATTCACCACCAAGACGGATGTTAGGCTACAGATCAGTGTAGTGGGGTAGTTATTACTCTATGGGGCAGAGTGGACATAGTAAGGGTTTAGTGCCTATGGATTAGTGTAGTGGAGCTATCATGACTCCATAGGGCAGAGTGATCATAGCAAAGGATTTGGGTGGTCAAAGTGGTGGATATCGTATACTTTACGCACTGAGTGAGAGATGTGAGGATGATTGTTATGTTTGATGTTTGCTATCACCATGACATGCACACCCCCTCCCCCTTTTATTTTCAAACGATGTGTTAGTGTCACCTTAGAGTATCGTACATCCTGTTGTGGTAACTCTTTGGCTGCAGGTCCAGGTATGGACCTGTTATTGTTCTGTTTTGCTGCTTATCGCTTATACCAGACTATTGTCTGACCCAGAGTTTTATGTCTCTTCTTATTACTCAGGATGCTCCTAAATGAGCAGACTAAAGACAGGTTAGCTGGTTATGCATGAATAGTTGATCCGGAGACTAGCAGGAGGGTCCCACGTATTATCTACATATATTCTCCCTGTGTTGTTGTCGGTCACTACTTTGGGCATTAGTAGTGTACCTCTTTCTTTTTCTTTAGAGGCAGTATTTCAGAGTTGTAATAATGTTGATTTGGATGATAAGCTGTATTTTGGATTTCTGCTGCTATGATGGTCTAGTTTTCCGCTTATGCACTGTCTAGCCTATTTTATGTCAAAGTTATGTTATTATTATATTTTATCCCATGCACTGTGAGACATTATATAGGTTCCTTGTTAGTTCAAATTCCTTTCTTTTGCGACCATCCCGTGCTGGTTGGACATCGGTGCAACGCATTTCAGGGAAATGTCGGCGGGTGTTGGGCGGGCTGTCCCACTTGGTATCAGAGCTCTAGGTTGCGTAGTTAACCTAGCGAAAGACACCAGGGAGAGATAGTACGTATATAAGAGCACGTATTTGTTATATTTTGGATTTCAAAAGTCGTATATATATACTACTAATATATATATGGATGGAGTCGCACTGCACTGGCACCACTATGAAGATGGTTAATCGTTTCTCCTTACAGATCGGAAAATGAGTCGATATACGAGGAATACTGGTTCAGGAGCCAATAATAGGAATGCTCCTGACATGAGGACGATGTTCACCGACTTCATGAGAGAGATGCTTAGGGATGTTCAGAGGGCAGCTCCTAATGCTGCAAATGGTGGTGTTGCAGCGGTGCAGGCGCCTAGGGTCGATTTCACCAAGCTCTGTAAAGACTACACTAGTCTTGGTGGGAAGTCGTTCCATGGAACGGAATCGGCTATAGAAGTTCAGGATTGACTTGATAGTTGTGAGCGTATCTTCGAGGATCTGGGAATCGAATATGCGATGAAGAGGAAGCTAGCATCCCGTCAGCTGCAAGGATGGGCTATGAATTGGTGGAATGCTATTAAGGCAGCTACTCCCGAGGATCAAGTTACATGGAATCAATTTAAAGCTCGTTTCAGTGACAAGTTTATCCTAGCTGCCCAGAAGTCAGAGTTGTTTAGGAAGTTCTTGGAACTTAAGAAGAACGGTAGGGCAGTCTCGGAGTATATTACTGAGTTCGATACTTTATCGAGGTATGGATTATCCCTTATTGACACTCCCGAGAAGAAGAATGAGAAGTTCATAACAGGCTTAGATCAGTACTTGGGGGAAAGGCTTATAAACCATATTGTTGAGACTTTTGAATCAATTGTTCGGAAAGCATTGAGGTCAGGGAACCTTTATCCTAAGCCCAAGACTAAAGTCTGTGTTGCATCTACAGGAGAGACAAAGCCGCAAGCAAGCGGTGGAGGCAAGAATAATTCTCAGAATAAGAGGAAACAGAGCCAAGTTAAGGATGGTCAGAAAAAGAATAAGAAAGAAGTTGAGTGCTTTAGCTGTGGCAAGAAGGGCCACAATGCCAAAGAATGTCGAGCAAAGCCAGCAGATAGGAAGTGCTTTAACTGCGGCCAAGTGGGACATCACAAGGATAAATGTCCGCAACCCCCTAAAGAGAAGCAGATTGTGAAAGCATATGCTATTAATGTTGTTCCTTCTTCATTGAATGCCCCAACTGCGGCGGAGAAAGGAAAGAATGTCTTCAGGAGTGATTTAACTGCGACCAAGTGGGACATCACAAGGATAAATGTCTGCAACCCCCTAAAGAGAAGCAGATTGTGAAAGCATATGCTATTAATGATGTTCCTTCTTCACCGAATGCCCTAATTGCGGTGGAGAAAGGAAAGAATGTCGTTATTTAAGGTATGATTTATATTTATGATGTTCCTGTTCAAGTATTGTTTGATACTGGGGCTTCCCGTTCCTTCATATCTAGTGACTTAGTAGATAGGTGGGATTGGAACCCGAGATAGCCGATAGACCTTTAGTTGTGACGAACCCGATTGGTGGTTCGACTACCCTCAGTATGATTTGTCGTAGTGTGGTATTATCGAGTCATGGATGTATGTTTGTTTGTGATTGCTTTGTGTTGGGCTTTACTGGGTTTGGCATTATTTTGGGAGTCGATTGGCTCCAAAGGTATGGGGTGGTGGTAGACTGTGAGTGCTTTTTGGTGACAGTTAGGGCGGATGATGGGCGGAGGGTAGTGTTTAGTGGTCTACTAGTGATGGGGTAATGACTAGTTTTCTAAATTCCCTCGACATCCCGCATGATGAGTTGTCAGATGTGCCCATGGCTGGCCAGTATCCGGACGTCTTCGAGGAAGTGACCGGACTTCCACCAAACTGAGAGATTGAGTTCCGTATTGATTTAGTGAAAGATCTTAGACCTATAGTGATGCCACTTCGTCGTATGGCACCAAGGGAGCAGCGAGAGCTCGAGGTGCAAGTGAGCGATCTTTTGAAAAAGGGATTTATTAGAAGAAGTGTTTCCAAGTGGGGAGCACCAGTCGTATTTGCCACGAAGGCAAACGGTTCCCTTCGTTTGTGTGTGGATTATCGCGAGTTGAATAAGGTGACTAGGATGAATAAGTACGCTCTTCTATGAATAGATGATTTGTTTGATCAATTGGAAGGAGCAAGAGTGTTCTCCTAATTGGACCTCGTGACAGGATTTCATCAGCTCCGAGTAGCAGCTGAGAGTATTCCTAAAACGACATTTCGGACGCCGTCTGGATTCTATGAGTGGTTGGTCATGCCATTCGGGTTGACCAATGCACCAGCATATTTTGTAGATCTTATGAATAAAGTATTCCGAGATCAATTGAATAAGTTTGTTCTTATGTTCGTGGATGATATACTTGTTTATTCGAGGATAGAGGAAGAACATAAGGAACATTTGAGGATAGTGATGGAGGTGTTGGGGAAACACCAATTGAAAGAGAAGTTTTCTAAGAGTCACTTCTAGAGGGGGGAAGTGAGATTCTTGGGCCATGTTGGTTCAGAGAATGGTATTGCCGTGGATCCTGCGAAGATGGCTACGGTACAAGATTGGTCTACGCCCAAGAATGTAACAGACGTAAGAAGTTTCTTGGGATTAGCCGGATATTATCGTAAGTTTATCCAAGTCTTCTCCAAGATAGTGGCACCATTAACTCAGTTAACCAAGAAGAATGAAGCTTTCGTTTGTATGAATGGTGTGAAAATGCATTTAATAGCCTAAAGGAAAATTTGTCGTGTGCGCCAGTGTTAGTCATTCCTAAAGGGTATGAAAAGTGATGGTATACACGGATGCATGTGGTACCCGACTAGGTGTTGTATTGATGCAAGGAGGTAGGGTTGTAGCTTATGAAAGTCGGCAACTGAAACCACAAGAGAAAAGATATCCTACCCATGATCTGGAATTGGCTGCGATTGTGTTTGCATTAAAGATGTGGAGACATTATCTCTTTGGAGAAAGACTCTAGTTGTTTACCGATCATAAGTCATTAAAGTATCTCTTCTCTCAGAAGGATCTAAATCTCCGACAGCAAACATGGTTAGAATTCTTGGCTTCCTATGATTTCAATATCCTATATACATCAGGAAAGGGCAATGCGGTAGCTCATGCACTGAGTAGGAGACATGCCAGTTTAGGGGCTATATTTCTTGAATGGAAGCAGCTAGAGTATATCGCAGGGTATGATTTCAGACCAAAGAGCGAATTAGATCCAGAAATGCTAGCAAGTTTGACGATCAGACCCACTTTGAGTGAGTGGATTGGTTCTAGTCAGAAGGATGATCCTAACCTATTGGAAATCATCTCCAAGTTAGAGAGGATATTGACGAGGAGATGAACAAGTATGGGCTTGATCGAGATGGATGGCTCAGAAAGAATGGGAGACTAGTTGTGCCCAATGTTAATGGATTAAGAGATGAAGTGGTTGGAGAGTGTCATCACTCAAAACTGACTATACATCCAGGTGGTAATAAAATGTATTGAGACATGAAGCAGATCTACTACTGGGAAGGGATGAAAAGAGACGTTGGGAAGTTTATATCCAAATGCATGTACTGCCAGCTAGTTAAAGTCGAGCAAAAGAAACCTATTGGTTTGTTGCACCCATTAGAAATTCTAGAATGGAAATGGGAGCAAGTCTCAATAGATTTCATTGATGGGTTACCAAGGACTAATCGGACCATGATAGCATTTGGGTGATTGTGGACCGATTGACCAAGAGTACAAGGTTTATACCGGTCAAGTCAAATAGAATAGCAGCTAAGATAGAAGAACTGTATATAAAGTGGGTAGTGAGATTTCATGGAGTACCCAAAGGCATTGTGAGTGACCGAGATCCATTGTTCACTAGTGGATTTTGGAAGAGCTTACAAGAGGCTTTAGGATCAGAATTACATCTCAGTACCGCGTACCATCTTCAAACCGACGGTCAGACAGAGAGGGTGAATCATATATTGGAATATCTCTTAAGAGCTTGCATATTATATTTTGGAGGATCATGGGACGACCATTTGCATCTAGTGTAATTCGCATATAATAATAGTTATCAGTCTAGTGTTAGTATGTCTCCATTTGAAGCTTTGTACGGAAGACCGTGCAACTCACCATCATGTTGGTTAGAAACCGGTGAGAAGTTCGTGCTTGGGCCAGATGTAGTAAGAGAAACTTCAGACAAGATCAGGATCATCCAACAGCGAATGAAGGCTGCTCAAGATAGGCAGAAGAGTTATGCTGATAAGAGGAGAAGAGATTTGAAATTATCCGTTGGCGACTTGGTGTTTGTCAAGATTTCTCAATTAAAGAGCGTGATTCGATTTGGTAGGAGAGGCAAGTTAACACCAAGATTTGTTGGTCCATTCCCGGTTCTTGAGCAAGTTGGAAATTTAGCATATAAAGTTGGATTACCTAGCAATATGGCAGGAGTTCACAACGTATTTCATGTTTCTCAGTTAAGAAAGTTCGTACACGACCCCGATATGACTATTTCACCAGATCAGTTGGATGTCATCGAAGTAGAACCCGAGGCGGTTCGGAACCGCAGGCCGATCCGTATTGCCGAACACGATACGAAGCAACTTCGAAGGAAGACGGTGAAACTGATCAAGGTTTAGTGGGGCAAGAATGAAAATGACTATACTTGGGAAACAGAGGAGAGCATAAGGAAGTCGCATTCAGAACTCTTTGGCTTGTAAGATTTTAATGACCATTTAGTTATCCCCTTATTAGTAAACTCCATGCTAGGATAGGCTTGTAAGGTTGCTATGTATGTTTGGTTGTTTGTAAATGGTTGATAGACATGCGGGACTGATTGTTGTTTTCTTAGTTAAGGAATTTCGGGGGCGAAATTTCTTAAGGGGGGGGAGGGGGAGAGTGTAACGACCCGCATTCTACGCATCGGAGGATCGTAAAATATTTATTTCTTTTTCGTACGAAGTCGTATGGTCGAGTAACTTTAGGAAACGACTATTGGGGTCATTTCCCATGTTCACGATTTTTACCGAATTTTAAATAACCATTTTAACCCTAGCGAATCTTTTTTTGCCTATAACTTCCTTTCCGTAGAGTGGTCACATTAGCAAAACGGACTAACCGTTTGGGAGAAATGGCTGAACTAAGGTTTAGAAGGTGATTAGCAGCTAGGCCCATAACCCATTTCGGGATTAAGGTTATGGGAGGGCTGATAGGGTTAGGGATTTCATTTTTTGTCATTTTCAGCCGCCACTTTTCATCTCTTCAACCCCAGTAATGGCTTCTACCTTCTAAAAACACCTCTAATCACTTTCTAATCAAGGATTAAGCTAATCAACATCAAATCAAGTTAAAAAAGCATCAAATCAGAGTTGGAGCTACTGTGTTGCGTAGAGATTCAACCCAAGTCAGAGATATTTTCAAATCTAAGTTTAATTTGTGGCTAAGGTGAGTGATTAGCATTGTTTTTACACTAATTACGGCTAATTAGGGTGATTAGTGTTAATTAACGAAATTAGACCTCAGAAAAATCTGAAAAAATGTGTAGAAATTCATAAATATTATTTTATGCCTCTGTTAGAAATTTGGGTTAATTTGGATTTAGTTTGCTAATCCTAATGTTAGATTAGATTAAACATGATAAACGGGAAAACATGGGTTTTGGGTATGTTTGATCCATATTAACATATTAAATTGTTGTTTTGGTGTTTATAGTTGATTATACATGTTGCTATGACTGTTTGGAATGTTTTATGATTGCTTAGTGAAGTTAGATTGGTCGAAAATGCCGTCATATGGCGTAAATAGCTTGCTGGAAGTAGTTGCAGGAAATTGGTCAGATCAGTTTGTGACTAGGGTATCAGGACCCGAACCCGTTCGTGACCAGGGATCACGACCCATCTTTAAGCAACACGAGTCGGCCATCCAAGCGATCCACGAAACGCCTTCACAAGTTGGAGCACCTCTTGAACCAAGAATCGGTGCCGCGAGTTAGCGCCAGGTGATGAACCACAAACCAGAAAATCGCTACCATGGGTCACGACCCGAATGTGGTCCACGAGCCGGATCCAGACCTCCACCACGAGCCGGGTCCACATGAGGACCACGAGCCGACCTGAAGAGTCGGATTGGACCATCACGAGCTGAACCAAGGAGGATGCCACGAGCCAGTCTTCAAGCATGAACAACGAATGGACTGAATTGAAACTGGATGGTCACGAACCTGGGGAGAGACCAAAACCCGAGATGCAAAGGTTGTCCAAATAGGAAGTAGAACTCAGGATCTAGTTGGGAACCAACGAGTTAACTTCATGAGTTGGGCTTTGCTGCGGGACGTGTGCTAAGGGGTTATCGACGTCCATAACTTTGATTCACTACCAAGACGGATGTTAGGCTACGGATCAGTGCAGTGGGGTAGTTATTACTCCATGGGGCAGAGTGATTGTATCATGGCTATGAGCCAGTGCAGTGGAGTCGTCATGACTTCATGGGGAAGAGTGGACATAGCAAAGGATTATTGGCTATGGATTAGTGTAGTGGTGCCATCATGACTCCATGGGGCAGAGTGATCATAGCAAAGGATTTGGGTGGTCAAAGCGGTGGATATCATATACTTTACGCACCGAGTGAGAGATGTGAGGATGATTGCTATGTTTGATGTTTGCTATCACCATGACATGCACACCCTCCCCCTTTTATTTTCACACCATGTGTTAGTGTCACCTTAGAGTATCGTACATCCTGTTGTGCTAACTCTTTGGTTGCAGGTTCAGGTATGGTTATGTATACCTGTTATTGTTCTGTTTTGCTGCTTATCACTCATACCAGACTTTTGTCTCTTCTTATTACTCTGGGTGCTCCTAAACGAGCAGACTAGAGACAGATTAGCTGGTTATGCACGAGTAGCTGATCCGGAGATGAGCAGGAGGCTCCCACTTATTATCTACATATATTCTCCTTGTGTTGTTGCTGGTCACTACTTTGGGCATTAGTAGCGTACCTCTTTATTTTGCTTTAGAGACAGTATTTCAGAGTTGTACTAATGTTGGTTTGGATGATAAGCTGTATTTTGGATTTCCGCTGCTATGATGGCTTAGTTTTCCGCTTATGCACTGTCTCGCCTGTTTTATGTCAAAGTTATGTTATTATTATATTTTATCCCATGCGATGTGAGACATTCTACAGGTTCCTTGTTAGTTCAAATTCCTTTCTTTTCCTTTGTTTGGTGACAGTCCCGTGCTGGTTGGACATCGGTACAACGCATTTCAAGGAAATGTCGGCGGGTGCGGGGCGGGCCGTCACACATTCGAAGTCAACGGTCGAAATTCGCGAACTGCCGCAGTGCGGCACGTTCTATTCAGGCCATTAAATATATATAATATATATATTATATATATTTCGTTGATTTCCATTTAAAACGTATTTTGTAAATCATTTTAAATTCGTTTTAAAAACGATTTCAACTTCATATTCAATTTTAAATCAAAATTGAATATTCCATATCACTAATATATAAATGATAATATTTTCAAAACATTAGATTTTGAAATCTCTTCTTTTTCGATATTCATTATATAAATGAATAAAATCGATATAAAAATTGTTCACGTCAAAATGGCGTTAAACTAATCAACATGGCTTCATATTTTTTAATATTTTCGTGTCCATCCCAAAACATAAATCAAAATCAAATTTTGATCCATTAGTGAATATTATTTTAAAATATTAGTTATTTTAAAATATTCAACATTCGTCATTTTAAAATATTTTTTAATTTAAATTCCGAATTGGAATCAGACACAGTCAGTTACCATATAATTTTATTTATATCGATTTCATACACACATGTACACAACAATAATCAAACACAGTCAACCATCATCCACAGTGCATTACACAACTGCATAAGCGTTAAATTTAAATAATTAACGCTTACAACAGTCTGTCAACCCATCGATTGACATACAACTAAATATTGGGATTAGTGTATGTTCAATATCATCCCAATACCCGTGTGGGGTTTTCAAACAACAAATACTGTTTATTATTTGTGCAATTGGGCGATGTGTAAAATTTATCGTCCCAATAAATGTCAGTTAAATGGGTGTACATAAACAAATCGTCTGATTTGTAAATGAATATTTATTTCATTCATATACTCGTTAAAAATTATATTTTTAACGATAAAATATTTATTTCAACATATGATTATTTTATACAGTTCATTCATACCATAAAAACGATATTTTTATTATTCTAATATTTTATTCATCACATGAATATTTTCCATTTCACAATACAATCACATTCAATTTCCACCACACAACACAATCAAACAAGTCGTCCATGGTCTGTGGACGATGGTGTCAGGAGCTACTAAACCCCGTCTGCAACCTAATATATATTTAATTGTAAAATAGTTAGTGAGAAGGAATTCTCACCTTTGGTTTCCACTCCTCCGTTTTATTTCTGAATTTCTGAACAGCTTGGATTTGCTCGAAATTCCAACGCAATCTTTTTTTTTATGCTGTTCACATATAAAAATCACATTTTTATTTATACAAAGAAAATCACATTTTTATTTATACAAAGAAAAAAATCACATTTTTATTTATACAAAGAAAATCACATTTTTATTTATACAAAGAAAATCACATTTTTATCTCGCTATCCATATAATAAAAATCATATTTTTATCCCATTACTATATATATAAGAATCATATTTTGATATTTCTATTTTTAAAAACAATGCAAATTTTATTTTGTAAACAATGCAAATTTTATTTTCAAAACAATGAAAACTTTATTTTCAAAAGCAATACAAATTTTATTTTCAAAAACAAAACAAATTTTATTTCCAAAAACAATACAAATTTTATTTTCAAAAACAACACAAAATTTATTTTCAAAAACTAAACAAATTTTATTTTCAAAAACAATATCATTTTTTCATTCAAAAACAATATCATTTATATTCAAAAACAATATTGTTTTATATAATGTGCATTTATAAAAATCAGAAAATTTACCTTCTCCTTCATTGTTTAACACAGCCGTGCTTTTCAAAATGATCGTTCCAAACTTGGTTTCCAATTTGCGCCTAAACCATAACACTTGAAGACGATCCAACGCTACCACGCGATACACCTCACCGAGGGCTTTCAAGGGTCGGCGGCGCGGTGAACTCGCACGCCTCAGGAGGTGAGAAATCGAGCTCGACGGCGAACTATTTGAGCTCCGATTCTGACTAAAATACGCAACGATAAATTCTCCGTTTGGTATAGATTTGAAGGGGGCAGAAAGCTCTTCCAAATTGCCTTCTGAATCAAGTGATTTCGTTGTGTGGATTGGGAGTTTTTGGGGCTCAAAGATTTGAACTTGTTCCACCGTTTATCGTAGGAGAGAACGACGGGTTTTTTGGAGCGTTGACCAACCAATGAATTTCTAGGGTTTTATTTTATATTTATATATATTTTTATTTCCAAAAATAGTAACTTTTCCATTCGACCTCCAAATCGAACCTACCGACTGTCGCCCATAGCTAATTACCCCCATTTCGAAAACAATAGTATGTGCCCGGTAAGCTGATTCGACTGTATCGATCAGTTTTCGTTAAATTTAAAATATAAATCATTATATTTTAAATTCAAACACACATTTTAATTTACCGGGGTCACACACGGACTCCAAAAATTCCAAAAAAATAAATCTAGCTATGTTTTGACGATACGGTCCTAACAAAACTAATTTCATCGAATTTGGAGACCATTTGAAAAATGTCATTTTCCGGTCGATTAAATTCAAACTGAATTCACCAAACACGTTTAAATTTACCATGCTCACATATTAATTCCAAAAATTATGAAAATTGGAATCTAGCAATAATTTGACATTCCGGATCCAACAAAAGTGGTCTCATCGAAAATGGAGGTCGTTTGCAAAATCGCAACTTTTATATATTAAAATATATACAAAATCCATAGCGACTATTCTGAATTTTCAACTAGACATAACTTTTTATTCCCGTTATGAAATCTGGATTTTTTACATTCGTTGGAAAGATATTTTCAAACCGATTCAAATATTTCTGGTTTTACCAAAATCCGGTTTATTTTGAATCCTGAACATTCATTTGAAATTTGAAATCGAATTTTCAAACTACCTACCATTTCAGACTCGTTATATAATTACAATAAATATTTATATTCTAACTTCGATTTAAATAAATATATATGTTCTAATTCTATTCAAAATAAATTTCTAGTCGTTATTATTTAAAATAATTCATTTTAAATATTCAAAAATCATTAAAATTGCTAAAATAAAAAGTTTAAATTGGTTCTGATTTTCCGGGTTATTACATCGACTTATCGTCGTATCAATTATTCAGAATGGGACAAACCCGGTCTTTCTGAATAACTCACGTATTTTATAAACAAGTGCTATAAAAACACAACATATGCTTCATTCCAATCCAGAATACTCTTTTATTCAAATATTCTTTTCACAATTTAAACCAAATTAAGGTTTTACTAACTAGTCGGGATTAGCGAACCACACTGAAGTAATCATTTATTTTATTTCCCAATCCCAACCTATTAATCCCATGAAACAAAACTGGTAGCACTCCATATCTAACACCACGATGTTATCGGTAAAATTAATTACCATTTTAGTTCAAATCTAATGAAAGATTTAACTATTGCTTAGAGCAAAACTGGTGATACTCTATTTACGATCATTTCACAAATTTGATAATTTAAATTCGCACATTCACATTTCAATCTAATAAAAGATTCATTAAAACTCCACTTATTTTTAATCTCTAAAAATCATTATGTAATGATTATTTAACTTTAGGAATTAAATCCTGCCTTTAACTGGGTTAAAGAACTAATGTCATTTAAAACACAGTTCACGATAAACCCAAATTCACATTCCATTAATTATGGAATATTCACGGAAAACGGATCAATATATATAATCGATATCAATTTCTGTATTCGACCTGTAATATTAATGGAACAACGACAAAGTCTTTTAAATTCAATATATATTAATAGTCTTCCCCCACAGTAGTTCACTTCGATTATTACCAAATCGAATTCCATTCAATTCCAATTTAATATATTAAATTAGAAAACTTTACTTTGGAAAATTTCCATTAAATCTTAATAAAAAGATTTATAAATTCCAAATCACATTTCACTATTAGTTAGGTTAAAGATACAATGTAGTTTAAAACACAGTTCACAATAAACTCAATTCACATTTCATTTTATTCCAATTACTAAATATAACTGGAAACTGTAATAATCTTAATTAAAAGATTTATTCTTTTCACACGGGGTTTAAGAATAGTGTTATTTAAGACACCATTCACGATAAACCCAAAATCCAATTCTTTTATTCAATTCCAATTAAATATTAATTAATTGGAAAATGTCACTAAATCTTAATTAAAAGATTTATTCTTTTCTCAACTGGTATTAAGAATAGTGTTATTTAAGACACCGTTCACGAAAAACCCAAAATCCAATTTAATATTAAATATAAGGCTCTGAATAGAAATTATATCGGCTCATATTCAATATCAAATTCTGAAACTAACGGATATCGTATTGGGAATAACGATATATGTATCTTCCAAATTCCCATAACAATACCCGTATAACCACAGAATCCAATATTGAAATATTTCGAAGATTATTTCCATTCCAATCCATTCTAATTTATTCATTAGAAAGTTCTGGTTATTTTTAAAACCATTTTGAATCCAATTTATTTCTTTAAGAATATTGGATTATTATTCTGGTCAATAACTAGTTCATTTTGATAAAAATATATTTTTATCTTTACAAACGTGGAATTTTTCATCCAAATTCTTTCCAAATCATTTATTATGATTTTACAAAAATTATTAATACTTTTAATAATTTTATTAAGGCCCTTTCAGTCAATTTCCATAAACGGTCATCGAACTGCACTTACAGCGACCTTTTCCAAATTTGATTTGGACATAATTCCAAATTCAACCATTGGATTTCAAATCTTTTATATTAATTTTAAAGCTCTTTTCAATAGAACTCAAGTGTTCCAGTTTTAGGAGAATCCGACGGTCGGATCTCCCGTAGTGTCAATTCAAAGTCAATGGTCGAAATTCATGAACGGTCGATGCGCGACACGTTCTGTTCAGGCCATTAATATATATAATATTATATATTTCATCGATTTCCATTTAAAACGCATTTTATAAATCGCTTTAAATTCGTTTTAAAAAAGATTTCAACTTCATTTTCAATTTTAAACCAAAATTGAATATTCCATATCATTAATATATAAATGATAATATTTTCAAAACATTAGATTTTGAAATCACTTCTCTTTCAATATTCATTATAAAATGAATAAAGTCGATATAAATATTGTTTATGTTAAAATGGCGCATAACTAATCAACACGACTTCACACATATCAATAATTTCATGTCCATCCAAAATCGAACATCAAATTCACATTTTAATTCTCTACTAAATATTATTTTAAAATATTCCTTATTTTAAAATATTCGTTCTTTCTGAATTGGAATCAGACCCAATCAATTACCATATAATGTTATTTATATGGATTTCATACAACACATGTATACAACAACAATGATACACAATCAACCATCATCCAGAATGCATTACACAACTGCATAAGCATTAAATATAAATAATTAATGCTTACAACAGTCTGTCAACCCATTGATTGACATACAACTAAACAATTGGGATTAGTGTGCACCAAATATCATCCCAATACCCGTGTGAGGTTTCAATCCACAAATACTGAACTTTATTTGTGCAGTTGGGCGATGTGTAAAATTTATTGTCCCAATCAGTGTTAGTTAAATGGGTGTACATAAATAAATTGCCCGATTTGTAAATGAATATTTATTTCAAAACATGAATATTTTATATAGTTCTATTACACATTAAAAATGATATTTTTAATGACTACACATTTTATTCAACACATTTATATTTTTATTATTTCATTTCTGCAATAAAAATGATATTTTTATTGTTCAAATATTTTATTCACACAATACAACCACAGTACAGTCCATTCAATCCAAACAAACAACCATGGTTTGTACAATAAATAGTGTCGGGTGCTACTAAGCACCGTTTGCATCCTAGTATATTTTTAATTGTAAAAAGTTTGAATGAGAAGGAGTTCTCACATTTGTTTCCACTCCGTCAGTCTTTGTTTTTAATTTTTGAACAGTTTGGATTTGAAATTGTCTCAAATTATGATTTGCTCCAAATTTCTGAATAGGATGGAATTTATGTATATTTTAATATAATAAATATCCATTTTGCAAACGACCTCCGTTTTCGACGAAACCACTTTTGTTGGATCCAGAATGTCAAATTATTGCTAGATTCCAATTTTCATAATTTTTGGAATCAATATGTGAGCGTGGCAAAAGAAAACGTGTTTTGTCAATTTCAGTTAAATTGGATCGACTAGAAAATGGCCATTTTTTAAACGGTCTCCAAATTCAACAAAATTAGTTTTTTTGGACCATATCATCAAAACAAAGCCGGATTTATTTTTCTGGAATTTTTAGGGTCAGTATGCAGCCCCGGTAAATTAAAATGTACGTTTAAATTCAATATAAATTGATTTATATTTTAATTTTAATGAAAATTGATCGTAACAGTCGAATTGGTTTCCCGAACATATCCCATTCTGTCCGAAATGGGAGTGATTAGCTAGGGACGACAGTCGGTAGGTTCGATTTGGAGTTTGAATCGAAAAGTTGCTATTTATGGAAATTAAAATTAATATAAATAGCATTGGCCAATCAGAAAATTTGGAAAAAGAAACCCTAAACCTAAATGCGTTGCCGGTCCATATGAAAGGCGGAAATCGCTCATTACTTTCTATCCATTTTTCTCTCAATCTACATAATGAAATCCAACCCTCCTGAGGGGAAAATCGTAGAGAAAACCACGAGCTTCGAATCCGTATAAGTTTGAAGATCTATCGTGGAGCATAGGGTGAGAATTTTGAGGCCAAACTCGGTGCCGTCGCACCCCTTTTCTGGCGCCTTCAGGGCACCGAGTTAGCCTCCCCTCCTGGCGGAGGTGGCGCACCACTAGGTCGTCGATCACGCGGCCTTCGATCCCCTTCTGGCGCACGTGGTGGCAGCAACGACGGACCCTAGGTATCGAGCTTTTGGTTTGAATGGCGACAGTTAAATTCTGAAGGAAGAACGTGGTTTAAAATTAATTAATTATTTATTTAATTATTTCGAAAAGTCATTAGCGCAAATATTGTCATATCTTTACATACGAGGTCCAAATTCAGCGAAACTGGATCCGTTGCGATCGTGGAGGCGGGAGCTTTACAACATGACTAACCGAGTCAAATTTGGAGCTAGATAGATTTTGGAGCAAATTCAAACTCGAACAGAACTGAAATTTAGAAATAAAACAGACCAAGTGGAAACCGACTGTGAGAACTCATTCTCACTCTATTTATTTTCCAATAAAATATATACTAGGATACAGACGGTGCTAAGCAGCACCCGACACCATTGATTGTACAAACCATGATTGTTTGTTTGGATTGAATTGATTGTGTTGTGTTTATTGAATGAATGAACTGAATAAAATATTTGAACAATAAAAATATCATTTTTTATTGAATGAATAAAATATATAAAATATTAATGTATGGAATAAAATATTTGAACAATAAAAATATCATTTTTATTGAATGAACAAAATATATAAAATATTCATGTATGGAATAAAATATTTGAACCATAAAAATATAATCTTTTATTGAATATATGAACCATATAAAATGGTAATGTGTTGAAATTAAATATTCATTTACAAATCAGACAATTTGTTTATGTAGACCCATTTAACCGATATTGATTAGGACAATATATTTTACACATCACCCAACGACACAAATAAAATATGTGTGTTGATTGAAACCCCATACGGGTATTGGGATGATATTGGACATACACTAATACTAATATTTAGTTGTATGTCAATCGATGAGTTAGTAGGCTATGATGAACATTAATTATTTGTTTTTAACGCTTATACAGTTGTAAATTGCACTTTGGATGATGGTTGATTGTGTATCATTATTGTTATGTACATGTGTTGTATGAAATACATATAAATAACATTATATGGTAATTGACTGTGTCTAATTCAAATTCAGAAATAACGAATATTTTAAAATAACGAATATTTTAAATTAACGAATATTTTAAAACAATTTTCAGTAAAGGATTAAAATATGAATTTGATGTCCGATTTTGGATGGACACGAAAATATTGAAATATATAGAGCCGTATTGATCAAATATGCGCCATTTTGACGCAAACTATATATATCGATTTTATTCATTTTTACAATGAATATCGAAAAGGAAATGATTTCAAACCTGATATTTTGAAAATATTATCATTTATATATTATAATGATATAGAATATTCAATTTTGATTTAAAATTGAAAATGAAGTTGGAATCATTATCAAAATGAATTTAAAACGATTTATAAAATACGTTTTAAATGGAAATCGATGAAATATTTAATATATATATATATATATATATATATATATATATATATTTAATGGTCTGAATAGAATGCGCCGCGCTGTGACCATTCGCGAATTCCGACCATTGACTTCAAATTGACATTACGGGGGATCCGACTATCAGATTCTCCTAAAATCGGAACCATTGGGTTCGTATCGAAAAGAGCTTTCCAACGAATACAAGAGATTTGAAATTTAACAGTTGAATTTGGAATTATGTCCAAATAAAATTTGGAAAAGGTCGTTGTAAATTCAGTTCGATCACCGTATATGGAAATAGACTGGAAGGGCCTTAATAAAATTATTAAAAATATTAATAATTTGTGTAAAATCATAATAAATGAGTTGGAAAGAATTTCGATGAAAAATTCCACGTTTGTAAAGATAAAATATATTTTTATCAAAATGAACTAGTTATTAACTAGATTTGAAATCCAATAATTTTTAAGTAAAATAAATTGGATTTATGAGTGGTTCTGATATAACCAGAAATTTCCAATAATTAAACTGGAATGGATTAGAATGGAAATAATCTTCGGAATATTTCGATATTGGATTCCGTGATTATACAGATATTGTTATGGAAATTTGGAAGATATATATATATATATATATATATATATATCGTTATTTCCAATACGATATCTGATGGATCCAGAATTTGATACTGAATATAAGCCGATATAATTTCTATTCAGAGCCTTGTATTTGATATCAAATGGGATTTTGGGATTGTCGTGAACGGAGTCTTAAATAACACTGTTCTTAAACCTAGTTGAGAAAAAGAATGTAACAACCTAGAAAATCAGAACCAATTTAAAATTTTTATTTTGGCAATTTTAATGAATTTTGAATATTTAAAATAATTTATAATAACGACTAGAAATTTATTTTGAATAGAATTAGAATGTATAAATTTATTTAAATCGAAGTTAGAATATAAGTATTTATTTTAATTACGTAACTAGCCTGAAATGGCGCGGTAGTTTGAAAATTTGATTTCAAATTTCAAATCAATGTACAGGATTCAAAATAAATCGGATTTCAGTAAACCTAGAAATATTTAAATCTGTTTGAAAATATCTTTCCAACGAATGTGAAAAATCCAGATTTCATAACGGGAATAAAAATTTATGTCCAGTTGAAAATTCAGAATAGTCGCTATGGAATTTAATATATATATGGCCCTTAAATATAGCCATTTTGCAAATGACCTCCGTTTTCAATGAAACCACTTTTGTTGGACCCAGAATGTCAAATATTGCTAGATCCCAATTTTAATAATTTTTGGAATTAATATGTGAGCAAGGCGAATTAAAACGTGTTTTGCAATTTCAGTTTGAATTTAATCGACTGGAAAATGACCGTTCACATATATTATATTCACAGGATATTATATTCCACACGGGCAGCTAGTAGTTTTGGTTTTGCAGATATTATATTCACAGGATCTTGGTTTACAGCTTGAGCTATATTTGGAACGCTCTGTATCCGTCTATTTCTTTCAGTTGTGTTTTGTATTATTTTCAATTGTATTATAATTTGTTAATCTTTAATATTTATCAAATGTATGTTATTTGTTCATACCCTGTATATTCTTGTACTCTGATGCAAATTGTTGTAATAAGCAATGAAATGTTCTTCTTTTTGCGTTCTGATTAGTCCTGTTCTCAGACAATCTATTCTTTCTCTTCTCTTCGGAGACCGGGGAAGTTCGGGTCCTCACAGTTGGTACCAGAGCTTTGGTTTACAGATCTCGAGAATAAGACATATTAGAACCAAACAAAAGAATTCATCAGAGATTGGATTAGTAATATCCAATGAGAATGACTCATTAGAGATGGGATCAGGAGTATCCTAGAATGAGTTGGAAGAGTGTTACTTTAAAATAAAAATGAAAACAAATTTTGTTTTGAAAATTTAAACCATATTATACTTGTTTGAATATTTTATTTTAAATTTATTTGGACGATCAGGTATATAGAGATTTTAATATATGTTTGATCCACGTGTATTTGAAGCCTCAAATATACTGGATAGATATAGAATCACACTCTAGTCGTCCGAAGATAATTCTGATAATGACCATGGCATCATCAGTATTTATGTTCGAGTTTCGAAAGTGGGATATCTATATGATTCCAATTGACCGGTGTGAGAACCAATACTAGATAGGGTTTATTGTTTGTGATTTGCACTAAAAACTTGATTTTGAATATATATATATATATATATATATATATATGTATTAAAGATATATGATTGAAAAGTTAATCAACTAATAGATTGCTGGTTGTGGTGTTTGATTATTAGTTTAACTAATAAAATTATTGAAATCATTATGTATGTGAAAGAAAAAATTAGCCAAATCGAATCAAATTTTGAAATGAATTGAAAATTGCTTGAAATTGCATACATGTACATATATATGTGTGAATAGGTTATAGCATGGAAGCCAAGCAGAGAAATAAAATTATATGCCCAACAAATAGGTACGTGTTTACTAATTTATTGGGTTTGGATGATTTTCTGAGCCGATTCGCTTTTTCTTTTTCTTTTTGGATGATGAGGGCCGTGCGTGGCTGGTTGCGGTTTTAAATGTCTCCCCGTACAAAGGAGGTTATAGCTAAATTTTTCAAAAATTTAGGGTGTTAGCCAAATTTTTGAAGAATTGGAAAATTCTTAGAAACCGAAAATTTGAAGAATGAAAGCCAAACTAAAATTTGAGTTGGTTAGTTAAACAACTTTTAGCTCCGTTCCTTTTCGAGGACGAAAAGATTTTAAACGGGGGAGATTGTAACAACCCGAAAAATTAGAACCAATTGAAAATTTTTATTTTGGCAATTTTAAGGAATTTTGAATATTTAAAATGATTTATTTTAAATAATAACGACTAGAAATTTATTTTGAATAGAATTTGAATGTATAAATTTATTTAAATCGAAGTTAGAATATAAATACTTATTTTAATTATATAACGAGCCTGAAATGGCACGGTAGTTTGAAAATTCGATTTCAAATTTCAAATGAATGTACAGGATTCAAAATAAATTGGATTTTAGTAAAAACAGAAATATTTGAATTTGTTTGAAAATATTTTTCCAACGAATGTGAAAAATCCAAATTTCATAACGGGAAAAAAAAGTTATGTCCAGTTGAAAATTCAGAATATTTGCTATGGAATTTAATATATATATTTCCCTTAAAAATAGCCATTTTGCAAATGATCTCCGTTTTCGATGAAACCACTTTT
The DNA here is from genome assembly GCA_030737875.1 of Allium sativum. Taxonomy (NCBI): domain Eukaryota; kingdom Viridiplantae; phylum Streptophyta; class Magnoliopsida; order Asparagales; family Amaryllidaceae; genus Allium; species Allium sativum. The sequence continues at coordinate 171,766,774 of CM060923.1, forward strand.
GTTGGACCAGAATGTCAAATTATTGCTAGATTCCAAATTTCATAATTTTTGGGATTAATATGTGAGCGTGGTGAATTAAAATGTGTTTGGCAATTTCAGTTTGAATTTAATCGACTGGAAAATGACTGTTTTTCAAACGGTCTCCAAATTCGTGAAATTAGTTTTGTTAGGACCGTATCGTCCAAACATAGCCAGATTTATTTTTCTGGAATTTTTGGAGTCGGTATGTGGCCCTAGTAAATTAAAATGTACGTTTAAATTCAATATATATTGATTTATATTTTAATTTAAAGAAAAACTGATCAAAACGATAGAATTGGCTTATGAAACATATCCTATTACGTTCGGAATGGGGTTATTTAGCTAGAGGTGATAGTCATTGGGTTTGATTTGGAGTTCATATGCAAAAACGCCCTTTTTAGACTTAAATAATATTAAAATATTTATATAAATATCAAATAAACCCTCACTTTCTACTTAGAAAACCCTAGCCGCCATTTCTTCATTTATGGCCGAGTCGCCCCAAATTCGCGTAGAAAAATCCCCAAATCCGTTCGATATTTTCACAAACTCATTGAAGGAAAATTAAAGAGCATCTCGCGATCTACCTAACCAACGGGCGTGATCGAATTTAACTGCTTAGATCGGGAGAATTCCTCCCTTGTATTCGTTGTGTTCGCAGCAATTTTTGGAGAGGGAGTGGCCGCCGTACTCGAAGCGGGTCCAGGCGGAGGTGGCACATGGTCGGGGCGAGGTCGGTGAGGTGGATGATCGACTGATGGTGGAGCGTGGGGCGTGCGACAGGGGGAGGACAGATTCGTGAATGGTTCCAGCGAACGAACGATGGGGAAGGAGGATTACAAGCTAATTAGGGTAATTAAGGAAACAGTAACGTTTTTTTCATTATTAAAAGCTAATTATTTAATTAATTCCTTATTATTATCCAACGTAAATAAATTTGTATCTTTTTCATGCGAGGTCCAAATCACGCGAAACTGGATCCATTGCGATCATGGAGCCGAGAGCTTCGCAACAAAACTGACCGGGCCCAATTTGGAGCACGTCAGAATTTCAGGCAATTTCAAATCCAAATGGAACTGAAATTCAAAATAAAATACTGGCGGAGTGGAAACGAATGTGAGAACTCCTTCTCACTCTATTTATTTTCCAGTAAAATATATACTAGGATGCAGACGGTGCTTAGCAGCTGTGCAGTTAAAGCGCTTAGCGGTTCTATAGCGGTAGAGGTGCAAAAAGGTATAGCGGGGATAAAGCAGGGAAATAGCGGGGATATAGCGGAGGTGCAAAAAGGTTCATTAGATGTAAAACCAATAATTTAAAAATTAATTAATCATCTTTCTCACACTATATGTGTATAAGAAACTAATATTAATTAATCTTACATAACAAAATCACGGAATATCATATTATGCACACTAAATTTGATGAGTGTAATTGATTATTACCATATATTAGGCACTTATGTCTTAAGCTTAGCCTTTTATGCTAACTTTACTTAATTTTAAAAAAAGAGAACTACTCAAATCAAGCTTTATATATTAATATTGCAAAGCAGACGCTAAAAAGCCTCGATTTAGTGGATGTAGCGGAAATTAGCGGGGCTACAAGCGGATCTACTATTCATCAGCGCTAAATTGAAATAGCGTAGCGGTTGAAGAGCGCTATGGGCTATAGCGGAGATATTGCGGGGCTTTAGCGGGGCTTTAACTGCATAGCTTAGCAGCACCCGACACCATTTATAGTACAAACCATGATTGTTTGTTTGAATCGAATGGACTGTATTGTATTGTATTGTGTTTTAATGTATGAATAGAATATATAAAATATGCATGTATGGAATAAAATATTTGAACGATAAAAATATCATTTTTATTGTATATAGGAACTGTTTAAAATAGTCATGTATTGAAATAAATATTCATAAACAAATCGAACGATTTTTTTAAGTACACCCATTTATCTGATACTGATTGGGACAATATATTTTACACATCGCCCAACTGCACGAATAAAATATGTGTTTGTTGATTGAAAACCCACACGGGTATTGGGATGATATTTGACATACACTAATCCCAATTGTTTAGTAGTATGTCAGTCGATGGGTTGACAGACTGTTATAACCGTTAATTATTTATATTTAATGCTTATGCAGTTGTGTAGTGCACTCTGGCTGATGGTTGATTGTTTATCATGTTGATATGTACATGTGTTGTATGAAATCCATATAAATAAAATTATATGGTAATTGATTGGGTTTGATTCCAATTCAGAAATAAGGAATATTTTAAAATAACTAATATTTTGAAATAATGAATATTTTAAAATAATATTCAGAAAATAATCAAAATGTGATTTTGATGTCCAATTTTGGATGGACACGAAAATACTTGAATATATGAAGCCGTGTTGATTAGATTTGCGCCATTTTGACGCAGTCGATATTTATATCGATTTTATTCATTTTCATAATGAATATCGAAAAGGGAAGTAATTTCAAAATAAAATGTTTTGAAAATATTATCATTTTAATATTATAATGATAAGGAATATTCAAATTTGATTTGAAATTTGAAATGAAATTTGAAATGAAATTGAAATCGTTTTAAAATGAATTTAAAACGAATTTATTAAGGAATATTCAAATTTGATTTGAAATTTGAAATTAAATTGAAATAGTTTTAAAATGAATTTAAAACGAATTTATTAAGGAACATTCAAATTTGATTTGAAAATTGAAATGAAATTGAAATCGTTTTAAAATGAATTTAAAACGAATTTATAAAGGAATATTCAAAATTTGATTCAAAATTTGAAATGAAATTGAAATCGTTTTAAAATGAATTTAAAACGAATTTATAAAGGAATATTCGAAATTTGATTTGAAAATTGAAATGAAGTTGAATTGTTTTGAAATGAATTTATAAACGATTTATAAAATTTGTTTTGAATTGAAATCGATGAAATTTATATAATACATATATTATATATATAATGGCCTCAAAAGAACGCGCCGTGGCCGTTCGTGAATTTCGACCATTGACTTCGAATTGACATTACGGGAGATCCAACCATCGGATTCTCCTAAAACCGAAACCGTTGGGTTCGTTATCAAAAAGAACTTTCCAGCGAATATAAGAGATTTGAAATCTAACGGTTGGATTTGGCATTATGTCCAAATCAAATTTGGAAAAGGACGATGTAAGTGCTGTTCCATGACCGTTTATGGAAATTGATTGAAAGTGCCTTAAAAAATTATTAAAAATATTGATAATTTGTGTAAAATCATAATAAATGATCTGGAAAGAATTGGGATGAAAAATTCCGTATTTGAAAAGACAAAGATATTTTTTTATCGAAATGAACTAGTTATCAACTAGAATTATAATCCAATTATTTTTAAATAAATAAATTGGATTGAGAATGGGTTTTAATATAACCAGAATTTCCAATGTATGAATTGGAGTGGATTTGAATGGAAATCAACTTCGGAATATTTCAATATTGAATTTCATGATTATACGGATATTGTTATGGAAATTTGAAAGATATATTTATATCGTTATTTCCAATACGATATTTGTTGGTTTCAGAATTTGATATTGAATATACGCCGATATAATTTCTATTCAGAGCCTTGTATTTAATATCAAATGGGATTTTGGGTTTGTCGTGAATGGTGTCTTCAGTAACACTGTTCTTAAACCCAGTTGAGAAAAGAATAAATCTTTAATTAAGATTTAGAGAAGTTTTCCAATTAATTAATATTAAATTCTAATTGAATGAAAGAAATGGGATTTTGGGTTTATCGTGAACAGTGTTTTAAATAACACTTGTTCTTTAACCCGATTAACAGTGAAGTGTGATTTGGAATTTATATATCTTTTTGTTAAGATTTAACGGGGATTTTCCAAAGTAAAGTTTTCCAATTTAATTTATTAAATTGGAATTGAATGGAATTCGATTTGATAATAATCGAAGCGAGCTTCTGTGGAGGAAGACTGTTAATATATATGGAATTTAAAAGGCTTTGTCATTATTCCATTTATATTATTAGTCGGATACGGAAATTGATATCGATTATATATATTGATCTGTTTTCCATGAAGATTCCATAATTAATGGAATGGGATTTTGGGTTTATTGTGGACTGTGCTTTAAATGACAATAGTTCTTTAACCCAGTTAAAGATAAGATAAATTTCTTAACTTTGAATAATCATTAAGAAATGATTTTTGAGATTAAAACTGAAGTAGAGTTTTAATGAATCTTTAGTTAGATTGGAAAGTGAACGGGATAATTACATTTATCGAATTCATGAAATGATCGAGAATGGAGTATCACCAGTTTTTCTCCAAGCGATAGTTAAATCTTTAATTATATTTGAATGTGAAATGGTAATTAATTTTACCAATAACACCTAGTGTTAGATATGAAGTATTACCTGTTTTGCTTCATGGGATGAATAGGTTAGGATTGGGAAATTAAACAAATGATTACTTCGGTAAGGTTCGCTAATCCCGACTAGTTTGGATAAACCTTAATTTGGTTCTAATTGATATCCAAAGGAAGATTAAAGAATAAATTTTTAGAATTTATCTTTGATAAAATTAATGGGAACCATTCCCTAAAAATGTGAATATTTGAATAAATGAATATTCTGGATTGGAATGAGGCGTATGTTGTGTTTTTTATAGCATTTGTTTATAAGATACGCGAGGTTATTCAGAAAGACTAGGTTTATCCCATTCTGAATAACTGAATCGAGATAAGTCGACGATGAAGACGGCGGTTGAAGACCGAAGGTCTTCACATCATTTCGATGATTACTAATGTCTTGACTGGGCTGTACACCCAAGACAAGGTAATAAGTGGTGATCATCCAGACGTACTTGGAGATCGACCGGATATGCGAGGACCTCTCTCCTGTATTGGACATATAGGACGAGGAATAAGGTGCCTCCAGTTTCGTTCAAACGCAGAACGAGCATGTAAATGGATGTGTGTCTGACATTGGATTTTGTTCTATGTTGGTTGATTTCTATTATATATATATCCGTTTGGTGGCGTAGAATTTATTCTCTTGCTTAACACCCTTCTCTGAGACGTACGAGCTCAGAGGTTATACATCGATAGACATCAGTCGCATGACATGAATTGTCATTGTGGCATGCTAAGATGCAAAGATCAAGGATTTTGTTGAAAACCAGGGTCTTGTAGTTGATGATCAAAGCACATCTTTAATATAGCATAGCTTTGTGTATAGCGTTAATTCGCGAGCCTCACACCCCGGTGTGAACCAGAAACGGGAGAGGACTTCGGGGAGGACATGCGTTTCCTTCTAACTAGGAGTGGTGTCATGGTATAGAGCCCAGACATTTTTACTTATGTGGATGATGGAAAGTGAGGCGCCTCGGTTATATCAGTCACTACGGGGCCGATGGATGGTTTGATCGATATAATGACCAGTTTTACGCCCCACAGGGCGCGAAAACGTATTGTTCAGGCATTTTAATGCACTCCGTGTGGACCGTCCCTGATGATCCAAGGGCCCACCTGTGTTTGGGCCCTGAGGCTCGGGCTAGAGAGTCTCGAAGCGGTAAGGACGATCCCTTGCCTTGGTTCATGGATGGAAATCCAACTTCCAATACGACATTGTGCGGTTTTAATTGTAAACCTATATGGCGACATAATACCAAGGGATACTATGTTGTCTAGGATTGATACTTTTATATTTGAAGCTGTTTTATACACTTTACACTTATAATAGTATCAAAATGATTTGTTTTAAACGTACCAAACATGTTTGGCTATTATAAGGGAAAACTCTATCCTTAGGCTTGTGTTGCATTGTGTGATGGGACCTGAGTCTTATAATAGCTTCATTTTTACAAAAAGCATTGCGTTGTTTGTTATATGCACTGGTATTCTTGGGAGGAATCCCATTCCGTGTTATACGGCGTGGTCCCTATATTTACTTTATTTTAAAGTAAAGATTTAATAACTGTTTTAGTTCCCACACTAGTCACATGACTGACCTGGAGTTTATTGCTTTAACCTAAACTCTGGGTGCTCCTATTCTCCACACGGGCAGCTAGTAGTTTTGGTTTTGCAGATATTATGTTCACAGGATCCTGGTTTACAGCTGGAGCTATATTCGTAACGCACTGTGTCCGTGTATTTCTTTAAGTTGTGTTTTGTATTATTTTCCGCTGCTTTATAATTTGTAAATCTTTGATATTTATCAAATGTATGTTATTTGTTATTTGTTCATACTCTGTATATTCTTGTACTCTGATGCAAATTGTTGTAATAAGCAATGAAATGTTCTTTTGTTTGTGTTCTGGTTAGTCCTGTTCTTAGACAATCTGTTCTTTCTCTTCTCTTCGAAGACCGAGGAAGTTCAAGTCCTCACAAAGAATAAATATTTTAATTAAGATTTGGTGAAGTTTTCCAATTAATTAATATTTAATTGGAATTGAATAAAAGAAATGGGATTTTGGGTTTGTCGTGAATGGTGTCTTAAATAACACTGTTTCTAAACCCGTGTGAAGAGAATAAATCTTTTAATTAAGACTATTAGAGTTTCCAGTTAATTAACATTTAATTGGAATAAAATGGAATGTGAATTGGGTTCATTGTGAATTGTGTTTTAACGACATTCGTTCTTTTACTCGATTTACAGTGAAATGTGATTTGGAATTTATAAATCTTTATTAAGATTTAATGGGATTTTCCAAAGGAAAGTTTTCCAATTTAATATATTAAATTGGAATTGAATGGAATTCGATCGGTAATAATCGAAGTGAGCTTCTGTGGAGGAAGACTGTTAATATATATGGAATTTAAAAGGCTTTATCATTATTCCATTTATATTATTGGTCGGATACGGAAATTGATATCGATTATATATTGATTTATTTTTCCGTGAGGATTCAATTTTTATGGAAGAGAATTTGGGTTTATCGTGAACTGTGTTTTAAATGACATTAGTTCTTTAACCCAGAAAAAGACAGGATTACATGTCTATCATTGTATTTCGAACTGTATGGTTGATCTCTGCTAAATATATATTTGTTTGGTGGCAGAGAATTTACTCTCTTGCTTAACACCCTTCTCTAAGACGTACGAGCATAGAGATTATATATCGGCAGAAATCAATAGTACGGTGTAGATTGTCGATGCGGCATGTTTGTGTTTCCAAAGTTAAATAATCATTAATATTTATTTTTGGGAAGATTAAAACTAAGTGGAGTTTCAATGAATCTTTAATTAGATTGAAAAGTGAATGTAGTAATTCAAATTATCAAATTTGGTAAATGATCGAGAATGGAGTATCACTGGTTTTGCTCCAAGCCATAGTTAAATCTTTAATTAGATTTGAACGCGAAATGGTAATTAATTTTACCGATAGCACCATGGTGTTAAATATGGAGTATCACCAGTTTTGCTCCGTGGGATGAATAGGTTGGGATTGGGAAATTATACAAATGATTACTTCGGTAAGGTGCGCTAATCCCGACTAGTTTGGATAAACCTTAATTTGGTTTGAATTGATATCCAAAGGAAGATTAAGGAATAAATTAAAAAAACTTTACCTTTGGTAAAATTAATGGGAACCTTTCCCAAAGGATATGAAGATTTAAATAAAAGAATATTCTGGATTGGAATGTGGCGTATGTTGTTTTTTTATAGCACTTGTTTATAATATATGTGAGTTATTCGAAAAGGTCGGGTTTATACCCATTCTGAATAACTGATTCGACGATGAAGATGATGGTTGAAGACCGGATGTCTTCACATCGTTTGGATGATTACTGATGTCTTGATTGGGCTGTACACCCAAGACAAGGTAATAAGTGGTGATCGTCCAGACGTACTTGGAGATCGACTGGATATGTGAGGACCTCTCTCCTGTATTGGACATATGGGACGATGAATAAGGTGCCTTCGGTTTTGTTCAGACCTAGAATGGACTTGTAAATGGATGTGTGTATGACATTGGATTTTATTCTGTATTGATTGATCTCTATTAAATATATATATGTTTGGTGGCGGAGGATTTATTCTCTTGCTTAACACCCTTCTCTGAGACGTACGAGCTCTGAGGTTATATATCGATATACATCAGTCGCATGGCGTGAGTTGCCTGTGTGGTATGCTGAGATGCAAAGGATCAAGACTTCTATTGAAAAACAGAGTCTTGTGGTTGATGATCGAAGCACAACTTTAATACAGCATAGCTTTGTGTAGCGTTAATTCGCGAGCCTAACACCCCGGTATGAACCAAAAATGGGAGAGGACTCCAGGGAGAACATGTGTTTCTTTCTAGCTAGGACCGGTGTCATGGTATGGAGCCCAGACATTTTCACTTATATGGATGATGGAAAGCGAGGTACCTCGGATATATTGGTCACTACGGGGCCGATGGATGGTATGTTCGACACACTGACCAGATTTACACCCCATAGGGCGGGGAAACGTATTGTTCAGGAATTACCAATCCTCAAACGTATGAGGGAACTGGCCCTAAAGATCCAATGTGCAGTTGCGGCTGATCCTAAGGCTCAGGCTAGAGAATCTCGAATTCGGTAAGGATGATCCCTTGCCTCGGTTCATAGATGGAATCCAATTTCCAATACGTGACATTTCGGTTTAAATTGCATAACTAGTATGGCGACATAGTAGCATGGGATACTATGCCGTCTATGATTGATACATTTATATTTGAAGCTATTTTATACACTATACACTTATGATAGTATCAAAATGATTTGTTTTAAACGTACCAAGCATGTTTGGCTATTATAATGTAAAACTCTATCCTCCGGCTTGTGTTGCATTGTGTGATGGGACCTGAGTCTTATAATAGCTTCATTGTTATTTATTTAGCATTGCACTATTTGTTTTATGCATTGGTATTCTTGGGGGTAAACCAGTTCCATGTTATATGGCTTGGTCCCTTGATTTACCTTACTTTAAAATCAAATTAATAACTGTTTTAGTTCTCACACCAATCACATGACTAACCTGGAGTATATTATTTTAACCTAAACTCTGGGTACCCCTATTTTCCACACGGGCAGCAAGTTGTTGGGTTTTGCAGATTATTATTTTCATAGGATCCTGGATTTACAACTGGAACTATATTCGGAAAGCTCTGTATCTGTGTATCTCTTTCAGTTGTGTTATGTATTATTTTTCCGCTGCTATGTAATTTGTAAATCTCTGATATTTATCAAATGTATATTATTTGTTCGTACTCTATATATTCTTTTACTCTGATGTAAATTGTTGTAATAAACAATGAAATGTTCTTCTGTTTGTGTTCTGATTTGTCGTGTTCTCAACTCAATCCGGTCTTTCCCGTAAGGGCGAGTTTGGGTGGTTTCAAACTTAACACTTAAAAAGTCTCAACGAATAGAAAGAGTTCTAAATCATCATCAAGTACAGCTGGATAAATGATGTCTAAATGTTCTAAAATAGAAATAAAAGATAGAGGTGATCTTCATCTTCTTCATAAGAGCATACTCCACTTCGGTACATAGCCAACATAAACCTGTTACCTGTCACTTGGCTGCCCGTGTAGAAATAAGGGCACCCGAGTTTGCAAGTGAAAACAAACTACGAGTCAGTCATGGGACTGGTATGAGAAATCTTTACTTAACTTATCTAATAATAAGGAAAATCACAGGACCACGCCGCTAACGCGGAACGGGTTTACTCCATTGGATTGCCAGTGCATAAATTTAATAAATATTTTAAAAACAACGTAATGCTTTTTAGAAAATGAAATCATTATAAGACTCAAGTCCCATCACACAATGCAACGCAAACCGGAGGATAGAGTTTTACCTTATAATGATCAAACATGCTTGATACGTATAAAACAATATTTAATATTATTACTAGTGTCTAATCAGTTTAAAAATACTTTCAAAGTAAATGTATCAATCCTAGACGACATAGTATCCCATCCTACTATGTCGGCATATACATAGGTTTAAAATCAAATCCGTAATGTCGTATTGGAAAATGGGTTTCCATCATGCGTCAAGGCTATGGATGGTCTCCTTACCGATTCGAGACACTCTAGCAAATGTCTCAGGGCTCGGACTCTGGCGAACCCTTGGATCCTGCAGGGTCGGTCCATAAATACTTTAGTGGATTAGTTATGCCTGAACACACGTTTCCTGGTCCTATTGGACCTATCACTTGGCCAGTAGCGACCAATATATCGAGGCCTCGAAATCTATCATCCACATAAGTAAAATGTATGAGCTCCATACCATGACACCACTTCTAACTAGAAAGAAACGTCGCGCACTCTCTACGTTCGCTTATCCCGTTTTTGACTCTTACCGGGGTGTGAGGCTCGCAAAGTTACGCTATACAAAAAGCTAGGATAATTAGAGCTATGCTTTGATCGTCAACCACAAGGCCCCGCTTTTCAACAAAAGCCTTGATCAATTGCATCTTAGCATGCCACATTGGCAATTCACGCCATGTAACTGACGTCTATCAATATATAACCTATGAGCTCATACGTCTCAGAGAAGGGTGTTAAGCAAGAGAATAAATTCTCCGCCACCAAACAGAGATATATTAAATAGAAATCAATTTACATAGAACAAAATCCAATGTCAGACACATATCCATTTACAAGTCTGTTCTGGGTCTGAATGAAACCGGAGAAACCTTATTCCTCGTCCCGTATGTCCATTATGGAAGATTTGTGTTTGCATATCCGGACAATTAACAAGTACGTCTGGACGACTACCACTGTAATCCTTTACTGGGAGTTGACCAATGCAGGGCGTCAATAGTCGTCCATTCGATGTGAAGATCGTCGGTCTTCAAACACCGCCTTTAATATCTTTGATTTAAAACGTCGTATAATTATTTGAAATGAGATTGAAGTCGGTCTTTTCAAATAATTCTCAAATATATATAATTTAAATCATTTCATATCGTTAATATTATTTTATAACGATTTATCACTATTTTTATTTATATAAAAATAGCCTAATTTAATTTAACGATGCTTCAGGGTTAATAGGCGGCCCTGGCGCTGTTTTTATCCAAATTTGAATTACACATTTCTCGAAATATAACCGTTAGATTTAAACAAACTTAACATCATTGGAAAGAATTTCCCAAAGCGAACATAATGGTTCCAGTTTTGGGAAAATCCGACGGTTAGATCTTTCGGTATAATCGTTTAAAGTTACGACTGCCGAAACACGAACTACCGCGCGCGATTCGTTTAATTAATTTTTTATTTATATATATATATATATATATAAATTGTTCAACGATTTCACTGACATATTTAAAGTGATGTTTTCAACAAAACGAAGCATATTTTAACATATAAATATTTTTAATGTTTCAACAAATTCTCCTAAATATGATTCTTTTTATAATGAATCAATATATACATTAAAAATATCATTTTTAATGTTTTCAACCAATTTTCCTATACATGTCTATTTTTATAATGAATTAATATACACATTAAAAGTATCATTTTTAATGTTTTCAACAAATTTTCCTATACATGTCGCTTTTTATAATGAATCAATATATACATTAAAAATATCATTTTTAATTTTTTCAACTAATTTTCCTAAATACGTCTCCTTTTAATAATGAATCAATATATACATTAAAATATCATTTTTAATGTTTTCAACAAATTTTCCTAAATATGTCTCTTTTTCATGTTTAATAATTTTGACAACTCCTATGTTCACATATACAATCAAAAGATAATTTTATTGTATAAATTATTTTTACAATTTCTATGACTTACAGGTTACAATAAAAAGAGTATTTTTATTGTTTAACAAATTCTAACAATGTTATTATTAATATGTACAATAAGAAGAATATTTTTATAGTTTAACAAATTCTAACGATTCTAATATTAACTTGTACAATAAAAAGAATATTTTTATTGTTTAGCAAATTCTAACAATTCTAATATTAACTTGTACAATAAAAAGAATATTTTTATTGGTCTACAAATTCCCTACAAATCATATGTATAAATAAAAAAGGATATTTTATTGTCTACATGTTTTCTACATTTCATATGTATAGATAAAATGAATATTTTATTCTCTACATATTTCCTACATTTCATATGACAAATAAAAAGAGAATTTTTATTTGTATAACATTTTCTAAATTTCTAATGACAAATAAAAAAAGAATTTTATTTGCATAACATTTTCTATATTTCTAATGACAAATAAAAAGAGAATTTTATTTGCATAAAATTTTCTATGTTTCTAATGACAAATAAAAAGGGAATTTTATTTGCATAACATTTTCGATGTTTCTAACGACAAATAAAAAGAGAATTTTATTTGCATAACATTTTCTATGTTTCTAATGACAAATAAAAAGGGAATTTTATTTGCATAACAGTTTCTACATTTCTAATGACAAATAAAAAGGGAATTTTATTTGCATAACATTTTCTATGTTTCTAATGATAAATAAAAAGAGAATTTTATTTGCATAACATTTTCTATGTTTCTAATGACAGATAAAAAAGGAATTTTATTTGCATAACATTTTCTATGTTTCCAATGACAAATAAAAAAGGGAATTTTATTTTCTACGGGTTTTTTGTATTTCATATAACAAATAAGAAAGAGAATTTTATTTGTCTACATGTTTTATATTAAATATGTACAAATAAAAAGAATTTTTGTTTGTATAACATCTTCTATATTATTGTAACAACCTGAAAAATTAGAACCAATTTAAATTTTTTATTTTGGAAATTTCAAGGAATTTTGAATATTTAAAATGATTTATTTTAAATAATAACGACTAGAAATTTATTTTGAATAGAATTAGAACGTATATATTCATTTAACTCGAAGTTATAATATAAATATTTATTTTAATTGTAAAAGGAATTGGAAATGCCACGGTAGTTTGAGTACTCAATTTCAAATTTCAAATGAATGTACAAGATTCAAAATAAATCGAATTTTAGTGAAACCAAAATTATATGATTCTGTTTGAAAATATCTTTCCAACGAATCTGAAAAATCCAAATTTCATAGTGGGATTAAAAAGTTATGTCCACTTGAAAATTCATAAATAGTCGCTGTGGAAATATAACCCTTAAAAAATAGCAATTTTGCAAACGACCTCCATTTTCGATGAGACCACTTTTGTTGGATCCAGAATGTCAAATTATTGCTCGATTCCAATTTTCATCATTTTTAGAATCAATATGTGAGCGTGGCGAATTTAAACGTGTTTGGTCATATTTGTTTGAATTAAAATGACTGGAAAATGTCCGTTTTTCAAACGGTCTCCAAATTCGATGAAATCAGTTTTGTTAGGACTGTATCATCAAAACATAGCCAGATTTACTTTTCTGGAATTTTTGGAGTCCGTATGTGGCCCCGGTAAATTAAAATGTGCGTTTGAATTTAAAATATAATGATTTATATTTTAAATTTAGCAGAAACTGATCATAGCAGCCGAATTGGGTTACGAAACATATCTCATTGTGTTTGGAATGGGGGTAATTAGCTAGGGGCGACAGTCGTTGGATTTGATTTGGGGTTCGGGTAAAAAGTCAACTCTTTTAGGAGAAAATAAATAAATTAAATTAATTATATACCCCCCATACTCTCTCTCCGATTCATTTACAGAAAAAGAAATAAAAAAACCAACAATCGAACCCTCGTTGGCCTCCCGTCAAAACGCCGCCACCGCCTGCTGGAGGCGCCCACCACCGTCGCACAGTCGCTAAAACCCTCCCCTCCCTCCTCCGCGCCTCTTCCTCTCTTCTCCCCTTCTAATTTGCATCTTAGCCCCAAAACCCCACCCCTAGCCTCAGATCGAATCGCCTCCGACCATCTTTGCCCGCCGCCGCTCAAATGCGCCACCCCACCCCACCAGCAATGCTACGCCGCTCCCCTCCGACCATAACCCCGACTGTAGCCCCCATTCTTCCCTCATCTCCAGAGACGCGCAACACCCACCACAACACGACGACGAAGGTTCCTGGAGGAAGAAGAGGTGTAAACGCATTTAGAAAAGGTGAACGACCTTAAATTTATTTTCAGTTTTTACTTTAAATTCATATTGGATTTGTGAATGGTATAAGAATAAAAAGATACGATTTTTAGTTAAGTAAAAATACGATTTTTAGTTAAGTAAAAATACGATTTTTAATGAAGAAAAGTTTTGATTTTTATATAAATGAAGCAGCGATAAAAATTCGATTTATAAATATATATGAAGTAGCGATAAAGATTCGATTTTTATATATATGAAGTAGCGATAAAAATTCGATTTTTATATATATGAAGTAGCGATAAAAATTCGATTTTTATATATACGAAGTAGCAATAGAAAATTCGATTTTTATATATATGAAGTAGCGATAAAAACTCGATTTTTATATATATGAAGTAGCGATAAAAATATGATTTTTATTATATATATAGCAAAGTAAAAATATGATTATTAATATATAAACCTCATATTAAAAATGTGATTTTTATTATGAACAGCGTGGAAAGGATTGCGTTGGAATTTCGGACAAATCCAAACGATTCAGAAATTCAGAAATAAAACTGTAGGAGTGGATCCCAAAGGTGAGAACTATTCACTTTAATTTATTTTCTAGTTAGAAATATATACTAGGATGTAGACGGTGCTTAGCAGCAACTGACACCCATCATCCACGGACCATGGACGACTTGTTTGATTGTAATGTGTTGTGAAAATTGATTGTGATGTGAAATGGAAAATGAAATGTTAATGTGTTGTAATAAATATTTTATCATTAAAAATATAATTTTTAACGTGTATATGAATAAAATAAATAGTCATTTACAAATCGGACGATTTGTTTATGTACACACAATTAACTGATATTGATTGGGACGATATATTTTACACATCGCCCAACTGCACGAACAATAATCTGTGCTTGTTGTTTGAAAACCGCACACGGGTATTGGGATGACATTGGACATACACTAATCCCAATATTTAGTTGTATGTCAATCAATGGGTTGACAGACTGTTGTAAGCGTTAATTATTTATATTTAATGCTTATGCAGTTGTGTAATGCACTCTGGATGATGGTTGATTGTTTATCATTGTTGTTCTATACATGTGTTGTATGAAATCCATATAAATAACATTATATGTTAATTGACTGTATTTGATTCCAGTTCAGAAAGAATGAATATTTTAAAATAATGAATATTTTAAAATAATATTCAGTAAAAGATCAAGATATGATTTTGATGTGCGATTCGGGATGGACATGAAAATATTTAAATATATAAAGCCGTGTTGATTAGATTAACGCCATTTTGACGTGAACGATATTTATATCGATTTTATTCATTTTTATAATGAATATCGAAATGGAAGTGATTTCAAAATCCGATGTTTTGAAAATATTATCATTTATATTAATGATATGGAATATTTAATTTCGATTTAAAATTGAATATGAAGTTGAAATCGTTTTGAAAATGAATTTAAACCGATTTATAAAATGCGTTTTAAATGGAAATCGAAGAAATATATATTATATATATTTAATGGCCTGAATAGAACGCGCTGCGCCGCGGCAGTTCGTAAATTTCGACCATTGACTTCGAATTGACATTACAGGAGATCCGACCGTCGGATTCTCCTAAAATACGAACCATTGGGTTCGTATTGAAAACAGATTTCCAACGAATACAAGAGATTTGAAATCTAATGGTTAGATTTGGAATTATGTCCAAATCAAATTTGGAAAAGGTCGATGTAAGTGCAGTTCGATGACTGTTTATGAAAATCGACTGTACGGGCCTTGATAAAATTATTAAAAATATCAATAATTAGTGTAAAATCATAATAAATGATTTGGAATGAAAAATTCCATATTTGAAAAGATAGAAAAATATTTTTATCGAAATGAACTAGTTGTTAACTAGAATTAAAATCCAATTATTTTTAAATAAATAAATTGGATTGAGAATGGGATTTTAAATATAACCAGAATTTCCAATATACGAATTGGAGTGGATTTGAATGGAAATCGTCTTCGGAATACTTCGATATTGGATTCCGTGATTATACGGGTATTATTACGGAAATTTGGAAGATATATTTTATATTGTTATTTCCAATATGATATTTGCTGGTTTCAGAATTTGATGTTGAATGTAAGCCGATATAATTTCTATTCAAAGCCTTGTATTTAATATTGAATTGGATTTTGGTTTTGTCGTGAATGGTGTCTTAAATAACACTGTTCTTAAACCCCATGTGAAAGGAATAAATCTTTTAATTAAGATTTAAAGAAGAATTACCAATTAATTAACATTTAATTGGAATTGAAAGTGGAATGTGAATTGGGTTTATTATGAACTTTGTTTTTAATGACATAAGTTCTTTAACCCAATTTACAGTGAAATGTGATTTGGAATTTACAAATCTTTTTATTAAGATTTAACAGGAATTTTCCAAAATAAAGTTTTCCAATTTAGTATATAAAATTGGAACTGATTGGAATTCAATTTGATAACAATCGAAATGAGCTTCTGTGGAGGAAGACTGTTAATATATATGGAATTTAAAAGGCTTTGTCGTTATTCCATTTATATTATTATTCAGATACGAAAATTGATATCGATTATATATTGATCTGTTTTCCGTGAAGATTCCATTTTTATCGAAGAGGATTTGGGTTTATTGTGAACCGTGTTTTAAATGACATTGGTTCTTTAACCCAGTTAAAGATAGGATTACATGTCTAACATTGTATTTCTAACTGTATGGTTGATCTCTGCTAAATATATATCTATTTGGTGGTGGAGAATTTATTCTCATTCTTAAAACCCTTCTCTGAGACGTACGGACTCAGAGGTTATATATCGGCAGAAATCAATAGTGTGGTGTAGATTGTCGATGCGACATGTTTGTGTTTCCAAAGTTAAGTAATCATTAATATTGATTTTTGGGAAGATTAAAACTAAGTGGGGTTTCAGTGAATCTTTAATTAGATTGAAATGCGAATTGATAATTTAAATTATCAAATTTGGGAGATGATCGAGAACGGAGGATTACCAGTTTTGCTCCTAGCGATAATCTTTAATTAGATTTGAATGGGAAATGGTAATTAAATTTACCGATAACACTGTGATGTTAGATATGAGGTATGACCAGTTTTTCTCCATGGGATGAATAGGTTGGGATTGGGAAATAAAACAAATGATTACTTCGGTAAGATGCGTTAATCCCGACTAGTTTTGGAAACCTTAATGTGGTTTGAATTGATATCCAAAGGAAGATTAAAGAATAAATTTAAAGAATTTATCTTTGATAAAATTAATGGGAACCTTTCCCAAAGGATATAAATATTTAAATAAAAGGATATTCAGAATTGGAATGAGACGTATGTTGTGTTTTTATAACACTTGTTTGTTATATACGTGAGTTATTCGGAAAGGCCGTGTTTATACCCATTCTGAATAACTGATTCGACGATAAGTTGACGATGAAGATGGTGGTTGAAGACAGGAGATCTTTACATCATTTGGATGATTACTGATGTCTTGATTGGGTTGTACTCCCAAGAGAGGTGATAAGTGGTGATCGTTCAGACGTACTTGGAGATCGACCGGATATGCGAGGACCTCTCTCCTGTATTGGACATATGGGACGAGGAATAAGGTGCCTCTAGTTTCGTTCAAACCCAGGAAGAACTTGTAAATGGATGTGTGTCTGACATTGGATTTTATTCTGTGTTGATTGATATCTATCAAATATATATCTATTTGGAGGCGGAGAATTTTTTCTCTTACTTAACGCCCTTCTCTGAGACGTACGAGCTCAGAGGTTATATATCAATAGACATTAGTCGCATGGCATGAATTGCCTATGTGGCATGCTGAGATGCAGATGATCAAGGCTTCTGTTGAGAAGCAGAGTCTTGTGGTTGATGATCAAAGCATAGCTTTAATATAGCGCCGCTTTGTGTATAGTGTTAATTCGCGAGCCTCACACCTCGGTATGAGTCAAAAACGGGATAAGGGACCCAAGGAGAATATGATGTTTTTTCTAGCTATGGGTGGTGTCGGGGTTTTGCAAGCCTTGACATTTACGTTATTTTTACCTTTGTGGTTATTGGAATGTGAGGCGCCTCGGTTATATCGGACTCTACGGAGCCGATGGATAGGATCGGGAAACGTGTGTTCAGGAATACTAATCCACTAAAGTAAGTGTGGACCGACCTTGGAGGATCCAGGGTTTGCCCAGAGTGTGCAGTCCCGAGACATAAGCTAGAGTGTCTCGAAGTGGAAAGGAGTACATCCCTTGCTTAGACTCATGATGGAAATCCAATTTCCAATACGTGACATTCGGTTTTGATTCTAGAGCCTAGTATTAGCGACACGATAGATGGTACCCATGCCGCCTATGATTGATACATTTATATCTGAAGTTGTTTTATACACTACGCACTTATAATAGTATCAAATGATTTGTTTTAAATGTACCAAGTATGTTTGGCTATTATAAGGGAAAACACTATCCTCCGGCTTGCGTTGCATTGTGTGATGGGACCTGGGTCTTATAATAGCTTCATTTTTCCAAAAGGCATTGCGATGTTTATTTTATGCACTGGTATTCTTGGAAGGAAACCCGTTCCGTGTTATACGGCGTGGTCCCTTGATTTACCTTACTTTTTAAATTAAAGTTTTAAATAATTGTTTTAGTTCTCACACCAGTCCTTGTTTGGCATGCCTGGTAATAGGGTGCAGCATGATAGGGGGTTCTCGCCATGTGGGTTGGTGGTGAACAGTGGGCTCTTACCCCTACATGCCCCTGTTTAGGGTTGGTTGATTAGTCGAGAGGCTGGCCGTAAAACAAGGTGACTAGGGGATCATCTGGGATCCACGATGGGTATTACCTGCTGCTTTGGGGGATGAAGGGATGGTTGCAAAGCCTACCGGATTTCGTCGGGCTATGTCAGCTTGGTATCAGAGCTTTGGTTTACAGAGCTCGAGAACAAGACATGTTGGAACCAAACGAAAGAACTCATCAGAGGTTGGATTAGTAATATCCAGTGAGAATGACTCGTTAGAGATAGGATCAGTAGTATCCTAGAACGAGTGTGAAGAGTGTTGTTTTAAAATTAAAAACAAATATTGTTTTGAAAATTTAAACCTCATTCAACGTATTTGAATATTTATTTTAGATTGAATTTGGACAAACGAGTATATGAAGGTTTTGCATATACGCCTAGCTAGCGTGTATACGAAGTCTCAATATACTGGATAGATATAGAATCACACTCTAGTCGCCCGGAGATGTTCTGAAGGTGGTTCGAAACATCATCAGTGCTTATGTTCGAGCTTTGTAAGTGGGATATCTATATATTTCCAATTGACTGGTGTGAGAAACAAAACCTAGCTAGAATTTATTGTTTGTGATTTAACACAAAAAAATGGATTTTTATATATATAAAAATTATGAATTTGAAAAGATAATCAACAACTAATTGATTGCTGATTGTGTTGTTTGATTATTGGTTGAAATTTTGAACCACTAAGCCAAATTGAGTCAAATATTGAACTGAATTTAAAATTGATTGGAATTGCATACATCTATACATGTATAGAATGAACAGGTCATAACAGGGAAACTAAGAAGAGGAGAAAAATTGTATGCCCGACAAATAGGTACGTGTTTACTAATTTTCTTTTCCTTTTAGAAGGTTTATGAGCCTAAGGCTGGCCACTTGGCAATTTTCTTTTTCTTTTAAAAGGTTTATGAGCCTTAGGCTGGCCGCTTTGCAATTTTCTTTTTCTTTTAAAAGGTTTATGAGCCTAAGGCTTGCCGCTTAGCAATTTTCTTTTTCTTTTAAAAGGCTTATGAGCCTGAGGCTGGCCGCTTAGCATTCTCTTTTTTTTCTTTTGGATTGATGAGGGCCCTGCGTGGCTAGTTGCGGTTTTAAATGTCTCCCATACAAATGAGGTTATGGCGAAATTTTTCAAAAATTTAGGGTGTTAGCCAAATTTTTGAAGAATTGCAAAATTCTTAGAAATTGAAAAGTTGAAGAATTAAAGCTAGAATGAAAGTTGAGTTGATTAGTTAAAGGACTTTCAGCTCCATTCCTTTTCGAGGACGAAAAGATTTTAAGTGGGGGAGATTGTAACAACCCGGAAAATCAGAACCAATTTAAAATTTTTATTTTGGCAATTTTAATACATTTTAAATATTTAAAACAATTTATTTTAAATAATAACGACTAGAAATTTATTTTGAATAGAATTATAACGTATATATTCATTTAAATCAAAGTTAGAATTTAAATATTTATTTTAATTATAAAAGGAATTGGAAATGACGCGGCAGTTTGAAAAATCGATTTCAAATGAATGTACATGATTCAAAATAAAGTGGATTTTAGTGAAACCAAAAATACCTGAATCTATTTGAAAATATCTTTCCAACGAATCTGAAAAATCCAAATTTCATAGGGGGAATAAAAAGTTATGTCCCGTTGAAAATTCAAAATAGTCGCTATGGAAATATAGCCCTTAAAATATAGCGATTTTGCAAACGACCTCCATTTTCGATGAGACCACTTTTGTTGGATTTGGAATGTCAAATTACAGCTAGATTCCTATTTTCATAATTTTTGGAATCAATATGTGAGCGTGGCGAATTTAAATGTGTTTGGTCATTTCAGTTTGAATTAAATCGACTGGAAAATGACCGTTATTCAAACGATCTCCAAATTCGACTAAATTAGTTTTGTTAGGACCGTATCGTCAAAACATAGCCAGAATTATTTTTCTTGAATTTTTGGAGTCCATATGTGGCTCCAGAAAATTATAATGTGCGTTTGAATTTAAAATATAATGATTTATATTTTAAATTTAGCAGAAATTGATCGTAACAGCCGAATTGGGTTATGAAACATATCCCATTGTGTTCAGAATGGGGGTAATTAGTTAGGGGCGATAGTCGTTGGGTTTGATTTGGGGTTCGGGTAAAAAGTCAACTCTTTTAGGAGAAAATAAATAAATTAAATTAATTATATACTCCCATAATCTCTCCGATTCATTTACATAAAAATAACTAAATAAAAACTGACGATCGAACCCTCGTCGCCCTCCCTTCCAAACGTCGCCGCCGCCCGTTGGACGCCCCCACCGCCGTCGCACAGTCGCCAGAACCCTCCCCTCCCTCCTCCGCGCCTCCTCCTCTCTTCCCCCCTTCTAATTTGCATCGTAGCCCCAAAAGCCCCACGCACTAGCCTAAGATTGAACCGCCTCCGACCAACTTGGCCCGCCGCCGCTCAGATGCACCACCCCACCCCATCAGCGAAGCCACGCCACTCCCCTTCGACCGCAACCCCGACTGTAGCCCCCCTTCTTCCCTCATCTCCAGAGACGCGCAACACCCACCCCAACATGACGACGAAGGTTCCATGAGACGACCCGAAATCCCGTTCTCACGGAAACAGGGTTATCTTAGGAATATAACACAGAAACAGATAATAGCAGAACAGAATTAAATAAGTACACCAGATAATGAACAATAAAATATACTGGATAAAAGTATCATCAGAGCTACACAGTATACAGTATCTTACTTAGTACAAATACAGTTCAGCTATACATAAATGTCTACAGCGGAAATAAACAAAATATGCACAATAGGAGCTGAACAGCATAAAAAGAAATAAATGATAGAATCCATCTTCAGCTCCAGCTAAACCTGAATACAAGGCTGCCCGTGTAGAAAAAGGTGCACCCGAGTTTGAAAGTGAAACAAACTACGAGTCAGTCATGGGACTGGTATGAGAAATCTACTCAACACATATCTATAATTTGGCTAATCACAGGACCACGCCACTTTCGTGGAACGGGTTTACTCCATTGGATTGCCAGTGCTTTAAAATAAATCTTTCTTTCAAACATCGCTATGCTTTTTATAAAAATGAAGCCATTATAAGACTCAGTTCCCATCACACAATGCAACGCTAACCGGAGGATAGAGTTTTACCTTATAATGGCCAAAATATGATTGATACGAATAAAACAAAGGCATTTGATATTATTGCTAGTGTTTATATGTTTTGAAAACAATTTCAAATCATAACTATCAATCATAGACGGCATTAATGCCCCATACCACTATGTCGCCATATATAGGTATACAATCAAAACCGCACGATGTCGTATTTGGAAATTGGATTTCCGTCATGAACCAAGGCAAAAGATAGTCCTTACCGAATTCGTGACTCTCTAGCCAGAGCCACAGGATCAGAGCTCGAGTGACCCTAGGAGCGACAGGGCCGGTCCACCGATGTGGATTAAAATGCCTGAACAATACGTTTCCCCGCCCTTTGGGGCGTAAACGAGCCAACGAATGACTCCATCGGACCCGGAACGTCCGATCAAACCGAGGCGCCTCGCAACAGCAACAACCACATAGGTGAAAAGTATATAAATGTCAGGGCTGGTAGGTCACTGACACCACCCTAGCTAGAAAGAAACGCATGTCCTCCCTGAGGTCCTTCCTCCCGTTTCTGATTCATACCGGGGTGTGAGGCTCGCGAATTCAAGTTATACACAAAGCTACGCCACACAGGCGGTGCTTTGATCATCACCACAAGACTTTGCTTTTCAACAGAAGCCCTGATCACTACATCTTAGCATGCCACACAGGCAATTCATGCCATGCGACTGATGTCCATCGATATACAACCTCTGAGCTCGTGCGTCTCAGAGAAGGGCGTTAAGCAAAAGAATAAATTCTCCGCCGCCAAACAGATGTATATTTAACAGAAATCAATCAACACAGAATAAACTCCAATGTCAGAAACACAGTCCATTTACAAGTCCGTTCTGGGTCTGAACGAAACAGGAGGCACTAAATACCTCGCAAACCCTTCGACCACCACGTACGTCTGGACGATCACCACTCATTATCCGTATTTCGGGATGCCTCCCAATCAGGACCTCGGTTACCACCCAAACGAGGTGAAGATCTCCGGTCTTCGACCATCGTCTTCATCTTCGACTTTCAATCGTCGGTCAATTATTTGAAATGAGAATTAACTCGGCCATCTCAAATAATTCACGTATATTTAGAATTTCAAATCAATTTATTTAAATGGTTAAATTATTCGATAACACCAATTGTGTTCCTTTAATGTAATTTTCACACCAAACACATTCAACCATCAAAAGCTACATAAATCGAACAAATTTAGTTTATTTCTATTCCATATCGCTTATGATATTTTATACCTATTTATCGCTATTTTTATTTATTTTAAAATAGCCATTTTATTCAAAACGACGCTTCGGGCCATACAGCGGCCGTGGCGCTGTTTTTCTTCAGATTTGATTTACACATATCTGAAAATCTAACCGTTGGATCTTCACAAAATTTACATCATTAGAAAGGTCTTTTCAAAACGAATCCAACGGTTCCAGTTTCGGGAAAATCCGACGGTCGGATCTCCCGGTACAATCGTTTGAATTTTCGATTTCAAATTACGAACTGCAGCGTCGTTATTCGATTAAATATATAATTATATTTATATATATATAAATATAATCGCTTCTGGCGCTGTTTTTCTTCAGATTTGAATTAAACATTCCAGACAATCCAACCGTTGGATTTTTGCAAGGTTGGTGCCGTTGGGAAGATCTTTCCAAGGCGAACCCGACGGTTGAGGTTTCGGGAAAATCCAATGGTCGGATTTCCCATACTAGTCATTTGAAATCACGGTTTCAAAATACGAACTGCACGGCTTCGTTTCGTTTAATTTTATTTATATTTATATATTTATATAAATATAGTTCATTCAATGATTTCAATATCGTTTTCACTTCAAATATTTTTCTAACACCTTAAAATTTTGGAAAATTTCGCCATAACCTCCCCTGCACCGGGAGCATCGGGAAATCGCAAATAGCGTTCCCGGTCCTTCTAATCTCAAAAAGAAAAAGAAAAATCCAAGCGGCTAGCCAACAGGCTCATAAAATCATCACCCAAACAAAGCAGTAAATGTGTACCTATTTGTCGGGCACAAAATTTTATTCCTCTTCTCTAGCCCCTTTGCTATAACCTGTTCAATGAATATGCATATACATATATATACAGTTCTTATCATTTATCCTTTTCTATTCAACTTCATATTTGATTTCTGTTTGGTTTAAAGACACCATTTATTCTAATGTTACATACATAGGTGCAAATCATTTCATTAGCTAATTAATGAATATTTCAACTCATATATGTTTATTTTGAACAAGTGGCTATTTTTAACACTTCACATTTCAACGATTTATGCATACGATAAAAATGTGATTTTTATTGTAAAACAATACATTTCAAAACTTTTTTTTTCTATATAGTTCAAGTTGGTGATAAAAATAGGATTTTTATCATAAAACAATTTCTTTTAAAACGAGATTATTTTACACAGTTCATATAGTCGATAAAAGGTGATTTTTATTATCAAACAATTTATTTTCAAAATATGAATACCATTCAACACATGAATTCCTAATCAACAAATGAATATCAATTCAACACATGAATGTTTTCTATTCCATGAATAAATATAGTTTAAGCATATGAAAATAATTCAAACACACGAATATTATTCAAAATTTCGGCAGCATAACGGCAGGGTAGTTAAACCGGGACCGTCCCTAGTACGGCTCCTTGCTCTACCTTAAAACCTCGCGGTTTTTGACAATGGGGTTCATGCATCTAGTCCGCACGCAGGCGGCATGTATATATTTATTTCATTTCCACAAACTAATCCTATGTGGTTTCAACCAAATATTTCACAATCACAAACGAGTATTTTTCAACCACAATCAACCAATATCAATCACAAACAATCCCAAACAATCATTCACTATCAACCAATTTTCACAACAATTTCAATCGATAAATATCGTCCATGGTTTGTGGACGAGGGGCATATATATATAGATATATATTTATATATAGCAATTCACTTTCATTTCACACATATATAATATTTTTAAATCAGAAATCTCACCAATAGCTATCCAACTACTACGACTCTTCCTTTAGAGAAATCTTCGCCAATCTCGCCTTTCGTTGCTTTCGTTGCCCGTATTCTCTACATATGTAAAAATCGAATTTTTACTATGTTATTCAATATATAAAAACCTGATTTTTACTTCGACTTTCAATATATAAAAATCTGATTTTTACTTCGACTTTCAATATATAAAAATCTGATTTTTACTTCGACTTTCAAAATATGATCTTTTCTATTTTAAAGTTTAGATCTTTTCTATTTTAAAGTTTAAATCTTTTTCCTTTTTAAAATCTAAATCTTTTTCCTTTTTAAAATCTTAAAATAAAAATCAGTTTTTAAAACCTTTTCAAAATCAGTTTTACATCTTTTTAAAATAAATCAGTTTTAAATCAATTTAAAAAAAATCAGTTTTAAATCATAAAAAAAAAATCAGTTTTAAATCATTAAAAAAATCAATTTTAACTTCTTTAAAAATCATTAAAAACTCAGTTTTTAAAACTTTCTGTTTATATAAAATACAAATAAAATAATAAAAAAAACTTACGGAGAGGGGAGGGGGTTTTCCGCAGATCGTCGGAGGCAGGAGGAGCTGCAGGCGAAGCGAAATGTGGAGCGAGGCACGGCGGCTTGGGTCTGGTGGCGTCGCGATGCTTTGGGGGGTCGGATTCTTCGGGGGTTTCGTCAACAGGAGGAGGAGGCTGGATGGAGGGGTTTGCGCAGATCGTCGGAGGCGTTCGCTCGAGGGGGGCTGGCGATAGCGTCGCGATGGCTTTAGGGTTCCCCCCTTTTTTTTTGTTTTTCTTTTTTCTGCTTAATGAATCGGGGGGGGGGGGCAGGAAGAAAGGTAAAGGGAGGGAAAATAGTTTATTTATTTATTTATTTATTATTTAATTATTTAATTTTTGCAAATAGGTTGACTTTTACATACGACCTCTAAACGAGGCCCACCGCCTGTCGTCCATAGCGTTTTACCCCCATTCCGAACACAATGGGATATGTATCGCAAGCTGATTTGATCGTTACAATCAGTTTCCTTTTGAATTTACATTTAAATCACTATATTGAATTTTAAACGTACATTTCAAATTACCGGGGCCACATACTAACTAGAAAAATTCCAGAAAAATATTTTCCAGCTTCGTATTGACGATACGGTCCTAACAAAACTAGTTTCGTCGAATTCTGAGACCGTTTGAAAAATGGCCAATTTCCAGTCGATTAAAATCAACAGAAACTGGTCAAACGCGTTTTCCTTTGCCACGCTCACATATTGATTCGAAAAATTATGAAATTTGAAACCTAACAATAACTTGACACTGCGGATCCAACAAAAGTGGTTTCGTCGAAATCCGAGGTCGTTTGCAGAATGTCCATTTTTAAGGGCCTGAATTCCAAAGCGACTATTCAGAATTTTCAACTGGACATATCTTTTGATTCCCGCTATCAAATTTCGATTGGTCAGATTCGTTGGAAAGATATCATCAATTAGATCCTAATGTTTTTGGTTTCACTAAAATCCGGATTGTTTTGCACCTGGTACATTCAAACTAAGTTTGAAATCGAATTATCGAACTACCGCGCTATTTTCAATTCTATATATAATTATAATTAATTATATTCGTTTTCAAATGGCGATTCAAACTCAGTTTTCATCGCCATTATTTAAAATATTTATTTTAAATATTTAAAATCCATTATTTTAGCCAATTTAAAATTTTTAAATTGGTTCAGATTTTCTGGGTCGTTACATTCCAGGAGGAAGACGAGGTGTAAACGCGTTTAGAAAAGGTGAATGACCTTAAATTTATTTTCAGTTTTTATTGTAAATTCATATTGGATTTGTGAATGGTATGAGAATAAAAAGATATGATTTTTAGTTAAGTAAAAATAGGATTTTTACTGAAGAAAAGTTTTGATTTTTATATATATGAAGTAGCGATAAAAATTCGATTTTTATATATATGAAGTGGCGATAAAGATTCAATTTTTATATATATGAAGTAGCGATAAAGATTCGATTTATATATATATATATATATATATGAAGTAGCGATAAAAATTCGATTTTTATATATATGAAGCAGCGATAAAAAATTCGATTTTTATATATACGAAGTAGCGATAAAACTCGATTTATATATATATGAAGTAGCGATAAAAATATGATTTATTTTATATATATTGCGAAGCAAAAATATGATTTTTAATATTTAAACATCATATTAAAATGTGATTTTTATTATGAACAGCGTGGAAAGGACTGCGTTGGAATTTCGGACAAATCCAAACGATTTAGAAATTCAGAAATAAAACTGGAGGAGTGGATCCCAAAGGTGAAAACTTCTCACTTTAATTTTTTTTCTAGTTAGAAATATATACTAGGATGTAGACGGTGCTTAGCAGCACCCGACTCCCTTCGTCCATGGACCATGGACGACTTGTTTGATTGTAATGTGTTGTAAAAATTGATTGCGATGTGAAATGGAAAATGAAATGTTAATGTGTCGAAATAAATATTTTATCGTTAAAAATATAATTTTTAACGTGTATATGAATAAAATAAATATTCATTTACAAATCAGACGATTTGTTTATGTACAAACATTTGATTGATATTTATTGGGACGATATATTTTACACATCGCCCAACTGCACGAATAATAACCAGTGCTTGTTGTTTGAAAACCCCACATGGGTATTGGGATGACATTGGACATACACTAATCCCAATATTTAGTTGTATGTCAATCGATGGGTTGACAGACTGTTATAAGCGTTAATTATTTATATTTAACGCTTATGCAGTCGTGTAATGCACTCTGGATGATGATTGATTGTTTATCATTGTTGTTCTATACATGTATTGTATGAAATCCATATAAATAACATTATATGGTAATTGAATATGTCTGATTCCAGTTCAGAAAGAATGAATATTTCAATGTAACGAATATTTTAAAATAACGAATATTTTAAAATAATGAATATTTTAAAATAATGAAAATTTTAAAATAATATTCAGTAAAAGATCAAGATATGATTTTGATGTGCGATTCGGGATGGACACGATAATATTTAAATATATAAAGCCGTGTTGATTAGATTAACGCCATTTTGACGTGAACGATATTTATATCGATTTTATTCATTTTTTTTAATGAATATCGAAATGGAAGTAATTTCAAAATCCAATGTTTTGAAAATATTATCATTTATATTAATGATATGGAATATTTAATTTTGATTTAAAATTGAATATGAAGTTGAAATCGTTTTGAAAATGAATTTAAACCGATTTATAAAATACGTTTTAAATGGAAATCGATGAAATATATATATTATATATATTTAATGGCCTGAAAAGAGCGCGCCGCGCCGTGGCAGTTCGCGAATTTCGACCATTGACTTCGAATTGACATTATGGGAGATCCGACCGTCGGATTCTCCTAAAACTGTAACCGTTGGGTTCATATCGAAAAGAGCTTTCCAATGAATGCAAGAGATTTGAAATCTAACGGTTGGATTTGGAATTATGTCCAAATCAAATTTGGGAATGGTCGTTTTAAGTGCATTTCGATGATCGTTTATGGAAATCGACTGTACGGGCCTTGATAAAATTATTAAAAATATAAATAATTAGTGTAAAATCATAATAAATGATTTGGAAAGAATTGGGATGAAAATTTCCTTATTTGAAATGATAAAAAATATATTTTTATCGAAATGAAGTAGTTATTAACTAGAATTAAAATCCAAATATTTTTAAATAAATAAATTGGATTGAGAATGGGTTTTTAAATATGACCAGAATTTCCAATATAAGAATTGGAGTGGATTTTAATGGAAATCGTCTTCGGAATACTTCAATATTGGATTCCGTGATTATACAGGTATTGTTATGGAAATTTGGAAGATATATTTTATATCGTTATTTCCAATACGATATTTGTTGGTTCCAGAATTTGATATTGAATGTAAGCCGATATAATTTCTATTTAGAGCCTTTTATTTAATATTGAATTGGATTTTGGGTTTTTCGTGAATGGTGTCTTAAATAACACTGTTCTTAAACCCCATGTGAAAAGAATAAATATTTTAATTAAGATTTAAAGAAGAATTACCAATTAATTAACATTTAATTGGAATTGAAAGTAGAATGTGAATTGGGTTTATTTTGTACTGTGTTTTTAATGACATTCGTTCTTTAACCCGATTTACAGTGAAATGTGATTTGGAATTTTTAAATCTTTTATTAAGATTTAAGTAGAATTTTCCAAAATAAAGTTTTCTAATTTAATGTATTAAATTGGAATTGATTGGAATTCGATTTGATAATAATCGAAATGAGCTTCTATGGAGGAAGACTGTTAATATATTTGGAATTTAAAAGGCTTTGTCGTTATTCCATTTATATTATTAGTCGGATACGAAAATTGATATCGAATATATATTGATCTATTTTCCGTGAAGATTCCATTTTTATGGAAGAGGATTTGGGTTTATTATGAACCGTGTTTTAAATGACATTGGTTCTTTATCCCAATTAAAGACAGGATTACATGTCTAACGTTGTATTTTGAACTGTATGTTTGATCTTTGCTAAATATATATCTGCCTGGTGGCGGATAATTTATTCTCTTGGTTAACACCCTTCTCTGAGATGTATGAGCTCAGAGGTTATATATAGGCAAAAATCAATAGTACGGTGTAGATTGTCGATGCGACATGTTTGTGTTTCCAAAAGTTAAATAATCATTAATTTTGATTTTTGGGAAGATTAAAACTAAGTGAGGTTTTAATGAATCTTTAATTAGATTGAAATGGGAATTCATAATTTAAATTATCCAATTTGGGAGATGATCGAGAATGGAGTATCACCAGTTTTGCTCCTAGTGATAGTTAAATCTTTAATTAGATTTGAACGGGAAATGGTAATTAAATTTACCAATAATACCGTGGTGTTAGATATGGGGTATGACCAGTTTTGCTCCATGGGATGAATAGGTTGGGATTGGGAAATAAAACAAATGATTACTTCGGTAAGATGCATTAATCCCGACTAGTTTGGAAAACCTTAATATGGTTTGAATTGATATCCAAAGGAAGATTAAAGAATAAATTTTAAGAATTTATCTTTGATAAAATTAATGGGAATCTTTCCCAAAGGATATGAATATTTAAATAAAAGGATATTCAGAATTGGAATGAGGCGTATGTTGTGTTTTTATAACACTTGTTTATTATATGTGTGATTTATTCAGAAAGGCCGGGTTTATACACATTCTGAATAACTGATTCGACGATAAGTCAACGATGAAGACGGTGGTTGAAGACCGGAGGTCTTCACATCGTTTGGATGATTACTGATGTCTTGATTGGGATGTACACCCAAGACGAGGTAATAAGTGGTGATCATCCAGACGTACTTGGAGATCGACCGGATATGCGAGGACCTCTCTCTTGTATTGGACATATGGGACGAGGAATAAGGTGCCTCCAGTTTCGTTCAGACCCAGAACGAACTTGTAAATGGATGTGTGTCTGACATTGGATTTTATTCTGTGTTGATTGATTTCTATTAAATGTATATCTGTTTGGCGGCAGAGAATTTATTCTCTTGCTTAACGCCCTTCTCTGAGACGTATGAGCTCAGAGGTTATATATCGATAGACATCAGTCACATGGCGTGAATTGCCTATTTGGCATGCTGAGATGCAAATGATCAGGGCTTCTGTTGAAAAACAGAGTCTTGTGGTTGATGATCAAAGCATAGCTTTAAATATAGTGCCGCTTTGTGTATAGCATTAATTCGCGAGCCTCACGCCTCGGTATGAGTCAAAAACGGGATAAGGGACCCAAGGAGAACATGACTCTTATATTATTTCTACCTTTGTGGTTGTTGGAATGCGAGGCGCCTCGGTTATATCGGTCTCTACGGAGCCGATGGATAGGTCCGATAGGAACAGGAAACTTGTCTTCAGGAATACTAATCCACTAACATAAGTGTGGACCGGCCCTGGAGGATCCAAGGGTTGCCCAGAGTGTGCAGTCCCGAGATATTTTTTAGAGTGTCTCGAAGCGGAAAGGAGTACATCCCTTGCCTAGACTCATGACGGAAATCCAATTTCCAATACGTGACATTCGGTTTTGATTGTAGAGCCTAGTATTGGCGACATGATAGATGGTACCCATGCCGCCAATGATTGATACATTTATATTTGTAGTTGTTTTATACACTACACACTTATAATAGTATCAAATGATTTGTTTTAAACGTACCAAGCATGTTTGGCTATTATAAGGGAAAACCCTATCCTCCGGCTTGCGTTGCATTGTGTGATGGGACCTGTGTCTTATAATAGCTTCATTTTTCCAAAAAGCATTGCGCTGTTTATTTTATGCACTGGTATTCTTGGGAGGAAACCCGTTCCGTGTTATACGGCGTGGTCCCTTGATTTACCTTATTTTAAAGTAAAGTTTTAAATAACTATTTTAGTTCTCACACCAGTTACATGACTGACCTGGAGTTTATTGTTTTAACCTAAACTCTGGGTGCCCCTATTTTCCACACGGGCACCTAGTAGTTTTGGTTTTGTAGATTTATATTCACATGATCCTAGTTTACAGCTGGAATGATATTCAGAAAGCTCTGTATCCGTATATTTGTTTCAGTTGTGTTATGTATTATTTTTCCGCTGCATTGTAATTTAAATCTCTGATATTTCTCTGATGTATAATATTTATTCATACTCTGTATATTCTTGTACTCTGATGTAAATTGTTGTAATAAGCAATGAAATGTTCTTCTGTCTGTCTTCTGATTTGTCATGTTCTCAACTCTATCCGGGCTTTTCTTTACGGGGAAGTTCGAGTCGTGTCAATTTAACATGACAAATAAAAAAGGAATTTTTATTTGTATACAAATTTCTATATTTAACATGACAAATAAAAAAAGAATTTTTATTTGTAAAATAAATTTCTATATTTAACATGACAAATAAAAAAGGAATTTTTATTTGTATACAAATTTCTATATTTTAGATGACAAATAAAAAAGGGATTTTTATTTGTGCACAACTTCTATATTTAACATGACAAATAAAAAAAAGGATTTTTATTTGTATAATTACTTTTGAACAATTCCATTATATCCAATTAAATCCGTCGGATCACCACAAACAACATCAACCAATTCAAATCGCGTACAACAAACAATATGAATCTTAACAACGCATAAATAAAAATTTCCAACACATAACAATTTATTTTAATTTTAATTTTTAAATAATAAATCTCATAGTGCTTTGGATTTTCCCAAAAATTTCAGATCGATCTAAATTCTTTGGTCGCTTCTAAAACGAAGTAGACTCCGCCACGATCCAAACGTTTCTTGTTTCATTCGATTTCGATAACATATGAACAGGTTACAAATTTTATTGTATTGTTAACATTTTAAATTTAAATAAATAAATAAAATTCACCTTCTTCCTCCTTTCGGATCAAGGCAGCTTCAATTTCCTTATTCCTTCAAAACTAGGTTAGACTTTTGCGATTAAACCACTCGACTTCGTGACGATCGGAGGGTGCCACGAAGGAGAGGGGAGAGTGGCGCTAAGGGGAGGCCTACGTCGATCAACTCGATCAGGGCTAGGGGGTGCGGCGG
Source organism: Allium sativum (assembly GCA_030737875.1). Taxonomy (NCBI): domain Eukaryota; kingdom Viridiplantae; phylum Streptophyta; class Magnoliopsida; order Asparagales; family Amaryllidaceae; genus Allium; species Allium sativum. The sequence goes on from CM060923.1 coordinate 171,799,555, forward strand.
TGACCCTTACGGCGGTGGTTTGGGGTGTAAAAACTCAATAGTTCTTCAATGACAGGGGGTGTTGTTCGTACTGATATGGAGAGGACGAAGAGTTCTATAATATTGCCAAAAGGAGGGGGAATTTTACCGTGAGGATAGAGAGATTTTAAGGAATGAAATTCGGAGGATTCTGGCCATGGAATTGCAGAAGGCGGCGGCTTTTTTTTCTGAATTACAGTTTTAGATATTCTATATTTATAGTAAAATATTATTTAATTCTCAAATTTACAGAAAAAGCCGTTAATTCCTAATAACTCCAAATCCAGCCCAACGAATGTTGGACCTAGCCAAATACCCCTATTCTGGACATAATGGACTAGGTCTCATTAGCCCATTCGATCGTTTCGGCCCATTTTTCTTTAATTTAAAATATAAAACATTTAATTATTTAATTTGCTCATACATTTTAATTTATCAGGGCCACATACTGACTCCAAAAATTCCCGAAAAATAAATCTAACTATGTTCTGATGATACGGTCCTAACAAAATTAATTTCGTTGAATTTGGAGACCGTTTGAAAAATGCCCTTTTTAATGGTCGATCCAATTCAATAGAAATTACCGAGTGCATTTTAATTTACTATGCTCACATATTAATTCCAAAAATTATGGAAATTTAAACCTAACAATAATTTGACATTCCGGATCCAACAAAAATGATTTCATCGAAAATAGAGGTCATTTGTAAAATGGCTATTTTTAATAGCTTTAAATATTATTTAAAAATGGAATTTTTAAAATTTGGCACATTTTTCAACAAAATTTACTAAAATAAAATTTTTAAATTGGTTCTGATTTTCTGGGTTGTTACAATCTCCCCCACATAAAAACTTTTCGTCCTCGAAAAGGAAACAATAGTAAAGTAGGAAACAAAACGGAAAATGCAAAATATTGTAAACGTATCTCAACACTAGGTCTAATCAGAGATGTCCACTCTGCACTTGGGATAGGCCTGTTTGTTGCTATCCTCGGTCTCCCATGTACAGTCTCTAGGATCGCCGCTCCATTGCACTTTAACTAAATGGATCCTCTTCTTCCTCAGAACTTGGATTTCTTTGCCAACAATTTCATTGGCTCTCTCCTCACTGCTAAGCTTGAGGTAATCTCCAAATCTTGCTGTGCTGCTTCTTCCACAATCAAGTTTGGATCGTGTACATGTTTTCGAAGTTGAGAAACATGAAATACATCATGTACCCCTAACAACCAGCGAGGCAACTGAACCCTGTAAGCGAGAGTTCCAATTCTTTCAAGAATAGGAAATGGACCAATGAATCTCGGTGCCAATTTCCCAGTCTTCCTGAAATGAACTACTCCTCTCAATGGGGAACTCTCAATTATACATAATCACCAACAGAGAATTCTAAATCCCTTCTTCTTGAATTTGCATAACTTTTTTGTCGGCTCTGAGCTGTCTGAAGTCGCTTCTTAATAAAATTGACTTTATCCGAAGCTTCCCGAATCATGTCGGGACCTAATACCAGTAGATTGCCTGGTTCTACCCAACATGCAGGAGATCTACATGGCCTGCCATACAATGCTTCGAATGGAAACATCTGTAAGTTTGCTTGGTAACTGTTATTATAAGAAAACTCAACCAAATGCAAGTGATCTTCCCATGACCCGCCAAAGTCAAGAATGCATGCCCGCAACAAGTCTTCTAGTATACAGTTCACCCTCTCAGTCTGGCCATCTGTTTGAGGATGATAAGCGGTGTTCAGATTTAACTTTGTCCCCAGCCCCTCTTGGAATGCTTCCAAGAATTTACTAGTGAGTATCGGATCATGATCACTGACAATGCTACTAGGAACTCCATGTAGTCTGACAATTTCTCTGAAATAAACCTGCGCCAGACTTCGAGCTGTTCTATTAGATCGGAAAGGAATAAAATGGGCGGTCTTCGTGAAACGATCTACGATCACCTATATATTATCATTGCCTTTCCTGGTTCGGGGCAAACCATCAATGAAATCCATGGAAATTTGATCCCACTTCCAATTTGGAACCTCTAGTGGTTGCAACAATCCTGTGAGCTTCTGTTGATCGCTTTTGACTTGTTGGCAAGTGGAACACCTGCTAACATATATGGGAATGTCTCCATTCATCGCCTTCCACCGGAATGTGCGCTTGAGATCGTGATACATCTTACTTACTCCCGGATGGTTGCTAAGTTTAGATTTGTGACATTCATCCATTACTTCTCTTCTGAGCTCAGGAATATGTGGCACACAGATTCGCCCTTGTAATTTAAGAGTCCCCTTGCTGTCAATTTGGAAGCTTGAAGCTTCACCCTTTCGAACTCGTTCACTAATCATCTGAATAAACTTATCGTTTTTCTGAAGAGCAGAGATCTTATCAATTAATGAAGGCGTAATAATAAGATTGGCGATGATCACATTCTTTCTGCTAAGCGCATCAGCTACAAAATGGGCTTTTCCTGCAGTATACCAGATATCCAAATCATATGCCGCAAGAAATTCTAACCAACGCTGCTGCCTCAAATTCAAGTCTTTCTGGGTGAACAGATACTTCAATGATTTATGATCTCTATATAATTCGAACTTCTCACCCAAAAGATAGTGCCACCATATCTTCAAAGCAAACACAATGGCTGACAACTCAAGATCATGAGTAGGATATCTCTTCTCATGCGGCTTTAACTGATGGCTAGCATAAGCAACTACTTTGCCTCTTTGCATTAACACCACACCAACATCTTCAATAGAAGCATCAGTATAGATGGTCAAATATTGATTGCCATCAGTAATGGTCAACAGTGGAGCAGTGGTCAACCTAAATTCAGCTCTTGGAAAGCTGCCTCACATTCAGGTGTTCAATTAAACTTTGCATGCTTCTTTGTAAGCTTTGTCAATGGACAATATAGCTTTTCGATAATAGCCAGCCAATCCTAGAAAACTTCTGACTTCTGTAGGAGTGCTAGACTGCTTCCAATCTCGAATGGCTGAGATCTTGCATGGGTTTACTGAAATTCCTTTCTTCGATCCTACATAACCGAGGAACTTCACTTCTTCTTGATAGCATATGCATTTAGAAAATTTGGCTTTTAACACATTCTTTCTCAGAATTTCTAAAACTTCTTTCAGATGCTTTTCATGCTCAGCAGTGGACTTAGAGAAGATTAAGATGTCGTCACTGAAAACCAGCACAAATTTATTCAAGACATCACGGAATACTTTGTTCATCAGGTCGACAAAGTAAGCATGAGCGTTACATAAGCCGAACGGCATTACTAACCACACATAAAATAAATCTGGACCTCTGAAAGCTTTCAAATGAACGCATTCTTCGGCAATGCGCAACTGATGGAAACCTGTGGCTAAGTACATTCTAGAGAATACTTGCGCTCCATTCAAGCGATCTAGTAAATCATCTATACGCAGCAATGGATATTTGTTCTTAAGTGTCTGCTTATTGATGTCTCGGTAATCCACACATAGTCTGAGAGTACCGTCCGACTTCGGAAAAAACACCACTGCTGCACCTCAATTTGAGAAGCTAGGCCTGATCAGACCTTTCCACAAAAGCAGTTTAGTTTGATTGCTTAATTCTTCTTTCTCTTTCAGCGTCATTCTCCGAATAGCATGTACAACTGGCCTTGCATTCAGAACTAAGTCAATCCTGAAGTCAATTTCTCTGCGCAGAGGAAAGCTATCAAATTCTTCAAACACATCTTCATAATCTTTAACTACAGGAATATTCTCAATAGAAGGAGGAGTAACTTCTAGAGAAGACCAAAATTATTTTCTATCAGTTTCTGAGCCGTAGCACGGTATAGCAATAACATCTCCAAATTTGGTTTTAATTTTGACTATTCTTTCAGCACATAATACTTCAGCCTCATACTTCGTTAGCCAATCCAATCCAAGTATGATATCATATTCGGAAAATTTCATAATGATCAAATTAAAAGGGAACTGGAAATAGGAATAAGAAATGGGTACTCGGCAATATAAGCCGAGAACAAGAGAACTACCTATCAGATTATGGACACTAATCGATTCTTTAAGATTTCTTGGTTTGAGTTTTAACCTTTTAATTGTGTCACTAGAAATGAAACTTCGTGATGCACCAGTGTCAAACAATACTGTAACAGGAATATTCTTAATAGTAAGGGTACCTCCTAAGACATCTTGTTTACCTACTCCTTCAGAAGAAGCTAGTGCACTGCCTCCATCATATATGTGAGCCGCCTCAGATTTCTACAGCAGTGGACAATCCTTGATAAGATGCCCTGGCTTGTGGCAATTAAAGCATTCCCTAGTCCCCTGAGGATTCTGACTGGGCCTTGATTCGCTCATCCTTGGCCTTTTTGGAACTTTGCACTCATAATTGTAGTGTCCAAGCTTCTAGCAATTAAAGCATTTGACCTTGGCCCTTTACTCTCTTAAGGCTTGGCGGCTGCAGTGTTGCTCGCCTTTGGCTTCTTGTCAGACTGTTTCCTCTTGTTATTAGTTTGATTCCTTTCCGATCCTACTAAGATTTTTTGTCATTTTCTTCGTATCTACATGCCATCTCAATCATCTTGTTAAATGGAAGCTCAATATGTGCCGTCACCCTGTTGAGATACTTCCTCGAAAGACCGCTAATGAACCTCTTATTTTTCTGGAGCGAGTCCTGAATTAATTCAGGTGCATATCGTGAAAGCTCCTCGAATTTCCTCACATACACAGAAATAGTCCGATCTCCTTTTTAGAGATTAGCAAATTCATCATGAAGGAGCTCGACTTCTTTCCGAGGAGTGAACTTCTCATTAAAAAGCTCCTTGAACTTTGCCTTAGTCATATCAGCATCAATACCACCAATCGTAGTTGTTTCCCACCATATCTGAGCCTCATCCTTTAGCAGCCATGACGCCATGAATCACTTCCGATGGTCCTCTAGTTCCAAGTCTCCAAAAATCTTCTCACATGTCTTAAGCCATGCCTGAGCCTCCATCACTATCTCACGGCCAGTGAATGGCACGCCTCCTAATTTTCTGAATTTCTTTGCTACTTTATCTAGATCAAAAGGCTGCCGGGGGGGTGGTGGTGGTACTACTGCCTCTAGATTGGGCTGGTCCTGAGCAGTGGGGATTTCACCCCTTCCCTGTCCCCTGCCTCCTCTTCTACCTCTGGCTCTAGCTCTCATACTCATTTTAGTCAGTTCTGTACCATCAAGGAAAGAGTCAGACCAATAGAAATGATAATTTTTAAGAAATGGTAAAAGTAAAGGACATATGGAAAAATGATGATGTAATGACTGATTATTATGTACTATTCTGCTGTGCTCATTCCAGGACATTACTAATCCTATCTCTAATGAGCTACTCACCTTAGAATACTGCTGATTCTATCTTGATGAATTGTTTTAAATATGTTATACTCCGAAGCTAAGGTTAACCATTAGCTCTGATACCAACTGTGATAACTCCAAACTCCCGTGCTACGGAAGCAAGGATAATCATTGGAATAAAACATATTTAGCACAATAGCAGATTACAAATAAACAGCATAACACATTAAGTCATAGAACAATATGTCATCATCACAGCGGAATTAAAATGTCATCCACATAAGAGTTGCACAGGATACGGGATACAAATTAGCACTTCAAATGTCTCAACGAATAGAAATAGTTCTAAATCATCATCAAGTACAACATAGATAAATGATGTCTAAATGTTCTAAAACAGAAATAAATGATAGAGGGGATCTTCATCTTCTGCCCAAGAGCATACTCCACTTCGGTACATAGCCAACATAAACCTGTTACCTGTCACTTGGATGCCTGTGTAAAAATAAGGGCACCCAGGTTTGCAAGTGAAAACAAACTATGAGTCAGTCATGGGACTGGTTTGAAAAATATTTACTTAACTTATCTAATAATAAGGCAAATCACAGGACCACGTCGTTAACGCGGAATGGGTTTACTCCATTGGATTTCCAGTGCATAAATTTAATAAATCGTTTTAAAACAACGTAATGCTTTTTAAAAACGAAATCATTATAAGACTCAAGTCCCATCACACAATGCAATGCAAACCGAAGGATAGTGTTTTACCTTATAATGATCAAACATGCTTGATACGTATAAAACAATATTTAATATTATTATTGGTGTCAAATTAGTCTAAAAATACTTTCAACGTAAATGTAGCAATCTTAGACGGCATTGTACCCTATCCCACTATGTCGCCATATATATAGGTTTACAATTAAATCCGTAATGTCGTATTGGAAATTGGATTTCAATCATGAGTCAAGGCTAGGGATGGTCTCCTTACCGATTCGAGACACTCTAGCAAATGTCTCAGGGCTCGGACGCTGGCGAACACTTGGATCCTGTAGGGACGGTCCACAAATACTTTAGTGGATTAGTTATGCTTGAACACACGTTTCTCGGTCCTATTGGACCTATCACTTGGCCAGTAGCAACCAATATATCGAGGCCTCAAAATCTATCATCTACATAAGTAAAATGTCTGGGCTCCATACCACGACACCACTTCTAGCTAGAAAGAAACATCGTGCACTCCCTGCGTTCCTTATCCAGTTTTTGACTCTTACCGAGATGTGAGGCTCGCGAAGTTACGCTATACACAAAGCTATGCTAATTAGATGTGACAGCCGCCCCGCACCAGCCTACATTTCCGATGAAAGTGCGTTGTGCCAATGCCCGACCAGCACGGGACGGTCACCAAAGAAAGGAAAAGAAAGGAATTTGAACTAATAAGGAACATGTAGAATGTCTCACAGTGCATGGAATAAAATATAATAATAACATACTTTGACATAAACAGGCGAGACAGTGCATAAGCTGAAAACTAAACATCATAGCAGCGGAAAATCCAAATACAGCTTATGTTCCACATCATCGTTATTACAACTTTTGAAACTGTCTCTAAAGCAAAGTAAAGGGAAGGTACACTACTAATACGCAAAGTAGCGACCAACAGCGACACAGGGAGAATATATATATCATACGTGGAAGCCTCCTGCTCGTCTCCGGTACAGCTACTCGTTCATACCATACAGTCATAGCAACATAGAGGATCAACCATAAACACAAAAACAACAATTTAATATGTTTATACGGATCAAACATACAAAAAAACCCATGTTTTTCCCTTAATCCCCCTTAATCATGTTTAAGCATACAATTATCCAAATTACCCCAAATCTCTATCAGAGCCCTAAAATAACATTTTAGAATTTTACAAATTTTTCTAGATTTTTCTGAGTTATAATTTCACCAATTATCACTAATCACCCCTAATTTGTCGTAATTAGTGTAAAACAATGCTAATCACTCACTTTTGCCACAATTAAAACTTTCAGAACTGAAACTCCTTTGATTTGGTCGAATACCAATCTCTAACAACAGCTCCAACCTTGCTTTGGTGCTATTTCTCCTTAATTTGGTGAAGATTAGGCTAATACTTGATTAGAAAGTGATTAGAGGTGATTCTAGATGTTGGAGGCCATTATTAGGGTTTCTATGATGTATGTGGTGGCTGGAAAGTGACTAAAAACCGAAATCCCTAACCCTAACAGCCCTTAACATTCCAAATCCCGAAACCCCCACTGGGCCCAGTTGTTAATTACCCAATTAAGCCCGGTTAAGCTGTTTTTCACCTTCCAACATTGTTTCAGCCATATCTCCCAAACGGTAAGTCCGTTTGGCTAATGTGACCACTCTACGGAAAGGTAAACTATCATCCGGATCTAATGGTAGTGGTTTCAGGTCAAAACTCCTTACCAATCAAAAGCTATGGCCGAAACAAGACCAGCCGGGGGAAAACGGTCATTTAAAAATCTGCAAAAATCATGAATATGGGAAATGACCCCAATAGTCGTCTCCCAAAGTTATATAACCATACGACTTCATATGAAAAAGAAATAAATATTCTACGATCCTTTGATACGTAGAATGCGGGTCGTTACATTCTTCCCCCCCTTAAGAAATTTCGCCCCCGAAATTCCTTAACTAAGTAACAAGCAAAAGATCCCGCATGCCTATCAACCACTCACAACAATCAAACATACATAACAAAAAAACAAGTCTATCCTAGCATGCGGAAAACTAAATTGCAATTAGAATCTTACCAGGCAAAGAGTTTTGGATATGCCTTCCGAATGCTCTCCTCTGTCTCCCAAGTACAGTCATTTTCATCCTCGCCCTACTGAACTTTCACTAGATCCACCGTTTTCCTTCGAAGTTTCTTCGTATCGTGCTCGAAAATACGAATGGGCTTGCGGTTCCCAACCGCCTCGGGTTCTACTTCGACATCATCCAACTGATCAGGTGAAACAGTCACATCGGGGTCATGCACGAATTTCCTTAACTGGGAAACATGAAATACGTTATGAACTCCTGCCATCTTCTCTGGTAATTCAACTTTATATGCCAAATTCCCAACTTGTTCGAGAATTGGGAATTGACCAACAAATCTTGGTGCCAACTTTCCTCTCCTACCAAATCGAATAATATTCTTTAGTGGAAAGATCTTGACAAATACTAAGTCACTAACGGAGAATTTCAATCCCTTTCTCCTTCTATCAACATAACTCTTCTGCCTATCTTGGGCAGCCTTCATTCACTGTTAAATGATCTTGATCTTATATGAGTTTCTCTTATTACTTCTGGTCCAAGCACATATTTCTCACCGGTCTCTAACCAAAATGACGGTGAGTTGCACGATCTTCCGTACAAAGCTTCAAAGGAGCCATACCAATACTAGATTGGTAGCTATTATTATATGCGAACTCAACCAAATGCAAATGGTCATCCCATGATCCTCCAAAGTCCAATATACAAGCTCGCAAAAGATCCTCTAATACACGATTCACCCTCTCTGTTTGACCGCCTGTTTGAGGATGATACACAGTACTGAGATATAATTCTGACCCTAGAGCCTCTTGTAAGCTCCTCTAAAACCCACTAGTAAACAAAGGATCCCGGTCACTCACAATTCTTTTGGGTACTCCACGAAATCTTACTACCCACTTCATATACAGTTCAGCTAACTTAGCTGTTGTTCTACTCGACTTGACGGGTATAAACCTTGCACTCTTGGTCAATCGGTCCACAATCACCCAAATGCTATCATGGCTTGATCTAGTCCTTGGTAACCCATCAATGAAATCCATTGATACTTGCTCCCATTTCCATTCGGGAATTTCTAATGGTTGCAACAAACCACTAGGCTTCTTTTGCTCGGCTTTAACTAGCTGACAATTCATGCATTTTGATATAAACTTCCCAACGTCTCTTTTCATCCCTTCCCAGTAGTAGGTCTGCTACATGTCTCGATACATTTTATTACCACCGGGATGTATGGTCAGTTTTGAGTGATGAAATTCTCTAAGTACTTCATCTCTCAATCCATTGACATTGGGCACAACTAGTCTTCCATTCTTTCTAAGCCATCCATCTCGATCAAGCCCATGCTCGTTCATCTCCTCATCTGTACCCATCTCTAAATTGGAGATGATTTTCAATAAGTTAGGATCGTCCCTCTGACTGGAACCAATCCTCTCAATCAAAGTGGGTCTGATCGTCAAACTTGCTAACATTTCTGGATCCAATCCGCACTTTGGTCTGAAATCATACCTTGCGATGTACTCCAGTTGCTTCCATTCAAGAAACATAGCTCCTAAACTGGCATGTCTCCTACTCAATGCATCAGCTACCGCATTGCCCTTTCTTGGTGTATATGCAATGTCGAAATCATAGGAAGCCAAGAACTCTTACCATCTTAGCTGTCGGAGATTTAGATCCTTCTGAGAGAAAAGATACTTTAACGATTTATGATTGGTAAACAACTCGAATATTTCTCCCAAGAGATAATGTCTCCACATCTTCAATGCGAACACGATCTTTGCAAATTCCAAATCGTGGGTAGGGTATCTTTTCTCATGCGGTTTTAGTTGCCGACTTGCATAAGCTACAACCCTACCTCCTTGCATCAATACAACACCTAGCCCGGTACCACAGACATCTGTGTATACCGCCATCTCTTCATTCCCTTTAGGAATGACTAACACTGGTGCACATGTCAACTTTTCCTTTAGACTCTTAAATGCATTCTCGCACTTTTCGTCCCAAACGAAAGCTTGATTCTTCTTAGTCAACTGAGTCAACGGTGCTGCTATCTTGGAGAAGTCTTGGACAAACTTATGATAATATCCAGCTAATCCCAAGAAACTTCTTATGTCTATTGCATTCTTCGGCATAGACCAATCTTGTACCATAGCCACCTTCGCAAGGTCTACGGCAATACCATTCTCTGAAACAACATGGCCCAAGAATCTCACTTCCCTCCTCCAGAAGTGAAACTTAGAAAATTTCGCTTTCAATTGGTGTTTCCTCAACACCTCCATCACTATCCTCAAATGCTCCTTTTGTTCTTCCTCTGTCCTCGAATAAACAAGTATATCGTCCACGAACACAAGAACAAACTTATTCAACTGATCTCTGAATACTCTATTCATAAGATCCACAAAATATGATGGTGCATTGGTCAACCCGAATGGCATGACCAACCACTCACAGAATCCAAACGGCGTCTAAAAGGCCGTTTTAGCTATACTCTCAGCTGCCACCCTAAGATGATGAAAGCCTGTCGCGAGGTCCAACTGGGAGAACACTCTCGCGTCACTCAACAGGTCAAACAAATCATCTATCCGCGGTAAAGGATACTTATTCTTCCTTGTCACCTTATTCAACTCGTGGGAGTCCACACACAATCGAAGGGAACCATCTGCCTTGGTAGCAAACACAACTGGTGCTCCCCACTCAGAAACACTTCTTCTGATAAATCCCTTCTTCAAAAGATCGCTCACTTGCACCCCGAGCTCTCGCTGCTCCCTTGATGCCATACGACGAAGTGGCATCACTATAGGTCTGGCATCTTTCACTAAATCAATACGGAACTCAATCTCTCGATGTGGTGGAAGTCCGGTCACTTCCTCGAAGACGTCCGAATACTAGCCAACAACGGGGATTCCTGCTAACTCGTCCTACGGGATGTCGAGGGAATTCAGAAAACTAGCCATCACCTCATCACTAGGTAGGTCACCAAACCCTACCCTCCGCCCATCATCCGCCCTAATAGTCACCGAAAATCCCTCATAGTCTACCACCACCCCATATCTTTAGAGCCAATCGACTCCCAAAATAATGCCAAACCCAGTAAAGCCCAAAACAAAACAATCACAAGCAAAAATGCACCTATGACTCGATAAAACCAAATTTCGACAAATCATGCTAAGGCTAGTTGAACCACCAATCGGGTTCGTCACCGTTAAAGGTCTATCTACTATCTCGGGTTCCAATCCCAACCTATCTACCAGATCACTAGATATGAAGGAACGGGAAGCTCCGGTATCAAACAATACTCAAACAGGAACATCATAAACATAAAGCATACCTTGAATGACGACATTCTTTCCTTTCTCCGCCGCAGTTGGGGCATTCGACGAAGAAGGAACAGCATTGATAGCATATGCTTTCACAATCTGCTTTTCTTTAGGGGGTTGCAGACACTTATCCTTGTGATGTCCCACCTGGACACAGTTGAAGCACTTCCTCTCCGCTGGCTTTGCCCGACACTCTTTAGAATAATGGCCCTTCTTGCCACAGCTAAAGCACTCAACATCTTTCTTATTCTTCTTCTTCTGGCCATCTTTGGTCTGATTCTGCTTTCTCTTATTCTGAGAACCATTCTTTCCTCTACCGCTTGCTTGCGGCTTTGGCTCTTTTGCAGATGCAACCTCAGTCTTTGACTTACGGTATAGACTCTCTGATCTCCAAGCTTTCCCCACAATCGATTCAAACGTCTCATCGATGTGGTTAATAAGAATTTCCCCCAAGTACTGATCCAAGCCTATTATGAACTTCTCATTCTTCTTCTCGGGAGTGTCAATGAGGGATAATCCATACTTCGATAGAGTATCGAACTCAGCAATACACTCAGAGACTGCCCTACCATTCTATTTAAGCTCCAGGAACTTCCTAAACAGCTTTGATTACTGAGCAGCTGGGATAAACTTTTCACTGAATCGGGCCTTAAACCGATCCCATGTAACTTGATCCTATGGGCTAGCTGCCTTAAAAGCATTCCACTAATTCATCGCCCGTCCTTGCAGTTGACGGGACGCTAGCTTTCTCTTCATCGCATCCTCGATACCCAAATCTTCGAAGATACGCTCACAGCTATCCAACCAATCCTGAACTTCTATAGCCGATTCCATTCCATGGAACGACTTCCCACCAAGACTAGTGTAGTCTTTACAAAGCTTGGCGAAATCAGCCCTAGGCGCCTGCACCGCTGCACCACCACCATTAGCAGCATTAGGAACTGCTAACTTGCACATCTCTAAGCATCTCTCTAATGAAGACATTGAACATCAACCTCATATCAGGAGCATTCCCATTATTAGCTCCTCTACCAGTATTGCTCGTGTATCGGCTCATTGTTCAATCTGTAAGGAGAAAACGATTAACCATCTCTTCAGTGGTGCCAGTGCAGTGCGACTCCATCCTTAGATATACTTATAGTATATATATAACTTTTGAAAACCAAAATATCACAAATACGCGCTCTCATATATGTATACTATCTCTCCCTAGTGTCTTTCCCTAGGTTAACTACACAACCTATAGCTCTGATACCAAATGTGATAGCCCGCCCCGCACCAGCCGACATTTCCAATCAAAGTGCGTTGTGCCAATGCCCGACCAGCACGGGACGGTCGCCAAAGAAAGGAAAAGAAAGGAATTTGAACTAACAAGGAACCTATAGAATGTCTCACAGAAAATGGAATAAAATATAATAATAACATACTTTGACATAAACAGGCGAGACAGTGCATAAGCTGAACACTAAACATCATAGCAGCGGAAAATCCAAATACAGCTTATGTTCCACATCATGGTTATTACAACTTTTGAAACTGTCTCTAAAGGAAAGTAAAGGAAAGGTACACTACTAATGCTCAAAGTAGTGACCGGCAGCGACACAGGGAGAATATATATATATATATATATATATATATACATATATACATATATATATATATATATCATACGTGGAAGCCTCCTGCTCGTCTTTGGTACAGCTACTCGAGCATACCACATAACCTGTCTCTAGTCTTCTCGTTTAAGAGCACCCAGAGTAATAAGAAGAGACATAAAACTCGGGGTCAGACAAAAGTCTGGTATGACCGATTAGTAGCAAAACAGAACAATAACAGGTATACTAAACCTTACCTGAACCTGGGCCTACAACCAAAGAGTTAGCACAACAAGATGTACAATACTCTTAGGTGACGCTAACATATGGTGTAAAGATACGGGGTGGGGGTGTGCATGTCATAATGATGGCAAATAATCAAGCATAACAAACATCCTCACATCTCTCACTCAGTGCGTAAAGCATACGATATCCACCGCTTTGATCACCCAAATCCTTGCTATGATCACTCTACCCTATGGAGTCATGGAGATTCCACTGCACTGATCCATAGCCACCAGTCCTTGCTATTTCCACTCTGCCCGATGAAGTCATGATGACTTCACTGCACTAGCTCATAGCCATGCTACGATCACTCTACTCCATGGAGTAATAACTACCCCACTGCACTGATCCGTAGCCTAACATCCGTCTTGGTGGTGAGTCAAAGCTATGGACGTCGATAACCCCTTAGCACACGTCCTGCAGCAAAGTCCAACACATGAAGTTATTTCGTTGATCCCTGTTTGGATCCTGAGTAATGACCTCCCATTTGGACCGCCTTTGCATCTCAGGTTTTGATCGAATTGGAGGTGGTCCTCAAAAGAGTCGTCGCGTAGAAGTAAGAATATGCATCTGGTTTGGTTCGGTGGGCCTTGCCCGCCTTGATTTGGTTTGGGTATGCGCAGTGCTCCATTCTTCCTTGGTTCGGTCCAGTCACACTTACTTGGTTCGGTTCGGTGGTCATCTCCATCCTGTTCGCTCTGGTTACGACGAACCGATCCCATCTGTTGCTTTAGCTCCTCTTCTCCGATCCGATCCGCGGCCCCTTCCTTGCTCCCTATCCAAATCCAACTCCAACTCTTATGCAAATGGCCTTCCTTCTCGCCAAGCTTCCTTTAGTGCCAAGTCCCGATGCGAATCGAATCCCCCTTTCCCAGTTCTCTTATTCGATCCGAGCCTCATATCCGATCCGATCCGACCCGAAACCCTACACATTTCCTGCAACTTTTTCCAGCGACTATTTTATGCTATACGACGACGTTTGACCATTCTAACTTTTCTAATCAATCACAAAGCATACCATACAGTCATAGAAACATTGAGGATCAACTATAAACACCAAAACAACAATTTAATATGTTTATACGGATCAAACATACCCAAAAACCCATGTTTTTTCCTTAATACCCCTTAATCATGTTTAAGCATATAATTAGCAAAACTTATCCAAATTACCCCAAATATCTATCAGAGCCCTAAAATAACATTTTAGAATTTTACAAATTTTTCCAGATTTTTCTGAGTTATAATTTCACAATTATCACTAATTACCCCCTAATTAGCTGTAATTAGTGTAAAACAATGCTAATCACTCACCTTTGCCAAAATTAAAACTTTCAGAACTGAAACTCCTCTGATTTGGTCGAATACTAATGTCTAACAACAGCTCCAACCTTGCTTTGGTGGTATTTCTCCTTAATTTGGTGAAGATTAGGCTAATACTTGATTAGAAAGTGATTAGAGGTGATTCTAGATGTTGGAGGCCATTATTAGGGTTTCTATGATGTATGTGGTGGCTGGAAAGTGACTAAAAACCGAAATCCCTAACCCTAACAGCCCTTAATATTCCAAATCCCGAAACCCCCACTGGGCCCAGTTGTTAATTACCCAATTAAGCCCGGTTAAGCTGTTTTTCACCTTCCAACATTGTTTCAGCCATATCTCCCAAACGGTAAGTCCGTTTGGCTAATGTGACAACTCTACGGAAAGGTAAACTATCATCCGGATCTAATGGTAGTGGTTTCAGGTCAAAACTCCTTACCAATCAAAAGTTATGGCCGAAACAAGACCAGCCGGGGGGCAAAACGGTCATTTAAAAATCTGCAAAAATCGTGAACATGGGAAATGACCTCAATAGTCGTCTCCCAAAGTTATATAACCATACGACTTCATATGAAAAAGAAATAAATATTCTACGATCCTTTGATACGTAGAATACGGGTCGTTGCATTAGAGCTATGCTTTGATCGTCAACCACAAGGCTCTTCTTTTCAACAAAAGCCTTGATCAATTGCATCTTAGCGTGCCACATTGGTAATTCACGCCATATAACTGACGTCTATCAATATATAACCTCTGAGCTCATACATCTCGGAGAAGGGTGTGAGGATAAATTCTCCGCCACCAAACAGAGATATATTAAATAGAAATCTATTTACACATAACAAAATCCAATGTCAGACACACATCCATTTATAAGTCCGTTCTGGGTCTGAACAAAGCCGGAGACACCTAATTCCTCATCCCGTATGTCCAATACGGAAGAGAGGTGCTCGCATATTCGGACAATCAACAAGTACGTCTGGACAACTACCACTGTAACCCTTTACTGGGAGCTAACCAATGCAGGGCATCAGTAGTCGTCCACTCGATGTGAAGATCGTCGGTCTTCAAACACCATCTTTAATATCTTCGATTTAAATCGTCGTATAATTATTTGAAATGAGATTGAACTCAGTCTTTTAAAATAATTCTCGAATATATATAATTTAAATCATTTCATAAAGTTAATATTATTTTATAAACATTTAATGCTATTTTTATTTATATAAAAATAGCAATTTAATTTAACGACTCTTCAGGTCAGTAGGCGGCCCTGACGCTGTTTTTATCCAAATTTAAATTACACATTTCTCGAAATCTAACCATTGGATTTTAACAACCTTAACACCATTGGAAAGAATTTCCCAAAGCGGACCTAACGGTTCCAATTTTGGGAAAATCCGACGGTCGGATCTTTCAGTATAATCGTTTAACGTTACGATTGCCGAAATGCGAACTACCGCGCGCGATTCGTTTAATTTTTATTTGTATATATATATATATATATAAATCGTTCGATGATTTCACTAACATGTCTAAAGTGATGTTTTCAACAAAACGAAACATATCTTAACATATTAACATTTTTAATGTTTCAACAAATTTTCCTAAATATAATTCTTTTTATAATGAATCAATATATACATTAAAAATGTCATTTTTAATGTTTTCAACAAATTTTCCTATATATGTCTCTTTTTATAATGAATCAATATATACATTAAAAATATCATTTTTAATGTTTTCAACAAATTTTCCTATACATGTTTCTTTCTAAAATGAATCAATATGTACATTAAAAATATCATTTTTAATGTTTTCAACTAATTTTCCTAAATATGTCTCCTTTTATAATGAATCAATATATACATTAAAAATAACATTTTAAATGTTCTCAAAATTTTTTCCTAAATATGTCTCTTTCTCATGTTTAATAATTTTGACAACTCCGATGTTCACATATACAATAAAAAGATAATTTTATTGTATAAATTATTTTGACAATTTCTATGACTTACATGTTACAATAAAAAGAGTATTTTTATTGTTTAACACATTCCAACTATTCTATTATTAATATGTACAATAAAAAGAATATTTTTATTGTTTAGCAAATTCTAACAATTCTAATAATAACTTGTACAATAAAAATAATATTTTTATTGTTTACCAAATTCTAATATTAACTTGTACAATAAAAAGAATTTTTTTATTGGTCTACAAATTCCCTCCAAATCATATGTATAAATAAAAAGGATATTTTATTGCCTACATGCTTTCTACATTTCATACATATAAGTAAAAAGAATATTTAATTGTCTACATATTTCCTACATTTCATATGACAAATAAAAAGAGAATTTTTATTTGTATAACATTTTCTATGTTTCTAATGACAAATAAAAAAAGAATGTTATTTGCATAACATTTTCTATGTTTCTAATGATAAATAAAAAGAGAATTTTGTTTGCATAATATTTTCTGTGTTTCTAATGACAAATAAAAAGGGAATTTTATTTGCATAACATTTTCTATTTTTCTAATGACAAATAAAAAGGGAATTTATTTGCATAATATTTTCTATGTTTCTAATGACAAATAAAAAGATAATTTTATTTATATAACATTTTCTATGTTTCTAACGATAAATAAAAAGGGAATTTTATTTGCATAACATTTTCTATGTTTCTAATGACAAATAAAAAGGGAATTTTATTTGCATAACATTTTCTATGTTTATAATGACAAAAAAAATAGAATTTTATTTGCATAACATTTTCTATGTTTCTAATGACAAATAAAAAAGGAATTTTATTTGCATAACATTTTCTATGTTTCCAATGACAAATAAAAAAGGGAATGTTATTTTCTACATGTTTTCTGTATTTCATATGACAAATAAGAAAGAGAATTTGATTTGTCTACATGTTTTATATTACATATGTATAAATAAAAAGAATTTTTGTTATTTAACATGACAAATAAAAAAGGAATTTTTATTTGTATACAAATTTCTATATTTAACATGACAAATAAAAAAAGAATTTTTATTTGTAAAACAAATTTCTAGATTTAGCATGACAAATAAAATAGGAATTTTTATTTGTATACAAATTTCTATATTTAACATGACAAATAAAAAAGGGATTTTTATTTGTACAACACTTCTATATTTAACATGACAAATAAAAAAAAGGATTTTTTATTTGTATAACAATTTTTCAACAATTCCATTATATCCAATTAAATCCATCGGATCACCACAAACAACATCAACCAATTCAAATCACGTACAACAAACAATATGAATCTTAACAGCGTATAAATAAAAATTTCCAACGCATAACAATTTCTTTTAATTTTAATTTTTAAATAAGAAATCTCATAGTGCTTTGGATTTTCCCAAAAATTTCAGATCGATCTAAATTCTCTGTTCGCTTCTAAAACGAAGTAGACTACGCCACGATCCAAACGATTCATGTTTCATGCGATTCCGATAACATATGAACAGGCTACAAATTTTATTGTGTTGTTAACATTTTAAATTTAATTAACTAAATAAATAAATTTCGCCTTCTTTCTCCTTTCAGATCAAGGCCGCGTCAATTTCCTTATTCCTTCAAAACTAGGTTAGACTTTTCCTATTAAACCACTCGACATCCTGACGATTAGAGGGTGCCACGACGGAGAGGGCAGAGTGTTGCCCAGTGGGGAGGGCCTGCGTCGATCGACTCGATCAGGGCTAGGGGGTGCGGCGCCGACCCATACAGCGAAGGTTTCGGGTGCAAAAACTCGACGGTTCTTCAATGACAGGGGGTGTTGTCCATACTGATGTGGAGAGAATGATGAGTTCTACAACATTGTCAAAAGGAGGGGGAATTTTACTGTGAGGATAGAGAGATTTTAATGGATGAAATTCGGAGGTTTCTGGCCATGGAATTGTAGAAGGCAGCGACTTGTTTTCTGAATTAGGGTTTTATATATTCTATATTTATAATAAAATATTATTAAATTCTCTAATTTACAAAAAAAACCGTTAGTTCCTAATAACTCCAAATCCAGCCCAACGAATGTTGCCCCTAGCCTAATACCCCTAGTCCGGACACAATGGACTTGATCTCATCAGCCCATTCGATCGTTTCAGCCCATTTTACTTTAATTTAAAATATAAAACATTTAATTATTTAATTTAATCGTACATTTTAATTTACCGGGGCCACATACTGACTCCAAAAATTCCCGAAAAATAAATCTTGCTATGTTTTGATGATACGGTCCTAACAAAATTAATTTCGTTGAATTTGGAGACGATTTGAAAAATGGCTAACGGTCGATCCAATTCAACAGAAATTACCGAGCGCATTTAAATTTATTACGCTCGCATATTAATTCCAAAATTATGGAAATTTAAACCTAGCAATAATTTGACATTCCTGATCCAACAAAAATGGTTTCGTTGAAAATGGAGGTCGTTTGTAAAATGGCTATTTTCAATGGCTTTAATATTATTTAAAAATGGAATATTTAAATTCTGGCACATTTTCTAACCAAATTTCTTAAAATAATTTTTTTAAATTGGTTCTGATTTTCCGGGTTGTTACAAAACTACTGCACCATTTAAGGCTCATTATATAATTAAAATAAATTTATTCCTTCTAACTTCGATTAAAATAAATTTTTAGTCGTTACTATTTAAAATAAATCATCTTAAATATTCAAAATCCATAAAAGAGCTAAAATAAAAAATATAAATTGGTTCTGAAAATCCAGGTTGTTACAATCTCCCCCACTTAAAATCTTTTCGTCCTCGAAAAGGAACGGAGCTGAAAGTTGTTTAACCAACCAACTCAACTTTCATTCTGGCTTTCATTCTTCAACTTTTCAGTTTCTAAGAATTTTCTAATTTCTCAAAAAATTGGCTAGCACCGTAAATTTTTGAAAAATTTCGCCATAACCTACATTGTATGGGTTGATATTTAAAACCTCAACTTGCCTCACCAGGCCCTCATCAATCCAAAAGAAAAAGAAAAAGCCAATCGGCTCATAAAATCATTAAAACCCAAGAAAATGGTAAACATGTAACTATTTGTCTAGCATACAATCTTATTCCTCTTCTTAGCTTCCCTGTTGTGACTTGTTCATTGTATATACATGTACATATATGCAATTCCAATCAATTTTCAATTAAGTTTAAAATTTGATTCGATTTGGCTAAATTTACCTTTCATTTACATATTGGTTTTATTAGTGGAATTAATAATCATATAACACAACCAGCAATCAACTTGTGAATTAAATTTCCAAAACATATTTTTTTTATATATATTCAAAAATCATATTTTTAGTGTCAAATCACAAATATTAACCCAATCTAGTTTTGGTTCTCACACCAGTCTATTGGAATTATATAGATATCCCACTTTCGAAACTCGAACATAAACCCTGATGATGAGGCCTCATCATCAGAATCATCTCCGGGTGACTAGAGTGTGATTCTATATCTGTCCAGTATATTTGAGACTTCGAATACACGTAAATTACGCGTATATTCAAAATCTTTATATACTCGATTGTCCAAAATCACTTTAAAATAAAATACTCAAACACGTATAATGAGGTTTAACTTTTCAAAACAAAATTTGTTTTCATTTTTATTTTAAAAAATAACACTCTTTGAAACTCATTCTAGGATACTACTGATCCCATCTCTAACGAGTCATTCTCATTGGATATTACTAATCCAATCTCCGATGAATTCATTCGTTTGGTTCTAATGTGTCTTATTCTCGAGCTCTGTAAACTAAAGCTTTGATACCAAACTCAAGCGACCCAAACTCGCCCTTACGGGAAAGCCTAGATTGAGTTGAGAACACGACAAATTAGAACACAACCGACAAAACATTTCATTGCTATTACAACAACTTACATCAGAGTACAAGAATATAAAGAGTATGAATAAATAATAGTTAAAATTAGGCACACATGCCTAAAACGAAACTTAATTAAGGTCACACTCGATCCAACTTTTCATTCAAATTAGGTCCCTATTTTTTTAAAATTCATTAAAAAAGTATTAAAAAATCACGAAAATTCATTATTAAATAAAACACGTACACACCGAAAAATTCAAGCGTTAAAACAATAAAAAACAACATCAAAACCCAAAATAACACAAAATCAGCGAAATAGCAGGTTTTTGCATCAAAAGATGCACCTATTCGTAAATAATTGCATACATTCATGCTTATATTTCAGCGTTTCGCCCAACTGTAGTATAAATGCATACATAAATGCAGCTAAACAGCATTATACGCATCCTTTCATGCATATATTCAAATTTAACCTGTTTGTCCAAACATGCGTCGTTTTCAGACATTGTTGCACACATTTATGCTCTTGTACAGAAAACGTGCATGCATTCATGCGCATATTCAGAAGCCATCGTCCCTTTTTAAATTTTTTGCACACATGCATGCATATATACGCCATAGTTGCATACATGTATGCAACCATTCGTAACACATGCATCTCAGTTCAACTTTATATGCATACATGTATTGTAACAACCTGAAAAATCAGAACCAATTTAAAAATTTTATTTTCAGAAATTTTGTTAGAAAATGGGTCAGAATTTAAAATTTCCAATTTTAAATAATAAAAAAGCTATTAAAAATTCCATGTTTATTTAGTTCAACTTTAATGATTCCATCTTTTTATTGTATATGTGAACATAGAATTTGTCAAAAATATTTATATAATAAAAATTATCTTTTTATTGTATATGTGAACATAGAATTTGTCAAAAATATTTATACATTAAAAATTATCTTTTTATTTATATGTGAACATGGAATTTGTCAAAAATATTTGTTTATTGTATATATGAATCATAGAATTGGTCATAATTGTTTATAATATGAAAAATTCCTTTTTATTGTATATATGGATCATAGAAATTGTCATGTTGAAAATAATTGTTTATACAATAAAAAATTACTTTTTATTCTCTCTCTATATGTATATATATATATATGAATCACAAATTTATCATGTGTTAGGGAAAAATAGTTTAAAAAATAACATTTTTAAGGTATGTAATGATTCATTAATAAAAATGACATGTTCATTAAAAATTGTTTAGATATTAAAAAGGACATTTTTTTTATATGATTAGTTTCACTAAAAATGATTCATTATTAAAAATAACATGTTCATTAGAAATTGTTTAGATATTAAAAAGGATCATTTTTAGTGTATGATTAGTTTCATTAAAAATTTAGTCATTAGAAATTGTTTAAAACATTAAAAATGACATTTTTAAGAATGACATTTTTAATGTATGTTATGATTCATCCTCAAAAATGACATGTTCATTAGTAATTGTTTAGATATTAAAAAGGACATTTTAATGTATGATTAGTTTCATTAAAAATGATTCATCATTAAAAATGACATGTTCATTAGAAATTGTTTAGATATTAAAAAGGACATTTGTAGTGTATGATTAGTTTCATTAAAAATGATTCATTATTAAAAATGACATGTTCATTAGAAATTGTTTAGATATTAAAAAGAACATTTTTTATATGATTAGTTTCATTAAAAATGACATGTTCATTAGAAATTGTTTAGATATTAAAAAGGACATTTTTAATGTATGTTTAGTCTCATTAAAAATGATTCATTATTAAAAATGACATGTTTATTAGAAATTGTTTAGATATTAAAAAGGATCATTTTTATTGTATAATTAGTTTCATTAAAAATGATTTGTCCATTAAAAATGATTTGTTCATTAGAAATTGTTTAAAACATTAAAAATGACATTTTTAATGTATGTTATGATTCATCCTTAAAAATGACATGTTCATTAGAAATTGTGTAGATATTAAAAATGACATTTTTAATGTATGATTAGTTTCATTAAAAGTGATTCATCATTAAAAATGACATGTTTATTAGAAATTGTTTAGATATTAAAAAGGACATTTGTAGTGTATGATTAGTTTCATTAAAAAGGATTCATCATTAAAAATGACATGTTCATTAGAAATTGTTAAGATATTAAAAAGGATCATTTTTAGTGTATGATTAGTTTCATTAAAAATGATTGGTCCATTAAAAATGATTTGTTCATTAGAAATTGTTTAAACATTAAAAATGTCATTTTAGTGTATGTTTTTATTTAATTGAAAAAAAGAATAATATGTTAAAATAGGAGTTGCCATTAAAATGTTTCTTTTAACATGGTTATTTAGAAAAAAAAAAAAATATGTTAAAATAGGAGTTGTTCATTAACAATGTTTCTTTTAACATGGTTATTTAGATAAAAAGAATAATATTTTAAAATAGTAGTTGTTCGTTAACAATGTTTCTTTTAACATGGTTATTTAGATAAAAAAGAATAATATGTTAAAATATGAGTTGTTCACTAATAATATTTCTTTTAACATGTTTATTTAGATTAAAAGAATTACATGTTAAATAGGTGTTGTCATTAACATGTTACATTTTACATGTTTATTTACATTAAAAAGAATGACATATTAAAATAGAATTTGCCATTAAAATGTTACTTTTAACATGTTTTTTTAGATAAAAAGAATTACATGTTTTATTTATTAAAATATAATCGTTTGCTTGTTAGTGAAGGAGAAAAATGTTCATTAGTTAAATGATGTCGTTTACATGTTGAAAAAATAATAATATGTTTCGATTCATTAAAATGTAATCACTTACATGTTAGCAAAGTAGGAAAATGATTATATGTTAATATATGTTTTGTTTGTTGAAAACATCACTTTTAACATGTTAGTGAAATCGTCGGATGATTTATATTTATATATATAATATATAAATATAAATTAAAATTAAACGAATCACGCGCGGTAGTTCGCTTTTCGAAATCGTAACTTTAAACGATTATAAAGAAAGATCCGACCGTCGGATTTCCCCAAAACTGGAACCATTGGGTTTGCTTTGGAAAGATGTTTCCAACGATATGAAATTTGTTAAGATCCAACAATTAGATTTCGAGAAATGTGTAATTCAAATTTGGATAATAACAATGCTAGGGCCGCGTAACGACCTGAAACGTCGTTTGAATTAAATGGGCTATTTTTATATAAATAAAAATAGCAATAATTCGTTATAAAATAATATTAACGATATGGAATGAAAATAATTGATTTGAATAATATATATTCGAGAATTATTTGAATAGCCCGAGTTAAATCTCATTTCAAATAATTATACGACGACTGAAAGTCGAAGATATTGAAGACGGTGGTTGAAGACCGGCGATCTTCACATCAAATGGACGACTACTGATGCCTTTGATTGGAGTTGCTGTCTTGAAAGTGTTACAGTGGTAGTTGGCCGGACATACTTGTTGATTATCCGGATATGTGAGAACCTCTCTTCTGTATTGGACATACGGGACGAGGAATAAGGTGTCTCCGGTTTCGTTCAGACTCAGAATGGACTTGTAAATGGATGTGTGTCTGACATTGGATTTCGTTCTGTGTAAATTGATTTCAATTAAATATATATCTATTTGGTGGCGGAGGATTTATTCTCTTTCTTAACACCCTTCTCTTAGACGTAGGAGTTTAGAGGTTATATATTGATAGATATCAGTTGCATAGCGCGGATTGTCAATGTAGCATGCCAAGATGCAAATAACCAAAGCTTTTGTTGAAAAGCAGAGCCTTGTGGTTGACGATCAAAGCACAACTTTATTTAGCATAGCTTTGTGTATGGCGTTACTTCGCGAGCCTCACACCCCAGTATGAGTCAAAAACGGAATTAGGACGGCAGGGAGTGCATGCGTTTCTTTCTAGCTATATGTGGTTTCATGGTATGGAGCCCATATATGTTTACTTATGTGGATGATGGATTTTTAGGGCCCTCGAATAGTGGTCGCTACTGGCCAAGTGATAGGTCCAATAGGACTAGGAAACATATTGTTCAGGCATAACTAATCCACTAAAGTATTTGTCGACCGGCCCTACTGCTAACCAGGGCTCGCCAGCGTCCGAGTCCAGAGGCATTTGCTAGAGTGGCTCGAAATCGGTGAGGAAGATTCCTAGCCTCGACTCAGGATGGAACCCAATTTCCAATATGACATTTCGGATTTGATCGTAAATCTATATATGGCGACATAGTATATGGTAGCTATGCCGTCTAGGATTGATAAATTTACTTTGAAAATGTTTGAAACTGACTAGACACTAATAATAATATAAAGTTTTATACATATCAATCATTTTTTACCATTATAAGGTAAAACTCTATCCTTCGGTTTGCGTTGCATTGTGTGATGGGACTCGAGTCTTATAATGGTTTCATTTTTCTAAAAAACTTTGCGTTGTTTAAAAGATTTGCTTTATTTATGCATTGGCAATCCAATGGAATAAACCCGTTCCGCGTTAGCGGCGTGGTCCTGTGATTAGCCTTATTGTTAGGTAAGTTAAGTAAGATTTCTCATAACAGTCCCATGATTGACTCATAGTTTGTTTTCACTTGCAAACTCGGGTGCCCTTATTTTTACATGGGCAGCCAAGTAAACAGGTAACAGGCTTATTTTGGATATGCACTGCAGCATGGTGTGCTCTTTTGGCAGAAGACGAAGACTATCTTTATCTTTTATCTCTATTTGGGATAATTAAAACATCACTTTATCCATGATGTATTTGAGGATGTTCTAGACTTATTTTCTATTTGTGGGAACCTTGTACTAAGTAGTATCCTATGTCTGTGCAACTCTGATATTGATGACATTTATAATTCCGCTGCTATGATGATGTTATTATTCTATGATTACATGTGTTATGTTATTATCTGTAATCTGCTGTTGTGATAAATGTGCTATATTCCAATGATTATCCTTGCTTCCGTGGTATAGGAGTTTGGGATTATCACACGATTGCAGCTATTGAAAATAGTTGCATACAATTATGCGTATATTGGTTAAGATTTTCAAGATAAAAACACTATATGAATATATGCATGTATGTATGCTACTATTGGAAATAGTTGCACAAAAGTATGCAAATTTTTTTTTTGGCGAATGCTTCTGGGTATATTTCCCATTTTATGATTTTTTTTAGTCACTGGCGCATTTTTTTGGTCAAAACAGGGAAAAGGCGGAATGGGTGAGTCTAGAAGGCGGAAGGGAGGAAAAAAAATGGAGCGGTAGCTTAATTTTAGGGACCAGATTTGTATCAAAACTTTGGGGGAGGGACATGGCGTGAATTTTAAACTTTTATAGGGACGTGAGACAAAAGCACCCTAAATAATATACAATAGAAAAATATCATAGATTTAAATATAAAGCAGCGAAAAATTAATACATAACACAACTGAAAGAAATACACGGATACAGAGCATTACGAATATAGCTCGAGCTGTAAATCCAGGATCGTGTGAAAAGAATATCTGCAAAACCAAAACTACTAGCTGCCCGTGTGGAGAATAGGGGCATCCAGAGTTTAGGTTAAAACAATAAACTCCAGGTCAATCATTTGACTGGTGTGAGAACTAAAACAATTATTCAAAACTTTACTTTAAAATCAGGTAAATCAAGGGACCACGTCGTATAACACGGAATGAGTTTTCTTCGAAGAACACCAGTGTATAAAACGGTTTATAAACAACTCAATGCTTTTTGAAAAATGAAGCTATTATAAGTGTAACACCCCTCCTCCACCAGTGCCACTCTTGCAAGGACACTAGCTTTGGAGGGGCGTTAAACGAGGTAAACATGCATGCAGATATCACAAGACAGAACATATGAGTAAAAACAGAGTAAATAAAGCAGCTGATAAAACTAGCATTTCAAAACCATAGTCAAATTGCATCAAAGTACTTGTTCATTATTTTCCCATAAAACAAAGTCTAGAACATAAACTGAAAACTGAAAAAGAAACATAAAGTAACTATCCCCAAAGTAGCATAAGGCCATAGCATGCTCAAACCATACGTAAGCTATCCAGAAAAGCAGCAAAAGATCCAGCTAAGTAACAGTGTTCCCACCCTACAAACCTGGGGGGGGGAACGGAAGAAAAGAGGCGAAAGAAAACGGGTCAGTCAAAAAGACTGGTAAGTCCTATCTACTATCAGTATAAAAACTAATAAAGTTAACTGAACATGTAGAACAGAGATGAGATGTAGGGTGATAACTGGAATGGTGAAAAGTTAACAAGATAGATCAAGTGTGGCATCGCATATACAAGGTTAAGTTGCACCAGGTGTGTACTAGTATCCCAATCCATGTCAAGTATAAACAAGAAATGATCCCTTGGCCCAAAGCTGGCCCAAACCCATGAGATGACCTAAATCAAGGTCCAACTACTCGGTCTAGTCGATCGGCTCCCCATCAGCCTAACTCGTCATGTATCGGTGTCATACGGTCCAAACATGAAATGTAGTCGACTGTGCTAGGTCCACCCTAGGGTGTATCCGTCCCTAGGGTGTCAACCACTGACACGAAACAAGCACGCACAATCCAAACCTACTGGTGCCCAAGTCTGTCTTTCATCCCCGGACAATGTGCACGACCATGGTCCGTCGGAATCTACTATGGCGCACCTACTTTTGCCGTCTTTTTGGTCACTTACACTCCAGCCCAGTAATCGTGCCCCACCCTAGCCTAGTCCCTAGGGTATTCGATACTCCCTAGTGGGTTACTGCTGAGAAGGACCACGTAACTAGGGTTTTCTAGTGGGTTAAGTGTGGTTATCCCCATCGAATCAAGTATCAAGTTGGTTAAGTGTTCCTAAAAAGGTTCACGACTTAACCCTATCCAACTAAGCATTGGGTTGGTTAAGTTTGTCCATGTTGACTTAACCCTATCAACCCATCATGTTCATGTGGTTAAGTATATTCAAGTGGTCCATGACTTAACCCTATCATGTGGCATTTATTATCTTAATGCACCCCAACCTCTCACATTGGATTTGTTGTGGTTACTAGTTAAGCCGGGCGGGTCCGGCTAGCTTTACACCACAACTTGGTCTAACCTCGGGCTTCTAGTGCAACATGACCAACTACTCACATTGGGTCCTATTGTTTGTAGCCACTAGTTAAGCCGGGCGGTTCCGGGTAGATTTATGCTACAAACTCAACCCAACCTCAAGTTGGCCATTCTCATGTTTTCTAGAAGTCATGTTCGAGTCCATGTTTTCAAGCATAAACATATGTCAAACTTTCATGTCATATTTTCAAGTCATGTTCTCATGTTATTTAAGTTTGCCCAACTACCCATAACGTATTCCCATCACATGTAAATTCGCATTAACGCAAGTAGATCAAAGAGGGAACGCAACCATACGACAAGGTGGGCATAAGATGGCAAAGTCTATCACAAACTAAACATGGTGATATTTGAGGCAAAAAGGGGGTTCAACATACTACCACATGGATGATAGCATAAAAGGTGACTTGGCCTCCAACGTACCAAATAGCATAAGGGTGATTTGGCCACAAGCATGCATAATAGCATAAGTGTTTAAGGTTTGGCCACAAGCATGCACAATATCATTAGGGGTTAAGGTTTGCCACAAGCATGCACAATATCATTAGGGGTTAAGGTTTGGCCACAAGCATGCACAATATCATTAGGGGTTAAGGTTTGGCCACAAGTTAAACATGGTGGCATATGAGGCATAAACATGTTCATAAGCTTGCATATTACATCATAGGCCTCAAAACATGCATAATATCAACTTAAGCAAATAGGTGAAACATGATCATGAATGACATAGGATGATGACTAGAAGTTCGCACATAACATTATATGCAAGTTATCATAAAGGTTATGAGGGCTCTCATGTTGCATAATGCAACATTTCAAATCAAAGATTATAGCTTTCTATGCACAAAGTCAAGGTGATAGCTTTACAAACTTGCATAGGGTAAACATATGCATAACATGTTCGAATCAAAGCACATATCATACTTAGGCCCAAACTCAACTTGCAACATGTAACATTTAACTTTATAGTTAGAATCTAAGAGTAGTATAGGGCTTACAATGAGCGGTTATGCGATCTAGATCAATATATATAAAGATTGAGACGAAGCCACAAGCAAAATCCGCAAAGAAAATAATAAGCTCCACTTAAACGCCTTGAAACAAGAAGTAATAACTCCAATGACAAAGAAAGAAGGCTCTTTTACTTAAGAAAGATGGCTCTTTTATGACATAGATTGATTTGAGACACTCATGCTCTCATGAAGAAGGTGGAGGCCATGATTAGTGAAAATTTGGGCAGCATTTAGTTGTAGGAATGATTAATGAGGGTTTAGGCTAGGTCTAGGGATCTTTTTGTAGGTGATTAGGTTAGTTTAGACCATAGGATTAACCCTAAAACACACCAGGTCCGTCAATTCCCGTCAGAAACTTCCAGAACAAGACCCAACCTCTCAAAATGGTCCGACATGGGTGTCGACCCATGGGTCGACATGGGTGTCGACCCATATGGGGGGTCGACAGGGGTGTCGACCCTGCCTGGGGCGGGAAAATTTCCCCCCCTTTTTGCCTTGGTTGCAATTCGAATCTGAATTCGAATTTGAACTGTTCTCGGGCTTGGAATTTTCTAAAAACTTCAATGGGCCATAACTTGGTCATACGGACTCCGTTTTTCGAAAACTCGGACTCTATTTCGCGTATTTTTCCGAGGCGAACGCAATGGCACAGCCCGTTTCCCTTGATTCAGATTTTAATATTTAATTCTGCCTTGTTTTACATTATAACATGTTATTAAAAATACGGGTTGTTACATTCTCCCCACCTTAAAGGATTTCGTCCCCGAAATCTTCAAGTTAGGAAGAACGTATCCTACCATCCATCATCCATCTACTCAAAACATCATCCACAAGTAACCATTGTCCTTAAAAAGATTCTAAATGCTGTATGAATATATGCAAAAGGTGTGTGTATATGTACTTATCTAATGCAAAAATCAGGCGGTTACTGATTCAGTAAACCTCCTTAATGCAAAGTATGTTAGTGAAATGAGTCCATATGTATGCAAATTCCTAACATAATTTATAATCTCTACATGAGTGCACATAACATTCATTCATATGCAACATCCACGTGATAGCACAACAAGTTTCATCCATGAATAAGCATAAACACTCATGCATATGCAACATGAAAGTGTGTGAGCCGATCTTAGTGCCTAATGTGTATCATGCATCCACGAGTATCCACTTGCAAACACTTGCAACCACTTGCAACCATCCAGCATAACATGTTTCAAATACATGTTTCATCCAAAGGGTTTCTACCTAAGGTTCTCATGACACGATTACGAGATAATAAGATAAACAAGATAAACAAGGTAAATATGGATAGCAAAAGAAAGATATGCTAATTAGGAAAAGAGATCGAGAAGATAGTATACAAGTAAGCTCCACGGAAAAACAGGGATCAAGGATATACTCCTAAAAAGATATATCATGCGTGTATCTAGTCTTCTAAGCCGCATTTCCTTGAACTTAATTCCATTGTGCTTTGACCGTTTTTAGCTTTTCAATTCCGTAGCTTCCTAATTCCTACTTCAGAAATGTGAGTTGGAACTCATTTCACTGTCGCTTCTCATTTCACTTTCACTTATTAATTTTTTTTTCTAGCATACTCGGTTCTTAACTTAACTGTATACTCTTGACTTCATGCAAGCTTTCCCAAAATTCACTGTAAGGTATTCCACGTAGAAGAACTTTCCCTTGAAAATAATTACCAATCCATGTGGCCAAATGCACTATTTAACATGATTTCTATGAACCACCCGCGAACACTAATCGAATAGATCATTAATTTCCAATAAATGGGTCAAAAGATTCTAGGTAACTGATCCTGACAGAACTCTAAAGGTTACATGAGACTGCGAGGGTATTACCAAGGCAAGTCAAGAGTCTAACTACCCTTCTTTCAAAACCGAGGATAGTACTGGATAACCACTTCATCCCTAGAATCAACCCAAAGCCCAAAAACATAATCCCTACTTCCAAACTCAACACTTAGCATAGACATCCTTTTGCGAGAAGAGATACTTGAGCGACTTGTGATCCGTATACAACTCGAATCTCTTGCCCAAAAGATAATGGTGCCATGATTTAAGCGCAAAGACAATCGCCGTCGACTCCAAATCATGCGTGGGGTAGTTCTTCCCATAAACTTTGAGTTTCCTAACCCCATAACATATTACTCTTTCTCCTTACATCAGGACCACGCCTAATCCCATGTCATGTGCATTGGTATTCACGGCAAACATCTTCCCTCCATCGGGTAAAGCTAAAACTGGTGCTGTGGTAAGAGTCCTCTTAAGCCTTTGAAAAGCAGGATCACACTATAAGTCCCATGCAAAAACTAAGTCCTTTTTCGTCAACTTAGTAAGAGGAGCTGAAATCTTAGCGAAGTCCTTGATGGACTTCCTATAAAACCCTGCAAGACCGAGAAAGCCTCTTACTTCGGTTTCGTTCCTAGGAGCTTTCCAGTCTTGAACTACAACCACTTTCGCGGGATCCACAGCTATACTTTGCTTAGGAACTATGTGCCCAAGTAACCGAGCTTTCTTTCTCCAAAAATGACATTTTGAGAACTTGGCTTTCAACTGGTAAGCTCCAAGCATATCCCTAACTTCCTTGAGATGTGCAACATGCTCTTCCTCGTCTTTTGAGAAGATTAGAATATCATCCACGAAAACGACCACAAACTTGTTAAGGAACTCCCGAAACACCCTACTCATTAAGTCCACGAAGTATGCGGGTGCATTAGTCAAACCGAATGGCATAACAAGCCATTCTAAGAATCCATCTGGAGTCCTAAACTCAGTCTTATCAATACTATCCTCAGCCACTCTAAGCTGATGAAATCTGGTGGCTAGATCGAGTTGAGAGAAAACAGAAGCACATACAAGCTGGTCAAAGAGATCATCAATCCTCGGTAATGGGTGCATATTCTTCTTTGTCAGCTTGTTTAACTCACGATAATCAACACACAGATGAAGCGAATACCACTGGAGCACCCCATTCAGAAATGCTTCGCCTAATAAAATTTTCTCAAGCAACTCCTTGACTTGCTTACTAAGCTCTCTTCTTTCACGAGGGGCCATGTGCCTAACTGGAAATGAAACTGACTTGGCATTATCGACTAGATAAATGCGGAAATCTATCTCTCGTTTAGGGGGTAACCCCTTAACTTCTTCAAAGACATCAGGATAGTCTCGGACCACCCTTACAGATTGCAGATCATTGATGGAAGAGTCAAGAGATTCAAGATAACATAACATGATGGAACCTCTAGGATTACAAGAAATTTCTAGGGTATTACCGATGCGAGTCATGAGCCTCACCACCCTATGTTCACAATCGAGAATGGCTCCATAACTGGACAACCAATCCATGCCCAAGATCAACCCGTATCCCGTGAACCCGAGAACATAAGCATTACCCATGAATTCTACGCTAAAGATAGAAATCCACAAATCCACACAAATCATAGATAAATGGGCGAAACCCCCAATTGGATTTGAAACACAAACGGGATCCTCAACTAGACTAGTACTAAGGTGCAAACTTTCAACAAGATCAGAAGAAATAAAACTATGCGATGCACCAGAATCGAATGAAGTGCGAACAGGAAAATTAGAAATGTAAACAAGGCTTTCTACAGAAACACTACCTCGATCAAGAGATGGAAGACCAAGGAGAGCCTGCAACTGCCCTCCAGAGGGTCCTGCTCGCTAAGTTTGTCCTTGCCCCTGTCCTTGCTTCTTCGGGCAATCCTTGCTAAAATGTCCAGACTCTCCGCAATGAAAACACTCGCCTAACTTCCTCTTCTTCTTCCTGCAATCCTTGGCCAGATGCCCCTTGATCCCACAAAAGTTGCATTTCCTCTTCTTACTTGACGTGTTGTCGCTCTTTCCTCCTTTCCCGGAGTCTATCTTCTTGCCTTGAGACATATCTGCCTTGACCTTCTTCTTGTCACTCTTATTTTCCTCTTGAAGTAGGGCCGTATTCACCAAATTTTCGAAGGTCGCCCCCATGGGTATATGAGACATGGCCAAACCGCGCAATGGCTCATTCAATCCGAGAGCAAAGCGTAGGGCCTTTTTCTGAGCTGTGTTAATCAAGTCTAGATTGAACCGAGCAAGTTGATTAAACTTATCCACATATTCCCTAACGGTCATGTCCCCTTGCTTTAGTGATAGGAACTTCTCCAACTGAAGGTTTTCTTCTGTCGATGATAGAAACCTTAGTCCAAACCTTCTCCTAAACTCATCCGAAGTCTCAATTGGTCTAGTAGTGGTGGTGACTACCCACCAATAAGCAGCTTCCCCTTTCAATAGCCATACTGCCAACAGAACTTTCCTACAATCTTCCACATCAAAGATAGCAAAGAGGTCTTCAGTTTCCTTTAACCAGTATCTTGCCTCCACAGAAGTCTCCGTTCCGACAAAATTCTTGCAACCCATCGCCTTAAAGTCTTTACAAAGCTCCGCGAAATCCGCTTGTGTATGCTGAGGAGGAGGAGGAATATCCGCGGGGCCGGCTTCATTCACCCTTGCCTCCATGTACCTTCTAAACCAAATAGGTACTGGTACATCCTCCGGGATGGAAAAATTATTAGCCATGCTGAAACGAAGAAAAAGATAGGTTGAGAACGAGGAAACAAAGGATAGTGCTAATAGCTTTTGGGGAATAGCCTTTTAAAATAACTAGACTTTTCTTGGAAAATACTTAATTGGTTTTGAAAATAGTTTTTCAAAAGGTAAGTTTTAAAAACCTTTCGCTCAAATATTGTAAACCTTATGCTCTGATACCAAATGTAACACCCCTCCTCCACCAGTGCCACTCTTGCAAGGACACTAGCTTTGGAGGGGCGTTAAACGAGGTAAACATGCATGCAGATATCACAAGAAAGAACATATAAGTAAAAACAGAGTAAATAAAGCAGCAGATAAAACTAGCATTTCAAAACCATAGTCAAATTACATCAAAGTACTTGTTCATTATTTTCCCATAAAACAAAGTCTAGAACATAAAATGAAAACTGAAAAAGAAACATAAAGTAACTATCCCCAAAGTAGCATAAGGCCATAGCATGCTCAAACCATACGTGAGCTATCCAGAAAAGCAGCAAAAGATCCAGCTAAGTAACAGTGTTCCCACCCTGCAAACCTGGGGGGAAACGGAAGAAAAGAGGCGAAAGAAAACGGGTCAGTCAAAAAGACTGGTAAGTCCTATCTACTATCAGTATAAAAACTAATAAAGTTAACTGAACATGTAGAACAGAGATGAGATGTAGGGTGATAACTGGCATGGTGAAAAGTTAACAAGATAGATCAAGTGTGGCATCGCATATACAAGGTTAAGTTGCACCAGGTGTGTACTAGTATCCCAATCCATGTCAAGTATAAACAAGAAATGATCCCTTGGCCCAAAGCTGGCCCAAACCCATGAGATGACCTAAATCAAGGTCCAACTACTCGGTCTAGTCGATCGGCTCCCTATCAGCCTAACTCGTCGTGTATCGGTGTCATACGGTCCAAACATGAAATGTAGTCGACTGTGCTAGGTCCACCCTAGGGTGTATCCGGCCCTAGGGTGTCAACCACTGACACGAAACAAGCACGCACAGTCCAAACATACTGGTGCCCAAGTCTGTCTTTCATCCCCGGACAATGTGCACGTCCATGGTCCGTCGGAATCTACTATGGCGCACCTACTTTTTCCGTCTTTTTGGTCACTAACACTCTAGCCCAGTAATCGTGCCCCACCCTAGCCTAGTCCCTAGGGTATCTGATACTCCCTAGTGGGTTACTGCTGAGAAGGACCACGTAACTAGGGTTTTCTAGTGGGTTAAGTGTGGTTATCCCCATCCAATAAAGTATCAAGTTGGTTAAGTGTTCCTAAAAAGGTTCACGACTTAACCCTATCCAACTAAGCATTGGGTTGGTTAAGTGTGTCCATGTTGACTTAACCCTATCAACCCATCATGTTCATGTGGTTAAGTATATTCAAGTGGTCCATGACTTAACCCTATCATGTGGCATTTATTATCTTAATGCACCCCAACCTCTCACATTAGACTTTGTTGTGGTTACTAGTTAAGCCGGGCGGGTCCGGGTAGCTTTACACCACAACTTGGTCTAACCTCGGGTTAATAGTGCAACATCACCAACTACTCACATTGGGTCCTATTGTTTGTAGCCACTAGTTAAGCCGGGCGGTTCCAGGTAGATTTATGCTACAAACTCAACCCAACCTCGAGTTGACCATTCTCATGTTTTCTAGAAGTCATGTCTGAGTCCATGTTTTCAAGCATAAACATATGTCAAACTTTCATGTCATATTTTCAAGTCATGTTCTCATGTTATTTAAGTTTGCCCAACTACCCATAACGTATTCCCATCGCACGTAAATTCGCATTAACGCAATTAGATCAAAGAGGGAACGCAACCATACGACAAGGTGGGCATAAGATGGCAAAGTCTATCACAAACTAAACATGGTGATATTTGAGGCAAAAAGGGGGTTCAACATACTAGCGTATGGCCTCAACATGTATGATAGCATAAAAGGTGACTTGGCCTCCAACGTACCAAATAGCATAAGTGTGATTTGGCCACAAGCATGCATAATAGCATAAGGGTTTAAGGTTAGGCCACAAGCATGCACAATATCATTAGGGGTTAAGGTTTGGCCAAAAGCATGCACAATATCATTAGGGGTTAAGGTTTGGCCACAAGCATGCACAATATCATTAGTGGTTAAGGTTTGGCCACAAGCATGCACAATATCATTAGGGGTTAAGGTTTGGCCACAAGTTAAACATGGTGGCATATGAGGCATAAACATGTTCATAAGCTTGCATATTACATCATAGGCCTCAAAACATGCATAATATCAACTTAAGCAAATAGGTGAAACATGATCATGAATGACATAGGATGATGACTAGAAGTTCGCACATAACATTATATGCAAGTTATCATAAAGGTTATGAGGGCTCTCATATTGCATAATGCAACATTTCAAATCAAAGATCATAGCTTTCTATGCACAAAGTCAAGGTGATTGCTTTACAAACTTGCATAGGGTAAACATATGCATAACATGTTCGAATCAAAGCACATATCATACTTAGGCCCAAACTCAACTTGCAACATGTAACATTTAACTTTATAGTTAGAATCTAAGAGTAGTATAGGGCTTACAATGAGCGGTTATGCGATCTAGATCAATATATATAAAGATTGAGACGAAGCCACAAGCAAAATCCGCAAAGAAAATAATAAGCTCCGCTTAAACGCCTTGAAACAAGAAGTAATAACTCCAATGACAAAGAAAGAAGGCTCTTTTACTTAAGAAAGATGTCTCTTTTATGACATAGATTGATTTGAGACACTCATGCTCTCATGAAGAAGGTGGAGGCCATGATTAGTGAACATTTGGGCAGCATTTAGTTGTAGGAATGATTAATGAGGGTTTAGGCTAGGTCTAAGGCTCTTTTTATAGGTGATTAGGTTTGTTTAGACCATAGGATTAACCCTAAAACACACCAGGTCCGTCAATTCCCGTTAGAAACTTCCAGAATAAGACCCAACCTCTCAAAATGGTCCGACCGGGGGGGTCGACCCCTGGGTCGACATGGGTGTCGACCCATGGGTCGACATGGGTGTCGACCCATATGGGGGGTCGACAGGGGTGTCGACCCCTGTGTCGACCCTGCCTGGGGCGGGAAAATTCCCCCCCCCCCTTTCTGCCTTGTTTGCAATTCGAATCTGAATTCGAATTTGAACTGTTCTCAGGCTTGGAATTTTCTGAAAACTTCAATGGGCCATAACTCGGTCATACGGACTCCGTTTTTCGAAAACTCGGACTCTATTTCGCGTATTTTTCCGAGACGAACGCAATGGCACAGCCCGTTTCCCTTGATTCAGATTTTAATATTTAATTCTGCCTTGTTTTACATTATAACATGTTATTAAAAAAACGGGTTGTTACAATAAGACTCAGGTCCCATCACATAATGCAACGCAAGCCGGAGGATAGAGTTTTACGTTACAACAGCCAAACATGCTTGGTACATTTAAAAGAAAATCATTTGGTACTATTATAAGTGCATAGTGTTAAAAACAACTTCATATAAATGTATCAATCATAGATGACATGGGTACCATATATCATGTCGCCATAGTAGTTCTACAATTAAAACCCCACAATGTCGTATTGGAAGTTGGATTCCATTTATGAACCAAGGCAAGGGATCGTCCTTACCGAATTCGCGACCCTCTAGCCCGCGTGTCAAGATCAGAACGCATCGACCCTTGGATCTTCAGGGCCGGTCACCCGTCGGTGATTAATAATACCTGAACAATACGTTTCCCTGCTCTATGGGGCATAAGCCTGGTCAGTATGTCGACCATCATATCCATCGGCCCAGTAGTGACCGATATATCCGAGGTGCCTCACTATCCATCAAATAAAAAGCAACATCCACATAAGTAAAATGTCTGGGCTCTATACCATGACAACACTCCTAGCTAGAAAGAAACGCATGTTCTCACTGCAGCCCTCTCCCTTTTCTGGTTCATACCGGGGTGTGAGGCTCGTGAATTAATGCTATACACAAAGCTAGCTATGCTATTTAAAGCCGTGCTTTGATCATCAACCATAAGTCCTTGCTTTTCAACAAAAGCCTTGATCACATGCTACTCAGCATGCCACACTGTCACTCCATACCGTAACACTAATTTCTGCCGATATATAACCTCTAAGCTCGGACGTCTTAGAGAAGGGTGTTAAGCAAAAGAATAAATTTTCCGCCACCAGACAGATACATATTTATCAAAGATCAATGAATACAGTATAAAGGAATATAATGTCAGACATACTATCCATTTGCAAGTCCGTTCTGGGTCTGAACGAAACCGGAGGCACCTTATTCCTCGTCCTATATGTCCAATACAGAAGGGAGGTCCTCGCATATCCGGTTGATCTCCAAGTACGTCTGGACGATCACCACTTATTACCTTGTCTTGGGATGCCTCCCAATCAAGACATCAGCAATCATCCAAACGATGTGAAAATCTCCGGTCTTCAACCACTGTCTTCATCGTCGACTTATCGTCGTATCAATTATTCAGAATGGGACAAACCCGGTCTTTCCGAATAACTCGTGTATTTTATAAACAAGTGCTATAAAAACACAACATACGCCTCATTCCAATCCAGAATATTCTTTTATTCAAATATTCTTTTCACAATTTAAACCAAATTATGGTTTTCCAAACTAGTCGGGATTAGCGAACCACACCGAAGTAATCATTTATTTTATTTCCCAATCCCAACCTATTAATCCCATGGAACAAAACTAGTAGCACTCCATATCTAACACCACGGTGTTATCGGTAAAATTAATTACCATTTCACTATCAAATCTAATTAAAGATTTAACTATCGCTTGGAGCAAAACTGGTGATACTCCATTTTCGATCATTTCACAAATTTGATAATTTAAATAATCACATTGATATTTCAATTTAATTAAAGATTCATTAAAAATCCACTTACTTTTAATCTCCAAAAATCATTATGTAATGAGTATTTAACTTTAGGAAATAAATCCCGCCTTTAATTGGGTTAAAGAACTAATGTCATTTAAAACACAGTTCACTATAAACCCAAATTCACATCCATTAAATTATGGAATCTTCGTGGAAAACAGATCAATATATATAATCAATATCAGTTTCCGTATCCGACCTGTAATATAAATGGAATAACGGGAAAGCCTTTTAAATTCCATATGTATTAACAGTCTTCCTCCAAAGAAGTTCACTTCGATTATTAACAAATCGAATTCCATTGAATTCCAATTTAATATATTAAATTGGAAAACTTTACTTTGCAAAATCCCACTAAATCTTAATAAAAAGATTTATAAATTCCAAATCACGTTTCACTGTTAGTTGGGTTAAAGAACGAATGTCGTTTAAAACACAGTTCACGATAAACCCAATTCACATTTCATTTTATGCCAATTACTAAATATAACTGGAAACTCTAATAATCTTGATTAATAAATTTATTATTTTCACATGGGGTATAATAACAGTGTTATTTAAGACACCATTCACGACAAACCCAAAATCCAATTCTTTTATTCAATTCCAATTAAGTATTAATTAATTGGAAAACTTCACTAAATCTTAATTAAAAGATTTATTCTATTCTCAACCGGTTTTAAGAACGGTGTTATTTAAGACACCGTTCACGACAAACCCAAAATCCAATTTAATATTAAATACAAGGCTCTGAATATAAATTATATCGGCTTATATTCAATATCGAATTCTGGAACTAACGGATATCATATTGAGAATAACGATATCTGTATCTTCCAAATTCCCATAACAATATTCGTATAACCACGAAATCCAATATCAAAATATTCCAAAGATTATATCTATACCAATCCATTCCAATTTATTCATTGGAAAATTCTGGTTATTTTTAAAACCATTTCAAATCCAACTTATTTCTTTAAAAATGTTGGATTATTATTTTAGTCAATAGCTAGTTCATTTTGATAAAAATATATTTTTATCTTTACTAACGTGGAATTTTTCATTCAAATTCTTTCCAAATCATTTATTATGATTTTACACAAATTATTAATTTTTTTAATAATTTTATTAAGGCCCTTTTAGTCGATTTCCATAAATGGTCATCGAACTGCACTTACAACGACCTTTTCCAAATTTGATTTGGACATAATTCCAAATCCAACCGTTGGATTTCAAATCTCTAATATTCACTGGAAAGCTCTTTTTTGATACGAACCCAAAGGTTCCGATTTTAGGAAAATCCGACGGTCGGGCCTCCCGTAGTGTCAATTCAAAGTGAATGGTCGAAAATACCGAACGGTCACTGCGCAGTGCGTTCTGTTCAGGCCATTAATATATATTATATATATTTCGTCGATTTCCATTTAAAACGTATTTTACAAATCATTTTAAATTCGTTTTAAAAACGATTTCAACTTCATTTTCAATTTTAAACCGAAATTGAATATTCTATATCATTAATATATAAACAATAATATTTTCAAAACATTAGATTTTGAAATCACTTCTCTTTCGATATTCATTATAAAATGAATAAAATCGATATAAATATCGTTCACGTTAAAAGGGCACATAACTAATCAACATGGCTTCACACATATCAATAATTTTGTGTCCATCCAAAATCGGACATCAAATTCACATTTTAATCCTTTACTGAATATTATTTTAAAATATTCGTTCTTTCTGAATTGGAAAAGACCTAATCAATTACCATATAATGTAATTTATATGGATTTCACACAACACAT
Organism: Allium sativum; assembly: GCA_030737875.1. Lineage (NCBI taxonomy): Eukaryota > Viridiplantae > Streptophyta > Magnoliopsida > Asparagales > Amaryllidaceae > Allium > Allium sativum. The sequence goes on from CM060923.1 coordinate 171,839,608, forward strand.
ATATACAACAACAATGATACACAATCAACCATCATCCAGAGTGCATTACACAACTGCATAAGCATTAAATATAAATAATTAATGCTTACAACAGTCTGTCAACCCATCGATTGACATACAACTAAACAATTGGGATTAGTGTACGTCAAATATCATCCCAATACCCGTGTGGGTTTTCAATCCATAAATACTGAATTTTATTTGTGCAGTTGGGCGATGTGTAAAATTTATCGTCCCAATCACTGTTAGTTAAATGGGTGTACATAAACAAATCGTCCGATTTGTAAATGAATATTTATTTCAACACATGAAATTTTATATAGTTCTATTACACATTAAAAATGATATTTTTAATGATTGCACATTTTATTCAACTCATGTATATTTTTATTATTTCATTTCTATAATAAAAATGATATTTTTATTGTTCAAATATTTTATCCACACAATACAGTCCATTCAGTCCAAACAAACAACCATGGTTTGTGTAATAAATAGTGTCGGGTGCTACTAAGCACTGTCTGCATCCTAGTATATTTTTAATTGTAAAAAATTTGAGTGAGAAGGAGTTCTCACATTGGTTTCCACTCCGTCAGTCTTTGTTTTGAACTTTTGAACAGTTTGGATTTGAATTTGTCCCAATTCTGATTTGCTCCAAATTTGTTCCAGTCAATTGCATTACGTCGATATCGTTGTCAGGATCTCAACACAATTTGTTTTATCGAATTCGGATGTTAGCTGAAAAAGTTATAAAGCTTTAAACTTTAATTGTACAATAAAAATTAATTTAACTAAGTCACTAACCCTTAATTAATTCCTCTCCCTTAAACCTTTCTCTTCTTCCTGAAGTCGGCGCAGTCACGAAACAACCCATCAGCTTCACGGCTAGGGTTCGGAATCACACGCAAAAGGCGCATCGGCCACCAATCAGACTTTATCACCTCGAAGAGCACTGCGCCACCTGCCTGCGCTTGGTCCACCGTCCAGCTTGGTCCACCGTCCAGCTCGGTGCTCCCTAGTGTTGGATAAATGGCCTCGAACGGAACATCTTTGAGGGTAGAGGGCTCGCAAACCTAAACGTTATACACGATCACTACCGTCCAGTTTATAGAGCTCACTTAGTTGTTCGATTTTGCCTTTGGAAGATTCGAAAATCATTGCGTGGATTTGGTGGAAATTAGAGAGAAAATTTCGAATGAAATCACCCATCTGTTTTAGAGATGACGGCGAGTTCTGATTATAAGGCTAGGGTTTGGCCAAAAAGTGTTTATATATATATATAGCTTAATACTATTTAATTCCTTAATTCACTATTTTACGTCCGAACTCCAAATCAAACCCAACTACTATCGTCCCTAGCTAAATACCCTCATTTAGGACACAATGGGATATGTTTCGTAAGCCAATTCAATTGTTTCAATTAGTTTTTCTTTAAATTAAAATATAAATCAATATATATTGAATTTAAACGTACATTTTAATTTACTGGGGCCGTATAAAGACTCCAAAAATTACAAAAAAATATATTTGGCTTTGTCTTGATGATATAGTACTAACAAAACTAATTTGGTCGAATTTGGAGACCGTTTGAAAAATGACCATTTTTTGGTCGATCTAATTCAATTGAAATTGACAAAACACGTTTTCTTTTGCCACGCTCACGTATTAATTCCAAAAATTATAAATCATTTTAAATATTCAAAATCCATAAAAATAGCTATAAAAAACGGTTCTGAAAATCCAGGTTGTTACAATCATGGTCGTTAACTTGTTAGGGAAATGCTTATGTAATAAAAATAAATCAACTGATAATAAATAATAATATTTAGTATTCATATTTAATCAGTTTGGGAAACTAATATTAAAATTTTCTTCTCGATGGAAGTTTATAGTTTCTACTGTAATTTATTTTATGAACTAGAAAGCATCAATTAGTGAAAAAATCTCCATTTCAATAAGCGAGTGAAAGCAAGAGTCTCGATAGTAGGTTTGTGTCGCAACTATCAAATGCTAAAGATCAAAGAGAGATCCAAGCACCTTTCTTTAAAATAATGATTACGTTGTAGATTTGATGTGTCTGCAATTTTTGGCTATTACTTTGATAGAATCACGAATCCTAAATCATCTTGGGATTTTGTTGTGTAATGTTATAATACAACAATCATTGCATTATATTTCAATCCTTCAAAACATTGAGGATTAAATAGTGCTTTCTTTTACAAGACTAATATTTGTGACTCTTGTTGTAGTAGATTGAAAATTTGTAACTTATTACGTTTGTTACGCTGAAGAATTACAATGTTTTTCTATTGTATTGAATAAATTAACACTTCTCTAACTATGATATCAGTGATGCTATCTTGAACAAATTATTTTCATTGGACATCTGTCCAACTATGTTTTCATATGAATATGTTAAATCAGTAGCTTAGTAAAATAGATTACCCAAACAGATTTTTCTATTAACTCAGCTAAAGTTTTAACACCCATATCAACTGATATATGTATCTTATGTATGTAAAACTAAATATGAAATTGAAACGCTATTTTGGATTCAAAATTACACTTTCATTTTGACCTTTAATGCACCTTTGAATAATGGGAGTATGCTCACTTCATTGCAAATGTGGTGGGATGGAGTTGTTAAATCTCTTCAGTAATTATTGTCACATTTAGTTAATACCCGTTTTTCTTAAACTCCAATTTTGAGGAAGATCTTATCTTAATCGTGGCATGATTGCAAAAGCTTGCAGTTATGCTAAATTAACTTTTTTATTGACATTTTTTATTTTTGTAGTGCAATAATTCCATGAATTTACATTCTTAGATCTAAAATATAATCGCATCAAGCATGACCTTTTGGTCCATAGTTATGAGACGCATTCAAGAATCTTGAGAAGGACATGGTATATTGCTGCAAAATAGGAATTAACTGAGCCATATTTAGAAGGTAACCGAGGAAAAGCTTTATAGTGAGGTGGATGTTGGCAATGACCAAATATTATGTCGGTGGATTTTGGCATCGAAATGGTAGCCAAATGTTCTATTTGGTTGTCTATTAATAAGTCAATGGATGGATAGAGAAGAGTGATAATCTTAGCATATACTTTGTATGTTCGTCTTATTAGTTAAGACATCGAGGGAGTTTATCTACATTTGATATTTGTTTCCTTTTCGATTCCAATGTGTGTGTCATGAAATTATATATGAGCATTTCCCTAACGTAAGCCCATTAAAGCATGTAATTTTTTTTGCACCTCAGAGAAGTATAAACTTTATTCCAAGAAAACATATAGGAAACAAATTACATTTGATGGCCAAAATAGAAACAAAAGAAAAAGGTTTGTCAAAATGCTCATCTTTTATATACAAAATATATTTCATTACATTTTAGGTGTGTTTTGTCTTTACTAACTCTATCCAAAATCTTCCACTCTCTCAGCCTCATTTCCTTCATAAGTCATTTTTTAACTCATCTCTCTTTCCAGCCCACGTCATTTATGCAATCCTAAAAGCTATTGAGAGGCAAAAAATCAAAAAGAGATTCAAAATATTAATTTCATTGCTTTTAAATTCTGGCAACATTGAACAATCTCATGGAAACCAATGGTATTTTAGAAAGAAACCTGAGTAGTGCATCGAAGTCGAGATGGAAATGCACAAAAACAAGTAAGTCTAAGTTCTCAGTGAAAACACCAAAGTGTCGATGGAAAAAAATGCCATCAGACCCAAAGATTCACAATTACTAATATCATTTCGCATAAGGAAAATTAAAGTGCGGAAAGCAGTAAAAGACATAGAGTTTTATAGTGGTTCGGTCCGTGAGGGGCCTATGCCCACTTGAAGGAGTTTGATGATCTTTATTCACAAATAAGAGTTACAAGTTTTGAACTTCACCACGGCATTCGTTTACAAGTTGTTCTCTGTAATTTGAAGTCATACTGGTCGTATGCCAAGTATTGGAAAAAAAGTGATGTATGCTTCTTTTTCCTCAAGAACTATACTGCCACTAATGGAGTCTCAGGAGCTTATAGAGATGTCAATTCACTCAAAAATCCAACCCTTGTGAAGAATGAGCAAGAAGGTATTTATAGGCAGTGGGCTAGGTGGGAGTGGGTGAGATTTAAGGACCACACAGTGGAATTTTTCGTATCCGTGAAAGGCATCCTTTGAAATTTTGCATCCCTTTGTTAATGCATAGGAAAATTCATATTTCTTGGGATATGGTTGCTTCGTAACCCTATGGGTATATGAATCCTTGCATCCACTTAGGGATATGAATTCTCGTATCCCTATAGGGATACGAATTCGTATCCCCATAGGTATACGAATTCGATCCCGGAGGGTACGACAGTTCCGTATCCTTGGGGGATTCGAGATTTTGTATCCCCAATAGGGTATGAAATCGTATCTCGAGGATACATTGAGGAGGATTTTCAGTGGAAGGGGCATACGAAATAGGAAATGAGGCCGAAGGGGTTTAAAATTGGCAATGTGGAGCTAGAAGGATTCGAATTCCATGTCGCGAGATGAGGGATTCGAAATGTGTGGAGTGGTGATAGAGGGATTCAAAATCCCTTAATGTGGAGAGTCAGGGAGTCGAAATGTGTGGAATGAAGGCTGAGGGATTCGAATTCGTGGAGATGAAACCCAAGGATTCGAAATCGTTTTGGAGCCGACTTAGGCTTGTATTCTTAGTTCTCTGGCTATGCTTCCGCTTTGGTGCCACGCGATGTGTTGAGTCGAGCAGGACATATATGATTTTGGCAACCGAACCAAAAAGTTGGTTAACAGTAATAATGTTCCAAGAGGATCAATAAGCAGTTGGTAATGAAAATTGAATATAGACCATAACTAGCCTCCAATATACATGTGATGTTGATTGCTTTAAATTAAAATTATAAATTAATGATTCTAGGTATTTCCATTTGTTTGTTGACACACACACACACACACACACACACACACATATACATGTGCTCTTCAATTTTTGCTTTGAAACCTTGAATTGATTCTAGTTGGATTGAGAAATACTAGTGGATTTATTTGGGATGATTTTGGCCATAAAAGAATGTAGATGGAGGCTGTACAAATAGGATTAGGGTTAGGTTTTGATTTTTTATTTCTGTTTATAATAAAATAACATTAAATGTCTAGTTTAAGCCCGTTAACCCTTTTCAGCTCCAATTTCAGCCCAACTAAAGTTATTCCTACCCAATTGCCCCTGTTCCGGATGCAATGGGCTAGGTCCCGTCAACCCAATCGATTATTTTTAGCTTGTTTTCTTTAATTTAAAATATAAAACATTTAAATATTAAATTTAAACGTACATTTTAATTTACCGGGGCTACATATTGACTCCAAAAATTACAGAAAAAATATTTCTAGTTATGTTTTGATGATACGTTCCTAACAAAATTAATTTCATCGGATTTGGAGATCGTTTGAAAAATGGTCATTTTCTGGTCGATCCAATTTGACTAAAATTGACAAAACACATTTATATTTACTAGGCTCACATATTAATTCCCAAAATTATGAAAATTGGAATCTAGCAATAATTTGACATTCTGGATCCAACCATAGTGGTTTCGTCGAAAACGGAGGTCGTCTGCAAAATGGCTATTTTTAATATTAAAATATATATAAATTCTATAGCAACTATTCTGAATATTAAATTGGCATAATTTTTTATTCCCGCTATGAAATTTCAAATTTTCAGATTCGTTGGAAAGAAATTTTTAAACAGATTTAAATATTTTTGGTTACATCAAAATCCGATTTATTTTGCATCCTGCACACTCGGTCAAAGTTCAAATTCAAAATTTCAAACTACCGAGCTATTTCTAACTCCTTTTATAATTAAATTGAAAAATTTCATTCTAACTTCGATTTAAATAAATTTTTACTCGTTATTATTTAAAATAAATTATTTAAAATATTTAAAATCCACTAAAATTTCTAAAATAAAAATTTTAAATTTGTTCCAAAATTCCGGGTTGTTACAATATCTGTGTGTGTGCGTGTGTGCGGGGATGTTATGCTTGTTGAAGTCTATTTCACGAGGTCCACTATTTCATTCTAAGGGTTACTTTTCTTTTACTCATTCAAATAATATCTTATTATTGCAAGTGTATTATCCTCCTATAAATAATTCTTCTATAATTTGTTTTTTGTATGAGAAATTTTTATTTATCTTTTCCAAATTGGATAATATAGGAAAAGGTCTTTAATTTGGTTTGTTTCCTATGGTATATTGATGGGCTACCAAAATATAGGGAAATGACGGAGGAAAGTTCGGAATATACAAGACCTTTTCTAAATTCATTACCATTTATTGATATGTACTTTACGATTTATTTTTCAATGCATGTAACTCACATTTCACCAAAATTGAACAATCAATTCATTATAATTAATTACTAAGGTAGAGAATAATGGTTTTGTAGCTATGCTAATGAGCATGAAATTACCATATATTATAGTCTGAAAATGAAAAATACAGTTTCCATTCAAATATAATTAATTAATAGCCACATATGCATTTGTTTGAACGTTTTATTAATCATCAATTATACAAACCATAGCTAGCATCTAATATATATCTACATGCTGCATTAGAATTATATATTTTTTTATTGACACTTGAAAAGAAATAGGTAACGACTTGTGTAAAACAAAGTGACATATATGGATATATATTCTTTATCGTAATACCAAAACCTTATAAAGTTTTAAAAATTACCTATCTCTTTTATTATTTCAAAAATAAAGGTTAAATTATTTATTAGCTGGAGAAACTTGATCAATTATGCATGCTTAGATTATACATTAAAACGTTTTATATAAAAGGCTTTTTTTAGTTTGAATGTACATAGGACAAATTGATGATTTAGACATGGTAAAAAAAAATAGCAATCGATTTCTGAACCAAATAGTCCTATTTATTGGAAAATTTTGAGTTTGATGTGGGGTTTTCCAAACCAAGTATAATTTGGATGATGGAAGAAAACAAGTTAGTAAAAATCTATTAAATAATAGTAAAGCAGAAGAATTTCTTGCTCTCTCCTTGATTTTAGGAATTACCTCTCTTCTGCTTAATTCTCTCTTGATATTTAATGTTTGAATTTTTAGTTATCAATTAAATTATTTAACTAACCTCTCATTATTTCATAGTATGATATATATATATATATATATATTTAAAACTTATGCATAATTATCTACAAATAATTAATCGATCAACTTCTAATAGCAGATCCATATAGTTATATTAATTACATAATACTAAATTTAAATTGTTTAAAAATAAATTTAATCAACTAATATATTTACTAATATTACTAATAGAACCATGATTGAATATGTATACGATAATTTGTGCTAATAAAAATGGTAAAATTAAATTGTTTTATTCAATTACTGTATGTAAATTGTATAAAACAACAATAATTTTTTTAATTTTTTATTGTTTATCGTTTAACTATAAATACTTGTATTTAAAATGGTAAATATATTGAAACGACCCAAACTCGCCCTCTAGGGAAAGCCCAGATTGAGTTGAGAACACAACACATCAGAACACAAACAGAAGAACATTTCATTGCTTATTACAACAATTTACTTCAGAGTACAAGAATATAAAAGAGTATGAATAAATAATATACATTGGAAAATATCATAGATTTAAATTACATTTATACAGCAACAGAAAAATAATACAAAACACATGTAACGACCCGTATTTTGGCGCTCAAATATTTAATTTAATTTATTATTTTAAATATTATATTTGGAATATTTATGGATTTTAATATTTTAATTCGTTATTAAAACGAGGTTTTAATGTTAATTTTATTTATAATATAAAACGATCTCGAAATCGTGCGACAGTTCGTAATATGGAGTTTTGAACTTTAACTGAGAATACAGGATCCGATATAAGTCGGATTTCTATAAAACAAGAAACATTAGAACCATGTTGATGATAATTTTCATATGAAAGAGAAAGATTCAGATTTCGTGTTATAGTTTGTTAGTTATGGCCAAATCAAATTTTGAAATAATCGTTGTGGAAATCGTTCTTAAAATATAGGCCGTTAAAATAGCTGTTTTGCAAACAGACTCAGATTTTGACGAAATCGGTTTCATTGGAACTGTATCATTAAATTATTGTACGGTGTTGAATGGCAGGGCAAACCAATGTCGTATGTGACCACGGCAGCCATAAACGCCCGTTCAATTTCTATAATGCGTAATTAATTTAATAAAGGGTTATTTGGGTATAACCTGAACAGATGATCGAATTAAGCCGCGAAACCAATTCCGTTGAATTTGTATCGTCGATTAAAGTCAGGATAGATATATAGTTTGTTATTTTTGGAGACCGTGTAATTTGGTGTCCGAAATGGCGTTGCGGTGCACGTAAAAATAGGCCTACCAGGGACACAGTCTCAGAATGCGACGAAACTGGTGCCGTTGGGATCGTATTGAAAAATTATTTTAGGATATCAAGGTTTCAAGTTGGTTTGATTTATCTGGTGATCATGAAAAAATTAAAATTGTGTTTATTTCTGGTTTTATAAAGGAAATTTTTTCATACGACCTCGGATTTCGACGAAACATGTCCCATTGGATCCGGAATATCTTTTTACACCAGGATTAACCTTTTTATCAGTAAACAGAAGTTGGTTGTGATTATTTTTATCGCATTACTTTACTGCGAAGTTTCATTAATAATTATAATTTAAAAACTAAAACTAAATACCCTGTGCAAAGCCTACCCCAGAAACAACCAACAGTATCGAACCCAGACAACCTCACACGCACCTAAACAGATATGCAAATCTCATGCTAGCAGACCCATTTTCTGGAAACCTATCTCACTTTGAATCTTTTTTGCAGTAAAGAAGATCGAAACAATCACATGCCTTAAAGATATTTTCTTAGCCAACCTACCCTATCGTTTAAACCAATGCAGCCTATTCTTTCAGCTCGAAGTCCACACTGCTGCCATTCTTTCATTTCAACAGACCAGTGAAATGAAAATTCAATATAGCTATCCCTACAACTACACACTATAGCCTAGACACTTGAAAAATCAAAATCACGAAATGAAAACTCATGCGCTCAGCCAGCCTAGTTTTTCAGCTCTGTAGCCTACGCCGTAACATCGTGAATGACGTTGATCCTATCTCCTTTAACTCGTCCTATAAATAACGCAGGCGACCATCGTTTTTTTCAAACAGCAAGTTCCTCCGGTTTCAGACTTTAAAAAGGTAAAAAAAAAAAAAAAAGTGACGGACGTAAGGGAGTATGGTTCCGCGGAAAGCAAGTCATGCGTTACTTGCATGGAGGGGTCTGTTTGGGCATAAGGAAGGTGCGGTGTCTGTTGTCGAACTGTAGGAGATTGGAGAAATGGAGAAGCTTGAAACTTGGGTCTTCAGTGCGTAGGAGAAAGAAGCGGATGGGATGGAAATATGAAGTGCGTTGGAAAGGAATAGTACAACGGTGAGGCTTGATTGGTCAAAGAAGAAGCATCTGGAATTAAAAGCATGGAACGAAGTGGAAGCAGGAACACCGTTTTCTCCTGATGCGCAGTCAAAACAAAAGGATCGGTCTCAAAATGGGTTGACCAAACGTAACTTTAAGTAAAGCATATGATTAAGGTTTTTATTTAAAGGGTGTTATCTCAATTAAATCATGTTGACTAAATCCAAACTTCACATAGGAATTTGGAACCTGCTGAAGACATGAGGCAAAAGCGAATGGGAATTTGATCCTTGATGACCAGAAGAGATATTCGACCTATATTGGGTTTACAAACTGATTAGTAATTTAAAGATATAATTAAATTCGAATTAAAAATGAGTTGAGATAATTTAAATAGTGTATTTAGTTATGGTGTACAACTCGTGCAGGATTCTGAACAACGAAGAAAAGCTTAGAGCAAACAAACGAAGTGCAGGGAAATAAATGGATGGGTCCGTTTTATTTAAGTACAGTGATTAAGTTAAGCAAATATTTAATTAATGTTAATTAAGTCACAATTTTATTTATTAAAAATCGTTAGACTAAAACCGTGAACATCTTTTATTTCTGGATAGGTTCAAACGGTTTGAGCATCGAACAGGAGTAACGAAGAGCGCCTAATCTTCCTTAACAAAGTAAATATAAATAAATGACTCTTAAAGAAAGAAAAAAATTATAATTTAATTACGAAATTAATTTTTTGAATTCAATTGTGTATGTTATAATTGTGTATATCCCACATTTGTGATCAGAATTGAACAAAACCAACTCCGTTAAGATCATGGGGATGAGATCTGCATTTTGGAATGATCTGAACAGAATGGAAAGCTACCGGTATTTATGGGATAAATTAAATGCTCGTTTAATTTAACCACAACTGAATCGCTTCAGCGACAAAAAGGAAAACCAAGGTGAGTTAAACTCACTCAGTATTTTTCCCATTTATATTTTATATAAATTGGGTTTTTATTTTGTGTGCTCTGCTTGCTAATGGTTGACTGTTTGCTAGTTATAATTTATTTATTGATTTAACTGATGAAATTAAACCGTTGGTTAATTTCAGTGAAATCCAAATCGTTATTTTAACGATTGATTCCAATATAGGCAACTTATCTTATTGGTCACATTTATCAATAAACGTGTTTAATGGTTTGGATTGTTTAATCTGTTTGGATTGTTTGATCTGTTTGAATTGTTTAAAATTGTGTGGTGATAACCGTTTTGAATACAAGGAAGAACAGGTTGGAGGGATCCAACCGGATTCCTCAAATATATTATTTATTTATTTTCATATTATCATATATGAACTGTCATGATTGGGTTATTGATTTAATAGTGATCATTGACTGAAAAGTTAACATGTGTTGTGTTTTAACCAATGGGCTATATTGGTTGAGTAATCGGCAGTAAATGGCCTAAAAGTAAATCGTTTTGTTTATATTGATTCACCGTCAGATGAGTCGATAGAACTGAAGTTATAAAAATTAATTTTTTTATAGCTAAAGATAGATTTTGAAATATATATTTTTGAATAAAACTTATTTAAAAGGAAATAAATATGTATGTTTATAATTAAGTGTAAACTGATTTTATAAAGTAAAATCTGATGTTAATCAGATTTGTAAATGTGGGAATAAGGAAATTAACCTAACGGTTAAAATTAAATAATTGTTTTGTTGAAAAACAATTAAATGGAATTATGTATTTAAATTCATTATATTAATTAATTTAAAGGGAGAATAATTTGGAATCGGTTAACGATATAACCGTGTTTGGAGTTGACTAAGTCAACCGTCTTAATTGGATTGATTATTAAATTCGTTTGTTTTGAATTAACCTAATAAAATGGTTTAAAGAATATTATTTAATTTTATTTAAGTTTTAAAAAGGGAAATTCATTGAAAAAGTATTTGAAGTTGAAAATGAAATATTGGTTTTGACTTACAACTTATATTTATTGTAAGGTATGAACGTTGTTGATCAAGGTCTGAGAGGTAACTAAAATACCCCAACTTGAACGACTTCGGGATTATCTTAGAATGATACGAGTTGTAATGGTAAATGTGGTTAATAAACTTTATTATTTCATTAGTGAAATGATAACGAAATATTTTTGGTGAAAATATATATAGAATGATGATTTCAAAGAAAAAGGGAAATGAAAGGCGTTGCATGAAATCATAACAATAATTTCAAGTTAAAAAGGGAATGTAAAAGACGAGTTTATTCTATAAGAGTAAGCGTGGACTAGTGTTTCAAGTAATGAAATAAAAGGTATTTCGTAATGCTGGTTTACGAGAAATAAGTTGGATTGATTTCCTAATATTACATGATATTGTGGTAAATGGTTTGAAAGTAAAAATAGAAAACTAAATATGATATAGGATTATCCTAAGTAATGAATTGGTTTAAAGATGAATCTCATGTTAAATAAAGAAGCGAGAAAACTATATTTATAATATCGAAAGATTTAAGAGTTGGAATTTACATTTGTTTTAATTAAAAGGCCAAGTGAGACCGAATACTGAACCAGTGAATTCACTGGATGGTCATGATTGAAACATTGTTTATTTTGATAGTTAAATCACCGACTATCAAATCTGTCCAATACGATTGTTGTTACAGAAAGACCGGGATCAGATTTATATTCGAAAACCATTCCGACCAAAAAATACGTAAAGATATTAGTGATGATCGAGATGGAGCATTGAAGACCGTGGATTTTCGTAAACGGAAGAACTACTAATAATCTCTGATCTGCAGCCAGAGATGTACTGTGGTTCTGCCGTGGTCGGAATCTACGGGTTGCAAGAACTTCTCGCTACTGATCCATGGGTGATTCCTGTATGAGATGCAGTAGGAGAGTACCTTCGGTTCATCCTGTTCCTAGATGACTTGTATGGACGAGTGTCTGACAGAGTATTTCTAAAGGATCACGTACGTTGATTCCTTCAAACATGCTATAATTGGTTAGCTCCCAACTAGAGTATTTTTTGTGGATGTCAATTGGTGATATCTGGTGGATTTGACGATGTGGCATTCAAAGTGAATGGTGGCCAGGTGTTGTAAAGGAAATTCAGACCTCAAGCCTCATCAACCAGGAAATGACAAAAATTGGGCAGGCAAAATGGCTATGTGGGTCGCTCCCATTAGGATGTATAATCACCTATCTAGAGAAAATCCTTTTATTTCTTAAATCTATTTCGATGCTGTCCCTTTCCGGGAAGACGGTGGGTAGCTCCCAACCGTTGGTGATATACATTCGATACACTCAAGCGAAATGAGTGGTCGGTCATGTATGGGCTGGGTTGCAAGACGTTCTTGTTGAACCCAGTGTATTCTCCTCTAGAGATACACTATCACCAGGTGGTCCCATACCTTGTCATAGTTGGAATCCAATCTCTAATAAGCGCCCGCGGTTTGTTTGTATACTATATATGTGGAGCGTGAGATGCAAGTGTTCCACTAGATTTCTAATTACTTGTATTTAGACATTATTATAATATCATAAAAGATATTGATTTCAAAAATGTTTTGGGTTATCATAAGGTAAAAACCGTCCATGTTTATGTGTGGATTTGGTCTTACGATTATCCTTTCCTTTCGAAAGGATTTTAACTTTAAAATCAAGTTGTGTGATACCTTAATACTGTGCGAGTTTTCTCACTCTGGTTCACTAGACTGACCCGGTGTTTTGTAAATGCTTGGGTTAGCCCGGGGTGTATAGGTTCAGGTTATCGAATGTTGTAAAGAGACGAGCTGGAAGAGTCTAGACGTATGATATTATATAACTACTATTCCGCTGTGTGTTGTATATGGGAACAGGTTTATTATAACTGTCCCATTGTGTGATGTGCCCTGATATTGTAAGTATTTTTAAAAGCTCTCAATAAAGTTATTTATGCATTATATTTTGTTCCGCTGCGATGTGAGACTCTATGTTGTGTTGGTTCTTCTTCTTCTTCTATTCTAATATTTCTTTCTTTCTTATCTCACCCTCTAACTTCTTTCTAATAACGTCTAGTATTTTCGGTGTTTGGGCGGTCGGCATGAGTTACTGTAAAGGTATTTATGTCGATTTTCAGGGCCAAAAATCCCCGGGTCGTTACAACACAACTGAAAGAAATACACGGATACAGGGCTTTTCGAATATCACTTCAGCTGTAAACCAGGATCCTGTGAATATAATATCTGCAAAACCAAAACTACTAGCTGCCCATGAGGAATAGGGGCAGCCAGAGTTTAGGTTAAAACAATAAACTCTAGGTCAGTCAGGGGACTGGTGTGAGAACTAAAACAGTTATTAACTTCTTTACTTTAAAAGTTGGGAAATTATTGGACCACGCCGTATAGCACGGAACGGGTTTAATCCACATGAATCTTAGTTTAAAAAAAATAAAACAACACAATGCTTTTTTTTTTGAAAAATGTAGCTACTATAAGACTCAGGTCCCATCACACAATGCAACGCAAGCCGTAGGATAGAGTTTTATCTTATAGTAGCCAAACATGCTTAATACGCTATAAAATAAATTATTTTGATATTATAAGTGCATAGTGTTTAAAAATAGCTTCAAATATAAATGTATCAATCATAGACGACATAGTACCCCATCCTACTATGTCGCTATACTAGTTCTACAATCGAAATCGCTTGATGTCGTATTGGGAGTTGGATTTCCATCATGAACCAAGGCAAGGGATCGTCCTTACCGAATTTGAGATAATCTAGCCCATGTCTCAGGATACTGCCGCAACTGCACCTAGGAGCCACAGGGCTGGTCCACAACTTACGTTAGTAGATTATATAAAATTCCTGAATAATACGTTTCCCTGTCCTATGTGGCGTAAATCAAGAGCCACTACGGACTCAAATAAGAGGTACCTCGCTATCCATCATCCACATAAGTAAAAATGTCTGGGGTCCATACCATGACACCACTCCTAGCTAGAAAGAAACGCATGTTCTCCCTGGATCCTTCTCTCATTTTTGGTTCATACTGGAGTGTGAGGCTCGCGAAGTAACGCTATACACAAAGCTATGCTAATTAAAGTTGTTCTTTGATCATCAACCACAAGGCTCTGCTTTTCAACAAAAGCCTTGATCATGTGCATCTTGGCATGCCACACTGACAATTCACGCCATACAACTGATGTATATCAATATATAACCTCTAAGCTCGTACGTCTCAGAGAAGGGTGTTAACCAAGAGAATAAATTCTCCCCCACCAAACAGATATATATTTAATAGAAATCAATTAGTACAGAATGAAATCCAATGTCAGACACACATCCCATTACAAGTCCATTCTGGGTCTGAACGAAACCGGAGTCACCTTATGCCTGGTCCCATATGTCCAATATAGGAGAGAGGTCCTCGCATATTCGTCGATCTCCAAGTACGTCTGGACGATCACCGCTTATTACCTTGTCTTGGGTGTATAGCCCAATCAAGGCGTCATTAATTATCCAAACGATGTGAAGAACTATGGTCTTCAACCACTGTCTTCATCGTCGACTTTTAGTCATCATATTCATTATTCATAATGGGTTAAACCCGGTTTTCCGAATAATTCACGTATTTTATAATCAATAATAAAGTGCTATATAAAAAAAATACATCACACGCCTCATTCCAATTCAGAATATTCTTTTAATAAAATATTCACATTATTAGGGAAAGGTTCCCATTAATTTTATCAAAGATAAATTCTTTTAAATTTATTCCTTAATCTTCCTTTGGTTATCCATTTCAAAAGATTTTATTTTAACTTTTCACAATTCTAAACCAAATTGAGGTTTATTCACCAGTAAGGATTATCGACCCTTACCGAAGTAATCATTTATTTATTAATCCCAGTCCCAACCTATTCTTCCCATGGAGCAAAACTGGTAGCACTTCAAATCTTACACCCGCTGTGTTCTCGGTAAATTTAATTATCATTTCACGTTCAAATCTAATTAAAGATTTAACTATCGCCTGGAGTAAAACTGGTGGTACTCCATTCTCGATCATTTCAAGAATTCGATAAATTTAATCCCCTCATTCACATTTAAATCTAATTAAAGATTCATTAAAACTCTATTTTGGTTTTAATCTCAAAAATCATTACTTAATGATTATTCAAATTTAAGAAATTAATCTTATCTTTAACTGGGTTAAAGAACCATGTCATTTAAAACACTGTTCACGATAAACCCAAATCATCTTCCATTAACTTTGGAATCTTCACGGAAAACGGATCAATATATAATCGATATAAATTTCCGTATCAGACCAATAATATAAATGGAATAATGGCGAAGTCTTTTTAAACTCCACATACAGTAATGGTCTTCATTCATAGAAGCTCATCTCGATTATTATTAAATCGAATTCCATTCAATTCCAATTTCTGTTATTAAATTGGAAAACTTTACTTTGGAAAATTTCCATTTAAATCTTAATAAAAGATTTATGAATTCCAAATTATATTTTCACTGTTAATCGGTTAAAGAACGAATGTAGTTCAAAACACAGTTCACGATAAACCCACAATCAACTTTCATTTCAATTCCAATTGGATATTAATTAATTGGTAACCTCTTTAAATCTTAATTAAAAGATTTATTCTTTTCTCAACTGGGTTTAAGAACAGTGTTATTTAGGACACCACTCATGACAAAACCCAAAATCCAATTTATTTTATTTAATTCCAATTAAATATTAATTAATTGGTTAACTTCTCTAAGTCTTAGTTAAAATATTTGTTCTTTTCTCATCGGGGTTTAAGAACAGTGTTATTGAAGACACCATTCACGACAGACCCAAAATCCAATTTATTTATTTCAAAACAATGGATTATTATTCTAGTTAATAACTAGTCCAATTCGATAAAAATATATTTTTATCTTTACAAAATTGGATTTTTTTTCATCCAAATTCTTTTCAAACCACTTATTATGATTTTACATAATTTTTTCATATTTTTAATAGTTTTATCAAGGCCCGTACAGTCGGTTTCTAACAATGGCCACCGAACTGTATCCACAGCGACCATTTCCAAATTTGATTTGGACATAATTCCAAATCCAACCATTATATTTCAAATCTCTTATATTCATTGGAAATCTCTTTTTGATACGAACCCAATGGTTCTTGTTTTAGGAGAATCCGACTGTCGGATCTCCCGTTATATCAATTTGAAGTTAATGGTTGAAATTCGCAGACGGTCGTTGCGTTGTATTCAGGCCATTAAATATATATAATATATATTATATATATTTCATCGATTTCCATTTAAAACGTATTTTATAAATCATTATAAATTCGTTTAAAAAAATTATTTTAACTTCATTTTTAATTTTAAATCAAAAGTGAATATTCTATATCTTTATCATATTAAAATGATAATATTTTCAAAATATTAGATTTTTAAATCACTTTCTAACATACATCAAAAATGCTATTTTTAATATCTAAACATTTTCTCTAAAACATGTTTCTGTTTTTTATGAATCTAACATACATTAAAAATGTTATTTTTAATATCTAAACATTTTCTCTAAAACATATTTTTTTAATGAATCTAACATACATTAAAAATTCTATTATTAATATCTAAACATTTTCTCTAAAACATGTCTCCTTTTTTTATGAATCTAACGTACATTAAAAATGCTATTTTTAATATCTAAACATTTTTAATAAACAAATCATTTTTAACATATGCAATTCTTTTAATCTACATTAACATGTAAAAAGTTAGATTTTTAATGACAAATCCTACTTTACGCTATGATCATTTTTAATGATTCAATAATATAATAAAGAGGTAATTTTTAATGTTAACATATTTTATTCAAAACAATGAATATATTGTTTATTCATATATACAACAAAAAATGTGATTTTTATTGTATAAAACATTTGCTTTTCAAACGATGAATATTTTGTATGGTTTATACATTCAATAAAAATGATATTTTTATTGTTCAAAATTTTTTATTGAACACATGAAAATTTAATTCACTTCACTAACATGTTAAAAATAATATTTTTATCTAACAAAAATATTATAACATATAATTCTTTTTCTTCTTCATTAACATGTTAAAGATGACATTTTTTATCTAACAAAAAATGTATTTTAACATATGCTTCTTTTATTGGTTTATACATACAATAAAAATGTGATTTTTATTGTTAAAACATTTTATTTTAAAATATTCTTTATTTTAAAGATTTAAAATAAAAATTATTTATTTTTGAATCGGAATGCGACTCAATCAATTACCATATAATTTCAATTATATGGATTTCATACATCGCATGTATTTAACAATAATGATAAATAATCATTAAACAGTCCATTCACATCCAGAGTGAAATTTACGACTATGTGAGCATTAAAATAAATAAATAACGCTCATCACAGCCTATCAACCCATCGATTGACATATAATTAAATTCAGGGGAGATGTTAATAAATTATCGTCCCCAGACCCGTGTGTGGTTTTCAAACAACAACAGTTTATTTAAATAAATGATTGGTTAACAAATTTAACCAATTCTAATTCGGTTTGAATTATTTTTCTTATTAGTCAATTTTCACTGTTTTAAAATTATAAATAAATATTTATAATATTATTTCAACTACCACATTAATGTTAACATTATTTTTAATACGTTAAACATTTCAACATCACAACAACACACAATACAGTCCAAACAAACAATCATGTTTTGTACAATAAATGGTGTCGAGTGATGCTAAGCACCGTCTGCAACCTAGATTATATTTAATTGTAAATAATTAGAGTGAGGAGTTCTCACAGTGGTCGGTTTTGAAATCGTTTTAATAATGATTGTTCTTAATAAAATTAAACATATGTTTAATTTTGTCGAAAATCCAAATGGCTTCTTTTTCAGTTCTGGTCTCCTCGATGTTGTAGAGTTCGAATTTACGGTTCCAACGCAATTCGGTTTGCTGAATTATGATCACCTATGAGCAAGATGTTGAATTTTTAACATTGCATAATTTAAAATTTAATTAACTATTAATAAATTATTTTAATTGTACCATAATTCCCCATGTTAATTATTTCCTCCTTCACGTTCCTGTTGAAACCGTCGAACCCAAAAGGCTTCCTCTGTTACTTCACCTCATGCACGCCGTACACGCAACCGGACTCCGATCAAGATGCCTCATGTCGAAGATCTGCAAAAGTCGCGCCACCTCCCTCCATGGTGCCACGCTCGGTGGCCCTAGTCGGCCTGGAAACGGCGTGGAAACTCGCGGTTTTAAGCTCTGGATTCGAACGATATACTCCACCAAATTTGATCAAGTACATATGAAATCGAAGATCATAAGTTTCTCTTTAATTTTTGTTTATAATTCATTAGCTAATTCTTTGTGGATTGAAAATGATTAAAAGTTGGAAATGGGAGAATTTCGCCCATCGGCTTGAGCCAATAGCGGCTACGTGAGTGAATGAATGAGGGTTTAGAAATTATAGGGTATATATAATATTATTTTAATATTTAATTTATTTAATTTCAAAAATGTCTGTTTACACATCCGACCTCCAAATCAATCCCAACGACTGTCGCCTCCAACCAAATACCCCCATTCCGGACATAATGGGATATGTTTTGTAAGTCAATTCGAATGTTTTAGTTAGTTTTCGCCAAAATTAAAATATAAATCAATATATATTGAATTTAAACGTACATTTTAATTTACCGGGGCCACATACTGACTCCAAAAATTATAGAAAAATAAATCTAGCTATGTTTTGATGATACGGTCCTAACAATACTAATTTCATAAAATTTGGAGGCCGCTTGAGAAATGGCCATTTTCCAATCGATTAAATTCAAATTGAAAGTACCAAACACATTTAAATTCACCACGCTCACAAATTCCAAAAATTATGAAATTTGAAACCTAGCAATAATTTGACATTTCGTATCCAACAAAAGTGGTTTCATCGAAAACGGAGGCCGTTTGCAAAATGGTTATTTTTAAGGGCCATATATTATATAAAATATATATAAATTCCATAGCGATTATTCTGAATTTTAAACTAGACATAACTTTTTATTCCCATTATGAAATCTGGATTTTTCACATTCGTCAGAAAGATATAATAAAAAAAAATCAAATATTTTTTGTTTCACTGAAATTCGATTTATTTTGAGTCCTCTACATTCAATTAAAGTTTAAAATCGAATTTTCTAACTTGAGCGCCATTTTAAACTCCTTTTATAATTAAATTAAATATATATTTTCTAACTTCGATTAAAATAAAAAAATTAGCCGTTATTATTTAAAATAAATCATTTTAAATATTCAAAATCTGTTAAAATAGCTAAAATAAAAAAAATTAAATTGTTTCTGAAAATACGGGTTGTTACATATATTTATTATGCATTGCACTATAAAATTCTACATTTTTATAAAATACCTATAATTAAAATTTCCATAATTATTTACAAAACCGACATCACTTTCTCCTATGATATATGTTTTGATCTATACGCATAAATTAATTATGCGGTGTTATGCTTAAAATAATAAGATAAATGTAATCAAGTGATATTTATTTGTTCAGTCACTGATGACGATATGAAAATTCAATAATATACGTCATAGCTATATCAGTAAAATAAGATAAAATTGTATTTTCATTAGACTAAAACACACATAAGTCACATAGCATGTAATATGACACAAAAAATACATAACTTTTATAAAATATACTCTTTAAGTTCGGTAATACAAAGATTCCTTTCTCAAAAATATGTTTAAGAAATACCATTACTTTTAGTTCCGGCCAGTCTTTTGCTAATTACAATAAAATTTGAAATTACTTTCCCATTTACCAAAAAATTTGCAATTTAGCAAGGATAATTCAGAAAAATTGTTCATAGAGACATGTGATAAATTACAAATTTAACATTTAAGATAAAATAAAGAATAATAACAAAAAAAATTTGGAAAACACATGTGCCTTGCAAAAAAAAATAACAAAAAAATTAGAAAACACATCAATAAATTCGTCGTGCATTACAAAATTATGTTTTTTTACAGCAAAAACTTTAATTTTAAAATTTCTACAATCTTTTAACAAACTATCTCAGTTCACTTCTAATATTTTATATGATTTAATATTAGAGTTAATTAAGAATATTAAAACAATAATTAAACTTCATAAACTATTAATTGTTGATATGTCAATATAAATCATAAAAATGTGAAAAATTCAATATTTGCACAATATTCATATTAACAAAAGGGTATAAAATTCATTTGGATAAACCAATACATCAGGCACATAACATAATTATATATGTAAGCAATGATTGCAAATTTAATTTATGATTCATTTATATCGATATATTGATGCATTACATTGTAAAATTCTAATTTTAACTAATGTGCCTACATTTAGAAATTTCCATGGTTGCTTACAAAACTCACTTCTATTTTACATAATTTTGTACATTTACATCAATATATTTTAAATTAAGCATGTAATCATGGTTTCAATGTATCATAATAAATATAATAATTAATTAATAAATATTCACTAATTCATCTAATAAAACCTTAAATGTGACAATTTTAGTTTGTATGTCACATATATATTAAAAAACAATTAAATAGAGTTTTCTTTTAACTATAAAGATATATAATTCAAATGCCATAAATAATTTACATGAATAACATTAACAAAACTATTTTATTATTCATTTATCTCAATAAATTTACCTACATTGTTGATTTTTTTTAACCATAAAAAACATTTTTGGACATTTCTATAGTTATGTGCAATTTAATCTACTGTTCCCTAATCTTTCATGTTTAGATCCATGTATTTAAATTGCTTACAATATCTCAAATTTAAATTATTTTAATAATATATATGACAGACATATATTTATATGCATACATACTAATAAAAGCAACAACAACAGACATATAGATCATATATGTATATTTATGTACATAAATAAAAATAATAAAAATAATTTGTAAATTAATTATAATCATTTATATACATAAACAATAAATTTATCATACACAATGTTAAAAAGTTCTATTCTTAACTTCAAATAACTCCGTATTAAAACTCTGTAATCTTTTTATAAAATCATTTTCAATTTGCTCATATTATTTATTCTTAAGTCAATATATTTTTACTAAATACATAATTTTAAATTTAACATATGTAATGTAGATAAAAGAAACAACATAAATAATATTTGTTAACTCATCTAAAATTATTATAATATGTTAATGTCAAAACGAATACTTGCTCATAATAGTAAGAATAATAAAATTATTATATAACTTAAAAGAAATATAAGTTACATGACACATATCATGTATAAACAACAATAATAATTTATATTATATTTATTTTGATGAGTTCATCATATATTATATGATAAAGTTCCGATTTTAACATTAAAATTTTAAAATCTATATTTTATAATATTATCATGTGCAAAGCACATGTTACACACTAGTTTATTTAATAAGGAAACATATCAGCTGAAAATGTGACCAATTTTAAAATAGGGTAGGTAAAGGATTGAATTTCAACTTTAATATATGGTAATATAATATTTCCTATGTAATATTATTATATGAGCATAAGAAAAGTAATTGTTTACTTTTAGTAATCTTTACAACATAATAAAAATTCAAATCCTCTTTCAGAGAAAGAGTATTAAATTTAGTATGTTAATTTATAGCATTTTACCATAAAACAAGTTACCATATATCTCTAGCATAATCACCTAAAGCAACGTATTCATAATCAATTAGTAATTTATTTTAAATAAATAGCAAATATAGGAAAATAAAGGAAGCGTGGTATGCAAATAAATTTGGATTTTGTTATGAATTACAATTAATCAAATCTTTTCCAAAACTATTATTTTTAAATTGATACACTTATAACTTTCTATATTTCACATTTACTTTGTGCATATATATATATTCAATTGATCATCCATAAATCTCTATCAAAGAACCAGAAAAAAATTAAGAGTGTAAAGAAAAGAAACATGAAGGCAACTTGCATTACATCCTTCCTTGTGTTCCTCATTATTTTGTCAAGTGGTATGCAAGAGAAAAAGCAATACTTTTGTTAGTTACTTTTTTTTGTTAAGATAGAAAGTCTCTTTTCTATGCTTGTCCTAACAAATACAAATACTGTTGTTAAATACTAAAATATAACGATTTAGTACATTTGAATTAAAATGTGGCCCCGATAAATTAAAAATGTACGTTTGAATTTAAAATATAATGATGTATATTTTAAATTTAATGAAAACTGATTGAAACAGCCGCATTGGATTACGATACATATCCCATTGTGTTCGGAATAGGGGTAATTAGTTAGGGACGGCAGTCGGTGAGTTTCATTTGGAGTTTGAAATTTAAAGTTACTTTTTGAAATTAAAATAAAATAAAAAATATATATAATATTAACCCCTTTATCTCTAAACCCCCATACCGCCCTCTTTCTCAATTCAGAAAATAGATTTAGAAATAAAAAAAGGAAGCGAAGCCCGTCGCTCCTCCGATCAGCTCGTCGCGCTCTAACACCACCACCTGGCGATCGCCACCGGCCTCCGCAGCAGAGCCGCCACCCCCCTCCCCCGACCCTCTCCTTCCTCTCTCTCGCTTCTCCTCCCTCCCCTCTTAAAAACCGCGAGCCACATCTCCCCAAATCGATAATGGCCGCCGCCACCTCGACCTAGCGCCACACCTCGACCGCCAGTAGAAACCCCCCTTGCGACAGCGACATTAACCACTCCAACGACCAGAAACCACCTCTCTTTCCTCCGATAACACAGTAAGTTTTTAATAATTTTTATTCGTCTATAAAAATATGATTTTTAGTGTTTTTAAAGTTAGGATTTTTCTATATATGAAGTTATGATTTATATATATATATATATATATATATATATATATTACGTTATAAAATTTTGATTTTTATATGTAAAATGTTGATATAAAGATTAGATTTTTACCGATATGAAGATTAGATTTTAAATAGGAAAAAGATTAGATTTTTATAAGGAAGTTGCCAAGATGAAAATATAAATTTTACATGTGTAACATTAGAATACATTGATTTGAGATTTATATTTAGAAAGACTTTATTTTTATAAACAAAGCTTTGATTTTAATTTAGAAAAGCTTCGGTTTTTAATTTAGAAAAGATAAGATTTTTTAAACGTGAAAAGATACGATTTTTAGAAAGGAAAGGATATGATTTTCAATCATATAAAGATATAAAATTTAGTTTAGAAAAAAATCCGATTTTTAGTTAAGAAAATATACGATTTTTAGTTATGTAAAAATATAATTTTTAGAAGACAAATATATAATTTTTATATATATGAATAGCGAATAAAGATTCAATTTTTATATATGAAGTGGCGAAGTAAAAATATGTTTTTGATATAGAAAACTGAATTATAAAAATATAATCTTTTCTATACATGTAGCGTTATAAAAATATGATTTTTATATATGTAGTAGCATTGTTAAAAATCTTTTTTTTAATACAAATATGTGAAACACACTACGTTGGAAGCACGGTGAAGAACGCTACGCATTGGCAATAAATCCAAACCATCGTCCGCTAAAGAATGGAGGAGTGGATCCCAAAGGTGAGAACTTCTCACTTTAATTTTATTTTCTAGTTAAAATATATACTAGGATGCAGATGGTACATAGCAGCACCCGACAACCGTCGTCCACAGACCATGGACGACTTGTTTGATTGTATTGTGCTGTGGATATTGATTGTGATTGTGATGTGAAAGGAAATAAAATATTCATGTATTGAAATAAATATTTTATAGTTAAAAATATAATTTTTTAAAGTGTATATGAATAAAATAAATATTCATTTACAAATCGGATGATTTGTATTTGTACACACATTTGACTGATATGGATTGGGATGATATATTTTACACATCACCCAACTGCACAAATAATAATCAGTGTTTGTTGTTTGAAAACCCCACACGGGTATTGGGATGATATTGGACATACACTAATCCCAATTTTTAGTTGTATGTCAGTCGATTGGTTGACAGACTATTATAAGCGTTGATTATTTATATTTAATGCTTATGCAGTTGTGTAATGCACTCTGGATGATGGTTGACTGTATTTGATTGGTGTTGTATACATGTGTTGTATGAAATCCATATAAATAAAATTATATGGTAATTGACTGTGTCTGATTCCAATTCGGAAAGAACGAATATTTCAAATTAAAAAATATTTAAAATGGAGAATAATAAATATTTTACAATAACTAATATTTTAAAATAATATTCAGTAATGGATCAAAATATGATTTTGATGTCCGATTTGGGATGGACATGAAAATATTTAAATATATGAAGCCGTATTGATTTGATTAACGCCATTTAGACGTGAACGATATTTATATCGATTTTATTCATTTTTATAATGAATATCGAAAAGGAAATGATTTCAAAATCTGATATTTTGAAAATATTATCATTTATATATTATAATGATAAGGAATATACAATTTTGATTTAAAATTGAAAATGAAGTTAAAATCGTTTTTAAAACGAAGTTAAAACGATTTATAAAATATGTTTGAAATGGAAATCAATGCAATATATATAATATATATTATATATATTTAATGGCCCGAATAGAACGCGCCGAGCTGCGGCAATTCGCGAATTTCGACCATTGACTTCGAATGGACATTACGGGAGATCCGACCATCGCATTCTCCTAAAGCCAGAACCGTTGGGTTCGTATCGAAAGAGATTTCTAACGAATACAAGAAATTTGAAATCTAACGGTTGGATTTGGAATTATGTCCAAATCAAATTTGGAAAAGGTCGCTGTAAGTGATGTTCGATGCCCGTTTATGGAAATCGACCGTACGGGCCTTGATAAAGTTATTAAAAATATTAATAATTTGTGTAAAATCATAGTAAATGATTTGGAAAGAATTAGGATGAAAATTTTTATATTTGAAAAGATAAAAATATATTTTTATCAAAATGAACTAGTTATGAACTAGAATTATAATCCAATTATTTTTAAATAAATAAATTGGATTGAGAATGGGTTTTAATATAACTAGAATTTGCAATATATGAATTGGAATGGATTTGAATCGAAATTATCTTCGCAATATTTTGATATTGGATTCTGTTACTATATGGATATTGTGGAGGAATTTGGAAGATATATATATATATCGTTATTCCAATACGATATTTGATGATTTGAGAATTTGATATTGAATATAAGTCAATATATTTTCTATTCAAAGCCTTGTATTTAATATCAAATTGGATTTTGGGTTTGTTGTGAACGGTGTCTTCATTAACATTGTTCTTAAACCCAAATGAGAAAAGAATAAATCTTTTAAATAAGATTTAAAGGAGTTTTCCAATTAATTGATATTTAATTGGAATTGAATTGAAATTGGTTTTGGGTTTATTGTGAACGGTGTTTTAAATAACACTTGTTCTTTAACCCGATTAACAATGGAATGAGATTTTGGGTTTGTCGCGAATGGTATCTTTAATAATACTGTTCTTAAACCCAATGGAGTTAAGAAAATTAGAAACTAACTGGAGATTAGCTAAGTTTAATGGTTTCCTGGGTATTTTAATGGTGTCTTGGGTATTGATCTGATGTTGGTTTCGACCTTCGGGATTAATACTTAGGGAATTGTTCTCTTACTAATTTACGGTTAGAGACTGATGGGATGGGTTCTTCATTAACACTGTTCTTAAACCCCATGTGAAAAGAATAAATCTTTTAATTAAGATGTAGAGAAGCATTACCAATTAATTAACATTTAATTGGATTTGAAATTGAATGTGAATTGGGTTTATTGTGAACTGTGTTTTTTTAATGACATTCATTCTTTAACCCGATTTACAGTGAAATGAGATTTGGAACTTATAAATCTTTTTATTAAACAATTAGTGGAGATTTTCCAAAGTAAAGTTTTTCAATTTAATATATTGGAATGGAATGGAATTCGATTTGATAATAATATAAGTGAGTTTCTGTGGAGGAAGACTGTTAATATATATGCAATTTAAAAGGCCTTGTCGTTATTCCATTTATATTATTAGTCGGATATGGAAATTGATATCGATTGTATATTGATTTGTTTTTCCGTGAAGATTCCATAATTAATGGAATGTGATTTTGGGTTTATCGTGAGCTGTGTTTTAAATGACATTAGTTCTTTAACCCAGTTAAAGATAAGATTAATTTCTTAACTTTAAAAATTCATTAAGAAATGATTTTGGGAGATTAAAACTGGAACTTTTAATGAATCTTTAATTAGATTGGAATGTGAATGGGATAATTAAAATTATCGAATTCATGAAATGATCAAGAATTGAGTACCACTAGTTTTACTTCAAGCGATAGTTAAATCTTTAATTAGATTTGAACGTGAAATGGTAATTGAATTTACCGATAACACCGTGGTGTTAGATATGGAGTACTACCATTTTTGCTCCATGGGATGAATAGGTTGGGATTGGGAAAGAAAACAAATGATTACTTCGGTAAGGTTCGCTAATCCCGACTAGTCTGGAAAACCTTAATTTGGTTTGTATTGATATCCAAAGGAAGATTAAAGAATAAATTTAAAGAATTTATCTTTGATAAAATTAATGGGAACCTTTCCTAAAGGATATAAATATTTAAATAAAGGAATATACAGAATTGGAATGAGGTGTATGTTGTTTTTTGTAGCACTTGTTTATAATATATGCGAGTTATTCGGACATACCGGGTTTATTTCATTCTGAATAATTGAATCGGCGGTGAGTCGACGATGAAGACGGCGGTTAAAGACCAGAGGTTTTCACATCGTTTGGATGATTACTGATGTCTTGATTGGGCTGTACACCCAAGACGAGGTAATAAGTGGTGATCGTCCAGACGTACTTGGAGATCGACCCGATATGCGAGGACCTCTCTCTTGTATTGGACATATGGGACGAGGAATAAGGTGCCTCCGGTTTCATTCAGTCCCAGAACGAACTTGTAAATGGATGTGTGTCTGACATTGGATTTCATTCTGTGTGATTGATAGACATCGGTTGCATAACGTGAATTTCCTTTGTAGCATGCTGAGATGCAAATGATCAAGGTTTCTGTTGAAAAGCAGAGTCTTGTGGTTGATGATCAAAGCACGACTTTAATATAGCATAGCTTTGTGTATAGCATTAATTCGCGAGCCTTACACTTTGGTGTGAACCAGAAACGGGAGAGGACCTCAGGGAGGGCATGCGTTTCCTTCTAGCTAGGAGTGGTATCTGGGTTTTGTAAGCCCAGATGTTTTACTTATGTGGATGATGGATAGCGAGGTGCCTTAGTTATGTCAGTGTCTGCAGAGCCGATGGATGGTTTGGTCGATATACTGACCAATTTTACGCCCCATAGGGCGGGGAAACGTAGTGTTCAGGCATTTTAATCCACATCGAGTGGACAGGCCCTGACGATCTAAAGGCTTGACTGAGTACTTGCCTGAGGCTCGGGCTAGAGAGTCTCGAAGCGGTAAGGATGATTCCTTGCCTTGGTTCACAGACGGAAATCCAACTTCCAATACGTGACATTTCGGTTTTTATTGTAGAGCCTAGTATGGCGACATAGTGGGATGAGGTACTATGCCATCTATGATTGATACATTTATATTTGATGTTGATTTCTTCACTTATAGTAATAGTAAAAGATGAAATTTCACTTATCAAGCATTATTTGGCTATTATAAGGTAAAACTCTATCCCCCGGCTTGCGTTGCATTGTGTGATGGGACCTGAGTCTTATAATAGATTCATTGTTCTTTATTTAGCATTGCGCTGTTTATTTTATGCACCGGTATTCTTGGGAGGAAACCCGTTCCGTGTTATACGGTGTGGTCCCTTGATTTACCTTACTTAAAAAACCAAGATAATAACTGTTTTAGTTCTCACACCAGTCACATGACTGACCTGGAGTTTATTGTTTTAACCTAAACTCTTGGTGCCCTTATTTTCCATACGGGAAGCTAGTAGTTTTGGTTTTGCAGGTTTATATTCACAGAATCCTGGTTTAGAGCTGGAATGATATTCATAAAGCTCTATATCCGTTTATCTCTTTCAGTTGTGTTTTGTATTGTTTTCCGCTGCATTGTAATTTGTAAATCTCTGATATTTATCAAATGTATATTATTTATTCACACTCTGTATATTCTTGTACTCTGATGTAAATTGTTGTAATAAGCAATGAAATGTTCTTCTGTTTGCATTCCAATTTGTCTTGTTCTCAACTCAATCCACGCTTTCCTTTACGGGGAAGTTTGGGTCGTTACATTTGGTATCGGAGCTTTGGTTTACAGAGCTCGAGAACAAGACACATTAGAACCAAACGAAAGAATTCATCAGAGATTGGATTAGTAATATCTAATGAGAATGACTCGTTAGAGATAGGATCAGTAGTATCCTAGAACGAGTGTGAAGAGTTGTGTTTTTAAAATAAAAATGGAAACAAATTTTTGTTTTGGAAATTTAAATCGTATTATATGTATTTGAATATTTATTTTATACTGACTTAGAACATCTAGTATATGAAGATTTTGCATATACGCCTAGCTAGCGTGTATTCGAAGTCTCAAATATACTGGATGGATATAGAATCACGCTCTATTGAGTATATAAAGATTTTGCATATGCGCCTTGCAAACGTGTATCCGAAGTTTTAATATACTGGATAGATATAGAATCACACTCTAGACGCCCGGAGATGATTCTCCAAATTCAAGATAAAATAAATATTCTAATACGTATTATAATGTTTAAATTTTCAAAAAAAAAAATTGTTTTCAATTTTTATTTTAAAACAACACTCTTCACACTCGTTCTACGATACTGCTGATCCTATCTCTAACGAGTCATTCTCATTGGATATTACTAATCCAATCTCTAATGAATTCTTTCATTTGGTTCTAATATGCCTTGTTCTCGAGCTCTGTAAAACCAAAGCTCTGATACCAATTCGGAAGGAATAAATATTTTAAAATAACAAATATTTTAAAATAGCGAATAATAAATATTTTAAAATAACTAATATTTTAAAATAATACTCAGTAACGGCTCAAAATATGATTCTGATGTCCGATTTGGGATGGACACGAAAATATTTAAAGCCGTGTTGATTAGATTAACGCCATTTTGACGAATGATATTTATATCGATTTTATTCACTTTTATAATGAATATTGCAAAGGAAGTGATTTCAAAATCTAATGTTTTGAAAATATTATCATTTACATATTAATGATATGAATTATTCAATTTTGATTTAAAATTGAATATAAAGTTGAAATCATTTTGAAAACGAATTTAAAACGATTTATAAAATACGTTTTAAATGGAAATCGACGAAATATATATAATATATATTTAATGGCCTGAATAGAACGCGCCGCGCCGCGGTAGTTCGTGAATTTTGACCATTGACTTTGAATGGACATTACGGGAGATTCGACCGTCAGATTCTCCTAAAACCGGAACCATTGGGTTCGTATCGAAAAGAGCTTTCCAAGAATGTAAGAGATTTGAAATCTAACGGTGGATTTGGATTTGGATTTATGTCCAAATCAAATTTGGAAAAGGTTGCTATAAGTGCAGTTCGATGACCGTTTATGGAAATCGACTGTACGACCTTGATAAAATTATTAAAAATATTAATAATTTATGTAAAATCATAATAAATGATTTGGAAAGCATTGGGATGAAAAATTCCGTATTTGAAAAGATAAAAATATATTTTTATCGAAATGAAATAGTTATGAACTAGAATTATAATCCAATATTTTTAAATAAATAAATTGGATTTGACATGGTTTTAAAAATAACCAGAATTTCCAATATATGAATTGGAATGGATTTGAATCAAAATTATCTTCGGAATATTTCGATACTGGATTCCGTGATTATATGGATATTGGGGAGGAATTTGGAAGATATATATCGTTATTCCAATATGATATTTGTTGATTTCAGAATTCGATATTGAATATAAGCTAATATATTTTCGATTCCGAGCCTTATATTTAATATCAAATGGGATTTTGGGTTTGTCGTGAACGGTGTCTTCATTAACACTGTTCTTAACCCAACTAAGAAAACATTAGGTCTTTTAAATGAGATTTAAAGGAGTTTACCAAATAATTAACATTTAAGTGGAATTGAATTGAAATTGGATTTTTGGTTTGTTGTGAATTGTGTCTTAAATAACATTGTTCTTAAACCCCGTGTGAAAAGAATAAATCTTTTAATTAAGATTATTAGAGTTTCTAGTTAATTAACATTTAATTGGAATTAAAATGGAATGTGAATCGGGTTTATCGTGAACTGTGTTTTTAACGACGTTCGTTCTTTAACCCGATTTACAGTGAAATGTGATTTGGGATTTATAAATCTTTTTACTAAGATTTAATGGAATTTTCCAAAGTAAAGTTTTCCAATTTAACAAAATAGATTGGAATGGAATGGAAATCGATTTGGTAATAATTGAAGTGAACTTCTATGGAGGAAGACTGCTACTATATATGGAATTTAAGACGCTTTGCCGTTATTCCATTTATATTATCTGTAACAACCCGCAAAAATCAGGACCAATTTAAAAATTTTATTTTAGAAAATTTTAATGAATTTTGACAATATAAAATAATTTATTTAAATAATAATGATCACAAATTTGATTCAAATCGAAGTTAGAATGAATGATTTAATTTTTATTATAAAAAGAGTTAGAAATAACGCGGTAGTTTGAAAAGTCAAACTTGAACTTTGACTGACCGTACAGGATGCAAAATTTAACGGATTTTAGTGAAACCAAAAATATTAGAATCTATTTAAATTTATCTTTCCAAAGAATCCGAAAAATCGAAATTTCATAACGGGAATCAAAAGTTATGTCAAAATTAAAATCTAGAATGGTCGCTATGAAATTTATAAGGGCCAAAACGCTACATTTTTGCAGAATAAGGAATTAGGACCCGAAACCATCTCCATTGGTTTCAGAATGTTGTTTACATATAAAAATGACTATAAGAACTTATATTTTTGAGTTTCGAAAAAATTCCACTATTTTTGGTATTTTTAAAGATTAAAAATATACGCCTGAAAAATGAAATTTTTGCAAACGAACCCCGAATTCGACGAGACCAGTTTCTATGGATTCGGAATATTAAAATAAGGTTAAATTCTAAAATTTATAATTTTTGGAATTATTTTGTGGCCTGTATAA
Organism: Allium sativum; assembly: GCA_030737875.1. Classification (NCBI taxonomy): domain Eukaryota; kingdom Viridiplantae; phylum Streptophyta; class Magnoliopsida; order Asparagales; family Amaryllidaceae; genus Allium; species Allium sativum. Next base: position 171,871,480 of record CM060923.1, read on the forward strand.
TTTTTACAGTGGAAATACAGCCTATTTTCAGACTTCGGAAATTCATAATAAATTCATACGGACTCGGAAAATTACGAAATCAGGTTCGTTGGATTCGTAATGACCTCAAATAATTATGTTTAAAATTTTATTAATTTTGAAATCAGCATGTATTTATAAGAATTTTTGAACTAAAGAAAACAGTTGAAAATTGAGTAATTGGGCACATAATGATATTTGGGCCCAAACCAAAATTAAACCCATGGTATATATTATCTTTTTTCTGAGTTTTAGGGTTGAAATTCGAAATGCACAGCAGCCACTCTCTTTTCCATCATTTTTTTCTCAATTTCCATGGCGGCTCCCTCTTCCTCTAAAATTCATAAAAAAATAAAATCTCTCCAAACCATAACAAATTATATGTTTTCTCGAAGGTCTCGACGATACGAAGCTAATGGTGTAGTCGGTTTTGTCAAACAGCGCTCGGATTCGCCGGAATCTCGTCTTAAAGCTCGCTGTTTTCGAAATTCAGAAACTCAAAACGTAAATCAAGAAATTCCCGTGAATCGAGGAAGAATTAGACGAAGTCACGAACACGGAAGTTCTTCGTCTACGCAAGACGAAGATGCTCAGAAAATTTCAGGCAGTTTGGAGGTGTGAGGCGGCCTGTGGGACCCGCGAGGCGAAATCCTTTCTAGGCGATTTCCCGATGATCGGAGAAGCTTTAGGGGCGGCTCTTTCTGGTGGTGGTGCGTCTCGCCAAGACGAAGACATTGGCGGTGGTCCCGTGGCGTCAGGTGGCCCGAGGCAGCGGCAAAGTGCGGTCAAAGTTCGGCGGTGAACAGTGTTTTTCGGTCAACGGGCTGAGGGTATTTTCTATTTTATTTTTAAATTATTTAATTAATTTCCAGAACTTTAAAATTGCATAACTCACTCATACGAAGTCGAAAATCGACGATTTCAGGTGCGTTGGGATCGTGGCGACGAGATGGACGCGTGGACACTAATTTTGTCCAATTCTGAGACAGTGAAATTTTTAGGTATTTTTCACGAATATTAATTAATTATTTAATTATGTCCAACTTTAATAAATCATAACTTTCTCGTACGAGGTCCGATTGACGAACCGTAAATTGCGTTGGACTCGTCTTTCCGAGCTCTTCGCGATGGCGCAGACCAGAGCTGAATCCGAGACAGTCAAATTTTCAGCAAAAATCAATGTGAGATTCTATTTTATAATTTATTAAATTTAAATTATTTTTCTTGTGGTTTTGATGTTTGTATGTACATGATTGTGGATGGATGATGTATGATGTCTGTTTGAGAATTGGTGATAGTTGTTTGGGTTATTATGGACAAATTGTTGTTGCATACACTGTCGATGAAATTTTTTGAATCAATAGAAACGATGTACATGATGTAAATGATAAATTCATTTTTATTTATTTATTTAAAAATGTATGGAAATTTATATTTAAATAAAAGTTACAATTTTCATTGTTGTTCAGAAAAAAAAATGAAACTTTGTTTATGTTTACAAAGATTATAACTTTGAATGGGATTAAGAAGATTACAACTTTGTTTTTGTTCTAAAAAAAAATTACAACTTTGTTTGCGTTTTTTTTTTTTTTTATATATAAAATTGAAACTTTATTTTGTTTTTGAAAAGAACAAACTTTATTTTGTTTATGAAAAAGAACAAAACTTTGTTTTGTTTATTGAATAAAAGTTCAAACATTATTTTGTTTTGTTTTAAAAAGAACAAAACTTTGTTTTGTTGGTAAAGATTTAAAAGCTTGTTTTTGCTTATAAAAGACTGAAATTTTGTTTTGTTTATAAAGATTAAAACTTTGTTTTGGTTATAAAGATTCCATCTTTATTTTGAGACGATTATAATAAATAAAGTTTTGATCTTTATTTTAGAATAATTAAAATTTTGACTTTTGTTTTGGAATAAAAGATTTTTTATTTTAAGTTAGATAAAGGAATATATTTTATGGTGAATTTGTGTCATTAAATCAAATGAAATAAAAAGGGCAATACCCAATATGTGAACATTGTTAAATTGTGCAAATTGTCTATGTTCCATTTATGCACCTGTATACACTGCCATTTACAAGCGACCCTGGCTTGTTTATGTGAGTGAACGATCAATTTTTACACATCGTCCAGAAGCACAGTTTATTTTAAATATGTGAATTGTGTTGGCTGAAACCCCACACGGGTCAAGGGTTGACTTTTGAATACACGTCACCCTTGGAATAATTAGAAATGCACTTTGGATGGATGTTCTGAAATTGTTATGTAATTAATGTTTGATTTTACGTATAATTAAATTATATGGAAATGGTGGGTCCCATTCCAATTTTGAGTAAAGTAATAAATATGCAAATTAATGAAATAAATTGGAAGTTGAAGTATTTAGATGATTTAATTTTCCATTTAAAAAGGAAATAATCAAGAAGCTTTTGAATTGACAATATTTCCTTCGAATGAAGGAAATAAATGCCCATTTATTATTCAATTAATGATATTAATTGGCGCTTGAATTAAGTAGATAAAAACCTTTAACATTTGGAAGGTTATAAACAAATTATTGGAATTAGTAAATCACATTCCAATTATATTAAGAAGATTATAAATTGAGAAGATTACTTTTTATGTTAACATTAAAAATGGAAGATGGATTTCAAAAATTGAAATGTTTTTAAATTGATTTCATTTTAATATTGAAATGGTAGGTTTTAATATCACAAATTGAAACCGTTTTTTTTTTATAATTATTATTATTATAATATCATAATAATATGGAAAGTTAATATGTATTGAAATGGAATAATAAAGATTTATATGAAAGAATATTTCAAGTAAGGAATGATATTAAGTAGTAGGATATTTTAAAATATAAAATATTTTAAAATAATATTCTTGGATAATATTTATAAATAAATTTTTTAATTGTACCTGGACACGAGGTTAGGTCACATTTATGGCGGAAGTCTGCCCGGAACCAACCGGCATATCCAGCAGCCATAAATGTTGGGCCTAATGTGAGAGGTCCAAGTGCGCAAATACGAATTGGGTCAAGACACGAGGTTAAGCCAAACCTGTGGTAGAAGTCTGCCCGGAACCAACCGGCATATCCAGCATCCACAAGTTGTAGGCCTAATGTGAGAGGTCTGGCCCGCTATTAAATAATAAAATGTAAAGATAAACATAATAAATGGATAAGGAAAATGAATTGGGCTATTCAGTCCATTTTAAAATAGTAACTCCATTTTAGCCCGTATAAATTATGCTATACATTTTATAAAGGAAATCGAAGACGACTAATATTTTATTTAAGATTAGATGAAATACTCTGAGATAAAGGATGTCTAATTATATATATTAAATGGGAAATTTATGAAATCTAAATTTGGGTTTATCGTGAATTATGTTTTAAATAACATTTATTCTTTAACCCGAATTTAGGATAGAATTAATTCCCTAGAAATTGAATAATCATTTAATAATGACTTTGGAAGTTTAAAACTAAATAAAATTTTAATTAAATCTTTAATTAGATTAAAAGGGAATTAAGTAGTTAAGATCACTGAATTAAGAAAGTGATCGAAAATGGAAAATGAACCATAAAGCAATGAATATTTTCATGTTATAAATGAATAAATGAATGAAAACATGAAATGGTTATATTATTTATATATTTTATATATAAAAAAAAAATGAAATTTTTATTTACATTTCATATGTAAATAAAAAGAATGAAAATAAGAATGAAATTTTTATTTACATTTCATATGTAAATAAAAAGATGAAAATAAGAATGAAACTTTTATTTACTTTTCACATGTAAATAAAAAGATGAAAACAAGAAGGGAATTTTTATTTACATTTCACATGCGAATAAAAATATAAAAATATGAAATGAAACATGATTTAGAAGCATGAACCGCATATGAAAATTTAACATGTTTTAAAAAGCATGAAGTCGCATATGAAATGCATAATCAAGAAACCGCATATGATATAAAAATTCATGTTTAGAGTAGTATTACTGCATATGAAATGAATGGACGATATTTATGAAATGAATGGACGATATATATATACATGAAATGAATAGACGATATTTATATTTATAAAAGAATAAATAACGATATAGAATGGTTTACAAATTTATATATGCGAGAATTATTTGGGAAGTCCGAGTTTACTCTCATTCCAAATAATGATACGACGTTCGAAGAGTTGAAGACGGTGATTGAAGACCGACGATCTTCACATCGAATGGGTGTGTTGCTATTGAGGCCCATGATGGGAGTAGCTACCTTGAAGGGGCGACAGTAGTAGCCGTCCGGACGTAGTGTTGATTGCACGGATTTGACTTTCGCCCAGACCCAGGGCATAAGTTTATAAATGGAATGTATGTCTGACGTTGTAGTCCCTTATACTACATTCGTTGATCTCTCTTAATATATATCTGTTTGGTGGTTAACACCCTTCTCTGAGACATACGAGCTTAGAGGTTATATATTGGTAGAAATCAATGGTATAGTATGGACTGACAATGTGGCATACTAAGATGCATTGATCAAGGCTTTTGTTGAAAAGCAGGCCTTGTGGTTGATGATCAAAGCATAGTCTATTTAGGCATAGCTTTGTGTATATCGTGACTTCGCGAGCCTCACACCCCGGTATGAGTCAAAAACGGGATATGGACCGTAGGGAGTGCACACGTTTCTTTCTAGCTAGAGTGGTGTCAGCGACCTGCCAGCCCTGACATTTTACTTATGTGGATGATGGATTTTGAGGCGCCTCGTTATTTTTATAGGCCGTTGGTGGTCATACTATAGGTCCAAAGGGACCGGGAAACGTGTGTTCAGGCATAACTAATCCACTGCCCATAGGCGGGGACCGGCCCTACCGCTTCCAAGGGTTCACTGCGGGGAATCCTGAGGCATTTGCTAGAGTGTCTCGAATCGGAGAGGATCTTGCCCCTAGCCTCGACTCATGATGGAATCCAAATTTCCAATACGCCCTTGCGGTTTTGATTGTATAACTAGTATTGGCGACATGCTATATGGTAACCATGCCGTCTAGGATTGCTACTTATGATTCAAATCTTTTTTATTAAAAACATATATACACTAATAATAATATCAAATCCGTTTTATACGTATCAAGCATCTTTTGACCATTATAAGGTAAAACCCTATCCTTTGGTGTGCGTTGCATTGTGTGATGGGACCTGGGTCTTATAATGGTTTCATTTTTCCAAAAAGACATTGCGTTATTTCTCGATTTACTTTAGTTTATGCACCGGCAATCCATTGGAGTAAACCCGTTCCGCATTAGCGGCGTGGTCCTTGGATTTGCCTTATTACTATTAGTTAAACTAGTTAAGAATTCTCACACCAGTCCCATGACTGACTCGTAGTTTGTTTCACTTTGCAAACTCGGGTGCCCTCTTTTCCACACGGGCAGTCGAGTAGCTTTTTGCAGATATCTCTCTCTTTAGCAGGATCCTGGATCGAAGCCTAAAGCTGTGTCCAGAGCTTAGAAGTCTTCCACTGTTTAATGTATTAAATCTGTTGCAATTTATCTTCCGCTGTAGTTTACTTTATTTGTACTCTGATATTCTGTACTCTGATGTTATATTATTGTAATGTAATAAAAGTCTGTTGTTATTGTTCTAATGTTTTGTATTCCCAAAGTTAAAGTATTCGAAGATTTCCAACCTTTGGGTCAGACCTGTGTGGTTTATGGTCGATTCAAAGAGCGGGAATTTCCGGGTCTTTACATTATCGGTTGGATATGGAAGTTTATATCAATTATATATATTGATCTGTTTTCCGAGAAGATTCAATTGTTAATGGAATGTGATTTTGGGTTTATCGTGAGCTGCGTTTTAAATGACACTTGTGACGATCCCAAAATCCGTATGACGGTATTAAGGATAATCATTGGAATATAACACATCAATCATCATAGCAGAGTACAGATAATAGCAAAAACAATAAATAGAATAATTTTACATAGATATGACATCAGATTCATAACATGTAACAACATCAGAATAGCACAACGTAGGATATAACTTAGTAAATAAAGGGAGAATGATCAGTCACCATCGTCAGAGGCGGAAATATATACATACAGTGAGACATAATAAGTGTATCAGTCTACATCGCCGAAGGCGATACATATACATACGATAATAAGTACTGGAAGTAAAACAGTCTGCATCGCCCGTGGCGGAATCATAATATAAATACAATAATGACGGATAATGTCAAAGTCATCTCGGTGAATTCAGCCTCGCCATGAGCCAAGAAATGCACTCAATACTGCAGTGCTGAGCCAAAACAACCTGTCACCTTTGAACTAGGCTGCCCGTGTGAAAATAAGGGCACCCGCGTTTGCAAAGTGAAACAAACAACGAGTCAGTCATGGGGACTGGTATGAGAAATCTACTTAACAGTTTAAACAACAGTAATAAGCAAATCATAGGACCACGCCACTTTCGCGGAACGGGTTTACTCCAGTGATTGCTGGTGCATTTAAAACAAAGTAAATTCTTTAAAACAACGCAATGCTTTTAAAAAGAATGAAGCCGTTATAAGACTCAAGTCCCATCATACAATGCAACGCAAGCCGGAGGATAGAGTTTTACCTTATAATGGCCAAATATGCTTAATACATGTAAAGCAAAATCATTTGATATTATTACTAGTGCATATATGTTTCAAAAACGAATAGCATCATAAATATCAATCATAGGCGGCATAGCTACCATCTACTATGTCGTCATACTAGTCCTACAATCGAATCCGTTATTTCGTATTGGAAATTGGATTTCAGTCATGAGTCGAGGCAAGGGGCAAGCTCCTCTCCGCTTCGAGACATTCTAGCAAATGCCTCAGGACTACACACTCTGGGTAACCCCTGGATCTTCAGGGCCGGTCCACACTTACATTAGTGGATTAGTATGCCTGAGCACACGTTTCCCGGTCCTTACAGACCTAAAATTGAGGCGCCTCGCATTCCAACAACCACATAGGTGAAAAGTAGATATAAATGTCAGGGCTGGTAGGTCACTGACACCACCATAGCTAGAAAGAAACGTCGTGCTCTCCCCGCAGTCCTTATCTCGTTTTTAACTCATACCAAGGTGTGAGGCTCGCGAATCCACGCTATACACAAAGCCAGGCTACGTAGGCTGTGCTTTGATCATCAAACACAAGACTTTGCTTTGCAACAGAAGCCTTGATCACAGCATCTTGGCATGCCACATAGGCAATCCACTCCATACGACTGATTTCTATCGATATATAACCTATGAGCTCGTACGTCTTAGAGAAGGGCGTTAAGCAAAAGAATAAATTCTCCACCGCCAAACAAATATATATTTAATAGAGATCAATCAGTATAGAACAAAATCCAATGTCAGAGACACAGTCCATTTACAAGTCCGTTCTGGGTCTGAACGAAACCGGAGGCGTCAATTCCTCGTATATCCGTACAATCAACACATACGTCCAGACGGCTACTACTTCCATTCCTTCACGGTAGCTACTCCAATCAAGAACCTCAGCAGCGCCCATCCAACCGATACGAAAATCGTCGGTCTTGAATCGTCTTTGTATTTTCGCCTTTGAATCATTCGATCAATTATTTGAAATGAGGGTTAGCTCGGCCTTTTCAAATAATTCACGTAATTAGAATTCAAATCAATTCTTTCCATGGTTATATTATTCGACATTCATATTTCAGTTCTTTAGTATTATTTTCGTGTCAAACACATACAACCATCAAATATCAAGCAGATCAAGCCAAATTGGTTTATTTCCAATCTATGTTGCTTATAATATTTTATAACGATTTTTCGCCATTTTTATTTATTTAAAAATGGCCCTATTTAATTAAACGACTTTTTAGGTCGTGCCGTGGCACTGGCGCTGTTTTTCCCCTATTTTTTTTACACATATCGGAAAATCTAACCGTTGGATTTCTACAAAGTCTATATCACTGGGAAGACATTCCCAAAGAGAACCCAACGGTTCCAGTTTCGTGAAAATCCGACAGTCGGATCTTCCACGCTAGTCGTTTGAAGTTACGATTTCAAAATTCGAACTGCAGCGTCGTTATTCGATTTAATTTAATTATATTTATATTTATATATAAATATAAACGATTCTGGCACTGTTTTTCTTCAGATTTGAATTAAACATTTCAAACAATCCAACCGTTGGATTTTTACAAGGTTTGTGCCGTTGGAAAGATATTTCCAAGGCGAACCCAGCGGTTGCGGTTTCGTGAAAATCTGATGGTCGGATTTCTCATACTAATCGATTAACATTACGATTTCTAAACACGAACTGCATGGTTTCGATTCATTTCCAATTCTATTTATATTTATATATATAAATATAGTTCAATCTTTTATTTCAAATATAGTTCATTCATTAATTTCAACATCGTTTTCACTTCTTTAATTTCAACATCGTTTTCACTTCGAATATTTTAACATCGCTTTCATTTCAAATATTTCAACATCGTTTTCACTTCTTTAATTTCAACAACGTTTCCACTTCAAATATTTTAACATCGTTTTCACTTCAAATATTTTAACATCGTTTTCACTTCAAATATTTCACTAACGCCTTTATATTTCGAAAAATTTCACCATAACCTCCTTTGTACGGGAAGGGGTTTGGAAATCTATTGGGCCGTGTTAGGTACCCAATAAATCCTATAAAGCATCCACATATTTATAGTGATATATTCTGGTGTTTACAGGGGAGCGTGTATAGATAATAACTCCCGAGAATAAATTCTCGTCACCCTGTCAAGCCTGAGGAAGCGTGTATTTTTAATTACTCCAGAGGATAAATCCTCGTCACCTCGTCCCGTGTGGGAATAAATAGTCCATGTGCCGTATCTAATGACTAGAGAGACGTGATTATTGTCAACTCCAGACCCGTTTGGGGTTTTTATTAATCTGGCAATTTATCGTTATATTTTATATAGTCCATATCAGTCATCAGTTCAACCTGTAGTTTATAATCATTGCCATACAAGCCTCTCGCTCGTATGGTAAATCTTCCACCTCGTCACACAAGCTCCAAATGCTTATGTGGAATATGATGAAGTATGCCTATCGTCAAGGAGTATGCCATGTAGTGTAGTTCAAAAATAATTGTTACTATCCTATGGCGATGTTTATTATTTTACACAGAAAACCAGCACTCTGCATCCAATGGCATTCACAGGAGTTGATGTAAAAATAAAATTGCGCAGCCAACTCATCAGGGCTTATCTATTTGTCGGGCACGCAAATAATTTCTTTACTCTACAGCTAATCCATTTTCCCTGTTCAACACATGTATATATATGCAGAATAAAGCGAATAATAATATTTCTAGCCAACTAATATTTATTTCAACGCGTGTGTATTTTTATCAAAGCGTATACATGATAAAAGAAATATTTTTATCATCAAAAATATTTATTCAACACGTGAATGTTTTTAACACTTCATATTCACAATAAAAATGTAGTTTTTGTTGTCTATTCAATCTATTTTAAAATACGAATAACATTCAACACATGAATTTCGATTCAACGAATGAATTTCAATTCAACACATGAATTTCCTCTATAGTTTGCATATATATAAAAATGTAATTTTTATCGCTAAATCTATTTGTTTAAAATTCGAATAATATTCAACACATGAATTTCAACTCAACGAATGAATTTCAATTCAACACATGAATATTCTCTATAGCTTGTATATATATAAAAATGTGATTTTTATCGCTACAGCTATTTGTTTAAAATTCAAATAATATTCAACACATGAATTTCAACTCTACGAATGAATTTCAATTCAACACATGAATATTCTCTATAGTTTGTATATATATAAAAATGTGATTTTTATCGCTACAGCTATTTGTTTAAAATTCGAATAATATTCAACACATGAATTTCAACTCTACGAATGAATTTCAATTCAACACATGAATATTCTCTATAGTTTGTATATATATAAAAATGTGATTTTTATCGCTACAGCTATTTGTTTAAAATTCGAATAATATTCAACACATGAATTTCAACTCGACGAACGAATTTCAATTCAACACATGAATATTCTCTATAGTTTGTATATATATAAAAATGTGATTTTTATCGTTAAATCTATTTGTTTAAAATTCGAATAATATTCAACACATGAATTTCAACTCGACGAACGAATTTCAATTCAATACATGAATATTGGTTCTAACATATGTAATTAATTTCAACAAATGAAAATTATTCTAACACATGAATATTCCAGAAAATTTCGGCAGCATAACGGCAAGGTAGTTAAAACCGGGACCGTCCCTAGTACGGCTCCTCGCTCTACCTTAAAACCTCGCGGTTTTTGACAATGGGGATCATGCATCTAGTTCGCACGCAGGCGGCATGTTTTATTTTCATTTCCACAATCCTATTCTAATTTGTTTCAATCACAATAGGGTATTTTTCAACCACAAAGGTATTTTTCAACCACAATATCAACCACAAACAATTATTTCCAACCATTCGTCATACCATATAATATCACGCCAATCACAAGCAATAAATATCGTCCATGGTCTGTGGATGAGGGGAGTATATATATATATATTATTTCTATAATTCACTTGCATTTCATCACAATTCAAAGCATATATTTCATACGACGCTTGTATAATTTATACAACGTTAATATAACTTATACAACACATGTACATGAGGTATACAATGTGTATATAATTTAAACTTCGCTTATATAATTTATACAACACGATTCCATTCACACAATTTAATTTATATTCCTCACATTGGTTTTTGAAGTGCTAAAAATCGTATGAAGATCAGAAAAATCCGCGGCTACTGCTAGATGGTAGAGAGCCTCCCTGCGGTCTCGATGTTTCCTGTTTCATCGAATTTCGTTAACACACTAAAAAGATATGATTTTTCAAAATTTTGCAACACTTAAAAGTGTTATTTTCAATTCAGAAATTCAAAGCAGATAACTTTTCAAACCTTCAAAACTAGGTTTTTAATTTTCGATCAATCCGTGCTGTTTCGTCACGATCTGATGCTGTGACGTCGAAGAGCTTCGAGCAGGCTTCCCAGTGCCTGTTGTGGCAGCGAACCCGGCGGCTCCAGTGATGATTGGCGGCGCTCCAAAGGTGAAGACTTCCTGGGTGAAATTCGACGTCAATAGGGGATGGTTTCAGTCGAGGCTTGGTTTGATTGAAAGAGGGGAGGAAGGCGATCGGAAAAGCCAACTGGAGGCGGTGGCGAAATCGCCTGTGGCGGCGGCGATGAGGCTTGGAAGATTCGAGCGGTTGCATCGTTCGTTTCAGAGGTTTGACCGACTTTTCTGATGTGAGAGAAAATGAAGATATTTTCTATTATATTTAAATTATAAATTCCTATAATATCCTTTCTAGCCGACATACACCAATTTCAACCCAACGACTATCGCCCCTAGCTAAATACCCCCATTCCGGAAACAATGGGATATGTTTCGTTGGCCAATTCGACTGTTACAGTCAGTTATTTTTCAAATCAAGTATAAAACATTTTATATTCAATTTGAACGTACATTTCAATTTGCCAGGGCCACAAACAGAATCGAAAAATTCCAGAAAAATAAATCTAGCTTTGTTTTGACGATACGGTCCCAAAAAAACCTGTTTTGTCGAATTCTAAGATCGTATGCAAAATGTCCATTTTCAGGTCGACCCATTTTAACAGAAATTGACCAATCACATTTTCCTTTGCCCCGCTCACTTACTAGCTTCAAAAATTATGAAATTTGAAACATAGCATAGTTTGACATCCCGGATCCAACAAAAGTGGTTTCGTCGAATTCTAAGGTCGTATGCAAAATATCTATTTTCAAGGGCTATATATTCTATATAGCGACCTTTCTGAAAATTCATTTGGCCATAACTTTTGATTCCTGTTATGAAACTTCGATTTTTCAGATTCGTTAGAAAGGTATTCATAAACAGATTTAAATATTTTTGGTTTTGCTAAAATCTGTTATATTTTCCACCCGGTACGGTCAGAAAAAGTTTGTATTCAAATTTTCAAGCTGCCTCACTATCTCCAATTCATTACTTTACTGAAATATGCTATTTCAATTGTTTAAATTCTTTGACAATAACCAATTTTAAAAATTTTAAATTGGTTCACATTTTCCGGTTCATTACAATCTCCCCCACTTAAAACTTTTCGTCCTCGAAAAGGAAACAACAGCAAAGTAGGAAACAAAATGTAAATGCAAAGTATTGTAAAGGTACCTTGCACCGGTGTTAGTCAGAGATGTCCACTCTGCATTTGGGGTAGGCTTGTTTAATGCTTTCCTCATTCTCCCAAGTACAGTCTCTAGGATCACTACTCCACTCCACTTTAACTAAATGAATCTTTTTGCTCCTTAGCTCCCTAGTTTCTTTGCCAACGATCTTCAATGGCCCTCTTCTGACTGCTAATTCTGGAGTTATTTCCAAGTCCTGTTGTGCTGCTTCTTCTACAACAAGATCCGGATCATGCACATGCTTTCTGAGTTGAGACACATGGAACACATCATGTACACCAGGCAACCAATCAGGTAATGAAACCCTATATGCCAGATTTCCAATCCGTTCGAGTATAGGAAAGGGACCAATAAATCCCGGTGCCAACTTCCCAGTTTTGCCAAATCTTATTACTCCCCGCATCGGATAAACTCTTAAATAAACATAATCGCCAACGGCAAATGATAAATCACTTCTTCTCACATCAGCATAACTTTTCTGTCGGCTTTGTGCGGTTTTCAATCGCTTCTTAATGAAATCGACTTTATCAGATGCATCTCGAACCATATCGGGCCCAAACACAAGTTTGTTGCTAGGTTCTACCCAACATGCGGGAGATCTGCACGGTCTACCGTATAATGCTTCAAATGGAGACATTCCCAAACTTGCTTGATAGCTATTGTTATAAGAGAATACGGTTAAATGTAAGTGATCCTCCCATGAGCCGCCAAAATCAATAATGCAAGCCCGTAGTAAATCTTCTAGGATTCTATTCACCCGCTCAGTTTGGTCGTCTGTTTGAGGGTGATAAGCGGTGCTTAGATTCAATTTGGTTCCCAATTCTGTCTGGAATGCTTCCCAGAATTTGCTAGTAAATAGGGGATATCTATCACTGACTATATTGAGCGGCACTCCATGCAGTTTAACTATTTCTTTGAAGTAATTCTGTGCTAAACTTTGTGTCGTTCTGTTGGATCGGACAGGTATGAAATGGGCAGTCTCCGTGAAGCGATCTACGATCACCCATATACTGTCGTTTCCTTTCCTAGTTCGGGGCAAACCATCAATGAAGTCCATCGAAATTTGCTCCCACTTCCATCCTGGAATTTCTAAAGGTTGTAATAGTCCAGCCAATTTCTGCTGATCGCTCTTAACTAGCTGACAAGTGGAGCATCTGCTAACATATAATGAAATATCTCTTTTCAAAGCCCTCCACCAGAATGTGCGCTTGATATCTTTATACATTTTGCTCACACTGGGACGGATGCTTAGTTTGGACTTATGACATTCATCAAGTATTTCTTTTCGAAGCTCTGGAAGATTTGGGATGCAAATTCTGCCCTTTAATCTAAGAACTCCATTGTCATCGAGCCGGAAACTTGTGGATTCACCTCCCTTGACTCTCTGACTGATTCTCTGAATAAATTCTTTGTCTTTCTGAAGGTCAGAAATCTTGTCAATCAGTGAATACGTGATGATAAAGCTTGCGATGATTTCATTCTTTCTGCTGAGCGCATCTGCGACAACATTGGCTTTCCCCGGAGTGTATAGAATCTCAAAATCGTATGCTGCAAGGAATTCTAACCAACGCTGTTGTCTCAAGTTTAGATCCTTCTGAGTGAATAGATACTTCAATGATTGATGATCGGTAAATAGTTCGAACTTTTCGCCCAATAAATAATGCCTCCAGATTCTCAAAGCAAACACGATAGCTAATAACTCAACATCATGAGTTGCATAGTTTCTTTCATGCGGCTTCAGCTGACGGCTGGCAAAAGCGACCACTTGGCCCTTTTGCATTAATACTGCGCCTAGCCCTCTAATAGAAGCGTCTGCCCATACAGTCAAGTCTTGGTTGCCTTCTATAATGGTCAATACCAGAGCAGTTGTCAATTTTAGTTTCAGCTCCTGGAAAGCTTCTTCACATTCGGGAGTCCATTTGAATTTCTCATTCTTCTTTGTAAGCTTTATCAGCACACCAGATATCTCTGAAAAATCCTGAACGAATTTCCGATAGTAACTAGCCAATCCAAGGAAACTTCGAACTTCTGTGGGGGTAGTAGGTTGTTTCCAGTTCTGAATCACTGTAATTTTGCTTGGATCAACAGCAATCCCTTCCTTTGATACGACATGGCCAAGGAACTTAACTTCATCCTTCCAGAAGACACACTTAGAAAATTTAGCTTTCAAGACATTTCTCCTCAGAATTATCAACACTTGTTCTAAATGCTTTGCATGCTCGCCTTCCGACTTGGAGTAGATTAAAATGTCATCGATGAAGACCAGAACAAATTTATTCAATACACAACGGAACACTCTGTTCATAAGATCGACGAAGTATGCCAGAGCGTTACACAAGTCGAACGACATTACTAACCATTTGTAGAATAAATCGGGACCCATGAAGGCTGTCAAAGGAACACAGTCTTTGGCTATACGTAATTGGTGGAAACCTGTAGCTAGGTCCATCCTGGAGAATACTGTCGCCCCATTTAATTGATCTAACAGATCATCTATGCGTGGCAAGGGATATTTGTTCTTCAGTGTCTGCTTATTTAGATCTCGGTAATCAACACAAAGTCTTAGAGTACCGTCTGATTTCGGGACAAACACTACTGCTGCTCCCCAAGCTGAAAAGCTCGGTCTGATCAGACCTTTCCAAAGCAATTCTCGAGTTTGGCTGCCTAACTCTTCTTTTTCTTTCGGGGCCATTCTTCTAATTGGATGTACTACTGGTCGGGCGTTAGGAATTAGATCTATTCTGAATTCAATTTCCCTTTGTGGCGGTAAGTTTTCTACTTCTTCGAACACATCCGCATAGTTTTTAACGACCGGTATCTTTTCTAATGAAGTGGGAGTAACTTCTAAAGAAGACCAAAATTCTTCTCTATTTGGATCCGAACCGAGACATGGTATAGTGATATGCTCAACTTTTGTTTCAACTTTAACGATTCTTTCGGCACATCTAACTTCGGCCTTATATTTTGTCAACCAGTCCAGCCCCATTATAACATCAAATTCGGAAAGGTCCATGACAATCACTTTAGAAGGAAATCGATAACAAGAATATGAGGCGGGTACATTACAATATGAGACAAGAATAGTAGAACCTCCTATCGGATTTTGAACTTTAATTGGTTCTTTAAGCTTCCTTGGATTCAATTTTAACTAGTGAACTATGTTACTAGAAATGAAGCTACGTGATGCACTAGTATCAAAAAGTACAGAAACAGGAATATTTTTAATGGTAAGGGTACCTCCCAAGACGTCGGGTTTACCTGATCCATCGATGATAGCTGGCGGGGTCTCCCCGTCATAAACATGAGCCACTTGTGCATTCTGCTTCAGAGGACAATTCCTGTTATAGTGCCCTTTCTTATGGCAGTTGTAGCACTCGGCTGAGCTGCTGTCTGGATTTGCCTTTAGCTTCTTTGGGGCTTTGCACACATTCGAAAAATGTCCTGTCTTTCCGCAGTTGTAGCAGCTTCCTTTGGGTATCTTCTCAGATTGCTGAGTAGCGGCCGCTGAAATGCTGGACTCTGTCTGATCTGCTGCAGCTTTGCGCTTGTTTCCATCTTGGCTTTTGGCGCGGTCTTGGTTGGTGTGTCTTTCATCCATATCTTCATAATTGCAGGCCATTTCAACTAATTCTGAGAATGAGAGTTTGATGTTGCTCATGGCCCTGTCATGGTACTTGCGCCGTAGCCCAAATATAAACCTCTTGTTCTTAGCTTTGTTTGTCATAATAAGCTCTGGAGCATAGGGCGACAAATGAGTGAATTTATTGAGGTAATCTTGGATAGAGAGATCTCCCTGCTGGAGATTAGCGAACTGCTCTCGCATACGCTCTAAGGCCTGCTCAGGTACGAACTTCTCGTTGAACACGGTCTTGAATTGCTCCAAGGTCCTAACAGTACGTACCACATCTTCTGAGGTGATGGCATCCCACCACAACTCTGCTTCTTCCTGTAAGAGCCAAATACCTAGATGTGCTTTGTTGTTGGTCCCCAATCTCATGCCCTCAAAAATCTTTTCAAAGGTTTTCAACCAAGCAATAGCCTCTGTCACCGTACCAAGGCCAGAAAAGGGTTTTCCCCCCAGGTTCCTATATCTCTTTGCTACTCTATCTAGCTCAAAGTCCTGGGGTGCTGGTGGCTGAATAATAGGGCCCTCCTCTGCTACGAGGATATTCCCCCGTCCTCCTGCTATGCCTGCTCAGCCTCCACGGCCACCTCTGGCTGCTGCTGCTCGTGTAGCCATCAGATAGAGTACTGTATAAGCAAGAAAAGAGTCAAGCTCATAGAATTGATAACTTTCATAAATGATAAAGCAGGGGAACATAAGGAAAGGTAATGATGTACTGATCAAATTGTTTTGCTAATCTGCTTAGCTCATTCTAGGACATCGCTAATCCTATCTCTAATGAGCTACTCGCCTTAGAACACTACTGATTCTATTCTAACGAGGTGTTTAATGTGTTAGACTCCGGAACTAAGGTTAACCAAAGCTCTGATACCAACTGTGACGATCCCAAAATCCGTGTGACGGTATTAAGGATAATTATTGGAATATAACACATCAATCATCATAGTAGAGTACAGATAATAGAAAAAACAATAAATAGAATAATTTTACATAGATATAACAGCGGATTCATAACATGTAACAACATCAGAATAGCACAACGTAGGATATAAATTAGTAAATAAAGGGGGAATGATCAGTCACCATCGCCAGAGGCGGAAATATATACATACAGTGAGACATAATAAGTGTATTAGTCTACATCGCCGAAGGCGATACATATACATACGATAATAAGTATTGGAAGTAAAACAGTCTGCATCGCCCGTGGAGGAATCATAATATAAATACAATAATGGCGGATAATGTCAAAGTCATCTCGGTGAACTCAGCCTCGCCATGAGCCAAAAATGCACTCCATACTACAGTGCTGAGCCAAATCAACCTATCACCTGCGAACTAGGCTGCCCGTGTGAAAATAAGGGCACCCGCGTTTGCAAAGTGAAACAAACAACGAGTCAGTCATGGGGACTGGTATGAGAAATCTACTTAACAGTTTAAACAACAGTAATAAGCAAATCATAGGACCACGCCACTTTCGCGGAACGGGTTTACTCCAGTGATTGCTGGTGCATTTAAAACAAAGTAAATTCTTTAAAACAACGAAATGCTTTTAAAAAGAATGAAGCCGTTATAAGACTCAAGTCCCATCATACAATGCAACGCAAGACGGAGGATAGAGTTTTACCTTATAATGGCCAAATATGCTTAATACGTGTAAAGCAAAATCATTTGATATTATTACTAGTGCATATATGTTTCAAAAACGAATAGCATCATAAATATCAATCATAGGCGGCATAGCTACCATCTACTATGTCGCCATACTAGTCCTACAATCGAATCCGTTATTTCGTATTGGAAATTGGATTTCTGTCATGAGTCGAGGCAAGGGGAAAGCTCCTCTCCGCTTCGAGACATTCTAGCAAATGCCTCAGGAATACACACTCTGGGTAACCTCTGGATCTTCAGGGCCGGTCCACACTTACGTTAGTGGATTAGTATTCCTGAACACACGTTTCCCGGTCCTTACAGACCTAAAATCGAGGCGCCTCGCATTCCAACAACCACATAGGTGAAAAGTAGATATAAATGTCAGGGCTGGTAGGTCACTGACACCACCATAGCTAGAAAGAAACGTCGTGCTCTCCCCGCAGTCCTTATCCCGTTTTTAACTCATACCGAGGTGTGAGGCTCGCGAATCCACGCTATACACAAAGCCAGGCTACGTAGGTCGTGCTTTGATCATCAAACACAAGACTTTGCTTTGCAACAGAAGCCTTGATCATAACATCTTGGCATGCCACATAGGCAATCCACTCCATACGACTGATTTCTATCGATATATAACCTCTAAGCTCGTACGTCTCAGAGAAGGGCGTTAAGCAAAAGAATAAATTTTCCTCCTCCAAACAGATATATATTTAACAGAGATCAATCATTATAGAACAAAATCCAATGTCAGACACACAGTCCATTTACAAGTCCGTTCTGGGTTTGAACGAAACCGGAGGCGTCAATTCCTTGTATATCCGTACAATCAACACATACGTCCAGACGGCTACTACTTCAGTTCCTTCACGGTAGCTACTCCAATCAGGAACCTCAGTAGTGCCCATCTAACCAATACGAAGATCATCGGTCTTGAATCGTCTTTGTGTTTTCGCCTTTGAATGGTTCAATCAATTATTTGAAATGAGGGTTAGCTCGGCCTTTTCAAATAATTCACGTAATTAGAATTCAAATCATTTCTTTCCATGATTATATTATTCGACATTCATATTTCAGTTATTTAGTATTATTTTCGTGTCAAACACATACAACCATCAAATATCAAGCAGATCAAGCCAAATTGGTTTATTTCTAATATATGTTGCTTATAATATTTTATAACGATTTTTCGCCATTTTTATTTATTTAAAAATGGCCCTATTTAATTAAACGACGTTTCAGGTCGTGCCGTGGTACTGGCGCTGATTTTCCCCTAATTTGTTTTACACATATCGAAAAATCTAACTGTTTGATTTCTAGAAAGTCTATATCACTGGGAAGATATTCCCAAAGCGAACCCAACGGTTCCAGTTTCGTGAAAATCCGACGGTCGAATCTGCCACACTAGTCGTTTGAAGTTACGATTTCAAAATTCGAACTGCAGCGTCGTTATTCGATTTAATTTAATTATATTTATATTTATATTTATATATAAATATAAACGATTCTGGCGCTATTTTTTTCAGATTTGAATTAAACATTACAGACAATCCAACCTTGGATTTTTACAAGGTTGGTGCCGTTGGAAAGATATTTCCAAGGCGAACCCAGCGGTTGCGGTTTCGGGAAAATCCGATGGTCGGATTTCTCATACTAATCGATTAAAATTACTATTTCTAAACACGAACTGCACGGCTTCGATTCCTTTCCAATTCTATTTATATTTATATATATAAATATAGTTCATTCTTTTATTTCAAATATAGTTCATTCATTAATTTCAACAATGTTTTCACTTCTTTAATTTCAGCATCGTTTTCACTTCGAATATTTTAACATCGTTTTCATTTCAAATATTTCAACATCTTTTTCACTTCTTTAATTTCAACAACGTTTCCACTTCAAATATTTTAACATCGTTTTCACTTCAAATATTTTAACATCGTTTTCACTTCAAATATTTCACTAACGCCTTTATATTTCGAAAAATTTCGCCATAACTTCCTTTGTACGGGAAGGGGTTTGGAAATTTATTGGGCCGTGTTAGGTACCCAATAAATCCTATAAAGCATCCACATATTTATAGTGATATATTCTGGTGTTTACAGGGGAGCGTGTATATATAATAACTCCAGAGAATAAATTCTCGTCACCCTGTCAAGCCTGAGGGAGCGTGTATTTTTAATTACTCCAGAGGATAAATCCTCGTCACCTCATCCCGTGTGGGAATAAATAGTCCATGTGCCGTATCTAATGACTAGAGAGACGTGATTATTGTTAACTCCAGACCCGTGTGGGTTTTTTATTAATCTGGCAATTTATCGTTATATTTTATATAGTCCATATCAGTCATCAGTTCAACCTGTAGTTTATAATCATCTCCATACAAGCCTCTCGCTCGTATGGTAAATCTTCCACCTCGTCACACAAGCTCCAAATGCTTATGTGGAATATGATGAAGTATGCCTATCGTCAAGGAGTATGCCATGTAGTGTAGTTCAAAATTAATTGTTACTATCCTATGGCGATGTTTATTATTTCACACAGAATAACCAGCACTCCGCATCCAATGGCATTCACAGGAGTTGATATAAAAATAAAAATGCGCAGCCAACTCATCAAGGCTTACCTATTTGTCGGGCACGCAAATAATTTCTTTACTCTACAGCTAATCCATTTTCCCTGTTCAACACATGTATATATCTGCAGAACAAAGCGAATAATAATATTTCTAGCCAACTAATATTTATTTCAACACGTGTGTATTTTTATCAAAGCGTATACATGATAAAAGAAATATTTTTATCATCAAAAATATTTTTCAACACGTGAATGTTTTTAACACTTCACATTCACAATAAAAATGTAGTTTTTATTGTCTATTCAATCTATTTTAAAATACGAATAACATTCAAAACATGAATTTCGATTCAATGAATGAATTTCAATTCAACACATGAATATCCTCCATAGTTTGTATATATATATAAATGTGATTTTTATCGCTAAATCTATTTGTTTAAAATTCGAATAATATTCAACACATGAATTTCAACTCAACGAATGAATTTCAATTCAACAAATGAATATTCTCTATAGCTTGTATATATATAAAAATGTGATTTTTATCGCTACAGCTATTTGTTTAAAATTCGAATAATATTCAACACATGAATTTCAACTCTACGAATGAATTTCATTTCAACACATGAATATTCTCTATAGTTTGTATATATATAAAAATGTGATTTTTATCACTACAACTATTTGTTTAAAATTCGAATAATATTCAACACATGAATTTCAACTCTACGAATGAATTTCAATTCAACACATGAATATTCTCTATAGTTTGTATATATATAAAAATGTGATTTTTATCGTTAAATCTATTTGTTTAAAATTCGAATAATATTCAACACATGAATTTCAACTCGACGAATGAATTTCAATTCAACACATGAATATTCTCTATAGTTTGTATATATATAAAAATGTGATTTTTATCGTTAAAATTATTTATTTAAAATTCGAATAATATTCAACACATGAATTTCAACTCGACGAACGAATTTCAATTCAACACATGAATATTGGTTATAACATATGTAATTAATTTCAACAAATGAAAATTATTCTAACACATGAATATTTCAGAAAATTTCGGCAGCATAACGGCAGGGTAGTTAAAACCAGGACCGTCCCTAGTACGGCTCCTCGCTCTACCTTAAAACCTCGCGGTTTTTTACAATGGGGATCATGCATCTAGTTCGCACGCAGGCGGCATGTTTTATTTTCATTTCCACAATCCTATTCTAATTTGTTTCAACCACAAGAGGGTATTTTTCAACCACAAAGGTATTTTTCAACCACAATATCAACCACAAACAATTATTTCCAACCATTCGTCATACCGTATAATATCACGCCAATCACTGGCAATAAATATCGTCCATGGTCTGTGGACGAGGGGAGTATATATATATTATTTCTATAATTCACTTGCATTTCATCACAATTCAAAGCATATATGTTTCATACAACGCTTGTATAATTTATACATCGCTAATATAACTTATACAACATATGTACATGAGGTATACAATGCGTATATAATTTACACTTCGCTTATATAATTTATACAACACGATTCCATTCACACAATTTAATTTAGATTCCTCACATTGGTTTTTGAAGTGCTTAAAATCGTATGAAGATCAGAAAAATCCGCGGCTTCTGCTAGATGGTAGAGAGCCTCCCTGCAGTCCTGATGTTTCCTGTTTCATCGAATTTCGTTAACACACTAAAAAGATATGATTTTTAAAAGTTTTGCAACACTTAAAAGTGTTATTTTCAATTCAGAAATTCAAAGAAGATAACTTTTCAAACCTTCAAAACTAGGTTTTTAATTTTCGATCAATCCGTGTAGTTTCGTCACGGTCGGATGTTGCGACGTCGAAGAGCTTCGAGCAGGCTTCCCAGCTCCTGTGGTGGCAGTGAACTCGGCGGCTCCAGTGATGATCGGCGGCGCTCCAACGGTGAAGACTTCCTGGGTGAAATTCGACGTCAATAGGGGATGGTTTCAGTCGAGGCTTGGTTTGATTGAAAGAGAGGAGGAAGGCGATCGGAAAAGCCAACTGGAGGCGGTGGCGAAATCGCCTGTGGCGACGGCAATGAGGCTTGGAAGATTCGAGCGGTTGCGTCGTCTGTTTCAGAGGTTTGACCGACTTTTCTGATGTGAGAGAAAATGAAAATATTTTCTATTATATTTAAATTTTAAATTCCTATAATATCCTTTCTAGCCAATGTACACCAATTTCAACCCAACGACTGTCACCCCCAGCTAAATACCCCCATTCCTGACACAATGGGATATGTTTTGTTGGCCAGTTCGACTGTCACAGTCAGTTATTTTTCAAATCAATGTATAAAACATTTTATATTCAATTTGAACATACATTTCAATTTGCTAGGGCCACAAACTGAATCGAAAAATTCCAGAAAAATAAATCTAGCTTTGTTTTGAAGATACGGTTCCAACAAATCCAGTTTCGTCGAATTCTGAGATCGTATGCAAAATGTCCATTTTCAGGTCGACCCATTTTAACAGAAATTGACCAATCACATTTTCCTTTGCCCCGCTCACATACTAGCTTCAAAAATTATGAAATTTGAAACCTAGCAATAGTTTGACATCCCGAATCCAACAAAAGTGGTTTCGTCGAATTCCGAGGTCGTATGCAAAATATCTATTTTCAAGGGCTATATATTCTATATAGCGACCTTTCTGAAAATTCATTTGGCCATAACTTTTGATTCCTGTTATGAAACTTCGATTTTTCAGATTCGTTAGAAAGGTATTCATAAACAGATTTAAATATTTTTGGTTTCGCTAAAATCTGTTATATTTTCCACCCGGTACGGTCAGACAAAGTTCGTATTCAAATTTTCAACCTGCCTCACTATCTCCAATTCATTACTTTACTGAAATATGCTATTTCAATTGTTTAAATTCTTTGACAATAACCAATTTTAAAAATTTTAAATTGGTTCACATTTTCCGGGTTATTACAACACTAGTTCTTTAACGCAGTTAAAGATAAGAGTAATTTCTTAACTTTGAATAATCATGAAGTAATGATTTTTGGAGATTAAAACTGAATTAGAGTTTTAATGAATCTTTAATTAGATTGGAATGTGAATGATATAATTAAATTCATCGAATTCATGAAATGATCGAGAATGGAGTATCATCACTTTTGCTCCAAGCGATAGTTAAATCTTTAATTAGTTTTGAACGTGAAGTGGTAATTAATATTTACCGATAACACCGTGGTGTTAGATATGAAGTACTACCACTTTTGCTTCATGGGATGAATAGGCTGGTATTGGGAAATAAAACAAATGATTACTTCGGTAATGTTCGCTAACCCCGACTAGTTTGGAAAACCTTAATATGGTTTTTTATCCAAAGGAAGATTAAAGAATAAATTTAAAAGAATTTATCTTTGATAAAATTAATGGGAACCTATTCCCTAATGATGTGAATATTTAAATAAAATAATATTCCGGATTGGAATGAGGCGTATGTTGTGTTTGTATAACACTTGTTTATTATATACGCGAGTTATTCGGAAAGACCGGGTTTATCCCATTCCGAATAACTGATTCGACGATATGTCGACGATGAAGATGGTGGTTGAAGACCGGAGGTCTTCACATCATTTGGATGATTACTGAGGTCTTGATTGGCTATACACCCAAGACAAGGTAATAAGTGGTGATCGTCCAGACTTACTTGGAGATCGACCAGACATGCGAGGACTGCTCTCCTGTATTGGACATATGGGACGAGGAATAAGGTGCATCCGGTTTTTTTCAGACCCAGAACGAACTTGTAAATGGACTGTGTGTCTAACATGGGATTTTACTCTGTATTGATTGATCCCAGGTAAATATATATCTGTTTGGTGGCGGAGAATTTATTCTCTTGCTTAACACCCTTCTCTGAGACGTACGAGCTCAGAGGTTATATATTGATAGACATCAGTCGCATGGCATAAATTTCCCGTATGGCATGCCTGAGTGGCAAATGATCAAGGCTTCTGTTGAAAAGCAGAGTCTTGAGGTTGATGATCAAAGCATAGCTTTAATATAGCGCCGCTTTTTGTATAGCGTTTGTAACAACCCGGAAAATCTGAACCAATTTAAAATTTTTATTTTAAATAAATTGGTTAGAAAATGAGCCTGAATTTAAAATTTTTAATTTTAAATAATATTAGAGGCAGTGAAAATAGTCAATTTTCAAATGACCTCCGTTTTCGACGAAACCACATTAGTTGGAACCGGAATGTCAAATTATTGCTAGGTTTCAATTTTTAGAATTTTCTGATTTAATATGTGAGCGTGGCGAAAGAAACTGTGTTTGGCCAAATACAATCAAAATTGAACGACTGGAAAATAGCCATTTTTCGAACATTCTCAGAATTCGATGAAATTAATTTTGTTGGATTCGTATCGTCAAAGCATAGCCAAAAATATAATTTTTGGATTTTTCGGAGTCCATATGTGGCTCCGGTGGATTTTTGATTATGTCAGAATTAAATAATAAAAGAATTAATTTTAAATTTGAAAAACGAGGGCAGAGATGACCTCTTGGGCCTGCGGGACATAGCTAGATGGATCCGAACTAGGGGTTATTAGCTAGAAAACACATTCGTTGGGATGGAATCAGAGCAAGTGGGTAAATGGACTTTTATTGGGTTAATTAAATAATTAAATCTAACCCTAATTATAATATTATTTAAATCCCTGTAGCCGCCGTATTCATCTTCCCCAATCCCATTTCAGCCACCCCCTCTTCAATCCTTTCCCCTCAAAATTCTCTCTCCACACAAACAATTACCCTATGCTCCTTTGGAGTTTTATCTAGGATTCTCCTTCCTCTTCATTTCTAGACAAGATTCACCTCCTCTCGTGCCCCGGTTTCAGAGAACCGCGCCCCCGAAGCCCACCGTTTCAGCCGCCGCCGACCCCACCTGGTGCCGCCGCACCCTCCACCGTGCTAGGCGCACGTGGCCCCCTCCAAGCCCGACCATCTCCAACAAACCACGCCTCAAACCGACCTTCCTGCCTCCTGAAAACTGAGTTCAAAGTTTTGAAAAAAATTTGAAAGTCACGGCCAAATATCTGAAGGAGGAAGAGAGGTTAATTCCTTAATGACTAAACTAATTAATTAATCTAATTTATTTTATAACTTGTTTTGATCGTAATTAATTCGTTTCAACTCAGAATTCGATGATTTCAGCGACGTTGTAATCGTATTGAGAAGATCTATGCTCCTGGACTGAAACGAAGCAATTCAGAACAACTTGAATTTTGGGCAAATTTCTCAACGACTGTGAGATATCTTTTATTTTAAGTTAATTAGTTAATTAATTTATTTTTATCTATAGTATTCATTTTAGATCTGATTTGTACGGATGTGTTATGATGATTGTCTGTTGGATGTTATGAATTATCATGTTTACTGTTGTGTGTATTTGAACATTTTAATCATATCTTTGATTTTTTTGAATTGAGTTATATAATCAATTCAACATTCGTTTATATCAAGAAAAAAAATGTTTATTTTATTTTGTGTTTCAACACAAATAGTAACATGCAAAAGAAATGTCTATTTTTATTTTGTGTTTTAACACAAATATTTTCATATAAATGAAAAGTTCTTTTTATTTATGTTTTAACGCAAATACTTACATAGAAAATAAAATATCATTTTTATTTGTGTTTCTAAACACAAATATTATATAGAACATTAGATTACCTATTTATTTGTGTCCAAAAAACACAAATATATGCATTGGACATTGAAAATATATTTTTATTTGTGTCTTTTAAACACGAATACATGAACCGTCATTAATATATTTTTATTTGTGTCTTTTAAACACAAATAAATGCACCGTCATTAATATATTTTTATTTGTGTCTTTTAAACACAAATACATGCACCGTCATTAATATATTTTATTTTGTGTCTTTTAAACACAAATACATGCACCGTCATTAATATAATTTTATTTGTGTCTTTTAAACACAAATACATGCACCGTCATTAATATATTTATTTGTGTCTTTTAAACACAAATACATGCACCGTCATTAATATATTTTTATTTGTGTCTTTTAAACACAAATACATGCACCGTCATTAATATATTTTTATTTGTGTCTTTAAAACACAAATACATGCACCGTCATTAATATATTTATTTGTGTCTTTAAACACAAATACATACACCGTCATTGAAAATAGTTTTATTTGTGTCTTTAAAACACAAATACATGCACCGTCATTGAAATACATTTTATTTGTGACTTTAAACACAAATGCAAACATCGTATACAGAATTATATTTTATTTGTGTCTGTAACGCATATATATACGTCGTACATTGATTAACATTTTTATTTGTGCTGCAAAACACAAATATTACGTGGAACATTGAGTGACATTTTTTTTATTATGCTTTAAAACGCTAATATTCGATAGAAAATTAAAAGACATTTTTATGTGTGCTTTCAAACACAAATTTTACATGAAGAATAAAATTTCATTTTTGTTGCATTCTTTAATGCAAACAAAATGTAGGAAAATAGAATCTCATTTTATTACACTCCGTAATGCAAATGTAATGTAGAGAAAATATAATTTACATTTTTGTGTTCGCATACAAATGCAAACGCTACTTAAAAATACAATTTACATTTTTTTTTGTTTGCATACAAATGCAAACTGTAACGACCCGTATTCTACACATCATAGGATTGTAGAATATTTATTTCTTTCCCGTGTGAAGTCGTATGGTCATATAACTTTGGGAAACATTTATTTGAGTCATTTCCCCTGTTCATGATTTTTGTCGATTTTTAAATGACCATTTTGCCCCTAGTCAGTACTGTTTTGGCCATAACTTTTGATAGGCAAGGAATTTTGACCTGAAACCACTTCCATTAGATTCGTTTGATGGTTTCTCTTTCCGTAGAGTGGTCATAATAGCCAAACGGACTTACCGTTTGGGAGATATGGCTGAAACAAGGTTTGGAGGGTGAAAACTGCATAATTGGGCTAAACCGGGTGGTTAGCAATTGGGCCCATAAGGGGATTTCGGGATTGGGGCTGTATAAGGGCTGATTAGGGTTAGAAAACATCCTTTTAGTCATTTTTCCAGCCACCACTTCATTTCATAGAACCCTATTAATGGCCTCCAACCTCTAAATCACTCCAAACCACTCCAAACTTGAAGAAAAGAGATTAGCAACGACAAATCAAGGCAAATCAACACCAAATCGGGATTAGAGCTGCTACAACACCTTGTTATCTTCACCAAGTCAGAGATTTATTTCGGATCTTGTTTTATTTGTGGCTAAGGTGAGTGATTAGCTTGCTTTTTGCACTAATTATGGTTATTCGGGGTGATTAGTGCTAATTAGCGTTTTTAAACGAAAATAAATTCTGGAAAAATGTTTATAAATTCATAAATAATGTTTTAGACCTCTGATATGAGTTTGGGTTAATTTGGTTAAGTTTTGCTAATCATGTCATTAGTTATGCTCACATATGCTTAAGGGAAAACATGGGGTTTTGGGCATGTTTGATCTATTTTACCATGTCATATTGTTGTTTTGGTGTTTGAGGTCACTTGTATGTGTTGCTATGACCCTTTGGTATGCTTTGTGATTGGTTTCAATAGTTAAAATGGTCGAAAACGCCGTCGAGAGGCGTATAAACACTTGCTGGAAAGTTGCAGGAATTAGTGCAGGAAATCGGATCGGATCGCCCCTACCGACCCGAACCGCCCATTTCTCTTCACCACGAACCGATCCAGTGTGCCACGAAGGATTCCGATCCGACCCGAACCGATGGTGCACTCCGATCCGACCCGAGGTAACAGTCACGAACCGAGACGATCAAGACCACGATCCAAATGATGACGAAAGGGATCCGAACCATGTCATGAAGAAGGCTCCGACCCGATCCGAGGACTGATGCTTGGTGGTTGAGGGCGGCACGAACCACGACACGATGGAGGGTGCGAACCGAACCGAGATGGTGGACCCGAACCGATCCGATGGGTGGTCACGAACCCGACCCGAATTGGTGAAAGAGATGATGATCCGAACCGATCCGAAGGAGGAAGATCCATAACCCGAAATGCAAAGGTAGTTCAAGTGGAAGTTCGAGCTCAGGATCCAGACGGGAACCAATGAGTTCACTTCGTGATTGGGCTTTGCTGCGGGACGTGTGCTAAGGAGTTGTCGATGTCTATGACTTTGGATCACTAGGTGTTGGAGGTAGAGAGACAAACTCGGGCTTTGGATATGGTGCGACTAGGGAGCTACCTACCAATGGAGTGGGGTCATGGAAACGTTGGGCGTGATCCCATAGGTATGGCGTTGGTGGTAGTAGGAATGTACATAGTCGTACAAAGTCGAGTTCTGTCGTTTGAGTAAAGTGCTCTAGTGATCGAAGAAGTGGATGTCGTATGCTTTACGCACTGAGTGAGAGATGCGAGGATGGTTGCTATGCTTGATTGTTTGACACACACATCCCCACCCCCGTATACTTATATTATGTGTTTGTGGCATCATAGAGTGTTGTACCGTGTAGTACTAACTCTTGGGTTGCAGGTCCAGGTTCAGGTATGACTTAGTATACCTGTTATTATTCTGTTTATGCTTGCTACCACTCATACCAGACTGATGTCTGACCCAGAGTTTTATGTTTCTTCTTATTACTCTGGGTGCTCACACGAGCAGACTAGAGACAGGAATAGCTGGTAGTGCGCTTGGTAGATGGACTGAAGACGAGCAGGAGGCTCCACGTATGATATATAGTTATTCTCCCTGTGTCGTGATTGGTATCTACTTTGGGCATTAGTAGCATACCTATTTTGTTTATCTTAGAGATAGTATTTTGAAGTTGTAATAAGCTGTATTTGATATTTCCGCTACTCTGATGATGTTAGTTCAAGTTTTCAGCTTATGCACTGTCTCATCTGTTTTATGTCAAGTATATGTTGGTTATTATATTTTATCCCATGCGCTGTGAGACATATTACAGGTTCTTTATTTGGTTCATCTTCTTTCTTTCTCATTCTTTGGCGACCGTCCCATGCAAATTGGACATGTGTACAGCGCACAATTGGAGTAAATGTCGGTTGGTGCGGGGCGGGCCGTCACATTTGGTATCAGAGCGAGGTTGCGTAATTCACCTAGGGAAAGACACTAGGGAGAGATAGTACGTATATGAGAGCACGTATTTGTGATTATTTTGGTTTTCAAAAGCTATATCTATATATAGTATTAGTATGTTTAAGAATGAAGTCGCATTGCACTGCACTGGCACCACTATGGAGAGGGTTAATCGTTTTCTCTTTAACAGATTTGACGATGAGCCGAGGGAGAGGTGCTGGCAGAGGGGCCAATAATGGGAATCCCCCTGACATGAGGGCTATGTTTACCAACCTCATGAGAGAGATGCTTGTGGATATTCAGAGGGAGGCTCCTAATGTTGCCAATGCTGGAGGTGCAGCGGTGCAAGCGCCTAGGGCCGATTTCGCCAAGCTGAGCAAGGATTACACTAATCTTGGTGGGAAGCCGTTTCACGGAACGGAGTCGGCCACGGATGTTCAGGATTGGTTGGATAGTTGCGACCGTATCTTCGACGATTTGGGTATCGAGGATGCGATGAAGAGAAGGCTTGCGTCTCGTCAGCTGCAAGAACGAGCGATGAATTGGTGGAATGCTATTAGGGCAGCCACACCAGAAGATCAAGTTACTTGGGATCAGTTTAAAGCTCGCTTTAGCGACAAGTATATCCCAGCTGCCCAGAAATCGGAATTGTTTAGGAAGTTCTTGGAGCTTAAGCAGAATGGGAGGGCAGTATCGGATTATGTTGCTGAGTTCGACACTTTGTCGAAGTATGGGTTATCTCTAATCGATACTCCCAAAAAGAAAAATGAGAGGTTCATCACTGGTTTGGATGAATACTTAGGGGAGAGGCTGATTAATCACATCGATGAGACGTTTGAGTCGATCGTGGGAAAAGCTTTGAGGTCAGATGTAACATCCCGTATATTTCGACTATTTAAGTTATGTAATTTGATTTAATTATTGAATTTAAAACGGTTTAAAAATAAATTTTATGATAATAATGAATGGTTCAATATGATTTTTAATAAGAAATTATCACCATAGTTGAGTGTCAACGATATATAAGATATATTTGATTTGAAAACAATAATTAGATGATAAAATTAATTTAGTGTATTTATCTGGAAATTAAAACATGGAGTTGATTTATAAGAAAACGCTAATCCCTGGATTTTTTTCGTATAGAAGCGATTTAAATAATGCACAGTTTAAGTAGCGTAGTTAATAGAACTTAACATTAAAAATTTACAGTCAAATTTAATTGTATTTGGAATATGTTTAATTAAATGTAGTAATGTAAGAATTTCTGTAGTAATATACGGAAGTTTGTTCCGTTAAATGTAAATATATTTTCCCTTCTGTTCTAATATCCATGTATTCTCAAACCTTTATTTTTGTCTGTTAAATTTTAGCCCCACTCATTAAGTTCCCCTTTAGATCCAAAACAATTAATGAGAATAAATGAAATAATAATACGTTACATTTAAAACAAAACGTAATTTTGGAAAGGTAAATTTTAATGCTTAACGATAAGTTTTGCATGAATACAAAACAAAATGTTTGTTAATTCACTTCCAAGCCATGCATTATGGCAACCTTCCATTTCTTTTATTTATATCATGTTGTTTATATTCAGTAGAAGAAAAAAAAAGAAAATACCGTAAAACTATTAACATTATTTATGTAAAACTTTTAACTCATGTTATTTAATATGATGTGTTTTGAAATTTGAAAAGTCACAAATTTTATAACAATTAGCATTAAACAATTTACCATGCATTATATTCCATTTCTCAAATCATATTTTTCATGCCTTGCATACATTTCAAACTTGGCACATTATGTCATATTTTCAATATGGTTGACGTTCATTGCAATGCATGGTGTACTTCATTCTCAGCTTCCTTGAGTTATCTTTTGTCAATGCGTGCATGCATTCATTCGATTCAACTTAATTCATTTCCTTTCTTACGTTAAATTCAATGCGTGCATTCATTTCAAATGCATGACACAAATTGCTCATGCATGACGTTACCTATTTTTGCTCCTTTCCCTTTTAACCTGAAGCACCCATTTAGTATACAAAAAAAAAGCTGAATTGAATGGGTCCTGCACCATTATGTTTATAAAAAAAAAAGATTTCAAATTCGTTCATATTAATTAATGAATAAATGGAAAGGACGTCATTTGGTTTTCCTTTCCTTCTCTCTCTATTGTAACGTTTTATTTTACATATATTATTTATAGTATAACATAAATGTTTCATATTCTTCCCTAAGCACGTTTTAATGACTACATACAATATATTGAATAAAACGTTTTATAAAACAAAAATTCATGCATGCGGTGGTTATTCATTTTCATGTTAATTATATTTATTTCAAGTTCCCTTTTTATAACTTTAAACCATAGATGCATTCATTTAATTAGTACCAGAGATTACGCATATCTATATTAATGCATTTCCAAAAACCTTCATCTCTTCCAATCCGTTACTTCATTTTTCACCCTTCCAGTTCTCCTTAAATTTGAATCATTTTTTTTTAAAGGGTGTTGCTATATATGTATAGAAATAAATTATGTTTCATATTTCTGCTACACATAAATGCATTTCCAAAACAAGAGCCTTATTGCATTTTAAATGCATGCGTGACTGCCATATGATAAATATATAACGCATGTTATGCGTGACTGCCATATGCATGACTGTTCTTCATTACATCTATCCATTCAACCCCAAAGTACTCCTCTGGTCCCTTCTTCTTCTCAGCCATAAATGCCTCTTCTTAATAAAAAAAAAAATAAAAAAAAAAAAAAAACAACAACAACAACACCTTAAGACTTATTAATAGTAAACTTTTATCAGTGGTAATAATAAACGTTTTATCAGCTCAAAACTTTTCCTATTCTTAAGAGTATTTAGTGGCATTGATAACGTGTACACACACGTATTCACGAAACACCTTTTCAAATCTCCTAATTGCTCCTATTTCTATCTGTTCATTCTCTCCTCCCTTCACTTTAGCAGCTGAAGGCCTTTTCAAAATAATTCTTTTTCCCAAATCGCTGAAATCATGGCCACCGAAATCGAGCTCCTCCATCGATTCATCCCGCAACCACCCACTTCGAATCTCCAACGAGCACCAACAACCGCCTCTTCGACCGTCGCTCCACTCAATTCCTCCATCGCTTTGCCTAGAATCGAACCGTCCTTCCTTAAGTCGATGTCGCCGCGAGCGCATCCATCACCACCGTGAAGACCGCATCTTGCGCCATCAACCGGAACCGCCTCCTGCCATCTAAAGTTGTTTCCATTTAGTGCGCCGTCTTGTTCCAGCTTCGACTGAAGCCAGGTTTGCGCATCGTTCAACTCCGTCATTGCTCCTTTTTCTTCACGTTTTGAGGTGAGTTCGCTCACGATTGATTAATTAGTTTGCAAATAATTTAATTTCAATAAGAACTAAAGTAGAATAGTTGTTTGGGTCCATTTCGTTGGCTGGTTTACTTCAGCATTCTGTCATTAGTATATGACTATACTGGTTGGTTTCATTCGACATTGTTGTGGTTATTACAGCTGCCATATAATCGCTATTTGTTGGTTCAAATTTGCATATATCCTAGGAACCACCATGCATGTATGTATATATCCCGCTGCATCACATATTTGTCTAGTTGCTGGAAATTTTAATGGTTACGGTTCAAACTGTACCATGTTCATTCGCTGTTTATTGTGGCTCCCTTTTAAGTTTCTTGTTGATGGAATTTTTTTATTATTGATTGTGATGTAAAATTCATTTATATGTTATATAAGATTTAAATTAATTGTTTTGATTGTGATGAACGACTAGATTTAATTGTGTATGCTAAGAAAAATATTCGTGCTTGTAATTAAAGGTCATATATTTAGAATATTGTCATATTAGCATGAAAACATCTTTTGTGTTAGAAATGTCATGCTAGTATAAATATATATTTTTGTATAAAATTATCAATTTGTTAGATCATATTATGTTAGAATAAGATTATCAATTTGTTAGATCACATTATGTTAGAATAAAATTATCACTTTGTTAGATCATGTTATATTAACATAAGAATATCACTTGTTCGACCATGTTATATTAGAAGATGTTATGTTAATTTAGAAACGTCATAATATAGAAATGCTATGTTAATATAAAATATCATTTTGTAGAAATGTCATATTAAAAATAAGAAATGTCCTTTTTATTTGCATTAGAACTGGCAAATAAGAAATGTCCTTTTTATTTGCATTAGAACTGGCAAATAAGAAATGTCCTTTTTATTTGCATTAGAACTGGCAAATAAGAAATGTCCTTTTTATTTGCATTAGAACTGGCAAATAAGAAATGTCCTT
Source organism: Allium sativum (assembly GCA_030737875.1). NCBI lineage: Eukaryota > Viridiplantae > Streptophyta > Magnoliopsida > Asparagales > Amaryllidaceae > Allium > Allium sativum. The sequence goes on from CM060923.1 coordinate 171,905,200, forward strand.
TTTATTTGCATTAGAACTGGCAAATAAGGAATGTCCTTTTTATTTGCATTAGAACTGGCAAAAGAAGGAATGTCCTTTTTATTCGCATTAGGATTGGCAAAATAAGAAATGTCCCTGTTTATTGTATTAGAATTGACAAAATAAAATTGTCAATTTTTGTTGAAATTAGAAATAATAAAAAAAATGTCATTATATTGGAAATGTCATTAGAATAAAAATGTCATGTTTTGCTATATGTAATCATTTAAACACATGCACCTTGCCTGTTTCATTGAAATTGAATATATGTTGCACTTTTAAGAGGTAAATGTAAACCATATGCCACACTATTTATCGGTAGAAACTTGAATGCATTTGGCTGAGAATATTCGATGAAAAATCTTGTGTTTGGTAACTTCAAATTTATGTTAGATTAACTATTATATTTCAGTTTATATTGAAGTTAATTTATTTGAACGAAGTTAATCCTGATCCGAGTGTTTGTTGTATTTTCTTATGCAATACGCTCGGGTCAGATACGAGCGTTGCAGATTTTAGAAGTTTTCAGCTAGCAAACTGGAGAGGAACGAGAAGACGCATATGGCGCGCGCTCGACAAAACCGTAAAGCTTTTATTTATTTAAAAATTCATGTAATGTACTTATAAAATCTTCCGCTGTATAAATATTTTGTATAACTCTGATATTATTTCTATAAAAATTTCTTCCGCTGCAAATATTGTGTCTGTGATTCTGTGCTTATTCTGTTTAAGCTTGATAAGCTAAATAACTATCTGTCTTTGTGAACGGTTCGAGTTGGTTTAATTACCGACTTGAAGCGGTCAAAAAGGGCAGGTCGTTACAAGTGGTATCAGAGCCAGGTTATACAAAGCTTAGCTTATGGTGTTTAATATGAATTGTCACTGGAATCACTGTAATGAGAGCGTATTTTGAAAATATAGATTATTTTGAAATTAAATAAATCATTTAATATGATTGTTTTGATACTAATACTATGAAAGAGTAGCGCAGCGGAAGCGTTTTGAAATCAGTAAATTTTGAAACAAACTTATTTTGAAATTTATAAATTGTTTTGAAATACATTGTGTTGTCTTATATATTTGGAAATGATGTATCTTATAAAATAGAAATTTGAGTATTTTATTCGACGTCAAGGTTAGACTATTGAGTATGTAAGATGTTGAATATACGCGTAGCTAACGTATGTACGAAGTCTTATATGTACTAGATGGATATGAAGTCACACTTTAGTCGCTTAAAAATGATCCTGGTGATTCTTGCAACATCACCATTATTTATTTTTCGAGTTTCGAAAGTGGGATATTCATATGATTCTGATTGAGACGTCGAGAAATACTTAAGTTATTTTGATAAATGTTTAAAATGAAATTCTTGAAACTTATATAGGTATGAGATTAATTCGAAAACCATTGATTTGTAAGATAATTGATTGACATAATAGTCTTATATAATGGAATTTATATTAAACATGATGTTGAAAAGGAAATCTTGTGTAATTGATATTTATGTAAGTGTGATATATGTAGTATTATATATAGTATGTATGTTTTGAAATGAAGATATGGAAATAACATTTATAAATGAACTTACTTCATGAAATTGAAAAATCTTACAGATAATTATGTAAGTACATCAAACTCAATATTGCGACTTGATAAAATGGAATTCGTACGAGTTATATTGACATTTACCTGTTGAGTTATATGAAAAATGATTTATGAGAGATATTTGAAAATATCAAGAACAAATGTTATTCGAACATGAAACAAATCCAAACGGTAAATTCTAAAATGTTAGAATTTGGAAATTGATAATGTTATGTTTATATAAGTGTGGAAATGAAATAGTTTTGAAAGCTATGACAATTAAATTTTTTGAATTCGGCAAAGATTCGATATTGAACAATTTGATTCTTATATAAAATTGGAAGTTATATAAGTATGTGGTGAATTTGATATTACTGATTTGAACGAACCCCAATTGGAAAGGAAGAAAAACTTATGTAAATGGAATTTTATATAAGCACGATATATGCGATGTACGAAATAAAAAATACTATATGTAGTATTATTTGTTTAAAAGTCGAAGATATGGAAAGTACTTTCTATCGAAAATCGTGATCCTACTCGATAGGGTTGCGTTGGAACTCCGCACGGGGTGTCCACTGGAAATCGGGGTCCTACTCGGTAGGAACACGTACTGGAATCCCACACGGTGGGGTCACTTTGATTTATTTATATTCACTTGATGTTTCATAGCGTAATTCGAGGGGCGAGATGCCTACAGTTACAAGCGATTCCACTGGGATAGTGGCGTAACCGCCGCGTAACTGCGATCTATGGCAACAACCATGGCGAAATTCGATGGGGTGTGATACCTACGGGCACAAGTGATTCTACTGGGATAGTAGCGTAACCGCCGCGTGTCCGCGATCCATGGGTGAATGTATTTTCCGTATCTTTTTTTTTTAAGTTTTTAAGTATTTTCACTGGAAGTAGAAACGAGTATATTGAGTACTTGGAAATTTTTAGTCGTGCGTCTGATCAACGTATGTCTAAAATTTTTAAGAACGAAAATAAACTTGTTAAGCCTTCGAGTTATAAAGTATTTTGATGTTAAATAAAAAAAATCAATAACATGAAATTTTAGCATTTTATCACTTCAACATGATAAACTAAGAAAGAGATTTTAAATGTTTTGCAAAGTTCACAGCTTCGAAATAAATCAAAATACTAATTTTCGTCTCCAGAAAGGGAAAAGAACTAATGGAATGATTTATGTTTAACTAATTGAAAGCATAATTTTGTACTTAAACAAGCAATTGAGGTTGATAAGAGAATGAATTATATATCGTTAAATTATTAGTTCTTTACTATGTTCCTTTTCGAGGACGAAAAGTTTTAAGTATGGGAGATTGTAACATCCCGTATATTTCGACTATTTAAGTTATGTAATTTGATTTAATTATTGAATTTAAAACGGTTTAAAAATAAATTTTATGATAATAATGAATGGTTCAATATGATTTTTAATAAGAAATTATCACCATAGTTGAGTGTCAACGATATATAAGATATATTTGATTTGAAAACAATAATTAGATGATAAAATTAATTTAGTGTATTTATCTGGAAATTAAAACATGGAGTTGATTTATAAGAAAACGCTAATCCCTGGATTTTTTTCGTATAGAAGCGATTTAAATAATGCACAGTTTAAGTAGCGTAGTTAATAGAACTTAACATTAAAAATTTACAGTCAAATTTAATTGTATTTGGAATATGTTTAATTAAATGTAGTAATGTAAGAATTTCTGTAGTAATATACGGAAGTTTGTTCCGTTAAATGTAAATATATTTTCCCTTCTGTTCTAATATCCATGTATTCTCAAACCTTTATTTTTGTCTGTTAAATTTTAGCCCCACTCATTAAGTTCCCCTTTAGATCCAAAACAATTAATGAGAATAAATGAAATAATAATACGTTACATTTAAAACAAAACGTAATTTTGGAAAGGTAAATTTTAATGCTTAACGATAAGTTTTGCATGAATACAAAACAAAATGTTTGTTAATTCACTTCCAAGCCATGCATTATGGCAACCTTCCATTTCTTTTATTTATATCATGTTGTTTATATTCAGTAGAAGAAAAAAAAAGAAAATACCGTAAAACTATTAACATTATTTATGTAAAACTTTTAACTCATGTTATTTAATATGATGTGTTTTGAAATTTGAAAAGTCACAAATTTTATAACAATTAGCATTAAACAATTTACCATGCATTATATTCCATTTCTCAAATCATATTTTTCATGCCTTGCATACATTTCAAACTTGGCACATTATGTCATATTTTCAATATGGTTGACGTTCATTGCAATGCATGGTGTACTTCATTCTCAGCTTCCTTGAGTTATCTTTTGTCAATGCGTGCATGCATTCATTCGATTCAACTTAATTCATTTCCTTTCTTACGTTAAATTCAATGCGTGCATTCATTTCAAATGCATGACACAAATTGCTCATGCATGACGTTACCTATTTTTGCTCCTTTCCCTTTTAACCTGAAGCACCCATTTAGTATACAAAAAAAAAGCTGAATTGAATGGGTCCTGCACCATTATGTTTATAAAAAAAAAAGATTTCAAATTCGTTCATATTAATTAATGAATAAATGGAAAGGACGTCATTTGGTTTTCCTTTCCTTCTCTCTCTATTGTAACGTTTTATTTTACATATATTATTTATAGTATAACATAAATGTTTCATATTCTTCCCTAAGCACGTTTTAATGACTACATACAATATATTGAATAAAACGTTTTATAAAACAAAAATTCATGCATGCGGTGGTTATTCATTTTCATGTTAATTATATTTATTTCAAGTTCCCTTTTTATAACTTTAAACCATAGATGCATTCATTTAATTAGTACCAGAGATTACGCATATCTATATTAATGCATTTCCAAAAACCTTCATCTCTTCCAATCCGTTACTTCATTTTTCACCCTTCCAGTTCTCCTTAAATTTGAATCATTTTTTTTTAAAGGGTGTTGCTATATATGTATAGAAATAAATTATGTTTCATATTTCTGCTACACATAAATGCATTTCCAAAACAAGAGCCTTATTGCATTTTAAATGCATGCGTGACTGCCATATGATAAATATATAACGCATGTTATGCGTGACTGCCATATGCATGACTGTTCTTCATTACATCTATCCATTCAACCCCAAAGTACTCCTCTGGTCCCTTCTTCTTCTCAGCCATAAATGCCTCTTCTTAATAAAAAAAAAAAAAAAAAAAAAACAACAACAACACCTTAAGACTTATTAATAGTAAACTTTTATCAGTGGTAATAATAAACGTTTTATCAGCTCAAAACTTTTCCTATTCTTAAGAGTATTTAGTGGCATTGATAACGTGTACACACACGTATTCACGAAACACCTTTTCAAATCTCCTAATTGCTCCTATTTCTATCTGTTCATTCTCTCCTCCCTTCACTTTAGCAGCTGAAGGCCTTTTCAAAATAATTCTTTTTCCCAAATCGCTGAAATCATGGCCACCGAAATCGAGCTCCTCCATCGATTCATCCCGCAACCACCCACTTCGAATCTCCAACGAGCACCAACAACCGCCTCTTCGACCGTCGCTCCACTCAATTCCTCCATCGCTTTGCCTAGAATCGAACCGTCCTTCCTCAAGTCGATGTCGCCGCGAGCGCATCCATCACCACCGTGAAGACCGCATCTTGCGCCATCAACCGGAACCGCCTCCTGCCATCTAAAGTTGTTTCCATTTAGTGCGCCGTCTTGTTCCAGCTTCGACTGAAGCCAGGTCTGCGCATCGTTCAACTCCGTCATTGCTCCTTTTTCTTCACGTTTTGAGGTGAGTTCGCTCACGATTGATTAATTAGTTTGCAAATAATTTAATTTCAATAAGAACTAAAGTAGAATAGTTGTTTGGGTCCATTTCGTTGGTTGGTTTACTTCAGCATTCTGTCATTAGTATATGACTATACTGGTTGGTTTCATTCGACATTGTTGTGGTTATTACAGCTGCCATATAATCGCTATTTGTTGGTTCAAATTTGCATATATCCTAGGAACCACCATGCATGTATGTATATATCCCGCTGCATCACATATTTGTCTAGTTGCTGGAAATTTTAATGGTTACGGTTCAAACTGTACCATGTTCATTCGCTGTTTATTGTGGCTCCCTTTTAAGTTTCTTGTTGATGGAATTTTTTTATTATTGATTGTGATGTAAAATTCATTTATATGTTATATAAGATTTAAATTAATTGTTTTGATTGTGATGAACGACTAGATTTAATTGTGTATGCTAAGAAAAATATTCGTGCTTGTAATTAAAGGTCATATATTTAGAATATTGTCATATTAGCATGAAAACATCTTTTGTGTTAGAAATGTCATGCTAGTATAAATATATATTTTTGTATAAAATTATCAATTTGTTAGATCATATTATGTTAGAATAAGATTATCAATTTGTTAGATCACATTATGTTAGAATAAAATTATCACTTTGTTAGATCATGTTATATTAACATAAGAATATCACTTGTTCGACCATGTTATATTAGAAGATGTTATGTTAATTTAGAAACGTCATAATATAGAAATGCTATGTTAATATAAAATATCATTTTGTAGAAATGTCATATTAAAAATAAGAAATGTCCTTTTTATTTGCATTAGAACTGGCAAATAAGAAATGTCCTTTTTATTTGCATTAGAACTGGCAAATAAGAAATGTCCTTTTTATTTGCATTAGAACTGGCAAATAAGAAATGTCCTTTTTATTTGCATTAGAACTGGCAAATAAGGAATGTCCTTTTTATTTGCATTAGAACTGGCAAAAGAAGGAATGTCCTTTTTATTCGCATTAGGATTGGCAAAATAAGAAATGTCCCTGTTTATTGTATTAGAATTGACAAAATAAAATTGTCAATTTTTGTTGAAATTAGAAATAATAAAAAAAATGTCATTATATTGGAAATGTCATTAGAATAAAAATGTCATGTTTTGCTATATGTAATCATTTAAACACATGCACCTTGCCTGTTTCATTGAAATTGAATATATGTTGCACTTTTAAGAGGTAAATGTAAACCATATGCCACACTATTTATCGGTAGAAACTTGAATGCATTTGGCTGAGAATATTCGATGAAAAATCTTGTGTTTGGTAACTTCAAATTTATGTTAGATTAACTATTATATTTCAGTTTATATTGAAGTTAATTTATTTGAACGAAGTTAATCCTGATCCGAGTGTTTGTTGTATTTTCTTATGCAATACGCTCGGGTCAGATACGAGCGTTGCAGATTTTAGAAGTTTTCAGCTAGCAAACTGGAGAGGAACGAGAAGACGCATATGGCGCGCGCTCGACAAAACCGTAAAGCTTTTATTTATTTAAAAATTCATGTAATGTACTTATAAAATCTTCCGCTGTATAAATATTTTGTATAACTCTGATATTATTTCTATAAAAATTTCTTCCGCTGCAAATATTGTGTCTGTGATTCTGTGCTTATTCTGTTTAAGCTTGATAAGCTAAATAACTATCTGTCTTTGTGAACGGTTCGAGTTGGTTTAATTACCGACTTGAAGCGGTCAAAAAGGGCAGGTCGTTACATCAGAAAGTCTTTACCCTAAGCCGAAGACTGGGGTTGTTGCTGCATCTGCTGAGGAGTCAAAGCCGCAAGCAAGCGGTGGAGGCAAGAATAACTCTCAGAATAAGAGGAAGCAGAACCAAGCTAAGGATGGCCAGAAGAAAAGCAGGAAAGAAGTCGAGTGCTTCAAATGTGGAAAGAAGGGCCATTACGCAAGGGAATGTAGGGCCAAGACAGTGGGAAAGAAGTGCTTTAACTGTGGCCAGGAGGGACATTTTAAGGATAAGTGCCCGCAACCTCTGAAGGAGAATCAGATTGTGAAAGCATATGCCATCAATGCTGTTCCTTCTTCGTCGAATGCCCCAACTGCGGCGGAGAAAGGAAAGGGAGTCGTCATTCAAGGTATGCTTTCCATTTATGATCTTCCTGTTAGAGTTTTGTTCGATACCGGGGCTTCCCATTCCTTCATATCTAGTGACCTGGTAGATAGGTTGGGATTGGAACCCGAGTTAGTCGATAGACCATTAGCTGTGACGAACCCGATTGGTGGTTCAACAAACCTCAGTATGATCTGTCGTAATGTGGTCTTATCGAGTCATGGATGTATGTTTGTTTGTGATTGCTTTGTTTTGGGCTTTACTGGGTATGGCATTATTTTGGGAGTCGATTGGCTCCAAAGATACGGGGTGGTGGTAGATTGTGAGGGCTTTTGGGTGACAGTTAGGGCGGATGATGGGCGGAGGGTAGTGTTTGGTAATCTACCCTGTGATGGGGTAATGGCTAGTTTTGTAAATTCCCTCGACATCCCGCATGATGAGTTATCAGGTTTGCCCGTGGTTGGCCAGTACCCGGACATCTTCGAGGAAGTGACCGGACTTCCACCACACCGAGAGATTGAGTTTCGTATTGATTTAGTGAAAGATGCCAGACCTATAGTGATGCCACTTCGTCGTATGGCACCACGAGAACAGCGAGAGCTCGAGGTGCAAGTAAGCGATCTTTTGAAGAAGGGATTTATTAGAAGAAGTGTCTCCGAGTGTGGAGCACCAGTTGTGTTTGCTACTAAGGCAGATGGTTCCCTTCGATTGTGTGTGGACTATCGCGAGTTAAATAAGGTGACGAGGAAGAATAAGTATCCTCTACCACGGATAGATGATTTGTTTGATCAACTGGAAGGAGCGAGAGTGTTCTCCCAGTTGGACCTCGCGACAGGATTTCATCAGCTCCGTGTAGCAGCTGATAGTATAGCTAAAACGGCATTTAGGACGCCGTCTGGGTTTTATGAGTGGTTGGTCATGCCATTCGGGTTGACCAATGCACCAGCATACTTCGTGGATCTTATGAATAGAGTATTCAGAGACCAATTGAATAAGTTTGTTCTTGTGTTCGTAGACGATATCCTTGTTTACTCGAGGACAGAAGAGGAACACAAGGAACATTTGAGAATTGTGTTGGAGGTGTTGAGAAGACACTAATTGAAAGCGAAGTTTTCTAAGTGTCACTTCTGGAGGAGGGAAGTGAGATTCTTGGGCCATGTTGTTTCAGAGAATGGTATTGCCGTGGACCCTGCGAAGGTGGCTACGGTACAAGATTGGTCTGCGCCCAAGAATGCAAAGGATGTAAGAAGTTTCTTGGGGTTAGCTGGATATTATCGTAAGTTTATCAAAGACTTCTCCAAGACAGCGGCACCGCTGACTCAGTTGACTAAGAAGTATCAAGCCTTCGTTTGGGACGGAGGGTGTGAAAAAGCATTCAAGAGTCTAAAGGAAAAGTTGACGCGTGCGCCAGTGTTGGTCATTCCTAAGGGAAATGAAGAGATGACGGTATACACGGATGCTTGTGGTACCGGACTGGGTGCGGTATTGATGCAAGGAGGTAGGGTTGTAGCTTATGCCAGTCGACAGCTAAAGCCACATGAGAAGAAGTATCCTACCCATGATTTGGAATTGGCAGCGATTGTATTTGCGCTGAAGATGTGGAGACATTACCTCTTGGGAGAAAGATTTGAGCTGTTTACCGATCATAAATCGTTAAAGTATCTCTTCTCTCAGAAAGATCTGAATCTCCGTCAGCAGAGATGGTTAGAGTTCTTGGCTTCGTATGATTTTGATATCGCGTATACACCTGGGAAGGGTAATGCGGTAGCCGATGCCTTGAGTAGGAGACATGCCAGCTTAGGGGCAATGTTTCTTGAATGGAAGCAGCTGGAGTATATCGCGGGGTTTGATTTCAGACCAAGGTGCGAATTGGATCCAGTTATGCTATCTAGCTTGACGATCAGACCCACTTTGATTGAGAGGATTGGTTCCAGTCAAAGGAACGACCCTAACTTATTGGAAGTTATCTCCAAGTTGGAAATGAATGTCGATGGGGAGATGGACAAGTATGGGCTTGATCGAGATGGATGGCTTCGGAAGAATGGAAAGCTTGTTGTACCCAATGTGAATGGTTTGAGAGATGAAGTGCTTAGAGAATGTCATCACTCGAAACTGACTATACATCCCGGTGGTAATAAGATGTATCGAGACATGAGACAGAATTACTACTGGGAAGGGATGAAAAGAGACGTTGGGAAGTTTATATCCAAATGCATAAATTGCCAGCTAGTTAAAGCCGAGCAGAAGAAGCCTAGTGGGTTGTTGCAACCATTAGAAATTCCCGAATGGAAATGGGAACAAGTTTCGATGGATTTTATCGATGGTTTACCGAGGACCAGATCGGGACATGATAGCATTTGGGTAATTGTGGATCGACTGACCAAGAGTGCAAGATTTATACCAGTCAAATCGACCAGAACGGCAGCCAAGTTGGCAGAACTATATATGAAGTGGGTAGTGAGATTTCATGGAGTACCCAAAGGCATTGTGAGTGACCGAGATCCGTTGTTTACTAGTGGATTTTGGAAGAGCTTACAAGAGGCTTTAGGATCAGAATTACATCTCAGTACCGCATATCATCCTCAGACCGACGGTCAGACGGAGAGGGTGAATCGTATATTGGAAGATCTCTTGAGAGCTTGTATATTGGATTTTGGTGGATCATGGGATGACCATTTGCATCTAGTGGAGTTTGCATATAATAATAGCTACCAATCCAGTATCGGTATGGCTCCATATGAAGCTTTGTACGGGAGACCGTGCAATTCACCATCATGTTGGATAGAGACTGGCGAGAAGTTTGTGCTTGGACCAGATGTGGTGAGAGAAACTTCCGATAAGATCAAGATCATTCGACACCGAATGAAAGCTGCTTAGGATAGGCAGAAAAGCTATGCTGATAAGAGGAGAAGAGACTTGAAATTCTCCGTTGGTGACTTGGTGTTTGTCAAGATCTCTCCGTTGAAAAGCGTGATACGATTTGGCAGGAGAGGCAAGTTGGCACCAAGATTTGTGGGTCCTTTCCAAGTTCTCGAGGAAGTTGGGAATTTGGCGTATAGAGTTGGCTTACCAGAGAAAATGGCAGGAGTTCACAATGTGTTTCATGTTTCCCAACTAAGGAAGTTCGTTCACGACTCAAATGTGACTATTTCACCTGATCAGTTGGAGGACTTCGAAGTAGAACCTGAGGCGGTTGAGAACCGCAAGCCGATTCGTATTGTGGGGCATGATACGAAGCAACTTCGAAGAAAGTCGGTGAAGCTAGTCAAAGTTCAGTGGGGCGAGGACGAAAATGATTGTGCTTGGGAGACAGAGGAGAGCATCAGAAAGGCTTATCCAGAACTCTTTGCCTGGTAAGATTTACTTTGCGATTTAGTTATTCCGCATGCTAGGATAGACTTGTTTTGCTTGTTTTGCATGTTTGATGGTTGTTTTATGATTGATAGGCATGCGGGACCCTTGTGTGTATTTGATTAGGGAATTTCGGGGGCGAAATTTCTTAAGGGGGGAAGAGTGTAACGACCCGTATTCTACACATCATAGGATTGTAGAATATTTATTTCTTTCCCGTGTGAAGTCGTATGGTCATATAACTTTGGGAAACATTTATTTGAGTCATTTCCCCTGTTCATGATTTTTGTCGATTTTTAAATGACCATTTTGCCCCTAGTCAGTACTGTTTTGGCCATAACTTTTGATAGGGAAGGAATTTTGACCTGAAACCACTTCCATTAGATTCGTTTGATGGTTTCTCTTTCCGTAGAGTGGTCATAATAGCCAAACGGACTTACCGTTTGGGAGATATGGCTGAAACAAGGTTTGGAGGGTGAAAAACTGCATAATTGGGCTAAACCGGGTGGTTAGCAATTGGGCCCATAAGGGGATTTCGGGATTGGGGCTGTATAAGGGCTGATTAGGGTTAGAAAACATCCTTTTAGTCATTTTTCCAGCCACCACTTCATTTCATAGAACCCTATTAATGGCCTCCAACCTCTAAATCACTCCAAACCACTCCAAACTTGAAGAAAAGAGATTAGCAACGACAAATCAAGGCAAATCAACACCAAATCGGGATTAGAGCTGCTACAACACCTTGTTATCTTCACCAAGTCAGAGATTTATTTCGGATCTTGTTTTATTTGTGGCTAAGGTGAGTGATTAGCTTGCTTTTTGCACTAATTATGGTTATTCGGGGTGATTAGTGCTAATTAGCGTTTTTAAACGAAAATAAATTCTAGAAAAATGTTTATAAATTCATAAATAATGTTTTAGACCTCTGATATGAGTTTGGGTTAATTTGGTTAAGTTTTGCTAATCATGTCATTAGTTATGCTCACATATGCTTAAGGGAAAACATGGGGTTTTGGGCATGTTTGATCTATTTTACCATGTCATATTGTTGTTTTGGTGTTTGAGGTCACTTTTATGTGTTGCTATGACCCTTTGGTATGCTTTGTGATTGGTTTCAATAGTTCAAATGGTCGAAAACGCCGTCGAGAGGCGTATAAACACTTGCTGGAAAGTTGCAGGAATTAGTGCAGGAAATCGGATCGGATCGCCCCTACCGACCCGAACCGCCCATTTCTCTTCACCACGAACCGATCCAGTGTGCCACGAAGGATTCCGATCCGACCCGAACCGACCCGAACCGATGGTGCACTCCGATCCGACCCGAGGTAACAGTCACGAACCGAGACGATCAAGACCACGATCCAAATGATGACGAAAGGGATCCGAACCATGTCATGAAGAAGGCTCCGACCCGATCCGAGGACTGATGCTTGGTGGTTGAGGGCGGCACGAACCACGACACGATGGAGGGTGCGAACCGAACCGAGATGGTGGACCCGAACCGATCCGATGGGTGGTCACGAACCCGACCCGACCCGAATTGGTGAAAGAGATGATGATCCGAACCGATCCGAAGGAGGAAGATCCATAACCCGAAATGCAAAGGTAGTTCAAGTGGAAGTTCGAGCTCAGGATCCAGACGGGAACCAATGAGTTCACTTCGTGATTGGGCTTTGCTGCGGGACGTGTGCTAAGGAGTTGTCGATGTCTATGACTTTGGATCACTAGGTGTTGGAGGTAGAGAGACAAACTCGGGCTTTGGATATGGTGCGACTAGGGAGCTACCTACCAATGGAGTGGGGTCATGGAAACGTTGGGCGTGATCCCATAGGTATGGCGTTGGTGGCAGTAGGAATGTACATAGTCGTACAAAGTCGAGTTCTGTCGTTTGAGTAAAGTGCTCTAGTGATCGAAGAAGTGGATGTCGTATGCTTTACGCACTGAGTGAGAGATGCGAGGATGGTTGCTATGCTTGATTGTTTGACACACACATCCCCACCCCCGTATACTTATATTATGTGTTTGTGGCATCATAGAGTGTTGTACCGTGTAGTACTAACTCTTGGGTTGCAGGTCCAGGTTCAGGTATGACTTAGTATACCTGTTATTATTCTGTTTATGCTTGCTACCACTCATACCAGACTGATGTCTGACCCAGAGTTTTATGTTTCTTCTTATTACTCTGGGTGCTCACACGAGCAGACTAGAGACAGGAATAGCTGGTAGTGCGCTTGGTAGATGGACTGAAGACGAGCAGGAGGCTCCACGTATGATATATAGTTATTCTCCCTGTGTCGTGATTGGTATCTACTTTGGGCATTAGTAGCATACCTATTTTGTTTATCTTAGAGACAGTATTTTGAAGTTGTAATAAGCTGTATTTGATATTTCCGCTACTCTGATGATGTTAGTTCAAGTTTTCAGCTTATGCACTGTCTCATCTGTTTTATGTCAAGTATATGTTGGTTATTATATTTTATCCCATGCGCTGTGAGACATATTACAGGTTCTTTATTTGGTTCATCTTCTTTCTTTCTCATTCTTTGGCGACCGTCCCATGCCAATTGGACATGTGTACAGCGCACAATTGGAGTAAATGTCGGTTGGTGCGGGGCGGGCCGTCACACAAACGCTACTTAAAAATACAATTTACATGTTTGTGTTTGCATACAAATGCAAACGCTACTTAAAAATATAATTTACATTTTTTGTGTTTGCATACAAAGGCAAACGCTACTTAAAAATACAATTTACATTTTTGTGTTTGCATACAAATGCAAACGCTACATAAAAATACAATTTACATTTTTGTGTTTGCATACAAATGCAAACGCTACTTAAAAATATAATTTACATTTTTTGTGTTTGCATACAAATGCAAACACTACTTAAAAATATAATTTACATTTTTGTGTTTACATACAAACGCAAACGCTACATGTAAGAGGGAAGGGACAATTTTATTATATGTTTTTGTTCGCGATTTTAGTTGCAAACAAAATTAGAAATAAAAAGAAATGTTTTTTTGTTTGCAATTTTAGATGCAAACAAAGTAGCAATTAGAGTTACATTTTGTAGCCAAATTTAAATGGGGATAAATTAGAGAAGAAAAGAAAGATTATATTTTTATGTGTTTATTTACATTCCTTAGTGTAAATAAACGGAAAATAAAAGACGCTATTTTATTTACATTCCTAGATGTAAATAAAATTTAGAAATTAAAAGCTACATTTTTACTTGCGTTCTTTAAACACAAATAAATCATGATAATGAAAATATACATTTTATTTGCATTCCCTAGTGCAAACATAATGTGACGACCCCAATTCCCGTACAGACGGTGACAAGGGTAATCTTTGGAATATTACACAGAAACAGATAGTAGCAGAACAGAATTAAATAAACACACTAGATAATGAACAAATAGAATATACTAGATAAATGTAATCATCAGAGTTACACAGTATACAGGATCTTACTTAGTACAAATACAGTTCAACTATACACATATGTCTACAGCGGAACAAACAAAATATGTATAATAAGAGCTGAACAACATAAAAAGAGATAAATGATAGAATCCATCTTCAGCTCCAGCTATCCAGAGAAAGCCAGCCAAACCTGAATACAAGGCTGCCCGTGTAGAAAAAGGGGCACCCGAGTTTGAAAGTGAAACAAACTACGAGTTAGTCATGGGACTGGTATGAGAAATCTACTCAACACATTTAAAATGTGGCTAATCACAGGACCTCGCCACTTTTTTGGAATAGGTTTATTCCATTGGATTGCCAGTGCTTTAAAACAAATCATTCCTTTAAACATCGCAATGCTTTTTATCAAAATGAAGCCATTATAAGACTCAGTTCCCATCACACAATGCAACGTAAACCGGAGGATAGAGTTTTACCTTATAATGGCCAAAATATGCTTGATACGAATTAAAACAAAAGCATTTGATAGTATTACTAGCGTTTATATGTTTCAAAAACAATTTCAATCATAACTATCAATCATAGACGGCATGGGTACCATATATCATGTCGCCATATATATATATACAATCAAAACCGCACGATGTCGTATTTGGAAATTGGATTTCGTCATGAACCAAGGCAAAAGATAGTCCTTACCGCCTTCGAGACAATCTAGCCCATGTCTCAGGATTGGAGCTCGAGTGACCCTTGGATCGTCAGGGCCGGTCCACCGATGTGGATTAAAATTCCTGAACAATGCGTTTCCCCGCCCTATGGGGCGTAAATGAGCCAACGAATGACTCCATCGGACCCGCATCATACGATCAAACCGAGGCGCCTCGCAACAGTAACAACCACATAAGTCAAACTCGTCAGAGCGTGCAAAACCACTGACGCCACTTCTAGCTAGAAGGAAACGCATGCCCTCCCTGAGGTCCTTCCTCCCGTTTCTGGTTCATACCGACTGTGAGTTTCACGAATTCACGTTATACACAAAGCTACGCCACATAGGCGGTGCTTTGATCATCACCACTAGACTTTGCTTTTCAATAGAAGCCCTGATCATTTGCCACTTAGGCATGCCACACTAGCAATTCATGCCATGCGACTGATGTCCATCGATATACAACCTCTGAGCTCATGCATTTCAGAGAAGGGCGTTAAGCAAAAGAATAAATTCTCCGCCGCCAAACAGATGTATATTTAACAGAGATCAATCAACACAGAATAAAATCCAATGTTAGACACACAATCCATTTACAAGTCCGTTCTGGGTCTGAACGAAACCGGAGGCACTATATATCTCGCAAACTCATCGATCACCACGTACGTCTGGACGATCACCACTCATTATCCATATTTCGGGATGCCTCCCAATCAGGACCTCGGTTACCATCCAAACGAGGTGAAGATCTCCGGTCTTCGACCACCGTCTTCATCTTTGATTTCTTGTCGTCGATTCAGTTATTCAGAATGGGATAAACCCGGTCTTTCTGAGCAACTCGCGTATGTAATAAACAAGTCCAACACTAATATACACACGCATCATTTTAATTCATTAGTCACTAACCGTAAATCAGAAAGAGAGCATTTTCCCAAATATTAACGCCGAAGGCCGAAACCAACATCAGATCAATACCCAAGAAACCATTCGACTTAGCCAACCATCAGTTAATTTCTAAATTTCACATCCATATCGTTTATAATATTTTATAATGATTTATTGCTATTTTTATTTATTTTAAAATAGCCCATTTATTCAAAACGACGCTTCGGGCCATAACGCGGCCGTGGCGCTGTTTTTCTTCATATTTGACTTACACATATCTGAAAATCTAACCGTTGGATCTTCACAAAATTTACATCATTAGAAAGATCTTTTCAAAACGAATCCAACGGTTCCAGTTTTGGGAAAATCCGACGGTCGGATCTCCCGGTATAATCGTTTGAAGTTTCGATTTCAAAATACGAACTGCAGCGTCGTTATTCGATTATATATAATTATATTTATATATAAATATAAATATAATCGATTCTGGAGCTGTTTTTCTTCAGATTTGAATTAAACATTCCAGACAATCCAACCGTTGGATTTTTACAAAGTTGGTGCCGTTGGAAAGATATTTCCAAAGCGAACCCAACGGTTGTGATTTCAAGAAAATCCGATGGTCGGATCTCCCGGTATAATCGTTTGAAATCACTATTTCAAAATACGAACTGCAGCGTCGTTATTCGATATATATTTAATTCTATTTAAATATATATATATATCGATTCTTCGATTTCAAATCTATATTCTTCTCATATATTTGATAAAAATGATATTTTTATCTAACTGTCTTCTATTTCAACACTTCACTATATTTAACAATTCATGTATATAATAAAAATGTGATTTTTAATGTAAAACAATTTATTTCAAAACACGATTATTTTATATAGTTAATATAGGTGATAAAAATGTGATTTTTATTATAAAACAATTTATTTCAAAATATGAATACCATTCAACACATGAATTTCTATCCGACAAATGAATATCGACTCAACACATGAAGGTTTTCTATAGTATGTATATATCAATAAAAATGTGATTTTTATATTTAAAACACGAATACCATTCAACACATGGATTTCAATTCAACGAATGAATATCGATTCAACATATGAAGGTTTTCTATAGTTTGTATATATCAATAAAAATGTGATTTTTATATTTAAAATACGAATACCATTCAGCACATGAATTTCTATCCAACGAATGAATATCGACTCAACACATGAAGGTTTTCTATTCAATGAATAAATTTAGTTTCAACAAATGAAAATAATTCAAACACATGAATATTATTCGAAATTTCGGCAGCATAACGGCTGGGTAGTTAAAACCGGGACCGTCCCTAGTACGGCTCCTCGCTCTACCTTAAAACCTCGCGGTTTTTGACAATGGGGAATCATGCATCTAGTTCGCACGCAGGCGGCATGTATATTTATTTCATTTCCACAAACTAATCCTATGTGGTTTCAACCAAATATTTCTCAACCACAAACGGGTATTTTTCAACCACAATCAATCAATATCAACCACAAACAATTCCAATCAACCATTTGCTATCAATCAATTTTCACACCAATCACAACCAATAAATATCGTCCATGGTTTGGGGACAAGGGGCGTGTATATATATATATATATATATATATATATAGCAATTCACTTATATTTCAACACATATATAATATTTAAAACGCATATATAACTTATACATCAAACGTACAACTTATATAACGCTTATACAAGAGGAATACAACGCTTATATAACTCATACATCGACTATATAATTTATACATCGTCGTTTTCCATATCGTTTATAAATTAGAAATCTTACATTGGGTTCCACTCGACCAAAAATAACAGAAGGCTCAGAAAAATATGTGGTCTCTTCTAGAAGGTACAAGACGTCCACACGAGTCCACTGTCCCTTGTTTCACTGAATTTCGTCAACACAGCAAAAAGATATGATTTTTCAAAGTTTGCAACGGTTTAAAGGTGTTAAAACAGTTGAAAATAAAACAAGCCGTACCTCAGCTGAAAGGTTCAAAACTAGGTTTGGATTTATCTCGAAATCCATGTAGCTATTCGTCGATCGGCCTTCGCTACATCGAAGGGGGAGGAGAGGCGCTGGTTCGCCGGAGGTGGGGTCCAGCTCGGTGGTCCCAGGCGGCGGTGGCGGCGAATTGAAGTCGTCGACTTCTAAGCGTCGATTCTCACTCCACAGGCCACGAAAAATTCCAAACTTTATATGGATTTGAAGATCTCGAGAAGATCTTCAAAAAGTTCAAGTGTGGCATGAGCTAATTCGGCGTGGATTGATCGGAAAATGAGGGGGAAGTTTTCAAGCGGTTTCCGCCTTCGATCGGGGAGAGAGAAAAGAAGAATTTTTTTTTATATAAAAATTATGATTGGCTGGTGGATTTTAAAGGGGTTTTCTGACACGACCACCAATCTAAACCCAACAACTGTCGTCCGTAGCGTTTTACCCCCATTCCGAACACAATGGGATATGTTTCGTAGGCCCATTTGACTGTTTCAGTCAGTTTTCCTTCAAATTAAAATATAAAACATTCAATATTCAATTTGAACGTACATTTCAATTTGCCAGGGCCACAAACTGATTCGAAAAATTCTAGAAAAATAAATCTGACTATGTTTTAATGATACGGTCCCAACAAAACTAGTTTCGTCGAATTCTGAGACCATTTTCAAAAAGGCCCATTTTCGGTCGATCCAATTTAGCTATAATTGATCAAAACACGTTTTCCTTTGCCACGCCCACATACTAGCTTCAAAAATTATGAAATTTGAAACCTAGCAATAACTTCACATCTTGGATCCAACAAAAGTGGTTTCGTCGAATTCCGAGGTCGTATGCAAAATGGCCAATTTCACGGGCTATATAAATTCCATAGCGACCTTTCTGAAAATTCATTCGGCCATAACTTTTGCTTTTCGCTATGAAAATTCGAGTTTTCAGATTCGTTAGAAAGGTATTCACTAGCAGAATTAAATATTTTTGGTTTCACTCAAATCCGTTTTGTTTTGCACCCGGTACAGTCCGACAAAGTTTGAATTCAATTTTTGAAACTGCAGCGCCTTTTCAGGCCATGTTTATAGTTAGAATTAATTATGTTCATTTTCAAACGTCGATTCAAACTCACTTTTCATTGCTATTATTTAAAATATTTATTCTAAATATTTAAAATCCATTATTTTAGCCAATTTAAAAATTTTAAATTGGTTCGGATTTTCTGGGTCGTTACAATCTCTCCCACTTAAAACTTTTCGTCCCCGAAAAGGAACAAAGTCGAAAGTGGTTTGATTAATCAACTCTATGTTCGATCTGGCTTCCATTCTCCAACTTTTCAGTTTCTGAGAATTTTCAAATTCTTCAAAAATTTGGCTAACACCCGGAATTTTCGAAAAATTTCGCCATAACCTCCTTTGTACGGGGAGAGGTTTGGAAATTTATTGGGCCATATTAGGTACCCAATAAATCCTAATAAGCATACACATATTTATAGTGATATATTCTGGTGTTTACAGGGGAGTGTGTTTTGATAATAACTCCAGAGAATAAATTCTCGTCACCCTGTCAAAGCCTGAGGGAGTGTGTATTTTAAATGCTCCAGAGGATAAATCCTCGTCACCTTATCCCGTGTGGGAAATAAATAGTCCATGTGCCGTATCTAATAACTAGAGAGACGTGATTATTGTCAACTTCAGACCCGTGTGGGGTTTTTATTAATCTGGCAATTTTATCATTACATTTTAAATAGCCCATATCAGTCATCAGTTCAACCTGTAAAATATAGTCATCGCCATACAAGCCTCTCGCTCCTATGGTAAATCTTCCACCTCGTCACACAAGCTCCAAATGCTTATGTGGTATATGATAAAGTATGCCTATCTTCTAAAGTATGCCATGTAATGTAGTTCAAAATTAATTGTTACTATCCTATGGCGACATTTATTCTTACACACAGAACAACCAGCACTCCGCATCCAATGGCATTCACAGGAGTTGATATAATAATGTTTCGCATCTAACTCATTAATGTTTACCTATTTGTCGGGCACGCAAATAAAATCTTTACTCAACAGCTATCCATTTACCTGTTCAAACATATATAATGCATATGTATTTATTTCTATCTATTTTCTAAACAGTTCAATGTGTGATATAATCGAATAAATTCTACCATTCATCCTATTGTTGATTAAATTAACTATTGTTTCAATAATTCAATTAATCAAATTTACTATCACACAACAATCAATTGTTTTTAACTTTTTAACTTTTCAAATATATATCTTTTATATATTCAAAAATCATATTTCTAAAACCAGGCCATATATATCATCACAAATACGTTATTTAAAAACATTTAACTCTCGACTCATTCTAGGGCACTTCTGACCCTATCTCTAACGAGTTGTTCTGAATCTGCTGTACTCTTACTAGGATATTGCCGATCCTATCTGTACTGAGTTACTCTTCCTAGAACACTACTGGTTCAATCTCTGACGAGTTCGTTAATATGTTATATTCCAAAACTAAGCTTAACCAAAGCTCTGATACCACGATGGGACGACCCCAATTCCCGTACAGACGGTGACAAGGGTAATCTTTGGAATATAACACAGAACAGATAGTAGCAGAATAGAATTAAATAAACACACCAGATAATGAACAAATAGAATATACTGGATAAACGTAATCATCAGAGTTACACAGTATACAGGATCTTACTTAGTACAAATACAGTTCAACTATATACATATGTCTACAGCGGAAACAAACAAAATATGTACAATAGGAGCTGAACAGCATAAAAAGAGATAAATGATAGAATCCATCTTCAGCTCCAGCTATCCAGAGAAAGCCAGCCAAACCTGAATACAAGGCTGCCCATGTAGAAAAAGGGGCACCCGAGTTTGAAAGTGAAACAAACTACGAGTCAGTCATGGGACTGGTATGAGAAATCTACTCAACACATTTAAAATGTGGCTAATCACAGGACCACGCCACTTTTGTGGAACGGGTTTACTCCATTGGATTGCCAGTGCTTTAAAGCAAATCATTCCTTTAAACATCGCAATGCTTTTTATCAAAATGAGGTCAGTTCCCATCACACAATGCAACGCAAACCGGAGGATAGAGTTTTACCTTATAATGGCCAAAATATGCTTGATACGAATTAAAACATAAGCATTTGATATTATTACAAGTGTTTATATGTTTCAAAAACAATTTCAATCATAACTATCAATCATAGACGGCATGGGTACCATATATCATGTCGCCATATATATATATATACAATCAAAACCGCACGATGTCGTATTTGGAAATTGGATTTCCGTCATGAACCAAGGCAAAAGATAGTCCTTACCGCCTTCGAGACAATCTAGCCCATGTCTCAGGATCAGGGCTCGAGTGACCCTTGGATCGTCAGGGCCGGTCCACCGATGTGGATTAAAATTCCTGAACAATGCGTTTCCCCGCCCTATGGGGCGTAAATGAGCCAACGAATGACTCCATCGGACCCGGATCGTCCGATCAAACCGAGGCACCTCGCAACAGTAACAACCACATAAGTCAAACTCGTAAGGGCGTGTAAAACCACTGACGCCACTTCTAGCTAGAAGGAAACGCATGCCCACCCTGAGGTCCTTCCACCCATTTCTGGTTCATACCGGCTGTGAGGTTCGCGAATTCACGTTATACACAAAGCTACGCCACACAGGCGGTGCTTTGATCATCACCACAAGACTTTGCTTTTCAACCGAAGCCCTGATCATTTGCCACTTAGGCATGCCACACTAGCAATTCATGCCATGCGACTGATGTCCATCGATATACAACCTCTGAGCTCGTGCGTTTCAGAGAAGGGCGTTAAGCAAAAGAATAAATTCTCCGCCGCCAAACAGTTGTATATTTAACAGAGATCAATCAATAGATAATAAAATCCAAACACACAGTCATTTACAAGTCCGTTCTGGGTCTGAACGAAACCGGAGGCACTATATACCTCGCAAACCCATCGATCACCACGTACGTCTGGATGATCACCACTTATTATCCATATTACTTGATGCCTCCCAATCAGGACCTCGGTTACCATCCAAACGAGGTGAAGATCTCCGGTCTTCGACCACCGTCTTCATCTTTGATTTCTTGTCGTCGATTCAGTTATTCAGAATGGGATAAACCCGGTCTTTCTGAGCAACTCGCGTATGTAATAAACAAGTGCAACACTAATATACACACGCATCATTTCAATTCATTAGTCACTAACCGTCAATCAGTAAGAGAGCGATTTCCCAAATATTAACCCCGAAGGCCGAAACCAACATCAGATCAATACCCATGAAACCATTCGACTTAGCCAACCTTCAGTTAATTTCTAAATTTCACATCCATATCGTTTATAATATTTTATAATGATTTATCGCTATTTTTATTTATTTTAAAATAGCCCATTTATTCAAAACGACGCTTCGGGCCATAACGCGGCCGTGGCGCTGTTTTTCTTCAGATTTGATTTACACATATTTGAAAATCTAACCGTTGGATCTTCACAAAATTTACATCATTAGAAAGATCTTTTCAAAACGAATCCAACGGTTCCGGTTTCGGGATAATCCGATGGTCGGATCTCCCGGTATAATCGTTTGAAGTTTCGATTTCAAAATACGAACTGCAGCGTCGTTATTCGATTATATATAATTATATTTATATATAAATATAAATATAATCTATTCTGGCGCTGTTTTTCTTCAGATTTGAATTAAACATTCCAAACTATCCAACCGTTGGATTTTTACAAAGTTGGTGCCGTTGGAAAGATATTTCCAAAGCGAACCCAACGGTTGTGATTTCAGGAAAATCCGATGGTCGGATCTCCCGGTATAATCATTTGAAATCACTATTTCAAAATACGAATTGCAGCATCGTTATTCGATATATATTTAATTCTATTTAAATATATATATATGTCGATTCTTCGATTTCAAAACTATATTCTTCTCATACATTTGATAAAAATGATATTTTTATCTAACTGTCTTCTATTTCAACACTTCACTATATTTAACAATTCATGTATATAATAAAAATGTGATTTTTAATGTAAAACAATTTATTTCAAAACACGATTATTTTATATAGTTAATATAGGTGATAAAAATGTGATTTTTATTATAAAATAATTTATTTCAAAATATGAATACCATTCAACACATGAATTTCTATCCAACGAATGAATATCGACTCAACACATGAAGGTTTTCTATAGTTTGTATATATCGATAAAAATGTGATTTTTATATTTAAAACACGAATACCATTCAACACATGAATTTCAATTCAACGAATGAATATCGATTCAACATATGGAGGTTTTCTATAGTTTTTATATATCAATAAAAATGTGATTTTTATATTTAAAACACGAATACCATTCAACACATGAATTTCTATCCAACGAATGAATATCGACTCAACACATGAAGGTTTTCTATTCAACGAATAAATATAGTTTCAACAAATGAAAATAATTCAAACACATGAATATTATTCAAAATTTCGGCAGCATAACGGCAGGGTAGTTAAAACCGGGATCGTCCCTATTACGGCTCCTCGCTCTACCTTAAAACCTTGCGGTTTTTGACAATGGGGAATCATGCATCTAGTTCGCACGCAGGCGGCATGTATATTTATTTCATTTCCACAAACTAATCCTATGTGGTTTCAACCGAATATTTCTCAACCACAAACGGGTATTTTTCAACCACAATCGATCAATATCAACCACAAACAATTCCAATCAACCATTTGCTATCAATCAATTTTCACACCAATCACAACCAATAAATATCGTCCATGGTTTGTGGATGAGGGGCGTATATATATATATATATATATTTATATATTTATATATAGCAATTCACTTCTATTTCAACACATATATAATTTTTTACAATGCATATATAACTTATACATCGAATGTACAACTTATACAACGCTTATACAAGAGGTGTACAACGCTTATATAAATCATACATCGACTATATAATTTTTACATCGTCGTTTTCCATATCGTTTATAAATTAAAAATCTCACATTGGGTTCCACTCCACCAAAAATAGCAGAAGGCTCAGAAAAATATGCGGCCTCCTCTAGAAGGTAGAAGACGTCCACACGAGTCCACTGTCCCTTGTTTCACTGAATTTCGTCAACACAGCAAAAAGATATGATTTTTCAAATTTTGCAACGGTTTAAAGGTGGTAAAACAGTTGAAAATAAAACAAGCCATACCTCAGCTGAAAGGTTCAAAACTAGGTTTGGATTTATCTCGAAATCCGTGTAGCTATTCGTCGATTGGCCTTCGCAGCGTCGAATGGGGAGGAGAGGCGCTGGTTCGTCGGAGGTGGGGTCCAGCTCGGTGGTCCCAGGCGGCGGCGGCGAATTGAAGTCGTCGACTTCTAGGCGTCAATTCTCACTCCACAGGCCACGAAAAATTCCAAACTTTATATGGATATGAAGATCTCGAGAAGATCTTCAAAAAGTTCAACTGTGGCACGAGCTAATTCGGCGTGGATTGATCGGAAAATGAGGGGGAAGGTTTCAAGCGGTTTCCGCCTTCGATCGGGGAGAGAGAAAAGAGGATTTTTTTTAAATAAAAATTACGATTGGCCGGTGGGTTTTAAAGGGGTTTTCTGACACGACCACTAATCTAAACCCAATGACTGTCGTCCCTAGCGTTCTACCCCCATTCCGAACACAATGGGATATGTTTCGTAGGACCATTCGACTGTTTCAGTCAGTTTTTCTTCAAATTAAAATATAAAACATTCAATATTCAATTTGAACGTACATTTCAATTTGTCAAGGCCACAAACTAATTCGAAAAATTCCAGAAAAATAAATCTGACTATGTTTTGACGATACGGTCCCAACAAAACTAGTTTCGTCGAATTCTGAGACCGTTTGCAAAAAGGCCCATTTCTGGTCGATCCAATTTAACTATAATTGATCAAAACACGTTTTCCTTTGCCACACCCACATACTAGCTTCAAAAATTATGAAATTTGAATCCTAGTAATAACTTCACATCTCGGATCCAACAAAAGTGGTTTCGTCGAATTCCGAGGTCGTATGCAAAATCGCCAATTTCACGGGCTATATAAATTCCATAGCGACCTTTCTGAAAATTCATTCGGCCATAACTTTTGCTTTCCGCTATGAAAATTCGATTTTTCAGATTCGTTAGAAAGGTATTCACTAACAGATTTAAATATTTTTGGTTTCACTCAAATCCGTTTTGTTTTGCACCCGGTACAGTCCGACAAAGTTTGAATTCAATTTTTGAAACTACAGCGCCTTTTCAGGCCTTGTTTATAATTAGAATTAATTATGTTCGTTTTCAAACGTCGATTCAAACTCACTTTTCTTTGCTATTATTTTAAATATTTATTTTAAATATTTAAAATCCATTATTTTAGCGAATTTAAAATTTTTAAATTGGTTCTGATTTTCTGGGTCGTTACACATAAAATGAGAGTAAAATTTACATTTTATGTAAATTTTAAAGAATAGTAAAGGAATCATATTTAGTCTAAAAATATGTTTTACTTTAAATAAAATATATATATACATTTTTCTGATGTAATATTAAAGCGTAGGAAAGAAATTCTCATTTTGCTCATAAAAATGAATTGGACAAAATTATTCATTTTTGTTCATCGGAAGGAAATTATCAAATTTACTCCTTGAAATAAAATGGACAAAAATATTCATTTATTTCTTCGTAAAGGAATGTACACCTAGTATGAGTAAGAAGGTTGAAATCAAGATTTAAACGTTGGAATTTATGAACAAACTAAAATATAAATTTATAGTCAATTACTAAAAAAATTGGTGCATGAAATAAACACATTTTAATGGACGAGATAAACTTAAGTTATGTTTTGCATTATTCATTTCCTTTATTGGTGTGGTGTTCATGTGAGTGAAAGCGCTTGAAAAATTTATATTTATAAATATAAATAGAACTATAACGAATCGAGCGTGATAGTTCGCGTTTCGGCAATCGTGACTTAAAACGATTATACCGAGAGATTCGACCGTCGGATTTTCCCAAAACTGGAGCCGTTAGGACCGCTTTGGGAAGATCTTTCTAATGAGACTAATTTTGTCAAAATCCAACGGTTAGATTTCAAGATATGTGTAAATCAAATTTCTTGGAAAACAACGTCAGGGCCATCCTCCGACCCGAAGCGTCGTTTAATTAATTTGAGCTATTATTTTTATATATATACAAATAAGAATAGCGATAAATCGTTAAAAATTAATATTAACGATATGAAATGATTTAAATGATAATTATTCGATAATTATTTGAAAAGTCCGAGTTCTACTCATTTCAAATAATTATACGTCGATGAAGAGACGAAGACGGTGTTGAAGACCGGCGGTCTTCACATCGAACGGATGTATTGCTACTGAGGTCCTCGATAGGAGTAGCTACCCTGAAGGGACTTCGGTGGTAGTCGTCCGGACATATGTGCTGATTGTTCGGATATACGAGAGCCTCTTAGGTATCTCCGGTTCCGTTCAGACCCAGAACGGACTTGTGAATGGATGCATGTCTGACGTTGAATTTTATACCATGTGAATTGATTTCTGTTCGTATACAACCGTTGGTGGCAAGAGAATTTATTCTTTCGCTCAACAACCTTAGAGGTTGTGTATTGATAGATGTTAATTTCATGGCATGGATTGTTAATGGGACACGCTAAGATGCAAAATATCAAGGTTTTGTTGAAAAGCAGGCCTTGTGGTTGATGATCAAAGCATAGTCTATTTAGGCATAGCTTTGTGTATATCGTGACTTCGCGAGCCTCACACACCGATTGAGTCTAAAATGGGAGAAGGGAACGCAGGGAGTGCACACGTTTCTTTTTAGCTAGAAGTGGTGTCAGTGCTTAAACTGGCTGACATTTGCTTATGTGGTTGTTGGAATATTTTTGTGAGGCCTCGGTTTATTCTTATCGGTCGCCCTCAGCCGATTTGTAGGTCCAATAGGATCGGGGAATGTGTGTTCAGGCATAACTAATCCACTAAAGTATTTGTGGACCGGCCCTGCTGTATCCAATGGTTCACCAGCGTCCGAATCCTGAGACATTGCTAGAGTGTCTCGAATCGGTCAGAAGCTCCTCCCTGGCCTTGACTAATGATGGAAACCCAATCACCAATACGTACCATGCGGTTTTTGATTGTATGACTAGTATGGCGACATAGTAGATGGTAGCTATGCCGTCTAGGATTAATATTATAATTGAAATATTTCCTTTAAACATATACACACTAATAATAATATCGTATTTTGCGTATTTATCATCTTTTGACCATTATAAGGTAAACCCTATCCTCCGGTTTGCGTTGCATTGTGTGATGGGACTTGGGTCTTATAATGGTTTCATTTTCCTAAAAAGCATTGCGTTATTTAACGTTATACTTTATTTATTGCACTGATAATCCCATGGAGTAAACCCGTTCCGCAATAGCGGCATGGTCCTCGTGATTGTCAAACCCGTTAGTTTATTATGATATCTCATACCAGTCCCATGACTGACTCGTAGTTTGTTTTCACCTTTTGCAAACTCGGCTGCCCTCTTCTACACGGGCAGCCAAGTGACAGGTTAGGCTTGGACATTCGCTGGGAGGAAGCTTGCTGATGGAGATGCTGAAGAAACTTTCTTTTTATCTTTTATTTTCTGCTTAAGACTTTTAGACAGTATTTAGATTTGATGTAATTTGAGAGATTGAGACTCTATTTCTTTCCTTTGAGACATCTATTTGGTTAAGTGTAATTCTGTGCTGCATACTCTGATGTTTCAGTGATGACATTTCTTTCCGCTGCAATGATTTATATGTTCTGCTATACTCTGAGATCTGTTATTTTTCTGGTTATGTTATATTCCATACGATTTTCCTTACTTTCGTTACACTGGAGTTTGGGGTCGTCACATTTGGTATCAGAGCTTTGGTTAACCTTAGCTTTGGAATATAACATTTTTAGAACAATTCGTCTGGATAGAATCAATAGTGTTCTAAGACGAGAGGTTCATTAGAGATAGGATTAAAAATATCCTAGAATGAGTTTAAACAGAATAGCACATATTTATCAGTCATTACTTCATTATCACCTGGACATGTCTCTACTTTTAACCTTCTCTTCGAATTTATCATTTCCTTTGGTCTGACTCTTTCCATGATGGTACAGATTGATTAAAAGATGAGTGCAAGAGCTAGGACAAGAGAAAGAGGTCGTGGCGGAGTAGCTGGTAGGGGTAGAGGGAGAGATACATCCCCAACTGAGCAAGACCAACCCAATTCTGAGGTCGAGGAGCCACCACCACCACCACCCCCAGTTGCTTTTGACCTGGATAAAATGGCGAAGAAAATCAAGAATCTTGGAGGAGTACATTTCACTGGTAGAGAGACAGTGGTAGAAGCACAAGAACGGCTTAAGACGATGGAAAAGATCTTGGAAGGTTTGGAGCTTGAGGATCACAGGAAGCGTTTTATGGCAGTATGGTTCATGCAAGGACAGGCTCAAACTTGGTGGGAAACAGCCATGATAGGGAGAGACGTCGCAGAGATAACTTGGATGAGATTTAAAGAGCTTTTTAATGAAAAGTTTATCCCGTCTCATGAAGTGGAACGTCTACACGATGAATTTGCTAACCTGAAGTAAGGCACCATGACCATTGCAGAATACGTGAAGAAATTTGAGGAGCTATCTAGGTATGCCCCTGAGCTAGTGCAAAACGCCTTACAGAAAAATAAGAGGTTCATAAATGGGCTTGCAAGGCGATACCATAACAGAGTGACAGCCCACATTGAGAGCCCATTTGCCAAGGTGATAGAGATGGCATGCAGATTCGAAGAAATTGATGAGAAGGGTACTCAGCTAGAAAAGGCCAAGAATCAAGCTAATAAGAAGAAGGAGGCGGACAAGAAACCAGGGGAAGGCAGTTCTTCGACTACAAAACCTAAGGGAAACAAGAAGGGAGACAAGTATAAAGTCAGATGCTTCAACTGCCAGAAGATGGGACATTTCGACTACGAGTGCAGGGCGCCGAAGAAGCAAAGAGGAACGAGTCTGGGCCAAGCCAAAGCAGTGGACAGAATCCCCGTGGTCCAAAAGAGTGCTACAACTGCCACAAGCCTGAAAACCTTATCAAGAATTGCCCTCTGCTCAAGAAATCTGAGGTAGCTCACGTCTACAAAGATACGGCTGCACCGGCTTCTTCTGAAGGAGCAGGTAAGCCTGATGTTTTAGGCGGTATCTTAACATTAAGGATATTCCCATTACTGTCTTGTTTGATACTGGTGCGTCTAGAAGTTTCATATCAAGTGATACTATTAAAAAACTTAAACTGAAACCAAGAAAACTTAAAGAACCGATTAAAGCCCATAGCCCGATAGGAGGTTCACTTATTCTTGATCAGTACTGCAGAATGCCCATTTCTTACTCTCACTTCCTATTTCCTTTCAATTTAATCATCATGAACTTTTCTGGATATGATGTCATACTTGGGATAGATTGGCTAACGAAGTATGAGGCTGAGTTGCTGTGTGCTGAAAGGGTAGTTAAAATTAAAACGAAATTTGGGAATATAATGACTGTACCATGCCATGGCTCAGCCACGGATAGGAAAGAATTCTGGTCTTCTTTAGAAGTCACCCCTCCTTCTATTGAAACTATCCCCATCGTCAAAGACTATGCTGACGTATTTGAAGAAGGAAACAGCCAACTACCCCCACAGAGGTCAGAAGTTTCTTAGGGCTGGCTGGCTATTATCGAAAATTCGTTAAGGATTTTTCGAAATTATCTTGTCCACTGACTAAGCTTACAAAGAAGCACACCAAGTTCGTTTGGACACCAGAATGCGAGGCAGCTTTCCAAGAGCTGAAACAGAGATTGATCACTGCTCCTGTATTGACCATCATAGATGGCAATGGGGATCTGAAGGTCTGGACAGACGCTTCCAAAGAAGGTCATTCTCTTTGTCTGAATAAATCATGTCTGAGATAACATTTTCTTTTGATGTCAAATCTCATTTTAACATGTTACCTTTCTATCTATTTAAGGTATTGGTGCGGTGCTTATGCAAAGGGGTAGAGTGGTAGCATACACTAGCAGGCAATTGAAACCGCATGAAAGGAATTATGCCACTCATTATCTTGAGCTAATGGCCATTGTATTCGCTCTAAAGATATGGAGGCATTATCTCTTGGGGGAAAAGTTCGAGCTATATACGGACCACCAATCCTTGAAGCATCTATTTACCCAAAAAGTTCTGAACCTGAGGCAACAGCGTTGGATTGAATTTCTTGCACCCTACGACCTGGATATCCTATATACTCCGGGAGAAGCAAATGCATTGGCAGATGCTCTCAGTAGGAAGAACATGGCCAGCACCAATCTTATCCTTGCCCATCTCATTATTAATCCTTCTTTGATCGACAAGATCTCTATCCTTCAAAAAGATGATGAGTTTATCCAAAAGATTAGCAAAAGAATTCGAGAAGGCGAACCCACGAGCTTCCAAATTGATGAAAAAGGAGTTTTGAGGCTACGAGGTCGGATTTGCGTCCCAAACATTCCTGAACTAAGAAGGGAAGTAATGGACGAATGTCACAAATTCAAGCTCAGTATTCATCTTGTAGTAAGCAAGATGTATCACGATCTTAAGCGTACCTTTTGGTGGAGAGCAATGAAGAGGGACATCTCCATATATGTTGCCAAGTGCCCCACCTGTCAGCTGGTCAAGAGTGATCAGCAAAAGCTAGCAGGTCTATTGCAGCCATTAGGAGTTCCTAATTGGAAGTGGGACGAAGTTTCTATGGACTTCATTGATGGTTTGCCTCGGACTAGGAGAGGGAATGATAGCATATGGGTGATTGTAGATCGCATGACGAAAGCTGCTCATTTCATCCCCGTCAAATCCAATAGAACGGCTCAAAGTTTGGCACAACTTTATTTAAGAGAGATAGTTAGACTGCATGGAGTTCCCAGCAGCATTGTCAGTGACCGTGATCCAATATTCACTAGCAAGTTCTGGGAAGCTTTCCAAGAAGAGCTAGGGACCAAATTGAATAAGAGTACAGCTTATCACCCTCAGACAGATGGCCAGACTAAGAGGGTAAACCGCATCTTAGAGGATTTGTTGCGAGCATGCATCCTTGACTTTGGCGGTTCATGGGAGGATCATCTGCACTTAGTGGAATTCTCTTATAATAACAGCTATCAAGAAAGCCTGCAAATGTCGCCATTCGAAGCTTTATATGGCAGGCCATGCAAATCTCCGGCATGTTGGGTTGAGCCAGGCAATAGAATAGTCTTGGGCCCCGATACGATTCGGGAAGCATCAGATACAGTTGATTTTATTAAGAAGCGTTTGCTGGCTGCTCAAAGCCGACAGAAGAGTTATGCAGACACTCGAAGAAGAGATTTGGAGTTCTCTGTTGGTGATCTTGTATACTTAAAAGTGTCCCCACTAAGAGGCGTAATTCGCATTGGAAAGACTGGAAAGTTGGCACCGAGGTTCATTAGTCCATTTCCTGTTCTTGAAAAGAATGGGACTCTAGCTTATCGAGTATATTTTCCCAACTGGTTGCCAAGGGTGCACGATGTATTTCACGTGTCGCAACTCAGGAAGCATGTTCATGATCCAGATTTAGTTGTGGAGGAAGAAGCCCAACGAGATTTGGAAATTACTCCGAGCTTAGACGTAAAGAGAGATCAAGTAAAAATTGTGGGCAAGGAAATCAGGGCTTTGAGGAACAAGAAGATCAACCTCGTCAAAGTCCAATGGAGCAGGGATCCTAGAGACTGCACTTGGGAGACCGAAGATAGCTTCAAGCAAGCCTATCCCAAGTGTAGAGTGGATATCTCTGAATAACTTTATATTGAGGTACAGTTATAATACCTTGCATTTTCCGTTTTGTTCCTACTTTACTTTTACTTCCCTTTTCGAGGACGAAAAGCTTTTAAGTAGGGGAGACTGTAACAACCCAGAAAATCCGAACCAATTTAAAATTTTTATTTTAAATAAATTGGTTAGAAAATGAGCTTGAATTTAAAATTTTTAATTTTAAATAATATTAGAGGCAGTGAAAATAGTCAATTTTCAAACGACCTCCGTTTTCGACGAAACCACTTTTGTTGGAACTGGAATGTCAAATTATTACTAGGTTTCAATTTTTAGAATTTTCTGATTTAATATGTGAGCGTGGCGAAAGAAACTGTGTTTGGTCAAATACAATCAAAATTAAACGACTGGAAAATAGCCATTTTTCGAACAGTCTTAGAATTCAACGAAATTATTTTTTTTGGATTCGTATCGTCAAAGCATAGCCAAAAATATCTTTTTTGGCTTTTTCGGAGTCCGTATGTGGCTCCGGTGGATTTTTGATTATGTCAGAATTAAATAATAAAAGAATTAATTTTAAATTTGAAAAATGAGGGCTGAGATGACCTCTTGGGCCTGCGGGACATAGTTAGATGGATCCGGACTAGGGGTTATTTGCTAGGAAACACAGTCGTTGGGCTGGAATCAGAGCAAGTGGGTAAATGGACTTTTAATGGGTTAATTAAATAATTAAATCTAACCCTAATTATAATATTATTTAAATCCCTGTAGCTGCCGTATTCATCTTCCCCAATCCCATTTCAGCCGCCCCCCACTCCAATCCTTTCCCCTCAA
This sequence comes from Allium sativum, assembly GCA_030737875.1. Classification (NCBI taxonomy): domain Eukaryota; kingdom Viridiplantae; phylum Streptophyta; class Magnoliopsida; order Asparagales; family Amaryllidaceae; genus Allium; species Allium sativum. The sequence continues at coordinate 171,937,919 of CM060923.1, forward strand.
AATTCTCTCTCCACACAAACAATTACCCTATGCTCCTTTGGAGTTTTATCTAGGATTCTCCTTCCTCTTCATTTCTTGAAAAGATTCACCTCCTCTCGTACCCCGGTTTCAGAGAACCGCACCCCTGAAGCCCGCGCGTTTCAGCCGCCGCCGACCCCACCTGGTGTCGCCGCACCATCCACTGTGCTAGGCATACGTGGCCCCCTCCAACCCCGACGACCTCCAACAAACCACGCCTCAAACCGACCTTCCTACCTCCTGAAAACTGAGTTCAAAGTTTTGAACAAATTTTGAAAGTCACGGCCAAATATCTGAAGGAGGAAGAGAGGTTAATTCCTTAATGACTAAACTAATTAATTAATCTAATTTGTTTTATAACTTGTTTTGATCGTAATTAATTCGTTTCAACTCGGAATTCGATGATTTCCACGACGTTGTGATCGTATTGAGCAGATCTACGCTCCTGGACTGAAACGAAGCAATTCAGAACAACTTGAATTTTGGGCAAATTTCTCAACGATTGTGAGATATCTTTTATTTTAAGTTAATTAGTTAATTAATTTATTTTTATCTATAGTATTCATTTTAGATCTAATTTGTATGGATGTGTTATGATGATTGTCTGTTGGATGTTATGAATTATCATGTTTACTGTTGTGTGTATTTGAACATTTTAATCATATCTTTGATTTTTTTGAATTGAGTTATATAATCAATTCAACATTCATTTATATGAAGAAAAAAAAATGTTTATTTTATTTTGTGTTTCAACACAAATAGTAACATGCAAAAGAAATGTCTATTTTTATTTTGTGTTTTAACACAAATATTTTCATATAAATGAAAAGTTCTTTTTATTTATGTTTTAACGCAAATATTTACATAGAAAATAAAATATCATTTTTATTTTTGTTTCTAAACACAAATATTATATAGAAGATTAGATTACCTATTTATTTCTGTCCAAAAAACACAAATATATGCATTAGACATTGAAAATATATTTTTATTTGTGTCTTTTAAACACAAATACATGAACCGTCATTAATATATTTTTATTTGTGTCTTTTAAACACAAATACATGCACCGTCATTAATATATTTTTATTTGTGTCTTTTAAACACAAATACATGCACCGTCATTAATATATTTTATTTTGTGTCTTTTAAACACAAATACATGCACCGTCATTTATATATTTTTATTTGTGTCTTTTAAACACAAATACATGCACCGTCATTAATATATTTTTATTTGTGTCTTTTAAACACAAATACATGCACCGTCATTAATATATTTTTATTTGTGTCTTTTAAACACAAATACATGCACCGTCATTAATATATTTATTTGTGTCTTTTAAACACAAATACATGCACCGTCATTAATATATTTTTATTTGTGTCTTTTAAACACAAATACATGCACCTTCATTAATATATTTTTATTTGTGTCTTTAAAACACAAATACATGCACCGTCATTAATATATTTATTTGTGTCTTTAAACACAAATACATACACCGTCATTGAAAATATATTTATTTGTGCCTTTAAAACACAAATACATGCACCGTCGTTGAAATACATTTTATTTGTGACTTTAAACACAAATGCAAACATCATATACTGAATTATATTTCATTTGTGTCTATAACGCATATATATATACATCGTACATTGATTAACATTTTTATTTTTGCTTCAAAACACAAATATTACGTGGAACATTGAGTGACATTTTTTTTTATTGTGCTTTAAAACGCTAATATTTGATAGAAAATTAAAAGACATTTTTATGTGTGCTTTCAAACACAAATTTTACATGAAGAATAAAATTTCATTTTTGTCGCATTCTTTAATGCAAACAAAATGTAGGAAAATAGAATCTCATTTTATTACACTCCGTAATGCAAATGTAATGTAGAGAAAATATAATTTACATTTTTGTGTTCGCATACAAAATGCAAACACTACTTAAAAATACAATTTACATTTTTGTGTTTGCATACAAATGCTAACGCTACTTAAAAATACAATTTACATTTTTGTGTTTGCATACAAATGCAAACGCTACTTAAAAATATAATTTATATTTTTTGTGTTTGCATACAAATGCAAACGCTACTTAAAAATACAATTTACATTTTTATGTTTGCATACAAATGCAAACGCTACTTAAAAATACAATTTACATTTTTGTGTTTGCATACAAATGCAAATGTTACTTAAAAATATAATTTACATTTTTTGTGTTTGCATACAAATGCAAACTCTACTTAAAAATATAATTTACATTATTGTGTTTACATTCAAATGCAAACGCTACAAGTAAGAGCGAAGGGACAATTTTATTATATGTTTTTGTTCGCGATTTTAGTTGCAAACAAAATTAGAAATAAAAAGAAATGTTTTATTGTTTGCAATTTTAGATGCAAACAAAATAGCAATTAGAGTTACATTTTGCAGCCAAATTTAAATGGGGATAAATTAGAGAAGAAAAGAAAGATTATATTTTTATTTGTTTATTTACATTCCTTGGTGTAAATAAACGGAAAATAAAAGACGCTCTTTTATTTACATTCCTAAATGTAAATAAAATTTAGAAATTAAAAGCTACATTTTTACTTGCGTTCTTTAAACACAAATAAATCATGATAATGAAAATATACGTTTTATTTGCATTTCCTAGTGCAAACATAAAATGAGAGTAAAATTTACATTTTATGTAAATTTTAAAGAATAGTAAAGGAATCATATTTAGTCTAAAAATATGTTTTACTTTAAATTAAAAAAAATACATTTTTCTGATGTAATATTAAAGCGTAGGAAAGAAATTCTCTTTTTGCTCATAAAAATGAATTGGACAAAAATATTCATTTTTGTTCAACGGAAGGAAATTATCAAATTTACTCCTTGAAATAAAATGGACAAAAATATTCGTTTATTTCGTTGTGAAGGAATGTACACCTAGTATGAGTAAGAAGGTTGAAATCAAGATTTAAACGTTGGAATTTATGAACAAACTAAAATATAAATTTATAGTCAATTACTATAAAAATTAGTGCATGAAATAAACACATTTTAATAGACGAGATAAACTTAAGTTGTGTTTTGCATTATTCATTTCCTTTATTGGTGTGATGTTCATGTGAGTGAAAGCGCTTGAAAATTTTATATTTATAAATATAAATAGAATTATAACGAATCGAGCGTGGTAGTTCGCGTTTCAGCAATCGTGACTTTAAACGATTATACCGAGAGATCCGACAGTCGGATTTTCCCGAAACTGGAGTCGTCAGGACCGCTTTGGGAAGATCTTTCCAATGAGACTAATTTTGTCAAAATCCAACGGTTACATTTCAAGATATGTGTAAATCAAATTTCTTGGAAAACAGCGACAGGGCCACCCTCCGACCCGAAGCGTCGTTTAATTAATTTGAGCTATTATTTTTATATATATACAAATAAGAATAGCGATAAATCGTTAAAAATTAATATTAACGATATGGAATGATTTAAATGATAATTATTCGATAATTATTTGAAAAGTCCGAGTTCTACTCATTTCAAATAATCATACGTCGATGAAGAGACGAAGACGGTGTTGAAGACCGGCGGTCTTCACATCGAACGGATGTATTGCTACTGAGGTCCTCGATAGGAGTAGCTACCCTGAAGGGACTTCGGTGGTAGTCGTCCGGACGTATGTGCCGATTGTTCGGATATAAGAGAGCCTCTTTGGTATCTCCGGTTCCGTTCAGACCCAGAACGGACTTGTGAATGGATGCATGTCTGACATTGAATTTTATACCATGTGAATTGATTCCTGTTCGTATACAACCGTTGGTGGCAAGAGAATTTATTCTTTCGCTCAACACCCTTAGAGGTTGTGTATTGATAGATGTTAATTTCATGGCATGGACTGTTAATGGGACACGCTAAGATGTAAATGATCAAGGTTTTGTTGAAAAGCAGGCCTTGTGGTTGATGATCAAAGCATAGTCTATTTAGGCATAGCTTTGTGTATATCGTGACTTCGCGAGCCTCACACACCGGTTGAGTCTAAAACGGGAGAAGGGAACGCATGGAGTGCACAAGTTTCTTTCTAGCTAGAAGTGGTGTCAGTGCTTAAACTGGCTGACATTTGCTTATGTGTTTGTTGGAATATTTTTGCGAAGCCTCGGTTTATTCTTATCGGTCGCCCTCGGCCGATTTGTAGGTCCAACAGGATCGGGGAATGTGTGTTCAGGCATAACTAATCCACTAAAGTATTTGTGGACCGGCCCTGCTGTATCCAAGGGTTCGCCAGCTCCGAATCCTGAGACATTGCTAGAGTGTCTCGAATCGGTCAGGAGCTCCTCCCTAGCCTTGACTTATGATGGAAACCCAATCACCAATACGTACCATGCGGTTTTTGATTGTATGACTAGTATGGCGACATAGTAGATGGTAGCTATGCCGTCTAGGATTAATATAATAATTCAAATATTTCCTTTAAACATATACACACTAATAATAATATCGTATTTTGCATATTTATCATCTTTTGACCATTATAAGGTAAAACCCTATCCTCCAGCTTGCGTTGCATTGTGTGATGGGACTTGGGTCTTATAATGGTTTCATTTTCCTAAAAAGCATTGCGTTATTTAACGTTATACTTTATTTATTGCACTGATAATCCCATGGAGTAAACCCGTTCCGTGATAGCGGCGTGGTCCTCGTGATTGTCAAACCCATTAGTTTGTTAAGATATCTCATACCAGTCCCATGACTGACTCGTAGTTTGTTTTCACCTTTTGCAAACTCGGGTGCCCTCTTCTACACGGGCAGCCAAGTGACAGGTTAGGCTTGGCCATTCGCTGGGAGGAAGCTTGCTGATGGAGATGCTGAAAAAACTTTCTTTTTATCTTTTATTTTCTGCTTAAGACTTTGAGACAGTATTTAGATTTGATGTAATTTGAGAGATTGAGACTCTATTTCTTTCCTTTGAGACATCTATTTTGTTAAGTGTAATTCTGTGCTGCATACTCTGATGTTTCAGTGATGACATTTCTTTCCGCTGCAATGATTTATATGTTCTGCTATACTCTGAGATCTGTTATTGTTCTGGTCATGTTATATTCCATACGATTTTCCTTACTTTCGTTACACGGGAGTTTGGGGTCGTCACAGCATTAATTCGCGAGCTTCACACCTCGGTATGAACCAGAAACGGGATGAAGGACGGCAGGGAGGACGACACGTTTCTTTCTAGCTAAGGTGGTGTCGGGGTTTTGCACGCCCTAACATTTTATATTTTTACCTATGTGGTTGTTGGAATGCGAGGCGTCTCGGTTATATCGGTTACTACGGTGCCGATGGATATTGAGTCTTCTGGCTCATTTACGCTCCATAGGGTGGGGAAACGTGTGTTCGGGAATAATATTCCACTTAATATGTGAACCAGCCCTGCATTTTCCTAAGGATCGATGCGTTCTGTTCTTGAGACATGGCAGGCTAGATTGTCTCGAATTCGGTAAGGACGATCCCTTGCCTTGGTTCATGTTGGAAATCCAAATTCCAATACATGACATTTCGGTTTTCATTGTAGAGCCTATTATGGCGACATGATATATGGTACCCATGCCGTCTATGATTGATACATTTATATTTGAAGTTGGTTTTTACACTTTGCACTTATATTAGTATCAAATGATTTGTTTAACACGTACCAAGCATGTTTGGCTATTATAAGGGAAAACCCTATCCTCCGGCTTGCGTTGCATTGTGTGATGGGACCTGGATCTTATAATAGCTTCATTTTTTCAAAAAGCACTGCGCTGTTTGTTTTATGCACTGGTATTCTTGGGAGGAAACCTGTAACACCCCGCCTCCGCTAGGGTCACTTGCAAAGGAATGCAATAGCTTTAGAGGGGCATTATTGGTAAACATGCACAGAAATATCACAAGACAGAACATATAAAATAGCAGAAGTAAAATCGAACTTTCATAAACATTAATAATTAAGGTCTAAAGCCTTTTACATCAGAGTACATCAAAACCTGTCTTGCAATAGTAAAGAAGCATAAAGAATTTTTCCAAAATTATTCCCCAAGTAAAACAGTAAAGTAGCCATAGCCAAGAAAAGTCCAAGCCATCCATGATGACCTTCAAGCAGAAGAAGTCTGAACTAAACAACAGTATCTCCTCCCTGTAACCTGGGGGGGAAACGGAAGAAAAGAGGCGAAACAAAACGGGTCAGTCAAAAAGACTGAGTAAGCCCTATCTACTATCAGCATAAAAACTAGTAAAGTTAACTGACATGAGAAACTGAGATGAACATAAGCATGATGACAAGATAGATAAGCTAAATCAAAATAACAGGATGAACTACTGAACTCAGATAAACTAAGGTGTCATGATAAATTACGGTGTCAAGATAAAACAAGGTATCCCATCGTCAAGTTCCTATCAAATATAATATCCCCAAGATATCTATCACGTATAACATCCCATGGTATCTATCCTGTCTTTTAGCTCTGCACCTACCGTACTAGTATCCCCACCGTATCATGTGTTAACCATGAATGACCCTTACTCAAAAGTCGTGTAATGGTCCATGTCAACCTAATATATCGCATATATAGGTTACTCAACTCGTATGTTTTATTCCATGTAAATGTTCAGTCCCTTGCCGTAGACCATACGGACTTTCCCATGAGATTCTATACTACTTTAACATAGTTCCATGATCCTTAAGATTGTTTTGGATTGTCACCCTATATCTAACTAGGGTCTTTCAACATGAATCATTGTTTGTACAACTAGGACTTATTCTACCTAGGACTACTAGGGATTATGCTTACCTATTGCACGTTTTCGTATCTCGGTTTTGGTTCAACCACCCAGGGCCACTAGGATTTACGCTAACCGTCAACCGCGCCCTTTTTCCCACGCATTCATCGTGAATCGTTTTCCATTACTGTATGCACATGTATCACATCGTGCCATCCGAGTCCTGTCACAGGGCAGACCAGGAAATACAGGACTCGGTCGGGAGCTTTTGATTTATCTGCCGATGCAGATGCTAAGGTCTGTTTTTTTCTATACGTGGCTATGGTCCCACGAGACCACTCCCTCAACTAGCGAAAGACAAGACAGGATAAATCCTGTATGAGAACACACTACTGGACAATCCACAATCTGGCCCTACCGCAACCATAATTAGATAGCAATTATGGTCTATTGGGTGGTCTCTGCCTTTCCGTACGTACACGCTTGACCAAAGATGGTAGGTAGCCTGACGAAATGCTATCTAGGGTACGACCGTTTATCGTCGACTATCCCCTATCCATCCCCGTCTTTAGGTCGCTCGTATAACAACCAAGGCATACTCTTGGTTCTTCTAACGCAGACCTTAACCTCTCATGAGCCTAGTATGATCACCTGGCAGCTCACAGAGGGATACCAAGAATATCCTCACGTTCCCCGAAGCCGCTGCTTCGTTACCCAGTTCGCTGGAGCCTTTATCTAAATCAGATACTTGCTCCTACTCGTATACTTAAACGATGACCTACCGTATCAGGTTACTCATCTATCTATGAACTGGTCTAAATTTCCTTGACTAAGAATCATTACTTAGTTATTCTTCAACTAAGGTTTACCACTTAGCCTTATTCCCGTTATCCTTGTTAATTACGGTTATCCACCTAATCCTCCGAACTAGGGTTTACATAATGGATTAAGTGTCACTTAAGTTCATGACTTAACCCGTCTACAAATCATGTCAAAATTGGCTAAGTATCCAAGTCCAAGACTTAACCCTACAAACCATGTGTCAAGTTGGTTAAGTATATTAAGCAATTCGCGACTTAACCTCGTCCAATTATCATTCTAGATTGGTTAAGTATATATTAGCTTGACCCTATCAATTTACTTAGTCAAATCAGTCAAGTGTATTCAAGCGATTCGTGACTTAGCCTTATCATGTTTTCACGTTATATTGGTTAAGTATTGGTTGACTTAACCACATCAAATTAACGAGTTAGATTGGTTAAGTATAGGTCACTTAACCACATCAAATCCTCGTGTTAGATTAGTTAAGTGTTTAACTTAACCCCATTAAACTACCAAGTGGGATTAATTAAGTCTAGGCTAACTTAACCCCATCCGATTATCATGTTTAGACTAGTTGAGTCTAATCTTAACCCCGTCCATTAACTGTATCTTTCGGTTAAGTGTCATTAAGAAAACTTACTTAACCTTACCAAATTATCGTGTTGGATTGATTAAGTGTTGGTTAACTTAACCCCGTCCACTAGTCGTATAAAAATGGTTAAGTGTCATTAGGCAAATCAAGTCACTTAACCTACCCAACCTTGTCATGTTTTGTTAAGTATCATTAGCCTAATCAAATTACTTAACCCATTTGTCCATGTCATATTTGGTTAAGAGTCATTAATCAAATTAACTTGACCCTATTATGTGGCATTAATTACTTAATGCACCCCAACCTCTCACATTAGACCTTGTTGTGGTTACTAGTTAAGCCGGTCGGTTCCGGGTAGCTTTACACCACAACTTGGTCTAACCTCGGGTTTAAGCACAACATGACCAACTTCTCACATTGGGTCCTATTGGTTGCAACTACTAGTTAGGTCGGTCGGTTCCGGGTAGTTTTATGTTGCAAACTCAACCCAACCTCGAGTTGGCCACTTTCATGTTTAGTCTAGTGTCATGTTCATATTCAAGTTTTCAAGCAATTGGGTAGACCTAACTTAATAGGTAAATTCCCAATGGGTAGACCTAACTTAATAGGTAAATTCCCAAGCTTATGTTTTTATGTCATTAGAAATTTCCCATAACATAACCCAACGCTTTTAAACTCGCATATACGTTCGCAACAACGTAATGGATTAAAAGAATAGACTTGGCAAAGGTATGGCAAAAATGGATATTAAGCCACAAGTTAATCATGGTGGCAAATGAGGCACAAATGTGTTCATTAACTTGCATGTTACATTTTTAAGCCTCTAAAACATGCATAAACCCAAACTTGGCACATAAACGAATCATGGTGACAAAAGTCATGGAATGATGACTAGTAACTCGCATATATCATCATATAAGGGTTATGACTTCATATGCAAGTTGACATAAAGATTATGAAGGTTCTCATGTTGCATAACGCAACATTTCAACATAAAGGTTGTAGCTTTTAGCTCATAAGATCAAGATAATGACTTCATAAACTTGCATGACATGATAGCATGTATCATTCTCAATGATCAAACCCAAACTTGCAACATGAACATTTAACTTCATAGTTAATATCTAAGGGTTGGGAAAGCGCTTACATTGCTATGAAGGCACAAATCGAAATGCAAAACAAAGATTGTAATGAAGCCTATGCATGCCATTCTCCAAAAACCCAAAGGTGAAAGCTCCAAATCAATAAAAACCCCATATTGATGGACAAAGATCAAAGCTTTAGCCTTGAAATCAACTTGAGGAGCTCTCATACTAACATAGAGACTCTCTAACACTCACATGATCATGAAACCTCTCATAGAAATGAAGATAGAGACTTTGGGCAAGAGGATGGAGGCCATGAGAGTAAAAATTTTGCCATAGTTTAGTTGCATGAATGAATAATGAGGGTTTAGGGGTAGGTTAGGGGCTTATTTATAGAGATTAGGAGAGATTAGGACCTTAGGATTAACCCTAGGATCAACCTGAGCCATCAGATTTCGAACCAGGCCCAAAAACCTAGCCAAGACAGAAAATAGGTGCACCAGGCAAAACTGCCCGGCCACCATAAGTCGACCCCCAAGTCGACAGGGCTGTCGATTTCGGTCAAGCATGTCGACTCCCAAGTCGACAGGGCTGTCGACTAGGGGTTCCTGGCGGGAATTCTTCCCGCCTAGCCTTCCAGCCCTAACTTTTGAAATTAGAACTCGTTTTTGAACTTGAATTTTCTGAAAACTTCGTCGGATCATAACTTGGTCATACGGACTCCGATTCTCGAAAACTCGGACTCTATTTCGCGTATTTTTCCGAGACGAACGCAATGGCATAGCCCGTTTCACTTGATTCAGAATTTAAAATTAAATTCTGCCTTGATTCTCGTCTTAATCATGTTATCGAAATACGGGTTGTTACATTCTCCCCACCTTTTAGGATTTCGTCCCCGAAATCTCCAAGTTAGGAAGGACATATCCTATCATCCATCATTCATCTACTCAAATCATCATCCACAAGCAACCATTGTCCTTAGATGATTTCTAATGCTATATGAATATATGCAAAACGTGTGTGTACAAGTTCCTTAGCTAATGCTAATGATCAGGCCTGAATAATCTTTCTAATGCAAAATATGTATAGTGCCATGAATCCAACATGTATGCAAATAGTCCTAGTCATATAAATACTATATGCGTGCACAATCATTCATTCATATGCAACAACCGCATGATAATACATTCGATTTCATTCATAAACAAGTATAAATACTCGTGCATATGCAATATGAAATGTGACCGAGTCGAGCTAGTATCTAATGTGTATTCGCGTATCCACGAGCAAGCACTTGCAACCATATCAATCATAACATGTTTCAAATACATGTTTACATCCATAGGGTTCTGCCTAGGATTCCCTGAAACAGGGTCGAGAAGATAAACAAGATAAACTCCTTACGGGGTTTGTAACAGAAAATAGGACCGAGAGGATGTCCACAAAAGATAACCTACAAGTAAGCTCTATAGAAAACAGAGATCAAGGATATTCTCCCAAAAAGAGATATCATGCGCGTATCTAGTCTTTGACCATCAAAGTCGTATTTCCTTGAGCTCAATTCCATTGTGCCTTGACCGTCTTTTAACTTCGCGATTTCGTAGCTTCTTATTTCCTGTTTCCATAACATGAGCTAGAACTCATTTCTTCGTTGCCTCTCGTTCCACTTTGCACCTATCCTTTTTCTAGAATACTTGGCGCAAACATGACTGCGTACTCATGATCCCATGCAAGCTTTCCAAAATTCACTAGTGAATCTTGGATCTCGTTTATATACTATAAGGTATTCCATGTAGAAGAACTTTCTCTTGAAAGTAAACAGGTGTCAACCAGGTTATCAAGCGCACTTACTAGGGTGATCTCTATAATCCATGCATAAATGAAGTAAACCAACCGTCTTATCGGCGAACACCACTCGATCGGGCTTCAAATTTCCAATAAAGGCATCAAGGGATTCTAAGTAACTAGTCATGACAGAACCTCAAGAAGGTTACACGATACTTCAAGGGTATTACCAAGGCTAGTCAAAAGGTCTAACTACCCTCCTATCAAAACCGAGAGTGGCACCCCCTACTGGATAACCACTTCATCCCTAGAATCCATCCATAGCTTATAAACATAAGCATTATTTCCAAACTCAACTCTTGGCATAGACATTCTCAAATCCAAACAAGTCATGTATTAATGGGCTGATTTCCCAATAGGACTCTGAGACAAAAATGGGATTCTCTATTACGCTAGTACTTAAGGTGCAGAGACTCAACTATCGAAGCAAACTTAAATGATACGATGATCAAAACAAAGTCCTAACGGGATGATAGAGAAGAAGAGTTAAACCTTTAACAAGATCGTTACCCTCCTTCCGAGGTACTCTAGAAATGAGAGCATACTATTGCCTTCCCGATGATCTTGTCCTTGTCCCATGATACTTAACTATCCGCCCCGTTTTACCATGCCAAAGGTACTCTCTCGTCATGGGTTTCATTGTTCATCCTTCTCTCTCGTCCTGGGCTGAGCCATGCCAACAAGTTGCTCATTCTTAAGCTCATACCCTTCATCCTCTTCCTCACTATCCTTTCTTATAACGCGGCCACTGGTCTCTCGAGAACCACCTCCATCGTATGGAAAGCACTTTTGTAGATAGAAAAGACTAGTCGCAGTTAAAAACCGCTGTGACTACAGATGGAGGAAAGAAAGGAAAAGAGATTCAATTTAAGGAAACAAGGATAGTGCTAATGGCGTTTGGGGAATAGCCTTTTTCTTTTAAAAGAAAATTTTCTTGAAAAATGATTCTTTGTAAATGATTTTCAAATAGTTTTCAGAAGGTCTTTAAAAACTTTTTCCCAGTCTGGTAACCTTCTGCTCTGATACCAAATGTAACACCCCGCCTCCACTAGGGTCACTCGCAAAGGAATGCACTAGCTTTAGAGGGGCATTATTGGTAAACATGCACAGAAATATCACAAGACAGAACATATAAAATAGCGGAAGTAAAATCGAACTTTCATAAACATTAATAATTAAGGTCTAAAGCCTTTTACATCAGAGTACATCAAAACCTGTCTTGCAATAGTAAAGAAGCATAAAGACTTTTTCCAAAATTATTCCCCAAGTAAAACAGTAAAGTAGCCATAGCCAAGAAAAGTCCAAGCCATCCATGATGACCTTCAAGCGGAAGAAGTCCGAACTAAACAACAGTATCTCCTCCCTGTAACCTGGGGGGGGGGGAACGGAAGAAAAGAGGCGAAACAAAACGGGTCAGTCAAAAAGACTGAGTAAGCCCTATCTACTATCAGCATAAAAACTAGTAAAGTTAACTGACATGAGAAACTGAGATGAACATAAGCATGATGACAAGATAGATAAGCTAAATCAAAATAACAGGATGAACTACTGAACTCAGATAAACTAAGGTGTCATGATAAATTACGGTGTCAAGATAAAACAAGGTATCCCATCGTCAAGTTCCTGTCAAATATAATATCCCCAAGATATCTATCACGTATAACATCCCATGGTATCTATCCTGTCTTTTAGCTCTGCACCTACCGTACTAGTATCCCCACCGTATCATGTGTTAACCATGAATGACCCTTACTCAAAAGTCGTGTAATGGTCCATGTCAACCTAATATATCGCATATATAGGTTACTCAACTCGTATGTTTTATTCCATGTAAATGTTCAGTCCCTTGCCGTAGACCATACGGGCTTTCCCATGAGATTCTATACTACTTTAACATAGTTCCATGATCCTTAAGATTGTTTTGGATTGTCACCCTATATCTAACTAGGGTCTTTCAACATGAATCATTGTTTGTACAACTAGGACTTATGCTACCTAGGACTACTAGGGATTATGCTTACCTATTGCATGTTTTCGTATCTCGGTTTTGGTTCAACCACCCAGGGCCACTAGGATTTACGCTAACCGTCAACCGCGCCCTTTTTCCCACGCATTCATCGTGAATCGTTTTCCATTACTGTATGCACATGTATCACATCATGCCATCCGAGTCCTGTCACAGGGCGGACCAGGAAATACAGGACTCGGTCGGGAGCTTTTGATTTATCTGCCGATGCAGATGCTAGGGTCTGTTTTTTTCTATACGTGGCTATGGTCCCACGAGACCACTCCCTCAACTAGCGAAAGACAAGATAGGATAAATCCTGTATGAGAACACACTACTGGCCAACCCACAATCTAGCCCTACCGCAACCATAATTAGATAGCAATTATGGTCTATTGGGTGTTCTCTGCCTTTCCGTACGTACACGCTTGACCAAAGATGGTAGGTAGCCTGACGAAATGCTATCTAGGGTACGACCGTGTATCGTCGACTATCCCCAATCCATCCCCGTCTTTAGGTCGCTCGTATAGCAACCAAGGCATACTCTTGGTTCTTCTAACGCAGACCTTAACCTCTCATGAGCCTAGTATGATCACCTGGCAGCTCACAGAGGGATACCAAGAATATCCTCACGTTCCCCGAAGCCGCTGCTTCGTTACCCAGTTTGCTGGAGCCTTTATCTAAATCAGATACTTGCTCCTACTCGTATACTTAAACGATGACCTACCGTATCAGGTTACTCATCTATCTATGAACTGGTCTAAATTTCCTTGACTAAGAATCATTACTTAGTTATTCTTCAACTAAGGTTTACCACTTAGCCTTATTCCCGTTATCCTTGTTAATTACGGTTATCCACCTAATCCTCCGAACTAGGGTTTACATAATGGATTAAGTGTCACTTAAGTTCATGACTTAACCCGTCTACAAATCATGTCAAAATTGGCTAAGTATCCAAGTCCAAGACTTAACCCTACAAACCATGTGTCAAGTTGGTTAAGTATATTAAGAAATTCGCGACTTAACCTTGTCCAATTATCATTCTAGATTGGTTAAGTATATATTAGCTTGACCCTATCAATTTACTTAGTCAAATCGGTCAAGTGTATTCAAGCGATTCGTGACTTAGCCTTATCATGTTTTCACGTTATATTGGTTAAGTATTGGTTAACTTAACCACATCAAATTAACGAGTTAGATTGGTTAAGTATAAGTCACTTAACCACATCAAATCCTCGTGTTAGATTAGTTAAGTGTTTAACTTAACCCCATTAAACTACCAAGTGGGATTAATTAAGTCTAGGCTAACTTAACCCTATCCGATTATCATGTTTAGACTAGTTGAGTCTAATCTTAACCCCATCCATTAACTGTATCTTTCGGTTAAGTGTCATTAAGAAAACTTACTTAACCTTACCAAATTATCGTGTTGGATTGATTAAGTGTTGGTTAACTTAACCCCGTCCACTAGTCGTATAAAAATGGTTAAGTGTCATTAGGCAAATCAAGTCACTTAACCTACCCAACCTTGTCATGTTTTGTTAAGTATCATTAGCCTAATCAAATTACTTAACCCATTTGTCCATGTCATATTTGGTTAAGAGTCATTAATCAAATTAACTTGACCCTATTATGTGGCATTAATTACTTAATGCACCCCAACCTCTCACATTAGACCTTGTTGTGGTTACTAGTTAAGCCGGTCGGTTCCGGGTAGCTTTACACCACAACTTGGTCTAACCTCGGGTTCAAGCACAACATGACCAACTTCTCACACTGGGCCCTATTGGTTGCAACTACTAGTTAGGCCGGTCGGTTCCGGGTAGTTTTACGTTGCAAACTCAACCCAACCTCGAGTTGGCCACTTTCATGTTTAGTCTAGTGTCATGTTCATATTCAAGTTTTCAAGCAATTGGGTAGACCTAACTTAATAGGTAAATTCCCAATGGGTAGACCTAACTTAATAGGTAAATTCCCAAGCTTATGTTTTTATGTCATTAGAAATTTCCCATAACATAATCCAACGCTTTTAAACTCGCATATACGTTCGCAACAACGTAATGGATTAAAAGAATAGACTTGGCAAAGGTATGGCAAAAATGGATATTAAGCCACAAGTTAATCATGGTGGCAAATGAGGCACAAATGTGTTCATTAACTTGCATGTTACATTCTTAAGCCTCAAAAACATGCATAAACCCAAACTTGGCACATAAACGAATCATGGTGACAAAAGTCATGGAATGATGACTAGTAACTCGCATATATCATCATATAAGGGTTATGACTTCATATGCAAGTTGACATAAAGATTATGAAGGTTCTCATGTTGCATAATGCAACATTTCAACATAAAGTTTGTAGCTTTTAGCTCATAAGATCAAGATAATGACTTCATAAACTTGCATGACATGATAGCATGTATCATTCTCAATGATCAAACCCAAACTTGCAACATGAACATTTAACTTCATAGTTAATATCTAAGAGTAGGGAAAGGGCTTACATTGCTATGAAGGCAAAAATCAAAATGTAAAACAAAGATTGTAATGAAGCCTATGCATGCCATTCTCCAAAAACCCAAAGGTGAAAGCTCCAAATCAATAAAAACCCCATCTTGATGGACAAAGATCAAAGCTTTAGCCTTGAAATCAACTTGTGGAGCTCTCATACTAACATAGAGACTCTCTAACACTCACATGATCATGAAACCTCTCATAGAAATGAAGATAGAGACTTTGGGCAAGAGGATGGAGGCCATGAGAGTAAAAATTTTGCCATAGTTTAGTTGCATGAATGAATAATGAGGGTTTAGGGGTAGGTTAGGGGCTTATTTATAGAGATTAGGTGAGATTAGGACCTTAGGATTAACCCTAGGATCAACCTGAGCCATCAGATTTCGAACCAGGCCCAAAAACCTAGCCAAGACAGAAAATAGGTGCACCAGGCAAAACTGCCCGGCCACCATAAGTCGACCCCCAAGTCGACAGGGCTGTCGACTTGGGTCAAGCATGTCGACTCCTAAGTCGACAGGGCTGTCGACTTGGGGTTCCTGGCGGGAATTCTTCCCGCCTAGCCTTCCAGCCCTAACTTTTGAAATTAGAACTCGTTTTTGAACTTGAATTTTCTGAAAACTTCGTCGGATCATAACTTGGTCATACGGACTCCGATTCTCGAAAACTAGGACCCTATTTCGCGTATTTTTCCGAGACGAACGCAATGGCATAGCCCTTTTCACTTGATTCAGAATTTAAAATTAAATTCTGCCTTGATTCTCGTCTTAATCATGTTATCGAAATACGGGTTGTTTCAAAACCTGTTCCACGTTATACGGCGTGGTCCCTTGGTTTACTTCATTTTAAAGTAAAGTTTTAAATAACTATTTTAGCTCTCACACCAGTCACATGACTGACCTGGAGTTTATTGTTTTAACCTAAATTCTGGGTGCCCCTATTTTCCACACGGGCAGCTAGTAGTTTTGGTTTTGCATATATTATATTCACAGGACCTGGTTTACAGTTGGAACGATATTCAGAAAGCTCTATATCCGTATGTTTGTTTCAGTTGTGTTACGTATTATTTTTCCGCTGCATTGTAATTTAAATCTCTGATATTTCTCTGATGTATAATATTTATTCATACTCTGTATATTCTTGTATTCTGATGTAAATTGTTGTAATAAGCAATGAAATGTTCTTCTGTCCCGGCCGGCCTAAACCGAACAAGAAGGCGGACTGCTTCGAGAACTAGACAAATCGGAACACAAACAGAAGAACATTTCATTGCTTATTATAACAATTTACATCAGAGTACAAGAATATTCGAAGTATGAACAAACATTACACAGAAAAATATCAAAGACTAAAATACATAGCAGGGGAAATAAAATGTATAAATACAATGCGTAGCGGAAAATACAATAACAAATACAACTGAAAGAAATACACAGATACAGAGCGTTCCGAATATAGCTCCAGCTGTAAATCCAGGAACCTATATAAATAAATCTGCAAAACCAAAACTACTAACTGCCGATGTGGAAAATAGGGGCACCCAGAGTTTAGGTTAAAACAATAAACTCCAAGTCAGTCATGCGACTAGTGTGAGAACTAAAACAGTTATTTAAAACCTTACTTTTAAAATAAGGTAAATCAAGGGACCACGCCGTATAACACGAAACGGGTTTACCCCCAATAATGCCAGTGCCTAAAACAGACAGCGCAATGCTAAATAAAGAAGAATGAAGCTATTATAAGACTCAGGTCCCATCACACAGTGCAACGCAAGCCGAAGGATAGAGTTTTACCTTATAATAGCCAAATATGCTTGGTACGTTTTAAAACAAATCTATTATTATTACTATAAGTGAAGAAATCAACTTCAAATATAAATGTACCAATCATAGACGACATGGGTACCATATATCTTGTTGCCATACTAGGCTCTACAATCAAAACCACAAAAATGTCGTATTGGGAGTTTGGATTTTCCATACTAGTGGCTCCTGATTCGAAAGATATATCGCGTAGTGCAATTCCCAACGACTTACGTCATAGGCATGCGAAAACGTCGTAATGCACATCTGCACTATCCAGGAAACAAGTCACTGCAGCTTACGTCCAAGCATTGGAAAACACCACTAACTCTATCCATTTGGGAATTGGGGGGTTACCCTATCCTTGCTGGTGCGGAGCGACCACACCTAGTAACCTCGGTCGACCGAATCCATGACAACCCGTAGGATGTCTTCCTCATCTCTAAAGTATATTGATCTAACCATCAGTTTACCACCATACCGGTGTGTGAGGCTAGCAAATTAACGCTACACAAAGCTGTGCTATATTAAAGCAGTGCTTTGATCATCATCCACCAAATTTTGCTTTTCAACAAAAATTTGGATCACTGCATCTCAGCATGCCACACTATCAATCCATACTGTACCACTGATTTCTGCCGATATATAACCTTTGAGCTCGTACGTCTCAGAGATGGGTGTTAAGCAAGAGAATAAATTCTCCGCCACCAAACAGATATATATTTAGCAGAGATCAACGAATACAGTATAAAAGAATACAATGTCAGACACACCATCCATTTACAAGTCTGTTCTAGGTCTGAACGAAACCGAGGCACCTTATTCCTCGTCCTGCATGTCCAATACAGGAGAGAGGCCGTCGCGTATCCGTACAATCAACAAGTACATCCGGACAGCTACCATTGTATCCCCTTCAAGGTAGCTACTTCAATCATGGGCATCAGTAACAACCCATCCATTCGATGTGAAGATCATAGGTCTTGCACCATCTTCAATCTCTTCGACTGTTGGTCATCGAATCAGTTATTCAGAATGGGCATAAACCCGGTCTTTTCGAATAACTCGCATATCTTATAATCAAGTGCTATAACAACACATCATTCGCCTCATTCCAATCCAGAATACTCTTTTATTCAAAAAAAATTTCACAATTTAAACCAAATTAAGGTTTTCCAAACAAGTCGGGATTAGCAAACCTTACCAAAGTAATCATTTGTTTTATTTTCCCAATCCCAACCTATTCAACCCATGAAGCAAACTGGTAATACTCCATATCTATTACCACAGTGTTATCAGTAAAATTAATTACCATTTTCCATTTAAATCTAATTAAAGATTTAGCTATCGCTTGGAGAAAAATTGTTGATACTCCATTCTCGGTCATTTTCTTGAATTGATAATTATCACATTCACTTTTCAATGTAATTAAAGATTCATTAAAACTCCACTTAGTTTTAATCTTCCCAAAAATCAATATTAATGATTATTTAACTTTGGGAAATCAAACATGCCGCATCGACAATCTACACCGTACCACTGATTTCTACCGATATATAACCTCTAAGCTTGTACGTCTTAGAGAAGGGTGTTAAGCATGAGAATAAATTCTCCGCCACCAAACAGATATATATTTAGCAGAGATCAATGAATAAAATATCGAAATATAATGTTAGACATGTAATCCTGCCTTTACCGGGGTTTAAGAACCAATGTCATTTAAAACACAGTTCGCGATAAACCCAAAATCTCATTCCATTAACCATGGAATCTTCACGAAAAACGGATCAATATATAATAGATATCAATTTCCGTATCCGACTAATAATATAAATGGAATATCGAAAAAGCCTTTCAAATTCCATATATATTAACAGTCTTCCACCACAGAAACTCACTTCGATTATTACCAAATCGAATTCCATTCAAATTCCAATTTAATATATTAAATTGGAAACCTTTACTTTGGAAAATTCCATTAATCTTAATTAAAAGATTATAAATTCCAAATCATATTCTTCACTGTTAATTAGGTTAAATAACAAGTGTTATTTAAAACACCGTTCACGATAAACCCAAAAATCCAATTCTTTGATTCAATTCCAATTAAATATTAATTAATTGGAAACTTCACTAAATCTTAATTTAAAGATTTATTCTTTTCTCAACTGGGTTTAAGAACAGTGTTAATGAAGACAACATTCACGACAAACCCAAAATCCAATTTGATATCAAATACAAGGCGCTGAATAAAAAATATATCGGCTTATATTCAATATCAAATTCTGAAACCAACGGATATCGTATTGGAATAACGATATACATATATATCTTCCAAATTCCTCAACAAAATCCGTATAATCACAGAATCCAATATCGAAATATTCGGAAGATCATTTCCATTCCAAATCCATTCCAGTTTATTTGTTGGAAAATTCTGGTTATTTTAAAATCATTTTCAAATCCAATTTATTTATTTAAAAATAAATAAATTATTATTTCAGTTAATAACTAGTTCATTTTGATAAAAATATATTTTCTTCCTTTCAAAACCGGAATTTTTCATCCAAAATCTTTCCAAATCATTTATTATGATTTTACATAATTTTTTCATATTTTAAATAATTTTATTATTGCTCGTACGGTCGGTTTCCAATAAAGGCCACCGAACTGCATCCATATCGACCTTTTCTGAAATTGATTTGGACATACCTCCAAATCCAACCATTAGATTTCAAATCTCTTGTATTCATTGGAAAGCTCTTTTCGATACGAACCCAATGGTTCTAGATTTAGGAGAATCCGACGGTCGGATCTCCCGTAACATCAATTTGAAGTTAATGGTCGAAATTCGCGAACGGTCGCTGCGCGGCGCGTTCTATTCAGGCCATTAAATATATAATATATATATATATTATATATATTTCATCGATTTCCATTTAAAACGAATTTTATAAATCGTTTTAAATTTGTTTTAAAAACGATTTCGACTTCTATTTCAATTTCAAATCAAAATTGGATTTTCCATTATAAATTCGTTTTAAATTCATTTTAAAACGATTTCAATTCCATTTTAATTCATTTTAAATTCATTTCAAAATGATTTCAATTCAAGTCGATTTCAATTCCATTTCAATTCATTTTAAATTCATTTCAAAACGATTTCAATTTTATTTTCAAATTCAAATCAAAATTTAATTTTCCATATCATTTCAATATTAAAATGATAATATTTTCAAAATATCAGATTTTGAAGTCACTTTTCGATATTCATTATAAAATGAATAAAATCGACAAAATTCCCGTTCGTGTTAAAATGGCGTTTAACTACTTAACACAGCTTCACATTTCAATATTCACTGAATATTATTTTAAAATATTCATTAATTCTGAACTGGAATCAGACTCAATCAATTACCATATAATTTTATTTATATGGATTTCAACATCATATATATACAACAATAATGATAAGCAATCATTAAAAACTCAAACAACATCCAGAGTGCATTCTACAACTGTATAAGCATTAAAATAAATAAATAACGCTTATATAGTCTGTCAACCCATCGATTGATATACCACTAATTATTGGGATTAGCGTATGTCAAATATTATCCCAATACCCGTGTGGGGTTTTCAAACAACAAATACTGTTTATTATTTGTGTAGTTGGGCGATGTGTAAAATTTATCGTCCTAATTGATGTGCACGTAAAAATGCACATTTATATTCACTTATTAATTCTTGTTTAGTTTAATAAATGAACATTTTTGGGTACTTTATGTGATCAAACCATGTTTTAAATATTTTAAAAATCATCACTTATTTTGGGAAAAAGGGGGTCACTTGTGCATGTTTTAATTTGTGAAATCTTTTACTCGTTCCTTGTTATTAACTCTTGTAGGAATTTAGGAGCTAAAATGATATATACACATGAAGAGATGAAGGAAAGCATGCACATACACAAGAGAAGGCAAAGAATTAATACATCTTATGGAGTGGAGGGCCCATCTTTCAACTAGCCCACTTGCTTCATATTATTGAATGGGACAAAAGGCCTCATGCATTCTACATGACATATTAGTAGCTAATATCAACTAGAAGCTTCATGAATGGGAATTTTGGGGAATTCCCAAGAAAAGTGATTAGGGTTTTAGGGTTTTAGATCATGTATATATACCCCTTTGTTTCATGTATTTTGCATCTCCTTTTTAGCATATGAAAGTGTAAGTGATCAAATAAATAAAAATGGCTTCCAAGCCTATTTCTTTTGTGTCTATCTTATGTCTCTTTTAATTTCTATGCTTTACTTTATGTTCATAGTTTAGATTTATTTACATTAATGTTCATAACTTAGATTTACTTTCATGTTCACAGCTTAGATTCACTTTATGTTCTTAGTTTAGTTCTCTTCTTGTTCTACTTAGTTTTTCTTTCATTTTGCTTTATTTTCTAATGTTGAAACTTACATGTGTTGATATGATAACATATATGAGTGGCTAATCCCTTGATTTAGGGGTAATGATGCTCTCTAACTTTGTGTAAGTTCAACATGTGTATGATTTGTGATCTTTAACTTGTGCTTCATGTTAGTGAATATTGATGTAAGTTTATACATATGGGTTTGATAACTTATGTTGCATTTGCAAATGAGCTATTCTTATTCAATATAAACACAAGTTACATCAATATTTGCTAAGTGATTATTGATTTTGAAATGAAAGTATGAACAAAATTTGATGGTCTATAGTTCTAGCCAATAGTTCATAGACCATACTTAGAATAGTTTTGCTTTAGTTTCATTTTCATGAGATTCATAAGTGGTTTAAATGTTGCATTTATATCACTTATTGAGATCATACATTGTATGTTTGATAACTTACATAAATGTGAGAGTGGATTTACCTCTAAATTACTCTCTAATTTCATATTTAGCTCTCAACTTCGTTTCTAGTTTCATTAGTTTTTATTAGTTAGAACAATTCAAAGTTTGGTTTGATTTGAGTGAATAAAATTGAAATTACTTCTTTCCTTGTGGATCAACTCGCACTCACTACGTATTACAATAGTACGCCGTGCACTTGCGGTTATTTCAATATTCGTGATGATCTTCTAATTCAATAGAAATATCGTTTAGCGAACACTAATGAATATAAAATAAATTGGTGTACAAAAACAAACCGTCCAGTTTGTAAATGAATATTTATTTTCAATACATGACCATTTTATATGGTTCATATATTCAATAAAAATTATATTTTTATTGTTCAAATATTTTATTCTATACATGAATATTTTATATGTTTTATTCATTCAATAAAATGATATTTTATTATTCAAATATTTTATTCCATACAATCAATTTTCACAACACGATACAATCAAACAAGTTGTCCATGGTCTGTGGACGACGGGGAGCAGTTTATATAAGCAGTTATAAAATAAATAGATAACTGTACAAGAAATTATAGTGAGAAGTTATATACAAGAAATTATAGTTATAAAATAAACCCAAATCACATTCCATTAATTATGGAATCTGCATGGAAAATAGATCAATATATATAATCGATATAAACTTCCGTATCCAACCGATAAAATTATTGGGAACCTTTCCCAAAGTATAAGAATATTTAAATAAAGGAACATTCTAGATTGGAATGAGGCGTATGTTGTGTTTTTATAGCACTTTTTTATTATATACGTGAGTTATTCAGAAAGACCGGGTTTATCCCATTGTGAATAACTGATTCAACGATATGTCGAGGATGAAGACAGTGGTTGAAGACCGGAGGTCTTCACACGTTTGGATGATTACTGATGTCTTGATTGGGCTGTACACCCAAGACGAGGTAATAAGTAGTGATCGTCCAAACGTACTTGGAGATCGACCAGATATGCAAGGACCTCTCTCCTATATTGGACATATAGGACGAGGAATAAGATGCCTCCGATTTCGTTCAGACCCAGAACGAACTTGTAAATGGATGTGTTTATGACAATGGAATTCATTATGTGTGATTGATAGACCTCGGTTGCATAGCGTGAATTGCCTATGTGGCATGATGAGATGCAAATGTTCAAGGCTTCTGTTGAAAAGCAGAGTCTTGTGGTTAATGATCAAAGCACGGCTTTAATATAGCACAGCTTTGTGTATAGCGTTAATTTGCGAGCCTCACACCCCGGTGTGAATCATAAACGGGAGAGGACATCAGGGAGGACATGCATTTCTTTCTAGCTAGGAGTGGTGTCCGGGTTTTGCAAGCCCGGACGTTTTACTTATGTGGATGATGGAAAGCGAGGCGTGTAACGACCCAAAAATTCGTACCAATTTGAGCTGACTAATATCCTACACATTCAACTCAAGTGCACGAAAATATAGATCTTTAATTGAAAGAAATAAGAGGATGAGAAAGATAAGATAGAACTAATAGAATAGAAGAAGAAGAACATCAGAATCTAAACAGTATCAGAGTAAACACGAATCTCACAGCGGAACGAATAAAATATGTTATATAACACTTTGAAATACAAATCTAAATTTGTATATACATACCATATCAGAATATAACTCATATACATCACAATGGAAATAATCTCTAATAACTAGCGGTGAAGCTTCCTGCTTTGAGCTCCTCCAAGTGAATCTGCAAAGCCTGAACACTTGATTGTCGGTACAAATTTGGGCACCTAAGAGTTTAGGGAAAACAAACAAAATAAACTCTGGGTCAGTCATGGGACTGGTGTGAGTAAACTCCAACCATATTGTTTAACTTTAAAAATCCTTTTAAAAGAAAGGGTAATAGTAAGACCAACCCACACATAAACATGGACGGTTTTTACCTTACTATAACCAAAACATTTTTATATCAAAATCCAGTGATATTATAATAATGTCTAATCAAATAAATAACCAAATAGCTGAACGCTTGCATCTCACGCTCCACATACACAGTATAGAATCAAAAACCGCATGGCGCTTATTCGAGATTGGATTCCAACTATGACAAGGTATGGGACAACCTCTCGATCAGTGTACTCTAGAGGGGATACACTGGGGTTCAACAAGAACATCTTGCAACCCGGCCCACACATGACCGACCACTCATTTCTCTTGAGTGTATCGAATATATTGCCACCTACGATTGGGCCCATATAACCGTTATCCGAAGCTATAGAAACGAAAGAAGAACAAACACAAATTTTCTCTAGATGGTGACAATACACCCTAAGGGAATGACCCACATAGCCATGCTGCCTGCCTGATTTTTGTCATTTCCTGGTTGTGAGGCTTGAGGCTATGTCTATCTTCTCAGAACATCTGTCCACCATTCACTTTGAATGCCATATCGTCAAACCCGTCAATTCACTAATCGATTTCCAAAAATATCACGGGTATAAAAAGCTAAGAGGAACGAATTCCTCCGCCACTAGATGTAATACCTTTAAGAGATCAATAGTACGTGATTTGTTAGGTATACTCTGTCAGACAGTCGTCCATACAAGTTGTCCTGGGACTGGACAAACAGAAACACCATTCTGGAACATAAGGACCCTTGCATTTCACTCCATATTCAATTGCCTTCAGCATAATCTAATTCGCAGCGCCAATGCCTATACGGAGTGGTTTTCGGATAATATATCCAACCGGTCTCTCTGTATTGACAACGATGGTCAAAACACTTCGATAGTCAGTTATTTAACTATCGAAGTAAAAACAAACATTCATTCAAATGTACAACTAAACATCACACAACCACGGGAACTTTTTATTTAACATTCGTTTTTATTATTCGAATTCCCATATCTTACCAGATATTTCTCAAATCCCATTTTAGCCTTTTTCACATTTCTTGGAAACAAAAATTCCCAGTTATTATAAATTCTTATTCTCCCATGTTCCAGAAAATATACGTTATTTATGTTCAAAAACATTTCCATTCTTTTTACATTCTTTATTTTCTATACTTGGGTAATATACCCTATTTACATTGGAAAAATATTCCTAATTTCATTATAAATATTTTAATCTACCAACCGTTCACTTTTAAAACATTATTCACTTTAAAATGTGAATATCGTACTTATTATAGAAATCGAAACACCATTATCAAATAACTCTTTATTCAAATAATAAATACCCTTATCTCGTTTACCGAAATAATTTTATATTCCCATTCCACTTTATAAACTTTGTTTCTAAGTCAACTTCTTATTAAATCAATATCAAGTTTATAATTAAAAATTGATTACATATCCTATTATAATTTATTGGTTTAAACTAAATATTAACTATCCTATCAAATTATAATTCCTAAAAATAATACATTTGACATCGTCGAACTATAGTTCCAATTCCTAATAGTGTTAATTAGTTCTAATCATATTCCTAACATCGAAATGATGTCATCGTTTTCTGAAATGATTTTCCAATTTCTCTTTCTAACTTATGCTTATATTTCTTTAGATAAACACTGTTACTTATTACTTTCGGATAAGTGGATTTCAAACCAAACTGTTTCATTACCTAGGGAGTAGTGCTATATATAAAAATCACGCTTAAGCTTGGTCAACAACGCAAATTTATTGTTATAGTTCAAAAACTTGTCATACGCTATAATATTTCCCTTTATAACTATTCTCGACATAACAGTCACGCTTAAGCCTAGTCAACAACGTTATTTTATCGTTATAGTTCAAAGACTTGCAAAATGCTACTATATTCCACTTTATAACTAATCTTGACATCTCTTTCCGTTACAAACTAACATCATCCATTATTAATAGTGAAGCCGTTCAAGTTGGGGTATTTTAATTGCCTCTCAGACCATGATTGACAATGTTCTTATCTTAGAATAGATATAAGTCCGTAACTCTAAACTCTTTATTACTGATAATATCAATTAAACAGTATTTCTTGCTTTATTTTAAATATGGCTTTATGACGCCATATCCTTATTTGTAAACTCGGTTGTTTATAATTATTTACATTGGTTACTAACTCTTCGCTTCATCTTCCTTATACACTTTCATCTAAAACTACTCTTATCAAAAATCGATCACGTTCTTTGTCTTTTGGCAATTTACTTCTTATTCGAATTATTATACCCAGTTCAAGAAAACATCTCAAAACAAACTTAATACTATCTTAAATGGAATTCATTTAAGAACCAATTACTTTAATCAAATAGTGATTAACTTGATCATTTGTTGAAGCAAAACAGTTTACTTCATTATTAATAAATAATACTAATTACATTAGTTCAATACTATTAAACTTCACTAATTAAAAAGGTAATTAAACCTTATTAATTTTGATTAATTTATTTTCGTTAGATTAATTGAAGACCAATTAATCTAATAATCATTTTCCAAATAAACATTTGATTTAATCAACTTCATTACATCAGTTAATTCGTTAACTGATTTTAATTACTTCTTACCATTATATTAATATAATAATATTTCTTAACTGTTTGCTTTAAATTAATTATCCAAATTATTCCCTCCAGGATAATTATAGCTTCATAACTTATTTGAATATCAAATAATCGTTTATATTTACTTTATAAAATGAACTATAAAATAACAGTTTACAATAGAACTCTTATTTCTCTTTAATTATAAAAATGTTATCTTAATAATTAACTTCGTTGATTTGCCTGACGGCCAATCAACTTCTTAACAAAACGATGGGTTTATGGTCGATTGTTCCCACTTTCTTAATCGATATCGTTTTATTGATCACATCAAAACAAATGTTGAATTTCCATTCAACATCAATATTCACACGGGGTTTTAAATGTCATTTGGGTTCAAACAATGCATATCTAAATAATATAAAATAAACAGTACATATAAATATTGAGGAATCCGGTTGGATTCCTCCAACCGATTTCCCGTATCCACAGATGTTAGTCAACACAATTTACATTAACTCTATACTAGGGAATATTATAATTGATGGAATCAGTGTCAAACCGATGATGTGTACATATGCAACGATATATAATCTACCTAAACGACCATCACACAGCATTCAACCAACATTTAAAATATAATTATAATATTTTAAAATAGATCAGAGTTAGTGAATTTACTCACCTTGGCGCGTTAACCGTTAAATAACAATTTGCGTTAGTCGATTTCCTTTTGAAAACTCGTATAGACCAGTTTGTTCCTATCAATGATTTTGATCACTGCTAATCCCTTTCTCCTAAAAGCCCATTTTTCCCTGGTGAAGACTGTGTTCCTAACCTTTCCACGTCAATTCACATTTCCAAACATCCCTACTACCGTTCTCAAGTAAGAGCTTTCTTCCCCTTCCAGCATTGTTTCACGCACCCACCAATAGAAGAACCTTCATGCATGTATTTCGTTCACTTCCTGAGAGCCAAATTTAACCCACAAAGTTTGGTTACATTTATTTCTCCAAAATGGAAAGCTTCTTCCTCCTGCTAACACCACGCTTCAGCTCTTCTCAACTTAAACCATTTCCACCTTCCTTATTTTGCTACAGCAAACCCACAAGAACATCTATGCTCTTGTATAGCCAATTACTCAAACTCACACACACCCGTCTGCACCCTATTCTTCCATTTAAAATGTAACTTGCACACAAAGCCATCCCCTTTTGGCTTTAGTTTCTTCTTTTTTTCTCCTTCTTTCACAAATATATCTCCCCTCTTCACGTTTTGCCTAATTTAATCACTGTTTTGTTAATACTTCCTAATACTTCTCTTTTAAACTATTTGCATGTCTTTATTTTGATGACCGCACCCCTTTTATTTTTTATACAAAATGGACCTTACTGTTTTCGAACAGCCCAACATCAAACCGTACTCGCCCCATCTTTAAATCCTCTTCTTCCTATTTTGCAAGTCACGCTCCAGCTCTTGTAATTATCATCCCCAAAAATTTCCACCACCTCTATTCCTTTCCCTTCACGTCCCCATACACTCTTCCTTTTTGTTTATTTACTTCATTTCCTACCTTAGTTCCTCCCAAAAACCGCTTATACAACTACTTCCTGACTTTCCATCCTATATGCGTGCGCTAAATCCCCTTAGACACCTCATACACCATACGTAAGAAACTTTAGTGCATATGTATTAACGAACTGTTGGCACCAATCCTTTCCATCAGGCAAATGAAATTTTCCCGCACCCAAACTCTTCTCGATATTATAACCATCTCTCCTTACTTGCGTTCTTTTTATTTTATTTGTTTTGGACTGTAAATGCTTGCTTTCTGAACAAATGAGAAATGAAGATGGCTGGTGCTCTTATTCTTGTATTTATAATTGACAATCGCTCGTCAGCTTAAGGATTAAGCAACGTAGGTTGCGTACATCCTAGATTAGGATATAGACTTGCCGTAAAATCTTGGTGATTTGAAAACCCAAAGAAGCCTTCACAGTGAAGCATTTGATAAGAAATAGGTCATGCTTTTCCACATTCTTAGGTCTGTAGTAGTTGCTTAGGGAGAAAGACTTAAGATTTGAGGAACAGTTAGGTTTGAATTTATAATTTATTATATATATATATATATATCTTAACATTGTTTTGTGGTCTGCCATTCAGCCTACGCAAATTAGATAGTGTAACACTCCAGCTCCGCTAGGGTCACTCACAAAGGAAATGCACTAGTTTTGGGGAGCGTTATCGAGGTAAACAAACACAGAAATATTACAAGACAGAACATAAATAAAACAGCGGAAGAATCAAAAGCTAAATTTCATTACTTTCAAAAAGAGTCAAAACCTTTTACATCCAAAGTACCCACTATCATTTTGCATTACAACAAGTTCTGCCTTGAATAAATAGAGAAGCATAATCTTAAAACAACAAAAGCAGCTTAATTCCCCAAAGGTAGCAGAAATGCAGCCATAGCATAGCTCAAGATCAAATCGTACATGAGCTGAACCGAAAGCAAGCGAAATCCAAGCTAAGAGCTAGAGTTTCCTCCCGGAGAACCTCGGGGGAGGGGGGGAACGAAAGAAACAGAGGCAAAAGAAAACGGGTCAGTCATAATGACTGGTAAGTCCTAGTGACTTTCAGCATAAATACAGGTAAAGGTAACATGACATGTATAAACTGAAAGTAAACATAAGGATGCTGTCAAGATGGGCAAGATCGACTAAGATAGCAGGATAATTCAAGAGTAGCATCCCATGTTCAAGATTCGCTGCACCAACTGTACTAGTATCCTAAACCCATGTCGTATATTAACCATGAAATGATCCCTTGGCCCAATATCATGAAATGACCCATTACTAGGTCCAACGGAAGATCCACTAATCGATCGGCTCCCTACAAGTTCTAGCTCGTCATGTGTCTGTGTCATACGGCCCTATCACGAATGTAGTCACCTGTGCTAGGTCCACCATAGGGTGTATCAAGCCCTAGGGTGCCAACCACCGACACGAATCAAGCATGCATAGTGTAAACCTACTGATGCTCAATGCCTGCTTTTTCAACTCCGGACTACGTGCATGACCATAGTCCGCCTGAACCTACACTGGTGCACCAACTCAGCCGTCGTTCTGGTCGCTTACAATCAGCCCAGTAATCGTGCCCCACCCCGCCTAGTTCCAGGGTACCATGATACATCTAAGTGGGTTACTGCTGAAATGGACCGCGTAACTAGGGTTTCCGTCCAATAGGTTAAGTGTTGTCATTTAAATTCATGACTTAACCCTTATCAGTCTAGCATGTCAAGTTGGTTAAGTGTTGTCTTTCATGTTCATGACTTAACCCCACTAATCATGTGTCAAGTTAGTTAAGTGTTGTCTTTCATGTTCATGACTTAACCCTATCGTGTGGCATTAACTGATTAATGCACCCCAACCTCTCACATCAGACCTGTTGTTGTGGTCACTGGATATGCCGGGAGGTTCCAGGCAGATTTACACCACAACTCAGTCTGACCTCGGGTTTCAAGCGCAATATGACCAACTACCCACAATGGATCCTATTGTTTGCAGTCAATGGATTTGTCAGCCGGTTCCGGGCAGAATTACACTGCAAACTCAACCCAACCTCGAGTTGGCCATTTTCATGTTCATTCTAGTGTCATGTCCATGTTCAAATTTCATGTCAAGTTCGTGTCAAGTTTCATGGCGAGTTTCATGTCAAGTTCCATGTCAAGTTTCATGTCAAGTTTCAACTTATGCCTATTATCAAGTTCATGATTCATGTTCATAACCAATTCATGTTTTGCCTAATCTACCCAATCATATACCCATCGCATGTAAACGTGAATCGATCTAAATTACAAGTAAATCCAAATCCAGAAATAAAGGGAATAACATCAAACTATGATAGGCAAAAAGGACAAGCATAAAGTGATAAAAGGGATTACAAGGCTAGCATGATATAACTTGAGATAATTGGTTACAACATTACTGGCATATAGAATATAATAGGATTTCAAATCTAACATAATAAGGTGATAGTCATGGCGTAAGGTGATAGTCCCAAACTTGTAAATAATAGACTGATTCAACATTACAGACATGACAATGTTATGGACATGAAAGAGTTTGATTTACAACATGAATAGGTCCAAACTGATTTCATAGTAATATCCCCAAATGTCAAGATCCAAAATGGAAACTAGAATAGATGTGAATCGATTATCATACTTAAGTCCAATTTCACTTTATCTCATGTCCAAATTACAATTAACAAGTTTAAATCTCAAAGTAACTAGAACTTACAGATCGTGGACTAAGAAATTGAGAT
Organism: Allium sativum; assembly: GCA_030737875.1. Taxonomy (NCBI): domain Eukaryota; kingdom Viridiplantae; phylum Streptophyta; class Magnoliopsida; order Asparagales; family Amaryllidaceae; genus Allium; species Allium sativum. Next base: position 171,969,108 of record CM060923.1, read on the forward strand.
TTAGAAACTAGTCGTCTAATTGTTGAATCGTTGAATCTCGATTTGATTATAGCAGAAAATCCCCAATATGCAATTCCTAGCCATAGTCTTCAAGAAATAGTCTTCGTGTTTTATTTTAATTTATTTATTTCAATTATTCCAGAGGCAGCATAAGGAGAGAATAAAATGGTGTAAAGAGAATAGGGCTAGGGGGCTGTTTATATAGGATTAGGCGGAAGAATCTAGACTGAAAACGAGACCATAAACACCAGAATGAACCCAGGCTCAAAACTGGGTTTCAGCACCAGGTCGATCCCCAGGTCTACCATAGGGTCGACCCGGTCCCTGGGAGGTTGACCATAGTGTCGACCCCCAGGTCAACCTGGTCCTGGGCGTGAAAATTCCCGCCCAGTCTGCACTGGGGTTTGAATTCGAATTTCGAATTTCGAATTCGAGCTGTTTTTCTGTTATGAAAATCCTTGAAACTTAAGAGGGTCATATCTCCCTCATACGGACTCCGTTTCTCGAAAACTTGGACTCGTTTCCAAGCAGAATTTCGAGACAAACCCAAATGGCGCAACCCGTTTCCCTTGATTCTTATTTTAAAAATTAATTCTGCCTTTATTTATGGTTTTAACATGTTATTAAAATACCGGGTATTACATTCTCCCCTCCTTAAAGGATTTCATCCACGAAATTTTCAAGTTAAGAAGAATGTGTCCTACCATCCAACATCCATCTACTCAACCATCATCCACAAGCAACCATTGTCCTTAAAAGATTTCTAATGTTGTATGAACTTATGTAAGAGTGTGTGTATATGTACTTATCTAATGCAAAAGATCAGGCGGTTACTGATTCAGTAGACCTCCTTAACTCCTTAATGCAAAATATGTTAGTGTAATGAGTCCAACATGTATGCAAATTCCTAACATACTTTATAATCTCTACATGAGTGCACAAACATTCATCCATATGCAACATCCAAATGATAACATATCATATTTCCATCCATATACAAGTATAAGTACTCATGCATATGCAATATGAAATATGTGACTGAGCCAATCTAGTGCCTAATGTGTGTTATGCAACCACAAGCAACCACTTGCAATCATCAACCATAACATGTTTCAATCACCTGTTTACATCCAAAAGGATTCTACCTAAGGTTCTCAAGATAGGATTGAGAAGATAAGCAAGATAAAACAAAGCATCTAGGAGAAGAAGTTAAAGATGTACCCCTAGAAGGTCCTGCTTGCGGGCCTTGCCCTTGCTTCTTAGGGCAGTTCTTGCTGATATGTCCAGTATCACCACACTGAAAGCATGCTCCCATCTTCATCTTCTTCTTTCTACAATCCTGGACTATATGCCCATCAATACCATAGAAGTTGCATTTTCTTTTCTCACGTGACTTGTTGTCATTATTGTTGTTGTTGTTCTTTCCTCCTTTTTCGGAGTCTACCTTCTTGTTTTGAGACTCATTCGCCTTGACCTCCTTCTTGCCATTCTTGTCTTCTTCATTTAAGAGTGCCATGTCCACTAACTTTTCGTAAGTAGCCCCCATAGGTATGTGGGTCATAGCCAAGCTGTGAAGTGGCTCATTCAATCCCTTGACAAAACGGAGAGCCTTCTTATGAGGGGTATTCACTAAGTCCAGTCCAAATCGGGCCAGCTGATTGAATTGATTGACGTTCTCCTTGACCGGCATACTCCCTTGCTCAAGAGATAAGAACTTTTCCAGCTGTAGACTTCATTCAGCTTGTGAGAGGAATTTCATCTCAAACCTTATCCTGAAATCCATCCATGTGTCAACAAGTCTTTCAGCGTTTGTGACTTCCCACCAATAGGACGCTTCGTCTTTGAGCAACCATACTGCCAACTGTACCTTCTGCCTATCGTCCATCTCGAAGATAACGAGCAGATCCTCAGTTTCTTTGAGCCAGTTCCTCGCTTCTACGAATGATTCAGTTCCCTTGAAATTCTTTCCACCCATGGCCCTAAAATCTCTACAGATCTTTGAGAAAGCATTTGCACAAGGAGGAGGAGGAACCGCTGCAGCTGGAGGAGGAATATCTGCTGGGCATGTATCGTTGACCCTAGCCTCTAAGTACCTCCTGAACCAGCCAGGTATTGGCACGCCCTCTGGAAGGTTAAGAATCCCAGACATGCTGAAATGAAAAAGAAGAAATTTAAAACGAAAAAACAAAGGATAGTGCTAATGGCTTTTGGGGAATAGCCTTTAAATAAAACAAGATTTTTCTTGAAAAATGCTTCTTTGTAAACGGTTTTGAAAATAGTTTTAGAAGGTTTTAAAAACTTTTGCCCAGTCTGGTAACCTTCTGCTCCGATACCAAGTGTAACACCCCACCTCCCCTAGGGTCACTCACAAAGGGAATGCACTAGTTTTGGAGGAGCGTTATCGAGGTAAACAAACACAGAAATATTACAAGACAGAACATAAATAAAACAGCGGAAGAATCAAAAGCTAAATTTCATTACTTTCAAAAAGAGTCAAAACCTTTTACATCCAAAGTACCCACTATCATTTTCCATTACAACAAGTTCTGCCTTGAATAATAAAGAAGCATAAACTTAAAACAACAAAAGTAGCTTAATTCCCCAAAGGTAGCAGAAATGCAGCCATAACATAGCTCAAGATCAAACCGTACATGAGCTGAAACGAAATTAAGCGAAATCCAAGCTAAGAGCTAGAGTTTCCTCCCTGAGAACCTAGGGGGAACGAAAGAAAAAGAGGCGAAAGAAAAAGGGTCAGTCATAATGACTGGTAAGTCCTAGTGACTTTCAGCACAAAAACAGGTAAAGGTAACATGACATGTTAAAACTGAAAGTAAACATAAAGATGTTGTCAAGATGGGCAAGATAGACTAAGATAGCAGGATAATTCAAGTATAAATCAAGTATAGCATCGCATGTTCAAGATTCGCCGCACCAAATGTACTAGTATCCTAAACCCGTGTCGTATATTAACCATGAAATGATCCCTTAGCCCGATATCATGAAATGACCCATTGCTAGGTCCAACGGAACGATCCACTAATCGATCGGCTCCCTACAAGTTCTAGCTCGTCATGTGTCTGTGTCATACGGCCCTATCACGAATGTAATCACCGCAACCTCTCACATCAGACCTGTTGTTGTGGTCACTGGATATGCCGGGCGGTTCCGGCCAGATCTACACCACAACTCCGTCTGACCTCGGGTTTCAAGCGCGATATGACCAACTACCCACATTGGATCCTATTGTTTGCAGTCACTGGATTTGCCGGGTGGTTCCAGGCAGAATTACACTGCAAACTCAAACCAACCTCGAGTTGGCCATTTTCAAGTTCATTCTAGTGTCATGTCCATGTTCAAATTTCATGTCAAGTTCGTGTCAAGTTTCATGGCGAGTTTCATGTCAAGTTCCATGTCAAGTTTCATGTCAAGTTTCAACTTATGCCTATTATCAAGTTCATAATTCATGTTCATAACCAATTCATGTTTTTCCTAATCTACCCAATCGTATTCCCATCACATGTAAACGTGAATCGATCTAAATTACAAGTAAATCCAAATCCAGAAATAAAGGGAATAACATCAAAACTATGATAGGAAAAAAGGACGAGCATAAAGTGATAAAAGGGATTACAAGACTAGCATGATACAACTTGAGATAATTGGTTACAACATCACTGGCATATAGAAAATAATAGGATTTCAAATCTAGCATAATAAGGTGATAGTCATGGCATAAGGTGATAGGCCCAAACTTTTAAATAATAGACTGATTCAACATTACAGGCATGATAATTTTGTGGACATGAAAGAGTTTGATTTACAACATGAATAGGTCCAAACTGATTTCATAGCAATATTCCCAAATGTCAGGATCTAAAATGGAAACTAGAATAGATGTGAATCGATTATCATACTTAAGTCCAATTTCACTCTGTCTCATGTCCAAATTACAATTAACAAGTTTAAATCTCAAAGTAACTAGAACTTATAGATCGTGGACTAAGAAATTGAGATCTAGAAACTATCGAATTGTTGAATCGTTGAATCTCGATTTGATTGTAGCAGAAAATCCCCAATATGCAATTCCTAGCCGTAGTCTTCAAGAAATAGTCTTTGTGTTTTATTTTAATTTATTTATTTCAATTATTCTAGAGGCAGCATAAGGAGAGAACAAAATGGTGTAAAGAGAATAGGGCTAGGGGGCTGTTTATATAGGATTAGGCGGACGAATCTAGACTGAAAACGAGTCCAGAAACACCAGAATGAACCCAGACTCAAAACTGGGTTTCAGCACCAGGTCGACCCCAAGGTCGACCATAGGGTCGACCCGGTCCCTGGGAGGTCGACCATAGTGTCGACCCCCAGGTCGACCTGGTCCTGGGTGGGAAACTTCCCGCCCAGTCTGCCGTGGGGTTTGAATTCGAATTTCGAATTCAAATTCGAGCTGTTTTTCTGTTCTGAAAATCCTTGAAACTTCGGAGGGTCATATCTCCCTCATACGGACTCCGTTTCTCGAAAACACGGACTCGCTTCCAAGCAGAATTTCGAGGCAAACGCAATGGCATAATCCGTTTCCCTTGATTCTTATTTTAAAAATTAATTCTGCCTTGATTTATAGTTTTAACATGTTATTAAAATACTGGGTATTACAGATAGTACTTCACTACTGGTTATTCAACAAAGTCTACCCTATTCATGTTGCTTTTCCAATGAATTTTGTACACAAATTCCAACGTTATGATGTGGAAATAAGAGAGGGGTCACATTAATTCATGGCTTTCATTTTGGCATTGTTGTGGTCTGCATGTTCGTTAAGTATGAAGCATGTCCGAAACATAGGTCTACTGTATTCATATGTTAATTAGGCTTGAATAGGTACCTTGGTGTAGATGTATTTTAGTCTTGGTAGGATGCTGTAGGATTGTATGTCACACGTGAATTTTTAATTTGTTTTAAGATAGATAATTTTATAAGAGTAGCCATTGTGTTAGGTTCTATGTTTGTATGAGCAACTACAGATAGACATAAAAATATAGTCGTGTCTAGCGGGGTGCCACGATCCCAAAAATATAATAATATCGGTAGGTTAACTCATATTGTGAAACCCCAAAACGTTGATTAAGGGTGCAAAATACTCCAAATAAAAAGTTTCATATTTAATTTATTAAAAATTACAGTAAAATTCTAAAAAATAAATTATCACTATGTGTCAAAAGAATCTTGTCAAAATTGGAATCCGATATTTAAATATATTTAAATAACCATTATAGCCATAAACGAATATGCCACTGCTTTTCTGAGTATTCAATTTGGACATAACTTCCCATTTATAATACAAAATCTTGTTTTTTCACTTCCATTAGAAAAATACAGTTCAACAGATTCCAACGTTTCCTGTTTCGAAGAAATCCAACTAATAACGGGTCATGTACACTCAGTTGAAGTTCAGAACGTTAAATTACGAACTGCCGTAATATCACGGGCTCGATTATATTTAATATATATTTTTATACGTTCAACTTCGTTTTAATTAATATAGAAATCCACTTATATTACGAATTCAATATTTAAACTGATTTAAATATTCAAATTCAAACCGATAAAAATGCAGGACGTTACAAGGCGCCTCAGTTATACAGGTCACTACGGTGCCGATGGATGTTCTGGTCGACATATTGACTAGATTTACGCCCCATAGGGCTGGGAAACGCATGGTTCAGGCATTTTAATCCACTTCGTGTGGACCGGCCCTGGCGATCGAAGGTGTAGTTGTGGCTATTCCTCAGACATGGTAGGCTAGATTGTCTCGAAGCGGTAGGGACGATCCCTTGCCTTGGTTCATAGACGGAAATCCAACTTCTAATATATGACATTGCGGTTTTGATTGTAGAGCCTAGTATTGGCGACATGATATATGGTACCCATGTCGTCTAGTATTGATACATTTATATTTGAAGTTGTTTTATACACTATGCACATATAATAGTATCAAATGATTTGTTTTAAACGTACCAAGCATGTTTGGCTATTATAAGGGAAAACCCTATCCTCCTGCTTGCATTGTGTGATGGGACCTGGATCTTATAATGGATTCATTTTTTGAAAAAGCATTGCGCTGTTTTGTTATGTGCACTGGAATTCTTGGGAGGAAACCCGTTCCGTGTTATACGGCGTGGTCCCGTGATTTACTTTATTTTAAAGTAAAGTTTTAAATAACTGTTTTAGTTCTTACACCAGTCACATGACTGACCTGGAGTTTATTGTTTTAACCTAAACTCTAGGTGCCCCTATTTTCCACACAGGCAGCTAGTAGTTTTGGTTTTGTAGATATTATATTCACAGGATCTTGGTTTACAGCTGGAATGATATTCAGAAAGCTCTGTATCCGTGTATCTCTTTTAGTTGTGTTTTGTATTATTTTCCGCTTCATTGAAATTTGTAAATCTCTGACATTTATCAAATGTATATTATTTATTCATACTCTATATATTCTTGTACTCTGATGTAAATTGTTGTAATAAGCAATGAAATGTTCTTCTGTTTGTGTTCTGATTTGTCGTGTTCTAAGACAATCCGTTCTTTCTCTTCTCTTCGGAGATAAGGGAAGTTCGGGTCGTCACAGTGTGGTATCGGAGCCTTGATTTACACATCTCGGGAACAAGGCACATTAGAACCAAACGAAAGAATTCATCATAGATTGGATTAGCAATATCCAATAAGAATGACTCGTTAGAGATAGGATCAACAGTATCCTAGAACGAGTGTGAAGAATGTTAGTTTGAAAGTAAAAAATGAAAACAAACTTTGTTTTGAAAATTTTATCTAATGATACGTATTTGATTATTTATTTTATATTGAATTAGGACAATCGAGTATATGAGATTTTGCATATATGCATCATGAACGTATATTCAAAGTCTCAAATATACTGGGTAGATATAGTGTAATAACCCGGAAATGCGAGCTAGTTTGAAATTTTTATTTTGGCAATTTTAATGAATTTTCTATATTTAAATTGGATTATTTTAAATATTAACGACTAGAAATTTATTTTTAATAGAATTCGAACGTATATATTTATATAGGTCATCGTTAAATTATTAATATTTTATTATAATTATAGAAGGAATTGAAAATGGCACGGTAGTTCGATAATTCGATTTCAAAGTTCAAATGAATATACCGGGTGCAAAATAAACTAGATTTTGACGAAACGAAAATTATTAGAATCTATTTGATAATATCTTTCCAACGAATCCGAAAAATCAAAATTTCATAGTGGGAATCAAAAGATACGCCCAGTTGAAAATTCGGAATAGTCGCTATAGAATTCCGGCCCTTAAAAATGGAAATTTTGCAAATGACCTCGATTTTCGGTGAAACCACTTTTGTTGGATCCGTGATGTCAAGTTATTGCTAGATTCCAATTTTCATAATTTTTCGATTCAATATGTGAGTGTGCCAAAGGAAAACGCGTTTGACCAGTTTCACTTGATTTTAATCGACTGGAAAATGGCCATTTTTCAAACGGTCTTAGAATTTGACGTAACTAGTTTTGTTAGGACCGTATTATCAATACGAAGCTAGAAAATATTTTTCTAGAATTTTTCGAGTTAGTATGTGACCCCTGTAAATTGAAATGCGCGTTCAAATTCAATATATAGAGTTATATGTTGATATTGACGAAAACTGATTGAAACGATCGAATCATCCTACAAAACATGTCCCATTGTGTTCGAAATGGGGGTAATTAGCTATGGACGACAGGCGGTGGGTTCCATTTCGAGTTCGAAAATAAAAGTACCTTTTTGAAATTAAATTAATTAAATAAATTAAAAATAAAATAAAATCTCCTCTCTCTCCTATACTCTCAGACCCCCCCCCACCCCCGTTACTTTTCATTCCCGTAAAATAAAATAAAAAATAAAAAAAGAAAAAGAAAAGGGGGGAGGAGCCGCGCTCCTCCCAGCAGCGCCACCGCGCACCGCCACCAGGGCGGAGCCCTCTCCCTCTCCTCCTCTTCCTCCGTTCTCCTCTCTTCCCCTCCTCTCGAAGCCGTCGCTACCCAAACCGCAAACCCAGCCTCCCTCTTCCCATTGCAGCCCCCCCTCGCGCGCTCCACCACCCTAGACCCCCGACCATCCCTTTCCCCCTCGCCTCTGAACCTCCTCCCTCTCTCCTCCACCACCTACGATAAAATCGACGATTCCCCCCCCTCTTGACATAAAGTTGTAAGTTTTAACCCTACTTTGTTTAGTATTTCTTAGTTTATATAATTAATAAATATGGTTTTTATATAAATAGTTTTAAATTTAAAATATGATTTTTAATTTATGAAATAGCTTTGATTTTAATTTATAAAAATAGCATATAGTATAAATCAGTTTTGTTCATTATTAATATGAAATCAAATTTTTATTGATGATAAAGTTTCAACTTTTATAGAGAAAGGTTTAATTTTTATTCATTAGAAAGGTTCGATTTATATTATAGATAAAATAAAAATATAATTTTTATAATATAGAAAGGTTAAAAATTTAATTTTTATAATATAGAAAGGATAAAATTATAATTTTTATAATATTGAAAGGTTAAAAAAATAATTTTTATATTGGTAGAAGGTTAAAGATATGATTTTTATAGTATAGAAAGTATAAAAATATGATTTTTGATATTATTTAGATAATAAAAATTTGATCATTAATTATGTCGCGAAATAAAAATTGATTTTTATTATATACAAGTGCGCACCCTTGCTTCGCACACGGGTTTGAGTGAATTAGAAATCATGTAAACTGCACAAAATTTAGTTTAAATTATCAAAATAGTATCTAATAAAAGAAACAAAGAGAAATTTAATTGTAGCATTGAGTTTGATAAACCATTAGCATAAACTATAGAAATTTTTGTTTATTAAATATTTGGAAGAAAAACATCACAAACCTTGTTGATTATTGTATTCCCGGTTAATATAAATTAAAAAGAAAATTTTGGGCACTAATAATGGTAGCCAAGTTTTTCAGAACTGTATTGTCTGCATAATTACTGTTGATAAGGCTGGTTGGCTGTGTTCTTCTTTGAGAGCTACAAAAAATAAGGATTGAAAAGTACCATTGAAGCAAGGCTGTAATGAACTCTTTCTAAGCATGGTTTTACTCCCTTTCATTACAGTCAGACTATATATTTCATCTTATATCAGTACATTACAAAATATTAAAATGGAATGAATTATAGTTACATTGTCACCCATTACAAAGTAATATACGGTACTCACGGATTTAATGTTTAGTGGCTAATATTTCAGGAACATTTCAAAATGGTTATTCGTTAAGTAGCACCAACTCTTGTAGTCCAAGCAATTTAAGCTGGCTCTCTAATACTTGAAAGTGGATCCAAAAGGCAATAAATTATTTATTCAAATCAGGGGAGAAAACAAAGCATCATCTGAAGCGAAGAAAAATAAATTAAATAAATGTTACAACTCAACAGTGTCTCAAATCTTTAATTTCCTTCGAACACTCACAAAATTACATTTAACTTCCTAAATGCTTGAACCAAGACTGAAAAACAAAAATTGAAGATCGTGCAATTAACTCAGCTAACCACTAAAATATGTATTTAACAAAAAGGATACAATGGCTCAAGCAGCTACATACAAATTATGAAATAGAACAAATCTCATTCTTTGGGTACTTGAACATAACCTGAAAACACATACCGAAATGTTATCTGACGATCAATTACATGAATTGGATAAGGTGAGAATATACTTTTATGATTAATTTGATATTTCAACACCTTTAGGAGAAAAACCCTGTTATGGAAGAAAATATTTAGAGACCAAACTTTAATGTTAGATATGAAAGAAGTAACTAATCAAAGAATAAACCAAAACTTATCTCTTTACTTTTCTCTTGCTCACTCTCCTCATCAGCTTTTGCAGCTGCACACTAGAGACCACCCGAGTGAAAAGTAAATCCCACGTAAGAATATATTTTTCATAAAACTCGATTGAAAGAACTTCAACCAATCAAAGCATAAGTATTCATGTAAATTTGGATGGGATCGGAAAATTGTCAAAACTGAAAAGGAGACGAAAACATGCTATATTACAAATGATTCTGTAAATAACACATGCTAAAACTTAAATATATAATATCCCACCAATATACCGTTGGAATTGTGATGAGATTAGTAATTTATAAAGATATAAAAGTCAAAATGTAAACGTCATATGGTGAAAAATTAAAGCTAGCAATTTAGTAATACCTTTTTATATAGGACCATATCATTAATTTATGCATCAACATAATGTCTTGTTTCAATTTAGCAACATTTTTGTATCTATGTTTACTTGGTAGCTATTGGTTCTATAGTTCAATCTCATCAAATTGTCTCATGTTTTCATCTTTTATTATCTTAAATCTTTACTACCAATAAAATTCCTTAATTTTTAATCTCAACGAAACCGACCGGCGTATCTATATCAAAATGCAAGATGGGTCATTTATGGCATTTTGCAATTAGTTTTATTTTTAATTACTCTAAGTATAATATGTAAAAATGAACGATGATAAAATACCTACAATTTAAAAGAACTCTGCACTACTTACATCAGATTAAAAATTAGAAAAACTATGAAACCATCATAGTTGGAAACTTGGGTGTATCATAACTCAAGACATATAAGAGAGCCTATTTGGAAAAAAGTTCAAATAGAAACTGAAGATCGAAAAGGGAACACCTAATGTCTTTAAATGCAATTAATCTCAGGACTAAAAATTGAATATCTGATGTCTCTAAATCAAAAAAATATCTAGGTATTTTCATTGTACAGAAAAAAGGTAAAGATGTAACAAAATAGAGGAAAATAAGATGAAAATTTAAGGTCGTTAGTGAATGTCATTTCACCTTAAATTCTAATTCACTAAGTTATTGATGTCTTTATTTCAGAATGATTTGAGCAGATTACATCCAAAGCTAGGCAAATAGTGAGGAAAGTTATTAAATTAGATGAGCAAACTATTTTTACAGTGAAAGCTTACATGTTTGAATTATTGATAATTTGCAATTCCTATTATAGTTCAACTTACATATTTGAGTTAATGATAATTCTTATTTTATCTATAAAAAAATGAAAGATAGGTCATTTATTACATTTTGCAATTAGTTTTATTTTTAACAACTTTGTAATATGTAAAAATGGACGATGATAAAATAACCATGCTTTAAAAGAACTCCAATACTACTTACACTTAACTAAAAATTGGAGAAACTATGAAACCATCATAGTTGGAAGCCTAGCTGGGTAAGACATATGAGAAAGTCCTATTTAGGAGAAAGGTTCAAACAGAAACAAAAGATCAAAATAGGAATGCCTAATCTTTACTAATAATCGGAATAGGTTTGGTGTCACACTTTTTTGGTGTACACGCAAACTACCGAAAATGCCCTTTACTAAAAACAAACACATATGATAAAAGGAATTAAATCAAGAAAAAAACAGAAAGTATTTAAAGTTAAATAGCAATGTTCCTTTAATTAGCCATGCGCGTCATTAATGACATTAATAGAGACGTAAATGGGAATAATGTTAAAATTCGAAAGCAGAAAATTAAATCTAGAATGGTAATGTAAATGGAATTAAATCACGCGTATGTTTGAATTCGATAATAAATGCGCATCGTAAATGGAATTAAATCACGCGTATGTGTGGAAATATTTATTTCAAGAGTATGTGCACGCGTATTAAGAATGGAACTTTTAAAATTAGAAATATAAATAAATGTTTTGAATAACGGTCACACGAATTAACATGCATGAATTAGAAACAGAAGAAAATTAATGCACAGTAATGAAAATAGGAAAATAAAAAGAAACTATTGAGCAAATAAATATGCAGAAAAATAAAATGGGCAAGAAATATACCAGACCATGTACTAACGACATATTTTTATTTTGTTGAATGGCTCCATGCGTGCCATCACCACGCGCGAAGCGCGTGCCTATACGTCTCGTGTCTATAAATGCAATAAATCTCAGGACTTAAAATGGAATACTTGATGTCTATAAATCAAATAAATATCTAGGTATGTTCACTTTAAAATAAGAGATAAAGATGGGGAAAAAAAGAGGAAATTAGGAAGAAAATTAAAGGTCGTTATTTATTTCCATTTCACCTTAATTGGTAATTCACCAAGTTATTGTTGTCTCTATTTGTGAATGATTTGAGCAGGTTACAAACAAAGCTAGGCAAATAGTAAGGAAAGTTTTCAAATTAGATGAGCAAATAGCAAGGAATGTTTTCAAATTAGATGAGCAAATTATTTTTACAGCGAAAACTTGTTCGGATTAATGATCATTTGCAATTCCTATTATACTTCAACTTACATATTTGAGTTAACGATAATTGTTATTTTATGTATAAAAAAAAATGAAAGATAGGTCGTTTATGACATTTTGTAATTATTTTTATTTTTGATTATAGTATAATATGTCAAATGGACGATGATAAAATAACTACGCTTTAAAAGATCTCCTATACTACTTACACTTGGTAAAAAATTAGAGAAACTTTGAAACCATCATAGTTGGAAACCTTGGTGTATCATAACTCAAGACATAGAAAAAATCCTATTTGGAAAAAGGTTTAAACTGAAATAGAAGATGGAAAAAGGAAAGCCTAATGTCTCTAAATGCAATAAATTTCAGGACTGAAAACAGAACACCTGAACCTCTAAATCAAATAAATATCTAGGTATTTTCAATGTAAAATAAAAGATAAATATGGAACTAAATAGAGGAAATTAGGAAAAAGTTTAAGGTCGTAGCAAATATCATTTCACCTCAAACTCTAATTCACCAAAATATTGTTGTCTTTATTTGCGAATGATTTGAATAGATTACAAACAAAGCTAGGCAAATAGTAAGGAAAATTATCGTGTTAGATGAGTAAAGAAGGGATTTGGATCCGATATATGCTATGACAATGTCATGATAGCCAAAAGGAATCACGAACCTTGTTTTTTTACCATATTCTTAGCATATATGGGAAAAGACAACTTATTTTTGCTAAATCACAAATGCATTAACATTAAAAACAAAAAGCTTGTTTTTTAAAGGATCTACATTGTTTACATACTATACACATTTGAGTTTTAAATATAGGTGGACTTTTCATGATGATGGAAACAAAATATTGTACAACGAAGACCCAATACAACTAAATAAAATCACATAACCGAAATTTGTTGGTAACTTTTAACATATTCTTAATGTAAGCTTTATTACATTTTAACTCTATAACTCTATCTTTAACATTTTCATAAAAGGGTTCCATGCATTTTGACCTCATTAATGCAAAATAATGCTATGATAAGGTACTATGTCTTACGTAAAACAACAGGAAGTTACATCACAAAGTATGTCTTATTTTTAATTCGAAAGATCGGTGTAAAATTGTAACGACCACGGGATTTTCGACTCCGAAAATCGACACAAAACCCAACGTCGACTGTTCAGACATCGAAAATACCGTATCATTTATAGAAGAAATTAGACGGTGAGATAGAAAAGATAGAACTAATAGAATAGAAGAAGAAGAACACAACTGAGCATAATCAAAGTAAACACGAATCTCACAGCGGAACGAATAAAATATATTATATAACATAACTTTTTAAATACAAATCAGTAACTTTATATACATACCATCATCAGAGCACAACAGTCATTTCTGGAACAGTTATAAACACCTGTTTCCAGATACAAATAAGGTCCACAGCGGAATATATGATAGCCTATAGCTAACCGGTGAAGCCTCCTGCTTCCAGCTCCTTCAAATAAATCTGTGAAATCCCGACTACTTGACTGCCCGTACAAATTTGGGCACCCAAGAGTTTAGGGAAAACAAAACAAAATAAACTCTGGGTCAGTCATGGGACTGGTGTGAGTAAACTCTAACCACTTGTTTAACTTAAAAAAATCCTTTCAAAAGAAAAGATAATAGTAAGACCAGCCCACACATAAACATGGACGGTTTTTACCTTACTATAACCCAAAACACTTTGATACGAAAATCCAGTGATATTATAATAATGTCTACATCAAGTAAATAACCAAATAGTAGAACGCTTGCATCTCACGCTCTACATATATAGTATAAAATCAAAAACCGCATGGCGCTTATTGGAGATTGGATTTCCAACATGACAAGGTATGGAACCACCTTTCGCTAGTGTATCTCTAGAGAGGAATACACTGGGTTCAACAAGAACATCTTGTAACCCGGCCCACACATGACCGACCACTCATTTCGCTTGAGTGTATCGAATGTATATCACCAACGGTTGGGATCAGCAACCGCCTCCCGACTGGGACAGCATCGAATAGAATAAGAAATTAAATGAACCTCTAGATAGGTGATTATACATCCTAATGGGTGCGACCCACATAGCCATGCTGCCTGCCCGATTTTTGTCCTTTCCTGGTTGTTGAGGCCTGAGACTACGAAAACTTACCATTCATTGATAGCACAATCACTTTGAATGCTACATTGTCAGATCCGTTAATCAGTAGTTGGGTTTGCACAAATCTTCTGGATGTTATGCTAAGGGAATAAATCCGTTGCAACCATATATATTTATACAGACCAACCCATTTGATCATTGGAAATACTCTGTCAGACATTCGTCCATTTACGTTCGTTCTGGGATTGAACGAAACCGAAGGCACTATTTCTATGTAATAGAAAGAGTCCTTGCACTTCACTCCGTCTTCAATATATTCAGCAAACTTGGTTCGCAATGCTTATGCCGATACGGAGTGGTTCTTCGGATAATAATCCAACCGGTCTCTCCATATTGACAACGGTGGTCAAAAACTTCGATAGTCTGTGATTTAACTATCGAATAAAAATAAGTGTTCATCCAAACATACCAAACAAATCACTGGGCTCTTTAATTAATATTTCATTAATTAAATCTCTTCTCCATTTCCTTATCAATATTTGTTAACCAAATATTTCAATAATCATCTTGGCCTCTTATGCCATCTGGAAAACGTTTCCAAATATCAACTTCTTTTATTTTCTATTATTAGAAAATATCTCTATTTGCAATTGGAAACAATTCCAATCACTTATCTCTATCCCGCCTATTTTAATTATACTCAGGAAATATTTACTGTTATATTTCCAAAATTCCATCACTTGGGTTTAAAACGAATGTTGTGTAAAACATTGTTACAACAACCCAAAATATTTTATTCAACTAACTCTTTTTCAAACACTTCTCTTCGAGACTGGATCTTGCTATTTATCCATTAAAAATGAAATCAATCAAGTTGGGGTAAAATTACCTCTCAGACCTTAACTGAAAACATCCTCAACTTCAAAACGGCAAAACCACTTACCTCGAATAAACACACTATACAATCCAATTATTCATTTTTAAAAACATGTATATAGTTCGCTTTCTATTTCTAATTTATAGATTTCCCTTTTTGTTTACAATATTCGATTTTTATATTCATTTACCTATCGAGTTTTATACGTCGATGCAATGATTTCTAATTATCAAAATATCTTAAAAATATTCTAACTCCTTAAGTTTCCGGAAAAAACTCGCCATAACCTCCCCTGCATCGGGAGCATCGGGAAATTTCAAATAACTTCCCGATAACTTCTTATCACAAAAAGGAAAAGAAAAAGCCAAGCGGCTAGCCGATACGGCGCATAAAACCCATATATGAATTAAACATGTACCTTTTTGTCGGGCACTAAATTTATAGACTTCATATACTTCATCCCAAACCTGCTTAACACATATTCACCTGTTTCTAATTTATCCCAACTCAATCTGGTCATTTTAACGCAATTTTCTTTTTTATCCTCTTATTAGCTTCTTTGGCATATTTTCCTTTACATTTGAAAATAGCATATTCAAATATCCTTTCTCTTGCTTATAAATTATTTCAATTCTATTTCCAACTCAAATTCCATATTCGAATTCGAATATATATATTCACCAGTTCAATTTACTTAACCAAAACCCAAATTCAATTCAAAATCTCATTTGACTAAATATACTCCAGATTAGTTGGTTCTATTCAGCAGTTAAAAATCTGATTTTTTTTGTTTCAAAAATCATCTCACTTACTTCACTGGAATTCATATTTACTTTATATCTCCAGTCTGTATTTTTCTAATGGAAATTCGGATTTTTATTTATAAAAATCCTTTTATTTATTTAAATAAACCGTTACGGGTTTAAAGTGGTTTTGGCGCTGTTTTTCTGAAAATTTGATTTTGACATAACTCAAAATCTATACGACGAAATTCAGATTTTTCTCTTCCATTAGAAAACTATCATCAAATCGATCCTGACGTTTCTTGTTTCAAAGAATTCCGGCTTAAATTGAGTTCTGTATACTCAATTGAAGTTCAAAACGCCGATTTACGAACTGCTGCGTTGCGGCGAGTTCGTTTTAATTATATTTATATATATATAAACTTTTAAACTTCATTTAAATTGAATTCAGCTCCATTTTAGCTCTATTTGAATTCTAATATTCAAACTCCATTTTTCTCTATTTGAATTTCTTGATTCAAATTCCAATCTCACTTTTATTTGTATTCTATATTCAAATTCTATAGTTGAATTTCCTTTTCTATTTTATATTCAAATTCAATACTTGAATTTCCATTTCAAATCTCTATTCAATTCCTATTTTAATTCCCTTTATATATTCAACTCTATTTCGATTATATTTGAGATTTATATTCAATTCCATTTCGATTATATTTGAAGTATATATTCAATTCTATTTCGATTATATTTGTAGTTTATATTCAATTCTTCTTTGAATACTAACTTCAAAACCATATTCAATTCTCTTGAATTCGATATTCAAATTTTATTACAATTCTACTTTGAAATTCTATATTCAAATTTTATTACAATTCTACTTTGAAATTCTATATTCAAATTCATTTATTCAAATTTTATTTGAATTTCCATATTCAAATCCCATATTTGAATTCTATTTGAAATTCAAATATTCAAACTCCTTTTTAAATTCTATATTCAAATTTCATTTAAATTACTTATTGAATTTAAATATCCAAACTCTATTTAAATAAATTCGAATTAATCGAATTCAAAATTATAAATCCTTACGGATTTATTTAGTTCAATATATATTCTGTCATCAGAATAAATTTCCATCGTTTATTTCTTTAAACGATCTTCCCCACTTACATTTTTAAATTCACATTTGAATTTAAACATTCCAAATTATCCAAGTGATAATTTTCCCACTTTCTATTTACAAACACTATTTATTTTACTCGTTTATATCTTCTTAAACAAGTCTCGATTTCAATTCCCCTTTGAAATAAATATCGCCTACTTTGGGAAAAAAAATAGATTTCCCTTTTCCCAATTTCATCCTTGTATATTTTATTTTCTGAATTATCCAACGATAATTCTTTTCACGTCATTTATAAACTTTGTTTATAAATGAACTACTTGTTCTTATTCCTTTAAACAAGTAAATATTTCAAATCTATTTAAAAATTCAAATTCTATTTTAGAAAAATAGAATCCCCCTTTTTAAATCTCAAATATCCCTTCCGGACATTTTTAAGTAATTTAACACTTAGCCTAGTGATATTTAAAACCATCAAACCATTCAAATTTCAATCATTTGATTTATAGCACGTCATATATGAATATATATGAAATCAAGCAAACAAACAAACAGATAATATATTTTTGAGGAATCCTGTTGGATTCCTCCAACCTGTTTCCCTGCATCCACAGACGTTAGCACATAAATAATACCCATTCTGCTTCGTGGCAGAATATCGCGGTATAGAAGGTCATCCACTAATCATAGCGTGGGGCGTATAGGGTAATCATCCGCTAATGGTACCGCGGGCATCCGCTAATGAGACTGCGGGAATCCAACCAATCATCAACCCAATATATATATAATAGTCAACCAATCCTAGATAACTAATATATTTTTAACAGCGATAAATAAATATTTAAAGCATCCAACAATCAACAAAACAATTATTTTTAACTGATAAAAATAATTCTAAATATAACAGAGCGAGATTTACTCACCAGATATTTAATTCGTCGAGTACCCCATTTAAGCTTATCGTATAGATTTCACGATTCCTTTGTACCTCTGTTTTCAATGTAAACAATATAAATATATTTCAGTTTTTGAACTTCACTGATTTAATTTAAATTAATTACTCAACGAATAAATTTTCCATATATTTTTAATATGACATTTATTATTAAATCTATCGAAATAAAAATTAAATTACCTTTTCTAATTCTGCTTTAAACCAACCATATCAGTCAGCATCTTTGATCACACCACCGCACCTCCCAAGGTCAGCGTCGACCTCAATTTCCCCAACCTCTGCCTAAATCATCGAACCCCTAAAACATGCTGTCGGAAAACCCAAACTCCTTTGAACATCGCACGCCTACAGTTCGAACTTCACCTTCCCATATTGCAGTCGTACCATCCCTCCTTCGAACTGAAATCAATTCTAACCACAGAACCCTCTCTGAAAATCTTGACTTCTTCCAATCACTCCCATTAACCATCGAACCCCCATCCCACTGCGCAAATCCCACTGTCGAACCAAAATACGTCAGTTCGAACTTGCTGATTGATCATTCGAGCTTCATCTTCGCTCCAGGTTGTTATCGCGGTTCCGTAATCGCGATTAAATCCTCGCGATATTCCTCGAACTGACATGATTTCGGAATTTAGATGGAAAGGGTTTTTGATTGTAGAAAAGGAACGAAATGGAAATACTGGGGATTCGTTTCGGTTTTTCATCTGAGGATGGAAAAATATAACGAGGTCGATGGTTTATATAAGGGCGAGAGGAGGCAAGAGGTACACAGGCCATTAAAATCGTGTTTCCTTGATAACGAGAGCAGGAGACAGTTTTTGTGGCTCAAGGGAACTAGGTTTCCATAGGAAGTAAATTAGGTTGGTTGATAAAACATTTGATATGAATTTATTTAATTAGATAACTAAAATATCTTGTGGTACCCTTATTCGAAAATCAGAACCGCTATTTTAACGCAACCATTGTTATTTCAACAGTTTAACACATTCTGAACTAACCGAATATATTTTATATTTAATTTAAATGTATATAGAATAATCATTTTAAATAGATATAAAATAATTTAAATTTATAAACAAATAAATTTCTCGATAATATATCATTACCATTATCGATTACATTCACATAGAATTTATATTTATTATCTGAACTGTTTTGATTCAATTCTAACTTCGAATTCAATATATCCCGTATTACGGTAATTAGATCTATAACTCAATATGAAAATCGATTTATATTATCAGCTCTATATTTAAAATAATATTAAATATTCAAAATAAACCGACCAGAAAAATATGGGTCGTTACATTCTTCTCCCCTTAAAATAATTTTGTCCTCGAAATTGCGAAGGTAAGAAAATGGTACAAATCCATTACTTTTCACAACTTCTTTGTGTTGAAACTCACCTCTTCATATTTCAACAATTTTAGTTCTACCAAAACATTTGGTTTCTCATTCACATGCATTCAAATTGATTCTAAATCAATTCATTCACTTGATTTATTTAACTTGTCCAAGTTAAATTTAATTCCAGAATTCAAATTCCCGGGTTTCTATTCCAAATCCTTTTGAAATCACACAAAAATATACATATATTTATATCCATCTCAAATTCAAAACATTTGAATATTCAAACCAATTTGTTTTCTTTCAAACAAATTTCCATCAAAAACTTTTTCTAAGGTAGCAATTCATCACTTAGAAACTCGGAAATGAACACTGATGATGTTGCAATCATCATCGGAATTATTTCCCAGTCACTGAAGTGAGTTCAGTGCTTTATTATTTCAAAATTCATCTAAAATGATTTTCTTTCAAATCCTTTTAAAACAAATCTATATTATTTTAATATACTTTGAAAAATGTTTTTCAACTTCCTAGGATTTGGAATTCTTAATTCTGGTTTGAATTTAATTCTAATTCATCTCATTTGTATATTTAATTTCATATACAAATTTTATTTGGTTCTATATAACCATTTAATTTTCTTATAGCCTCATTTGATTATAATATTAACATCCAACACATCCATATATTATAATAAATTCAAAACATATTCTTTCTATATCAAAATTTAATTTTGGGTAAAATAATTTCATTCACCCATATTAAAACAATATCGTGTTCAATCTTCTGTTCAAGCGTTTAGAAATTCCTATCGACTTTGTGGCATCCCACTATTCGACCAGAATTCATAAACCACTCAACAGACTAGCCAACACAATATAAAATAGTTTTTATATTAATAACAAATAAGCGCTCTCGTATATATAGACTCAACTCATTCTAGGGTACTACTGACCCTATCTCTAATGAGCACATGCCACACAAGCCTAGGTATTCGCTCAACCTAAGCTCTGATACCACTGTAACGACCACGGGATTTTCGACTCCGAAAATCGACACAAAACCCAACGTCGACTGTTCAGACATCGAAAATACCGTATCATTTATAGAAGAAATTAGAGGGTGAGATAGAAAAGATAGAACTAATAGAATAGAAGAAGAAGAACACAACTGAGCATAATCAAAGTAAACACGAATCTCACAGCGGAACGAATAAAATATATTATATAACATAACTTTTTAAATACAAATCAGTAACTTTATATACATACCATCATCAGAGCACAACAGTCATTTCTGGAACAGTTATAAACACCTGTTTCCAGATACAAACAAGGTCCACAGCGGAATATATGATAGCCTATAGCTAACCGGTGAAGCCTCCTGCTTCCAGCTCCTTCAAATAAATCTGTGAAATCCCGACTACTTGACTGCCCATACAAATTTGGGCACCCAAGAGTTTAGGGAAAACAAAACAAAATAAACTCTGGGTCAGTCATGGGACTGGTGTGAGTAAACTCCAACCACTTGTTTAACTTAAAAAATCCTTTCAAAAGAAAAGATAATAGTAAGACCAGCCCACACATAAACATGGACGGTTTTTACCTTACTATAACCCAAAACACTTTGATACGAAAATCCAGTGATATTATAATAATGTCCACATCAAGTAAATAACCAAATAGTAGAACGCTTGCATCTCACGCTCTACATATATAGTATAAAACCAAAAACCGCATGGCGCTTATTGGAGATTGGATTTCCAACATGACAAGGTATGGAACCACCTTCCGCTAGTGTATCTCTAGAGAGGAATACACTGGGTTCAACAAGAACATCTTGTAACCTGGCCCACACATGACCGACCACTCATTTCGCTTGAGTGTATCGAATGTATATCACCAACGGTTGGAATCAGCAACCGCCTCCCAACTAGGACAGCATCGAATAGAATAAGAAATTAAATGAACCTCTAGATAGGTGATTATACATCCTAATGGGTGCGACCCACATAGCCATGTTGCCTGCCCGATTTTTGTCCTTTCCCGGTTGTTGAGGCCTGAGGCTACGAAAACTTACCATTCATTGATAGCACAATCACTTTGAATGCTACATTGTCAGATCCGTTAATCAGTAGTTGGGTTTGCACAAATCTTCTGGATGTTATGCTAAGGGAATAAATCCGTTGCAACCATATATATTTATATAGACCAACCCATTTGATCATTGGAAATACTCTGTCAGACATTCGTCCATTTAAGTTCGTTCTGGGATTGAACGAAACCGAAGGCACTATTTCTATGTAATAGAAAGAGTCCTTGCACTTCACTCCGTCTTCAATATATTCAGCATACTTGGTTCGCAATGCTTATGCCGATACGGAGTGGTTCTTCGGATAATAATCCAACCGGTCTCTCCATATTGACAACGGTGGTCAAAAACTTCGATAGTCTGTGATTTAACTATCGAATAAAAACAAGTGTTCATCCAAACATACCAAACAAATCACTGGGCTCTTTAATTAATATTTCATTAATTAAATCTCTTCTCCATTTCCTTATCAATATTTGTTAACCAAATATTTCAATAATCATCTTGGCCTCTTATGCCATCTGGAAAAAGTTTCCAAATATCAACTTCTTTTATTTTCTATTATTAGAAAATATCTCTATTTGCAATTGGAAACAATTCCAATCACTTATCTCTATCCCGCCTATTTTAATTATACTCAGGAAATATTTACTGTTATATTTCCAAAATTCCATCACTTGGGTTTAAAACGAATGTTGTGTAAAACATTGTTACAACAACCCAAAATATTTTATTCAACTAACTCTTTTTCAAACACTTCTCTTCGAGACTGGATCTTGCTATTTATCCATTAAAAATGAAATCAATCAAGTTGGGGTAAAATTACCTCTCAGACCTTAATCGAAAACATCCTCAACTTCAAAACGGCAAAACCACTTACCTCGAATAAACACACTATACAATCCAATTATTCATTTTTAAAAACATGTATATAGTTCGCTTTCTATTTCTAATTTATAGATTTCCCTTTTTGTTTACAATATTCGATTTTTATATTCATTTACCTATCGAGTTTTATACGTCGATGCAATGATTTCTAATTATCAAAATATCTTAAAAATATTCTAACTCCTTAAGTTTCCGGAAAAAATTCGCCATAACCTCTCCTGCATCGGGAGCATCGGGAAATTTCAAATAGCTTCCCGGTAACTTCTCATCTCAAAAAGGAAAAGAAAAAGCCAAGCGGCTAGCCGATACGGCGCATAAAACCCATATATGAATTAAACATGTACCTTTTTGTCGGGCACTAAATTAATAGACTTCATATACTTCATCCCAAACCTGCTTAACACATATTCACCTGTTTCTAATTTATCCCAACTCAATCTGGTCATTTTAACGCAATTTGCTTTTTTATCCTCTTATTAGCTTCTTTGGCATATTTTCCTTTACATTTGAAAATAGCATATTCAAATATCCTTTCTCTTGCTTATAAATTATTTCAATTCTGTTTCCAACTCAAATTCCATATTCGAATTCGAATATATATATATATATTCACCAGTTCAATTTACTTAACCAAAACCCAAATTCAATTCAAAATCTCATTTGACTAAATATACTCCAGATTAGTTGGTTCTATTCAGCAGTTAAAAATCTGATTTTTTTTGTTTCAAAAATCATCTCACTTACTTCACTGGAATTCATATTTACTTTATATCTCCAGTCTGTATTTTTCTAATGGAAATTCGGATTTTTATTTATAAAAATCCTTTTATTTATTTAAATAAACCGTTACGGGTTTAAAGTGGTTTTGGCGCTGTTTTTCTGAAAATTTGATTTTGACATAACTCAAAATCTATACGACGAAATTCAGATTTTTCTCTTCCATTAGAAAACTATCATCAAATCGATCCTGGCGTTTCTTGTTTCAAAGAATTCCGGCTTAAATTGAGTTCTGTATACTCAATTGAAGTTCAAAACGCCGATTTACGAACTGCTGCGTTGCGGCGAGTTCGTTTTAATTATATTTATATATATAAACTTTTAAACTTCATTTAAATTGAATTCAGCTCCATTTTAGCTCTATTTGAATTCTAATATTCAAACTCCATTTTTCTCTATTTGAATTTCTTGATTCAAATTCCAATCTCACTTTTATTTGTATTCTATATTCAAATTCTATAGTTGAATTTCCTTTTCTATTTTATATTCAAATTCAATACTTGAATTTCCATTTCAAATCTCTATTCAATTCCTATTTTAATTCCCTTTATATATTCAACTCTATTTCGATTATATTTGAGATTTATATTCAATTCCATTTCGATTATATTTGAAGTTTATATTCAATTCTATTTCGATTATATTTGAAGTTTATATTCAATTCTTCTTTGAATACTAACTTCAAAACCATATTCAATTCTCTTGAATTCGATATTCAAATTTTATTACAATTCTACTTTGAAATTCTATATTCAAATTTTATTACAATTCTACTTGAAATTCTATATTCAAATTCATTTATTCAAATTTTATTTGAATTTCCATATTCAAATCCCATATTTGAATTCTATTTGAAATTCAAATATTCAAACTCCTTTTTAAATTCAATATTCAAATTTCATTTAAATTACTTATTGAATTTAAATATCCAAACTCTATTTAAATAAATTCGAATTAATCGAATTCAAAATTATAAATCCTTACGGATTTATTTAGTTCAATTTATATTCTGTCATCAGAATAAATTTCCATCGTTTATTTCTTTAAACGATCTTCCCCACTTATATTTTTAAATTCACATTTGAATTTAAACATTCCAAATTATCCAAGTGATAATTTTCCCACTTTCTATTTACAAACACTATTTATTTTACTCGTTTATATCTTCTTAAACAAGTCTCGATTTCAATTCCCCTTTGAAATAAATATCGCCTACTTTGGGAAAAAAAATAGATTTCCCTTTTCCCAATTTCATCCTTGTATATTTTATTTTCTGAATTATCCAACGATAATTCTTTTCATGTCATTTATAAACTTTGTTTATAAATGAACTACTTGTTCTTATTCCTTTAAACAAGTAAATATTTCAAATCTATTTAAAAATTCAAATTCTATTTTAGAAAAATAGAATCCCCCTTTTTAAATCTCACATATCCCTTCCGGACATTTTTAAGTAATTTAACACTTAGCCTAGTGATATTTAAAACCATCAAACTGTTCAAATTTCAATCATTCGATTTATAGCACGTCATATATGAATATATATGAAATCAAGCAAACAAACAAACAGATAATATATTTTTGAGGAATCCTGTTGGATTCCTCCAACCTGTTTCCCTGCATCCACAGACGTTAGCACATAAATAATACCCATTCTGCTTCGTGGCAGAATATCGCGGTATAGAAGGTCATCCACTAATCATAGCGTGGGGCGTATAGGGTAATCATCCGCTAATGGTACCGCGGGCATCCGCTAATGAGACTGCGGGAATCCAACCAATCATCAACCCAATATATATATAATAGTCAACCAATCCTAGATAACTAATATATTTTTAACAGCGATAAATAAATATTTAAAGCATCCAACAATCAACAAAACAATTTTTTATAACTGATAAAAATAATTCTAAATATAACAGAGCGAGATTTACTCAC
Organism: Allium sativum; assembly: GCA_030737875.1. Lineage (NCBI taxonomy): Eukaryota > Viridiplantae > Streptophyta > Magnoliopsida > Asparagales > Amaryllidaceae > Allium > Allium sativum. The sequence continues at coordinate 171,994,315 of CM060923.1, forward strand.
CAGATATTTAATTCGTCGAGTACCCCATTTAAGCTTATCGTATAGATTTCACGATTCCTTTGTACCTCTGTTTTCAATGTAAACAATATAAATATATTTCAGTTTTTGAACTTCACTGATTTAATTTAAATTAATTACTCAACGAATAAATTTTCCATATATTTTTAATATGACATTTATTATTAAATTTATCGAAATAAAAATTAAATTACCTTTTCTAATTCTGCTTTAAACCAACCATATCAGTCAGCATCTTTGATCACACCACCGCACCTCCCAAGGTCAGCGTCGACCTCAATTTCCCCAACCTCTGCCTAAATCATCGAACCCCTAAAACATGCTGTCGGAAAACCCAAACTCCTTTGAACATCGCACGCCTACAGTTCGAACTTCACCTTCCCATATTGCAGTCGTACCATCCCTCCTTCGAACTGAAATCAATTCTAACCACAGAACCCTCTCTGAAAATCTTGACTTCTTCCAATCACTCCCATTAACCATCGAACCCCCATCCCACTGCGCAAATCCCACTGTCGAACCAAAATACGTCAGTTCGAACTTGCTGATTGATCATTCGAGCTTCATCTTCGCTCCAGGTTGTTATCGCGGTTCCGTAATCGCGATTAAATCCTCGCGATATTCCTCGAACTGACATGATTTCGGAATTTAGATGGAAAGGGTTTTTGATTGTAGAAAAGGAACGAAATGGAAATACTGGGGATTCGTTTCGGTTTTTCATCTGAGGATGGAAAAATATAACGAGGTCGATGGTTTATATAAGGGCGAGAGGAGGCAAGAGGTACACAGGCCATTAAAATCGTGTTTCCTTGATAACGAGAGGAGGAGACAGTTTTTGTGGCTCAAGGGAACTAGGTTTCCATAGGAAGTAAATTAGGTCGGCTGATAAAACATTTGATATGAATTTATTTAATTAGATAACTAAAATATCTTGTGGTACCCTTATTCGAAAATCAGAACCGCTATTTTAATGCAACCATTGTTATTTCAACAGTTTAACACATTCTGAACTAACCGAATATATTTTATATTTAATTTAAATGTATATAGAATAATCATTTTAAATAGATATAAAATAATTTAAATTTATAAACAAATAAATTTCTCGATAATATATCATTACCATTATCGATTACATTCACATAGAATTTATATTTATTATCTGAACTGTTTTGATTCAATTCTAACTTCGAATTCAATATATCCCTTATTACGGTAATTAGATCTATAACTCAATATGAAAATCGATTTATATTATCAGCACTATATTTAAAATAATATTAAATATTCAAAATAAACCGACCAGAAAAATCTGTGTCGTTACAAAAATATTATGATTATTATATGAGTAACTGCACTATGTATTTATTGTTTCTAAATAATGCAATAACAGTGTAAAAAAGAACAATATACATAGTAAAAAAATGAAGTAAAAATATTTGTACAATCCAACTAATTAGTTCCTTGACCATCATAAGTTCATTGTTTAATGATGACCCCCAGTTATTGCTTTCAAGGTCTGCAAACTATGATACTTTCTCATTATTACCTTTCAAAATTAAAATCATTCTCACTAATTAAATGCAAGAATGAAATCATGGTTACCTATATGTGTAAGCTGATGCTCATAAATTTTGTGAATTGAAACTTTTGTTTTGCATTCACCACCTACAGAAAATAGCAAACATGACTTCAATAGTTTACCAGTTAGGTCCATGGAATGCAATGATCCAAATAACAATTCATGAATGTAATTTTCCATTAAACCTTAAAAGTTAGATGACATAGTCAAATCCGCTAATTGAATAAAGGTGATAATTCAACAAATGCATAATGGAAAAGCTATTTTGGAAATTTTTGTTACTATAGTAGTTATGGCATTCAATATACCATAATAATACTTGATTTTTGCTTAACCAATTGATAACATGTTTAGGTAATAGATTATGCATGCTTGATATTTTAAACAAATAGTCAGTTAGTTTGCTAGTAGAACAAATGGAATACTGACCAAAAATTTCTTACAAAACTAAATAAAATTAGGTGCAAGTAGACAATGATGTCCCTATAAATAAATCAAGTAATTTTTTAGAACTATGAGCGACCAAGCAAAAAAGCCAAAACAACAAATAAACAAAGTGTTAACATAATGAACATATGTTACGATAATTTGTACAAACAAAGTGTAACACCCCGCCTCCGCTAGGGTCACTCGCAAAGGAATGCACTAGCTTTAGAGGGGCATTATTGGTAAACATGCACAGAAATATCACAAGACAGAACATATAAAATAGCGGAAGTAAAATCGAACTTTCATAAACATTAATAATTAAGGTCTAAAGCCTTTTACATCAGAGTACATCAAAACCTGTCTTGCAATAGTAAAGAAGCATAAAGACTTTTTCATAAATTATTCCCCAAGTAAAAACAGTAAAGTAGCCATAGCCAAGATAAGTCCAAGCCATCCATGATGACCTTCAAGCAGAAGAAGTCTGAACTAAACAACAGTATTTCCTACCTGTAACCTGGGGGGGGGGAACGGAAGAAAATAGGCGAAACAAAACGGGTCAGTCAAAAAGACTGAGTAAGCCCTATCTACTATCAACATAAAAACTAGTAAAGTTAACTGACATGAGAAACTGAGATGAACATAAGCATGATAACAAGATAGATAAGCCAAATCAAAATAACAGGATGAACTACTGAACTTAGATAAACTAAGGTGCCATGATAAATTATGATGTCAAGATAAAACAAGGTATCACATCGTTAGGTTTCTATCAAGTATAATATCACCAAGATCACGTATAACGTCCCATGGTATCTATCCCGTATATCTGCTCTGCACCTACCGTACTAGTATCCCCACCGTGTCATGAGTTAACCAAGAATGACCCTTACTCAAAAGTCGTGTAATGGTCCATGTCAACCTAATATATCGCATATATAGGTTACTTCAACTCGTCTGTTTTATTCCATGTAAGTGTTTAGTCCCTTCCCGTAGACCATACGGGCTTTCCCATGAGATTCTATATTACTTTAACATAGTTCCATGATCCTTAAGATCGGTTCGGACTGTTACCCTAAACCTAGCTAGGGTCTTCCAACATGAATTATCGTTTGTACAACTAGGACTTATGCTACCCAGGGCTACAAGGGATTACGCTTACCTATTGCACGTCTTCGCATCTCATTTTTTGGGTTCAACCACCTAGGGCCACTAGGGATTACGCTAACCGCAAACCGCGCCCTTTTTCCCACGCATTCATCGTGAATCGTTTTTCCATGACTGTATGCACATGTATCACATCGTGCCATCCGAGTCCTGTCACAGGGCAGGTCAAGAAATACAGGACTCGGTCGGGAGCTTTCGGTTTATCTGTCGATGCAGATGCTAAGGTCTGTTTTTCTATACGTGGCTATGGTCCCACGCGACCCCTCCCTCAACTAGCGAAAGACAAGACAGGATAAATCCTGTACGAGAACACACTACTGGCCAACCCCCAATCCGAGCCTTACCGCAACCATAATTAGATAGCAATTATGGTCTATTGGGTGTTCTCTGCCTTTCCGTACGTACACGCTTGACCAAAGATGGTAGGTAGCCTGACGAAAAATGCTATCTAGGGTACGACCGTGTTTCGTCGACTATACCCTATCCATCCCCGTCTTTAGGTCGCTCGTATAGCAACCCAGGCATACTCTTGGTTCTTCTAACGCAGACCTTAACCTCTCATGAGCCTAGTATAATTACCTGGCAGCCCACAGAGGGATCCCAAGAATATCCTCACGTTCCCCGAAGCCGCTGCTTCGTTACCCAGTTCGCTGGAGCCTTTATCTAAATCAGATACTTGCTCCTACTCGTATACCTAAACGATGACCTACCGTATCAGGTTACTCATCTATCTATGAACTGGTCTAAATTTCCCTAACTAAGAATCATTACTTAGTTATCCTTCAACTAAGGTTTACCACTTAGCCTTATTCCCGTTATCCTTGTTAACTACGGTTATCCACCAAATTCTCCGAATTAGGGTTTATATAATAGATTAAGTGTCACTTAAGTTCATGACTTAATCCCGTCTACAAATCATGTCAAAATTGGCTAAGTATCCAAGTCCAAGACTTAACCCTACAAACCATGCTCAAGTTGGTTAAGTATGTATTAACTTGACCCCATCAAATTACTGAGTCAAATTGGTCAAGTGTATTCAAGCGGTTCATGACTTAGCCTTACCATGTTTTCACGTTATATTGGTTAAGTATGGGTTAACTTAACCTCAATAAATTCACGAGTTAGATTGGTTAAGTATAGGTCACTTAACCTCAATAAATTCACGGGTTAGATTGGTTAAGTATAGGTCACTTAACCTCAATAAATTCACGGGTTAGATTGGTTAAGTATAGGTCACTTAACCTCAATAAATTCACGGGTTAGATTGGTTAAGTATAGGTCACTTAACCACATCAAATCATCATGTTAGATTAGTTAAGCGTTTAACTTAACCCCATTAAACTGCCAAGTGGGATTAATTATGTCCAGGCTAACTTAACCCCATCCGATTATCATGTTTAGACTAGTTGAGTCTAATCTTAACCCCATCCATTAACTGTATCTTTCGGTTAAGTGTCATTAAGAAAACTTACTTAACCTTACCGAGTTATCGTGTTGGATTGATTAAGTGTTGGTTAACTTAACCCCGTCCACTAGTCGTATAAAAAAATGGTTAAGTGTCATTAGGCAAATCAAGTCACTTAACCTTCCCAACCTTGTTATGTTTTGTTAAGTACCATTAGCCTAATCAAAATTACTTAACCCATTTGTCCATGTCATATTTGGTTAAGAGTCATTAATCAAATTAACTTAACCCAATCATGTGGCATTAATTACTTAATGCACCTTCACCTCACACATTAGACTTTATTGTGGTTACTAGTTAAGTCGGTCGGTTCCGGGTAGCTTTACACCACAACTTAGTCTAACCTCGGGTTCAAGCACAACATGACCAACTTCTCACATTGGGTCCTATTGTTTGCAACTACTAGTTAGGCCGGTCGGTTCCGGGTAGTTTTACGTTGCAAACTCAACCCAACCTCGAGTTGGCCACACTTATATTATCTAAGTGTCATGTTCATCATGTTTCCAAAACATGTTACAAGTTTTTCAAGCATTTGGGTAGACATAACTTAATAGGTAAATTCCCAAAGGGTAGACCTAACTTAATAGGTAAATTCCCAAGCTTATGTTTTCAAGCATACTTACATGTCCACTTCCATGTTATATTTCAAGTCATGTTTTCAAGTTGTATTTTCATGTCATTAGAAATTACCCATAACATAACCCAACGCTTTTAAACTCGCATATACGTTCGCAACAACGTAATGGATTAAAAGAGGAGACTTGGCAAAGGCATGACAAAAATGGATATTAAGCCACAAGTTAATCATGGTGGCAAATGAGGCACAAATGTGTTCATTAGCTTGCATGTTACAATCTTAAGCCTCAAAAACATGCATAAACCCAAACTTGGCACATAATCGAATCATGGTGACAAAAGACATGGAATGATGACTAGTAACTCGCATATATCATCATATAAGGGTTATGACTTCATATGCAAGTTGACATAAAGATTATGAAGGTTCTCATGTTGCATAACGCAACGTTTCAACATAAAGGTTGTAGCTTTTTGCTCATAAGATCAAGATAATGACTTCATAAACTTGCATGACATGATAGCATATATCATTCTCAATGATCAAACCCAAACTTGCAACATGAACATTTAACTTCATAGTTAATATCTAAGAGTAGGGAAGGGCTTACATTGCTATGAAGGCCTAAATCGATTAAACTAAAGCTTGTGATGAAGCCTATGCATGCCATCACCCAAAAACCCAAAGATGAACACTCCAAATCAATGAAAACCCCCTCTTTATGAACAAAGATTAAAGCTTTAGCCTTGAAATCAACTTGAGAAGCTCTCATACTAACATAGGGACTCTCTAATACTCTCATGATCATGAAACCTCTCATAGAAATGAAGTGGAGGCAAGGATAGTTGAGTGGAGGCCATGAGAGTAGAAATTTTGCCATAGTTTAGTTGCATGAGTGAATAATGAGGGTTTAGGGGTAGGTTAGGGGCTTATTTATAGAGATTAGGATTAGTTAGGACCCTTAGATTAACCCTAGGACCAACCTGAACCGTCAGATTTCAAACCAGGCCCAAAAACCTAGCCAAGATAGAAAATAGGTGCACCAGGCAAAACTGCCCGGCCACCATAGGTCGACCCCCAAGTCGACAGGGCTGTGGACTTGGGTCAAGCAGGTCGACTCTCAAGTCGATAGGGCTGTCGACTTGGGTCAAGAAGGTCGACTCCCAAGTCGACAGCGCTGTCGACTTGGGGCACCTGGCGGGAATTCTTCCCGCCTACCCTTCATGCCCTAGTTTTTGAAATTAGAACTCGTTTTTGAACTTGAATTTTCTGAAAACTTCGTCGGACCATAACTTGGTCATACGGACTCCGAATCTCGAAAAGTCGGACTCTATTTCGCGTATTTTTCCGAGACGAACGCAATGGCATAGCCCGTTTCACTTGATTCAGAATTTAAAATTAAATTCTGCCTTGATTCTCGTCTTAATCATGTTATCGAAATACGGGTTGTTACATTCTCCCCACCTTTTAGGATTTCGTCCCCGAAATCTTCAAGTTAGGAAGAACATATCCTACCATCCATCATCCATCTACTCAAAACATCATCCACAAGCAACCATTGTCCTTAGATGATTTCTAATGCTGTATGAATATATGCAAGACGTGTGTGTACATGTTCCTTAGCTAATGCTAATGATCAGGCCTGAATAATCTTTCTAATACAAAAATATGTATAGTGCCATGAATCCAACATGTATGCAAATAATCCTAGTCATATAGACACTATATGCGTGCACAATCATTCATTCATATGCAACAACCGCATGATAATGCATTCGATTTCATCCATAAACAAGTATAAATACTCGTGCATATGCAATATGAAATGTGACCGAGTCGAGCTAGTATCTAATGTGTATTCGCGCATCCACGAGCAACCACTTGCAACCATATCAATCATAACATGTTTCAAATACATGTTTACATCCATAGGGTTCTACCTAGGATTCCCTGAAACAGGGTTGAGAAGATAAACAAGACAAACTCCTTACGGGGTTTGTAACAGAAAATAGGACCGAGAGGATGTCCACAAAAGATAGCCTACAAGTAAGCTCTATAGAAAACAGAGATCAAGGATATTCTCCCAAAAAGAGATACCATGCGCGTATCTAGTCTTTGACCATCAAAGTCGTATTTCCTTGAGCTCAATTCCATTGTGCCTTGACCGTCTTTTAACTTCGCGATTTCGTAGCTTCTTATTTCCTGTTTCCATAACATGAGCTGGAACTCATTTCTTCGTCGCCTCTCGTTCCACTTGCACTTATCCTTTTTCTAGAATACTTGGCGCACACATGACTTCGTACTCATGATCTCATGCAAGCTTTCCAAAATTCACTAGTGAATCTCGAACCTCGTACCACAAGGTATTCCACGTAGAAGAACTTTCTCTTGAAAGTAAACAGATGCCAACCAGGTTATCAAGCGCACTTACTAGGGTGATTTCTATAACCCATGCATAAGTGAAATAAACCATCCGTCTTATCTGCGAACACCACTCGACCAGGCTTCAAATTTCCAATAAAGGCATCCAGGGATTCTAAGTAACTAGTCATGACAGAACCTCAAAAAAGTTACACGATACTTCGAGGGTATTACCTAGGCTAGTCAAAAGGTCTAACTACCCTCCTATCAAAACCGAGAGTGGCACCCCTTATTGGATAACCACTTCATCCCTAGAATCCATCCATAGCTTATAAACATAAGCCTTATTTCCAAACTCAACACTTGGCATAGACATTCTCAAATCCAAACAAGTCATGTATACGTGGACTGACTCTCCAATAGGACTTTGAGACAAAAATTGGGGTTCTCTATTACGCTAGTACTTAAGGTGCAGAGACTCAACTATTGAAGCAAACTTAAATGATGCGGGGATCAAAACAAAGTCTTGGCAGGATGATAGAAAAGAATAACTAGATCTTCAACAAGGATGTTATCCCCCTACTCAGGTACTCTAGTGAGGGTATACAATTGTCTTCACGATAATCTTGTCCTTGTCCCACAATACTTAACTATCCGCCCCGTTTTACCATGCTAAAGGTACTCTCTCGTCATGGGTTTCATTGTTCATCTTTCTGTCTCGTTCTGGGTTGAGTCATACCAACAAGTTGCTCATCCTTAAGCTCGTATCCTTTATCCTCTTTCTCACTATCCTTTCTTATAACGCGGCCACTGGTCTCTCGAGAACCACCTCCATCGTATGGAAAGCACTTTCGTAGGTAGAAAAGACTAGTCGCAGTTAGAACCACTGTGACTACAGATGGAGGAAAGAAAGGAAAAGAGATCCAATTAAGGAAACAAGGATAGTGCTAATGGCCTTTGGGGAGTAGCCTTTTTCTTTTAAAAGAAAATCTTCTTGAAAAATGCTTCTTTATAAACGATTTTCAAATAGTTTTCAGAAGGTCTTTAAAAACTTTTGCCCAGTCTGGTAACCTTCTGCTCTGATACCAAATGTAACACCCCGCCTCCGCTAGGGTCACTCGCAAAGGAATGCACTAGCTTTAGAGGGGCATTATTGGTAAACATGCACAGAAATATCACAAGACAGAACATATAAAATAGCGGAAGTAAAATCGAACTTTCATAAACATTAATAATTAAGGTCTAAAGCCTTTTACATCAGAGTACATCAAAACCTGTCTTGCAATAGTAAAGAAGCATAAAGACTTTTTCATAAATTATTCCCCAAGTAAAAACAGTAAAGTAGCCATAGCCAAGATAAGTCCAAGCCATCCATGATGACCTTCAAGCAGAAGAAGTCCGAACTAAACAACAGTATTTCCTCCCTATAACCTGGGGGGAAACGGAAGAAAAGAGGCGAAACAAAACGGGTCAGTCAAAAAGACTGAGTAAGCCCTATCTACTATCAACATAAAAACTAGTAAAGTTAACTGACATGAGAAACTGAGATGAACATAAGCATGATAACAAGATAGATAAGCCAAATCAAAATAACAGGATGAACTACTGAACTTAGATAAACTAAGGTGTCATGATAAATTACGATGTCAAGATAAAACAAGGTATCACATCGTCAGGTTTCTATCAAGTATAATATCCCCAAGATCACGTATAACGTCCCATGGTATCTATCTTGTATATCTGCTCTGCACCTACCGTACTAGTATCCCCACCGTGTCATGAGTTAACCAAGAATGACCCTTACTCAAAAGTCGTGTAATGGTCCATGTCAACCTAATATATCGCATATATAGGTTACTTCAACTCGTCTGTTTTATTCCATGTAAGTGTTTAGTCCCTTGCCGTAGACCATACGGGCTTTCCCATGAGATTCTATATTACTTTAACATAGTTCCATGATCCTTAAGATCGGTTTGGACTGTTACCCTAAACCTAGCTAGGGTCTTCCAACATGAATTATCGTTTGTACAACTAGGACTTATGCTACCCAGGGCTACTAGGGATTATGCTTACCTATTACACGTCTTCGCATCTTGGTTTTTGGGTTCAACCACCTAGGGCCACTAGGGATTACGCTAACCGCCAACCGCGCCCTTTTTCCCAGGCATTCATCGTGAATCGTTTTTCCATGACTGTATGCACATGTATCACATCGTGCCATCCGAGTCCTGTCACAGGGCAGGTCAAGAAATACAGGACTCGGTCGGGAGCTTTCGGTTTATCTGCCGATGCAGATGCTAAGGTCTGTTTTTCTATACGTGGCTATGGTCCCACGCGACCCCTCCCTCAACTAGCGAAAGACAAGACAGGATAAATCCTGTACGAGAACACACTACTGGCCAACCCCCAATCCGAGCCTTACTGCAACCATAATTAGATAGCAATTATGGTCTATTGGGTGTTCTCTGCCTTTCCGTACGTACACGCTTGACCAAAGATGGTAGGTAGCCTGACGAAAAATGCTATCTAGGGTACGACCATGTTTCGTCGACTATACCCTATCCATCCCCGTCTTTAGGTCGCTCGTATAGCAACCCAGGCATACTCTTGGTTCTTCTAACGCATACCTTAACCTCTCATGAGCCTAGTATAATTACCTGGCAGCCCACAGAGGGATCCCAAGAATATCCTCACGTTCCCCGAAGCCGCTGCGTCGTTACCCAGTTCGCTGGAGCCTTTATCAAAATCAGATACTTGCTCCTACTCGTATACCTAAACGATGACCTACCGTATCAGGTTACTCATCTATCTATGAACTGGTCTAAATTTCCCTGACTAAGAATCATTACTTAGTTATCCTTCAACTAAGGTTTACCACTTAGCCTTATTCCCGTTATCCTTGTTAACTACGGTTATCCACCTAATTCTCCGAATTAGGGTTTATATAATAGATTAAGTGTCACTTAAGTTCATGACTTAATCCCGTCTACAAATCATGTCAAAATTGGCTAAGTATCCAAGTCCAAGACTTAACCCTACAAACCATGCTCAAGTTGGTTAAGTATGTATTAACTTGACCCCATCAAATTACTGAGTCGAATTGGTCAAGTGTATTCAAGCGGTTCATGACTTAGCCTTATCATGTTTTCACGTTATATTGGTTAAGTATGGGTTAACTTAACCTCAATAAATTCACGAGTTAGATTGGTTAAGTATAGGTCACTTAACCTCAATAAATTCACGGGTTAGATTGGTTAAGTATAGGTCACTTAACCTCAATAAATTCACGGGTTAGATTGGTTAAGTATAGGTCACTTAACCTCAATAAATTCACGGGTTAGATTGGTTAAGTATAGGTCACTTAACCACATCAAATCATCATGTTAGATTAGTTAAGCGTTTAACTTAACCCCATTAAACTGCCAAGTGGGATTAATTATGTCCAGGCTAACTTAACCCCATCCGATTATCATGTTTAGACTAGTTGAGTCTAATCTTAACCCCATCCATTAACTGTATCTTTCGGTTAAGTGTCATTAAGAAAACTTACTTAACCTTACCGAGTTATCGCGTTGGATTGATTAAGTGTTGGTTAACTTAACCCTTCCACTAGTAGTATAAAAAAAATGGTTAAGTGTCATTAGGCAAATCAAGTCACTTAACCTTCCCAACCTTGTCATGTTTTGTTAAGTACCATTAGCCTAATCAAAATTACTTAACCCATTTGTCCATGTCATATTTGGTTAAGAGTCATTAATCAAATTAACTTAACCCTATCATGTGGCATTAATTACTTAATGCACCTTCACCTCTCACATTAGACTTTGTTGTGGTTACTAGTTAAGCCGGTCAGTTCCGGGTAGCTTTACACCACAACTTGGTCTAACCTCGGGTTCAAGCACAACATGACCAACTTCTCACATTGGGTCCTATTGTTTGCAACTACTAGTTAGGCCGGTCGGTTCCAGGTAGTTTTACGTTGCAAACTCAACCCAACCTCGAGTTGGCCACACTTATATTATCTAAGTGTCATGTTCATCATGTTTCCAAAACATGTTACAAGTTTTTCAAGCATTTGGGTAGACATAACTTAATAGGTAAATTCCCAAAGGGTAGACCTAACTTAATAGGTAAATTCCCAAGCTTATGTTTTCAAGCATACTTACATGTCCACTTCCATGTTATATTTCAAGTCATGTTTTCAAGTTGTATTTTCATGTCATTAGAAATTACCCATAACATAACCCAACGCTTTTAAACTCGCATATACGTTCGCAACAACGTAATGGATTAAAAGAGGAGACTTGGCAAAGGCATGACAAAAATGGATATTAAGCCACAAGTTAATCATGGTGGCAAATGAGGCACAAATGTGTTCATTAGCTTGCATGTTACATTCTTAAGCCTCAAAAACATGCATAAACCCAAACTTGGCACATAATCGAATCATGGTGACAAAAGACATGGAATGATGACTAGTAACTCGCATATATCATCATATAAGGGTTATGACTTCATATGCAAGTTGACATAAAGATTATGAAGCTTCTCATGTTGCATAACGCAACGTTTCAACATAAAGGTTGTAGCTTTTTGCTCATAAGATCAAGATAATGACTTCATAAACTTGCATGACATGATAGCATATATCATTCTCAATGATCAAACCCAAACTTGCAACATGAACATTTAACTTCATAGTTAATATCTAAGAGTAGGGAAGGGCTTACATTGCTATGAAGGCCTAAATCGATTAAACTAAAGCTTGTGATGAAGCCTATGCATGCCATCACCCAAAAACCCAAAGATGAACACTCCAAATCAATGAAAACCCCCTCTTTATGAACAAAGATTAAAGCTTTAGCCTTGAAATCAACTTGAGAAGCTCTCATACTAACATAGGGACTCTCTAATACTCTCATGATCATGAAACCTCTCATAGAAATGAAGTGGAGGCAAGGATAGTTGAGTGGAGGCCATGAGAGTAGAAATTTTGCCATAGTTTAGTTGCATGAGTGAATAATGAGGGTTTAGGGGTAGGTTAGGGGCTTATTTATAGAGATTAGGACTAGTTAGGACCCTTAGATTAACCCTAGGACCAACCTGAATCGTCAGATTTCAAACCAGGCCCAAAAACCTAGCCAAGATAGAAAATAGGTGCACCAGGCAAAACTGCCCGGCCACCATAGGTCGACCCCCAAGTCGACAGGGCTATCGACTTGGGTCAAGCAGGTCGACTCCCAAGTCGATAGGGCTGTCGACTTGGGTCAAGCAGGTCGACTCCCAAGTCGACAGGGCTGTCGACTTGGGGCACCTGGCGGGAATTCTTCCTGCCTACCCTTCATGCCCTAGTTTTTGAAATTAGAACTCGTTTTTGAACTTGAATTTTCTGAAAACTTCGTCGGACCATAACTTGGTCATACGGACTCCGATTCTCGAAAACTCGGACTCTATTTCGCGTATTTTTCCGAGACGAACGCAATGGCATAGCCCGTTTCACTTGATTCAGAATTAAAAATTAAATTCTGCCCTGATTCTCGTCTTAATCATGTTATCGAAATACGGGTTGTTACACAAAGAATATTTTGAAAATGGGATTATAGGAAGTTAGTGATTTAATGATGCTAAGATGAGGATTTCATATTGTACCTACCAAAAGAGTGAGGCAAATCGTTATGAAAACCGTTTGTTGCCATAGTTTAACTCATCTGCTTTTTATCCAATGCAAATACACAAAGCTATACATACCTGTTATCAACAACAAACAAATTATATTTAGAATAATAAACTATATGAAACTAATTGGTGTTGTTAACAGTAGTGACAAAAATACGTAAGTTATATAGTCTAGTTCTCCTCTCCCCCTAACTGACACCTTCCTATCTGAGAAACTGCAAACGTGACTGAAATCAAGTTAACTCTCCATATATTAACATAGTTCAGATTTAAAGAAAAACAATTTAGAAATTATATGTATGTAATGCTTTAGCCGAAATGTATCTATTTTAAAACAGTATCAAATGATATGAATATATATTCTCCTTTTATGATTAAATTATTAGTGTTGACATATTTTTATAAGGAAAAGTTTCGATTGTTTATTTAGTTTTAACAACGGAGAGAATTTATTTGAAGTTATGATGTTTAAATAGTACTTTTGCCAGTGATGGTATGGTGTTTAAATAGCACTTTTGTCATTGATAGACTGCTAGGTTAAATTAATATATCTTAGTCTACTACCTTATTGCTAAAAGATAAAACCATTTCTCCATAAATGTATAACATAAATAGCTGTTAAAAAGAAATAAACCTTTATAGTGGAGGATATTGAAACTGTAATAAAATGAAATCAATCCACCAAACATGAAGGTTCCAACACATAGAGCAAGCTATTGCAACCAATGATTATTGGTGTAAACTGTAAGTTTTAAGATAGAATCTTCATCAAACTCACCAAACATGCATCAAATGATTATTTTTCTCCTTAAATGTAGAGTCAGAGAACATCCATTGTAGAAAATGATGCACACAATTTATGATATAAAGCGATGTGTTATGTTTAACCATTTAGTCAAAAAATAGAGAAAAATTTTAGGATCTCGATACCCGTTTGATTCCTTGAACTAATAATTATGTTCAAACCTTATGTGAATCCACACCCTGCACATCATCATGAAACAAAAAACAAAAAAAAATCAATTTCAATTTCAATTGATCAAAGTGATTGAAAGAAGCCATGCTACATCCATTTAGCCTACTGTTATCATACTTATGGAGTTAAATTGACAACAAATAGTTTGTTTAATGCAAAGCTATTGTTTATGTACTAATTTAATGATTATACTAAATGCAGGACGCTGATATCAAGTGTATATGGTTCAAGAGACGTCGTTTCCTATAATGCTTTTAAAAAATATGGAGACTAAGTAGCAAATAACAACAGAAGCCTTTAAAACAGCATGTCTACTATAAATCAATAAACCGTTTCATCAAAATTTGGAACTATATCTCGCATGCCAAAAATTACAGTATTGTGCGAACAATATTTGTACAGAAAATAGAAGCCTAAAATGAAACAACAAACCATACAAAGTTCTCTTATGCTCAACATTTTAATTCTTAGTGAGGTTTTTGTATCTTTTTTCCTATTAACATGATAATTGGTAAGATAATATTAATAAAAAAATAGAAATGTCCAAATAAAGAAAACATAGATAATGACTGTTTGCCAGAAAAAGCTAATATAAGAACATTATAGTTTGTTGATATTCTCTCTATCTTTGAATAAAAGGAATACAATATTTTGAAAAACTGAAAATAAATTTTGTTGCTATGCTGAAATATAGTCAGAGAACTGGGGAAAAACATATATAAACATCAGAAGATTATTATTAAAAGGAAATATCAATTTGAAAATGGTGTTACCAGTAAGCTTTAGAATAATCATGCTGCCAATTTGCTGCAAAACATGCATACATCCTTCATAAAGATATGTATATATTTATGAAAGCATAAACTTTGCGAGCATGTTTAACTAACTTTGCACACAAAGGAAAAGTTAAAGTGCTCAATAATAGTTCATAATTATACTATAAGAGCTCTTATCAACTGCAAAGGGTAAAAAACATATGCATTTAAAAGAGTTTGTGGTGTAGAAAAATGAAGAGTTTTATAACTGAAAAAGTATATTATATACTTGATAAGGAAAAATTAAATGTAAATAACAAAGATCACAAAACAGGAAACGTGGCTAGTAGGTAAGGAATGCATACAGAAAATAGAATGGAGAACAAAGAGTGAAGGAATACAAATGAAGGAGATAAAAGAATTAAGAAATCTTTTCCAATAATATAGTACATATGGAAACAACACAAAGATTACCACAGAACCAAGAATATTCATTAAACTATACATAGCAGATTTTGAGCATGACCAATTAGGATATTCATCTTACGGTAATAAATAATAATCAAGCAATTACTCCCTTGTCTATTCCTTTAAATATTATATGAATATATAACTTCTCCTAGTCTCCCAATATGATAGAAAACATCATCAATTTGAATTGTTTTAGTTGTCAATAATACCCCCTTAATTTTTAAAAGTTCAACATGAATGGCAAGTTATACATACTAAATGTCCATTTTAATGTTCAGAAAAGGGATAAAATCAACTTTTAGGTAAATATAACGAAAGGCATAAATAGAATACAATAAGAGGGATTACTATTATTATACTTGGACAAAAAAAGAAATATTAACCGTGGAAGCAAATTTTTTTTGACATCAATTATCAAATTACTGATGCCTAACATTTCTTTCGCTATTCTTTAGCAAAGAAACTAATGAAATTTTAATCAAAAGAATATATGGCATATATTTCCTACTTCCTTGATTATGCTATAATATAAACGAACAACAAATGTTACTTTTTTTTTCTTCTGCAAATCCAATATGGACAATGTTAATAGGCATTGAAACTGTTTAGCACCCTGTATATGTAGAGGCCAAATTCAATTTTGAATCACATTAAATTTAAAGCGTTCTATTAATGGTATACCTCTATATTTGCATATCCATGTAGGAAAAATTATTTCTTCCTTAAAAATAACAAATTCCTCCCAAACATATGAACTATGATTAATTTACATACTCAAATGCAAGAGATAGTGAAATGATAATTTTTCAAATGCAAATGTAAATAATTCATACCTTGGTAAAAATGAGGAATCATAGGCTAGCATTAATTATTACCAAATTATGGATGTTTCTATCACCTGGCATAAAATAATCATTATTTTTTTTCACTATTTATTCGAGATAAAAGGAGGAAACTGCAACATATTAGTCCTTGTGATAATGATGAAGCAAACATTCTAAATTCAGGTCCTTATCATATCAACCTTTAGAAGTGAAGTCCAAGTTAGGCCAAACTGATGATATGTTAAGTTGCATCATGAAGAAGAGGCCTTCTACCAGTTATAATATACCATGATAGTTGTAACATATAGAAAAGTGATACTCGATTATACTTGGTCAAAGTTAGTACTAAACTAATAGAATGCTAAAAACATAGTTTAGTATTTATAATTAAATCATTGTGTTGTTTTATGTGCATCCAACTTATTGCTGTTTGTTGCACAACTGCATATCTAATGCTGTGATGATCGATATTGCACCAATTACTGTAATAGCTGTGTATTTAAAATAAAAAATTAAAATGTGTCAGATCCACTGTTGAAAATGCACTATCAATTTCCAAAACGAAATAACTACCATTGCATCAACTACCCAACATGCATTCTAAATCCATATCTTATATACTCGTAGTGTATTATGACGTGGAAAAAAGTCTGAACCACACACCTAAAATTACCTAAGAGAATTGAAAAAATACAAAGGCTCTACAGTTCATATACCATCATGTTATAATAAACAGTAGAGACTCCTCTGTTCTACATGACGGGTTCTGAATAAAGCGTGGTCTAATAAATAAATATTAGGAGCTACTAAAAATTTAATTCTATGCAATTTATTATATTTTATGATTGCATATTGTATCCAAGCTATATTTTCAATGGTTATCTTTTTAATTATATTTACATCAAATTATTAGAAATTAACATAGCATAAAAGTTAAATAAGAAAAAATGGTCATAAACTATTACACACTCACCAAGAATACAAACAATATATTAAAGTAATTAGTGTACATCATAACAAACCATTTGGATTATTGATATACTGATGAAGACTCTGAAAATAAGTTCTTATGCAACATTTAAAACCTGATGATACATTGATGGCTTTTTCTTTTAAAAAGACCGAAAAGGTACCCAGCCCATGATAAAGACACTGATAGAAGATTTGTTTTTTCAATGCATTTTTATTATGCATAATCCATGTTATTGTATTGGCTTAAGAAACCTCGGTTTCGACTAACCATTCCTGTTGAAGTATTTTGATTTAATAGCTCCAAATAATAAAATATAAAATCTAAATATTTTTCTCTATGCTAGGACTAAATTTTAAACCTTAGAAACTATGAAAGACATGAGTCCTTTTTAAGTTTCATGCCTTTGTACAAATTAGGTAACATTTTAACACTGCACAAATCCAGTGGATGCATTAGTTATAGTTTGCCATATTTTTACCATAAATAATCCATCATCGGGCTAAGATATACTTGATTAAAAGTGATTGTCCTTTACTTTATATTGTTCATTTCAATCATTAAAAGAAAACTAAAAGATAGCAATGCAATTATTGACATGTATAAATTAGTAGCAAATGTACCATTTATTAAGTTCCAAATGGAGTATGTTTACACATTTAGTTAAATCAGTAATAAACAACATAATTGCAGTTTCAGTCGGAGATGAGGTAATATCAAGAAACACGCACATATATTTACTAAATACTCATGCATTTATATTGTAAAATGTTTATTAATTACTCATTAAAAGAAATACTTAAACATATATGTAAGGAAATAAATGATAAGTCAAACTCGTATGCTACTAAATTTAACCATCCTAACAACACTGGTACTATGGACATTAGACTTTGAATGTAGAAAATGAAAGAAACAGACAAATATTTTATAAGACTGTTAAATTTTTACAGCCAGTCTTCAATATGGGAAAAAATTTACTCATTTCTAATAGGACTTGATACCTAATTGGGTAGTAGAATCCAAAAGGACCATCATTATCGGTAAATGCATTAAACATTAATAAACGTATCAAAAGTGTGCTACTGTTTGAAATCCATAAATGCATATAACATTTATTCTCTTTAAAATGACTGTAGTGCTAACTAAAGATAAGATATATCTATATTCTTTAAAACGATAGCAGCAATGACTGAAGATTTTTCTTTCTTTAAGCTGATAGCAGCACTAACTGAAGATATAATACATTTTTTTTCATTGAAATGACAGCAACACTAAATGGAAGGAAAATCTTATTTGAACTTGCATGAAATTATACTACCCAACATTTAATATGGTAAGATAATATTATCTCAAATTATATAAAAGTATTACAGTAAATAAATGTTTAAAATGTGTTTATATAATATTATCTCAAATAATATTCTAAAAGTATTACAATACTTTTAGATTATTAGCACATATGGTAAATTATTTAATAATTTTATTAGTTAATCATATGTTGAATGTTTTTTGACATATTACGATTATCGGTTGTGGCCAAGATGATATTCAGAGTACTCCCTAACCCCAATGAGAAGATTTGGATGCTGTGTGGAATATTCAAGACTGGAATGAATATTTTTCAGCAATAACATATTAGTTTGGTATGTTCAAACCATCCATTTATCCCTTGAATGTTTAGGTAATGCCAATTTAGTTACTGAACCCCTTCACATATAGAAGATAATTAATTTTAAACCTCAACTCATGTGATTCACACATATGTGCTTCACCCTTGCATTAAGATTAATGACCCCATAGTATGTACTTTTCTAGCTTTAAACACATGAGAAAACTAAAAGAGGCTATGTGCAGGCAATAAATCAGGAAAGTGCTTTTACATAGAGGGTAAAAAAATTCATTACAGCCTATTTTTTATAATAAATATAGATAGATTAGACATGATTATAATAGTTATATGACCTTTAATTTGCAAATATTAAAAAATTACACTGAATAAAAATAGTTTCGGAAAATTCTACGATACCTTATGATTATATAAAACAAATTCAAAATCTGTGCCATAAGGCCATAGTAGATGAGGTAGATAGGTTTCGGAATTAAATAATTATTTTCCTGCACTAGTTATTAATAAAAAAAATACCATTTACTCATCAAAAATCACTTCTACAGTTGAGGTTTTGTTGCAATCATGCAACTAAACTAAGCAGTTATATATCCATTGAAAGCTATGTTGATCAGTTTCTCTGCAAAGTTACCCATAAAAATCATGGCCAAGGAGTAATCTTAGGACTAAACAATAACATCTTATGACAAATATATCAAAGAAAATAGCAGAGGTTAAATTTTCTCCCCTCTTAGAATGTAAACTTTTGATATATTGTCCTTAGTGTTACAGTCAGGAATGTAATTTGCTAGTATCAAAATTAAATATCAAGCATGGACACTGAGCAAATACATACTAGTTAAATAACGAACAATTAGTGTAATAGGCTACGTTATCCACAAAAACTATATACAAATAATGTTTGTGTATTCAGAATACAAAATAATCATATATTTTAGAATGCTCACATAACTATTTTTAAATTCACTAAAAATGCAACCACATCCGTGGTGGTTTTCTGCCTTAATTAGGCACAAACACTCACCAGCTTTTAAAGATGATTAGTTGCTTCAAATACCCACATTTATTACCTTTTTGCAGTAATTAGAAAACAACCAAGGAGCAGATTAGTGCACGTTATTCCCTAAAATAATACCCAAACAATTTCTGCTTTTGAAAATGAAAATTTGTAAAACCGAATACTTTTTAACTAATGCATTTAAAACTGAATCAGCATACGTTGATATTTTCCTCGATTGAATAGGATTGCTTTACTATTCATAATGCTAGACTGTTAAGGAGTTGATTGAATTGTTATTTGTTATACAGAATATTCACGATTCGAAACTCGATTGAATAACCCATAGGACCAAAGATATGAAATGAATATGAAGTACTAAATATCTGAAAGATGTTAAAATCAACAACCAATTCCAACCGCATGAAAGGGAATCGTGTAAATAGAACAACGATACAAATTTAGGGTTTGAAATTTACCTGATACCATATATTTATGATGAGCAGACAGAATTGGCTGAATAGTATTACGCACTGTAATTGCAAAGGGAAAGGCAAAGCAATCGGGAGTTATTGTCGCGAATCAGGCAGTGGGGATTCAAAGGGCTTTGATCCAATTTAAATTAGGAAAAAAGGAAGAAGAGATGAATCTAAAGTTCCAAATCTAAAGAGGAGAATGGAATGGTCAACGCCAATTGGATATACCTGACTATCTAGGCCGTGTGAATTCCTCAGAATAGGAGAATGAAGATGAGAAGAGTGAAAGGGGGAGAACGATTAAAATCGGCCGTACATACAAAGAAAGAAGGATAAAAAGACGATTGGGCTTTGCATTGACGTGGCATGCCTCTGAGCTAAGGAAGCCAAACTCAGTAATTATAATATAGTATAGATATGTTGAAATAAAAATGTGAGTTTTATATCGATGAAATAAAAATTCAATCTTTATATATGTAGTAGAAATATAAAAATATAATTTTTATATAGAAATAAGCATTGTACAAATATATGAAATAAAAATATGATTTTTATTTATTGAAATGAAGTAATAAAAATATAATTTTTATTATGAACAGAGGGACAAGGACTGCATTCGAATTTCAAACAAATCCAGACGGTTCAGCAGTTCAAAAGTAAAGCACGGCGGAGTGGAACCCTCGGTGAGAACTTCTCACTTTTAATTTTCTTTTCTAGTTATATATATACTAGGATGCAGACGGTGTTTAGTAGCACCCGACACCCGTCGTCCACAGACCATGGACGGCTTGTATGCTTGTTTGTTTGTTTGATTTAGATGTGTAGTGGATTGTGTGATGTGAAATAAAATATTTATATAGTTAAAAATATTTTATAGTTAAAAATATAATTTTTAACATGTATATAAAAAGAAATAAATAATTAAAACAAATCGAACGATTTGTTTATATACACACATTTGACTGATATTGATTGGGACGATAAATTTTACACATCGCCCAACTTTACAAATAAAATTTGTGTTTGTTGATTTGAAACCCCACACGGGTATTGGGATAATATATGACATACACTAATCCCAATAATTAGTTGTATGTTGATCGATTGATTGACAGGCTGTTATAAGCATTAGATATCTATATTTGATGCTTATACAGTATAGTGCACTTTGGATGATGGTTGATTATTTATCATTGCTATTATATACATGTTTTGTATGGAAACCATATAATTAATATTATATGGTAATTGATAGGGCCTCATTCCAATTGGGAAAATAAAGAATATTATAAAATAGAGATTCATGTGTTGACAGTACTCATTTGTTGAGATTAGTCATGTATTGAAAGAAATATAGATTCATGTGTTGAACGAAATATTTTAACAATAAAATTTACATCTTTATCATATATAAAATTAGAAACTAACTGGAAAATAGATAAGATGAGTAGTCTCCTGGGTATTGATCTGATGTTGGTTTCGGCTTTCGGGGTTAATGCTTAGGGAATCGTTCTCTTACTAATTTACAGTTGGAGTTTGATTAAAAATTTAACGATAGAAATCATAATTTTATAAAATATATTAAATAACAAAAATAGTCATGTGTTGACAGTACTCATCTGTTGAGATTGGTCATGTGTTGAAAGAAATATAGATTCATGTGTTGAATAGAATAAATATTCATTTGTTGAATAGAATAACGAAGTTATTGAAAAATATAAAGCCGTGTTGATTAGAGATGCGCTATTTTGACGTGAACGATATTTATATCGAATATATTCGTTTTTATAATGAATATTGAAAAGTGATTTCAAAATCGAATATTTTGAAATGAAATTCGAAATTAAATTAAAATGAATTCGAATTGAAATTAAATTAAAATGAATTCGAATTGAAATTAAATAAAAATGAATTCGAATTGAAATTATATTAAAATGAATACGAATTGAAATTATATTAAAATGAATTCGAATTGAAATTATATTAAAATGAATTCGAATTGAAATTATATTAAAATGAATTCGAATTGAAATTGAATAGAAATGAATTCGAATTGAAATTGAATAGAAATGAATTCGAATTGAATTGAAAACAAATATGAATTCGAATTGAAATCGATTTAAATTGAAATCAATTTGAAATGAATTTAAAAGGAATTTATAAGGAAAAATTCAATTTCGATTTGATTTGAAATGGAAGTTGAAATTGTTTTTGAAACGAATTATAAAATTCATTTTAAATGGAAATCGACGAAATATATATTATATATATTATATATATAATATAATGGCCTGAATAGAACGCGCCGCGCTGCGGCAGTTCGCGAATTTCGACCATTGACTTAGAATTGACGCTACGGGAGATCCGACCGTCGGATTCTCCTAAAACTGGAACCGTTGGGTTCGTATCGAAAAGAGATTTCCAATGAATATTAGAAATTTTAAATCTAACAGTTGGATTTGGAGATATGTCCAAATCAATTTCAGAAAAGGTCGTTGTAAGTGCAGTTCGATGGCCGTTGATGGAAATCGACTATGCGGGCCTTGATAAAATTAATAAAAATATTAATAATTTGTGTAAAATTATAATATATGAATTGGAAAGAACTGGATGAAAAATTCCACATTTGAAAGGATAAAAATGGATTTTATCGAAATGAACTAGTTTGAACTAGAATTAAAATCCAATTATTTTTAAATAAATAAATAAACTGAATTTGAAATGGTTTTAAAAATAACCAGTATCTCCAATATATGAATTGGAATGGATTTGAATCGAAATTATCTTTGGAATATTTCGATGATTAGATTCAGGATTATACGAATATTGTTATGGAAATTTGAAAGATATATTTTATATATCGTTATTTCCAATACGATATTTGTTGATTTCAGAATTTGATATTGAATATAAGCCGATATATTTTCTATTCAGAGCCCTGTATTTAATATCAAATGAGATTTGAGTTTGTCGTGAATGGTGCTTCATTAACACTGTTCTTGAACCCAGTTTAGAAAAGAATAAATCTTTTAATTAAGATTTAGTGAAATTGTACAGTTAATTGGTATTTAATGGGAATTAAATTTAAATTGGCTTTTGGGCTTATCGTGAACCGTGTTTTAAATGACATCGGTTCTTTAACCCAGTTAAAGATTAAAACTAAGAGGAGTTTTAATGAATCTTTAATTAGATTGAAATGGGAATTGGTAATATAAATTATCAAATATAGGAAAGGATCGAGAATGGAGTATCGCCAGTTTTACTCCTAGCGGTAGTTAAATCATTAATTAGATTTTAACGTGAAATGGTAATTAAATTTACCGATAACACAATAGTGTTAGTTATGGGGTAATAACAGTTTTGCTCCATGGGATGAATAGGTTGGGATTGGGAAATAAAATAAATAATTACTTCGGTGTGGTTCGCTAATCTCGACTAGTTTGGAAAACCATAATTTGGTTTGAAATGACATCCAAAGGAAGATTAAAGAATTTATCTTTGATAAAATTAATGGGAACCTTTCCCTAAGAATGTGAAATTTAGAAACTCACTGTAGGTTAGCTAAGATGAATGGTTTCCTGGGTATTGATCTGGTGTTGGTTTCGGCCTTCGGGATTAATATTTGGGGAATTGCTCTCTTACTAATTTGCGGTTAGTGACTGATAATTGGAATGAGGCGTATGTTGTGTTTGTGTAACATTTGTTTATAATATACGCGGGTTGTTCGGAAAGGTCGGGTTTATACCCATTCTGAATAACCGATTCGACGATAAGTCGAAGATGAAGACGGTGGTCAAAGACCGGAAGTCTTCACATCGTTTGGATAATTACTGATAATCCTGATTGGGATATACACCCAAGAGGATGGAAATAGTTGGTGGTCGTCCAGACGTACTTGGAGATCAATGGATATGTGAGGAAAGTGCCTCCGGTTTCGTTCAGACCCAAAACGGACGTGTAAATGAATTGTGTGTCTGACATTGGATTTTATTCTTTTTTGATTGATTTCTATTAAATATATATCTGTTTGGCGGCGGAGAATTTATTCTCTTGCTTAACGCCCTTCTCTGAGACGTACGAGCTTAGAGGTTATATATCGATAGATATCAATCGCATGGCATGAATTGCCTGTGTGGCACACTGAGATGCAATGATCAAGGCTTTTGTTGAAAAGCAGAGTCTTGTGGTTGATGATCAAAGCATTGCTTTAATACAGCGTAGCTTTGTGTATAACGTGGATTCGCGAGCCTCACACCTCGGTATGGGTCAAAAACGAAATAAGGACTGCAGGGAGAGCACGATGTTTCTTTCTAGCTATGGGTGGTGTCAGTGCTTAAACTGGCTGACATTTATATTATTTTCACCTTTATGGTTGTTGGAACGAGGCGCCTCGATTTTAGGTCTGTTAGGACCGGGAAACGTGTGTTCAGGAATTACTAATCCTCAAACGTAAGAGAGGACCGGCCCTGAAGCATCCAAGTGGTGGCCGAGAGAGAGCAGCCCTGAGACATTTGCTAGAGTGTCTCGAAGCGGAGAGGAGCTTTCCCCTTGCCTTGACTCATGATGGAATCCAATTTCCAATACGTGTATTTCGGTTTTATTTGTAGAGTCTAGTATGGCGACATAGTGGGATAGGGCGCTTATGCCGTCTATGATTGATATTTATGATTGAAATTGTTTTGAAACACCTATGCACTTATAATAGTATCAAATGATTTGTTTTTAAAACGTATTAAGCATGTTGGGCTATTATAAGGGAAAACCTTATCCTCCGGCTTGCGTTGCATTGTGTGATGGGACCTGGGTCTTATAATAGCTTCATTTTTCGAAAAAGCATTGCGTCTGTTTATTCTATGCACTGATATTATTGGAAGGAGACCCGTTCCATGTTATACGGCGTGGTCCCTTGAATTACTTACTTTATAATTTTAATTAATAACTGTTTTAGTTCTCACACCAGTCACATGACTGACCTGGAGTTTATTGTTTTAACCTAAACTCTGGGTGCCCTTATTTTCGACACGGGCAGCTAGTAGTTTTGGTTTTGCAGATTTATATTCAAAGGATCCTGATTTACCGCTGGAACGATGCTCGAAAAGCTCTGTATCCGTGTATTACTTTCAGTTGTGTTTTGTATTGTTTTTCCGCTGCTATGTAATTTATTGTAATCTCAGATATTTATCGAATGTATTTTATTCATTTATACTCCGTATATTCTTGTATCTGATGGAATTGTTGTAATAGCAATGAAATGTTATTCTGTTTGCGTTCTGATTCGTCTTGTACTCACGGTAATTCGTCCTTTCTCTTCTCTTCGAAGATGGGGAAGTTCGGGTCGCTACATATAGAATCACACTCTAGCCGTCCGAAGATGGTTCTGATGATCGTTATAGCATCGTCAGCATTTATGTTCGAGTTTCGAAAGTGAGATATCTATATATTTCCAATTGACTGGTGTGAGAACCAAAACTAGATAGGGTCTATTGTTGTGACTTGGCATCAAAAATGGATTTTTATACATGTAAAAATTATGAATTTGAAAAGATAATCCACTAATTGATTGCTGATTGTGTCATTTGATTATTGGTTTGATTAATTAAAAATTTTGAACCATTAAGCCAAATTTAGTCAAATTTGAACTGAATTGAAAATTGGTTGGAAAAATTGCATGCATGTATACATATATGTGTGAACAGGTCAAAACAGGGAAACTAAGAAGAGGAATAAAATTGTATGCCCGACAAAAAGGTATGTGTTTACTAGTTTTCTTTTTCTTTTAAAGATTTATGAGCCTAAGGTTGGCCGCTTGGCATTTTCTTTTTCTTTTAAAGATTTATAAGCCTAAGGCTGGCCGCTTGGAATTTCTTTTTCTTTTAAAGATTTATGAGCCTAAGGCTGGCCTCTTGGCATTTACTTTTTCTTTTAAAGATTTATGAGCCTAAGGCTGGCCGCTTGGCATTTTCTTTTTCTTTTAATGATTTTATGAGCCTAAGGCTGGCCGCTTGGCATTTCCTTTTTCTTTTCGATGGATGAGGGCCCTGCGTGTCTAGTTGAGGTTTTAAATGTCTCCCCGTAGAAAGGAGGTTATGGCGAAATTTTTCAAAAATTTAGGGTGTTAGCCAAATTATTGAAGAAAAATTCATAGAAACTGAAAAGTTGAAGAATGAAAGCCAAACTGAAAGTTGAGTTGATTAGTTAAACGACTTTCAGCTCTATTCCTTTTCGAGGATGAAAAGATTTTTAATTGGGGGAGATTGTAACAATCAGGAAAATCAGAACCAATTTAAAATTTTTATTTTGGCAATTTTAATGAATGTTGAATATTTTAAATGATATATTTTAAATAATAACGATTAGAATTTTTTTTGAATAGAATTATAACATATAAATTTAATTAAATCGAAATTAGAATATAAATATTAATTTTAATTATTAAAGGAATTGGAAATGGCGCGATAGTTTGAAAAGTCGATTTCAAATTTCGAATGAATGTATAGGATTCAAAATAAACTGGATTGTGGTAAAACCAGAAATATTTGAGTCGGTTTGAAAATATCTTTCCAACGAATCTGAAAAATCCAGATTTCATAGCGGGAATAAAAAGTTATGTCCAGTTGAAAATTCAGAATAATCGCTATGGAAATATAGCCCTTAAAAATAGCGATTTTGCAGACGACCTCCATTTTCGACGAAACAACTTTTGTTGGATCCGGAATGTGAAATTATTTCTAAATTCCAATTTTCATAATTTTTGGAATCAATATGTGAGCGTGGTGAATTTAAACGTGTTTGGTAATTTCAATTTGAATTTAATCGACTGGAAAATGACTGTTTTTCTAACGGTCTCCAAATTTGACGAAATTAGTTTTGTTAGGACCGTATCATCAAAACATAGCTAGATGTATTTTTCGGGAATTTTTGGAATCCGTATGTGTCCTCGATAAATTAAAATGAGCATTTAAATTAAATATATATTGATTTATATTTTAATTTCAATAAAAACTGTTGGAAACGATCGAATTGACTTATGAAACATGTCCCATTGTGTCTGGAATGGGGGTATTTGGCTAGGGCGATAGTCGTTGGTTCAAATTGGGGTTCAAATGGGAAGATAACTTTTTGGGTGATTAAATTAATTAAATATATAATTATATATATTATGGTCAAACCGTTCCCCCTTTTTTCCACATTCTCTCTCCCGGTTTATTGAAGCCGCCATCGGTTTCAAAGAAAAAAAAAGAACGAATCGCACAACCCCGTCGCACCTCGCCCTAATCCGCCATCGCGCCACCTTCCACGACCACCCCCACCCCCGGCGAACCTCCCCACCCTACCGATGCCACCACCTCCTCTACCTCCATCCTACATTCGAAACGCTAAGACCCTTTCCCCAAAACTAGACCGCCATAGCCAATGCACCACCGCCGCCGGCTTCAGGTGCCCCTCCCCGATGCCTCAGCAAACCCCGACAGCTCCTCCTCCTCCGATTGAAATTTTGTGATCTTTTATTTTTATTTTATCTATACTTCTTTAATGTAATTAGTTATTAAAAAAACCAATTTTTATAGATTATGATATTAGATAAAAATTAGATTTTTATATGTTATAAAAATTAGATTTTTATATGTTAGAAGAAAATAAGATTTGATTTTTTTTTAAAAGATAAAGATGAGATTTTTAAATGTAAAAAGATGAGATCTTTAAATCGATAAAGATGAGATTTTTAAATGTAAAAAATTAGATTTTTAAATGTAAAAAGATTTGATTTTTAAATGTAAAAAGATTTGATTTTTGTTTATAAAAAGATTTGATTTTTAATTAGACCAAGATATGATTTTTAATTATATAAAATTAGGATTTTTATATATATAAAGAAGTATTATAGAAATATGATTTTAATATAAGCAAAGCGTTATAAAAATATGAATTTTAGCATTATAAAAATATGGTTTTTATTATATGAATAACAATATAAAATGCGATTTTTTCTATATGTTATAGCGAAATAAAATTTTGATTTATATACATATATATAGCAAAATGAAAATGGTATTTTTAAATATATAAACATCATATTAAAAATGTGATTTTTACTATGAACATCGTGGAAAAAGTTTGCGTTGGAATTTCGGACAAATCCAAACGGTTCAGAAATTCAGAATAGACTGGAGGAGTGGACCCTAAAGGCGAGAACTTCTCACTTTAATTTTATTTTCTAGTTAAAATATATATTAGGATGCAGACATTGCTTAGCAGCACCCGACATCCATCGTCCACAGACCATGGACGAGTTGTTTAATTTGATTGTGTTGTGAAATTGATTGTGATTGCGATGTGGAATGGAATGAATATAAAATATTCATGTGTTAAAACAATAAAAACATCATTTTTAATGTATAAATGAATGAAATAAAATATTCACTGAAATAAAATAAATATTCATTTACAAATCGGATGATTTATTTATGTACACCCATTTGACTGTTATTGATTTGGACGATATATTTTACACATCGCCCAACTACACAAATAAAATCCGTGTTTGTTGATTGAAACCCCACACGGGTATTGGGATGATATTTGACGTACACTAATCCCAATTGTTTAGCTGTATGTCAATCGATTGGTTGACAGACTATTGTAAGCGTTAAATATTTATATTTAATGCTCATGCAGTGTAGAATGCAATTTGGATGATGTTTGATTGTTTATCATAGTTGTTCTATACATGTGTTGTAGAAATCCATATAAATAACATTATATGGCAATTGACTATGCCTGATTCTTGTTTAGAAAGAATAACATTTTAAAATAACAAATATTTTAAATTAATGAATATTTTAAAATAATATTCAGTAAAAGATCAAAATATGATTTTGATGTCCAATTTGGGATGAACACGAGTATATTTAAATATATAAAGCCATGTTGATTAGATTAAAGCCATTTTGACGCAAACGATATTTATATCGATTTTATTCATTTTTATAATGAATATCGAAAAGGAATGATTTCAAAACCTGATATTTTGAAAACATTATCATTTATATATATAATAATAAGAAAACTTCAATTTTGATTCAAAATTAAAAATGAAGTTAGAATCATTTTAAAACGAATTTTTAAAATATGTTTTAAATGGAAATCGATGAAATATATATAATATATATATTATATTTATTTAATGGCCTGAATAGAACGTGCAGCGCCTCGGCAGTTCACGAATTTCGACCATTGACTTCGAATTGACATTACGGGAGATCCGCCCGTCGAATGCTCCTAAAACTGGAACCGTTGGGTTCGTAACGAAAAGAGCTTTCCAGCGAATACAAGAGATTTGAAATCTAACGGTTGGATTTGCAATTATGTCCAAATCAAATTTGGAAAAGATCGGTATAAGTGCAGTTCGATGACCGTTTATGGAAATCGACTGTACGGGCCTTTATAAAATTATTAAAAATATTAATAATTTGTGTAAAATCATAATAAATGATTTGGAAGAATTTGGGTGAAAAATTCCACGTTTGTAAAGGTTAAAATATATTTTTATCGAAATTAACTAGTTATGAACTATAATTATAATCCAATATTTTTAAATAAAGTAAATTGGATTTGAAATGGTTTTAAAAATAACCAGAATTTTCGATATATGAATTGGAATTGATTTGAATCAAATTATCTTTGGAATGTTTCAATGTTGGATTTCGTGACTATACAGATATTGTTATGGAAATTTGAAAGATATATTTATATCATTATTTCCAATATGATATTTGTCGTTTTCAGAATTTGATATTGAATATAAGTCGGTATATTTTCTATTTAGAGCCTGATATTTAATATCAAATGGGATTTTGGGTTTGTCGTGAATGGTGTCTTCATTAACACTGTTCTTAAACCCAGTTGAGAAAAGAATAAATCTTTTTAGTAAGATTTTGGTGAAATTTTCCAATTAATTAATATTTAATTGGAATTGAATGAAAGAATTAGATTTTGGGTTTGTCGTGAGTGGTGTCTTCATTAACACTATTCTTAAACCCCATTGGAAAAGAATTAATTTTTTAATTAAGGTTATTAGAGTTTCCAGTTACATTTGGTAATCGGAATAAAATGGAATGTGAATCAGGTTTATCTGAACTGTGTTTTTAAAGATATTCGTTCGTTAACCCGATTAACAGTGAAATGTGATGTGCAATTTATAAATCTTTTAACTAAGAACTAATTGAAAATTTCCAAGGTAAAGTTTTCCAATTTAATAAAATAAATTGGAATGGACTGGAGTTCAATTTGGTAATAATCGAAGTGAACATCTGTGGAGGAAGACTGCTAATATATATGGAATTTAAAAGGCTTTGCCGTTATTCCATTTATATTATCGGTTGGATACAAAAGTTTATATTGATTATATATATTGATCTATTTTCCATGAAGATTCCATAATTAATGGAATGTGATTTGGGTTTATCGTGAACTGTGTTTTAAATGACATTAGTTCTTTAACCCAGTTAACGATAAGATTAATTTCTTAACTTTGAATAATCATTAAGTAATGATTTTTGGTGATTAAAACTAAATTAGAGTTTTAACGAATCTTTAATTATATTGGAATGTGAATGAGATAATTAAATTTATTGAATTCACGAAAAGATCGAGAATGGAGTATCACCAGTTTTGCTCCAAGCGATAGTTAATTCTTTAATTAGATTTGAACGTGAAATGGTAATTAATTTTACCGATAACACCATGGTGTTATATATGAAGTATTACCAGTTTTGCTTTATGGGATGAATAGGTTGGGATTGGGAAATTAAACAAATGATTACTTCGGTAAGATGCATTAATCCTGACTAGTTTGGATAAACCTTAATTTGGTTTGAATTGATATCCAAAGGAAGATTAAAGAATAAATTTAAAGAATTTATCTTTGATAAAATTAATGGTAACCTTTCCCAAAGAAGGAATATTCAGGATTGGAATGAGGCATATGTTGTGTTTTTATAGCACTTGTTTATTATATACGCGAGTTATTCAGAAAGACCAGGTTTATCCCATTCTGAATAACTGATTCGACGATATGTCAAGGATGAAAATGGTGGTTGAAGACCGGAGGTCTCCACATCGTATGGATGATTAGTGATGTCTTGATTGGGCTGTACACCCAAGACGAGGTAATAAGTGGTGATCGTCTAGATGTACTTGGAGATCGACCGGATATGCGAGGACCTCTCTCCTGTATTAGACATATGGGACGAGGAATAAGGTGCCTCCAGTTTCGTTCAGACCTAGAACGAACTTTTAAATGGATGTGTGTCTGACATCGGAATTCATTCTGTGTGATTGATAGACATCGGTTGCATAGCGTGAATTGCCTATGTGGCATGTTGAGATGTAAATGATCAAGGCTTCTGTTGAAAAGCATAGTCTTGCGGTTGATGATCAAAGCACGACTTTAGTATAGCATAGCTTTGTGTATAGCGTTAATTCGCGAGCCTCACACCCCGGTGTGAATCAGAAACGGGAGAGGACATCAGGGAGGACATGCGTTTCTTTCTAGCTAGGAGTGTTGTCCGGGTTTTGCAAGCCCTGACGTTTTACTTATGTGGATGATGGAAAGTGAGGCGCCTCGGTTATATCGGTCACTATGGTGCCGATGGATGGTCTGGTCGAACTACTGACCAGATTTACACCCCATAGGGTGGGGAAACGCATGGTTCAGTCATTTTAATCCACTTCATGTGGACCGACCCTAACGATCCAAGGTGCAGTTGCGGCTGTTTCTGAGACATGATAGGCTAGATTGTCTCGAAGCGGTAGGGACGATCCCTTGCCTTGGTTCATAGACAAAAATCCAACTTCCAATACGTGACATTGCAGTTTTGATTGTAGAGCCTAGTATTGGCGACATGACATATGGTACCCATGCCATCTAGTATTGATACATTTATATTTGAAGTTGTTTTATACACTATGCACTTATAATAGTATCAAATGATTTTTGTAAACGTACCAAGCATGTTTGGCTATTATAAGGGAAAACCCTATCCTCCGGCTTGCGTTGCATTATGTAATGGGACCTGGGTCTTATAATAGCTTCATTTTTCCAAAAAGCATTGCGCTGTTTTGTTATATGCACTGGTATTCTTGGGAGGAAACCCGTTCCGTGTTATACTACGTGGTCCCTTGATTTACTTTATTTCAAAGTAAAGTTTTAAATAACTGTTATAGTTCTCACACCAGTCACATGACTGACCTGGGGTTTATTGTTTTAACCTAAACTCTGGGTGCCCCTATTTTCCACACGAGCAGCTAGTAGTTTTGGTTTTGCAGATATTATATCCACAGGATCCTAGTTTATAGGTAGAATGATATTCGGAAAGCTCTATATCCGTGTATCTCTTTCAGTTGTGTTTTGTATTATTTTCCGCTGCATTGAAATTTGTAAATCTCTGATATTAATCAAATGTATATTATTTATTCGTACTATGTATATTCTTGTACTCTGATGTAAATTGTTGTAGTAAGCAATGAAATGTTCTTCTATTTGTGTTCTGATTTGTCATGTTCTAAGACAATCCGTTCTTTCTCTTCTCTTCGGAGACAGGGGAAGTTCGGGTTGTCACAGAAATGCTTATGTAATAAAAATAAATCAACTGATATTATATAATAATATTTAATATTCATATTTAATTAGTTTGGGAAACTAATATTAAAATTTTCTTCTTTATCGATAGCAGTTTACAGTTTCTACTAAAATTTATTTTATTTACTAGAAAGCATCAATTGGTGAAAAATCTCCATTTCTCTAAGCGAGTGAAAAGAAGAGTCTCACGACCGCAGGTTTGTGTCGCAACTACCAAAAGCTAAAGATCAAAGAGCGATCCAGGCACCTTTTCTTTAAAATAATGATTAAGTTGTAGATCTGATGTGTCTGCAATTTATTGCTATTACTTTGATAGAATCACAAATCCTAAATCATCTTAGGATTTTGTTGTGGAATGTTATTTTATAACAATCATTGCATTATATTTCAATCCTTCAAACCGTTAAGGATCAAATAGTGCTTTATTTCATAGGACTAATATTTGTGACTCTTGGTTGTAGTAGATTGAAAATTTGTAAGTTATTACGTTTGTTACGCTGAAGAATTATTATGTTTTACAACGTTTTTCTATTGTATTGACTAAATTAACACTTCTCTGACTATGATATCAGTGATGCTATCTTGAACTAATTATTTTCATTAGACAACTGTCCAGCTATGTTTTCATATGAATATGTTAAATCAGTAGCTTAGTAAAATAGATTACCCAAACTGATTTTTCTATTAACTCAGCTAAAGTTTTAACACCCATATCAACCGATATATTTATCTTATGTATGTAAAACTAAATATGAAATTGAAACGCTATTTTGGATTAAAAATTACACTTTCATTTTGGCCTTTAATGCACCTGTGAATAATGGGAGTATGCTCACTTCATTG
Organism: Allium sativum; assembly: GCA_030737875.1. Classification (NCBI taxonomy): domain Eukaryota; kingdom Viridiplantae; phylum Streptophyta; class Magnoliopsida; order Asparagales; family Amaryllidaceae; genus Allium; species Allium sativum. The sequence continues at coordinate 172,028,169 of CM060923.1, forward strand.
TAAATGTGGTGGGATGGAGTTGTTAAATCTCTTCAACAATTATTGTCACATTTAGTTAATACCTGTTTTTCATAAACTCCAATTTTGAGGAAGATCTTATCTTAGTCGTGGCACGATTGCAAAAGCTTTACAGTTATGCTAAATTAACTTTTTGTTATTGACATTTTTAATTTTTGTAGTGCAATAATTCCATAAATTTACTTTCTTAGATCTAAAATATAATCGCATCAAGCATGGCCTTTTGGTCTATAGTTGTGAAATGCATTCAAGAGTCTTAAGAAGGACTAGGTACATTGTTGCAAAATAGGAATTAGCTGAGCCATATTTAGGAGGTAACTGAGGAAAACCTTTATAGCGAGGTGGATGTTGGCAATGATCAAAGATAATGTAGGTGGTTTTTGGCATCGAAATGGTAGCCAAATGTTCTATTTGGTTGTCTATTAATAAGTCAATGGATGGATAGAGAACAGTGATAATTATAGCATATAGTTTGTATGTCTTATTAGTTAAGACATCGAGGGAATTTATCTACATTTGATATTTCTTTCCTTTTCGATTCCAATGTGTGTGTCATGAAATTATATATGAGCATTTCCCTAACATAAGCCCATTAAAGCATGTAATTTTTTTGCACCTCAGAGAAGTATAAACTTTATTCCAAGAAAACATATAGGAAACAAATTACATATGATGGCCAAAACCGAAACAAAAGAAAAAGGTTTGTTAAAAATTCCCATCTTTTATATACAAAATATATTTCATTACATTCTAGATGTGTTTTTCTTTACTCCCTCTATCCAAAATCTTCCACTTTCTCAGCCTCATTTCCTTCATAAGTCATTTTTTTAGCTCATCTCTCTTTCTAGCTCACGTCATTTATGCAATCCTAAAAGCCATTGAGAGGAAAAAAATCAATAAGAGATTCAAAATATTAATTTCATTGCTTTTAAATTCTAGCAACATTGAACAATCTCATGGAAACCAGTGGTTTTTTAGAAAGAAACCTGAGTAGTGCATCGAAGTCGAGATGGAAATGCGCAAAAAGAAGTGATTCTAAGTTCTCAATGAAAGCAACAAAGTGTTGATGGAAAAAAAATGCCATCAGACCCAAAGATTTTCTAGTACCAGAGAATATCGTTTTGCGTAAGGAAAATTAAAGTGCGAAAAGCAGTAAAAGACACAGAGTTTTATAGTGGTTCGGTCCATGAGGGGCCTACGCCCACTTGAAGGAGTTTGATGATCTTTATTCACAAATAAAAGTTCCAAGTGTTGAACTTCACCATGGCATTCGTTTACAAGTTGTTCTCTATGTTTTGAAGTCATATTAGTCGTATGCCAATTATTGGAAAAAAAAGTGATGTATGCTTCTTCTTCCTCAAGAACTATACTGCCACTATTGGAGTCTCAGGAGCTTATAGAGCTGTCAAGTCACTCAAAAATCCGACCCTTGTGAAGATTGAGCAAGAAGGTATTTATAGGAAGTGGGCTAGGTGGGAGTGGGTGAGATTTGAGGAACAAACAGTGGAATTTTTCATATCCCTAAAAGGCATCCTTTTAAATTTCGCATCCCTCAGTTAATGCATAGGAAAATTCATATTCCTTGGGTGAAACGACCCAAACTCGCCCTTACGGGAAAGCCCGGATTGAGTTGAGAACACGACAAATCAGAACACAAATAGAAGAACATTTCATTGCTATTACAACAATTTACATCATAGTACAAGAATATACGGAGTATGAAAAAATAACATACATTTGATAAATATCATATATTTACAAATTACATTGTAGTGGAAAATAATACAAAACACAACTGAAAGAAATACATGGATACAGAGCGTTCCGAATATAGCTCCAACTGTAAATCCGGATCTTGTGAATATAATATCTACAAAACCAAAACTACTAGCTGCCCGTATGGAAAATAGGGGCACCCAGACTTTAGGTTACAACAATAAGCTCCGGGTCAGTCATGTGACTGGTGTGAGAACTAAAACAGTTATTAATTTGATTTTAAAGTTAGGTAAATCAAGGGACCACGCCGTATAACATGGAACAGGATTACCCCCATGAATACCATTGCATAAAACAAACAGCGTAATGCTAAATAAAGGACAATGAAGCTATTATAAGACTTAGGTCCCATCACACAATGCAACGCAAGCCGGAGGATAGAGTTTTATCTTATATTAGCCAAATATGCTTGGTACGCGAAATTTATCTTTTATTATTACTAGTGCATTTATGTTTCAAAAACAATATCAATCATAATGTATCAATCATAAACGACATGAGCGTCCTATGCAATATGCCGCCATATATAGGTTTACAATTAAAACTAAAATTTCGTATTGGAAATTGGATTCCATCTCTAAACCGAGGCAAGGGATCGTCCTCACTGATTCGAGACAATATAGCCTACCATGTCTCAGGATCAGAGCTCGAGTGACCCTTAGGTAACTTCAGGGCCGGTCCACACTAAGTGCAAGGTGGATTCATAACTCCCAAACATGCGTTTCCCCGCCCTATGGGGCGTAAATCTGGTCAGTATGTCGACAAGAACATCGTCCCCGTAGTGACCGATATAATCGAGGCGCCTCTCTATCCATAAAGTAATATGCAACATCCACATGAGTAAAATGTTTGGGCTCCATACCATGACACCACTCCTAGCTAGAAAGAAACGCACTGTCCTCCCTGTAGTCCTTCTCCCTGGTTCACACCGAGGTGTGAGGCTCGCGAATTAACGCTACACAAAGCTATGCTATATTAAAGCCGTGCTATGATCATCAACCATAAGACTCTGCTTTTCAATAGAAGCCTTCATCACTGCATCTCTACATGCCACACAGGAAATTCATGTCATGCGACTAATGTCTATCGATATATAACCTCTGAGCTCATACGTCTTATAGAAGGCGTTAAGTAAGAGAATAAATTCTCCGCCTCCAAACAGATATATATTTAATAGAGACCAATCAACACAGAATAAATCCCAATTTCAGGCACACATCCATTTACAAGTTCGTTCTGGGTCCAAACGAAACCGGAGGCACCTTATTCCTCGTCCCATATGTTCAATATAGGACAGAGGCCCTTGCATATCCGGTCGATCTCCAGGTACGTCTGGACGATCACCACTTATTACCTTGTCTTGGGTGTACAGCCCAATCAAGACATCGGTAATCATCCAAACGATGTGAAGACCTCCGGTCTTCAACCATTGTCTTCATCGTCGACATATCGTCAAATCAGTTATTCAGAATGGGATAAACCCGGTATTTCTGAATAACCCGCGTATCTTATAAACAAGTGCTATAAAAACACAACATGCGCCTCATTCCAATTCTGAATATTATTTTATTTAAATATTCATATCCTTTGGGATAGGTTCCCATTAATTTTATCAAAGATAAATTCTTTAAATTTATTCTTAAATCTTCCATTGGATATCAATTCAAACCAAATTAAGGTTTATCCAAACTAGTCGGGATTAGCGCACCTTACCGATGTAATCATTTGTTATATTTCCCTGTCCCAACCTATTTATCCCATGGAGCAAAACTGGTGATACTCCATATCTAACACCACTGTATTAGCAATAAAAATTAATTACCATTTCCCATTTAAATCTAATTAAATATTTAACTATCGCTTGGAGCAAAACTGGTGATACTCCACTCTCGATCATTTCCCAAATTGATGATTTAAATTATCACATTCGCATTTCAATCTAATTAAAGATTCATTAAAACTCCACTTGGTTTCAATCTTCCCAAAAATCAATATTAATGATTATTTAACTTTGGAAAATCAAACATGCCTCATCGACAATCTACACCGTACTATTGATTTCTGCCTATATATAATCTCTGAGCTCGTACGTCTCGGAGAAGGGTGTTAAGCAATAGAATAAATTATCCGCCATCAAACAAATATATATTTAGCAGGGATCAACCATATAGTTCGAAATACAATGTTAGACACGTAATCCTGTCTTTAACTAGGTTAAAGAACTAATGTCATTTAAAACACAGTTCACGATAAACCCAAATAACATTCCATTAATTATTAAATCTTCATGGAAAACAGATCAATGTATATAATCGATATCAATTTCCATATCCGATTAATAATATAAATGGAATAACGACAAAGCCTTTTAAATTCCATATATAAATAGTCTTCCTCCACAGAAGCTCACTTTGATTATTATCAAATCGAATCCCATTTAATTCCAAATTAATATATTAAATTGGAAAACTTTACTTTGGAAAATTCCCGTTAAATCATAATAAAAAGATTTATAAATTTCAAATCACATTTCACTATTAATCAAGTTAAAGAAAAAGTGTTATTTGAAACACCGGTCACGATAAACCCAAAAATCCAATTCTTTCATTCAATTCCAATTAAATATTAATTAACTGGAAAACTTCTCTAAATCTAATTAAAATATTTATTATTTTCTCATCGGGGTTTAAGAACAGTGTTACTGAAGACACCATTCACAACAAACCCAAAATTCAATTTGATATCAAATACAAGGCTTTGAATAGAAATTATATCGGCTTATATTCAATATCTAATTCTGAAACTAACAAATATCATATAGGAAATAACGATATAAATATATCTTCCAAATTTCCATAATAATATCCGTATAATCACGAAATCCAACTTATGTTTATATTCATACAATCCCTATTGAGTCAACTAGGTTAAGTGTTTAAGGTTTATTACCATATTTTCATTTATGGTTACAGTATGCTTGACCTCCCATATTAAGCCTACCATTTGTGGATGCTGGACATGCCGGGCAGACTTATTCCACAAATCGGGCTTAACCTCGTGTCTTAACACGTCTCGTATTTGTGCACCTAGACCTCCCATATTAGAGTCACCACTTATGGTTGTTGGATATGCCGGGCGGTTACGGGCAGACTTCTACCACAAGTGCAATCTAACCATGTGTCTAGGCTCAACTACAGTTTCTAATTACTATAATCCTTGCTATTTCATTACTAGCCAATTTTCACATATGTTGTTATAAGTTATAGGTTTCATGCCCCTTTTTTTCCCAATTATGTTCATAGTGAATTTTATGTCCAAATTCATATACATGGCCATTATTCAAGTTATGCCAAATTCCCCATTTACCAATTATGCCTAAATTTCCAATTTACAAGTTATGCCTAATTTCAATGTTTTTCCCCTCGTTCACAAACTAATGCATTCGCACAATTTAGCATCATGCCTAGGCTCTAAGTAGCCTGGCTATATACAATAAAAGGGAAAGGGTGAAGGGAAGATGACAGAAATTATTCTAAGAAAACTAACATAAGCATATGATGCCACAATGATAAGATGGACATATAAGCATAGATCGGTGAACTTGTGATAATAAAACTGGTTCTAACATAGTAGGGATGTCATAATAGGCATGATTAGATCTAAATATGGATTTAGATGTCCAACTAATGATAGATCCAAATTAAGCTCAAACATAATAGGTGCAAGATGATCTAAATATTAGGTTAGATCCATAATCAAAAGTAGACCTGACATGATAAAGATTTAGATCCAAGTCATAGTTAATTCAGAATATCATAGGTTCATCAATTGAGATCCAAATTACAGTCATATCATGTTATACTTTTAGTTATTTAAATCGAAAATAACTTAAACACACAGTTTTCAAATCTAAAGAAATAGAAAGACAAAAGTAGTTGAGGAATCTCAGACCTACACTTAAATCTCTAAATTGTAGAAGAAGAAGAAAGAGTTTTGATTCGGTCCAGGCACCAGCAGCACATAGGCCTCCATTGGTTTTCAGTGTGAGAAAACCAGAAAATGAAACCGTATATATAGCTTCCAGCCCCCAGAATTCGACTGTCACCTCATCCCTGGGGGGTCGACCCACCAATTAGGGGGTCGACCCATGGTCGATACCCCCCTAAATAAGTATTTTGGATTCCTATATAAATAATGAGTGAACGTATTTGTATTTTTAAAAGAATATAAATATTATATATATATATATATACCTAGATCCATAGAGAAACCCACTAAATAAAAAGAGTATGATATGGTAAGAAATGGGATGTTTGTTTTGTACACTAAAGGAATAGAGATGGAAATTTGAGACCCTTAGGTAATTTGGGTGGATAAGTGTACAATGTACTTTATATGGAAGGAAAGTGAATCCCATATGATTAGTATTTTGGGTTAGTGGGCTTGAAAACCTTATAAATTAGAAAAGGTTGGAAAGAGAAAAATGGATTAGGGATATATGTAGTTGAGAGAACTGACATTGGGGAGTGTCTAGGAAAGCCTAGAAAATTGGGAACCGCTTTGAGTCTAGCCCCATTGTTAATTTTTAAGAACTTGAAATTGTAAAAGTTTTGGAAGATGGTTTATTGTATTTTCAAGTTTTAATCTTAAAAGTTATAGTTTTAAATATGTAAAGTATACATTCGAGTATTAAAGTAAAATGGGGTATAATAGTAATTTCTTGCGAAAAATTTGTCTAAAGTAAAATTCTCTCAGTAAAAGGTGCATATTATAGAGTATGTATAGCTTGCTAGTTTTCTTAGTTATATTTTATACAAGAATATTTTAATAAAGAAAGTTTTGAAGTCTCTATTCTTTTGAAAATCGTTTTTGATAAATTGTTTAAAAGAGAAAATTTTGTTGGGTGTAAAAAATAATTCATAGAAATTAAGAATATAGTAGATGTTTACACCTTGTAGTAAGTGACTGAACTGACCTTATAGGCAAGAACAAGTGGTAAACCCGATTGAGAAAATAGTTGCCCTTATCTACTCCCGTTTTTGTGATTCGAAAAAAATTGATGATTTACAATTTTTTAAGATGACTTGTTTTATGGTTTGGCAAAAGAGAGTTTTTCATGAGGAAAATAAAGTTTGACACTTTTAAATTTTTAGGAGAAAGTTTAAAAGAAAAAATGGCCAAACCATGTTTTAAAAGTATGGAGTAGGTAAGGATTAGTGCCTAGGGAAGAGGGGAAAAGTTTCAAGGCTATGAAGCAGATAGCGAGAATTATCTTGGAATAATGGTAAGTTCCCGTAGAATGCGTAAGCATTGAAAAGCCTAGGGTGTTGTTTGAAATAATTATTGGTACACAGCTAGGACTAGTAGTGACTACTAGATAGTAAAGGGCAAGTAAGTGTTTAGATCCTGTTGGTAATTTTCATGTTAGGGGTAAACCCCGTTACTGCATTTCTGTTGGGATCGTTCCATTATTATGTTCTTGTTGGGTAGTTAGAGTAACACCTAAACCTGTCGTGGATCCCATGGTTTGACTTTTCTGTTTGAGGGGGACATTGTTCCGAGATCCTTGGCCCTAAGTAGTAGCTATGTAGGGTGTTTATTCTTATGCTTTAGTTAAAAGACTAGAAGGCTTATTTAAAGTTAAATTTAAATAAGATGATTAAATAAGCTAAGAAAAGAGAAATGGTATAACTAAAAAGGAAACAGCAAATTCAGTAAAGTAACAAACATGATAAATTATGAGAAAATATGGATAAAGATAAAATTTTCCAAGATAAGATGAAAAAGAAAATCAATAACAAAAGAAAATTTACTTATGTAGGCTGTGTTTGGATAGGAAAATAGGGAATCTTTATAAATAGTTACATAAAATCCAAGTAGGTCATAAAAAGAAAAATGGAAGATGCGAAATTTTCCGTTTTCTACCTTTTTGTAACATAAGAAATCAAATTTAGAAAATTAGATTTTTATGAAATTCAAAAAATAAAGTTGGTTGGTAGGATTTTGGATGCAACAATTGGATGATCTACGTTCTTACTCAGTAAAAGTGTAGGAAAATTTGGATGAAAAAGTATTTTGATTTTCAAAATATTGCATTCATGTAGAACTGCCAGTATATTTAGGATGTGAGCATCATATTTTAAAAAGGACTTCTGAAAATTTGCATACACATAGAAGGTACCGCTTAGGCATACATGCATTATTATGTTGAATTTCACTTTGCATAAGTGCACAATGTTTGCAAAAATTGGATGCACACATGATGGATGTATATTATGCGAGGGTTTAATTGATTTTACCCTTATCAAATTTTGGGGACGAAATTTCCTAAGGGTGGGAGAATGTAACATCCTGCATTTTTAACTTAAGAATAACTTAGTTAAATAGTCATAATTTAGTAAAGTGGACTGCGCCATTGCATCCGTCTTGAAATTCCAGTCAAAATAGACACTTGGTTTGCGTAAATCGGACACCGTATGAAGAAGTTATTAAGGTTTGAAAGTTGTATACGCGTAGGGAGAATATATATATATATATATATATATATATATATATATATTAGGTTCAAAAATTCAAAAATCTGTTCAAAATTTGAAAATTGGGAAGGCGACAGAGTTCCCGCCCCGGGGTGTCTACCCCCTAAAGGGGGTGTCGACCCCTGGGTCGACCCCCTAAGGGGTGGGTCGACCCGTTAAATGGGGGGTCGACCCCCCTACGGCAGATTTTGGCAGATTAGGTTTTTTTTTAGATTTGGATGTTTCTGATGGTTTTTAATCAAATCCAAGGGTCCTGGTTTCTCTGATACACCAATAAATAAGTCTCCAGAGCTAATCCTAAACCTCATAATTCTAAGGCTATGATGAAGCTCTGCCATTACTCCCTCTATCTCCCCTCAAATATATTCTGAAAATGTAAATTATTAGTTAGGTAAATCTTAAATAAAGATCAGGAGGAAAGAGAGTGACATTTATAAAAAGTTGTTCAAAATTATATGAAAAGTAAGTTAACTTCTAGACCCGATCTATTCAATTCCTTCCTCTTCCTTTCCTATCTCTTTTAAACAAAAATAATCAATCCATGGTCGTTAGGTTTTGAATTCGATTAAGGGAAAAACCATGGATGCTAAACCTGGATCAGATCCAGAATTGGAAAGCGTACAAGGTGAGTGGGTTTAAGCTATAGCATTTTAGATAATAATATGTTATCGTTTAGCAATCCCCATTTGGTATAATCGAATTTGTCAGAATAATTAAGAATTACTATTATAACAAGTTGAGATGTTAATATGAATAATTCATATGTTGAACTAGTTAAAGTATTGGAATGATTGCATGTTGAAAAAAACTTGTTATAAATGGTTAGCAACTACTATTGTTCATACTTTATGTTAACTTGTCACAAGAACAATTACTTATATGAATTGGCACAGTTATATGATTAAATGGTTTCATGTTAGAATTGAATACATGAATATGGTTTGGGGCATAAATCAAACTATGATTAAAGACCTTAATTTGGGCGTATAGCACACGATAAATATGACTTGGGAAAGGGATATAAAATCTATAATGAAATAGAAATAATTGTTAAAGAACGAACATGCCTAGATTCATAGTAATTTGACACTGTAACGCTCTTAGACATGAGGTTAGATTGCACTTGTGATAGAAGTCTTCCCGGAACCTCCCGGCATATCTAGCATTCAAAAGTGGTAAATCTAATGTGAGGTTCTAAGTACATAAATAAAACATGAAATGGTGCTAAGACACGAGGTTAAGTCAACTTGTGGTAGAAGTCTGCCCAGACCCGGCCGGCAAATCCAGCATCCACAAGTGTAGACTTAATGTGAGAGGTCTAGTGCATATATATATATACATATATATATATATATATATATATATGAAAATATATGTATGAGTAAATGGCAATGATAGTAATTAAATGTCTAACTCAGAAAATCAGAAAGGAAGGGATGTAATGGACTGAGCTAGTGTGATGCAAAGGAAAAGTGATGTATGTCCCTAAGTGACCTATTTCTGAAAACGTGGTTGCAAGTAAGCCACAGTAAATAAGATAAGAAAAAGGAAAGAAATTACTTGCCACCACAGATTTAAATGGGAATACGTTATGAAAATAAATCACTGATTCCTTCTATACATCAAACTGATAAGGTGCATGAAGTGTTTTCCTTAATTAAAATAAGGAACATATATTAAAGTGAATGAAGAATTATGAGTTACAACAGTAAAAAGAAAATGGTTTAAATGGGGAATGATAATCACCTATTATAAATAATTAACATTGATGAGAATGTTTTATACTAGGTAGACTTGTCCTAGGGACAATCAAATATTATAACTTAAGTTATAATAAATTAGTAAGGAAATGGGATAACTAGTGAAAATGAGATAGGGGACACTTAATTGTAAATTAAGTAATCAGTAAATGGGGAAAGCCGGAAACCAGTTGAGAAAAGGGGGAAAATATATGAAATATAAGAAGTTGTACTTAATTATAAATTAAGTAATCTGAAACATGGAAGTCTGAAACCCGCTGTTAAGAATAACATGTTTGGACCTATCCTAGGGACAAGAGGAAATTATAACATAGGTTATAATAAATGGGTAGAGAAACTTATTAATGGACCTTAGTTAAGAGAACTAAGTTAATAAGTAACAACGATAAGTTGTTGTAATGGTGTAAAATAGAATTATGATTAAATGGGAAAGAACTTATGAAATAAGTTATATTTAATCATAAATAATGAATGTCATGTTAAACAGAGAACATGTGAATTGAGATATACTTAATTATATAGTAAGTAGAACATGTTATGTGGATTACAGACCTTGGACCACAATCTAGAAAATAACATGTTGTGGGCTTATTAATAAACTTAAATGGGTTAAGTTATATAACAAAAATTAATAAGCAAGAGGAACTTGGTAACTTGATTAAGAATTCAATATGAATGAGAATAACCAAGTTAAAAGGAAACCTAATGATGTAAGGCAAGCGTGTAAAAGAATGTTTAGAGATAGGTTCTAACAACATATTAAAGTAAGGCACTTGGACCAGTCTGCAAGTTTGAGGGTGAATAACCCAACGGGATAGATCATCATGGTGTTATAAGGTACGAGGTAGCGCACATTCGTCTGATTATTCTGTCGGCTCCGAAAGACTAGAAGGGGAAACACGCGACTTTCTAAGATACATAAGGTGCTCCTAGTAGTTCTCTGTGCAGTGGCAGATGTTTAGGCTGTGCTCGCAGAGGTTGGTTCTGCATATAACTGCTAGTTGGGTGGGCCTTGACTGCAGAAGTAGCTATGCAGTCAAGATATTAGGACGACCCCCCTGCTACGGATTTTGGTAGATTAGGTTTTTTTTGAGATTTGGATGTTTCTGATGGTTTTTAATCAAATCTGAGGGTCCTGGTTTCTCTGATACACCTATAAATAAGTCTCTTGTGCTAACCCTAAACATCATAATTCTGAGGCCACGCTAAAGCTCTGCCATTACTCTCTCTCTCCTCAAATCTATTCTGAAAATATAATTTGTTAGTTAGGAAAATCTTAAATCAAGATCTGGAGGAAAGAGATTGACATTTATAAAAAGGTGTTCAGAATTATCTGAAAAGTAAGGTAACTTCTAGGTCCGATCTATTCAATTCTTTCCTCTTCCTTTCCTTTCTCTTTTAAATAAAAATAACCAATTAGGTACACTGATTGCGAAATGCTTCTGTAGAGTGTCCAATATCCGTTTTACATCTTCTGTACGAAAATATTCAATTCTCATAAGATCCTCCTGACTGTTACTCAAAAGGTCCAATAATGTATGTATATTGGACTTTTTGAGATAATTATAGGCCCTAGGAGATAGTTCTATTGGTCAATAAAAATACATTTCAATGGAATTCCTTTTTTTTCTTTAGCTTAGTTAATCCATTTTGAAAGGTAAAAGGAGGTGGAATAAACCTGTTTTTATTTTCCTCGAAATGAATGTTCCTTTCCTCCGCATGCAGAAAAGGAATATATAAATTAATCAAATAATCAAACATGGTCATTAGGTTTTGAATTCGATTAAGGGAAAAGCCATGGAGGCTAAAACTGGATCAGATCCAGAATTAGGAAAGCATACATGGTCAGTGGGTTTAAGCTATAGCATTTCAGATAATAATATGTTATCGTTTACCATTCCCCATTTTGTATAATCGAATTTATCAGAATAATTAAGAATTACTGTTATAACAAGTTAGATGTTAATATGAATAATTCATATGTTGAATCAGTTAAAGTATTGGAATCATTACATGTTGAAAACAACTTGTTAGAAATGGTTAGCAATTACTGTTGTTCATACTACATGTTAATTTGTCACATGAACCCTTACTTATATGAGTTGGTACAGTTATATGATTAAATGGTTTCATGTTAGAATTGAATACATGAATATGGTTTGGGGCATAAATCAAACTATGATTAAAGACCTTAATTTGGGCATATAGCACACGATAAATATGACTTGGGAAAGGGATATAAAAACATATAATGAAATAGGAATAGTTGTTAAAGAACGAACATGCCTTCATAGTAATTTGACACTATAACGCTCTTAGACACAAGGTTAGATTGCACTTGTGATAGAAGTCTTCCCGGAACCGCCCGACATATCCAGCATTCATAAGTGGTAAATCTAATGTGAGGTTCTAAGTACATAAATAAAACATGAAATGGTGCTAAGACAAGAGATTAAGTCAACTTGTGGTAGAAGTCTACCCGGACTCGCCCGACAAATCTAGCATCCACAAGTGTAGACTTAATGTGAGAGGTCTAGTGCATGTATATATATATATATATACACACACACACATATGAAAATATATGTATGAATAAATGGCAATGATAGCAACTAAATGTCTAACTCAGAAAATAAGAAAGGAAGGGATGTAATGGACTGAGCTAGTATGATGCGAAGGAAAAGTGATGTATTTTCCTAAATGAGCTATTTCTGAAAACGTGGTTGCAAGTAAGCCATAGTAAATAAGGTAAGAAATAGGAAAGAAATTACTTGCCACCACAGATTTAAATGGGAATACGTTATGAAAATAAATCACTGATTCCTTCTATACATCAAACTGATAAGGTGCATGAAGTGTTTTCCTTAATTAAAATAAGGAACATATATTACAGTGAATGAAGAATTATGAGTTACAACAGTAAAAAGAAAATGGTTTAAATGGGGAATGACAATCACCTATTATAAATAATTAACATTAATGAGAATGTTGTATGCTAGGTAGACTTGTCCTAGGGACAAGAGAATATTATAAATTAGGTTATAATAAATTAGTAAGGAAATGGGATAACTGGAAAATGAGATAGGGGACACTTAATTGTAAATTAAGTAATCAGTAAATGGGGAAAGCCGGAAACCAGTTGAGAAAAGGGGGAAAATATATGAATTATAAGAAGGGTTTTTTTTTACTATAAGGGCTTATATACCTTATAAAATTAATTTGTAGGGCACATAGTTTCAATAATTTTTTCTAGGACAGTATTCACTGAGCTAATTTGTACACGACACGTCATTTTTCCGCCATTTTTCAATTTCGCATCTCGATTAAAAACCTAAAGTGACTCGAACTTCCCCAATCTCCGAGGAGAAGAGAAAGGAAGAATTACTTTGAGGACAAAACAAATCAGAACACAAACAGAAGAACATTTCATTGTTTATTACAACAATTCCACCAGAATACAAGAATATACAGAGTATGAATAAATATTACACATTTGATAATTATCAGAGATTTAAATTACATTATTGTAGCGGAAAAATAATAAAAACATAACTGAAAGAAATACATGGATACAGAGCTTTCTGAATATCACGTCAGCTATAAACCAGGGTCCTGTGAATATAAATCTGCAATACCAAAACTACTAGCTTCCCATGCGGAAAATAAGGGCACCCAGAGTTTAGGTTAAAACAATAAACTCTAGGTCATTCATGTGACTGGTGTGAGAACTAAAACAGTTATTAATCTTTATTTTAAAGTTCGGTAAACCAAGGGACCACGCTGTATAGCCCGGAACGGGTTTTTATCCCAAGAATACCAGTGCATATAACAACAACGCAATGCTAAATAAAGAAAATGAAGCTATTATAAGACCCAGGTCCCATCACACAATGCAACGCAAGCCGGAGGATAGGGTTTTACCTTATAATAGCCAAATAATGCTTGATACGTTTAAAAACAAATTATTTTGATATTACTATAAGTGTATAGTGTCAAAACAATTTCAATTATAATATCAATCATAGGCGGCATAGCTACCATCTACTATGTCACCATACTAGTTCTACAATTAAAACCGCAAAGTCACGTATTGGAAATTGGATTTCCATCATGAGTCGAGGCAAGGGGCAAGCTCCTCTCCGTTCGAGACACTCTAGCAAATGTCTAAGGACCACACACAGCGATCCTAGGAACCTCCAAGGCCGGTCCTCTCCTACTTTCGAGGATTAATTATTCCTGAACACACGTTTCCCGATTCTATAGGACCTATATCCGAGGCGCCTCGCATCCAATAACCACACAGGTAAAAATAATATAAATGGCAAGGCTGGTAGGTCACTGACATCACCCATAGCTAGAAAGAAACGTCGTGCACTCCTTGGGTCCTTATCCCGTTTTTGACTCATACCGAGGTGTGAGGCTTGCGAATTAATGCCATACACAAAGCTATGCCACACAGGCCGTGCTTTGATCATCAACCACAAGACTTTGCTTTTCAACAGAAGCCTTGATCATTTGCCACCAAGGCATGCCACACAGGAAATACATGCCATGCGATTGATATCCATCAATATATAACCTCTGAGCTCGTACGTCTCAAAGAAGGGCGTTAAGCAAGAGAATAGATTCTCCGCCGCCAAACAGATATATAATTAATAGAAATCAATCACGCAGAATAAAATCCAATGTCAGACAAACAGTCCATTTACAAGTTCGTTCTGGGTCTGAACGAAACCGGAGGAACCTTATTCCTCGCATATCCATCGATCCCCAAGTACGTCTGGACGATCACCAACTGATTCCCTCCTCTTGGGTGTACAGCCCAATCAAGATCATCAATAATCATCCAAACGATGTGAAGACCTCAGGCCTTCAACCACCGTCTTCATCGTCGATTTATCGTCGATCTGTTATTCAGAATGGGTATAAAACCTGGTCTTTCCAAATAACCCGCGTATATAATAAACTAGTGTTACACAAACGCAACATACGCCTCATTCCAATTCAGAATATTCTTTATTCAAATATTCACATTCTTAGGGAAAGGTTCCCATTAATTTTATCAAAGATAAATTCTTCTAAATTTATTCTTTATTCTTCCTTTGGATATCATTTCAAACCATGTTAAGGTTTTCCAAACTAGTCGGGATTAGCGAACCACACCGAAGTAATTATTTATTTTATTTCCCAATCCCAACCTATTCATCCCATGGAGCAAAACTGGTAATACTCCATATCTAACACCACGGTGTTATTGGTAAATATTAATTACCATTTCACGTTCAAATCTAATTAAAGATTTAACTATCGCTTTGGAGCAAAACTGGTGATAGTCCATTCTATCTTTTCAATATGATTAAAGATTCATTAAAACTCCACTTAGTTTTAATCTTCCCAAAAATCAATATTAATGATTGTTCAAAGCTAAGAGGTTAATCTTATCTTTAACTGGGTTAAAAAACCAATGTCATTTAAAACACGGCTCACAACAACCCAAAATCCCATTCCATTGTTAATCGGGTTAAAGAACAAGTGTTATTCAAAACACCGCTCACGATAAACCCCAAAACCAATTTAAATTCAATTCCAATTAAATACTAATTAACTTGACAATTTCACTAAATCTTAATTAAAAGATTTATTCTTTTCTAAACTGGGTTCAAGAACAGTGTTATTTAAGACACCATTCACGACGAACCCAAAATCCCATTTGATATTAAATACAAGGCTCTGAATAGAAAATATATCGGCTTATATTCAATATCAAATTCTGAAACCAACAAATACCGTATTGGAAATAACGATATAAATATTTCTTTCAAATTTCCACAACCATATCTGTATATTCACGAAATCCAACATCGAAATATTCCGAAGATAATTTCGATTCAATCCATTCCAATTTGTATATTGGAAATTCTAATTATTTTTAAAACCAATTCAAATCCAATTTATTTATTCAAAAATATTGGATTATAATTCTAGTTCATAACTAGTTCATTTCGATAAAAATATATTTTACCCTTTTTAAATATGGTATTTTTCATCCCAATTCTTTTCAATTCATATATTATGATTTTACACAAATTATTAATATTTTTAGTAATTTTATCAAGGCCCGTATAGTCGATTTCCAATAACGGTCGTCGAACTGCACTTACAGCGACCTTTTTCAAATTTGATTTATACATAATTCCAAATCCAACCGTTAGATTTTAAATTTATAATATTCATTGGAAAGCTCTTTTCAATACGAACCCAACGGTTACGGTTTCAGGAGAATCCGACGGTCGGATCCCCCGTAACGTCAATTCGAAGTCAATGGTCGAAATTCACGAACTACCGCGGCGCAGCACGTTCTATTCAGGCCATTAATATATATAATATATATATTATATATATTTCGTCGATTTCAATTCAAAACGTATTTTATAATTCGTTTTAAATTCGTTTTAAAAACAATTTCAACTTCATATTCAATTTTAAATCAAAATTGATATCATTAATATATAAATGATAATATTTTCAAAACGTTATATTTTGAAATCACCTCTTTTTCTATATTCATTATAAAAATGAATATAATCGATATAAATATCGTTCGCATCAAAATGGCGCATATCTAATCAACACGACTTTATATATTTCAATAACTTCGTTGTTCTATTCAATAAATGAATATTTTCTTCAACACGTGAATATATATTTTATTCAACACATGAATATTTATTAATTCTTACTTACAATAAAAATGTGAATTCTATTGTATAAAATATTTCGCTCAACACATGAATCGTTTCAACACATGAATATTCCCAACACATGAGTATTGTCAACACATGACTATTTATGTTTATTCAACACATGAATATAATTTATTTTCTAAATTGGAATGAGGCCCAATCAATTACCATATAATGTTAATTATATGGATTCCATACAACATATGTATATAATAGCAACGATAAATAATCAACCATCATCCAAAGTGTGCAACACAACTGTCTGTCAACCTATCGATCGACATACAACTATACAATTGGGACTAGTGTACGTCAAAAATCATCCCAATACCCATGTGGGGTTTCACATCAACAAACATAGATTTTTATTTATGCAGTTGGGCGACGTGTAAAATTTATTGTCCCAATCAATATCAGTCAAATGAGTGTACATAAACCAATCGTCCGATTTGTAAATGAATGTTTATTTTCATATACACGTTAAAAATTATATTTTTAGCGATAAAATATTTATTTCAACACATGAATTTCTATTCAGTTCACTTACACAATAAAATGATACTTTTTATTTTTCCAACTTATTTCAGAAAATTTCGGCGGCATAACGGCACGATACTAGAAACGGGACAAGGCCTAGCCTTATCCCCAGTCTAATAATGGCCTACGCCATACACATACCAATCTAATCAATTCCATTTCATCCAAACAACCAAATTCAAACAAATAATCTAACCAACAACACAACCAAACAAACAAGTCGTCCATGACCTGTGGACGACGGGTGTCGGGTGCTGCTAAGCACCGTCTGCATCCTAGTATATATTTTTAACTAGAAAAGAAAAGTGAGAAGTTCTCACCAAAGCTAAACCAAACGCCACGCTCTTCATATGTAGGAAATCTTCGTTGTTCTCGCCTTTTGTCACTTTCGTTGCCCGTATTCACTACATATATAAAAATCACATATTTATATTTTTACCATGTATATAAAAATCAAAGTTTTATAACTACGCTATATGGATAAAAATTCTATTTTTAATCCACTACCTATATAAAAAATCTAATCTTTATCCTCACTAATTCATGATAAAAATAAAGTTCATATTTTTATTTCACTTCCCGTATAATAATAATTATATTTTCATTATGCTACATATATAAAAATAGCTTCTTTATATGTGAAAATCACATTTCTAATTCGCTACTTTGTATATAAAAATCTCATTTTTATATAGCTACTACATATGTAAAAATCACTTTTTTTGTTTCTAAAGATCTAATCTTTTCATTTTTAAAGATCTATTCTTTTTCTTGCCAAAAATCTATTATTTTTCTTGTTAAAAATCTATTCTTTTTCTATCATATAAAAATCCATTCTTTTCATATTTAAAAATAAAACTAACCTTTTTATAAACTAAAAATCACACCTTTTACAAATTAATATTATTTCAATCCTTATGCAAACATAAAAATATCAGATTTTTTATTTAAAAGCTATTACATAAACAAAAAATCAGGTTTATACTGTAAAACTCACCTTCACTGTCGAACTGGAGCATTGTCGGAGGGGGAGAGGGGTTTCTCCGTCGCGCTGAGGTCAGGGGGGTCGGCGGGGGTCGTATGGGTGGCGCCATGGGCGCTCCGGTAGCTAGGGTTTCAGAAGGGGGGTGTTTGGGGGTTCGCGCCGAGCAGAAGGGGGGAAGCGGGAAGGAGAAGAGGAGGAGGGGAAGAAGGAGAGCTGGAGGGAGGGGGCGTCGTTAGTGGCGCCGCCGCTGGAGGCGTGCGGTGGTAGCTCCCTCCCTTCTCGCGTTTTTTTCTTTTCTTTTATTTCGATCTGGAAAACAAAAGAGAGAGAGAGAGAGAGAGTATAAGGGGTATGGGGAGGTTTTATATAATTTTATATTATATTAATTAATTTATTTATTTCCAAATAGGTTGACTTTTCATTCGAACTCGAAATCGAACCAGCCGACTGTCGTCCATAGCTAATTACCCCCATTCCGAACACAATGGGATATGTATCGCAAGCCAGTTCCGCCGTTTTGATCAGTTTCCGTTAAATTTAAAATATAAATATAAATATATTCAATTCAAACATACATTTCAATTTACCGGGGCCACATACTAACTCTATAAATTCAAAAAAAATTATTTCTAGCTTCGTATGAACGATACGGTCCTTAAAAAAACTAATTTCGTCAAATTCTGAGACCGTTTGGAAAATGGCCATTTTCCAGTCGATTAAAATCAATTGAAACTGGTCAAACGCGTTTTCCTTTGCCACGCTCACATATTGATTCAGAAAATTACGAATTTTGAAACCTAAAAATAACCAGACATCCCGGATCTAACAAAAGTGGTTTCGTCGAAAACAGAGGTTGTCAAAATTTCCATTTTTAAGGGCCAGAATTCCACAACGACTATTCTGAATTTTCTACTGGGCGTAACTTTTGATTCCCGCTATGAAATTTTGATTTTTCGGATTTGTTGGAAAGATATTTTCAAATAGATTCTAATATTTTTGGTTTCGCTAAAATCCGGCTTACTTTGAATCCTGTACATTCATTTGAACTTTGAATTCGAAATTTCTAACTACCGCGCCATTTTCAATTCCTTTTATAATTAAAATAAAATATTTATATTCTAACGACGATGTATATAAATATATACGTTCTAATTCTATCAAAAATAAATTTCTCGTCGTTATTATTTAAAATAATTCATTTTGAATATTCAAAATTCATTAAAATTTCCAAAATAAAAATTTTAAATTGGCTCAGAATTTTCGGGTTGTTACAATCTCCTCCACTTAAAAGTTTTCGTCATCGAAAAGGAACGAAGCTGAAAGTTGTTTAACAAACCAACTCAACTTCCCATATTTTCATTACGGCTTAAGTTCTTCAACTTTTTAGTTTCTAAGAACTTTTCAAAATTTTCAAAAATTTGGCTAACACCCTAAATTTTCGAAAAATTTCGCCATAACCTCCCCTGCACCGGGAGCTTCGAGATATTCAAACAGCCTCCCATGGCCCTCATCAATCCAAAAGAAAAAGAAAAAGCCAAGCGGCTAACCAATCGGCTCATAAAATCATCAAATTCCCAAGAAATTCAATAAACATGTACCTATTTATCGGGCAAACAATTTTATTCCTCTGCTCTAGCCTCCTTGCTATGACCTGTTCAATGGATATACATGTATATGCATGCAATTGTAATCATTTTTCAATATAGTTCAATATTCGGTTCAATTTGGCATAATGGTTCAAAATTTCAATTAATCAAAAAAATAATCATACAACACAACCATCAATCAATTAGTGAATTATCGTTTCAAATTCATAATTTTGGCATATATACAGAAAATCATGTTTTTGATGCCAAATCACGACAATATATCCTATCTAGTTTTGGTTCTCACACCAGTCTAATCGAAATATATATAAAATCCCACCTTTCGAAACTCAAACACAATTGCTGATGATGTCTAGACTATCATCAGGATCATCTCCGGGCGACTAGAGTGTGATTCTATATCTATCAAGTATATTAAAGCTTCGAATATACGTTCATGACGCGTATATGCAAAATCTTTATATATTGGATTGTCCAAATTAATATAAAATGGATAATCAAATACGAATAATATGGTTTAAATTTTCAAAACAAAATTGGTTTTCAAATTTATTTTAAAAATAACACTCTTTCAACTCACTCTAGGATGTTACTGATCTCATCTCTAACGAGTCATTCTCATTGGATATTACTAATCCAATCTCTGATGAATTCTTTCGTTTGGTTCTAATGTGTCTTGTTCTCGAGCTCTGTAAACCAGAGCTCTGGTACCAAATGAAGCGACCCGAACTTCCCCAATCTCCGAGGAGAAGAGAAAGGGCGAATTACTTTGAGAAAAAGACAAATCAGAACACAAACAGAAGAACATTTCATTGTTTATTACAACAATTCCATCAGAATACAAGAATATATAGAGTATGAATAAATATTACACATTTGATAATTATCAGAAATTTAAATTACATTACTGCAGCGGAAAAGTAATACAAAACATAACTGAAAGAAATACACGGATACAGAGCTTTCCGAGTATCACTTCAGCTATAAACCAGGGTCCTGTGAATATAAATCTGCAAAAACCAAAACTACTAACTGCGCGTGCGGAAAATAAGGGAACCCAGAGTTTAGGTTAAATCAATAGAATCCAGGTCAGTCATGTGACTGGTGTGAGAACTAAAACAGTTATTAATCTTTATTTTAAAGTTCGGTAAACCAAGGGACCACGCCGTATAGCGCGGAACGGGTTTTTACCCCAAGAATAATAGTGTATATAACAACAACGCAATGCTAAATAAAGAAAATGAAGCTATTATAAGACCCAGGTCCAATCACACAATGCAACGCAAGCCGGAGGATAGGGTTTTAGCTTATAATAGCCAAATAATGCTTGATACGTTTAAAAACAGATTATTTTGATATTACTATAAGTGTATAGTGTCAAAACAATTCCAATCATAATATCAATCATAGGCGGCATATCTACCATCTACTATGTCACCATACTAGTTCTACAATTAAAACCGCAAAGTCACGTATTGGAAATTAGATTTCCGTCATGAGTCGAGGCAAGGGGCAAGCTCCTCTCCGTTCGAGACACTCTAGCAAATGTCTCAAGACCACACACAACGATCCTTGGAACCTCCAAGGCTGGTCCTCTCCTACTTTTGAGGATTAATTATTCCTGAGCACACGTTTCCCGATCCTATAGAACCTATATCCGAGGCGCCTCGCATCCAACAACAGCACAGGTAAAAGTAATATAAATGTCAGGGCTGATAGGTCACTGACATCACCCATAGCTAGAAAGAAACGCCGTGCACTCCTTGGGTCCTTATTCCGTTTTTGACTCATACCGAGGTGTGAGGCTTGCGAATTAACGCCATACACAAAGCTATGCCACACAGGTCGTGCTTTGATCATCAACCACAAGACTTTGCTTTTCAACAGAAGCCTTGATCATTTGCCACTTAGGCATGCCACACAGGCAATTCATGCCATGCGATTGATATCCATCAATATATAACCTCTGAGCTCGTACGTCTTAGACAAGGGTGTTAAGCAAGAGAATAAATTCTCGGCCGCCAAACAGATATATATTTAATAGAAATCAATCACACAGAATAAAATCCAATGTAGACACACAGTCCATTTACAAGTTCATTCTGGGTCTGAACGAAACCGGAGGAACCTTATTCCTCGCATATCCATTGATCCCCAAGTACGTCTGGACGATCACCAACTGATTCCCTCCTCTTGGGTGTACAGCCCAATCAAGATCATAAATAATCATCCAAACGATGTGAAGACCTCTAGACTTCAGCCACCGTCTTCATCGTCGATTTATCGTCGAATCGGTTATTCAGAATGGGTATAAAACCCGACCTTTCCAAATAACCCGCGTACATAATAAACAAGTGTTACACAAACGCAACATACGCCTCATTCCAATTCAGAATATTCTTTATTCAAATATTCACATTCTTAGGGAAAGGTTCCCATTAATTTTATCAAAAATAAATTCTTCTAAATTTATTCTTTAATCTTCCTTTGGATATCATTTCAAACCATGTTAAGGTTTTCCAAACTAGTCGGGATTAGCGAACCACACCGAAGTAATTATTTATTTTATTTCCTAATCCCAACCTATTCATCCCATGGAGCAAAACTGGTAATACTCCATATCTAACACCACGGTGTTATCGGTAAATATTAATTACCATTTCACGTTCAAATCTAATTAAAGATTTAACTATCGCTTTGGAGCAAAACTGGTGATACTCCATTCTCGATCTTTTCAATCTGATTAAAGATTCGTTAAAACTCCACTTAGTTTTAATCTTCCCAAAAATCAATATTAATGATTGTTCAAAGCTAAGAGGTTAATCTTATCTTTAACTGGTTTAAAGAACCAATGTCATTTAAAACACGGCTCACAACAACCCAAAATCCCATTCCATTGTTAATCGGGTTAAAGAACAAGTGTTATTCAAAACACCGCTCACGATAATCCCAAAAACCAATTTATATTCAATTCCAATTAAATACTAATTAAATGGAAAATTTCACAAAATCTTAATTAAAAGATTTATTCTTTTCTAAACTGGGTCCAAGAATAGTGTTATTTAAGACACCATTCACAACGAACCCAAAATCCCATTTGATATTAAATACAAGGCTCTGAATAGAAAATATATCGACTTATATTCAATATTAAATTCTGAAACCAACAAATATCGTATTGGAAATAACGATATAAATATATCTTTCAAATTTCCACAACCATATCTGTATAATCATGAAATCCAACATCGAAATATTCCGAAGATAATTTCGATTCAATCCATTCCAATTCGTATATGGAAATTCTAGTTATTTTTAAAACCACTTCAAATCTAATTTATTTATTCAAAAATATTGGATTATTATTCTAGTTCATAACTAGTTCATTTCGATAAAAATATATTTTTACCCTTTTTAAATATAGGATTTTTCATCCAAGTTCTTTCCAATTCATATATTATGATTTTATACAAATTATTATTATTTTTAGTAATTTTATCAAGGCCCGTACAGTCGATTTCCAATAACGGTCGTCGAACTGCACTTACAGCGACCTTTTTCAAATTTGATTTGGACATAATTCCAAATCCAACTGTTAGATTTCAAATTTCTAATATTCATTGGAAATCTCTTTTCGATACGAACCCAACGGTTACGGTTTGAGGAGAATCCGACGGTCGGATCTCCCGCAACGTCAATTCGAAGTCAATGGTCGAAATTCGCGAACTGCCGCGGCGCGACACGTTCTATTCAGGCCATTAATATATATATATATATATATAATATATTATATATTTCGTAGATTTCAATTCAAAACGTATTTTATAATTCGTTTTAAATTCGTTTTCAAAACAATTTCAACTTCATATTCAATTTTAAATCAAAATTGAATATTCCATATCATTAATATATAAATGATAATATTTTCAAAACGTTATATTTTGAAATCGCCTCTTTTTCTATATTCGTTATAAAAATGAATACAATCGATATGAATATCGTTCGCGTCAAAATGGTGCATATCTAATCAACACGGCTTTATATATTTCAATAACTTCGTTATTCTATTCAACAAATGAATATTTTCTTCAGCACATGAATATATATTTTATTCAACACATGAATATTTATTAATTCTTACTTACAATAAAAATGTGAATTCTATTGTATAAAATATTTTGTTCAACACATGAATTGTTTCAACACATGAATATTCTCAACACATGAGTATTGTCAACACATGACTATTTATGTTTATTCAACACATGAATATAATTTATTTTCTAAATTGGAATGAGGTCCAATCAATTACCATATAATGTTAATTATATGGATTCCATACAACACATGTATATAATAGGAACGATAAATAATCAACCATCATCCAAAGTGCACAACACAACTGTTTGTCAACTTATCGATCGACATACAACTATACAATTGGGACTAGTGTGCGTCAAATATCATCCCAATACCCATGTGGGGTTTCACATCAACAACACAGACTTTTATTTGTGCATTTGGGCGACGTGTGAAATTTATCGTCCCAATCAATATCAGTGAAATAGGTGTACATAAACAAATCGTCCGATTTGTAAATGAATATTTATTTTCATATACACGTTAAAAATTATATTTTTAACGATAAAATATTTATTTCAACACATGAATTTCTATTCAGTTTATTTACACAATAAAATGATATTTTTTATTTTTCCAACTTATTTTAGAAAATTTCGGCGGCATAACGACACGATACTAGAAAAGGGACAAGGCCTAGCCTTATCCCCAGTCTAATAATGGCCTACGCCATATACATACCAATCTAATCAATTCCATTTCACCTAAACAACCAAATTCAAACAAATAATCTAACCAACTACACAACCAAACAAACAAGTCGTCCATGGTCTGTGGACGACGGGTGTCGGGTGCTGCTAAGAACCGTTTGCATCCCAGTATATAGTTTTAACTAGAAAAGAAAATTTAAAGTGAGAAGTTCTCACCAAAGCTAAACAAAACACCACACTCTTCATATGTAGGAAATCTTCGCTGTTCTAGCCTTTTGTCACTTTCGTTGCCCGTATTCACTACATATATAAAAATCACATATTTATATTGTTACCATGTATATAAAAATCACATTTTTATAAGTACGCTATATGGATAAAAATTCTATTTTTAATCCGCTACCCATATAAAAAATCTAATCTTTATCCTCACTAATTCATGATAAAAATAAAGTTAATATTTTTATTTCACTTCCCGTATAATAAAAATTATATTTTTATTATGCTACATATATAAAAATCGCTTCTTTATATGTAAAAATCACATTTCTAATTCGCTACTTCATATATAAAAATCTCATTTTTATTTAGCTACTACATATGTAAAAATCACTTCTTTTCGTTTCTAAAGATCTAATCTTTTCGTTTCTAAATATCAGGTTTTTACTGTAAAAACTCACCTTTACTATCGAACTGGAGCATTGTCGGGGGAGGGGGGTGTTTCTCCGTCGCGCTGAGGTCAGGGGGGATCGGCGGGGGTCGTGTGGGTGGCGCCATGGATGCTCCGGTAGATGGGGTTTCGGAAGGGTGGGGGGGTGTTTGGGGGTTTGCGCCGAGCAGAAGGGGGGAAGCGGGAAGGAGAAGAGGAGGAGGGGAAGAAGGAGAGCTGGAGGGGGGGCGTCGTTGGTGGCGCCGCCGTTGGAGGCGCGCGGCGGCAGCTCCCTCCCTTCTTGCATTTGTTTCTTTTCTTTTATTTCGATCAGGAAAACAGAAGAGAGAGAGAGAGAGTATAAGGGGTAGGGGAGGTTTTATATAATTCTATATTATATTAATTAATTAATTTATTTCCAAATAGGTTGACTTTTCATTCAAACTCGAAATCGAACTCACCGACTGTCGTCCATATCTAATTACCCCCATTTCGAACACAATGGGATATGTATCGCAAGCTAGTTCGGCTGTTTCGACCAGTTTCCGTTAAATTTAAAATATAAATATATATATATTCAATTCAAATGTACATTTCAATTTACCGGGGCCACATACTAACTCTAAAAATTCCCGAAAAATTATCTCTAGCTTCGTATTGACGATACGGTCATAACAAAACTAATTTCGTCAAATTCTGAGACCGTTTGGAAAATGGCCATTTTCCAGTCAATTAAAATCAACTAAAACTGGTCAAACGCGTTTTCCTTTGCCACGCTCACATATTGATTCAGAAAATTATGAATTTTGAAACCTATCAATAACTAGACATCCTGGATCCAACAAAAGTGGTTTCGTCGAAAACAGAGGTTGTCTGCAAAATTTCCATTTTTAAGGGTCAGAATTCCACAGCGACTATTCTGAATTTTCAACTGGGCGTAACTTTTGATTCCCGCTATGAAATTTTGATTTTTCGGATTCGTTGGAAAGATATTTTCAAATAGATTCTAATATTTTAGGTTTCGCTAAAATCCGTCTTATTTTGAATCCTGTACATTCATTTGAACTTTTAAATCGAAATTTCAAACTACCGCGCCATTTTCAATTCCTTTTATAATTAAAATAAAATATTTATATTCTAACGATGATCTATATAAATGTATACGTTCTAATTCTATCAAAAATAAATTTCCCGTTGTTATTATTTAAAATAATTCATTTTAAATATTCAAAATTCATTAAAATTGCCAAAATAAAAAATTTAAATTGGCTCAGAATTTCCGGGTTGTTACAAAACCTATTAGCGCCACTATTCATTCAAACATTCGAAATAATCACAAATCAGGTTTTAGACAAAATCGATCCATTTTCCCATAAGTTTTTGTTTCGATGATTTTAATTACTATACTCTGATCGATTTTTGAATTTTTATTCAGTCTTATGCTAATCGTTTATTACTTAATTTAGGGTTTAATTTGGATCTGCTAATCTTATGCAACATTGCTTGGTAGCTGACATTATCTTCTTCAATCGATTAGCAAATGAGTAAGTTTTCTAATACCTAGGATTTACTGTATTTAAAATTTATGTTTACGTTTTGTTATATACTGTCAGTTCATTGATTAAAAAGATATTCAGTAATATCATTTTATTTTATATTTTCCAACGCGTTATGTTAACTGATTATATAATTATATGGCCTTCTGAATTTTAAACTGTGCTATGCTGAATATTTGTTTGATTATATCTTTTTTTCGACATCAAAGGTTTGAAAAGATAATAGTATTTATATTTTAATGTAAACACACTATTATTATTTTGTTATATGTACAAAATTTAATAGGCTGACGTCGTTTGCGTTACACTACACCAAATAACCAAATTTGAAACATATGATATATTTTAAGTGAAACACTTTTTTTGGGTTTCTAGGTATGAAACACTTAACAAGGGTTTCTATGTCTACCTAAAGCGTTTCTATTATTTTGTATATATTAATATATTTTAATACTAATTAATTTATGTGAAAAAGAAAAGGATATGGTCCCCGCCAATACAAATGACCTAATCCGTTCCAAAAACTTAATCATCTGGCCGCTTTCCGTCGTTTCTCCGAACCCCGTCTCTTCGACGTTTTCTTTCTATTTCCTTTCAATGTCAATTGTTGAGCTTCTCCAAATCAAATAAGTTGCTTCCTGCGGATCTGTCCTCTAGCCAATTGTTATTTGCTAAGAAAGAGGCTATATCTCCCGATCTTCAAAAAATAGGTATTTATCCTTTTTAATCTTTCAAATAATATGATTTTCACTGCATCATTGGATCGATAACAACATGTTGACATTGGATGTCGCTGCACTAATATACACTGTTCTGAAGCAGCCAGATCTAAAGTATTTCACTCAGGTTTGTATTGTGTGCTTAGAGGGAACTTTCATGCTGATTACACACAAAATTTTGAACCTTAGAAAATTTTCTTACATTTAGCTAGTATATAATATTTATAACCACATTCCTCAAAAACAGTTGTTTGGTTTTCTAATTTAGTTTATTTATTTCGATATAAGGGGACTTCAAACATGGTTTAGGTAAGCTTTGGCAAGCCGTCCAGGATTGGAATTCTTGCAGAGAACTCCTGGATTCCAGGAGAAATAATTAATAATTCAAATAATCTCGGCATAAATGTTAATAATTAATATTCCAAATAAATCTGGAACAGGTGATAGACCGTAAGCGAGATGTTGGAACTCTGATAATAGGTTTAATACTTCGGAGGTACATCATAAATTTTATGTAATCACCGATTTACCTCTTCTTTATAGTAATGAATTTAAATGAAGGCTAAGATATTAAGTCTTGTATGCAACTTAATTATCATCTATATTGTATACCACAGTCTTTAAAGAAGGAAATTGTGCTATAATAGTCTATACACTTTTGATATCTTAGTTGAAGAGGATTTATTTAACTGTTTACAGACAAATTATGACTAATGGCATCTTTTTTGTTTTGTTTTTGTGTAGCCACTTACTGAAATTTTGACTACTGCCATCTTTTTTGTTTTGTTTTTGTGTAGTCACTTACTGGTTCTTCTACAATCTAACGTGGATTTTCAGGATAGCCCGTTTCCTTGTGATCTTCGTGGTACAACAAAGTTGTATGTGATTTTTTAAAATCTCTCATCACTCATCTTTGCTTCTTTGCAATTTCTAAGTGTCATATTCTGTCAAATAGGTGCAATTATAGTGATTTCGCCAAACCAGATCACAATTTCAGTTTTTTACCATGCGTAGTCTGCTTAGACTACGCATGTTTCCAACAAAAGGTCGACTGCTGTGCTATTCAACCTGGCATGTTCTCAATAGTCCGGTCTCAGCAGTTTCAGGTTATGAGTCTGAAAATCTGAAATCGCAAACTTCGATCAAACGGCTATCCTTACTTCAGATAATCCAGGGAGCTTCTCTTGTTATTCCTTATGTGTTGAAGAGTATGGTGACTTTAGTGTTTTTGTTATAACTAAGCTTTTGGATTTCGTGTATAGTACTAGCAAATGCTTCAAACTTACAAACAACTTTACTTCAAACTTACATAAACAAAGCAACAGCTAAAAAACTCTCAAATTCATTCCTCATTTTTCCGAAACCATTAATCCACTTCCAACTACCAGAATTTTCAGCTCCACAGGATCCATGCTCTAACCATCACAATTGGTTTTAGAATACTGGAAAGGGTGGAACCTCGATCTGAAGTCGCTGCCTTTGAACCGCTTTTGCAGATCAACGGCGGCGCCGTTTCTGATGGGATTTTTGGGGCGAAGGATGGCAGGCTCAAGGTGCGTCATCTGGTGAACTTCACAAGGTGCGGCGGTGGTAAATTGAGGCGCTGCGTGAGTAGGGAACAGAAACCGCGAGGATTTGAAATAAAGATGAAGTCACCCCATCCGCGTGTTAACTAAAGGTGCAACATTGGTGAGAGGATTCATGTGTAAGTTAGTAATTTAAAAAGAATCCAGTAAGTGAATTGCCTTGAAGAGAAACGAGTGGGGGTGTGTGTTAATATGTCTTGGAACTTGCAGGTGTATGGACATGAGAGGAGTTGCATAGGTTTGTTGTCAGACGTGGAGTTGGGATTGAGAAATGATGACGAGTTACATAGTGCTAAAATTCTCACCATTTCATTATAGCAGTTCCTAAAATTCTTACCATTGCATGGAGTGTCGCCAATGTAAGGATGGTGACCGCGAGTTGATGGGGTCAGGTGTGGTCAACGTCAGGGAAGGCAGTGGGGTTATAGAACGATGATGGGCAGTGGGGTGCATGGGTTTAACGTGAAGGGTCGGAGTGAGTGTAACATGACAGACTGGAGTTAGTTGAGAGGGAGAGGAACCATTTGTTTAAAAGCTAGTAGGAGAAATGGTAAATTTACGTGAAAAGGGAAAATATAGGAGGAGGAGTGATGCATCAAATTTGATTGGGGAGGAGGAAGTAACAACATGGACAAAGGAAAACAGTATTGCCATTTTGGTCTGAACAGCAATCAAGGTCCTGAAGTACACAAAGGCAAAAGGAACAAACTGGAAATGAA
This sequence comes from Allium sativum, assembly GCA_030737875.1. Taxonomy (NCBI): domain Eukaryota; kingdom Viridiplantae; phylum Streptophyta; class Magnoliopsida; order Asparagales; family Amaryllidaceae; genus Allium; species Allium sativum. Next base: position 172,058,150 of record CM060923.1, read on the forward strand.
AACAGCATGGAAGAAGGAACGGACAATAAAACAAAGTATCGACATGTTCCTTGACTAATTAGACTTTACTCATTTAACAGTAATTTAAAAGGGCTAATCATTTTATTCCATGCCATGAACAGGAACCATACTTGAACATTGATAGTGTGGCAAAAATGTACTGAAGCAGAACAGAATGGAGGAGGCACGAAAGAGTATGGGCCGTGCTTTAAAATTTAAGAGCAATTAAGTTTATTAATTTATGATTAAGGATAATTGTTTTAATTATAAACCGTATTAATTAAATTATCCAAATCTGTTGCAGCATAGTGATTGGAGTTGAACAATTTGTCTGTATGAAAGCTCGCGTGAAGAGTAATGAAGAAGCAATAGAATCGGCTGTTAACAGGATTGAGCAAAGTAGCAGCGTGTTGGGTGCTCTGTATAGCATTGAACGAGATGAACAACGGGAACTAGGGCTGTTATGGTAATTGTAAATTTGCCAGTACCATACCATTACCAAGTAATTGGTAAAAAAAATTGAGTCATTTTGGTTTACCAATGTTATCGGTATGGTAACGGTAAATTTACCATTGCTAATGGTAAATATAGCGGTAAAGAAAAGTCAAAACCAGTGGTAACGGTAAATTTACCAATCATATTAAATTTATTTTTCACTATTAGATCAAACCTTAACCATAGACACTTTTAACGATACGTTGTGGTTTTTAAGAAAATTTTGTAGTATTATTTATGATGATGATTCTTTTTAAGTTTTGTAAGGCTCAAAGTTTAAAATTATAAATGTTATTATCTCATATTATTGTAAATAAGCTGTGATGGATTAAGAAATACTTAGATGTCAACTAAAATATGTCGTAATATTAATATAAATATCATAGAGTAACAATAAAAACAAGATAATTGCTTTTTTTTCAAATTTTAGGGCAACAAAATTTGAATGTTTGTTGTACTGGTAAATTTCCCATTACTAGCCAACAGTATACCAGTTTATCGGTATACCAGTGAATATTTTACCATTGGTAACGGTAAATTATCGGTATCTATTTTTGACTTACCAGTAGTACTGGTACGGTAATGATTCTCATGTATCGGTAGCGGTTACCATTACCATAACAGCCCTAACGGGAACCAATTATCTGAGTCGATCGGCCCATGATTTAGATTTTGAAAGTAATGAACCAAAACTAATATTTTATTAAGAAACTAATGATTTATAATTTAAATTGTATGATTATAATAGTATAACTTGTATGTATATGGACAGAATTTAACCAAATAAGTTGCATATGTATCGTGAAGAGGAGATCTATATTTGGAACTTCTCTTGTTATTCCTTATGTGTTGAAGAGTATGGCTACTTTAGTTTTTTTGTTAATCGCAAACTTCCATGAAACCGTTACAGCTTTTTCCGCATTGCTTGTGTGGATATTCAAACTTGTTGAAGTAAAGTTGGTATGTAAGTTTGAAGTAAAGTTGGTTTGTAATTGAAATGTAATTATCATGGATATCAGTAACTGACCTGTGGTGTTGCAATTTCTTTTTGCAGATTATGATGCATGTGTGTACACAGGAAGACGATATAGTGAAATACTTCTAGAAAGAATGTGGGAATAAATACTAATTTTGTATGTGTTTTATAGTAAAAAAATTGTTTCATGAAATGACACAACAAGGAATTATACAGTCTTTCTAGTATCCGACTGTTGTCCTAATAGGATTTGGTTTTAAACAGAGGCATAAGTTTGGATCTCTCATATTAGTCTTGCCTTTAATGGTAATGCTGCTTTATCAGCCTTATTTTTGTGGAAAAGGATGGGGGTGTATATACATTGTTGGTGAGCACTGTTTAGGCTGATTGCTTTATGCAACAAGCTGTACAAAGTGAGTGGATATGTTATGGTTTATGTAGCTTTCGGCCCATGTGTTATGTATGGTCCAAGTGAGACATTGAGTGAATTTGCCTTGTTGCATCTTGCTGTATAAAGAACTCTTATTCAAACGTGAAAAACCATTGTTAGTTTGATTTCAAAAATATATTAGTTTTAATTGCATGACAAGGTATACGGTGCCTGTAATGGTTTGGCCTTTAGTGCATGATTTTCTTCATATTTTGGACCTAAGTAATTTGTGTCTGATAAACTGAAAAGTAAAGTATTGTTTGTTATGCTTTCATTTTGTTAGCTGTTGCAAAGATTAAATTTATGTCTGATAAAGTGACCTAATTATTTATGATAGAATGATGGAGGATAAAGAATTATTCAGTTGGATCCTAAACCAGTCATGTTTCGAGGTTTGCATCTGTAATTTACTTACAATATTTCCGTTCTTGTTACCCTCTAAACATTGTTATTTTTCACTGGAGCAGAAAACATCCTTCATGTTTTTCCTAAATAAATTTGATATCACTGAAAATAATAATTCAAAAGGGCAGGTCTTCTTCAACTAAGTATCTTGTATCATTTTCCGAACTTAAAGATTATCTTGTTTCTTTTTGGCCTACTAATATTTAACAGGTTCCTTCAACTGTATGTGAGTGGTTCAATAATTATAAGGCTGTGTCAACTGGAAAGCAGGAGGTGGAAAATGCATATGAGTATGTTTTTTCCTCACCCTTTTTTTTCTTTTTTTTAATGCAAAGAAAATTTAAATCAGGGTGGGAACAAAAATAGCTGGAACTGGAGTAAGCTCCACCATTTCGGCCAACCAGTTTAACCAGATGCTGCTTCATCGGAATGAAAATAGCTGCCCTGCTCATGGGTTTTATACCTACGATGCCTTCATAGCAGCTCCAAATTCTTTTAATGGCTTTGGTACCACTGGGGATACCGATACTCGAAAGAAGGAGATTGTTGCTTTCTTAGGCCAGACTTCTCATGAAACCACTAGTAACTGATTCTTGACAACAATAATACCTTCTGCTCTTGCTTTGCTTGAAAACAACCACAAAGAATGAATAAGTGATTAAATCTTTCCATCTACAATATAAATTATTAGATTCTTAATTTGATTAATTCTTTCATATATGCCTACAATATTCACCATTTGTTATGTATAGATAATTAAACCGTTTGATATTTGATGTTTTTTTTGGAGTAAAGGTGGGTGGGCAACAGCACCCGATGGACCATATTCATGGGGATATTGCTTCAAAGAAGAGCAGGGAAACCCACCAGATTACTGTTCTCCAAGCGCACAATGGCCTTGCACACCTGGCAAAAAATATTACGGGCGTGGACCAATTCAGATTTCCTAGTGAGTAATTTACAAAGCTGCGTGATATATTTATTACATCTATTATCTAATCTAATTATAAATTAAATTATCTTTAGCTATCTTTCTATATTGGCTATAAATTAATGGTCTATGGTAGATCGGCTTTATTATTTGTAGTTGTTCAAATTTGATTGGAACACTCCAGTATTATTATTCAATCATGAAAAAACTGTTGAATTTTCTGACTACTGTCTAACATGGGATGCTTTTTAATGAACCTTCAAATTTGAAAAGACTACCTTTGGAGCTGAAGAACCAAAAATGATTTATTAAGTGATTATGTTACCATATCTCAAGTTATTATTGGTCTTCAACTTTACATGCATGTACATGTGCATGTATATGAAGTAGTTTATTGGTTAGACGATAATTAATATCTAATTTTACAGTAACTACAACTATGGGCCAGCAGGACAAGCTATAGGCCAAAACTTACTGGGCAACCCTGATTTGAAAAACTGTAAACTTATGAAGTAGTACATTTGGCAGGTTTGATATGAAATTGTTTGTCTGGCTTGAAGAATTATGTGCTCGAAAGAGATTCAAAATGAAAGGTTTGATTTCTTTTATGCTTCTCCCAAATGTTTACTCACCGCTGTATGGTCCAAGCTATGAATGTATATACATCAAAATCACAATCTAAGAGTAGGAGTTTTTCAAGGATACTTGAGTATAACAGGAATAGGTGCAGTGGACAGCTTGATCAGTTGGGACATATAACTGCATAAACTAGCTTGCTGGCATGTTGAGCAGGTTCTTTTCTTATCTATGTTATGTACATATAACTCAAAACGTTCAGAGCAAAAGGGAAGGAAAGTAGATTGACACTTTTTTTCTTCATTTAAAAAGAGCCACTATTTTGAATCCATACTGGCTTTTAAGTTGAAAGAGGTGGCGTTCAGATAATTGGTCTGCATTTTACTAAACATATTCAAATATGTACATTTTAATAAGGTGCTTTCACAAATGCAGGCTCAAATGAACGTATAACACATCTTTATCCATATAGATTTCTGATTTTGGCCATGCTCTCACAAATGCGGGCTCAAATGAACATATAACAAATCTTTCTGAATTTGAAGGATACATGGCCCCTCAATATTTCTTAAATGGTACGTGAATTCTAAATTGAACTTCATAGTATATATTTACTACATTGGACATCTGTTTCTATGTCACTATTTTTCATCACAACTTGGAATACTTGTCTTTTGGAAATCTGGTTTTACTAGCAGGATTGATGCTGAACTCTGAAAGCAGTACCTCCCTTATTGCTATGTGGTATAAAAACCCTGACTTTTCTTATTTGTTTTCTTCAATTCTTTGCAGACTGTTAAAGTAATACACGGACTTTAAGCCAATGTGTAACAGGTTTAATACCAAGTAATACACGGACTTTATGACCTCAGTCCATAAGTAAATGAGGTAAGCTTCTCTAGGATAAGTTTTGTCCTCTGTTTAATTTGTAATATTGATTGTGACTGAACGAGGTAGGTGGATGGTGTCCTGGTGAATAGCTCATTCTAGCTAAAATGTGGGTTTCATGAGTTTTTTAGGGGCCGAGATGTGGGATTGTGTAGCATGTATGGAACATTTTGGTTGTGGATGATGTTCACAATGGTGATTTGACGATCAGAGTGGAGCTCATTCCTGGTATACAATTATATTTTTTGTACTAAATGAGCTTGCATTCAGATATATTGGACTTCTTACTACTGTTAGTATCATTTAAAAACACAAAACAAGGATGGACTTAACGATTATAAATAAACTTGGACAGCAAGTTGAATGTGTTTGGAAGTTCAGCATCAGGCTTTGAAGATGTTGGTGTCATTGGGATTGATGGTGCTCCTTGTGCAAATGATGTAAGTTTCTAAATCTTTTGGTTTCGGTACTACCAGGGACTGTAGGTATTTGCCCTGAATTGGGATATGGTTGCCCTTGTTTATATTGATAACTTTGTGTGTTGCTCCCATCGTTTGTTCTATAAATATTTATTGCCAAAGATATATCAGTTCAACTTTATGGCAATTTACAAGTTGTCAAAGAATTTTAATATTAGTTCACTCCTTCCCATAAGTTGGCTATATAATGTAATGTGACACTACTCCTGCTGCATAACTATTTCAGGACATTATCATACCATTTTCTTAGCCTGGTATGATTTTATATTTTGTATTTACAAGATCCACCAATGAAGACAATGACATAGTTAGTGCAAATGCATTCATCCACATTCAACTGACCATTGTCTTTTTTAATAATTTCTTTTGTGCATGGTTTTAAGGAAGTTAGAAGATTTCGAGGCAGCAAACCACGTAGTGATTGGTTGAAACGGTGCTTATATGCAGTAAGTTACTTATTTTCATTTTTGTATTATTTTTCCTTCCATTTTCTCTTCGTAATTATTTCAGTGTTGGTGCGGTTATTGGACTTGTATTGAAATCCAAAAGATGGCAAATGCCTGTGTTCAATGCTGTTGTTCGTCTTCTTTACAATCACGAGGAATCTCTAGACCCTTTGCAAGTCCTATAGGTATATATATAAATTTGGATCGAACTGTCCACGTGCTAGCATATTTAGTTGTAGATCATGCAGTATTTTAATTTTTCATGAAGATTATTTACCTTATAGCAAGTTTCACTTTGGATTTTAATTATGACTGCTATCATTTGTAATTTTGAATATAAAGAAATGTATTAATTATCGACTTTCATTCAACCTTGGTGAATTCTTATAGGAACCATGAACTCAACAATTAAAACATTGATCTGTCAGTTTCAGAGTGTTCATTTAGCAAGATCGCCGACTACCTGATCAACATTGGTCACCACAGTTTGTGTTTTGGAAGGATTACTGATTAAAGTCCTTTCCAATAGGATTGCTCGATATCACAAAAAACTGTCATTTCCTTATATTTATATATGGAAAATAAGGAAATTCATAGCTCTGATCATGCATTTAGGATAGGAACTCTGATTTGGTGGGCAAGCATTAATTTTTATTTGATTTTTTAACTAAAATAATATGAAAGTTAGAAGAAAATCATATGAATTTGACCAGTAGAACATATTGCTCAACCATTTATGCAAGACTGCATTGACCAGTAGAACATATTGCTCAACCATTTATGCAAGACTGCATTGACCAGTAGAATATAAATAATGTAGATAATGTAAACTTCATTACGTCATCAAAACTGATTATTTATACTTAAATTATCTGGAACAATGTTAATAAAGAAACAGAAAAGGGAAATCTTATTGAAAAATCGTTGTGAAAGCTATTTGAAATAACATCAGTACATTATTATTTTTCTTTTAACAAATGCATCGTTGTTTTAAAAATAGGGCTAAAGCAATATGATTTTTATTAAATTTACTGGCGCTTTTCCAAACAGCATGAAAGCAAACTATTATTTTTGTCCTGCTGGGAGAAAGTGGTCTATGTTCTTAAATAGTATTAAAAGTCATGTAAATGCATAGTAAGTTTTTTTTTAAAATGAGTGATAAAATGGATAAAAAGATCCAATATATATGCCTCTGCTACACAAGGTACGAGAGTAACTGAGAGAAATGTCTTTGTGGAGAGAGAGAGAGAGAGAGAGAGAGAGAGAGAGAGAGAGAGAGAGAGAGAGAGAGAGAGAGAGAGAGAGAGAGAGAGAGAGAGAGAGAGAGAGAGAGAGAGAGAGAGAGAGAGAGAGAGAGAGAGAGAGAGAGAGAGAGAGAGAGAGATTGTGAAGAATAATGAATAGGTGGAGACAAATTTATTTTGTTTTAAAGAATAACTGATAGCTCATCTGTCATCTCTATATTAATGTACTGGAGTCTGATTTCATGCAAGTAGATACTCAAAATAAAATGGTGAAATAAAACGATAGGAAAAGTTCAGCAGCTGTTATATTAATGAATAGGAGGATGCTCAATCATTTACGAATTTTGTTTGTAATAGGAAAAGTTTGGCAGCTGTTATATGTCTATCATAGAAAACAGATTTACACATTCAAAAAAATAGTGCGTCTGTAATCGGAAAATAATCCAAGCTTTCCTTCATATCTACAGAAAAATTTGAGGTATATATACTTAAGGATGGTATAGTAAAACAACAGACTGTCATGGCTAGTTTACAACTGTTTCACAATTTTTTTAAACCTTTTTTTAGGCAAATAGCTTATAAAATCAATGATTTCAACTGTAGTAGAAACAACATCTGGTATGAGAATTGTAAAGGGATTTGTAAAACCAAGTTATCAACTTAAACGAAAATTTTAATATGACTATCCTAAAGAATTCTAAGAGATAAGAAAGAGCATCGATTTTGATAGTTTTGAGTTGCTGCACCAAGTTGGGTAACTTGACAGAACTTTTTTCCTATATGACCAAGTATTAGTACAATTCCTGTAAAATATACATGAAGCTGTTCACACTTTAGATATCTATATATAACCTTAAGAATGCATGGTACTGTTTGCCAATTAATTTCCATGAAGCTTTTTCAACAGTAAAAAACAAAACTGCAAAAAATCAGTGAGAATTAACTTTTAACTTGATGGACAAAGAGAACTGGAGTCTGATTCCATGCAAGTAGATACTCAAATAAAATGGTGGTCGATAATAGAAAACAAGAGACAAGTTTGCATATGAATGTTAGTGAGAAATGAGCAAAACAAATTAATGAACCTACTAAAGTTTCTCAGTCTAGAGTCATGCATAAAATAATTAGTGCGAATAACAAGTAGCCTTCAATTTATTATTTAGGCTTTTAAGTACAGAACTGGATTGAAGTAAAGCGGCTGACGCTGCGTTTTCATGTCCAGTTTACATGGATGTTGCAATAAAGGAAAATGTGAACGCGCCTACTGCTGGTGCTCAAATTTGTACTCAGATACTGTTAATACAGATAATGGTGAAAATTTCGCACAGAAGTAATTCTGACCCAAACCGGTTAATAGTATTTCTGAATTACCTGTTACCGGCAGCACTAGTCTTCAAATCACTCGTCGGAGTAAGCACGATGATGAAAATTTTACATTTCAGGTAATAGATTCTGAAGGAGTTATCAATAACCCTATATGGGTGGATATGATCAATCAGGTTAAAACTAAAAGTAGATGGTCTAAGAGAAATAAAATCAGTTCTAGCACTGATAATTCTAAAACTAGAGTAACTTCTGCCTCGTCTAATTAATGACGTTCTTGTTTTGTTGTTTTGAAAAGTAACTGAAAGCTCATCTCTATAATGACTTAAAATTTGGATGTTTTACCATGTTTCTTTTAAAAGGGTGAATTAAAAATCTGCCTTCAGTGATCTTATATCCCAAGTTGGAAGCATTTGATACTGTTAGCTGCAAATATACCACAAATAAGAAACCTGCATATATACCACAAATAAGAAACCTGCATATATACCACAAATAAGAAATGATGGTTCAGAGCACAGAAGTATGTAGCTTTAAGAATCACAGTCTGACAGTTTGTATGGTTACAAGGGGGGATAAGGTATTAAAAGTTATCTTAACCTGCAAATTTGGCTGAAAATATATGGGTACTGAATGCAATGTTTGGTTTCCTTTATTCATTTGAGTTCCATGTATTCATTTGAGTTTATGGTATGGTTTTCTATGTATTGTTGACAGTTTTGCTCATGTATCGATAGTTTGTTTTCATGTACTGACAGTTTGTGTGTTTATGTGCTGATAGATCCTAATTATATTGAGAGTGTGTGTTTATGTACTGATAGATCCTAATTATATTGACAGTTTATATTTATGTGCTGATAAATCCTAATTATATTGACAGTTTGTGTGTTTATTGTCATTCTAACTTTTTATTATTTGTTTGATTTGCAGGTGCATAAATTATCATTTGATTACTATTACATGTTCGAAGCCTAGAGGCATTTGGTTATCTATTGAATCATTGGCTATATCTTTATGTTTTTTTCAAAATGCTTGAACTTACTAGATTAGCATTAGGCCCTTTTTTTAATAGCAGACATCACTTGATAACTCTTTGTTGTGTATTAATATTGACTAGCTTAGCTTGAACTCTCTTTTCCATTAAAAACGATTCAACTTCTCTGTTAATCCTATATGCATCACCATTATTTGTTGTATTCACATGCATTGAATCTGTTTCATATTGTCTTGACTGATTGATTTGCTATTTTGGCAATTATGATTTGACTATATTACTTTTTCTATTGCAAATTTATGGTTATGGTTACTGAAGTATCAATTGCTTGTTTGTGGTTGAAACACTCATGGAGTGTTGTAGATTATGAACTTGAAACACTCATCGAGTGTTGCAGATTATGAACTTGAAACACTCATCGAGTGTTGCAGAATATCAAACTGAAACACTCACCGAGTGTTGCAGATTATGAATTTGAAACACTAATAGAGTGTTGCAGATTATCAAACTGAAACACTTACCTAGTGTTGCAGATTATGGACTTGAAACACTCGTTGAGTGTTGCAGATTATCAACTTGAAACACTCATTGAGTGTTGCAGATTATCAAACAGAAACACCTGCTAAGTGTTTCGAAAATCTGCAACATACTAATCCGCAACCTCTAAAAAGTGTTCCTAAAATTTTTAGCAACATTTTATTACCGTTTCAAAATGGCAATTTTGGTGTTGTGTTAGTATGTTATATAAATAATTTTCATCTCAATAAATTAGTAAATTATTGAACAATGCTTCACTGTTAAATTATTATATACTGTCAGTTCATTGATTAAAAAGATATTCAGTAATATCTTTTTATTTATATTTTCCAACGCGTTGTTATGTTAACTGATTATATAATTATATGGCCTTCTGAAATTTAAACTGTGTTATGCTGAATATTTATTTGATTATATCTTTTTTTCGACATCAAAGGTTTGAAAAGATAATAGTATTTATATTTTGATGTAAACACACTATTATTATTTTGTTATATGTACAAAATTTAATAGGCTGACGTCGTTTGCGTTAGTATGTTATATAAATAATTTTTCCTCTGAATAATTAAGTAAATTATTGAACAATGCTCCACTGTTAAATTATTATATTATGTGCTTTACGGGATGAAAAAGATAAACATCATTATCTTTTTATTAATAGACTATGATCTATTTTCGAATTTTAATCACAATACTCTGATATATGTTCGAATTTTTATTCAATCTTATTCTAATCGTTTTATACTTAATTTAGCGTTTAATTTGGATCTGCTTATCTTCTACAAAATTGCTTGGTGGACGACATAATCTTTTTCAATCAACTAGCAAACGATTAAGTTTTATAATCTCTAAGATTTACTATATTTTAACTTCTTTTTTTAACTTTTTGTTATATGCTGTCAGTTCAGTTATTAAAAAGATATTCAATTATATCTTTTTCATTTATATTATCCATCTCATTGTTATGTTAAATGATTATTTAGTTATATGGAAATCTAAAATTTAAACTGTGTTATCTTGAATAATTATTTGACTATATCTTTTTTTCAAAATCAAATGTTAAAAAATATATTTCTATTTATATTTTCATGTAAACACGATATTATAAGTCTGTTATATGTACAAAATTTAATAAGTTGATGTCGTTTAAGTAAGTATATTATATAAAGATTTTTTTTTTGTATAAATTAGTAAATTTTTGAACAATGCTTCACTATTAAATTACTATATTTTGCGGTTTACGACATGAAAAAGATAAATATGATTATCTTTTTAAATTATATTTTTCTAGTAACAGTTCTGAAATAATATTTGCTATAATTTAGGATTATCTTTTTAGACATAGTTACATATACCGGGTAATTTTATCTGTCAAAAAACAGTATTTTGTAATATCTAGGATTTGCTGTTTATTTATTAAATTGATTTAAAAAAACATTAAAATACTAACTGTATGTGCATAATTACTAACATATAAGTATACTTATCTTTCTTATGCAGGATAAAGATGAAACTAAAAAAAACCTCTAGCTTGTTTAGGAAATATCCACTATGCATTTTTTTCAATGAGGGAGGACATCAATGCATAAATTTCAGACATATATCCAGTCCATTCTGTGAAGAGCATGGCCAATCCAGAGTCTTGTCAATAATTCCATTGGTATATTTTTTTTCCACACTTTTAGTTATCATAACTATAATACATTTATTTTTATTATATTATATTTCAATCATGTAAATTTCCCAACATTTTTAATACGTACCTCTGTTTTATTAAAATATATATATTCTTATATTTTTCAAAAATAATGAGAATACTGTAAATATATATTTAAAAAACATCATTATCATTATATCAGACCTTATTTTAAAAAAAATTACCAATAAATTTTTCATGAAAGATTCAATTTTAATAAACTTGTTAAAAAAGATAAATAGGCTTATCTTTATAAGTTTTTGCATAATAAATATTACAGGAAAGTTCTGAACCAACAAACAGCTTATCAACTAGTGGGACAGAAGATAACAACAGAGAATATGCTGATGAAAAAAGTACAGAGAGACAAGTATATGATGGAGAAACTACTGATACAGATGAAGCCAATAGCTTTGAAATTCAACAAATTCCAAAAAAGACAATAAAAATTCAATACTTAGGAACGTACAGATGTAATTTAGATGCTGTTTTCAAAATAATGAAAACAATTAAGAAAGAAAAAAAATCCTTTCTGCTGGCGCAAAAAAATATTTAGAAAAATCACCTCTCAATCTCTTTTTCAAATTTTTTCTCGAAGGTTCTATATCAAGGCAAGATTTGAGAAAAAGTGCAGCAAATTTGGATGACATAATTACCTCCTATGACACTACAGAACAAGCTTTCAGATTTGGTGACAAGTTGATTAAATTGAACCAAAAAGAAGTAAGTCTAATATTTGGAATGCCATTGCATGGAGAGGATTTATTTCCAATACCTGTATCAAATAAAGCTACAACAATGGAAATTTTCTCAGAATTTTAGACAAAAAACTTTGAAGAAGGAGACGGTATAAGTCAAAAAGCTGTGACCAAAAGACTGAATAAAATGATTGAAAACAAAGAGGGTAGCGTTGATTTAGTACAACTATTATTCCTGCTACTCATCATAACATTTTTATTTCCGAACAATCAAAGCTACTTGCAGTGGGGATTTCTTCCTAAAATCCTCAATTTCAAAAAATTCAGTTCTATTTCTTGGCCAAGAGCAATATGTGAGAATGTTTGCAAAAATGTTCAAAAACATCATATTGATCCAAGAAACACACCTGGCTGCACTATGGTTTTACTTGTAAGATTTCTTACACTTTTCTAATATTTCATTTTTACAAAAGTATAAATGTAAATATCTTTATATTACAGTATTGGTTTTGTGAGAAGGCAAATGTAATTCAAGAAAAACAAAATCTGAAGAAAAATTTCCCAAGGATGATAAAGTGGGACTTGTCTAAATTGAAGGACATGGATCTTACAGCAATTGACAGCAATAAGGTATAAAAGTATTAATTTACTATTTATTTAATTAAAAAGATATATCTTTTTATCTTTTCAAGTTTACAATGCATATTTCTGATTGCTTATAAAATACTTACTGCAAGTATTAATACTTCTGAAATAAGTTATAATCATAATAGTAAAATAGACATAAAGCAAAATAAGTTCAATATGTAAATAGATAATTTACCTTAAAATATAAATACATTTATGTTTTTAAATTATTAAATCAAATATATTTATAACATTGAATTGATTGTTAAAATATTTATTTTCATGATTAAAATATTATGTACCTTGATAATTTACAACATTTAATTACAATAAGGTAAAAATGAATAACTTTAATATTTAATTTATTGAAAAGATATATGAATGTATCTTTTTAAATTAAAAAGTATAATTATTGATTAAATAAATAGTTGCTTACACAATACATAATATTAGTAATAATACTTCTAAAATAAGTTATAATTATAATATTATAATAAACATAAAAAGATTTATCTTCATTGTGTCAATATATAATTTAACTTAAATAATTTATACATTTATATTTTTAAACTATACAGTCAAATATGTATATAACATTGAATTGTTTGTAGGATTACTTACTGATATGTAACTATATTAAATTACAAATTTCATTCATGCAGATTACGACAAAATTTTCAAATATAACATCAGAGGAGAAAAAGTTTCTTTCAAAAAAAATTAATACATCCACTCCTAGAAGATGAAAGACCAAAGAAAAGAAAATTAACTGAAAATGCAGAATCAGAAAGACTGAAAGAGTTAGAGACAAAAGTCAATTTTTTGAGTGATGAAATGATTAGTGTTGTAAAACAACTGGAAGAAGAGAAAATTTTAAGACAAATGTTTGACCAAAGACTCAAAGAAATTGAAATGATACTTCAAAAAGTGTATACTTCTGAAGGGCAAATTTTGGCCAATACCACTGAAGCTGAAAAACATATCAACCAAGGAAAAATAGTCGGTATGGTACATAAAAATAGTTCTACTAATTTTCCTTGTTTTGATTTGTTTGAAACTCAAGATTTAATAATAGATAATCAACAAAGTTCAAAATCTGAAGATATCGAAGAATTTACAGAAGAACATTATGTTTAGAATTCTATTTGTGTTGAAGATGTCATTGATAAAGAACCAAAAAAAAGGAAGAGTAACAAAAATATTGAAAAATGCCCACTCCTGCAGCATTTAACAGAGAAACAGCAAGAAGATGTCAAAGTTGTTGCAGATAATAGGTAAGTAATGAAACATTACTTTTTTCCAAAACAAACAATATAGTTCAGCTGACTTTTATACTTGTTACTTTGTTATGATACATTTTGTGGTATTATATAAAATTATGCAACTTTATATGCTATGGTTTACAAGATTAAAAAGATATTCAACTTTATCTTTTTATTTAAAATTATGCAGCTGATTCTTTTTTTTAATTATTATTTTGTATATGGATTTCTGAAATATATGATATGTTATTTTCAAAAGTAATATTTCATAATAAAAAAAATTCACCATTAAAATTTATAAAAGATAAATACATTTATCTTTTCATATATCACTTAGTTATTTTAAGATAACAGAATAAGTTCTCTAAAATAATTGCTATTTCAATAATTATATTTACATACAAAAAATATAATTACATATTATATCTGTATTAACAAAAGATTTAATAAATACAAACATCTTATTTTTCAGCGACGAAGCATTTAGTTGTGATGATGAAAACAACATCACCATAACAAAAGACATGATAGAAGATCTCCTATTTGAACAGAATACTTTTGGCCAAGTAAGTATATAAAAACAAAACTCATCTTTATTATAAATTGTTTACTTTACTAATATTATTTTTAAATTGTAGATCATTGACTGGTTTTGGTTCCGAAAAGTAAAGCAACTAGATGAAAGCAATAGTGTTGTGTACATTAACACAACAATGACAGTAAGTGAATTATATTCTCAAATTAACTTATTTTAACACAAATTACATTTTATAATCAATTTTTTTAACAGACAAGTGCAACAACTAGAAACTGGGAAAATATATTGACAAAAATTTCAACCCTTTTATCAAAAAATTACTTTTAGATCCATTATGTTGCAACATCTTATTCCCAATACATGGAAATGACCATTGGAGCCTCCTTGAACTAGATATCGTAGAGTGCACTTGGAAACACTACGACTCACTATATTTAACCACAAGATCTAAATCCCGCAGAAGTGGACATACAAAATTTGTCATTAATGTGGTAAATATATATTCTAAAAAAATTATATTTAATATGTTTGTTCATATTTATTCTAACAAACACTGTTTTTTTTTGCAGAAAACAGCAGTGAATAACCTAAATGACCAGCTAAAACAAGAAGGTCACAAAACAACTATTAAAAACAAAAAAAAGCTTGAAAATGTTGACTGTGCTTAACAAACCAATGGGTAATTATACAAATAGATAATATTGTAATATATAATTTCATGATACAGATTAGAATATAGAAGAAAAATATTACAATTCATTATTACAATTAAAAAAGATAATATGCTATATCTTTAAATGCAAAGTACTAATTTTAATAATTGTAGGTACGATTGCGGAATTTATGTGACAATGTTCATGCAAAAAACTGCACATGGAATGGAGAGTACGTCAAATATTACTGCTGCAGAAATTACTTCACTCAGAATAAAGATAGCTGCAGATATTCTCAGTGATGAACCATATTGTTGGACAATAGAAATTTTTTGCAGTTCTGGCCCAGCTCTTAAAAATGTTTGAACTAACAAAAAATTTCATAATTTATAATAATTGATTCTTACAATCAAATATTAAAAATGGTGTTTAATTTGTAAGGAATTATACCAATATTTCAATATTTTGTACTGTTTACCTTTTTAGACAGTAAATCTTACAATGCTTATGAACATGATAATTTTTACTTTCACATAGTTTGTCATTAAATGCATTTTTTAACTACTATGTTTAAAAAGATAAATCCTTTTATCTTTTATTTATCATTTACACTTCATTTGTAATATGTTTTCTAATTCCTTTTTTTATACAGCAAACCAATGCAATATGGGCAACTTTTCCTAGACAAGAAGAAACTTTAATATTTGTCCAAACATGCAAACACTAAAGTTGTGTTTAGTTTACAATTTTTAGTTTTGGGTTTTCGTCTATACAAAAGTGTGCACAACGCATGCATATCATGGAAAACAACCATTTTAGAAAACAAAGTTAACACACAAAATAAAAAACAACTTTTATCTATTTTTCATGTTTTGAGAAATGAGAGAAACATAGAGACCAATTCTTCCTTTCATGATTGCTACATCCCCTCCGCGGTCCCCTCCATCTTCCTTTCATGCTACCATCCCTCCTTTCATACCTTTAATGTTTTGTAATTAATTTTGAAAACTAAAAACCCAAAATTCTTTTTTAACCAAACGGACCCTAACGTTTTTTGCTACCAAGATCATTTAGCTGGACAAAGAAGGTTCCTAGTTTCTACATATGATGAGTTTTGGAAAAGATACAATAGCATGAATCCTAAGCTATGCCACCATTACGAGATTATTCAAGTTGGAATGCCTTGCCACTTGTACTATGATCTGGAGTTCAACAAAAATATTAACAGTATACAAAATGGAGATGAAATGGTAAATCTTTTGATTTCAATCACATTCAGAACTCTGAATGACATATAATGTATTATGGGAAATGAAGATTGGGTTATAGAACTTGATTCATCTGATGAAGACAAGTTCTCTCGACATTTGATAATTCGTATCCCAAATATTGCATTCAAAGACAACTTGCATGTTGGAGGATTCATCTCTAAGATATGCTCAAGTATTAAAAATTCAAGATTAAGTGATTCACCATTTAAAAAACTTTACATCAAGAAAGAGTTAAGCTCATCAAAAATTACAGAGAGTATATTCATTGATACTGGAGTTTATACCCGTAATCGTTGTTTTTGTCTTCCATTCTCAACAAAAGCAGGGAAAAATTCTGTACTACTACCAAGCGGACGCTTTGGATGTAAGAATCTTACTGACGAACAAGCGTTTACAAAATCACTTATTTGCAACATAGAAGATAATATAGATAAGCTATTAGAGTGTGAAATGGATTTCACATCTTACAAAAAGATTCAATTTAAAAATGAGGAGAATGATAACAACATATATAACCAAATTGAAAAGTCAGTAAATGATTACTCTTACAATATACCTAAGTCCTTTAATTCAGGAAAATCTCCCTTCCTAGATTTGGATGAAAAAATTATATCATTTGCATCTCATGGAAATGTTTTGGGTAAAATCAGAAAGTGGTACTGGTTTTCTAAACATGGTTATATAATTTATAGTATGTCCAAAAGTTGATATTGTGAAAGAATTGGAAGAGAACATAAAAGTAATCATGTTATGTACATTGTTGATTTCCAAAGAGGTGGCTACTATCAGAAATGCTACGATACTGATTGTAGAAGTTATCGATCTCCTGTGCGACAATTACCATGGAATGTATTGTCCACCTGTTATGATATAGTGAAACAAGAAGGAAAAACTGTGTAGAAGCAATGCTTGTATAAAAAAAAATTTATCGAGTACATATTGAAAGTATTGACTGTGGTAACTTTGTTTGTATTCTTGATAATAGGAGCATGTACGAAGTAAACAACACGTACAATTTTTTTTTCCTTTAAACATAATTTGTTCTTCTCACTAAAATGACGAAAAATTAGTATTTAACAGCAAAAATACCGTGTTTCGCTAAAAATGTAAAACCATATATCTTTTCCAAATATATCGTATAATATTTGTATATATGTTATGACTATGTTGTTGAATATGTGTAATTGCTGGATTTTCTTAGGGTGTATGATTCATTCATATCATATTTGTAAATCATATGCATAATTATTTCAATACTGTTATTAGCAAATCATAAACTAAAAAGATAAAATATTTTATCTTTTTCAAATATATCGTATAAAATTTGTATATCTGTTATGATTATGTTGATGAATATGATTAGTTGCTGGATTTGGTTAGCTTGTATGATTAATTCATATCATATTTGTAATCATATGAATAATTATTTCACAACTGTTATTAGCAAAACATAAACTAAAAAGATAAAAGGTTATATATTTTTTATCATGAAACCACATAATATAATAATTTAACAACAAATTAATTATGCAAGTATTTTCTAAAGTAATGAAACAAATTTACCTTATAGAACATACATACTCAGACAACATCTACCTATTACATTTAATACATACAACAAACTTAAAAAAATGCCTTTACATGAAATATAAATACAAATATCTTTTCAAACCTTTGTTGTCAAAAAAAAAAATAAATAATAATACAACAATCATTTTACAGAAAACAACATAAATGATTATTTAGCTTCAACTTAAACCATACAACCATTACAAATATATTAGACCTTCAATTGAAAACTTAAATAAGTAATTAAATATACAGTTTTAACCTTTTTTTAAAACATTACACCTAAAGATATAACCAGTTATCTTTTTCAGTCCTATTATGATATCGAATAAAATACAAAATTATACAAAAAAAATTTAAATACTTACCAGTTATATTTTTCAATCCTGTTATTTGCCATCGAAGCCCACATAACCATTTATCTTTTGTTTTTTTAAATACAATTTATATAAAAGATAAAACCATTTAAACCAAAACAATCATCAAAAAAATATCAAACTTAATTTTTAATATTTCTGATTACGTATTGTGGTTAAGTATAGTGATTCGTAATGTTTCCAAATGCACTGTACGACATCTAGTTCAACGATGTTCGGACTTTGATTTCCATGAATTTGGAATAAGTTGTTGATACATAATCGATCTAAAATTAATTTCATGACAAAACATTTTAACAGCTTTGTCAATATATTAACCATTTCCATCTGCCACAATTGTCTTATTCAAAAATGATTTATAAATTGTATTTTTTAATAAAATAAGTTAAATAACAACAGTTAAACAACTCCAACAGAGAAAATCGATTATCCTATCCAGATAAACAAAATCGCTTCACGATTTCCACAATTAAAGTCGATTTTGATTTCTGAATATAAAAATGCCTATTTTTTTCCAAAAAATTAATCGATCTATAGGCTATATTTTCACGTAATTTGCCGCAAGAACCTGATTTATGAAATTGATTGTTTTAGAAGATGACGAAGAGCGCTTAGATATTTTGTCCTGGAAAAAAAATTCAATGCCGTGTCCTACAAATTAAAAGTGCCTGACAAGTAAGCCCTTGCTGCTAATTTCCACTTATAAGAAATTGTACTTAATTATAAATTAAGTAATCTGAAACTTGGAAGTCTGAAACCCGCTGGTAAGAATAACATGTTTGGACCTATCCTAGTGACAAGAGGAAATTATAACATAGGTTATAATAAATGGGTAGAGAAACTTATTAATGGACCTTTGTTAAGAGAACTAAGTTAATAAGTAACAACGATAAGTTGTAGTGACGGTGTAAAATAGAATTATGATTAAATGAGAAAGAACTTACGAAATAAGTTATATTTAATCCTAAATAATGATTGACATGTTAAACAGGGAACATGTAAATTGAGATATACTTAATTATGTAGTAAGTAGAACATGTAATGTGGATTACAGACCTTGGACCACAATCTAGAAAATAACATGTTGTGGGCTTATTAATAAACTTAGATGGGTTAAGTTATATAACCAAAATTAATAAGCAAGAGGAACTTGGTAACTTGATTAAGAATTCAATATGAATGAGAATAACCAAGTTAAATGGAAACCTGATGACGTAAGGCGATCGCGTAAAAGAATGTTTAGACACAGGGTCTAACAACATATTAAAGTAAGGCGCTTGGACCAGTCCGCATGTTTGAGGGTGAATAACCCAACGGGGTAGATCATCATGGGGTTATAAGGCATGAGGGTAGCACACATTCGTATGATTATTCTGTCGGCTCCGAAGGACTGGAAGGGGAAGCACGCGGCTTCCTCAGATACATAAGGTGCTCCTCGTAGTCCTCTGTGGGATGGAAGATGTTTAGGTTGTGCTCGCAGAGGTTGGGTATGCGTGTAACTACTAGGTGGGTGGACCTTGACTGCAGAAGTAGCTATGCAGCAAGAATGTTGTGACGTGGCGACACTAGGGTGATTCTGCGGTGGTCTCAATGGGGAGGCGAAGAGTCACGACCAACAAGGATAGTAGATCGTCGAATACCCGTCTTCGACAGCCGTGGGATGCGGAAGGACTAGAGCTTAAATCAATAGACTATTCACCCTTCACTATCGGGGTACGGTGGTTGAGGGAAGATGTCAAATGGATGTTTAGATTGTTTTCTTTAGGGGAAATCGTTTAGCTTTTGTAGTTTTTACTAGTAGAGGGAGGGGCCGGGGTAGGGCCATAGCCACCGTGAAAATAGACCCTGGGTATATCTTTATATAGAGGCTCTAAAAGACGGGCCTGTAAAGACATGGAAAATCTCCTGACCGAGTTTCGTGTTTCTTGCATCGCCGTGCCACGGAACTCGGTGGACATTAGAGGACGTGCGGTTAAGGTATCGAGCTACAATTGATGATACGTATATGGGACAGTCTAGATACATGCGTGTCGACTCTTGGTGGTGTATCGTAGACTTGAGGGCATTATTCTGGTATGGAATCTGATTCAATCGACGATGGCAATCCATATGCTTATATAGCGTAGTAATGAAAGATATATGTGGAACATAACATTGTTATGTAGAGATATGTACGTCACTCCGGCATAGGATGAGGGACTGCATTCATTTCTTTGGCATTACGGTGGAGACCGTGCGAGTGGGATACCATTGGGTGTACCTCAGTATTGAGGGGTAGCTACATATATGCTATATTAGGTTAATCCATTGGGAAGTTGGGTATGACGTGTGTGTAAGCCTTGAGTGCTATTAACCCAAGTAACCTAATAAATAAGAAAATATGATTGAATGGTATATGTAGGAATATCCAAAGTGTATAATTTAAATCCAGTCACCAGAACTTGTGTTCTGACCCCTCCTCATAACATACTCGCAGGTTAGATTTGTGGCAGAGACATTATAGCTTTGGATACTGGTTATGTAGTATTATTAATGCGGTAAGGTTATACTTTGATTATATTATATTTTATCCATTCTGTTGTGACATGTTTTCTGAGCTCTGACATATTTTATGCCTTTGTCTTTTCTGCAGGATACCAGAGCACAAAAACTTGAGTTTCGATAGATTGGAATTTTCAAAAAAAATCGGACTGTCGGAATTCAGGTTGTTACATCTGGTACCCAAATTAAGGAGGTCAACTGAATCAGTAGAATGCCTGATCTCCGCATTAGTATTGGGACATATACACACACCTTTGTATATGTTAATTCAAGCATTAGTAGCCTTTAAGGACAATGGATACCCGTGATTGATGGATGAGTAGATGGATGTTGGATGGTAGGATGAACATTCTTCTTAACTTGGAGATTTCGGGGATGAAATCCTTTGAGTAGGGGAGAATGTAACAGCCCGTAATTTTAATAACACTAAAAGAGGCTAAATTAAATAATAATTAATTTAATAATCATAATTAAGGGAAACGGACTGCGTCATTGCGTCCGTCTCGAAATTCTGGTCAAGATAGACATTTGGTTTGCGTAAAACGGCCACCAGTGGATATGGTTGTGCACATCACGAAGGGTTGCCACTTTAGGAAAGTGATACCTCCTACTGTAGGACCGACACAGGGTATCTACAGAGTAGAGAGCCGATCGATTAGGGTAGTAGTTAGGGTACATCTAGACGTATGACTAAGTCTACTATTTGATAGTTAGTGGGATCATCTCAATCTGGTTATACTGGTATTAGTGTAGAGAATCAAAGTATTCATTAGAGAAGCGTACACACTCCATCATGTTTACTTTGTCATACTTACCTTTTATGATGTTATCTGTCTTATCCACTCTATATGCTTGTCCTGCTATTTTATTTATTTATTTGCTAAAAGTAACTAGACTCGCCGGACTTTATGTCTGACCCTTTTTGTTTCCTCTTCTCTCTTACGTTTCCCCCCACGTTCTCAGGGTGGGAATACTTAGGCTTAGTCAGGACTCTGATATCATCTTGCTAGGAGCTGCTTTTGAAGTATTGCTCAAATTCTCTTCTTTACTACTATGGCTTTGTCTCTTTTGGGGAATTATAATTTTTATATATTTTTGTACTATGTTGGTACAAGAGAAATGTTTCATGTTATTGTAATGGTTTTTATGTAGTTCTAGACTTGTGATATTTTGGACCACGATATTATGAATTATGTTTTAAATAAAAATTTAAATTCCGTTGTTATCTTTTATATCTGTCTTTTAATATTCGTGTCTGTTAACCTATAATGCTTCACGAAACTTAATGCATTCTCTTAATGAGTGACATTAACGGACGTGGGGTATCACAATAATAGTGATTTCTTGCTAAAACTTTGTCTAAAGTAAATTTCTTGAGAACCTGGGTGAATGGTCATCTTAGAGTGATGGGCTTCTTCTTGAGAACCTTGGGGAGTGTCTAGGAAAGCCTAGAAAAATTGGAAACCAACTTTGAGTCTAACCCCATCGTTAACTTTTAGGACGTGGACAGTTCTGATGGTTTCAAATCAAATCTAATGGACCCGGTTGCTCTAATACCAGATGTAACAACCTAAATTCTGACAGATCGAATTTTTTTCAAAATTCTAATCTAACGAAACTCGGATTGGTTTGCTCTGGTATCCTACATAAAAGACAGAGACATAAAATATGTCGGAGCTCAGAAAACATCTCACAGTGGAATGGGTAAAATGTAATATAATCAAAGTATAACCTTACCCTATTAATAATACTACCTAGCCAGTATCTAAAGCTATAATGTCTCTGCCACTAATCTAACCTGCGAGAATGTTATGAGGAGGGGGTCAGAACACAAGTTTTGGTGACTGGATTTAAATTATACACTTTGGATCGTTCAATCATATTTTCTTATTTATTAGGTTACTTGGGTTAACAGCAATCAAGGCTTACATACACGTCGTACCCATTTACTTCCCAGTGGATTAACCTAATTTAGTATATATGTAGCTACCACTCAATACTGAGGTACACCCCATGGTACCCCGCTCGCACAGTCTCCACCGTAATGCCATAGAAATGAACGTAGTCCCTTATCCTACGCCAGAGTGACGTACAGATCTCTACATAACAATGTTACGTTTCGCATATATCTGTCATTACTATGCTATGTAAGCGTACGGACTACCATCGTCGATTGAATCAGATTTCATACTGGAGTAATGCCCTCAAGTCTACAATACACCACCCAGAGCCAACATGCATGTATCTAGACTGTCCCACATACATATCATCAATTGTAGCTCGATGCCTTAACCGCACGTCCTCTAATGTGCACCGAGTTCCGTGGCATAGAGGTCTGCTTCACCCTTTGGAGGTTCCGCAGTGGAAATGAGAGACAGTCTCCATGGATTTCATAGATGGTTTTCCTACATCGAAGAATGGAAACACTAATATTTGGGTTGTAGTGGATAAACTTACAAAAAGCGCTCATTTCATTCCGATTAAGAGTAAGAGGATGGCAGCATAGTTGGCAGCAGTTTATGTCCGAGAGATAGTCTGTCTTCATGGGGTACCTTCCAGCATCGTAAGCGATGGTGACCCTATATTCACTAGTGAATTTTGGAGAAGCTTGAAAGAAGCACTAGGTACACAGTCACGTCTAAGCACTGTTTATCATCCTCAGACCGCTGGACAGACGGAGAGGGTGAATAGAGTTCTAGAGGATCTTTTGAGAATGTGTATTCTAGACTTTGGAGGTACTTGGGAAGAGCATCTTCCTTTAGTAGAATTTGCCTATAACAACAGTTTTCAAGCAATCATTGCTGTGGCACCTTTTGAAGCCTTATACGAATGACCCTGTAGATCACCGAGTTGTTGGTGGGAATCTACAGAAAGACTATTACATGGACCAGATATGGTTAGAGAAACGTCCGAGAAGATTGATCTTATTAGACAACGAATGAAGACCGCTCAAGATAGGCAGAAATCCTACGCTGACAAGAGAAGGACAAACATTGAATTCGAAGTAGGAGATATGGTCTTCATTAAAGTGTCACCTCTGAGGAATGTGGTTCGCTTCGGATCTATAGGGAAACTTGCTCCAAGATTTGTAGGGTCATTTCCCATAGCAGAAAGGATTGACCAAATGGTCTATAGAGTAAAGCTATCCGAAAGATTATCCGGCGTTCATGATGTTTTCCATGTTTCTCATTTGTGGAAATGCTTGCATGATACCGTAGAAGTTGTTGAGCCAAGTATATTACAGGAAGTGGAAGTGGAACGGGAGGCAACAGTCAGATGAGTTCCTACTTGTATTCTTAGATCAGAAGTTAAGAAACTACGCAACAAAGAAATCAAGTTGATGAAGGTTCAATGGGGAGATAACCCAGATGATGCGACTTGAGAGACCGAAGACAAGATTCGTGCTTCGTACCCTTTTCTTTTCGATGGTATGTTCTTAACTCCTTTTCCAAAGCTCTTATTTATACTTGTTTCTACCACCTAAGTATGTCCTATCGATCGAATCTTCGACCTTTAGGTAGGAGTACCATGGTTGTAAACATGTGTTTGAGACATGTTATGTTTGATGGATGCAAGATGCAAGTGTTTTCTAGTGGTAGCTTGTGGATCCATATACACACACATTAGGCACTATATCGGCTCAATCACTCTCATACTGCACATGGATGTGTGTGCATTTTTCTTCTTTTAATGGATGGAAGTGGAAGTATCATCATATGGATGTTGCATTTGGACGGATCATTGTGCACCCATCTAGAACATACATGTAATAATAGGATTGCTGCATACATGTTGGATTCACGGCACTAACATACATTGCATTAAGTAGGTCAACTGAATCAGTAGACCGCCTGATCTCTGCATTAGCACTGGGACATATACACACACCTTTGCATATGTTAATTCAAGCATTAGTAGCCTTTAAGGACAATGGATGCCCGTGATTGATGGATGAGTAGATGGATGTTGGATGGTAGGATGAACATTCTTCTTAACTTAGAGATTTCGGGGACGAAATCCTTTGAGTAGGGGAGAATGTAACACCCCGTATTTTAACAACACTAAAAGAGGGTAAATTAAATAATAATTAATTTAATAATCAGAATTAAGGGAAACAGACCGAGCCGTTGCGTCCGTCTCGAAATTTTGGTCAAGATAGACATTTGGTTTGCGTAAAACGGACACTGTATGAAGATGTTATGAAGGTTTGAAGTTTGTATACGCGCAAGATAATTATATATATATATATATTAAGAAAACAGTTTAAAAATCAAATTCAGTTAAGAAAATCGAGCGGCAAATTTCCCGCCCGAGGGGTGTCAACCCCTCAAGGGGGGTGTAAACCCCTCAAGGGGGGTGTCGACCCATGGATCGACCCCTAAGGGGGGTTGGCAGCTATATATACAGTTTCATTTTTTGGTTTTCTCACACTGAAAGTCAAGGGAGGCCTAAGTGATGTTGGTGCCTGGACTGAATCAAAACTCATTCTTCTTCTTCTACAATCTAGAGATTCAAGTGTAAATCTGAAATTCATAACCTACTTTTCTCCTTCTATTTCTTTAGATCTGAACACTGTGAGTTTAAGTTATAGATTTTAATAATTAAAAGTAAAACATGATATGATTGTAATTTGGATCTATCCCTGTCACCGAAACATAACAGATCTATTGTGATTTGTGAATCTATAACTGTAACATGCATCTCAACCTTTATCATGTCAGATCTACTTTTGATTATGAATCTAATTTTCTATTTTGATCATCTTATGCCTATCATGTTGTAGTTAATTTAGATCTATCATTAGTGGGACATCTAAATCCTTATTTAGATCTAATCATGCCTATTATGACATCCCTACTATGTTAAAACATGTTTTATTATCACAAGTTCATCGATCCGTTCTTATATGTTCATCTTAACATTATGCCATCATATGCTTATGCCAATTTTGGTTAGAATGATCATTTCTGTCATCTTCCCTTCGCCTTTCCCTTTTTGTTCATATAGCCAAGCTATTCTCAAGCCTAGGCATGCAGCTAAAAATAATGAGAATACTTTAGCTTGGGAATGGGGGAAAACGTAGAATTGGACATAACTTGAATAGGGGAAAATTGGCATAACTTGAATAACATTTATGTATATGAATTTGAACATATAATTCACTATGAACATAATTGGGGAAAAAGGGGCATGAAACCTATAACCTATAACGACATAGGAGAAAATTGGCTAATAATGAAATGCCTAGGATTACAGTAATGAGAAATTGTAATTGCGCCTAGACACGAGGTTAGATTACACTTGAGGTGGAAGTTTGCCTTGAACCGCCCAACATATCCAGCAACCACAACTGGTGAATCTAATGTGGGATGTCTAGGTGCACGAATACGAGACGTGCTAAGACACGAGGTTAAGCTCGATTTGTGGAATAAGTCTACCCAGAACCGCCTGGCATGTCCAGCATCCACAAATGGTAGGCTTAATGTGGGAGGTCTAGAAAACTGTGACATTAAATGAAAATATGGTAATAAACCTTGAACACTTAACCTAGTTGAATCCATAGGGATTGTATGAATATAAACTTAAGTTGGGGTTAAGTAAACTTGGTGGAACAGTGGGTGGGTTAAGTAAATATGAGAGGGTGGGTAGTATTTACATATAGGCCCACAAACTTAACCTGATAGGGTTATGCAATTAAAGACACCTAGTGGTATACATAACCAATTGAAATATTAGAGTTATGTGATTAAATACACCTTTTTAGGGTAAGCATAACTGGTAGAAATGATAGGGTTATGTAATTAAAAACACCTAGTGGTATACATAACCAATGGAAATCCTAGTGGGGATACAAACAAGGGGGAGCTTGTATCATATTATATGGGACCCATTTCAGTCAGTAACCCTTAATAGGTATCAAACGAGTACTCCGAACAAGGTCGGAGTTGGGGCACGCTTACTGGGCTGATTGTAAGAGATCCAAACGAGGGGGACGGTGTGGGCGACGCAAACCGACCGGGGACATATGCGTGCATGGGCCGGGTAGAGGGGGATAAGACGACTGTGACACCAGTGGATATGGTTGTGCACTTCACGAAGGGTTGCCGCTTTAGGAAAGTGATACCTCCTACTATGGGGCCGGCACAAGGTATCTACGGAGTAGGGAGCCGATCAATTAGCGTAGTAGTTAGGGTACATATGGACGTATGCCTAAGTCTACCATTTGATAGTTATTAGGATCATCTCATTCTGGTTATACTGGTATTAGTGCAGAGAATCAAAGTGATCATTAGAGAAGCGTATACACTCCATCATGTTTACCTTGTCACACTTACCTTTTATGATGTTATCTTTCTTATCCACCTTATATGCCTGTCATGCTACTTTTATTTATTTACTTTCTAAAAGTAACTAAACTCGCCAGACTTTATGTCTGACCCTTTTTTGTTTCCTCTTCTTTCCTCCGTTCCCTCCCGTTCTCAGGGTGGGAATAGTCAGGTTTAGTCAAGACTCGGTTATCATCTTGCTAGGAGCTCCTTTTGAAGTATTGCTCAAGTTTCCTTCTTTACTACTATGGCTTTGTCTCTTTTGGGGAATTACACTTTTTATGTATTTCTGTACTTTGATGGTCAAGACAGAAGTTTCATGTTATTGTAATGGTTTTTATGTAGTTCCAGACTTGTGATATTTTGGATCACGATGTTATGAATTAAGTTTTAAATAAAATTTTAAATTCCACTGTTATCTTTTTTATTCGTCTTGTAATATTCTGTGTCTGTTTACCTATAACGCTTCACGAAACTTATGCATTCTCTTAATGAGTGACATTAACGGATGTGGGGTGTCACACCCGTTCTGTGTTATACGGCGTGGTCTTATGAGATATCGTTTATTTTCTCAAACCGTTTTAAATTGTTTACTCATACCAGTCTCATAACTGACCCAGAGTTTATTTTGTTTTGTTTTACCTAAACTCTTGGGTGCCCAAATTTGTACGGACAGTCAAGTGGTTCAGGATTTTACAGATCTATCTAATGGAGCTTGGAGCAGGAGGCTTCCGTGTTAGATATACAGTATTTTTATTTCCGCTGTGTTGTAACCGTTGTACTCTGATAATTGTATGTTATACAGTTAAAATTTTGTATTTCAAAAGTTATGATATATTATATTTTGTTCCGTTGCGATGTGAGATTCTGTGTTGTTATTTTTGTTCTTCTTCTACCTTTTTCTTCTAAAAAAATGATTCATATTTCTGTGATATTTGGGTTAGACGTGTATTGTGGGCCATTACAGTTGGTATCAGAGTTTAGGTTGAGCGAACACCTTGGCTTTGGTGGGGTTGTGCTCATTAGAGATAGGGTCAGTAGAACCCTAGAATGAGTTGGGTGTATATATACGAGACCACGTATTTGTAAATTAATATAAGAATTCTTTTATATTATGTTGGCTTGTTTGTTGAGTGGTTTATTAATTCTGATTGAATCATGGACGCCACTAAGTCGATAAGAATTTCTAAACACTTAAATAGAGAAATTTGAAATAATATTGTTTTTAAATGGGTAAATGAAATAATTTTAATCAAAATTCTATTTTGGTAGAAAAGGAATAATTTTTTGAAATTATTAGATTATACGGATGAGTTGGTTATTAATATTATAATCAGATAATATTATAAAATTGAAAGTGATATTTATAACTAAAATAAAATTTGTATATGAATAATATATACAAATGAAACGAATTGGAATTAAATTCAAACCATAATTTGGAATTTGAATCCTAGGTGTTTGATAAAATATTTTCCTAAGAATATTAAAATAATATATCTTGTTTTAGAATGGTTTTTGAATCAAAATCATTTTGATGAATTTTTAAAAGTGATAAAGCACTGAACTCACTTCAGTGGCTAAAATAATTCTGATGATGACTGCAACATCACTATTGTTCATTTTCGAGTTCTAAGTGATGAATTTCAACCTTAGAAAAGTTTATGATGGAAATTTGTTTGAAAGAAACCAAATTGGTTTGAGAATTCAAATGTTTTGAATTTGAGATGGTTATAAATATATGTATATATTTATTTGATTCTAAAGGATTTGAAATAAAAACATGGGAATTTGAATTCTGGAATTTAAATTTAACTTAATCAAGTTAAATGGATAGAAGTAAATAAATTCATTAAAATCAATTTGAATGAATTTAAATTCATATAAATGGAATATGAATTAAATGTATAAATATATATATATATATATATATATATATTAGTCGTAAATCATGTAAGTATATATGAGATGCAAAATAAACAAAAACCAAAAGTTTGGTTGGAATTAAATTGTAGAAATATGAAGTGTTGAATTATAAGTACATGGGTTTGAAGCATTTTTCTTATGTTAGTAATTTCGGGGACGAAATTCTTTTAAGGGGGGAAGAATGCAACGACCCGGATTTTTGTATCGATTTATTTCAAATATTTAATATGGTTTTAAATATTTTATTAATAATATAAATGAATTTTTATATTAACGTATCGATTTAAAAATCAATTTTGATATAATATCGAATATATTAAATTATCATAATATGAAAAATAATTCAGTTCCAGATTTAAACCGAGTCAAAAAGAATTCAGGTAATAAATATGAATTCTATGTGAATATAATCGATAATAATAATAATAATTTATTATCGAGAAATTGATTAGTTTATGAATTGTTATTTTATTGTATTGATTTATTATGGTTATTTATATTTACGTTCAAATTAAATATAAAAATATATTCAGTTCAATTCAGAATGGTGTTACAATGTTGAAACGACAGTTGTTACATTAAAATAGCGATTCATGTGTGAACCTGAGATATTTTAATAGATAAGATCAAATCAGAATATGTTTTAAAAAAAATAAAGATCTCTTTATTTCAAATCGGATTAAATCAAAATCTAATCACATTAAAAATATTGTACCATATACAGGCATAAATTCCTTAATGCCGAAGCATTCGTTTATATAAAACCGCGATGACCTCTTCCTCTTTTATTCTCTTCTGGCTTGCGAAAAGGAAATTGAAAATGGTTCCCTCTCTGTAAAAATAACGATTTAAAATCGCAGTACAACTAACTAAAATCATTCGACTTCAAATTGAATCCCTAATCTATAAGCCTTCGTACCCATATTAGTTTCTCTCAGAATCAACATCAAATTAACGTCGACCTAGATGGCGGATTCTAGGGATCCACGACAAAGTTAAGGGGGTCGAATGTGATAAAGCAGTTCACGATTTGATGCCAGGGTTAGTGGTTTGCGATTTGTAGACAGCGGATGTAACGACCTGCATTCTATGCATCAGAGGATCATAGAATATTTATTTCTTTTTCCTGGTAAGTCATATGGTCATGTACTTTTAGGGAACGATTAGTGGGGTCATTTCCCATGTTCATGATTTTTGTCGATTTTTAAATGATCGTTTTACCCCTAGCTGATCTAGTTTCGTTCATAACTTTTGATTGATAAGGATTTTTGACCTGAAACCACTTCCATTAGATCCGTTTGATGGTTTATCTTTCCGTAGAGTGGTCACAATAGTCAAACAGATTTACCGTTTGGGAGATATGGCTGAATTAAGGTTTAGAGGGTGAAAACAGCTTAATTGGGCTTAACCGGGTGATTAGCAGCTAGGCCCATTGGGGGATTTTGGGATTAGGAGTAGCTGCTAGGGTTTAGAAAACATTCTTTTTCAGTATTTTTCAGCTGCCACTAACCTCCTTTGAACCCTAGCCATGACCTCCACTTTCTAAATCTCTTCAAAACAACTCTAAATCACTTTCTTATCAAGGATTAAGCTAATCAACATCAAACCAAGCTAAGATAGCATCAAATCAAAGTTGGAACTGCTGCTAAGCATTGAGATTCGATCCAAAACAGAGGATATTTTAGATCTATAGTTTAATTTGTGGCAAAGGTGAGTGATTTGCATTGTTTTTCACTAATTACGGCTAATTAGGGTAATTAGCGAAGATTAGCGAAATTATAACTCAGAAAAATCTAGAAAAAATTGTAAAATTCCAGAATATTATTTTATGCCTCTGATATGAATTTGGGTTAGTTAGGACTAATTTTACTAATCCCGGAATTTAGGGGATTAAGGGGTGATTAGTGATAATTAGCGAAATTCTGCATCATAAAAATCTGGAAAAATATTTATAAATTTTGAAATATTGTTTTAGACCTTTTTTAGAAAATTTGGCTAATTTGGTTAAGTTTTACTAATCTTATCATTAGTTGTTGTTAAACATGATTAAGGGGGAAATAAGGGTTTTTGGGTATGTTTGATCCATTTTACATGCTATGATTGTTGTTTTGTTGTTTGTGGATGTTACTACATGTTGCTATGACTATATGGTATGCTTTGTGATTGATTAGAACAGTTAGATTAGTAGAAAACGCCGTCGTATGGCGTAAAACAATCGCCGGAAGAATTGCAGGAAATTTGCCAGCAACCGGATCGGATCACCCTTTCCTAACCGACCCAATCATGACACCATCTTCACGATCCACCACGAGTATGCATCCACGAACTGATATCCTCTACTGAAGTGTGTCACGAGCCCTGCATCACGATCCGGAAGCCAGACCACGACCCGATCCGATGGAGGGAGCTCGACCCGATCCGAATGAGGTTGACGATGGCGGACTGAACCAAGGTGTTGGGCTTGAGACATGAATCACGAACCGAACTGGAAGCACAACCTGAAGTGAAGAGCAAGAACCGAACTGATCCGGGGATGATGACCAAAACCCGAGATGCAAAGGTAGTCCAAATGGGAAGTTTGTACTCAGGATCCAGTTGGGAACCAACGAGTTAACTTCACAATTGGACTTTGTTGCGGGATGTGTGCAAAGGAGTTATCGGTATTCATAACTTTGGTTCACCACTGAGAGACAGATAGTGGGCTTGTAGCGTTAGTTGTACGGGGTTGGACCCGTCATGGCACAAAGGATTAGGTGACCAGATTAGTGGATATCTTATGCTTTACGCACTGAGTGAGAGGCCTAAGGAATGACTGCTATGTTTGATTGTTTTCTATCACCTTGACATGCACACCCCCTTCCCCGTATCTTTATAACTTTGTTTAGTGTCACCTTAGAGTATAGTACGGTATGTTGTGCTAACTCTTTTATTGCAGGTCCAGGTTCAGGTATGATTGTGTTATACCTGTTATTGTTCTGTTTTGTTGCTTATCGCTCATACCAGACTTTTGTATGACCCAGAATTTTATGTCTCTTCTTATTACTCCGGGTGCTCCTAAACGAGCAGACTAGAGACAGGTTAGGTGGTATGCACGAGTAGCTGTACCGGAGACGAGCAGGAGGCTACCACGTATGATATATAGATATTCTCCCTTTGTTGTTCAAGGTCACTGCTTGGGAATTAGTAGTGTACCTCCTTCTTTTTCTTTCTTTTGCTTTAGACACAATTTTAAAGTTGTAATAATGATGTTGGATCATAAGCTGTATTTTGGATTTCCGCTGCTATGATGATGATGGTTTTAGTTTTCAGCTTATGCACTGTCTCGCCTGTTTTATGTCAAGTATGTTACAATTATATTTTATTCCATGTGCTGTGAGACATTCTATAGGTTCCTTGTTAGTTCATTCTCTTCTTTCCTTTCTTTGGCGACCGTTCCGTGCTAGCTTGACATGTGTACAACGCATTCCGAAGGAAATGTCGGCTGGTGCGGGGCGGGCCGTTACACTTGGTATCAGAGCTCTAGGTTGCGTAGTTAACCTAGGGAAAGACACCAGGGAGAGATAATACGTATATGAGAGCGCGTATTTGTGATTATTTTGGTTTTCAAATGCTATATATATACTATTTGTATAGCTAAGGATGAAGTCGCATTACACTGGCACCACTGAAGAGATGGTTAATCGTTTCTCTTTACAGATTGAACGATGAGCCAATATACGAGGGGTACTGGTAAAGGAGCCAATAATGGGAATTCTCCCGACATGAGGGCTATGTTCACTGTCTTCATGAGAGATATGCTTAGATATGTCCAAGGGGCAGTTCCTAATGCTGCTAATGGTGGTGGTGCAGCGGTGTAGGTGCCTAGGTCCGATTTCGCCAAGCTGAATAAGGATTATACTAGTCTTGGTGGGAAGCCGTTCCATGGAACGGAATCGGCTATGGATGTTCAAGATTGGTTGGATAGCTGTGAGTGTATCTTCGAAGACTTGGGTATCGAGGATGTGATGAAGAGAAGGCTAGCATCCCGTCAGCTGCAAGGACAGGCAATGAATTGGTGGAATGCTATTAAGGCAGCTACTCCAGAGGATCAAGTCACTTGGGATCAGTTTAGAACTCGTTTCGGTGATAAGTTTATTCCAGCTGCTCAGAAGTCAAAATTGTTTAGGAAGTTCTTGGAGCTTAAGCAGAATGGTAGGGTAGTCTCGGAGTATATTGCTAAGTTCGATACTTTATCGAAATATGGATTATCCCTTATAGATACTACCGAGAAGAAGAACGAGAAGTTCATAACTGGTTTAGATAGGTACTTGGGGGAAAGGCTTATAAACCACATCGATGAGATGTTTGAATCAATTGTAGGAAAGGCATTAAGGTCAGAGAGTCTTTACCCTAAGCCAAAGACTGAGGTTGCTATTGCATCTTCAGAAGAGCCAAAGCGGCCAGCAGGCGGTGGTGGCAAGAATAATTCCTAGAATAAGAGGAAACAAGACCAAATCATGGATGGTCAGAATAAGAAAAATAAGAAAGATGGCGAGTGCTTTAGCTGTGGCAAGAAGGGCCACTATGCCAGAGATTGTTGGGAAAAGCCCGGGGAAAGGAAGTGCTTTAATTGTGGCCAAGCGGGACATCACAAGAATGAATGTCCACAACCTCCTAGGGAGAAGCAGATCGTGAAAGCATATGCTATCAATGTTGTTCCTTCTTCGTCGAATGCCCCAACTGCGGCGTAGGAGGAAAAAGGTGTCGTTATTCGAGGTATGCTTTCGATTTAAGATGCTTCTGTTCGAGTTTGTTTGATATCGGGACTTCCCATTCCTTCGTACCTAGTGACCTAGTGGATGGGTTGGAATTGGAACCCAAGGTAGTCAATAGACCTTTAGTAGTGACAAACCCGATAGGTGGTTTGACTAGCCTTTGTAGGAATTGTCGTAATTTGGTCTTATCGTGTCATGGATGTATGTTTGTTGTGATTGCTTTATTTTGAGCTTTACTAGGTCTAGCTTGATTTTGAGAGCCAATTGACTCCAAAGGTATAGAGTGATAGTAGATTGTGAAGAGTCTTTGACGACCATTATAATGGATGATGGACGAAAGGTGGTATTGGATCGCCTACCTTATGATGAAGATGATAACATGAGTTAGAGAAGCAAATGTACATTGGATGTACATTAGTTTGGTCAGGACTTGGCCATGCGATCGATGATAGTCTCAAGCAAGATTGGCAAGGATAGCCAGAGTTAGTTGTGGATGCTTGAGTGTTTGGATGTTTTTCTCATATCAACTCACGTAGACTGTCTGAGCTCGAGGGAGATATTTCCTTAGGTGCTTGTCTAATATTGGTTTAGGCCTTTAGGGCTTGTACTCGAGCAATGTCGAAGTCGACGGATGGTTTGCGTGAGATATAAGTAGTTGTTGTGATTTTCATTGGATGATATCTTGGTTTACTCGAGGAGTAATGGGCAGCTGTGATAGGATAAGACTATTCGATGGTATGGACTGCCCCGAGTTAGACTCGACAGGGTTATGAGATGACTCGAGTGGGACTCGAGAAAGATGCAAAGTAATGGATTGTTTAGGACCCTATGTTGATGTTCTTTTTGAAAGAATAGGATGTGTTCGTTGATCATGGAAGATGCAATGAAGGTTAGGACGATTCAAGTTGGACTTGAACTCGTAAAGGAAAATAGGTGTTCGTTGATCTTGGAGTGGCAACAAATAGGGAGACGACTCACGTTGGACTAGGGTTTGTAGGTAATGGAATCTCAAGACTGGGTCTGAGTTTATGGGTAATAGATTGACTCGAGTTGGACTCGAGAAGGCTGCAAGGAATTGGATTGGCTCGAGTTGGACTCGAGAGGGCAGCAAGATAATGGATAGACTTGAGTGGGACTCGAGTGTTTCAGGCGGACTAAAAGTAGGGGTATCTGGGGACGCCCACTTATCTTGGATCCGTTGGATGTGATCTAGTTATCCTTGGAGGATAAATGTACGTTGGACGTACGGTAGTGCGTTTGGAGGCAGAGCTTCCATTAGTTATTGATGTTGGTTGGACTAGACATACAAGTATCGACGTATTCATGGCTTTAGCAGGTGATAGATAGTATTTGTTCGATGGATGCTATGTTTGTTGTGTTTGTTCCTACCTTTCTTCTCTTGAGTATCACCTGTAGGATCCTGTTGAATGGAAATAGGATAAGTTCGTTGATCATGGTGATATGACGGGTGTAAGATACTTTACGTTAGACTTGAAGTATGTTGGACATTATGGAGCGTCCGTTGACCTTGGAGATTCAGCGGATATAGGAGCTTCAAGTTGGACTTGGACTCGAAGGTAGAGTACCTAGATTCATTAGATGAGTCTAGTTCACCTTTAGAAGGTGAATGTACGTTGGACGTGCAGTACGAGTATAAGTGGAGTACCTAGGTTCATTGGATGGGTCTAGTTTGCCTCTAGGAGGTGAATGTACGTTGGACGTGCAGTACGAATGTAGGAAGGACTCAAGTTGGGCTTGAAAGGACATTTGGAATGTAGTTGGAAATTTGGCATATAGGGTTGGATTACCTAAGAAGATGATAGTATAGACGGATGCCATAGTACCGGACTAAGTGCGGTAGCTGATGCATTGGGTAGGAGACATGCCAGTTTAGAGGCTATGTTTCTGGAATGGAAACAACTGGAGTATATCATGGGCTATGACTTCAGACCTAAGTGCAAATTGGATTCAGAAACGCTAGTAAGCTTGACGATTAGATCGATCTGGATTGAGTGGATCGGTTCCAGTCAGAGGGACGATCCTAACCTATTGGAAATCACCTCTAGGGTAGAGATGGGAATCGATGGTGAGAGAATGACTGTACTTGGGAAGTGGAGGATGACATAAGAAAGTCGTATCCAAAGCTCTTTGTCTGGTAAGATTTTAACGGCAATGATTCTTCCCTTGTTAGTAAACCGCATGTTAGGACAGACTGGTTCTGTTTGTTTTGGATGTTTGATTGTTGTGTATGGCTGGTAGGCATGCGGGATCCGTTGTTTGTTTCTTAGTTACGGAATTTCGAGGGCAAAATTTCATAAGAGGGGGTGGGGGGAGAGTGTAACGACCCGCATTCTATGCATCAGAGGATCATAGAATATTTATTTCTTTTTCCTGGTAAGTCGTATGGTCTGTACTTTTGGGGAACGACTAGTGGGGTCATTTCCCATGTTCATGATTTTTGTCAATTTTTAAATGATCGTTTTGCCCGTAGCTGATCTCGTTTCGTTCATAACTTTTTATTGGTAAGGAGTTTTGACCTGAAACCACTTCCATTAGATCCGTTTGATGATTTACCTTTCTGTAGAGTGGTCACATTAGTCAAATGGATTTACCGTTTGGGAGATAAGGCTGAATTAAGGTTTATAGGGTGAAAAATAGCTTAATTGGGCTTAACCGGATGATTAGCAGCTAGGCCCATTGGGGGATTTCGGGATTAGGAGTATACGAGGGCTGCTAGGGTTTAGAAAACATTCTTTTTTAGTATTTTTTAGCTGCCACTAACCTCCTTTGAACCCTAGCCATGGCCTCCACTTTCTAAATCTCTTCAAAACACCTCTAAATCACTTTCTTATCAAGGATTATGCTAATCAACATCAAACCAAGCCAAGATAGCATCAAATCAGAGATGGAGCTACTGCTAAACATTGGGATTCGACCCAAAACAGAGGATATTTCAGATCTATAGTTTAATTTGTGGCAAAGTTGAGTGATTTGCATTGTTTTTCACTAATTACGGCTAATTAGGGTAATTAGCGAAGATTAGCGAAATTATAACTCAAAAAAATCTAGAAAAAATTTGTAAAATTCCAGAATATTATTTTATGCCTCTGATATGAATTTGGGTTAGTTTGGATTAATTTTGCTAATGTCGGAATTTAGGGGATTATGGGGTGATTAGTGATAATTAGCGAAATTTTGCATCATAAAAATTTGGAAAAATATTTATAAATTTCGAAATATTGTTTTAGACTTCGGTTAGAAAATTTGGCTAATTTGGTTAAGTTTTACTAATCTTATCATTAGTTGTTGTTAAACGTGATTAAGTGGAAAATAAGGGTTTTTGAGTATGTTTGATCCATTTTACATGCTATGATTATTGTTTTGTTGTTTGTGGACGTTATTACATGTTGCTATGACTGTATGGTATGCTTTGTGATTGATTAGAATAGTTAGATTGTTCGAAAATGTCGTCGTATGGCGTAAAACAGTCGCTGAAAGAACTGCAGGAAATTTGCCAGCAACCGGATCGGATCGCCCTTTCCGAACCCGACCCGATCGTGACACCATCTTCACGAGCCGCCGCGAGTATGCATCCACGAACCGATCTCCTCTACTGAAGTGTGTCACGAGCCCTGCATCACGATCCAGAATCCAGACCACGACCCGACCCGATGGAGGGAGCTCGACCCGATCCGATGGAAGGATACATGACCCGACCCGAGCCAGTGTGACGCCGCGATCCAGCTTGGAGCACCACGACCGGATCCGATGAAGGGAGCTCGACCCGATCCGAATGAGGTTGATGACGGCGGTCTGAACCAAGGTGTTGGGCTTGAGACATGAATCACGAACCGAACTGGAAGCACAACCTGAAGTGAAGAGAAAGAACCGAACCGATCCGAGGATGATGACCAAAACCAGAGATGCAAAGGTAGTCTAAATGGTAAGTTTGTACTCAGGATCCAGTTGGGAACCAACGAGTTAACTTCACGATTGGACTTTGCTGCGGGACGTGTGAAAAGGGGTTATCGGTATTCATAACTTTGGTTCACCACTGAGAGACAGATAGTGGGCTTGTAGCGATAGTTGTACGGGGTTGGACTCCGTCATGGCCCAAAGGATTAGGTGACCAAAGAAGAGGATATCGTATGCTTTACACACTGAGTGAGAGGCCTGAGGAATGACTGCTATGTTTGATTGTTTTCTATCACCTTGACATGCACACCCCCTTCCCCTTATCTTTATACCTTTGTTTAGTGTCACCTTAGAGTATAGTACGGTATGTTGTGCTAACTCTTTGGTTGCAGGTCCAGGTTCATGTATGATTGGATTATACCTGTTATTGTTCTATTTTGTTGCTTATCGCTCATACCAGACTTTTGTCTGACCCAGAGTTTTATTTCGCTTCTTATTACTCTGGGTGCTCCTAAACGAGCAGACTAGAGACAGGTTAGGTGGTATGCACGAGTAGCTGTACCGGAGACGAGCAGGAGGCTATGATATATAGATATTTTCCCTGTGTTGTTGAAGGTCACTGCTTGGGCATTAGTAGTGTACCTCGTTCTTTTGCTTTCTTTTGCTTTAGAGACAGTTTTAAAGTTGTAATAATGATGTTGGACCATAAGCTGTATTTTGGATTTCCGCTGCCATGATGATGATGGTTTTAGTTTTCAACTTATGCACTGTCTCGCCTATTTTATGTCAAGTATGTTACAATTATATTTTATTCCATGCACTGTGAGACATTCTATAGGTTCCTTGTTAGTTCATTCTCTTCTTTCCTTTCTTTGGCGACCGTTCCGTGCTAGCTAGACATGAGTACAACGCACTTCCAAAGGAAATGTCGGCTGGTGCGGGGCGGGCCGTCACAGCGGAGGTCCCTGAGGGTTAGGGCATTGGAATGGCGAACGAAGTTGCTTGTAGATGACGGTTTAGTGGAATGGCATGCGTATTTGTGGCTAGTTCGATCTTTGAATTTTCAGTGAAATAAATGGGGTGCGATATACTGGGAGGAGCGCGATTTGTTCACGGTGAATGGAGTAGAGGTTGATTGGATTTTCTGACGATGCTTGGAAGGTGCGATGAGGTAAAATTTGGTATTGCGTTGATTAAGCTTTAGGAAGCAACAATGGACGAGCTGTTTTCAGCGTTCGGCAGTGGATACTTTGTAACAACCCGGAAAATCAGAACCAATTTAAATTTTTTATTTTGGCTATTTTAATGAATTTTGAATATTTAAAATGATTTATTATAAAATGACTAAAAATTTATTTAAATCGAAGTTAGACCGAATAAATTTATTTTAATTATAAAACGAGCCTGAAATGGCGCGGCAGTTTGAAAATTTGATTTCAAATTTCAATTGAATGTACAAGATTCAAAATAAACCGGATTTCAGTAAAACCAAAAGTAATTGAATTTGTTTGAAAATATCTTTCCAACGAATGTGAAAAATCTAGGTTTTATAGTGGGAATAAAAAGTTATGTCCGATTTAAAATTTAAAATAGTCACTATGGAATTTAATATAATATATAGCCATTTTGCAAACGGCCTCCATTTTCGATGAAACCACTTTTGTTGGATCTGGAATGTCAAATTATTGCTAGATTCCAATTTTCA
Source organism: Allium sativum (assembly GCA_030737875.1). Taxonomy (NCBI): domain Eukaryota; kingdom Viridiplantae; phylum Streptophyta; class Magnoliopsida; order Asparagales; family Amaryllidaceae; genus Allium; species Allium sativum. The sequence continues at coordinate 172,097,732 of CM060923.1, forward strand.
TAATTTTTGGAATTAATATGTGAGCGCAGTAAATTTAAATGTGTTTGGTAATTTAAATTTGAATTGGATCGACCAGAAAATGACCATTTTCAAACGGTCTCCAAATTTGACGAAATTAATTTTGTTAGAACCGTATCGCCAAAACATAGCTAGATTTATTTTTCTGGAATTTTTGGAGCTAGTATGTGGCCCCGGTAAATTAAAATATGCATTCAAATTCAATATATATTGATTTATATTTTAATTTTGATGAAAACTAATCGTAACAGTCGAGTTGGCTTACAGAACATATCCCATTGTGTCCGGAATAGGGATAATTGGCTACGAGCGACAGTCGTTGGGTTTGATTTGGGGTTCAGAACGATAAACTAGAAATATTGGAATTAAAATAGTATTAAAATATATTATATATAACCTCTTAAATTTCCGGAAACCCTAGTTGCCCTTCATTCGTTTCAGCCGCTAGTCATGAATTAACGATCAAAATTTCCCCATTTTGAATGATTAATTTCTTGCAATCCATGAAACGATTTTAAAATCCTCCAATTGCAATTACCTTGAACGTGACGAGATCTATATTTCTACTGGCTAAGATCGAATATCGTTGATTGGGGAGGCCATAATTAGGCCTTAAAGGATTTCCGTTCGATCACGGTTTGGAGTCGTTAGGGGGGGGTTCAGACTTTGAGGGAGCGCGGTGGTAGGGGCGCCGACACGGCGTACCGGTTCGTGGGCCTCGATCAGGCTCTTGCCGCCTGGAGGAGCGTGCGCTCTAGTGAAAAAGATGGAGGATGGGTTCGATATATCACCAGTGTAAACAAGGAAGACGATGTAAGAGGAGGGGTTAATTATTAATTAATTTTAATTAATTGGCCTATTTTATTTTAATTTATGTAATTAATGTTTATACTACTGTAATTTCTTCAAACAGGGTCCAATTTGAACAAAACAAAATGCATTGGAACCATATAATCGAACTCTACGCAATGGAACAGACCGAGACAGATTTGGAGCTATCTACAATTTTAGAAGGAGTGGAACCCAATGTGAGAACTTCTCTCACTATAAATTTTTGTACATTTATTTATTTTATAACTGCATATATGAACTGCTCCCTGTCGTCCACAAACCATGGACGATTTAAATTGATTATATTGTGTTGTGATTATGTTGTAAAAATAAAAAATATATATTTGGTGTGAAAATTATATATATATATATGAAATGAAAATAATATATATATATATATATATGAAATGGAAATAATACATATACATGGTGAAAATTATATATATACGATGTGAATAAAATATATATTTGCATTGTGAAAAAAAAATATATACGATGTGAATAAAATATATATTTGCGATATGAAATATAAATATATATACGAAGTGTGAATAAGATATATATATATGAAATGTTAAAATTGTATATATATATATGAAATAAAAACAATATATATATATCTATATATATATATATATATGAAATAGAAATAATATATATGAAATGAAAATTATATATATATGAAATGAAAATTATATATATATGAAATGTGAACATTATATATATATGAAATGAAAATAATATATATATATATATACAAAATGAAAATAATATATATATATGAAATGAATTATATATATATATATAAAGTGAAAATAATATATATATGAAATGGAAATAATATATATATGAAATGAAAATAACATGTATATGAATTGTGAAAAATAAATATATGCGTAGAGAATAATATATATATGAAATATAAATAATATATTTATTAAATGTGAATAATATATATATGAAGTGTGAATGAAATAAATATTGATAGTTAAAAATATTATTTTTAACGTATATATGAGATGTATAAAATTGTCATGTAATGGAATACTCAATTTTGATTTAAATTCGAAAATGAAATTGAAATCGTTTTAAAATGAATTTAAAACGAATTTATATAGGAATATTCAATTTTGATTTAAATTTGAAAATCAAATTGAAATCGTTTTAAAATGAATTTAAAACGAATTTATAATGGAATATTCAATTTTGATTTGAAATTGAAATGGAAGTGGAAATCGTTTTTAAAACGAATTTAAAATGATTTATAAAATTCATTTTAATTGAAAATCGACGAAATATATATAATATATATATTATATAGATATATTTAATGTCCTGAATAGAACGCGTCGCGCCACGGCCGTTCGCGAATTTCGACCATTGACTTCAAATTGATATTACGGGAGATCCGACTATTGGATTCTCCTAAAAATGGAACCGTTGGGTTCGTATCGAAAAGAGCTTTCCAACGAATACAAGAGATTTGAAATCTAATGGTTAAATTCGGAGTTATGTACAAATCAAATTTGGAAAAGGTCTTTGTAAGTGCAGTTTGGTGGCCGTTATTGGAAACCGACTGTACGGGCCTAAATAAAATTATTAAAATTATTAATAATTTTTGTAAAATCATAATAAATGATTTGAAAAGAATTTGGATGAAACATTCCATATTTGAAAAGATAAAAATATATTTTTATCAAATTGAACTAGTTATTAACTAGATTAATAATCCAATAATTTTTAAATAAATAAATTGGATTTGGAAATGGTTTTAGTATAACCAGAAATTTCCAATATATAAATTGGAATGGATTTGAGTGGAAATAATCTTCGGAATATTTTGATATTGGATCACCGTGATTATACGGATATTGTTGTGGGAATTTGGAAGATATAATATCGTTATTCCAATACGATATTTGTTGGTTTCAGAATTTAATGTTGAATATAAGCCGATACTATTTTTATTCAGAGCCTTATATTTAATATCAAATTGGATTTTGGGTTTGTTGTGAAATGTATTTAAATGACATTGGTTCTTTAACCCAGTTAATGCAGGATTAATTTCCAAAAATTTGAATAATCGTTAAGTAATGATTTTAGAGATTGAAACCAATGAAGTGTGAATAATTCTTTAACTAGATTATGAATGAATAAACGGTAATAAATAAATTACCAAAACGTGATCGAACCAAATATACTTGGTTGTTGATATGGATTGGGTTGATTGATTCTGGATATTGATTATTATTGATTGATTGACTGTGTGGATGGTGCTAGACCAGTTTATGAGCAAAATATGCTTTTACATTTAGCATTGGGTTAGGTTGAAATATTTGTTTGCTAACATCTTGTGAAACACTTCACGATTTGACTATGAGATGTTTAGCGATGACATTGAGTTCATTTCAAATTTAATGAATGATTTTGAAATGTTATTTTCTTAAGTGAAAAGAAATGTATTCCCGAATTTGGACAGGGAATGTTTTATAAAAGGATTTCGAGGGTTGAAACCCGATGATTTCGAAATGATATGGAAATGTATTATGGTTTTACATTGTAGTTCACCGCGTATCCGATTAGTTGCTATTGATAACGAATCTGTTTTGTGGCGGAGAATTTATTCTCTTGCTTAACACCCTTCTTTGAGATGTACGAGCTCAAAGGTTATGTGATTAATAGTGACTGATCATATGTGTGAAATGCTGATGTGAAGTACTATAGTTTGAAAGTACTTGTGATCATTGTGTTGTGAAATGATTTTCCCTACTTCGGGATATAAAATGATTTAGTATGTGGCTAAAGATTCGGGTGACCCGAGAGTGACTAAAAGTATTGGTTGGATCAAGTGCCTTAGGGTGAGTGGTCAGCAGTGTATCCTGCTCCATGCGTGGGAGGTGCAAATAAATATATATATATACATATATATATATATATATATATATATATATATCGAGTTGGAGGGGCGCTTACAGCCTTGTCTGAGGAAGATTCCCGAAATTTGTTTGCATACTTGTTTGTATGCATTGCTTTGATTTGGAATTCATATTTCCAATGATTTGATTTGAGATCCCGAAGTGAAATCTACTTTGATATAAAAGTTAGATATGTATTTCAAATGATTTGAAATAGAAATCGGGAAATAAATTCCAAAGGAGTAAATTCTGTAAATTGAATTGGATTTGGAAAATCTAAGTTTGGTGATTAATCTAAATGGGTTGATTGGGATATTGAATGTTGATTGATGCATAGTAGATCCATATCTCTATTATTGATTGTTGTTTATACAATGGCATTCATGGGGGTAGACCTGTTCCGCATTAGTGGCATGGTACTGTGATTTGTCTTATCATTTATATAAGTTAATTTTAAATGTAGAGTTTCTCACACCAGTCTCATGACTGACTTGTAGTTTACTTTTCCCTTGCAAACTCGGGCGCCCCTATTTTCCACGTGGGCAATCGAGTAGTTTATTTTGCAGATATATAAGCAGGATTCTGGATCGAAGCGAAAAGCTATGTCCAGAGCATTGATAGTCTTCCGTTGTGTAGTTTACTTGTTCCGCTGTGCATTGTATTACATTTATTGTAAATTAAACTTCCACTGTATTATATTTTGATATACTCTGATATGTTCTATACCCTAATGTAATATTATTATGATGTTTATGAAAGTCTTCTGTTATTTTTTCTGATGTGTTGTATGATCAGAGTTAGCATATGTGGGATTCAAACGGTCTTGGTCGATTTAGCGATCGATTAGGTCCGAGCGAAATCCATATTGTTACATATGGTATCGAAGCTTTGGTTAACTCAAATCTTTTGGGTACAACTCTTTAGAAAAGAATAAAAGACTCATCAGAGGTAGGATTTGTAATATCCTATGAAAGAAAACTCATTAGAGATAGGATCGGTAGCATCCTAGAATGAGTGACTCATTATAGATGGGGTTAGTAATGCCCCAGAATGAGTTGAGAGTTATATGTTTATAAATAACGTATTTGTGATTATATATATAATCTAGTTTTAAAAATATGATTTTTGAGTATATAGAAGTTATACGTTTCAAAAAGCTAATCAACTAACTGATTGTTGGTTGTGTTGTTTGATTATTAGTTTAACTAATAAAATTGTTGAAATCAATATGTAAATGAGCCAAATTGAGTCAAATAATTAACTGAATTGAAAATTGGTTGAAATTGCATGCATATACATGTATATACATTGAACAGGTCATAGCAAGGAGGCTAGAGAAGAGGAATAAAATTGTGTGCTTGACAAATAGGTACATATTTACCATTTTATTGGGTTTTGATGATTTTATGAGACGATTGGCTAGCCGCTTGGCTTTTTCTTTTTCTTTTGGATTGAAGAGGGCCCTGCGTGGCTAGTTGCGGTTTTAAATGTCTCCCTGTACAAAGGAGGTTATGGCGAATTTTTTTGAAAATTTAGTGTATTAGCCAAATTTTTGAGAAGTTAGAAATTCTTAGAAGCTGAAAAGTTGAAGAATGAACGCCAGAATGAAAGTTGAGTTGGTTAGTAAAACAACTTCAGCTCCGTTCCTTTTCGAGGACGAAATTTTTTTGTTAAGTGGGGGAGAGTGTAACAACCTGGAAAATCAGAACCAATTAAATTTTTTTTTGGCTATTTTAATGAATTTTGAATATTTAAAATGATTTATTTTAAATATTGACTAAAAATTTACATAAATCGAAGTTAGAACAAATAAATTTATTTTAATTATAAAACGAGCCTTAAATGGCGCGGTAGTTTGAAATTTCGATTTCAAATTTCAATTGAATGTACAGGATTCAAAATAAATCGGATTTTAGTAAAACCAAAAATATTTTAATCTGTTTGAAAATATCTTCCCAGCGAATGTGAAAAATCCAGATTTCATAGCAGGAATAAAAGTTATGTCCGGTTTAAAATTTAAAATAGTCGCTATGGAATTTAATATAATATAATACATAAACATTTTGCAAACGACCTCCATTTTCGACGAAACCACTTTTGTTGGAGCCAGAATGTCAAATTATTGCTAGATTCCAATTTTCATAATTTTTGGAATTAATATGTGAGCGTAGTAGATTAAAATGTGTTTGGTAATTTAAATTTGAATTGGATCGACCAGAAAATGACCATTTTTCAAACGGCCTCCAAATTTGACGAAATTAGCTTTGTTAGGACCATATCGTCAAAACATAGATAGATTTATTTTTCTGAAATTTTTGGAGCCAGTATGTGGCCCTGGTAAATTAAAATATGCGTTCAAATTTAATATATATTGATTTATATTTTAATTTTGATGAATACTGATCGTTACAGTCGAATTGGCTTACCGGACATATCCCATTGTGTTCGGATTAGGGGTAATTGGCTATGGGCAACAGTCGTTAGGTTTGATTTGGAACGATAAACTAGAAATATTAGAATTAAAATAATATTAAATAAATATCATATATAACCCCATTGAATTTCCAGAAATCCTAGTTGCCCTTCATTCGTTTCAGCCGCCAGTCATGAATTAAATGATCAAAATTTCCGCATTTTGAACGATTAATTTCTTGCATCCCATGAAACGATTTTAAAATCCTCCAATTGCAATTACCTTGAACGTGATGAGATCAATATTTTTACTTGCTAAGATCGAATATCATTGATTGAGGAGGCCAGAATGCGGCCTTGGAGGGTTTCCATTCGATCAAGGTTTGGAGTCGTTGGGGGGAGGGTTCGGACTTTGAGGGAGCGCGGTGGTAGGGGGCGCCAGCACGGCGCATTGGTTGGTGGGCATCGATCAGGCTCTTGCCGCCTACTGGGAGGTGTGTGCGTTCTGGTGAAATAGATGGAGGATGGATTCGATATATCAGTAGTGTAAACGAGGAAGACGATGTATGGGGAGGAGTTAATTATTAATTAATTTTAATTAATTGGACTAATTTATTTTAATTTATGTAATTAATGTTTATACTGCTGTGATTTCTTCAAACAGAGTCTGATTTGAACAAAACAAAATGCGTTGGAACCGTAAAATCGAACTTAACTCAATGGAACAGACCGGGACAAATTTGGAGCTATGTACAATTTTAGGAGTGGAACACAATGTGAGAACATCTCTCACTATAAAATTTTGTACAGTTATTTATTTTATAACTGCATATATGAACAGCACCCTGTCGTCCAGATACCATGGACGATTTAAATTGATTGTATTGTGTTGTGATTGTGTTGTAAATATATATATATATATATATGTTTGTGTGTGTGTGTGTGTGTTGTGAAAATTATATATATATGAAATGAAAATTATATATATGTGAAATGAAAATTACATATATATGAAATGAAAATTACATATATATGAAATGAAAATAAAAAATATATATATGAAATGAAAATAATATATATATGGTGAAAATTATATATATACGATGTGAATAAAATATATATTTGCGTTGTGAAAATTATATATATATATATATATATATATATATACACGATGTGAATAAAATATATGTTTGCGATATGAAATATATATATATATATATGAAGTGTGAATAAGATATATATATGAAATGTGAAAATTATATATATATATATATATATGAACTGAAAATAATATATATATGAAATGGAAATAATATATATATGAAATGAAAATGATATATATATGAAATGTGAACATTATATATATATATATATTAAATGAAAATAATATATATACATGAAATGAAAATAATATATATATGAAATGAATAATATATATATATATATATGAAATGTGAAAATATATATTTGAAATGAAAATTATATATATATGAAATGAAAATGATAAACATATGAAATATGAAAAATATATATATGAAGTGTGAATAAAATATATATATGAAATGAATTATATATATAAGAAGTGAAAATAATATATATATGAAATGGAAATAATATATATATGAAATGAAAATAAGATATAAATATATGAAATGTGAAAAATATATATATATGTGTAGTGAATAATATATATAGATATATGAAATGTGAATAATATATATATATATATATATATGAAATTTGAATAATATATATATGTAGTGTGAATGAAAAAAATATTGATTGGTTAAAAATATTATTTTTAACATATATATGAGATGTATAAAATTGTCATGTAATGGAATATTCAATTTTGATTTAAATTTGAAAATGAAATTAAAATCGTTTTAAAATGAATTTAAAACGAATTTATATAGGAATATTCAATTTTGATTTAAATTTGAAAATTAAATTGAAATCGTTTTAAAAAGAATTTAAAAAGAATTTATAATGGAATATTCAATTTTGATTTGAAATTAAAATGGAAGTGGAAATCAGTTCTAAAAAGAATTTAAAATGATTTATAAAATTCATTTTAAATGGAAATCGAAGAAATATAATATATATATATATATTATATGTTTAATGGCCTGAATAGAACGCGTCACGTCGCGGCCGTTCACGACTTTCGACCATTGACTTCGAATTGATATTACAGGAGACCCGACCGTCGGATTCTCCTAAAACCAGAACCGTTGGGTTCGTATCGAAAAGAGCTTTCCAACGAATATAAGAGTTTTGAAATCTAACGGTTGGATTTGGAATTATGTCCAAATCAAATTTGGAAAAGGTCGGTGTAAGTGCAATTCAGTGGCCGTTATTGGAAACCGACTGTACGGGCCTTAATAAAGTTATTAAAAATATTAATGATTTGTGTATAATCATAATAAATGATTTGGAAAGAATTTGGATGAAAAATTCCATATTTTAAAAGATAAAAATATATTTTTATCAAATTCAACTAGTTAATAACTAGATTAATAATCCAATAATTTTTAAATAAATAAATTGGATTTGGAAAGGGTTTTAATATAACCAGAAATTTCCAATATATAAATTGGAATGGATATGAGTGGAAATAATCTTCGGAATATTTCGATATTGGGTTCCGTGATTATACAGATATTGTTGTGGGAATTTGGAAGATATGAATATCGTTATTCCAGTACGATATTTGTTGGTTCCAGAATTTGATGTTGAATATAAGCCGATATTATTTTTATTCAGAGCCTTATATTTAATATCAAATTGGATTTTGGGTTTGTTGTGAACTGTGTTTAAATGACATTGGTTCTTTAACCCAGTTAAAGCAGGGTTAATTTCCGAAAAGTCGAATAATCATTAAATAATGATTTTAGAGATTGAAACTAATTGAAGTTTGAATAAATCTTTAACTAGATTGTAAATGAATAAATGGTAATAAATAAATTACCAAAACGTGATTGAACCAAATATACTTGGTTGTTGATATGGATTGGGTAGACTGATTGCTGGTATTGATTATTATTGATTGATTGACTGTGTGGATGGTGCTCAACCAGTTTATGAGCAAAATATGCTTTTACATTTAGCATTGGGTTGGGTAGAAATATTTGTATGCGAACATCTTGTGAAACACTTCATGATTTGACCATGAGATGTTTAGCAATGATGTTGAGTTCATTTCAAATTTAATGAATGATTTTGAAATGATATTTTCTTAAGTGAAAAGAATTGTATTCCCGATTTTGGGCAGGGAATGTTTTATAAAACAAAAAGGATTTCGAGGGTTAAAACCCGATGATTTCGAAATGTGTTATGGTTTTACATTGTAGTTCATCGCGTATCCAATTAGTTGCTATTGATAAAGTATCTGTTTGGTGGTGGAGAATTTATTCTCTTGCTTAACACCCTTCTTTGAGACGTACGAGCCCAATGGTTATGTGATTAATAGTGACTGATCATATGTGTGAATTGCTGATGTGAAGTACTATAGTTTGAAAGTACTTGTGATTATTGTGTTGTGAAATGATTTTCCCTACTTTGGAATATAAAATGGTTTAGTGTGTGGCTAATGATTCGGGTGACCCGATAGCGATAAAAAGTATGGGCTGGATCCAGTGCCTTAGGGTGAGTGGTCAGCAGTGTAGCCTGCTCCATGAGTGGGAGGTGCATATATATATATATATGTATATATATATATATATATATATCGAGTTGGAGGGGCGCTTACAGCCTTGTCTGAGGGAAGATTCCCGATATTTGGTTGCATACTTGTTTGTATGCATTGTTATGATTTTGAGTTCATATTTCCAACAATTTGATTTGAGATCCCGAAGTGAAATCTACTTTGATATAAAAGTTAGGTATGTATTTAAAATGATTTGAAACAGAAATCGGGAAATAAAGTCCAAAGGAATAATTTCTGTAAATTGAATTGGATTTGGAAAATCTAAGTGTGGTGATTAATCTAAATGGGTAGATTGGGATATTGCATGTTGATTGATGCATAGTAGATCCATATCTCTATTATTGATTGTTATTTATACACTGGCATTCGTGGGGGTAAACCCATTCCGCATTAGTGGCGTGGTCCTGTGATTTGTTTTACCATTTATATAAGTTAAATTTAATTGTAGAGTTTCTCACACCAGTCCCATGACTGACCTGTAGTTTGCTTTTCCCTTGCAAACTCGGGTGCCCCTATTTCCATACGGGTAGTCGAGTAGTTTATTTTGCAGATATATAAGCAGGATTCTGGATCGAAGTGAAAAGACGTGTTCAGAGCATTGTTAGTCTTCTGATGTGTAGTTTACTTGTTTCCGCTGTGCATTGTATTACATTTATTGTAAATTAATCTTCCACTGTATTATATTTCGATATACTCTGATATATTCTATACTCTGATGTAACATTATTCTGATGTTTATAAAGGTCTTCTGTTATTTGTTCTGATGTGTTGTATGCCCAGAGTTAGCATATGCGGGATTCGAATGGTCTTGGTCGATTTAGCGATCGATTAGGTCTGAGCGAAATCCGTATTGTTACATACTTGGAGCAGTGTGGATCTGGGAGGGTGCGTTATGAAGATGGACTGAAGAAAGCACCAGCGTGAAGAGGGAAGTTTGATAGAAGAGGGTGATGTGCGTTAATGGTAAAGGATTATTTCACTAAAGATGAATTAGTGGTTGCTGTTGGATTGGTAAAGAAAAAAAGGGTTATTGGGAATCAAATTGTTTTGGCATGGCTCGATGAAAGTGGTATAGGGTATCCTTGGAATTGCGAGCCGTTCTATTTGGAGAATGAAACTAGCTTATGGTGAATTCTTATTTGAAATTTGTTTTATTTTAGTGTATTAGTTTGAACTAAAAGTTTATATACTGTTAATTGAAAATGTCATTAACTATTGGTCTATGAATTGGAAACTAAAAAAAGGAAATTTAGTTAGTTAATTATGTTTAAATTAGTTTAGTTAATTTTCTTATTTAAAATTAAATTGGTTTAATTCATATTCAAACTCGTAAAGTTTTTATATAATGTCATAATAACTAAGGAATATTTTATTAAATATATACCAGATATTATCGAGTGGAATCAATTGAGAAATGCGTAGCCCCAGAATATATAATTCAACATTTAAGAATTGAAACTAGAATGGATCGCAAATAAAAACCCTAGTGAGTAAATCTCACTCATATTTTTATTTAAAATTATTTTATTCGTTAAAATAATTGTTCGTTGGTTGTTTGCATGCACTGAAATATTTTTGTGGCTATTAAATATATATTAGTTATTTAGGATTGGTGTTTGTGGTTATTATATATTTATATATTGGTGATTGGATAGTTCCCGCAGTATCATTAACGAATGCCCGCAGTATCATTAGTGGATGACCCTATACGTCCCACCTTATCATAGTGGATGACCTTCTATACCGCGATATCCTGCCTGAAGCAGGATGGGTATTATATATGTTGGATAATGTCTGTGGATGTAGGAAAACAGGTTGGCGGGATCCAACTGGATTCCTCAAAATTTATTATTGTTTGTTTTCATATATATGTATTATCATATATGATGTGTTGATTGAAAATTGGGTGGTTTGCTGTTTAATTATCTCTGGTCCAAAAATGTTTATTTATAAAAATACCGGGAAAAGGATATTTCAAGATTTGAAATGGGAAATCTATTTTTCAAAAATAGAATTTGAATTTCGAATGGGCTTTAAAAATATTAACTTGTTTTGAATAAATAAAACAAGTATTGAATTTACAAACGATGTTTATAAATTAAATAATATAGGAAATTGAAGTATTGAATTTATAAACGATGTATATAAATTAAATAATACAGGAAATTAAGGTAAATTTATAAATGATTTTTATAAATAAAATGGAATGATTTTCATTGGATAATCAGGGAATTGAAATGAACTTGTAAACAATGTTTAAAAATAAAATGGAAAAATTATCATTTGAATATTTAAATTCAAATGTTAATTTAAAAATAGAAATGGGGAATCGTTTTAAAGAAGTAAACGATGAAATTTATTTTGATGTTTAGAATGTAAATTTAACTAAAAGTAAATTCGTATGGATTTATGATTTGAATTCGATTATATTGATTTTTTTTTAAAATAATATATTTTTAGAAAAGATATTAGGATTATATTAAATAGAATTTTAAATTTAAATATGAAAATAGATTTTATATTTATAGATAGTTATAATAAATAAAATATTCCAAAATAAGATTTTGGTTTTAAATAGATTTCGAAATGGAACTTGTTGGAATTTATAAAACAAGTAAATTTATAAACAATGTTTATAAATATAGTGAATTAATTATCTGGAGATATTCTGTAATTTTAAATTCAAGTATGAATTTAAAATATAATTTGAAATCATTTCGAAAAAGAAACTACAGTTTTATTCCGGGATTCGGAATATAAAATGAATTGGGTTTTTGGTAGATATGAAATGGAACTTGTTTTAATATATGAAACAAGAAAGTTGAGTTTATAAACAGTGTTATAAATTTAGTGAAATAAATTATCATTTGATAATTTAGAAATTTAAATTCAAATCTGAATTTGACTGTGAATTGGAAATCGTTTCGAAAAAGGAACGTCGGGTTAATTTCTGGAATTCGGAACATAGACTGAGATGAGATAAATCAGAAGGATTTATAATTTGAAATTCGGTTATATTGAATTTTATAAATAATTTATTCATAAAGGAATTAGAATTTAATATAGATGATTGAATTATAAATAAATAACTGAGATAGAAATAATTGGCGATCTAGGATAATCAGAATTATTAAGTTGAATTGGGAAAATTGGTTTAATATATATTAGAATGAAGTTAGAATTTATATATAAATGAAGTTTAAAACGTTTATATGTTAAATATAATTAAAACGAACTCGCCCCATCGCAGTAGTTCGTAAATTAGCGTTTATAACTTCAATTGACTATATAGAACTCAATTTAAGTCGGAATTCTTTGAAATAAGAACCATCAGGACCGATTTGATAGTATTTTTCTAATGGAAGATAAAAATCTGGATTTCGTCTTATAGATTTTGAGTTATGTCAAAATCAAAATTTCAGAAAAATAGCGCCATAACCATTATAAAACCATAACAGTTTATTTAAATTAATATAAGGATTCTAAGGAAATAAAATATGGATTTACATTATAAAAATCTAGACTTGAGTTATAAAAATAAATATGAGCTCAAGTGAAGTAAATGGATTGATTTTTACAAAAATCAAATTTTAATTTAAGTTCCCAACAAAAAGGTACATGTTTAAATTCCATATGAGATTTTATGCGCCGAATCGGCAAGTCACTTGGCTTTTTGATTTTCTTTTTGAATGGAAAGGGCCTAAAGAGGCGAGTTGAGGTTTGAACTATTGACCGGTACAAAGGAGGTGCTGGTGGAATTTTCCGAAAATTTAAGGAGTTAGAATATTTTTAAGAAAATTTTATAACTAGAAATCATTATATCGATATACATAGAATTCAATAAGGAAACAAACTTAAATTAGAATATTATAAACAAAAAGGAAATCTATAATTAAATCTGGTAAAAATAGAAATAGAAACGTATGTCTATTTTAAAAATGAATAATTAGTTTTATATGATCTTGGTTATTCGGGAATAATGGTCTTGTCTATTTTAAAATTAAGGATGTTTTCAGTCAAGGTCTAAAATGTAATTATACCCCAGCTTGATTGATTTCATTATTAACCGATAAATAGTAAGATTCTGTCTCGAAGATAAATGTTTAAAGAATTTAGTCGGATGCAGTATTTTGGGTTGTTGTAACGAGGTTTATGCAACATTCGTTTTAACCCAATAAGTGGAACTTTGGAAATATAACAATAAATATTTCCTAAGTCTAAAAATGAATGGTTGTGAAAGAGATAAGTAATTGGAATGTTCTCCAATTATAAATAGAAGATATTTTCTAAGTATAGAAAATAAAAGAAGGTGATATATGGAAATGTTTTCCAAATAGCGTAAGAGGCCAAGATGATTATTGAAAATATTTGGTTAACAAATATTGATAAGGAAATGGAGAAGTGATTTAATTAACGGAATATTATTTAAGGGGCCCAGTGATTGTTTGATGCTTTGAATGGATGTTTATTTTTCTTCGATAGTTAAATAACCGACTATCGAATTATTTGCCAATATCGTTGTCAATATGGAGAGACTGGTTGGATTATTATCCGAGAACCATTCCGTATTGGCAGTACCGTTGCGAATTAGATTATATGAAGTTAATCGAAGATGGAGTAAAGTGCCGGTTTTTTTTTCTGTTAATCCTAGGTAGAAATTTCCTAAGATGGATTGATGGAAATTGTGCCTTCGAATTCATTCAGTCCCAGAACGAACGTGTATGGACGAGTGCTTGATAGAGTATTTCCAATGATTGCATATGTTGGTATGTATAAATATATATGGTGGCGGAGAATTTATTCTCTTAGCATAATATCCAGAATATATTTGTGCAAGCCAGTTAATGATTAACGGATCTAACAATGTGGCATTCAAAGTGATTGTGCTATCAATGGATGGTAAGTAATTGTAGCATCAACTACCGGGAAATGACAAAAATCGGGCATGCAGCATGGCTAAGTAGGTAGCTCCCAATTAGGGTGTATTATCACCTATCTAGAGAAATTCATTTCATTTTTTATTTTATTCGATGTTGTCCCATTCAGGAAAACGATTGTTGATCCCAACCGTTGGTGATATACATTCGATACACTCAAGCGAAATGAGTGGTCGGTCATGTGTGGCCGGGTTACAAGATGTTCTTGTTGAACCCAGTGTATTCCTCTCTAGAGATACACTATGGGAAGGTGGTTCCATACCTTGTCATAGTTGTTAATCACCCAATAGGTGCCTGCAGTTTTGATTGTATATTACGTATGTGAAGCACGAGATGAAAATGTTCCACTAGATTTCTATTTATTTGATTAGACACTATTATAATATCAAAAGAATTTTGGTATAAAGATTATTCTTTCTTTCAAAAGGATTTTGAAAGTTAAATAGCGTGTTTTGGATTCCCATAAGGGAAAAACCCATTCCGTGTTATACGGCGTGGTCTTATAAGATATCGTTTATTTTCTCAAATTATTTAAAATTGTTTACTCATGCCTGTTCCATGACTGACCCAGACTTTATTTTGTTTTGTTTTACCTAAACTCTTGGGTGCCCAAATTTGTACGGGCAGTCAAGTAGCCCAGGATTTTACAGATCTATCTAAAGGATCTTGGAGCAGGACGCTTTAGTGTTAGATATACAGTATTTTATTTTTTGCTATGTTGTAAGTGTTGTACTCTGATAATTGTATGTTATACAGTTAAAATTTTGTATTTCAAAAGTTATGATATATTATATTTTGTTCCGCTGCAATGTGAGATTCTATGTTGTTATTTCTATTCTTCTTCTACCTTTTTCTTCTAAAAAAATGATTCGTATTTCTGTGATATTTGGGTTGGACGTGTGATGTATGTAGTCAGCTCAGATTTACAGATTTGCGGGCCATTACATAAAATGATGAAAACATGTTCATACAACTCATATACTTGATTGAATCCGCGTGAGAGATGCATATCACTCACCAATTTTCCAAAACAACACAAAACGGTGAATATCAATGCCAGATAGCGAAGAATTTGCTCTAAATTCTTCAATTCGATGAACTCTCTCTTGAAATGATGTAGTCTAGCTTCAGGCGATGTAGATCTTCGATTCACTAAGCTCTAATGGTGGAATGGTGTAGAAGATGGAGTAATGGAGGACCATTAGGTATTCCAAATGAGAGAATGGAGAAAGTAAACTATTCTCAGTGCCTCTTACCCCCTATTTATAGCCTCCCTCCAGCCACTAGTTGGCCTTCCCAATTCACTCCACTATGGCTTACAAAACCTGAACAACTAACCGTGAAACCTTAAAATACCGATTCCTCCCAAACCGTTGAGCCAAATCTTTAATGTGATCACTGTACGAAATGGGAATCATCATTTCCTTTCCAATGAGACTGATTTCAGCACCTGATTCGATCCGAGTCAAAAATTATGCCATGCACAAGACTGATAGGGGAAAAATGGTCACAATCAAAAATGGTAAAAATTATGGATATATCTCACATCCCCATAACCAACATATTAAAATATAAGAATGATAACCCTTAGGGAATAAAATAAAAATATTGTACGACCCTCCGAGACGTAAAATGCGGCCGTTACATTCTCCCCCCTTTAGGAATTTCACCTATGAAATCCCAACAGACACAAGAAACCAAAACAATCCCGCATGCCTATCATCCATGAGCAACTAATTCTATCACCCAAACTAGCAGCCATCAAGACATGCATCCATAGCCTTGTCCTAGCACGCAGAATTCTAACAACAAATACAATAGTATAAGTTTCAATGATGTAAGGTGACACATTACTAATGGGATGTACCAACGAAGAGTTCTAGATGGGTCGCTTTCATACTCTCTTTCGTCTCCCATGTACAATCGTCACCATCCTCACTCCATAGTATCTTAGCTAGCTTAACTGTCTTCCTCCTAAGTTGTTTCGTGTCATTCCGCATAACACGAAGCGGCTTACGAGGTCTTGTAACTACGGTCTCTACTACTAGGTCTTCATATTGTTCGGGAGATACCACCACATTCGAATCATGCAAGCACTTCCGAAGAAACGACACATGGAAAACATTATGCACACTTGACATCTTCTCGATAACTCCAATCTATATGCGAGCTTTCCTATTCGCTTGAATATCAGAAACGGTCCAACGAACCTTGGAGAGAACTTTCTTTTACTTCCAAACCGAACAACATGTTTTAATAACGAAATCTTCACGAATACCATATCGCCAATGTCGAATTCCAAATCCTTACGACGCTTATCGGCATAACTCTTTTGACGATCTTGAGCTGCTTTCATTCATTATCGAACGACCTCGATAAAATCCGATGTCTCTTTAATCATTTCTGGCCCAATTATCAACTTTTTCCCAGTTTCTAACTAACATGCTAGAGAGTTGCACTGTGTACCATACAACGCCTCGTATGGTTCCATTCCAATGCTCGACTAGTAGCTATTATTATATTTAACTCGACTAGATGTCGATGGTCTTCCCATGATCCGCTGAAGTCCAAAACACAAGCCCTTTTGAGATCTTCTAAAACTCGGTTACCCTCTCAGTTTGACCATCAGTCTGGGGATGATATGTCGTACTCAAACACAACTCGTTTCCCAAAGGTTCTTGCAAACTCTTCCAAAATCCGCTCGTGAACAACGGATCTTGATCACTCATGATGCTCCTCGGGATACCATGGAATCGAACTATCCATTTTATATAAAGCTCAGCCAACATTGATGTTGTCCTAGTCAACTTGACAGAAATTAACCTTGCATTTTTGGTCAAACGATCCACAATGACCAAAATTCCCTCGTTTCCTGCCCTGTTTTAGGTAGCCCATCGACAAGATTCAACGATATCTGCTCCCGCTTCCACGTAGGAACTTCCAATGGCCGAATCAATCCACTTGGCTTCTTTTCTTCAGCTTTCACCAATTGACAGTTTATACACGTGGAAATAAACTTTCCGATATCTCTTTAAAATCCCTTCCCAATAGCAGACTCGCTTCATGTCCTGATACATCTTATTACCACCAGGATTAATCGTCAACTTCGAGTGATGGCACTCCTTCAGAACCTCATCTCTCAATCTGTTGATATCAGGAACAACCAATCGTCCTTTCTTTCGAAGCCAACCCTCCTGATCGACCTCGAACTCTTTATTCTCCGGTTTCAACTTTTGGATAAACTCGACAAGCTTTGCATCTCGCTTTTGGCTTTCGCCAATCCTTTCGATTAGACTAGGTCTTATCGATAAGCTTGCCAACATTTCAAATTCCAACTCATACCTTAGCCTAAAATCAAACCTTGAAAAATACTCAAGGCTCTTCCATTCTGAGAACTTCGCTCCCAAACTTGCGTGTCTTCAACTCAACACATCTGCCACTATGTTACCTTTACCAGGAGTATAGGCTATACCAAAATCATATGATGCCAGAAACTCTAACCACCTTGCTGCCGAAGATTCAAATCCTTTTAGGAGAAAAGATAACTCAACGACTTATGATCCGTAAACAACTTGAGTCGAACTCCCAACAGGTAATGTCTCCACATATCTTCAGAGCAAACACAATCGCTGCCAACTCCAAATCATGAGTTGGATAATTCTTTTCATGCGGCTTCAGCTGTCGACTCGTGTAGGCCACAAACTTATCTTTCTGCATTAGCACTGCTGCAAGTCTAGTACCACATGCATCGGGGTATACCACCATCTCTTCGTTCCCACTAGGAATGGTAAAAATAGGAGCACTCCTCAATCTCTCCTTCAGCATTTCAAATGCTTGCTCACACACTTGGTTTTTCTTCGTGAATCCCGTTAACGGTGCAGCTATCTTGGAGAAATCCTTGATAAACCACCGGTAATAACCTGCCAACCCAAGGAAACTCCGAACATTGTGATTCTGGACAGTCTTTCTTCTCATGCTCAGGTTTTCCACATTTGAAGCACTTCTTCTCAGCCTTTGGATTCTTGCACTCATTAGCAAAATGACCTTTTTGTTGGCAGTTAAAGCAAACTACCTCACTGTTAGGCTTTTTCTGGCCCTCCTTTCCCTTTTGTTGTTGCTGCTTCCTCTTCCTATTATTGTAACCACCCTGCTGTGGCTTTTGCGCTTTTTTGACCCCAACAACAGGCTCTTTCTTAGGAAACGGACTTTCACGCCTCAAAGCCTTCTCAACAATCTTCTCATAAGTATCATCAAGATGATCTACAAGCTGATTCTCTAGATATTCGTCCAATCCTAAGAAAAACTTCTCGTTCTTCTGATAAGGAGTATCCATATATGAATGAGCATACTTCGACAAGGCCTCGAAGCCAGAAACGTAATCCAACACTGATCGACCATTCTGCTTAAGCTCGACAAATCTATTAAACAGAATAGACTTATGCACGGTAGAGATAAACTTTTCCTCGAACTTGACTTGGAATTGCACCTATAAAATATCATCTTCAACGGTTTCAAGAGTAACAGAATTCCACCATTCCATGGCTCTACCCTGCAGCTGCCTTGACGCAAACCTCTTAGTTGCATCATCTATACTCAAGTCTCCAAAGATACAAATGCAAATATCTAACCACCTTTGAACCTCTTCAGTTGGCTAAGTCCCTTAGAATGGTTTTCCCCCTAGAGATGTAAAGTCTTTACACTGCTTCAAAAAATCCACAACCCTAGGCACCTGAACACCTACATCTACTGTGGCTGCCACTGGAGAGGGTACCCTTCTCATGAATGCTTCCATCATGGCCTCAAACATGGCTGGGTAATCTGGTGTACCGCCATTCCCTCTCCAGGCACAGCCTCCTCCCTAGCAGTATGTCTTGAAGTACATCGACTCATTCTAAATCTGCAAATTAGAATGAATAGCCACTTACAATTTAATTGCTAATGGAGTTCCGACACAACTATACTATATACTACCATATAGTATACATCCATCAAAATCTATAAATACGTCTCTCATACGTTTTTACATATTTGAACATTGGCTAAAATCGATTAACCAGAGCTCTGATACCAAATGTAACGACCACCCATAATCTCTGCAGTTAACAAGAGGAATAATGCATTGAAAGACGTGCCGGGCAGCTATGGACGATCTTTAAGGTGTGATAACACAAGCGGTACCTGTCGTAGAACTCACAGCGCAAGGATGAAATATAATAGAACATATACAACAGGAAGAAATAGTGGAGCATCATATAACAAACTTTCGAAACTTTCACAACATCTAGAATGATTATCCATACATCATACGAAACTTCAAAGTTTGTACATGAAGCCTCACTACAATCGCTCAGAGAGCAACACAAACAGCGGCAACATAAATACTAGATAGTAGCAAAATAATATGTCAGCCTCCTGCTGTCATTGCACTGCAACATCGTCTCACAAGCAATCACCTGTCCCCCGCTGCTCAGTCTGCCCATCCACAAACGGATGAACAACCTAAGGTAATAAGAGGAAAACATAAAACCTTGAGTCAGACAACAGTCTTAGTGGGCGATAAATATCCATCTAACATAATCAATAAAGTATATGAGAATAGGTAGATTAACAAACCAATCTTCCAAACACCAAAGAAGAGCCCAACCCTGCCTTCTCCACACCGACAGTGATAGCCTTTACAATCCAACAACCAAAGGAGCAATAATTCATCCATGGCATTTAGGACATCCATTCATTCAATAGCAATCACAACAACTAGTTATATCTCACGTAAGTCATCCTAATCGAGCTCAACAACCCTCAAGCACAAGCCCTAGAGGCCTAAACCAATATCAGACAAGCACCCAAGGAATATCTCCTTCGACCTCGGACAACTTAAGTGAGACGGTACACATAAAACAATCAAACACTCATGAATGACCCTGGCTATCACTGCCAAACCTACTTCGAAACCATCGTTAATCTTATGATGCCATATGTCAAGGGCTAATGAAAATCCAGTTATAGCAAAAACTCCATACGCCTTTCAACGATACGTACGTTTGTCCAACCTTGACAACCAAGTCCTTCACGACAGCCCAAACTACTCGAGAGGAAACCTTCCAGTCTTTTAGGTACCCCTATTGTAACCTTACTTCGAGTCCACTAGAACCTACGATAATGATAATTTCTTGACCTTAAATATCTCTAGTCGTCCAACCTTCACGGCTATTATTTCTCAGGCGAACTTCTCGAGCAACCATTATCCAACAACTCACAACATTTGAGTTGTCTATGCATTCCTTGCTCTACACCAACCAACGAACACACCGTCTTCCTCCGAACATTCCCGCTTGGATATACCTCGGAGTCACAACATCACTGAACCAAACAATATCAATATAAGGCTCATCACTTTTTCATAACATTTCCTTCATTTGCTATGAAAAACAAACCAAAACGTTTATGCCATCAACCATAGCGTTTCCAAGCGCTGCCACAAACAAACCTTCATACATGCCGATCCACTATGGATCGGACATGTCGACCCATCATGAAATAACGGATTGACAAATTCCACAAGAGGAGCAGACCGACCCATCAACATTGAGCATGACCGACCCATCAAACATTACCAAGGCCGATCCATGCCTTGTGCCTACCGATCGATCCATACTATGAGCCTACCGGCCGATCCATGCCTTGAGCCTATCGACCAATCCATGCTTCTGGAGTCATGACTGAACCACTGCTTGGCCTATCCATCTCATCCCTCCCCGACCGATCCATGACCCGTACTACACGATCGATCCATCAATTTTCACTCCGGCCGATCCATCAACTTTAACTCTGATCGATCCATGACCCATCCTATACGACTGATCCATCAACGTTCATTCTGACAGTTTATACGTAAAAATTTAAGCACACATTGTAACACCCCGTATTTTCTGTTAACATTGAAGTTATGAATTAAACTATACTTAATTTCAAATGCGAGAATCAAGGGAAACAGGTTATGCCATTGCATTTGTCTCGAAATTCTGCTTGAGATAGAGTCCAAGTTTGCGAGAATTGGACTCGGTATGAAGAAGTTACGACCTTCGGAAATTTCAGGAAATTCAAACGGTTTAATTTAAATCCAAAATTCAAATCCAGAAGCAAGATTGGGCGGGAAAATTCCCGCCTAGGGATTAGGTCGACCAGGGGGTCGACCCTAGTGTCGACCACCCCTATACAGGTCGACCTTAGTGTCGACCTGGCGGTCGACCTACCCCCCTCGGGCAGATCTGTTTTCCATCCAATTTCGACTCACTGTTGAGTCATTAGGGCTGAGTTGGCTGTTCTGGATAACTCTATCTTGTCTTAATGGTTTTGATTGATTCTGAGATGATCTGACAGCTCCTATTCAATCAAATCTCTATAAAAGCAACCTAATACCTCAACCCTAAATCATATTAAAATTAAACCAAGAGACGTCATGCTGCCATTAGACAGCCTAGAGTAGCCACCACTTGAAGCTAACAAAGAGACGAAACAAACTAAATCAAAACTAAATTAAAACAATGATTGTCAATACTAAAGGCGAGCATTTCAACTTCAGAATACATATTCCAGAAATCAAGATCTTCGTTTGTTGTAAGTGTAGTTATCTTTTAGATGTAAATAAATTTAAGACGTGATTTGATATAAAGTGAAAAATAGAATTATACCATGCTATATAATATTGACGATGCTAATTCATGATTGTTTCTTGTGATGATTTTATCAAGAATTATCTTGGAATGTTTGTGGCTTATTAGACTTGGTGTTGGATCTATTAAGAATTGAGAATGAAACTATCAATATCATATGCAAGTTACAACTTTTATGTTAGATTCATATGCCTATATATATATATGTTCATTTGTTCATACGCAAGTTACAAGTTTTATGTTGGATCCATGTCAAGATCTATCCAGGTTCATATGATTAATGCAAGTTATATGTTTTATGATAGATCCAAGTGACGATCTAACGATACATATGTTCATATGCAAGCTACAAGTTAGATCCAAAACTAGATCTATATTTATATGCATGTTTGTAAAGTGGATTTATGCAAGTTCACCTTGTTAGATTTAGTTCACACCTATATGTTAATGTTAAAATTATACATGCTTTGGAATTGGACATGTCATGATTATGTCATATGCTAGTTATAATTAAGGTTATGTTCACACATGCCTTGATCTACATGTTAACATGTTTTTGGCTTATGATTATTTAAGTCTAAATTATATGCAAGTTCATGTGACATGTTAAATTATATGAATAAAGTTTGTATGCAAAATTTACATGTTTGGTTGAATCTATATTGTGCATGTTCTCTTCTTTACCCCTTGTTTATAAATTGGGCTAATATACGGGCCCAGTGACTTTATGTGATTAATACGTACGAACAAACGGGGGTAACGTTGGGATAGTTATAAAATCAAAACATGTTAATAATGTAGGTCGGCCCAAAACCATGTAAATGGTTAGGGCCATGAATGGTATAATTTATTCCATTAGTCTTGAACATAATTAAAATATGTGACATGGAACACTTGTAGAAAATTTACATATATAAAATGTAAAAGATGAATATGCCTAACCCGAGGTTAGACTGAGTTGTGGTGTAAACCTGCCCGAAACCGACCGACACATCCAGTAACCACAATAATACCTGTCCAATGTGAGAGGTTAGTGCATCATGCCCAGAAAGACCCGAAGTTAGACTGAGTTGTGGTGTAAAACTGCCCGGAACCGACCGACACATCTAGTAACCACAACAATACCTGTCTAATGTGAGTGGTTGGTGCTTTAATTAATTAATTAAAGCTCATGAACAATCAAGCTAGAAATGGTGAGGTTAATTAATTAAGGAAACACTTAACCAACTTAACATGTTAACAAGACAAGATTGGTGGGGTTAAGTAATTGAGAAAAACACTTAGCCAATACAACATGTTAACTAGACAAGATTGATAGGGGTTTAGTCAAACCTGGGAAACTTAACCAATTTAGCATGTTGACTAGAAAAACCCTAGTAACGTGGACCTGTTTCAGTAGTAACCCACAGGGATGTATCAAGGTACCCTGAACTAGGCAGGGTGGAGCACGATTACTTGGCTGAATATAAGCGGTCAAAGGGGCGGTGGTTAGGTGCGTCAATGTAGGTTCCAACAAAGTACGGGCGTGCACGGGCTCCGGAGTGGAAAAAGCAGGCATTGGGAACCAGGCGTACACTTGTGCATCTTTGAATCGTGTCAAACTTGCCACTATAGGACTTGATACACTCTATACTGGAACTAGCACAAGTACTTAAAAATCACGTGGGATCGCATGACACCGGGAATACATGAATGCAAGTAGGAGCCGATCAATACATGAATGGGATCACTTTATCATGAACATACATTGCTAGTTAAACAGGTCTTAGTGGGTGCAGAGAAGTAAAAGTGGGTGCG
The DNA here is from genome assembly GCA_030737875.1 of Allium sativum. Lineage (NCBI taxonomy): Eukaryota > Viridiplantae > Streptophyta > Magnoliopsida > Asparagales > Amaryllidaceae > Allium > Allium sativum. The sequence continues at coordinate 172,122,024 of CM060923.1, forward strand.
ATAGCCAAATCTAGTTAAATCTTACCTTACCTCGTTTTAGGACTACCCTATCCTTGTGGTATCATTCTAAGTTCAATTTATTCATGTCCTAGTCTTTTACTTGTTTACATGCTATTAAATAAATAGGCTTACCAGACTTATGTCTGACCCATTTTCCTTTCGCTTATTTTCTTCCGTTCCCCCCCAAGGTCCGCAGGGAGGAAACACTTATGCTTAGTCCAGACTTGTCAAAGCTTGAAGACCGTAGATGTAAGGCTTGGACTTTCCTTTTTGAGCTATGGCTATGGTCAAGCACTTGTTGGGGATTTATGTCAATTTATTTTCAGTATTGCTTCTTTATGTTTTCAAGACAGATGAAAAGTTATAATAATTTGGAAGGTTGAAACAGTTGTTGAATTGTTGTGTTGAACAAATATTTATGGAATAATATTGATCTTTTTCCACTGCTTATTTTTTTCCGTCTTGTAATTTATTAGTATCTTGTACCTTAAAAACGCTCCATAGAAGTTAAGGCATTCCCTTTGAGAGTGACCTTAACGGAGGTGGGGTGTTTCACTTGGTATCAAAGCTAAGGTTTACTAGATCAGATAAGAGTTTTTGAAAACTATCTTTAAAAAGAAGTATAAAGAAGCATTTTTCAAGAAAAAGTGTTATTTTATTTTAAAAGGCATAATCCCCCAAAGCCATATGCCCTATTTTTTTATCCTTTGTTTTGAATCTTTCCTTTTTCGTTTCAGCGTGTCTGGGAATCTTAACCTTCCAGAGGGTGTAACGATACCTAGCTGGTTCAGGAGGTACTTAGAGGCTAGGGCCGATGACGCGGGTCCAGCAGATATTCCTCCTCCCCCAGCTGCAGCGGTTCCTCTTCCTCCTCGTGCAAATGCTTTCTCAAAGATTCGTAGAGACTTTAGAGCCATGGGTGGAAAGGATTTCAAGGGAATTGAACCATTCGTAGAAGCAAGGAACTGGCTCACAGAAACTGAGGATCTATTCGTTATCTTCGAGGTGGATGATGGGCAGAAGATACAGTTGGCAGTATGGTTGCTCAAAGACGAAGCTTCCTATTGGTGGGAAGTCACCAACGCTTAAAGACCAATTGAAACATGGATGGATTTCAGAATAAGGTTTGAGATGAAATTCCTCTCACAAGCTGAACGAAGTTTACAACTGGAAAAGTTCTTATCTCTTAAACAAGGAAGTATGATGGTCAAATAATACGTCAATCAATTCAATCAGTTAGCCAGATTTGGACTGGAGTTAGTAAACACTCCACATAAGAAGGCTCTTCGCTTTGTTAAAGGGTTGAATGATCCACTACACAGCCTAGCTATGACCCACATACCCATGGGGGCGACTTATGAGAGGTTGGTGGACATGGCACTCTTATATGAGGAAGACAAGGATGGCAAGAAGGAGGTGAAGAAGGAAGAGCCTCAAAACAAGAAAGAAGATGGATCTCAGAACAAGAAGGTGGACCCTAAGAAAGGCGAGAAGAATAACAAATCCCACGAGAAGAGAAAGTGCAATTTCTGTGGCATACCCGGAAACTTGGCTAAAGATTGCAGAAAGAAGAAGAGGAAGTTGGGTGCTTGTTTCCAGTGCGGGGATACTGGACACCTAGCTAAGGACTGCCCAAAGAGGCAAGGGCAAGGGCAGAGAGCTTGACCTTCTTCTGGAGGACAAGTTCACGCTCTCACAGCACCTCCGCAAGAACGAGGTAGAAGTATTTCTGTCGAGAGTTTAGTTTATTTATTTGATCATCCTATTCGTACACTATTTGATTCTGGTGCATCGCACTCATTTGTATCTGCTGCTTTAGTTGAATTTCTGCACCTAGACACTAGTTTAGTAGAGGATCGCTTGGTTGTTTCAAATCCAATTGGGGGCTCAACTTATTTGTCAATGATTTGTTTGGATTTGGAAATTTCTATACTAAGTGTGGGGTTTAGATGCAATGCCTATGTTTTGGGCTTCATGGGCTATAGGTTGATTCTAGGCATGGATTGGCTATCCAGTAATGGTGCCATCCTCGATTGTGAAAAGAGAGTGGTTAGACTCATGACTCGCCTTGGTAACACTCTCGAAATTTCTTGTAATCCCCTGAACTCCGTTATGCTTAGCTATCTAGAATCTCTTGATGCGTCTATTGAGAATTTGCAGTCTGTTAGAGTAGTCCGTGAATACCCGTATGTGTTTGAAGAGATAAAGGGCTTACCTATGAAGCGGGAGATAGACTTCTGCATAAACCTTGTTGATAATGCAAAGCCCGTTGCTTTACCCGTTAGGCACATGGCCCCAAGGGAGAGAAAAGAGCTCAGCAAGCAAGTTAAAGAGCACCTAGAAAAGGGGTTTATAAGGCGGAGTATTTCTGAATGGGGTGCTTCAGTAGTGTTCACAACTAAAGCGGACAGTTCACTTCGCTTGTGCGTTGATTATAGGGAGATAAACAAGCTAACCAAGAAGAATAGGCACCCACTCCCGAGAATAGATGATTTGTTCGATCAGCTTGTAGGTGCATCGGTTTTCTCCCAATTAGATTTAGCTACCGGGTTTCATCAGCTAAGAGTGGCTGAAGACAGCATTGATAAGACCGCATTCAGAACTCCGGATGGTTTCTTCGAGTGGCTTGTCATGCCTTTAGGCTTGACAAATGCACCTGCTTACTTCATTGATTTGATGAGCAGGGTGTTCAGGGAGTTCCTCAGTAAGTTTGTGGTGGTCTTCGTGGACGATATTTTGATCTTCTCAAAGAGTGAGGAAGAGCATGCTCAGCAGTTAAGGGAAGTCATGGATACTCTCCGTGCACATCAGTTGAAAGCCAAATTCTCCAAATGCCATTTCTGGAGAGAAGAAGATAGATTCCTTGGACATGTGGTGTCCAGAGAGGGGTTAGTCGTGGACCCCGCGAAAGTGGTTGTTGTGCAAGATTTTAAGGTTCCACGAAACGCAACTGAAGTCCGAAGCTTCCTCGGGCTAGCAGGCTTTTACCGAAAATTCATCAAGGATTTTGCGAAAATCTCAGCTCCGCTCACAAAGTTGACAAAGAAGAACCTAGCTTTCAATTGGGATTTGGATTACGATATTGCTTTCCAACAATTAAAGAGGGCTCTGGCAACTACCCCAGTTCTGACATTGCCAGATGGAAGCAAGATGTTTACCGTATACACGGACGCCTGTGGTACGGTACTTGGTGCTGTCTTGATGCAAGAAGGAAAGGTAGTAGCTTATGGAGGCAGACAGTTGAAAGTACATGAGAAAAACTACCCAATCCACGATTTAGAGTTGGCTGCCATCGTCTTTGCACTTAAGTCTTGGCGCCATTATCTCTTAGGTGAGAAATTTGAATTGTATACTAACCATAAATCATTGAAGTATCTTTTCTCGTTGAAAGATCTCAACTTGAGGCAGCAAAGATGGATGGAGTTTCTTTCCTCGTACGATTTTGAGATTTCCTATACTCCCGGCAAGGGCAATGTAGTAGCATACGCTTTGAGTAGAAAGAAGCCGACCCTAAGCCCTCTCTTTGTAGAAAGACAAAGCTTAGAGTACGTAGCCAACTTTGATTTTAGACTCTCTGTCGATCATGTGGCTGATTTGTTGGTAACGCTAGAGGTGTGGCCTACTCTTTTGGACTCGATAGGGACCGCACAACGTGAAGACCCTCATCTAGTTGATGTGATAGATAAGCTGATTAGAGATGAGACTTCTAGTCACCTCAATAGATACTCCATCGATGATAAGGGTTGGTTGAGGCGGGATGGAAGACTATGCGTCCCACAAGCAAGGGATTTGGTGAAGAAAGTTCTTGAAGAAGCACACCATTCCAAATTGACCACACACCCCGGTGGAGACAAAATGTACAAAGACATCAATAGGGTTTTCTTTTGGAATGGCATGAAGAGGGATGTAGCTGAATTCGTTTCTAACTGCATGATATGCCAACAAGTCAAGGCAGAGCAGAAGAAGCCTGGTGGTTTGCTTCATCCTCTGGAGGTCCCACAGTGGAAGTGGGATAGCATCTCGATGGACTTTATTGATGGGTTGCCTAGGTCAAGAAGAAGCAATACCAGTATTTGGGTAATAGTGGACAGGCTCACAAAAAGCGCTCACTTCATACCCGTTAAGAGTAGAAGGACTGCCTCATCTCTGGCATCCATATATCTTAAAGAGATAGTTCGACTCCATGGGATACCCTCCAACATAGTGAGTGACCGAGATCCTATCTTCACGAGCGAGTTTTGGAAGAGTTTGCAAGAAGCTGTAGGCACACAATTATGCTTAAGCACGACCTATCACCCTCAAACTGATGGCCAGCCGGAAAGAGTCAACAAAGTATTAGAAGACCTCTTGAGACTATGCATTCTTGACTTCGGAGGTACATGGGACGATCATTTACCTTTGGTGGAATTCGCTTACAACAATAGCTACCAAGCCACCATAGGCATGGCGCCTTTCGAAGCTTTATATGGAAGACCGTGCTGGTCACCAACTTGCTGGTGGGAGTCCATAGACATGCTCATACTTGGACCAAACATGATTGGAGAAACTTCAGAGAATGTGGACTTGATACGGAGAAGAATGAAGACCGCCCAAGATAGAAAGTAGTCCTACGCAGAAAAAAAAGGACCGACCTTGAGTTTGAGGTTGGAGACAAGGTGTTCCTTAAAGTATCTCCTTTGAGGAATGTTGTTCGCTTTGGATCCGCAGGGAAGTTAGCACCAAGATTTGTAGGGTTATTTCCTATCATTGAGAAGATTGGAAAGATGGCTTACAAAGTAGAGCTGCACGAAAGATTGGCTGGAGTTCATAATGTCCTTCACGTTTCTCACCTACGGAAGTGCCTACATGAGTCTGCGGAAGTGGTGGAACCAAGCATATTAGAGGAAGTAGAAGTAGAGCGAGAAGCGACTGTGAGGAATATTCCAACTCGTATCTTGGGAACGGAAGTCAAAAAGCTACGCAACCGTGAAGTCAAGCTTGTTAAAGTTCAATGGAGCAATGACGAGGAAGATGCGACTTGGGAAACTAAGGACAAAATACGCGCAGCCTACCCTTTTCTTTTTGAGGGTATATCTTTGGTCTCTTTTTCCATAAGTTTATGCTTGTACCTATCTTTTTCTAAGTATATCTCCTCGGTCCCATCCTTATCCTTAGGTAGAAACCAATGGATGTAAACATGTATTTGAAACATGTTATGATTGATGGTTGCAAGTGGTTGCTAGTGGTTGCTCGTGGATGCATATGCACACACATTAGGGGTTAGATCGGCTCAGTCACTATCATATAGCATTTGCACATGAATGCATGAAATTGTATATGGATTGAAGCTTGATGTGTTAGCATATGGATGTTGCATATGTATGAATGACTGTGCACTCATGTAGAAGTACGATTAGGGATGATTGCATACATAATGGACTCATGGCACCGACATGAATTGCATTAAGGAGGTCAACTGAATCAGTAGACCGCCTGATTCTGCATTAGATAAGGACATGCACACACACTATGCATATGATCATGAAGCATTAGAAGTCTTTTAAGGAAAATGGACGCCTGTGTTTGATGGTTGAGTAGATGAATGATTGGATGGTAGGATATACGTTCTTCTCGACTTGAAGATTTCGGGGACGAAATCCTTAAAGGAGGGGAGAATGTAACACCCCGTATTTTCTATTAACATTGAAGTTACGAATTAAACTATACTTAATTTCAAATGTGAGAATCAAGGGAAACGGGTTACGCCATTGCGTTCGTCTCGAAAATCTGCTTGAGATATGCTCCAAATTTGCGAGAATTGGACTCCGTATGAAGAAGTCATGACCTTCGGAAGTTTTAGGAAATTCAAACGGTTTAATTTATATTCAAAATTCAAATCCAGAAGCAAATTTCTATACAGGTCGACCTTAGTGTCGACATCCCCTATACAGGTCGACCTTAGTGTCGACCTAGGGGTCAACCAGGGGGTCGACCTACCCCCCTCGGGCAGATCTGTTTTCCAGCAAATTTTGACTCACTGCTGAGTCATTAGGGCTGAGTTGGCTGTTCTGGATAACTCTATCTTGTCTAAATGGTCTTGATTGATTCTGAGATGATATGACGGCTCCTATTCAATCAAATCTCTATAAAAGCAACATAATACCTCAACCCTAAATCATATTAAAATTAAACCAAGAGCCGCCATGCTGCCATTAGACAACCTGGAGCAGCCGCCACTTGAAGCTAACAAAGAGACGAACCAAACTAAATTAAAACATCGATTGTCTACACCAAAGGCGAGCATTTCAACTTCAGAATAAAGATTCCAGAAATCAAGATCTTCGTTTGTTGTAAGTGTAGTTATCTTTTAGATGTAAATAAATTTAAGACGTGATTTGATATAAAGTGAAAAATAGAATTATACCATGTTGTATAATATTGACGATGCTAATTCATGTTTGTTTCTTGTGATGATTTTATCATGAATTATCTTGGAATGTTTGTGGCTTATTGGACTTGGTGTTGGATCTATTAAGAACTGAGAATGAAACTATCAATATCATATGCAAGTTACAAGTTTTATGTTAGATTCATATGCCTATATATATATATATATATATATATATATATATATATGTTCATATGTTCATATGCAAGTTACAAGTTTTATGTTGGATCCATGTCAAGATCTATCCAGGTTCATATGATTAATGCAAGTTATATGTTTTATGATAGATCCAAGTCCTGATCTAATGATGCATATGTTCATATGCAAGTTACATGTTCGATCCAAAACTAGATTTATATTTACATGCATGTTTGTAATGTGGATTTATGCAAGTTCACCTTGCTAGATCTAGTTCACACCTGTATGTTAATCTTAAAATTATACATGCTTTGGAATTGGACATGTCATGATTATGTCATATGCTAGTTATAATTAAGGTTATGTTCACACATGCCTTGATCTACATGTTAACATGTTTTTGGCTTATGATTATTTAAGTCTAAATTATATGCAAGTTCATGTGACATGTTAAATTATATGAATAAAGTTTGCATGAAAAATTTACATGTTTGGTTGAACCTATATTATGCATGTTCTTTTCTTTACCTCTTGTTTATAAATTGGGCTAATATGCGGGCCCAATGACTTTATGTGATTAATATGTACGAATAAACGGGGGTAACATTGGGATAGTTATAAAATCAAAACATGTTAATAATGTAGGTGGGCCCAAAACCATGTAAATGGTTAAGGCCATGAATGGTATAATTTATACCATTAGTCTTGAACATAATTAAAATATGTGACATGGAACACTTGTAGAAAATTTACATATATAAAATGTAAAAGATGAATATGCCTAACCCGAGGTTAGACTGAGTTGTGGTGTAAACCTGCCCGGAACCGACCGGCACATCCAGTAACCACAACAATACATGTCTAATGTGAGAGGTTAGTGCATCAAGCCCAGAAAGACCCGAGGTTCGACTGAGTTGTGGTGTAAAACTGCCCGGAACCGACTGACACATCTAGTAACCACAAGAATACCTGTCTAATGTGAGTGGTTGGTGCTTTAATAAATTAATTAAAGCTCATGAACAATCAAGCTAGAAATGGTGAGGTTAAGTAATTAAAGAAACACTCAACCAACTTAACATGTTAACAAGACAAGATTGGTGGGGTTAAGTAATTGAGAAAAACACTTAGCCAATACAACATGTTAACTAGATAAGATTGATAGGAGTTAAGTCAAACCTAGGACACTTAACCAATTTAACATGTTGACTAGAAAAACCCTAGTAACGGGGACCCGTTTCAGCAGTAACCCACAGGGATGTATCAAGGTACCCTGAACTAGGCAGGGTGGGGCACAATTACTGGGATGAATATAAGCGGTCAAAGGGGCGGCAGTTAGGTGCGTCAGTGTAAGGTTTCGACGGAGTACGGGCGTGCACGGGCTCCGGAGTGGAAAAAGTAGGCACTGGGCACCAGGCGTTCACTTGTGCATCTTTGAATCGTGTCAGGGTTGCCACTATAGGACTTGATACACTCTATACTGGAACCAGTACAAGTAGTTAAAAATCACGTGGGGCCGCATGACACCGGGAATACATGAATGCAAGTAGGAGCCGATCAATACATGAATGGGATCACTTTATCATGAACATACGTTGCTAGTTAAACAGCTCTTAGTGGATGCAGAGAAGTAAAAGTGGGTGTGATAGCCAAATCTAGTTAAATCTTACCTTACCTCGTTTTAGGACTACCCTATCCGTGTGGTATCATTCTAAATTTAGTTTATTCATATCCTAGTCTTTTACTTGTTTACATGCTATTAAGTAACTAGGCTTACCAGACTTATGTCTGACCCATTTTCCTTTCGCTTCTTTTCTTCTGTTTCCCCCTAAGGTCTGCAGGGAGGAAACACTTCTGCTTAGTCCAGACTAGTCAAAGCTTGAAGACCGTAGATGTAAGGCTTGGACTTTCCTTTTTGAGCTATGGCTATGGTCAAGCACTTGTTGGGGATTTATGTCATTTTATTTTCAGTATTGCTTCTTTATGTTTTCAAGACAGATGAAAAGTTGTAATAATTTGGAAGGTTGAAACAGTTGTTGAATTGTTGTGTTAAACAAATATTTATGAAATAATATTAATCTTTTTCCGCTGCTTATTTTTTTCTGTCTTGTAATTTATTAGTATCTTGTACCTTAAAAACGCTCCACCGAAGTTAAGGCATTCCCTTTGAGAGTGACCTTAACGGAGGTGGGGTGTTTCACACATTGATAGATCAGACTCATGAGACGACCAATGGAAATAAGTAGGGGATGGTCAATGATATGGGTCGAGCAGTGCATGGCTCGAGCTATGATATCGGACAAGCAGTCAGGCTCGGTCAGGCACTCTTGGGTCGAACACCCTCTGATAAGTCATGTTCCGCACATGTGGCTCGAACGTCATAGGGTTGGACGTTCATAAGGGTCGAACGTCCAAGAGGGATCGAGCATTCAGGGTCAGTTGAACATGTACTGTTCAAATACAACAAGGTTTGTACATATTCTGGGTTGGTTGCAATTATCTGGTCGAACGTCATCTAGGGTCGAACTGCATAAAGGCCCACACATCTCTAGGGTCGGTCAAATATAGTGGCTTGCGCAGGGTCGTTCGAACATGGAATTGAGCAAACAGGTGGATACATCTGTCAACAGCTAGCAGTAGCATTTCTATAATTACCTGCGTGTTCAATCTACGACCTGCATATACAAATCTCAGCTCACCACTTCACTCCAACTTCTTCCATAAATAGGCCATGGCTTCCATACTTTTAGGGACGGATTTCTAAGACCCCGAAGGGCTTCTAGATTGCTTTCTCTCCTATTTCAAGTAATTCTAACATCATCTACCACATCCAAGTAAAAATCTAGAGCCTAATCCACCATGGAATCCATCAAACTCGATCAAGTGTTCTAGGGGTTGAAGTTCTCCCTTCATATTCCTTGCGTTTGAAGAGATCTGATTGTTTTCTTCGCTGATTTGCAAAGATTAAAGAGAAGTTCTAGTGTGATCGAGAAATGGATGTACTTAGAAATGATTCTAGGCTTGTAACTATTGAATTGTTAACTATTACCAAAGTGGACGTATATCTATTCTTGATCGAACCACTATAAAATTCTCTGTGCACTTACTTACTTGTTGCGTTTGTGGTCTCAATCCTAACCATTTGCTGAAGTTCCTTTGTGGCACCTTTGGTGTTTGAAATAATTTCGGTTTAAACATTTGGCGCCCACTGTGAGGCCACGTTCGCATCTCCTTCCTTCACATCTCTCTCAAGCTTACGAGCCTTGCCTTGAAGTTCCAGGCCTACTTATATCGTAGATCCACTAGGTCTAAGATCCATGCAAATTAATAAACTTCCTCCTAAGCTCGAAACTTTGTCCAAATTATGGGTGGACCAAAAAAAGTCACTAATAAGTCTGTCAAAGAAACCGACAACCTCACCGACAATGCTACACCACCTACCAACCACTTTGAAGTTAGAGATTCTTCCAGAGCTGGAGCGGTTGTAACAAGAAAAAAGTTGGATGAAGTTGTCGCGGGTCTAGCAAGTCAAATGGATATCGCAAATAATGCCATGTTGAAGAAGTTAGAATCCATGTTTGCCGTTCAAGCTGCAACATCGAAAGTTACCAACAATGCTTCCCGTTCTAAACAAGCTGCTCAGACCGCCCGTACGGAAAATGCAGGTATCTCCTCTTCAAGTCTGGATTGGGAAAATTATGTCCAGGAGGTTGTAGATCCTAATGATCCTCATCATAAAGAAGAAAAACCACCCACACACAACCAATCTGATAAAGCAACCTCTCGACAAGTCCCTTGCTCCACCAAAGGGGCACCTCCCCAAGAGGAAGGCCTAGGGCCCCTGAATTAAAACCGTGACCGTTTGCCTAGGCAAACATCCGGTAAGGAGGATGATGTCTGCCCCGTGGACCAGTACAACGAAGAGGAGCGCATATCGGAGATGGTTCGCAAGATCATGGATAATAACTTGAAGAAACGGGATGATAAGAAAGAGTGGGGGTTCACTCCTACCAAAACCCCACTCACTGAAAGGATCATAATGGCTCCATATCCAAACAAGTTCAAACCTCCAATGTTACAAGCCTATAATGGGACCGACGATCCCAACGTGTTCCTATACAAGTATGACCAACACATGGATGGGGAATGTGCCACAAACGAGCTAAAGTGTCTTTACTTCCTAAATTATCTCGAAGGGGTGGCTTCACTTTGGTTCACGAAGTTGCCACCAAAGTCTATGGATGATTTCACTACCTTATCCAAGTTATTCAGAGAGCAGTTCAGGCTCTAAGCCACCAAGGTAAGGGATGTCATGGAGTTAAACGAGCTTGAGCAAAGGCTTGGGGAATCCATCAAAGCTTTTCTCACTCACTTCAAGGCGACTGCAGCTGAAGTTGGAAACATGAACTCCGCCTGGTTCTAATGGCTTTGGAGGGAGCTATATGCAAAAAGACCAAGTTTGGGCGATGGATCAAAAGGAAGATGCCGACTACACTCGAGGAACTATTCGATAAAGCTGAAAAATACATGAGTGTTGATGAAGATCCAGCCTATGCCTTAGACATACCTGAAAGTAGTGCATAATCTGAAAAGAAAGATAACATGCAAAGCAACCAAAAGAATCCTGGTGGTCATAAAAGGGGCAATGATGGAAAGGAAAATCGAGCTAACAAGAAACTCCGCTTCTTTAGAAATTTCGAGCTAACTCCTCTCTATGATACCGTAGAAAAAATCTATATAGCGACTAAAGATACCGAGGAATATCCAATGCCAGGGAAAGTAAAAGTCAATGATGCTGCAATAAAGTCAGGTAGGTTCTTCTGGTTTCACAACCAGCTAGGCCACAATACGAATGAATGCAGACATTTGAAGAGCTTGATTGAGGAGTTAATAAGGAATAAAAGGCTCCAACAATATACGAAAAACACCTAAAATACTCAAGCCGCTCAAGGGCAAGGAACATCTACGGGACAACCTAGACATAGTGAGAGTAATCTAGTTGTTGTTATTCCAAGACCAATCATCAACACAATTTCAGGTGGACCCCACCCAACCAGAAGAAGCAGGGGGGATATTGTGAAGTATACCGAAGAAATGAAAAGCCTTCCTAAAGGAGAAGAACTTACGGTCATGAACAATGCCTTCCTCGTAGAAATGCCAAAGACTATACGGGACGATGTTGCGTTCAGAGATAGAGACTCAGATGGATTGCTAACACCAACAGTTAATCCTATGGTCATTACCATCGGTTTAGGACCAGCTGTAACATCCCGTATTTTTACGGTATAATAATTAATATATTTAATTATTTAAATAGTGATTTCGTGATTTAAATGGTTATTTAATTAAATAATAATGAATATTTATAATATAATAATATATTATAACTTCAAAATATTCGGAAATAGTAGAATTCACAATATTGTGTGAATTGGATCACTTAAAATATTTAATTCAGCTTAGAATTGAATTAAAATAACAAATATATTATTTAAACGACAGTTGAACGTATTAATTATAATATAATTATAATCGAGCCGTAACTTCGCGGCAGTTCGGGATTTGGTGATTCGAACTTTAAATGAATATACATAATCCATTTTAAACCGGATTTCTGTGAAACAAGAAACGTTCGGGGCTGGTGAAGTATATATTTCTAATGGAAGAGAAAATTTGAGATTTCGTCGTGTAGATTGTGAGTTGTGTCCAAATCAAATTTCCAAATAGTCGCTATAGAATTCCTTTATAATTTATAACGATTTATTTATATTATAAATGTATTTTCAATATAAATTGAATATCGATTTAGTCTAGATTTGAAATGTCGAGTTATAAATTCAGATAGGAATATTTTGGAGTTGTATGATATTCTATTGTGAATATATACGATAATTTCTATTCATAAATATTTAATAAAATTATTTTTAAATATATTAATAATTAACTAGGTTTATTTAGAGCTTTAAAAATAGCTATTTTTGCAAACGACCCCCGTTTTCGACGAAACTAATTTTATTGGATTCAGAATATTAAATTATTGTTAGATTTTAAATTTCATGATTTTTGGAGTTAGTATGTGGTCGTGTGGAATTTAAATGTGAAAAATAGTCAATAATTTGACTTTAAAAATACCTTGTGTGAGCAAACGGACGCGGAAATTGACGAAACTAGTTTCATTGGGTCCGTAATGTCAAAACATGGCTGTATGGCCATTTTCATGATTTTTGGGTATCATATGTGATCATATGGATTTTTAGAAGACAAATACAAATTTTGGTAATTATATAAATTAATAAAATAAAATATGTAGCTTATCCTATAAGCTATCTACCTCTATACAAATACCCACTAACCTATCGAACCCTAGATAGATTTTTTTTCCCTAGTCAAAAACTAGTAGCCGCCACCATCTTCTTTAAAGAAAATATTTCGTGAGCTTTGGAAAATCATAGAAAATGAAATATAATCCTATAAATCATAATATTTATATTTTTGAGTTGCTTATGAGGTGCTCTCTATTTCGATATGAATTTCATAGCACTCGACGTATTTTTCTGGAATTCGAAATAGGGAAGCAACCCTAGGGTTGACAATTTTAGGTAGTATGAGCATGTAGGTGGAAATTCGATGTTGGATTCGAGTTCCAGGGTGTGTGTAGCATCTGTAGTGAATTTATGGTGAGATTCGAACATGAAAAGGGACGCGCGACAACCTCTACTCCATGGAAGCTGTTGTTCGACGGAAACCGAAAGGAGCTGACGACCACTGCATTGAGGAGGCGAGGTTGAAGAGATTGTTAGCAGGAGTTCATCGGTGGGGTTCTTGTTGAGTTTGGTGATTTGTAGAAGGGGCACGGTGGAAGGATATCGGCTAATGGCGTTACAGGAACAGGATACGCATGATACAGAGAAGAGAAGGGAAATAGGAGCAGGAGTTTTGAAAGGGTAATACGTGGATTATTATTTTAGTAAAGGTTAATTAAAATGTGCATAAGTCATTAATGACTTGTAAATGTCCTCTGAAAGGAACTAGGAGCGGGTTACAGAAGGATGAAGGGAAAGAAAGGTTAATGACTAATCTTGATTAAAGGGTAAACATGATTACAGAGGTTAAGATGCTCACTAATTAATTTTTGATGATATTGATTTAATTTAAATTGAAAGGGGGCAGTGGAGGTTTGTGTGGATTTTTCTTGTGTTTTGTGGGAAGTTCGAACTGAACTGGAGTGGATTAGCATTTGTAGTGGAAGCTTGTATGATCGGTAAGGAGATGTTGTGAGAGTATAGCACTTTCAGTTTTGTTTAAGCAAGGAGAAGCGTGTTAAATGGTGATCAATAAGGCTAATTATTTATTTAATATAATTTATTATGTTTACTATATTGAAATTATCATAACGTATGCATACGTGATCAGAATCTGACAAAACTGGATCCGTTGGGATCGTATGGACGGCGGCTACACAGTGGAACCGACTAGGAGCGAATTAGAGCTCGTTACAATTTATAACAAAATAAATTTTCTGTCTGAATCAACCGACAATTATCCTTATCTATAGATGATCATCCAATGTGAGTAAAACTCACTAACTCTGTTCAATTTATATTTTTATAAATCTAATCTAGTAATGATAAATGATGGTTGATTGCCGTGTGTTGATTGTTTGGTTGAATTGCTGATTTATTGGTCGAAATTAAAGATAACGATATATACACATATCGTTCTGTTCATCAGAACATGTCATATTGAAATGAAATTGATGTGGATTATATCGTTTAATATCTGTGGATGTGGGGAAACAGGTTGGAGGGATCCAACTGAATTCCTCAAAATTTATTTTATAGTTTTTCATATATTGTGATATATGATGTGATATATAATCTGTTGTTGATTATGTGTGTTTGTATGATATTGATCCTTGTTATATGGTGTTTTAAATACCATAAGAAATACTGGAATGTACAAAGGAAATTTTCAAAGTATATATTGAAAATAAGATATTTATATAAAATCGATGGATTTTATATAAAGGGATTTATTTGGAAAACAAATAAAATGTTTTTATAAAATAAATAGGGTATTATCAAAGGAATGTTCGAAAAAAAATATATAAAAAGGGAATATTGGGAAAATAAACAGAATATTAAAAAGAAATATTTCTAAAATCAAATTGAATTATAAAAGAAATTATTTGGGAAATAAATAGAATTATAAAAGGGAATTGACAAGATATAAAGGAACAACGAGAAGATGGTTTCAAAGTAGATTTTAAATAGAAATATGTTTTAACAGATAAATGGAGACGATTAATTTATAAATAATATTTTATAAATTAAGTAAAATATTTACCATTTGATAAATGGAATATATAAGTCCGAACTTATATAGAGAAGTAGAAATTGGTTTTAACATCGATATCTTAAATAGAATGTGAACTCAACATTTATAAAGAATTTATAAATGGGAGTTAAGTGTTAGAAATAAATAGAAGATTTCGTATGAATAAATTTATAAATAGAAGTTGGAATTGGGATATTATTTTAAAATAAGAAATAAAACTAAATGGATTATATAAAAGAATATTATTCAAATTCAATGTGAATAGTGGAGTTAAGTAATAATTTTGTAAATAAAAACATTTGTAAAGGAAAATGGATTTTTGAAACAGAAATTTAAACAGAAATGGAATTTCGAATGGCTAGAAATAAATAACTTGTTTAATAATGAAAACAAGTGTTGTTATTTATAAACAATGTTTATAAATGAATTAAAATATAATTATCAGTGGATAATTTAGATTGCAAATTCGATAGTGAATGTAAAATGGGAAAGTTGGAGTTGTTTGAAAAAGGAAAGGATGAAATGTATTTCGATGATTCGAAATATGAATAGAATTAAATTAAATACATAAAGATTGGTAATTAGAATTTAACTAGGCCAGATGTTATAAAATAATTTATTTAAGAAATTATATATTGAATAAAATCAGTAATTTGACAAGATAATTAGTATTCGGTTAGAAACCAATATTTTATAAATCGAAATATAGTTTATTCGAAGTAAGGTAATTGAATATAGTTTATTCGAAAGTGAATTAATCAAATATAAGTTATTCTAAGTGAATAAATCGAATATAAGTTAATTAAAGTAAGTTAATCAAATATAAGTTATTCGAAGTGAATAAATCGAATATAAGTTATTCGAAGTAAGTTAATCGAATATAGTTTATTCGAAAGTGAATTAATCAAATATAAGTTATTCGAAGTGAATAGATCGAGTATAAGTTATTCGAAGTAAGTTAATCGAATATAAGTTATTCGAAGTGAATTAATCGAATTATAGTTATTCGAAAAAGAGTTAATCGAATATAGGTTATTCAAAAAAGAGTTAATCGAATAGAGATCACTCGGAAGAGAGTTATACGTCGAACGTGATTATATCGAATTGGGAAAGTACTATTTACTTTCCAGTTTTTAAATGAAGACCTATTTATTTAATAAATAAATTAATTATAAATTATTCAAATTAAGACATAAAAGTTATAGTTTTAAAGTCAGATATTTCGGAAGTAAGGTTTATAACGTTATCATATAACCAATGTTTTTTCCAAGAAGGAAATTCATAAATATAAATCCGAGAATTTGCATAAGCAATGGTTGTAAAAGTTGGAGTTGTGAGCTTTATCTATTTCGAGGTTAAGAACGTTGTTCAGTTAAGGTCTGAGAGGTAATTATACCCTAACTTGACCGACTTCGAAATTAACTAAGGAAAAGTTGAAGTTCGATGGCGAAGATTTGTTAGACATACATTTAAGTAATAAGCGATTAACGGGTTGAGTAGTTGTAACGATGTTTTATACAACGTTTATTTGAAATCCTTATAATTGAGTTATGGAAACGTTTTCCAAATATAATTAGTGATATTTTCTAAGCATATAAAATGAAATGATTTGTTGATAAGAAATGGAAATGTTTTCTGAAGCGACCCGAACTTCCCCGTGAAGGAAAGCCTGGATTGAGTTGAGAACATGACAAATCAGAACACAAACAGAAGAGCATTTCATTGCCTATTACAACAATTTACATCAGAGTACAAGAATATACAAAGTATGAAGAAATAATATGCGTTCGAACAATATCAGAGATTTAAATTCCATTTTAAATACATAACAGTGGAAAAATAATACAAAACTCAACTGAAAGGAATATACAGATACAGAGCTTTCATAATATCATTCCAGCTGTAATCCAGGATCTAGTTAATATAAATCTGCAAAACCAAAACTACTAGCCGCCCGCGTGGAAAATAGGGGCACCTAGAGTTTAGGTTTAAACAATAAACTCCAGGTCAGTCATGTGACTGGTGTGAGAACTAAAACAGTTATTTAAAACTTCACCTTAAAATCAAATATATCAAGGGACCACACCGTATAACACGGAACAGGTTTCATCCCAAGAATACCAGTGCATATAACAAAACAGCGCAATGCTTTTTTGAAAAATGAAGCTATTATAAGACCTAGGTCCCATCACACAATGCAACTCAAGCCGGAGGATAGGGTTTTCCCTTATAATAGCCAACCATGCTTGGTACGTTAAGACAAATCATTTGATATTATTATAAGTGCAAAGTGTATAAAACAACTTCAAATATAAATGTATCAATCCTAGACGGCATGGGTACCATATATCATGTCGCCGATACTAGGCTCTACAATCAAAACCGCAATTGTTACATATTGGAAGTTGGATTTCCATCTGTGAACCAAGGCAAGGGATCGTCCTTACCATTTCGAGACAATCTAGCCCATGTCTCAGGATCAAAGCTTAAGTGACCCTTGGATCGTCAGGGCCAGTCCACCCGGTGTGGATTAAAATGCCTGAACACTACGTTTCCCCGCCCTATAGGGCGTAAAATTGGTCTGTATAAAGACCATACCATCCATCGGCTCCACATAGACCGATATAACCGAGGCGCCTCACTATCCATCCTCCACATAATTAAAACATCTGGGCATGCAAAACCCAGACACCACTCCTAGCTAGAAGGAAACACATGCCCTCCCTGAGGTCCTCTACCATTTCTGGTTCACAGAGGGGTGCGAGGCTTGCGAATTAACGCTACACAAAACTATGCTGTATTAAAGTCGTGCTTTGATCATCTACCACAAGACTCTACTTTTCAACATAAGCCTTGATCATTTGCATCTCAGAATGCCACACAGGAAATTCACGCTATGCAACCGATGTCTATCAATCACACAGACTGAAATCCTATGTCAGACACACAGTCCATTTACAAGTTCGTTTGGGTCGGAACGAAACCGGAGGCACCTTATTCCCCGTCCCGTATGTCCAATACAGGAAAGAGGCCCTCGCATATCCGGTCGATCTCCAAGTACGTCTGGAACAATCACCACTTATTACCTCGTCTTGGGTGTACAGCCCAATCAAGACATCGGTAATCATCCAAAGATGTGAAGACCTCCGGTCTTCAACCACCTTCTTCATCCTCGACATATCGTCGAATCAGTTATTCAGAATGTGATCAACCCGGTCTTTCTGAATAACTCGCGTATATAATAAACAAGTGCTATAAAAACACATCATACGCCTCATTCCAATTTTGAATTTTCATTTATTTAAATATTCATATCCTTTGGAAAAGATTCCCATTAATTTTATCAAAGATAAATTCTTTAAATTTATTCTTTAATCTTCCTTTCGATATCAATCTAAACCAAATTATAGTTTATCCAAACTAGTCGGGATTAGCGCTCTTTACCGAAGTAATCATTTGTTTAATTTCCCAATCCCAACCTATTCATCCCATGAAGCAAAACTGGTAATACTTCATATCTAACACCACAGTGTTATCGGTAAATTAAATTACCATTTCATGTTCAAATCTAATTAAAGATGTAACTATCGCCTGAAGTAAAACTGCTAGTACTCCATTCTCCATCATTTCTTGGATTTGATAATTTTAGTTATCAAATTCACCTTTCAATATATTAAAGATTCATTAAAACTCTAATTTAGTTTTAATTTCCAACAATCATTCCTTAGCGATTTTTCCAATTCAGGAAATAAATCCTGTCTTTAACTGGGTTAAAGAACTAATGTCATTCAAAACACAGTTCACGATAAACCCAAAATCACATTCCATTAATTAGGGAATTCTCACGGAAAAACAAACCAATATATAATCAATATCAATTTCCGTATCCGACTAAAATTATAAATGGAATAACGGCAAAGACTTTTAAATTCCATATATATTATCAACCTTCCTCCACAGAAGTTCATTTCGATTATTATCGAATCGAATCTCATTCCATTCCAATTTAATTTATTAAACTGGAAAACTTTACTTTGGAAATTCCATTAAATCTTAGAATAAGCTTTATAAATTCCAAATCACATTTAACTGCAAATCGGGTTAAAGAACGAATGTCGTTAAAACACAGTTCACAATAAACCTAATTTACATTTCATTTCAATTCCAATTAAATGTTCATTAATTGGTAATTCTTCTTTAAATCTTAGTTAAAAGACTTATTATTTTCACAAGGGGTTTCATAACAATGTTAATGAAAACACCATTCCATCAGTCTCTAACCATAAATTAGTAAGAGAACGATTCCCTAAGTATCAATCTCGAAGGCTGAAACCAACATTAGATCAATACCCAGGAAATCATTCAACTTAGCTAACCTCCAGTTAGTTTCTAATTTCCTTAACTCCATTGGATTTAAGAACAGTGTTAGTGAAGACACCGTTCAGACAAACCCAAAATCCCATTTGATATTAAATACAAGGTTCTGAATAGAAAATATATCAGCTTATATTCAATATCAAATTTTGAGCTCAACAAACATCGTATTGGAATAACGATATATATCTTCCAAATTCCTTCACAATGCCCATATAATCACGGAATCCAATATCAAACTATTCTGAAGTTAATTTTGATTCAAATCCCTTCTAATTCATATATTGGAAATTCTGGTTATTTTAAAAACCATTTCAAATCCAATTTATTTATTTAAAAATAATTGAATTATAATTCTAGTTCATTACTAGTTCATTTCGATAAAAATCTATTTTTATCTTTTAAAATATGGATTTTTTCATCCCAATTCTTTCTAAATCATTTCTTATGATTTTACACTAATTATTGATATTTTTAATAATTTTATCAAGGCCCGTACAGTCGATTTCCATAAACGGCCATCGAACTGCACTTACAGCGACCTTTTCAAAATTTGATTTGGACATAATTTCAAATCCAACCGTTAGATTTCAAATCTCTAATATTTGTTAGAAATCTCTTTTCGATACGAACCTAACAGTTCCGGTTTTAGGAGAATCCGATGGTTGGATCTCCCGTAATGTCCATTCAAAGTCAATGGTCGAAATTCGTGAACTGCCGCAGCGCAGTGCGTTCTATTCAGGCCGTTATATTATATATATAATATATTTTGTCGATTTTCATTTAAAATGTATTTTATAAATCGTTTTAAATTCGTTTTCAAAACGATTTCAACTTCATATTCAATTTCAAATCAAAATTGAATATTCCCTATCATTAATATATAAATGATAATATTTTCAAAACATTAGATTTTGAAATCACTTCATTTTCGATATTCATTATAAAAATGAATAAAATCGATATAAATATCATTCACGTTAAAATGGCGCTAATCTAATCAACATGGCTTTATATATTTTAATATTTTCGTGCCCATCCCAAATCGGACATCAAAAATCATATTTTGATCTTTTACTGAATATTATTTTAAATTATTCCTTATTTTAAAATATTCGTTATTTTAAAATATGCATTCTTTCTGAATTGGAATCAGACACAGTCAATTACCATATAATGTGATTTATATGGATTTCATACAACACATGTATACAACAACCACGATAAACAATCAAGCATCATCCAAAGTGCATTCTACACTGTACAAGCATTAAATATAAATATTTAACGCTTACAAAAGCCTGTCAACCTAACGATTGACATACCACTAAACAATTGGGAATAGTGTACGTCAAATATCATCCCAACACCCGTGTAGGGTTTCAATCCACAAACACAGAATATAATTTGTACAGTGAGGCGATGTGTAAAACTTATCGTCCCAATCCATATCAGTCAAATAAGTGCACATAAACAAATCGTCTGATTTGTAAATGAATATTTATTTTATTCATATACATGTTAAAAATTATGTTTTTAATGATAAAATATTTATTCAACACATGAATATTCTATTCAGTTCATTTGTCCAATAGAAATGGTATTTTTATTGTTCTAATATATTTTAGAAAATTTTGGCGGCATAACGGCGCGATACTAAAAACGGGATAAGGTCTAGCTTTATCCCTCGCCTAATAATGGCGCATGTCATACACAAACCAAATTATATCAATTCGTTTCACACCCCAAACCAATATTCAAACAAATACATCATCAACACAAACAACCAAACAAGTCATCCATGGTCTGTGGACGACGGGAAACAGTTCATATATGCAGTAACATAATAAATAACCATATAAATAAAATTACAGTGAGGAGTTCTCACCTTTGGGTTCCACTCCGTCATTCTTTATTTCTGAACGGTTCGGATTTTGTTTTGATTTCAGTCCATTCCATCGCACTACTTTTCACGCTGTTGATAATAAAAATCATATTTTTAATATGATGTTCATATATTAAAAATCATATTTTTACTTTGCTATATATATAATAAAAATCATATTTTTATCGCTACTTCATATATATAAAAATCGAATTTTTACTTCTAAGCCATTTTTATAAAAATCATAATTTTATATGCTGTTTATATATAAAATTTCACCTTTATACGATTAAAAACCTCACATTTTCCCAATTAAAAATCCAATCTTTTCATAATAGCAATCAAATCTTTAATTTAAAGCCTTACTCATAATAAAAATCAAATCTTTTTAAAGTGTTATTCATAATAAAAATCAAATCTTTTTAAAGCATTACATAAAAAAATCATATCTTTATGTGTTATATATATAAATAAAAATAATTTCTTTTCATTCATAGAAATCATTGTTTTACATTGTTAAAAATCATTGATTTACATTCCAATGCCAAGATATATAAAATTGATTTCAACTAACTACATTAATTAAATAAAAAAAACTTACAGGATGTTTGGGGGTAGGAGATGGCGGTTCAGGCGGTGAGGGGGGTTGGCCAGGCAAGGTGTGGCATGGGCGGAGCTCGGCGGTGGGACCCCTTCTGCACGGAGGCGGTCTCGTTTAGGGTGGAAAGGTTTGGAGGGGGCGCAATTTTCCACAATGAGTGGGGGTGATGGTGGAAATCGGAAGCGGAGGGGGAGACCGCGCCACAGCGACGGCGGTGGTGGACGGGACGGGAGGGCGTCGAGGTCTGGGTGAAAATGATCGGGTTTTATTTATTTATTTTCTTTGTTGACTTTTGAATGAGAGATAAGGGGGTGGGGAGGTTTATATATATGTATTATTTATTTTAATTTGAATTCCATAAAGGTAATTTTTCATTCGACCTCCAAACGAAACCCACCGACTGTCGTCCATAACTAATTACCTACATTCCAAATGCAATGGGATATGTCCCACAGGCCAATTCCATCGTTTCGATTAGTTTTCATTTAAATTAACATTTAAATCAACATATATTCAATTTGAACGCACATTTTAATTTACCGGGGCCACATATTGACTTTGAAAATTCTAGAAAAATTATTTCTAGCTTCGTATTGATGATGCGTTCCTAACGAAGCTAATTTCGTCAAATTTGAAGACCGTTTGAAAAATGCTCATTTTCTGGTGGATCCAAATTGACCAGAACTGACAAAACACGTTTTCTTTTGCCACACTCACATATTGATTTCAAAAATTATGAAATTTGAAACCTAGCAATAATTTGACATTCCGGATCCAACAAAAGTGGTATCGTCGAAAATGGATGTCGTTTGCAAAATGGCTATTTTTAAGGGCTATATTTCAATAGCGACTATTCTAAATTTTCAACTGGGCATAACTTTTTATTCCCGCTATGAAATTTCAATTTTTCGGATTTGTTGGAAAGATATTTTCAAACCGATTCAAATATTTCTGGTTTCACTAAAATCTGGTTTATTTTGAATCCTGTACATTCATTTGAAATTTGAAATTGAATATTCAAACTACCGCGCCATTTCCAATTTATTTTATAATTAAAATAAATATTTATATTCTAACATCGATTCAAATAAACATATACGTTCTTATTCTACTCAAAATAAATTTCTCTTCATTATTATTTAAAATAAATCATTTTAAATATTCAAAATTCATTAAAATTGCCAAAATAAATTTTTTAAATTGGTTCTGATTTTCCGATTTGTTACATTTTCAAATGTTAATGTCATATATTTTCTAAACTTAGAAAATAAGAATTTCTGTATATATATATACATGGAAATAGGGAATGGGAAAATGAATAAATTAATGATAAATTAATTTAAGAGATAAATGTTTGTTGATGATTGATCGATAGAATTTCCATCTGGAAATAATATCGTTGTTTGTACACATGTTTTTCTTTGATAGTTAAATCACCGACTATCGAAATTTATGACCATTTTTCAGTCGACAATACGGAGAGACGGGATCAGATTCATTATCTAAAATCCACTCTGTATGGACGTTAGTGTTGCGATCCAATATGATGAAGATAATTGAAGACGGAGTTATGCAAGGGTTGTCCTGTTTACATAATAGTACCTTCGGTTTGTCCAGTCCCAGGACAACTTATATGGAAGAATGTCTGACAGAGTATATATAATGGATCGCGTAAGTTGATCTCTTCAAACGTATTTACGTTTGGTGGCAGAGGAATTCGTTTCTCTTAGCTGTATACTCGCGATAGGTTTGGGGAAATCAATTTGTGATTTTGCGGGTATGAAAATGTGACATTCAAAGTGAATGAAGATCAAAAGATACGTTATGACCTCTAGCCTCACAACCGGGAAATGGTATAAAATCGGGTAGGTCGCATGGCTAAGTGGTTGGCTGCCAAGTAGGGTGTATTGTCACCTGATCTAGAGAAATTCCTTTTGCTTCTTAAATCTATCGATGCTGTCCCTTTCGGGGAACAGTTGCTGATCCCAACCATTGATGGTAATACATTCGGTACTCTCAAGCGAAGTGAGGGGCCGGTCATGTTTAACCTGGGTTACAAGATGTTCTTGTAGAACCCGGTGTATTCCTCTCTAGAGATACACTGTCGGAAGGTGGTCCCATACCTTGCCAATTGGAACCCATTATCCAATAAGGGCCCACGGTTTTGATTGTATACTATGTATGTAGAGCGTGAGAAGCAAGCGTTCTGCTAGATTGATATTACTTATATTTAGTGACTATTATAATATCAGACGAATATTGATTTCGAAGATTGCTTTGGGTTATCGTAAGGTAAAAACCATCTGTGTTTCTGTGTGGATCGATCTTACGATTATCCTTTCTTTTTAAAGGATTTTTAAAAGTTAAACCAAATGGTT
Source organism: Allium sativum (assembly GCA_030737875.1). NCBI lineage: Eukaryota > Viridiplantae > Streptophyta > Magnoliopsida > Asparagales > Amaryllidaceae > Allium > Allium sativum. Next base: position 172,146,161 of record CM060923.1, read on the forward strand.
GGAGTTTATTCACACCAGTCCCATGACTGACCCAGAGTTTATTTTTGTTTTTCCCTAAACTCTTAGGTGCCCAAATTTGTACGGGCAGTCAAGTAGTTTAGGTATTTTCAGATATCATTGGAGGAGCTTGGAGCAGGAGGCTTCAGCGTTATCTAGTATTGTTATTTCTGCTGTGTTGTAGGTGTTGTACTCTGATAATGTTATTGTATATATATACTGTTTACTTCAAAGTTATGTTATATTTTATTCGTTCCAATGTGAGATTCATGTTACTCTGATGTGTTGTATGTTCTTCTTCTTCTATTCTAATTTTCTATCTTATCTATTCTCACCCTCTAACTTCTTTCTATTAATGATCTGGAATGTTCGATGCCTGAATAATAGACATAGGTTTATGTTGATTTTTTGGGTCGAAAATCCTAGTTCGTTACAGTGCTATCAGAGCTGAAGGTTTAGTAATTACCTTGGATGTGTGGCGTGACTCAGTAGAGATTGTGTTAGTAATACCCTAGATTGAGTTTGAGTGTATATATATGAGTGCGTATTTGTTATTCAATATAAAATGGTTTTGTATTGTGGATATTTATTAGTCGACTTGTTTATGAGTTCTGATCGATCTGTTTCATGCACTTTATCGGTAGGAGTTTATAAACACTCGAGTACGATAAACCGACACAGTATGTTTTGAAGGAGGGTAAATGATATAATTTTACCCAAAATATATTTTGTTATAAAAGAAATATATATCTTGGAATCATCATAGTTATTAGATGTGTTGTTTGTTATTATAATCAAATAAGATTATAATGGAGATGGTTATATATATATGTATGTATATATATATATATATATATATAACCAAATAAAATTCGTATAAGTATTACAAAGTGAATTAAATCTGAAATTTAATTAGTATTGAAATTAAAACTCTGGAAATTTGAATAAGTGCTTGTAAATGAATATGGATTAAATATATGAGAATATTAAAATCCTAGGAGATTTTAAACTGTTTTTACAAGCAGTGTGTATGGTATTTTGAAATATATTTCAAAGTGGAAAAGTTTAGAAATGGTTTTGAAAAGTGATATGGTATTGAATTCACTTCGATAGATGGAAAATAGATTCTAATGATGACAGCTGAATCATCAGTGTTCATTTTCGAGTTTCTAAGTGACGAATTTCTACCAAAATTTTTGTTTTTAAATTGTTTTAAGGAAATAAGTTGTTTAGAAATTCAAAGGGTTTTGAATCGTTAAGATGATTTCAATTTGATTTGAAATGAAACCCAAGAATTTAAATTCTAAAATTTAAAACTAACTTATAAAGTTAAATAGATTGAGATGGTAAAAGTAAATAAATAAATTAAAATTTAACTTGAACTAAGTTAAATAGAACTAGATTTGATAATAGAATAATCTGGAATGGAATTGAGTTGATAAGTTAAGTATATTGGGTTAAGGAGATAGGAGTTTGAAAATCAAGAATGACACTTGAGAATGGAATTTGGCTTGGATAAGCAAATGATTGGGTTGAGGATTAAATTGGTTGGAGATTGATTGGAATGATATTGGTATATGTTGAATTGGTAACAGATGCAAAGGATATAATGATATGCCCGACAAAAAGGTACAAGTTTATATTTCTATTGGGTATGAGATTTATGAGCCGAATTGGCAAGCCGCTTGGTTGTTTGATTTTCTTTTGGGTTGGAAAAGGCCTAGTGTAATAACCCGGAAATCCGAGCCAATTTAAAATTTTTTATTTTGGCAATTTTAATGAATTTTGAATATTTAAAATGAATTATTTTAAATAATAGCGACGAGAAATTTATTTTGAATAGAAGTAGAATGAATATATTTATTTGAATCGACGTTAGAATATAAATATTTATTTATAATTATAAAAGGAATTGAAAATGGCGCGGTAGTTCGAAAATTCGATTTCGAAGTTCAAATGAATGTACAGAATTCAAAATAAATTGGATTTTAGCGAAACCAAAAATATTAGAATCTATTTGAAAATATCTTTCCAACGAATCCGAAAAATTGAAATGTCATAGCGGGAATAAAAAGATATGTCCAGTTTAAAATTCAGAAAAGTCGTTGTGGAATTTATATATATTTTAATATATATAAAGGCCCTTAAAAATGGAAATTTTGCAAATGACCTCTGTTTTCAACGAAACCACTTTTGTTGGATCCGAGATGTCAAATTATTGCTATGTTTCAAAATTCATAATTTTCTGAATCAATATGTGAGCGTGGCGAAGTTAAATGTGTTTGAACGGTTTCAGTCAATTTCGATCGACCAGAAAATGGCCATTTTTCAAACGGTCTCAGAACTCGACGAAATTAGTTTTGTTAGGACCGTATCGTCAATATGAAACTAGAAATAATTTTTCTGGAATTTTTAGAGTCCGTATGTGGCCTCGGTAAATTAAAATGTGCGTTCAAATTCAGTATATATTGATTTATATTTTGAATTCAATGGAAACAGATCGAAATGATCGAATCGGCTTGCGGGACATATCCCATTGTGTTCGGAATTGGGGTAATTAGCTAGGAGCGATAACCGTTGGGTTTAATTTGGAGTACGGACGAAAAAAAACTACTTGGAGAATTAAATTGATTAAAATAATAATATTTATTTATATATAAACTATTTTCAGAAAAAAAACCCTAGCCTCACTTCTTAAACCTACCCCCAAACTTGAACGCCTCGTTCAAATCGCCCCTCCCCTTCAAGAATAGTGACGCCTTCGCCGCCGCATCCGCCGTGGCTCCACCCTCATCGTCGCCCAGCACCGCCGACCTTCGCCCCTCCCTCCCCTCTCCAGTCCGCCGCTATCTCCAACGCAGCCCCCCTTTCTTCTCCTTTAACTCGAAACCAACCCCAACTCAGCTGCCAACCACAAAGGCCGACCACTAGGAGACCACCGACCGCCTGCTGCCACCCTCTCCTCCTCTTTTGAACGCAGCACACACCCCCCTCCTGATTTCAACTGTAAGCTATTTAGTTTCTTTTGGTTTTGCCTTTACTTGTTCAAATGGATAGGAATGTAAACTTTTAGTATATGAAACATAATTTTAAATTTCAGTTTTTATTTTTATTTGTTTTATCTAACAAAAATTTGATTTTTATTTATAAATTAACGGTAATTCGTTTTTAAAAGAATATATAAAACATATAGAGGTTCGATTTTTATATGTGTAGAGGTTTGATTTTTATATAAATAGTGATATAATTAAAGTGGCCTCTTTATATATATATTAGCATGGTAAAAATATAATTTTTATATATGTATAGAAGTAAAAACATAATTTTTATCATGGAAGTTGCAGTGTAAAGGAGTGATTTTTACATATATAGTAGAGATATAAAAATACGATTTTTATATATATGAAGTAATGATAAAAAATTCGATTTTTATATATATGAAGTGGAAATAAAAATATGATTTTTATGTACATGTAGTGATAATAAAAATGTGATTTTTAATATGAACAGCGTGAAAGGATTGCGATGGAACTGATGGAAAACAAATCCCAATCTGAATCATTCAGAAATAAAAATGGAGGAGTGGATCCCCAAAGGTGAGAACACCTCACTTTTAATTTATTTTCTAGTTGAAATATATACTAGGATGCAGACGGTGCTTAGTAGCACCCGACACCCGTCGTCCACAGACCATGGATGACTTGTTTGTTTGATGGATGTGTTGTGAAAATTGATTGTGTGATGTGGAATGAATAAATATTTATATAGTTAAAAAATATAATTTTTAACGTGTATATAAAATAAATATTTATAAACAAATCGGACGATTTGTTTATGTACACACATTTGACTGATATTGATTGGGGCGATAAATTTTACACATCGCCCAACTACACAAATAAAATTCATTATTTGTTGATTGAAATCCCACATGGGTATTGGGATGATATTGGACATACACTAATCCCAATAATTAGTTGTATGTCAATCGATTGGTTGACAGACTGTTATAAGCGTTAAATATTTATATTTGATGCTTATTTAGTGTAGAATGCACTTTAGATGATGGTTGACTGTGTTTGATTGTTGTTATGTGCATTGGGTATGAAATCCATATAAATCACATTATATGGAAATTGACTGTGTCTGATTCCAGTTCAGAACTATCGAATATTTTAAAATAATATTCAAAGAAATATTTGAAATGAAACATTTGAATAGAAATATTTGAAATAGAAATATTTGAATAGAAATATTTGAAATGAAATATTTGAATAGAAATATTTGAAATAGAAATATTTGAATAGAAATATTTGAAATAGAAATATATAAAGCCGTGTCGATTAGTTTGATGCCATTTTGACGTAAACGATATTTATATCGATTTTATTCATTTATAATGAATACCGAAAAGGAAATGATTTCGAAATCTAATGTTTTGAAAATATTATCATTTATATACCGATGATATTGAATATTCAATTTTGATTAGAAATTGAATACGAAGTTGAAATCGTTTTGAAAACGAATTTAAAACGATTTATAAAATATATTTTAAATGGAAATCGACGAAGTATATATATATATATATATATATATATATATAATGGCCTGAATAGAACGCGCCGTGCTGCGGCAGTTCGCGAATTTCGACCATTGACTTCGAACGGACATTACGGGAGATCTGACCGTCGGATTCTCCTAAAACCGGAATCTTTGGGTTCGTATCGAAAAGAGCTTTCTAACGAATATCAGAAATTAGAAATCTAACGGTTGGATTTGGAATTATGTCCAAATCAGAATTGGAAAAGGTCGTTGTAAGTGCAGTTCGAGGGCCGTTGATGGAAATCGACTGTACGGGCTTTGATAAAATTATTAAAAATATCAATAATTAGTGTAAAATCATATGAAATGATTTGGAAAGAATTGAGATGAAAAAAATCCCATATTTGAAAAGATAAAAATAGATTTTTATCGAAATGAACTAGTTTTGAACTAGAATTATAATCCCATTTATTTTTGAAATAAATAAAGTGGATTTAAAATGGTTTTAAAAATAACCAGAATTTCCAATATATAAAGTGGAAATGGGCTTGAATCGAAATTGTCTTTGGAATATTTCGATGTTGGATTTCGTGATTATACAGACATTGTTATGGAAATTTGAAAGATATATTTATATCATTATTTCCAATACAATATTTGTTGGTCATAGAATTTGATATTGAATATAAGCAGATATATTTTCTATTCAGAGCCTTGTATTTAATATAAAATGGAATTTGGTTTTGTCGTGAATGGTGTCTTCATTAACATTGTTCTTAAACCTAGTTGAGAAAAGATTAAATCTTTTTATTTAGATTTAATGAAGTATACCAATTAAATAATATTTAATTTGAATTGAATTGGAATTGATTTTTGGGTTTATCGTGAACAGTGTTTTAAATAACACTTGTTCTTTAACCTGATAATTAATGGAATGTGAATTGGGTTTGTTGTGAACAGTATTTTAACGACATTCGTTCTTTAACTCGATTTACAGTGAAATATGTTTTGGAATTTGTAAATCTTTTGTTAAGATTTAAAGGAGATTTTCCAAAGTAAAGTTTTCCAATTTAATAAAATAAATTGGAATGGAATGGAATTTGATTTGGTAATGATCGAAGTGAACTTCTGTTGAGGAAGACTGTTAATATATATGGAATTTAAAAGGCTTTGCCGTTATTCCATTTATATTATTAGTCGGATATGGAAGTTCATATCGATTATATATATTGATCCGTTTTCCGTGAAGATTCCATTGTTATTGGAATGTGATTTTAGGTTTATCGTGAGCTGTGTTTTAAATGACATTGGTTCTTTAACCCAGTTAAAGATAGGATTTATTTCCTAGATTTGAATAATCATTAAGTAATGAATTTTGGAAATTAAAACTGAATTGGAGTTTTAATGAATCTTTAAATAGATTGAAAGGTGAATTTGATAACTAAAATTATCGAGTTAAATAAAAGATCGATAATGGAGTATCACCAGTTTTGCTCCAAGCGATAGTTAAATCTTTAATTAGATTTAAACGTGAAATGGTAATTAATTTTACCGATAATACCGTGGTGTTAGAAATGAAGTATTACCAGTTTTACTTCATGGGATGAATAGGTTGGGATTGGGAAATTTAAAACAAATGATTACTTCGTTAAGTTTCGTTAATCCCGACTAGTTTGGATAAACCATATTTGGTTTGAATTGAAATCCAAAGGAAGATTAAAGAATAAATTTAAAAGAATTTATCTTTGATAAAATTAATGGGAACCTTTCCATATAGATGTGAATATTTGAATAAAAGAATATTCTGAATTGGAATGAGGCATATGTTGTGTTTGTGTAACACTTGTTTATTATATACGTGAGCTATTCAGAAAGGCCGAGTTTATCCCATTCTGAATAACTGAATCGACGATAAGTCGACGTTGAAGACGGTGGTCGAAGACCGGAGGTCTTCACATCGTTTGGATAATTACTGATGATCTTGATTCGGCTGTACACCCAAGAGGAGGGAATCAGTTGGTGATCGTCCAGACGTACTTGGAGATCGATTGATATGCGAGTAATAAGGTTCCTACGGTTTCGTTCAGACCCAGAACGAACTTGTAAATGGACTGTGTGTCTGACATTGGATATCATTCTGTGTGATTGATGGATATCGGTTGCATGGAGTGGTTTGCCTGTGTGGCGTGCTAAGATGCAGATGATCAAGGTTTCTGTTGAAAAGCAGAGTCTTGTGGTTGATGATCAAAGCACGGCCTTAGGGGCTTCGCTTTGTGTGGTGTTAATTCGCGAGCCTCACACGCCGGTGTGAACCAGAAACGGGAGAAGGACCTCAGGGAGGACATGCGTTTCCTTCTAGCTAGGAGTGGTGTCAGTGTTTTACACGGCCTGACATTTTACTTATGTGGATGATGGATTGCGAGGCGCCTCGGTTAGATCGGACGATCCGGCTCCGATGGAGTCATTTGGCTCATTGACGCCCCATAGGGTGGGAAAACGCAGTGTTCAGGCATTTTAATCCACATCGGTGGACCGGCCCTGACGATCCAAGGCTTGACTGAGTTCTTGCCTGAGACACGGGTTAGAGCGTCTCGAAGCGGTGAGGACGATCCCTTGCTTCGGTTCACAGATGTAAATCCAACTTCCAATACGTGACTTTGCGGTTTTGATTGTATAACCTATATATGGCGACATAGTGCTATGGGGCACTTATGCCATCTATGATTGATACTTATGATTGAAATTGTTTTGACACTATACACTTATAGTAATAATAAAAGATGAAATTTAACGTATCAAGCATTCTTTGGCTATTATATGGTAAAACCCTATCCTCTGGCTTGTGTTGCATTGTGTGATGGGACCTGGGTCTTATAATAGCTTCATTGTTCTTTATTTAACATTGCGCTGTTGTTTTATGCACTGGTATTCTTGGGAGGAAACCCATTCTGTGTTATACGGCGTGGTCCCTTGATTTACCTAACTTTAAAAATAAAGATTAATAACTGTTTTAGTTCTCACACCAATCACATGACTGACCTGGAGTTTATTGTTTTAACCTAAACTCTGGGTGCCCCTATTTTCCATGGGCAGCTAGTAGTTTTGGTTTTGCAGATTTATATTCACAGGAGCCTGGTTTACAGCTGGAATGATATCCGGAAAGCTCTGTATCCGTTTATCTCTTTCAGTTGTGTATTGTATTATTTTTCCGCTGTAGTAATGTATTTAAATCTCTGATGTTTTTCAAATGTATATTATTTGTATATTATTTGTTTATACTCAGTATATTCTTGTATTTTGATGAAATTGTTGTAATGAGCAATGAAATGTTCTTCTGTTTGCATTCTGATTCGTCTTGTCCTCAAAGCAATCCGGTCTTTCCTTCACGAGGAAGTTACGGGTTCTTACAGTGGTATCAGAGCTTTGGTTTACAGAGCTCAGAGAACAAGACACGTTAGAACCATATGAAAAAATTCATCAGAAATTGGATTAGTAATATCCAATGAGAATGACTCATTAGAAATGGGATCAGTAGTATCCTAGAACGAGTGTGAAGAGTACATTTTTAAAATGTAAACAAGTTTTGTTTTGAAAATTTAAACCTTGTTCAACGTATTTGAATATTTATTTGTATTGAATTTGGACAATCAAGTATATATAGATTTTGCATATACATCTAATCCACGTGTATTCGAAGTTTTGATATGCTAGGTAGATATAGAATCATACTCTAGTAGCCCGAAGGTGATTCTGATGATTGAGTACTCGTCATCAGAATTTATGTTCGAGTGACGAAAGTGGGATTTCTATATATTTCCAATTGAATGGTGTGAGAACCAAAACTAGATAGGGCTTATTGTTGTGATTTGGCATCAAAAAACTGATTTTTGGACTATGTATCAAAGTTATGAATTTGAATTGATGATTAACTAGTTGATTGTTGATTGTGTTGTCTGATTATTGTTTGATTAATTAAAGGTTGAACCTTTAGCCAAACTGAACCAAATAGTGAATTGTATTGAAAATTTGTCGCAAATGCGTATATGTACATGTATATACATTGAACAGGTCATAGCAGGGAAGCTAAGTAGAGGAATAAAATTGTTTGCCCGACAAATAGGTACATGTTTATTGTATTTCTTGGGTTTTTGATGATTTTATGAGCCGATTGGCGAGCCGCTTGGCTAGCCGCTTGGCTTTTTCTTTTACTTTTGCATTGGTGAGGGCCATGGGAGTCTATTTGAAATATCCCAAGCTCCCTGTGCAGGGGAGGTTATGGCGAAATTTTTCGAAAATTAAGGGTGTTAGCCAAATTTTTGAAACATTTGAAAAGTTCTTAGAAACTGAAAAGTTGAAGGACTTAAGCCGTGATGAAAAGAATGAAAGTTGAGTTGATTAGTTAAACAACTTTCAGCTTCGTTCCTTTTCGGTGACGAAAAGTTTTAAGTGGGGGAGATTGTAATAACCCGGAAATCTGAGCCAATTTAAAAATTTTATTTTGGCAATTTTAATGAATTTTGAATATTTAAAATGAATTATTTTAAATAATAGCGATGAGAAATTTATTTTGAATAGAAGTAGAATGAATATATTTATTTGAATCGACGTTTGAATATAAATATTTATTTATAATTATAAAAGGAATTGAAAATGACGCAGTAGTCGAAAATTCGATTACAAAGTTCAAATGAATGTACAGAATTCAAAATAAATCGGATGTTAGCCCTCTTTTTGGCACTAATCTCATCGGGCCAAAACCAAAGCCCAAACGCGCAACCAGATGTAAGCCGCATCCAGAGTCAGCAAGTACAGGGTCCGAAACAGTCACACACTGGCCCATGTCCGGATTCAACAAATAACAGCTCACTCCGAAAGAATAGGCCTCCCAGTCGACCGAGTTTATCGGAGTGAGTCGACCGATTATTTCGGGCCAGCATGGAAATCTTCTACAGAGCCAGTACACTTAATATCCCGACTTTCAAGGAGATAAAGGCGGTCAACCATATGCGGACAAAGCTCTGCTTTTGATATGCCTCTTCACGGATGCTACGTCAGCCACAACTTCCGAGGATACTATTTATGAGCAGTGGAATCAGCCTTCCAGCCGCAATTCGAGCCAATGGATGGATTCCACATATATGGACCTTCCCGAAATGGCCGGTCCACATCGCAAACAGCCCAAGCAGCATTTTCCACCTATAAATACCTCCAAGCTTAAAGAGGAAAAGGGAGTGGAAGAAACTTTTGGCTAGATGGCTTTCTTCAAGCTTTTCATCTCTACTCTCCTCCAGAATCTTAATCTCTCAAAAGGAAGAAGGGAAAATAGTCATTTTCTTTCTTTTCCCCAAATAGAAAAAGCATTGTACTTGTAATCAAAAGAGAGAAATAATATATAAAGTGGATGTAGGCATCGCCTTTGCCGAACCACTATAAAAATTCTTTGTGCTCCCCATTCTTTTACTTTTTATTGCGTTTTTTATCTTTATTCGTGTGTTGATCACGCGATTGGGGGTTGATCGTCACTAGTGACCAACTTTTGACATCAACACTTTGGTGCACCAGGAAGGGGAAGCGCACCGACACAACCATCGAGTTCCTGCTTATCTCAGGTCATGGCGAACAAACGAAAGAAAGATGCAACATCCTCTCGTCCCGCAAACGCCGATGCAGCCGATGCCGATGCTGCAGAAGCAAGCCACGAAGTTTCTTATCATGACAACATGTCTCGATTCCTTACCCGGGACGATATGGATAAAATCATGGTCGAACTCAGAGACCATATTGCATCTCAGGGTGAAGTCCTCGAACGACAGCAGTAGTTGATGAATCACCTTCTCGGTCGACTGGAAACAGGGTTGAACGCTTCAACATCAATTCCTCCATCGACCGAAGTTGGGGCAATAGCCGATCTTCGGTCTGCACGGAATCAGGCCACTGATCAGGCTACACCTTTATTTCATCCTGGTTTGGTTCCACTAACCGATCGATCCAAGCCGAGAATATCACTTCCAACAACCAGCACAGCTGCAACAACAGAACCTCAGGAGGCAGGTGACCAAGATCTAGGTCGTCTGGAAAATATGCCTCCACTCTTTGGAACATCTCGACCTACCGAACCAGTCGAGCTACCACCGGGTCCCTCAGAATTAACGCCATTCCCATTACAACCCGAGATCTTGCCGCAGACCAGTCTAACCACTCTTCCTCTTCAACGAAGAGTTGTAGTAGCCTTCCCTTCGAATGAGGGAAGCCACCCAACCATGCCGGTCCTCACCGTAGCGGAAGAAAACGCTACCGTAGACCCTCCTAACCTCGCTTTAAATGAGGGCAACCCTGGCCCCCGAACATCACATGCTGTGCTGGATCAGCCTAGACCTTTAGCTACAAATATGGCTCGATCCACAACTCATCAGGTTCCAGAGGCGCCATTCTGCCCAGAACCACCCGCCAGATCTCACTTTCCCTCACACCTTCACTCAACTCTCGGAGGTCGAGCCCAGCCAACGGCCATCCTTCTGAGCATGCTTTTGCCGGATCCTTGTGCAGAATCCTCTCAAGATGCAGAGCTAAGTTCATGGCAACGACTCCTCGGAGATGGGAGTCAGCTTGCAAGCATCGTCCGACGCTTCATTCGGGGAAATTCTTCGCAGCAAGACATAGACAATGTCAATCGCAGCCCCTTCACTAGAGAAATCAGAAATTCCCGAAACCCTCCGTACTTTAGGTTCCCTGCCATCGAACCGTACAATGGTCGCACTGACCCGACCATTCATCTTATGCGATACATGTGACATATGGAAGTACTTGGTACATCGACCAGCTTCATGGCTAAGTGCTTTCCACTCTTTTTCACAGATATAGCCGGTATGTGGTTTCGGCAGCTAACAACGGAGTCGATCATTAGTTGGAATACTCTGGTCACCCGCTTCATCGAGCAGTTTCGAGTGCATATCTCTCGACCGAAAAGTGTCATGTTTCTATCCACCATCAAACAGCGATCCGGAGAGACGCTAAGATCCTTCCTCGAAAGGTTCAACGCAGCTGTAGCATCTATCGATCGGCCCGAGCCGTCGATGGTGTTGATGGAAGCCATCGCGGGAGTCCAGAAGAGATCAGAATTCTCGAACTCCTTAACCAGGGATCCTCCCAAAGATATAGATGATTTCTACTCTGAGGCCGAAAGATTCCTCCGACAAGAGGATGCCAGCCTTGAAATGGAGAGCCTTGAAGTTTTAGTAGCCAAACAACAAGGTCCACTCAACGGCAATGGACAGAATAAAGGAAGAGGAACGGCCCCGCAAAAGGATAAACGCAATGTACGACCTCGAAATGAAAACAAATATGATCGGTACACCGATCTCAATTCCTCTTTGCTCGATATCTATCTCGATATGCGCGAGTCCTTCCCCACTCCAAGGCCACCTCAACGAGAACCGACCCAGATGGAACTTGACTCTGGCAAGCATTGTATATTCCACAACGTAGCTGGACATAATACAAATGATTGCCGACATCTGCGCAATCTCATTGAAGGACGAGTCAGAAAAGGGGAACTCGCTGAGTATGTCAAAAATCGCGCCCCAGCCATGCCGCCGCGACCTTCTGCCCAAGCTCCTCAGGCTGGTCCGCGAGCTCCTAGAAATGGAAAGGACCCTGAGACTAGCACTCGCGGCATTATCATTAATTAGATTTTTTATTTTTCGATGTACTTCTTTCAATAACAAGGACGCCTTGATGCTCTGTAATCAATCGCTGTCCCTGTAGCTTTTCTTTGTAGTAGTCGCTTAGCAGTTATGAACTTTACTTTATGCAAAAGTAGATCGTGTTGTGAAACTTCTAAGCCGAGCATGGTTAATGCTCGCCCCCCTGTTCTATGTGGTTAGCGTGAAAGCCCACCACTACTTCAAACACCTACTCTTTCAAGTGAGAGAGGTCGCTTTCTCTTAAACACGAGTGTGGATTACACTCTCTTTCTTTACACCACGAACGTGCATAGCTTGTTAAACTAACTAACCTAATATGAGTTGAGCATGAGAAACACTTGCCCTAAGCCGAGTATGGTTAATACTCGCCCTATCTAAGCCGAGCATGGTTTATGCTCGCCACTAAGCCGAGTATGGTTTATGCTCGCCACTAAGCCGAGTATGGTTAATACTCGCCCTATCTAAGCCGAGCATGGTTTATGCTCTCCACTAAACCGAGCATGGTTTATGCTCGCCCCTAAGCCGAGCATGGTTTATGCTCGCCACCAAGCCGAGCATGGTTTATGCTCGCCACCCTCTAAATCCAAGTGGAATAAAATGCTCGACCCATGGTTGGTTTTGTATTTGCAGGAACCAATTCTTATGGCAATCGTCATCTCGGCCTTAATACGGTTCCCGATAGTTGTCGGTCTTCTGGCCTTAATACGACCTGGCATGGTCGTCAGATTTCTGATCTTAATACAACATCAGACCGTCGGTATTCTGGCCTTAATATGGTCCGGCGCGACCATAGTAGCTCGAGCGTTTGAGCTTCAGTTCAGATTTCAGAATACACCTCCCTCTGTCGATGAAGATATATTCTGAGGGGCAAAGTGTTAGCCCTCTTTTTGGCACTAATCTCATCGGGCCAAAACCAAAGCCCAAACGCGCAACCAGATGTAAGCCGCATCCAGAGTCAGCAAACACAGGGTCCGAAACAGTCACACACTGGCCCATGTCCGGATTCAACAAATAACAGCTCACTCCAGAAGAATAGGCCTCCCAGTCGAACGAGTTTATCGGAGTGAGTCGACCGATTATTTCGGGCCAGCGTGGAAATCTTCTACAGAGCCAGTCCACTTAATATCCTGACTTTTAAGGAGATGAAGGCGGTCAACCATATGCGGGCAAAGCTCTTCTTTTGATATGCCTCTTCATTGATGCCACATCAGCCACAACTTCCGAGGATACTATTTATGAGCAGTGGAATTAGCCTTCCAGCCGCAATTCGAGCCAATGGATGGATTCCACGTGTCTGGACCTTCCCGAAATGGCCGGTCCACATCGGAAACAGCCCAAGCAGCATTTTCCACCTATAAATACCTCCAAGCTTAAAGAGGAAAAGGGAGTGGAAGAAACTTTTGGCCAGACGGCTTTCTTCAAGCTTTTCATCTCTACTCTCCTCCAGAATCTTAATCTCTCAAAAGGAAGAAGGGAAAATAGTCATTTTCTTTCTTTTCTCCAAATAGAAAAAGCATTGTACTTGTAATCAAAAGAGAGAAATAATATATAAAGTGGATGTAGGCATCGCCTTTGCCGAACCACTATAAAAATTCTGTGTGTGCTCCCCGTTCTTTTACTTTTTATTGCGCTTTTTTATCTTTATTCGTGTGTTGATCACGCGATTAGGGGTTGATCGTCACTAGTGACTAACTTTTGACGTCAACATCGGATTTTAGCGAAACCAAAAATATTAGAATCTATTTGAAAATATCTTTCCAACGAATCCGAAAAATTGAAATTTCATAGCGGGAATAAAAAGATACTTCCAGTATAAAATTCAGAAAAGTCACTGTGGATTTATATATTTTTTAATATATATAAAGGCCCTTAAAAATGGAAATTTTGCAAACGACTTCTGTTTTCGACGAAACCACTTTTGTTGGATCCGAGATGTCAAATTATTGCTAGGTTTCAAAATTCATAATTTTCGGAATCAATATGTGAGCGTGGCGAAGTTAAACATGTTTGAACAGTTTTAGTCAATTTCGATCGACCAGAAAATGGCCATTTTTCAAACGGTCTTAGAATTCGACGAAATTAGTTTTGTTAGGACCGTATCGTCAATACAAAACTAGAAATAATTTTTCTGGAATTTTTAGAGTCCGTATGTGGCCCCGGTAAATTAAAATGTGCGTTCAAATTCAATATATATTGATTTATATTTTGAATTCAATGGAAACAGATCGAAATGATCGAATTGGCTTGCGGGTCATATCCCATTGTGTTCGGAATGGGGGTAATTAGCTAGGAGCGATACTCGTAGGGTTTAATTTGGAGTACGGACGAAAAATAACTACTTGGAGAATTAAATTGATTAAAATAATAATATTTATTTACATATAAACTATTTTCAGAATAAAACCCTAGCCTCACTTCTTAAACCCGCCCCCAAAATTGAATGCCTCGTTCAAATCGCCCCTCCCCTACAAGAATGATGACGCCTTCGCCATCACAACCGCCGTGGCTCCACCCTCATCGTCGCCCAGCACCACCGACCTTCGCCCCTCCCTCCCCTCTCTAGTCCGCCGCTATCTCCGACGCAGTCCCCCTTTCTTCTCCTTTAACTCGAAACCAACCCCAACTCAGCCGCCAACCACCAAGGCCGACCACCAGGAGACCACCGACCGCCTGCTGCCACCCTCTCCTCCTCCTTTGAGCGCAGCACACCCCCTCCTGATTTCAACTGTAAGCTATTTATTTTCTTTTTCTTTTTCTTTTGGTTTTGCCTTTACTTGTTTAAATGGATAGGAATGTAAACTTTTAGTATATGAAACATAATTTTAAATTTCAGTTTTTATTTTTATTTGTTTTATGTAATAAAAATTTGATTTTTATTTATAAATTAACGGTAATTCATTTATAAAAGAATATATAAAACATATAGAGGTTCGATTTTTATATGTGTAGAGGCTTGATTTTTATATAAATAGTGATATAATTAAAGTGACCTCTTCATATATATATTAGCATGGTAAAAATATAATATATATATATATATAGAAGTAAAAATATAATTTTTATCATGGAAGTAGCAGTGTAAAGGAGTAATTTTTACATATATAGTAGAGATATAAAAATACGATTTATATATATATATATATGAAGTAGCGATAAAAAATTCGATTTATATATATATGAAGTGGAAATAAAAATATGATTTTTATGTATATGTAGTGATAATAAAAATGTGATTTTTAATACGAACAGCGTGAAAGGATTGCGATGGAACTGATGGAAAACAAATCCCAATCTGAACCGTTTAGAAATAAAAATGGTGGAGTGGATCCCCAAAGGTGAGAACTCCTCACTTTTAATTTATTTTCTGGTTGAAATATATACTAGGATGCAGACGGTGCTTAGTAGCACCCGACACCCGTCGTCCACAGACAATGGATGACTTGTTTGTTTGATGGATGTGTTGTGAAAATTGATTGTGTGATGTGGAATGAATAAATATTTATATAGTTAAAAAATGTAATTTTTAATGTCTATATAAAATAAATATTTATAAACAAATCAGATGATTTGTTTATGTACACACATTTGACTAATATTGATTGGGACGATAAATTTTACACATCGCCCAACTGCACAAATAAAATTCATTATTTGTTGATTGAAACCCCACACGGGTATTGGGATGATATTGGACATACACTAATCCCAATAATTAGTTGTATGTCAATTGATTGGTTGACAGACTGTTATAAGCGTTAAATATTTATATTTGATGCTTATGCAGTGTAGAATGCACTTTAGATGATGGTTGACTGTGTTTGATTGTTATTATGTGCATTGGGTATGAAATCCATATAAATCACATTAAATGGTAATTGACTGTGTCTGATTCCAGTTCAGAATTATCGAATATTTTAAAATAATATTCAGAGAAATATTTGAAATGAAAGATTTGAATAGAAATATTTGAAATAGAAATATTTGAATAGAAATATTTGAAATGAAATATTTGAATAGAAATATTTGAAATGGAAATATTTGAATAGAAATATTTGAAATAGAAATATTTGAAATAGAAATATTTGAAATGGAAGTATTTTAAATAGAAATATATAAAGCCATGTCGATTAGATTGACGCCATTTTGACGTAAACGATATTTATATCGATTTTATTCATTTATATTATGAATATCGAAACGGAAATGATTTCGAAATCTAATGTTTTGAAAATATTATCATTTATATATCGATGAAATGGAATATTCAATTTTGATTAGAAATTGAATATGAAGTTGAAATCATTTTGGAAACGAATTTAAAATGATTTATAAAATACGTTTTAAATGGAAATCGACGAAGTATATATTATACATAATATATATATATATATATAATATAATGGCCTGAATAGAACGCGCCGCGCTGCGGCAGTTCGCGAATTTCGACCATTGACTTCGAACGGACATTACGGGAGATCCGACCGTCGGATTCCCCTAAAACCGAAACCATTGGGTTCGTATCGAAAAGAGCTTTCTAACGAAGTCAGAAATTAGAAATCTAATGGTTGGATTTGGAATTATGTCCAAATCAAAATTGGAAAAGGTCACTGTAAGTGCAGTTCGACGAACATTGATGGAAATCGACTGTACGGGCTTTGATAAAATTATTAAAAATATCAATAATTAGTGTAAAATCATAAGAAATGATTTGGAAAGAATTGAGTTGAAAAAAATCCCATATATGAAAATATAAAAATAGATTTTTATCGAAATGAATTAGTTTTGAACTAGAATTATAATCCCATTTGTTTTTAAAATAAATAAAGTGGATTTAAAATGGTTTTAAAAATAACCGGAATTTCCAATATATAAAGTGGAAATGGGTTTGAATCGAAATTGTCTTTGGAATATTTCGATGTTGGATTTCGTAATTATACAGATATTGTTATGAAAATTTGAAAGATATATTTATATCGTTATTTCCAATACGATATTTGTTGGTCGTAGAATTTGATATTGAATATAAGCCGATAAATTTTCTATTCAGAGCCTTGTATTTAATATCAAATGGAATTTGGATTTGTCGTGAATGGTGTCTTCATTAACATTGTTCTTAAACCCAGTTGAGAAAAGATTAAATCTTTTTATTTAGATTTAATGAAGTATACCAATTAAATAATATTGAATTGGAATTGATTTTTTGGTTTATCTTGAACTGTGTTTTAAATAACACTTGTTCTTTAACCCGATAATTAATGGAATTTGAATTGGGTTTGTTGTGAACTGTGTTCGTTCTTTAACCCGATTTACAGTGAAATATGATTTGGAACTTGTAAATATTTTGTTAAGATTTAAAGGAGATTTTCCAAAGTAAAGTTTTCCAATTTAATAAAATAAATTGGAATGGAATGGAACTCGATTTGGTAATGATCGAAGTGAACTTCTGTTGAGGAAGACTGTTAATATATATGGAATTTAAAAGGCTTTATCGTTATTCCATTTATATTATTAGTTATATATGGAAGTTCATATCGATTATATATATTGATCTGTTTTCCGTGAAGATTCCATTGTTAATGGAATGTGATTTTGGGTTTATCGTGAGCTGTGTTTTAAATGACATTGGTTCTTTAACCCAGTTAAAGATAGGATTTATTTCCTGGATTTGAATACTCATTATGTAATGATTTTTGGAAATTAAAACTAAATTAGAGTTTTAATGAATCTTTAAATAGATTGAAAGGTGAATTTGATAACTAAAATTATCGAATTCAAGAAAAGATCGAGAATGGAGTATCACCAGTTTTGCTCCAAACGATAGTTAAATCTTTAATTAGATTTAAACGTGAAATGGTAATTAATTTTACCAATAACACCGTGGTGTTAGATATGAAGTATTACCAGTTTTACTTCATGGGGTGAATAAGTTGGGATTGGGAAATTTAAAACAAATGATTACTTCAGTAAGGTTCGTTAATCCTGACAAGTTTGGATAAATCATAATTTGGTTTGAATTGAAATCCAAAGGAAGATTAAAGAATAAATTTAAAAGAATTTATCTTTGATAAAATTAATTGGAACCTTTCCCTATAGATGTGAATATTTGAATAAAAGAATATTCTGAATTGGAATGAGGAGTATGTTGTGTTTGTGTAACACTTGTTTATTATATACGCGAGCTTTTCAGAAAGGCCGTGTTTATCCCATTCTGAATAACTGAATGGACGATAAGTCGACGATGAAGACGGTGGTCGAAGACCGGAGGTCTTTACATTGTTTGGATAATTACCGATGATCTTGATTGGGTTGTACACCTAAGAGGAGGGAATCAGTTGGTGATCGTCCAGACGTACTTGGAGATCGATGGATATGCGAGTAATAAGGTTCCTCCGGTTTCATTCAGACCCAGAACGAACTTGTAAATGGACTGTGTGTCTGACATTGGATATCATTCTGTGTGATTGATGGATATCGGTTGCATGGAGTGGTTTGCCTGTGTGGCATGCTAAGATTCAAATGATCAAGGCTTCTGTTGAAAAGCAGAGTCTTGTTGTTGATGATCAAAGCATGACCTTTGTGGCATCGCTTTGTGTAGCGCGAGCCTCACACCCCGGTGTGAACCAGAAACGGGAGAAGGACCTCAGGGAGGACATGCGTTTCCTTCTAGCTAGGAGTGGTGTCAGTGTTTTACATGGCCTGACATTTTACTTATGTGGATGATGGATTGGGAGGCGCCTCGGTTAGATCGGACGATCTGGCTCCGATGGAGTCATTTGGCTCATTGACGCCCCATAGGGCGGGAAAACGCAGTGTTCAGGCATTTTAATCCACATCGGTGGACCGGCCCTGACGATCCAAGGCTTGACCGGGTACTTTCCTGAGACACAGGTTAGAGCGTCTCGAAGCGGTGAGGACGATCCCTTGCCTCGGTTCACAGATGGAAATCCAACTTCCAATACGTGACTTTGCGGTTTTGATTGTATAAACTATATATGGCGACATAGTGATATGGGGCACTTATGCCATCTATGATTGATACTTATGATTGAAATTGTTTTGACACTATACACTTATAGTAATAATAAAAGATGAAATTTAACGTATCAAGCATTCTTTGGCTATTATAAGGTAAAACCCTATCCTCCGGCTTGTGTTGCATTGTGTGATGGGACCTTGGTCTTGTAATATCTTCATTGTTCTTTATTTAGCATTGCGTTGTTGTTTTATGCACTGGTATTCTTGGGAGGAAACCCGTTCCGTGTTATACGGCGTGGTCCCTTGATTTACCTAACTTTAAAAATAAAGATTAATAACTGTTTTAGTTCTCACACCAGTCACATGACTGACCTGGAGTTTATTGTTTTAACCTAAACTCTGGGTGCCCCTATTTTCCACGGGCAGCTAGTAGTTTTGGTTTTGCAGATTTATATTCACAGGAGCCTGGTTTACAGCTGGAATGATATCCGGAAAGCTCTGTATCCGTATATCTCTTTCAGTTGAGTATTGTATTATTTTTCCGCTGCAGTAATGTATTTAAATCACTGATGTTTTTCAAATGTATATTATTTGTATACTATTCGTTTATACTCAGTATATTCTTGTATTCTGATAAAATTGTTGTAATAAGCAATGAAATGTTCTTCTGTTTGCATTCTGATTCGTCTTGTCCTCAAAGCAATCCGGTCTTTCCTTCATGGGGAAGTTACGGGTTCTTACACCTAGAGAGGCGAGTTGTAGTTGTACCGATTGACTAATACAAAGGAGGTGCTGGCAAAATTTTCCGCAAATTTAGGGTGTTAGAAAATTTTCAAATTTTTTTGAAAACTTTAGTTATTCAAAATGAATGAATAATTTAATTAAAATCAATTAGTTCAGTGAAACAGAAATTTAAGAAGTAAGCAAACAATTTTTAACCAGTCAATAGAGATGATTTCTACCTTAGCAATTTCGAGGACGAAATTATTTTAAGAGGGGAAGAATGTAACATCCCGTATTTTTACGGTGTAATAATTAATTTGTTTAATTATTTAAATAGTGATTTAAAGATTTAAATGGTCATTTAATTAAATAATAATGAATATTCAATCAATATTTATAATATAATAATATATTATAACTTCGAAATAGTCAGAAATAGTAGAATTCACAATATTGTGTGAATTGTATCATTTAAAATATTTAATTCAGCTTAGAACTGAATTATAATAATGAATATATTTTTTAAACGACAGTTGAACATATTAATTATAATATAATTACAATCGAGCCCATAACGTCGCGGTAGTTCGAAATTTGGCGATTCGAACTTTAAACAAATATATAGAATCCGTTTTAAACCGGATTTCTGTGAAACAAGAAACGTTCGGGACTGGTGAAGTATATTTTTCTAATGGAAGAGAAAAATCGAGATTTCGTCATGTAGATTGTGAGTTGTGTTCAAATCAAATTTCCAAATAGTCGCTATGGAAATCCTTTATAATTTATAATGATTTATTTATATTATAAATGGATTTTCGATATAAATTGAATACTGATTTAATCTGGATTTGAAATGTCGAGTTATAAATTCAGATAGGGATATTTTGGAGCTGTATGATATTCTATTGTGAATATATACGATAATATTTATTCATAAATATTTAATTTGATTATTTAATATATAATATTTAAATGAGTTTATTTAGAGCTTTAAAAATAACCATTTTTGCAAATGACCTCCGTTTTCGACGAAACTAATTTTGTTGGATCCAGAATATTAAATTATTGTTATATTTCAATTTTTGGGATTTTTAAAGTTAGTATGTGGTCGTGTGTAATTTAAATGTGAAAAATAGTCAATAATTTGACTTTCAAAATACGTTGTGTGAGCAAACGGACTCGGAATTTGACGAAACCATTTTCGTTGGGTCCGTAATGTCAAAACATAGTTGTATGGCCATTTTCATAATTTTTTGGTATCATATGTGATTATACGGATATTTAGAAGACAAATACGAATTTCGGTTTTTATATAAATTAATAAAATAAAATATTTAGCTTATCCTATAAATTATCTACCTCTATACAAATACCCACTAACCTATCCAACCCTAGACAGATTTTTTTCCCTGGTCAAAAACTAGTAGCCGCCACCATCTTCTTCAAAGAAAACATTTCGTGAGCTTTGGAAAATCATAGAAAATGAAATATAATCCTATAAATCATAATATTTATATTTTCGAGTTGCTTATGAGGTGCTCTCCATTTCGATATGAATTTCATAGCATTCGACATATTTTTCTGGAGTTCGAAATAGGGAAGCATCCCTAGGGTTGAGGATTTTAGGTAGTATGAGCATCTTGGTTGAAATTCGATGTTGGATTCAGGTTCCAGGGTGTGTGTAGCATCTGTCGTGAGTTTCTGGTGAGATTTGAACATGAAAAGGGACGCGCGACACCCTCTACTTCGTGGAAGTTGTTGTTCGACGAAAACCAAAAGGAGCTGTCGACCACTGCATTGAAGGGGCGAGGTTGAAGAGATTGTTAGCAGGAGTGCATCGGTGGGGTTCTTGTCGAGTTTGGTGATCTCTAGAAGGGGCACGGTGGAAGGATATCGGCTAATGTCGTTACCAGAACATGATACACATGATACAGAGAAGAGGAGAGAAATAGGAGCAAAAGTTTTGAAAGGGTAATACGTGGATTATTATTTTAATTAAGGTTAATTAAAATGTGCATAAAATTTTAATGACTTGTAAATGTCCTCTGAAAGGAACTAGGAGCTCCGGGTTACAGAAGGATGAAGGGGAAGAAAGGTTAATGACTAATCTTGATTAAAGGGTAAACATGATTACAGAGGTTAAGTTGGCCATTAATTAATTTTTGACGATATTGATTTAATTTAAATTGAAAGGGAGTAGCGGAGGTTGGTGTGGATTTTTCTTGGGTTTTGTTGGAAGTTCGAACTGAACTGGAGTGGATTAGCATTGGTAGTGGAAGCTTGTATGATCGGTAGGGGGATGTTGTGAGAATATAACACTGTCAGTTTTGTTTAAGCAAGGAGAAGCGTGTTAAATGGTGATCAATAAGCCTAATTATTTATTTAATATAATTTATTATGTTGTACTATATTGAAATTATCATAACGTATGCATACGTGATCAGAATCTGAAAAAACTGGATCTGTTGGGATCGTATGTACGGCAGCTACACAATGGAACTGGCTGGGTGCGAATTAGAGCTCATTACAATTTATAGCGAAATAAATTGTCTGTTTGAGTCAACCGACAATTATCGTTAATTAACGATGATCATCCAATGTGAGTAAAACTCACTAACTCTGTTCAATTTATATTTTTATGAATCTAATCTAGTAATGATAAATGATGGTTGATTACTATGTGTTGATTGTTTGGTTGAATTGCTGATTTATTGGTTGAAATTACAGATAACGATATATACACATATCGTTCTGTTCATCAGAATATGTCGTATTGAAATGAAATTGATGTGGATTATATCGTTTTACATCTATGGATGCAGGAAAACAAGTTGGAGAGATCCAACTGGATTCCTCAACATTTATTTTACTGTTTTTCATACATTGTGATATATGATGTGATATATAATCCGTTATTGATTATGTGTGTTTGTATGATATTGATCCTTGTTATATGGTGTTTTAAATACCATAAGAAATAATGGAATGTACAAAGGGAATTTTTAAAGTATATATTGAAAATAAGATATTTATATATAATCGATGGATTTTATAAAAAGGGATTTATTTGGAAATCAAACAAAATGTTTATATAAAATAAATAGGGTATTATGAAAGGAATTTTCGGAAAACAAATAGAATATAAAATGGGAATATTGGGGAAATAGATAGAATATTAAAAAGGAAATATTTCGAAAATCAAATAGAATTATAAAAGAAATTATTTGGGAAATAAATAGAATTATAAAAGGGAGTTGACAAGATATAAAAGAATAACGAGAAGATGGTTTCAAAGTAGATTTTGAATACAAATATATTTTAACAGATAAACGGAGAAGATTAATTTATAAATAATATTTTACAAATTAAGAAAAATATTTATCATTTGATAAATGGAATATATAAGTTCGAACTTATATAGAAAAGTAGAAATTGGTTTTAACACCGATATTTTTTCTATGAACCCAACATTTATAAAGAATTAATAATTGAGAGTTAAGTGTTACAAATAAAAAGAAGATTTTGTATGAATAATCTATAAATAGAATCTGGAATTGGGATATAATTTTAAAATACGAAATCAAAATAAATGGATTATATAAAAAAATATTATTCACATTTGATGTGAATAATGGAATTAAGTAATAATTTTGAAAATAAAAATATTTGTAAAGGAAAATAGATTTTTGAAACAGGAACTTAAACAGAAATGGAATTTCGAATGTCTAGAAATAAATAACTTGTTTAATAATGAAAACAAGTGTTGTTATTTATAAACAATGTTTATAAATGAATTAAAATATAATTATCAGTGGATAATTGAGATTGCAAATTCAATAGTGAATGTAAAATGGGAAAGTTGGAGTTATTTGAAGAAGGAAAGGATGGAATGTATTTCGATGATTCGAAATATGAATAGAATTAAATAAAATACGTAAAGATTGGTAATTAGAATTCAACTGGGCCAGATTTTATAAAATAATTTATTTAAGAAATTATATATTATATAAATTCAGAAATTTGACAAGATAATTAGTATTCAGTTGGAAACCAATATTTTATAAATCGAATATAGTTTATTCGAAGAAAGTTAATCGAATATAGTTTATTCGAAAATGAGTCAATCAAATATAAGTTATTCGAAGTGAATAAATCAATATGAGTTATTCAAAGTAAGTTAATCAAATATAAGTTATTTAAAGTGAATAAATCGAATATAAGTTATTCGAAGTAAGTTAATGAATATAAGTTATTCGAAGTAAGTTAATCGAATATAGTTTATTCAAAAGTGAATTAATCAAATATAAGTTATTCGAAGTGAATTAATCGAATATAAGTTATTCGAAGTAAGTTATTCGAATATAAGTTATTCGAATTGAATTATTCGAATATAAGTTATTCGAAAAAGAGTTAATCGAATGTAGATTATTCGAAAAAGAGTTAATCGAATAGAGATTACTCGAAAGAGAGTTATACGTCGAATGTGATTATATCGAATTCGGGAAAGTACTATTTACTTTCCAGTTTTAAAATCAAGATTTATTTATTTAATAAATAAATTAATTATAAATTATTCAAATTAAGAAATAAAAGTTATAGTTTTAAAGTCAGATATTTCGGAAGTAAGATTTATAACGTTATCGTACAACCAATGTTTTATCCAAGAAGGGAATTCGTAAATATAAATCCGAGAATTTGCATAAGCAATGGTTGTAAAAATTGGAGTTGGGAGCTTTATCTATGGCGAGGTAAAGAACATTGTTCAGTTAAGGTCTGAGAGGTAATTATACCCCAACTTGATTGACTTTGAAATTAACTAAGGAATAGTTAAAGATCGATGGTGAAGATTGGTTAGACATACAGTTAAGTAATAAGCGATTAATGGGTTGAGCAGTTGTAACTATGTTTTATACAATGTTCGTTTGAAATCCGTATAATTGAGTTCTGGAAACATTTTCCAAATATAATTAGTGATATTTTCTAAGCATAGAAAATGAAATGATTTGTTGATAAGAAATGGAAATGTTTTCAAATGTTAATATCGTATATTTTCTAAATTTAGAAAATAAGAATTTCTGTATGTATATGGAAATAGGAAATGGGTAAATGAATAAATTAATGATAAATTAATTTAAGAGATAAATGATGATTGATCGATAGAATTTTCATCTGGAAATAATATTGTTGTTTGTACACATGTTTTTCTTTGATAGTTAAATCACCGACTATCGAAGTTTTTGACCATTTTTCCGTCGTCAATATAGAGAGACCGGGGTCAGATTCATTATCTGAAATCCACTATGTATGGACATTAGCGTTCCGATCCAATATAATCAAGATAATTAAAGACGGAGTTATGAAAGGACTGTCCTGTTTACAGAATAGTGCCTTCGGTTTGTCCGGTCCCAGGACAACTTATATGGAAGAATGTCTGACAGAGTATATCTAATGGATCGTGTAAGTTGATCTCTTCAAACGTATTTACGTTTGGTGGCAGAGGAATTCATTTCTCTTAGTTGTATACCCGTGATAGGTTTGGAGAAATCAATTTGTGATTTGGCGGGTATGACAATGTGACATTCAAAGTGAATGAAGATCAAAAGATACGTTATGACCTCTAGCTCACAACCGGGAAATGGTATAAAATCGGGTAGGTCGCATGGATAAATGGTTGGCTGCCAAGTAGAGTGTATTGTCACCTGATCCAGAGAAATTCCTTTTGCTTCTTAAATCTATCGATGGTGTCCCTTTCGGGAAACGGTTGCTGATCCCAACCGTTGGTGATAATACATTCGGTACTCTCAAACGAAGTGAGGGGCCAGTCATGTTTAGCCTGGGTTGCAAGATGTTCTTGTTGAACCCGGTGTATTCCTCTCTAGAGATACACTGTCGGAAGGTGGTCCCATACCTTTCCAGTTGGAATCCATTATCCAATAAGAGCCCACGGTTTTGATTGTATACTATGTATGTAGAGCGTGAGATGCAAGCATTCTACTAGATTGATATTACTTGTATTTAGACACTATTATAATATCAGACAAATATTGATTTCAAAGAGTGCTTTGGGTTATCGTAAAGTAAAAACCATCTGTGTTTATGTGTGGATCGGTCTTACGATTATCCTTTCTTTTAAAAGGATTTTTAAAAGTTAAACTATGTGGTTGGAGTTTACACACACTAGTCCCATGACTGACCCAGAACCTATTTTTGTTTTGTTTTTCTATAAACTCTTGGGTGCCCAAATTTGTACGGGCAGTCAAGTAGTTCAGGTATTTTCAGATATCATTGGAGGATCTTGGAGCAGGGGCTTCAGCGTTATCTAGTGTTGTTATTTCCATTGTGTTGTAGGTTTTGTACTCTGATAATGTTATTGTATATATATACTATTTATGTAACACTCCGTATTTCTGTTAACACTAATATTCACAAATTAAAGAATAACTAATCTCAGATGTAAGAATTAAGGGAAACAGGTTGCGCCATTGTGTTCGTCTCGGAATTCTGGTTGAGATAGAGTCCGAGTTTGCGTGAATTACACTTCGTATGAAGAAGTTATGGCGATCGGAAGTTTCAGAAAATTCAAAACAGATTTCAGAAAATTCAAATTTCGGAGTCAGACAGGCTAGACGGGAAAATTCCAGCCAGGGCCAGGTCGACCTGCCCTAACCAGGTCGACCTGCCCCCCCCCCCCCCGGCCAGATTTGATTGATGACCTGTTTGTGACTATGTGCTGACTAATTAGGGTTTCTGATCTGCTGTGATTGGCTGGGATTAATTCTGGGTTGATCGGACGGCTTAAACTATTCCTAAACTCTATAAAAACACCTATAGACCCAAACCCCAAAATCAAAACAAAATTGGATTCATGGCCTCCATGCCGTCACCTTGCGACTCAGAATAGCCGCCGCCAATCAGAGAGGAAGAAAGCAAATCAAATTCAACTCTTTTCAACTTTAACAATGAATCTTCTTCAAAGGAGAGCTATTACAACTTCAGAACTCAGTATTTAGAATTCAAGACCTTCTCTGAATTGTGAGTTCGATAATTTTAATAAAATAATTAGCAAATTAATTGGATTGAGTTATGATATGGACTATTTGGATATGATGTGAATTATTGACTGCATGTTATTATTCATGTAGTAAATTTGTGATGTTTATGTTGTAAATTCTATGATGCTATCTTGTAAAGTTGTGATCATCTATGTTGTAATTTTATGATAGGCTTATATATAATCAAATCACCATGTTGTTCATATGCTAGTTTGGGTATGTTGATTCATATGATAAATCATAAGTATGTATGCAAGTTTAGATTTTTATTAAGACATGAATCATATGCAAGTTGGGGAAAATTATATATATAACCTTATATGCTTCATGGCATCCATTTTAGATCTAAAGTTAGGCTATGACATGTGTGAGTTATATGCCAAATTCTACATGCTAGTTTACTTGTTTAGATTGTAAGTTTATATCATTGTTATGTTGCATAAATCACATATGCAAGTTTATAAGAATAGATGTGTTTGAAAATGAATCATGTTATGCAAGTTTGTGATTACTGCCTATGCAAGTTTACACCTTTAGATGTAGATCTATGACATACATGATTTATGCATGTTTGTGACCATTATTTAACCAAGCTCACACCTTTAGATTTGGATTTATGACATATGTAATTTTATGCAAGTTGTAACTTTGGCCTATGCAAGTTTTAGATGTAGAACATCATTCACACATGCAAGTTTACCCCTATGTTTAGATCTAGTTCTAATTATATGTACGTTGTGATGTTTTCTCTTTATTCCATGAGTTAGACTATTCGAGTCTAACATATATTTTACGTTAAACGAACGAACGTACAATGTGGGGGTAATGGGATAATATTAAAAGATTTAATATTGAGAATTGGCATAAATGCCTTAAATGGTATAAAATAAATATGTGGAGATAATTGGTATGATTTTGCATACCATAAATAGATGGACATAATTGAGTCAATTAGGGCCATAGTTAAATTTGGAATTTGATTAATAATTTGAATAGGGAAAGAAATTCAAATTGAGGAATGATTAATTAGGTGTAATTAATCGTCTAAGACACGAGGTTAGGCTCTTTTGTGGTGTAAGACTACCCGGACCCGCCCGGCAAATCCAGCTGCCACAAATGCTAGTCTAATGTGAGAGGTCTTAGGCATAAATTAAATACGTAACAGTTGTAAAGACATGAGGTTAGACTCGTTTGTGGTGTAAGACTGCCCGGACCCGCCCGGCAAATCCAACTGCCACAAATGCCAGTCTAATGTGAGAGGTCTTTATGAGGTTACGGTCTTAAAGAATTAAGAAACACTTAACCAGATAAACATGTAGTGGGACATGAGGGGGTTAAGTGGGTGCCTTGGGTGGCATGTGGAATCTAGTGGGTGCCTTGGGTGGCATTTCAAATACGATTAGAAACACTTAACCAAAATATGAAACATGTAAGTGAACATGAATAAGAAGTGGGTTAAATGGAAGGTACCAGAGGGGACCAAGATTAGGAGGATAGCTTGTGTCAAATAATGGGGGGCCCGTTTCAACCAGTAACACATAAGTAACTTTGTGGGCTCGACCCAAGTCGAGGTTGGGACACGCATACTGGGATTGACTGTAAGAGGCCAAACCGGGTTAGCGGTGGCAACGCAAGTCCAACGGGTTCATATCCGTGTGTGGACCCAGGCTTGTAGGTAAGACGTTGTTGCATCGTGTAGATATAAGTCGTGCATTGTTGTTTGTATCAGGTTGCCACTTTGGGGAGTGATACACCCCACTGTGGGGCCAGCACGGGTATCTACGAGTTAGGGAGCCGATCGAATGGGGAAGGTATTGGGTACACCTAGTAGAGATAGGAGCAGACGGCACCTATGAAGACAGCTAGGAGTATAACTACCATATTATGAATAAATATTGTAATCGAATGGGGAGGGTAGTGGGTACACCTAGTGGAGGTAAGGGCAGACGGCACCTATGAAGGTAGCTAGGGGTACACTAAACTACCATTATCATTATTAAGTTCTGTAGGCGGGATCAACCGTTAGGGTGACTAGTGGTGGTGCAGTATAGTAATTATCCTATAGTGATTAGGAGTGCCTTTAACGAATAACTTGGTTCATCTTATTTCCTTGTTTGTTCTGTCATACCCAATTGTTCACAGTCATTTCCTTATTTTCCAGCTTATGCCTTAGCCTAGTTATTTTGATAATTATATTGTTAAAGTTATCGCACTCGCCAAACTTTATGTCTGACCCCCTTTTCTTTCCACCTCTTGTCTTCCTTTCCCCACCCCCTCAGGTGTGCAAAGAGGGAATACTACAGCTTAGTGCCGATTTCTATCAGTTGTTTGAAGAGAGTAGATGTATTGCTTGGGACTCTCTCATCTTTATGGCTTTGCTTATGCTCAGTGGGGATTTATGCATTTATGTTGTTTAAGTATTTGCTTCTTTATGTACTTTGAAGTCTTTGAAAAAGACTACTGATCCTATTGTAATGGCTTTGGAAATTACTTATGTAAACTCGTTTTGAGTTATGATGAAATAAAATAAGTTTTTATCTTCCGCTGTGTTGTTTTATTTATTTATTCTTGTAGTTTATCTGTTCTATACAACAATAACGCTTCATGAACATTGATGCATTCCCTTTGTGAGTGACATTAATGGACGTGGGGTGTTACGCGTGGTATCAGAGCTAAGGTTACAAGAACAGATAAAAAGTTTTGAAAAGTGTTTTCAAAAGTATTATTTTCCTAGAAAGTATTTTCAAAAACTTGTTTTAAAGAAGCTATTTTCAAGGAAAGTTTACTTAAAAGAGCATAATCCCCGCAAGCCATACATCTCTCTTTTGCTTCCCTTGTTTTAAAACTCTTTCTTTTCCTTTTCAGCATGTCTGGAGCATCTGAGATACCAGAGGGTGTTCATGTACCCGGTTGGTTTCGTCAATATCTCGAGGCTAGGGCCGCTACCGCGGGTCCTGCCGATGCTCCTCCTACTCCTCCCCCAGCTCCAGTCATTCCTCCGCGTGGAGATACTTTCTCCAAGATATGTAAAGACTTTCGTTCGATAGGTGGAAAATCTTTTAGTGGGACTGAAACGTTCATTGAAGCTAGAAATTGGTTGAAAGAAGTGGAGGATCTGTTTGGCATTTTCGACTTGGACGACTGTAAGAAGGTCCAATTGGCTGCTTGGTTGATGAAGGACGAAGCTTCGTTTTGGTGGGAAGTCATTAGTGGAGAGCGTCCAGTTAATACATGGCCAGATTTCAGGCATAGGTTTGAGGAAAAGTTTCTTTCACGGGCTGAGGAGAATCTATACATGGAAAGGTTTTTGGCGTTGAAGCAAGGAAATCTGTCAGTAAAAGAATACGTCAACAAGTTCAATCAGTTGGCGAGATTTGTCTTGGACTTGGTGAATACACCCGAAAAGAAGGCCCTAAGATTTGTTAAGTGTTTGAACGAGCCGCTACATGAGTTAGCTATGACCCACATCCCTATGGGGGCCACCTTTGAGAAGCTAGTTGATATGGCACTTATGCACGAAGAGGAGAAAGGCTCCAATGCTAATAAAGTACCCGAGAATGAAGGGGATCAAAAATTGCAACAACAACATCAAAACAATAAGGGTAGTAAAGACAACAATGGCAAGGGAAAGAAGAAGTGCTTTAACTGTGGGACACCAGGCCATCTAAGCAAAGATTGTAGGAAGAAAAAGAAGACTGGTTGTCTCCACTGTGGTGAAGCGGGACATCTGATCAAGGACTGCCCAAGGAAAGGGCAGAGGGCAAGGTCTACCTCGGGAGGACAGGTGCAAGCTCTTATGGCACCAGGGCAGGCAAGGGGACAAGTTCAGGCTCTCGTGGTCCCACCGCTGCAAGAACGAGGTAGAGCAATTTCCGTTGAAAATTTAGTTTTTCTGTTTGATCATCCTGTCCGTACTTTATTCGATTCTGGCGCATCACATTCGTTTATATCAACATCGTTAGTTGAAACAGTGCACCTAAATACTAGTCTAGTTTCGGATCCCATAGTAGTCTCAAAATCCTATTGGTGGTTCGGCTCATCTTTATATGATTTGTCGGGATTTGAGAGTGTTTATCTTGAGCGTTGAGTTTGAATGCAACGCCTTTGGTCTTGGTTTCATGGGCTACGGCTCGATTCTAGGTATGGATTGGCCAACTAGATACGGTGCCATCCTAGATTGTGAGAGGAGGGTAGTTAGATTTTTGACTCGTTGTGGAAAGACCCTTGATATTTCTTGTGACCCTAGAGGTCCAGTAATTCTTAGTTACCTAGAAACTCTTGACGTATCCAATGATGATTTGAAATCTATTCGTGTGGTCCATGAATATAGTAACGTCTTCAAAGAAGTTCGAGGTTTACCCCGAGCAGTGAGATAGACTTTTGTATTTATCTTGTAGACAATACAAAACCAGTATCTCTGTTAGTACGCCACATGGATCCTCGTGAGAGGAGGGAGCTCAACAAGCAAGTAGAGGAGTTGCTTGAGAATGGGTTCATAAGACGTAGTATATCGAGGTGGGGTGCTCAATTGTTTGGTTACTTTGCTAGTATCATCTCATGTAGATTGTCTGAATTCGGAGGAGATATTCCTTGGGTGCTTGTCTGATATTGGTTTAGGCCATTGGGGCTTGTGGTTGGGGAATGTTGAGTTCGACTAGGATGGTTTGTGTGAGATAAATAGCTGTGGCAATTTTCATTGCATGATATCTTGGTTTTCTCGAGAAGTGATGTGCAGCCATGACATGATAAGACTATTCGTTGGTATGGGCTGCCCTGAGTTAGATTCAATAGGGTTATGAGATGACTCGAGTGGGATGTGAAGCAATGGATTATTTAGAACCCTATGTTGATGCCATTTTTAGAGGAAGAAGGCAGGATTCTTAGGGCACGTGGTCTCTAAGGAAGGGGTAGCTGTGGATCCCGCGAAGGTAGCGGCAGTCCAAGTATTGAAGGTTCCAAGAAAAGCGACGGAAATAAGAAGTTTTCTAGGAGAAGATTGGACAGATGGCGTATAGAGTAGAGTTGCCCGAGAGACTCAGTGGTGCACACGACGTATTCCATGTATCACATTTTGGGAAGTACTTACACGAGACCGCGGAGTTGGTAGAGCTGAGCTTGCTTAAGGAGGTGGAGACAGAGCGTGATGAGACAATTCGATGAACTCCTACATGCATTCTTGGGTCGGAGATTTATAAGTTGAGGAATCAAGAGGTCAAGCTAGTCAAAGTTCAATAGGGAGATGATGAGAACGAAGCTACTTGGAAGACGGAAGAGAAGATGCGTTCATTGTACCCTATCGAGGATATGCCTTTTAATTTCTCCTTTATCGCTTAGCTTGCACCTATCTTATCTTTAGTATATCCTCTCGCTAGTATCTTTGACCTTTAGATAGGGTAGTCTTATGGTTGAAACATGTGTTTGAGACATGTTATGTATGATGGATGCATGTGGATGCAAGTGTTTGCTAGTGGTTGCTTGTGGATGCATATACACACACTTTAGGCACTAGATCGGCTTAGTCACTTCATATTGCATATTGCATATAAATGGATGTATTTAGTAGAATGAATGTACATTAAATGTGTGTATCATATGGATGTTGCATTTGAATGAATGGTTGTGTACACATGTAGAAATAATATGTATCGCTTAAGATTCTTTCGCATACATAATGGACACATGGCACTATCATGGTTTGCATTAAGGAGGTCAACTGAATCAGTAGACCGCCTGATTTTGCATTAGAGAAGGAACATATACACACACTTCTTGCATATGTTCATACAGCATTAGGAATTTTATAAGGACAATGGATGCCTGTGTTTAATGATTGAGTATATGGTTGTTTGAATGGTAGGATATGCATTCTCCTTAACTTTGAGATTTCGGGGGCGAAATCCTTTAAGGAGGGGAGAATGTAACACCCCGTATTTCTGTTAACACTAATATTCACAAATTAAAGAATAACTAATCTCATATGTGAGAATTAAGGTAAATGGGTTGCGCCATTGTGTTCGTCTCGGAATTCTGGTTGAGATAGAGTCTGAGTTTGCGTGAATTGGACTTCGTATGAAGAAGTTATGGCGATCGGAAGTTTCAGAAAATTCAAAACAGATTTTAGAAAATTCAAATTTCGGAGTCAGACAGGCTAGGCGGGAAAATTCCCGCTAGGGCGAGGTGACCATAGGGTCGACCTACCCTAACCAGGTCGACCATAGGGTCGACCTGCCCTCCCCCCCCGGGCAGATTTGATTGATGACCTGTTTGTGACTATGTGCTGACTCATTAGGGTTTCTTATCTGCTGTGATTGGCTGGGATTAATTCTGGGTTGATTGGACGGCTTAAACTAATCCTAAACTCTATAAAAACACCTATAGACCCAAACCCTAAAATCAAAACAAAATTGGATTCATGGCCTCCATGTCGTCACCTTGCAACTCAGAATAGCCGCCGCCAATTAGAGAGGAAGAAAGAAAATCAAATTCAACTCTTTTCAACTTTAACAACGAATCTTCTTCAAAGGAGAGCTATTACAACTTCAAAACTCAGAATTCAGAATTCAGAATTCAAGACCTTCTCTGAATTGTGAGTTCGATAATTTTAATAAAATAATTAGCAAATTAATTGGATTGAGTTATGATATGGACTATTTGGATATGATGTGAATTATTGACCGCATGTTATTATTCATGTAGTAAAATTGTGATGTTTATGTTGTAAATTCTATGATGCTATCTTGTAAAGTTGTGATCATCTATGTTGTAATTTTATGATAGGCTTATGTATAATCGAATCGCCATGTTGTTCATATGCTAGTTTGGGTATGTTGATTCATATGATAAATCATAAGTATGTATGCACGTTTAGATTTTTATTAAGACATGAATCATATGCAAGTTGGGGAAAATTATATATATATATATAACCTTATATGCTTCATGGCATCCATTTTAGATCTAAAGTTAGGCTATGACATGTGTGAGTTAAATGCCAAATTCTACATGCTAGTTTACATGTTTAGATTGTAAGTTTATACCATTGTTATGTTGCATAAATCACATATGCAAGTTTATAAGAATACATGTGTTTGAAAATGAATCATGTTATGCAAGTTTTTGATTACTGCCTATGCAAGTTTACACCTTTAGATGTAGATCTATGACATACATGATTTATGAAAGTTTGTGACCATTATTTAACCAAGTTCATACCTTTAGATTTGGATTTATGACATATGTAATTTTATGCAAGTTGTAACTTTGGCCTATGCAAGTTTTAGATCTGGAACATCATACACACATGCAAGTTTACCCCTATGTTTAGATCTAGTTCCAATTATATGTAAGTTGTGATGTTTTCTCTTTATTCCATGAGTTAGACTATTCGAGTCTAACGTATATTTTACGTTAAACGAACGAACGTACAACGTGGGGTAATGGGATAATATTAAAAGATTTAATATTGAGAATTGGCATAAATGTCTTAAATGGTATAAAATAAATATGTGGAGATAATTGGTATGATTTTGCATACCATAAATAGATGGACATAATCGAGTCAACTAGGGCCATATTTAAATTTGGAATTTGATTGATAATTTGAATAGGGAAAGAAATTCAAATTGGGGAATGATTAATTAGGTGGAATTAATCGTCTAAGACACAAGGTTAGGCTCTTTTGTGGTGTAAGACTGCCCGGACCCTCCCGGCAAATCCAGCTGCCACAAATGCCAATCTAATGTGAGAGGTCTTAGGCATAAATTAAATACGTAACAGTTGTAAAGACACGAGGTTAGACTCGTTTGTGGTGTAAGACTGCCCGGACCCGCCCGGCAAATCCAGCTGCCACAAATGCCAGTCTAATGTGAGAGGTCTTTATGAGGTTACGGTCTTAATGAATTAAGAAACACTTAACCAGATAAACATGTAGTGGAACATGAGTGGGTTAAGTGGGTGCCTTGGGTGGCATGTGGAATCTAGTGGGTGCCTTGGGTGGCATTTGAAATACGATTAGAAACACTTAACCAAAATATGAAACATGTAGGTGAACATGAATAAGAAATGGGATAAGTGGGACGTACTAGAGGGGACCAAGCTTAGGAGGATAGCTTGTGTCAAATAATGGGGGGCCCGTTTCAACCAGTAACCCATACGTATCTTTGTGGGATCGACCCAAGTCGAGGACAGGACACGCATACTGCGCTTGACTGTAAGAGGCCAAACCGGGTTAGTGGTGGCAACGCAAGTCCAACGGGTTCATATGTGTGTGTGGACCCGGGCTGGTAGGTAAGACGTTGTTGCATCGTGTAGGTGTAAGCCGTGCATTGTTGTTTGTATCGGGTTGCCACTTTGGGGAGTGATACACCCCACTGTGGGGCCAGCACGGGTATCTACGAGTTAGGGAGCCGATCGAATGGGGAAGGTAGTGGGTACACCAAGTGGAGATAGGAGCAGACGGCACCTATAAAGACAGCTAGGAGTATAACTACCATATTATGAATAAATATTGTAATCGAATGGGGAGGTTAGTGGGTACACGTAGTGGAGGTAGGGGCAGACGGCACTTATGAAGGTAGCTAGGGGTACACTAAACTACCATTATCATTATTAAGTTCTGTAGGCGGGATCAACCGTTAGGGTGACTAGTGGTGGTGCAGTATAGTAATTATCCTAGAGTGATTAGGAGTGCCTTTAACGAATAACTTGGTTCATCTTATTTCCTTGTTTGTTCTGTCATACCCAATTGTTCACAGTCATTTCCTTATTTTCCAGCTTATGCCTTAGCCTAGTTATTTTGATAATTATATTGTTAAAGTTATCGCACTCGCCAGACTTTATGTCTGACCCCCTTTTCTTTCCACCACTTGTCTTCCTTCCCCCCCCCCCCCCCCGGTCCTCAAGTGTGCAAGGAGGGAATACTACAGCTTAGTGCCGATTTCTATCAGTTTCTTGAAGAGAGTAGATGTATTGCTTGGGACTCTCTCATCTTTATGGCTTTGCTTATGCTAAGTGGGGATTTATGCATTTATGTTATTTAAGTATTTGCTTCTTTATGTACTTTGAAGTTTTTGAAAAAGACTACTGATCCTGTTGTAATGGCTTTGGAAACTACTTATGTAAACTTGTTTTGAGTTATGATGAAATAAAATAAGTTTTTTAACTTCCGCTGTGTTGTTTTATTTATTTATTCTTGTAATTCATCTATTCTATACAACAATAACGCTTCATGGACATTGATGCGTTCCCTTTGTGAGTGACATTAATGGACGTGGGGTGTTACAATTTATTTCAAAGTTATGTTATATTTTATTCTTTCCGCTGTGAGATTCATGTTACTTTGATGTGTTGTATGTTCTTCTTCTTCTATTCTAATTTTCTATCTTATCTATTCTCACCCTCTAACTTCTTTCTATTAATTATCTGGAATGTTCGATGCTTGAATAATTGACATGGGTTTATGTTGATTTTTTGGTTTGAAAATCCTATTTCGTTACACCAGCCATAGTCTGAAGAGTCTTGGTGGATAGCGGTGCATCTGTCAATGTTCTTTTCATTAACACGTTCAATAAGATGAATCTTTCTATGGATGATGTGAGAGTTTTCCAGAATAAGATCCTTGGGTTCACGGGGCAACCAACTCAGCCAATCGGCGTCATCTACCTGCTCATCGAGCTCGGAGAAGGAGAACAGAAGGTTGCCATGAAGCAAGATTTTGTCATAATTGATGAGCTTTCAGCTCATAATGCCTTCATCGAAAGACCATCACTTACCTCATTAAAGATAGCAATGGCTCCATGGTGCTTGACCACGAAATTCCCTACCAAAAATGGAGTTAGTGTGATTAAAGGTGACCAGAAGGCGGCAAGGATGTTACATGGCTGAGTTGGCTGAAGCTTGGAAGAAGAAAACAGAGAAGAATGCGGAGGCTCTGCTCCGCATTCATTACTTCCCCTTATAGCAATTAGGGCAGGGCCCTCACACTGGCGAGCACAATGAATCTTAAAAGAAAATGGACCCTAGGAAAGCCGGTGTGAGGGAAAACAAAGAGGCACCAGCTGAAGTCACAATCTTAATTCCAGTTCATGATTAAAACCCTGACAAAATCTTGAAAATAGGCTCTCAACTGGGCCTGAAGTTCCGGAAATAATTAATTTTGTTTTTAGAAGTATTGGATGTTTTTACTTGGACGCATTCCGATATGTATGGAATTTCGTCTGATGTAATAGTGCATAAATTGAATGTAAATCCAAGCTTAACTCCAATAAAATAAAAGAGACGAATTCAAGGACCTGAAAGATCTGTAGCGTTAAAAGAAGAAGTGGATAGGTTGTTCAAAAATAACTTTATATGAGAATCCACATATCCTGATTGAGTTTCCAATCCAGTTATTGTTAAAAAGTCCAACGGAAAATGAAGGGTGTGCATAGACTATTCAGACCTCAACAAGGCGTGTCCTAAGGACAGTTTTCCATTGCCCAGAATTAATCAACTTATTGATGCAACAACGGGACACGAACTGTTATCATTTATGGATGCGTACTCCGGATACAATCAGATTATGATGCATAAGTCAGATGAGGAAAACACGAGCTTCATAACAGATAGAGGCCTATATTGCTGCAAAGTCATGTCGTTTGGATTGAAGAATGCAGGAGCAACATACCAGCATCTTGTGAATTCCATGTTTAAATCCCATATTGGGAATACAATGGAAGTCTATGTGGATGATATGCTGGAAAATCAAAGAAAGCTGATGATCATATTGAAAATCTAGCAGAAATGTTCCATATCCTCGGAAAATATGGAATGAAGCTACATCCGCTTAAATGCTCATTCTGAGTCGCATCGGGAAAGTTTCTCGGATTCATGGTCAACGCTAGAGGCATTGAAACAAATCCTTCTCAAGTCACAGCCCTACGAGAGATTCATGCTCCTAGGACAAAGAAAGAACTTCAAAGCCTAAACGGGAAAGTAGCTGCGCTTAACCGATTTTTCTCAAAGTCCACAGATTGGTGCATTCCGCTCTTCGTGCTTTAAAGAATGGAAAGAAAGATTTCCAATGGACTCCTAAGTGACAAACAGCCTTCGAAGAGTTAACTAAGCACATGGAGTCACCACCGATGCTGTCAAATCCTAAAGATGGAGAAGAGTTATTCCTATACCTAGCAGTCTCATCCCATGCCTTAAGCGCAACACTCGTCCGAGAAGAAGCAAAGGTTCAATAGCCGGTCTACTATATCAGCAAAAGGCTTGTTAGGATAGAACTAAATTATCCCAAGTTAGAGAAACTTGTGTATTGTCTATTTATTGCCTCCAAGAAGCTAAGGTGTGACAACCCACATCCGTTAATGTCACTCATTAAGAGAATGCATTAAGTGTTGTGAAGCGTTATAAGTAAACAGAAACAGAAACATTACAAGACATATATAAAATCAACAATGGAATTCAAATTTTTATTTCAAACATAAATCATAACATCATGGTCCAAAATATCACAAGTCTGAAACTACATAAAAGCCATTACAAAAACATAAAACATTCTGTCTTGTTCCTTCAAAGTACATAAAAAGCTTAATTTCCCATAAAGAGACAAAGCCATAGTAGAGATAACAACTTGATCAATACTTCAAGAGCAGCTCCTTAGCAAGATAAAACCAAAATCACGGTCAAGCCTGAGTGTTCCTGCCCTGAGAACCTGAGGGAAATGGAAGAAAGAAGAGGAAATAAAAAGATCAGACATAAAGTCTGGCGAGTCCAGTTACTTTTTGCAAGTAAATAAATAAAAGTAGCATGACAGGCATATAAAGTGGATAAGAGAGAAATAACTACATAAAAGGTAAGTATGACAACGTAACAGGATAGTGTATATGCTTCCCTAATGATTACTTTGCACTATTACTAGTATAACTAGAATGAGATGATCCCTTCCACTATAAGGCGGTAGACTTAGGCATACGTCTGAATGTATCCTAACTACTACCCTAACCGATTGGATCCCTAATCCGCATAGATACACTATGTCGGCCCCACCGGAGGATGTATCACTTCCTAAAGTGGCAACCCTTTGCTGATATGCACAGCTCCATATCTACAGGTGTCACGGCTGTCTTATCCCCTTCTGCTTGGCCCACGCACACACATGACCCGGTCGATTTGCGCCGCCCACGTCATCCTTTAGGTTTGGATCTCTTACAATCAGTTCAGTAAGCATGCCATTTCTCCGACCTGGTTCGGAGTACTTTGTTTGATACCTACTCTGGGTTACTAACTGAAACAGGTCCCACACAATATGATACAAGCTCTCACCTTTGTCTTGTATCCCCCACTAGGTTTTCTACAAGTTAAATTTATCCTAAAGGGTGTCTTTAACTATATAAACCCAATCTCTTTACTGGTTATGCTTACCTATAGGTGTCTTTAATACATAACCCCCAATTGGTTAAGTTTTGTGGGCCTATACTTAAATATTACCCACCCATCTCAGATATACTTAACTTAACCCTCCCATTGTTCAACCATGTTTACTTAACCCCTATTCATATTTATTTTCACCCAATCCCTATGGATTCAACTAGGTTAAGTATATCAATTTCTTACCATTTCCATTTATGGTTTATAATGGGCTAGACCTCCCACATTAGGGCTACACCTTATGGATGCTATATATGTTGATCGGGTCCGGGCAAAACTTCTTCCACAAGTTCGGCCTAACCTCGTATCTTAGCCTGTCTCGTATTTGTGCACTTAAACCCCTCACATTAGATTCAACATTTGGGGTTGCTGGATATATCGGTCGGGTCCGGGTAGACTTCCACCACAAATGCAATCTAACCTCGTGTCATACGTGCAGTTACAGTTTCTAATTACTGTAATCCTAGGCATCTTAACCAATTAATTATACCTATGTCTTATAGGTGTTCATGCGCATTTACCCAATTATATTCATAGTGAATTATATGTCCAAATTCATATTCATTATACAAACTATGCCAATTCTAATATTTCCCCCATTTCCTAACTAACGCATTCACATATATTTGCAGCATGCCTAGGGTAGAAAGTAGCATGGCCATAAACAATAGAAAGGGAAAGGTGATGGGAAGATGAAAAAAGTGATTATTCTAACATAACTGGCATAAATATATATACTGGCATAAACATGTAATTGGCATAATAATAAGGTGGACATAAAAACAGATCTAGTGAATAGGTGATGACAAAACTAGATATAACATAAAAAGGATGTTCTAATAGGCATGAATAGATCTAAATAAGGATTCATGTGTCCAATTAATGACATATCTAAATTAACCACCACATGATAGGTACAAGGTGATTTAAAGGGAGAATTGGATCTAAACAAGATTTTAACTGTCCAAATAACGACATATCCAAATTAACCACAACATAGATAAAGGTTAAGATCCAAATATGTGACATGACAAATTAACCACAAGTGAATTAGATCTATAAAGGTAGATCTAACTTGATAAAGTTGGGGATCAAAGAATATCATAGATTCACAATTTGTAACATATCCAAATCACAGTCATATCACATTTACATTTAGTCATTTAAGTCTAAAAATAACTAACTCACAGTGTTTGGATTTTTAGAAGATAGAAGGGAAATTGTTGGTGTTGAATCTCGGATCTATACTCGAATCTCTAACTGATTAGCTCTAGTTGATAGTTGTAGAAGAAAAGAATTCGGTTTAGTTCAAGCATCGACAACCTTTGGCCTCCATTGATTTTCAGTGAAGAAAACAAGAGAAATGGACCTCTATATATAGCTGCCAGCCTCCAAAATCCGACTTGCCACCTCAGCCCTAGGGGGATCAACAACCCTCCTATGGGGTCGACTCCCCTGGGAGGGATTTTTCTCGCTTCCCCCAATTTCTGTGAATTCGAATTTTGAACTGAAAAATTGAATTCCTGGGCCATATATATATAATTATCTTATGCATGTACAAACTTGAAACCTTCATAACTTCTACATACGTTGTCCGTTTTACGCAAACCAAATGTCTATCTTGACCAAAATTTTGAGACAAACGCAATGGCGTTGTCAGCTTCCCTTAATTATGAATATTTATTTAATTATTATTTAATTTATCCTCTTCTAGTGTTGTTAAAATTACGGGGTGTTACATTCTCCCCTACTCAAAGGATTTCGTCCCCGAATTCTCTAAGTTAAGAAGAATGTATATCCTACCATCCATCATCCATATACTCATTCATCAATCACAAACATCCATTGTCCTTAAACACTTCTAATGCTTATATGAACATATGCAAAGGTGCGTGTATATGTCCCAATACTAATGCGAAGATTAGGCGGTCTACTGATTTAGTCGACCTCATCAATGCAATGGTTGTTAGTGTTGTATATAACCGTGTTGTATACACAATTATATGATTTTTGTTTGATGATAACAACCAAATATATATTATTATATATGTGTTTGTTACTGTACTGTTTCATATATACATCACAGACAAGAAGATAATATTTATATTTAAATAGAATACGATTGTGCAGACATTCAGATATTTACACAGTATTTTGTTTAAATTTATTATTTTAATTTAATTTTAAAACAGTTCAGTTTTACAACTCCACTATCTGTACGCTTCACTAATATTTCACATTTCATATACATTCACATAAGATTGTACTTGTAAATAAACTGAATATGATAGAAAAGTTTGTTTGACAACAATAAAATAATTTTTTATTTCAAACAAATTTGTTTATTACAAATAGCTGTACAATTCTCTCATTATACATTCATACACTGCTCCTCACTATAACATTGTCACTCAGTTATACAATTTTATGTACATTATTTACATTTCATATACACTTATACACTCTTTCACTGTCTTCTGTCATCTTCAGTTTTCTGTCTTCACAGCTCGGTCCAGTCATCATCTTCATACCTGTCATATACAGAAACACACACACAATATATGGAGCATAAATAATTTTCAAAATACATGTGAATATAAATTTTATTTTTAAAATTTTATTTGCTCCAATTTTCTGGTGTGTTTCTCATCATTTTTCATGACTTGATATGATTCAACTGTGTCTAGTCAGTTTGTATATAGTATAGGGACAGGAAATCTTGTCTGATGGCTGCATATACACACGTGTATAGATATACATGTGTGCACTGCCTCGCCAATCAGAATGTAGCTATGAGCAACTAAGGAGTAGCCACATGGACCATCTCGACTCGGTGCACAACATATCAAAATGGTCGAGCTCAATACATGACAAGGCAGATCAACTCAATACAACATGAAATCAAAGCAGCTAAATG
Source organism: Allium sativum (assembly GCA_030737875.1). Lineage (NCBI taxonomy): Eukaryota > Viridiplantae > Streptophyta > Magnoliopsida > Asparagales > Amaryllidaceae > Allium > Allium sativum. The sequence continues at coordinate 172,188,484 of CM060923.1, forward strand.
GTCGAGCAACACAAATATGGTGCAACAAGTAGACATAGAACTCAAGTTAACATGATCAAGATTGTGAACACAGCATGGTTTATGTCAACACTGTCATGATGCTTCATTATAAACTAGTTTATGGCAACAGCTAAATCACACAAGGAATGCATCAACACAAGTCAATGGATATACAAGCAGAATGAGGCTAACAAGTCAGGGTGCATCAATTTCAAATTAGGTACAACATATACATGAAGTATGAAAGTCATGGATGGACATATGGAGCTGTATGCATAAAAACAAGGCAGGAGAAATATCAGTTGGATTCAAATGCATGGTGAGCCAAGGGCATACATACATAGCAATACAAGTGAGAAAATGGATTCAAGCAATGCATGCAACATGGCAGAATACGGGAGTTGTTTCAAGTGTACTGAGAGTTCTACATGCAAGGTAAAATATACAATGGCAGTGATGTGCAGATGGACAAAAACAGTGGTGCACTTTCATGGGTCAAACATAGTCAATAAAGCATGGTGAATGATAGCAGCATGAAAGTGAATACATAATTGTATACAAAGTGTTCAACATAGTATTTCAAAAAGTCAGCAAGTAACCAACAGTGTTCAAGTGCAAGCAGTGTTCAAGTGCAAGTCATATACAAATGCACAATGCAATAAGTCAGTACAGGGGGAGCTCAACACATATGTGAATGGTTCAGCACAGATCGGGCTATATACATGAATGACACAGTAATGATAAGGAAAATGGATCGTTAATCAAAGAATGGAGTGACACATAGCCAATACAACAACATAGGTGCAGCTACAAGTGTGAACACAGCATCAAATCAGTGTGCATGTATACATTTTGACTCAAGTAAGAAGCAGTACATGGTGGAGACAAGTGCAAAGTTTCAGCCTAGATCTCAAGACATGTATACATGTCAGCAATGAACAAACATGGTGTAGCATATGTGTGTGTATGCAGAGAGAAAAGTGGCAAGAAGTATTTCAAGCAAGAATTAAATACACAAATGAACTGCATGCAAAGAATATCATTTTTGCTCTCGTTATTCAAGGCAAGGATGATTCCTTGATTTTCAGAATTCATGCAAAATCAGAGTGATAGTAGGGAATTCATATATAGCAAGATATTACTTTTGTAAATCAAGTTTTTAATCACACAAGGAGCCAAGAAATTTCATTCAATACATTCCAGTTTTTGGCAAGAAAAATTACATAGGGATTTTTTTTTTGTTTTCCAGTTTTCATCATATCTGTTTTTGGCAAGGATTTGATTTTCAGAAAACATCTTTTGGCGATATTTTAAAGCAATTCCAAAAATCAACCGATAAAGAATATATTTGGAAATGTTTTCAACCCAAAATTTGAGCGAGTATTTTTTCGGTTTTCAGAATCCATTTTTAAACCGAATTTGTCAAAGGGGGAAACATGCAAATCATCTCAAGACACTTTCATGAAATCAGTGAGTTTTTTTTAGGATTTTATAATCCTATTTAACACCATATCATCATAGGCAATCGTATTAAAAAAAATTCAAGCATCAATTATCCAAAACTCAAAAAGAAATATAATTCAAATAACTCACTTTTTCACAAGGTTTTGGATCACCAAAAAATCCCCAAATTGGAGAAGAAAGAAGCACCAATATTCGATCAAGAGCATCAACAAGAATCCGATCATCAGAGAACAAATCCTTTCAAAGCATACGAGATCGAGATTTAGGAAAATAAGAAACCCTAGCCACCGCCATATATGTTTCTTCAGAGACCAAAGAGAATGGGACCAAAATAAGGGGGCAACCAATTTGTGAAGTGGCCGGCCAAGTGTTTTAATGGATAAGGGGATGACCCTTTCTTTTTAAATCCAAGGGTTTTTAGTTCATGTTTTTAATTTTTGTTGTTTTTAATTCATGGTGTAAAAACAAATGAATAGTTTTCTAGAGTCTGCAAAATTCTAGGGGATTCAGTTAGGAGTTAACTGACAGTTTACTAGTGTCTGTAAAACTAAGGGAAAATCTGGTCTAGTGGATATAGATCAGTCTAGGGTTTTGAGTGTAGGACTAGAATATGAGCGAGGAGTTTGCAAGTATACATGGTCTTGTATGCGGGATCAGTTCTTTTACCTAGTAGAAACCTTAAGAATGCAGTAGTAGGCAGGATTTTGCCGAAGCTGGGTATCTCTGTGTGTTATTCACTTTCTGCACTTTATTTCTGCTGCATTTTGTGATCTGTTTATTATTTTAATATCCCGTAATATTTAAACTCTGCGATAATTTGTGATAAACCCTATTCACTCCCCCTCTAGGGTTAATCTATATCTAACAGTTAGTACCATGAATCCAATATATATGCAAATAATCCTATTGTAATATGTAAGTTCTATATGTGTGCACACTCATTTGTCCAAATGCACATCCATATGTGTAACAACCCGGATTTTCGGAACCAATTTAAAAATTTTATTCTAACAATTTTAATGGATTTTAAACATTCATAATAATTTATTTTAAATAAAAATGATGGAAATTTTATTTAAATCGAAGTTAGAACGATATACTTAATTTAATTATATAAGGAGTAAGAAATAGCGCGGTAGTTTGAAAATTTGAAATTTGACTGAATGTACATGATGAAAAATAAATCGAATTTTAGTGAAACCGAAAATATTAGAATCTATTTAAGTATATCTTTCCAACGAATCCAAAAAATTAAAATTCCATAGCGGGAATCAAAAGTTATGGCCGGTTGACTATTCAGAATAGTCGCTATAGAATTTAATATAATATATAGCCCGTATAAATAGCCATTTTTCAAACGACCTCCGTTTTCGATGGAACTACTTTGGTTGGATCCGGAATGTCAAATTATTGTTAGATTCCAATTTTCATAATTTTTGGAATTAATATGTGAGCGTGGCAAATGAAGATGTGTTTTGTCAATTTTAATCAATTTCGATCGACCAGAAAATGGCCAATTTTCAAACGGTCTCCAAATTCAATGAAATTAGTTTTTTTAAGACAGCATCATCAAAACATAGCTAGAAATATATTTCTGTAATTTTTGGAGTCCGTATGTGGCCTCGGTAAATTAAAATGTACATTTACATTAAATATATATTGATTTATATTTTAATTTTGATAAAAATTAATCAAAACAACCAAATTTGGTTATGAAACATATTCCATTGTGTCCGGAACAGGGGTATTTAGCTGGGGGCAATAGTCGTTGGGTTTAATTTGGAGTTCGTGGTGCTAAACTAGTATTATTGGGATTAAATCGAATTAAATAATTAAATAATATTTAATATACAATGTATATATATAGTTGAAATACGGAACCCTAATCCTTTCTTTCTAAGCCGCCACCATATATATTCCAATGGCCTAAATGCTCCGATATTTCTCCCTTAATTCTGATCAATACACGCAATGGTTTCAGAAATTCTGAACACAAATTGGTGGAGATTTTAATGCCCGTCAAGATCCTAAGGGTATGATCGATCCTACTTTGATGGCGCCCGAGTTCTTTGCGCTCAAAGGCCATGCACTCGGCTCGGTTTTCTAGGCGCTACAGGGCTTCGAAGGGGGCGTCTCTTCTGGTGGTAGATGGCGACGCATGGAGCTTTGAAGTGGAGTTGGTGGATGGACGGCCAAAAGTCTAGAAGTGAGTCCGGTGTCAAGTTTTATCGTGAAATGGGTTCGGTGTAATTCGCGGTTACCTGAAGGGAACAAATATGGAAGGAGCGGCCTTATTGGTTAAGTGATGTAATTAATAAAGTAAATTCAATTAAATTAAGTTAATTTTATAATTAACTATTCTAATAATATCGTTAACCTTTAAACTATCATATATTGCTTGAATCAAAGCAGAATCAAACGGGACTGAATGCACGGGAATCGTACAATTAATATCTCCGCTGTGAAACTAAATTGGACAGTGAGCGAAGAGGATTAATAGTGACTTTTTATTTATTTATTTTATTTATTGTAATTCGTTTAATTAATTCACTAATTTAAACAGTAAGTAAATTTATAAATGGTGGTAATTAAAATATAAAATGAACATTGTTTTGTAAATAAAATTAGGATTGTTTTGAAAAGAAAATCAGAATTATTTTGAAAAGAAAATTAGAATTGTTTTGAAAACAAAAATAGTTAATGTTTTCAAAACAAAACTAGCAAATGTTTTCAAATCAAAACTAACAATGTTTTCAAATCAAAACTAACATTGTTTTTCGAATCAAAATTAACATTGTTTTCAAATCGAAACTAATATTGTTTTTGAATCAAATATAACATTGTTTTGATTACAAATATAACATTGTTTTGATAACAAATATAACATTGTTTTGATTACAAATATAACATTGTTTTGATTACAGAAAAGAACATTGTTTTAGAAAATAAAAAGAGCATAGCTTTCGAGAATAAAAAAAGCATTGTTTTAAAAATCTGAAAATAAATCAAAATCATTATTTTTACATATAGAATTACATTGTTTTCAAAATCATTTTTTTTACATATAGAAATGCATTGTTTTCAAAATGTGATTTATATATATAGTATTAAAAAGTAAAAATAGATTTGTTTTAAATATAAAATATAACATTAGTTATAAAAATATGATTTTTACCATATATATAGAACAACAATAAAAATATGATTTTTAATACAAACGGTGTGAAACAGATGGCGTTGGGATCACGGTGAAGAACACTGCGTACTGGAGAAAATCCAAAAACCTTTGTCTGTTAAAGAATGACGGAGTGGAAACCAAAGGTGAGAACTCCTCATTAAAAATTCTACATAGTTATTTATTTATTTTCATAACTAAAATATATATAGAATTGCCAGTTTAGATTTTAATCAGTTTAATCATTATAAATTGTATACCGTGCTTGTTAGGTCACTTCCCTCGTCCACAAACTATGGACGATTTAAATTGACTGTATTGTGTGTTGTTGAAATGTTAAACACATAAAAAAAATGTTAATATTAATGTGATAGGGATATTAAATTATAAATATTCATTTATAATTTGAATAGTGAAAGTTGGTTAAATTTATTGACCGATGATTTATTTAAATAAACAGTTGTTGTTTGAAAACCCCATACGGGTATTGGGATGATATTTGACATACACTAGTCCTAATATTTAGTTGTATGTCAATCGATGAATTGATAGGCTGTGATGAGAGTTATTTATTTATTTTAATGCTCACACAGCTGTATATTTCACTTTGGATGTGATTAGTCTGTTTGATGATTATTTATCATTATTGTTGCATATATGTGATGTATGAAATCCATATAACTGAAAATTATATGGTAATTGATTGAGTCGCATTCCGATTCAGAAATATACAATATTTTTATAATAAACAATATTTTAGAATAAATATCATTTTAGAATAAAACAACATTATAATGTAAAAAAGAAAATTTTAGAATAAAATAACGTTATATGTAAAAAGAACATTTTAGAATAAAATAACATTATAATGTAAAAAGAACATTTTAGAATAAAATAACATTATAATGTAAAAGGTACATTTTAGAAAAATAACATTATATGTAAAAAGAACATTTTAGAATAAAATAACATTATAATGTAAAAAGAACATTTTAGAATAAAATAACATTATAATGTAAAAAGAACATTTTAGAATAAAATAACATTATAATGTAAAAAGAACATTTCAGAATAAAATAACATTATAATGTAAAAAGTACATTTTAGAATCAAATAACATTTTAGAACGAAATAGTACATTTTAGAATAAAATAACATTTTTGAATTAAAAAGACATTTTAGAATTAAAATTAACATCTTTGTTGAAATAAATAGTTGAATCCAAAATTGGCATTTTTGTTAAAATAGAATTGGTAACAAAACAAAGTTAACACTTGTATTCATTTTGTTGAAATAGAATTGTCAACAAAATAAAAGAATCATTTCAATGTAAAAGAGTCATTTTAATGTAATCGAACATTTATTATGAATATAATGTAAAAGTACATTTTTATGTAAAAGAACATTTATAATGTAAAAGAATATTTTTAATGTAACATAACATTTTAATATAAAGAATATTTTATGATAAAGAATATTTTATAATAAAGAATCTTTTAAAATAAATAATATTTTAAAAACGAATATTTTAAAATAATATTCAGTGAAGAATAAAATCATGATTTCAATGTCTGATTTTGGATGGATGCAAAAATATTGAAATATGAAGCCACGTTAAGTAGCAAACGCCATTTTAACCCGAACGGGTATATCGATCAATGTTATTCATTTTATAATGAATATCGAAAAGAAGTGATTTCAAAATCTAATATTCTAAAAATATTATCATTTTATTATTATAATGATATAGAATATTCAATTTTGATTTCCAATTAATATAATAAGTTTGAAATCTAATGGTTCGATTTGGAATTATGTCCAAATTAAATTTGAAAAAGGTCGCTATGGATGCAGTTCGGTGGCCGTTATTGGAAACCGACTGTACGGGCCTTGATAAAATTATTAAAAATATGTAAAAATTATGTAAAATCATAATAAGTGTTTTGGAAAGTTTTTGGATGAAAAATTCCATATTTAAAAGATAAAAATATATTTTTATCAAACTGAACTAGTTATTAACTAGAATAAAATCCAATTAATTAATATTTAATTGGAATTAAAGAGAATAAATTAGATTTTGGGTTGTCATGAACGGTGTCTTTAATAACATTGATCTCTTTAATAACATTGATCTTAAACCCCGATTATAAAAGAATAAATCTTTTAAATAAGATTTAATGATGTTTTCCAATTAATATTTAATTGGAATTAAATAGAATACGATTTTGGAATTTATAAATCTTTTAATTAAGATTATTAGAGTTTCCAATTATATTAAGTAATTTGAATAAAATGAAATGTGAATTGGGTTTATTGTGAATTGTGTTTTTAATGACATTTGTTCTTTAACCCAATTAACAATGAAAATATAATTTGGAATTTATAAATCTTTAATTAAGATTTAAATGGAAATTTTCCAAAGTAATGTTTTCCAATTTAATATATTAAATTGAAATCGAATAGAATTCGATTTAATAATAATCGAGATGAGCTCCTATAAATGAAGGCCATTACTATATATGGAATTTAAAAGGCTTTGTCGTTATTCCATTTATATTATCAGTCTGATATGGGAATTTATATCGATTATATATTGATCTGATTTCTGTGAAGATTCCATATTTAATGGAAGATGATTTTGGGTATATCGTGAACTGTGTTTTAAATGACATTGGTACTTTAACCCAGTTAATGATAAGATTAATTTCTTAAATTTGAATAATCATAAAGTAATGATTTTTGATATTAAAACCAAATTGGAGTTTTACTAAATTATATTGAAATGGAAACGAGATAATTAGATTTATCAAATTCTTGAAATGATCGAGAATGGAGTACCACTAGTTTTACTCCAGGCGATAGTTAAATCTTTCATTAGATTTGAACGTGAAATGGTAATTAAATTTACCGATAACACCGAATGTGTTAGATATGGAGTACTGCCAGTTTTGCTTCATAGGATGGATAGGTTGGGATTGGGATTAATAATAAATGATTACTTCGGTAAGGATCGCTAATCCCGACTAGTTAAATAAATCTTTTGAAAATGATATTCAAAAGAAGATTTAAGGATGAATTTAAGAGGATTTATCTTTGATAAAATTAATGTGAACCTTTCCCCAATAATATGAATATTTTATTTAAAGAATATTCTGAATTGGACTGAGGCGTATGATGTGTTTTATAGCACTTGTTTATAAAATACGCGAATTATTTGGAAAGACCGGGTTTAACCCGTTCTGAATAATTTCTACGACGATTAAGATTCAAAGACGAAGACGGTGGTTAAAGACCGGAGTTCTTCACATCGTTTGGGTGATTACTGATGTCTTGATTGGGTCATACACCAAAGACAAGGTAATAAGTGGTGATCGTCCAAATGTACTTGGAGATCGACGGATATGCGAGGACCTCTCTCCTGTATTGGACATATGGGACGAGGAATAAGGTGCCTCCAGTTTCGTTCAGACCCAGAACGGACTTGTAAATGGATGGTATGTCTGACGTTGTATTCCTTTATGTTGTCTTCGCTGATCTCTGCTAAACATATATCTATTTGGTGGCAGAGAATTTATTCTCTTGCTTAACACCCATCTCTAAGAAGTACGAGCTTAGAGGTTATGAATTGGCAGAAATCAATGGTATGGTATGGATTGACAATGTGGCATGCTAAGATGCAAATGATCAAGGCTTTTGTTGAAAAGCAGAGCCTTGTGGTTGATGGTCAAAGCACAACCCATTTTAGGCATTGCTTTGTGTACAATGCTACTTCGCGAGCCTCGCACCCCGGTATGAACCAGAAACGGGATAAGGACCCCAGGGAAATGGACATATGTTAGTTTCTAGCTAGGAGGGGTGTCAGCGGTTATAAGCTCTGGCATTTTACTCATATGGATGTTGCTTATTATTACTAGATGGATAGAGAAGCGCCACGGATATATATATTGATAGTGGTCTGGTCGACATTACCGATCGGATTATTTTATGCCCCATAGGGTAGGCTAACATATAGTTTATGGTATAACTAATCATCGACGGATGACCAGCCCTGGCGCTCCTAGGTGCAGTTGCGGCTGAGTCCTGAGGCACGGGCTCGAGAGTCTCGAATTCGGTAAGGACGATCCCTTGCCTTGGTTCATAGATAGAAATCTAACTTCCAATATGACATCATGCGGTTTTGATTGTAGAACTAGTATGGCGACATGATATATAGCTCATGCCGCCTATGATTGATACATTTATATTCGAAGTTGATTTCTTCACTTATAGTGATAATAAAAGATGAAATTTCATGTATAAAGCATTTTTGGCTATTATAAGGGAAAACTCTATCCTCCGGCTTGCATTGCATTGTGTGATGGGACCTGAGTCTTATAATGGCTTCATTTTTTCCAAAAGCATTGCGTTGTTTATTTATGCACTGGTATTCTTGGGGGTAAACCCGTTCCGTGTTATACGACGTGGTCCCTTGATTTACCTAACTTTAAAATCAAACTAATAACTGTTTTTGTTCTCACACTAGTCCTATGACTGACCTAGAGTTTATTGTTTTAACCTAAACTCTGGGTGCCCATATTTTCCACATGGGCAACTAGTAGTTTTGGTTTTGCAGATATTATATTCACAGGATCCTGGTTTACAGCTGAATCGATATTCGGAAACCTCTGTATCCGTGTATTTCTTTCAGTTGTATTTTGCATTATTTTTCCATTTCTATTGAATTATAATTTTACATCTCTGATATTATTGTATTTCCAATGTGTAATATTTATTTGTACTTTGCGATATTCTTGTACTCTAATGTAATTTTTGTTATAAGCAATGAAATGTTCTTCTGTCTGTGTTCTGATGAGTGTTTTTCTCAAATTCAATCCGTACTTTCCTTTACGGGGAAGTTTGGGTCATTTCAGTTGGTATCAGAGCTTTGGTTTAAAGAGCTCGAGAAAAAGACACATTAGAACTGAACGAAAGAATTCATCAGAGATTAGATTAGTAATACCCAATAAGAATGACTCGTTAGAGATAGGATCAGTAGTATCCTAGAATGAGTGTGAAGAGTATTATTTTCCTTAAAATAAAAATGAAAACAAATTTAGTTTTGAAAATTTAATCTAATTATACATATTTGAGTATATTATTTTATCTTAATTTGGACAATAAGGTATATAAATATTTTTCATATAGTCTGATCCACGTGTATATGAAGTCTCAAATATACTGGATAGATATAGAATCACACTCTAGTCGCCCGGAGATGAAACTATTGATGACTATACAGCATCAGTCGTTTGTGTTCGAGTTTCGAAAGTGGTATATCTATATATTTCCATTGGCTGGAGTGAGAACCAAAATATAGTTAGAGTTTATTTATGTGATTTGCACTTAAAATATGATTTTTGATTATAAATAAAAGTTATATATATTTGTAGATCTAATCACCCAATTGATTGATGGTTGTGATGTTTGATAATTAGTTTAACTAATTAAAGTATTGGAATAATAATGGATTTAACTAATATGAGAAAGAATGATAAATTTAGATATATCAAATTTAATATTGAACTGAATTGAAAATTGATTAGAATTGAAAGTTGGGTTGGTTAGTTAAACAACTTTTAGCTCCGTTCCTTTTCAAGGACGAAAGGTTTTAAGTGGGGGAGATTTTAACAACCCGGATTTTCGGAACCAATTTAAATTTTTTATTTTAACAATTTTAATGGATTTTAAACATTTAAAATAATTTACTTTAAATAATGACAACGGAAAATTTATTTAAGTCGAAGTTAGAACGAATATATTTAATTTAATTATATAAGGAGTTAGAAATAGCGCGACAATTTGAAAATTTGAATTCGAACTTTGACTAAATGTATAGGATGCAAAATAAATCGATTTTAGTGAAACCAAAAATATTAGAATCTTTTTAAGTATATCTTTCCAACGAATCCGAAAAATTGAAATTTCATAGCGGGAATCAAAAGTTATGGCCAGTTGAATATTCAGAATAGTCGCTATAGAATTTAACATAATATATAGCCCATATAAATAGCCATTTTTCAAACGACCTCCATTTTCGACGAAACCACTTTGGTTGGATCTGTAATGTCAAATTAGTGTTAGATTCCAATTTTCATAATTTTTGGATTTAATATGTGAGGGTGGCAAATGAAGACGTGTTTTGTTAATTTCAATCAGTTTCGATCGACTAGAAAATGGCCAATTTTCAAACGGTGTCCAAATTCGACGAAATTAGTTTTGTTAGGACCGTATCGTCAAAACATAGCTAGAAATATTTTTCTGTAATTTTTGGAGTTCGTATGTGGCCCCGGTAAATTAAAATGTACGTTTAAATTAAATATATATTGATTTACATTTTAATTTTGAAAAAAACTGATCAAAATAACCAAATTGGGTTATGAAACATATTCCATTTGTTCGAAATGGGGGTATTTAGCTAGGGGCAATAGTTGTCGGGTTTAATTTGGAGTTCGTGGTGCTAAACTAGTATTGTTGGGATTAAATCGAATTAAATAATTAAATAATATTAAATATACTATGTATATATACAGTTGAAATACGGAACCCTAATCCTTTCTTTCTAAGCCGCCACCGTATATATTCCAATGACCTAAATGCTCCGATATTTCTCCCTTAATTCTGATCGATACACGTAATTATTTCAGAAATTCCAAACACAAATTGGTAGAGATTTTAGTGCTCTTCAAGATCCTAAAGGTATGATCGATCCTAGTTTGATGGCGCCCGAGTTCTCTGCGCTCAAAGGTCATGCACTCGGCTCGGATTTCTAGGAGCTATAAGGCTTCGAATGGGGCAGCTCATCTGGTGGTAGATGGCGACGCATGGAGCTTTGAAGTGGAGTTGGTGGATGGATGGCTAGACGTCTGGAAGTGTGTACGACAGTGTCAAGTTTATCATGAAATTGGTTCTGTGTAATTCGCGGTTACCTGAAGGGAACAAAGATGGAAGGAGCGGCCTTATTGGTTAAGTGATGTAATTAGTAAAGTAAATTAAATTTAATTAAGTTAATTTTATAATTAATTATTCTAATAATATCGTTAACCTTTAAATAATCATATATTGCTCGAATCAAAGCAGAATCGAACGGGACTGAATGTATAGGAATAGTACAATCAATATCTCCGCTGTGAAACTAAATTGGACAGTGAACGAAGAGGATTAACAGTGTGTTTTTATTTATTTATTTTATTTAATGTAATTCGTTTAATTAATTCACTAATTGAAACAGTAATTAAATTTATAAATGCTGGTAATTAAAATATAAAAAGAACATTGTTTTGTAAATAAAACTAGGATTGTTTTGAAAAGAGAATCAGAATTGTTTTCAAAAGAAAATTAGAATTGTTTTGAAAACAAAAATAGCAAATGTTTTCAAAACAAAACTAGCAAATGTTTTCAAATCAAAACAAACAATGTTTTCAAATCAAAACTAACATTGTTTTTCGAATCAAAATTAACATTGTTTTCAAATCGAAACTAATATTGTTTTCGAGTCAAATATAACATTGTTTTGATAACAAATATAACATTGTTTTGATAACAAATTTAACATTGTTTGGATTACAAATATAACATTGTTTTGATTACAGAAAAGAACATTGTTTTCGAAAATAAAAAGAGCATTGCTTTCAAAAATAAAAAAAGCATTGTTTTAAAAATCTAAAAATAATTCAAAATCATTTTTTTACATATTGAATTACATTGTTTTCAAAATAATTGTTTTTACATATAGAATTACATTGTTTTTAAAATGTGATTTATTGTAATAACCCGGTAAATCAGAACCAATTTAAAGTTTTTAATTTGGCTATTTTAATGAAATTGGAATATTTAAAATGATTTATTTTAAATAATAATGACTAAAAATTTATTTAAATCGAAGTTAGAACGAATAAATTTATTTTAATTATATAAAGAGCCTGAAATGGCACAACAGTTTGAAATTTTACTTTGAACTTTGGCTGAATGTACAGGATTCAAACTAAACCGGATCTTTGTGTAACCAAATTTTTTAAAATCTGTTTGGAAATGTCTTTCTAACGAATCCGAAAAATCAAAATTTCATAGTGGGAATCAAAAGTTATGGTCAATTGAATATTTAGAGTAGTTGCTATGAAATTTAATATAAACATAGCCTGTAAAATTAGACATTTTGCAAACGACCCCCGTTTTCGACGAAACCACTTTGGTTGGATCCGGAATGTCAAATTATTTCTAGGTATCAAATTCCATAATTTTTGAAATTAATATGTGAGCGTGGCAAAGGAAAACGCGTTTGGTAATTTCAATTTGAATTAGATTGACCAGAAAAAGTCCATTTTTAAAACGGTCTCCAAATTCGACAAAATTAATTTTGTTGGGACTGTATCATACCAACATAGCTAGATTTATTTTTCGGGAATTTTTGGAATCAGTTATGTGGCCCAGACAAATTAAAATGTACGTTCAAATCAGAATTTGAATGTTTTATATTTTAATTTGAAGAATAACTGACTGTAACAGTCGAATGGGCTTACGAAACATATTCCATTGTGTCCGTAATGGGGGTATTTAGCTAGGGGCACACTTGTTCGGTTTAATTTGGTGCTCGTCTAAGAAAACCATAATTTTCAAATTAATATAAATATCGGCGAATAAGATTATTTCTTTCATAATTTATTTTATAAAAAAAATCAAAAAAACCCGTCACTCCCAGTATTGTGCAACGGAAACAGGCTCCACTATTCCCGGCCAAATTCCGGCGAATCCAATCAGAATTAGCCCTAGTTCAACTTTTTGAAGTACTCCCTCTCCTCTTCAAATCCATATAAGGAGAACCCCCCTCGTCGCTCCATCGTCGAGAATCGTTCTCCCGAAGTCCGCAACTTCGAACCATCGCCCCGCCTTCACCGCTGCACCGGATCTGACCGCACCCCCATCGATCTGTGTGCCTGTCGACCTTCCTCATCGTCGTACCCTCTGATTTTGGCATCGTGCTTCGGTTGGTGTGGAAAATCAAAACCTAGTTCAGAAGGGTTTGCTGAAAGTAATGGCTGGTATATTCTGAACTGTTCATAATGTTTAAAAGCGTTGCTATTTATGATTTTCAAATAAAAATCATATCTTTTTGCTATGTTGTCAAAATCCAGTGAAACCGGAGACAACGGACTCGTAGCGACGTCATATACGTTCTAGAAGAGGCTAGAACGCATTCCGAGCTTGCTACAAATTCAGAAGGATTAAAAAGCGATGTGAGACTTCTAAATTCAATTATGGAGTGGAAATGCATTGTATAAATTATATAAGCGAAGTATAAATTATATATGCGTTGTACACCTTATGTATGTGCATTGTATAAGTTATATGAGCGAGTATAAATTATACATGCGTTATATAAATCATATATGCATTGAAATGCAAATGAAATATACTTATATATGTGTGTGTGTATATCTATATATACTCCCCTCGTCCACAAACCATGGACGATATGAACTGATTGTGATTGGCATGAAAATTTGTTGATATTGCGAATGGTTGAGAATGATGGATTGTGGTTGAAAATAATTGTTTGTGGTTGAAAAAAAATTGAATTGTTAGTGGAAAATTCATTATGATATGAAATTGATCTTAGATCAGAAATAAGCCCCTTATGGAACGCCGCGAGGCCTAAGGTAGTGCGAGGAGCCGTACTCGGGACAGTGCCGGTTTTAAACCCCCTACCGTTATGCTGTCGAAATTTTCAGACATATTCATGTGTTTGAATTAATTTCATTATTGAATTATTTTCATGTGTTGAATAAATTGTTTAGATAATAAAAATCACATTTTTATTATGCGTATGAAGTATATGAAATATTCATGTGGTTAGATGTTCATATGTTGAGATGTTCATGTGTTGAATAACATTCATGTGTTGAATAAACCTTTTGAAAGATAAAAATAATATTTTTATCTTATGTATGAAGTATATAAAATACTCGTGTTTTAAATAAATTGTTTTAACAATAAAAATAACATTTTTATCTTATGTATGAAGTATATAAAATATTCATGTTTTAAATAAATTGTTTTGACAACAAAAATAACATTTTTATCTTATGTATGAAGTATATGAAATATTCGTGTTTTAAATAAATTGTTTTAACAACAAAAATAACATTTTTATCTTGTATATGAAGTTCTAAAAATATTCATGTGTTGAATAAAGGAATAAAACAATACAATTAACATTTTTATTGTGAATATGAAGTGCTAAAAACATTCATGTGTTGAATAAATATTTTAAACGATAAAAATATCATTTTTATCAAGTATACAACTCACTAAAAATACACATGTGTTGAAACATATTTTTGTTCGCCAAAAATATCATTTTTATACAATGTATGAACTGTTAAAAATAACCGAATGGTTGAAATAAATATTTGTTCCCTAAAAATATTATTTTTAGCTTAGTTATGCATAAATATGCATAGGCTAAACAGGAAAAATGGATTAGCTGTGAGTATAGAATTTATTTGCGTGCCTAACACAAAGGTAAGCCTTAATGAGTTGGCTGCGCAATTTTATTATTATATAAACTCATGTGAATGCCGTTGGATGCGGAGTGCTGGTTGTTCTGTGTGAAATAATAAACGTCGCCATAGGATAGTAACGATTAATTTTGAACTATACTACATGGCATACTGCTAGAAGATAGCATACTCTATCATATACCACATAAGCATTTGGAGCTTATGTGACGAGGTTGAAGATTTACCATACAAGCGAGAGGCATGTATGGCGATGACTATTTTTCAGGTTGAACCGAAGACTGATATGGACTATATAAAATAAAACGATAAATTTCCAGATTAATAAAAACCCCACACGGGTCTGGAGTTGACAATAATCATGTCTCTCTAGTCATTAAGGCACAAAAACTATTTATAGGGTGATGAGAATTTATTCTCTGGAGTTATGATCTATACACACTCCCCTGTTCACACAAGAATATATCACTAAAAATATGTGTATGCTTTTTATGATTTATTAGGTGCCTAATACGGCCCGATGAATTTCCAAACCCCTTCCCATACAAAGGAGGTTATGGCGAAATTTTCTGAAATTTAAAGGTGTTAGTGAAATACTTGAAGTGAAAAACAATATAGAAATCGTCAAATGAATTATATATATATATATAAGAATAAAAAGAATCGCACAGCTGCAGTTCGTGTTTTGGAATCGTAATTTTAAATGATTATACCGAGAAATCCAACCATCGGATTTCCCCGAAACCGGAACTGTTGGGTTCGCTTTGAAAAAATCTTTCCAACAATATAAAATTTGTTAGGATCTAACGGTTGGATTATGTGAAATGTTTGATTCAAATCTGAATAAAAACATCACCAGAATGGATTATATATATATATATATATATATATATATATATAAAATAAAATTAAACGAATCGCACACGGCAGTTCGTGTTTTGGAATCGTAATTTTAAACGATTATACCGAGAAATCCGACCACCGGATTTTCCCAAAACCGAAACCGTTGGGTTCGCTTTGGAAAAATCTTTCCAACGATATAAATTTTGTTAAGATCCAACGGTTAGATTTTCAGATATGTGTAAATAAAATCTGAAGGAAAACAGCGCCAGTGCCACGGCACGACCTGAAACATCATTTAATTAAAAGGAGCTATTTTTAAATAAATAAAACAGCGATATATTGTTATAAAATATTATAAGTGATATGGAATGGAAATAAACTGATTTTACTTGGTTTGCTTGATATTTGATGGTTGAATGTGTTTGACATGAAAATTATATAAAGAACTGAAATGTGGATGTCGAGTAATTTAACCATGGAAAGAATTGATTTAAATTCTAGTATACGTGAATTATTTGAAAGGGTCGAGTTAATTCTCATTTCAAATAATTGATCAACGAATAAATGTCGAAGATATGAATACGGTGCAAGACCGGTGATCTTCACATCGTGTAGATTGCTACTAATGCCTTTGAGACGGGTAGCTCCATTGACGAGGTTACAGTGGTAGTGGTCTAGACGTACTTGTTGATCGTTCGGATGTGTGAGGGCCTCTCTTCCATATTGGACATATGGAATGAGGAATAAGGTGCCTCCGGTTTCGTTCAAACCTAGAACGAACTTGTAAATGGATGTGTGTCTGACACTGGATTTTATTCTGTGTTGATTGATGTCTATTAAATATATATCTGTTTGGCGGCGGAGTATTTATTCTCTTGCTTAACGCCCTTCTCTGAGACATACGAGCTCAAAGGTTATATATCGATAGAAATCAGTCGCATGGCGTGAATTGCCTGTGTGGCATGCGGAGATGCAGTGATCAAGGCTTTTGTTGAAAAGCAGAGTCTTGTGGTTGGTGATCAAATCACGGCCTTAAAGGGCATAGCTTTGTGTATGGCGTTAATTCGCGAGCCTCACACCTCGGTATGAGTCAAAAACAGGATCGTGACTGCAGGGAGTGCAAGACTTTTCTCTCTAGCTATGTGTGGTGTTAGCGTTTTACAAGCACTGACATTATTATATTTTTTTACCTATGTGGTTGTTGGAATGCGAGGCGCCTCGGATATATCGGTCTCTACGGAATCGATGGATAGGTCCAATAGGACCGGGAAACGTGTATTTAGGAATAACCAATCCTCAAACATAAGGGAGGACCGGCCCTGAAGATCCAGGGGTTGCCCAGAGTGTGCAGTCCTGAGACATTTTCTAGAGTGTCTCGAAGCGGTGTGGAGCCATCCCTGGCCTCGGCTCATGATGGAATCCAAATTTCCAATACAAAATTACGGATTTGATTGTGAACTTATATATGGCGGCATAGTAGCATGGGACGCTCTTGCCGTCTAGGATTTATATTTATGATTGAATTTGCTTTTGAAACATATATGCACCAGTAATAATATCAAATGATTTTTCTTTACACGTATTAAGCATATTTTGGCCATTATAAGGTAAAAACTCTATCCTCCAGTTTGCTTGCATTGTGTGATGGGACTTGAGTCTTATAAGGGCTTCATTCTTTCTAAAAAGCATTACATTGTTTAAATAACTTACTTTATTTCATGCACTGGCAATCACTGGAGTAAACCCGTTCCGCGAAAGCGGAGTGGTCCTATGATTTGCCTTATTATTGTTGTTTAACCAGTTAAATAGATTTCTCATACTAGCCCCATGACTGAATCATAGTTTGTTTCACTTTGCAAACTCGGGTGCCCTTATTTTTACATGGGCAGCCAAGTGACCGGTTTCAGGAGGTATTTTGGCTTTGCACCACAACATGGAGTGCACTTTTGGCTTGTATGGAGAAGACTAGATTTCCTTGTATTTTGGCTATTTGACATTTTCGCCAGTATTATCTATGTATATGATTCCGCCTATCGCGATGTAGACAGATTCACTTCTATTATGTACTCTCTAATGTATATGTCCTAGTGACCTTGATGTAGACTGATTATTTCCTTTAAGCACTAAGTTGTATCCAGCACTGCGCTACTCTAATGTTATTACATTTTATGATTCCGCTGTCATATTGATGTAAAATATTCTATTTCATGTCTATGCAATTATCTGTACTCTGCTAATGATGATTAATGTGTTATATTCCAATGATTATCCTTGCCATCGTCGCACGAGGGTTTGGGATCGTCACATTTATATATATAGTATTAAAAAGTAAAAATAGATTTGTTTTAAATATAAAATATAACATTAGTTATAAAAATATGATTTTTACCATATATATAGAACAACATTAAAAATATGATTTTTAATACAAATGGTGCGAAACAGATGGCGTTGGGATCACGGTGAAGAAAACTGCGTGCTGGAGCAAATCCAAAAACCATTGTCCGCTAAAGAATGACGGAGTGGAAACCAAAGATGAGAACTCCTCATTAAAAATTCTGCACAGTTATTTATTTATTTTCATAACAGAAATATATATAGATTGCCAATTTAGTTTTTAATCAGTTTAATCATTATAAACTGTATACCGTGCTTGTTAGGTCACTTCCCTCGTCCACAAACCATGGACGATTTAAATTGACTGTATTGTGTGTGTTTGTGTTGTTGAAATGTTTAACACAGAAAAAAAATGTTAATATTAATGTGATAGGGAAATTAAATTATAAATATTCATTTATAATTTGAATAGTGAAAATTGGTTAAATTTATTGACCAATGATTTATTTAAATAAAAGTTTGTTGTTTGAAAACCCTACACGGGTATTGGGATGATATTTGACATACACTAGTCCCAATATTTAGTTGTATGTCAATCGATGGTGTAACAACCCGGAAAATCAAAACCAATTTAAAATTTATATTTTGGTTATTTTAATGAAATTTGAATATTTAAAATGAATTATTTTAAATAATAACGACGAGAAAATTATTTTGAATAGAATTAGAACTATAAATTTATTTAAAGCGAAGTTAGAATATAAATATTTATTTATATTATAAAAGAAATTGAAAATGGCGTGGTAGTTTGAAAATTCGATTTCAAATTTCAAATGACTGTACAGGATTCAAAATAAACTGGATTTTAGTGAAACCAAATTATTAGAATCTAATTGAAAATATGTTTCCAACGAATCCGAAAAATTGAAATTTCATAGCGGGAATAAAAAGTAATGCCCAGTTGAAAATTCAGAATAGTCGCTATGGAAAATATAGCCCTTAAAAATAGTCATTTTGCAAACGACCTTCGTTTTCGATGAAACCACTTTTGTTGGATCTGAGATGTCAAATTATTGCTAGATTTAAATTTCCATAAATTTTGAAATCAATATGTGAGCGTGGCGAAGGAAAACGTGTTTTGACAGTTTCAGTCAAATTGGATTGACCAGAAAATGGCCATTTTTCAAACGGTCTTCAAATTTGACGAAATTAGTTTTGTTAGGACCGTATCATCAATACGAAGCTAGAAATATTTTTTTTGGAATTTTTAGCGTTCGTATGTGGCCCCGGTAAATTAAAATGTGCGTTGAAATTAATTTAGAATGTTATATTTTAATTTTAACAAAAACTGATCGTAACGGTCGAATTTGCTTATGGGACATATCCCATTCCGTTCGGAATGTGGGTAATTAGCTGGGGATGACAGTCGGTGGGTTCGATTTGGAGCTCGAAAGTATTTGAAATTAAAAATAATTATATATAAATATATATATATATTGCCCCACCCCTTTCTCTCTCTCAGACCACGTTCAAAGAAACAAACAAAACCCAAATCGGTCCCGAGCCCGCCTGTCCCCATTGCCCCCCCCCCCCACGGCCGCCGTCGCATGGCCCCCTCCTGCGTCGCCCCACGCCAGCACCCCTCCCCCAAGCCGCCACCATCTCCAACGATCTCCCTCCCTCTCCGTTAAAGCCCTAGAAACCCAAATCGGAGAAGAACCCGCCGCCACCACGCCTGAGGGCCAACCGCCGACCACCACTACCACCCCCTTACCCACCAGCGGTCCGTCGCGCCTCCCCATGGCCACCAGCAGCTCCACCGCGCCTCCATGGGTCCTCGATCGATCAAAACCCTAAAATTTGGTTGGTTTTCCTGATTTTTAATTTCTTAGAATAAAAATAGGATATTTAGTTCACTAAAAATATGATTTTTAGGATATGATAATATTTTTAGCAATATAAAGATACGATTTTTAGGATATGATAATATTTTTAGCAATATAAAGATACGATTTTTAAATAGAATAAAGATTCGATTCTTATCATGAAGTAGCGAGAATAAAGAATTGATTTTTAACTTAAGAAAGACAAGATTTTTATAAATATAAAGATAAGATTTTATTAAAAAGATTTGATTTTTGTTTGTTAAAGAAATATGATTTCTTTGTTTAGGAAGATATGAATTCTTTGATTTGAAAAGATATGATTTTTACAAGTAAAAAGATTTGATTTTTTAAACACGTAAAGAAGTGATTTTTATATATAGAGCAAAGATGTAAAAATGCGATTTTTATATGAATAACACAATAAAAATATAATTTTTATTATACGAGAAATGAAATAAAAATACGATTTTTACACATACTGTTTTAAAATTAAATATAATTTTTATAAAGATAACATTGAAATAAAAACGTGATTTTTATACGAACGATATATAGATAAAAATGTGATTTTTAATTATATAAATAGCGATGTTAAAAACATGATTTTTAACATATACCGCGTGAAATAGATCTCTTTGGAAACGCTGCGAAGATTTTCTACATAAGAAGAGTTGCGACGTTTGGTTTAGCTTCTAGGTGAGAACTCCTCACTATAATTTTCTCATACAGTTATTTATTTTATAACTGCATATATGAACTATTCCCCGTCGTCCACAGACCATGGACGATTTGTTTGATTGTTTGGTTTGGTTGATCAGATTATTTGGTTTAATTTGGTTGTTTGGGTGAAATGAATTGATTAGAATTGTTATGTGTGTATGGCGCGAGCATATATCAGGAGAGGGGTAATGCTAGACATTACCCGATTTTGATATCGCCGTTATGCCGCCAAAATTTTCTAAAATATGTTAAAACAATAAAAATATTATTTTTATTGTGTAAATGAATTAAATAAATATTTTATTGTTAAAAATATAATTTTTAACGTGTATATGAATAAAATAAATATTCATTTACAAATCAGATGTTTTGTTTACGTACACCCATTTCACTGATATGGATTGGGACGATAAATTTTAGACATCGCCCAACTGCACAAATAAAATTCATTATTTGTTGATTGAAACCCCACACAGGTATTGGGATGATATATGACATACACTAGTTTTCGATAATTAGCTGTATGTCAATCGATTGGTTGACAGACTGTTATAGGTGTTAAATATTTATATTTGATGCTTATGAAGTGTAGAATGCACTCTGGATGATGGTTGATTGTGTTTGATTGTTATTGTGTACAGGTGTTGTATGAAATCCATATAATCACATTATACGGTAATTGACTGTGTCTGGTTCCATTTCAGAAGAATAAATATTTTAAAATAACGAATATTTTAAAATAACGAATATTTTAAAATAATGAATATTTTAAAATAATATTCAGAAAAGAATCAAAATCTGATTTTGGTGTTCGATTTGGGATGGACCCGAATATATATAAATATATAAAGCCATGTTGATTAGATTAACGCCATTTTGACGTGAACGATATTTATATCGATTTTATTCATTTTTATAATGAATATCGAAAAGGAATTGATTTCAAAATCTAATGTTTTGAAAATATTATCATTTACATATTAATGATATGGAATATTCAATTTTGATTGGAAATTGAATATGAAGTTGAAATCGTTTTGAAACCGAATTTAAAACGATTTATAAAATACGTTTTAAATTGAAATCGATGAAATATATATTATATATATAATATATATAATATAATGGCCTGAATAGAACGCGCCGCGCAGCTGTAGTTCGCGAATTTCGACCACTGACTTCGAATGGACATTACGGGAGATCCGACCGTCGGATTCTCCTGAAACCGGAACCGTTGGGTTCGTATCGAAAAGAACTGTTTAACGAACACAAGAAATTAGAAATCTAATGGTTGGATTTAGAATTATGTCCAAATAAAATTTGGAAAAGGTCGCTGTAAGTGCAGTTCGATGGCCGTTTATGGAAATCGACTGTACGGGCCTTGATAAAATTATTAAAAATATCGATAATTAGTGTTAAATCATAAGAAATGATTTGGAAATAATTACGAGGAAAAATTCCATATTTGAAAAGATAAAAATAGATTTTTATCAAAATGAACTAGTTATGAACTAGAATTATAATCCAATATTTTTAAATAAATGAATTGGGTTTAAGAGGGTTTTATAAATAACCAGGATTTCCAATATGTAAATTGGAATGGATTTGAATCGAAATTGTCTTCAGAATATTTCGAATTTGGATTTCGTGATAATACGAATATTGTTATGGAAATTTGAAAGATGTATTTATATCGTCATTTCCAATACAATATTTGATGGTTGTAGAATTTGATATTGAATATAAGCCGATATATTTTCTATTTAGGAGCCTTGTATCTAATATCAAATGGGATTTTGGGTTTGTAGTGAACGATGTCTTCAGTAACACTGTTCTTGAACCCCATGTGAAGAGGATAAATCTTTTAATTAAGATTGTTATAGTTTCCAACTATATTTAACAGTTAGAATAAAGTGGAATGTGAATTGGGTTTATCGTGAACTGTGTTTTTGACGACATTCGCTTTTTAACCCGATTTACAGTGAAATGTGATTTGGAATTTATAAATCTTTTGTTAAGATTTAAAGGAGATTTTCCAAAGTAAAGTTATCCAATTTAATAAAATAAATTGGAATGGAATGGAATTTGATTTGGTAATAATCGAAGTGAATTTCTATGGAGGAAGACTGCTAATATATATGGAATTTAAAAGGCTTTGCCGTTATTCCATTTATATTATTAGTCGGATATGGAAGTTTATATCGATTATATATTTTGATCTGTTTTCCATGAAAATTCCATAATTAATGGAATGTGATTTTAGGTTTATCGTGAGCTGTGTTTTAAATGACATTAGTTCTTTAACCCAGTTAAAGACAGGATTTATTTCCGGGATTTGAATAATCATTAAGTAATGATTTTTGGAAATTAAAACTGAATTAGAGTTTTAATGAATCTTTAAATAGATTGAAAGTTGAATTTTATAACTAAAATTATCAAATTCAAGAAATGATCGAGAATGGAGTATCACCAGTTTTGCTCCAAGCGATAGTTAAATCTTTAATTAGATTTGAACGTGAAATGGTAATTAATTTTACCGATAACACCGTGGTGTTAGATATGAAGTATTACCAGTTTTGCTTCATGGGATGAATAGGTTGGGATTGGGAAATTAAAACAAATGATTACTTCGGTAAGGTTCATTAATCCCGACTAGTTTGGATAATCCATAATTTGGTTTGAATTGAAATCCAAAAGAAGATTAAAGAATAAATTTAAAGAGTTTTTCTTTGATAAAATTAATGGGAACCTTTACCAAAGTATAAGAATATTTGAATAAAGGAATATTCTGGATTGGAATGAGGCGTATGTTGTGTTTTTATAGCACTTGTTTATTATATACGCGAGTTATTCAGAAAGACCGGGTTTATCCCATTCTGAATAACTGAATCGGCGATGAGTTGATGATGAAGGCAGTGGTTGAAGACCGGAGGTCTTCATATCGTTTGGATGATCACTGATGTCTTGATTGGGCTATACACCCAAGACGAGGTAATAAGTGGTAATCGTCCAGTCGAACTTGGAGATCGACCGGATATGCGAGGACCTCTCTCCTGTATTGGACGTACGGGACGAGGAATAAGGTACCTCCGGTTTCGTTTAGACCCAGAACGAACTTGTAAATGGATGTGTGTCTGACATCGGATTTCATTCTGTGTGATTGATAGACATCGGTTGCATAGCGTGAATTGCCTATGTGGCATGCTAAGATGCAAATGATCAAGGCTTTTGTTGAAAAGCAGAGTCTTGTGGTTGATGATCAAAGCACGGCTTTAATATATCATAGCTTTGTGTAGCGTTGATTCGCGAGCCTCACACCCCGGTGTGAACCAGAAACGGGAGAGGACATCAGGGATGGCATGCGTTTCCTTCTAGCTAGGAGTGGTGTCAGCGTTTTACTAGCCCTAACATTTTACTTATTTGGATGATGGATTACGAGGCGCCTTGGAGATTTCGGTCTTGCGGAATTGATGGTATGGTCTTTATACAGACCAATTTTACGCCTCGTAGGGCGGGGAAACGTAGTGTTCAGGCATTTTAATCCACATCGATTGGACTGGCCATGACGATCCAAAGGTCACTCGAGCTCTGACCTGAGACATGGGCTAGATTGTCTCGAAGCGGTAAGGACGATCCCCTACCTTGGTTCACAGACGGGAATCCAACTTCCAATACGTGACTTTGCTGTTTTGATTGTAGAGCCTAATATTGGCGACATGATATATGGTACCCATGCCTCTAGCATTGATACATTTATATTTGAAGTTGTTTTATACACTATACACTTATAATAGTATCAATGATTTTTTTAAACGTACCAAGCATGTTTGGCTATTATAAGGGAAAACCCTATCCTCCAGCTTGCGTTGCATTGTGTGATGGGACCTCGGTCTTATAATAGCCTCAATTTTCTTACAAAAGCATTGCGCTGTTTTGTTATATGCACTGGTATTCTTTGGAGGAAACCCGTTCCGTGTTATACGGCGTGGTCCCTTGATATTTCTGATTTTAAAGTAAAGTTTTAAATAACTGTTTTAGTTCTCACACTTGTCACATGACTTACCTGGAATTTATTGTTTTAACCTAAACTCTGGGTGCCCTATTTTCCACACGGGCAGCTAGTAGTTTTGGTTTTGCAGATTTATATTCACAGGATCCTGGTTTACAGCTGGAATGATATTCGGAAAGCTCTGTATCCGTGTATCTCTTTCAGTTGTGTTTTGTATTATTTTCCGCTGCGATGTATTGTAACTTGTAAATCTCTAATATTTAGTAAATGTATAATATTTATTCATACTCTGTATATTCTTGTATTCTGATGAAATTGTTGTAATAAGCAATGAAATGTTCTTCTGTTTGTGTTATGATTTGTCGTGTTCTCAAAGCAATCCGGGCTTTCCTTTACGGGGAAGTTCGGGTCGTTATAGCGTGGTATCAGAGCTTTGGTTACAGAGCTCGAGAACAAGACACATTAGAACCGAACGAAAGAATTCATCAGAGATTGGATTAGTAATATCCAATGGGAATGACTCATTAGAGATGGGATCAGTAGTATCCTAGAATGAGTCTGAAGAGTGTTGTTTTAAAATAAAAATTAAAATTAATTTTTTTTTTTGAAGATTTAAACCATTTTATACGTATTTGAATATTTATTTTAAATTGTTTTGTACAATCTAGTATATAAAGATTTTGCATATATGTCTGATCCACGGGTATACGAAGTCCCAAGTATACTAGATAGATATAGAATCACACTCTAGTCGCCTGGAGATGATAATGATGATAGCACGTGCATCATCGGTATTTATCTTCGAGTTTCAAAAGTGGGATATCTATATGTTTCCAATTGACCGGTGTGAGAACCAAAACTAGATAGGGTTTATTGTTGTGAATTGGCATCAAAAACATGATTTTCTATATATATATATATATATATATATATATATATATCAAAATTATGAATTTGAAACATTAATTCACTAATTGATTGATGGTTGTGTTGTATGATTATTTGTTAACCAATAAAACCATTATGTGAATGAATGGTAAGTATAACCAAATTGTGTCGAATATTGAAAATTGGTTGAAATTGCATGCATGTACATGTATATACATTGAACATGTCATAGCAAGGAGGCTAGAGAAGAGGAATAAAATTGTATGCCCAACAAATAGGTACATGTTTACTAATTTATTGGGTTTGGATGATATTATGAGCCGATTGGCTAGTCGCTTGACTTTTTATTTTTATTTTTGAGATGAGAGGGCCTGTGTGGCGATTTGGGAATTTTCCCGGTGCTCCTGTACAAAGGAGGTTATGGCGAAATTTTTCGAAAATTTAGTGTGTTAGCCAATTTTTTGAAAAATTTGAAAAGTTCTTAGAAACTGAAAAGTTGAAGAACTTAAGCCATAACTAAAATAAAGAAAGTTGAGTTGATTAGTTAAACAACTTTCAGCTCCGTTCCTTTTCGGGGACGAAAAGATTTTAAGTGGGGGAGATTGTAACATTCCAGAAAATCAGAACCAATTTAAATTTTTAATTTTGGTTATTTTAATGAATTTTGAATATTTAAAATGAATTATTTTAAATAATAACAACGAGAAAATTATTCTGAATAGAATTAGAACATATAAATTTATTTAAAGTGAAGTTAGAATATAAATATTTATTTATATTATAAAAGAAATTGAAAATGGCGCGGTAGTTTGAAAATTCGATTTCAAATTTCAAATGACTGTACAGGATTCAAAATAAACCGGATTTTAGAGAAACCAAAAATATTAGAATCTAATTGAAAATATCTTTCCAACGAATCCGAAAAATTGAAATTTCATAGCGGGAATAGAAAGTTATGCCCAGATGAAAATTCAGAATAGTCGCTATGGAAAATATGGCCCTTAAATATAGTCATTTTGCAAACGACCCCCGTTTTCGATGAAACCACTTTTGTTGGATCTGGGATGTCAAATTATTGCTAGATTCAAATTTCCATAATTTTTGAAATCAATATGTGAGCATGGCGAAGGAAAACTTGTTTGGATAGTTTAAGTCAATTTGGATCGACCAGAAAATGGCCATTTTTCAAACGGTCTTCAAATTTGACGAAATTAGTTTTGTTAGGATTGTATCGTCAATACGAAGCTAGAAATAATTTTTCTGGAATTTTTAGAGTCTGTATATGGCACCGGTAAATTAAAATATACGTTGAAATCAATTTAGAACGTTATATTTCGATTTTTACGAAAACTGATCGTAACAGTAGAATTGACTTACAGGGCATATCCCATTGCGTTCGGAATGGGGGTAATTAACTAAGGAGGACAGTCGGTGGGTTTGATTTGGAGCTCGAAATAAAAAGTAACCTTTTGAAATTAAAAATAATTAAATATATATATTGCCCCACACCCTTTCTCTCTCTCAGACCACGTTCAAAGAAAAAAAAAAGAAAAACAGAAATCGATCCCGAGCCCGCCAGCCCCCACCCTCCCCCACGGCCGCCGTCACAGTTGCCTGACCCCCTCCGGCCTCGCCCCACACCAGCACACCTCCCCCAAGCCGCCACCATCTCCAACGATCTCCCTCCCTCTCTGTTAAAGCCCCAGACCCCCAAATCAGAGAAGAACCCACCACCACCACGCCTGAGGGCCCACCGCCGACCACCACTACCACCCCTTCCCCCACCAGTGATCCATCGTGCCTCCTCATGGCCACCAGCAGCCCCACCGCGCTTCTGTGGGTCCTCGATCGATCAAAACCCTAAAACGGTGTACGTTTCCCTGATTTTTAATTTCTTAGAATAAAAATAGGATCTTTAGTTCACTAAAAATATGATTTTTAGGATATGATAATATTTTTAGCAATATAAAGATACGATTTTTAAATAGAATAAAGATCAGTTTTTTATCATGAAATAGCGAGAATAAAGATTTGATTTTTAACTTAAGAAAGACGAGATTTTTATAAATATAAAGATAAGATTTTATTTAAAAAGATTTGATTTTTGTTTGTTAAAGAAATATGATTTCTTTGTTTAGAAAGATATGAATTCTTTGATTTGAAAAGAAATGATTTTTAAAAGCAAAAAGATTTGATTTTTTAAACACGTAAAGAAGTGATTTTTATATATAGAGCAAAGATGTAAAATGTGATTTTTATATGAATAACACAATAAAAATATAATTTTTATTATAAGAGAAGTGAAATAAAAATACGATTTTTACACATACGGTTTTGAAATAAAAATATAATTTTATAAAGATAACATTGAAATAAAAACGTGATTTTTATACGAACGATATATAGATAAAAATGTGATTTTTAATTATATAAATAGCGATGTTAAAAACATGATTTTTAACATTTACCACGTGAAACAGATCTCGTTGGAAATGCTGCGAAGATTTTCTACATAAGAAGAGTCACGGCGTTTGGTTTAGCTTCTAGGTGAGAACTCCTCACTATAATTTTCTTATACAGTTATTTATTTTATAACTGCGTATATGAACTGTTCCCCGTCATCCATAGACCATTGACAACTTGTTTGATTGTTTGATTAATCAGATTATTTGGTTGAATTTTGTTGTTTGGGTGAAATGAATTGATTAGAATTGTTATGTGTGTATGGCGCGAGCCTATATCAGGAGAGGGGTAATGCTAGACATTACCCGATTTTGATATTGCGCCGTTATGCCACCAAAATTTTCTAAAATATGTTAGAATAATAAATTATTTTTATTGTGTAAATGAATTGAATAAATATTTTATTATTAAAAATATAATTTTTAACGTGTATATGAATAAAATAAATATTCATTTACAAATCAGACGATTTGTTTATGTACACCCACTTGACTGATATGGATTGGGATGATAAATTTTACACATCGCCCAACTGCACAAATAAAATTCATTATTTGTAGTTTGAAACCCCACATGGTTACTGGGATGATACATGACATACATTACTCCCGATAATTAGCTGTATGTCAATCGATTGGTTGACAGACTATTATAAGCGTTAAATATTTTATATTTGATGCTTATGCAGTGTAGATTGCACTCTGGATGATGGTTGAATGTGTTTGATTGTTGTTGTGTACAGGTGTTGTATGAAATCCATATAATCACATTATATGGTAATTGATTGTGTCTGATTCCAGTTCAGAAGAATAAATATTTAAAAATAACGAATATTTTAAAATAGTGAATATTTTAAAATAATATTCTAAAAAGAATCAAAATCTGATTTTGATGTCCGATTTGGGATTGTAAGAACCCGTAACTTCCCCGTAAAGGAAAGAACGAATTGCTTTGAGGACAAGACGAATCGGAACACAAACAGAAGAACATTTCATTGTGTATTACAACAATTCCATCAGAATACAAGAATATACAGAGTATGAATAAATATTACACATTTGATAAATATCAGAGATTTGAATTACATTACTGCAGCGGAAAAATGATACAAAACATAACTGAAAGAAATACACGGATACAGAGCTTTCCGGATATCACTTTAGCTATATACCAGGATCCTGCGAATATAAATTTGCAAAACCAAAACTACTAGCTGCCCGTGCGGAAAATAAGCGCACCCAGAGTTTAGGTTAAACAATAAACTCCAGGTCAGTCATGTGACAGGTGTGAGAACTAAAACAATTATTAATCTTTGTTTTAAAGTTAGGTAAATGCAGGGACCACGCCGTATATCACGGAACGGGTTTCCTCCCAAGAATACCAGTGCATAAAACAACAGCGCAATGCTAAATAAAGAACAATGAAGCTATTATAAGACCCAGGTCCCATCACACAATGCAACGCAAGACAGAGGATAGAGTTTTACCTTATAACAGCCAAATAATGCTTGATACGTGAAATTTATTCTTTTATTATTAATATAAGTGAAGAAAACAACTTCAAATATAAATGTATCAATCATAGACGGCATGGGTACCATATATAATGTCGTCATACTAGTTATACAATTAAAACCGAAATGTCACGTATTGGAAATTGGATTCCATCATGAGTCGAGGCAAGGGGCAAGCTCCTCTCCGTTCGAGACACTCTAGCAAATGTCTCAGGACCACACACAGCGATCCTGGATATTCAGGGCTGGTCCTCTCTTACTTTTGAGGATTAATTATTCCTGAACACACGTTTCCCGGTCCTATCAGACCTATATCCGAGGCCTCGCATTCCAACAACCACACAGGTAAAAATAATATAAATGTCAGGGCTGGTAGGTCACTGACATCACCCATAGCTAGAAAGAAACGTCGTGCTCTCCCTGCAGTCACTATCCCGTTTTTGACTCATACCGAGATGTGAGGCTCGCAAACTAACGCCATACACAAAGCTATGCCACATAGGCCGTGCTTTGATCATTAACCACAAGACTTTTCTTCTCAACAGAAGCCTTGATCATTTGCCACTTAGGCATGCCACACAGGTAATTCATGCCACGCGATTGATATCCATCAATATATAAACTCTGAGCTCGTACGTCTCAGAGAAGGGCGTTAAGCAAGAGATTAAATTCTCCAATGCCAAATAGATATATATTTAATAGAAATCAATCACACAGAATAAAATCCAATGTTAGACACACAATCCATTTACAAGTTCGTTCTGGGTCTGAACGAAACCGGAGGAACCTTATTCCTCGTATATCCATCGATCTCCAAGTACGTTTGGACGATCACCAACTGATTCCCTCCTCTTGGGTGTACAACCCAATCAAGATCATTAATAATCATCCAAACGATGTGAAGACCTCTGATCTTCAACCACCGTCTTCATCGTCGACTTATCGCCGTATCGGTTATTCAGAATGGGTATAAACCCGGCCTTTCCAAATAACCCGCGTATATAATAAACAAGTGTTACACAAACGCAACATACGCCTCATTCCAATTCAGAAAATTCTCTATTCAAATATTCACTTTCTTAGGTAAAGTTTCCCATTAATTTTATCAAAGATAAATTCTTTTAAATTTATTCTTTAATCTTCCTTTGGATATCATTTCAAACCATGTTAAGGTTTTCCAAACTAGTCGGGATTAGCGAACCACACCGAAGTAATTATTTATTTTATTTCCCAATCCCAACATATTCATCCCATGGAGCAAAACTGGTAATACTCCATATCTAACCCAACGGTGTTATCGATAAATATTAATTACAATTTCACATTCAAATCTAATTAAAGATTTAACTATCGCTTTGGAGCAAAACTAGTGATACTCCATTCTCGATTATTTCAATCTAATTAAAGATTCATTAAAACTCCACTTAGTTTTAATCTTCCCGAAAATCAATATTAATGATTATTCAAAGCTAAGAAGTTAATCTTATCTTTAACTGGGTTAAAGAACCAATGTCATTTAAAAACACGGTTCACGACAAACCCAAAATCCCATTACATTGTTAATCGGGTTAAAGAACATGTGTTATTCAAAACACCGCTCACGATAAACCCAAAAACCAATTTTAAATGCAATTCCAATTAAGTACTAATTAACCGGACAATTTCACTAAATCTTAATTAAAAGATTTATTCTTTTCTAAACTTGGTTCAAGAACAGTGTTATTTAAGACACCATTCACGACGAACCCAAAATCCCATTTGATATTAAATACAAGGCTCTGAATAGAAAAAATATCGGCTTATATTCAATATCAAATTCTGAAACCAACAAATATCGTATTGGAAATAACGATATAAATATATCTTTTAAATTTCCACAACCACATCTGTATAATCAAAAAATCCAACATCGAAATATTCCAAAGATAATTTCGATTCAAATCCATTCCAATTCGTATATTGGAAATTTTGATTATTTTTAAAACCACTTCAAATCCAATTTATTTATTCAAAAATATTGGATTATAATTCTAGTTCATAACTAGTTCATTTCGATAAAAATATATTTTTATCCTTTTTAAATATGGGATTTTTCATCCTAGCTCTTTCCAATTCATATATTATGATTTTACACAAATTATTAATATTGTTAATAATCTTATCAAGGCCCGTTCAGTCGATTTCCAATAACGGTCGTCGAACTGCACTTACGGCGACTTTTTCCAAATTTGATTTGGACATAATTCCAAATCCAACCGTTAGACTTCAAATTTCTAATATTCATTGGAAAGCTCTTTTCGATATGAACCCAACGATTCCAGTTTCAGGAGAATCCGACGGTCGGATCTCTCGCAACGTCAATTCGAAGTTAATGGTCGAAATTCGCGAACTACAGCGGTGCGGCGCGTTCTATTCTGGCCATTAATATATATAATATATACATAATATATATTTCATCTGTTTCAATTCAAAACGTATTTTATAAATCATTTTAAATTCGTTTTAAAAGCAATTTCAACTTCATATTCAATTTTAAATCAAAATTGTATATTCCATATCATTAATATATAAATGATAATATTTTCAAAACGTTTGATTTTGAAATCACTTCCTTTTCTATATTCATTACAAAAACGAATATAATCGATATAAATATCGTTCGCGTCAAAATGGCACATCTCTAATCAACACGGCTGTATATATTTCAATAACTTCGTTATTCTATTCAACAAATGAATATTTTCTTCAACACATGAATATATATTTTATTCAACACATGAATATTTATTAATTCTTACTTCCAATAAAAATGTGAATTTTATTGTATAAAATATCTCGTTCAACACATGAATCGTTTCAACACATGAATATCGTCAACACATAACTATTTTGTTATTTAATATATGAATATAATTTATTTTCTAAATTGGAATGAGACCCACTCAATTACCATATAATGTTATTTATATGGATTCTATACAACACATGTATATAATAGCAATGACAAATAATCAACCATCATCTAGAGTGCACCACACGACTGTCTGTCAACCTATCGATTGACATACAACTAAATAATTGGGATTAGTGCACGCCAAATATCATCCCAACACCCATGTGGGGTTTCAATCCACAAACACTAAATATTATTTGTGCGGTTGGGCGACGGGTAAAATTTATCGTCCCAATCAATATCAGTCAAATGGGTGTACATAAACAGATCGTTCGATTTGTAAATGAATATTTATTTTATTCACATACACGTTAAAAATTATATTTTTAACGACCAAAATATTCTATTCAACCTATGAATATTCTATTCAGTTCATTTATTCAATAAAATGATATATTTTTTCTAACTTATTTTAGAAAATTTCGGCGGCATAACGACACGATACTAGAAACGGGATAAGGCCTAGCCTTATCCCCAGTCTAATAATGGCCTGCGCCATACACAAACCAATCTAATCAATTCCATCTCATTTCCCAAACCAACCAAACAAATAAATCAACCACCAAACAATCAACTAAACAAATAAGTCGTCCTTGGTCTCTGGACGACGGGTGTCAGGTGCTACTAAGCACCGTCTGCATCCTAGTATATATTTTAACTAGAAAATAAATTAAAAGTGAGGAGTTCTCACCGAGGGTTCCACTCCGCCACTCTTTATTTCTGAACGGTTCGGACTTCGTTTTGATCTCAGCCTGATCCATCGCCATCTGTTTCACGTAGTTGATTATTAAAAAATCACATTTTTTATATGGTATAAAAATCTTACCTTTGCTTAATTAAAAATCAAATCCTTTTATATATAAACCCAAGCTTTAAGTAAATAAAAATCTAATTTTTATGTAAATTAAAAAATCTAATCTTTAACTTCATACTTATATAAAAATTATATCTATATTCTCTATATTATAT
This sequence comes from Allium sativum, assembly GCA_030737875.1. Lineage (NCBI taxonomy): Eukaryota > Viridiplantae > Streptophyta > Magnoliopsida > Asparagales > Amaryllidaceae > Allium > Allium sativum. The sequence goes on from CM060923.1 coordinate 172,222,257, forward strand.
AAAAATTATATTTTTATACTCTACATTACATAAAAAATATATTTTTATACTCTTTCTTCATGATAAAATCTAGTCTTTTATAATTAAAGATCTAACCTTTTTACCTAAGCTACATATGAAAAAAAATCATATCTTTACTTTCTATTCAAACAAAGAAAATCATATTTTTATTAACTGTATATATATAAAAAACTAAAATAAAAATCATTTCTTTGTAAGCAATAAAAATCATTTCTATGTAAGCAATAAAAATCATTTCTTTGTAAGCAATAAAAATCATTTCTTTGTAAGCAATAAAAATAATTTCTAACTTAATAAAAATCAAATTTTTATTACATTAAAAACTGAGAATAAATTCCATGATTCATACATATAAATCATGTTTTTTTTTATTTTTTATTTAAAGATTACTACCTAAAAACTGAAATAAAATAAATAATAAAATAAGAAAACTTACTTTTTCTTTTCAGTTTTTGGTTTACGGGGGGGAAGAAGGTTTGCACGTCAGCCCGGGTGGCGGCGCTCCTCTAGTGTGTCACGGTGGCTCCGGCGGTCCCCTTCTAGCGGGGGCTCCATTTGGTTGAGGGGGGTTCCTGATTTAGAAAGGGGGGAGGCGGAGGGTTTGTGCGAGGAGGGGGGACCGGTGGGGGTTCTTGAGTGGAGGAGGGTGTCGGAGTGGAAGGCGCGACGGAGGGTGGCATACGGCGGCAACGATGGCCTTGGCGGAGCAGGCGATGCGTTTTGAGGGAGGGCTGAAGAGGGATCGAGATTTTAGTTGAAAAATGGGGCGCGACTTTCTAAGGAAGGAATTAGGGTTATAAATCCTTTTATATAAGTTTTATTTATTAATTAATTTAATTTTAAAAAGCTACTTTTTAATTTGATACCCAATTCGAACCCAACGACTGTCGCCTCTAGCTAAATACCCCCATTTCGAACACAATGGGATATGTCTCGCAAGCCAATTCGACCGTTACGATCAGTTTCCGCTAAATTTAAAATATAATTATTATATTTTAAATTTTAACGCGCATTTTAATTTACCGGGGTCACATACTAACTCTAAAAATTCCAGAAAAAAATATTTCTAGCTTTGTATTGACGATACGGTCCTAACAAAACTAATTTCGTCAAATTCGAAGACCGTTTGAAAAATGATCATTTTCCAGTCGATTAAAATCAACTAAAACTGGTCAAACGCGTTTTCCTTTGCCACGCTCACATATTGATTCAGAAAATTATGAATTTTGGAATCTAGCAATAACTTGACATCCCGGATCCAAAAAAAGTGGTTTCATCGAAAACCGAGGTCGTTTGCAAAATTTCCATTTTTAAGGGCTAAAATTCCATAGCGACTATTCTGAATTTTCAACTGAGCATAACTTTTTATTCCCGCTATGAAATTTTAATTTTTCGAATTTGTTGGAAAGATATTTTCAAATAGACTCTAATATTTTTTGTTTCGCTAAAATCCGGTTTGTTTTGAATCCTGTACAATCATTTGAAATTTGAAATCGAATTTTCAAACTACCGCGCCATTTTCAATTCCTTTTCTAATTAAAATAAAATATTTATATTCTAACGTCGATTCAAATAAATATATACGTTCTGATTCTATTCAAAATAAATTTCTCATCTTTATTATTTAAAATAAATCATTTTAAATATTCAAAATTTACTAAATTGCCAAAATAAAATTTTTAAATTGGCTCAGAATTTCCGGGTTGTTACAAGGATGGACACGAATATATATAAATATATAAAGCCGTGTTGATTAGATTAATGCCATTTTGATGTGAACGATATTTATATCGATTTTATTCGTTTTTGTAATGAATATCGAAAAGGAATTGAGTTCAAAATCTAATGTTTTGAAAATATTATCATTTATATATTAATGATATGGAATATTCAATTTTGATTGGAAATTGAATAGGAAGTTGAAATCGTTTTGAAATCGAATTTAAAACGATTTATAAAATACGTTTTAAATGGAAATCGATGAAATATATATTATATATATAATATAATGGCCGGAATAGAATGTGCCGCGCAGCGGCAGTTCGAGAATTTCGACCATTTACTTCGAATGGACATTACGGGAGATCCAACTGTCGGATTCTCCTGAAAATGGAACCATTGGGTTCGTATCGAAAAGGGCATTCTAAGAACACAAGAAATTAGAAATCTAACGGTTGGATTTGGAATTATGTCCAAATCAAATTTGGAAAAGGTCGTTGTAAGTGTAGTTCGTTGGCCGTTTATAGAAATCGACTGTACGGGCCTTGATAAAATTATTAAAAATATCGATAATTAGTGTAAAATAATAAGAAATGATTTGGAAAGAATTAGGATGAAAAATTCCATATTTGAAAAGATAAAAATAGGTTTTTATCAAAATGAACTAGTTATGAACTAGAATTATAATCAAATATTTTTAAATAAATGAATTGGGTTCAAGAGGGTTTTAAAGATAACCAGGATTTCCAATATGTAAATTGGAATGGATTTGAATCGAAATTGTCTTCGGAATATTTCGATGTTGGATTTCGTGATTATACGGATATTGTTATGGAAATTTGAAAGGTATATTTATATCGTTATTTCCAATACAATATTTGATGGTTGTAGAATTTGATATTGAATATAAGCCGATATATTTTCTATTTAGGAGCCTTGTATCTAATATCAAATGGGATTTTGGGTTTGTAGTGAACGATGTCTTCAGTAACACTGTTCTTGAACCCCATGTGAAGAGAATAAATCTTTTAATTAAGATTGTTATAGTCTCCAACTATATTTAATAATTGGAATAAAATGGAATGTGAATTGGGTTTATCGTGAACTGTGTTTTTGACGACATTCTCTCTTTAACCTGATTTACAGTGAAATGTGATTTGGAATTTATAAATCTTTTGTTAAGATTTAAAGGAGATTTTCCAAAGTAAAGTTTTCCAATTTAATAAAATAAATTGGAATGGAATGGAATTTGATTTGGTAATAATCGAAGTGAATTTCTATGGAGGAAGACTGCTAATATATATGGAATTTAAAAGGCTTTGCCGTTATTCCATTTATATTATTAGTCGGATATGGAAGTTTATATCGATTATATATATTGATCTGTTTTCCATGAAGATTCCATAATTAATGGAATGCGATTTTAGGTTTATCGTGAGCTGTGTTTCAATTGACATTTGTTCTTTAACCCAGTTAAAGATAGGATTTATTTCCTGTATTTGAATAATCATTGAGTAATGATTTTTGGAAATTAAAACTGAATTAGAGTTTTAATGAATCTTTAAATAGATTAAAAGGTGAATTTGATAACTAAAATTATCAAATTCAAGAAATGATCGAGAATGGAGTATCACCAGTTTTGCTCCAAGCGATAGTTAAATCTTTAATTAGATTTGAACGTGAAATGGTAATTAATTTTACCGATAACACCGTGGTGTTAGATATAAAATATTACCAGTTTTTCTTCATGGTATGAATGGGTTGGGATTGGGAAATTAAAACAAATGATTACTTCAGTAAGGTTCCTTAATCCCGACTAGTTTGGATAAACCATAATTTGGTTTGAATTGAAATCCAAAAGAAGATTAAAGAATAAATTTAAAGTATTTATCTTTGATAAAATTAATGGGAACCTTTCCCAAAGTATAAGAATATTTGAATAAAGGAATATTCTAGATTGGAATGAGGCGTATGTTGTGTTTTTATAGCACTTGTTTATTATATACGCGAGTTATTCAGAAAGACCGGGTTTATCCCATTCTGAATAACTGAATCGGCAATGAGTCGATGATGAAGACGGTGGTTGAAGACCGGAGGTCTTCATATCGTTTGGATGATCACTGATGTCTTGATTGGGCTATACACCCAAGACGAGGTAATAAGTGGTAATCGTCTAGACGAACTTGGAGATCGACCGAATATGCGAGGATCTCTCTCCTGTATTGGACGTACAGGACGAGGAATAAGGTGCCTTCGGTTTCATTCAGACCCAGAACGAACTTATAAATGGATGTGTGTCTAACATCGGATTTCATTCTATGTGATTGATAGACATCGGTTTCATAGCGTGAATTGCCTGTGTGGCATGCTGAGATGCAATTGATCAAGGCTTGTCTTGAAAAGCAGAGTCTTGTGGTTGATGGTCAAAGCACGGCTTTAATATAGCATAGCTTTGTGTAGCATTGATTCGCGAGCCTCACACCCTAGTGTGAACCAGAAACGGGAGAGGACATCAGGGAGGGCATGCGTTTCCTTCTAGCTAGGAGTGGTGTTAGCGTTTTACTAGCCCTGACATTTTACTTATGTGGATGATGTATTGCGAGGCGCCTCAGTTATTTTGGTCTCTGCGGAGCCATTGGTATGTCTTTATACAGACCAATTTTACGTCCCGTAGGGCGGGGAAACGTAGTGTTCAGGCATTTTAATCTACATCGAGTGGACCGGCCCTGACGATCCAAAGGTCACTCGAACTCTGACCTGAGACATGGGCTAGATTGTCTCGAAGTGGTAAGGACGATCCCTTGCCTTGGTTCACAGACGGAAATCCAACTTCCAATACGTGACTTTGCGGTTCTGATTGTAGAGCCTAGTATTGGCGACATGATATATGGTACCCATGCCGTCTAGGATTGATACATTTATATTTGAAGTTGTTTTATACCCTATGCACTTATAATAGTATCAAATGATTTGTTTTAACGTACCAAGCATGTTTGGCTATTATAAGGGAAAACCCTATCCTCCGGCTTGCGTTGCATTGTGTGATAGGACCTGGGTCTTATAATAGCCTCATTTTTTCCAAAAGCATTGCGATGTTTTGTTATATGCACTGGTATTTTTGGGAGGAAACTCATTCCGTGTTATATGGCGTGGTCCCTTGATATATCTGATTTTGAAGTAAAGTTTTAAATAACTGTTTTAGTTCTCACACCAGTCACATGACTGACCAGGAGTTTATTGTTTTAAACTAAACTCTGGGTGCCACTATTTTCCATACGGGCAGCTAGTAGTTTCGGTTTTGTAGATTTATATTCATAGGATCCTGGTTTACAGCTGGAATGATATTCGGAAAGATCTGTATCCATGTATCTCTTTCAGTTGTGTTTTGTATTATTTTCCGCTGCGATGTATTGTAACTTGTAAATCTCTGATATTTAGTAAATGTGTAATATTTATTCATACTCTGCATATTCTTGTACTCTGATGAAATTGTTGTAATAAGCAATGAAATGTTCTTCTGTTTGTGTTATGATTTGTCGTGTTCTCAAAGCAATCCAGACTTTCCTTTACGGGGAATTTCGGGTCGTTATAGATGGATTGACAGGCTTTGATGAGCGTTATTTATTTATTTATTTTAATGCTCAAACAGTTGTATATTTCACTATGGATGTGATTAGTTTGTTTGATGATTATTTATCATTATTGTTGCATACATGCGATGTATGAAATCCATATAACTGAAAATTACATGGTAATTGATTGAGTCGCATTCCAATTCAGAAATAAACAATGTTTTTATAATAAATAATATTTAAGAATAAATATCATTTTAGAATAGTATAACATTATAATGTAAAAAGAACATTTTAGAATAAAATAACGTTATAATGTAAAAAGAACATTTTAGAATAAAATAACATTATAATGTAAAAAGAACATTTTAGAATAAAATAACATTATAGTGTAAAAAGAACATTTTAGAACAAAATAACATTATAATGTAAAAAGAACATTTTAGAATAAAATATCATTATAATGTAAAAAGAACATTTTAGAATAAAATAACATTATAATGTAAAAAGAACATTTTAGAATAAAATAACATTATAATGTAAAAAGTACATTTTAGAATCAAATAACATTTTAGAATGAAATAGTATATTTTAGAATAAAATAACATTTTAGAATTAAAAAAACATTTTATAATTAAAATTAACATCTTTGTTGAAATAAATAGTTGAATCCAAAATTGGCATTTTTGTTAAAATATAATTGGTAACAAAATGAAGTTAACACTTGTATTCATTTTGTTGAAATAGAATTGTCAAGAAAATAAAAGAATCATTTCAATGTAAAAGAGTCATTTTAATGTAATCAAACATTTATCATGTATATAATGTAAAAGTACATTTTTATGTAAAATAACATTTACAATGTAAATAATGTAAAAGAATATTTTTAATGTAACAGAACATTTTAATGTAAAGAATATTTTATAATAAATAATACTTTATAATAAAGAGTGTTTTAAAATAAAGAATATTTTAAATAACGAATATTTTAAAATAATATTCAGTGAAAAATAAAATCATGATTTCAATGTCCGATTTTGGATGGACACAAAAATATTGAAATATGAAGCCGTGTTAAGTAGCAAACGCCATTTTAACCCAAATGGGTATATCGGTCGATTTTATTCATTTTATAATGAATATCGGAAAGAAGTGATTTCAGAATCTAATATTCTGAAAATATTATCATTTTATTATTATAACGATATAGAATATTCAATTTTGATTTAAAATTGAAAATGAAGTTGGAATCGTTTTGAAATGAAATTATAAATATTTTATAAATACAATTTAAATGGAAATCAACGATATATATAATATATATTATATTTAGTTAAATGGACTGAATAGAATGCGTCGCGCAGCGACCGTTCGCGAATTTCGACCATTGACTTCAAATTGACATTACGGGAGATTCGACCGTCGGATTCTCCTAAAACCGGAATCATTGGGTTCGTATCGAAAATAACTTTCCAATGAATATAAGAAGTTTGAAATCTAACGAATGGATTTAAAATTATGTCCAAATCAAATTTGAAAAAGGTCGCTACGGATGCAGTTCGGTGGCCGTTATTGGAAACCGACTGTACGGGCCTTGATAAAATTATTATAAATATGTAAAATTATGTAAAATCATAATAAGTGATTTGGAAAGTTTTTGGATGAAAAATTCCATATTTAGAAGATAAAAATATATTTTTATCGAATTGAACTAGTTATTAATTAGAATAAAATCCAATTAATTAATATTTAATTGGAATTAAAGAGAATAAATTGGATTTTGGGTTGTCGTGAACGGGTACTTTAATAATATTGATCTGAAACCCCGATTAGAAAAGAATAAATCTTTTAAATAAGATTTAATGAAGTTTTCCAATTAATATTTAATTGGAATTAAATAGAATATGATTTTGGAATTTATAAATCTTTTAATTAAGATTATTAGAGTTTCCAATTATATTTCGTAATTGGAATAACATGATATGTGAATTGGGTTTATTGCGAATTATGTTTTTAACAACATTTGTTCTTTAACCCAATTAACAGTGAAAATATATTTTGGAAATTATAAATCTTTTATTAAGATTTAAATGGAAAATTTTCAAAGTAAAGTTTCCCAATTTAATATATTAAATTAGAATTGAATAGAAATCAATTTAATAATAATCGAGATAAGCTTCCGTAAATGAAGACCATTACTATATATGGAATATAAAAGGCTTTGCCGTTATTCCATTTATATTATCAGATTAATATGGGAATTTATATCGATTATATATTGATCTGATTTCTGTGAAGATTCCATATTTAATGGAAGATGATTTTGGGTTTATCGTGAATTGTGAATGACATTGGTTCTTTAACCCAGTTAAAGATAAGATTAATTTCTTAAATTTGAATAATCATAAAGTAATGATTTTTGATATTAAAACCAAATTGGATTTTTACTAAATTAGATTGAAATGGAAACGAGATAATTAGATTTATCAAATTCTTGAAATGATCGAGAATGGAGTACCACCAGTTTTACTCCAGGCGATAGTTAATTCTTTAATTTGATTTGAACGTGAAATGGTAATTAAATTTACCGATAACACCGTGGGTGTTAGAAATGGAGTACTGCAAGTTTTGCTTCATGGGATGGATATGTTGGGATTAGGATTAATAATAAATGATTACTTTGGCAAGGTTCGCTAATCCCGACTAGTTAAATAAATATTTTGAAAATGATATTCAAAAGAAGATTTAAGGATGAATTTAAGAGGATCTATCTTTGATAAAATTAATGGGAACCTTTCCCTAATAATATGAATATTTTATTTAAAGAATATTCTGAATTGGAATGAGGTGTATGATGTGTTTTATAGCATTTGTTTATAAAATACGCGAATTATTACGAAAGACCGGGTTTAACCCATTATGAATAATTTCTACGACAATTAAGAGTCGAAGATGAAGACGGTGGTTGAAGACTGGAGTTCTTCACATCGTTTGGGTGATTACTGATGTCTTGATTGGGTCGTACACCCAAGACAAGGTAATAAGTGGTGATCGTCCAAACGTACTTGGAGATCGCCGGATATGCGAGGACCTCTCTCCTGTATTGGACATATGGGACAAGGAATAAGGTGCCTTCGGTTTCGTTCAAACCCAGAATGGACTTGTAAATGGATGGTATGTTTGACGTTGTATTCCTTTATGCTGTATTCGTTGATCTCTGCTAAAATATATCTGTTTGGTGGTGGAGAATTTATTCTCGTACTTAACACCCTTCTCTGAGATGTACGAGCTTAGAGGTTATATATTAGCAGAAATCAATGGTATGGTATGGATTGACAATGTGGTATGCTAAGATGCAAATGATCAAGGCTTTTGTTGAAAAGCAGAGCCTTGTGGTTGATGATCAAAGCACAACCCATTTTAGGTATAGATTTGTGTATAGCGTTACTTCGCGAGCCTCACACCCTGGTATGAACCAGAAATGGGAGAAGGACCCCAGGGAAATGGACATATGTTAGTTTCTAGCTAGGAGGGGTGTCAGCGTTTACAAGCCCTGACATTTTACTCATGTTGATGTTGCTTATTATTACTTGATGGATAGAGAGGCGTCTCAGATATATATATTGATAGTGGTCTGGTCGACATTACTGTCCAGATTATTTTATGCCCCATAGGGCAGGCTAACATATAGTTTATGGTATAACTAATCATCGACGGATGACCGGCCCTGGCGCTCCTAGGTGCAGTTGCGGCTGAGTCCTGAGGCATGGGCTAGAGTGTCTCGAATTCGGTAAGGACGACCCCTTGCCTTGGTTCATAGATGGAAATCCAACTTCCAATACGACATCATGCGGTTTTGATTGTAGAACTAGTATGGCGACATTATATATGGTACCCATGTCGCCTATGATTGATACATTTATATTCGAAGTTGATTTGTTCACTTATAGTGCTAATAATAGATGAAATTTCGCGTATAAAGCAGTTTTGTCTATTATAAGGGAAAACTCTATCCTATGGCTTGCGTTGCATTATGTGATGGGACCAGAGTGTTGTAATAGCTTCATTTTTTCCAAAAGCATTGCATTGTTTATTTATGCACTGGTATTCTTGGGGGTAAACCCGTTCCGTGTTATACGGCGTGGTCCCTTGATTTACCTAATTTTAAAATCAAACTAATAACTGTTTTACTTCTCATACTAGTCCCATGACTGACCTGGAGTTTATTGTTTTAACCTAAACTCTGGTGCCCATATTTTCCACACGGGCAGCTAGTAGTTTTGGTTTTGCAGATATTATATTCACTGGATCCTGGTTTATAACTGAAGCGATATTCGGAAAGCTCTGTATCCGTTTATTTCTTTTAGTTGTATTTTGTATTATTTTTCCGTTGCTATTTAAATGTAATTTTACATCTCTGATATTATTGTATTTCCAATGTGTAATATTTATTTATAATCTGTAATATTCTTGTACTCTGATGTAATTGTTGTTATAAGCAATGAAATGTTCTTTTGTTTGTGTTCTGATGAGTGTTGTTCTCAAATTCAATCTGTACTTTCCTTTACGGGGAAGTTTGGGTTGTTTCAATATGCTAATACATCCATTTTCACCTAGTAAAGAAAAGAAAAATGCACACACATCCATATGCAGTATGAAAGTGATTGAGCTGATCTAGTGCCTATGTGTGTGTATATGCATCCACAGGCAGCCACTAGCAAACACTTGCATCCACTTGCATCCATGAAACATAACATGTCTCAAACACATGTTTACATCCATAGGATTCCTATCTAAAGGTCGAAAATACTATTCATAGGACATACTCAAATGATAGAAAAAAGCATAGATAAAACTTTGGAAAATGAGTTAAGAACATACCCTCGAAAAGGAAAGGGTACGAAGCACGAATCTTGTCTTCGGTCTCCCAAGTCGCATCCTTAGGTTATCTCCCCATTGAACTTTTATCAGCTCGATCTCTTTATTATGTAGCTTCTTAACTTCTGATCCAAGAACACGGGTAGGGAATCGTCTAACTGTTGCCTCCCGTTCCACCTCTACTTCCTCTAATACACTTGTCTCAACAACTTCCGTGGTATCACACAAGCACTTCCGCAAATGAGAAATGTGGAAAACATCATGAACTCCGGATAGATTTTCTGTGACTTTACTCTATAGGCCATTTGGCCAATCCTTTCGGATATGGGAAATGGTCCCACAAATCTGGGTGCCATCTTCCCTAAAGATCCGAAGCGAACCACATTCCTTAGAGGTGCTACTTTAATAAAAAATAAGTCTCCCACTTCAAATTCAATGTCAGTCCTTCTCTTGTCTACATAGGATTTCTGCTTATCTTGGGCTGTCTTCATCCGTCGTCGAATAAGGTCAATTTTCTCGGATGTTTTTCTAACCATATCCGGTCCAAGTAATAATCTTTCTATAGATTCCCACCAACAAGTTGGTGATCTACAGGGTCGTCCGTACAATTCTTCGAAGGGTGCCATACTAATGCTAGCTTGATAACTATTGTTGTAGGAAAAATCTACTAAAGGAAGATGCTCATCCCAAGTCCCTCCGAAGTCTAGGATACACAGCCTTAGAGATCCTCAAGAACTCTGTTCACCCTCTCTGTCTGTCCATCAGTCTGAGGATGATAAGCGGTGCTCAAACACAACTGTATACCTAATGCTTCTTGCAAGCTCCTCCAAAATTCGCTGGTAAAGTGGGGTCACGATCGCTTACGAAGCTGGAAGGTACTCCATGAAGACGGACTATCTCACGAACGTAAATTGCTTCCAACCATGATGTCATCCTCTTTTTATTAACTGGAATGAAATGAGCGCTCTTAGTGAGTCTATCTACCATAAACCAGATACTGGTATTGTCTTTCTTTGATCTAGGCAAACCATCTATGAAATCCATAGAGACGCTATCCCACTTCCACTGTGGGACCTCCAAATGATGAAGTATACCATCGGGCTTCTTTTGCTCAACTTTAACTTGCTGGCAAACTAAACATTGAGAAAAAACTCTGTCACATTTTTCTTCATCCCAGCCCAAAAGATAAACCTCTTCATGTCTCTGTACATCTTATCACCTCCTGGATGAATAGTCATCTTAGAATGGTGGGCTTCTTCTAGGACTATCTTTATCAAGCTTCCAGTTTGAGGAACACAAAGCCTTCCGTCTCGTCACAACCACCCATTTTCATCTATGGAATATCTACTGAGGTGACTAGAAGTCTCCCCTTTTCTGAGCTTATACATGATGTCTAAAATTTGTTGGTCATCTTGCAGCGAAGCTCCTGTCTGATCCATAAGAGCGGGTCATATTTCTAGCGATGCAAATAAATCAGGAAAAATCTCGATTGAGGGTCTAAAGTTAAAAGTTGATATGACCTCCAAGCTTTTCCTTTCCACAAACTGTGGACTAAAGGCCATCCTCTGCCTACTTAGTATGTCGGCATCCACATTACCCATGCCAGGGGTATAAGCGATTTCAAAATCATAAGAAGCTAGGAACCCCATCCACCTTTGTTGCCTTAAATTAAGATCCTTCTGCGAGAACAGGTACTTGAGAGATTTATGATCAGTGTATAACTCAAACTTCTCTCCAAGTAAATAATGACGCCACGTCTTTAGCGTGAATACTAAGCCAACTAGCTCTAAATCATGGGTGGGGTAGTTCTTCTCATGAACTCTCAACTATCTACCCCTATAACACACTGCCTTTCCTTCTTGCATATGAACTGCACCAAATCTAGTACCACATCCATCAGTTAAACTATAAACACTTTATTTCCATCAGGCAAGGTCAGGACTGGTGTTGTTGTTAGAGCCCTCTTCAGTCGTTGGAAAGCAACATCACAATCTATTTCCCATGAAAATGCCAAGTTCTTCTTCGTCAGCATGGTGAGAGGGGTTGATATCTTTGCGAAGTCCTTAATGAACTTCCTATAATAACCTACCAGTCCAAGAAAGCTTCTCAACTCTGTTGCATTTTTCGGAATCTGCCAATCTTGCACTACAACCAACTTTGATGGATCTACAACTATCCCTTCTTTGGAGACCACATGCTATAAAAATCTCACCTCTTCCCTCCAAAAATGGCATTTGGAGAACTTTGCCTTAAGCTAATGCGCACGGAGGGTTTTCAAAACTTCCCTCAAATGTTGGGCATGCTCTTCTTCGCTTTTGGAGAAGATCAAGATATCATCAACAAAGACTAGGACAAATTTATTTAGAAACTCCCGAAACACCCTACTCATTAGATCAACAAAATAGGCGAGTGCATTCGTCAACCCAAAGGGCATAACTAGCCATTCAAAGAAACCATCTGGAGTCCTAAAAGAAGTTTTGTCCATACTGTCCTCAGCCACCATCAACTGATGAAACCCCATGGCCAAGTCTAACTGAGAAAATACCGAGGCACCATCAAGCTGGTCAAACAAGTCATCTATCCTCAGTAGTGGGTGTCTATTCTTCTTTAGTGAGTTTATTCAATTCTGTATAGTCCATACATAAGCGAAGCGAACCATCCGCCTTAGTAGTGAATACTACTGGAGAGCCCCAATCAAATATGCTTCGCCTGATAAACCCTTTTTCAAGTAGCTCTCCTACTTGTTTGCTAAGATCCATCCTATCCCTTGGAGCCATATGGCGCACAAGCAATGCAACTGGCTTTGCATTGTCCAGCAAATATATACAAAAATCGATCTTGCGCCTCGGAGGTAAACCCCGTACCTCATCAAAAACACAAGAATAATCTCGGACTACTGGAACAGATTGCAAATCATCGATAGATGCATCAAGAGACTCTAGGAAACTAAGCATAACAGACCCTTGTGGGTCATAAGAAATCTCCAGGGTCCTCCCATAACAAGTCAAAAGTCTAACGACCCTCCTCTCATAATCTAGAATGGCACTATACGTGGTTAACCAATCCATCCCTAAAATCATACCATAGCCCATAAACCAAGCACATACGCATCGCATTCAAACTCGACGCCTAACACAGATATTCTCAAACCTCGACAAATCATAGATAAATGAGCCGAACCACCAATGTGGTTTGAAACAACTATGGGATCCACTACCATACTAGTAATTAAGTGCAGAGATTCAACCACAGAACTAGATATAAATGAATGTGAAGAGCCAGAATAAAAAAGTGTTCTAATAGGATGATTTGACCAAGATTGTGGTGAAAAATGGCTACAATATCTCCTTCTGGCTGGACTGCTGGTTAACACCCATTCCTCTTTGTGTTGAGTTCGTTGAACTGTTTGAGATAGCCTATAACAAACATTACACTGTTCAAGAGATGTACAATGAGGATGCCACGAATTTCAAGTGGAAACTTTCCTTCTATAGAATAGTGGCTGGAAATGCTCTTTTGCAATTATGGAGTTTGTTTAGTATTCTGGAGAATGTTACTCTTAACGACGAAAAAGATGAATTTATATGGATGTTGGAAGGAGAGAAAAAGTTGTTTAATGTTAAAAGTATATACAAGCTAATGAATTTCTTTGGAATAAAGTGGATAGGCTTTGAATATATATGGAATTGCAAGGTCCCTCCGAAGGTAAAGCTCCATATGTGGATAGTTATACACGACAGGTTAAACACATCAAACAATTTACGTCATAAAGTGGCGAATGTAAAGGGCGATTGTGCTTTCTGCGATGAAGATGATGAAAATTATTTGCACCTTTTCTACACGTATCACTATGTTTTCTACATTTGGACTAAATGCCTAGTTTACCTTGAAATCAATCTAAACTGGAGTTATTACATTAGAGACCAATTTACATTCTAGCATTACATGTTCCCTATTTTAGATGACTCCCCTAAACACCATTTGTTTGTTCTCCTTAACTTCGTTTATATGTGGACTCTTTGGCAAGAAAGAAACAACAAAAAATTCAAACACAAGTTTAGAAAGCCTAACAAAGTTATTTACATCATTCTTCATTTTGTTTTCCAATGGACAGGCACTAGCAGTTGGAAATATGTTGATACAATCACTACAAGGGTCCATGACAGGGCCAGGGAAAGAAACGGTCCATCTGCATGATGCGCTAATGCTTATATGGATGCTGGTGCTTTATCATTTTGGACTTGAAATATGTATATTGTTGTAGTCATTATCATGCTTTTATTTTGGCAGGCCATGTTGTATGTATTATGTTATATGCCTGCATTTTGTGGTTACTTATGATATGTAAGTGTATGATGCTATGTATATGTACGAACGATGTAGTTCCACGTATGTTAATATATCAAGGTGTGAATCAGTATGATTCACTATCTTTTTTCTTCGAAAAAAAATAGGATGTTTTGAAAGAGAAATTAAACCGTTCACAAAAAAATTTCTACCTCTATCAGGAGCACTGATCATGAGAGTATGCAACTACCCTCCAGAAGTTCCTGCCCTCTGACCTTGTCCTTGTTTTTCGGGCACTCCCTAGCAAAGTGTTCGACCTCTCCACAATTGAAGCAAGAATTCTTCCTTCTTTTGCAGTCTTTCACCAAGTGACCTTCTCGCCTACAACTGTGACACTTCCTCTTATCCTTAGCCTTGTCATTCTTCCCACCCTTCTTATGTTGTTATTGTTGTTGCTGTCATTTCTTGGGCCATACCTTCTTGTTTTGCGTTGTTTTCTCAGCCTTTACTTCCTTCTTTTCTCCTTTCTCTTCCTCATACATCAAGGCCATACCAACAAGCCTTTCAAAATTTGCCCCCATTGGAATATGAGACATAGCTAACCCATGAAGGGGTTCATTCAGCCCTTTAGCAAACCACAATGCTTTCTTATGCGGAGTATCCACCAGTTCCAGTCCAAATCCTGGCAGCTGGTTGAATTCGTTCACATGCTCTTTAACAGTCAAGTTTCCTTGTTTGAGTGCTAAGAACCTCACCATTTGCATTCTTTTCTCAGCTTGTGAAAGAAACTTCATTTCAAACCTTTATGTAAAACCATCCCAAGTTTCCATTGGATGGCCTACTTGGGTTACCTCTCACCAAAACGAAGCTTCATCCTTCAGTAGCCAGACAACTAACTGAATCTTCCTCGATATTCGACTTCAACGATTACGAACAAGTCCTCGGTATCCTTGAGCCAATTCATTGCCTCTACGAATGTCTCGGTTCCATGGAATGGCTTTCCTCCCATAGCACGAAAATCTTTGTAGATCTTGGAAAAGTTATCTACACGCGGAGGAGGAGGAGGAACAATGGGTGCAGCTGGGGAAGGAATGTTTCCTTGGCCTTTGGCAGGCACTATGGCCTCCAAATACCTATGGAACCAGCTTGGTATCGTAACACCCTCTGGAATATTAGGTTCCCCAGACATGCTGAAAAAGAAAAGGAAAGAGATTCAGACAAGGGATCGAAAGATAATACTTATGGATTTTTGGGGAATGTTTTTCGATACAGACTTTTCTTTTTGAAAATGCTTTCTTTTAAACCCATTTTGAAAATAATTTTCAATTTTTTTTATCTAATATGGTAACCTTCAGCTTTGATACCAAGTTTGACACCCTACGTCCGTTAATGTCACTCATTAAGAGAATGCATTAAGTTTCGTGAAGCGTTATAGGTAAACAAAAATAAAAACATTACAAGACAAATATAAAAGCAACAAGAAAATTCAAATTTTTTGTGACGGCAAGGAATTTCGCTCGATCCGAATCAGTCGCTAAACCGACCCAGACCGTTCGAAAACGCCTTATCGTTTGAGAACAGGACAAAACAGAACTCATACAGAAGAACATTTCACTATATATAACAACAGTGCATCAGATTACAAGAATATACAGAGTATAAATGAATATTACACAGAAATATCAGAGATTTAAATTACATTTAAATACATAGCAGCGGAAAATAATACAATACACAACTAGAAGAAGATATACGGATACAAAGCTTTCCGGATATCGTTCCAGCTGTAAACCAGGATCCTGTGAATATAAATCTGCAAAACCAAAACTACTAGCTGCCCGTGTCAAAAATAGGGGCACTCAGAGTTTAGGTTAAAACAATAAACTCCAGGTCAGTCATGTGACTGGTGTGAGAACTAAAACAGTTTTTAATCTTTATTTTCAAAGTTAGGTAAATCAAGGGACCACGCCGTATAACACGGAACGGGTTTCCTCCCAAGAATACCAGTGCATAAAACAAACAGCGCAATGCTAAATAAAGAAAAATGAAGCTGTTATAAGACCCAGGTCCCATCACACAATGCAACGCAGCCGAGGATAGGGTTTTCCCTTATAACAGCCAAAGAATGCTTGATACGTTTAAAACAAATCATTTGATACTATTATAAGTGCATAATGTATAAAACACTTCAAATCATAAGTATCAATCATAGGCGGCATGAGCGCCCCATCCCACTATGTCACCATATATAGGTTTACAAATAAAACCGCAAAGTCACGTATTTGGAAATTGGATTTCCGTCTATGAACCGAGGCCAGGGATCGTCCTCTACCGATTCGAGACAATCTAGCCTACCATGTCTCAGGAACAGCCGCAACTGCCCCCTGGATCGTCAGGGCCGGTCCACCGATGTGGATTATTATGCCTGAACAATACGTCTCCCCGCCCTTTGGGGCGCAAACGAGCCAACGAATGACTCCATCGGTTCGAGAACGACCGATCAATCCGAGGCGCCTCGCAACAGCAACAACCACATAAGTCAAACTCGTCAGGGCGTGTAAAACCACTGACGCCACTTCTAGCTAGAAAGAAACGCAAGTCCTCCCTGAGGTCCGTCTCCCGTTTTTGGTTCATACCTGGTGTGAATCACGGGAGGTAAACGTTACACAAAGCTACGCCACAAAGGCCGTGCTTTGATCATCACCACAAGACTTTGCTTTTCAACAGAAGCCTTGATCATTTGCATCTTAGCATGCCACACAGGCAAACCATCCTATGCAACCGATATCAGTCACACAGAATGAAATCCGATGTCAGACACACAGTCCATTTACAAGTCCGTTCTGGGTCTGAACGAAACCGGAGGCACCTAGTACCCCGCATATCCATCGATCTCCAAGTACGTCTGGACGATCACTAACTGTTTCCATCTTCTTGGGTGTACAGCCCAATCAAGATCATCAGTTATCACCCAAACGACGTGAAGACCTCCGGTCTTCGACCATCGTCTTCATCTTCGACTTATCGTCGTATCAGTTATTCAGAATGGGTTAAACCCGGTCTTTCCGAATAACTCGCGTATATATTATAAAAGTGTTACACAAACACAACATACGCCTCATTCCAACTCATTAGTCATTAACCGTAAATTAATCAAGAGAATAATTCCCCAAATATTAACCCCGAAGGCCGAAACCAACATCAGATCAATATCCAGAAAACCATTCTACTTAGCTAACCGACAGTTAGTTTCTGAATTTCACATTCATAGGGAAAGGTTCCCATTAATCTTATCAAAGATAAATTCTTGAATTTATTCTTTAATCTATTTTTGAATATCAATTCAAACTAGTTGGGATTAGCGAACCTTACCGAAGTAATCATTTGTTTTAACTTCCCAATCCCAACCTATTCATCCCATGAAGTAAAACTGGTAATACTTCATATCTAACACCACGGTGTTATCGGTAAATTCAAGTACCATTTCACGTTCAAATCTAATTAAAGATTTGACTATCGCCTGGAGCAAAACTGGTGATACTCCATTTTCGACCATTTCAATCTAATTAAAGATTCATTAAAACTCCACTTAGTTTTAATCTTCAACTGGGTTAAAGAATCAGTGTCATTTAAAACACGGTTCACGATAAACCCAAAATCACATTCATTAATTATCGGGTTAAAGAACGAGTGTTATTTAAAACACTGTTCACGATAAACCCAAAAATCAATATCAATTCAATTCCAATTAAATATTATTTAATTGGTAAACTTCATTAAATCTAAATACAAAGATTTAATCTTTTCTCTACTGGGTTCAAGAACAGTGTTAGTGAAGACACCATTCACGACAAACCCAAATCACATTCATTAATTATCGGGTTAAAGAACAAGTGTTATTTGAAACACTGTTCACGATAAACCCAAAAATCAATATCAATTTAATTCCAATTAAATATTATTTAATTGGTACACTTCATTAAATCTAAATAAAAAGATTTAATCTTTTCTCAACTGGGTTCAAGAACAGTGTTAGTGAAGACACCATTCACGACAAACCCAAATCACATTCGATATTCAATACAAGGCTCTGAATAGAAAATATATCGGCTTATATTCAATATCAAATTCTACGACTAACAAATGTCGTATTGGAAATAACGATATAAATATATATATCTTTCAAATTTCCATAACAACACCTGTATAATCACGAATTCCAACATCGAAATATTCCGAAGACAATTTCGATTCAAATCCACTCCAATGCAATCATTGGAAATTTTGGTTATTTTTAAAACCCTTTTTAAATTCAATTTATTTATTTAAAAATAAATAGAATTATATTTCTAGTTCAAAACTAGTTCATTTCGATAAAAATCCATTTTTATCTTTTCAAATATGGAGTTTTTCATCCCAATTCTTTCTAAATCATTTCTTATGATTTTACACAAATTATTGCTATTTTTAATAATTTTATCAAGGCCCGTACAGTCGATTTCCATCAACGGCCATCGAACTGCACTTACAGCGACCTTTTTCGAATTTGATTTGGACATAATTCCAAATCCAACCGTTAGATTTCAAATTTCTAATATTCGTTAGAAAGCTCTTTTCGATACGAACCCAACGGTTCCGGTTTTAGGAGAATCCGACGGTCGGATCTCCCGTAATGTCCGTTTGAAATAAATGGTCGAAATTCGCGAACTGCCGCGGCGCGGCGCGTTCTATTCAGGCCATTATATTATATATAATATATATTTCGTCGATTTCTATTTAAAACGAATTATATAAATAGTTTTAAAATCGTTTCAAAAGCTATTTCAACTTTCTTTTCAATTCAAATCAAAATTGAATTCTTCTTTATAAATTCGTTTTAAAATTCATTTCTATTCAATTCAAATTTCAATTCAATTTGAATTCATTTCAATTCGAAATCGTTTTCAATTCAATTCATTTCGAAATCGTTTTCAATTCATTTCATTTCGAAATCGTTTTCAATTCAATTCATTTCGAAATCGTTTTCAATTCAATTCATTTCGAAATCGTTTTCAATTCAATTCATTTCGAAATCGTTTTCAATTCATTTCATTTCGAAATCGTTTTCAATTCAATTCATTTCGAAATCGTTTTCAATTCAATTCATTTCGAAATCGTTTTCAATTCAATTCATTTCGAAATCGTTTTAATCGATATAAATATCGTTCACGTCAAAATGGCGTCAATCTAATCAACACGGCTTCATAAATTTCTATTTTCAAATATTCTATTTCAAATATTTCTTTTTCCAAAATAGTTGTTATTATCAAAATATTTCGTTCAACACATGACCAATCTCAATGGATGAGTACTGTCAACAAATGAACTTTTATTTTATAATCTTCTTTATTTTTCAAATTGGAATGAGGCCCAATCAATTACCATATAAAGTTAATTATATGGATTTTCATACAACACATGTATATAATAACATTGAAAATAATCAACCATCAACCAAAGTGCACTACACTGTATAAGCATCAAATATAGATATCTAACGCTTACAACAGCATGTCAATCAATCGATCGACATATTTAATCAATCAGGATGAGTGAACTTCAAATTTCATCCCAACACCCGTGTGGGGTTTCAAACAATCAAACACCTATTTTATTTGTGCTGTTGGGCGATGTGTAAAATTTATCGACCCAATCAATATCAGTCAAATCAGTGTATATACAAACAAATCGGCCGATTTGTTTATAACTATTCATTTATTCACATTCACGTTAAAAATTATATTTTTAACGATAAAACATTTTATTTCAACCTATGAATTTCTATTCAATTCATTTACACAATAAAATGATATTTTTATTTTCTAACATATTTTAGAAAATTTCGGCGGCATAACGGCACGATACTAGAAACGGGACAAGGCCTAGCCTTATCCCCGGTCTAGTGAAGGCCCACGCCATTCACACATCAATCATATCAATTTCAATTTCACCAAAACAATCCAATCCAAATCAAATAATCTAACCAACTACACAACCAATCAAAGAAGTCCATGGTCTGTGGACGGGTGTCGGGTGCTTCTAATAAGCACCGTCTGCATCCTAGTATATATATATATATAACTAGAAAAATAAATTGAAAGGTGAGAAATTCTCACATATAGCTATCCTAGCTCCACGGCTCTTCTTTTGCATAAGTCTTCGTCGTTTCGCCTTTTTGTCACCTTTGTTGCCCAAGGCCACTATATATATAAAAATCGAATTTTTATTTCAAAGTTCAATATATAAAAATCGAATCTTTACTTCGATGTTCAATATATAAAAATCGAATTTTTATTTCAAAGTTAAATATATAAAAATCGAATTTTTAGTTCGCTATTCAATATATAAAAATCGAATTTTTATTTCAAAGTTAAATATATAAAAATCGAATTTTTATTTTGCTTTTCAACAGATAAAAATCGAATTTTTATTACTATGTTATATAGATAAAAATTATATTTTTATCACGCTATTTTCCACCTAAAGATTTTGCCTTTTCTAAAATAAAGATTTCGCCTTTTCACTTTCAAAGAACACGCCCTTTCATTCTTAAAGAACTCGCCTTTTCATTTTTAAAGTTCATATCTTTTGTTTAAAAAACAAAGTTGTTATCTTTTTTTTATTTTCTTATTAAAAGATTAAACCTTTTAAAATAAAATCAGTTTTTAAAATCATTAAAAATTCAGTTTTAAAAATCAAATAAAAAAAACAGTTTTCAAAATAAATAAAAAACAGGTTTCAAGTAAATAAAAAAAACAGTTTAAGAAAAATAAAAAAAAACAGTTGAAGTAAATAAAAAAACAGTTAAGGTAAATAAAAAAAAACAGTTTTCAAGCAAATCAAAAAACAGTATCAGGGAAGTTACAGAAGATCGGTTGAATGGGGGGGGGGTCTTCTGCTTCGTCGGAGGATGGGGGGGATTCTCCACATCGGCGGCGGCGCTCACAGGATTGGGGGGGGCGATAGGGCTGCAGCGGGTTTTGGGGGAGGGGTGCGTCGATCGGAGACGATGAAGGAGGAAGGAGAAGAGGTGGCGGGTGCGACGGTGGCTCCGTCGAGCCATCTAGGGCTCCGCCCTCTTTTTCTTCTTTTTTTTTTTATTCTGAATTCATTTTTTTGAACGGGGGGGGGGGGGGGGGGGGGGGCAGGAGGGTTAAAGGGGAAGAGGGAATATTATTTTTTTATTTTTTATTTTTTTATATTATTTAATTTCTAAAAGTTGACTTTCCCATACGACCTCGAAACGAGGCCCACCGCCTGTCGCCCATAGCGTTTCACCCCCATTCCGAACACAATGGGATATGTACCGCAAGCTGAATCGACCGTTTCGATCAGTTTCCTTTTAATTTACATTTAAATCACTATATTGAATTTTAAACGTACATTTCAAATTACCGGGGCCACATACGAATTCTAAAAATGGCAGAAAAATATTTTCTAGCTTCGTATTGACGATACGGTCCTAACAAAACTAGTTTCGTTGAATTCTGAGACCGTTAGGAAAATGGCCAATTTCCAGTCGATTAAAATCAACTGAAACTGGTCAAACGCGTTTTCTTTTGCCACGCTCACATATTGATTCGAAAAATTATGAAATTTGAAACCTAGCAATAACTTAACATCACGGACCCAACAAAACTGGTTTCGTCGAAATCCGAGGTCGTTTGCAAAAAGTCCATTTTTAAGGGCCTGAATTCCATAGCGACTATTCAGAATTTTCAACTGGACATATCTTTTGATTCCTGCTATCAAAATTTGATTATTCGGATTCGTTGGAAAGATATTATCAATTAGATCCCATTATTTTTGGTTTCACTAAAATCCGGATTGTTTTGCACCCGGTACATTCAATTGAAGTTTGAAATCGAATTATCGAACTACCGCGCCATTTTCAATTCTATTTATAATTATATATAAATTTTTATATTCTAACGACGACGTATATAATATATACGTTCGAATTATATATTCTAAATAAATTTTCGTCGATATTATTTAAAATAATTCATTTTAAATATTCAAACTACGCTAAAATTGCCGAAACAAAAATTTTAAACTGGCCCAGATTTTCCGGGTTGTTACAATCTCCCCCACTTAAAACTTTTCGTCCCCGAAAAGGAACAAAGTCGAAAGTGGTTTGATTAATCAACTCTACGCTCGATCAGGCTTTCATTCTCCAACTTTTTAGTTTCTGAGAATTTTCAAAATTTCAAAAATTTGGCTAACACCCTAAATTTTTGAAAAATTTCGCCATAACCTCCCCTGCACCGGGAGCATCGGGGAATTTCAAATAGCTTCCCCGGTCCTTCAGATCTCAAAAAGAAAAAGAAAAAGCCAAGCGGCTAGCCAATAGGCTCACAAAATCATCATCACCCAAACAAAACATGAAATTATGTAGTAAACATGTACCTATTTGTCGGGCAAACAAATTTTATTCTCTGGCTCTAGCCTCCTTGCTATGACCTGTTCAATGATATACATGTATATGCAAGCAAATGTGTCCAAATTTCAATACAATTCAATATTTGATCAAATTAGGCATAATGGTTCAAAATTATCAAACAAATAAACAAACAACACAAACATCAATCAATTAGTGAATTAGATTATCAAATTCATAATTTTGATACATATACAAAAAATCATGTTTTGATGCCAAATCACAACAATGAATTCTAGCTATATATAAGTTTTGGTTCTCACACCAGCCTAATGGAAATATATAGAAAATCACACCTTCGAAACACGAACATAAATACTGATGATGTCATGACAATCATCAGTACCATCTTCGGGCGACTAGAGTGTAATTCTATATCTATCCAGTATATTAAAATTTCGAATACACGCGGATCAGACGTATACGCAAAATCTACATATACTGGATTTTCCACATCAATATAAATAAATAATCAAATACGAATAAGTGATTTAAATTTTCAAAACAAATATTGTTTTCATTTGAAAAATATACTCTTCACACTCGTCCTAGGATACTACTGATCCCATCTCTAACGAGTCATTCTCATTGGATATAGCTAATCCAATATCTGATGAATTCTTTCGTACGGTTCTAATGTGTCTTGTTCTCTAAGCTTTGTAAACCAAAGCTCTGATACCAAATGTGACGGCAAGGAATTTCGCTCGATCCGAATCAGTCGCTAAACCGACCCAGACCGTTCGAAAACGCCTTATCGTTTGAGAACAGGACAAAACAGAACTCATACAGAAGAACATTTCACTATATATAACAACAGTGCATCAGATTACAAGAATATACAGAGTATAAATGAATATTACACAGAAATATCAGAGATTTAAATTACATTTAAATACATAGCAGCGGAAAATAATACAATACACAACTAGAAGAAGATATACGGATACAAAGCTTTCCGGATATCGTTCCAGCTGTAAACCAGGATCCTGTGAATATAAATCTGCAAAACCAAAACTACTAGCTGCCCGTGTCAAAAATAGGGGCACCCAGAGTTTAGGTTAAAACAATAAACTCCAGGTCAGTCATGTGACTGGTGTGAGAACTAAAACAGTTTTTAATCTTTATTTTCAAAGTTAGGTAAATCAAGGGACCACGCCGTATAACACGGAACGGGTTTCCTCCCAAGAATACCAGTGCATAAAACAAACAGCGCAATGCTAAATAAAGAAAAATGAAGCTGTTATAAGACCCAGGTCCCATCACACAATGCAACGCAGCCGAGGATAGGGTTTTCCCTTATAACAGCCAAAGAATGCTTGATACGTTTAAAACAAATCATTTGATACTATTATAAGTGCATAATGTATAAAACACTTCAAATCATAAGTATCAATCATAGGCGGCATGAGCGCCCCATCCCACTATGTCACCATATATAGGTTTACAAATAAAACCGCAAAGTCACGTATTTGGAAATTGGATTTCCGTCTATGAACCGAGGCCAGGGATCGTCCTCTACCGATTCGAGACAATCTAGCCTACCATGTCTCAGGAACAGCCGCAACTGCCCCCTGGATCGTCAGGGCCGGTCCACCGATGTGGATTATTATGCCTGAACAATACGTCTCCCCGCCCTTTGGGGCGCAAACGAGCCAACGAATGACTCCATCGGTTCGAGAACGACCGATCAATCCGAGGCGCCTCGCAACAGCAACAACCACATAAGTCAAACTCGTCAGGGCGTGTAAAACCACTGACGCCACTTCTAGCTAGAAAGAAACGCAAGTCCTCCCTGAGGTCCGTCTCCCGTTTTTGGTTCATACCTGGTGTGAAACACGCGAGGTAAACGTTACACAAAGCTACGCCACAAAGGCCGTGCTTTGATCATCACCACAAGACTTTGCTTTTCAACAGAAGCCTTGATCATTTGCATCTTAGCATGCCACACAGGCAAACCATCCTATGCAACCGATATCAGTCACACAGAATGAAATCCGATGTCAGACACACAGTCCATTTACAAGTCCGTTCTGGGTCTGAACGAAACCGGAGGCACCTAGTACCCCGCATATCCATCGATCTCCAAGTACGTCTGGACGATCACTAACTGTTTCCATCTTCTTGGGTGTACAGCCCAATCAAGATCATCAGTTATCACCCAAACGACGTGAAGACCTCCGGTCTTCGACCATCGTCTTCATCTTCGACTTATCGTCGTATCAGTTATTCAGAATGGGTTAAACCCGGTCTTTCCGAATAACTCGCGTATATATTATAAAAGTGTTACACAAACACAACATACGCCTCATTCCAACTCATTAGTCATTAACCGTAAATTAATCAAGAGAATAATTCCCCAAATATTAACCCCGAAGGCCGAAACCAACATCAGATCAATATCCAGAAAACCATTCTACTTAGCTAACCGACAGTTAGTTTCTGAATTTCACATTCATAGGGAAAGGTTCCCATTAATCTTATCAAAGATAAATTCTTGAATTTATTCTTTAATCTATTTTTGAATATCAATTCAAACTAGTCGGGATTAGCGAACCTTACCGAAGTAATCATTTGTTTTAACTTCCCAATCCCAACCTATTCATCCCATGAAGTAAAACTGGTAATACTTCATATCTAACACCACGGTGTTATCGGTAAATTCAAGTACCATTTCACGTTCAAATCTAATTAAAGATTTGACTATCGCCTGGAGCAAAACTGGTGATACTCCATTTTCGACCATTTCAATCTAATTAAAGATTCATTAAAACTCCACTTAGTTTTAATCTTCAACTGGGTTAAAGAATCAGTGTCATTTAAAACACGGTTCACGATAAACCCAAAATCACATTCATTAATTATCGGGTTAAAGAACGAGTGTTATTTAAAACACTGTTCACGATAAACCCAAAAATCAATATCAATTCAATTCCAATTAAATATTATTTAATTGGTAAACTTCATTAAATCTAAATACAAAGATTTAATCTTTTCTCTACTGGGTTCAAGAACAGTGTTAGTGAAGACACCATTCACGACAAACCCAAATCACATTCATTAATTATCGGGTTAAAGAACAAGTGTTATTTGAAACACTGTTCACGATAAACCCAAAAATCAATATCAATTTAATTCCAATTAAATATTATTTAATTGGTACACTTCATTAAATCTAAATAAAAAGATTTAATCTTTTCTCAACTGGGTTCAAGAACAGTGTTAGTGAAGACACCATTCACGACAAACCCAAATCACATTCGATATTCAATACAAGGCTCTGAATAGAAAATATATCGGCTTATATTCAATATCAAATTCTACGACTAACAAATGTCGTATTGGAAATAACGATATAAATATATATATCTTTCAAATTTCCATAACAACACCTGTATAATCACGAATTCCAACATCGAAATATTCCGAAGACAATTTCGATTCAAATCCACTCCAATGCAATCATTGGAAATTTTGGTTATTTTTAAAACCCTTTTTAAATTCAATTTATTTATTTAAAAATAAATAGAATTATATTTCTAGTTCAAAACTAGTTCATTTCGATAAAAATCCATTTTTATCTTTTCAAATATGGAGTTTTTCATCCCAATTCTTTCTAAATCATTTCTTATGATTTTACACAAATTATTGCTATTTTTAATAATTTTATCAAGGCCCGTACAGTCGATTTCCATCAACGGCCATCGAACTGCACTTACAGCGACCTTTTTCGAATTTGATTTGGACATAATTCCAAATCCAACCGTTAGATTTCAAATTTCTAATATTCGTTAGAAAGCTCTTTTCGATACGAACCCAACGGTTCCGGTTTTAGGAGAATCCGACGGTCGGATCTCCCGTAATGTCCGTTTGAAATAAATGGTCGAAATTCGCGAACTGCCGCGGCGCGGCGCGTTCTATTCAGGCCATTATATTATATATAATATATATAATATATATTTCGTCGATTTCTATTTAAAACGAATTATATAAATAGTTTTAAAATCGTTTCAAAAGCTATTTCAACTTTCTTTTCAATTCAAATCAAAATTGAATTCTTCTTTATAAATTCATTTTAAAATTCATTTCTATTCAATTCAAATTTCAATTCAATTTGAATTCATTTCAATTCGAAATCGTTTTCAATTCAATTCATTTCGAAATCGTTTTCAATTCATTTCATTTCGAAATCGTTTTCAATTCAATTCATTTCGAAATCGTTTTCAATTCAATTCATTTCGAAATCGTTTTCAATTCATTTCATTTCGAAATCGTTTTCAATTCAATTCATTTCGAAATCGTTTTCAATTCAATTCATTTCGAAATCGTTTTCAATTCAATTCATTTCGAAATCGTTTTAATCGATATAAATATCGTTCACGTCAAAATGGCGTCAATCTAATCAACACGGCTTCATAAATTTCTATTTTCAAATATTCTATTTCAAATATTTCTTTTTCCAAAATAGTTGTTATTATCAAAATATTTCGTTCAACACATGACCAATCTCAATGGATGAGTACTGTCAACAAATGAACTTTTATTTTATAATCTTCTTTATTTTTCAAATTGGAATGAGGCCCAATCAATTACCATATAAAGTTAATTATATGGATTTTCATACAACACATGTATATAATAACATTGAAAATAATCAACCATCAACCAAAGTGCACTACACTGTATAAGCATCAAATATAGATATCTAACGCTTACAACAGCATGTCAATCAATCGATCGACATATTTAATCAATCAGGATGAGTGAACTTCAAATTTCATCCCAACACCCGTGTGGGGTTTCAAACAATCAAACACCTATTTTATTTGTGCTGTTGGGCGATGTGTAAAATTTTTCGACCCAATCAATATCAGTCAAATCAGTGTATATACAAACAAATCGGCCGATTTGTTTATAACTATTCATTTATTCACATTCACGTTAAAAATTATATTTTTAACGATAAAACATTTTATTTCAACCTATGAATTTCTATTCAATTCATTTACACAATAAAATGATATTTTTATTTTCTAACATATTTTAGAAAATTTCGGCGGCATAACGGCACGATACTAGAAACGGGACAAGGCCTAGCCTTATCCCCGGTCTAGTGAAGGCCCACGCCATTCACACATCAATCATATCAATTTCAATTTCACCAAAACAATCCAATCCAAATCAAATAATCTAACCAACTACACAACCAATCAAACAAGTCCATGGTCTGTGGACGGGTGTCGGGTGCTTCTAATAAGCACCGTCTGCATCCTAGTATATATATATATATATAACTAGAAAAATAAATTGAAAGGTGAGAAATTCTCACATATAGCTATCCTAGCTCCACGGCTCTTCTTTTGCATAAGTCTTCGTCGTTTCGCCTTTTTGTCACCTTTGTTGCCCAAGGCCACTATATATATAAAAATCGAATTTTTATTTCAAAGTTCAATATATAAAAATCGAATCTTTACTTCGATGTTCAATATATAAAAATCGAATTTTTATTTCAAAGTTAAATATATAAAAATCGAATTTTTAGTTCGCTATTCAATATATAAAAATCGAATTTTTATTTCAAAGTTAAATATATAAAAATCGAATTTTTATTTTGCTTTTCAACAGATAAAAATCGAATTTTTATTACTATGTTATATAGATAAAAATTATATTTTTATCACGCTATTTTCCACCTAAAGATTTTGCCTTTTCTAAAATAAAGATTTCGCCTTTTCACTTTCAAAGAACACGCCCTTTCATTCTTAAAGAACTCGCCTTTTCATTTTTAAAGTTCATATCTTTTGTTTAAAAAACAAAGTTGTTATCTTTTTTTTATTTTCTTATTAAAAGATTAAACCTTTTAAAATAAAATCAGTTTTTAAAATCATTAAAAATTCAGTTTTAAAAATCAAATAAAAAAAACAGTTTTCAAAATAAATAAAAAACAGGTTTCAAGTAAATAAAAAAAACAGTTTAAGAAAAATAAAAAAAAACAGTTGAAGTAAATAAAAAAACAGTTAAGGTAAATAAAAAAAAAACAGTTTTCAAGCAAATCAAAAAACAGTATCAGGGAAGTTACAGAAGATCGGTTGAATGGGGGGGGGGGGGGTCTTCTGCTTCGTCGGAGGATGGGGGGGGATTCTCCACATCGGCGGCGGCGCTCACAGGATTGGGGGGGGGCGATAGGGCTGCAGCGGGTTTTGGGGGAGGGGTGCGTCGATCGGAGACGATGAAGGAGGAAGGAGAAGAGGTGGCGGGTGCGACGGTGGCTCCGTCGAGCCATCTAGGGCTCCGCCCTCTTTTTCTTCTTTTTTTTTTTTTATTCTGAATTCATTTTTTTGAACGGGGGGGGGGGGGGGGCAGGAGGGTTAAAGGGGAAGAGGGAATATTATTTTTTATTTATTTATTTTTTTATATTATTTAATTTCTAAAAGTTGACTTTCCCATACGACCTCGAAACGAGGCCCACCGCCTGTCGCCCATAGCGTTTCACCCCCATTCCGAACACAATGGGATATGTACCGCAAGCTGAATCGACCGTTTCGATCAGTTTCCTTTTAATTTACATTTAAATCACTATATTGAATTTTAAACGTACATTTCAAATTACCGGGGCCACATACGAATTCTAAAAATGGCAGAAAAATATTTTCTAGCTTCGTATTGACGATACGGTCCTAACAAAACTAGTTTCGTTGAATTCTGAGACCGTTAGAAAAATGGCCAATTTCCAGTCGATTAAAATCAACTGAAACTGGTCAAACGCGTTTTCTTTTGCCACGCTCACATATTGATTCGAAAAATTATGAAATTTGAAACCTAGCAATAACTTAACATCACGGACCCAACAAAACTGGTTTCGTCGAAATCCGAGGTCGTTTGCAAAAAGTCCATTTTTAAGGGCCTGAATTCCATAGCGACTATTCAGAATTTTCAACTGGACATATCTTTTGATTCCTGCTATCAAAATTTGATTATTCGGATTCGTTGGAAAGATATTATCAATTAGATCCCATTATTTTTGGTTTCACTAAAATCCGGATTGTTTTGCACCCGGTACATTCAATTGAAGTTTGAAATCGAATTATCGAACTACCGCGCCATTTTCAATTCTATTTATAATTATATATAAATTTTTATATTCTAACGATGACGTATATAATATATACGTTCGAATTATATATTCTAAATAAATTTTCGTCGATATTATTTAAAATAATTCATTTTAAATATTCAAACTACGCTAAAATTGCCGAAACAAAAATTTTAAACTGGCCCAGATTTTCCGGGTTGTTACATTTTTATTTCAAAAATAAATCATAACATCGTGGTCCAAAATATCACAAGTCTAAAACTACATAAAAGCCATTACAAAAACATAAAACTTTCTGTCTTATTCCATCAGAGTACATAAAAAGCATAATTCCCCAAAAAGAGACAATGCCGTAGTAGAGATAAGAACTTGAGAAATACTTCAAGAGCAGCTCCTTAGCAACATAAAAGCAGAATCACGGTCAAGCCTGAGTGTTCTTACCATGAGAACCTGGGGGAGAAGCGGAAGAAAGAAGAGGAAACAAAAAGGATTTGACATAAAGTCTGGCGAGTGCAGTTACTTTTAGCAAGTAAATAAATAAAAGTATCATGAAAGGAATATAAAGTGGATAAAAGATAGATAACTACATAAAAGGTAAGTATGACAAGGTAACGTGGATAGAGTGTATACGCTTCCCTAATGATAACTCTGCACTATTACTAGTATAACCAGAATGAGATGATCCCTTCCACTATAAGGCGGTAGACATAGGCATACTTCCAAATGTATCCTAACTACTACCCTAATCGATTGGCTCCCTAATCCACGTAGATACTCTGTGCCGGCACCACCGTAGGATGTATCACTTCCTAAAGTGGCAACCCTTTGCTGATATGCATAGCCCCATATCTACAGGTGTCATGGTCATCTTATCCCCTTCTGCCCGGCCCATGCACGCACATGACCCGGTCGGTTTGCGCCTCCCACACCGTCCTTCACGTTTAGATCTCTTAAAATCAGTTCAGTAAGCATGCCCCTTCTACGACCTTGTTCGGAGTACTTTGTTTGATACCTACTTCGGGTTATTGACTGAAAAGCGTCCCACACAATATGATACAAGCTCTCCCCTTTGTCTTGTATCCCCTACTAGGTTTTCTATAGGTTATATTTACCCTAAACGGTGCCTTTAATTATGTAACCCCAATCTCTCTACCGGTTATGCTTACCTATAGATGTCTTTAATATATAACCCCCAATTGGTTAAGTTTTATGGGCCTATACTTAAATATTACCCACCCATTTCAGATATACTTAACTTAACCCTCCCATTTTTCAACCAAGTTTACTTAATCCTTATTCATGTTTATGTTCACCCAATCCCTGTGGATTCAAATGGGTTAAGTATTTCAATTTCTTACCTTGTCCATTTATGGTTTATATTGGGCGAGACCTCCCACATTAAGCCTATATCTTGTGGATGCTGGATATGCTAGACGGGTTCGGGTAGACTTCTTCCACAAGTTAGGCCTAACCTCATGTCTTAGCCCATCTCGTATTTGTGCACTTAAACCCCTCACATTAGATTCAACATTTGCGGTTGCTGGATATGCCGACCTAGTCCGGGCAGAATTCCACCACAAATGCAATATAACCTCGTATCAAAAGTGCAGTTACAGTTTCAAATAATCCTAGGAATCTTAACCAATTAGTTATACCGATGTCTTATAGGTGTTCATCCCCATTTACCCAATTATATTCATAGTGAATTATATGTCCAAATTCATATTCATTATACAAATTATGCCAATTCTAATATTTTTCCTCCGTTCCCTAACTAACGCATTCGCATATATTTGGCGGCATGCCTAGGCTAGAAAGCAGCCTGGCCATAAACAATAAAAAGGGAAAGGTGACGGGAAGATGACAATAATGATTATTCTAACATAACTAGCATAAATATATATACTTGCATAGACATGTAATTGGCATAATAATAAGGTGGACATAAAACAGAATTAGTGAACAGGTGATGATAAAACTAGATCAAACATAATAAGGATGTTCTAATAGGCATGAATAGATCCAAATAAGGATTCATGTGTCCAATTAATGACAGATCTAAATTAACCACCACATGATAGGTACAAGGAGATTTAAAGGGAGAATTAGGTCTAAACAAGATTTTAACTGTCCAAATAATGACAGATCCAAATTAACCACAACATAGATAAAGGTTAAGATCCACATATGTGACATGTTAACTTAACCACAAGTGAATCAGATCTATTAAGGTAGAACTAACATGATAAATTTTAGGATCCAAGAATATCATAGATTTAAAATTTGTTACAGATCAAAATTACAGTCATATCACGTGTACTTTTAGTCATTCAAATCTAAAAATAACTAACTCACAGTGTTTGGATTTTTAGAAGATAAAAGGGAAATTGTTGGCATTGAATCTCGGATCTATACTTGAATCTCTAACTGATTAGCTCTAGTTGATAGTTGTAGAAGAAAAGGATTCGGTTCAGTTCAGGCACTGGCTGCGTTTCGCCTCCATTGATTTTCAGTGAAGAAAACAAGAGAAATGAACCTCTATATATAGCTGCCAGTCTCCAAAATTCGACCTGCCACCTTAGCCCTAGGGGGGTCGACCCCCCTTAGGGGTTCGACCCATGGGTCGACACCCCCTTAGGGGGTCGACACCCCTCCTATGGCATCGACTCCTCCAGGCTGGATTTTTCCCGCTTCCCCCAATTTCTTTGATTTCGAATTTTGAACTAAAATTTTGAATTTCGTGGCCCTATATATATCATTATCTTGCACGTATACAAACTTCATAACTTCTTCATACGGTGTTCGTTTTATGCAAACCAAATGTTTATCTTGACTAGAATTTCGAGACGAACGAAATGGCGTAGTCTGGTTCCCATAATTCTGAATATTAAATTAATTATTATTTAATTTATCCTCTTTTAGTGTTGTTAAAATTACGGGGTGTTACATAAGGCCATACTTCCAAGCCCATACTATAAAGGTTCTCACTGACCAACCACTAAGACAAGTTCTTTTTCGCCCAGAAACTTCGAAGAGGCTATTGAAGTGGAATATAGAGCTCAATCAATATGACATCACTTATCATCCTCAGATAGCTATTAATGGGCAGCCCTTAGCAGATTTCATCGACGAATTCATAGATAGGGGTGAAGAACCAACAGGGGTAATGTCTAGTTGGAAGTTGTTCATTGATGGATCCAGGAATGATTACTGCTAGGGAACAAGGATTGTTCTGGAAACTCCTGAAGGCCACTCCTTATGCTACGCCCTGAGGCTGTATTTCCCATAAACTAATAATGAAGCTGAGTACGAAGCATTGATAAAAGGATTGAAATTAGCAAAAGAGTTGAATTTGAACCTTGAAAATTCTTAGCGACTCGCAACTGGTGGTATATCAGGTCCGAAAAGAATTCCAGACCAAAGTCGGAAAACTTCCCACTTATCTTTCTAAGGCTTTGGAACTTCTTGACGATCTCAGAGCATTGCCTACAACTAAGTCGAGTATGAAGTATGCAACAGTAGAAGTTGACTATTTAACTAAATGGGCTGCAGCTGGGTTATTAGCTACTATTACTTCGAAAAAGGTGATCAACTTTGTCCTGAAGAACATCATCTGTAGATTTGGGGTAACGCATAAAATAAACATTGATAACGGAACTCAGTTTGAGAGTAACGAATTCTTAGATTTATGTGCTAAATACAAGAATAAGAAGTGTTTTGCAACAATTGCTCATCCTCAGGCCAATGGGCAAGTCGAAGCAATCAATAAAATTTTAAAGTCGATCATTAAGAAGCATCTCGAAAAAGATAATGGTGGTTGGGTAGATGAGCCTCCTCTTGCACCATGGGCATATCACACAACTCACAAAACTACAACTGGGAACACTCCATTCTCACTTACATTTGGATCTGAAGCTATGATCTTGATATAGCTGGAAGTTCCCACTCACCGCAAAATCCATTTTAACCAAGAAGAGAATGAGAAGCTATAGATCGAAGCGCTCGACTTGCTTGAAGAGAAAAGGAAAGAAGAAGAACTCAGAATTGCTTCTCATCAGAGACGGATAGCAAGACATTTTAATGCTAAAGTTAAATGGAGAACCTTTAAAATTAGGGACCTTGTTCTGAAGAGAATTATGACAGGAAATGGAGTATTCGGACCCAATTGGGAAGGATCGTATATGATAAGCCAAAAATTCTCAGATGGCACCTTCAAACTGAAAACGACGGACGGGATACGACTTCCCAGATCTTGGAATAACATACACCTACGTCCCTACTTTGCTTAATATTTCTTTCACATGTCTTGAAAAGTTGTAAACATCACACATTGTGAATACCATGCAACGTTGTCACAAGCTTTGTACATATTGATGAAAGAAATTGCTTTTCTTTCCTAAATCATATATTTGAAAATTCTTGTTTAAAATTGCAAAAATTCGATTTTGATTGAAGGTCCCTTAAAAGAATGTCGATGCATCCATAACCTAGTAAATCCTGGTTACCATTATAGCACATCCCGATTGGGAAAGCTCAAGCGCCCCATTGCTCAATGCTTATAACATCATTCGCAACAAGTACGAAGATATGGAGCACAACATTGCAAATAAGGGACACCAGGATCTGAACGGTCAAATGATGCGGCGTTCAGACCACGAACAAAGTTGTAAGTTTCACCATAGGGGAACTTTCTTAATTGCAAAGTCCAGGACCCTAGTTCTAACAAATCGTGGTAAGACCCGATAAATAAATTAGCGTCCTCCCCGTGGAACGATGCAACTCTAAACCAAAGACCTCCCAGAGGGACACCCTGTTGATTGTCAGCACCATTTATACGTAGCCCGATTATGACAAACACTGGGCTTTTATACGAAAGACCTCCTCGAGGGGCATCAAGTCGATCGTCAGCGCCATTTATACATAGCCTGATTACGACAAACACTGGGCTTTTAAATCAAAGACCTCCCCGAGGGGCACCCAGTGGATCGTCAATGCCATTTATACATGGCCCGATTACGACAAACCCTAGGCTTATAAAGACCCATTCGGGGGCATCGGATCAGATACTGGGTCTTCCAAATCCTGTTACTGATACTGGATTTTCCAAGTCCAGTTACTGACGGACTTTAAAGAACCCTTCAGGGGCATCCGATCATAAGGCGTGCCTTCCAAATTCGGTTAGTGATGGACCTAAAGACCTTTACGAAGGCGTCCGACAAATTCTACAAGTGGCTGAATTACTCAGTTACAACGAATTAGCAAAGACCTATTCAGAGGCGCGAAAACCAAGACCTCATCGGGGGCATATGTTCAAATCTAATCTCCGAACGGCCTGGATTGCCAGGTTAGCGCATGATCGAATATACTAAAAATATAAGACCTCTCAAGCAGTGGCACAAAAACAGAAAGTCTTCTCCATTAAAGCGTATGAACTTGATTGACTAGATCAGAAATCCTTGGATCATGAGCAAGCCAGGAAATATCAAGTGTGAAGGCAAAAGAACATGACCAGGAGATTCCAAATATAGTCGATCACAAATATCATGCCTAACCTTTAAAGTCTGTGACGAATTTTGGTATCGGGGTAGTACCACCGCATTAAGGAAATTTACTGATGCTTACTTAAACATACAATAAGCTCGTCACAACTTTACACTAAAGGCTTGGCACCTACAAGGATCACTCCAGCCAACAAAGTTGAATCCCTTGAAATGGCTAAGGAAAACTCAAGAACTTCGACACAGTGATAAGCACAAAAGTGGTTATTCATGAAAAGAAGTCTCAAATACTGCCCTAGTCAGAATCAAGGGAATTCAGTAAAATTGGTCAAATAAATACAGCTAATAATGATCCGTGGCTACAATTGAAAAATCATTATTTACCAAAACGTACCACAAGGTCATTATAACGCCAGACATTGAAATAACAAATGACTTATGATATAGAGAATTTTTGTTTTAAGCATGGAAAGAAAATAGGTGGTGAATGCAAAAAAAGAAAGTACGACAAAGCAAAAGTAAAAGCTAAAGTACAACAATCAGAACACAGTTCCATTGCAACAACACAGAGCCAAACCACAAAATCTTAAGTCTGATACAAGTTAAATACCAAAGTCTCAGACATAAATCTGCATAAAGTAATGAGCATAAAGTAGTAAGCGAGGGTCGGCACTCGCATATACAATCGGTCTAACACAGTAATCAAAGAACTAAAACAAAGTCAAGAATACTACTTCTTATCGCCAGACCCCAGATAAGGCTTGGTAGAGGGATTAGGAGCACTTGCTGGTTGGCTCCCTAGCCCGCTGGGACTTTTCTGAGATGACAGTGTTATAACTTTCTTCTTATGAGCAACATGCTTCTTTCCTCTTCGTCCTAAAACTAACGAGGCTTTGGATTTCTGTTGTTTTGGATCCTCAGTTTCCTTGTCCGGGGTCTCACAAGTATGTTCAAAGTCCTCCTCACTCGGAATGTAATCCACATCATCACCTAAGTTAGCAATTGCAGGAATTCGAGTTTCCTGAGAACCCGGAGTGATTAAAGCAAGAAGGGATGGATCACCCACGGGAGGAGTAGAAACTGAGGCAAGAGGAACTGACATCAATGTTGAATCAATTATGATGGCTTCAGTTGTTATTGTATTTCCAGTAGCAGGAGAAGGTGATAGTAAGATTAGACCTAAAGCAGATGAAAAGTGAGCATGAAATGCAGATGTCTCAGGTGAAGGGCATAGGCAGTCTAAGTACAGCAAAGTTTCGATAATTTCAAGTTTACCTACAGCTATAAGACTAGCCTGAAGATCTCTGTTCTCTTCGACCTCAAACCTGTTTGCATAAGTATCATCATCAACCTCGTCATCCTTGCTATGCTACTATGCTAAGTTTTCCTCAACATTATGCTCCTCAAATGTTGTGCCTTTTTCTTTGGAAGCAGTGGGAGGATTGGCTGGGGTTCGTGAACTAGAAGCTTCAACATTTGCAGGAAGAGTAGGGGCATCAACATTTGTTTCATCTTTAGCTTGCCCTCTGGAAGGTCCGGCCTTATCACCTACCAGTACCCGCTTCTCCCTTAGTATAATCTTCCCCTTTGCAAGGACTTGTTGGGATTCTTCATTTAAGAGTTCCTCAATAAGACATTCTTCACCGCAATCGCCTCCATCAATCTTGAGTACCTCTCCCTAGACAAGAGCTAAAGACTTAGCAAATTCTTTTCTCAAATAGTATAAACTACCATGACCCATGACACGGTAAACATAAAACTTGAATAAGGTTTCTTCGGTCTT
Organism: Allium sativum; assembly: GCA_030737875.1. NCBI lineage: Eukaryota > Viridiplantae > Streptophyta > Magnoliopsida > Asparagales > Amaryllidaceae > Allium > Allium sativum. The sequence continues at coordinate 172,259,584 of CM060923.1, forward strand.
TGCCTTAACCTTCTGATAAGCGTTCACGGATTTGGATTTATCCTCTTCAATAAATTTAACATTGGTAGTTAGTGCTTCAAGGGCTAGATTTTAGGAAGAAATCTTGTGCTGGAAAGTTATATTCTCTTGCTCAAAAGTAGCAGAGGTACTCCTTGCTATGGCTAGTTGGGATTCCGTAAGTTGCTGGGCAGATTGAGCCTCTTGGATTCGAGTTACTAAAGTATTCTCCTTTTTCTTTGCAGCTACAAGCTCCTCTTTAAGCCTGTTAACTTCAGCCTCTAAATTTGTTGCCTCCGTACCCCTCTGAGAAGAAGATGCAATAAATTTTTCTTAGGGCTTTATAACCATGATCAGCTCAGCTTTATCATTTTCTAAGGTTGCAATGCGGTCGAGGGTGGTCCTATTAACTCTTTGAAGTTCATGTGCAAAGGCATACCACTCGCTCAACTGTTTCCCAACACGACCCTAATTTTGTCCAGCTTGAATTCAAATTGACTTTTAGCTGTATCAAGCTGTTTGAACATACTACCCTTCAAAACATCAAACTCCTCGAGGATATCTCACATATCGGAAGGATATATGTCCAGATAAAGACATGTCCCTCTTAGATTCCAGCCCAAAAATCGGTCAGTAAGGCCAAAGTCAGTAAGTCTGGAAATGTAACGAGGCATATTCATGATTATTTGAAGGTTGGCAGGAGTAGGAGTGATCGATGGCCAAATCTATGTTATAATCAGTATTTTGAATGTCCGGCATTGAGAGAACTGGCACTGGGATCTTATCCGATTTGTGATGTTTTCCGAGTCACCTTTACCCTTATCACTCATCTCTCTCTTCTTTTCGTTCTTCCTCTTTTTCTTTTCTTCTTTCCTCCTCTATGCTTCCAGCATATCAAAATGATCATGCCTCCACTTCCTTTGTTGCTCAGCTTCAATGAGATACCAATTCGTTGAGGCTGGTAAGTGGGTTGTGAATGTTAGGAAGATTGAGGTTTGATGAAGCTTTTGTGGTTGAATTGTTGAGTGCCATGTTCAAAGACATCCGTAAATGAATGTCTCATCTCTGAACCTGATGTTAAAATGAAGAAAACTCTTAGTATCCGAATTGGATAGTGTTGAAGCAAGTCATAAGAACTAATGTAAACAATTTGAAAACATATGGCATAAGTAAGAAATTTAATAAGGCATATCTATTGATGAACCAGTTTTAAGCTATGGTTCTAGGCTGATCCCTAGCTTTGCAAGTAATTTTCCTGGTCTAGAGACAGGGGAATTGAGTGTGGGAAATCCTGTACCTAGAGTGTGAGGTTTGAGTTTTTGGGCAGTAACATCACATAGAGTGAGATCTTTAGCCGAGTCAAGGTCACCAAGATTCTTAAAAGTCTCTGATACACCTTCTCCTTGGCTATCTTGAATAATAGGTGTCTCGTCACAATCCTCGGTACTTAAATTGTCTTTAGAAGACACTCCAGCCTCTTCAGGATGCTCATTTTCCTTCATCAAATCTGAAATAGTTTTTGAAGTAGTTTCATCTACCTTGTCCTGTCCGGTTTCTTCCTCGGGATCTAGAATAGTGCCTTCCTTCTCAATTGGGTCAAATGAAGCCATAATACCTTTACCCTCACGATGTTTGGGTCCTCTTTCCTCAATAGAAACCAATTGGGATTTGGGGGGAGTTTTACTGCTTCTCGCAGGATCAGAGCACTTCCTTATTTGGGCTTTCTTGACTGGAGATTTGGTAGTAGTGTCTTTCTTAATAGCCGAATCTATCCCAAGAGATCACGAGCGAGGAAGCATGTTGCACCGACGAAGGAACTATTCCGTAACTAAGAATTTTATGCTCCTTTCACTCTCACTAACAGCTACTAGAGAATGAAAGAGAGCCTGATCAAAAGTAGTATTCTCGGAAGGAACCTCTGTAATGGAACTAAAGATTTGAGTATTTGAGTAAGGAGGAAATAAATAAAGGACTGTAAAGTGAGAATATTCACCTCCTTCCATCCAAAAACCGTAGAAGTTTGCGGGGCACCGGACAAAGAAATATTGGTTCGGAAACCCTCGAACACTCTCAACTAGATCAGTAATAATCTTACAACTCCGACTCTCGATGAAAATGATTGAGGGATGATCCTTCTTCCTCCTTTTAAAAGAGTATAAAGAGAAAATATCTTGAAATGTGGGTGCACGCTCTCCCTTATGTGCAGTACACAAAGCCCCATTAAAGAAAAATAACCATTCGGGTGTAACTGGTATGGGGAAATGGCCAAACGCCAAAAAATCGACTCTAAATAAGGATAAAAAGAGGAATCTCCCTGCTCATCAGCATGTGTCGTTTAACTACAACATATCCGGTAGGGGGAATATCAGCAAATTCATCTTTACTGGGGAATTTGACCTCTTTCTTTTCTAAAATCCAGAATTACTTACACAATTGCTGAAATGAGCTAAAGAAGGTTTTGTTTCATGACTTACGCGAGGTATATTGGCAAGTGGACGGGGTTTAGGAAATTATTGGTCAACATTCACTCTGGGAAAAGTACGTGACGTGGTTCCAGTAACTTGAGCAAAGCTTTCAGCTTCACTAGCCATAGTTCCTTCCTTGGAATTCTGACGTAACTGTTGTCGAGTTAACATTTCTACATGAACATTTATGTTTTAAATAAATTGCAAGTTTGTGTTTACTTGGTCACGAGGGGTATTATTCAAAAAATGAGGCTTGGAATTTGTAATCGGTGTGTACTGATTAACCAATTCCAAGCATCGTAAGAGGTGAGTGCTCGATTTCTCTTAAAGATTTTCCTTAACCGACCAAATGAAAATAACTCCACGCGAGTATATCATTCAACCTAAGCTATTGCATTTTTAATCTCCTATACTAACCTGCTGATGGTGTGAGCATCCAACAGCAAAATTATGTCTCAAAAAACATGCAAGTGCTTTTAATTATTACAGGTATAGCACAACAAGATAATCAGGTAACTAACAGAAGGCTTCAATCAAACGGTGAGATCACGCTCATCCTTTAAAGGTCAACATGTTTGACCCTAAGCAACTCAAACATGTAGGAGCCCAATCAGGGTCGAGCATGATCGAGCCTAAGCTGGGTCGAACATGGGTGATCCCATAGGGATCAAACATGCACTAGCCAAAACAGGGTCGAGCATGCTTAAGCCTGAGCTGGGTTGAACATGGCCAACCCCATAGGGACCGAGCATGTTCGAGCCCAAACAGGGTCGAGCATGCTCGAGCCTGAGGTGGGTCGAACATGGCCAGCCCCATAGGGGTCGAGCATGTTCGAGCCCAGATTAAGTCGAGCTTGCTCGAGCTTAAACTGAACTAACATGTCCGACCCATGAGGGTCGAGAGTGTTCGAACCTAAGTAGGATCGAGCATGCTCTAACCTTAGCAGGGTCGAACATGCTAACCCATAGAAGTTGAGCATGTTCAAACTTAGATGGTGTCGAGTACGCTCGAGCTTAAACTGGGTCGAACATGACCAATCGCATAAGGTTCAAACATGCTCAACCCTGAGCTAGGTCGAGCGTTATAACAGCAGGTCGAGCAGGCCCATCAGAAAAGACTTGGAATTATGTTATGGTTAGAGTACGTGAATAAGTTATTACTAAAGATCAACGAAAAGTTTTCATACACCAAGAGCCAACCCAAACATCGTTCAAAATTCACGATGATAATTAAGGAATGCAATGTGCCAAACTCAGTTAAAAACGTGAGCTACAAACTTGAGGATAAGTTCAAACATCGACCACAAGACAGTCGAATACAAATATATGAGCAAATCAGAAAAGTAAATGAAATTTCACGTCGCATGCATTCGGTCGAACAACTTATGTGCGTTTATTCAAGTTAGAAATTCAAAGGATTTTGGATAGGTCAATTCCACAGATTCATCCAAATACACAATCATATCCCCAATTCAATTTAATTTGACCCAATTTTCAGCAAAATCAACCTAAAAGGTTCGACTCAAATTCAAGCCGTACTTTAAATGCTTCGTTTCAAAATCCTAGACCTCTACAAACCAAAACCAATGAGAATAGGAAAGGAAAATCACCTTTGAGCAATAAGGTGATTCAAATTCAAGAAAACTAGCTGCTCCAAGGTGATTCGAAGTCAATTTGATTCTGTTGTAGGGTCGAACGAGCTTCACTAGTATACGGCTTGAAATCCAATCTGAATTGAATTCGAAAAAGAGGGAGAATAAAGCACGGGAAATTCTAGAAAGAAGGAGTGGCTTCCATTAAATCGATTTCTCCAGAAAAACAAATGAAGTGTGGAAATGAAGGCTGAAGGGCAATATGAAGACTAAGAAGACAAACAGATGCGCTCGACCCAGACTGCGCGCTCGACCCAGACTTTACGCTCGACCCAGACTGCGCGCTCGACCCAGACTTTACGCTCGACCCAAATTGCATGCTCGACCTAGATTGCTTGTTCGACCTAGGATGTATGTCCGACCCAATATGTTTGCAAGCATTCTCCGAACTAATTATACAATGTGCGATCGTTCTGTGTAAACCCAAGTTTAATCTATTAGGATGTGCCATATTTAATCATTTGAAAGCCTGTAAACTTTGACAAATCAGAAAAATTACATGCTTTGAGGGGGAAATGTTTATCCATAAAAATTTAAGCACACATTGACCGATCAGACTCATGAGACGATCAATGGAAATAAGTAGGGAATGGTCAATGATATGGGTTGAACAGTGCAAGGCTCGAGCTATGATATTGGACAAGCAATCAGGCTCGGTCAAGCACTCCTGGGTGAACACTCTATGATTAGTCATGTTCCACACATGTGGCTCGAACATCACAGGGTTGTACATTCATAAGGGTCAGACGTCCAAGAGGGATCGAGCATCCAGGGTCGGTTGAACAGGTGCTGTACAAATACAACGAGACTTGTACTATTATGGGTCGATCGCAATCATCTGGTCGAACGCCATCCAGGGTCGAACTGCATAAAGGCCCACATATCTCAAGGGTCGTTCAAATATAGTGGCTTGCGTAGGGTCGTTCGAACATTGAATTGAGCAAACAGCTGGATACTATTGTCAACAGCTGATAGTGGCATTTCTGTAATTACCTGCATGTTCGACCCATAGCCTACATATACAAATCTCATCTCACCACTTCACTCCAACTTCTTCTATAAATAGGCCACGGCTTCCATACTTTTAGGGACAGATTTCTACAACCTCGAAGGGATGCCAAATTGCTTTCTCTCCTATTTCAAGTAATTCTAACATCATCTAGCACCTCCAAGCAATGATCTAGAGCCTAATCCACCATGTAATCAGTGTTCTAGAGGTTGAAGATCAACCTTCATATTCCTTGCATTTGAAGAGATTTGATTATTTTCTTCGCTGATTTGCAAAGATTAAAGAGAAGCTCTACTGTAATCGAGAAATGGATGCACTTAGAAATGATTCTAGGCTTGTTACTATTAAATTGCTAATGGAAACTATTGCCAAATTGGATGTTAATCTATTCTAGATCGAACCACTATAAAAATCGTTGTGCATTTACTTACTTGTTGCGTTTGTGGTCTCGATCCTAACCGTTTGGTGAAGTGCCTTTGTGGCACCTTTGGTGTTTGAACTAATTTCGGTTTAAACACTGATTGATCCATCCAATCCGACATATCCATAACCTCAATCCGACTGATCCATCCCTGAACGGATCCGAACCATCTCCAAACATGACCAAAACTTTGCGATATGACAATATCGACAAAATCAACTCATCAAATTCAACCATAAACATGTTATGAGATCACTACAGACTCAAAATCACAATTATTATCAATGATTATGTGAAATTCTCCAAAATCATGATAAATGAACATATGAACTAAGTTATGTATCTAACTTGCATAAATATATGAAACTATATGGAATTACGGTTTTAGGTTGCTAAATTAGATCCTATGGTGATTCATATGAAAATAGACTTACCGTGATGTAGATCTAGGAGAAATCGACTTAAAAGGATGAAAACATGTTCATACAACTCATATACCTGATTGAATCCACGTGAGAGATGCATATCACTCACCAATTCTCCAAAATAACACAAAACGATGAAATCTCAATGCCGAACAACGAAGAATTTGCTCTAAACTCTTCAATTAGATGAACTCTCTCTTGAAATGATGTAGATCTAGCTTCAAGTGATGTAGATTTTCGATTCCCTAAGCTCTAATGGTGGAAAGGTGTAGAAGATGGAGTAATGGAGGACCTCTAGCTCTTCCAAATGAGAGAATGGAGAAAGTAAACTATTCTCCATGCCTCTTACCCCCTATTTATAGCCTCCCACTAGCCCATTAATGGGCCTTCCCAAATCAGCCCATTATGGCTTACAAAACCTGAAAAGACAAATGTGAAACCTTAAAACAACGAGTCCTCCCAAAACGCTAAGCCAAATCACTATTGTGACCAATCTACGGAATGGGAATCATTATTTCCTTTCCAATGAGATTGATCTCAGCAACTGATTCGACTCGAGTCAAAAGTTACGCCCTGTACAAGACTGACAAGGGAAAAATGGTCACAAACAAAATTGGTAAAAATTATGGACATGTCTCACATCCCCACAACCAACATATTAAAATATGAGAATGGTCCAACCCTCGGGGAGTAAAATAAAAATATTTTGCGATCCTCCGATATGTAAAATGCGTGCAGTTACAAATATTCATCTGATTTCATCGCTGATGAGGACAGTTTTAGAGTTGTTCAAAATCGAAATAAAGCATCAAAATCTAATGCCATTGTTCATATTCAGAAGGGGATTGGTAAAACCAATGAATAACCCTTCAAATCTAAACAGAAGCCATTTCTCGCATCCAATGGCAATAGATTTCAGCCCTAGAATTCAAGCAAGAATGTTCAAGATCAAAGAAATTCGACAAAGAATGCTTTGCCAAATGCCAAAAGATGTCATCATGGGCTGAAATGATCAGAATGGTGGTCAAAGATCAGAGTTCGATATGAAATTCATTGCTCCAACAGAAACCATCAGCAATGAAAGGATAATAGTGGTCAGCGAGGAAATTAGTAATCGAACTGAAGGGAAATGTGGATTATCGGTAGTAGCCTATGTTTTTGGTAAAATGCCATTCTATCATCATTTCAGAGCGTTTGTTGTCCGAACCAAGATCCCTATTGGATCTTTTGAGATTTTTACCCACGACAATGGATATTTTATAATAAGATTTACGAATTCAGAAGATTGTAAGAAGTTATTAAATGGAGGGCCATACTTTATAAATGGCAAGTTAATCATTCTCAAGAAATGGAGCAAGAAGCTTGTTCTTGATCGTGATCTATTGAGTACAATGCATGTTTGGATCAAACATCCTGAATTAAATCTTAGGCTTTGGGATAAATAAGCATTCAGTGCTACAGCAAGCATAGTGGGTGTTCCTTTGAAGTTGGATGAACAAACAACAAGGAAACCCGCTTAAGCTATGCACGTATATTAGTTGAGATCAATGCAGATGCAGAATTACCTAACGAGGCAAGCATATATATGAACAATGGTGAAATCATTACACAACATATTAAATATAAATTGATTTCAAATAGGTGCAAGATTTGTAAATGTTTTGGCCACTCATTAGAAAATTGCTCTAGTAATAAAGACTTGAGCGATAAGCAAAAGATGTTACAAATTTTGACAATATTTCTAAAAATATTGATATTGAAACAATTCACATGATCATACTAAAAGAATTCCCAATCGAACATATGTTTCAATGCCCACCACTGCAGAAGATATGAATATCCATTCTGCTGCTTTATGTAATTCCGAATTGGGTAATTTTGATTTAAACACATCATCTAAATTTACGCAAGGTTCTGTAAGTATTTCTGAGAACTTGCAGAATGATATTGCTCTAAAGAAAACTGAGGGCATAATTGAAGAAGTAGCCTGGGCTTCGAGAGAGCAAACCATTTCTAATCACTTTAATCAAAGCAAGGCATTGGGGAACACAACACAGGTCATTGAGCCCTTCCCTCCAGAGAAGGACCCAAGATTAGTTACAAATTCAGTAAATAAAATAATGAAAGAAAATGGGATTGACTGTGCCAATCTGTTATCTACAGATCCAAATTTTACTGATGCCACCATGTTGGATGATGGAATTGCACCTTCTAAGTTCTTTTCCCTTACTGATGACAACATTCAGAAGGCAGTTAACCAAACTTTAGCTGCCTCTAAGTCATCAAAATCTGCATCACCAAAAAAGAATAAAAAAAGGTAGGACCAAAAGTCTAACAGACATAGTCTCAGCTGAAGACACAGAGGATGATAAAGACAATGATTTCAGAAAGAAGTACATCAGTAAGAATGCCAAATGTGAAAACAACTCAAGCCATCTGATAAAACTAACTTCAAAAAGAGTGGCAGGCAGTTGGAGGTAAGGGTGGATAGCAGCAAACAAGTGGTCCACTGTAGCTGCCATATATACTTTATTATTTATATTAAATGGATATTATAGCATGGAATATTAGTGGACTAAATTCCGCTGAAAGGCAACTTGTCCTTGCCAATTTTTGAGTAAGTATAAACCTAGTATTATAGGTTTAATTGAGCATAAGTTAAGTGATCAAAAGATTAGTGATCTGCAGTTCAACAAAATTTCAAATTGGAACATTCTCAATAATAATCTAATGGGAGGAAATGGTAGTATTATGGTTTTACATAATCGTATCATTTGGAATCTTATCAGTTTTTTTTATTGATTTGCAGTATATTCACTGCACCTTTAAAAATAAAGGTGGTCTGGTTTTAAAGATCACTTTTATATATGCTTCCAATTTTGAAAATGAAAGACTAATGTTATGGAATTGTATTGAATAGCTTAGCCATAAAATAAACAGTCATTGGATCTTAATTGGGTACTTTAATACTTTATTTAACAATTATGAAAAGAGAGGAGGCAACTCCATTTCTTTTTCCAAACTTGAAAGAGTTGCCAATTTCATATTAAAATCTGGATTAATAAAACCACCTATTCTTAGTAATAAATTCACATGGAAGTCAGGTGAATTTAAAAACATTCACTGTAAATTGGATATGGTTCTATTTAATCAAGATTTTATTAATCTCTTTTCTAATGTAAAATGCAGTATTTTGCCCCAAAATTCCAGTGACCATACTCCCGTTCAAGTATCATTTTTCTTTATTAAAGGAACTATCGGTACCTCTCCTTTAAGATTTATTAATGGATGGGTTTATGAAGACAATAATAAAGAGGTTGTTTCTAATAGATTAATAAACAACCTACATGGCACTGCTCAATTCAAATTCAACAAAACACTGCTGATTGTTAAATCTAATCTAAAAAACTGGAACAATTCTAAGAATAAGTATGACATTAAAGTAATCAGAGAAGAGTGTGAAAAACTCCAAAATGATTTAGATGATAATTGCTCTGATAAGGTTAAGGTTGATTCTTTTTTAAATGCACAAGCTAACCTTATTAATGATCTTCATATTAATTCTGTTAATCTTAAGCAAAAGGCCAAGGTTGATTGGTTAACCTATGGTGATGAAGCCAGCAAGTTTTTTACACTAGGTTGTTAAATAGAACAAACGAGAATGACATTGGAAAAATTATTGATACAAGTGGCAAAATAATTAATGAAGCCTCCCTCATTGAGAAAGAGGCTATAAATTATTTTTGCTCCTTATATAATACATCCAACTATTCCAATATCTTCCCTAATATTGATTTCAAATATACTATTAATTGTAACAGTTCTGAAATACGATTAGCACTAATTAGACAGGATGAGATCAAAAACATCATTTTTAATGCTAATAATGATAAGAGCCCTGACCCTGATGTGTTTGGTGCAAAATTTTATAGAACTCATTGGGCTGAAATGCAATCTGCTTTAAGTGATTATGTTTCAGATATTTTTTATTTCTGGTAAGTTGTTGAAAAACACAAATAACACTTTTTAACAATGATTCCTAAAGTTGAAACTCCAATTGGGCTTGATGATTGTAGACCAATTTTATGTTGCAACTTTATTATTAAAAGCATTACTTCTCTTCTTTGTAATAGATTAAAATGCTTTCTTAAGTTTGTCATCTCTGAAAATCAGAGTGCATTTATTACAGGGAGGTTAATTTTTGAAAATTCCTCCTTAGCTCATGAGCGAACAAAGAATTTCAATGCTAAAAATAAAAACCTCATGTTCATCAAAATAGATCTGCATAAAGCATTTGATAAAATTAATAGAAATTATGTCATATTTATTATGCAGAAAATGGGATTTAATGATAAATTCTGTGCTTTGATAAATGAATGCATAAGTAATGTGACTTATTCTATAATGATTAATGGTTCCCCTAAAACTTCATTCATAGCAAAGAGGAATTAGGCAAGGAGACCCTTTGTCTCCCTACCTATTCTCTATTGTTATGGAATACTTTTCCATGCAAATGGAAATTGAAGTGTTAAAGGGAAATCTTAAACCTATTAACAGAAATAAGCCACATATTACACACTTATTATATGATGATGACATGTTCTTGTTTTTAAATGCTGATAGAAATAATGCTGATGCTGTATTCATAATTTTAGAGAATATGGAAAAACATGTTGGCTTATTTATTTATTCTAATAAAAGCAAAATATACTTTAGCAAGGAGGTTTTTCATAAAGAAGGTATTCTTAAACTTCTGAATTTTAAAGAAGGGAAACTTTATGTTAAATATCTTGGCCTTCCTTTAAGTATTAATCAGATTAGTGAGAGAGACTGCTCAAGATTATTTGACATTATACATGATAAACTAGAAGGATGTTCAAGTAAATTACTATCCCTAGCTTGTAGAATGGAACTCACTGTAACACCCCACATCCATTAATGTCACTCGCTAAGGGAATGCATTAACTTTCATGGAGTAGTATAAGAGTATAGAATAGAATATCACAAGACAGATATATAAAATGGTACTTAAGAAAATTCAAAATTTGTTCATTGCAGCGGAAAAGCAAAACATGTTTGGTTACAACATCAAAACACATACTAGAGCCAAGTACACAAATATCCATCTTGAACAAAATTATTATCATAGTACATAAAAGTAAAACCATAATCCCACTCCAAATAGCCATAATGAAAAAGAGATAAAGCTGAGCATTACTTTCAACACTTCCAAGCACTTCAAGAAGAAAGGAATCCAAGTCAAGCTTCACTATTCCCACCCTAAGGACCGGGGGGAGGGGGGAGGGGAAAGAAAGAGGCGAAACAAAAAGGGGTTAGACATAAGTCTGGAAAGTCTAGTGACTTTAACAATATAATCAGTAAAGTAACAGGATAAGAACATAAACTAGATATAAGAGATGACTATAACATAAGCAGACATGACAAGGTAAACAAGATATAACGTTGATTGCGCTTCTAATCACTATAAGATAATTCCTACACCGCACCAATGCTAGTTCCATATTGAAAGTTGATCCCTCTTACCAAACATAATAATAATAATAATAATGGTAGTTTCGTGTACTCCTAGCTATTGTCATAGGTGCCGCCTTCTCCTATCTCCACTAGTTGTACCCACTACCCTCCCCATTCGATCGGCTCCCTAACTCTTAGATATCTGTGCCGGTCCCATAGTAGGGTGTATCACTCCCTAAAGTGGCGACCCGATACTACTAGAATGCACGGCTTATACATACACGATGAAAAAACGTCTTACCTACCAGCCCGGACTCACGCACGCACATGACTCCGTTGGACTTGCACTGCCATCACTAACTCTTTATGGATCTCTTATAATCAACCCCAGTAAGCGTGTCCCTGTCATCGACCTAGTTCGAGCTCATATAGACACTAAAATGGGTTACTGGTTAAAAAGGGTCCACCCACTTGACAAAAGCTTCCCTCCTAAGCTTGGTCCCCACTAGGAATTCCCACTTAACCCGTCTTTATCCCCATGTCTAATCACATGTCTCATCTTGGTTAAGTGCTTTTATTATGTTTCACATGCTACCCATGTTACCCACTTAACCCTTTATCATCCCCATGTCTAATCACATGTTTTATCTTGGTTAAGTGTTCGTTAATTTATTATAAATGTAATCTTGCAAGACCCCTCACATTAGATTGTCGTTTTGCGGTTGCTGGATATGTCGGGCGGCTCTGGGCAGGCTTATACCGCAAACCGAATCTAACCTAGTGTCTTTGCATTATTACGCATCTAATTTCTTCCTTTGACCTCTCACATCAGACTGTCGTTTGTGGTTGCTGGATATGCCGGGAGGTTCCGGGAAGACTTCTACCGCAAACCAAGTCTAACCTCGTGTCTTAGGCGTTCATTATCTCTTCTTTTCTACAAACCCAAATTCAAGTTCTGACTTATTACATATATTCCAATTGCCCATAATTTCCAATTTAAGATATGTTTATAATTCCAATCCAAGTTATGCCTATAATTCCATGCATATAAATTGTACTAATTTATGCCCCAAATCAATTACATGATTACAAATTAATTTATGCCCAATTACACATTATTCACTATTTTCCCAAACTTTTCCCAATTGTTCCAACGTTATTCGTACGCAAATCTCAATGCAATATGTTAGGCTCGAAGTTAGCCTAATCTCATAAAGAAAAAGGGGAAAAGAAGAAGGGAAGAGAATTATGACATCAGAATTGGCATAAAATAGGCATATGAAACATGAATGGGCATAGAACAATAATATACATCAAATTAGGCATATGATAACTATAATTTGGGTATGAATCTGAAAGATAAGAATCTACAAAACTTGATATGATTCGTCTTACTTACAGGCATGATCATTAAATCCAATTTATAATCCTATCATAATTACTTTTTAAATTCAATTATATGTGAAAGTGACATAGACTCACAGCGATAGGATTTAGAAGAGAGAATAGATCTGAATTCTGAATTCTGAATTAGATTAGCTAAACCGTTGTTGTAGAATTTGATTCTTATCTTCCAATTTGAGTAGTCCTATTCCGATTTGCTTTGGTGGAGAAGAAAGGCTAGGTTAATTTAGATTAGAGCAGCATGGGGGCGCCATGGATGAATAACAATGAGATTAGGGTTAGGTTTAGGGGTATTTTATAGATGCTCTAGGTGAATCAGGACGCTTAGATTAGATTAGGATCCATCTGAACCATCCAGACCAAAAAGTCACATCATCCAGCCAATCCCAGAAGGACATGTCATCATCCAGACCAAAAAACACGTCACCAGGAAGCTGCCCAGAACCAACTGGTCGACCGGCCAATTTCAACCGGTTGACCGTTTTTAGGTCTGTCCAAAAATGGTCGATTGTTGAAATATGGGCGGTCGACTTGTTCTTCAACTTTAAATCTTCAGCTTTAAACTTTAAATCTTCCGAGCTTCATAACTTATTCAAACGATGTCCGTTTTACGCAAACTCGGAGTCTATCTCAAGCAGAATTCTGAGACGAATGCAACGGTGTAACCCATTGCCCTGAATTCTTCTTCTGAAAATTAAGTATTCTTTAATTTATTAATTTTAATATTTTAAAATTACGGGGTGTTACATTCTCCCCTCCTTTAAAGGATTTCGTCTCCGAAATCTTCAAGTTAAGAAGAACGTATCCTACCATCCAATCATCCATCTACTCATCCATCATCCACAAGAATCCATTGTCCTTAAAAGATTTCTAATGCTATATGAACATATGCAAATGTGTGTGTATACATTCTTATCCTAATACAAAATCAGGCGGTCTACTGATTCAGTTGACCTCCTTAATGCAAAACATAATAATGCCATGCGTCCATTATGTATGCAAAAGAATCCTAATGTGTAACACCCCACATCCGTTAATGTCACTCACTAAGGGAATGCATTAAGTTTCGTGGAGCGTTGTAGGTAAACAGACACAGAATAATTACATGACATATATAAATAAGATAACAGCGGAATTCAAATTTTTATTTCAACATAAAACATAATACCGTATTTCACAATACCATAAGTCATAAAACCATTACTACAAAATACTTCCGTCTTGCATCATCAGAGTACATAGGTATTAAAGAAAAACATTATTCCCTAATAAAAAGAGTAAGCCATAGTAGAGACAAAGACTTGAGCCATACTCCAGAAGTAGCTTCCAACAAGATAATATCCAAGTCCTGACTAAGCTTGGGTGTTTTCTCCTAGAGAACCTGGGGGGAACGGAAGAGAGAGGGAAAAACAAAGGGGTCAGACATAAAGTCTGGCGAGTCTAGTTACTTTTAGCCAGTAAATCAATAAAGGTGAACATGACAGGCATAAAGTGGGTAAGAGAGGTCACTATATAAATGGTAGGTGTGACAAGGCAAATAAGGTAAGGTGTACACATACTTCACTAATGACTACTCTACACTATTACTAGTATAACTAAAGTTAGATGATCCCTACCACAATAAGTTGGTAGACTTAGGGTATACGTCCGAGTGTACCCTAACCATTACCCTAATCGATCGGTTCCCTATTCCGTAGATACCTTGTGCTGGCCCCACAGTAGGAGGTATCACTTCCTAAAGTGGCAACCCAAGAGGTGCACAACCATATCTACTGGTGTCACAGTCGTCTTAGCCCCCTCTGCCCGGCCCATGCATGCACATGTCCCCGGTCGCTTTGCGCCGTCCACACCATCAGTCCCGTTTGGATCTCTTACAATCAATCAGTAAGCATGCCCTTATCTCCGCCTAGTACGGAGTTCTTTATTTGATACCTACTTCGGGTTACTGATTGAAACGGATCCCACACAATATGATACAAGCTCTCCCTTTTGTCTTGTATCCCCACTAGGTTTTTCACTGACTATGTATACCCCTAGGTGTCTTTAATTACATAGTCCTATACCAGTTATGCTTACCCTAAAGGGTGTCTTTAATTACATAACTTTATTCTATTTTCCACTGGCTATGTATACCATTAGGTGTCTTTAATTACATAACCTTACTGGGTTAAGTTTGTGGGCCTATATATTTATATATTACCCATCCCTTCTAATTTACTTAATCCACCCACTACTCATCCAGTTTTACTTAACCCTAACTTATGTTCATAGTCATACAATCTTTATGAATTAAATTAGGTTATGTAGTCCAATTCTATTACTATGTACAATTATGGTTTCATACTGGGTTAGACCTCCCACATTAGTCCTGCAACATGTGGATGCTGGATATGCCGGTCGGGTCCGGGCAGTCTTATTCCACAGTTGGGCCTAACCTCGTGTCTTAGCCAAATTCGTATTTACTTACTTAGACCTCCCACGTTAGGTTCAATATTAGTGGCTGCTGGATATGCTGGTCGGGTCCGGGCAGACTTCCACCACTAACGTAACCTAACCTCGTGTCATAAGTACAATTACAATTCCTAATTGTAATTACTAACATTTCATTTTTAATTAATTTACCAATTAATTAATCCTTTCCTTTTATAGGTGTCAATACCTATTTTGCAACAATAATTTGAATTACATATCCATAAATGGTCATATTCAAATTATGCCATTTTCACCCAAATTTACCTATGTCATTATATGTGATTATTTCTATGTTTCCATATTTGAATTATATGTCCAACTTATGTAAACATTATATAAATTATGCCAATTATAAATCCCTTTTTTCCCCGTTTCCTAACTAACGTGATCTCATGTATTTTGGCGTCATCGAGGCTACAAAGTATCATCGCCATAAAAATAAAAAAGGGAGTGACAAAGGTGACAGTTTCAGCACAATTTTGGCATAAGCATGACAACAAGGTGAATGGACACGTAATCATCATAACAGGGTGAACACAGAGCTGATGAACTTGTGGCAACTTCAATGTCAAAGTCAACATAACATGGTCTAAACTTGTCATTTAGATGTCTAACAAAATTAGGGTGACATAGTAGCATGATTAGATCTAAAAGGGTGGCATCACATGTCAAGTTTACAACATATCGTGATTACTACAACATAACAGGTGAAAGGCGATTAGCATAAAGGATTAGATCTAAATTAACAAGTTCGAATTTCCCACAATATAGTTGCAAGTCAAGATCTACATAGTCAGCATAGTAGAATGTCCATAATCATATTGGATCTAGGGATAATGACATAATAAACTTGCATAAGTTCATGATTCACAACATATACCCGATTCGTACTCTATCATAATTCACATTTATCCATTTAAACCTAAAAGTGACTAGAAACTCACAGTGTTAGGTTCAGAAAATTTAAAGAGAGAGAGAGATCTGAATTCTGAATAGCTAAACTGATTGTAGTCGACTTTGATTCTGTTTCAATTTGCAACCCGACAGCATATGGCCTCTATGATCTCCAATGGAGAAAACAAGAGAATAAGGGACCATATTTATAGCCTAGAACCAATGAACCAGACCCAGAATCAAGCCCAGGTACGTAAAACGAATTCTACCCAGATCTGTCCGGGGGGGTCGACATCCCTATAGGGGGGTTCAACACCCATGTCGACACCCCTATAGTGGGGTCGACACCTATGTCGACACCCCCTAAGGGGGGGTTGACACGCACGAGCGGGAATTTTCCCGCTCAGCCTGCTTTGGCCTAATTTTGATTTTTGAATTGTTTTTGAAGGTTCTAGAATTTATTTTATATATATATATATATATATATATATATATATATATATATCTTGTGTGTAAACAAACTTCGAACCCTCATAACTTTTTCATACGGTGTCCGTTTTACGCAAACCAAATGTCCATTCTGACCAGAATTTGAGATGGATGCAATGGCATAGTCTGTTCCCTCTAATTCCGAATATTAAATTAATTATTATTTTATTTATCCTCCTTTAATGTCAATAAAATTTGGGGTGTTACATTCTCCCTTACTCAAAGGATTTTGTCCCCAAAATCTCTAAGTTGGGAAGAATGCATATCCTACCATCCATCATCCATGTACTCATCCAACATCCATTGGCATCCATTGTACTTAAAGCCTCTAATGCTTATATGAATATATGTAGAAGTGCGTGTATATGTCCCAACAGTAGTGCGAAAATCAGGCGGTCTACTGATTCAGTTGACCTCCTTAATGCAATGTATATTAGTGCCATGAATCCAATATGTATGCAAATAAACCTATTACATCATATAAGTTCTATATGTGTGCACACACATTTTTCCAAATGCAACATCCATATACTAACTCATCCATTTCTATCCATAAAAGAAAATGAACACACATCCATATGCAGTATAAAAGTGATTGAGCCGATCTAGGGCCTAATGTGTGTGTACATGCATCCACAGGCAACCACTAGCAAATACTTGCATCCACTAACATCCATCAAACATAACATGTTCCAAACACATGTTTTCATCCATAGGACTCCTATCTAAAGGTCAAAAATACTATGAATAAGATATACTCAAATGATAGAAACAAGAACTGATAAAGCTTTTGGAAAAGGAGTTAAGAACATACCCTCGAAGAGAAAAGGGTGCAAAGCACGAATCTTATCTTCGGTTTCCCAAGTTGCATCCTATGGGTTATCTCCCCATTGAACCTTTAGCAACCAGATCTCTTTATTGCGTAGCTTCTTAACCTCTAATCCTAGAATACGGGAAGGAACTCACCTGATTGTTGCCTCACGTTCCACCCCTACCTCTTCCAATATACTTGGCTCAACAACTTCCGCGGTGTCATGCAAGCACTTCCGCCGATGAGAAACATGGAAAACATCATGAATGCCAGATATTCAGGAAGCTTTACTCTATAGGCTATTTGGCCAATCCTTTCGGTTATGGGAAATGGTCCCACAAACCTAGGTGCCAACTTCCCTACTGCTTCGAAGCGGACCACATTCCTTAGAGGTGATACTTTGATAAAAACCAAGTCTGCTACTGCGAATTAGATGTCAGTCCTTCTCTTTTCTGTATATGATTTCTGCCTATCTTGAGCTGTCTTCATCTGCCATCGAATAAGGTCAATCTTTTCGGACGTTTCTCTAATCATATCTGGTCCAAGTAATAATCTTTCTGTAGATTCCCACCAACAAGTCGGCGATCTACAGGGGCTCCCGTACAATGCTTTGAAGGGTGCCATGCCAATGCAGGCCTGATAGCTGTTATTATTGGCAAACTCCACCAAAGGAAGATGCTCTTCCCAAGTCCCTCCGAAGTCAAGGATACACAGTCTCAAAAGATCTTCAAGAATCCTGTTCACCCTCTCCGTCTGCCCATCGGTCTGAGGATGATAAGCGGTGCTTAAGCGCAACTGTGTACCTAATGCCTCTTGCAAACTTCTCCAAAACTCGTTGGTAAAGATAGGGTCACGATCGCTTACTATGCTGGAAGGTACTTCATGGAGGCGAACTATCTCACGAACATAAATCGCTACCAACCACGATGCCGTCCTTTTGCTCTTGACTGGAATAAAGTGTGCGCTCTTAGTGAGTCTATCTACTACACCCAAACACTGGTATTTCCTTTCTTCGATCTAGGCAACCCATCTATGAAATCCATCTAGACGCTCTCCCATTTCCACTGCGGCACTTCCAACGGATGAAGCAATCCTCCGGGCTTCTTTTGCTCAGCCTTGACTTGCTGCCAAACCAAACATTGAGAAACAAATTCAGCCACATCCTTCTTCATCCCAGCCCAAAAGAAAACCCTTTTCATGTCTCTATACATCTTGTCGCCACTTGGATGAATAATCATCTTAGAATGGTGGGCTTCTTCTATGACTGCCTTTATCAAGCTTCCAGTCTGAGGAACACAAAGCCTTCCATCTCATCGTAACCACCCCTTTTCATCTATGGCATATCTACTGAGGTGACTAGAAGTCTCCCCTCTTCTGAGCTTATCCATAATGTCTAGAATCTGTGGGTTACCTTATTGCGAAGCTCCTATCTGCTCTACAAGAGTTGGTCGTATCTCCAAGGATGCAAATAAATCAGGCAAAACATCGATGGAGGGTCTAAAATCAAAAGCTGATATGAACTCCAAGTTCTCTCTTTCCACAAACAAAGGACTCATAGCCATCCTTTGCCTACTTAGTGCGTCTGCAACCACATTACCCTTGCCACGGGTATAAGAAATCTCAAAATCGTATGAAGCTAAGAATTCCATCCACCGTTGTTGCCTTAAGTTGAGATCCTTCTGAGAGAATAGGTACTTGAGAGATTTGTGATCGGTGTACAACTCGAATCTTTCTCCCAGTAAATAATGATGCCACGTCTTCAATGCAAATACTATGGCAGCTAGTTCTAGATCATGGGTGGGGTAGTTCTTTTCATGAACTCTCAACTGCCTACCGCCATAACATATTACTTTCCCTTCTTGCATCAGCACCGCACCAAGCCCTGTACCGCAAGTATCAGTGCAAACAGTAAACACTTTAATTCCATCGGGCAAGGTCAAGACTGGGGCTGTTGTCAGAGCCCTTTTCAGCCATTGGAAAGCAATATCACAGTCTATATCCCATGAAAACACCAAATTCTTCTTTGTCAGTCTAGTGAGAGGGGCTGATATCTTCACGAAGTCCTTAATGAACTTCCTATAGTGACCTGCCAACCCAAGAAAGCTTCTCACCTCGGTTGCGTTTTTAGGAATCTGGCAATCTTGCACTACAACCGCCTTCGCGGGATCTACAACTATCCCTTCTTTGGAGACTACATGCCACAAGAATCTTACCTCCTTTCTCCAGAAATGGCATTTGGAGAACTTTGCTTTTAGCTAGTGGTCACGGAGAGTTTTCAAAACTTCCCTCAGATGTAGGGCATGCTCTTCTTTGTTCTTGGAGAAGATCAAAATATCATCAACGAAGACTACGACAAATTTGTTTAGGAATTCCCGAAACACCCTACTTATCAAATCAACAAAATAGGCGGGTGCATTTGTCAGCCCAAAAGGCATCACTAGCCATTCAAAGAAACCGTCCGGAGTTCTGAAAGCAGTCTTATCTATGCTATCCTCAGCCACTCCCAATTGATGGAACCCTGTAGCCAAGTCTAACTGAGAAAATACTGAAGCACCAATGAGCTGATCAAATAAATCATCAATTCTTGGAAGCGGGTGCCTATTCTTTTTGGTGAGCTTATTTAATTCTCTATAGTCAACACACAGACGAAGTGATCCATCTGCTTTAGTTGCGAATACTAATGGAGCACCCCATTCAGATATGCTTCGTTTAATGAACGCTTTCCCAAGTAGCTCCCCTACTTGCTTACTCAACTCCCTCCTTTCCCTTGCAGCCGTGTGGCGTACTCGTAACACAACTGGATTTGCATTGTCCAACGGATATATGCGGAAATCGATCTCGTGCCTTGGAGGTAAACCCTGTACCTCATCAAAATCATCGGAGTAATCCCGAACCACTGGAACAAATTGCAAGTCCTCTATGGATTCATCTAAAGACTCTAGGAAGCTAAGCATAATAGACCCTTGGGGGTCACAAGAAACTTCGAGGGTCCTCCCATGATAAGTTGGTAGCCTGACAACCCTCCTTTCGCAATCTAAAACGGCTCCATATGTGGTAAGTTAATCCATTCCTAGAATCAACCCATAGCCCATAAACCCGTGCACATACGCGTCACATTCAAACTCGACACCTAACACAGATAATTTCAAACCCCTACAAATCATCGATAAATGAGCCGAACCACCAATGGGGTTTGAAAGAGCCATGGGATCTACAACAATACTAGTAACTAAGTGCAGAGATTCAACCACAGAACTAGATATAAACGAATGTGAAGCACCAGAATCAAAAAGTGTTCTAACTGGATGGTTTGAAAGAGAAACTAAACTTTCTACGGAAATTTTTCTACCTCTTTCAGGAGCACTGATGGCGAGAGCATGCACCTGCCCTCCAGAAGTTCCTGCCCTCTGACCCTGTCCCTGTTTCTTCGGGCACTCCTTAGAGAAGTGTCTGACCTCTCCACAATTAAAGCAATTGCCCTTCCTTCTCTTACAGTCCTTGATCAAGTGACCTTCCTTCCTACAATTGTGACATTTCCTCTTATCCTTGCCTTTGACATCTTTCCCTCCTTTCTTTTGCTGTTGCTGTGGATATTGTTGTTGTTTCCCTTTCTTGGGCCACACCTTCCTATTCTGTGATGTCCCATCAGTCTTTGCTTCCTTCTTCTCTCCCTTGTCCTCTTCATGCATTAGGGCCATATCCACAAGCCTTTCAAAGGTGGCCCCCATAGGAATATGGGACATAGCAAGATCATGCAAAGGCTCATTTAGTCCTTTAGCAAATCGTAAAGCCTTTTTGTGTGGTGTGTCCACCAACTCTAGTCCGAACCTTGCCAGCTGGTTGAACTTGTTCACATACTCCTTCACCTTCAAGTTCTCTTGCTTGAGCGCTAAGAACCTCTCTATCTGTATGCTTCGCTCAGCTTGGGAAAGAAATTTCATCTCGAACCTATATCTGAAATCCACCCAGGTTTCCACCGGACGTCCAGCCTAGGTGACTTCCCACCAAAATGAGGCTTCGTCTTTCAACAGCCAAGCAGCTAATTGAATCTTTCTTCGGTCATCCACTTCAAAGACTATGAATAAATCCTCGGTCTCCTTAAGCCAATTCCGAGTTTCCACAAATGTCTCATTCCCATGGAATGGCTTCCTCCTATAGCACGGAAGTGCTTACAGATTTTGGCGAAGTTATCTACTCTTGGAGGGGGAGGGGGAGGGGGAGGAGGAATGACTGGGGCAACAGGAGGAGGAGCGTCTCTTTGGCCTTCAGCAGGCGCTATGGCCTCCAAATATCCCCGGAACCATCCGGGTATCGTGACGCCCTCTGGGATATTAGGAATGTTTTGATCCCCAGACATGCTGAAAAAGGGAGAAGGAAGAATTGTAGATAAAGGATCGAAGGATATTACATATGGCTTCTTGGGGAATATTGTAACAACCCGATTTTTTTTAATAACATGTTAAAACAAGAAAGCAGGGCAGAATTATATTTTAAAATCTAAATCAAGGGAAAAGGGATGTGCCATTGCGTTCGTCTCGGAAAAATACGTGAAATAGAGTCCAAGTTTTCGAAAATCGGAGTCCGTATGAAGAAGATATGGACGAACGAAGTTAGGCAGAAAAACCGAAAACAAGCCAGAATGCACTGGCGCACTTGTGAAGTGCGCCAGTACAAAAATACACTGGCGCACTTGGCAAGTGCACCCAGCAGCCTGCACAGCTTTCTGGTTTGACCCTGGCTGGCCTGGTGCACCTGTTTTGGTTCTGTGGTATGTTCTGCTGGCCTGTGAAGATTTTTGATGGTTCAGATCTAAATTAGGGTTAATCCTATGGCCTAAACTAGTCTCTACACCTATAAAAACACCCTAATACCTAGCCTAAACCATCACAAATCATCCTAACACTAAATTCTGCTAAAATGCTCCCTAATCATGGCCTCCATCTTCATCTTGAGAGCTTCTAAGGCAAAAAGGAGCCATCTTTCTTCATCAAATCAAAGGAGCTACTTATTCTCAAGGCGATTTGTGTTGCTACATCATTCCTAGAGCTTCTACAACGTCTCTGTCTTGTTATATTGTGTTTTAGTTCTCATAGCCACGCTTTGTAAACCCCACTCTACTCTTAGATTTAAACTATGAAGTTAATATGATCATGTAGCAAGTTGAAATGGGACTTTTGGGTATAATACTTGTCTTGGGGCTATATTTGTATGCATAGATCCATTTGTGACTCTTTTAATCTATGATTGTGACACTATCATGAACCTAGTACCATTTACCTTGATTATTGGGTAGAAAGCTATGAGCTTTATTTGGTGGTTATGCATAATGCAACATAGAACTTGGTGGTTATGGATAATGCAACATAGAACCTCGCATAACCTTGATGTTAACTTGCATATGATGTTGAACTACATGCTACCCACAAGTTTATCACCCTATGTCAACTATTATCATGTTATCACCTTGCATACGATGTTGAACTACATGCTACCGACAAATTTATTTGCTAAGTTTGATGTCATACATGTTTTGAGGTCAATAATCCTATATGCTAGTTGTGATGAACACCTTTGCCTCAAATATCATCATGTTTAACTTATGACCAACTTTACCAACCTTATATGCCCCTCTTGGTCATATTTTTATGTTCCTTGATTCACTTGTGTTGATGCGAATTTACGTGCGATGGGGATACGTTATGGGTAGTTAGGCAAACTTGAAATGACATGAAAAACATGACTTAAAATGTGACATGAAACTTTATTATGCTTGAAAACTTGAATATGGTCATGACATGTAGAAAACCATAAAGTGGCCAACTCGAGGTTGGGTTGAGTTTGTAGCGTAAATCTGCCCGGAACCGCTCGGCAAATCCAATGGCTACAAACAATAGGACCCAATGTGAGAAGTTGGTCATATCGCGCTTGAAACCCGAGGTTAGACTAAGTTGTGGTGCAATGCTGGCCGGACCCGCCCGACATATCCAGTAACCACAACAAAGTCTAATGTGAGAGGTTGGGTGCATTAAATTAATTAATGCCACATGTTAGGGTTAAGTCATGAACCACTTGGGTACACTTAACCAACTTGATACATGATTGGATAGGGTTAACCACACTTAACCCCTTAGAAATCCTAGTTACGTGGTCCTTTTCAGCAGTAACCCTCTTGGATGTATCACGATACCCTAGGGACTAGGCTAGGGTGGGGCACGATTACTGGGCTGATTGTAAGCGACCAGAACGACGGCTGGGTAGGTGCGTCGGTGTAGGTTCAGGCGGACTATGGTCGTGCACATAGTCCGGAGTTGAAAAAGCAGGCACGGGCACCAGTAGGTGATATACACGTAAATGTTATATTTTATCCGCTTATTTATCTAGTTTTCTATTTAAAATAATTAATATTGTGTATTTATAGTTGTGTTTTCAGATTGTTGATAAAAAGCATGATTTAGAGCATTTGATGAATAAAGCATGAAGAATTTGCTTAAAAAGAGTGAAGTTTGAAATTACTAAAGCTTGAAGAGTGTAAAGCTTGAAGAACGGTTGCAAATATAGTTCAATTAAGAAGATTTGGCTGAATGAATACTCATGATGCGTTCACATTAGCTCATTTGCAAGGCCTCTTACTCATGATGCTTTCACATTTGCTCATTTGCAAGGCCACTCACTCTACAGCTGCGTTCACACTAGCTTATGTGTTATTTGGGCTAGTTCTTTAGTCCCAGATTGTGTAATTAGCTAGTTAGTCTTTGTCATACCAGCTATAAATACCTTGTATCTCATTCATTGTAGAACACACTTAGTTTTATTCTGTAATTCTCTTCTTGGAATAAAACTCTTCTCCCTTTTCTCTCAGTTGTTATATTATTTTATTTATGTTCATGTTTGTTATTTTCTTATTTTCTTTTCTTTTAGCTATGTCTAGCTAATCCTCTTTGATTAGGGGGTGATGACGTTAATAGATATGATTCAATATGAATCGCATAGCCAAAAGATTTGAACTTCATGTATGTAGATCTAGATTTGAACTAAGGGTTAGATCTGAACCTTCATACCCTGTGTCGTTTAAGAGCTGTGCTCCTTCACAGGGTATATTCGAGTTCGGTCTAACACTTATCAGATTTAGATTTAATATTTAGGGTTTTAGTAATAAAATAGTGAATCTGTCCTGATAGCCTATGGTTGTTTAAGAGCTTAGCTCCTGCATAGGCTATACTTGTTGTTATTTACATATTTGTTTCTAGAAACCTAATTATCGTTGATTCATGTTTGTGACAGAAACATGAATTAGATCTGATTTATTCGATTGGCTATTGATGAATATTATTCTAATCTATGTCATTACTCCTTAATTACTTTATTTATTATTAAAAACTCGCTTTTTGTTTATTTTCTGTCAATTTGCAATCAATCAAAATTCTGGAATAACTTGATTGGATTTATTAATTAAAATATTTTTGGTCCTAGGGTTCGACACCCTCTACAACAATCCTTGTTGTTTAGGAAAGCCGAACGGATTTTACAGTTGTTTACAATTGTATAATTCGTTCGTAAACAAATTTTGGCGCCGTTGCCGGGGATTGTTGTAAACAACTGTAAAATTTGTTTACGAACGAATTATACAATTGTAAACAACTGTAAAATCCGTTCGGCTTTCCTAAACAACAAGGATTGTTGTAGAGGGTGTCGAACTCTGGGACCAAAAATATTTTAATTAATAAATCCAATCAAGTTATTCCAGAATTTTGATTGATTGCAAATTGACAGAAAATAAACAAAAAGCGAGTTTTTAACAATAAATAAAGTAATTAGGGAGTAATGACATAGATTAGAATAATATTCATTAATAGCCAATCGAATAAATCAGATCTAATTCATGTTTCTGTCACAAACATGAATCAACGATAATTAGGTTTCTAGAAACAAATATGTAAATAACAACAAGTATAGCCTATGCAGGAGCTCAGCTCTTAAACAACCATAGGCTATCAGGACAGATTCACTATTTTATTTCTAAAACCCTAAATATTAAATCTAAATCTGATAAGTGTTAGACCGAACTCGAATATACCCTGTGAAGGAGCACAGCTCTTAAACGACACAGGGTATGAAGGTTCAGATCTAACCCTTAGTTCAAATCTAGATCTACATACATGAAGTTCAAATCTTTTGGCTATGCGATTCATATTGAATCATATCTATTAGCGTCATCACCCCCTAATCAAAGAGGATTAGCTAGACATAGCTAAAAGAAAAGAAAATAACAGACATGAACATAAATAAAATAATATAACAACTGAGAGAAAAGGGAGAATAGTTTTATTCCAAGAAGAGAATTACAGAATAAAACTAAGTGTGTTCTACAATGAATGAGATACAAGGTATTTATAGCTGGTATGACAAAGACTAACTAGCTAATTACACAATCTGGGACTAAAGAATTAGCCCAAATAACACATAAGCTAGTGTGAACGCAGCTGTAGAGTGAGTGGCCTTGCAAATGAGCTAATGTGAACGCATCATGAGTAAGAGGCCTTGCAAATGAGCTAATGTGAACGCATCATGAGTATTCATTCAGCCAAATCTTCTTAATTGAACTCTATTAGCAACCGTTCTTCAAGCTTTACACTCTTCAAGCTTTAGTAATTTCAAACTTCACTCTTTTTAAGCAAATTCTTCATGCTTTATTCATAAAATGCTCTAAATCATGCTTTTTATCAACAATCTGAAAACACAACTATAAATACACAATATTAATTATTTTAAATAGAAAACTAGATAAATAAGCAGATAAAATATACACATTTACGTGTATATCAAATACCCCCACACTTATCTTTTTATTCGTCCTCAAATAAACTAAACTAAGATATGTCACACTTTCGTAGGAAACACGACTGCATTTAGCGTATGCAACAAGCCGTTAAACCCCTAGGTGTCCCTAGTAGGACGAGTGTTGTCTCGTGAGGGTTTTCAGCGGATACTACCCACAAAATCCAAAGCATCTTGTGTACGCGGATTAATCAAACAATATATTTAAGGTCTTTCATATTCCAAGGATTTCACCTAACTTCAATAATAACGGTTTAGCCCCAAATTATCCATCCCATAATTAGTGCAAAAATGAACAAAAAATTTCAAGCTGAATTGTAATTCCTTGATAACACTGTAATTGTCTTGAAGGTTAAGAGCGTGGTGTCAACCAAAGTTCTACACATTGACAACGTGCACCCAATCATTTCTTTATTCCTTTTTTTTTGGAATGATTCCGCACCAATGTAAATGTAATGTATTGGATATGAGTTATGCATAGATGAAGGAAAATTTTGTAAGTTCTAAAAATATTCTAGATAAGAGGGCAAGTGTATTAGTTGAATTTCAAGCTATAAGAGATAAAGTAATACTAAGGCACATATGGACATTTTGTTTCCTTTCATCTCCTCAACTATAATCCTCGCTTCTAAGTACGGTATGATGGATGTGGATGGAATGGAATTGAATGCTTTATAGTCAAGAATGATGAATGACTATTTTATACAGAGAGACTCTCTCTTTATTTCAATTTTTTTCTTCTTCTTTTTTTTTTTTTTTTTTTGCATGATGAATGATGAATGGAGATGGAATGGAATGATACCGTACATTATTTCATTTGATACCTCCTCTACAAAGCCAACACTTCATGAAAGGAAAGTTTTGTGCCCTAGTAACTCTACTTCTATAACTCTAATTCAACACACAAGTCTGGATTGATGTTATACAAAAAGCTGAAAGGAATGATAAACAAAGTTTCGTAAGATAGATAACCCATATAAAATAAGATGTGGTATATGGTTATCCTACCTTAAAACAAGTACGGAGTGGGTAGTGTAATATTGGTATAAAAAGTGACGTTTTTTGACCTTTAAACAAAGGTTCTTGAGTATACCAATATAAGATAAACTTGTCGAAACATGGATGTAAATCGACTAAAAACTTGGGTTTGAATAATGTGGGGTATCGAAGAAGAACACTACAATGAGTCATTTCTCCTTAATTTGGCCAAGTGGATTTTAGAACTTACGATTTTGAAAATTTGAGTGGAAAAGAAAATATTATGCATGAAAACGAACTCAGAAAATCCAACAAATGTAGGTGCAAAATCATTTTTATTTCTTGATTTTTTTTTGATTATTTTTACTTGCACATTCTAACACGTATAACAAGGGTTGACACGCTTACTTCAGAACACGACTAACGTCTGCACAGTCTCAAACTAGCATCTTAAAAAGACACATTATGATTCAATGAATAAATAATTTTCATTCCCATCACCCAACAATTCAACTTATCAAACAAGAACCAAGGTGTTATTTATGAATTTTAAGTTAATCCTTGTTCAATGAATGACCTACTTTATAAAATTTGATTGCTGATGTAATGTAAATCCCCCCCCCCACACTTGAGTGTGACTGTGTCCTCACAGTCGTTAATCAGACATATCTTAGTGAAAGGGAAATAAAATAAGAGGGTCAGCACGCCTTACCGGGTACACATGTAGAAAATACGCAGTCATCGAATAGATGAACCGGTCCATAATGGACCAATGGGCCAGCCTCATCAAGATTATGAGACATAGCTGAAGCACAGAAAACCAAATCATAAAGAATTTTATATCTCGTTTCAGATTTGGAGAAACAATTTTTGTTTTTCAAAAGTTTGAGTTGCAAAATTTAAAATTTTGAGCTTACAATTGATCCTGAAATCAAATTGAATTTTTATAGCAACAAAAGAGAGGTCATCGGGCTGGGGTTCAACAAAAGTTTCAAAAACAAAGTTTGACTTGTTCAGATGATGTATAAATTCAGAGACATGTGCATCGTTCTCACCCCCACACTTGTTTTGAGAAATATTGTTCGGTTTTGCTTTAATATTTGAAATTATTAACTAAAGGTTCATTCGTAAACCTAAAGTCAAAACCGAACAAATGAATTTTCAATAAATTTCAAAATCGTGTTTTCTCAAAAATAGTGTCATTCGAGAAAGAGTTCATATACTGCATAAATTTATCATTGAAAAACAAGTGATCATAGTGAGGTTCAGTTGAAACGATCAAGTCGCAAGGAGTTTCAACAGTTTCAGAAAAATCGTTATTGTGCTTGAGATCACATTCAGCAGTTTCGTTGTTTTCAACCACAAGAATTTCAAAGTTTTCAAATTTTTCATTTTCAGTTTCAGACCCAACAACATTATCGTCAATCAGTTCAAGAAGTTTTCGCTCATCAAAGTCATCCTCACCTAAACAGTTGTTAACAACTTCATCATTTTTGTCATGTTGGCAATCTAAAGTTGCTAAATTTTCAAAATTTTCAGAATTTGAGAGAGGAAGATAAAATTGAAGATTGACGTCTTTGTTTTTAAGAGAATTTAAATTCAAATCAATCGCAGAGCTTTCAACAACTTCATTGAGATTTTCATCGATTTCAAAAGTTGTCAGTTGAAAATCATTAATTCTGGGCAAAGGTGGATTATCGTTCGATTCATCACACATTTGGATTTTATTTTGTTTCTCACGAAACTTCAAGTAGTCGTTAATTTCATTCGTTTGCTCAACAAAATCAAATTTATAGTTATTTACACGAGAGTTTTTAGTTTGAAATTGTTGAGAACAAAAGTTTTCAGTAGCACCATAATTGAAATTATTCCCATTGCCAAAATCATTTGAAAAGTGATTTACATTTCCATTTCGAATTTGAAATTCATTTTGGAGTTCAAAATTGAATTGACAAGGGTTATAATCAGAATCATTTGAATTTGGAGGTGAAATCGAATTTGATTATTTTGAAAGCTTTCACTTGAATTGTTGCACATGTATAAATTACATAATTCATTTATTTCTTCATTTTGTTGTGTGCTCATTTCAAGTAAAAATTCAACATGTGTTTCAAGAATAGAGGGTTGATCATCATTTCGAAAATTTGATGATGTACAATTGGGATTATCCTGAAAATTTTGAAAAGTTGGTGGTGTACAGTCCAAATTACTTGTACAATAGTTGTTATTAAAATATCCATATGAATTTGGTGTAAAAGTATATGGATTATATTGATTTTCACAACTATCATAAAATCCGTAGGAATAAGGGAATTGAGACATTTTCAAGAAAGCTCTTTTAAAAAATATGTTAAAATTAACAACTTCGGATTATATGAATACAAGTCTAGGCCAGGTCCGGACAGGGGTTATCAGTGTGCCACGAATCACCGTAGAAACACAACTGAAGGTTTAAGAACCTGTTTGAGTTCGAGACTCTACCGTTCCTTAGACACCTCATAGAGTATCAATCCTAATTGTCAATTTAACGAATATTTTGTCCTATGAGATTTTGGGGAATCCTCGGTTCGATTTCAAAAATAACCTTTTCAATTAATCCCACGTTCGTTTTAAAATTTTAAACCAGACGTCAACAGGCAAAATATTCAGTAATAGAACAAACACAAATAATAATTGCAGAAATAAATTTTTACAAGCAAGTCGCGGCACCTGTAGAAAATTTTTACACGCAATTTCTATATATTTTTCTTTGCAGCAGAGCACCTGTAGGGTTTAGAAAATTTTACAGTGATCGGCAGTCCGTCCAGTGCACATGACTCGTGCTAGCACGTTCACACCCCACTTGGTGTGCAACCGCTCCAACCCCGAATTGTCTGCCGCGTTCAGTTGTTGTTGCCTCCTAATTAATCGCTTGACTGCGCTGCGGCACGGGTTCGGGCTCCTATTTCAAATTACCGCTGTACCTGTTTTCGAAAAAATTTCTCCTCTTTTTTTTGTTTTTTGTCGAAAAGAAATAAAACAAATAAAAGAAGAAAAATTAAACTGAAATTAAAACAAAAACTAGATTAAAGGAAAACAAATTCAAAAGAGAAAACCAAAATAAAAAACTAAAACATGAATTAAATAAATAAATAAAATTAAAGGGTCTTCTCAAGCACGATCTAAATGAAATAAGGGTCCAATTTAAACGAACCGTAGAAGCCCAACTAAACAGAATAAAGCAGGGGCTCAACTTCTCCTATCAAATGCAAATCACTGGAATGCAAATCACTTGAACGCAAATCAGAGACTACAAAATCAGATCCAAACTGTAACTCAAATTAAATTAGTTCGCGTTGTTCAAATAAGGGGGAAATCGTCGATGGCTCTTTGGTTGTTTCCCGGCCCTCGAACATGGCTTGTTCGAGATTTTTGGGTCGATGAGGGTTTCATTGATGTTGATTTTAGATGCGACGGGGAACTGAAAAGGACGACGAAGTGCGTGTTTGACGAATTGAAAAGCTGTTGTTCGGAGTGGTTGGTATTCAAAGGAAATAAAGTTGAATCGGCTGGAGATTTTTTTTTTGTGCGATTGGGTCTTTGGGGATTTGTTGGATGGATCGGCTAGTGGAGCAGGGGTACGAGATTGAACTGTTATTGCAGAGTGAAGGTGTAATTAGGGTTCGGGTAGGTGGATGTAGTAAGGAATTGGTGAGATGGTGGTTTGAAAGTGCTGGCTTGGTGGATGAAGTTTGTTGAATGGAGGAAGGTTTGAACTGTCAAGCAAGAGAGTGAAGGTGGATGACTAGGCACCGATGTATTAATGCTGAAAGATTGGTAGCCGTGAAGGAGTATGAAGAAGTGGCAGAGTGGTTGGAGTAGGTGTGATATGGTTGATAGAGGTGGGTTTGTGCAGGGTAAAGATGGTTTATCAGATGGCGTTTGTGGACTGTTTGGGGGGAATCGGTGAGGTAGTGGGATTTGCAGGGGATGTTTGTAACAGGCGATGGTTGGCTGAGTGTATGGTGTGGAAACTGGCAATGGTGATTTAGAGATGTTCGGGTGTTATGATTAACGACACTGTGGTGAAGAGGCTTTGCTGTTGTTTGCTTGGTGGTATGTGGTTGCAGCGAAGAAGAAGTTGGTGATTGGCAAATGGATCTTGACAAAGAAGAGCAAAAGGAAATAAGAAAGAAATCCTTGTAATATTTTATATATATATATGAAATGTTGAATAGAGGATGAAATAGGAAAGAGATTGTAATGAAAATAGAAAAGAAGAATTAGAAATAACTTAGACAAGAAATGGAAAGATTTTTTTTATTATTGTAAAGAATAAAAGAATTGTACAATGAAAGAAAGAAATAAATGGGAAAAAGAAAAAGAAATCGAAAACAAAAGGAAAGTTTTTTTTAATTTATTATTTGTCAGAATTGTTGAAAAAAAGAAAGAGATTGAAAAGGCAATGTAATGGGAAACAAATCAAACAAAAATTGCAATTTTTTTTAAATGATAAAAACAAAAGGAAAAATAAAAATAAGAAGAAAAAAATATAACCCGAAGGATTTAAAAATAAAAATTATTTTGGTCCCCGGCAACGGCGCCAAAATTTGTTTGCAAACAGATTTTACAGTTGTTTACAATTGTTTAATTTGTTCGCAAACAGTAGGTTCAGACTGTGCGTGCTTGATTCGTGTCAGTGGTTTGCACCCTAGGACTTGATACACCCTAGGGTGGACCAAGCACAGTATGACTACATTTCGTGATTGGGCCGTATGACACCGACACTCGACGAGTTAGGCTTATAGGGAGCCGATCGACTAGACCGTGTAGTTGGACCCCAACTTGGGTCACCTCATGACATTGGGCCAAGGGATCATTTCTTGTTTATACTTGACATGGGTTGGATTACTAGTACTATTGGTGAAAAACTAAACCTTGTATATGCGATGCCACACTTGATCTACCTTGTTATCTATTTATCATGCCAGTTAGTTACCATCTTTATGTTTCATCTCAGTTTCTCATGTTTAGTTAACTTCATTAGTTTTTATACTAATAGTAGGTAGGACTTACCAGTCTTTATGACTGACCCTTTTTCTTTTGCCTCTTTTCTTCCGTTCCACCCCCCCCTTCAGGTTCTCAGGCAGGGAATACTAGTGCTTAGCTTGGACAGTTGGCTTGCTTTCTTGACAACTCATGTACGGTTTGGACTTGAGCTTGCTATGGCTTCACCACATCTATCTTGGGGATAGTTTACTTTATGTTATTTTCAGTTTATGTTTTCTAGACTTGTGGTAGTTGGAAAATAATGGCTAAATACTTTGATGTAAGCTGACTATTTGGTTTTGAATTGATGGTTTTTAAACTTCTACCGCTGCTTTACTTATTTATTTATCTATGTTCTGTCTTGTGACATCTTTGTGCATGTTTACCTTGACAACGCCCCTCCAAAGATAGTGCCAGCGCTCGTGAGTGTGGCCCTGGCGGAGGTGGGGTGTTACATTTGGTATCAGAGCATGAGGTTTTACTAGACCGGACAAAAGTTTTAAAAACCCTTTTTGAAAAACTATTTTCAAAACCAATTAAGTATTTTTCCAAGGAAAGTCTAGTTTATTTTAAAAGGCTATTCCCCAAAAGCCATTAGCACTATCCTTCGTTTCCTCGTTCTAAATCTATCTTTTCCTTTTTCAGCATGGCCGATCTTAATCTTCCCGAGGGAGTACCCATACCCGGATGGTTCCGAAGGTACTTGGAAGCTAGGGCCAACGATGCGGGCCCAGCAAGCACTCCCACTCCTCCTCTCGTACCCGAGGTTCCTCCTCCTCCTCCTCTGCGTCCACAAGCGGATTTCGCAAAGACTTGCAAAGACTTTAAGGCGATGGGTGGCAAGAATTTTGTTGGGACAGAGAGTTATGTTGAGGCAAGAAACTGGTTAAAGGAAACTGAAGACCTTTTTGCTATCTTTGATGTAGAAGACCGTAGGAAAGTTCTGTTGGCAGTACGGCTATTGAAAGAGGAAGCTGCTTATTGGTGGGATGTCACCAATGCTACTAGGCCTATAGAGACTTGGGTCAACTTTAGGATGAGGTTTGGGCTTAAGTTTCTATCATCTGCTGAGGAGAATCTGCAATTGGAGAGGTTTATATATTTGAAGCAAAGGGACATGACCGTGAGGGAGTATGTGAATAAGTTTAACCAGCTTGCACGATTCGGTTTAGACATGGTTAACACACCTCAGAAGAAGGCTCTACGCTTTGCTCGAGGATTGAATGAGCCATTGCAAGGATTGGCCATGTCTCATATACCCATGGGGGCCACCTTTGAGAACTTAGTGGATATGGCCTTGCTTCAAGGAGATGATAAAAATGGCAAGAAAGAAGTTAAGCTTAATGAGACTCAAACCAACAAGGCGGACTCCAAGTGGGGAGGAAACCAGAACAATCAGAGCAACCAGAACAATCAGAACAACAAGAATAACAAGAACAACAAGGGTAACAAGGCCAACAACAACAAGGGAAAGGAGACAAGGAAGTGCAGCTTCTATGGGATCACTGGACACATAGCCAAAGATTGTAGGAAGAAGAAGAGAAAGTTGGGAGAATGCTTTCATTGCGGAGAGTCTGGACACTTCAGTAAGGATTGCCCAAAGAAGCAAGGACAGGGGCAAGGACAGACTCAGCGGGCAGGACCTTCTGGAGGGCAGATGCATGCTCTCAACACTACTCCAGCTCCGGACCGAGGTAGTATTTCTGTAGAAAGCCTTGTTTATATTTCTAGTTTTCCTGTTCGAACTTTATTTGATTCTAGCGCATCGCATACCTTTATCTTTTATGACATTGTTGAAAGATTGCACCTAAGTACTAGTCTAGTTGAGGATCCCGTTAATGTTTCAAATCCAATTGGGGGTTCCGCCCATCTATCTATGATTTGTATGGATTTGAGGATTTCTATCTTGACCATAGAATTCACATGTAATGCTTATGTTCTCAGGTTCATGGGATACGGGTTGATTTTGGGCATGGATTGGTTGTCCAGTTATGGAGCCATTCTTGATTGTGAGCATAGGGTAGTGAGGCTTATGACTCGCCTTGGCAATACCCTAGAGATTTCTTGTAACCCTCTGGATCCCGTCATGTTATGTTATCTTGAATCCCTCGACTCGTCTATTGACAATCTTCAATCTGTGAGGGTGGTCCGAGAATATCCTAATGTTTTTGATGAGGTGAAGGGGTTACCCCCTAAATGCGAGATAGACTTCCGTATTTATCTTGTTGATAATGCCAAGCCAGTTTCATTGCCTGTTAGGCATATGGCCAAGCGAGAAAGAAGAGAGCTTAGCAAGCAAATCAAGGAGTTGCTTGAGAAAATTTTCATTAGGCGAAGCATTTCTGAATGGGGTGCTCCTGTGGTATTCGCTACTAAGGCAGATGGTTCGCTTCGTCTATGTGTTGATTATCGTGAGTTAAACAAGCTGACAAAGAAGAATAGGCACCCGTTACCGAGGATTGATGATCTCTTTGACCAGCTTGTAGGTGCTTCTGTTTTCTCTCAGCTCGATCTACCCACCGGATTCCATCAGCTTAGAGTGGCTGAGGATAGTATTGACAAGACTGCGTTTAGGACTCCAGATGGATTCTTTGAATGGCTAGTCATGTCGTTCGGTTTGACTAATGCACCCGCATACTTCGTTGATTTGATGAGTAGGGTGTTTAGGGAGTTCCTTAACAAGTTCGTGGTTGTCTTCGTGGATGATATTCTGATCTTCTCTAAGGACAAGGAAGATCATGCTATACATCTCAAGGAGGTTATGGATACGCTTAGAGCTCATCAGTTAAAAGCCGAGTTCTCCTAATGCCATTTCTGGAGAAGTGAAGTTCGGTTCCTGGGGCATATAGTTTATAAGCAGGGCATAGCTGTGGATCCCGCTAAAGTAGTGGCGGTACAAGACTGGAAAGTCCCGAAGAATGCAACTGAAGTGAGAAGTTTTCTCGGTCTGGCAGGATTTTATAGGAAGTTCATTAAGGACTTCGCTATGATTTCAGCCCCTCTCACTAAATTAACGAAGAAGAACTTAGTCTTTGCATGGGACTTAGAGTGTGAGCTTGCTTTTCAAAGGCTCAAGAAAGCCCTCACCACAGCTCCAGTTCTAGCATTACCCGATGGAGGGAAGATGTTTACCGTGTACACCGATGCTTGTGGAACGGGATTAGGCGTTGTCCTGATGCAGGAGGGGAGAGTGATATGCTTTGGGGGTAGGCAACTCAAAGCTCATGAGAAGAACTATCCCACTCATGATTTGGAGCTGGCGGCGATCGTCTTTGCACTCAAATCCTGGCGCCATTATCTTCTAGGCGAAAGTTTTGAGTTATATACTGATCTCAAGTCGCTCAAGTACCTCTTCTCACAGAAAGATTTGAACCTAAGGCAGCAGAGGTGGATGGAATTCTTGGCATCATATGACTTCGATATAGCTTATACCCCTGGCAAGGGTAATGTTGTGGAAGATGCGCTAAGTAGAAGGAGGTTGACTTTGAGTCCCTTGTTTGTTGAGATGAGGAGCCTAGAGTTCTTAGCGACCTTTGATTTTACGTCTGCTGTTGAGTCGATGACTGGTTCGTTAGAATCCCTTGAGCTTAGACCTACACTTCTTGATCAAGTTGGGGCTTCACAAAGGGAAGACTCGCAGATAATCGAGATCATGGACAAGTTGATTCGGGGTGAGACGTCAAGTCACCTCGCTAGATATACTATTGATGACAAGGGTTGGCTAAGGCGTGATGGAAGACTATGTGTCCCACGAGTGGGAGGATTAGTAAATAAAGTCCTTGAGGAGGCGCATCACTCGAGGATGACCATACATCCCAGAGGGGATAAGATGTACCAGGACATGAAGCACATTTTCTTTTGGGATGGGATGAAAAAGGATGTTGCAGAGTTTGTTTCTAGATGCATTGTTTGCCAACAAGTGAAGGCCGAGTCGAAGAAGAATGATGGGCTAATGCATCCATTGGAGGTCCCGCAATGGAAGTGGGAAAGTATCTCTATGGATTTTGTGGATGGATTGCCGAGATCAAGGGGAATACTAGCATATGGGTCATAGTGGATAGACTCACGAAGAGCGCTCATTTCATTCCAGTAAAGAGCAAGAGGATCGCATCATGGCTAGCATCTGTTTATCTTCGAGAGATAGTGCGATTGCATGGAGTTCCCTCTAGCATAGTTAGCGATCGTGACCCAATCTTCACTAGCCAATTTTGGAACAGTTTGCAAGAAGCGATGGGTACGCGATTGAATCTAAGTACGGCCTATCACCCACAGACGGATGGTCAGACCGAAAGGGTGAATAGGGTACTAGAAGATCTGTTGAGGCTATGCATTCTTGAATTTGGTGGCACTTGGGAAGACCACCTTCCTCTCGTAGAGTTTGCTTATAATAACAGCTACCAAGCAAGCATAAGGATGGCACCATTCGAAGCTTTGTATGGGAGGTCGTGCAAGTCAACAACGTGTTGGTGGGAGACGACGGATAAGCTTATACTTGGGCCCGACATGATAAGGGACACATCCGAGAAGGTTGAGTTGATTCGAAGGCGGATGAAAATGGCCCAAGACAGACAGAGATCCTATGCAGATAAGCGAAGGACAGACTTAGAATTTGAAGTTGGAGATATGGTCTTCGTGAAGGTTTCTCCTTTGCGAAATGTAGTTCGTTTTGGAGCAGTTGGAAAGCTAGCACCAAGGTTCGTAGGACCCTTCCCTATCATCGAGAAGATTGGGAAAATGGCTTATAGAGTGGAATTGCCCGAGAAGTTGGGTGGAGTGCACAATGTTTTTCATGTCTCGCATCTCCGAAAATGCCTACATGAATCAATCGAAGTAGTTTAGCCTAGCATTCTTGAAGACGTGGAGGTAGAGAAAGAAGCAACCCTGAGGCGAGCTCCGATTCGTATCTTGGGAACGGAGATCAAGAAGCTGAGGAATCGAGAAGTCAAGTTAGTAAAGGTTCAGTAGAGTGAAGCCAATGAAGATGCAACTTGGGAAACCGAGGAGAAGATGCATGGGCTTTATCCATTTCTTTTTGAGGGTACATTCTCGATCTCTTTCCCTAGTCAGCATATCTTTCTTTTACTATCCATGTTTATATTGTTATCTCGTTAATCTTGTCATGAGAACCTTAGGTAGAAACCCTTTGGATGAAACATGTATTTGAAACATGTTATGCTTGATGGTTGCAAATGGTTGCAAGTGTTTGCAAGTGGTTACTCGTGGATGCATGATACACGTTAGGCACTAAGATCGGCTCACACACTTTCATATTGCATATGCATGAGTGTTTATGCTTATTCATGGATGAAACTTGTTATGCTATCACATGAATGTTGCATATGGATGAATGTTATGTGCACTCATGTAGGGATTACATACTATCCTAGGAATTTGCATACATTTGGACTAATTGCACTAACATATTCTGCATTAAGGAGGTTTACTGAGTCAGTAACCGCCTGATTTTCGCATTAGATAGGTGCATATGCACACACTTTTGCATATATTCATACAGCATTAGAAATCTTTTAAGGACAATGATTGCCTGTGGATGATGTTTGAGTAGA
The DNA here is from genome assembly GCA_030737875.1 of Allium sativum. NCBI lineage: Eukaryota > Viridiplantae > Streptophyta > Magnoliopsida > Asparagales > Amaryllidaceae > Allium > Allium sativum. The sequence goes on from CM060923.1 coordinate 172,297,505, forward strand.
TGGATGATGGATGGTAGGATACGTTCTTCCTAACTTGAAGATTTCGGGAACGAAATCCTTTAAGGTGGGGAGAATGTAATAACCCGATTTTTTTTAATAACATGTTAAAACAAGAAATCAGGGCAGAATTAAATTTTAAAATCTAAATCAAGGGAAAAGGGCTGCGCCATTGCGTTCGTCTCGAAAAAATACGCGAAATAGTGTCCGAGTTTTCGAAAATCGGAGTCCTATGAAGAAGATATGGGCGAACGAAGTTAGGCAGAAAAACCGAAAACAAGCCAGAATGCACTGGCGCACTTGTGAAGTGCGCCAGTACAAAAATACACTGGCGCACTTGGCAAGTGCGCCCAGCAGCCTGCACAGCTTTCTGGTTTGACCCTGGCTGGCCTGGTGCACCTGTTTTGGTTCTCTGGTCTGTTCTGCTGGCCTGTGGCGATTTTTGATGGTTCAGATTTAAATTAAGGTTAATCCTATGGCCTAAACTAGTCTCTACACCTATAAAAACACCCTAATACCTAGCCTAAACCATCACAAATCATCCTAACAACTAAATTCTGCCAAAATGCTCCCTAATCATGGCCTCCATCTTCATCTTGAGAGCTTCTAAGGCAAAAAGGAGCCATCTTTCTTCATCAAATCAAAGGAGCTACTTATTCTCAAGGCTATTTGTGTTGCTACATCATTCCTAGAGCTTCTACAACGTCTCTATCTTGTTCTATTGTGTTTTAGTTCTCATAGCCACGCTTTGTAAGCCCCACTCTACTCTTAGATTTAAACTATGAAATTAATATGATCATGTAGCAAGTTGAAATGGAACTTTTGGGTATAATACTTGTCCTGGGGCTATATTTGTATGCATAGATCCATTTATGACTCTTTTGATCTATGATTGTGGCACTATCATGAACCTAGTACCATTTACCTTGATTTTTGGGTAAAAAGCTATGAGCTTTACTTGGTGGTTATGCATAATGCAACATAGAACTTGGTGGTTATGCATAATGCAACATAGAACCTCGCATAACCTTGATGTTAACTTGCATATGATGTTGAACTACATGCTACCCACAAGTTTATCACCCTATGTCAACTATTATCATGTTATCACCTTGCCTATGATGTTGAACTACATGCTACCCCCAAGTTTATTTGCTAAGTTTGATGTCATACATGTTTTGAGGTCAATAATCCTATATGCTAGTTGTGATGAACACCTTTGCCTCAAATATCATCATGTTTAACTTATGACCAACTTTACCAAACTTATGCCCCTCTTGGTCATATTTTTATGTTCCTTGATTCACTTGTGTTGATGTGAATTTACGTGCGATGGGGATACATTATGGGTAGTTAGGCAAACATAAAATGACATGAAAAACATGACTTGAAATGTGACATGAAACTTTATTATGCTTGAAAACTTGAATATTGTCATGACATGTAGAAAACCATAAAGTGGCCAACTCGAGGTTGGGTTGAGTTTGTAGCGTAAATCTTCCCGGAACCGCCCGGCAAATCCAGTGGCTACAAACAATAGGACCCAATGTGAGAAGTTGGTCATATCGTGCTTGAAACCCGAGGTTAGACTAAGTTGTGGTGTAAAGCTGCCCGGACCCGCCCGGCATATCCAGTAACCACAACAAAGTCTAATGTGAGAGGTTGGGTGCATTAAATTAATTAATGCCACATGTTAGGGTTAAGTCATGAACCACTTGGGTACACTTAACCAACTTGATACATGATTGGATAGGGTTAACCACACTTAACCCATTAGAAACCCTAGTTACGTGGTCCTTTTCAACAGTAACCATCTTGGATGTATCACGATACCCTAGGGACTAGGCTAGGGTGGGGCACGATTACTTGGCTGATTGTAAGCGACCAGAACGACGGCTGGGTAGGTGCGCCGGTGTAGGTTCAGGCGGACTATGGTCGTGCACATAGTCCGGAGTTGAAAAAGCAGGCACGGGCACCAGTAGGTTCAGATTGTGCGTGCTTGATTCGTGTCAGTGGTTTGCACCCTAGGACTTGATACACCCTAGGGTGGACCTAGCACAGTATGACTATATTTAGTGATTGGGCCGTTTGACACCGACACTCGACGAGTTAGGCTTATAGGGAGCCGATCAACTAGACCGTGTAGTTGGACCCCGACTTGGGTCACCTCATGATATTGGGCCAAGAGATCATTTCTTGTTTATACTTGACATGGGTTGGATTACTAGTACTATTGGTGCAAAACTAAACCTTGTATATGCGATGCCACACTTGATCTACCTTGTTATTTATTTATCATGCCAGTTAGTTACCATCTTTTTGTTTCATCTCAGTTTCTCATGTAACTTTATTAGTTTTTATAATAATAGTAGGTAGGACTTACCAGTCTTTATGACTGACCCTTTTTCTTTCGCCTCTTTTCTTCCGTTCCCCCCCCTCCGCCCTCCAAGTTCTCAGGGAGGGAATACTAGTGCTTAGCTTGGACAGTTGGCTCGCTTTCTTGACAGCTCATGTACGGTTTGGACTTGAGCTTGCTATGGCTTCACCACATCTATCTTGGGGATAGTTTACTTTATGTTATTTTCAGTTTATGTTTTCTAGACTTGTGGTAGTTGGAAAATAATGGCTAAGTACTTTGATGTAAGCTGACTATTTGTTTTTGAATTGATGGTTTTTAAACTTCTACCGCTGCTTTACTTATTTATTTTTCTATGTTATGTCTTGTGACATCTCTGTGCATGTTTACCTTGACAACGCCCCTCCAAAGCTAGTGCCAGCGCTCGTGAGTGTGGCCCTGGCGGAGGTGGGGTGTTACAAATATTTTCAAAACAGTCTTTTCTTTTTGAAAATACTTTCTTTTAAAACCTTTTTGGAAAATATTTTTCAAAACATTTATCTAATTTGGTAACCTTCAGCTCTGATACCAAGTGTGACACCCCACGTCCGTTAATGTCACTCACTAAGGGAATGCATTAAGTTTCTTGAAGCGTTGTAGGTAAAAAGACACAGAATATTTACAAGACAGATATAAATAAGATGGTAACAGAAATTCAAATTTTCATTTCAACACAAAACATAATATCGTAGTTCATAATACCATAAGTCATAAAACCATTACAACAAAATACGTCTATCTTGCATCATCAAAGTACATGAGTATTAAAGAAAAACATTATTCCCCAATAAAAAGAGTAAGCCATAGTAGAGACAAAGACTTGAGCCATACCCCAGAAGTAGGTTCCAACAAGATAATATCCAAGTCCTGACTAAGCCTGGGTGTTTCCTCCCTGAGAACCTTGGGGGGGGTGAACGGAAGAGAGAGGGAAAAACAAAGGGTCAGACATAAAGTCTGGCGAGTCTAGTTACTTTTAGCTAGTAAATAAATAAAGGTGAACATGACAGGCATAAAGTGAGTAAGAGAGGTCACTATATATATGGCAGGTGTGACAAGGCAAATAAGGTAAGGTGTACGCATACTTCACTAATGACTACTCTGCATTATTACTAGTATAACTAAAGTTAGATGATCCCTTCCACAATAAGTTGGTAGACTTAGGGTATACGTCCGAGTGTACACTAACCATTACCCTAATCGATCGGCTCCCTATTCCGTAGATACCCTATGCTGGCCCCACAGTAGGAGGTATCACTTCCTAAATTGGCAACCCAAGAGGTGCACAACCATATTTACTGGTGTCACGGTCGTCTTTGTCCCCTCTGCCCGGCCCATGCACGCATATGTCCCCGGTCGGTTTGTGCCATCTACACCGTCCGTCCCGTTTGGATCTCTTACAAACAATTAGTAAGCATGCCCTTATCTCCGCCTAGTACGGAGTTCTTTATTTGATACCTACTCCGGGTTACTGATTGAAATGGGTCCCACACAATATGATACAAGCTCTCCCTTTTGTCTTGTATCCCCACTAGGTTTTTCACCGACTATGTATACCCCTAAGTGTCTTTAATTTCATAGTCCTATACCAGTTATGCTTACCTTAAAGGGTGTCTTTAATTACATAACTTTATTCTACTTTCCACTGGCTATGTATACCATCATGTGTCTTTAATTACATAACCTTATTGGGTTAAGTTTGTGGGCCTATATATCAATATATTACCCACCCCTTCTAATTTACTTAACCCACCCACTACTCATCCAGTTTTACTTAACCATAACATATGTTCATAGTCGTACAATCTTTATGAGTTAAATTAGGTTAAGTAATCCAATTCTATTACCATGTCCAATTATGGTTTCATACTGGGTTAGACCTCCCACATTAGGCATGCAACATGTGGATGCTAGATATGTCGGTTGTAACGACCCGTATTCTACGCATCATAGGATCGTAGGATATTTATTTCTTTCATATACGAAGTCGTATGGTCATGTGACTTTGGGAGACGACTATTGGGGTCATTTCCCGTGTTCATGATTTTTCCCAATTTTTAAATGACCATTTTACCCCTAATTGGCACTGTTTTGGCCATAACTTTTGACTGGAAATGAATTTTGACCTGAAACCACTTCCATTGGCTCTGGATGATGGTTTCTCTTTCCGTAGAGTGGTCACATTAGCCAAACGGACTCACCGTTTGGGAGATATGGCTGAAACAAGTTTCAGATGGTGAGAAACAGCTTAAATGGGCTTAACCGGGTGATTAGCAGCTAGGCCCAAAGAGGAATTTCGGGATTAGGAGTTTAAAAGGGCTGTTAGGGTTTGGAGAATTCCTTTTTCCTCATTTTTCAGCCGTAACTATTCATTCCTCTTAACCTAGTCATGGCCTTCACCCTCTAAATCTCTTCAAAACTCCTCTTAATCACTTTCTAATTGAAGGTTAGGCTTAGCAAACATCAAATCAAGGAGTGTTAGCACGAGAACCGAGGTAGAGCTGCTGTGTAAGATTGGGAACAACGCCAAATCAGAGAATATTTCAGTTTTGGGGTTTTAGTTGTGGCAAAGGTTAGTGATAGCATCATTTTGACACTAATTACAGTTAATTAAGGGTAATTAGTGAAGATTAGCAAATTTATACACCAATAAATTCTGGAAAAATGTTTAGAAATTCTTAAATAATATTTTATGCCTCTGTTAGAAATTTGTTTCAATTTAGTTAAGTTTTATTAATTCCATGATTAGTCTTATTTAATCATGCTTAAGGGGAAAATAGGATTTTGGGCATCTTTGATCCATTTTGACATGTAAATTCGTGGTTTTGGTGTTTGTGGTTGCTCTTACATGTTGCTATGACTCTATGGTATGTTTATGATTGATTAGAATAGTTAAATTGGTCGAAAACGTCATCGAATGGCGTAGAAAGCTCGCTGGAAAGTTGTAGAAATGTGCAGGTTCCGAACCGGTTCGGATCGGAGCAGGGGTCGGATCGGATTAGTGAACTGACCAAGGAAATCCGAACTGGATTGGGACTTGTCACTGGAGGAGGCTTGGCGAGAAGGAAGACCGTTTACTTAGAGCTGGAGTGGACAAAAGGGATCGGATCCGAAGAATAATGGAGACCAGATCGGATCAACTCAAGAATGGAAGGCTACGACTGGAGCAAGGCGAAGGGAGCGGATCGGATCGGGGCAGATGGAGAACGGGAGCGGATCGGATCGGAGTAGATGGAAAAAGAGGGAGCTGATCGGAGAAAACTGGAAGGAAGACAGTGACCCGACCCGACCCGGAGGAGGACACCGACCCGACCCGAAGTGGAGCATCCGACCCGAACCGATGAAGGTGATGACTACCGAACCGAACCGACGAGGGTGATGACTACCGAACCGAACCGAATTCTAGGACTGTTAATGCGCGACAACTCTTCTGAAGACCCACTCCAATCCGACCAAACCCGAGATGCAAAGGAAGTCCAAATGAGAAGTTAGAGCTCAAGATTCAGATGGGAATCAACGAGTTCGCTTCATGGTTGGGCTTTGCTGCGGGACGCGTGCTAAGGGGTTACCGATGTCTATAGCTTTAGACCACTATGGTAGAAGGTACGGAGGCGGATTCAGGGCCATTATGGCATTGGTAGAACCAAGGGCTACGAAATGGGTCATTGAAATGTTTGGTCATGACTCCATATGTTTAGCTTGGTCACAGCAGGGTTCCTACAAGTCGGGATTCGTCGTTACCTCAATTTGTCTAGTGTTCCAAGGTGGTGGATGTCGTATGCTTTACGCACTGAGTGAGAGATGTGAGGATGATTGTTATGGATGATTTGTTTGCTATCATTCTAACATGTACACCCCACCCCCGTATTCTTACACTATTTATTATGGCACCTTAGAGTATTGTACAGTATGTGGTACTAACTCTTTGGTTGCAGGTCCAGGTTCAGGTATGGTTTAGTATACCTGTTATTGTATTGTTTAGATGCTTATCGCTCATACCAGGCTTTATGTCTGACTCAGAGTTTTATGTCTCCTGTTATTACTCTGGGTGCTCACACGAGCAGACTAGAGACAGGTTAGCTTGTGATGCACGGGTAGATGATCCGGAGACGAGCAGGAGGCTTCCACGTAATATATATAATATTCTCCCTGTGTTGCTGAAGATCACTGCTTGAGCATTGGTGGTGCATCTTCTATTTTAGTTTTCTTTTGTTTAGAGACAGTAAATTTGGAAAATTGTAATAAGCTGTATTTGGATTTCCGCTGCTCTGATGATTGATGTTGATTTTAGTTATCAGCTTATGCACTATCTCACCTGTTTTATGTCAAGTATGTTATTATTATATTTTATTCCATGCGCTGTGAGATATTCTACAGGTTCTTTGATTAGTTCATTCCCTTCTTTCCTTTCTTAGCGACCGTTCCGTGCTAGTCGGGACATGTGTACAGCGAACATCTGGAGGAAATGCAGGCTGGTGCGGAGCGGGCCGTCACACTTGGTATCAGAGCTCTAGGTTGCATAGTTAACCTAGGGAAGTTATCAGGGAGAGATAATATACGTATACGAGAGAGCGTATTTGTGATTACTTTGGTTTTTAAAGGCTATATATATATACTATTAGTAGTATAAGAATGAAGTCGTGCGGCACTAGCACCACTATGGGGTCGTTAATCGTTTCCTTTTTCAGATTGACGATGAGCCGATATGTTAGAGGTACCGGTAGAGGGGCCAATAATGGGAATGCTGCTGACATGAGGACGATGTTTACTGACCTCATGAGAGAGATGCTTAGAGATGTACAGAGGGCAGCTCCCAATGGTGGAAATGGTGGTGGTCCAATAGTGCAGGCGCCGAGAGTCGACTTCGCCAAGCTGAATAAGGATTATACTAGCTTGGTGGGAAGCCATTCCACGGAACGGAGTCGGCCACGGATGTTCAAGATTGGTTGGATAGTTGCGAACGTATCTTCGAGGATTTGGGTATCGAGGATGCGATGAAGAGAAAGCTATCGTCCCGTCAGCTGCAAGGGCGGGCAATGAATTCGTGGAATGCTATAAAGGCAGCTACTCCCGAAGATCAGATTACTTGGGAGCAGTTTAAAGCTCGCTTTAGCGAGAAGTTCATTCCAGCTGCTCAGAAGTCAGTGCTATTTAAGAAATTCTTGGAGCTCAAGCAGAATGGCAGAGCTGTCTCGGAATATATTGCTGAATTTGACACTTTGTCAAAATATGGGTTATCTCTTATTGATACTGCGGAGAAAAAGATTGAGAAATTCATAACTGGTTTGGATCAGTACTTGGGGGAAAAACTTATTAACCACATCGATGAGGCGTTTGAATTGATTGTGGGGAAAGCACTAAGATCAGAAAGTCTCTACCCTAAGCCGAAGACTGAGGTTGCATCCGCAGATAAGCCAAAGCCACAAGCAAGTGGTGGAGGAAAGGTGGTTCCCAGAATAAGAGAAAGCAGAATCAGGCTAAGGATGGCCAGAAGAAAAAGAATAAGCAAGATATGGAGTGCTTCAGCCGTGGTAAGAAGGGCCATTATGCTAGTAATTGTCGGGCCAAGCCAGCAGATAGGAAGTGCTTCAACTGTGGCCAAATGGGACATCACAAAGACAAGTGTCCACAGCCCCCTAAAGAAAAGCAAATGGTGAAAGCGTATGCTCTCAATGCTATTCCTTCTTCGTCGAATGCCCCAACTACGGCGGAGAAGGGAAAGAATGTCGTCATTCAAGGTATGCTTTCTGTTTATGATGTTCCTGTTAGAGTTTTATTTGATACCGGAGCTTCCAGTTCTTTCATATCTAGTGACCTGGTAGATAGATTGGGATTGGAACCTGAGATTGTCGATAGACCTTTAGTAGTGACGAACCCGATTGGTGGTTCGACTAGCCTTAGCATGATTTGTCGTAATGTGGTCCTATCGAGTCATGGATGCATGTTTGTTTGTGATTGCTTTGTTTTGGGCTTTACTGGGTTTGGCATTATTTTGGGAGTAGATTGGCTCCAAAGATACTGTAACAACCCGGAAAATGCGAGCCAGTTTGAAATTTTTAAATTGGCAATTTTAGCGAATTTTGATTATTTAAAATAGATTATTTTAAATAAAAACGACGTGAAATTTATTTTGAATATAATTCGAACGTATATATTCTACGCGTCGTCGTTAGAATATAAATATTTATATATAATTATAAAAGGAATTGAAAATGGCGCGGTAGTTCGATAATTCGATTTCAAACTTCAATTGAATGTATCGGGTGCAAAACAATCCGGATTTTAGTGAAACCAAAAACGTTAGGATCTAATTGATGATATCTTTCCAACGAATCCGACCAATCAAAATTTCATAGCGGAAATCAAAGGATATGTCCATTTGAAAATTCTAAATAGTCGCTATGGAATTCAGGCCCTTAAAAATAGCAATTTTGCAAACGACCTCGGATTTCGACGAAACCACTTTTGTCGGATCCGCAGTGTTAAGTTATTGCTAGATTCCAAATTTCATAATTTTTCGAATCAATATGTGAGCGTAGCAAAGGAAAACGCGTTTGACCAGTTTCAGTTGATTTTAATCGACTGGAAAATGGCCATTTTTCAAACGGTCTCAGAATTCGACGAAACTAGTTTTGTTAGGACCGTATCGTCAATACGAAGCTAGAAAATATTTTTCTGTAATTTTTCGAGTAAGTATGTGACCCCAGTAAATTGAAATGCGCGTTAAAATTCAATATAATGATTTATATTTTGATTTTGACGGAAACTGACCAAAACAGCTGAACTGGCTTATGATACATATCTCATTGTGTTCGGAACGGGGGTAATTAGCTTTGGAAGACAGTCGTTTGGTTTGAATTGGAGTTCGGATTATTAAACATGTATATAAGAATAAAAAATATATATATATATATATAATTAAAATTCTCTAACCCTAGTCAACACCCCCCATTTAAAGTCAAAGTCTGGGAACCGCCCCTCTTTACCGAACGTAGGCGGAAAATGCTCCAGATTTTAATCCAAAACCATTCGCAATCCACTTCGAATTAATCTAAATCCTCAAACGAAAATCCTAGCTCCTTGTTTGCTCTTCAAATTGATACCCCCTTTACCCATTTTCATTTGTTGAATCTCCCGAATTTGATGCCCAAAACTGGCGGGTTCGACGCCTTTTTCCTCCGCAACCAGGCGTGCGAGTTGCCCAGTCTTCGAGGTGTCGGGGGAGGCTGTGATGCCCGACGAAGTGGCTATGTCTGACGAGGGTATAGGCGAGCGAGGGTGGTGAAACGACGAACCCTACTTTTGGCCAATGGGTTCGAGCTCGGCAGAGGGAAGCAAATGAAGGCGACGGGTTCCTCTGACCTGGGACGTTGTACGAAGGATTACCAAGGTTTTGTTTTTATTTTTATATTGTTTAGGCTGATTAATTTATTTAGGCTAAAATGGGGTTTTATTATATAAATTAGCATTATTAAAATCAGTTTTTAGAATAAAATAAAGATATGAATTTGTTTTGAAAACAAAATTAACATTGTTTTTAAAATAGAAATAGCGGATATAAAAAAATATTATTTTTAGTTATTGAATAGCGAAGTAAAAATTTGATTTTTATATATTGAATAGCATAGTAAAAATATGATTTTTATATATTGAACTTCGATAGAAAAATATGATTTTTATATATTGAACTTCGATAGAAAAATATGATTTTTATATATTGAACTTCGATAGAAAAATATGATTTTTATATATTGAACTTCGATAGAAAAATATGATTTTTATATATTGAACTTCGATAGAAAAATATGATTTTTATATATTGAACTTCGATAGAAAAATATGATTTTTATATATTGAACTTCGATAGAAAAATATGATTTTCATATATTGAACTTCGAAAGAAAAATATGATTTTTATATATTGAACTTCGATAGAAAAATATGATTTTTATATATTGAAGTTCGAATTAAAAATTCGATTTTTATATATTGAATAACGAAGTAAAAATTCGATTTTTATATATGTAGTGGCTACGGTCAACGAAGGTGGCAAAAGGCGAGAACGACAAGATTTCCTGCATTAGAAGTGCCGTGGAGCTAGGATAGCTATAGGTGAGAATTTCTCACCTTTCAATTTCTTTTTCTAATTATATATATATACTAGGATGCAGACGGTGCTTAGTAGCACCCGACACAATCGTCCACAGACCATGGACTTGTTTGTTTGGTTGCATAGATTAGTTATATGATTTGATTTGAATTTGGTTGTTTGGTGATTTGGATTGATGTGTGAATGGCGTGGGCCTTCACTAGACCGGGGATAAGGCTAGGCCTCGTCCCGTTTCTAGTATCGTGCCGTTATGCCGCCGAAATTTTCTAAAAAATGTTAGAAAAATAAAAATATCATTTTATTGAATAAATGAACCGAATAGAATATTCATAGGTTGAATAAAATGTTTTATCGTTAAAAATATAATTTTTAACGTGAATGTGAATAAATAAATATTCATTTACAAACCGGACGGTTTGTTTATGTACACCTATTTGAAGGACATTGATTGGGTCGATAAATTTTACACATCGCCCAATTGCACGAATAAAATATGTGTTTGATTGTTTGAAACCCCACACGGGTGTTGGGATGAAATTTGAAGTTCACTCATCCTGATTGATTAAATATGTCGATCGGTTGATTGACAGGCTGTTATAAGCGTTGAATATCTATATTTGATGCTTATACAGTGTAGTGCACTTTGGTTGAAGGTTGATTATTTTCAATGCTATTAAATACATGTGTTGTATGGAAATCCATATAAAAATCTTTATATGGTAATTGATTGGGCCTCATTCCAATTTGAAAAATAATGAATATTATAAAATAAAAGTTCATGTGTTGACAGTACTCATTCATTGAGATTGGTCATGTGTTGAACGAAATATTTTAATATTAAAATTTACATCTTTATCAATATAAAATAAAAGTTCATGTGTTGACAGTACTCATTCATTGAGATTGGTCATGTGTTGAACGAAATATTTTAATATTAAAATTTACATCTTTATCGATATAAAATAAAAGTTCATGTGTTGATAGTACTCATCCATTGAGATTGGTCATGTGTTGAACGAAATATTTTGATAATAATAACTATTTTGAAAAAAATATATTTGAAATAGAATATTTGAGAAATAGAAATTTATGAAGCCGTGTTGATTAGATAGACGCCATTTTGACGTGAACGATATTTATATCGATTTTAAACGATTTCGAAATGAATTGAATTGAAAACGATTTCGAAATGAATTGAATTGAAAACGATTTCGAAATGAATTGAATTGAAAACGATTTCGAAATGAATTGAATTGAAAACGATTTCGAAATGAATTGAATTGAAAACGATTTCGAAATGAATTGAATTGAAAACGATTTCGAAATGAATTGAATTGAAAACGATTTCGAAATGAATTGAATTGAAAACGATTTCGAAATGAATTGAATTGAAAACGAGTTCGAAATGAATTGAATTGAAAACGATTTCGAAATGAATTGAATTGAAAACGATTTCGAAATGAATTGAATTGAAAACGATTTCGAAATGAATTGAATTGAAAACGATTTCGAAATGAATTGAATTGAAAACGATTTCGAAATGAATTGAATTGAAAACGATTTCGAAATGAATTGAATTGAAAACGATTTCGAAATGAATCGAATTGAAAACGATTTCAAATTGAATTGAAATGAATTCAAATTGAATTGAAATTTGAAATGAATAGAAATGAATTTTAAAACGAATTTATAAAGGAGAATTCAATTTTGATTTGAATTGAAAAGGAAGTTGAAATTGCTTTTGAAACGAATTTTAAAACTATTTATATAATTCGTTTTAAATAGAAATCGACGAAATATATATTATATATATTATATATATAATATAATGGCCTGAATAGAACGCGCCGCGCCGCGGCAGTTTGCGAATTTCGACCATTTATTTCAAGCGGACATTACGGGAGATCCGACCGTCGGATCCTCCTAAAACCGGAACCGTTGGGTTCGTATCGAAAAGAGCTTTCTAACGAATATTAGAAATTTGAAATCTAACGGTTGGATTTGGAGATACGTCCAAATCAAATTCGAAAAAGGTCGCTGTAAGTGCAGTTCGATGGCCATTGATGGAAATCGACTGTACGGGCCTTGATAAAATTATTAAAAATAGTAATAATTTGTGTAAAATCATAAGAAATGATTTGTGAAGATTTGGGATGAAAAACTCCATATTTGAAAAGATAAAAATAGATTTTTATCGAAATGAACTAGTTTTGAACTAGAATTAGAATTCTATTTATTTTTAAATAAATAAACTGAATTTGAAATGTTTTTGAAAATAACCAGAATTTCCAATGATTGCATTGGAATGGACTTGAATCGAAATCGTCTTCGGAATATTTCGATGTTGGATTTCGGGATTATACAGATGTTGTTATGAAAATTTGAAAGATATAGATATATATATCGTTATTTCCAATACTATATTTGTTAATCGTGGAATTTGATATTGAATATAAGCCAGGATATTTCCTATTCAGAGCCTTGTATTTAATATCAAATGTGATTTGGGTTTGTCGTGAATGGTGTCTTCACTAACACTGTTCTTGAACCCAGTTGAGAAAAGATTAAATCTTTTATTTAGATTTAATGAAGAGTACCAATTAAATAATATTTAATTGGAATTGAATTGATATTGATTTTTGGTTTTATCGTGAACAGTGTTTTAAATAACACTCGTTCTTTAACCCGATAATTAATGAATGTGACTTTGGGTTTATCGTGAACCGTGTTTTAAATGACACTGATTCTTTAACCTAGTCCCAGATTAAAACCAAAAGGAGTTTTAATGAATCTTTAATTAGATTGAAATGATCGAAAATGGAGTATCACCAGTTTTGCTCCAGGCGATAGTTAAATCTTTAATTAGATTTGAACGTGAAATGGTAATTGAATTTACCGATAACACTGTGGTGTTAGATATGAAGTATTACCAGTTTTACTTCATGGGATAAATAGGTTGGGATGGGGAAATTAAAATAAATGATTACTTCGGTAAGGTTCGCCAATCCCGACTAGTTTGAATTGAGATTCAAAAATAGAATAAAGAATAAATTCAAGGAGTTTATCTTGGATAAAATTAATGGGAACCTTTCCCTATGAATGTGAAAATTAGAAACTAACTGTCGGTTGGCCAAGCAGAATGGTTTTCTGGATATTGATCTGATGTTGGTTTCGGCCTTCGAGGTTAATATTTGGGGAATTATTCTCTTGATTAATTTACGGTTAGTGACTGATGAATTGGAATGAGGCGTATGTTGTGTTTGTGTAACACTTATTTAAAATATACGCGGGTTATTCGGAAAGACCGGGTTTATCCCATTCTGAATAACTGATACGACGATAAGTCGAAGATGAAGACGATGGTCGAAGACCGGAGGTCTTCACGTCGTTTGGGTGATAACTGATGATCTTGATTGGGCTGTACACCCAAGAAGATGGAAACAGTTGGTGATCGTCCAGACGTACTTGGAGATCGATGGATATGCGGGGTACTAGGTGCCTCCGGTTTCGTTCAGACCCAGAACGGACTTGTAAATGGACTGTGTGTCTGACATTGGATTTTAGTCCGTGTGGTTGATCTCTATTAAATATATATCTGTTTGGCGGCGGAGAATTTATTCTCTTGCTTAACGCCCTTCTCTGAGACGTACGAGCTCAGGGGTTATATATTGATGGATATCAAACGCATGGAGTGAATTGCCTGTGTGGCATGCCTAAGTGGCAATTGATCGAGGCTTCTGTTGAAAAGCAAAGTCTTGTGGTGATGATCGAAGCACGGCCTTTGTGGCGTAGCTTTGTGTAACGTTTACGTCGCGAGTTTCACACCCGGTATGAACCAAAAACGGGAGACGGACCTCAGGGAGGGCATGCGTTTCCTTCTAGATAAGAAGTGGCGTCAGTGGTTTTACACGCCCTGACGAGTTTGACTTATGTGGTTGTTGCTGTTGCGAGGCGCCTCGGATTGATCGGTCGTTCTCGAACCGATGGAGTCATTTGATTGGCTCATTTACGCCCCAAAGGGCGGGGGAACACATGTTCAGGGTTTAAGTTTAATCCACATCGGTGGACCGGCCCTGTCGCTCCAAGGTCACTCGAGCTCTGACCTGAGACATGGGCTAGATTGTCTCGAATCGGTTGAGGACTATCTTTTGCCTCGGTTCATAGACGGAAATCCAATTCCCAAATACGTGACATTTGCGGTTTTATTTGTAGAACTAGTATGGCGACATGATATATGGTACCCATGCCGCCTATGATTGATACTTATGATTTGAAGTTGCTTTATACACTATGCACTTATAATAGTATCAAATGATTTGTTTTAAACGTATCAAGCATTCTTTGGCTGTTATAAGGGAAAACCCTATCCCCCGGCTTGCGTTTGCATTGTGTGATAGGACCTGGGTCTTATAACAGCTTCATTTTTCTTTATTTAGCATTGCGCTGTTTGTTTTATGCACTGGTATTCTTGGGAGGAAACCCGTTCCGTGTTATACGGCGTGGTCCCTTGATTTACCTATCTTTAAAAATAAAGATTAATAACTGTTTTAGTTCTCACACCAGTCCCATGACTGACCTGGAGTTTATTGTTTTAACCTAAACTCTGGGTGCCCCTATTTTTGACACGGGCAGCTAGTAGTTTTGGTTTTGCAGATTTATATTCACAGGATCCTGGTTTACAGCTGGAACGATATCCGGAAAGCTTTGTATCCGTATATCTACTTCTAGTTGTGTATTGTATTATTTTCCGCTGCGATGTATTTAAATGTAATTTAAATCTCTGATATTTCTGTGTAATATTTCATTCATACTCTGTATATTCTTGTATTCTGATGCACTGTTGTAATATACCGTGAAATTTTCTTTTATATGCGTTCTGTTGTGGTTTGTTCTCGGACTATCCGCCGCTTTCCTTTACGGGGAAGTTGCGGGTCTTTACAGATACGGGGTGGTGGTAGACGAGGGCTTGTTGGTGATAGCTAGAGCGGATGATGGACGGAGGATAGTGTTTGGTGGTCTACCCAGTAAGGGGTTATTGGCTAGTTTTCTAAACTCCCTCGACATTCCGCATAGTGAGTTGTCAGGTTTGCCCGTGGTTGGCCAGTATCCGGATGTTTTCGAAGAAGTAACCGGACTTCCACCACACCGAGAGATTGAGTTTCGTATTGATTTGGTAAAGGATGCCAGGCCTATAGTGATGCCACTTCGTCGTATGGCACCAAGAGAGCAGCGAGAGCTCGAGGTGCAAGTCATCGATCTTTTGAGGAAGGGATTTATCAGAAGGATTGTTTCTGAATGGGGAGCACCAGTTGTGTTTGCTACTAAGGCGGATGGTTCCCTTCGGTTGTGTGTAGACTACCGCGAGTTGAATAAAGTGACGAGGAAGAACAAGTATCCTCTACCGCGGATAGATGATTTGTTCGATCAGTTGAGTGGCGCGAGAGTATTTTCTCAGTTGGATCTCGCGACAGGTTTTCATCAGCTTAGAGTGGAAGCTGAGAGTATAGCTAAAACGGCATTTCGAATGCCGTCTGGGTTTTATGAGTGGTTGGTCATGCCATTCGGGCTGACCAATGCCCCAGCATATTTTGTGGATCTTATGAATAGGGTATTCAGAGATCAGTTGAATAAATTTGTCCTTGTGTTCGTCGATGATATTTTGGTCTATTCGAGGACAGAGGAAGAACACAAGGAACATTTTACAGTAGCGATGGAGGTGTTGAGAAAACACCAATTGAAAGCAAAGTTTTCTAAGTGTCACTACTGGAAGAGGGAAGTGAGGTTCTTGGGCCATGTTGTATCAGAGAATGGTATTGCCGTGGACCCAGCAAAGGTGGCTACGGTACAAGATTGGCCTACGCCCAAGAACGCAACAGATGTAAGAAGTTTCTTTGGATTAGCTGGATATTATCGTAAGTTTATCCAAGGTTTCTCCAAGATAGCAGCACCATTGACCCAGTTGACCAAGAAGAATCAAGCTTTTGTCTGGGATGAAAGGTGCGAGAATGCATTCAAAGGTCTAAAGGACAAGTTGACAAGCGCACCAGTGTTAGTCATTCCTAAGGGGGGTGAAGAGATGACGGTATACACGGATGCCTGTGGTACCGGACTGGGTGCTGTATTGATGCAAGGCGGTAGGGTTGTAGCTTATGCAAGTCGGCAATTGAAACCGCACGAGAAAAGATACCCTACCCATGACTTGGAATTGGCAGCGATCGTGTTCGCGTTAAAGATGTGGAGACACTATTTCTTGGGAGAAAGATTTGAGCTGTTTACAGATCATAAGTCGTTGAAGTATCTCTTCTCCCAGAAGGATCTAAATCTCCGGCAATAAAGGTGGTTAGAATTCTTGTCTTCCTATGATTTCGACATCGCATATACACCGGGAAAGGGCAATGCGGTGGATGATGCATTGAGTAGAAGACATGCCAGCTTAGGGGCTATGTTCCTTGAATGGAAGCAACTGGAGTATATCGCGGGGTTTGATTTCAAACCAAAGTGCGAATTGGATCCAGAAATGTTAGCAAGTTTGACGATCAGACCCACTTTAATTGAGCGGATCGGCTCTAGTCAGAGGGACGATCCTAACTTATTGGAAATCATCTCCAAGTTAAAGATGGATATCGATGAGGAGATGAACAAGTATGGGCTTGATCGAGATGGATGGCTTAGAAAGAATGGAAAGCTTGTTGTACCCAATGTCAATGGATTGAGAGATGAAGTGCTTAGAGAATGTCATCACTCAAAGCTGACTATACACCCCGGTGGTAACAAGATGTATCGAGATATGAAGCAGACTTACTACTGGGAAGGGATGAAAAGAGACGTTGGGAAGTTTATATCCAAGTGCATGAATTGCCAGCTAGTTAAAGCCGAGCAAAAGAAGCCTAGTGGGTTGTTACAGCCCTTAGAAATTCCCGAATGGAAATGGGAGCAAGTCTCGATGGATTTCATTGATGGTTTGCCAAGGACTAGATCGGGACATGATAACATTTGGGTAGTTGTGGATCGACTGACTAAAAGTGCAAGATTTATACCAGTCAAATTGACCAGAATGACAGCTAAGTTAGTAGAATTGTATATGAAGTGGGTAGTGAGATTTCATGGAGCACCTAAAAGAATTGTGAGCGACCGAGACCCGTTGTTCACTAGTGGGTTTTGGAAGAGCTTGCAAGAGACTCTAGGGTCAGAGTTACATCTCAGTACCGCATATCATCCTCAGACCGACGGTCAGACGGAGAGGGTGAATCGTATTTTGGAAGATCTCTTGAGAGCATGTATATTGGATTTTGGTGGATCATGGGATGACCATTTGCATCTAGTAGAGTTTGCATATAATAATAGCTACCAATCCAGTATCGGTATGGCTCCGTTTGAAGCTTTGTACGGAAGACCGTGTAACTCACCATCATGTTGGATAGAGACTGGCAGAAGTTTATGCTTGGACCAGATGTGGTGAGGGAAACTTCAGATAAAATCAAGATCATTCAACAACGAATGAAGGCAGCCCAAGATAGGCAGAAAAGTTATGCTGATAAGAGGAGAAGAGACCTAAAATTCTCCATTGGTGACTTGGTGTTTGTCAAAATTTCTCCGTTGAAGAGCGTAATACGATTTGGCAGGAGAGGCAAGTTGGCACCAAGATTCGTTGGCCCATTCCCTGTTCTTGAACTAGTCGGGAATTTGGCATATAGAATTGACTTACCAGAGAAGATGACGGGAGTTCACAACGTATTTCATGTTTCCCAACTAAGGAAGTTCGTTCACGACTCAGATATGACTATTTCACCTGATCAGTTAGAGGACTTCGAAGTAGAACCCAATGCGGTTGGGAGCCGCAAGCCGGCCCGTATTGTCACGCACGACATGAAGCAACTTCGAAGGAAGGCGGTGAAGCTAGTCAAGGTACAGTGGAGCGAGGACGAGAATGATTGTACTTGGGAGACAGAGGAGAACATTAGGAAGACACACCCAGAACTCTTTGCCTGGTAAGACTTTGACTTCGATTTAGTTTTCCGCATGCTAGGATAGGCTTGTTTGCTTGTTTTGCATGTTTGATTGTTGTATGTGGTTGTTAGGCATGCGGGATCCCTTGTGTGTTTAGGGTTAAGGAATTTCGGGGACGAAATTTCTTAAGGGGGGAGAGTGTAACGACCCGTATTCTACGCATCATAGGATCGTAGGATATTTATTTCTTTCATATAGGAAGTCGTATGGTCATGTGACTTTGGGAGACGACTATTGGGGTCATTTCCCATGTTCAAGATTTTTCCCGATTTTTAAATGACCATTTTACCCCTAGTTGGCACTGTTTTGGCCATAACTTTTGACTGGAAATGAATTTTGACCTGAAACCACTTCCATTGGCTCCGGATGATGGTTTCTCTTTCCGTAGAGTGGTCACATTAGCCAAACGGACTCACCGTTTGGGAGATATGGCTGAAACAAGTTTCAGATGGTGAAAAACAGCTTAATTGGGCTTAACCGGGTGATTAACAGCTAGGTCCAAAGAGGAATTTCGGGATTAGGAGTTTAAAAGGGCTGTTAGGGTTTGGAGAATACCCTTTTCCTCATTTTTCAGCCGTCACTATTCATTCCTCTTAACCTAGCCATGGCCTTCACCCTCTAAATCTCTTCAAAACTCCTCCTAATCAATTTCTAATTGAAGGTTAGGCTTAGCAAACATCAAATCAAGGAGTGTTAGCACGAGAACCGAGGTAGAGCTGCTGTGTAAGATTGGGAACAGCGCCAAATCAGAGAATATTTCAGTTTTGGGGTTTTAGTTGTGCCAAAGGTGAGTGATAGCATCGTTTTGACACTAATTACAGTTAATTAAGGGTAATTAGTGAAGATTAGCGAATTTATACACCAATAAATTCTGGAAAAATGTTTAGAAATTCTTAAATAATATTTTATGCCTCTGTTAGAAATTTGGTTCGATTTAGTTAAGTTTTATTAATTCCATGATTAGTCTTATTTATTCATGCTTAAGGGGAAAATAGGATTTTAGGCATCTTTGATCCATTTTGACATGTAAATTCGTGGTTTTGGTGTTTGTGGTTGCTCTTACATGTTGCTATGACTCTATGGTATGTTTATGATTGATTAGAATAGTTAAATTGTCGAAAACGTCATCGAATGGCGTAGAAAGCTCGCTGGAAAGTTGTAGAAATGTGCAGGTTCCGAACCGGTTCGGATCGGAGCAGGGGTCGGATCGGATTAGTGAACTGACCAAGGAAATCCGAACTGGATTGGGACTTGTCACTGGAGGAGGCTTGGCGAGAAGGAAGGCCGTTTACTTAGAGTTGGTGTGGACAAAAGGGATCGGATCCGAAGAATAATGGAGACCAGATCGGATCGACTCAAGAATGGAAGGCTACGACTGGAGCAAGGCGAAGGGAGCGGATCGGATCGGGGCAGATGGAGAACGGGAGCGGATCGGATCGGAGTAGATGGAAAACGAGGGAACTGATTGGAGAAAACTGGAAGGAAGACAGTGACCCGACCCGACCCGGAGGAGGACACCGACCCGACCCGAAGTGGAGCATCCGACCCGAACCGATGAAGGTGATGACTACCGGACCGAACCGACGAGGGTGATGACTACCGAACCGAACCGAATTCTAGGACTGTTAATGCGCGACAACTCTTCTGAAGACCCACTCCAATCCGACCAAACCCGAGATGCAAAGGAAGTCCAAATGAGAAGTTAGATCTCAAGATTCGGATGGGAATCAACAAGTTCGCTTCATGGTTGGGCTTTGCTGCGGGACGCGTGCTAAGGGGTTACCGATGTCTATAGCTTTGGACCACTATGGTAGAATTTACGGAGGCGGATTCAGGGCCATTATGGCATTGGTAGAACCAAGGGCTACGAAATGGGTCATTGAAATGTTTGGTCATGACTCCATATGTTTAGCTTGGTCACAGCAGGGTTCCTACAAGTCGGGATTCGTCGTTACCTCAATTTGTCTAGTGTTCCAAGGTGGTGGATGTCGTATGCTTTACGCACTGAGTGAGAGATGTGAGGATGATTGCTATGGATGATTTGTTTGCTATCATTCTGACATGTACACCCCACCCCCGTATTCTTACACTATTTATTATGGCACCTTAGAGTATTGTACAGTATGTGGTACTAACTCTTTGGTTGCAGGTCCAGTTTCAGGTATGGTTTAGTATACCTGTTATTGTTTTGTTTAGATGCTTATCGCTCATACCAGGCTTTATGTCTGACCCAGAGTTTTATGTCTCCTCTTATTACTCTGGGTGCTCACACGAGCAAACTAGAGACAGGTTAGCTGGTGATGCACGGGTAGATGATCCGGAGACGAGCAGGAGGCTTCCACGTAATATATATAATATTCTCCCTGTGTTGCTGAAGATCACTGCTTGGGAATTGGTGGTGCATCTTCTATTTTAGTTTTCTTTTGTTTAGAGACAGTAAATTTGGAAAATTGTAATA
This sequence comes from Allium sativum, assembly GCA_030737875.1. Classification (NCBI taxonomy): domain Eukaryota; kingdom Viridiplantae; phylum Streptophyta; class Magnoliopsida; order Asparagales; family Amaryllidaceae; genus Allium; species Allium sativum. Next base: position 172,318,469 of record CM060923.1, read on the forward strand.
AGCTGTATTTGGATTTCCGCTGCTCTGATGAGTGATGTTGATTTTAGTTATCAGCTTATGCACTGTCACACCTGTTTTATGTCAAGTATGTTATTATTATATTTTATTCCATGCGCTGTGAGATATTCTACAGGTTCTTTGATTAGTTCATTCCCTTCTTTCCTTTCTTAGCGCCCGTTCCGTGCTAGTCGGGACATGTGTACAGCGCACATCTGGAGGAAATGCAGGCTGGTGCGGAGCGGGCCGTCACATCGGTCGGGTCCGGGCAGTCTTATTCCATAGTTGGAACTAACATCATGTCTTAGCCCGATTCGTATTTACGTACATAGACCTCCCACATTAGGTTCAACATTAGTGGCTGTTGGATATGCCGGTCGGGTCCGAGCAGACTTCCACAACTAACGTAACGTAACCTCGTGCCATAAGTACAATTACAATTCCTAATTGTAATTACTAACATTCCACTTTTAATTAATTTACCAATTAATTAATCGTTTCCTTTTATTGGTGTCAATGCCTATTTTGCAACAATAATTTGAATTACATATCCATAAATGGTCATATTCAAATTATGCTATTTTTACCCAAATTTACCTATGTCATTATAGGTGATTATTTCTATGTTTCCCTATTTGAATTATATGTCCAACTTATATAAACATTATATAAATTATGCCAATTATAAATCCCCCTTTTCCCCGTTTCCTAACTAACGTGATTGCATGTATTTTGGCGTCATCAAGGCTACAAAGTATCCTTGCCATAATAATAAAAAGTGAGAGACAAAGGTGACAGTTTCAGCATAGTTTTGGCATAAGCATGACAATAAGGTGAATGGACATGTAATCATCATAACAGGGTGAACACAAAGCTGATGAATTTGTGGCAACTACAATGTCAAAGTCAACATAACATGGTCTAAACTTGTCATTTAGATGTCTAACAAAATTAGGGTGATATAGTAGCATAATTAGATCTAAAAGGGTGGCATCACATGTCAAGTTTACAACATATCGTGATTACTACAACATAACAAGTGAAAGGTGATTAGCATAAAGGATTAGATCTAAATTAACAAGTTTGCAATTCCCACAATATAGTTGCAAGTCAAGATCTACATAGTCAGCATAGTAGAATGTCCATAATCATATTGGATCCAGGAATAATGACATAATAAACTTGCATAAGTTCATGATTCACAACATATACCTAGTTCATACTCTATCATAACTCACACTTATCCATTTAAACCTAAAAGTGACTAGAAACTCACAGCGTTAGGTTCAGAATATTTAGAGAGAGAGAGAGAGATCTGAATTCTGAATAGCTAAACTGATTGTAGTAGACTTTGATTCTGTTTCAATTTGTAACCCGACAGCATATGGCCTCTATGATCTCCAGTGGAGAAAATAAGAGAATAGGGGACCATATTTATAGCCTAGAACTAATGAACCAGACCCAGAATCAAGTCCAGGTACGTAAAACGAATTCTGCTTAGATCTGTCCAGGGGGTCGCCACCCCTATAGGGGGGTCGACACCCATGTTGACACCCCTATGGGGGGTCGACACCCCTAGGAGGTTCGACACCCACGAGCGGGAATTTTCCCGCTCAACCTGCTTTGGCCCGATTTTGATTTTTGAATTGTTTTTTAAGGTTCTGGAATTTATTATATATATATATATATATATATATTTATCTTGTGCATAAACAAACTTCGAACCCTCATAACTTTTTCATACGATGTCCGTTTTACGCAAACCAAATGTCCATTCTGACCAGAATTTCGAGACGGACGCAATGGCATAGTCCGCTCCCTCTAATTCCAAATGTTAAATTAATTATTATTTAATTTATCCTCTTTTAATGTCTTTAAAATTTGGGGTGTTACATAATGATACATATCATTTCTATATGAGTGCACAACCATTCATCAAAATGTAGCATCCATATGATAACACATTCAATATACATCCATTAACTTAAATATGCACACTCATTCACATGCAATATGAAAGTGATTGAGCCGATCTAGTGCCTAATGTGTGTGTAAATGCATCCACGTGCAACCACTAGCAAGCACTTACATCCACTTGCATCCATCAAACATAACATGTCTTAAACACATGTTTACAACCATAGGATTTTCTACCTAAAGATCAAAGATATAATCGGGAGGATACACTAAAAGATAGAACAAGTATAAACAAAGCGATAGAAAAATGAGAAGTTAAGAACATACCACCAAAAAAGTTAATAACATGTCTTCAGTCTCCCAAGTCGTGTCTCCTTGATCATCTCCCCACTGGACTTTAACCAACTTGGCCTCTCGGTTGCGTAATTTCTTGACCTCCGATCCAAGGATGCATGTAGGAGCTTGTCTAATCGTGGCATCTTGCTCTACTTCCACTTCACTAAGCATGCTCAGCTCTACTACTTCCGCGGTATCGTGTAAACACTTCCGCAAATGCGACACATGTAATACGTCATGAACACCACTATGCTTCTCGGGCAACTTCACTCTGTAGGCCATCTATCCAATTCGCTCTGTAATGGGGAATGGCCCTACAAACCTTGGTGCCAATTTCGCTATAGACCTAAAATGAACTACATTCCTCAATGGTGATACTTTAATAAAGACCATGTCTCCAACAATGAACTTAAGATCGGTATTTCTCTTATCAGCACATGACTTTAGCCGGTCCTGTGTCGTCTGCATGCTTCTTCGAATCAAGTCTATCTTCTCTGAAGTTCCCTAATCATCTCGGGCCCAAGCAAAATCTTATCCGTAGACTCCCACCAACAAGTCGGTGATCGACAAGGTAGTCCACATAGAGCTTCAAAAGGTGCCATGCCAATACTAGTCTGATAGTCGTTGTTGTAGGCGAACTCTACTAATGGAAGATGTTCCTCCCATGTCCCTCCAAAGTCCAAGATACATAACCTCAAAAGATCTTCTAGGATCCTATTCACTCTCTCGGTTTGGCCATCCGTCTGAGGTTGATAAGCGGTGCTCAAACACAATTGCGTTCCTACCGCCTCTTGTTAGCTCTTCCAAAACTCACTGGTGAAAATGGGATCTCGATCGCTTATGATACTAGAAGGTATGTCGTGTAGACGAACTATGTCTCGGAGATAAACAGATGCTAACCATGCTGTTGTTCTTTTACTCTTAATGCGAATGAAATGGGCGCTCTTAGTAAGTCTATCTACTACTACCCAAATCCCTGTATTACCCTTCCTTGACTTCGGCAACCCGTCAACGAAATCCATGGAAACACTTTCCCATTTTTACTGTGGAACTTCTAAATGGTGAAGCAAACCACCAGGCTTCTTTTGCTCAACCTTGACTTGCTGGCACACTAAGCATCTAGAAACGAACTCAGCCACATCCTTCTTCATTCCGGCCCAAAAGAAAACTTGCTTCATGTCCCTATACATCTTGTCACCATCGGGAAGTATGGTCATCTTTGAACGATGTGCTTCTTCAAGGATTGTCCTCCTCAAACTTTCATCTCGATATACGAAAAGTCTCTCATCCCTCTGCAACCATCCTTTATCATCGATAGTATACCTACTAAGATGGCTCGAAGACTCCCGCCTTATGAGCATGTCTACTATCTCTACCAACTGTGGGTCATCTCCTTGTGCCACACCTATCTGTCCCAAAAGGGTAGGTCGTACCTCTAATGATGCCAACGAACCGGGTACATAATCGATAGAGGGTCTAAAGTCAAAGATAGAAATATACTCTAAACTCTACCGCTCGATAAACAAAGGAGTCAAAGTCAACTTCTTTCTACTTAAAGCGTCAGCTACAACGTTACCCTTGCCTGGGGTATATGCAATCTCAAAATCGTAGGATGCTAAGAACTCCATCCACCTCTGTTGCCTTAAGTTTAGATCTTTTTGAGAGAATAGGTATTTTAGTGACTTATGGTCTGTATACAACTCAAACCTCTCACCAAGAAAATAGTAACGCCAAGACTTAAGAGCAAAAACTATGGCAGCTAACTCTAAGTCGTGGGTAAGGTAATTCTTCTTATAGGCCTTTAACTGCCTTCCACCATAGCATATTACCCTTCCCTCTTGCATCAAAACTGCGCCAAGCCCTGTCCCGCAAGCATCGGTATACACTGTGAACGGTTTACTCCCATCAGGCAAAACTAAAACTGGAGCTGCTGTCAATGCCCTCTTCAAACGTTGGAAGGCATCTTCACAGTCAACATCCCAATAAAAGGTCAAATTCTTTTTCGTTAACCGTGTAAGTGGGGCTGATATCTTAGCAAAATCCTTGATGAACTTCTTATAATAGCCCGCCAACCCTAGAAAACTTCTTACTTCCACTTGGAATTTTCCAATCTTGGGTTGTTACCACTTTCGCGGGATCCACTGCTATCCCTTCCTTAGAGACCACGTGCCCTAAGAACCTCACTTCCTTCCTCCAAAAATGACATTTTGAGAACTTAGCTTTGAGTTGATGTGCTCGAAGGGTCTCTGAGACTTCCCTAAGATGTAGGGCATGTTCTTCCTCGCTTCTAGAGAATATCAATATATCATCCACAAAGACCACTATGAACTTGTTTAGAAACTCCCTAAACACCCTACTCATCAAGTCTACTAAATATGCGGGTGCATTCATCAAACCAAAAGGCATGACGAGCCATTCGAAGAAACGATCGGGAGTCCTAAAAGCAATCTTATCTATACTATCCTTAGCTACCCTCAACTGATGAAATCCTATAGCTAAGTCCAACAGCGAGAAAATTGAAGCACCAACCAACTGATCGAACAAATCATCTATCATCGGCAATGGGTGTCTGTTTTTCTTCGTGAGCTTATTCAGCTCCCTATAGTCCACGCACAATCTAAGCGAACCATCATCCTTCGTAGCAAAAACAACATGAGCACCCCACTCCAAGATACTTCTTCTTATGAACCCTTTCTCAAGCAACTCTTTCACTTGTTTACTAAGCTCCCTCCTTTCTCTTGGAGCCATGTGGTGCACCGGCAATGCAACTGGCTTTTCATTGTCCACCAAATATATACGGAAATCTATCTCGAGTTTTGGAGGTAAGCCCCTAACCTCCTCAAAGACATCTGCATACTCACGGACTACTCGAACAGACTGCAAATCATCAATAGATGTGTCAAGAGATTCTAGGTAGCTAAGCATAACAGAACCCTTAGGATCGCATGAGATATCGAGTGTATTACCCAAACTAGTCAACAGTCTAATTACCCTCTTTTCACAGTCGAGAATGGCACCATACCTGGCTAGCCAATCCCTTCCTAGAATCAACCCATAACCCGTGAAGCCAAGCACATAAGCGTTGCATTCCAACTCAACACCATACACATATATTCTCAAATCTCGACATAACATAGACAGATGAGCCGTACCCCCAATAGGATTTGAGATAGCTACAGGATCCATAACTAGACTAGCATTTAGGCGCAGTGTTTCAACTAAAGAAGCAGATATAAGCGAATGTGAAGTGCCAGAATCAAACAAAGTACGTACAGGATGATCGAAAAGGAAAATCAAACTTTCAACAGAAATGTTTCTACCTCTCTCTTGTTTAGGTGCCATGAGAGCATGAAACTTCCCTCCAGAAGTAGATCCTGTCCTCTGTCCTTGCCCTTGTCCTTGCCCCCTTGGGCAGTCTTTAATCATTTGTCCTGCCTCACCACATTGGAAGCAACCAGTCTTCTTCTTCTTCCTACAGTCCTTGCTTAATTGGCCTGGTGTTCCACAATTAAAACACCTTTTTTTTCTTTGGCCCTTGTTATCCATACCACCTTTCTTTTGTTGTTGTTGTGTCTTCTCTGGATCCCCTTTCTTATCCTGTGCCTTATCTACATTAGCACCTTACTCCTCTTCATGCTTCAACGCCATGTCAACAAGTTTCTCGAAAGTAGCCCCCGTAGGAATGTGGGACATAGCCAACCCGTGTAATGGTTCATTCAGACCCTTGGCAAATCTCAAGGCCTTCTTATGTGGTGTATTAACTAATTCCATACCAAATCTTGCTAACTAGTTAAACTTGCTGACGTACTCCTTCACAGACAAACTCCCTTGCCTCAAAGCTAAGAACCTCTCCATGTATAGACTCTCCTCCGCTTGTGAAAGAAATTTCAACTCGAACCTTCGTCTAAAGTTTATCCAAGTCTCCACTGCACGTCCTCCATTAGTTACTTCCAACCAAAAGGAACCTTCATCCTTCATTAGCCAAGTAGATAGCTGAACCTTCCTTCCATCGTCTATCTCAAAGATACCAAACAAATCCTACACTTCCTTGAGCCAATTCCGAGCCTCAACAAATGTCTCAATCCCATAAAACGGTTTTCTGCCCATCGCACGGAAGTCTTTGTATATCTTAGAAAAAGCGTCTACACGGGGACGAAGAGGAGGAGCGGCTGCAGCTGGGGGAGGAGGAACGTCTGTTGGGCCTGCGGTAGTAGCCCTAGCCTCCAGATACCTTCTGATCCAACCTGTTATCTGTGCGCCCTCGGGTATAACGGGTTCCTCAGACATGCTGAAAGGAAAAAGAAGGAGATTGAATATAGAGAATCAGAAGATAGATATATGGATTTTGGGGATTATGTTTTTCATAATAAACTTTTTTCTTGAAAATACCCTCTTTAAAACATGTTTTTTAAAATACTTCTTTCTAAAAATGCTTTTGAAAAGGGTTTTCAAAATCTTTTATCTGTTATGGTAACCTTCAGCTCTGATACCACGTGTAACACCCCACGTCCATTAATGTCACTCAGTAAGGGAATGCATTAACTTTCATGGAGTATAATAAGAGTATAGAATAGAATATCACAAGACAAGTATATAAAATGGTATATAAGAAAATTCAAAATTTATTCATTGCAGCGGAAAAGCAAAACATGTTTGGTTACAACATCAAAACCACATACTAGAGCCAAGTACACAAATATCCATCTTGAACAAAATTATTATCAAAGTACATAAAACTAAAACAATGATCCCACTCCAAATAGCCATAATGAAAAAGAGATAAAGCTGAGCATTACTTTCAACACTTCCAAGCACTTCAAGAAGAAAGGAATCCAAGTCAATCTTCACTATTCCCACCCTGAGGACCTTTGGGGGGGAAGAAAGAAAAAGGCGAAACAAAAATGGGTCAGACAAAAGTCTGGCGAGTCTAGCGACTTTAACATAATCAGTAAAGTAATAGGATAAGAACATAAACTGGATATAAGAGATGACTGTAACATAAGAAGATATGACAAGGTAAACAAGATGAACAAGATATAACGTTGATTGCGCTTCTAATCACTATAAGATAATTTCTACATCACACCAATGCTAGTTCCATACTGAAAGTTGATCCCTCTTACAAAACATAATGATAATAATAATAATAATAACGATAGTTTCATGTACTCCTAGTTGCTGTCATAGGTGTCGCCTGCTCCTATCTCCACTAGTTGTACCCACTACCCTCCCCATTCGATCGGCTCCCTAACCCATAGATACCCATGCTGGTCCCATAATAGGGTGCATCACTCCCTAAAGTGGCAACCCGATACTACTAGAATGCACGGCTTATACCTACACGATGCAACAACGTGTTACCTAACAGCCCGAACCCATGCACGCACATGACTCCGTTGGACTTGCACTGCCATTGCTAACTCTTTATTGACCTCTTACAATCAACCATAGTAAGCGTGTCCCTGTCCTTGACCTAGTTTGAGCTCATTTAGATAGTAAAATGGGTTATTGATTGAAAAGGGTTCAACCACTTGACACAAGCTTCCCTCTTAAGCTTGGTCCCCACTAGGAAATCCCACTTAACCCCTCTTTATCCCCATGTCTAATCACATGTCTCATCTTGGTTAAGTGCTTTTATTATATTTCACATGCTACCCATGTTACCCACTTAACCCTTCATCATCCCCATGCCTAATCACATGTCTTATCTTGGTTAAGTGTTCATTAATTTATTATAACCGTAATCTTGCAAGACCCCTGTAACGACCCGGATTTCGCCTAACGACCCAGATTTCGCCCGTACTTAATCGATCGCAAGATCGACCAAGTCCGTTCAAAAACTTGAATACGCTAACTTTGGGAGTACAACACATCAGAACAAATAACAGAAGACATTTATTACATCATAATAATGCAACATCAGAGTACAAAATATATCAGAGTACATGGAATATAATACAACAGAAGATAAATTACACAACGCAATGCTTTTTAGAAAAATGAAACCATTATAAGACTCAAGTCCCATCACACAATGCAACGCAAACTGGAGGATAGAGTTTTACCTTATAATGCTCAAAAATGCTTGATACGATAAAAACGGATTTGATATTACTATTAGTGTATATATGTTTCAAAAACATTTCAATCATAATGTATCAATCATAGACGGCATAGCTACCATATACTATGTCGCCATACTAGTTCTACAATCAAAACCGCATGATGTCGTATTGGAAATTGGGTTTCCATCAAGAGCCAAGGCTAGGAACGATCTCCTTACCGATTCGAGACACTCTAGCAATGTCTCAGGATCACACCTATGGGCAACCCTTGGATCCTGCAGGGCCGGTCCACAAATAACGTTAGTGGATTAGTTATGCATGTACACACGCTTTCCGGTCCTATTGGACCTATAATACGGACATTGACAACCGATAAATCCAAGGCCTCGGAAATTCCATTATCCACATAAGTAAAATGTCAGGGCTGGTAAGTCGCTGACACCATTTCTAGCTAAAACGAAACGTGCGCACTCCCTGCGTTCCCTTGCTCCGTTTCTGACTCTTACCGGGGTGTGAGGCTCACGAGGTAACGCTATACACAAAGCTATGCCGAAATAGGCTATGCTTTGATCATCCCACAAAGCTCTGCTTTTCAAAAAAAGCCTTGATCATTTGCGTCTTGGCGTGCCACATTGACAATCCACGCCATGCGATCGATAACTACCAATATATAACCTCTGAGCTCGTACGTCTCAAAGAAGGGTGTTAAGCAAGAGAATAAATTCTCCACCACCACAGATATATATTAAATAGAAATCAATTTAATCTACCTGGAATGAAATTCTATGTCAGACACACATCCATTTACAAGTCTGTTCTGGGTCTGAACGAAACCGGAGAAACCTTATTCCTCATCCCGTATGTCCAATACGGAAGTGAAGTGCTTGCATATCCGGACAATAAATAAGTACGTCCGGACAAACTACCACTTTTAACCCTTTACTGGTAGCTAGCCAATGCCGGGCATCATTAGTCATCCATTCGATGTGAAGATCGCTGGTCTTCAACCACCGTCTTCAATGTCTTTGACCTTATTCGTCGAAGTAATTATTCAGGTTGGGTTAAACCCAGTCTTTCCGAATAACTCGCTTATTTTATAATCAAAAATCAAGTGCTATAAAGACACATCATATGCCTTATTCCAATTCAGAATATTCTTTTAATAAAATATTCATACAATTAGGGAAAGATCCCATTAATTTATCGAAGATAAATTCTTTTGAATTAGTTCTTTAATCTTCTTTTTAAAGATTCATTAAAACTCCAATTAGGTTTTAATATAAAAAAAACATAACTTTATGATTATTCAACTTTTAAGAAATTAATATTATTTTTAACTGGGTTAAAGAACTAATGTCATTTAAACATAGTTCATGATAAACCCAAAATCATCTTCCATTAAATATGGAATTTTCATACAAATCAAATCAATATATAACCGATATAAATTTCCGTATCCGACCGATAATATAAATGGAATAACGGCAAAGCCTTTTAAATTTCATATATAGTAACAGCCTTCCTTTACAGAAGCCTATCTTGATTATTATCAAATCGAATTTCCACTCAATTCCAATTTAATTTATTAAATTGGAAAACTTGACTTTAGAAAATTTCTTTTTAAATCTTAATAAAAGATTTATAAATTCCAAATCATATTTTCACTGTTAATTGAGTTAAAGAACAAATGTCGTTTAAAAACACAGCTCACAATAAACCCAATTCACAAATCAATTTATTCTAACTGCTAAATATAATTTGAAACTCTAATAATCTTAATTAAAAGATTTATTCTTCAGGGTTTAAGAACAGTGTTATTTAAGACACCATCCATGACAACCCAAAATCCAATTCTTTTATTTAATTCCAACTAAATATTATTAAATTAGAAGACTTCATTAAATCTTAATTTAAAAGATTTATTCTAGTTAATAACTAGTTCATCTTGATAAAATATATTTTTATCTTTGGCGTCCATCCGAAAACGGACATAGAAATCATCATTTTATTCTTCGTTGGATAATATTTAAAATATTCATTATTTAAAAATATTCTTTATATAAAAATATTCTTTATGTAAAAATATTCTTTATTTTACAATGTTCTTTATTTTAAAAATATTCTTTATATAAAAGATATTCTGAATCGGAAAGCGACTCAATCATTTCCATATAACTTCGATTATATGGATTTCATACATCGCATGTATACGACAATAATGAGAAATAATAATTAAACCATCCATTCACATCCAGAGTGAAATTTATAACTGTGTGAGCATTAAAATGAATAAATAACGCTCATCGCAGCCTGTCAATCCATCGATTGACATACAACTAAATATTGAGACTAGTGTATGTCAAATATTATCCCAATAACCATGTGGGGTTTTCAGCCAACAACAGTTCATCTAAATAAATAATTGGTTAATGAACTTAACCAATTTCTAATTCTGCTAACATATTGATGATAATGAACAAAACATGTTATTTTATTCCTAATGCCGAAAATGTATTTTTCTCGTATCATTTTCACTATACATTTCTAATGTCTAATAAAATGTAATTTATGTATATGACATTATCGCTGATGTTAAATGAAAAGATAATTTTCCTATTTCCTTTTATTTGTATGCAAATTTCTATTCTAAACTTTAACAAATGTAAAGTTTCAAATCATAACATTTGAAATGCCTCTTTATTCTGTACACAAATCATAATGTATAGTTCAACCATACAAACGTCACTTGTATTTGCATACAAATTCTATGGTATGATTTAACAATAAAATGTTACTTTAATTCACATACAATTCTAATGTATGCTTTTGACAATGAAAATGATTCTTAAATTTACATACAAATTCTGATGTATGTTATGCAAATAAAAATGATTCTTATATTTGCATATAAATTCTAATGTATGTTATGCAAATAAAAGGGATTCTTATATTTGCATATAAATTACATTTCAACAAAATGTATAAAAAGTGATACATCCATTTTTCTGATGATTCTATTTTATCAAAATGAATATTTTTGTTGTAACACAAATGTTATTTGTGTTTAACTACTTTATTTAACCAAAAATGTAATTTTTGTTTTCAATCATCTTATTTTTGCAAAATGTACATTTTTATTTCAACTAATATATTTCGATAAAAATGTTCTTTTCATCTCAGCTATTTGGTTTCAATAAATATGATGTATTTGTTTCAACCAAACCTTTTGGCTAAAATGTATATTTTGATAAAAATGTATATTTTGATAAAAATGTATATTTCTAATTCAACTATTTTAATTTGTCAAAAATGTTTATTTCAACAATTATATTTTGACAAAAGGGCCAATTCTGTTTCAACCATTACATATGACAAAAGGTGACAAATTTGGTTTCAACTATTATAATTCGATAAAGTGACAAATTTAGTTCCAACTATTATATTTGACAAAAGTTACAATTTTAGTTTCAACTTTTATAACTTGATAATGTGACAATTTTAGTTTTAACTTTTATAACTTGACAAAAGTTACAATTTTAGTTTCAACTTTTATAACTTGATAAAAGTGAAAATTTTAATTTCAACTATTCTTTTTGACACAAATGAAAATTTTGTTTCAACTAACATGTTTGACAAAAATGACAATTTTTATTTTAACTAACATGTTTGACAAAAATGACAATTTTTATTTCAACTAACATGTTTGACAAAAATGACTATTTTTATTCTATATAAAATGACAACAAAAATGATACTTTCAACTCTTCTATTTTTATTGCATATAAAATGACAACAAAAATGATACCTTTAAATCTTCTATTTTTATTGCATATAAAATGACAATAAGAATGCAACTTTAAAATCTATTCTTTTCATTACAACTAAAATGACAATAAAAATGTTTCTTTTGTATCAATTCTTTTTATTGTAACTAACTTGACAATAAAAATGTTATTCTTAAATCTATCCTTTTTATTGTAACTAAATTGATAAATAAAATGTTACTTTAAATCCATTCTTTTTATTGCATATAAAATGACAATAAAAATGTTACTTTTTAATATACACTTTTTATTGTTATAAAATGACAATAAAAATGTTACTTTTAAATCTCAACTCTATTTCATTGAAATTATTTGAAAATAAAAATGAAATCTTTTATTCCAATTCTAATCTTTGTAACTAATTGAAAATAAAAATGAAATCTTTTATTTCAATTCTAATCTTTGTAACTAACTGAAAACAAAAATGAAATCTTTTATTCCAATTCTAATCTTTGTAACTAATTGAAAATAAAAATGAAATCTTTTATTCCAATTCTAATCTTTGTAACTAATTGAAATTAAAAATGAAATCTTTTATTCCAATTCTAATCTTTGTAACTAATTGAAAATAAAAAAGAAAAAATGACTCTTTTGTTTCTAATCCTTTTTAATAACCAAAAATGTATATTCTTGTTTCATCTTTTTAAATGACAAAAATGAATATTTTTGGTCTATTCTCTTTAAATGGCAAAAATGAATATTTTGTCTCATTCTTTTTAATTGACCAAGAATGTATAATTTGGTTTCACTCTTTTTAAATGATAAAAATGTGTGTTTTTATTTCATTCTTTTAAATTTGACAGAAATGAACATTTTTATTTCCTTCTATTAAATTTGACAAAAATGAATGTTTTTATCTACTCCTTGAATCTAATTTCCTAATTAACATAAATGTTAATTACCACCATCTAATAAAAAAATGATAATATTATTTGAATCTAATTTTATAATTAACATGAATGTTAATTACAACAATCTAATAACAATGATTCTAATTTTATAATTAACACAATTGTTAATTACAACAATCTAATAACAATGATAATTTTGTTTGAATCTATTTTATTTCTAACATGATATATTTGTTTCATCTATTTCATAACAAACATGAGACACACAAATCAATTCAGTGATTCATCGCAATAAAAAAAAATCAACACTGAAATAAATATATACACAACATCAACATGAATTTTATATAGAATGAATATAAATTTAACAGTGAAATAAATAATTAAATTTATTTTAAAATAGAAATCTCACATTGGGGGTTTTGAATTCTTCAAAATTTTAGATTGCTCTATTTCAGATCTGGTCTTTTACATCGCAAAGCTCTCATTTTTCTGATTCCAACGCAACTGAGTTTGCTAAATTTGGATCTCGTATGGAATAGTTATGATGTTACAAACATTTTACATTAATTAAAATAATTAAACGATAATTAAATTTAATAATTACATCATTGCTTCACGTTAATTCATCTTCCACATCGTTCGTTACTCCAGACATTGGCCCCTTTTCAAACCCAACTTCGACCTTGCCATACCCAGAACGCACGCCAACCGGAGCCACTTGAACCCGATCCACCATCGCCAATTAGAAGCATCACATTTAGACAAAGATTTTTGCAGTTATTTGTGTTTGAAAATATTGCGTGAGGGAGAAGGAATTTTTGGATTTGTTTTGGAAGATAATGGCAATTGAAGAAGGTAAGTGGCGGCGGCTCACGATATGAATTAGGGTTTTGTAAATGTTAGGTTATTTATAATGTAACGACCCGGAAACCCGTACCTTTTGAATCGACAATAATCCACACATGTCTAACTCAAAACTGTATGTATTTACATATAGTTAAATGACGATCCACATCTTTAACCATTATGGTCAAGAATATAGAAAATCAAGGGAATTAATTTAGAATTAGAAAGAAAGAAGAAAACAAGCATAGAATCTCGCAACGGAATGAACAAAATATAATAATCAAATAACAGTTCATGAAGCTGTTTAAAATAAACATTTGATCATTTTACAACATTTATCAGAGTTATACATTATCATTAGAGTTATACAATTTATATACGTAACTGATAATAAAGAGTAATGCAGCAAAATAGTAGTGGAATACAATAGTAATAATAGTATACTATCTTCGTCTTCATCCTTCAGAAGATAACCTTTGAAATTGGGATGCTCAAGTCCGACCCGAGCGTAATAGCGTGAAAATAAAACAAGCTCGGATCAGGCAAAAATATTCTCATCTAAGTTAAATCGATATCATATGAACATGCACACACATAACTCAAGAGATGTTACGGGAATTTCCATCTCCTAAGGATCAGTCAAACTAGATACTGTATAATATAATTTCGCTATTATACTAGTGTGTATTCACAAATACTTGTCACAAAAATAGTGTGAGCGGGGTTACATTGATTACCCTTACACAGTTTACAAGCACATGGTCTATGCAGGTCCTGTAACACAACTAGTAAAATGTCGGTAGCCAGTGAGTCCCCTATAGACCTATGCCAATATCAAAAATCATAGTTGTCTCACATAAGGATAAACGTATGACAAGGCACATGAGGCAATACCCAATGTAGTATGCTACCAGTTTGCCTGATCCAGACTGGTGGTTACCCCTAATGGCCCACCGTAGACATCCGCCCCATATCGAATCAAAGGGAAGTACATCCCATTAAGGGTGTGCACCAACAAAACAACAACAACTGAATAATAATAGTATGGACCCGAGGCCGAGGAAAATCGAAGAGCAGATGTCCACTAAGAGGTAGTCAAGCCTCATTTGGTCTGGCATGGCCCCTGTTTTAGCCATTTCCAATCGACACAGTGTCGGGGTCATCCATTATCGTTGACTTTCTTCAAATCCAGTAACCGCCTCCAAATTCATCCTAATTCATTTCTGGAACTCCACCGATTACACAGTTGTTAAAGTGGTTCCAACATTGACAAAGAGTATGTCAATAAGAGGCCCTGGTCTCTTTAACAACAAAACATCATGTTACACACTGATTGGTACTTTTATATTTCAAAAATGAATCGTTATGATATCAAAATATCATATTCACCAAAACAAATTTCACTTTAAAATATCATATTATTTTAATCGCAATAATATTTACTTTCAAAATCCATATTCGCTTTGAGATAAATTTCAAATTCAATAATTTGGTTATAACTTCAATTAACCACATTTTCTTCGAATTATTCAATTTACTTCAAAATTCGTTTTGAACTCATTTATGATTTTAACATCAAACTAATCATATTTACTTTTAAATCAGAGATTTAAATGTAAACAATTCCACTTCTAAACAGTTTATAAGTTTGAAATAGTTTTGGGGTTTAATTAAATTTCTTTTGAATAATTGTAAAAAAATTGGGAGATTTGGAATAGCTTGGAAATCAAAATATCTTGAGTATTGGGATGGTTTTATGTATATTAAAATATTTTATAAAATAAAAACTTTTATATATATATAGAAAGAATAGGTTTTTGAAAAACAATTTATACAAAGTACTCCATATATCAAAGGAATAAATATCATAAAAAGTTTATATATTAATTTGTTTATATAGGAAAATTTTCAAATCAATTGTTTCTTTCCATTTTCAATAAATCTGACCTAAGTTCAAATCTGAAAACAAACCAAATCGATTTCCAATATCCAATCCAAATCGATTCCCAAAATCAAATTCATTTGAAAACAATCTCATTTTAAAGGATAACTTCCAATTTTGAAATATTATTTGAATCTATTCGATTCAAATCAAATCCAAGTTTCATAATATTTATTTAAGCCATATAATTCGAATTTAATTTCAAAGTTTAAATAAAGATTTAAACCTTTGAAACAATTCAAATTATAGTCAATTTATTTCAAATAACAAATTTTAGATTATTTCAAATTCGAATTTAATTTCAAAGTTTAAACAAAGATTTAAACCTTTGAAACTATTTAAATTACAATCAATTTAAGTTCAAATTTCAAATAACAAATTTTAGATTATTTCAATTCGAATTTAATTTCAAAGTTTAAACAAAGATTTAAACCTTTGAAATAATTTAAATTATAATCAGTTTTAGTTCAAATTTCAAATAACAAATTTTAGATTATTTCAATTCGAATTTAATTTCAAAGTTTAAATAAAGATTTAAACCTTTGAAATAATTTAAATTATAATCAATTTTAGTTAAAATTTCAAATAACAAATTTTAGATTATTTCAATTCGAATTTAATTTCAAAGTTTAAATAAAGATTTAAACCTTCGAAATAATTTAAATTATAATCAATTTTAGTTCAAATTTCAAATAAATTTTTTGAGATTATTTCAATTCGAATTTAATTTCAAAGTTTAAATAAAGATTAAACCTTTGAAATAATTTAAATTATATTCAATTTTAGTTCAAATTTCAAATAACAAATTTTAGATTATTTCAATTTGAATTTAATTTCAAAGTTTAAATAAAGATTTAAAACTTTGAAATAATTTAAATTATAATCAATTTTAGTTCAAATTCCAAATAACAAATTTAGATCATTTCAATTTGAATTAAATTTCAAAGTTTAAATAAAGATTTAAACCTTTGAACTAATTCAATTTCAACATTTCAAATTCAAATTCAAAGGTATAATTCAATTTATATAATTTCAATTTATTTCCAATGATGCCCGCAACATCCAAGGTGATAACATCGATATAAAAATATAAACAACATTCGTACAGTTCAATATATCCATAAATAAACACTCATCACAACCATCATCCAAAACAGTTCAATTTGCAATAATTAACTGATTATACATGTCGGGGTTTAACTAGCAATTTAATTCAAAAATAAACTAACTGGCAATTTAATTTCTAACAGTTTAAATTTGATGTCCATCTAAAATAGCAGTCAGCAAACAAATGATCAAATCAATCACAGAATTTAGTTTCACAAAAACGTGAATATTTTTGCAGTGTGAGAAAACTCACTTTGGGTTCCACTCCGTCAGTTCGTAGTTCTGAAACTCTGAACTTCTATTTTATTACGGTTTGGATTTGAATTTGCTTGAATTTCTAATCTGCTCCATTTCAGCTCTTGTCAGTTCTGAAATGTAGTGCTCGATGATACGAGTGCAACGCAACTCGTTACACTGAATTCCAATATCATATGGAAAAGTTATACACTTTTAAACATTGATACATTAATTAAATAATTAATTTGATTAAACATTAATTAATCACCATCCAAAACAGATCTGAGCCGCCCCTTCCATCTTCTATTGTTCACTAACTTTCTCATTCAACCCAAAGAGGCCCAACGTCAACCCTGAACCCAAGCCGTCGCACCACCATTCATTTCGCCAGAGTCCGATCCAAAGCCTCCACCATAAAGCCCTCCACGTCAACTACTGGCGCCTCCCAACCATGATGGACTCGAGCTCCCCAGATGGCCTGAAATCGACTTGAAAGCCGGCGCTATTGAGCGCGTAGATCGAGAAATCCATATCGCTATTTACCATCTTGACCGTTCAAATCCTAGAGCTCGTGGAGCTCTTCATGTTTGCCTTTGAAAATCTTTGAAAACACTTAGCGAATAGGAAGAATGAACGGGTTCAAAGTTGGAGCGACTTGGTCATTGTTTGAAGGCTGACAGCGCAAACCCGAAGTGGGATTAGGGTTTGGGGTTCCCCCCTTTTATAGAAATTATTTAATATTATTTTAAATCCAAAATACTAGTTTTGAATCCGAACTCGAAATCAAACCCAACGACCGTCGTCCCCAACCAAATACCCCCATTCCGAACACAACGGAATATGTTCCGCAAGCCAATTCGACTGTTTCGATTAGCTTTCACCAAAATTTAAATATAATCAACTTATAGAATTATAAACATATATTTTAATTTATCCGGGGCCACATTCTGACTCCAAAAATTACAGAAAAATTAATCTAGCTTTGTTTTGACGATACGGTCCTAACAAAACTAATTTCGTTGAATTTGAAGACCGTTTGTAAAATTGTCATTTTTTGGTCGATCCAATTTGACTAAAACTGAACAAACACGTTTTCGTTTGCCACGCTCACATATTAATTTCAAAAATTATGAAAATTGAAACCTAACAATAATTTGACATTCCGAATCCAACAAAAGTGGTTTCATCAAAAACGGAGGTCGTTTGCAAAATGGCTAATTTTTAAGGGCTATAAATTATATTAAAATATATATAAATTCCACAGCGACTTTTCTAAATTTTAAACTGGACATAACTTTCAATTTATAAAGTGAAATCTCAGTTTCTTATATTCATTAAAAAGATATGATTAAACAGATTCAAATATTTTCAGTTTTACTGAAATCTGATTTATTTTGAATGTTGTACATTTATTTGAAATTTAAAATCGAATTTTCAAACTACCGCGCCATTTCAGGCTCATTATATAATTAAAATAAATTTATGCGTTCTAACTTCGATTAAACTAAATTTTTAGTCGTTATTATTTAAAATAATCATTTTAAATATTCAAAATTCAATAAAATAACTAAAAAAAATTAAACTGGTTCTGAAAATTAGGGTCATCACATATAATATAATTTTTTTAATTCTTTTATTTCAAAAAAAAAAGAAAAGGACCGTTTATCCTTATGTTGTATGTTATAAAGAAATCAAATTAACTGATAAGGATGAGGTGTTCATCTATTTAATGTTTGCTTCCTATTCAAAGATTCAAAAGAAAACCTAAGGAAAGGAAAAATATAGGAATGTAATTAATACATGATTTATTTAACTAAGATGCCCCTTTGTATTTGGTAAGTTATAAATAAATTAAATGTGGTTTATTAAGGCTGAGGTGGCAATATTTATCTCATATTCAAAATTCAAAAATAAATCACAAAGAGAAAGAGGAAACAAAGAAAATGAATGCATGAGGAATTGTTTGATGCTAATCGTTATAAATTTGTGTGTCTTCTTTAATTTCAAAACATATAACATCATTATTGTAGGGAACATATTAAATTGCACAAACAAGAATAAGGCAATGAAAATGTCTATAAATACATACAGATAATGTAAACAAGAATAGATATAGAAGGGAATAATATATATATATATATATATGAGGATTGTTTGTTATTAGAGAAAAAGTAACAAGAAAGAAAACAGGAAAGGAGAATAAGGGGATGAAAACATAATGAATGAGAACATGCAAATGAAATAAGATGCATGAATGTAGAAGTAAGGAAAGAAATAAATGTGCAATTAATGGAGAAAAAGGAAGGAATAATATGTGAAAGATGAATGGAAGGTAAAAGGAGTTATATAAGAATAAATAGAAGAAAGATAAAGAATTAAAATGGGTAGAGGGTGCATTAACTCTTCATGTGTTTTGTCTTAATGCGTTTTTTATTTATTTATCTAAATTTCAAAAGTAGATAACAATAAAGAGAGAGAGAGAGAGAGAGAGAGAGAATGAAATGAAAAGAATGAATGCTAAATTAATGTTATTTGTTAGAAATTAGAACTAACACTACAGTATTAAATATTATTGTTAGAAATGAATGTTTGCAACTTTTCACATTTCAAAATTGACTGGTTAATGAAGGTTTTGAACATGTAACCTACGTTTTGAATTCCTAAAAGATACATTTTGAATTGATTGGGAGAAATATTTAAGAGGACAGCCAAAGATATATATATATATGTATATATATATACATATACATATACATATATATAGCCAGAATTTATTTCATTAATAACCTACACATTATTTTCAATCAATAAATTAATAAATGTCATTAAAGTTCATAAGGCATTTTTAACGTTAACATGTTTCAAGCTAGAATCTTTTTAAATGCATCATTCTACATTTAAATGTAATTTTAACTATAAAAAAATGTTTTCATCAAAAATGAATTTTTTCATTATTGAACCATATTTATATTAAAAATGTAAATTTTTAATGTGACATATTTTAATCATCATTGCTCACATGCAATAAAAATTTAAATATTTTTTTACTGTTAAACTTTTCTATTCAAACCATAGTCACTTTACATCATTTCTTATAAAAAATAAAAATGCAAATTTTTATTATTAACATTTTTTTTAATAATGAATTTTTTTTATATTCTGATGCATTTTCTGACAAAATCTCCTTAAAATAAAATTTTAAATTGGTTATGATTTTTCGGGTTGTTACAACCCCTCACATTAGATTGCCATTTTGCGGTTGCTGGATATGCCGGGCAGCTCCGGGCAGGCTTTTACCGTAAACCGAATCTAACCTCGTGTCTTTGCATTATTACACATCTAATTTCTGCCTTTGACCTCTCACATTAGACTGCCTTTTGCGGTTGTTGGATATGTCGGGCGGTTCCGAGCAGTCTTCTACCGCAAACCAAGTCTAACCTCGTGTCTTAGGCGTTCATTATCTCTTCTTTTCTACAAACCCAAATTCAAGTTTTGACTTATTACTTATATTCCAATTGCCCATAATTTCCAATTCAAGTTATGTTTATAATTCCAATCCAAGTCACGCCTATAATTTCATGCATATAAATTTTACCAATTTATGCCCCAAATCAATTACATGATTACAAATCAATTTATTCCCCATTACATATTATTCACTATTTTCCCAAACTTTTCCCAATCGTTCCAACGTAATTCGTACGCAAATCTCAACGCAATATGTTAGGCTCGAAGTTAGCCTAATCTCATAAAAAATAAGGAAAAGAATAAGGGAAGAGAATTATGACATCAGAATTGGCATAAAATAGGCATATGAAACATGAACTGGCATAGAACAACAATATACATCCAATTAGGCATATGATAACAGTAATTTGGCTATGAATCTGAAAGATAAGAATCTACAAAACTTGATATGATTCATCTTACTTACAAGCATGATCATTAAATCCAATTTACAATCCTATCACAATTACTTTTTAAATTTAATTATATGTGAAAGTGACATAGACTCACAGTGATATGATTTAGAAGAGAGAATAGATCTGAATTCTGAATTTGATTAGCTAAATCGTTGTTGTAGAATTTGATTCTTATCTTCCAATTTGAATACTCCTATTCCGATTTGCTTTGGTGGAGAAGAATGGCTAGGTTAATTTAGATTAGAGCAGCATGGAGGTGCCATGGATGAATAACAATGAGATTAGGGTTAGGTTTAGGGGTATTTTATAGATGCTCTAGGTGAATTAGGACCCTTAGATTAGATTAGGATCAATCTGAACCATCAAGACCAAAAAGACACGTCATCTAGCCAATCACAGAAGGACACGTCATCATCCATACCACAAAACACGTCACCAGGAAGCTGCCCAGACCCAACCGGTCGAACGGCCAATTTCAACCGGTTGACCTTATTTACTTCTATCAAAAAAACGATCTACTGGTGAAATATGGGCGGTCGACTTGTTCTTTAGCTTTAAATCTTCAGCTTTAAACTTTTAATCTTCCGAGCTTCATAACTTCTTCATACGATGTCCGTTTTACATAAACTCGGACTCTATCTCAAGCAGAATTCCGAGACGATGAAATGGCGTAACCTGTTTCCCTTAATTCTTCTTCTAAAAATTAAGTATTCTTTAATTTGTTAATTTTAATATTTTAAAATTATGGGGTGTTACACTCACACAGACTGTAATTGCTGTTGTGATCATTTATTGGATACAAGCACACAATATCCCTATTAATGTCATTCAAAAGATTGAAAAGATGTGTTCTAACATTATTAAGAAAGGAAAGCAGCACAAAATTGCATGGGATAAAGTTTGTAAGCCAAAAAAATTTTGTGGACTTAGGCTTTGAAATATTAGAGTTCTTTCAAAGGACTATAAATTCAATTTTTTTGGAAATTTTTAGATGGTAAATCCTCTGGGCTAGGTTGATGAGGGATAAATATTTAAAGAATAAAAAAATTTGGATTGCCAGAATAGAAAATCATCATTCCTATGTTTGGAAAAACATATTAGATTGCTAAGAAGTTAGGAGAAAACTTATTGAAAGAAAGTTAAAAGATGGTTGTAATAACCCGAAAATGCGAGCCAGTTTGAAATTTTTATTTTGGCAATTTTAGCGAATTTTGAACATTCAAAATAGATTATTTTAAATAAAATCGATGAGAAATTTATTTTGAATAGAATTCGAACGTATATATTTATACGCGTCGTCGTTAGAATATAAATAATTATATATAATTATAAATAGAATTTTAAAACTGATTTTTTTTATTATTTTCTTTAGAACTGATTTTTTTTATTTTACTTTAAAACAGAAAAGTTAGGATTTTTCAAATAGAAAAGACGATATTTTTAAATATGAAAAGTAAAGATTTGATTTTGAATTGTGGAAGATAAAAATATAATTTTTGCATGATAGAAGTATTAAAAATATGATTTTTATATTTTTAAAGTATTAAAAATATAGTCTTTACTATATAGGTGATGTCAAAATATGATTTTTGTGTATGTAGAGAGTTAAAAATATAATTTTTGGCATGATAAGAATATTAAAAATATAGTCTTTACTATATAGGTGATGTCAAAATATGATTTTTATTTTAAAGACATCGAAATATAAAAATGTGATTTTTATATATATAGTGACTACGGACAACGAAGATGACGAAGATACAATGAAGATGAAGATTTTCTATAAAAGAAGAGTCGTGAATTGGATAGCTTTATGTGAGAATTTCTCACTCTTCAATTTACTTTCTAGTTATATATATATATACTAGGATGCAGACGGTGTTTAGTAGCACCCGACACCCGTCCACATACCATGGACTTGTTTGTTTGGATGTTTGGTGATTGATTGAGATATTGGTTTGAATGTGGTTTGTGGTGTGAGAAATCGAATCGATAAATTGGTTAGGATTAGACGTGCGCCGTTATAAGGCGAAGGAGTAAGACTAGGTTAGACTCTTACTCCAAATTTTGTGGTTTGCATAACGAAAGTGATTTGATTGATGTGTGAATGGCGTGGGCCTTCACTAGACCGGGGATAAGGCTAGGCCTCGTCCCGTTTCTAGTATCGTGCCATTATGCCGCCGAAATTTTCTAAAATATGTTAGAAAAATAAAAATATCATTTTTATTGTGTAAATGAAATGAATAGAAATTCAAGTGTTGAAATAGAATATTTTATCGTTAAAAATATAATTTTTAACGTGAAAGTGAATAAATAAAATATCTATAAACAAATCGGCCGATTTGTTTATATACACTGATTTGACTGATATTGATTGGGTTGATAAATTTTACACATCGCCCAACTGCACAAATAAAATCTGTGTTTGATTGTTTGAAACCCCACACGGGTGTTGGGATGAAATTTGAAGTTCACTCATCCTGATTGATCAAATATGTCGATCGATTGATTGACAGGCTGTTATAAGAGTTAGATATCGATATTTGATGCTTATACAGTGTAGTGCACTTTGGTTGATGGTTGATTATTTTTCGACGCTATTATATACATGTGTTGTATGGAATCCATATAATTAACGTTATATGGTGATTGATTGGGCCTCATTCCAATTGGGAAAATAAGGAATATTATAAAAGAAAATTCATGTGTTGAATATAAAAATAGTCATGTGTTGACGATGTGCATGTGTTGAGTGAAATATTTTATATAATCAAAATTACATCTTTATCACATTTAAAATTAGAACTACTTCCCAGTGGAAGTCTAATTGAAAATCAAACGATAGATACCATAGTTTTATAAAATATTTCACATAATAAAAATAGTGATGTGTTGACAGTACTCATGTGTTGAGATTAGTCGTGTGTTGAAAGAAATATAGGTTCATGTGTTGAATTGAATAGAAGTTTTTGAAATATATAAAGCCGTGTGGATTAGAGATGCGCTATTTTGACGTGAACGATATTTATATCGATTTTATTCGTTTTACAACGAATATTGAAAAGTGATTTCAAAACTAAATATTTTGAAATGAAATTCAATTGAATTAGATTAAAATTCGAATTGAATAGGAAGTGAATTTGAATTTGAATAAAATAGGAATGAATTGAATTGAAAACGATTTCGAAATGAATTGAATTGAAAACGATTTCGAAATGAATGGAATTGAAAACGAATTCAAATTGAATTGAAAGTGAATTGAAATGAATTCAAATTGAATTGAAATTTGAATTGAATAGAAATGAATTTTAAAACGAATTTATAGAGAAGAATTCAATTTTGATTTGAATTGAAATGGAAGTTGAAATTGCTTTTGAAACGAATTCAAAACTATTTTTAAAATTCGTTTTAAAAGGAAATCGACGAAATATATATTATATATATAATATAATGGCCTGAATAGAACGCGCCGCGCCGCGGCAGTTCGTGAATTTCGACCATTTATTTCAAACGGACATTGCGGGAGATCCGACCGTCGGATTCTCCTAAAACCGGAACCGTTGGGTTCGTATCGAAAAGAGCTTTCCAATGAATATTAGAAATTTGAAATCTAACGGTTGGATTTGGAATTATGTCCAAATCAAATTCGAAAAAGGTCGCTATAAGTGCAGTTCGATGGCCGTTGTTGGAAATCGACTGTACGGGCCTTGATAAAATTATTAAAAATATCTATAATTTGTGTAAAATTATAATATGTGAATTGGAAAGAACTGGGGTGAAAAATTCCACATTTGAAAAGATAAAAATAGATTTTTATCGAAATGAACTAGTTTTGAACTAGAATTGAAATCAATTTATTTTTAAAATAAATAAATTGAATTTGATAGTGGTTTTGAAAATAATCGATAATTCCCAATACGTGGATTGGACTGGAGCTGAATCGAAATTATCTTCGGGATATGTAACAACCCGTATTTTCAATAACCTGTAATAACATAAATCGAGGCAGAATTTAATTCTAAAATGGGAATCAAGGGAAACGGGCTATGCCATTGCGTTCGTCTCGGAAAAATACGCGAAATAGAGTCCGAGTTTTCGAAAATCGGAGTCCGTATGACCAAGATATGGCCTCGCGAAGTTTCACGAAAAATTCCCAAATTAAAGTATACTTAATTAAGTGAAATGGGTTGTGTAGATATATATATATATATATATTGATATATATATATATATATATAATTGAAAATTTAATAAATAAATATGCAAAAATGCTCAAAACAGCGAATTGGGAGAGGGGAATAACCGAACCGGCCGATTTTTGAAGTCGACCCGAGCCCGCTGGGTCGACTAAGGGTTAATCCAGGGTGTTTGGCTGTCAACCCGTGGGCCGATTCGCTCAAGTGCAGATTTTGCATTTGAATGGTTCTCATGGTCCATCTTTAATCTAAAGGCCCTAGATGGTTCCTACACTTGACTTCTTCCCCAAGACATGCTTTGATGGCTTGGATTGAATCTAGGGTTAATCCTATGGCCTAAAACACTTGCCTAATCTATAAATAAGACCCTAACCTACCCTAATTCATTCATAATTAAACCTAGTAACTAAACTATGGCAAAATGCTAGCTCTCATGGCCTCCACTAATTTTATGAAGAGGGTTGCATACTAATCACTCTCTAATCAACTTCTAATCCCTTCTTAGCATCTTAATCTTCTTCATTTGGTGTTCAAAGTTGCTAGTTGTGAGTTTCTATCACTTTGATGATCTTTTGGTAAACTAATTAGATGAGATGTGATGAGATTTATGGTTTTGTATGTGGGTTAATGAGCTTTGAATCATATGATATGATGTTAGCATTAATCTTATGTTTATGCATGTTGAGTATGTAAGCTTATGCAAGTTTAATATGATGTATGTTATGTTTGCATGATGCTAAATATGCAAGTTGTGGGCTATGTAATCATATGCATGTTATGCAAGTTCATGGTAATATGCTATGCAAGTTACATGTATGTAAATATGCAAGTTACATGTTTGTTAATATGCAAGTTACATGTATGTAAATATGCAAGTTACATGTTTGTTAATATGCAAGTTACATGTTTGTTAATATGCAAGTTACATGTATGTAAATATGCAAGTTACATGTTTCTTTATATGCAAGTTACATGTTTGTTAATATGCAAGTTACATGTATGTAAATATGCAAGTTACATGTTTATTAATATGCAAGTTCATGATGACACATTATGCAAGTCTATAAGCTAATATGCAAGTTTGTTATGCAAAATGAATATGTAAGTTATGTGACATATTATATGCAAGTTATGTGACATGTTATGCAAGTTCATATGCAAGTTATGTGTTTGTTAATATGCAAGATGGCACCTTTGAAACATGTTCATTCATATGCAAGTTGACACCTTTTATATGTGTTATATCATGAACGAAATTACGTGGGAACGATGGGGTAATTAAATGCATAAGTTAATAAGATTGTGTGAAATTAATATAATTATGCATAACACAAAATAAATAAACATAGTATGGGAATTTGCCTATTTGGTTAGGTGTACCCATACTATGTGTTGGGAATTTACCTATTGAGTTAGGTCTACCCCATGGGAATTTACCTATTAAGTTAGGTCTACCCATGTTAAGAAAACTTGATTAATTAGGGATAATTAATATAAAATTATGAGGGTGATTAATTAGGTGTAATTAATTGACTAAGACACGAGGTTGGACTCAGTTGTAGCGTAAAACTGCCCGGACCCAACCGGCTTAACCAGTTGCTACAAATGTTAGCCCAATGTGAGAGGTCTTAGGCACAAACTAAATACGTAATTAATGTAAAGACACGAGGTTAGACTCTGTTATGACATAAGGCTGCCCGGACCCAACCGGCTTAACCAGCGGTCATAAAAGACAGTCTAATGTGAGAGGTCTTTACAAAGGTTACGTTCTTAATTAATTAATTAAGAAACACTTAACCACATTAGCATGTAGAGGGACATGAGGGGTTAAGTGGGTGCCTCGGGTGGCATGAGAAAATCTAGTGGTTGCCTTGGGTGGCAATAGAAAATACGATTAGAATACTTAACCAAAATGGAACATGTAATTAAAACATGATTAAAGGGTTAAGTGGGATATACTAGAAAAAGGGACAAGCTTAGGTGGGTAGCTTGTGGAGGCCCATTTCAACCAGTAACCCATACGTATCTTTGTGGGCTCGACCCATGTCGAGGACGGGACACGCATACTGGGCTTGACTGTAAGAGGCAAACGGGTTAGCGGTGGCAACGCAAGTCCAACGGGCTTCATATGCGTGAGTGGGCCCGGGCTGGTAGGTAAGCCGTTGTTGCATCGAGTAGATATAAGCCGTGCACCTTTAGTTTCATCAGGTTGCCACATTGGGGAATGATACATCCCACGGTGGGGCCAGCACGGGTATCTACGTTAGGGAGCCGATCGAATGGGAAGTAGTGGGTACACCTAGTGGATTGTAGGGCCCCGTGGCGCCTACTTGGTCACCTAGGGGTACGCAAGTACTAATTAGTAAATTTTATAAGTCCTTGGGTGGGATCAACCTTTAAGTTAGGAACGACTGGTGTGGTGCAGTTTAGTAATTTACCTTAGGGAGGGTAGATGCGTCTTTATCCTTTATCTTCGTTTAGTTGACTGCTTAGGGTAGCCATTCATCCCTATATGTTACCGTATATCCGTTTATGTCTTCTCTGGTTACTTTAACGATTGTATTGTTAAAGTTATAGGACTCGCTCAGACTTATGTCTGACCCCGTTGTTTTTATCTTTTTCCCAACCCTCAGGTCCTACGGTGGATCCTAGCAGTAGTGGAGCTTGATCGGATTGCTGTTCCAGTCTTTAGGAGCTTGGATAGATGTAAAGCTCCAGTTATCCAGTTATCTTTTCTTTTGTTTGGCTATTGTATGAGAGTGGGATTATGTACTTCTTTATTTTGATGGATATTGTACTTGACCTTTATTGTGGTTTTATGATGTAACCAGACATGTTTTACTTCCGCTGTTATGAGATGATGTTTTAAAATTTCAAGTACTATTTATATCTGTCTTGTTGTAATTTTTCTGTTCTATATTCACTAAAATACTCCACCGATGCTATGGCATTCCCTTAGTGAGTGATCATAGCGGGAGTGGGGTGTTACACGTGGTATCAGAGCTTAAGGTTACCAGAACAGATAAAATTTTTGAGAAAAACTATTTTCTAAGAGTATTTTCGAAGAAAGTATTTTCAAAAGCATGTCTTCTAAGAGAAAAAGTTTTTGAAAAAGAAAAGCATAATCCCCAATAGCCATATCTTTATCTTTCGGAATCTCCTTTTTGAATCTTTCCTCTTTCGTTTCAGCATGGCTGAAGATCTTAACATCCCGGAGGGTTTAGTTATACCACTATGGTATAGGAGGTTGCAAGAGGCTAGGGCCGCGGCTGCGGGTCCGGCCAATGCTACTACACCAGAGACAACCGCTCCTCCTCCTCAGCCTAGAGTGGATAATTTTGCTAAGGTTTGCAAGGAGTTCAAGGCTATAGGAGGAAAACCTTTTCTTGGTTCAGAGACTTTCGTAGAGGCTAGAGATTGGCTTAAGGAAGTGGAAGAGTTGCTAGATATCTTTGAAGTGGAAGAGGGAAAGAAAGTCAAGTTGGCGGCTTGGTTAATGAAGGGAGAGGCCTCATTCTGGTGGGAGGTCACTAATGGAGAACGCCCTGTTGACTCTTGGGCAGATTTTAAGCAAAGGTTTGGGGCTAAGTTTCTCTCAAGGGCGGAAGAGAATCTGTTTATGGAGAAGTTCTTGAATTTGAAGCAAGGGAATCTCACGGTGAAAGAATATGTCAACAAATTCAATCAATTAGCAAGGTTTGGCATAGAGTTGGTGAATACACCGGAGAAGAAGGCTTTGAGGTTCGTTAGAGGCTTGAACGAACCATTGCAAGGAATAGCTATGACTCACATTCCTATGGGGGCCACTTTTGAGAAGCTTGTCTACATGGCACTTATGCATGAGGATGATAAGAATTCTAAGGCACCAGAGAAAAAGGGGGATCAGAAGAAACCGCAACAACAACAACAAGGCAAGGGCGGAAAAGGCAATGGTGACAAAAAGAAGACGAAGAAGAAGTGCTTCAATTGTGGAACACCAGGACACCTCAGTAAGGATTGTCGCAAAAAGAAGAAGACCGGTTGCTTTCATTGTGGTGAAGCAGGGCATCTTGTGAAAAACTGCCCAAAGAAGGGGCAGAAGACGGGGTCTACCTCAGGAGGGCAGGTGCAAGCTCTTATAGCACCACCTCAGTCAGGGGGGCAAGTTCAGGTTCTCTCAGTTCCACCGATTCAGCAGAGAGGTAGAACTATTTCCGTTGAAAGTCTGGTTTTTCTGTTTGATCATCCAGTTCGTACTTTGTTTGACTCTGGCGCATCGCATTCTTTTATCTCATCATCGTTAGTTGAGTCACTGCACTTAGACACCAGTCTAGTTGATGATCCCTTGGTTGTCTCAAACCCAATTGGGGGCTCCATATATCTGTCTATGATATGTTTGGGTTTGAAGATTTCTATACTTAGCGTTGAGTTTAGATGTGATGCTTTTGTATTGGGCTTCACGGGCTATGGGTTGATCTTGGGCATGGACTGGTTATCCAGTAATGGTGCCGTTCTTGATTGCGAAAGGAGAGTTGTCAGGCTCATGACCCGCTTGGGTAACACTCTCGAGATCTCTTGCAATCCCATGGAATCTGTTTTGCTAAGTTATCTTGAATCGCTCGATGCTTCGGTCGAGAGTTTGCATTCTGTCAGAGTAGTCCGGGAATATCCGGATGTGTTTGAAGAAGTAAAGGGTTTGCCTCCGAAGCGGGAGATAGATTTCCGAATTTATTTGGTGGATAATGCCAAACCAGTGTCTTTGCCAGTGCGCCACATGGCTCCTCGGGAGAGAAGGGAACTTCATAAGCAAGTAGGGGAGTTGCTTGAGAAGGGGTTTATAAGGCGAAGTATATCGGAGTGGGGAGCTCCAGTAGTGTTTGCCACGAAGGCGGATGGGTCCCTCAGACTTTGTGTGGATTATAGGGAACTTAATAAGCTCACAAAGAAGAATAGACACCCATTACCGAGGATAGATGATCTCTTTGATCAGTTGGTTGGCGCCTCAGTGTTTTCACAAATGGATTTAGCTACAGGGTTTCATCAGTTGAGAGTGGCGGAGGACAGTATAGAGAAGACTGCTTTCCGGACTCCGGATGGTTTTTATGAGTGGCTAGTGATGCCATTTGGGTTGACAAACGCCCCTGCATACTTTGTGGATCTCATGAGTAGAGTGTTCAGAGAGTATCTGAATAAGTTTGTAGTAGTTTTTGTGGATGACATCTTGGTCTTTTCCAAGAGTGAAGAAGAGCATGCCTTACATCTCAGAGAAGTGTTGGAGACTCTTCGAGCACATGGTCTTAAAGCTAAATTCTCTAAATGTCATTTTTGGAGAAGAGAAGTGCGATTCTTAGGGCATGTGGTCTCTAAGGAAGGGATAGCTGTGGATCCCGCAAAGATAGTATCTATCCAGGATTGGAAAGTTCCTAAAAATGCTACCGAAGTAAGAAGTTTCTTGGGGTTGGCAGGATATTATAGGAAGTTCATCAAAGACTTCGCGAAGATATCAGCCCCATTAACCCGCTTGACGAAGAAGAATCTGGTTTTCTCATGGGATGTAGATTGTGATGATGCTTTCCGACGGTTAAAGAGAGCTTTGACCACCGCTCCAGTTTTAGTGCTTCCAGATGGGAGTAAGCCGTTTGTTGTTTATACCGATGCTTGTGGAACAGGATTAGGCGCAGTCTTGATGCAGGAGGGAAGGGTAATAGCCTATGGAGGGAGACAATTGAGAGTGCATGAGAAGAATTACCCTACCCATGATCTAGAGTTGGCCGCGATTGTTTTCGCACTTAAGTCTTGGCGCCATTATCTTCTTGGTGAGAGATTCGAGTTGTTCACTGACCATAAATCATTGAAGTACTTATTCTCTCAGAAAGATTTAAACTTAAGACAGCAAAGGTGGATGGAGTTCTTAGCATCCTATGATTTCGAGATAGCGTATACCCCTGGTAAGGGTAACGTGGTGGCAGACGCCTTGAGTAGAAAAAGGCTATCTTTAAGTCCATTGTTCGTGGAACGACGAAGCTTGGAGTTTCTTTCTTTGTTTGACTTCAGACCTTCTGTTGATTTTGTACCTGGTTTGTTGGCATCCTTGGAGGTTAGACCTACTCTTTTGAGACGGATTGGCGAGGCTCAGCGAGACGACCCACAGTTGGTTGTGTTGGTAGAGAAGCTTATAAGAGGGGAGTCGTCCAGCCATTTGGGTAGATACACCATAGATGATAAGGGATGGTTGCATAGAGACGGTAGACTTTGTGTACCGCAAGATGAGGGTTTGAAGAAGGCTATTTTGGATGATGCACATCGTTCAAGAATGACTATTCATCCCGGTGGAGACAAAATGTACCAAGACATGAAGAGAGTTTTCTTCTGGGCCGGTATGAAGAAAGATGTGGCCGAGTATGTGGCTAGATGCTTAGTGTGCCAACAAGTTAAAGTGGAGCAAAGGAAACCCGGTGGGTTGCTACACCCATTGGAAGTTCCACAGTGGAAGTGGGATAGTGTCTCGATGGATTTCATCGACGGGTTACCAAGATCGAGGAAGGGCAATACGGGAATTTGGGTTGTGGTAGACAGACTTACCAAGAGTGCCCATTTTATACCCGTGAAGAGTAAGAGGACCGCTCCATGGCTTGCTTCGGTCTATGTTAGGGAGATTGTTAGATTGCATGGCGTGCCATCCAGCATTGTGAGTGATCGAGATCCTATCTTTACTAGTGAGTTTTGGAGAAGTTTGCAAGAGGCGGTAGGGACTCAGTTGTGTTTGAGCACCGCATATCATCCTCAGACGGACGGTCAGACCGAGAGGGTGAACCGTATCTTAGAAGATCTTTTGAGGCTTTGTATCTTGGATTTTGGAGGTACATGGGAAGAACATCTTCCTTTGGTGGAGTTCGCATATAATAACAGCTTTCAGTCCAGTATTGGTATGGCTCCTTTCGAAGCTCTTTATGGAAGGCCTTGTCGATCTCCTACATGTTGGTGGGAATCTACGAATAAGATCTTGCTTGGGCCGGATATGGTTAGAGAGACTTCAGAGAAGATTGATTTAATTCGAAGAAGGATGAAAGCAGCGCAAGATAGACAGAAATCTTATGCGGATCGGAGAAGGACGGAACTTGAGTTTGAGGTTGGGGATATGGTTTTTGTCAAAGTATCTCCATTGAGAAATGTGGTTCGCTTTGGGTCCGTTGGGAAGTTAGCACCGAGATTTGTTGGGCCATTTCCTATTAAGGAAAGGATTGGACGGATGGCATATAGGGTGGAGTTGCCCGACAGACTTAGTGGTGTTCATGATGTATTCCATGTATCACATTTGAGGAAGTGCTTACATGAGACCGCAGAGGTGGTAGAGCCGAGTTTGCTTAGAGATGTAGAGGTAGAGCGTGACGCGACGATTCGACGAGCTCCTACTCGCATCCTTGGGTCAGAAACTAGGAAGTTGAGGAACAGAGAAGTCCAGCTAGTTAAAGTGCAATGGGGAGATGACGAAAGCAATGCTACTTGGGAGACGGAAGCGAAGATGCGTTCTTTGTATCCATTTCTTTTTGAGAGTATGTCTTTTAACTTCTCCTTTATTGCTTGTCTAGTACTTATCTTATCTTTAGTATATCCTCTCGCTAATACCTATGACCTTTAGATAGGGTAAAACCTATGGTTGAAACATGTGTTTGAAACATGTTATGGTTGATGGATGCATATGGATGCAATTGTTTGCTAGTGGTTGCTCGTGGATGCATATACACACACATTAGGCACTAGATCGGCTCAGTCACTTCATGTTGCATATTGCATAAATGGATGTGGTAGTTAGATTGATGGATGTATCATGGCTGTGTTATCATATGGATGATGCATTTTTGTGTATGGTTGTGCACGCATATAGAAATTTGTATGTGTCAATAGGGTTTCGCATACATATTGGATGCATGGCACTATCATGGTTTGCATTAAGGAGGTTTACTGTATCAGTAACCGCCTGATTTTCGCATTAGGTAAGTACATATACACACACTTTTGCATATATCCATCCAGCATTTAGAATCTTGTAAGGACAATGATTGCTCGTGGATGATGCTTTGAGTAGATGGATGATTGGATGGTAGGATACGTTCTTCCTAACTTGAAGATTTCGGGGACGAAATCCTTTAAGGAGGGGAGAATGTAACAACCCGTATTTTCAATAACCTGTAATAACATAAATCGAGGCAGAATTTAATTCTAAAATGGGAATCAAGGGAAACGGGCTATGCCATTGCGTTCGTCTCGGAAAAATACGCGAAATAGAGTCCGAGTTTTCGAAAATCGGAGTCCGTATGACCAAGATATGGCCTCGCGAAGTTTCACGAAAAATTCCCAAATTAAAGTATACTTAATTAAGTGAAATGGGTTGTGTAGATATATATATATATATATATTGATATATATATATATATATATAATTGAAAATTTAATAAATAAATATGCAAAAATGCTCAAAACAGCGAATTGGGAGAGGGGAATAACCGAACCGGCCGATTTTTGAAGTCGACCCGAGCCCGCTGGGTCGACTAAGGGTTAATCCAGGGTGTTTGGCTGTCAACCCGTGGGCCGATTCGCTCAAGTGCAGATTTTGCATTTGAATGGTTCTCATGGTCCATCTTTAATCTAAAGGCCCTAGATGGTTCCTACACTTGACTTCTTCCCCAAGACATGCTTTGATGGCTTGGATTGAATCTAGGGTTAATCCTATGGCCTAAAACACTTGCCTAATCTATAAATAAGACCCTAACCTACCCTAATTCATTCATAATTAAACCTAGTAACTAAACTATGGCAAAATGCTAGCTCTCATGGCCTCCACTAATTTTATGAAGAGGGTTGCATACTAATCACTCTCTAATCAACTTCTAATCCCTTCTTAGCATCTTAATCTTCTTCATTTGGTGTTCAAAGTTGCTAGTTGTGAGTTTCTATCACTTTGATGATCTTTTGGTAAACTAATTAGATGAGATGTGATGAGATTTATGGTTTTGTATGTGGGTTAATGAGCTTTGAATCATATGATATGATGTTAGCATTAATCTTATGTTTATGCATGTTGAGTATGTAAGCTTATGCAAGTTTAATATGATGTATGTTATGTTTGCATGATGCTAAATATGCAAGTTGTGGGCTATGTAATCATATGCATGTTATGCAAGTTCATGGTAATATGCTATGCAAGTTACATGTATGTAAATATGCAAGTTACATGTTTGTTAATATGCAAGTTACATGTATGTAAATATGCAAGTTACATGTTTGTTAATATGCAAGTTACATGTTTGTTAATATGCAAGTTACATGTATGTAAATATGCAAGTTACATGTTTCTTTATATGCAAGTTACATGTTTGTTAATATGCAAGTTACATGTATGTAAATATGCAAGTTACATGTTTATTAATATGCAAGTTCATGATGACACATTATGCAAGTCTATAAGCTAATATGCAAGTTTGTTATGCAAAATGAATATGTAAGTTATGTGACATATTATATGCAAGTTATGTGACATGTTATGCAAGTTCATATGCAAGTTATGTGTTTGTTAATATGCAAGATGGCACCTTTGAAACATGTTCATTCATATGCAAGTTGACACCTTTTATATGTGTTATATCATGAACGAAATTACGTGGGAACGATGGGGTAATTAAATGCATAAGTTAATAAGATTGTGTGAAATTAATATAATTATGCATAACACAAAATAAATAAACATAGTATGGGAATTTGCCTATTTGGTTAGGTGTACCCATACTATGTGTTGGGAATTTACCTATTGAGTTAGGTCTACCCCATGGGAATTTACCTATTAAGTTAGGTCTACCCATGTTAAGAAAACTTGATTAATTAGGGATAATTAATATAAAATTATGAGGGTGATTAATTAGGTGTAATTAATTGACTAAGACACGAGGTTGGACTCAGTTGTAGCGTAAAACTGCCCGGACCCAACCGGCTTAACCAGTTGCTACAAATGTTAGCCCAATGTGAGAGGTCTTAGGCACAAACTAAATACGTAATTAATGTAAAGACACGAGGTTAGACTCTGTTATGACATAAGGCTGCCCGGACCCAACCGGCTTAACCAGCGGTCATAAAAGACAGTCTAATGTGAGAGGTCTTTACAAAGGTTACGTTCTTAATTAATTAATTAAGAAACACTTAACCACATTAGCATGTAGAGGGACATGAGGGGTTAAGTGGGTGCCTCGGGTGGCATGAGAAAATCTAGTGGTTGCCTTGGGTGGCAATAGAAAATACGATTAGAATACTTAACCAAAATGGAACATGTAATTAAAACATGATTAAAGGGTTAAGTGGGATATACTAGAAAAAGGGACAAGCTTAGGTGGGTAGCTTGTGGAGGCCCATTTCAACCAGTAACCCATACGTATCTTTGTGGGCTCGACCCATGTCGAGGACGGGACACGCATACTGGGCTTGACTGTAAGAGGCAAACGGGTTAGCGGTGGCAACGCAAGTCCAACGGGCTTCATATGCGTGAGTGGGCCCGGGCTGGTAGGTAAGCCGTTGTTGCATCGAGTAGATATAAGCCGTGCACCTTTAGTTTCATCAGGTTGCCACATTGGGGAATGATACATCCCACGGTGGGGCCAGCACGGGTATCTACGTTAGGGAGCCGATCGAATGGGAAGTAGTGGGTACACCTAGTGGATTGTAGGGCCCCGTGGCGCCTACTTGGTCACCTAGGGGTACGCAAGTACTAATTAGTAAATTTTATAAGTCCTTGGGTGGGATCAACCTTTAAGTTAGGAACGACTGGTGTGGTGCAGTTTAGTAATTTACCTTAGGGAGGGTAGATGCGTCTTTATCCTTTATCTTCGTTTAGTTGACTGCTTAGGGTAGCCATTCATCCCTATATGTTACCGTATATCAGTTTATGTCTTCTCTGGTTACTTTAACGATTGTATTGTTAAAGTTATAGGACTCGCTCAGACTTATGTCTGACCCCGTTGTTTTTATCTTTTTCCCAACCCTCAGGTCCTACGGTGGATCCTAGCAGTAGTGGAGCTTGATCGGATTGCTGTTCCAGTCTTTAGGAGCTTGGATAGATGTAAAGCTCCAGTTATCCAGTTATCTTTTCTTTTGTTTGGCTATTGTATGAGAGTGGGATTATGTACTTCTTTATTTTGATGGATATTGTACTTGACCTTTATTGTGGTTTTATGATGTAACCAGACATGTTTTACTTCCGCTGTTATGAGATGATGTTTTAAAATTTCAAGTACTATTTATATCTGTCTTGTTGTAATTTTTCTGTTCTATATTCACTAAAATACTCCACCGATGCTATGGCATTCCCTTAGTGAGTGATCATAGCGGGAGTGGGGTGTTACAGGATATTTCGATGTTGGATTTGGTGACTATACAAATATTGTTAGGGGGATTTGAAAGATATTTTATATCGTTATTTCCAATACGATATTTGTTGGTTTCAGAATTTGATATTGAATATAAGTCGATATATTTTCTATTCAGAGCCTTGTATTTAATATC
Organism: Allium sativum; assembly: GCA_030737875.1. Lineage (NCBI taxonomy): Eukaryota > Viridiplantae > Streptophyta > Magnoliopsida > Asparagales > Amaryllidaceae > Allium > Allium sativum. Next base: position 172,355,239 of record CM060923.1, read on the forward strand.
AAATGTGATTTGGGTTTGTCGTGAATCGTGTTTTGATGACATTGGTTCTTTAACCCAGTTAAAGGCAGGATATTGGTTTTTTGAAAAGATTAAAACTAAGTGGAGCATTAATGAATCTTTAATTAGATTAAAATGTGAATTGATGATTTAAATTATCAAATCTGAAAAGTGATCGAGAGTGGAGTACCACCAGTTTTGCTCCAAAGCGATAGTTAAATCTTTAATTAGATTTGAACGTGAAATGGTAATTAATTTTACCGATAACACAGTGGTGTTAGATGTGGAGTATTACCTGTTTTCTCCAGGGGATATATAGGTTGGGATTGGGAAATAAACTAAATAATTACTTCGGTGTGGTTCGTTAATCCCGACTAGTTTGAAGTGATATCCAAAGGAGGATTAAAGAATAAATTTAGAAGAATTTATCTTGGATAAAATTAATGGGAACATTTCCCTAAGAATGTGATTTTGTGAATAAAAGAATATTCTGAATTGGAATGAGGCGTTTGTTGTGTTTGTGTAACATTTGTTTATCATATACGTGGGTTATTCAGAAAGGCCGGGTTTATACCCATTCTGAATAACCGATTCGACGAGATGTCGAAGATGAAGACGGTGGTTGAAGACCGGAAGTCTTCACATCGTTTGGGTGATTACTGATGATCTTGATTGGGCTGTACACCCAAGATGAGGGAAACAGTCGGTGATCGTCCAGACGTACTTGGAGATCGATGGATATGCGAGGAAAGTGCCTCCGGTTTCGTTCAGACCCAGAACGGACTTGTAAATGGACTGTGTGTCTGACATTGGATTTTAGTCCGTGTGATTGATCTCTATTAAATATATATCTGTTTGGCGGCGGAGAATTTATTCTCTTGCTTAACGCCCTTCTCTGAGACGTACGAGCTCAGGGGTTATATATTGATGGATATCAAACGCATGGAGTGGATTGCCTGTGTGGCATGCGTAAGTGGCAATTGATCAAGGCTTCTGTTGAAAAGCAAAGTCTTGTGGTTGATGATCAAAGCACGGCCTGTGTGGCATAGCTTTGTGTATAACGTGAATTCGCGAGCCTCACACCTCGGTATGAGTCAAAAACGGGATAGTGACTGCAGGGAGAGCACGACGTTTCTTTCTAGCTAGGGTGGTGTCAGTGACCTACCAGCCCTGACATTTATATACTTTTCACCTGTGTGGTTGTTGGAATGCGAGGCGCCTCGGATATAGGTCTGTAAGGACCGGGAAACGTGTGTTCAGGAATTGCCAATCCTCAAAAGTAAGAGAGGACCGGCCCTGAAGATCCAAGGATCATAGTGGGGTCCTGGGACATTTGCTAGAGTGTCTCGAACGCGGAGAGGAGCTTGCCCCTTGCCTCGACTCATAACGGAAATCCAATTTCCAATACGTGTATTGCGGTTTTAATTGTAGAACTAGTATGGCGACATGATATATGGTACCCATGCCGTCTATGATTGATATTTATGATTGAATTGTTTTGACACTATGCACTTATTATAGTATCAAATAATGTGTTTTAAACGTATCAAGCATGCTTTGGCTGTTATAAGGGAAAACCCTATCCTCCGGCTTGCGTTGCATTGTGTGATGGGACCTGGGTCTTATAACAGCTTCATTTTTCTTTATTTAGCATTGCGCTGTTTGTTTTATGCACTGGTATTCTTGGGAGGAAACCCGTTCCGTGTTATACGGCGTGGTCCCTTGATTTACCGAACTTTAAAATAAAGAATTATAACTGTTTTAGTTCTCACACCAGTCACATGACTGACCTGGAGTTTATTGTTTTAACCTAAACTCTGGGTGCCCCTATTTTCCACACGGGCAGCTAGTAGTTTTGGTTTTGCAGATTTATATTCACAGGGTCCTGATTTACTGCTGGAACGATGCTCGGAAAGCTCTGTATCCGTGTATCACTTCTAGTTGTGTTTTGTATATTTTTCCGCTGCTATGTAATTTATTGAAATCTCTGATATTTGTTTAATGTAATTTAATCATTTATACTCTGTATATTCTTGTATCTGATGGAATTGTTGTAATAACAATGAAATATTCTTCCGTATGCGTCCTTTTGTGTGTTGTTCTCAAAGTATTCGTGCTTTCCTTCACGGGGAAGTTACGGGTTCTTTCAGTTGGTATCAGAGCTTTGGTTTACAGAGCTCGAGAACAAGACACATTAGAACCATACGAAAGAATTCATCAGATATTGGATTAGTAATATCCAATTAGAATGACTCGTTTGAGATAGGATCAGTAGTATCCTAGAACGAGTGTGAAGAGTATATTTTTCAAAAGAAAACAATTTTGTTTTGAAATTTAAATCGCTTTATACGTATTTGATTATTTATTTATGTTGAATATGGACAATCGAGTATATATAGATTTCGCGTATACGCGTCATGAACGTATATTCGAAGTTTTAATATACTGGGTAGATATAGAATCACATTCTAGACACCCGGAGATGGTTTTGATGATTGATATATCATCATCAGAATTTATGTTCGTGTTTCGAAGGTGTGATTTCTATATATTTCCATTAGACTGGTGTGAGAACCAAAACTTATATAGTTAGAACACATTGTTGTGAATTGGCATCAAAAACATGATTTTTGTATATATGTATCAAAATTATGAATTTGAAATTCTAATTCACTAATTGATTGATGTTTGTGTTGTTTGTTTAATTGTTTACTAATTTTCAACCATTATGCCTAATTGAACCAAATATTGAACTATATTGAAAATTGGTTACATTTGCTTGCATATACATATATATCATTGAACAGGTCATAGCAAGGAGGCTAGAGCAGAGAATAAAATTTGTTTGCCCGACAAATAGGTACATGTTTACTACATAATTTCCTGTTTTGTTTGGGTGATGATGATTTTGTGAGCCTATTGGCTAGCCGCTTGGCTTTTTCTTTTTCTTTTTGAGATCTGAAGGACCGGGGAAGCTATTTGAAATTCCCCGATGCTCCCGGTGCAGGGGAGGTTATGGCGAAATTTTTCGAAAATTTAGGGTGTTAGCCAAATTTTTGAAATTTTGAAAATTCTCAGAAACTAAAAAGTTGGAGAATGAAAGCCAGATCGAACGTAGAGTTGAATAATCAAACCACTTTCGACTTTGTTCCTTTTCGGGGACGAAAAGTTTAAAGTGGGGGAGATTGTAATAACCCGAAAATGCGAGCCAGTTTGAAATTTTTATTTTGGCAATTTTAGCGAATTTTGAACATTCAAAATAGATTATTTTAAATAAAATCGACGAGAAATTTATTTTGAATAGAATTCGAACGTATATATTTATACGCGTCGTCGTTAGAATATAAATAATTATATATAATTATAAATAGAATTTTAAAACTGATTTTTTTTATTATTTTCTTTAGAACTGATTTTTTTTATTTTACTTTAAAACAGAAAAGTTAGGATTTTTCAAATAGAAAAGACGATATTTTTAAATATGAAAAGTAAAGATTTGATTTTGAATTGTGGAAGATAAAAATATAATTTTTGCATGATAGAAGTATTAAAAATATGATTTTTATATTTTTAAAGTATTAAAACTATAGTCTTTACTATATAGGTGATGTCAAAATATGATTTTTGTGTATGTAGAGAGTTAAAAATATAATTTTTGGCATGATAAGAATATTAAAAATATAGTCTTTACTATATAGGTGATGTCAAAATATGATTTTTATTTTAAAGACATCGAAATATAAAAATGTGATTTTTATATATATAGTGACTACGGGCAACGAAGATGACGAAGATACAATGAAGATGAAGATTTTCTATAAAAGAAGAGTCGTGAATTGGATAGCTTTATGTGAGAATTTCTCACTCTTCAATTTACTTTCTAGTTATATATATATATACTAGGATGCAGACGGTGTTTAGTAGCACCCGACACCCGTCCACATACCATGGACTTGTTTGTTTGGATGTTTGGTGATTGATTGAGATATTGGTTTGAATGTGGTTTGTGGTGTGAGAAATCGAATCGATAAATTGGTTAGGATTAGACGTGCGCCGTTATAAGGCGAAGGAGTAAGACTAGGTTAGACTCTTACTCCAAATTTTGTGGTTTGCATAACGAAAGTGATTTGATTGATGTGTGAATGGCGTGGGCCTTCACTAGACCGGGGATAAGGCTAGGCCTCGTCCCGTTTCTAGTATCGTGCCGTTATGCCGCCGAATTTTTCTAAAATATGTTAGAAAAATAAAAATATCATTTTTATTGTGTAAATGAAATGAATAGAAATTCAAGTGTTGAAATAGAATATTTTATCGTTAAAAATATAATTTTTAACGTGAAAGTGAATAAATAAAATATCTATAAACAAATCGGCCGATTTGTTTATATACACTGATTTGACTGATATTGATTGGGTTGATAAATTTTACACATCGCCCAACTGCACAAATAAAATCTGTGTTTGATTGTTTGAAACCCCACACGGGTGTTGGGATGAAATTTGAAGTTCACTCATCCTGATTGATCAAATATGTCGATCGATTGATTGACAGGCTGTTATAAGCGTTAGATATCGATATTTGATGCTTATACAGTGTAGTGCACTTTGGTTGATGGTTGATTATTTTTCGACGCTATTATATACATGTGTTGTATGGAATCCATATAATTAACGTTATATGGTGATTGATTGGGCCTCATTCCAATTGGGAAAATAAGGAATATTATAAAAGAAAATTCATGTGTTGAATATAAAAATAGTCATGTGTTGACGATGTGCATGTGTTGAGTGAAATATTTTATATAATCAAAATTACATCTTTATCACATTTAAAATTAGAACTACTTCCCAGTGGAAGTCTAATTGAAAATCAAACGATAGATACCATAGTTTTATAAAATATTTCACATAATAAAAATAGTGATGTGTTGACAGTACTCATGTGTTGAGATTAGTCGTGTGTTGAAAGAAATATAGGTTCATGTGTTGAATTGAATAGAAGTTTTTGAAATATATAAAGCCGTGTGGATTAGAGATGCGCTATTTTGACGTGAACGATATTTATATCGATTTTATTCGTTTTACAACGAATATTGAAAAGTGATTTCAAAACTAAATATTTTGAAATGAAATTCAATTGAATTAGATTAAAATTCGAATTGAATAGGAAGTGAATTTGAATTTGAATAAAATAGGAATGAATTGAATTGAAAACGATTTCGAAATGAATTGAATTGAAAACGATTTCGAAATGAATGGAATTGAAAACGAATTCAAATTGAATTGAAAGTGAATTGAAATGAATTCAAATTGAATTGAAATTTGAATTGAATAGAAATGAATTTTAAAACGAATTTATAGAGAAGAATTCAATTTTGATTTGAATTGAAATGGAAGTTGAAATTGCTTTTGAAACGAATTCAAAACTATTTTTAAAATTCGTTTTAAAAGGAAATCGACGAAATATATATTATATATATTATATATATAATATAATGGCCTGAATAGAACGCGCCGCGCCGCGGCAGTTCGTGAATTTCGACCATTTATTTCAAACGGACATTGCGGGAGATCCGACCGTCGGATTCTCCTAAAACCGGAACCGTTGGGTTCGTATCGAAAAGAGCTTTCCAATGAATATTAGAAATTTGAAATCTAACGGTTGGATTTGGAATTATGTCCAAATCAAATTCGAAAAAGGTCGCTATAAGTGCAGTTCGATGGCCGTTGTTGGAAATCGACTGTACGGGCCTTGATAAAATTATTAAAAATATCTATAATTTGTGTAAAATTATAATATGTGAATTGGAAAGAACTGGGGTGAAAAATTCCACATTTGAAAAGATAAAAATAGATTTTTATCGAAATGAACTAGTTTTGAACTAGAATTGAAATCAATTTATTTTTAAAATAAATAAATTGAATTTGATAGTGGTTTTGAAAATAATCGATAATTCCCAATACGTGGATTGGACTGGAGCTGAATCGAAATTATCTTCGGGATATTTCGATGTTGGATTTGGTGACTATACAAATATTGTTAGGGGGATTTGAAAGATATTTTATATCGTTATTTCCAATACGATATTTGTTGGTTTCAGAATTTGATATTGAATATAAGTCGATATATTTTCTATTCAGAGCCTTGTATTTAATATCAAATGTGATTTGGGTTTGTCGTGAATCGTGTTTTGATGACATTGGTTCTTTAACCCAGTTAAAGGCAGGATATTGGTTTTTGAAAAGATTAAAACTAAGTGGAGCATTAATGAATTTTTATTTATTTTAAAATGTGAATTGATGATTTAAATTATCAAATCTGAAAAGTGATCGAGAGTGGAGTACCACCAGTTTTGCTCCAAAGCGATAGTTAAATCTTTAATTAGATTTGAACGTGAAATGGTAATTAATTTTACCGATAACACAGTGGTGTTAGATGTGGAGTATTACCTGTTTTCTCCAGGGGATATATAGGTTGGGATTGGGAAATAAACTAAATAATTACTTCGGTGTGGTTCGTTAATCCCGACTAGTTTGAAGTGATATCCAAAGGAGGATTAAAGAATAAATTTAGAAGAATTTATCTTGGATAAAATTAATGGGAACATTTCCCTAAGAATGTGATTTTGTGAATAAAAGAATATTCTGAATTGGAATGAGGCGTTTGTTGTGTTTGTGTAACATTTGTTTATCATATACGTGGGTTATTCAGAAAGGCCGGGTTTATACCCATTCTGAATAACCGATTCGACGAGATGTCGAAGATGAAGACGGTGGTTGAAGACCGGAAGTCTTCACATCGTTTGGGTGATTACTGATGATCTTGATTGGGCTGTACACCCAAGATGAGGGAAACAGTCGGTGATCGTCCAGACGTACTTGGAGATCGATGGATATGCGAGGAAAGTGCCTCCGGTTTCGTTCAGACCCAGAACGGACTTGTAAATGGACTGTGTGTCTGACATTGGATTTTAGTCCGTGTGATTGATCTCTATTAAATATATATCTGTTTGGCGGCGGAGAATTTATTCTCTTGCTTAACGCCCTTCTCTGAGACGTACGAGCTCAGGGGTTATATATTGATGGATATCAAACGCATGGAGTGAATTGCCTGTGTGGCATGCGTAAGTGGCAATTGATCAAGGCTTCTGTTGAAAAGCAAAGTCTTGTGGTTGATGATCAAAGCACGGCCTGTGTGGCATAGCTTTGTGTATAACGTGAATTCGCGAGCCTCACACCTCGGTATGAGTCAAAAACGGGATAGTGACTGCAGGGAGAGCACGACGTTTCTTTCTAGCTAGGGTGGTGTCAGTGACCTACCAGCCCTGACATTTATATACTTTTCACCTGTGTGGTTGTTGGAATGCGAGGCGCCTCGGATATAGGTCTGTAAGGACCGGGAAACATGTGTTCAGGAATTGCCAATCCTCAAAAGTAAGAGAGGACCGGCCCTGAAGATCCAAGGATCATAGTGGGGTCCTGGGACATTTGCTAGAGTGTCTCGAACGCGGAGAGGAGCTTGCCCCTTGCCTCGACTCATAACGGAAATCCAATTTCCAATACGTGTATTGCGGTTTTAATTGTAGAACTAGTATGGCGACATGATATATGGTACCCATGCCGTCTATGATTGATATTTATGATTGAATTGTTTTGACACTATGCACTTATTATAGTATCAAATAATGTGTTTTAAACGTATCAAGCATGCTTTGGCTGTTATAAGGGAAAACCCTATCCTCCGGCTTGCGTTGCATTGTGTGATGGGACCTGGGTCTTATAACAGCTTCATTTTTCTTTATTTAGCATTGCGCTGTTTGTTTTATGCACTGGTATTCTTGGGAGGAAACCCGTTCCGTGTTATACGGCGTGGTCCCTTGATTTACCGAACTTTAAAATAAAGAATTATAACTGTTTTAGTTCTCACACCAGTCACATGACTGACCTGGAGTTTATTGTTTTAACCTAAACTCTGGGTGCCCCTATTTTCCACACGGGCAGCTAGTAGTTTTGGTTTTGCAGATTTATATTCACAGGGTCCTGATTTACAGCTGGAACGATGCTCGGAAAGCTCTGTATCCGTGTATCACTTCTAGTTGTGTTTTGTATATTTTTCCGCTGCTATGTAATTTATTGAAATCTCTGATATTTGTTTAATGTAATTTAATCATTTATACTCTGTATATTCTTGTATCTGATGGAATTGTTGTAATAACAATGAAATGTTCTTCCGTATGCGTCCTTTTGTGTGTTGTTCTCAAAGTATTCGTGCTTTCCTTCACGGGGAAGTTACGGGTTCTTTCAATGGTAGTCAAACCAGGCTATGGTTTGACCCATGGATAAGTGGTAACACACTTATTGTAGGGACTAGGGGAATTTGCGATCTTGGTAATCGAAATAAACTCAATGTCGATTATTCAAGCATCGGAAACACCGGAATGTCAATAGAAACAAGTTAGAGGGTAAGAATAGATAAGATAGAAAACTAGAATAGAAGAAGAAGAACACAACTACGACAACAACAACAACATCAGAGTAACATGAATCTAACAGCGGAATGAATAAAATATATTATATAACATAACTTTGGAATAAAACAGTATCGGTATACAATACTATTATCAGAGTATAACACTTACAACACAGCAGAAATAAAAATAGCTATATAATCCTGAATCCTCCTGCTCTAGCTCACCAAGTATATCTGAAAAACCCCGACTACTTGACTACCCGTACAAAATTGGGCACCCAAGAGTTTAGGGAAAACGAAACAAAATAAACTCTGGGTCAGTCATGTGACTGGTGTGAGTAAACTCCAACCATTTGTTTAACTTTTAAAATCCTTTTAAAAGAAAGAATAATCATAAGACCAATCAACATATAAACACAGATGGTTTTACCTTACGATACCCCAAAACATTCTTTTAAAATCCATACTCTTCTGATGTTATAATAATGTCTAAATCAAATAAATAGCAATCTAGTGGAACACTTTCATATCACATTCCACATATATAATAAACAATCAAAAACCATGGACTCTTATTGGGTAACGGATTTACAACTATGACAAGGTATGGAACCACCTTCCGATCAGTGTACTCTAGAAGCGATACACTGGAGTTCAACAAGAACATCATGTAACTCCGCCACACATGACCGACCATTCAATTCGCTTGAATATTCTGAATATATTGTCACCTTACGGTCGGTATAGCAACATAACCATTCTCGGGAGATACAGAATTGAAAGATGTACAAATATGAACATTCTTTAGAGGGTGACAATATACCCTACTTGTGTGCGACCCACTTAGCCATGTTGCCTGCCTGATTTCTGTCATTTTCTAGTTGATGGGGCTTGAGGTAGTAACGTATCTTTTAACAGATCACCCCTTTTTTTACTTTGAATGCCACATCTTCATACCCATCAAATAACAAATTGATTTTCCTCAAAATACCATGGGTATAAGCTAAGAGAAACGAATTCCTCCACCACAAATGTAAATACGTTTGAAACGATCAACTTACATGATCTACCAGATATACTCTATTAGACATTCGTCCATTCAAGTTGTCCTGGGACTGAACAACCCGAAGGCACTATTCTATAAATCCATCTTAGGCAATTTCTACCTAGGATTTACTGAACAACCCTTGCATAATTTCTTCTTCAATTATCTTCATCATATTTGATTCGCAACGCTAATGCCATACGGAGTGGTTTTCAGATAATAAATCTGATCCTGGTCTCTCCGTATTGACAACGGAAATGGTCAAAACTTTGATAGCCGGTTATTTAACTATCAAAGGAAAACATGTGTACAAACAACGGTCGTATTCCCAAATGGAAATCTTACCGATCAATCATCATTTCATTTCCCAATTTCCAATTTATTGTTTCCATATATTTAAAATTCCTTATTTTCTAAAATTAGAAAATATACATTATTAACTTTGGAAAACGTTTCCATTTCTGATTCACGCATCAATATCTTCCCACCTCTATCAGTCTCTAACTGTAAACTAGTAAGAGAAAAACTTTCCAAGTATAAACTCTGAAGGCCGAAACCAACATCAGATCGATACCCAGAAAGCCATTCAACTAAACTAATTCCCAATCAGTTTCTAATTTCAGTAATTACATTTAAATTCCTTATTCAAACCCCAAATTCCTTTATAATATTTTATTTGCAAAATGTTTACTGTAATCTAATTTTTCACATAGAATGTGAATAATATTTCTTTATATAATCAAAACAGTTTGATTTCGTATTTAAAAACAATATCTCAAACAAATTCTATTTATATTTTTATTTGTAGAATTATTCATACAAATCTTATTTCATTTCCAGCATTTATAATCTCATTGCAAATTTCCTTTGTAACTACTACATTCACATTCCATTTCAATTGTCGGTGTTAAAACCGATTTTACTTCTCCATATAAATTCAAATTTATGTATTCAATTTATCAAATGATAAATATTTCATTAATTTATAAACATCGTTTATAAATTATACTCCTCAATTTATCTGTTAAAACAGATTTCTGTTAAATATTTACTTAAAATGAATATCATGTTACACCCGTGTGCGAAGCACGGGTCTAAACCTTCCTAATGTAAAATTCTATTCATTTTCCAAATATTTCCTTTTATAATTCTATTTACTTTCCAAATAAATATTCCTTTTATAATTATATTTATTTTCCAAATAAATATTTCATGTATAATATCGTATTTATTTCCTATAAATATTTCATTTATAATATCATATTTATTTTCTATAAATATTTCATTTATAATATCATATTTATTTCCTATAAATATTTCATTTTTAAAATACACTTTGAAAATTCCCTTTTTACATTCCAGTATTTATTATGGTATTTAAAATACTAATTAAACAGACTAGTTTCATCATAATCAATCACAGGTTTTATATCACATCATATATCACAATATATGAAAACAAATAATATTATAAATATTGAGGAATCCAGTTGGATCCCTCCAACCTGTTTGCCTGCATCCAGAGATGTTAAACAATATAAATAACATTGATTTCATTTCAATATGAAATATTTTGATAAACAGAATCAATATTTGATTAATGATTTATATATATATATATATATCGTTGTCTATAATTTCAATCAATAAATCAGCAATTCAACCAAACAATCAACACACAGCAATCAACCTTCATTTATCAATTTAAAAATACATTATAAAAATATAAACTGGCAGAGTTAGTGAGTTTTACACACTTTGGTCGGTTAATGTTGAATAACGATAAATTGTTCAATGGATCCGACCAGAGTTTTATTTCTCCATAAATTCAAACAAGCTCCAAATTACCTCAAACCATTTTATTGAGTAGCTCTGGTCCATACGGTCCCAACGGATCCTGTTTCATTGAATTCCGATAATGTATGAGCAAGATATTTAATTTACAAGTTTATAAACAATTTATGGTAATTAACTTAATTAAATATTTAATTAGTCAACCTTAATCACCATTTTAAACGCCTAATGCCACGCTCATTATCTTCTTCCAGGATATCTCAAAGCTGAAGCCTTCCATAAACGTGCAATTCGAGTGCCCATTCTCCCACTTCTCTCTTCTTAAATTCAAAGTAAAATCATCTAAATTCCTCCCTTCGCTTCCTCTTTAACATCACGCCAAAATTGTAACACTCGATCATAGCTATCGAAATCCGTCCAAGGGTTTCACTCACGTTTTCAACACAGAAGTGCGATATTTTTTGTGATGCAAACTCATCAAAGTTCCACCATCGAAGCCTCTTTTCCCCACAAACTCAAAACCATAATCCATTCCAAAAATTAATGCTTTATTCCCCAAAATCCGTGAACCCTAGAACAAACACGAGCTGTTGGTAATTCGCAGCGAACCAAACTAGTCGAGCCCAACTAAAATGATACCAAATGGAAGAGAGAACCTTCATAAATTGTAACACCCCACGTCCATTAATGTCACTCACAAAGGGAATGCATTAACTTCCATGGAGGTTTTAAGTGAATATAGAACAGAAAAATTACAACAAGACAGATAATAAGTAGTACTTGGAAATCAAGAACTTTATTTCATTGCAGCGGAAATTGAACATGTTTGTTACATCATAAAACCATAAATCAGAGTCAAGTACAATATCCATCTTGATAAAACAAAATACATAATCCCATTACATAAATAGCCATTAAAGAAGATAACAAGCTGGACTTTACTTCAATGGCCCAAGCTTTCCAAAAGAGAGATAAAGCAATCCAATCAAGCTCCACTAGAGTTGGGCCCACCCTGAGGACCTGGAGAGGGAAAAAGATAGAAATAGAGGGGGTTAGACATAAAGTCTGGCGAGTATGATAATTCTAACAACACTATTATCAAAATAACTAGACTAAGGCATAAGCTGGAAAACAGGGAAATGTCTATGAACTATTAGGTATGGAAGAGCAGATAAAGATAACGTTAAAGGCACACCTAATTACTAACGAATAATTACTACACTGCACCACACCAGTCACCCTAAAAGTTGATCCCACTTGCTTCACTTAGAAATTATATAAATAGCTTTGCGTACCCCTAGCTGACTACATAGGTGCCGCCTGCCCCTATCTCCGCTAGGTGTACCCCACTACCTACTTTCGATCGGCTCCCTACTCGTAGATACCCGTGCTGGCCCCACATTGGGGTGTATCACTCCCCTAAAGTGGCAACCCGATACAACTTGAGGTTGCACGGCTTATACCTACACGATGCAACAACGTCTTACCTACCAGCCCGGGTCCACACACGCATATGAACCCGTTGGCCTTGCGTTGCTACCGCTAACCCGTTTGGCCTCTTATAGTCAAGCCCAGTACGCGTGTCCCGTCCTCGACTTGGGTCGAGCCCACAAAGATACGTTTTGGGTTACTGGTTGAAATGGGCCCCCAATTACTTACCACAAGCTATCCACCTAAGCTTGTCCCCACTGGTATATCCCACTTAACCCTCTTCTTAGTCATGTTCATTTACATGTGTGTTTGGTTAAGTCTTACTAATCGTATTTCAAATGCCACTAAAGGCACCCACTAGATTCCTCATGCCACCCAAGGCACCTACTTAACCCCCATGTCCCACCTCACATGTTTATCTGGTTAAGTATTTCTTAATTCATTAAGGCCATAACCTTATAAAGACCTCTCACATTAGACTGGCATTTATGGCAGCTGGATTTGCCGGGCGGGTCCGGGCAGTCTTACACCATAAAAGAGTCTAACCTCGTGTCTTTACAACTGTTATGCTTTAATTTGGGCCTAGGACCTCTCACATTGGGCTGACATTTGTGACTACTGGATTTGCCGGGCGGGTCCGGGCAGTTTTACGTCACAAACGAGTCCAACCTCGTGTCCTAAGCATTGATTAACACTTATAATCTTTTACCCCAGTTTTAAATGTATTCTTTTTCAAATTGTTAATTAATTCCAATTTTAATGATGTCCATAATTGACTCAATTATGTCCATCCACTTATGGTATGCAAAATCATATCAATTGCACCCCAATTTCTTAATATTAAATCCTTAATATTACCCCTACCCCACGTTATACGTTCGCTTATTCAACGCAAAATATACGTTAGACTCGAATAGTCTAACTCATAGCACAAAGATAAATTATCACGACATATAGACAAATAAAATAGATCTAATCATAATAGGGGTGAAACTTGCATAAAACTACACATGTCATGGATCTAAAGGTGTCAACTTGTTTGGTTAAATGTCACAACTTACACAATATGATCATAACCCAAGTTCATGTATAAACTTGCATATGTGGTTTATGCAACATAATGATGGTGTGAACTAGCATCTAACACATAGAACTCACACATGTCATAGCATAATTCTATATCTAAATAGATGTCATAATTCTAGATCTAAATAGATGTCATACAATATGTGAGATTATACATACTAATAAATCTAAACTTGCATAGGTACATATGATTTATCATGTGAATCATCATAGCCCAAATATATATAATCAACATCATGATTCATAAGCTAACTACAACATAATAACATCATGGCTTTGTAACATCGCAACTTAGCATAGAAACTTGCAACATATATAATATCATCATAGCATGATTTACAACATATAGGATATCATTATCACATAACATAAGATTTACAACATACATGATAGCATAAGGTTTACAACAACATATATGACAATTCAAATCATTTTCTTATGATCCATATCACATCCTAATCTAATTAGTTTGCTAATAATCTTATTAAGATCATCATACTCACAATTAGAAAAGAAAGAGAGTCTTGATTTGCTTTAGAGTTGAGTAGAATTAGAGTTTTGATTAGCTTTCTTCCTTCTTAGTTAGCGGCGGCTACACTGAGTTCCATGGCGACGGCATGACGGCGGCTATTCTATTTTTCATGTGAATTTAGAGTGAGAGACTACCTAGGTATATATAGAGTTTATGATTTATTTAGACCGTCAGATCAACTCAGAACTAACCTGAACCGTTAAATTAGCCAACTCAGCCCTAAAGACACATCAGCAGCTCAAGATTGGGCTCTGCCAAAACCAGGCCGACTTGACCAGGTCGACACCCAGGTCGACCTGGGGGGGGGGGGGGGGGAGGTCGACTCTAGTGTCGACTCCCCAGTCGACCTGCCTGGGCGGGAATTTTACCGCCCAGCCCGATTCTGCACTTTCAGTTTGAATTTTTAAATTTTCCCACGAGCTGTTTTGAATTTTCTGAAACTTCCGATGGCCATAACTTCTTCATACGAAGTCCAATTCACGCAAACTCGGACTCTATCTCAACCAGAATTCCGAGACGAACACAATGGCGCAACCCATTTCCCAAATTCTCACGTCTGAGATTAGTTATTCTTTAATTTGTGAATATTAATATTAACAGAATTACGGGGTGTTACATAAATCCATTTCTATACATTTTGCAATTTATAATTATTTGAATGAATTTATTTTGATTTTTTTAGTATAGGATTTCTCACGCTTTTGTTGGTTCCTGAAGAACCTGTCGGCGGAAAAGTCATTGACCATAGAAAAATGATTTTTAGGGTTAGGAGAATGGAGTGATATTTATTAGATAGGCTTTAATATTTTATATTCCTTATATTATTGATTTTTAGTTTCAAGCTATCTGTATTTATCAATTAAAAATTTGTACGATCACATACGATATCCAAAAATCATGAAAATGGGCATGCAGCTACAGTTTGACATTACGGACCAAACGAAACTTGTTTCGTCAAATTCCGAGTCCGTATGCTCACACAGTGTATTATTAAAATCGAATTATTGACTGTATTTCACATTAAAATCCTATATGGCCACATACTGACTCCAAAAATCACGAAAATGGAAATCTAACAATAATTTAATATTCCGGATCAAACAAAATTAATTTCATCGAAAACGGAGGTCGTTTGCCAAACTGGCTATTTTTAAAGCTCTAAATAAACCCATTTAAATATTAATATATATAAAAATAATTAAATTTAATATTAATAATATCATATATATTTACATAGAATATAATACAGCTCCAAAATATTCCTATCTGAATTTATAACTCGATATTTCAAATCCAGATTAAAACAGAATTCAATTTATATTGAAAATCCATTTATAATATAAATAAATCGTAGTAAATTATAAAGGAATTCCATAACGACTTTTCGAAAATTTTATTTGGACACAACTCATAATCTACACGAGAAATCTCGATTTTTCTCTTCCATTGGAAAAATATACATCACCAGCTGCGAATGTTTCTTGCTTCACAGAAATACGGCTTAAAACAGATTCTGTATTTTCGTTTAAAGTGTGAATCGTCAAATTACGAACTGTCATGCCATTTCGGGCTCGATTATAATTATAATATAAATTTTACATTCTAACGTCGTTTATTAAATAATTCGTTATTATATTTCAATTATAAACTGAATTGTATCCTATAAATAATCCAATTCACGCAATATTGTGAATTCTACTATTTCTGACTATTTCGGAAAGTAAATATATTATTTAGTTATTTATATTAATTAAATATTCAATATTATTTAATTAAACAACCATTTAAATCTCTAAATCAGTATTTAAATAATTAAATAAATTAATTATTACACCTTAAAAATACGTGACGTTACATTCTTCCCCTCTTAAAATAATTTCGTCCTCGAAATTACTAAGGTAGAAAACGAACCCTATTAATTGGGTTAAAAATTACTTGTTTATTAATTATCTTCAGTTTTAGCTGAACCGGTTCGTTTCAACTAAATTATTAATTTATTTTTATTAACGAATATTTTCGAAAATCCTTAAAATTTTCTAACACCTGAAATTTTCGAAAAATTTCGCCAGCGTCTCCTTTGTACGGCTCAATTGGTACAACTACAACTCGCCTCTCTAGGCCTTCCCCAATCCAAAAGAAAATCAAATTGTAATGACCCGCATTTTCAGCGATATAATAATTAATTTATTTAATTATTTAAAAGGTGATTAAAAGGATTTCATGGTCGTTGAATTAAATAACTTTGAATATTTAATTAATATAATAATTAAATAATATATTTAATTCTGAAATAATCAGAATTGGCTGAAATGGCGATATGGTGTGAACTGGATCATCTGTGATATTTAATCCAGTTTAGAATTGAATTGGAATAACGAATATATTATTTGAACGACAGTTTGAACGCATAATTATATTATAATTAAAATCGAGCTTGAAATGGCGCGGTAGTTCGTTAATTGGCGATTTGAACTTAAAACTGAATATACAGAATTCGTTTTAAATCGGATTTCTGTGAAACAAGAAACGTATGGAGCTGGTGGAGTATATTTTCCTAGTGGAAGAGAAAAATCGAGATTTCGTCGTGTAGATTTTGAGTTATGTCCAAATTAAATATTCAGAAAAACAGCGGCATATTCGTTCGTGGCCATAACGGTTATTTAAAAATATTTGAATACCGTGTTTGAATTTAGACAAGGTTCTTTTGAGACATAGTGATAATTTAATTTTTAGAATTTTACTGAAATTTTTAATTTATTAAATAAGCACTTTTTATTTAGAGTATTTTGCACCCTTAATCAGTATTTTGGGGTTCCATAATATGAGTTAACCTACCGACATTTTTATATTTTTGGAATCATGGTGAAATGCTGGACACAACTATATTTTTTTATCTGTCCGTAGGTGAACGAAATCTTATGTAGTAAGGTACGAGGAACTTAAAACATCTTGATATTTATACCCTTATAAATACAAATCCTAACTACTCTCCTTGGTCAAAATTAGGCCATGCCCCTCAACTCTCTCAACCACTAGTTTCCCTTGGCCCTCAACAACAAATCGTGTCTTAAGAAGAACCACAAAATATCTCCTATAAGTTTTCTAACCTAACTAAATTCATTCATCAGTCAAAGAAATACAGCCGCTACCTTCATCCTCCAAAATCGTGAGAAAGGAAATTCATAACAGTAGAAATAAAATTGCTTCAAATATAACCTCCTCTGTAAACAATAATATAAACTCATGTCTTCTCACTCTTCTCGCTCTTATTTCATCTGTTGGGCTTGAACTTCCTCAAACCCGGGAGTTGATGCATGGTGCTGGGAACAAGTTTAGAAGCTCGCGGTGGGGAGATGAGGTATTTGGAGGAGCAGTTGACGGATTTTCCGAGAATAGTGGGTTCAAAGTTTATCGCAAGCAGGTGGTATTCCTTTTCCATGAATGGGGTGAACAGAAGTCGTGAGGAATGACTGGAGGCGAGGTGACAGTAATCGGGAGATGCAATTTTCAAAGTGATGTGGGTTGGCGGTCTCGTCTGAGAGTAGGGTGATCGGGAGAATGGTGGAAAGGGTTTTGAAAAGATGGAGATATCGGGGAATCACAGTTTCGAACTGGTGCTAACTCCAGGAGCTGGCGAACGTGATTCAAACGTGGGAGGCGAGCTCGAGTTAAAGGCATCAAGGTGATGGAGATTTAGAAGAGGAGTGTATTGGTGGTTTTGATTTGAAGTTTAGTGAAGAGGAGGAGGAGATATCGATGAAGAAAGAATCGACAATGGTGGATGTTTTTAATTGGAAGCGCGGTCTGTTGTAATCGGAGAAGGAGAAGTAGCGGGTACAAAAGGAAGTAGGTTGGGCTTTAAGGGTGCGGGTCTAATATGTGATGGGCCGAAGTATATTAAAGGTGAAGGCCCGTTATTTAATTAAATCCAAGTTTAATTAATTTAAATTGTATTCAAACTTTAAAAGTGTGTAACTTGGTCATACGATATCAGATTGATGAACTGTAAGTTGCGTTGGGATCGTATGGACGGACACTACGCAATGGAACTGACTGCGAGTCAATTAGAGCACGTCACAATTTATAGTGAAATAAATTGTCTGTCTAAATCAAGCGATGATTATCGTTATCAACGATGATCGTCCAATGTGAGTAAAACTCACCAACTCTGAACAGTTATATTTTTATAACGTATTCTTAGAACTAATAATTATCTGTTGATTTGCTGTGTGTTGACTGTTTGATTGAACTGCTAGTCGGTTGATTGAAATTTTTATATATAGAAATATATATATAAATCGTTAAATAGGTTGATTATGCTTAGCAGAATATTTCATATTGAAATGAAATCGATGTTAATAATATTGTTTAACATCTGTGATGCAGGGAAACAGGTTGGAGGAATCCAACTGGATTCCTCAACATTTATTTTACTGTTTTTCATATATTGTAATATATGATGTGATAGATAACCTGTTGATGATTACGTGTGTTGGGATGATATTGATCACCGTTGTTTGGCATTTTAAATATCGTAAGAAATACTAGGAAGAAGAAAAGGGGATTTCAAAGTATATATTTGAAAATAAATTATTATATAAAATCAGTAGATTTTATATATAAGGAAAAGGATTTTATAAAAGGAGATAATTATAAAATCAAAGAGTTGAAAAGGAAAAAAATAAATTGAACAAATATAAAGGAAATTATTTGTGAAAACAATTATAAAGGGAATTATTTGTGAAAACAAATATAAAGGAAGTATTTATTTGAGAAAATAAATAGAAGGATAAAGGGAGTATTTATTTGAGAAATAAATAGAATTAGAAAAAAAGGATATTTATTTAGAAAATAAATAGAAGTACTTAAAAAGGGAATATTTCAGAAATAAATATTTCAGGATTTAACAGAAGAATAAAAGGGGATATGTGGAAAATAAATATCAATTAGGGTTAATTGAATATGGTCAGTCAAACCAAGTTAGTCGAGTTAGTCGAATATCATCAGTCGAACCAAGTTTGTCGAGTTAATCGAGTTAAGTGAATAAACGCTGTAAAAAGGAAATCTTTATAAAGGAATAAGCGCTGTAAAAGGAAATCTTCATAAAGGAATAAACGTTGTAAAAAGGAAATCACTAAAAGTGAATAAACGTTGTTAAAAGGATATCTTTATAAAGCAAATAAAGTTAAAAGGAGTTATCGTATATTAGTTATTCGAATAGAGTTAATCGAATATTAGTTATTCGAATAAAGTTAAAAGGAGTTATCGAATATAGTTTGTTCGAAGAAAGGTTTTTCGAATCTAGTTATCGAATAGAGATTTATTCGAACGAGAGTCAAGTAAGAAAGTTGGTTAAAGGTTTAAAAGATAAATTTTGACTATTTCGAAGTTAAAACGTTGCTCAGTTAAGGTATGAGAGGTAATTATACCCTAACTTGATTGACTTCCTTCTTAACTAAGGAATGGTAAGGTTTGATCGCAAAGGAGTTTTAGAAATGTTTTCCAAATACGAATCAGAAATGTTTTCTGATAATAGAAAATAAAAATTTAGAATATATGGAAACAGGAGATAAGTATATTAATGAACTAAAGAGATAAATGTTAAATGATGATTGATCGATATAATTTCAATCTAGAAATAATATCCATTGTTTGCACACGTGTTTTTCTTTGATAGTTAAATCACAGACTATCGAAGTTTTAACCATTTTAACGTTGTTAATATGGAGAGACCGGTTGGATTATTATCCAGAGAACCACTCCGTATTGGCATAAGCGTTGCGAATCATATATGCCAAAGATAATTGAAGACGGAGTAAAATGCAAGGGCTGTTGTATAAATCTTAGATAGCAGTGCCTAAGATGGATATACTGAATAGTTCCTTCGGTTTGTCCAGTCCCAGGACAACTTGTATGGACGAAGGTCTGACAGAGTATATCTGGTAGATCACGTAAGTTGATCGTTTCAAACGTATTTACGTTGGTGGCGGAGGAATTCGTTTCTCTTAGCTGTATATCCGTGTTATTTTTGGATAAATAAATTTGTGATTTACAGTGTGACATTCTAAGTGAATGAAGATGTGGCATGTAAAAAGATGAGTGTAGCTTCTAGCCTCACATCCGGTAAATGACAGAAATCGGATAGGCAGGATGGCTATGTAGGTCGCACCTATTAGGGTGTATAATCACCTGATCTAGAGTTTCATTTACTTCTAAAAATCTATTGTTGATGCTGTCCCATTCGGGAAACGGTTGCTGATCCCAACCATTGGTGATATACATTCGATACACTCAAGCGAAATGAGTGGTCGGTCGTGTGTGGTCGGGTTGCAAGATGTTCTTGTTAAACCCAGTGTATTCCTCTCTAGAGGTACACTAGCGAAAGGTGGTTCCATACCTTGTCATAGTTGGAAATCCATTACCCAATACGTGCTTGCGGTTTGTATACCATATATGTAGAACGTGAGATGAAAGCGTTTCTGCTAGATGATTATTATATTGTGGTTGATAGACATTATTATAATATCAAAAGGTTTATGATATAAAGATTGTTTTGGATTCTCATCAAGGGAAAACCCGTTCCGTTATACAGCGTGGTCTTATGATATATCGTTTAATGGCTCAAACTGTTTTAAACTGTTTTACTCATACCAGTCCCATGACTGACCCGGAGTTTATTTTGTTTGTTTTCCCTAAACTCTTGGGTGCCTAATTTTGTAGTCAAGTAGTCAGGATTTTACAGATATACTGGAAGAGCTTGGAGCAGGAGGCTTCAGGATTTTATAGCTATAGTTATTTCCGCTGTGTTGTAAGTGTTGTACTCTGATAATGTTATTGTATACATATACTGATTTTATTTCAAGGATATGTTATCTATTATATGTTATTCGTTCCGCTGTGAGGTTCGTGTTACTCTGATGTTGCGTTCTTCTTCTTCTTCTTCTATTCTAAGTTTCTATCTTATCTATTCTCACCCTCTAATTTCTTTCATTAACCATTCGGTATTTTCGACTCTTGATGTTCGATATGTGTTGTATATCGGATAATCAAGATCGCAAATTTTCGGGTTGTTACACAAATAGCCAAGCTGCTTGCCAAATCGGCTCATAAAAATCTCATACCCATATGAAATATAAACTTGTACCTTTTCGTTGGGCATATCATTATATCCCTCCCATCTGTTACCAGTTTTGCATATGCCAATGTATCCATTCTAATTGATCACCAATCAATTTATTCTCAACCAATTATTCGTTTTTACCTAGGTCAGATTTCATTTCAAACTCAAATTCCATTCTCGGTCCCAAGCTCTTAACTCACCAATCCACTTTACTTAACCTTGTTAAATTTCATCTACATATTTCATTTACTAATTTATTTCTCAAATTATTTATCTTCATCTCAGATCAAAAATTTGATTTTTTTTTACTTCGAAATCAAACCATTTACCCACCTGAGCCCAATCCAATTTTATTCCATATCTTATATTTCAATTTTCTTTCATAAATTCTAATTTTATTTGTTTTTAATTCAAACAGTATCTACTTGGAAGCTTTAAACAGCTTAGTCTTTTCAAAAACCAAATAACCTTTCCCGGAATATCAAAACAGCTTGCTTTTCTCAAAATAATTCCAAACAATCTCTTTGGTAGTAATCCGTTGCTTACAACTAGAAAATGAACACGGTTGATGTGGCCAGCATCATCAGAGTTATTTCCTAGCGATCGAAGTGAGTTCAATACTATAACATTTTCAAAACTCATTGATTATACACTTTGATTTTGAAATTTATTTCGAAAATACCATTCACAATGTTTGTAAAACAATTTAAACTCTCCCAGGATTTTAAAATTCCCATATATTTAGTCCAAATCCATTTACAAACACTTATTCAAATTTCCCGAGTTTTAATTTCTAATTCTGATTTAAATTTAGATTTAATTCATCTAATTTCATATGTTACACTTGTATGAGTTCTAATTGGTTATTTTCACAACCATTTCAATTAAAATCTTATCTGATTATAACAACAACCAACACATCCAATATATTATAATATTTCCAATATTAATCATTCTTTTATATAAAAATATAATTGAGGTAAAATTATTTCATTTACCTCTTTTTTTCTTAGAAAAAACATACTATGTCGGCTCATCGTATTCAAGTGTTTAGAAACTCCTACCGATACAGTTGATCAAACTGATCGATCAGAATCCAAACTCAACCAACAAATCTCCACAATGTAAAACCATTTTTATAAAATCTACATATACGTTCACTCGTATATATACACTCAACTCAATCTAGGGCATTGCTAACTCCATCTCTACTGAGTCACACCACAGAGCCAAGGTAATTACTTAACCTGGCTCTGATACCACTATAACGACCCGGGGAATTTGCAATCTTGGTAATCGAAATAAACTCAATGTCGACTATTCAAGCACCGGAAACACCGAAACGTCAATAGAAAGAAGTTAGAGGTTGAGAATAGATAAGATAAAAAATTAGAATAGAAGAAGAAGAAGAACACAACTACAACAACATCAGAGTAACACGAATCTCACAGCGGAACGAATTAAATATATTATATAACAAAACTTTGGAATAAAATAGTATCGGTATACAATACTATTATCAAAGTACAACACTTACAACATAGCAGAAATAACAATAGTTATATAATCCTGAAGCCTCCTGCTCCATCTCTCCAAGTATATCTTAAAAATCCCGACTACTTGACTGCCCGCACAAAATTGGGCACCCAAGAGTTTAGGGAAACGAAACAAAATAAACTCTGGGTCAGTCATGTGATCGGTGTGAGTAAACTCCAACCATTTGTTTAACTTTTAAAATCATTTTAAAAGAAAGAATAATTATAAGACCAATCCACATAAAAACACGGATGGTTTTACCTTACGATACCGAAAAACATTCTTTTAAAATCCATACTCTTCTGTTATTATAATAATGTCTAAATCAGATAAATAGCAATCTAGTGGAACGCTTTCATCTCACGTTCAACATATATAATATACAATCAAAAACCGCTGAATCTTATTGGGTAATGGATTTCCAACTATGACAAGGTATGGATCCACCTTCCGTTCAGTGCAATCTAGAAGTGATACACTAGAGTTCAACAAGAACATCTTGTAACTCGGCCACACATGACTGGCCATTCATTTTGCTTTAATGTTCCGAATATACTGTCACCTTACGGTTGGTATACCAACATAACCGTTCCCAGGAGATACAAAATTGAAAGAAGTAACAAATATGAATATTATCTAGATGGTGACAATATACCCTACTTGTGTGCGACCCACTTAGCCATGCTGCCTGTAACACCCCACCTCCGCTAGGGTCACTCACAAAGGGAATGCACGAGCCTTGGTAGAGCATTATCTAGGTAAACATACACATAAATATTACAAGACAGAACATATAAAACAGCGGAAGGAAAACCAAATTTCATTTCTTTAAACTCTAGTAAGGTCTAAAGCCTTTTACATCAAAATGCCATTAAATCCATTACATCGAAATCTGTCTTGTAATAGTAAAGAAGCATAAAACCATAGTCATAAATCATTCCCCAAGTAAAACAGTAAAGCAGCCATAGCCAAGAAAGGTCCAAGCCATATATGATGATCTTGAAGCAGAAGGAAGTCCAAACTAAGTAGTAGTGTTTCCTCCCGGAGAACCTGGGGGGGAATGGAAGAAAAAGAGCCGAAACAAAAACAGGTCAGTCATACAGACTGGTAAGTCCTAGTGACTTTCAGCATAGAAACGAGTAAAGATAACATGACATATATAAACTGAAAGTAAACATAAGGATGATGACAAGATAGGCAAGTTAAACTAAGATAACAAGATAAACTACGAAAACAAGATAAATTAAGGTAACAAGATAAACTATGCTAAAGCATCGCATGTTCCACATTCTCTGCACCAATACTAGTCTAACAGAATTAGGTGTTATCCTAATGTCTAAACAGAAACGGAATCAGAAACAGAAACAGAAATGGGCCTTTACCACCTGTACTAGTAACCCAACCCGTGTCATGTATTAACTATGAAATGATCCCTTGCCCAATAGCATGAAATGACCCATTACTTGGTCCCACGAAACGATCAATTAATCGATCGGCTCCCTACAAGTTCTAGCTCGTCATGTGTCTGTGTCATGTGGCCCTATCATGGATGTAGTCACCTGTGCTAGGTCCACCATAGGGTGTATCAAGCCCTAGGGTGCCAACCACCGACACGAATCAAGCACACACAGTGTAAACCTACTGGTGCCTAATGCCTGCTTTTTCAACTCCGGACTACGTGCATGACCATAGTCCGCCTGAACCTACAATGGCGCACCAACTCAGCCGTCGTTCTGGTCGCTTACAATCAGCCCAGTAATCGTGCCCCACCCTGCCTAGTTCCAGGGTACCATGATACATCTAGTGGGTTACTGCTGAAAAGGACCGCGTAACTAGGGTTTCCGTCCAGCAGGTTAAGTGTTGTCATTTAAATTCGAGACTTAACCCCCTCAGTATAGCATGTCAAGTTGGTTAAGTGTGGTCATTCATGTTTGTGACTTTACCCGTCTATGTGTCATGTCAAATTGGCTAAGTGTTGTCGTTCAAGTTCATGACTTAGCCCTACGAATCATGTGTCAAGCTCGTTAAGTATGTTCAAGTGGTTCATGACTTAACCCTACCAAATCATCGTGTCAAATTGGTTAAGTATATTCAAGTGGTTCATGACTTAACCCTATCAAATCATCGTGTTGAAATTGGTTAAGTATATTCAAGCGGTTCATGACTTACCCCTATCAAATCATCGTGTCAAATTAGTTAAGTATATTCAAGCGGTTCATGACTTAACCCTATCAAATCATCGTGTTGAAATTGGTTAAGTATATTCAAGCGGTTCATGACTTAACCCAACCAAATCATCGTGTCAAATTGGTTAAGTATATTCAAGCGGTTCATGACTTAACCCTATCAAATCATCGTGTCAAATTGGTTTAGTATATTCAAGCGGTTCATGACTTAACCCAATCAAATCATCGTGTTGAAATTTGTTAAGTATATTCAAGTGGTTCATGACTTAACCCTATCGAATCATCGTGTTAAATTTGGTTAAGTACATTCAAGCGGTTCATGACTTAACCGTATCAAATCATCGTGTCAAATTGGTTAAGTATATTCAAGCGGTTCTTGACTTAACCCTATCATGTGGCATTAAATAAATTAATGCACCCCAACCTCCCACATTATACCTGTTGTTGTGGTCACTGGTTATGCCGGGCGGTTCCGGGCAGATTTACACCACAACTCAGTCTAACCTCGGGGTTTAAGCGCGATATGACCAACTACTCACATTGGATCCTATTGTTTGCAGTCATTGGATTTGTCGGGTGGTTCCGGGCAGAATTACACTGCAAACTCAACCCAACCTCGAGTTGGCCATTTTTAAGTTCATTCTAAGTGTCATGTCCATGTTAAATTTTCATGTCAAGTTCGTGTCAAGTTTCTAAGCGAGTTTCATGTCAAGTTTTCAGGTTTCAACTTATGCCTATTATCAAGTTCATGATTCATATTCATAACCAATTCATGTTTTGCCTAATCTTCCCAAATCGTATTCCCATCGCATGTAAACGTGAATCGATCTATACAACAAGTAAATCCAAATCCTAAATGAAAGGGGAAGACATCAAAACTATGATAGGCAAAAGAACGAGTACAAGGTGATAAATCTAACATGATATAGCTTAAGACAATTGGTTATAACATCCTTGGCGTATAGCATAATAGTCCCAAAACATTAGGATTACAGATCTAGCATAATAAGGAGATAGTCATGATAAAGTTGGCATAAAAGAATAGGCATGCAAAAGCAAGCCAAATACAAGGATAATGGATCCAATGGTTTTGGTGTACATAATAGCGAATAAACTAAGCAAGTCACACCCTAGGTATGAGATCCAAAAAAATGCCAATTCGGTGTACAACTTGGTTTTCAACGATAGTGTTATGAACAATCAACTATAATAGTCAATTAACCACAACAGTCATAGTCATAGTGAATCATGAGCGATTAACCTCAATAGTCATGGATAATTATCCAAAATAGTTCTAGGCAACTACCCTAAATAGTCATAGGCAATTAACTGTAATAGTTTCAAAGTCATGGTCATAGACGATAGTCTTATGTTCATAATCATAGGCAATAATTCATAGTCATGAGTCATAGGTGATTAGCCACAATTGTCCTTGTCATAGTCATAGGCAATAGGCTTATGTTCACAGTCAAAGGCATAGGCATAGTCTTATCATCAAGTCAAGATCCAAGAATTCATTTTACAATCTAGCATTTGAATAATAAACTAGGTTCAACAACATGAATGGGCATGATTCAGTAGATAAGAAATAACCCAAGATCATAGATTCAAGAAGAGACAAGAACATATCCAAATAGATAATCAAGCTTAGGTCCAATTTCATTTTATTCCATGTCCATATTAAATTTAACAAGTTTCAATCTCAAAGTAACTAAAACTTACAGATCGTGGTTTAAGAAATTGAGATGCAAAAGTTGAATCTAGAAACTAGTCATCGATTTGTTGATTCGATGTATTCTGATTTGATAGCAGAAGCAAACCCCCAATAGTCTTCGTGTTTTATTTTAATTTATCTTAATTTAATTTAGAGGGAGAAGAAGAAGCCATGTTCATCAAGAATTTGTGCAACATATTGTTAGAGAAGAATAGTGTAAAGAGAATGAGGCTAGGAGGCTGTTTATATAGGTTTAGAGTAACGAATTTGGTCCAGAAATTGGTCTAGATACGCAGAAATGAACTGAGCCTTGGATCTGGAAATTCGGGGCAGGTCGACCCCCAGGTCGACTACGCAGTCGACCTGGTCAGGGGGAGGTCGACTACCCAGTCGACCTGGGTCCTGGGCGGGAAATTTCCCGCCCAGCCCGCTTCTGGGTTTTAATTCGAATTTCAAATTCGAATTTCGAGCTGTTTTGGTTTCTAGAATTTTTTGAAACTTCGAAGGGTCATAACTTGGTCATACGGACTCCGATTTTCGAAAAATCGGACTTGATTTCATGCAGAATTCCGAGACGAACGCAATGGCGCAACCCGTTTCCCTTGGTTCTTATTTTAATATTTAATTCTGCCTTGATTTATGGTTTTAACATGTTATTAAAATACGGGTTGTTACATTCTCCCCTCCTTAAAGGATTTCGTCCCCGAAATCTCTAAGTTAAGAAGTATGTATCCTGCCATCCATCACCCATCTACTCAAAACATCATCCACAAGCAATCATTGTCCTTAAAAGATTCCTAATGTTGTATGTATATATGCGGAAAGTGTGTGTATATGTAATTATCTAATGCAAAAGATCAGGCGATTACTGATTCAGTAAACCTCCTTATAACAAAGTATGCTAGTGCGATGAGTCCAACATGTATGCAAATTCCTATTACATTTCACAATTTCTACATGAGTGCCAAAACATTCATTCATATGCAACATCCAAATGACAGCATATCAAGTTTCCATCCATGTACAACTATAAACATTCATGCATATGCAACATGAGATGTGACTGAGCTGATCTAGTGCCTAATGTGTGTTCATGCATCCACGAGCAACAAATAGCAACCACTTGCAACCATCAACCATAACATGTCTCAAACACATGTTTACATTCATTAGTTCCTACCTAAAGGTATAGTCGAATGATAGAAGCAAGTAAAGAAAAACTTTGTACCTATTAGGCAATGTCAAAACCGGAAATCTTCCTCACGTGTATACTGATTAGGAGAATAACTCCCCTAAACACCAGCCCAAAACCAATATATATGATTTTAGGAAACTAAGCATGATAAACTCCTTTTAGTTCGCAAGAAATCCCTTCCTAAAACCAACCCATATCCTATAAAGCCCAAAAAGTTTAATCAACCCTCGGACACCCTCTAGCCCCAACATGTATTACTAACAGATGAGTCATACTCCCTATGGGGTTTGCAATAGAAATAGGATTGAGAAATAGTTACGAGAGGATATACATAAAAGATAGCATGCAAGTAAGCTCTACAGGAAAACAAGGATCAAGGATATACTCTTAAAAAGAGATATGATGCGCGTATCTAGTCTTCAATCTTCTAAGTCGCATTCCCTTGAGCTTAACTCCATTGTGCTTTGACCGTCTTTAACTTCACAATTTCATAGCTTCTTAATTCTTGTTTCCAAAATATGAGTTGGAACTTATTTCACTGTTGCCTCTCGTCCCACTTTCACTTATTCCCTTCTAGTATATTCGGGTCAAACATATCTGCGTACTCATGGTTTCATGCAAGCTCTCCAAAAATTCACTAGTGAATCCTGGATCTCGTTTACTCACTATAAGGTATTCCACGTAGAAGAACTATCTCTTGAAAATAAACTGATGTCAACCATGTTGCCAAATGTACTTACTAAGGTAATTTTCTATAACTCATGCATAAGCGAAATGAACCATCCGCCTTAGTGGCGAACACTACTCGAGCGGATCAACAAATTTATCAAGAGATTCTAGGTAACTAAGCATGACAAAACCCTAAGGGTTACACTAGACTTCGAGGGTATTACTGAGGCAAGTAAAGAGTCTAACTACCCTCTTTTCATACTCGAGAATGGTACCATTTCTAGATAACCACCCCATCCCTAGAATCAACCCATAGCCCAAAAACATAAGCATTTCTTCTAAACTCAACGCTTAGCATAGACATTCTCAAATCCAATAAATGAGCCAATTCCCCAACAGGATTTGAGACAAAAATGGGATCCCCTACTATGCTAGTACTAAGGTGCAGACACTCAACGATCGAAGTGGAATTAAAAGGATGCGATGAACAAAAACAAAGTTCTAATGGGATGATAGAAAAGAAAAACTAAACCTTCAACATAAACATTACCACTTCTCTTAGGTATGCTAGTAATGAGAGCATACAATTGCCCTCTCGACGATCTTGTTCTTTGCCCTTCCACATGCGTTGTATGCCTACAAACTATGGTGAAAAAGAAAGAGAGAAGAGATTCAAGGAGAGAATCAAAAGATAGTGCATATGGCTTTGGGGAATATGCCTTTCGTGAAACAAAACTTTTCTTAGAAAAATGCTTCTTTGTAAACGTTTTGAAAATAATTTCAGAAGGTTTTTAAAAGCTTTTGCCCAGTCTGGTAACCTTCTGCTCTGATACCAAATGTAACACCCCACCTCCTCTAGGGTCACTCACAAAGGGAATGCACTAGCCTTGGTAGAGCATTATCTAGGTAAACATACACGGAAATATTACAAGACAGAACATATAAAACAGCGGAAGGAAAACCAAATTTCATTTCTTTAAACTCTAGTAAGGTCTAAAGCCTTTTACATCAAAATGCCATTAAATCCATTACATCGAAATTTGTCTTGTAATAGTAAAGAAGCATAAAACCATAGTCATAAATCATTCCCCAAGTAAAACAGTAAAGAAGCCACAGCCAAGAAAGGTCCAAGCAATATATGATGATCTTGAAGTAGAAGGAAGTCCAAACTAAGTAGTAGTGTTTCCTCCCTGGGAACCTGGGGGGGGGGGGACGGAAGAAAAAGAGGCGAAACAAAAACGGGTCAGTCATACATACTGGTAAGTCCTAGTGACTTTCAGCATAGAAACGAGTAAAGATAACATGACATATATAAACTGAAAGTAAACATAAGGATGATGACAAGATAGGCAAGTTAAACTAAGATAACAAGATAAACTACGCAAACAAGATAAACTACGCAAACAAGATAAACTAAGGTAACAAGATAAACTATGCTAAAGCATCGCATGTTCCACATTCTCTGCACCAATACCAGTCTAACAGAATTAGGTGTTATCCTAATGTCTAAACAGAAACGGAATCGGGAACAGAAACAGAAATGGGCCTTTACCGCCTGTACTAGTAACCCAACCCGTGTCATGTATTAACTATGAAATGATCCCTTGCCCAATATCATGAAATGACCCATTACTTGGTCCCACGAAACGATCTATTAATCGATTGGCTCCCTACAAGTTCTAGCTCGTCATGTGTCTGTGTCATACGGCCCTATCACGAATGTAGTCACCTGTGCTAGGTCCACCATAGGGTGTATCAAGCCCTAGGGTGCCAACCACCGACACGAATCAAGCACGCACAGTGTAAATCTACTGGTGCCCAATGCCTACTTTTTCAACTCCGGACTACCTGCACGACCATAGTCCGCCTGAACCTACAATGGCGCACCAACTCAGTCGTCATTCTGGTCGCTTACAATCAGCCCAGTAATCGTGCCCCACCCTGCCTAGTTCCAGGTTACCATGATACATCTAGTGGGTTACTACTGAAAAGGACCGCGTAACTAGGGTTTCCGTCCAGCAGGTTAAGTGTTGTCATTTAAATTCGAGACTTAACCCCCTTAGTCTAGCATGTCAAGTTGGTTAAGTGTGGTCATTCAAGTTCATGACTTAACCCGTCTACGTGTCATGTCAAATTGGCTAAGTGTTGCCGTTCAAGTTCATGACTTAGCCTTACGAATCATGTGTCAAGCTCGTTAAGTATGTTCAAGCGATTCATGACTTAACCATACCAAATCATCGTGTCAAATTGGTTTAGTATATTCAAGCGGTTCATGATTTAACCCAGGTATAGAAGTGTAGACACCTATGCCGGTCCCAACATGGGTGTATCAAGACCCATGGTGGTGGCCCCGACACAATTTCTAGAAGGCATAGGTTATACTACTGGTGCCCCCAGTGCCCTGTTTTTCTGCTCCGGAGTGTGTGCACGCCCGCACCCTGTTAGAACCCACACTATGCACCCAACATTGCCGTTATTGATCGCTTACAATCAACCCAGTAATCGTGCCCCACCCTGCCTAGTTTCATGGTACCATGATACCTAATTTGGGTTACTGCTGAAACGGGTCCCTCGTTACCAGGGTTTTCTAGTCAAACATGTTAAGTGGTTAAGTGTCTGCATTTACCTAACCTCACCCATCAGTTCTTGTTAACATGTTGAATTTGGTTAAGTGTCTTCAGTTGACTTAACCCTACCATCTGTCCTTAGCCTCTGAAAGCACCGATAACTCACATTAGACAGTTATTGCTACGGTTACTGGAAGTGTTGGTTGGTTCCGGGCAGGTTTACACCGTAGCTCAGTCTAACCTCGGGTCCTTATTGGGCTCAATGCTTAACCACTCACATTGGATAGGTATTGTTGTGACTACTGGACAGCCGGGCGGGTCCGGGCAGATTTACGTCACAACTCAATTCAACCTCGGATTAAGCATATCGTATTTTCTAAATTTACATATTTTATCATTTCTCAATTTTATATGTAAATGTCATGTCCTTTATTCTTGGGTATAATAATTCATACCGCTTAAATGTCACAGTCGTTGGTATGTGCGAAACATGCCAACATATACATTTTTCATGTTTTACACCGAACGTTATTACCCCCGTTTGTACGTTCGCAACGTTATAAAAAATGTTGGGCTTGACACAATTCAGCCCAACTTTATAAACATGAGAAAAGGGGAAATCAAGAACATGTAATATTTTACAATACAAAAAGGTGTGTGGCGCATGAACTTGCAATTTGGCGATTCAACTAACATAAGCAATGAGTCGAGTGAACTTGCAATTTTGATTGGCATATAACTAAAGAGGTGTCATATGAAATGGCATAGTTTTGGTTTATACAAACTTGGGTTTAAACATGTTCAACTTGGCATAATGTCAATCACAAAACTAGCATGTTGTATATTCACCAAAATGTCCGATTTTAACATCTAATCATATACCCTATTTCAACATGAACTTGCATAGTCTATGCAACCCAAACTGTACTTGACATCGATCCAAATTATACTTGCAATGAACATAAGATGTATACATAGGTTTTTAGGTTACATAGGCATAAAGGTCTCAATCTAGAACATGTTACATAAGTCTAAATTTTAGACTTAAAGGATGTATATAGTCCATACTATCAATGTAAACATAAAGGAATCAATTTCTAGTTCTTGCCACAAACTTGCAAATGCTATATTTTTCATATACAAATGTCCAATAGTCTTGCATCAATAAATTTATGCCACAAATATCAATACACAAATCAGGATAGAATCATTACAATACACAGAATTCACATCATTATAACAACACAATTCTATTTTCATTTACATCAAATCACGTCACAGTTTCTATTCATATTCTGAAAGATCACTATACTTACAACGTGTGATGAATTCTTGTTTTTTTGATTTCTGTATTCTGATTTGGAGATGCTCTCCTTTGGGTAGCAAAGTTGCGCTGAATGATTTGATTAAGCTTTAGTTTTCTTCTTAATTTGGTTCGTCTCTAAGCTCCTCTCTCTTGACGGCTACGCTTAATTCCTTCCCGGCAGCATGACGACTTCAATCTTATTTTTTTGTGTGAATTTTAGTTGAGACTTAGGGTGTATATATAGATTTTTAAATTTTTTTTGAGTCGTCAGATGAAGACAGGAGGAATCCAGACCATACAAAGTCCAAAGAGCCAATCAAGAGGTGATATGTCAGCCATAATGACACACCGAGCCACAGAAATTCGAGCCAGAGCCAGACCCAGCCAGCCAGGTCGACCAGGTAGGTCGACTGGCAGGTCGACACCCAGGTTGACACCATGGTAGACCTAGGGTGACCAGGTCGACACCATGGTCGACCTGGTCACTGGGCGGGAATTTTCCCGCCCAGCCCAGTTTGAGTCCGTTTTCGAGTTTCGAATTTGAACCGAGCTGTTTTGAATTTTAAATATAACTCTGAAACTTCCAAAGGTCATAACTCCTTTATACGGAGTCCGATTCATGCAAACTAGGACTCTATCTCAAGCAGAATTCCGAGACGAACGCAAAGGCGTAACCCGTTTCCCTTAATTCTTTCATTTAGAATTAATTATACTTTAATTTAGGAATTTTAACGTTATAGAATTTACGGGGTGTTACATTCTCCCCCTCTTAAAAGGATTTCGTCCCCGAAATCTTCAAGTTAGGACGAATGTATATCCTATCATCCAATCATCCATCTACTCAACCAACAAACACAGGTGTCCAATGTCCTTAAAGACTTCTAATGCTTCATGATCATATGCACAGTGTGTGTACATGTCCTTATCTAATGCAGAAATCAGGCGGTCTACTGATTCAGTTGACCTCCTTAATGCGAATCATGTAGGTGTCATGAATCCATTATGTATGCAAATTTTTCCTACTCATAAATCTACATTAGTGCTCAACTATTCATACAAATGCGACAACCATATGACAACATATCAAGTTTCAACCATATACAAATGAGAATACATATATGCATATGCAATATGAAGTGACTGAGCCGATCTGAAACCTAGGGTGTGTGTGTATATGCATCCATGAGCAACCACTAGCAATCACTTGCAGCCATCATCCATAACATGTTTTCAAATACATGTTTGCATCCATTTGTTTTCTACCTAAGGATTTAGGAAAAAGGACCGAGGAGATATACCTAAAAAGATAGATAAAGCATAACTTAAGGAAAAAGAGAGATCAAAGATGTACCCTCAAAAAGAAAAGGGTAGGCATCGCGTATTCTGTCCTCAGTTTCCCAAGTCGCGTCTTCCTCGGCGTTGCTCCACTGAACTTTGACGAGCTTGACTTCGCGATTGCGTAGCTTTTTCACTTCCGTTCCTAAGATGCGAGTTGGAACTCTCCTTAAAGTTGCTTCACGTTCCATTTCGGCTTCTTCTAGAATGCTAGGCTCCACCACTTCCGCAGACTCATGTAAACACTTCCGAAGGTGAGAAACATGAAAGACGTTGTGAACTCCGACCAGTCTGTCGGGTAGCTCTAGTCTATAGGCAATCTTCCCAACCTTATCGATGATGGGAAACAGCCCTACAAATCTGGGTGCTAGCTTCCCAGTGCATCCAAAGCGAACGACGTTCCTTAAAGGAGATACCTTAAGGAAAACCCTGTCCGCAACCTCAAACTCAAGGTCGGTTCTTCTCTTATCTGCGTAGGATTTTTGTCTGTCTTGGGCTGTCTTCATCCTTCTTCGTATTAAGTCCACTTTCTTTGTGGTCTCTCTGATCATGTCTAGCTCAAGAATAATCTTATCTGTAGACTCCCACCAACAAGTTGGTGATTTGCACGGTCTTTCATACAGAGCTTCGAAGGGCGCTATACCGATAGTGGCTTGATAACTGTTGTTGTAGGCGAATTCTACCAAAGGAAGATGATCCTCCCATGTCCCTCCAAAGTCAAAAACGCAAAGTCTCAAAAGATCCTCTAAAACTCTATTCACCCTTTCCGTCTAGCCATCGGTTTGGGGGTGATAGGCCGTGCTCAAACATAACTGTGTGCCCACAGCTTCTTGCAGACTCCGCCAAAACTCGCTTGTGAAGATAGGGTCTCGGTCACTAACAATGATGGAGGGTATCCCATGGAGTCAAACTATTTCCTTGAGATAAAGAGATGCTAGAGATGAGGCAGTCCTTCTACTTTTAACAGGTATAAAGTGGGCGCTTTTAGTAAGCCTATCCACTATTACCCAAATGCTAGTATTGCCTCTTCTTGACCTAGGAAGTCCATCAATGAAGTCCATTGAAATGCTATCCCACTTCCACTGTGGGACCTCTAAAGGATGAAGTATTCCTCCAGGCTTCTTCTGTTCCGCCTTGACCTGTTGGCATATCATACATTTAGAAACAAAATTTGCCACATCCTTCTTCATGCCGCTCCAAAAGAAAACTCTCTTTATAACCTTGTACATTTTATCTCCACCTGGGTGTATTGTCATCTTGGAATGATGTGCCTCCTCAAGAACCTTCTTTATCAACTCCCTTTCTTGTGGGACGCATAGTCTTCCATCGCATCTCAGCCAGCCTTTATCATCGATAGAGTATCTATTGAGGTGACTAGAAGTCTCACCCCTAATTAGCTTATCAAGCACTTCTACTAGCTGAGGTTCTTCACGCTGTGCGGTCCCTATTGTATCCAAAAGAGTGGGGCGCACTTCAAGAGATGATAACAAACCTGGTACAAAATCAGAGGAGGGCCTAGAGTTTAAACTGGCTATATACTCCAAGCTTTGCCTTTCTACAAAGAGCGGGCTTAGGGTCAGTTTCTTTCGGCTCAATGCGTCTTCCACTATGTTGCCTTTGCCGGGAGTATAGGAAATTTCAAAATCATATGAGGCAAGAAACTCCATCCACCTTTGCTGCCTCAAGTTAAGATCCTTCTGCGAGAAGAGATATTTCAATGATTTATGGTCAGTGTATAATTTGAACTTCTCACCTAGGAGATAATGGCGCCAAGACTTAAGTGCAAAGACGATAGCGACCAACTCAAGATCGTGGGTTGGGTAGTTCTTTTCATGAACTTTCAATTGTCTTCCACCATAAGCTACTACCCTTCCTTCTTGCATTAGAACAGCGCCTAGTCCTGTTCCACATGCATCTGTGTATACTGTGAACAATTTGCTTCCGTCAGGCAGAGTTAGAACTGGAGCTATTGTAAGAGCCATTTTTAGGCGTTGGAAAGCAATGTCACAGTCCAAATCCCAAGCAAATGCTAGATTCTTTCTTGTTAGCCTTGTGAGTGGGGCTGAGATTTTCGCGAAATCCCTAATGAATTTTCGGTAGAAACCGGCTAGCCCAAGAAAGCTTCGGACTTCGGTTGCATTTCTTGGTGTCTTCCAATCTTGCACTGCCACTACTTTCGCGGGGTCCACAACCAACCCTTCTTTGGACACTATATGTCCAAGAAATCTTACTTCTTTTCTCCAAAAGTGGCACTTGGAGAATTTGGCTTTTAGCTGATGAACTCGAAGAGTTTCCATGATTTCTTTCAGAAGCTGAGCATGTTCTTCCTCATTCTTTGAGAAGATCAAGATATCATCTACGAAGACCACCACGAATTTATTGAGGAATTCTCTGAATACCCTGCTCATTAGGTCTACGAAATAAGCAGGTGCGTTTGTCAAGCCGAAAGGCATGACAAGCCACTCGAAGAAACCGTCTGGGGTTTTGAACGCCGTTTTATCAATGCTATCTTCAGCTACTCTTAGCTGATGGAACCCAGTTGCCAGATCAAGTTGGGAGAAAACCGACGCACCTATAAGCTGATCAAACAAATCGTCGATTCGGGGAAGAGGGTGCCTATTTTTCTTGGTCAATTTGTTTAACTCCCTATAGTCGACACAAAGGCGAAGCGAACCGTCTGCTTTGGTTGCGAACACCACTGGAGCACCCCATTCCGAAATTCTCCGTCTAATGAACCCCTTTTCGAGAAGTTCTTTAACCTGCTTACTAAGCTCCTCTCTCTCCTTTGGAGCCATGTGTTTGACAGGTAAAGCTACAGGCTTTGCATTATCGACAAGATATATGCGGAAGTCTATTTCCCGCCTTGGAGGTAAGCCCTTCACCTCCTCAAAGACATCCGGATATTCCCGGACTACTCTAACTAACTGCAAATTCTCATCAGAAGCATCAAGCGACTCTAAATAACTAAGCATAACAGCATTCAAGGGATTACAAGAAATTTCTAGAGTGTTACCAAGCCGAGTCAAGAGTCTAACTACTCTTTTCTCACAATCAAGAATGGCACCATTACTGGATAACCAGTCAATGCCTAAGATCAAACCATATCCCGAGAAGCCCAAAATAAAGGCATTACAACTAAACTCAACGCTGAGAATAGAGATTTTCAAACCCAAACAAACCATTGACATGTGAGTGGAGCCCCCAATTGGATTTGAAACTACTAAGGGATCCTCTACCATACTAGTGTCTAGATGCAGAGATTCTACTAAAGCAGATGAAATAAAGGAGTGTGATGCACCAGAATCAAAAAGTGTGCGAACTGGATGATCATAAAGATAGACTACACTTTCTAAAAAAATATTACTACCTCGTTTCTGTGGAGGTGCCAATAGTGCATGAACCTGACCCCCTGAAGTGGATCCGGCTTTCTGTCCCTGCCCGCTCTTCTTTGGGCAGTCCTTAGCTTGGTGCCCAGTCTCTCCGCAATGGAAGCAACCACCCATCTTCGCCTTCTTCTTTCGGCAGTCTTTCTCAATGTGTCCGACTATGCCACAGAAATTGCACTTTCTCCTCTCACGGGACTTTTTGTTCTTCCCTCCTTTCTTGAAGTCTGTTTTCTTAGGCTGTAAACCCTCTTTCTTTTCTTCCACTTTAGTCTCTTTCTTGTCGTTGTCTTCCTCGTGTAGCAACGCCATGTCCACCAAGCTTTCATAAGCCGCTCTCGTGGATACATAGGTCATAGCAAGGCTGTGTAGAGGCTCATTCAAACCTTTGACGAAGCGAAGCGCCTTCTTGTGTTGGGTGTTTACTAAGTCTAGCCCAAATCTAGCCAGCTGATTAAATTGATTGACGTACTCCCTGATCGTCATGCTCCCCTGTTTAAGAGTTAGGAACTTCTCCATTTGCAGGCTTCTTTCAGCTAGGGAAAGGAATTTCATCTCAAATCTTGTCCTGAAATCTTCCCATGTTTCTACTGCCCTCTGAACATTAGTGATCTCCCACCAATAGGAAGCTTCATCTTTAAGTAACCACACTGCTAGCTGTATCTTTTGCCTGTCATCAACTCCGAAGATGCCAAATAGATCCTCGGTCTGCTTTAGCCAGTTTCTTGCTCCTATAAAGGATTCTGTCCCATAAAAGTTTTTTCCACCCACAGCCTTGAAGTCTCTACATGTTTTTGTGAAGGCATTACCACGAGGAGGAGGAGGAGGAGGAACCGCTGCCACTGGAGGAGGAATGTCCGCCGGGCCCACTCCATTGGCCCTAGCTTCTAAGTACCTCCTAAACCAGCCGGGTATTGGTACTCCTTCAGGAAGGTTAAGGTCTCCAGACATGCTGAAACAGAAAGGAAAGATTCCAAACGAAGGATAGAGAGAGATAGTGTACATGGCTTCGGGGGATTATGCATTTTAAAATATAACACTTTTTCTTAAAAAAATGCTTCTTTAAACTTTCTTTTGAAAACAATTTCAAAAACTTTTATCTTATCCGTTAAACCTGTGCTCTGATACCAAGTGAAACACCCCACCTCCGTTAGGGTCACTCACAAAGGAATGCCCTAATTTTGGTGTAGGTTTTTAAGTATAAGTCACAGATAAACACAAGATAGATATAAACACATATATTTTAAACAGCGGAAACAACAGACTTTTATTTCACAAGATACGTGTTCATACAAAACATTTCCATAATTGTTTCAAAATACTTCTAAGAAAAAGAAACATTACATCCTCAATACTGTCTTGATTATTAAAGAAGCATAAAACATAATTAAAGTAACAAAATCCCCATAGTGATATCCAAAGCCATGCTCCAATCAAAAGAGATCCAAACCATACATCTACGGTCTTGAAGGTTGCAAAGAGTCTGACTAAGCTGGGTTGTTTCCTCCCTGTGGACCTGGAGGGGGAACGAAAGGAAAGAAGATGAAAAGAAAATAGGGTCAGACATAAAGCCTGAGTAAATCTAGTGACTCTTTAGTATGTGAATACGAAAAAGGGCATGATAGATATAAACTAAAAACAGGAAAGTATCATAAGATAAGGGAGTGTAGTCTAGAATCGAATATACTATCGCACCCACACTATATCTCTGCATCTACTAGAATTTCTCCTAACTGGCACCCCATGCTGAGGGTGAAGTGATCTTTTTGTTTTTCTAAAGATTGGCTCCTACACGCGCATGTGTCTTACGGCTCCCATAAAAAGTGTAGATACCTATGCTGGTCCCACCATGGGGTGTATCAAGACCCATGGTGGCGGCCCCGACACAATTTCTAGAAGGCATAGGTTATACTATTGGTGCCCCCAGTGCCCTGTTTGTCTGCTCCGGAGTGTGTGCATGCCCGCACCCCGTTAGAACCCACACTGTGCACTCAACATTGCCGTTATTGACTGCTTACAATCAGCCCAGTAATCGTGCCCCACCCTGCCTAGTTTCAGGGTACCATGATACCTAATTTGGGTTACTGCTGAAACGGGTCCCTCGTTACCAGGGTTTTCTAGTCAAACATGTTAAGTGGTTAAGTGTCTGCATTTACCTAACCTCACCCATCAGTTCTTGTTAACATGTTGAATTTGGTTAAGTGTCTTCAGTTGACTTAACCCTACCATCTGTCCTTAGCCTCTTAAAGCACCGACCACTTACATTAGACAGTTATTGCTACGGTTACTGGATGTGCCAGTTGGTT
Source organism: Allium sativum (assembly GCA_030737875.1). NCBI lineage: Eukaryota > Viridiplantae > Streptophyta > Magnoliopsida > Asparagales > Amaryllidaceae > Allium > Allium sativum. The sequence continues at coordinate 172,394,910 of CM060923.1, forward strand.
CCGGGCAGGTTTACACCGCAGCTCAGTCTAACCTCGGGTCCTTATTGGGCTCAATGCTTAACCACTCACATTGGATAGGTATTGTTGTGACTACTGGACAGCAGGGCGGGTCCGGGCAGATTTACGTCACAACTCAATCCAACCTCGGATTAAGCATATCGTATTTTCTAAATTTACATATTTTATCATTTCTCAATTTTATATGTAAATGTCATGTCCTTTATTCTTGGGTATAATAATTCATACCGATTAAATGTCACAGTCATTGGCATGTGCCAAACATGCCAACATATACATTTTTCAAGTTTTACACCCGACGCTATTACCCCCGTTTGTACGTTCGCAACGTTATAACAAATGTTGGGCTTGACACAATTCAGCCCAACTTTATAAACATGAGAAAAGGGGAAATCAAGAACATGTAATATTTTACAATACAAAAAGGTGCGTGGCGCATGAACTTGCAATTTAGCGATTCAACTAACATAAGCAATGAGTCGAGTGAACTTGCAATTTTGATAGGCATATAACTAAAGAGGTGTCATATGAAATGGCATAGTTTTGGTTTATACAAACTTGGGTTTAAACATGTTCAACTTGGCATAATGTCAATCACAAAACTAGCATGTTGTATATTCACCAAAATGTCCGATTTTAACATCTAATCATATACCCTATTTCAACATGAACTTGCATAGTCTATGCAACCCAAATTGTACTTGACATCGATCCAAATTATACTTGCAATGAATATAAGATGTATACATCGGTTTTTAGGTTACATAGGCATAAAGGTCTCAATCTAGAACATGTTACATAAGTCTAAATTTTAGACTTAAAGGATGTATATAGTCCATACTATCGATGTAAACATAAAGGAATCAATTTCTAGTTCTTGCCACAAACTTGCAAATGCTATATTTTTCATATACAAATGTCCAATAGTCTTGCATCAATAAATTTATGCCACAAATATCAATACACAAATCAGGATAGAATCATTACAATACACAGAATTCACATCATTATAACAACACAATTCTATTTTCATTTACATCAAATCACGTCACAGTTTCTATTCATATTCTGAAAGATCACTATACTTACAACATGTGTTGAATTCTTGTTATTCTGATTTCTGTATTCTGATTTGGAGATGCTCTCCTTTGGGTAGCAAAGTTGCGTTGAATGATTTGATTAAGCTTTAGTTTTCTTCTTAATTTGATTCGTCTTTAAGCTCCTCTCTCTTGACGGCTACGCTTAATTCCTTCCCGGTAGCATGACGACTCCAATCTTATTTTTTTGTGTGAATTTTAGTTGAGACATAGGGTGTATATATAGATTTTTAAATTGTTTTGAGCCGTCAGATGAAGACAGGAGGAATCTAGACCATACAAAGTCCAAAGAGCCAATCATGAGGTGACATGTCAGCCCTAATGACACACTGAGCCACAGAAATTCGAGCCAGAGCCAGACCCAGCCAGCCAGGTCGACCAGGTAGGTCGACTGGCAGGTCGACACCATGGTCGACCTAGGGTGACCAGGTCGACCCTATGGTCGACCTGGTCACTGGGTGGGAATTTTCCCGCCCAGCCCAGTTTGAGTCCGTTTTCGAATTTCGAATTTGAACCGAGCTGTTTTGAATTTTAAATTTAACTCTAAAAATTCCGAAGGTCATAACTCCTTCATACGGAGTCCAGTTCATGCAAACTCGAACTCTATCTCAAGCAAAATTCCGAGACGAACGCAGCGGCGTAACCCATTTCCCTTAATTATTTCATTTAGAATTAATTATACTTTAATTTAGGAATTTTAACGTTATAGAATTTACAGGGTGTTACATGATTCGTGATGAAATTACGAAAAGGCTTGCGTAGTTCATTTTTGAAACAAAGCCATTTGAGTCCAATGTGTCCCTATCCGGTCCCGCATACTTTTTTAGACATTTTGGGTCTGTAAAACTCGTCCTTTTACTTTGCTAAACCATCCATTCTTTTTTTCCTCTAAGGACCCATACATATATATATATATATACATATATATATATATACACATATACACACACACACACAAAAAAAATGAATGGTCGTTTGTCTCCATTACTATTTCTGTGCCATTTTACAGCTATGTATAAGTTAGTTTTTCAATCTTCCCCAACCCTTTAGTTTGCCTTCACATTCCAAAGCATTAATGTTCCCTTTCCCAAAAGCCATTCACCTTGTTTTCGAATACCATCATTTTATTTTCCCAACAGTTGCTTAGTTGAATGGAAACAAAACGGGCAGCCTTTCATACATTTAACAAAATATATATAGTAAAGCCATTCCACTTCTTCTCAAAAGCCACCTGCTCCTATTTCTTTCTCCTTCAGGAAACCATACCCAGACTGATTTTTTTCTTCCCCATCGCTCATTTCTTTTCTCCCGACCATTTGTTTCTTCCCTCAACAAATATATTCAACAGCCTTCGTTTTCTTCCATTACCTTTTATTTTTCCTTTCCTTATTTTTCCCTGCACTAGCCGAAGCCGCCTCTCCCGTCCTACTGATCTCCACCAATGTAACACCCCAAAATTTCAACGACACTAAAGATGATTAATTAAAGGATAATTAGTGTGAAATACACTTTTAACAATGAATTTAAGGAAAACTTAATTCAATATTCAGAATTGAGTAAAAAGGACTGCGCCATTGCATCCGTCTCGAAATTCTTATCAAAATAGACACCTGGTTTTCATAAATCGGACACCGTATGAAGAAGTTGTTAAGGTTTGAAGTTTGTATGCATATAAGGAAGATATATATATAATTCAAAAACATTAAACATCAACAAAAACAGAAATCCGGCGCGCAAATCAAGGAAGGGCCGACCGTTTGAGGTCGACCCGAGAACCGGCTGGGTCGACCCAGGCTCATAGGGGTCAACCTAGGGGTCGACACCCATGAAGGGTGGTTGACCCACCCAGGGATCTGGAAGCTTCTTTTCTAACGTGTACGATTTTGTTGGCTTCTGGTCCAATCTGATGGTCTTGGTTGCTCCGCTACTCCTATATAAGGGACCCTAAACCTAGGTTTTATTCATTAGAAAAAATGGTGACGACAAAGCTCTGCTGCAGTGAAAATTAAAATGGCTCTTCTTCTTCTTCTAAATCAATTCAAAGAAGATGATACATATTCGAAGATTGCTACAACAAATTCAATAAGGGCTACAACAACATATTCAACATGCTCTTCGCAGTAATTCAGATCCATTTACTTGGGTTTATTCACTGTGAGTTCATGTTGTTTTTAGATATGAATATTTAAATAGTAATCATGATATGTATATAAAAATTGGATCTTGAATCGGTGCCTAATCAGTTCTATTATGATATATTCCTTTGATCTGTTCTAATATGTTTATATCGTCACCAAGTCTAATCTAGTCACAATATGTCCATTCAGTTTTTATGCCTAATTCTACCGATATGCTATTTATTCATTATTATGCATGTTCGGATTCGCTTCTCTCCCTCTTTTCCCTTTTTATTTTTATATAGCCAGGCTACCTTTGAGCCTAGGCCTAATGCTGAAAATGCGAACGTGCAAATTGGTAATAATTGGGAAAGACATAATTTGGGGCATAATTGATATTGGAAAATGTGGATCTAAATTGGGCATAAATTTGGAGATATATGAAAATGGGTTTGGGGCATATGTCTTGTTGGATAATATGAATTTAGGCACGCACTGGAATAAATGTAAATATGGAAATGGGTACAAAATGGGACATGTCTAAATATTGATTTTGGGCATAAATGGGAACATATGTGAATATGAGTTTTAGGCATCAATTGGAAAATATGTGGGTTTGGGTTTATGCATAATACACACACACACACACACACACGCATATATATATATGTATATATATATATATATGCCTTGATTTATGACATAGGAAAAAGGAGCGTATAGTGCATAATTAAAAGATGAATTGAAAAGGGGCATAAAAATCTATAATTTGAATAATGAATTGGGCGTATAGTTAAATATGGGGAAAGGAGAAATAATAACCTGTAATGACATAGGTAGATTTAGATAAAATGGAATGTCAAGTAATTACAATTAGGAATTATAATTGCACTTATGACACGAGGTTTGGTTGCATTAGTGGTGGAAGTCTGCCCGGACCCGACCGGCATATCCAACAGCCACTAATGTTGAACCTAATGTGAGAGGTCTAAGTGTGCAAATACGAATCGAGCTAAGACACGAGGTTAGACCCAACTATGGAATAAGACTGCCCTGACCCGACCGGCATATCCAGCATTCGCACGTTGTAGGCCTAATTTGGGAGGTCTAGCCCATTATAACCATAATTTGGACATGGTAATGAATTAGACTACTTAACCTAATTTAATCCATAAGGATTGTATGATTATGAACTTAAGATAGGGTTAAGTAAAACTGGATGGGTAGTGGGTGGGTTAAGTAAAATAGAGGGGGTGGGTAATAATTAAATATAGGCCCACGAACTTAACCCAATAAGGTTATGTAATTAAAGACACCTAGGGGTATACATAACCGGTGGAAAATATAATAAAGTTTGTAATTAAAGACACCTTGTAGGGTAAACATAACTTATAGAAATGATAGAATTAGATATGTGTAATAATCTGCTAAGTAAACAAGGTTCAGTTGTAGTGACGGTGTAAATTGAATATATGATTAAATGAGAAAGAATGAGGAAAACTTGTAAAATAAATAAGTTATATTTAATCATAAATGGTAAGTGACATGTTAATTAGGAAACATGTGAATTGAGATATACTTAATAACTTATTAAGGAGAACATGTTATTGTAATGACGTAACCAAGCAAAAATATAAGATAGATTGTGGATTACAGACCTTGGGCCACAATCTAGAGAATAACATGTTGTGGGCTTATTAATAAACTTAAACGGATTAAGTTATATGATTGAAATTAATAAGCAAGAGAAACTTGGTAAATTGGAATAAGAATTCAATATGAACGGGAATAACCAAGTTAAATGGGAACTGGGTGCAGTAAGGCAAGCGCGTAAAAGAATGTTTAGACACAGGGTCTAACAACATATTAAAGAAAGGGGCTTGGACCAGTTCGTACGTTTGGGGGTGAATAAGCCAACGGGGTAGATCAACGAGGTTTTATAAGACACAAGGGGAGGGAACATTCATCTGATTGTTGTGACGGATCCAAAGGACTGGAAGGGGAAGCACGCATCTTCCTGAAGTACGTAAGGTGCTCCTAGTAGTCCTCCATGCGGTGACAGATGTCTTAGGCTGTACTCGGAGAGGTTGGGTCTGCGCGTAACTACTAGGTGGGTGTGCCTTGACTGCAGATGTAGCTATGCAGTCAGAATGATATGACGAGGTGACACCAGGGTGATTCAACGGTTTCCTCACGAGGAGGTACAGAGGGTCACGACCAACAAGGATAGTAAACCGTCGGATATCCGTTATCGACAGCCAGTGGAATGCGAAAAGACTAGTACTAATCCCAAGATATCATTTCACCTTTCACTATCGAGGTACGGGGTTGAGGGTAGACGCCACATGGATGTTTAGAATGGATGTTATTAGGGGCGGTCGCTTAGCTCTGTAGTCTTTACTAGTTGAGGGAGGGGCCGAGGTAGGGCCATAGCCACCATGAAAAATAGACTCGAGGAATATCTGTATTTGAAGGCACTTAAAGGCGGCCTGTACAGATATGGAAAAGCTCCCGACCGAGTTCCGTGTTTCTTGTTTAGCCCTGCAACGGAACTCGGTGCACATTAGAGGACGTGCGTTTGAGCCATCGAGCTACAATTACAGTACATACGTGGGACAACCTAGATACATGCATATCTTCTCTGGGTGGTGTATCGTAGACTTGAGGGCATTATTCCGATAAGGAATCTGATTCGATCGATGGTGGCAGTCCATACGCTTACGTAGCGTAGTATTGGTAGATATATGCGGAACGTAACATTTTATATAGAGATCCGTACATCGCTCCGACGTAGGATGAGGGACTGCGTTCACTACAGTGGAGACCATGCGAGTGGATTACCATGGGGTGTATCTCAATATTGAGAGATATCTACGTATGTTGTATTAGGTGGATCCATGGGGAAGTAAATGGGTATGATGCGCGTATAAGTCTTGAGTGCTATTAACCCAAGTAACTTAATAATCAAAAAATGTAATGGAATGGTCTTAGTAGGGATCATTCTACTTCTGATATACTAGTATCTGCGCAGTGCAGAGAAATGTATTTAAGAAGCGCAATATATCATGTTCATCCTATCTTGCTCAGTTCACACTTGCTATTTCTATTGTTATCTTGTTCTTCCAATTTTTATATACCTGCCCTGATACTTTTATTTATTTATATTTAAAAATAACTGGACTTGCCAGACTTTATGTCTAACCCTTTTTGTTTCCTCTTCTCTCTTTTCCATTTCCCCCCAGGTTCTCAGGGTGGAAGTACTTAGAGTTGATTTGGATTCTTTCAGCCTAGCTTGGGTTTTGGATATGGATGAACAACTTTGACTTATTGTCAACTCTCTTATGGCTTTGCTCGGGAAATATGGTTTATTCTTTTGTACTCTGATAATTTTTGGCAAGACATTTTATTAAACATGTAACTGGTTATTTCAAACCTATGATGTAAACTAAGTATTTGGGACCATGATGTTATGATTTAAATAAAGTTTTTAATTCCACTGCTATTTTACATGTCTGTCTTGTGATATTATGTTCTTATTTACCTATAACGCTTCACGAAAGTTAATGCATTCCCTTAGTGAGTGACATTAACGGATGTGGGGTGTCACATTTGGTATCAGAGCATATGGCTATAAGATCGAATAAAGAATTTTGAAAATGGTTTTCAAAAAGGTCTAAAAAAACAAAGTATTTTAAAATAAAAAGTCTTTTTTTGAAAAGCATATTTCCCAAAACCATAAATATCTTCTCGATTCTCTGCTTGATTTCTTTTCCTTTTTGATCGAGGAACCGTTTCCTCTTGAAAGGGTATCCCTATTTCGGCATGGTTCCGTAGGCATGTTAAAACTACAGTACATGTCGAAGGGCAAAGAAGTGCCCAACCTCCATCTTTAGCCACAGTGGTTTCACCTGTGTCTTATTTTCTCTCAAGCCTCGTAAAAATTTCCATGCGATGGAGGCAGCTTTCAAGACACTTGTTAGCATGATGCACAAGGATGGTAAAAGGAGAATAAGGGAGTTAGGGCTAAGGAGCACAACCCAAAGAAGAAAAGAGGAAATACTGTAACTTCGGAACGGTGGGTCATTTGGAAAAGGATTGCAGAAAGAGAAAAGGCGTTTGTTACCACTTTGTTAAGGTAGGACACCTCAATAAGGAGTGCCCGAAGAGACAAAGACAAAGCCAGAGTGCAGGAACTTCTAGGGGGCAAGCTAATGTTCTCATAGCTGGTGGAAAGAATAGGGGTAGGAAAGTTTTCATCGAATGATTGATTTCTATTTCTGATCATCCTATTAGGATTCTTTTCCTAGAGCTTCGCATTCTTTTATACTAGATCCTTTAGTTGAGTCTCTGCACCTTGATACTAGTATGGTTTCGGATCCCGTTATTGCCTCAAACCCCAATAGAGGTACGACTCATTTATCGATGATTTGTCGAGGTCTGAGAATCTATGTGTTAGGTGTCGAGTTTGATTGCGACGCATATGTTCTTGATTTCATATGATACAGTTTGATTCTAAGATGGATGGGTTAACCATATATGGAGCCATTCTAGATTGTGAGAGGAGGGTCATTAGACTTCTGACTTGCCATGGAAAGACCCTCGAGTTTTCTTATGACCCCAAAAGGGTCTGTCATGCTTAGTCTCCTAGAACCTCTTGGTATACCCATCGTTGATTTCCGACATGTACCAATAGTTGAGAGTATTCTGATGTTTCGATGAGGTTCGGGTTTTACCCCCAAGACACGAGATTGGTTTCCGCACAAACTTGGTAGGCAATGCAAAGCCAGTTGCATTGCCTGTGCGACAAGTGACTCCTAAAAGAAATAGGGAACTTTGTAAGAAACTAGGGGAGCTACTTGATAAGAGGATTGATAGGTGAATTATATTGGAGTGGGAACCTATTGAAGACAGTCCTTGAGGAAGCCCATCATTCTAAGATGACTATTCATTCAAGAGGCGATAAAGTGTATAGAGTTCGAGGTAGTGGGGCCAAACTTGCGAGAGGAAGTGAAAGTAGAGAAGGAAGCAATGATAGGACGAGTTCCGACTTGCATACTTGGATCAGAGGTCAAGAAATTTTGCAACAAAGAAGTGAAACTAGTAAGAGTGCAATGGGGACAGGGCCGCGAGAATGCTACTTGGGAAGTTGAAGACAAGATTCGCGCTTCATATCCTTTCCTTTTCGAGAACATGTTCTTAACTTCTTTTTCCAAGCTTTGAATTAATACTTGTATCTATCGTTTGAATACCTCCTATCGATCGAATCTTTAGGTAGAAAACTAATTAATGTAAACATGTGTTTGACACATGTTATGTTTGATGGATGCAAGTGGTTGCTAGTGATTGCTCGTGGATGCATATACACACACAATAGGCACTAGATCGGCTCAATCACTTACATATTGCATATTGATGTGTGTACATTTTTATTTTTTATGGATTATCGTTACATTGATGTTACATGTGGATGGATGATTGTGCACACATATAGAACTTAAATGGATTAGGATGATTTGAATACATTTTGGTTACATGGCACAAACATACGTTGCATTAAGGAAGTCAACTGAATCAGTAGACCTCCTGATCTTTCGCATTAGTTTACGGACATATACACACACTATTGCGTATGTTCATAAAAGCATTAGAAATTCCTTAAGGACAATGGATGCTTGTGATTGATAGATGGAGGTATGATTGTTGGATGTAAGGATATACGTGCTCCTTAACTTAGAGATTTCGTTGACGAAATCCTTTGAGTAGGGGAGAATGTAACACCCCAAAAGTTTAACGACACTAAAGATGATGAATTAAAGAATTATTAGTGTGAAATACACTGTTAACAATGAATTTAAGGAGAAATTAATTAAATATTCGGAACTGAGTAAAACGGACTGTGTCATTGCGTCCGTCTTGAAATTCTGGACAAAATAGACACCTAGTTTGCATAAATCGTACACCGTATGAAGAAGTTGTTAAGTTTTGAAGTTTTATGCATATAAAGAAGACATATATATAATTCAAAAATATTCAAAATCAGTAAAACCAGAAATCCAGCGCGCAAATCAAGGAAGGGTCGACCGTTTTAGGTCGACCCAAGACCCGGCTGAGTCGACCCATGGGTCGACCCAGGCTCATGGGGATCGACCCCGGGGTCGACCTAGGGGTCGACACCCATGAAGGGGGGTCAACCTACCCGGGGATCTGGAAGCTTCTTTTCTGACATGTACGATTCCGATGGCTTCTAGTCCTCATGGTCTTGGTTGCTCCGCTAATCCTGTATAAAGGACACTAAACCTAGGTTTTATTTATTAAAAAAATGGTGACGGAGAAGCTCTTCTGCAATGAAAATTAAAATGGCTCTTCTTCCTCTTCTAAATCAATTCAAAGAAGATTATACATATTCGAAGATTGCTACAACAAATTCAACGAGGGCTACAACAATATATTCAACTTGTTCTTCGCAGTAATTCAGGTCCATTTCCTCGGGTTTAATCACTGTGATTCATGTTATTTTTAGATCTGAATATTTAAGTAGTAATCATGATATGCATATAAAAATTGGATCTTGAATCGGCGCCTAATCAATTCTGTTATGACATATTCCTCTGATCTATTCTTATATGTTTATATCGTCACCAAGTCTGATCTAATCATAATATGTCCATTCAGTTTTTATGCCTAATTCTACCATTATGCTATTGATTCGTTATTATGCATGTTCTGATTCTCTTCTCTCCCTCTTTTCCCTTTTTATTTTTATATAGCTAGGCTATCTTCGAGCCTAGGCCTAAAGCTGAAAATGTGAAAGTGCGAAATTTGGAATAATTGGGAAAAACATAATTTGGGGCGTAATTAATATTGGAAAACATGGATCTAAATTGGGGCATAAATTTGGAGATATACGAATATGGGTTTGAGGGAATATGTCTGGTTGGATAATATGAATTTAGGCACGCATTGGAATAAATGTAAATATGGAATTAAGTATAAAACGGGACATGTCTAAATATTGATTTAGGACATAAATGGGAACATATGTGAATATGAGTTTTAGGCATAAATTGGAAAATATGTGGGTTTGGGTTTATGCATAATACATATATATATATGCCTTGATTTATGACATAGGAACAAGGAGCGTATGGTGCATAATTAAAAGATGAATTGAAAAGGGGCATAAAAGTCTATAATTTGAATAATGAATTGGACATATAATTAAATACGGGGAAAAGAGAAATAATCACCAATAATGACATAGGTCGATTTAGATAAAAATGGAATGTCTAGTAATTACAATTAGGAATTGTAATTGCACTTATGGCACGAGGTTAGGTTGCATTAGTGGTGGAAGTCTACCCGGACCCGATCGGCATATCCAGCAGCAACTAATGTTGAACCTAATGTGAGAGGCCTAAGTGTGCAAATACGAATCGGGCTAAGACACGAGGTTAGACCTAACTGTGGAATAAGACTGCCCGGACCCGACCGGCATATCCAGCATCTTCACGTTGTAGGCATAATGTGGGAGGTCTAGCCCATTATAACCATAATAGGACATGGTAATGAATTGGACTACTTAACCTTGTTTAATCCATAAGGATTGTATGATTATGAACTTAAGTTAGGGTTATGTAACATTGGATGGGTAGTGGGTGGGTTAAGTAAAATAGAGGGGTTGGGTAATATTTAAATATCGACCCACGAACTTAACCCAATAAGGTTACGTAATTAAAGACACCTAGGGGTATACATAACTGGTGGAAAATATATTAAAGTTATGTAATTAAAGGCACCTTGTAGGGTAAGCATAACTTATAGAAATGATAGAATTAGATATGCGTAATAATCTGCTAAGTAAACAATGTTAAGTTGTAGTGATAGTGTAAATTGAATTTACAATTAAATGAGAAAGAATGAGGAAAACTTGTATAATAAATAAGCTATATTTAATCGTAAATGGTAAGTGACATGTTAATTAGGAAATATGCGAATTGGGATATACTTAATAATGTATTAAGGAGAACATGTTATTGTAATGATGTAACCAAGCAAGAATATAAGATAGATTGTGGATTACAGACCTTTGGCCATAATCTAGAGAATAACATGTTGTGGGCTTATTAATAAACCTAAACGGATTAAGTTATATTATTGAAATTAATAAGCAAGAGAAACTTGGTAAATTGGAACAATAATTCAATATGAACAGGAATAACCAAGTTAAATGGGAACCAGGTGAGGTAAGGCAAGCACGTAAAAGAATGTTTAGACACAGGGTCTAACAACATATTAAAGAAAGGCGCTTGGACCAGTCCGTACATTTGAGGGTGAATAACCCAACGGGGTAGATCATCAAGGTGTTATAAGACACGAGGGGAGCGCACATTCATCTGATTGTTATGATGGCTCCAAAGGACTAGACGGGAAAGCACACGGCTTCCTGAAGTACGTAAGGTGCTCCTAGTGGTCCTTTGTGCAGTGACAGATGTCTTAGGTTGTACTCACAGAGGCTGGGTCTGCGTGTAACTATAAGGTGGGTGGGCCTTGACTGCAGATGTAGCTATGCAGTCAGAATGTTGTGAGGGGTGACACCAGGGTGATTCGACGGTTGCCTCACGAGAAGGTAGAGAGGGCCACGACCAACAAGGATAGTAGACCATCGTATATCTGTCATCGACAGCTAGCGGAATGCGAAAAGACTAGAGCTAAACCCAAGATATCATTTCATCTTTCACTATCGAGGTACGGGGTTGAGGGTAGACGCCACGTGGATGTTTAGATTAGATGTTATTAGGGGCGGTCGCTTAGCTCTGTACTCTTTACTAGTTGAGGGAGGGGCTTAGGTGGGGCCATAGCTACCATGAAAAACAGACCCGAGGAATATCTATATCTGAAGGAACTTAAATGCGGCCTGTACAGATATGGAAAAGCTCCCGACCGAGTTCCGTGTTTCTTGTTTAGCCCTGCCACGAAACTCGATGCACATTAGAGTACGTGCGATTGAGGCATCGAGCTACAATTACAGTACATACGTGGGACAGCTTAGATACATGCATATCTGCTCTAGGTGGTGTATCGTAGACTAGAGGGCATTATTTCAATAAGGAATCTGATTCGATCGATGGTGGCAGTCCATACGCTTACGTAGCGTAGTAATGGTAGATATATGTGGAACGTAACATTTTACATAGAGATCCGTATGTCGCTCCGGCATAGGATGATGGACCGCATTCACTACGGTGGAGACCATGCGAGTGGGTTACCATGGGGTGTATATCAATATTGAGATATATCTACATATGTTGTATTAGGTGGATCCATGGAAAAGTAAATGGGTAAGATGCGTGTATAAGTCTTGAGTGCTATTAACCCAAGTAACCTAATAATCAAGAAAATGTAATGTAATGGTATTAGTAGGGATCATTCTACTTCTGATATACAAGTTCTGTGCGGTGCAGAGAAATGTATTTAAGAAGCGCAATATATCATGTTTATCTTATCTTGCTCAGTTCACACTTGTTATTGCTATTGTTATCTTGTTCTTCCAGTTTTTATATACCTGCCATGATACTTTTATTTATTAATATTTAAAAGTAACTGGACTCGCCGAACTTCATTTCTGACCCTTTTTGTTTCCTCTTCTCTGTCTCTTCCGTTTCCCCCTAGGTTCTCAGGGTGGAAGTGCTTAGAGCTGATTTGGATTCTTTCATCTTAGCTTGGATTTTGGATATGTATGTACAACTTTGACTTATTGTCAACTCTCTTATGGCTTTGCTTGGGAAATATGGTTTATGCTTTTGAACTCTGATAATTTTTGGAAAGACAAATTATTAAACATGTAACTGGCTATTTCAAACCTATGATGTAAACTCAGTAATTGGGACCATGATGTTATGATTTAAATAAAGTTTTTAATTTCGCTGCTATTTTACATGTCTGTCTTGTGATATTATGTTCTTATTTACCTATAATGCTTCACGAAAGTTAATGCATTCCCTTAGTGAGTGACATTAACATACGTGGGGTGTCACAACCAAGCTCCACCGAATTCGTCTGCACTTCCACCCTGCGACGACCATTTCTCCTAATTTCCACCGAGCCTCACCCTTGTCCGCACTTCCGACAGTAGCCGAAGCTTCACCTGCCTGGAAACCTTCTCCGTCCCTTGCTCCTACGTGCCTGGCTCCGCCCCTTGTCTAGCTTAACCCATTACCTTGCCTTGCATGAATGTGAGAGTGCATGAAGTCTGGTTTTGAACGCATGGGGTTTGTGAGTTATTTTATGAGAGTTTATGTTGTGTGCATAGTGTGCGCTATGTATATGCTATGTGTGTATATTGCGTGTGGCGTGAGTTTATGTGAATGTTTAAATCTGTGCATGTGTTCTCTTGTGGTAATGGATTGCTATGTGTTCTTATATATTTTATAGTTATACAAGTGGTTTTGGTTTGCCCGATTTTTTAATATATATACATTATAAATAAAATTCTGCGTGTGTGTGTATATATAAATATATATAATTTTGTTTTATTTTTAAATAAAAAAAATTTTTGTATTCATTTTTGAATTGAATTTGGTGTTGAATTCGAACCCCATTCCCAATAGCCATACCGATCCATTGAAATTCCCAAACCTCCTCTTATAAAATAAAATATATATTGAGCGGTTACCGAGTTGAATTTATTCTGAGTCATGCTTGGAAATCATCATATTTTTCTGTGTCAATCCGTTTTTCATCTCCTTTCAGTGCCACGAAAGGTGAGTTTTTCTCACACCTGACTTACATTATTCCGTGGATGTTAGATGCAGCGTAAATGAACTGTTTTGAAATGTATAAGATTATCGTTATAAATTGTTTTATTTAATATGTATACACTATTTCATATATGACACGACGATATTTATATGAGATGTAGGTGAACTGATGATATATATGCTGTGATTGATGCTATGTGATTATTGATTTATGTTTGTTGATTTTTCTAGTTTAGAAAATCACTAAGGGTTGAAATGATACATACCTGAATGGATATTAGATTAGGGAAAAATCGTTATGGGTTGAAATGATGGACCTAAATGATTTTTACTAAATTTGGGATTTTAGGTTTAAATGATATATATATATATATATAAATTTTATAAATTGCGGGTTTACATGATAATTATCTGTATCACTTGACCATAGAGTAGAAACTATATACCGATTGCATTTCATCGAACATTTCATTTTATTTGATTTACTTCCATGAGAATGTTAGTCCTGATCCGAGTTGTTTTGTTTTGCATTATTGCTCGAGTCAAATTGAGTATTATAGCTTTCGAGATTCCCTTTTTTGAGTTTGGAGCTCATATTTGATTTTTCTCACCTTTATCTACCTATTGATCAATCATTCCAGTTCAGCTGTTTTGTCGTTTCTGTTTCAAATTGCTATCTTTTATTTATGTATTAAAATCTCATTGTATAGACTTCCGCTGTATTATTTTATGTAAACTCTGATGTAAATTTTTTATTTAGTTGCTTCATAAACTAATACTATACTATGTATTTTCCGCTGCGAGATATTATTCTGTGCTTGTGATATGTGATTCTGTGATTTATTCTATTTACCTCAGAAGCTAATAACAATCTGTCGTTCTGAGATATTTAATTTGGTTTAATTACCGATTTGAAGCGGTCAAAAAGGCAGGTCGTTATAAAAATCATGTTGCATTGAATATTTGGGACAGTGTTGATTATATTTTGAAATATTTTATGCCCAAGTCCATCATTTTTAATAGAGCAAGTGTCTTATTAACTGCTTCTATTTATTGTATTTGGAGGGAAAGGAATAAAAGGCTACATACTGTCAAAGAAATAAACTGTTATCAAGTTTGGAAATCAATAGCCAGTCATATTATCGTGAAAAAAAGCTAGCAGGCACAAGAATGAATACTTGCATAATCAAACAATTTATAGTAGGGATGGTGATTACGATAAAAAAGTTGAAGATTTTTTTACTTAATGGTAAGCAGCCCTCCAAAAAGCTGACAAGGCATCACCCCATCCCAAATGCCAATGAAATGGGTGATAATTGCAACAGAAATCGGAGAAAGCAGTTTGACTTCCTTGCTTGAAAAGATTACCTCTTCCCTGCTAACAGCCATCAACTCTACAAGGGAAGTAAATAGGTTTTATTAGAAAAAGATTTTTTTTTACTAAAAATTCGAACAATAATGTGTTGTGTTAACTGTTGCAGAGGAAAGAGATGTTCTTCTACCCAGTAGTGATTCAAAGTGCTTTCAAGATGCTCATGGTAGATCTGGCTTCCTTCTTGGGGCATACATCGTCTCTGGTATCAGAAATTAACACTGCGTGGGAAGTAGACAAAATACAATCTCAAAAGATCTTTATTTTAATTATAAAATGAATAGTAACTCTTTGTTCTTACCTGATATAGAGAGAGGTTCCTCCAGTAATGATCCAGAGCTCTATAAGCATCTGAAAAGAAGGAAATCGGAGGAAAAGCTCATATTTTCGCATAGAATTGGAGATCAACACTGTAAAAGTATATTGAATAATAAAATATAATATCACTTATCTAATTGGTCTGAAGTTGAAAGTAGCAAAGATGGTACATTGGAAGCTTCTAGAGACCAGAAAAGACTTAAAAGAAGCTTCGAAAGTTTGAAGAGCTCAGATCTGAACTTCATTTCTAACATCGAGTGTTAGAGAATTGATTTGAGAGACCCCTGAAGACAAATCCAAACCTGAATCTCATGTGAAGGGGAGGAATATTAGTGAAGACTTCGTTTAGAAGTCGCCTTGAAGATGGCGGTGATAAATCTCCTTGACAGCATGCCATTTATTTTGTTTTAGGGTTTGGATTGTGAACTGATATGTCGGCTAGGGTTATGAATACAATTAATGGTATTCAGGTGTATTGGGTTGTATTACCCACATTCTTATAGGCCTCGGGCCAAACTGTTTTTTTTTTACTCTTTAAAAAAAAACATATCATCATCATTATCTATGTATAAAATCAAAAGTTTAACGAAAAAAATGTAGTGTTGAATAAAGTGACTGTAAAAAAGTTGAAAGATGGATAACTTTATGGACATAGTTAAGGTGGTTAAATAAACAAAGAGAAAACTTCAACTGATCATATATGCTAAGATAGAGCATGTATATTATATTAACAAAAAATAAATAAACAGAAAACATCCATGACCCCAGTAAAAAGCATCTCCAATACAAGTAGTCTGTATCGTCAATTAAATTCTATATGTCAAATATAGTTCACAATTGTCTAAATAAAATTATTAAACATGACACTGGAAATAAAAACATGCACTCCAATGCTAATTTGTTTGTAGAAACAATTTCGTCTACATGTACCAATTATATTATAGATATATAAAATTTATTTGTAAAATAATAGTTTTTAATGGTTCACAATTAGAAGTTTAATGTCTAAAACTAGACATTCCATTTGACAATGTCTAACAAATTTTATGCTAGATCAACATGTGACATTCCAATTAACATTGACATTGGAGAGTAAAACGATTTGATGTTTTGATGATGTATAATTGAAATTACATTGTTTTATGGATAGCATTGGAGATGCTCTAATAACCGTCATTATCAGTACTTACCATTTGAATGTATGGTATCGTAGCAATTAATTAATTATGTATTTAAATTATATAAAAAACTTTGTTGGTGAAGTCTATCCTCCAATGATTCGTAAAAAGCATATACCAACTTAAGTCAATAGTAGTTTGTACACACTGTTTTTGACAGTGTGTACAAAACACTAGTTTCCATTGTGGAAATTAGTTGGTCGCATACTAGCCCCCTGATTTCCACCAATGGGAACCGAAAGTTATGTACACACTGTCAAAATTTGTTAATTTAGACACTTGTTTATAAAATATGTAAATTATACACTTGTTTATAAAATATGTAAATGATACACTTGTTTATAAAATATTTATATTTATCATCCACTACCTACTCTTTTTATGTAACAAAATTGTCAAAAATTCCTACAAAAGCACAAAACTTAGTTCATTAAAATAATTTTATAAATTAAATCCCAAACATTATAATATAATCCTATTCAAATTATGAGTTACACATTACTGATAGTTTGTGAAAGCTAGAATTTACACACATATACGTTTAAGCTAATTTATGAATGGTTGCAAACTTTTATATCCTTTCACATGAAACTTCAAATGTAACAAAAACAAGAAAAAATGGTAAAACCACAAGGAGGACATATAGAATCCCTTAATAACAATAAATGCTACAATACAACGACAAAAATAACAATAAATGCAGTTAATTCCTTTGTAGTTGTCATAAATAAATTCTTTCCCCTTCTATTCCGTGCTTTTATTGGTATTCCAAAAATCCATGCATCTACATTTTCCAATCATTCACTGGCACCAACTTGAAAAGGAACACTCCAAATTCGAGCATTCTTACAGATTTAACATCTTCTCATTTATTTTCCTAGGTCAATCCCATTTTGTTCATAATTTCAATTTCCTTTTCAAACAAGCCTGTCAGTATTTTGAAAATGAATTATCGCTTTCCGCTTTCTATCACACTCTTTATCCTATGTTTTTGCTTTTCAGGTGATTATCAAATTTGCATTCTCTCTTCTACGATTAATTTTCCATGTCACAATGTATTACTTATCGTTTTTTAGCAGGTGTATATGATTCTTTAGACCCTAATGGTGAAATCACAATCAAATGGGATTTCAATGAAATCCATGGAGATGGTTATACTATAAGAATTCTTCATCATTTCTAAGGTACTATTTCATTTTTGGAATGGGCAGTCTACATCGGCGTCTGTGTTGGACGCGTTGACGCATCGATGTGGGACCCACCGCATTTGCCCCTTCCGGCCGAACAACCCAAAACCAGCCTTTTACTTTCCCTGTTCAGCTTTCTCCCCATTTTACTCTCATTTGCTCCTTTGGTGTCCCCCTTCTGGATAAATAAAAACACATTCCCCTTTTACTGATTTTCCCCTCCCAACCTCTTTCAAATACCCCTTTCTGTTCAAAATCAAATGTAACCTAAGTTAATTAGAAATTTCATTATGTAGCTCCTCAGAAAAATACTTCTAAATTATGTTTAGTGTACTAGAGTAGCTAACATGACCATTTAGATGTAGCTAAGTATATGTTTCTTTTTGAACCACTGGTTTTTTTACCCTAAATTATACATTCAATGGTCTGTTAATATCATCTCACTTAATAATTTTTGTAGAGATGAATAAATCGCATATGAAAGAATTAAAATCGAGTTCAATTCCTCGGTCCCTGTTTTTTTTTGTCGGTTTATCTCAAATTCATCTTAACCATCAACTTGTCTATGATCTAACTATTTTAGGAAAATTCTATTAATACCCCTATTTTTGCCTTTCGCACCCCATTGAAAACTAAAAAATAGAGTGCCAACAATACTGTTGTATATTATTAAAGTTTTCTTATTTACTTTTCCATCATGTAAACTTAATTATAAAAAATACGCTGATACTAAAATATTCTAATGAAGAATATTTTTCCAAGAAAATGGTGTTTTATTTTAATTTACTCTTTTTCAACTTTTATGTGTTTTTTATTAATGTTGTTTGATTTTATGATTTCTGGTGTAACATATATTTTAATTATTTTAAAATTGAATTGGAATGTAACTTTTTTAGGTTGCAAAATGAATAGAAATAAATAAATATGGGTTATTTCTTTGTTGTTTCTGGATATATCTTTTATTTTTTTTAATTATTTACATACATTTTGTGAAAATATAAATTGAAGGATAGTTTTGGTAACATTTGGGGTGTGAAAAGAAAATAATAGGGTGAAATGTTATTTGTTTAAAAAATGGAGTGTGAAAGGAAAAATATGGAGTGTAAATAGATTTGTCCATTATTTTAATAAAACAGAAGGATTCACTGAATGATCAGATCACATGATGTAATACAGAGATTTGATTGAATACTTGAAACGACAAAATTGGGGGCAAAAGAATAAGAATTGGGCTGGAATAAAATACACACAAGTAAGCATATAATCATTTTTTAAATAAATAAGCCTACACTTAAAAATGGAAAACAAATTGACATTTTAAATTATTGTATGAATGCTATTTTAAATGGCAAAAGAGTTGGCAATTTTAAGTTGTACATATTAAAGGAGATTTTCATTTAGGAAAGTTTACTTGGACGCAAGATTTCGACACCATTGGTGACACAACGAATTTACACCATTGGATCACTGCATGAATTCCACTCTTCCATATAAAGACAAAATGATCTAACGGTTAAGATTGTTTGTCCACAAATTTATGTCTAAATAGCCTCTCCCTTCTCATTTTAGTGCATATAATATAATCGGTTCAACAGTCATGACTTGTTTTTTTAACTAACAATCATACTTGGGTGCACGGTGAGAATCGGTCATTATTCGGTTTGCTCTAAAATTATAAACACTGGATTTTATGCTATGCGGTACATGTGCACGAAAAAAACTCTTTCAATGGATCAAATCTAATATTTCTTTGAATTTTCGACAATAAAATGAAAAATAAAAGAACTATAATCATTTAGGTTAAGATAGCTAGAGTTTTAAACTTGTAACTGTTACACCCCGAACTTTTAACAACACTAAAAGAGGGCAAATTAAATAATAACTAATTTAATATTCAAAATTAGAGGAAACGGACTGCACCACTTCATCAGTCTCGAAATTCTGGTCAAGGTAGACATTTGGTTTGTGTAAAACAGACAATGTATGAAGAAGTTATTAAGGTTTGAAGTTTGTATGCACATAAGGAAGATATATATATTTGTAATTCAAAAATGTTCAAAAATCAGCAAAACCAGAAATCCGAGGCGTAGATCGATGAAAGGCCAACCATTTGAGGTCGACCCGGGACACGGCTGGGTCGACCCATGGGTCGACTCAGGCTCATCGGGGTCGACCCCGGGTTTGACCTAGGGTCGACGCCCCTGAATGGGGGTCGACCTAGGGGTCAACCCACCTGAAGGGGGATCGACCCACCCGCGACTCTAGAAACATCTTTTTTGATGTGTACGATTCCAATGGCTTCTGGTCCAATCTGATGGTCTTGGTTGCTCCGCTACTCCTGTATAAGGGACCCTAAACCTAGGTTTTATTCACATAAAAAAATGGTGACGGTGAAGCTCTGCTGTAATGAAAATTAAAATGGTTTTCTTCTTCTTCTTCTAAGTCAAATTCTGAGATTGAAGCATAGATTCAATACCAATTTCTTTTCTATCTCCTTAACAATCCAAATCACGGTGAGTTGGTTATTTTTAGGATTAAATGAATAAAAGTAAATTATGAAAGACAGTGATTTGGATGAATCTATGCTATTATCTGTCTATGCTATGTCATGACAGATCTATTCTATGCTATTATCATATCTTATGATGTCATATTTGGATCTTAACTTGTGCTATGCTAGATGTATTCCTATAGATCTAATTCTCTTATGATGTCATATTTTTATCTTAACTTATGTTATGCTAGATCTATTCCTACAGATCTAATTCTTTTGTGATGTCACATATGCGGATCATACCTTCTCCGAAAAGTGGTTAATTTGGAATTATCAATTTCTGGACATTTAAACCATTGTTTAGATCTAGAACACCATATTGTGATTAATTAAGATCCGTTATAATCGGATATAAGAATTCTTATTTGGATCTGTTCATCCTAAGTATATTGGATCTAGTTTTATCATTACCCATTTTACTAGATCTGTCTTTATGTCCACCTTATTATGCCTATTACTTGTCTGTACCAGTATATATGCTTATGTCACTTTTAGAATGATCACTATTGTCATTTTTCCCATCACTTTTCCCCTTTTCATTACTCATGTCTAGGCTATTTTCTGGCCTAGATGCCACCAAATATATGCAAATGCGGTAATTAGGGAACGGGGGAAAATATTAGAATTAGCATAACTGGGACAAAAATTTGGGCATAAGTCCATTATGTGTATAATTGGATATTTAAGCATAAATGGAATATGTGAATATAAATTTGGTATAAATTGGAGAAATGAATGTGAATAAATTTAGCCATAAATTTATTTATGGACATAATTGGAAAAAAGAGGCATAAAACCTATAATTGACATAGGTATGATTAAAAATGGAATGTTTAATAATTACAATTATAAATTGTAATTTCACTTATGACACGAGGTTAGGTTGCATTAGTGGTGGAAGTCTGCGTGGACCCGACCGGCATATCCAGCATCCATAAGTTGTAGGCCTAATGTGGGAGGTCTAGCCCATTATAACCATAAATGGACATGGTGATGAACTGGAGTAAACAAGGAATAATAGTAACCTATTATGATTAATTACTTAATAAGAATGTTGTATATAATAGGTAGGCTTGTCCTAGGGACAAGTGGAAATTATAATATAAGTTATAATAAAAGGAAATAAAACTTATTAGTAAACCTTAGTTAAGAAAAATAATTTATAAGTGAACAACATCAAGTTGTAGTGATATGTTAAACAGGAAACAAGTGAACTGAGAGGATTATACTTAATTAATTATTAAGTAAAACATGTTATTGTAATTATGGAATCAGACAATGAATAATACAAAGGGATTGTAAGATTACTTCCGTTAATTATAATCCAGGGGTGGAAGATTGTAAGATTACTTCTGTTAATTACAATCTGAAGAATAACATGTAATGGAGGATTATTAATGAACTTAAATGGATTAAGTTATATTTATATGGAATTAATAAGCAAGACAATCTTTGGCAAGTAAAAGGCAGCCAATGTGAATGGGGATCTGTTAGTCTGTAATACTTAACCTGATTGAATCCTTAGGGATTGTGTGAACATAAACATGAATAGGGGTTAAGTAAACATGCTTGAATCAGTGGGAGGGTTAAGTAAATCTTGGGTAGGTGGGTAATATTTGTGACACCCCACGTCCGTTAATGTCACTCACTAAGGGAATGCATTAACTTTCGTGAAGCGTTATAGGTAAATAAGAACATAATAGCACAAGACAGACATGTAAAATAGTAGTGGAATTAAAAACTTTATTAAAATCAAAACATCATGGTCCCAAATACTGAGTTTACATCATAGGTTTGAAATAACCAGTTACATGTTTAATAACCTGTCTTGCCAAAAATATCAGAGTACAAAAGCATAAACAATATTTCCCAGGCAAAGACATAAGAGAGTTGACAATAAGTTAAAGTTGTACATCAATATCCAAAATCCAAGCTAAGATGAAAGAATACAAATCAACTCTAAGCACTTCCACCTTGAGAACCTGGGGGGGGGGGGGGACGGAAGAGAGAGAGAGAAGAGGAAACAAAAAGGGTCAGACATAAAGTCCGGCGATTCCAGTTACTTTTAAATATAAATAAAAGTATCATGGCAGGTATATAAAAACTGGAAGAACAAGATAACAATAACAATAGTAAGGACAAGTGTGAACTGAACAAGATAAGTTTGGACAGAATATACTGCACTTCTTAAATACATTTCTCTGTACCGCACAGATACTATCAGAAGTAGAATGATCTCTACTAATACTGTTCCATTACATTTTTTATTATTAGGTTACTTGGGTTAATAGCACTCAAAACTTATTCGTGCATTGTACCCATTTACTTTCCCATGGATTCTCCTAATACAATATATGTAATTATCTCTCAATATTGAGATACACCCCATGGTAACCCACTCGCACGGTCTCCACCATAATGAACGTAGTCCCTCATCCTACGCCGGAGTGACGAAGGGATATCTATATAATAATGTTATGTTCCGCATACATCTATCATTACTATGCTACGTAAGCGTACGGACTTCCACCATCGATCGAATCAGATTCCATATTGGAATAATGCCCTCTAGTCTACAATACACCACCCAGAGTAGATATGCATGTATCTCAACTGTCCCATATATGTACTGTGATTGTAGCTCGATGCCTCAATCGCACGTCCTCTAATGTGCACGGAGTTCCACGGCAGGGCTAAACAAGAAACACGGAACTCGGTCAGGAGCTTTTCCATATATATACAGGCCCATCTTTAAAAATCCTCTATATACAGATAAACCTAGGGTCTGTTTTTCGTGGTGGCTGTGGCCCCACCTCGGCCCCTCCCTCAACTAATAAAGACTACAGAGCTAAGCGACCGCCCCTAAAACAACCAATCTAAACATCCATGTGGCGTCTCCCCTCAACCCCTTACCTCGATAGTGAAAGGTGAAATGATATCTTGGGGTTAACTCTAGCCTTTTCGCATCCCGCTGGCTACCGATAATGGATGTCCGACAGTCTACTATCCTTGTTGGTCGTGACCCTCTCTACCTTCTCGTGAGGCAACCGCCGAACCCCCCTTGTGTCATCTCGTCACAACATTCAGATTGCATAGCTACATCTGCAGTCAAGGCCCACCCACCTAGTAGTTACGCGCATACCCAAGCCCTGCGAGTACAGCCTAAGTCATCTATCTCCGCACAGAGGACTACTAGGAGCACCTTACGTACTTATGGAAGCCGCATGCTTCCCCTTCCATTCACTTGGAGCCATCAAACAATCAGATGAATGTGCGCTCCCTTCGTGCCTTTTAACTCCTAGATGATCTACCCCGTTGGGTTATTCACCCTCTACCGTACGGACTGGTCCAAGCGCCTTTCTTTAATATGTTGTTACACCTTATGTCTAAACATTCTTTTACGTGCTTGCCTCTCCTCATCAGGTTTCCAGTTAACTTGGTTATTCCAATTCATATTGAATTCTTATCCAAACTTCCAAGTTTCTCTTGCTTATTAATTTCAGTCATACAACTTAATTCATTAAAGTTTATTAATAAGCTTACAACATGTTATTCTCTAGATTGTGGCCTAAGGTCTTTAATCCGCAATCTATTTTATATTCTTGCTTGGTTACATCAGTACAATAACATGTTTTTACTTAATGTATATGTTAATCCCCCAAAAATCCATATGCACATTGAGTTATAAAGGTCGAGCAAAGGATACGAAACGGGCATCATCAGGGTCGGTCGTGCACAATGTTATCCGAAGCACATAAATGACTCACAATGGATAGGACGCTACCGTGTAGAGCGAAATCCAAATATCGAACCCAGGACAAGTCAGTCGTCTAGTACGACCAAGAATAATGGCACGACATATTATGAGTAGTTCGGATCAATAAAGATAAAAGTCGTATACCATATAAAGGCCGCCCACAATGCGGAAGACACTTGGCTTGCTGTCAAAGTTCGGCCGTACATATCAAAGCGGGAAGTCATGATCGCGCGTATATTTAACAAACCATGCATGGGTGACAACTCCTATCGCCCGTGTGTCCTTACTAATCGAACACCAACACTTTGGTTAGATACCACTTACCGCTCGGTCATATGTCAGTTATTAGAAAAAGCACGCTTACATCTAAAAATGCAAGCCTTAGTCAGTCACCTCCAGGCTAAAAGGATCGTCGCTCACTTACTCCATGTTTATCCGTCAAAAAACCGAGCCTATGGAACTGCAAAACAAGCACCCGCGACATCTTAAATGACCATGTCTTCAACCAAATTTGGACGCAAATCACGATTTAGGTGCGGAATCAAAGGTCGGTCGTTCATACTGGAACAAAGCTGCTCAAATACAAAAATAAAGCAAGTTTCCCATTCAACAAAGGCGGGAGCGACCTCACAACATAGCCACAAGGGTGAGCGGCGCCATATAAAGGCAGCAAAAGTACGAACGCTCTCGAACCAAGAAGGTCGGTCGCGCAAAGTACAAAGGAGAATTGATTCCAGTCTCGCATTTTGCTCTTATAAAGCTACCTAAAGCGTTCGCTCCTATAAAGTCGCCCGCTCAGCTATCCGAAGCACTCGCTCCTGTAGAACCGCTCGCACACAACAACTGGATACAGCTACGGCTAGCTGGCTACAGATAGGCAAGGGTATGATTGCAGTTAATGGGATGAGCAACCCGCAGCCTGCATATACAGATCTCAGATCATTTCCTAAGGGTAGCTAACCTATAAATACTTCATAGCTACCAACATAGAGGGGATCCAATCTTTGAAACTACGAAGTGCTACTAAATTCTGTCCTTAATCACTCCTTAAATGTTTTGAAAAGAAATCATCATTCCCATGCCTCGAAGTTCCATCACACATCTGTCCATGGCGTCAATCACTTACCCATCCTTCTCCTCTGCAGATCCTACCATTCTCTCGCAAAACTCTAGGATTGAAATGTGTGAATGAGAGTATGTTGGTTGGACATAAAGATGTATGAAAAGAGAGAGTTGATGTATTTTGTAATCCTCATTATAAGAATACAAATTATCTTCATAGTGGACGTAGGCCTAATTTACGGCTGAACCACTCTAAATCTCGTCTCTGTTTTAACTTCCTCGCATTTTCATTTTCAATTGCTGATTAAACACGGTTCCATTTATTTCCTTACCACATTGGTGAAGTAAAGCTTTAGTACCTTGGGTGTTTAGACCAATTTTGGTGTAAACATTTTGGCGCCCACCGTGGGGCCGTGTTTGCTACGTTCCCCTTTCAAATTCGACAATATTTTATGTGAAAAACTATGTTCGGAATTATGAACACGCTCAGGGAAGTCATTGGCAAAGTCAACAGCCTTGACAACAGTATTAACACCATCACGCCACCTGCCACCTACTCCGGGGCAGGAGGGCCGCCTAAAATTGAAGAAACTGTAACCAGGAAGGAATTGGAAGAAGCGATGATAGGATTTATGAGTCGAATAACTATTGCAAACAATGCGATGATGAAGAAACTTGAGTCAATACTCGCCACTCAAGTTGCCACCGCAAAAGCCACGCTGAATGCCACCTGTTCCTCGCTAGCCCGAACGAACTGCGAGCTAGAAGAATTCTCTACTTCAAGCTCAAGACAGCAGGATTCCATTCAGAGAGTGGCGCGTCGCACTAATAGGAATTATGAAGAGGAAAAAGCACCTGTGCACATTCACTCTGACGAAGCAATCGCGAAACGGAAAGACAGCCCCATTGTCATAAGGGTGTCCCTTCCAAAAGAATGCCCAAATTCCTTGACTCCAGTTCATGAGGACATGTCTAGATCAAAATTTGGTAATGAAGAAGGCGCTCAATCCGTGGAACAGAGCAAGGAGCGGAGATACATCTAAGGAATGGCACGACCAATTGTGAACGAAAACCTAAAGAAAAAGGATGATGAAAAAGAATGGGAGTCCTTCCCGACAAAAACCCACTCACTGAAAGGGTTAAGAAGACTGTATCTCGACAAAGATTCGAACGTCCAACATTACAGTCCTATAATGGGACAAGCGACCCTAATATGTTCATGTGTAATTATGACCAGTATATGAATGGGGCATGCGCTATTGATGAAATCAAGTGCTTATATTTCCCAGCTTATCTAGAAGGGGTGGCTTATCTATGGTTCACAAAGCTGCCGCCACAGTCTATGGACAATTTCACGACCCTAGCTAAAGTATTCAATAAGCAGTTCAAATCCCAGGCGCTCAGAACTCGGGATGTTATGGAGCTAAGTGAACTACAAAAAAGACTAGGAGAGTCCATCAAAGCCTTTCTCACTCGCTTTGATACGACAGTAGCTGAAGTCATGAATTTCGAACCCCGCCTAGTCTTAATGGCTCTGAAAGGAGGCATATGTAAAGAAACCGAATTGGGGCGGTGGATCAAGATGAAGAAACGAAGTACACTCGAAAAATTACACAAAAAAGCTGGAAAATATGCAAGTATTGAAGAAAAATCGAAATACGGGCAGATATAGAAGAAAGGAAATGCGCAAAGTAACTCTGATAGCCAAAAAAGGAGCAATGAAGGAAAAGACAGTCGAGAAAAAAAGAGACTACGCTTTTTCAAGAATTTTGAATTCACTCCCCTTAATGATACCATTGAAAATATCTTTATGGCGACTAAGAACACCGAGAGATATCCGGTACTGAAATAAAGGAAGGTCAAAGATGTCGCTAAGAAGTCAGGAAGGTTATGTCAATTCTACAAACAGCCAGGAACTGATACCAACGACTGCAGGCACTTGAAGTCAGTAATCGAGGGATTAATCAGAAAGAACCATTTGCTACAATAAGTACAAGATCATGAATGTTATTCCGGCTCTCCGCAAACAAGGGGCAACATGCCTTGAAGAAAAGGGGTAAACCGATCCAAAGCGAACACTCACCTTAAACATCGGCCACCGATGTCTTGATAATGGAACATTAAACTAAAATTCCCATTATCTTGCTTTACTACCCTAGTTTTATCTTGTTACTAAAATTGTTTTATCCTGCTTTGTTATTCACTATGTTCATGTTAAGCAATGATTTACTTGCAAAAACTTTGAGCGTCGGAAATCAATTATGTGTCTACCTGAGTAGCTTGCTTATTGGTCCATACTAAACAAACGATCTCTTGGAATGTAGGTATGGTGAAAGCAATCCATCATACATAGTACAACTGTGATGAAAAATCCCAGGACACGCCTTAAACAAAGCAGTCTGGGAATCACAAACGTCGGGCAAGATCAAATAGGAATGAATAGACACATCACCTCAAAAGAACAAGCTATTCTAAGGCAAACGACAAGTCAAAAGGCTGAACCTCTCATTATAGAATATGCTGAATTCTTAGCAAACACCCATTCAAGGGTTCGGCGTTGGGCTTCATCGAAAATAGAGGAATATTATCAAATCTGTCCAACGGATAAAAATTGTTAGTCCCAAAGAGGCACCTTTTCAGGTGCAGGACACGAATTCCTTGAAACTGAAACTAAATTCGGTGACAAGGATTAGTGTCCACCTCCTAAGGGAAATATAATATAAAAACATTGGGATGGAAAACACCAGTCCTAGTGTTGAAAGGTCCCGTAAACTTGCTGGAAAGACCAACACAAGCAGAAATCCTAGCCGCAAGGGGGTAACAGAAATCCTAGCCGAAATGGGGTGTCCATTCTAGAACCTTTTTGAATAATTAAAACAATCCTATCAAAAAGGGCCTAGAATGGATCGAAAACTTGTAACTAAAGACCTCCCAGGGGGCACGTATTCAAAACCAGTCTCCGTAGGGCTTGGATTACCAGGTCAGTCAGGCGCAGGGTTGAATACAACTTAATAAAAGATATCAAATATGCTTATAATAATGCAGACGCATAACAACCTTTGATAAATAACAAACTTCAAGGCTTTTGTAAATATAAATATAAAAAAAATCGGGCGCATCCGTGCAACAAAGCGCTCGACCAAATATATAAATCGAAAAATAAAGGCACTAACGCTGTAACACCCCACACCCGCTATAGTCACTCACTAAGGGAATGCCATAGCATCGGTGGAGTATTTTAGTGAATATAGAACAGAAAAATTACAACAAGACAGGTATAAATAGTACTTGAAATTTTAAAACATCATCTCATAACAGCGGAAATAAACATGTCTGGTTACATCATAAAAACCACGATAAAAGTCAAGTACAATATTCATCAAAATAAAGAAGTACATAATCCCACTCTCTCATACAATAGCCATAAGAAAAGAAAAGATAACTGGATAACTGGAGCTTTACATCTACCCAAGCTCCTCAAGACTGGAAACAGAAATCCGATCAAGCTCTACTACCGCTAGGATCCACCGTAGGACCTGAGGGTTGGGAAAAAGATAAAAACAACGGGGTCAGACATAAGTCTGAGTGAGTCCTATAACCCTAACAATACAACCATTAAAGTAATTAGGGTATGACATAAATAAGGTACGGTACCTCTGGGGATAATGACCACACTAAGTAGCCAACAAAACATAGGGTGTACTAAGATAACCGAGAAGACGCTTTTATCCTCCCAAGGATAATTATTAGATTACACCACCCCAGACTTATTCACCCAAGGGTAATTCCTACACTGCACCACACCAGTTCTACCCACCAAGAGTAATTCCTACTTAAAGGTTGATCCCACTAAGTGTACTTAGTAATTTTTACCCGGTAGTTTCTTGTACCCCTACGCAGGTGCCGTCTGCCCCTATTTTTACTAGGTGTACCCACTACCCCCAAGCGATCGGCTCCCTACCGTAGATACCCGTGCTGGTCCCACAAAAGGGGGTGTATCATTCCCCAAAGTGGCTACCATATAATATCACCGTGCACGGCTTTATATCTACACGATGCAACAACGACTTACCAACCAGCCCGGGTCCACACACGCATATGAAACCCGTTGATCCCGCGTTGCCACCGCTAACCCGTTTTGGCCTCTTACAGTCAAGCCCAATATGCGTGTCCCGTCACCCGACTAGAGTCGAGCCTACAAAGATACGTTTGGGATATTGGTTGAAATGGGCCCCCACAAGCTACTACTTAAGCTTGTCGTTTAATCTAGTGCATCCCACTTAACCCTTTAACCATGTCCCCTTACATGTTATAAATCTTGGTTAAGTCCTTTAATCATATTTCAATTGCCACTTAGGGCACCCACTAGATTCCCACATGCCACCCATGGCACTTACTTAACCCCTTAATCATGTTTAATTACATGTTCCACCTTGGTTAAGTATTCTAATCGTATTCTCACATGCCACCCATGGAACTTACTTAACCCTTTTATCATGTTTAATTACATGTTCCACCTTGGTTAAGTATTCTAATCGTATTTTTCTATTGCCACCCAAGGCAACCCACTAGTCTCATCATGCCACCCCAAGGCACCCACTTAACCCCTCATGTCCCACTACATGCTAATATGGTTAAGTGTTTCTTAATTCATTAATTAAGATCATGACCTCATAAAGACCTCCCACATTAGACCGTCTTTTATGACTGCTGGATATGCCGGTTGGTTCCGGGCAGACTTCTGTCATAAAAAAGGCCTAACCTCGTGTCTTTACTTTAATCATGTATTTAATTTATGACTAAGACCTCTCACATTGGGCCAATCATTTGTAGCTGCTGGATGGCCGGTCGGTTCCGGGCAGACTTCCGCTACAAAAGGGTCCAACCTCGTGTCTTAGTTGATTAATTAAACCTAATTAATCACCCCCATATTAATTATCCCTAATTAATATCAAATTTTCCATAACATGGGTAGACCTAACTCAATAGGTAAATTCCCATGGGGTAGACCTAACTCAATAGGTAAATTCCCACTTATGGTAATTTATTTTTATGGTATGCTTAATCATACCCAATCATACTTTTATTAACATATTTATTACCCCATCGTTCCCCACGTAAATCGTTCTCATTTCACGACATAATAAAGGGAAAGATCCATCACAAATATCATGGGTTTAGCATATAACTTTGTCATGGGTTAAGAGGATGTCAACTTGCATATATGAACATATATTAACCCAACTACATATAACCCAAACTTGCATATTATCATACCCATGATTTGCATAACATATGACATATGAGTTTGCATATTATCATACACATATCTTGCATAACATGTTAAACTTGCATATAAGCATCCTCATAACTTGCATAACATGTTAAACATGCATTTAAGCATACACATAACTTGCATAAGCATTCACATACTTGCATGGGCATTCATATACTTGCATAAGCATTCACATACTTGCATATCACATTAAGCTCGCATTTAAGCATATACATAACTTGTATAACATCATGCTCATAACTTGCATAATCTCATAAACTTAACTTGCATAACACTATGCACACAACTTGCATACCCTCATACACATAACTTGCATATGCACATAACTTACATAACATGTTGAGCTTGCATGTAAGCATAACTTGCAT
Source organism: Allium sativum (assembly GCA_030737875.1). Classification (NCBI taxonomy): domain Eukaryota; kingdom Viridiplantae; phylum Streptophyta; class Magnoliopsida; order Asparagales; family Amaryllidaceae; genus Allium; species Allium sativum. The sequence goes on from CM060923.1 coordinate 172,425,991, forward strand.
AATATGTCGAACTTACATATATGACTTGCATCTTAAAGGAGGGTAAACATGCATAGCATATAAGAGTGCCATCTTGCATATGTATATACCATATTTTAAAGGGTAAACTTGCATATCATGATTTATGCATAATACCAAACACTTAGCATGCATAAAACCACTTACTTATCATGCATAGAATCAAATACTTATTATGCATAAAATCAAATACTTATTATGCATAAAACCAAATACTTATTATGCATAAAATCAAATACTTATTATGCATAAAATCAAATACTTATTATGCATAAAACCAAATACTTATTATGCATAAAATCAAATACTTATTATGCATAAAATCAAATACTTATTATGCATAAAACCAAATACTTATTATGCATAAAATCAAATACTTATTATGCATAAAATCAAATACTTATTATGCATAAACCTACCACTTAACTTGCATAAACCCAAACACTTAACATGCATAAAACCCCATACTTAGTATGCATACAATCAAATACTTATCATGCATAACGTCAAATACTTTAGCATGAATAACATCAAATACTTAACATGCATAACACCAACTACTTAGCATGCACAAAATCACATGCATAACTTGCATATCATGTTACATATAACTTGCATATATTCTCACATATAGTTTGCATAACATGTCACATATGCATAAATGTTTAACATGGTGTTTTGCATCATAAAACATGGCCTTAACTTGCATTTAACATAAAACTTGCAAATCACATATCATACAAACTTGCATAAATACATTCATCCACAAACATAGCCATGTCTTATCACATCCTACCATAATCAATTTAACAATTGATTATTAAAGCCATAGAAACTCACCAAAACAAGATTAGCAAGTTAAATGAAGCAAATCCCAATGATTAAGTAGAAGAAGATGTAGATTAGCTTGCAAATCCTCTTAGGATTTTTAGTGGAGGCTCTCCAATTTTCTAAGTGGTGGCATAATGGCCTTAGATCTATTTTTTGGTAAGGATAAGGGGGGTATTAGGGTGTATATATAGATTAGTTAGATGTTTTAGGACCATAGGATATACCCTAGAACCAATCCTAGCCTTTAAAGCATGTCTTGGGGAAGAAGTCAAGTGTAGGAACCATTTAGGGCCCAAATAAAACAGCCCAAAACTCATCCCGGGCCTCAAAACATGAGCAGTTTTTGATTTTTCGTGAAACTTTGACGGGCCATAACTTGGTCATACGGACTCCGATTTACGAAAACTCGGACTCTATTTCGCGTATTTTTCCGAGACGAACGCAATGGCACAGCCCGTTTCCCCTGATTCAGAATATTAAATTTAATTCTGCTCTAATTTATGTTATAACAAGTTATTTAACATACGGGGTGTTACATTCTCCCCTACTTAAAGGATTTCGTCCCCGAAATCTCTAAGTCAAGAAGAACGTATCCTACCAACCAAACAACCATCTACTCAACCATCAAACACTGGCATCCATTGTCCTTAAAACAATTTCTAATGATGTATGAGCATATGCAAAAAGTGTGTGTATATGTTCCCTATCTAATGTATGAACATATGCAAACCATGATAGTGCCATGCATCCATTATGTATGCGAGGGAACCCTATCGACACATACAATATCTACATGAGTGCACAATCATTCACCAAAATGCATCATCCATATGATAACACAATCATTATACATCCATAAATATAGCTTCCTACACACAATTTTATGCAATATGCAATATGAAGTGATTGAGCCGATCTAGTGCCTAGAGTGTGTGTATATGCATCCACGAGCAACCACTAGCAAACACTTGCATCCACTTGCATCCATCATACATAACATGTCTCAAACACATGTTTCAACCATAGGTTTACCCTATCTAAAGGTCAAAAGTACTAACGAGAGGACATACTAAGGATAAGATAAGCACAAGATATGTGATGAAGGAGAAGCAAAAGGATATACCCTCCGAAAGAAAAAGGGTACCTCGAACGCATCTTCGCTTCCGTCTCCCAGGTAGCGTCACTCTCTTCATCTCCCCTTTGTACTTTGACTAGTTGAACCTCTCTGTTTCTCAGCTTCCAAATCTCTGACCCAAGGATGCAAGTAGGAGCTCGTCGAATCGTCGCATCACGCTCTGCTTCCACTTCTCTAAGCAAACTCGGCTCTACCACCTCTGCGGTCTCATGTAGGCACTTCCTCCCATAGAATACATCACTAAGTCTGTCGGGCAACTCCGCCAATGGAAGATGCTTCTCCCATGTACCTCCAAAATCCAAGATACATAGCCTCAAAAGGTCTTCTAAAATATGATTCACCCTCTCGGTCTGGCCGTCCGTCTGAGGATGATATGCGGTACTCAAACGCAACTGAGTCCCTACCACCTTTTGCAAACTCTTCCAAAACTCTCTAGTGAAGATAGGATCTCGATCACTCACTATACTGGAGGGTACCCGATGCAATCGAACTATCTCTCGAAGATATACAAAAGCTAGCCATGGAGCAGTCCACTTACTCTTCACAGGTATGAAATGGGTGTTCTTAGTAAGTCTGTCTACCACCACCCAAAATCCTGTATTACTCTTTCTCGATCTGGGTAACCTGTCAATAAAATCCAACGAGGCGCTGTCCCACTTTCATTGCGGAACCTCCAATGGGTGAAGCAACCCACCCGGTTTCTTTCTCTCCGTCTTCACTCGTTGGCACACCAAGCATCGAGCGACATGCTCGGCCACATCTTTCTTCATACCGGCCCAGAAGAAAGCCCTCTTCATGTCTTGGTACATCTTACCCCCACCGGGATGAATGGTCATCCTAAAACGGTGTGCGTCATCAAGAATAGCCTTCCTCAAACCCTCGTCCTGCGGTACACAAAGTCTACCGTCTCTACGCAAACACCCTCTATCTCTAAGGTGTACCTACTCAAATGGCTGGACGACTCCCCCCTTATGAGCTTCTCTACTAACTCAACCAACTGTGGGTCGCCCCTCTGTGCTTCTCCAATCCGCCCCAAAAGAGTAGGTCTAACTTCCAAAGAAGCTAGCAAACCGGGTACAAAGTCAACGGAAGGTCTAAAGTCAAACTTAGAAATAAACTCTAAGCTCCGTCGTTCAACGAACAATGAACTCAAGGACAACCTTTTTCTACTTAAGGTGTCTGCTACCATGTTACCCTTACTCATAGGATGCTAAAGATCCCATCCACTTTTGCTGTCCTAAGACTATGCGCTCGAAGAGTCTCCAACACTTCCCTAAGATGTAGGGCATGCTCTTCTCCACCAGAATATCATCCAAGATCATCATAACCGTCTCCCACGCAGACCACCCTAGTCGAATTCGGCATCCCCCAAATGCAAGCCCCAAAGGCCTAAACCAATATCAGACAAACACCCAAGGGATACCTCCTTCGAATTCAGACGACCTACGTGAGACGATACTAGTAAAAATGGCTAAATAATTAAGCCCTTGACCAATTCTGGATGTTCTCGCCAGTCTCGCTCCAAAACCGTCGTTTATCCTATACTGGCCCTGCTCATCCTATTGAGCACATACGAAAACTTATTTCGCTCCTAGAAAAGACCCAGATGTCATCTACAAAGACCATCACGAACTTATTTAGGTACTCCCTGAACACCCTTCTCAACAAAGTATGCGGGGGCGTTCGTCAAACCCAATGGCATCACCAGCCACTCATAAAAGAAAACATCCGGAGTCCTAAAGGTAGTCTTTTCTATGCTATCCTCAGCCACTCTCAACTGATGAACTTCCGTGGCTGAGTCCACTACTAAAACACTGAGGCGCCAACCAACTGTTCAAAGAGATCATCAATCCTTGGCAATGGGTGTCTATTCTTCTTTGTGAGTTTCTTTAGTTCTCTTTAGCCTACACAAAGTCTGAGGGACCCATCCGCCTTCATAACAAAAACTACTGGAGCGCCCCACTCCGATATACTTCGTCTTATGAACCCTTTCTCAAGCAAATCGCCTACTTACTTATGGAGTTCCCTCCTCTCACTAGGAGCCATGTGGCACACTGGCCAAGATACTGGTTTGGCCTTATCCACCAGATATATTCGGAAGTCAATCTCCCGCTTCGGAGGTAAGCCCTTCACCTCCTCAAACACATCCGGGTATTCCCGGACCGCTCTAACAGATCGCAGACTCTAGACCAACGTGTCAGGCGATTCTAGATACCTTAGCATAACAGATTCTATGGGATTACAAGAGATCTCGAGAGTGTTACTTAGGCGGCCCATAAGCCTAACAACTCTCCCTTCAAAATGAAGAACAGCACTCCTACTGGATAACCAGTTCATGCCCAAAATTAACACATAGCCCGTGAAGCCCAACAAGCATCACATCTAAACTCAACGCTAAGTATAGAAACTTTCAAACCCAAACATATCATGGAGCCCCAACTGGGTTTGAAACAACTAAGGGATCATCTACCAAACTGGTGTCTAAGTGCAGTGACTCAACTATCAATGGTGAGATAAACGAACTCGATATATCAGGATCAAATAAAGTTTGAATTGGATAATAAAGAAATCCAAATTCCAACCTAGACGGTCTTATCCCCACCTGGTACCCTAGTCGTGAGGGAATACAACTACCCTTCAGAAGATTCCATACCTTGCCCTTGCTTCTTTGAACAATCCTAATAAGGTGTCCTATTCCTCTTAAAAGGATAACCACTTGCCTTCTTCTTCCCTATTCTCCACTCGTAACCTCCCACCAATGAGGTTTCATCTTTCATTAACCAAACAACTATTTGAGCCTTCCTCCCATCGTTTATCCAATAGATACCTACCAGTCCTCCTCCTTCTGGAACCAACTTCTAATCCGACTAACGTCTAAGTCCCTTGAAGTGGTTTTCCATCCTTATCTATCTTAGAAAGATCATCTATACGCGGAGGGGAAACTCAAAACGAGAGAAAGGAAGAGATTCAAAATGGAGAATTCGAAAGATATAGATATGGCTATTGGGGATTATGCTTTCCTTTCAAAAACTTTTCTCTTAAAAGACATGTTTTTGAAAATACTCCTTTCCAAAAATGTTTTAGAAAAATAGTTTTCTAAAAATTTTATCTGTTCCGGTAACCTTTGCTCTGATACCACGTGTAACACCCCACACCGGCTATAGTCACTCACTAAGGGAATGCCATAGCATCGGTGGAGTATTTTAGTGAATATAGAACAGAAAAATTACAACAAGACAGGTATAAATAGTACTTGAAATTTTAAAACATCATCTCATAACAGCGGAAATAAACATGTCTGGTTACATCATAAAAACCACGATAAAAGTCAAGTACAATATTCATCAAAATAAAGAAGTACATAATCCCACTCTCTCATACAATAGCCATAAGAAAAGAAAAGATAACTGGATAACTGGAGCTTTACATCTACCCAAGCTCCTCAAGACTGGAAACAGAAATCCGATCAAGCTCTACTACCGCTAGGATCCACCGTAGGACCTGAAGGTTGGGAAAAAGATAAAAACAACGGGGTCAGACATAAGTCTGAGTGAGTCCTATAACCCTAACAATACAACCATTAAAGTAATTAGGGTATGACATAAATAAGGTACGGTACCTCTGGGGATAATGACCACACTAAGTAGCCAACAAAACATAGGGTGTACTAAGATAACCGAGAAGACGCTTTTATCCTCCCAAGGATAATTATTAGATTACACCACCCCAGACTTATTCACCCAAGGGTAATTCCTACACTGCACCACACCAGTTCTACCCACCAAGAGTAATTCCTACTTAAAGGTTGATCCCACTAAGTGTACTTAGTAATTTTTACCCGGTAGTTTCTTGTACCCCTACGCAGGTGCCGTCTGCCCCTATTTTTACTAGGTGTACCCACTACCCCCAAGCGATCGGCTCCCTACCGTAGATACCCGTGCTGGTCCCACAAAAGGGGGTGTATCATTCCCCAAAGTGGCTACCATATAATATCACCGTGCACGGCTTTATATCTACACGATGCAACAACGACTTACCAACCAGCCCGGGTCCACACACGCATATGAAACCCGTTGATCCCGCGTTGCCACCGCTAACCCGTTTTGGCCTCTTACAGTCAAGCCCAATATGCGTGTCCCGTCACCCGACTAGAGTCGAGCCTACAAAGATACGTTTGGGATATTGGTTGAAATGGGCCCCCACAAGCTACTACTTAAGCTTGTCGTTTAATCTAGTGCATCCCACTTAACCCTTTAACCATGTCCCCTTACATGTTATAAATCTTGGTTAAGTCCTTTAATCATATTTCAATTTCCACTTAGGGCACCCACTAGATTCCCACATGCCACCCATGGCACTTACTTAACCCCTTAATCATGTTTAATTACATGTTCCACCTTGGTTAAGTATTCTAATCGTATTCTCACATGCCACCCATGGCACTTACTTAACCCTTTTATCATGTTTAATTACATGTTCCACCTTGGTTAAGTATTCTAATCGTATTTTTCTATTGCCACCCAAGGCAACCCACTAGTCTCATCATGCCACCCCAAGGCACCCACTTAACCCCTCATGTCCCACTACATGCTAATATGGTTAAGTGTTTCTTAATTCATTAATTAAGATCATGACCTCATAAAGACCTCCCACATTAGACCGTCTTTTATGACTGCTGGATATGCCGGTTGGTTCCGGGCAGACTTCTGTCATAAAAAAGGCCTAACCTCGTGTCTTTACTTTAATCATGTATTTAATTTATGACTAAGACCTCTCACATTGGGCCAATCATTTGTAGCTGCTGGATGGCCGGTCGGTTCCGGGCAGACTTCCGCTACAAAAGGGTCCAACCTCGTGTCTTAGTTGATTAATTAAACCTAATTAATCACCCCCATATTAATTATCCCTAATTAATATCAAATTTTCCATAACATGGGTAGACCTAACTCAATAGGTAAATTCCCATGGGGTAGACCTAACTCAATAGGTAAATTCCCACTTATGGTAATTTATTTTTATGGTATGCTTAATCATACCCAATCATACTTTTATTAACATATTTATTACCCCATCGTTCCCCACGTAAATCGTTCTCATTTCACGACATAATAAAGGGAAAGATCCATCACAAATATCATGGGTTTAGCATATAACTTTGTCATGGGTTAAGAGGATGTCAACTTGCATATATGAACATATATTAACCCAACTACATATAACCCAAACTTGCATATTATCATACCCATGATTTGCATAACATATGACATATGAGTTTGCATATTATCATACACATATCTTGCATAACATGTTAAACTTGCATATAAGCATCCTCATAACTTGCATAACATGTTAAACATGCATTTAAGCATACACATAACTTGCATAAGCATTCACATACTTGCATGGGCATTCATATACTTGCATAAGCATTCACATACTTGCATATCACATTAAGCTCGCATTTAAGCATATACATAACTTGTATAACATCATGCTCATAACTTGCATAATCTCATAAACTTAACTTGCATAACACTATGCACACAACTTGCATACCCTCATACACATAACTTGCATATGCACATAACTTACATAACATGTTGAGCTTGCATGTAAGCATAACTTGCATAATATGTCGAACTTACATATATGACTTGCATCTTAAAGGAGGGTAAACATGCATAGCATATAAGAGTGTCATCTTGCATATGTATATACCATATTTTAAAGGGTAAACTTGCATATCATGATTTATGCATAATACCAAACACTTAGCATGCATAAAACCACTTACTTATCATGCATAGAATCAAATACTTATTATGCATAAAATCAAATACTTATTATGCATAAAACCAAATACTTATTATGCATAAAATCAAATACTTATTATGCATAAAATCAAATACTTATTATGCATAAAACCAAATACTTATTATGCATAAAATCAAATACTTATTATGCATAAAATCAAATACTTATTATGCATAAAACCAAATACTTATTATGCATAAAATCAAATACTTATTATGCATAAAATCAAATACTTATTATGCATAAACCTACCACTTAACTTGCATAAACCCAAACACTTAACATGCATAAAACCCCATACTTAGTATGCATACAATCAAATACTTATCATGCATAACGTCAAATACTTTAGCATGAATAACATCAAATACTTAACATGCATAACACCAACTACTTAGCATGCACAAAATCACATGCATAACTTGCATATCATGTTACATATAACTTGCATATATTCTCACATATAGTTTGCATAACATGTCACATATGCATAAATGTTTAACATGGTGTTTTGCATCATAAAACATGGCCTTAACTTGCATTTAACATAAAACTTGCAAATCACATATCATACAAACTTGCATAAATACATTCATCCACAAACATAGCCATGTCTTATCACATCCTACCATAATCAATTTAACAATTGATTATTAAAGCCATAGAAACTCACCAAAACAAGATTAGCAAGTTAAATGAAGCAAATCCCAATGATTAAGTAGAAGAAGATGTAGATTAGCTTGCAAATCCTCTTAGGATTTTTAGTGGAGGCTCTCCAATTTTCTAAGTGGTGGCATAATGGCCTTAGATCTATTTTTTGGTAAGGATAAGGGGGGTATTAGGGTGTATATATAGATTAGTTAGATGTTTTAGGACCATAGGATATACCCTAGAACCAATCCTAGCCTTTAAAGCATGTCTTGGGGAAGAAGTCAAGTGTAGGAACCATTTAGGGCCCAAAAAAAACAGCCCAAAACTCATCCCGGGCCTCAAAACATGAGCAGTTTTTGTTTTTGATTTTTCGTGAAACTTTGACGGGCCATAACTTGGTCATACGGACTCCGATTTACGAAAACTCGGACTCTATTTCGCGTATTTTTCCGAGACGAACGCAATGGCACAGCCCGTTTCCCCTGATTCAGAATATTAAATTTAATTCTGCTCTGATTTATGTTATAACAAGTTATTTAACATACGGGGTGTTACAAACGCAAAGATAACTAAGTTACATAACAAAAACCACGGTACATTAAGGTTCAAAGCAGGCCATAAAAAGTCACAAATGTAAGCGTACGATAATAAGCAAGGCTGGCTCCCGCATACACAAGCCAAGCTAAATGTATCATCCTAAATTAAAACCAAAAATAACAAAAGGTTAAAACATCAACAAGCCACAACATTCAGATGAGGAAAGCAATGATCTTCTCCCTGGATTCAAGAGCCTTGACAATTCGAACCTGTCCTTTTCTAAAGCATGAAATCAATCAACATTTTCTTTATTTGCCTTCTGAAGATTTTCAACAAGAGAATGCAATGCGCCTAATTGCTTTACAACATAATCTCTGACATTTATGATAAGTTCTTCGACCAGACTCGAACGTGCCTCTAACTGATTGAACTCAGCCAATATGCAATCCTTCATGGCATCCATTTTGCCTGCAATAATCCATCTATCAAATGGGTCTATGTACACATCAGAACGCGTGCTAGTTGGACACCAACTCTCAAATTGCTCATCAAGTTCAAGATGGCAAGGGTTGGGAACACAAAGAGGTCTTTGAATGGTTGCAGGATCTAGAGTGATAGACAAAGAAGCCACAGGTGGACGACCAAGAGCAATCCGAACATCTGGGATAGGAAGTTCATTCAATAAACGATGACTTTGAGTATCAGTTGCACCATGGATCTTTTTACCTTGAAGCACCTTTTTTCTACCAGCCCTCCCCATCGACTTCTTCTTAAACCTCCTGGAGATGAAGAATTCCATCCTCGGACGATCTATTTCAAAGAAAGATCAATATGGCCTCAAACAACACCCATAAGAAACAAGCATGTCCCAGCCAGACTCAGATACAAATGGAAGCATTTCAACCAGAAAATCTGGGGCATTTCATCAAACAACTTGTGAGCAATATCGGTATCAAAATTTCAAAAAACCATCAGACGGTTCGGGTTCCTCAAGATAATTACAGAAACTATATCCTTGCCAAAATCCCAAATTTATATCTAACTCAATCAGGCCACACTTAGAACATCCTAGCTTGGAAATGTATGAATACTCATAGAAAACAAGCCAAAATAAAGGGAAAACTCACCCAAAAAGATCATGGCGTCTCGGAGGCAAAAGGAAAGTGCTCAAGATAAACAGGTGTTACTGCAAACACTAGGAAAATAATGAGATAAGGATGCCAAATCCTTCTGAAGAAAAGTCAAGGCAGAAACATAAAATAAGGATTACCTGGTAAAACCTTCGGGGAAGCACGGTTACGATCGAAAATTTCTCGAAGAAGATAAAAGTAGAATAAAGAAGCTTAAAATTAAATAAGAAGGAAGATTAACAAGTGTATATCCAGAGCATTCTCGCCATGTCAGCTTAGTGCTCGATCGCACAAATAGGTGTGCCATCAAGTTCCGGCAGGCATCCCATAATTCAACTATGCGTATAATAAAGAAAAGATACATCAAACTTCTCGCTCACAGAAAGGGACAATACCAGTCCACCACAACGGAGCAATCCAAAGTTTCGCACAAACGACCCTTCGATGAACCAAAGGAAACCTACCAAGCCACATTGCGATCAGCCATGTCGAAGCCAGTAATTCCTTGATAAAAGGAAATTACGGACTTCAAAGGGCAAGTGTTACTCCCCCAAAATTCCATACGCACATTGAGTTACAAAGGTCGGGCAAAGGATACGAAACGGACATCATCAGGGTCGGTGGTGCACAATGTTATCCGAGGCACTTAAACGACTCACAATCGATAGGACGTAACCATGCAGAGCGAAATCCAAACATCAAACCCAGGACAAGTTAATCGTCCAGTACGACCAAGAATAATGGAATGACATATTATGAGTAGTGCGGCTGAAAAAAGATAAAGGCCGTATACCATATAAAGGCCGGCTACAAAGCGGAAGACACTTGGCTTGATGTCAAAGTTCGGCCGTACCTATCAAAGCGGGAAGTCAAGATCGCGCGAATATTTGAAAAACCACGCATGGGTGACAACTCCTATCGCTCGTGTATCCTTACTAATCGAACACCAACACTTTGGTCAGATACCACCTACGCTCGGTCATATGTCAGTTATTACAAAGAGAACGCTTACATCTAAAAATACTAGCCTTAGTCGGTCACCTCCAGGCTAAAAGGATCGTCGCCTGCTTACTCCGTGTTTATCCGTTAAAAGACCGCGCCTGTGATGGAATTGCAAAACAAGCACCCACAACATCTTAAATGACCATGTCTTCAACCAAAGTTGGATGCAAATCTTGATTCAGGCGCGAAAGAAAAGGTCGGTCGTTCATACTGGAACAAAGCCGCTCAAATACTAAAATAAAGCAAGTCGCCCATTCAACATAGGCGGGAGCGACCTCACAACATAGCCATAAGTGTGAGCGGCGCCATACAAAGGTGGCAAAGGGACGAATGCTCTCGAACCAAGAAGGTCGGTCGCGCAGGGTACAAAGGAGAATTGATTCCAGTCCCTTAATCTGCTCTTATAAAACTACCCAAAGCATTTTCTCCTATAAAGTCGCCCGCTCAGCTATTCGTAGCACTCGCTCCTGTGGAACCGCTCGCACACAACAACTGGATACAGCTACGGACAGCTGGCTACAGATAGGCAGGGGGATGATTGCAGTTAATGGGATGAGCAACCCGCAGCCTACATGTACAAATTTCAGATCATTTCCTAAGGGGAGATCACCTATAAATACGTCATAGCTGCCAACATAGAGGGGATCCGATCTTTGAAACTACGAAATGCTGCTAAATTCTGTCCTCAATCACTCCTTAAACATTCTTAAAAGAAATCATCATTCCCATGCCTCGAAGTTCCATCACTCATCTAGACATGGCGTCAAGCACAATCTTATGATCAGGGGAAACGTAAACATCTACATTCCCAATCACTTACCCATCCTTCTCCTCTGCAGATCCTACCATTGTCTCGCAAAACTCTAGGATTGAAATGTGTGAATGAGAGTATGTTGGTTGGACATAAAGATGTATGAAAAAAGAGAGTTGATGTATTTTGTAATCCTCATTATAAGAATACAAATTATCTTCATAGTGGACGTAGACCTAGTTTACGGCTGAACCACTCTAAATCTCGTCTCTATTTTAACTTCCTCACATTTTCATTTTCAATTGTTGATTAAACACGGCTCCATTTATTTCCTTACCACATTGGTGAAGTACAGCTTTAGTACCTTGGGTTATACTTAAGTACGTCTCATTTTACATGTTTCCTTTTTAACATGTCAGTCATTATTTATGATTAAATATAACTTATCTTATAAGTTTTCCTCATTCTTTCTCATTTAATCATAATTCCATTTTTCATTATTATTACAACTTATCGTTGTTTACTTATTAACTTCGTTCTATTAACTAAGGCCCGTTAATAAGTTTCTCTACCCATTTATTAAAACCAATGTTATAATTTTCTCTTGACCCTAGGACAAGCCGAAACATGTTATTCACATTAGCGGGTTTCAGACTTCTAGATTACTTAATTTATAATTAAGTACCTCTTATCTTATTGCACAGGTTGTCTCATTTCCTTACAAGTTATGCTTCCCCTAAGCGGTGTCTTTTAATTACATAACTTTATTGTTTCTACCGGTTATGTATACCACTAGGTGTCTTTAATTACATAACCTTATCTGGTTAAGTTTATGGGTCTATATGTAATTATAACCCACCCCCTCTAATTTACTTAACCCACCCACTGCCTATCTAGTTTTACTTAACCCTAACTTAAGTTCATAATCATACAATCCTTATGGATTAAATTAGGTTAAGTAGTCCAATTCATTACCATGTCCAATTATGGTTATAATGGGCTAGACCTCCCACATTAGGCCTTCAACATGTGGATGCTGGATATGCCGGTCAGGTCCAGGCAGTCTGATTCCACAATTGGGTCTAACCTCATGTCTTAGCTCGATTCATATTTACGTACTTAGACATCCTACATTAGGTTCAATATTAGTGGCTGCTGGATATGCCGATCGGGCCCGGGCAGACTTCCACCACTAATGTAACCTAACCTCGTGTCATAAGTACAATTACAATTCCTAATTGTAATTACTAAACATTTCGTTTTTATTCAAATCTACCTATGTCATTATAGGTAATTATTCTATGTTTTCCCCATTTGAATTATGTCTAATTCACTATTCAAATTATAGAACTTTATGCCTCTTTTTAATTCACCTTTTAACTATGCACCATATGCCCCTTATCAAAAATTAAGGCATATCCATATATATATATATATATATGTATATGTATATATTGCACAAACCCAAACCCACATATTTCCAACTTACGCCCCCCAAGTCCATATTCACCCCTTTCAATGCAAGTTATACCCAAATCCACATTCACATAATTTGTGCCTAAAATTCATATTCGCAAATGTTCAAATTTATGTTCCAAATCAATATTTAGACATGTCCCATTTTATACACAATTCCATATTTACATATACTACAATGTGTGCTTAAATTCATATTATCCAACAAGACATATGCCCCCAAACCCATATTCGTATATCTCCAAATTTATGCCCAAATTTAGATCCATATTTTCCAATATAAATTTCATCCCAAATTATGCCTTTCCAAATTATTCCCAATTTCGCACGTTCGCATTTTCAGCGTTAGGCCTAGGCTCGAAGGTAACCTGGCTATATAAAAATAAAAAGGGAAAAGAGGGAGGAAGAGAATCAGAACAGGCATAATAACGAATCAATTACATAATGGTAGAAATAGGCATAAAAACAGAATGAACACATTATGACAAGGTTAGACTTCGTGACGAAATAAACATATATGAACAGATCAGAGGAATAAGTCGTAATAAAACTGGTTAGGCACTGATTCAAGATCCAATTTTTATATACATATCATGATCACTATTTAAATGTTTAGATCTAAAAACAGCATGAACTCATAGTGAATTTGCTGTAAAGAACATGTTAAATAAGTTGTTGTAGCCATCGTTTAATTTGTTGTAGCAATCTTCGAATATGTATAATCTTCTTTGAATTGATTTAGAAGAAGAAGAAGAGCCATTTTAATTTCCATCACAGCAGAGCTCCATCGTCACCATTTTTTTCAATGAACAAAACCTAGGTTTAGGGTCCCTTATTTAGAAGTAGCGGAGCAACCAAGACCATCGGATTAGATTAGGAGCCATAGGAATCGTCTACATCATAAAAGAAGCTTCTGGAGCCACGGGTGAGTCGACCCCCTTTCAGGTGGGTCGACCCCTAGGTCGACCCACCTTAAGGGGTGTCGACCGCTAAGTCGACCCCATGAGCCTGGGTCGATCCCTAGGTCGACCCAGCTGGGTCTCGGGTCGACCTCATATGGTTGGCCTTTTCGTGACTCGCGAGCCAGATTTCTGGTTTTGCTGATTTTGAATATTGTCTGAATTTATATGCATATATATCTTTCTTATATGCATAAAAACTTCAAACCTTAATAACTTCTACATACGGTGTCTGATTTACGCAAACCAAATGTCTCTCTCGACCAGAATTCTAAGACAAACGCAATGGCATGGTCCATTTTACTTAATTCTGGGTATTTAATCAAGTTTTCCTTAGTTCATTTTTAATAATGTATTTCACATTGATTATTCTTTAATTCATCATCTTTATGTCGTTAAAATTTCGGGGTGTTACATTCTCCCCTACTTAAAGGATTTTGTCCCCGAAATCTCTAAGTTAAGGAGAACATATATCCTAACATCCAACAATCATACATCCATCTATCAATCACAAGCATCCATTGTCCTTAAGGAATTTCTAATGCTTTTATGAACATACGCAATATTGTGTGTTTATGTCCGTAAACTAATGCGAAAGATCAGGGGGTCTACTGATTCAGTTTGGAACACATGTTTACATTCATGTCTCAAACATAACATGTCTCAAACACATGTTTACATTCATTAGTTTTCTAACTAAAGACTAGATCGATAGGAGATATTCAAACGATAGATACAAGTATTAATTCGAAGCTTGGAAAAGAAGTTAAGAACATATTCTCGAAAAGGAACGAATATGAAGCGCGAATCTTGTCTTCAGCCTCCCAAGTAGCGTTCTCGTGGCCCTTCCCAATTGCACTCTTACTAGCTTCACTTCTCTGTTGTATAATTTCTTAACCTCTGATCCAAGTATGCAAGTCGGAACTCGTCCTATCATTGCTACCTTCTCTACTTTCATTTCCTCTCACAAGTTTGGCTCCACTACCTCGAACGCTATACATTTTATTGTCGCTTGGATGAATAGTCATCTTAGAATGATGGGCTTCCTCAAGGACTATCTTCACTAGGTTTCAAGTAGCTCCCCTACTTGCTTATCAAGTTCCCTCTTTTCTTTTAGGAGTCACATGTCACAAATCATCGATAGATATATCAAGAGGTTCTAGGGGACTAAGCATGACAGACCCTTTTGGGGTCCTAAGAAATCTCAAGAGTCTTTCCATTGTAAGTCAGAAGTCTAACCACCCTCCTCCCACAATCTAGAATGGCTCCAAATATGGTTAACCCATCCATCCTAGAATCAAACCGTATCTTATTAAATCAAGAACATATGCGTCGTAACCAAACTCGATGCCTAACACAGAGATTCTCAAACCCAGACAAATCCTCGATAAATGAGTCGTACCACTAATGGGTTTGAGACACTAATGGGATCCAATACCATACTAGTATCTAGGTGTGGAGACTCAACTAAAGGATCAGATATAAAAGAATGCGAAGCGCCAGGAAAAGAATCCTAATAGGATGACCAGAAATAGAAATCAACCCTTCGATGGAAACTTTCCTACCCCTATCCTGTCCACCAGCTATGAGAACATTAGCTTGTCCCCTAGAAGTTCCTGCCCTCTGGCCTTGTCTTTGTCTCTTCGGGCACTCCTTAATGAGGTGTCCAGCCTTACGAAAGTGGTAACAAAAGCCTTTTCTCTTTCTGCAATCCTTTTCCAGATGACCCACCATTTCGAAATTACGGTATTTCCTCTTTCCTTCTTTGGGCTGTGCTCCTTAGCCCCAACTCCCTTATTATCCTTTTTACCACCCTTGAGCAACATGCTAACAAGTCTCTTGAAAGACACCTCCATCGCACGGAAATCCTAACGAGGCTTGAGAGAATACAAGCTGCAGGTGAAACCACTACGGCTAAAGATGGAGGTTCGGCACTTCTTTTCCCTTCGACATGTACCGTAGTTTTAACATGCCTGCGGAACCATTCAAAATAGGGATACCCTTTCGGGAAGAAACGGTTCCCCGAACAAAAAGGAAAAGGAATCAAGTGGAGAATCGAGAGATATTTATGGCTTTGGGAAATATGCTTTTCAAAAACAGACTTTTTATTTTTAAAATACTATGTTTTTTAGACCTATTTTGAAAACCATTTTCAAAATACTTTATCCGATATTATAACCATATGCTCTGATGCCAAATGTGACACCCCACGTCCATTAATGTCACTCACTAAGGGAATACATTAACTTTCTTGAAGCGTTATAGGTAAATAAGAACGTAATAGCACAAGACAGACATGTAAAATAACAGCGGAATTAAAAACTTTATTAAAATCAAAACATCATGGTCCCAAATATTGAGTTTACATCATAGGTTTGAAATAACCAGTTACATGTTTAATAATTTGTCTTGCCAAAAATATCAGAGTAAAAAAGCATAAACCATATTTCCCAAGCAAAGCTATAAGAGAGTTCACAATAAGTCAAAGTTGTAGATCAATATCCAAAATCCAAGCTAAGCTGAAAGAATCCAAATCAACTCTAAGCACTTCCACCATGAGAACCTTGGGGGGGGGAACGGAAGAGAGAGTGAAGAGGAAACAAAAAGGGTCATACATAATGTCTGGCGAGTTCAGTTACTTTTAAATATAAATAAATAAAAGTATCATGGTAGGTATATAAAAACTAGAAGAACAAGATAACGATAACAATAGTAAGGACAAGTGTGAACTGAACAAGATAAATTTGGATAGAATATATTGCAGTTCTTAAATACATCTCTCTGTACTGCACAGATACTAGTATATCAGAAGTAGAATGATCCCTACTAATACTATTCCATTACATTTTCTTGATTATTAGGTTATGTAACACCCCACCTCCACTAGGATCACTCCTTAGAATGTACTAGCTTTGGAGGGGCGTTATTGTGAAGGTAAACATGCACAGAGATATCGCAAGACAGAATATATAAAAATAAATATAAGTAAAGCAGCGGTAGCAGATAAAAACCCATCATCATCATCTCACAAAACCAACATAGTCAAGTACATAACATCAAAATGTCATGATCCAAAATACAACATAAGTCTAGATATGTGATAACAAAATACATGGTAAAACATCAGTACTAATCCCCAGAAATAAAAGATAAGCCACAGCTAGCTCAGATCCATACATGAGCTATCCAACAAGCAAGCCAAAGATCCACTAAGCAGATGTAGCCCCTCCCTGAGAACCTGTGGGGGGGGGGGGGGGGGAACGGAAGAAAAGAAGCGAAAGAAAACAGGTCAGTCAAAAAGACTGGTAAGCCCTACTACGATCAATCTATAAACTAATAAAGTTAACAGCATGATGGAAACTGAGGTGAACATACTGGCAATAGATAAAGGTGACATCACATAGATGAGATTAAACTTTGCACCGCAGTGTACTAGCAAACCCACGAAACAGATCTTGATCCCTTAGCCCAAACTTTGGCCCAATAACGTGAAGTGACCTTAGTATAAGGTCCAGCCCAACGGTCTAGTCGATCGGCTCCCTATAAACCTAACACGTCCAGTGTTGGTGTCCATACGGCCCACATGGATGTAGTCAGACTGCGCTGGGTCCACCTTTGGGTGTATCAAGCCCTCGGGTGTCAACCCCAGACACCTAAGCAATAATGCACAGTCTAAACCTACTGGTACCCGTGCCTCGAGTTTGTCCAACATCGGACTACGTGCACGTCCGTAGCCCGCCGGACCCGCACCGCTGTACCACTCAGCCGTCGCTTTGGTCGCTTACATCAGTCCAGTAATCGTGCCCCGCCCTAGCCTAGCCTCTAGGGTTGTGAATGATACCAAACTGGGATTACTGCTGGAACAGACCATGTTGCTAGGGTTTCTAAGAGGGTTAAGTGTGGTTTTAACCCCTCACTAATCCTGGATTAAATTAGTTAAGTGTAACCACTTAACCCCATCTAATCCTCGCATCCCCATTATTGGTTAAGTATTAGTGGGCCATGACTTAACCCTAATCATGAGGCATTAATTTATTAATGCACCCAACCTCTCACATTAGACATCCGTGGTTACCTGGGAAGATTTACACCACGTCTAGGTCTAACCTCGGGTCTTACGGTGCAACATGACCAACTACCCACGTTAGACCCCACGTTGTGGTTACCTAGGAAGATTTACACCACAACTAGGTCTAACCTCGAGTTGGCCATCTCATGTTATCTAACGTCATGTCCACTTTAAAACATATTTACAAGTCAACATATACTTGGGTAGACCTAACTTAATAGGTAAATTCCCAAGGGGTAGACCTAACTTAATAGGTAAATTCCCAATCTTTTAGTTTCATGTATTTTTAAGTTTACCCAAACCCCCCAACGTCATTATATCGCTTACATATTCGTCATAACACATAAGGGTATAAATTTGGCATAACATACATGATGAACTTCATATATCATAATAATGATGCATAACATGTTAGACTTGCAAATCATGTCATAGTGAACTCGCATAAACATGCATAACCCATAAAACTTGCATAACATGGTAAGGTGAACTTGCATAAACATGCATAACCCATAAAACTTGCATAACATGTTAGGGTGAACTTGCATAAACATGCATAACCCATAAAACTTGCATAACATGTTAGGGTGAACTTGCATAAACATGCATAACTTATGAAACATGTAAAACATGGCATAGTGAATTCGCATAAGCATGCATAACTTGTGAAACATGTAAAACATGGCATAGTAATCTCGCATAAGCATGCATAACTTATGAAACATGTAAAACATGGCATGGTAATCTCGCATAAGCATGCATAACTTATGAAACATGTAAAACATGGCATAGTGAGTTCGCATAAGCATGCATAATCAAATAAACTCACATAAATCTCAACTTTCACCACATATTAACTTTAGAGTTTGTAAAGTGAAGGTAAGAGGGCTTACAAATATAAACAAGTCACAAATCCACCAAATAAGATGAAGAAGCCCTTTGAAAACCCAAAACAAAGCTTCAAATAAGAAAACCCTTTTGCAAAATCCCAAAAACACAAACTTAGCAAATCAAACTTGCAACTTAATGAAGTATGCAAGTTATTAAGCATTCATACAACATAGAAAAGGTTGTATGATCATCATATCTTCATAGGATTAAACTTTGAGGAAGGTGGAGGCTAGGGTTTTTAGGTGGAGGCCATTTGAGGATTCAATTTGACATAGTTTAGTTGCTAGATTGATTAATGAGGCTTTAGGGTAGGATTAGGGGTATATTTATAGAGAATTAGAGTGTTTTAAGCCCTAGGATTAACCCTAGAATAGTTTAGGCCCGTCAGATCTCGGAACTCTCTAGAACCAAGCCACAAGACCCAGCCCAAACCAAAATGGTGCGCCAGGCAGATTTGCCTGGCTGCCCCCTGTCGACAGGGCTGTCGACAGGGCTGTCGACTCCCTAGGGGCCCTGTCGACATGCCTGTCGACATGCTGGTCCTGGCGGGAGTTTTCCCGCCTGACCCCGATTAGCCCTAATCCCTGCTCTTAATTTGAAATTTAAATCTGTTTTTAGCATAGAAATTTCTGAAAACTTCAATGGGCCTTAACTGGGTCATACGGACCCCGATTTTCGAAAACTCGGACTCTATTTCGCGTATTTTTCCGAGACGAACGCAATGGCATAGCCCGTTTCCCTTGATTCAGCTTTTTGAATTTAATTCTGCCTCAATTTATGTCATAACAGTTTTATTGAAAATACGGGTTGTTATATTCTCCCCTCCTTAAAGGATTTCGTCCCCGAAATCTTCAAGTTAGGAAGAACATATCCTACCATCCAACATCCATCTACTCAAAACATCATCCACGAGCAACCATTGTCCTTAAAAGATTCTAAATGCCGTATGAACATATGCAGAAGTGTGTGTATATGTACCTATCTAATGCAAAGATCAATGCAAAAATATGTTAGTGAAATGTATCCATATGTATGCAAATCCCTAGCATAATGTATAATATCTACATGCGTGCTCAATCATACATCCATATGCAACATCCATGTGATTGCATACAAATTCCATCCAAGGATAAGCATAAACACTCATGCACATGCAATATGAGGAGTGTGTGAGCCGATCTAGTGCCTAATGTGTATCATGCATCCACGAGTAACCACTTGCAAACACTTGCAACCACTTGCAACCATCAAACATAACATGTCTCAAGCACATGTTTCATCCAAAGGGTTTCTACCTAAGGTTCTCATGATAAGATAGACACGATGAACTAGATAAACTAGATAGACATGGATAGCAAAAGAAAGATATACTAACAAAGGAAAGAGATTGAGAGTGTACCCTCAAAAAGGAATGGATAAAGCCCACGCATCTTCTCCTCGGTTTCCCAAGTTGCGTCTTCTTCGGCTTCACCCCATTGAACTTTCACCAATCTGACCTCACGATTCCTTAGCTTCTTGGTCTCTGTCCCCAAGATACGAATCGGAGCTCTCCTTAAAGTTGCTTCTTTTTCTACTTCCACGTCTTCAAGAATGCTAGGTTCAACCACCTCAGCGGACTCATGCAGGCACTTTCGGAGATGCGAGACATGAAAGACATTATGCACTCCGGACAACTTTTCGGGCAATTGCACTCTATAAGCCATCTTCCCTATTCTCTCTATGATAGGGAAGGGTCCAACAAATCTCGGTGCTAGCTTCCCAATAGCTCCAAAACGGACCACATTCCGCAAAGGAGAAACCTTTACGAAAACCTTGTCCCCAACCTCAAACTCCAATTCGGACCTTCGCTTGTCAGCATAGGATTTCTGCCGGTCTTGGGCCGCTTTCATCCGTCTTCTAATCAATTCGACCTTCTCGGATGTATCTCTAATCATGTCGGGTCCAAGTATAAGCTTATCCGTAGTCTCCCACCAACATGTAGGTGATTTGCACGGCCTCCCATATAAAGCTTCAAATGGTGCCATCCCTATGCTCGCCTGATAACTGTTGTTATATGCAAACTCAACAAGAGGGAGATGGTCTTCCCAAGCACCACCAAAATCCAGAATGCAAAGCCTCAACAAGTCTTCAAGTACCCTATTCACCCTTTCTGTTTGGCCGTCTGTTTGTGGGTGATAGGCCGTACTCAGGTTCAATCTCGTGCCCATAGCTTCCTGTAAACTGTTCCAGAACTGACTAGTAAAGATGGGGTCTCGGTCACTGACTATGCTGGAAGGGACTCCATGTAGTCGCACTATCTCATGAAGATATACTGATGCTAGTCCAGATGCGGTCCTTTTGCTCTTCACTGGGATAAAATGAGCACTCTTCGTAAGCCTATCTACAATGACCCATATGCTCGTATTCCCTCTCCTTGACCTTGGAAGCCCATCAACAAAGTCCATAGAAATGCTCTCCCACTTCCATAGCGGGACTTCTAGCGGATGTAATAGCCCACCGGGCTTCTTCGACTCAGCTTTTACTCTCTGACAAATAACACATCTCGAGACAAACTCCGCCACATCCTTCTTCATTCCAGGCCAGAAGAAAACGCGCTTCATGTCCTTGTACATTTTATCACCACCCGGATGTATAGTCATCTTGGAGCGATGTGCTTCCTCAAGAACTTTCCTCACCAAGTCTTCTACCATCGGAACACAAAGCCTTCCGTCTCTCCTCAGCCAACCCTTATCGTCTATAGAATACCGAGCAAGGTGACTAGATGTCTCCCCTCGAACCAGCTTGTCCATGATCTCAATTATCTGAGGGTCTTCCTTCTGTGAAGCCCCGACTTGATCCAGAAGGGTAGGCCTGAGCTCTAGAGATGCCAAAGAACCGGTCATCGTCTCAACTGTCAAGGAAAAATCAAAGGTTGCCAAGAACTCTAAATTCTTGATCTCAACAAATAGAGGACTTAGTGTCAACCTTTTCCTACTCAACGCATCCGCTACAACATTCCCCTTGCTAGGGGTATAGGCTATGTCAAAATCATAGGAAGCCAAGAATTCCATCCATCTCTGCTGCCTCAAGTTCAGATCCTTCTGCGAAAAGAGATACTTCAAAGACTTATGATCAGTATACAGCTCAAATCTCTCTCCCAGAAGATAATGACGCCAAGCTTTGAGTGCATATACAATCGCTGCCAGCTCTAGATCATGAGTAGGATAATTCCTCTCATGCACCTTAAGTTGCCTCCCACCAAAACATATAACTCTGCCCTCTTGCATCAGAACGGCGCCCAATCCCGTGCCACAAGCATCAGTGTACACGGTAAATATCTTACCACCATCGGGTAAAGCTAGAACGGGTGCGGAGGTAAGGGCTCCCTTGAGTCTCTGAAAAGCAAGCTCACAATCCATATCCCAAGCAAAGACTAAGTTCTTCTTCGTCAACTTAGTAAGAGGAGCGGATATCTTCGCGAAGTCCTTGATGAACTTCCGGTAAAAACCCGCAAGACCCAGAAAGCTTCTCACCTCGGTTGCATTCCTTGGAGTCTTCCAATCCTGAACTGCAACCACCTTAGCGGGATCCACCGCCAAGCCTTGCTTGGATACGATATGCCCAAGGAATCTGACTTCCCTTCTCCAAAAGTGGCACTTGGAGAACTTGGCCTTTAACTGGTGTGCTCTGAGCGTATCCATCACCTCTACTAGGTGCCTCGCATGCTCTTCTTCATCCTTGGAGAAGACCAGAATATCATCCACAAAGACCACGACAAACTTATTCAAGAAGTCCCGAAACACCCTACTCATCAAATCCACAAAATACGCGGGTGCATTCGTCAAACCGAACGGCATAACAAGCCATTCAAAGAATCCGTCTGGAGTTCTGAATGCAGTCTTGTCTATACTATCTTCAGCCACTCTGAGCTGATGAAAGCCCGTAGCAAGATCAAGCTGAGAGAAAACAGAAGCACCAACAAGCTGATCAAAGAGATCGTCGATCCTCGGTAACGGGTGTCTGTTCTTCTTAGTCAGCTTATTCAATTCTCTATAATCCACACAGAGCCGAAGAGAACCATCTGCCTTAGTTGCAAACACCACAGGCGCTCCCCATTCGGATATACTCCTTCTGATGAAGTTCTTCTCAAGTAATTCTTTCACTTGCTTGCTCAGCTCTCGTCTCTCACGCGGAGCCATATGCCGAACGGGCAAAGAAACAGGCTTAGCATTATCCACTAGATAGATGCGAAAATCAATCTCTCGTTTAGGGGGCAACCCCTTAACTTCTTCAAAAACATCTGGATAATCTCGGACCACCCTTACAGACTGAAGGGCCTCCTCTGATGAGTCGAGAGATTCTAGATAGCATATCATGACGGGATTCTTCGGATTGCATGAAATCTCCAAGGTGTTGCCCAGGCGAGTCACAAGCCTTACAACCCTATGCTCACAATCCAGAATGGCTCCATATCTAGACAGCCAATCCATGCCCAAGATCAATCCGTATCCCCTGAAACCTAGAACATACGCACTACACAAGAACTCTACGCTGAGTATAGAGATCCTCAGATCCTCACATATCATAGATAGATGAGAAGAACCCCCAATGGGATTCGAAACACAAACGGGATCATCCACTAAGCTAGTACTAAGGTGCAAGTTATCAACAAGATCAGATGAAATAAAGCTATGTGATGCACCAGAATCAAACAAGGTACGTACTGGAAGATCAGAGATATAAACTAGGTTCTCAACAGAAACACTACCTCGCTCGGGAACTGAAGCGGCATTGAGAGCATGAACTTGCCCTCCTGAAGGTCCAGCCTGTCCTTTCTTCTTTGGGCATTCTTTGCTAAAGTGCCCAGTCTCTCCACAAGAAAAGCATCCTCCACTAAGCTTCCTTTTCTTCTTCCTGCAATCCTTAGCAAAGTGCCCAGCTATGCCACAGTAGTTGCATTTTCCCTTGCCTTTGTTGTTGCCCTTCTTGTTCTTGTTCTGATTTCCTTGACTGCTTTGACCACCTTGGTTGCCTTTGCCTTGAGAATCAGTCTTCTTTGCTTGAGTATCACTCGACTTGACTTCTTTCTTTCCATCTCCCTGAAGCAGAGCCATATTGACCAAACTCTCAAAAGTAGCTCCATGCGGAATATGTGACATCGCCAAGCCTTGTAGCGGCTCATTCAACCCTCTAGCAAATCGATGAGCCTTCTTCTCCGGAGTGTTCACCATATCCAAACCAAAGCGGGCCAGCTGATTAAACTTGTTCACATACTCCTTGACAGACATATCACCTTGCTTTAATGCAATGAACTTCTCCATCTGTAAATTCGCCTCAGCCGAAGATAGAAACTTGGTCACAAATCTAGCCCTCAAATCGGCCCAAGTCTCAACGGGCCTCGTCCCATTGGTGACCTCCCACCAATAGGCCGCCTCATCCTTCAAAAGCCACACCGTCAATAAGATTTTCCTCTCGTCATCAATCCCAAAGATAGCAAACAAGTCCTCCGTGTCTTTCAGCCAATTCCTAGCTTCAACAAAAGATTCCGTGCCTAGGAAATTCTTGCCTCCCATTGCCTTGAAATCTTTACAAACCTTCGTAAACTCAATCTGAGGGTGCTGAGGGGGAGGGGGAGGAAGAGGAGCCTCAGCAACAGGAGGAGGAATATTAACTGCTGGAGGAGGGGGAGCAGGAACCACCGGAGGAGGGATATTTGGAAGAGGATTCTCAACTACAGGAGGAGGAGTGGGAGTAGGGTTGGCGGGACCAGCTGCCGCCCTGGCTTCTAGAAGCCTCCTATACCAGAGTGGTACGTTCACTCCATCTGGGATGTCAAGATTCTCAGCCATACTGAAACGAAAGATAAGATAAGATCAGGTCAAGGGAACGAAGGATAACGCTAATGGTTTTTGGGGATTAGCCTTAAAATAATCTAGACTTTATTTTGGAAAATACTTAGTAGGTTTTTGAAAATAGTTTTTCAAAAAGTTTTTTTTTTCAAAAGTTTTGTTCAATCTTGTTAACCTTGTGCTCTGATACCAAATGTAACACCCCACCTCCACTAGGATCACTCCTTAGAATGTACTAGCTTTGGAGGGGCGTTATTGTGAAGGTAAACATGCACAGAGATATCGCAAGACAGAATATATAAAAATAAATATAAGTAAAGCAGCGGTAGCAGATAAAAACCCATCATCATCATCTCACAAAACCAACATAGTCAAGTACATAACATCAAAATGTCATGATCCAAAATACAACATAAGTCTAGATATGTGATAACAAAATACATGGTAAAACATCAGTACTAATCCCCAGAAATAAAAGATAAGCCGCAGCTAGCTCAGATCCATACATGAGCTATCCAACAAGCAAGCCAAAGATCCACTAAGCAGATGTAGCCCCTCCCTGAGAACCTGTGGGGGGGGGGGGGAAACGGAAGAAAAGAAGCGAAAGAAAACAGGTCAGTCAAAAAGACTGGTAAGCCCTACTACGATCAATCTATAAACTAATAAAGTTAACAGCATGATGGAAACTGAGGTGAACATACTGGCAATAGATAAAGGTGACATCACATAGATGAGATTAAACTTTGCACCGCAGTGTACTAGCAAACCCATGAAACAGATCTTGATCCCTTAGCCCAAACTTTGGCCCAATAACGTGAAGTGACCTTAGTATAAGGTCCAGCCCAACGGTCTAGTCGATCGGCTCCCTATAAACCTAACACGTCCAGTGTTGGTGTCCATACGGCCCACATGGATGTAGTCAGACTGCGCTGGGTCCACCTTTGGGTGTATCAAGCCCTCGGGTGTCAACCCCAGACACCTAAGCAATAATGCACAGTCTAAACCTACTGGTACCCGTGCCTCGAGTTTGTCCAACATCGGACTACGTGCACGTCCGTAGCCCGCCGGACCCGCACCGCTGTACCACTCAGCCGTCGCTTTGGTCGCTTACATCAGTCCAGTAATCGTGCCCCGCCCTAGCCTAGCCTCTAGGGTTGTGAATGATACCAAACTGGGATTACTGCTGGAACAGACCACGTTGCTAGGGTTTCTAAGAGGGTTAAGTGTGGTTTTAACCCCTCACTAATCCTGGATTAAATTAGTTAAGTGTAACCACTTAACCCCATCTAATCCTCGCATCCCCATTATTGGTTAAGTATTAGTGGGCCATGACTTAACCCTAATCATGAGGCATTAATTTATTAATGCACCCAACCTCTCACATTAGACATCCGTGGTTACCTGGGAAGATTTACACCACGTCTAGGTCTAACCTCGGGTCTTACGGTGCAACATGACCAACTACCCACGTTAGACCCCACGTTGTGGTTACCTAGGAAGATTTACACCACAACTAGGTCTAACCTCGAGTTGGCCATCTCATGTAATCTAACGTCATGTCCACTTTAAAACATATTTACAAGTTAACATATACTTGGGTAGACCTAACTTAATAGGTAAATTCCCAAGGGGTAGACCTAACTTAATAGGTAAATTCCCAATCTTTTAGTTTCATGTATTTTTAAGTTTACCCAAACCCCCCAACGTCATTATATCGCTTACATATTCGTCATAACGCATAAGGGTATAAATTTGGCATAACATACATGATGAACTTCATATATCATAATAATGATGCATAACATGTTAGACTTGCAAATCATGTCATAGTGAACTCGCATAAACATGCATAACCCATAAAACTTGCATAACATGGTAAGGTGAACTTGCATAAACATGCATAACCCATAAAACTTGCATAACATGTTAGGGTGAACTTGCATAAACATGCATAACCCATAAAACTTGCATAACATGTTAGGGTGAACTTGCATAAACATGCATAACTTATGAAACATGTAAAACATGGCATAGTGAATTCGCATAAGCATGCATAACTTGTGAAACATGTAAAACATGGCATAGTAATCTCGCATAAGCATGCATAACTTATGAAACATGTAAAACATGGCATGGTAATCTCGCATAAGCATGCATAACTTATGAAACATGTAAAACATGGCATAGTGAGTTCGCATAAGCATGCATAATCAAATAAACTCACATAAATCTCAACTTTCACCACATATTAACTTTAGAGTTTGTAAAGTGAAGGTAAGAGGGCTTACAAATATAAACAAGTCACAAATCCACCAAATAAGATGAAGAAGCCCTTTGAAAACCCAAAACAAAGCTTCAAATAAGAAAACCCTTTTGCAAAATCCCAAAAACACAAACTTAGCAAATCAAACTTGCAACTTAATGAAGTATGCAAGTTATTAAGCATTCATACAACATAGAAAAGGTTGTATGATCATCATATCTTCATAGGATTAAACTTTGAGGAAGGTGGAGGCTAGGGTTTTTAGGTGGAGGCCATTTGAGGATTCAATTTGACATAGTTTAGTTGCTAGATTGATTAATGAGGCTTTAGGGTAGGATTAGGGGTATATTTATAGAGAATTAGAGTGTTTTAAGCCCTAGGATTAACCCTAGAATAGTTTAGGCCCGTCAGATCTCGGAACTCTCTAGAACCAAGCCACAAGACCCAGCCCAAACCAAAATGGTGCGCCAGGCAGATTTGCCTGGCTGCCCCCTGTCGACAGGGCTGTCGACAGGGCTGTCGACTCCCTAGGGGCCCTGTCGACATGCATGTCGACATGCGGGTCCTGGCGGGAGTTTTCCCGCCTGACCCCGATTAGCCCTAATCCCTGCTCTTAATTTGAAATTTAAATCTGTTTTTAGCATAGAAATTTCTGAAAACTTCAATGGGCCTTAACTGGGTCATACGGACCCCGATTTTCGAAAACTCGGACTCTATTTCGCGTATTTTTCCGAGACGAACGCAATGGCATAGCCCGTTTCCCTTGATTCAGCTTTTTGAATTTAATTCTGCCACAATTTATGTCATAACAGTTTTATTGAAAATACGGGTTGTTATAGGTTACTTGGGTTAATAGCACTAAAAACTTATTCACGCATCGTACGCATTTACTTTCCCATGGATTCACCTAATACAATATATGTAGTTATCTCTCAATATGGAGATACACCCCATGGTAACCCACTCGCACGGTCTCCAACGAAATGAACCCAGTCCCTCATCCTATGCTGGAGTGACGTACGGATCTCTATATAATATTGTTAGGTTTACATCTGTCATTACTATGCTATGTAAGCGTACAGACTGCCACCATCGATTGAATCAGATTCTATATCGGAATAATGCCCTATAGTCTACGATACACCACCTAGAGCCGATATGCATGTATTTAGACTGTCCCACGTATGTACTGTAATTGTAGCTCGATGCCTCAATTGCACGTCCTCTAATGTGCACCGAGTTCCATGGCAGGGCTGAACAAGAAACACGGAACTCGGTCGGAAGCTTTTCCATATATATACAGACCCGTCTTTAAAAAGCCTCTATATACAGATATACTTAGGATCTGTTTTTCGTGGTGGCTATGGCCCCACCTCGGCCCCTCGCTCAACTAGTAAAGACTATAGAGCTAAGCGACCGCCCCTAAAACAACCAATCTAAACATCCATGTGGCATCTCCCCTCAACCCCGTACCTCGATAGTGAAAGGTGAAATGATATCTTGGGGTTAGCTCTAGTCTTTTAGCATCCCGCTGGCTGCCAATGACGGATGTCCGACGGTCTACTATCCTTGTTGGTCGTGACCCTCTCTACCTCCTTCTGAGGCAACAGCCGAACCACCCTTGTGTCACCTCGTCACAGTATTCTGACTGCATAACTACATCTGCAGTAAAGACCCACACACCTAGTAGTTACGCACGTACCCAACCCCTGCGAGTACAGCCTAAGACATCTGTCATAGCACAGATGACTACTAGGAGCACCTTACGTACTTCACGAAGCAGCGTGCTTCCCCTTCCAGTCCCTTGGGGCCATCAAACAATCAGATGAATGTGCGCTCCCTTCGTTCCTTTTAATACCTCGATGATCTACCCCGTTCGGTTATTCACCCTCAACCGTACGGACTGGTCCAAGTGCCTTTCTTTAATATGTTATTAGACGCTATGTCAAAACATTCTTTTACGTGCTTGACTCTCCTCATCAGGTATCCAGTTAACTTGGTTATTCCAATTCATATTGAATTCTTATCCAAACTACCAAGTTTCTCTTGCTTATTAATTTCAGTCATACAACTTAATTCACTTAAGTTCATTAATCAGCTTACAACATGTTATTCTCTAGATTATGGCCCAAGGTCTGTAATCCACAATCTATTTTATATTCTTGCTTGGTTACATCATTACAATAACATGTTTTTACCTAATGTATAATTAAGTACGTCTCATTTTACATGTTTCCTTTTTAACATGCCAGTCATTATTTATGATTAAATATAACTTATCTTATAAGTTTTCCTCATTCTTTCTCATTTAATCATAATTCCATTTTTCTTTGTTATTACTACTTATCGTTGTTTACTTATTAACTTTTTTCTATTAACTCAGGCCCATTAATAAGTTCTCTACCCATTTATTATAACTTAGGTCATAATTTCCTCTTGTCCCTAGGACAAGCCTAAACATGTTATTCACATCAGCGGGTTCCAGACTTCTAGATTACTTAATTTATAATTAAGTACCTCTTATCTTATTGCACAGGTTGTCTCATTTCCTTACAAGTTATGCTTCCCCTAAGAGGTGTCTTTTAATTACATAACTTTATTGTTTCTACCGGTTATGTATACAACTAGGTGTCTTTAATTACATAACCTTATCAGGTTAAGTTTATGGGTCTATATGTAAATATAACCAATCCCTTCTAATTTACTTAACCCACCCACTACCCATCCAGTTTTACTTAACCCTAACTTAAGTTCATAATCTTACAATCCTTATGGATTAAATTAGGTTAAGTAGTCCAATTCATTACCATGTCCAATTATTGTTATAATGGGCTATACCTCCCATATTAGGCCTACAACATGTGGATGCTGGATATGCCGGTCAGGTCCGGGCAGTCTTATTCCACTGTTAGGTCTAACCTCGTGTCTTAGCCCGATTCATATTTACGTACTTAGACCTCCCACATTAGGTTCAATAATAGTGGCTGCTAGATATGTCAGTCGGGTCCGGGCAGACTTCCACTACTAATGTAACCTAACCTCATGTCATAAGTATAATTACAATTCCTAATTGTAATTACTAAACATTCCATTTTTACTCAAATCTACAAATGTCATTATAGGTAATTATTCTATGTTTTCCCCATTTGAATTATGTCTAATTCACTATACAAATTATAGACCTTTATGCCTCTTTTTAATTCACCTTTTAATTATGCACCATATGCCTCTTATCATTAGTTAAGGCATATACACATATATATATATATATATGTGTATATATATATATATGTATATATATATATATATATTGCACAAACCTAAACCCACATATTTTCCAACTTATGCCCCCAAGTCCATATTCACCTCTTTCAATGCAAGTTATACCCAAATCCACCTTCACATAATTATGCCTAAAATTCATATTCACATATGTTAAAATTTACGTCCCAAATCAATATATAGACATGTCCCATTTTATACACAATTCCATATTTACATATATTACAATGCGTGCCTAAATTCATATTATCCAACAAGACATATGCCCCCAAACCCATATTCGTATATCTCCAATTTTATGCCCAAATTTAGATTCATATTTTCCAATATCAATTTCGTCCCAAATTATGCCTTTCCCAATTATTCCCAATTTCGCACGTTCGCATTTTCAGCGTTAGGCCTAGGCTCGAAGGTAGCCTGGCTATATAAAAATAAAAAGGGAAAAGTGGGAGAGAAGAGAATCAAAACAGGCTTAATAACAAATCAATTACATAACGATAGAAATAAGCATAAAAACCGAATGAACATATTATGACAAGGTTAGACTTGGTGACGATATAAACATATATGAATAGATCAGAGGAATAAGTCATAATAGAACTAATTAGGCACCGATTCAAGATCCAATTTTTATATATATATCATGATCATTATTTAAATGTTTAGATCTAAAAACAACATGAACTCACAGTGAATTTGCTGCGAAGAACATGTTAAATAAGTTGTTGTAGCCATCGTTTAATTTGTTGTAGCAATCTTCAAAAATGTATAATCATCTTTGAATTGATTTAGAAGAAGACGAAGAGCCATTTTAATTTCCATCACAGCAGAGCTCCGCCATCACCATTTTTTTACAATGGACAAAACCTAGGTTTAGGGTCCCTTATAAAGAAGTAGCGGAGCAACCAAGACCATCGGATTAGATCTGGAGCCATAAGAATTGTCCACATCATGAAAGAAGCTTCTGGAGCCACGGGTGGGTCGACCCCCCTTCAGGGGTGTCGACCCGGGGGTCGACCCCTATAAGCCTGAGTCGACCCCTAGGTCGACCCAGCTGGGTCTCGGGTCGACCTCATATGGTTGGCCTTTTCGTGATTTGCACGCCGGAATTCTAGTTTTGCTGATTTTGAATATTTTTTGAATTTATATGCATATATATCTTTCTTATATGCTCACAAACTTCAAATCTTAGTAACTTCTACATACGTTGTACGATTTTCGCAAACCAAATGTCTATCTTGACCAGAATTCCGAGACGGACTCAATGGCGTGGTCCGTTTTACTCAATTCTGAATATTCAATTAAGGTTTCCTTATTTCATTGTTAATAATGTATTTCTCATTGATTATTCTCTAATTCATCATCTTTAATTTCGTTAAAATTTTGGGGTGTTACAATATTAGTATTTATAGGCCCACAAACTTAACTGTTAAATAAACATTCTTGAATCAGTGGGAGGGTTAAGTAAATCTTGGGTAGGTGGGTAATATTAGTATATATATGCCCACAAACTTAACCTGGTAAGGTTATGTAATTAAAGGCACCTAGTGGCATACATAACCGAGGGAAATAATTAAGTTATATAATTAAAGACACCTTTTAGGTTAAGCATAAATATAGAAATGATAGGGTTATGTATTAAAGACACCTATAGGCGAGCATAACCGGTAGAAAGATTGGAGGTTATGTATTAAAGACACCTATAGGTAAGCATAACTGGTAGAGACATTGGATTTATGTAATTAAAGACACCCCTTTATGGTAAGCATAACTGGTATAGGGCTACGTAATTAAAGACACCTAAGGGTATACATAGTCAGTGGAAAACCTAGTGGGGATACAAGACAAGGGGAGAGCTTGTATCATATTGTGTGGGACCCATTTCAGTCAGTAACCGGAGTTGGTATCAAGTAAAGAACTCTGTACTAGGTGGAGAAGGGGCACACTTACTGATTGATTGTAAGAGATCCAAACGAGATGATGGTGTGTGCGGCGTAAACCGACCGGGGACATGTGCATGCATGGGCCGGGCAGAGGGGGATAAGACTAACGTGACACCAGTAGATATGGTTGTGCACATCTTGGGTTTCCACTTTAGGAAGTGATACCTCCTACTGTGGGGCCCGCACATGATATCTACGGAGTAGGGAGCCATTCGATTAGGGTAGTGGTTAGGGTATACTTGGACGTATGACCTAAGCCTACCTACTCATAGTGGATGGGATCATCTCATTTCGGTTATACTAGTAATAGTGCAGAGTAATCATTAGTGAGGCACATACACCTTATCTTGCTTACCTTGTCACACCTGCCATTTATTTTGTAATCTCTCTCTTATCCACTTTATATGCTTATCATGTTGCTTTTATTTATCTACTGGCTAAAAGTAACAAGACTCGCCAAACTTTATGTCTGACCCTGTTGTTTCTCCTTCTTTCTTTCATTCCCCTCCAGGTTCTCAGGGTGGAAACACCCCCCTCCCCCCCAGGTTGTTAGGAAGGAAACACTCAGACTTAATCAGGACTCAGATATCATCTTGCTAGGAGCTACTTCTGAAGTATGACTCAAGTTCTTGTCTCTACTATGGCTTAACTCTTTTAATTGGGGAAAAAAAATATGTTTTGCAGATTCTTATGTACTCTGATGATGCAAGACAGAAGTTGTTTTATTGTAATGGTTTTTTTGGCTTATGAAATTGTGGACCACTGTATTATGCTTTATGGTTGAAATAAAAATTTAAATTTTCTGCTGCTCCCTTATTTATATCTGTCTTGTAATTATTCTGTGTTTGTTTACCAATAGCACTTCATGAAACTTAATGCATTCCCTTAGTGAGTGACATTAACGGACGTGGGGTGTCACAGTAACCTTATTTACATTTTAAATTATTTGTATAATTTTGTTCTTCATGAAATTTTATCGAAGTTACATATGAACAATTTTATTTTATGAATAGTTCACATCAACATTTAGATTTAAATATATAATTATTAAGAATATATTATCACCTAGTTTATTTGGAAAATCATATTATTATTTTTTGAATTTGTTCAGGAGGGAAACAGACCGGAGTCGTAAAAAGCTTCCTAGTGCACCTAGCTCGACCTGCGAGCACAACATAAGTGGCTAATATTAGCGTATGCACATGGTAAGATCTTAGCATGCCATTCTGAGTTTCGAACCCACACCACTGCTACCATGGTATAAAGTGTTTAACCGCTGGGATACTGTTGCGGACTTGGAAGAATAATATTAAATAATAATTTAATATGTTATATATTAAGAGTATTTTGTGAAGTTTGCATTCGAAGCAAAATTTGATAGAGAATCATAGTAAACAACAATTTAATATTTTATATTTAATATGTTATATATAAAGAGAATTTTGTGAAGTTCGCGGTCGAAAAAAAAATTGATAGTGAATCATATTAATAATAATTTAATATTTAATATGTTATATATAAGGAGCATTTTATGAAATTCACAATTTTTTTTATTGTGAATCGTATTAAATAATAATTTAATATTAAGTAACCAGACTCGCCAGACTTTATGTCTGACCCTGTTGTTTCTCCTTCCTTCTTCTGTTCCCCCCCCTAAGGTTTTCAGGGAGGAAACACTCAGACTTTATCAGGACTCAGATATCATCTTGCTAGGAGCTACTTCTGAAATATGGCTCAAGTTCTTGTCTATAGTATGGCTTAACTCTTTTAATTAGGGAAAATTATGTTTTTCATATTCTTATGTACTCTGATGATGCAAAACAGAAGTTATTTTATTGTAATGGTTTTTGTGGCTTATGAAATTGTGGACGACGGTATTATGCTTTATGGTTGAAACAAAAATTTAAATTTTCCGCTGCTGCCTTATTTATATATGTCTTGTAATTATTCTGTGTTTATTTACCGATAGCACTTCACGAAACTTAATGCATTCCTTTAGTGAGTGACATTAACGGACGTGAGGTGTCACACTTGGTACCAGAGCTGAAGGTTACCAGGTTGGATAAATCTTTTTGAAAACTATTTTCAAAAAGTTTTAAAAGAAAGCATTTTCAAAAAGAAAAGTCTGTTTTGAAAAACATATTCCCCAAAGCCATATGTAATATCTCTCGATTCTCCATTTGATTCCTTTTTCCTTTTTCTCCGAGGAACCAATTCTTCACAAAATGTTTCCCCATTGCGCAAGGTTCCATAGGCATGCTAAGACTATGGCACATTTCGAAGGGAAATAAAGTGCCTAACCTCCATCTATAGCTGCAATAGTATCACCTACCGCTAATTTTCTCGATCTTCATAGGGATTTCTGTGCGATGGAGGCAACTTTTGAGAGACTTGTTAGCTTGTTATACAAGGATGGTAAAAAGGAGAACAAGGGAGTTAGGGCTAAGGAGCACAGCCCAAGGATGAGAAAAATGATGGCTTAGGAAGGGAACACAGATAAATTTAAGGTAAATCAGAAAGGAAGAAGTTAAGATTGAGAAAACACAAAATAAAAAGGCATAGCCCAAGAAAGGACAGCAGCAACAACGGAAGAAGGGCGGAAAGAATGACAAGGCTAAGGGTAAGAGGAAGTTCCATAGTTGCGGGCAAGAGGGTCACTTGGCCCAGGACTGCAGGAAAAGGAAGAATGCTTGCTTCGTTTGTGAAGAGGTTAGACACTATTCTAGGGAGTGCCCAAGGAAGCAAGGGCAAATTCAAAGGACAGGAACCTCTGGATGGCAAACGAATTCTCTCGTGGCTAGTGCATCAGATAGAGGTAGGAAAGTTTCCATGGAAGGTTTGATTTCTCTTTCCAATCTTCCTATGAGAACTCTTTTCGATTCTAGCGCTTCGCATTTGTTTATATCTAGTTCTGTAGTTGAATCTTCGTACTTAAATACTAGTATGGTAGTGGATCCCATTGTTGTCTCAAACCCCATTGGTGGTTCGGCTCATTTATCTATGATTTGTCGGGGTTTGAGAATATTTGTGTTGGGCGTCAAGTTTGAGTGCGACACATATGTGCTCGGGTTTATGGGCTATAGGTTGATTCTAGGAATGGATTGGCTTACCACGTATGGGGCCATTCTGGGTTTGTGAGAGGAGGGTTGTTAGACTCCTGACTTGTCATGGGAAGACCCTCGATATTTCTTGTGACCCCCAAGGGTCTGTTATGCTTAGTTTCCTAGAGTCTCTTGATGTATCTGTAAATGATTTGCAATCTGTTCCGGTGGCTCAAGATTATTCTGATGTTTTTAATGAAGTATGGGACTTACCTCTAAGGCGTGAGATCGATTTTCGAATATATCTAGTGGACAATGCAAAGCTAGTTGCATTACCAGTGCGCCATATGACTCCAAGGGAAAGGAGGGAACTGAGTATGCAAGTAGGGGAGCTACTTGAGAAAGGGTTTTCTTTTGGGATGGGATGAAGAAAAAAATGTAGCGGAGTTTGTTTCTCAATGTCAGATTTGCCAGCAAGCCAAAGCTGAGCGAAGGAAGCCCGGTGGTTTACTTCATCCTTTAGAGGTCCCACAATGGAAGTGGGAAAGCATCTCCATGGATTTCATAGATGGTTTGCCTAGATCAACGAAAGGAAACACCAGCATCTGGGTGGTAGTAGATAGACTTACTAAGAGCGTCCATATCATTCCCGTTAATAGCAAGAGGATGGCAGCATGGTTGGCAACAATTTACGAGATAGTCCGTCTTCATGGAGTACCTTCCAGTATCGTAAGTGATCGCGATCCCATTTTCACCAGTAAATTTTGGAGGAGCTTGCAAGAAGCATTAAGTACACAGTTATGTTTTGAGCACTACTTATCATCCTCAGACAGATGGACAAACGGAGAGGATGAACAGAATTCTTGAGGATCTTTTAAGGCTGTGTATCCTAGACTCCGGAGGGACTTGAGAAGAGCACCTTCCTTTAGTAGAGTTTGCCCATAACAACATTCATCAAGCAGGCATTGTCATGGAACTCTTTGAAGCATTATATGGACGACCCTGTAGATCACCAATTGGTTGATGGCGATCTATAGAATGACTTTTACATGGATTGGAGGTTAAGAAGCTATGCAAAAGAGAAGTCAAGTAGCTAAAGGTTCAGTGGGGAGATAGCCCAGAGGATGCGACTTGGGAGACCGAAGACAAGATTCGTGCTTCGTACCCTTTCCTTTTCGAGGGTATGTTCTTAACTCCTTTTTCCTAAGTTTTATCCGTGCTTGTCTCTATCAATTGAGTATATCTTATCCATAGTCTCTTTCGACCTTTAGATAGGAATCCTATGGATGTAAACATGTGTTTGAAACATGTTATGTTTGATGGATGCAAGTGGATTCAAATGTTTGCTAGCTGTTGCCTATGGATGCATATACACACACATTAGGCACTAAGATCGGCTCAATCACTTTCATACTACATATGGATGTGTGTGCATTTTATTTTATTTTATGAATGGAAATGGATGTATTAACATATGGATGTTGCATTAGGACGAATGAGTGTGCACACATATAGAGCTAACATGTAATAATAGGATTATTTGCATACACAATGGATTCATGGCACTAATAAACATTGCATTAAAGAGGTCAACTGAATCAGTAGACTGCCTAATCTTTTGCATTAGCGTTGGAACATATACACACACGGTTGCATATATTCATATGAGCATTAGAAAACTTTAAGGACAATGGATGCCAGTGGTTGTTGGATGAGTAGATGGATGATGGATGTTAGGATATGCATTCTTTTCAACTTAGAGATTTCGGGGATGAAATCCTTTGAGTAGGGTAGAATGTAAAACCCCGAATTTTAACAATACTAAAAGTGGATAAATTAAATAATAATTAATTTAATATTCATAATTAGAGGAAACGGACTTCACCATTGCGTCCATCTCGAAATTCTGGTCAAGGTAGACATTTGGTTTGCGTAAAACGGACAAAGTATGAAGAAGTTATTAAGGTTTGAAGTTTGTATGCATATAAGGAAGATATATATAATTCAAAAATATTCAAAAATCAGCAAAACCAGAAATCCAGCGCGTAGATCGATGAAAGGACGACCGTTTGAGGTCGACCCGAGACTCAGCTTGGTTGACGCATGGGTCGACTCAGGCTCATGGGGGTCAACCTAGGGGTCGACACCCCTGAAGGGAGGTCGGCCTAGGGGTAGACCCACCTGAAGGGGGGTCGATCCACCCGCGGCTCTGGAAACTTCTTTTTTGACGTGTACGATTCTGATGGCTTCTGGTCAAATCTGATGGTCTTGGATGCTCCGCTACTCCTATATAAGGGACCCTAAATCTAGGTTTTATTCACATAAAAACAATGGTGACGGGAAGCTCTAATGCAATGAAAATTAAGATGGCTTTTCTTCTTCTTCTTCTAGGTCAAATTCTGAGATTCAAGCATAAATTCAACACCAACTTCTTTTCTATCTCCTTAACAATCCAAATCACGGTGAGTTGGTTATTTTTAGGATTAAATAAATAAAAGTAAATTATGAAAGACTGTGATTTGGATGAATCTATGCTATTATCGTATCTATGATATATCATGGTAGATCTATTCTACGCTATTATCATATCTTATGATGTCATATTTGGATCTTAACTTGTGCTATGCTAGGTCTATTCCTATAGATATAATTCACTTATGATGTCATATTTTGATCTTAACTTGTGCTATGCTAATTCTATTCCTGTAGATCTAATTCTTTTGTGATGTCACATATGCGGATCTTACCTTCTCCCTAAAGTTGGTGGTTAATTTAGGATTATCAATTTCTGGACAATTCAATGATTGTTTAGATCTAGAACACCATATTGTGATTAATTGAGATCCATTATTATCGGATATAAGAATTCTTATTTGGATCTGTTCATCCTAAGTACATTGGATCTAGTTTTATCATTACCCTTTTTACTAGATCTGTCTTTATGTCCACCTTATTATGCATATTACTTGTTTATACCAGTATATATGCTTATGTCACTTTTAGAATGATCACTATTGTCATTTTTCCCATCACTTTTCCCCTTTTCATTACTCATGACTAGGCTATTTTCTAGCCTAGATGCCACCAAATATATGCGAATACGGTAGTTAGGGAACGGGGGAAAATATTAGAATTAGCATAACTGGGACATAAATTTGGCCATAAGTCCATTATGGGTATAATTGGATATTTAAGCATAAATGGAATATGTTAATATAAATTTGGTATAAATTGGAGAAATGAATGTGAATAAATTTAGGCATAAATTTATTTATAGACATAATTGGGAAAAAGTGGCATAAAACCTATAATTGACATAGGTATGATTAAAAAT
Organism: Allium sativum; assembly: GCA_030737875.1. Classification (NCBI taxonomy): domain Eukaryota; kingdom Viridiplantae; phylum Streptophyta; class Magnoliopsida; order Asparagales; family Amaryllidaceae; genus Allium; species Allium sativum. Next base: position 172,464,946 of record CM060923.1, read on the forward strand.
GGACTGGTTAATAATTACAATTATAAATTGTAATTGCACTTATGACACGAGGTTAGGTTGCATTAGTGGTGGAAGATTGCCCGGACCCGCCCGGCATATCCAGCATCCACAAGTTGTAGGCTTAATGTGGGAGGTCTAGCCCATTATAACCATAAATGGACATGGTGATGAATTGGAGTAAACAAGGAATGATAGTAACCTATTATGATTAATTACTTAATGAGAATGTTGTATATAATAGGTAGGCTTGTCCTAGGGACAAGTGGAAATTATAACATAAGTTTTAATAAAAGGAAAGAAAGCTTATTACTAAACCTTAGTTAAGAAAACTAAGTTATAAGTGAACAACGTTAAGTTGTAGTGATATGTTAAGCAGGAAACAGGTGAACTGAGAAGAGTATACTTAATTAAATATTAAGTAAAACATGTTATTGTAATTATTGAATCATACAATGAATAATACAAAGGGATTGTAAGATTACTTCCGTTAATTACAATCGAGGGGAGCAAGATTGTAAGATTACTTCTGTTAATTACAATCTAAAGAATAACATGTAATGGGGGGCTTATTAATGAACATAAATGGATTAAGTTATACTTATATGGAATTAATAAGCAAGAGAAACTTTGGCAAGTAAAAGGTAGCCAATGGGGATAACCTGTTAGTCTATAATACAGAACCTAAATGAATCCATTGGGATTGTGTGAACATAAACATGAATAGGGTTTAAGTAAACATGCTTAAATCAGTGGGAGGGTTAAGTAAACCTTGGGTAGGTGGTAAATATTAGTATATATAGGGCCACAAACTAAACCTTTAAATAAACATGCTTGAATTAGTGGGAGGGTTAAGTAAATCTTGGGTAGGTGGGTAATATTAGTATATATAGGCCCACAAACTTAACCGTTAAATAAACATGCTTGAATCAGTGGGAGGGTTAAGTAATCTTGGGTAGGTTGGTAATATTAGTATATATATGCCCACAAACTTAACCTGGTAAGGTTATGTAATTAAAGACACCTAGTGGTATACATAACCGAGGGAAATGATAAAGTTATGTAATTAAAGACACCTTTTATGGTAAGCATAACTTGTAGAAATGATAGGGTTATGTATTAAAGACACCTATAGGTAAGCATAACCGGTAGAAAGATTGGGGATTATGTATTAAGGACACCCCTTTAGGGTAAGCATAACTAGTACAGGTCTATGTAATTAAAGACACCTAAGGGTGTACATAGTAAGTGGAAAACCTAGTGGGGATACAAGACAAGGGGGAGATCTTGTATCATATTGTGTGGGACCCATTTCAGTCAGTAACCGGAGTTGGTATCAAGTAAAGAACTCTGTACTAGGTGGAGAAGGGGCACACTTACTGATTGATTGTAAGAGATCCAAACGAGATGATGGTGTGTGCGGCGTAAACCGACCGAGGACATGTGCATGCATGGGCCGGGCAGAGCGGGATAAGACTAACGTGACACCGGTAGATATGGTTGTGCACATCTTGGGTTGCCACTTTAGGAAGTGATACCTCCTACTGTGGGGCCAGCACATGATATCTACGGAGTAGGGAGCCGATCGATTAGGGTAGTGGTTAGGGTATACTTGGACGTATGACCTAAGCCTACCTACTCATAGTGGATGGGATCATCTCATTTCGGTTATACTAGTAATAGTGCAGAGTAATCATTAGTGAGGCACATACACCTTATCTTGCTTACCTTGTCACACCTGCCATTTATTTTGTAATCTCTCTCTTATCCATTTTATATGCCTATCATGTTGCTTTTATTTATCTACTGGCTAAAAGTAACTAGACTCGCCAAACTTTATGTCTGACCCTGTTGTTTCTCCTTCTTTCTTTCGTTCCCCTCCAGGTTCTCAGGGTGGAAACACTCCCCCCTCCCCCCCAGGTTGTTAGGAAGGAAACACTCAGACTTAATCAGGACTCAGATATCATCTTGCTAGGAGCTACTTCTGAAGTATGGCTCAAGTTCTTGTCTCTACTATGGCTTAACTCTTTTAATTGGGGAAAAAAATATGTTTTTCATATTCTTATGTACTCTGATGATGCAAGACAGAAGTTGTTTTATTGTAATGGTTTTTTTGGCTTATGAAATTGTGGACCACTGTATTATGCTATATGGTTGAAATAAAAATTTAAATTTTCCGCTGCTCCCTTATTTATATCTGTCTTGTAATTATTCTGTGTTTGTTTACCAATAGCACTTCATGAAACTTAATGCATTCCCTTAGTGAGTGACAATAACGGACGTGGGGTGTCACAGTAACCTTATTTACATTTTAAATTATTTGTATAATTTTGTTCTTCATGAAATTTTATCGAAGTTACATATGAACTATTTTATTCTATGAATAGTTCACATCAACATTTAGATTTAAATATATAATTATTAAGAATATATTATCACCTAGTTTATTTGGAAAATCATATTATTATTTTTTGAATTTGTTCAGGAGGGAAACCGACCGGAGTCGTAAAGACCTTCCTAGTGCACCTAGCCCGACCTGCGAGCACAACATAAGTGGCTAATATTAGCGTATGCACATGGTAAGATCTTAGCATGCCATTCTGAGTTTCGAACCCACACCACTGGTACCATGGTATAAAGTCTTTAACCGCTGGGCTACTGTTGCGGACTTGGGAGAATAATATTAAATAATAATTTAATATGTTATATGTTATATATTAAGAGTATTTTGTGAAGTTTGCATTCGAAGCAAAATTTAATAGAGAATCATAGTAAACAACAATTTAATATTTTATATTTAATATGTTATATATAAAGAGAATTTGGTGAAGTTCGCGGTCGAAAAAAATTTGATAGTGAATCATATTAATAATAATTTAATATTTAATATGTTATATATAAAGAGCATTTTATGAAATTCACAATTTTTTTTATTGTGAATCGTATTAAATAACAATTTAATAATTTGTGGAAAATATGTTGTAGATTGTGAAGTTCGAAATCAAAACAAAATTTAGTGCTTAATAAAGATGATCATTCTTAAGGCAATGGTGATGAAAACTAACAACCAACTATACAAACGCATAGAACTACTATATGAATTCTTCATCAATTCCGCGTTAAACATATATGTTCATTAATTAGGTAAAATCAAAAAGAAAATTATCCTTGATACAAACCACATTACAAATGTCATCCTTTGAGGCTCCTCCGAAAATTATTGCATGAGATTTAACTTTCCTCATGTTTTTGTGTTATAGAGTAAAGATAACACGATCAAGTAGATGTAGCAGAGTATTTTATTTTGAACCAATACCTTTTAATCTAATAGTAACATATTTGAACATTCCAACAATTGTTCTATTATATTCATAATTTTTGTAGTGGAGAAACTAAATAAAACAAACCTGACCACAAAACAATGTTATAAGATAAAAACAATAATTAGCATATAGGCTTATAAAGGCAATCGGATAGCTATTTTAATTTGTATGTATAATACATGTATGAAGGCTACGTCCATCCATGACTTCTTTTTTCAGCTGAATAGAACACTTTTGAGTACACCGTTGTTGGTTTGGTATATTTTTTGGTTGAGTAAATAGTTATTTTATTTTCTATAATATAAACATGATTCCACAAGCAATGGTGACCTTAACCAACAACCAACTATACAGACACATAGACCTACCAGGCTGGAAGTATAGCTGAACATGGGGAGGCAATGAAGAATATGAAATATAATGGGTGCCGAAGCAACAGAACAGGGAAACTGCAAGCATATCACAAGGGCTACCATCATACACTCCTGCGAAAAAAGCCCTGTAATAGTCGAGTTGCTTCCAGGAACCCCCTACAACAAACAGGTTCAAAACTGCTATAGAAGTGGAGTGCTTACCTCCATCACTCAAGACAATACCAAGCACGTCGGAGCTTTTCAAATGAGTGTTGGATCGGCCTTCAACATCAATGATTCATCCACCCCCATGACTTATAATTTTAGCTTGGATGTGCCTGGATATACATGTAGTAATGCTAGTGTTGTTATTTCTACTCGTTTTCCGACTCCTGGTGGACGGCGTTGGACACAAACTCTATGTAAGTTTTACATAATCATATCTAGTTATGGTTCCATATTACTGTATGTTTAGGTTTATAGCTAAAAATGTACACTATTATTGTAGTGACATGGAAGACAAGCTATACTTTTTCACAGTTTAGAGCATCGCCTAGGCCCAACTGATGTGTTTCTCTATCCATGTTCTACAATGATACGATTGTATCGTGTCCTACTTGTAGTTGTCCATGTCAAGATTCTTCACACTGTCCCAGGTAGTTAATTTTTTTCCAGACATAATAAGCACTATCCATTAGAAAGTGTATGCTTACACTTGTTATCTGACAATTGAAAATTGTTAAACAATGATGACATATCACTAATGATTGTTCAATTAGGTGGCAACTACAAACTACCTTTCACTCTCACTGAACAAGAATGTGCTTGGCATTCTCTTTTTCAGTTTTATATGCTTAAAACATCTTAATATATGTTTTTTGTGTTTTACTTTTACATTTGATCAAGTTCCAAGTTCACTGCAACCATTTAATGATTACGAAGGAACAAACCCATTTATTACATGTACATGACATATGTGCCCTATAAAAATACACTGGCATGTGAAAACAAGCTACAAGAGTTATTGGAGGGTGAAAGTGACTATTACAAACTATAACATGGTTAAGAACTACAATGATTGGAACCTGGGGATAAAACACTCCAACTTGAGGAGTATTTTAACTATTTTTAGTTTCAACTATAAGTCAATTAATCCTTGTGGTCATATCAGTAAGTAGTCTACTTCTTCATATTCGTTATATATGGTAATCTACTTTAGCAACGGAAATAAATAGTAAGTTATTGTTATATTTTGATGCTTCAGATGATACAAGGATGCTATGGTAGAAAAGTATTACAATGATATGCTAATTCGAGCAGGAGAATTGGGCAATGTACAAATTGAGTTTTTCTTGTGCAAAGATGCAGGTATGTTCACGTTTCGAGGAGGATGGGTTTTTCCGAGAAGCTGATTATTCAATGGTTATGAATGTGTAATGCCACCTCCTGATCAGTTTCCATCACTTCCTCTTGGAGTAAGTGTGTCTACTACATTGAAGAGAAGACATTTTCCTTTATTGATGATCTTTCTTATGATCAATATAGGTTAGTGGTTATTATAGATCATAAGTGGTTCATATATCGCTCATTCTTTTTTTCTTTCCCTATTTTTTTCAAAAATAAAAATGAATGGTTGAACGAACCCTTATATTGTATGATTATTGTTGATTGTATAAGATGTCTTTATTACGTGGACTATGGTTCAACTTACAATGTGAACCTCGAGTGTGATGGGAGGTGAAATTGTTATTTACATTCATTGGACCTCTCAGTCTTAATTGATTTAATCAATTAGATTCAGAATTCAAATGTTTATGGACATATTTTATTTGGTCTAAGAAAAGAATTCTTATTTATATTTATTATTCATTTCGTAACTAATCTGAACATGCAAAATTTAATTTGTACATTCAAAGATAATGTTTTAGGGAGAAAATCAGAAGAAATTATTTTGAAATGAATATAATTGGTGTCAGTTTCATACTTTTTATGATGATTACCTATTGTTAACCAATAAAATAAGGAAATGAATTATATGGAACTTTGATTATTATCTACCCTTACCAAGCAGAGTCTAACTTTTTTATTTTTTGATAAATAGTATATAATTTATTTAAGGGGTATTTAGTTTGAAGGGCAAGTTTCAAAAGAAAAATTAGATCAAAGGACAACTAAGTTTAATAATTAAATTAAGGACAAAAGCCAAATTTTATTATGCAACATAAAATTCACTTTGACTCTCATTATTAATGAATTAATTTATAAAATAGAATACAACCCTCAAAATTAAAAGAAAAAAATGATTTTAAAATTATTTTAGTCAATTTATGCTATTATAAACATATAGAAATAATCAGTTCGGAAAGCTAAATGAATATAGCTTTATAACTAAAAAATATAGCTTTATATTGTATCATCTTATGTCCTTGAAACAAATATCCACTTTATTTAAATCGTGGGATGCATATTAATTATATTGACCACTTAATCACAAACTTGACATTAATGAAAAGAGAACTTATTTAAGCACTTTGACCGTTCATCCACATAAAACTACTATAAGAGGATAAATAAATACATTGACCAGACTGGCTAATACAAACGATGACACATAAAATGTGTACATTTAGCCTCTCTTTTCCTTTTTATCGTTGTTTTTGTATATATAAAAGATGAAAATAATAAAGCAATTCAATGGTGGAGACCCATTTTCTATCGAAAAAAATAGATTTTTATCTAGGGCAAGTAGAGTTATGTAACGACCTGCCTTTTTGACCGCTTCAAGTCGGTAGTTAAACCAACTTGAACCGCAATGACAGAGTGTTATTGCTTATGAGGTTTAATAGAATCACATAACATAATAACATGCAGCGGAATAATTCTTACAAAAATATCATAGTTTTACAATATTTTTACACAGCGGAAAATACTTCGCTTTTACATAAAATAAATTTTACAGAATATTTGTCAAATCTATGTGCGTGTGTAACACCCCACCTCCGTTAAGGTCGCTCACAAAAGAGAATGCCTTAACTTCGGTGGAGAATTATGGGTAAAAGAGGCAGATAAATTACAAGACAGACAATTAAAGCAGCGGTAAATAAATAAAAATTTATTTCATTGATAAAACAGCTTGTACAAAGATTGTTTTCCCATACCAAAGTATCTATCTTGTTTAACAAATTAAAGAAGCATAAATGACAATGATATTCCCCAATAAAGCATGATCCAGCCATAGCAGTGGAAAAGAGAGTCCAAAGCAACACGTCAAAGAGTCCTCAAGCTTGAAAAGAGCAACGGTCCAAACTAATCTGAGTTATTCCCTCCCTGACTACCTGGGGGGAACAGAAGAAAAGAAGATGAAAGAAAACAGAGTCAGACATAAAGCCTGGTAAGTTCAGTAACTTTCAGCATATGAAAAGGTAAAAGCAGCATGACATGAATTAACTGAATACAAGACAACACCATGATGACAGGGACAACAAGATAACATAAGATTAGCACAAGATGTGATAAGGCAAGATAAACTAGATGCGCTCCTATACTTTCTCTACTTCGCTGCTACCCTGTTATTCTAATTTCTATATCTCTGCACCACCTAAATAGTGTCCAAACTCGTAATCTATATTAAAAATGATAATATTACAATGTGATCCTAATCCCCGCAGTTGTGGTAGCCTTCAGGTGTACATCTATTATGAGGATTCCACCTCAATCAGCCCAATTGTGATGAAGATGTTAGATGTACCCTTACTACCATATCGATCGGCTCCCTACGTGTATTAATTTTCCTTGTGTCTATTTCAATCGGCCTTCTCTTGCGTGTAGTTACTCTGTGTTGGTCCCACCATAAGGTGTATCAATCCTTATGATAGCGACCCGACACGAATCAAGATGCACAGTGTATAACTACTGGTACCCAGTGCCTTCTTCTTCCACTCCGGAGTACGTGCACGCCCGTAAACCGTCAGAACCTACACTGACATACCCCCTGCCGTTATCTTTGACCACTTATAATCAGCCCAGTAATCGTGCCCCACCCTGCCTAGCTCAGGGTACCGTGATACATCTCTGTGGGTTACTGCTGAAATGGGCCCCCATTACTAGGATTTCCTACTGGTTAAGTTTGTGGGCCTGTTTTACAAATATTACCCACCAACCCGATATGTACTTAACCCTCCCACCGATTCAAGCATGTTTATATAATGGTTAAGTTTTGTGGGCCTATATTTATTAATATTACCCACTAACCCGACGTGTACTTAACTTTCCCACGGATTCAAGCATGTTTATATATTGGTTAAGTTTTGTGGGCCTATATTTACTAATATTACCCACCAACTCAACGTGTACTTAACCCTCCTATAGATTCAAGCATGTTTATATAATGGTTAAGTTTTATCCATTCATTCAAGTTAACTTAACCCGCCCATACATCATGTCATATTGGTTAAGTGTCATTTGTTCATGTTAACTTAACCCACCTACTTATCACGTCATGTTGGTAAAGTGTTTTCTGTTAACTTAACCTTTTTTATTCACCATGTTAAGTTGGTTAAGTGTTCCTATTTACTTAACCTCACTCGTTCACCATGTTATATTGGTTAAGTGTTTTCCGTGTGTTACTTAACCCTGTCACACATCATGTTATATATATTGGTTAAGTGTTCCTCTTGTGTTACCTTACCCTATCACACATCATGTTATATATATATATATTGGTTAAGTGTTCCTCTCGTGTTACTTAACCCTACCATCTGCTTAATTAACATGTTATAACGGTTAAGTGTTCCTCTCGTGTTACTCAACCCTACCATCTGCTTAATTAACATGTTATAACGGTTAAGTGTTGCCTTAGTTAACTTAACCCTACCACAAACCAAGTTATATTGGTTAAGCGTTACTTATAACTTAACCCTACCCATTTATCATGCTATACCGGTTAAGTGTTCCCTATTAACTTAACCCCGGTCATTTATGTTATACTGGTTAAGTGTTCCTATGAACTTAACCTTAGTCATTCATTAGCATGTCTTGTTCATTAGCATTAATTAATTTATTAATGCACCAACCTCTCACATTAGATAGGTGTTGTTGTGGTTACTGGATGTGTCGGGCGGTTCTGGGCAGTTTTACACCACAACTCAATCTAACCTCGGGTTTTTCTTGGGCATGATGCACTAACCTCTCACATTAGATAGGTGTTGTTGTGGTTACTAGATGTGCCGGGCGGTTCCGGGCAGTTTTACACCACAACTCAATCTAACCTCGGGTTAGGCATTCTCATCCTTTACTATTTTACATATTTACGGTGTATATGTAAATTATTCACAATTAAATTATAACATTAATTATGTTCATAATTAATGGTATACCAATTATACCGTTTCATACCAATTACCCAAATTCACCAAAACTAGTCATGTTCCCATTTCTCAAGTTATGCCCAAAACTAGATTTTATATGCTAAATTTCATACTTTGTCGTTCATGATAATTCTAAGTTTAATATGTCAAATTACATATTCCATAATTCATGTCAAATTACTCCAAATTATAACTTAACAATCATGCCATGATACATGTTCCAAATTATGCCAAATAATATCATTTTCATGTTACAACCAATTACCCCCCGCATTCATAACGTACGTATTTCAAGATTCCACTCAAGATTCATAAAATAAGGGGAGAAGAAAGATGGAACATCGTAAGGATAATCATGTTCATGTTCATGTTATGCCAATTTCCAAGTTTACAATCACGTTCATGTAAATTTCATGTTTTGCCAAAGTCGTATTCCCATCGTTCATGTAATCATGATTAAGTCTAGATTATAGATCAATCTAGATTCGTAGGTAAAATGGAATAAACAAGAATGAAAAGATAGGCACAAGAATTGGCATAAGATGATAATTCCAAATTCATGAATCACAGAACTAACAATTATACTGAATAAATTGATTAAAACATCGCAGGCATATAGATCTGATAATATTATGAACATGAAAAGGTTTGAATAGTAATCTAGGTTCAAGATCTTGGATAGATCTAAATTAATAGAAAAATCCCCAAAAATCAAGATTCAAGAAGAAACAAGAATAGATCTGAATAGATAATCAAGCTTAGATCCAATTTCATAGTAATAATCCTAGGCAATAATCCCATAGTCATAATAATAGTCGATTAGCCACAATTGTCATTGTCATAGTCATAGGCAATAGGCTCAAAGTCATAGTTATAGGCATAGTCTCATAGTCATAGTCATAGTCATAGTCATAGTCACAGTCATAGGCATGGTCATAGGCAATTAACCACAATAGTCCTGAATCAGATCCAAAGGCATATAAAAGCACAGATTCAAATGTAAGGATCAAGCATATTCTTATATTCATTTAATTACACGTCACAATTAGATCTAGGTGTTCAAATCTAAAAAGTAACTGACTTACATTGCTCGGATAAGAAAGATAATAGAATTGTTGTTGCAGTATAATCTCTAATTTGGTGCTGATTAATCTTCAAAGCTGATTGTTTGATGAAGAACTCCTAATTTGATTTGGGTTTTAGAGGCGGCGGCTAAGAGAGTTGAGAGTTTAGTAGCATAGCGGCGTCAGAAGGAATTGACATGAATTAGGTTAGGTCTAGGCACTATTTTATAGGTGTAGAGGGTGTTTTAGAGCTATTAGATCACCCTAGAAGCCATCCGGCCCGTCCAGAATAGGTTAAAATCGCTGCAGTCCAGATCTGGCAAAACAGGCCCAGGTCGACCCCCAGGTCGACCTATAGTGGGGAGGTCGACACTATGGTCGACCCCCTAGTCGACCTGGGTCCTGGGCGGGAAATTTCCTGCCCGGCCCGCTTCTGGGTTCTATTTTGAATTTTAAATTCAGTTTCGAGTTGTTTCATATATTCTGAAACTTCTGAAGGCCATAACTTCTTCATACGGATTCCGATTTACGTAAACTCAGACTCTGTCTCAAGTAGAATTCCGAGACCAATGCAATGGCGCGACCCTTTTCCCTTAATTCTTTTTTTACAAGTTAATTATACTTTTATTTGTTACTTTCATGTCCACCGAAAATACGGGGTGTTACATTCTCCCCTCCTTAAAGGATTTCGTCCCCGAAATCTTTAAGTCAAGAAGAATGTGTCCTAACATCCAATCGCCCATCTACTCAACCATCATCCACAAGCATTCACTGTCCTAAAAATGTTTCTAATGCAAAATGAACATATGCAAAAGTGTGTGTATATGTCCAATACTAATGCAAAAGATCAGGCGGTCTACTGATTCAGTTGACCTCCCAAATGCGAATCATGAGAGTGCCATGCGTCCAATATGTATGCAAGCATCCCTAGTCATGTAAATACTATATGTGTGCATATTCATTCATCCATATGCAACATCCGTTTGATAACACATCAAATTTCAATCCATATACAAACTTACGCACTTGGATCCATATGCAATATGAAAAGGTGACTGAGCCAATCTAGTGCCTAATGTGTGTAATCGCATCAACGAGCAACCACTTGCAACCATTAATCATAACATGTTTCAAATACATGTTTACATCCACTGGCTTCTACCTAAGGATCGAAGATACGACCGAGAGGATATACCTAAAAGATAGAAACAAGTATGCATAAAATTCCTAGAAAAAGAGATCAAGGATATACTCTCAAGAAAAAGGGTATGATGCGCGTGTCTTATCTTCAGTCTCCCACGTCGTGTCTTCTTGAGCTTTAACTTCACAAAGCTTCTTGTCCTCCATTTCCAAAATCCACTATTATAGGTAGGATCTCGATCACTTACTATTCAAGAGGGTATCCAATGTAGTCGAACTATCTTTCCAAGATAAACAGATGTTAACCATGATACCAAGTGTATATACTAAGATGATTAGAGGTCTCTCCTCTACTTAGCTTATCCATCATGTTACAAATCTGAGGGTCTAAAGCTAAAGGTTTGTAACACCCCACCTCCGCCAGGGTGACTCTTGCAAGCACTCTGACTTTGGAGGGGCGTTTGAATCAGGTAAACATGCATAATGATATATCAAGGCAGAACAAGAACATATGTATATATGTAAACAGAGTAAATAACATAGATAAAACAGCGGAAAATTTCAAACCATTTCAAAACAAGTCTGGTACAACATAATGTCAATTTTCCCAAATACACAAGTCTAGATAAAAACAACATTACTGGAAAACTGAAATACATAAGTACTATCCCCAAAATAAGTGATAACCATAGCTAGCTTCATGTCAAGATCGTACATGAGCTAAATCCCACAAGCAAGCAATCCGAAATCCAAGCTAAGCTCCAACGTTCCCACCCTGAGAACCTGGGGGGGGGGAACGGAAGAAAAGAGGCGAAAGAAAACAGGTCAGTCAAAAAGACTGAGTAAGCCCTACTACAATCAATGTAAACTGATAAAGTTAACTGGCATGAGAAGCAGGTATGATCATAAGGATAACAATATACTAGCATGGTGATTAACTAACAAGGTAGATAAAGGTGTCATCGCATAATCAGGATTAAGGTTTTGCACCACAGGTGTACTAGCAAAGTAACATGACTTGAATAAACAAGTATTGATCCCTTGGCCCAAGCTTTGGCCCAATAACATGAAGTGACCCTAACACGAGGTCCAATAACATGAAGTGACCCTAATCACGAGGTCCAATAACATGAAGTGACCCTAACACGAGGTCCAATAACATGAAGTGACCCTAACACGAGGTCCAATAACATGAAGTGACTCTAACACGAGGTCCAACCAAACGGTCTAGTCGATCGGCTCCCTAAGCCTAACTCGTCACGTGTTGGTGTCAATACGGCCCAAACATAATTGTAGTCGAACTGTGTCGGGTCCACCCTTCGGGTGTATCAAGCCCTAGGGTGCCAACCCCTGGACACCATAAACATAAGTGCACAGTCTCGATCTACTGGTACCCATGGGTGACTTCTCCAAATACGGACTACGTGCACGACCATAGTCCGTCCGGAACTACATCGGCGTACCACCCGGCTGTCGTTTATTGGTCGCTTACCTCCAGCCCAGTAATCGTGCCCCCACCCTAGCCTAGTCCCTAGGGTCATGATGATACAAACTAGGGATTACTGCTGGAGTGGACCCCCATTGCTAGGATTTTTCTAGTGGGTTAAGTATGGTTTAACCCCTTTACTAATCATGGATTAACTTGGTTAAGTGTAACGATGAGTTCACGACTTAACCCCGATTAATCTACCAAGCCCAAATTGGTTAAGTATTAAATGGACCATGACTTAACCCTAATCATGAGGCATTAATTAATTAATGCGCCTTAACCTCTCACATTAGACTTTGTTGTGGTTACTAGTTAAGCCGGGCGGGTCCGGGTAGCTTTACACCACAACTTGGTCTAACCTCGGGTTCAAGGTACAACATGGCCAACTTCTCACATTGGGTCCTATTGTTTGTAGCAACTAGTTAAGCCGGTCAGTTCCGGGTAGGTTTACGCTACAAACTCAACCCAACCTCGAGTTGGTCACACTTATCTTTTCTAAGTGTCATGTCCATTATGTTTCCAAAACATGTTACAAGTTTTCAGGCAATTGGGTAGACCTAACTTAATAGGTAAATTCCCAATGGGTAGACCTAACTTAATAGGTAAATTCCCAAGCTTATGTTTTTATGTCTTTTAAGTTTACCCAACCCCAAACGCAATCCCATCGCTTACATATCGCCATAGCGCATAAAGGATAGAAAGAGGGAACTTGGCATAATCACGACATAAAGGTGTTGAAGCCACAAGTTCAACATGGTGGCATATGAAACGTGCATATGTTCATATACTTGCATATTACATTTTTAGGCCTCAAAAGCATGCATAAAACCAAACTTAGCATATTGGTGATACATGGTGATAAATGACATGTAAAAATGGCCATAAGTTCGCATCTAGCCTCACATGCAAGTTATCATAAGAGATATGATAACTTACATGTTGCCAAAATGCAACCTTTGGCATAAAGCTTGAAGCTTTATGTTCATAAACCCAAGATAAGCTTGCATAACATGATAGCATGAACAAAATGTTCAACCCAAACTTGCATAACATAACTTGCATATCATATGACAAACTTGCATATCAAACTTGCATAACATAACACGATAAACTTGCATATCATGACATGGCAAACTTGCATAGCATAACATGATGAACTTGCATATCATAACATGGCAAACTTGCATATAAACTTGTATATCATACATTTAACTTTAGAGTTTAAGTATGAAAGTAGAATAGGGCTTACAATGCTTAGGAAATATGACAAAGCCCTTATGCAACCAATTAGACCCAAAATGCAAGCTCTAACATAAAAACCCTTGAGCCAAAATGATCAAAACTCTTTCTTTATGATGTAAATATGGAAACTTGACTTGAATGCAAGCTAATGACACTCATACAAGCTTGAAAACACTTGTATGCATGGAAAATCTCTCATAAGAATTTTATGAAGAAAGTGGAGGCCATGAGAGGATTGATTTTGCCATAGTTTAGTTACTTGAATGAATAATGATGATTTAGGGTTAGGTTAGGGCCTTATTTATAGAGATTAGGACTAGTTCTAGCCTTAGGATTAAACCCTAGTTCCAATCTCAGCCCTCAAAGCCGAATCTGGCCCCCAAGCTCAACACAATCTCAAAATGGTGCACCAGGCTAAACAGCCCGGCTGGACCAAGTCGACAGCCAAGTCGACAGGGCTGTCGACTTGGGTCCAACCAAGTCGACTCCCAAGTCGACAGGGCTGTCGACTTGGGTGTTCTGGCGGGATTTTTCCCGCCTGGCCCAATCTCTCCAAATTTTCAAATTCAAACTTGAATTTGAAATCTGTTTTTACTTTGAATTTTTCTGAAAACTTCGTTGGGCCTTAATCGGGTCATACGGACTCTGATTTTCGAAAACTCGGACTCTATTTCGCGTATTTTTCCGAGACGAACGCAATGGCATAGCCTGTTTCCCTTGATTCAGATTTTAGAATTAAATTCTGCCTCGATTTACATTATTACATGTTATTGAAAATACGGGTTGTTACATTCTCCCCTCCTTAAAGGATTTCGTCCCCGAAATCTTCAATTTAGGAAGAACGTATCCTACCATCCAACATCCATCTACTCAAAACATCATCCACGAGCAATCATTGTCCTTACAAGATTCTAAATGTTGAATGAACATATGCAAAGGTGTGTGTATATGTACTTATCTAATGCAAATATCATCAATGCAAATTATGTTAGTGAAATGAATCCATATGTATGCAATTCCTAACATAATGTATAACATCTATATGTGTGCACATAACATACATCCATATGCAACATCCATGTGATAACACAAAAATTTTCATCCATGAATAAGCATAAACACTCATGCATATGCAATATGAGGAGTGTGTGAGCCGATCTAGTGCCTAATGTGTATAATGCATCCACGAGTAACCACTTGCAAACACTTGCAACCACTTGCAACCATCAAGCATAACATGTTTCAAACACATGTTTCATCCAAAGGGTCTCTACCTAAGGTTCTCATGACAAGATCAACATGATAAACTAGATAAACATGGATAGCAAAGGTATGCTACAACGAGATCGGGAAGATAAGCAGGATATACTCCTTTTGGATTACAAGAAATCCCTTCCTAAACCAACCCATATTCTATAAAAGCCCAAAAGGTTTAGTCAACCTAACGGACCCCTTCAAACCCTGACATGTATTACTAGCCAATAAGTCATACCTCCCGATAGAAATAAGACCGAAAATGGGACCGAGAGGATATACATAAAAAGATAACATGCGAGTAAGTTCCGTAGGAAAACAAGGATCAAGGATATACTCTTAGAAAGAGATATGATGCGCGTATCTAGCCTTCAGTCTTCTAAGTCACATTTCCTTGAGTTTAACTCCATTGTGCTTTGACCGTCTTTTACCTCATGATTTCTTAGCTTCTAAACTCTTATTTCCAAATATGAGTTGGAACCCATTTCATTGTCGCCTCTCGTCTTCCTTTTTCACTCACTCTTCTATCATACTTGGCTTAAACATAACCATGACCTCATGGTTTCGTGCAAGCTCTCCAAAATTCACTAGTGAATCCTGGATCTCGTTTACTTACTATAAAGTATTCCACGCAGCAGAACTTTTCTTGAAAATACCAATCCACGTTGCCAATTGCTCTTTACTGGAGTGAAATGAGCACTTTTCGTGAGTCTACCTACTATGACCCACATGCTCATATTCCCTTTCCTTGATCTATGCAGTCCATCCACGAAATCCTTCGTGACGCTCTTCCTTTTCCCATTGCGGGGACCTCCAATGGATATAATTGCCCACTGGGCTTCTATGACTCGGCCTTTAACCTGTTGGTACAATATGCACCTCCGGACAAACTCGGCCACCTCCTCGAGTGATGTGCATCTTCAAGAACCTTCTTTCTCTCATCGCGTCTTAGCCATCCCTTGTCATCTATAGCGAGGTGACTTAACATCTCGCCTCGAATCACTTGTTCATGATTTCGACTAACTGCGGGTCTTCCTTCTGCGAAGTCCCTACTCGATCCAGAAGGGTAGGTCTAAGCTCAAGGGACGCTAACTAACTAATTAAACTTAGAGAACTTCTTGCTTCGGTTGCATTCCTTGGAGTCTTCCAATCCTGAACTGCAACTTCCTTAGCGGGATCCACCGCTAAGCCTTGCTTAGAAACTATGTGCCCAAGAAATCTAAATCCCTTTTATCCAAAATGACATTTGGAGAATTTGGCTTTCAACTGATGCGCTCTAAGCGTATCCATCACCTCCTTGAGATGTCTTGCGTGCTCTTCCTCATCCTTTGAGAAGATCAGAATATCATCTACGAAGACTACCACAAACTCGTTCAGGAACTCCCTAAACACCCTACTTATCAAGTCCACGAAGTAGGTGGGTGCGAATGGCATGACCAGCCATTCTAAGAATCCATCTGGAGTTCTGAACGCAGTCTTGTCTATACTATCCTCAGCTACTCTGAGCTGATGGAATCCAGTAGCAAGACCAAGAGAAAACAGATGTTCCTACAAGCTGATCAAACAAATCATCGATCCTTGGCAATGGTTGCCTATTCTCTTTGTTTAACTTACGATAATCAACACAAAGTCAAAGAGAACCATCTGCCTTGGTAGTAAATACTACAGGCGCTCCCCATTCAGATATACTTCGTCTAATGAAGTTCTTCTCAAGCAACTACTTGACTTGCTTTCATAACTCTCATCTTGCGGGGCCACGTACCTAACTGGCCACGAAACTATCTTGGCATTATCAACCAGATAAATGCGTAAATCTATCCATCGTTTAGGGGTAACCCCCTTCACTTCACCCAAGATATCAGGATATTCTCGGACCACCCTCACCGATTGCAAACTATCGATAGACGAGTTGAGGGATTCAAGATAACACAACATGACGGGACTCATAGGGTTACTAGAAATTTTTAGGGTATTACCGAGGCGAGTCATAAGCCTCACAACCCTATGCTCAAAAATCAAGGATGGCTCCACAACTGGACAACCCATCCATGCCCAAAATCAACCCATACCCCATGAAACCGAGAATATAAGCATCACACGAGAACTCTACACTAAGATAGAGATTTTCAAATCCACGTAGATAATAGACAAATGGGCGGAACCCCCAATTGGATTTGAAACACACACGGGATCATTAACTAGACTAGTACTTAGGTGCAAACTTTCAACTAGATCAGGTGAAATAAACTAAGCGATGCACCAAAATCAAACAAGGTACGAACAGGAAAATCAGAAATATATACAGGGCTCTCAACAGAAATACTACCTTGATCGGGAACTGGAGCGGCATTGAGAGCATGAACTTGCCCTCCTGAAGGTCCAGCACGCTGGGTCTGACCCTGGCCTTGCCCTTGCTTCTTCGGGCAATCCCTAGTGAAGTGCCCCAGTTCTCCACAGTTAAAGCAAGTGCCCTTCCTCTTTCTGCAATCCTTGTTTAGATGAGTCGAGCTTCCACAAGTAAAGCACTTCTTTTCCTTCTTATCTTTAGACTTCTCCTCCTTCTTGTCACTCCTATTTTCTTCATTGAGTAGGGCCATATTCACCAAACTCTTGAAAGTTGCCCCCAAAGGTATATGAGACATGGCTAAACCATGTAATGGCTCGTTTAATCCTAGAGCAAAGTATAGGGCCTTCTTCTGAGCTGTGTTAACCAAGTCTAAACTGAACCGAGCAAGTTGATTAAACTTATCTATGTATTCCCTAATAGTCATGTCCCCTTGTTTTAGTGACAGGAACCTTAGTCCAAACTTTCCCCGAAAGTCATCCCAAGTCTCAATTGGGCTAGTAGCGGTGGTGACCACCCACCAGCGTGCAGCTTCTTCCTTTAGCAACCATACTGCTAATAAAACCTTCCTACGGTCATCTATATCAAAGAAGGCAAAAAGATCTTCGGTTTCTTTCAACCAATTCCTGGCCTCTACGAAAGTCTCGGTTCCAATGAAATTCTTGCAACCCATCGCCTTAAAGTCTTTGCAAATCTCCGCGAAATCCTTTTGTGGATGCTGAGGGGGAGGAGGAAGAGGAACCTCAGCGACAGGAGGAGGAGGAACATTAACTACCGGAGGAGGAGGAGGAGGAATATCTGCGGGGCCGGCTTCGGTCGCCCTAGCCTCCAAAAGTCTCCTATACCAAACAGGTACGTGTCCTCCCTCCGGAATGGCAAAGTTATCGGCCATACTGAAAACGAAGAAAAAGATAGATTCAGAATGGAGAAGAACGAAGGAATTTTTGCTAATGGCTTTTTGGGGAATAGCCTTTAAAATAAACTAGACTTTTCTTTGGAAAATACTTTATACTTGGTTTTGAAAATAGTTTTCCAAAAGTTTTCTAAAAACCTTTTTGTTCCTTCTCGTAAACCATATGCTCTGATACCAAATGTAACACCCCACCTCCGCCAGGGTGACTCTTGCAAGCACTGTGACTTTGGAGGGGCGTTTGAATCAGGTAAACATGCATAATGATATATCAAGGCAGAACAAGAACATATGTATATATGTAAACAGAGTAAATAACATAGATAAAACAGCGGAAGATTTCAAACCATTTCAAAACAAGTCTGGTACAACATAATGTCAATTTTCCCAAATACACAAGTCTAGATAAAAACAACATTACTGGAAAACTGAAATACATAAGTACTATCCCCAAAATAAGTGATAACCATAGCTAGCTTCATGTCAAGACCGTACATGAGCTAAATCCCACAAGCAAGCAATCCGAAATCCAAGCTAAGCTCCAACGTTCCCACCCTGAGAACCTGGGGGGGAAACGGAAGAAAAGAGGCGAAAGAAAACAGGTCAGTCAAAAAGACTGAGTAAGCCCTACTACAATCAATGTAAACTGATAAAGTTAACTGGCATGAGAAGCAGGTATGATCATAAGGATAACAACATACTAGCATGGTGATTAACTAACAAGGTAGATAAAGGTGTCGTCGCATAATCAGGATTAAGGTTTTGCACCACAGGTGTACTAGCAAACTAACATGACATGAATAAACAAGTATTGATCCCTTGGCCCAAGCTTTGGCCCAATAACATGAAGTGACCCTAACACGAGGTCCAATAACATGAAGTGACCCTAATCACGAGGTCCAATAACATGAAGTGACCCTAACACGAGGTCCAATAACATGAAGTGACCCTAACACGAGGTCCAACCAAACGGTCTAGTCGATCGGCTCCCTAAGCCTAACTCGTCACGTGTTGGTGTCAATACGGCCCAAACATAATTGTAGTCGAACTGTGTCGGGTCCACCCTTCGGGTGTATCAAGCCCTAGGGTGCCAACCCCTGGACACCATAAACATGAGTGCACAGTATCGATCTACTGGTACCCATGGGTGACTTCTCCAAATACGGACTACGTGCACGACCATAGTCCGTCCGGAACTACATCGGCGTACCACCCGGCCGTCGTTTATTGGTCGCTTACCTCCAGCCCAGTAATCGTGCCCCCACCCTAGCCTAGTCCCTGGGGTCATGATGATACAAACTAGGGATTACTGCTAGAGTGGACCCCCATTGCTAGGATTTTTCTAGTGGGTTAAGTACGGTTTAACCCCTTTACTAATCATGGATTAACTTGGTTAAGTGTAACGATGAGTTCACGACTTAACCCCGATTAATCTACCAAGCCCAAATTGGTTAAGTATTAAATGGACCATGACTTAACCCTAATCATGAGGCATTAATTAATTAATGTGCCTTAACCTCTCACATTAGACTTTGTTGTGGTTACTAGTTAAGCCGGGCGGGTCCGGGTAGCTTTACACCACAACTTGGTCTAACCTCGGGTTCAAGGTACAACATGGCCAACTTCTCACATTGGGTCCTATTGTTTGTAGCAACTAGTTAAGCCGGTCAGTTCCGGGTAGGTTTACGCTACAAACTCAACCCAACCTCGAGTTGGTCACACTTATCTTTTCTAAGTGTCATGTCCATTATGTTTCCAAAACATGTTTCAAGTTTTCAAGCAATTGGGTAGACCTAACTTAATAGGTAAATTCCCAATGGGTAGACCTAACTTAATAGGTAAATTCCCAAGCTTATGTTTTTATGTCTTTTAAGTTTACCCAACCCCAAATGCAATCCCATCGCTTACATATCGCCATAGCGCATAAAGGATAGAAAGAGGGAACTTGGCATAATCACGACATAAAGGGGTTGAAGCCACAAGTTCAACATGGTGGCATATGAAACGTACATATGTTCATATACTTGCATATTACATTTTTAGGCCTCAAAAGCATGCATAAAACCAAACTTAGCATATTGGTGATACATGGTGATAAATGACATGTAAAAATGGCCATAAGTTCGCATCTAGCCTCACATGCAAGTTATCATAAGAGATATGATAACTTACATGTTGCCAAAATGCAACCTTTGGCATAAAGCTTGAAGCTTTATGTTCATAAACCCAAGATAAGCTTGCATAACATGATAGCATGAACAAAATGTTCAACCCAAACTTGCATAACATAACTTGCATATCATATGACAAACTTGCATATCAAACTTGCATAACATAACACGATAAACTTGCATATCATGACATGGCAAACTTGCATAGCATAACATGATGAACTTGCATATCATAACATGGCAAACTTGCATATAAACTAGCATATCATACATTTAACTTTAGAGTTTAAGTATGAAAGTAGAATAGGGCTTACAATGCTTAGGAAATATGACAAAGCCCTTATGCAACCAATTAGACCCAAAATGCAAGCTCTAACATAAAAACCCTTGAGCCAAAATGATCAAAACTCTTTCTTTATGATGTAAATATGGAAACTTGACTTGAATGCAAGCTAATGACACTCATACAAGCTTGAAAACACTTGTATGCATGGAAAATCTCTCATAGGAATTTTATAAAGAGAGTGGAGGCCATGAGAGGATTGATTTTGCCATAGTTTAGTTACTTGAATGAATAATGATGATTTAGGGTTAGGTTAGGGCCTTATTTATAGAGATTAGGACTAGTTCTAGCCTTAGGATTAAACCCTAGTTCCAATCTCAGCCCTCAAAACCGAATCTAGCCCCCAAGCTCAACACAATCTCAAAATGGTGCACCAGGCTAAACAGCCCGGCTGGACCAAGTCGACAGCCAAGTCGACAGGGCTGTCGACTTGGGTCCAACCAAGTCGACTCCCAAGTCGACAGGGCTGTCGACTTGGGTGTTCTGGAGGGATTTTTCCCGCCTGGCCCAATATCTCCAAATTTTCAAATTCAAACTTGAATTTGAAATCGGTTTTTACTTTGAATTTTTCTGAAAACTTCGTTGGGCCTTAATCGGGTCATACGGACTCCGATTTTCGAAAACTCGGACTCTATTTCGCGTATTTTTCCGAGACGAACGCAATGGCATATCCCGTTTTCCTTGATTCAGATTTTAGAATTAAATTCTGCCTCGATTTACATTATTACAGGTTATTGAAAATACGGGTTGTTGCAAGGTTGCTATGTACTCTTTACCTCTCTTAAGGTCAGTCTTTTTTTTTCTACTTAGGCGACTGCCACAACTATTTATCTCTCACGCAAACCATCCCAGTTGAACTCTACATCCCTCAAATACAAGCCCCAAAGGCCTAAACCAATATCAAACAAGCTCCCAAGGAATACCTCCTCCGAATTTGGACGATCTACGTGAGATGATACTACCAAAATAACCAAAAAATTGAGCATTTTACCGACTCTGGCTATCCTCGCCAATCTTGCTCCAAAACTATCGTCGATCGCATGAGTGGCTTTGCATTGTCAACTGGATATATGCGGAAGTCTATCTCGAGTTTTAGGGGGAAACCCCTAACCTAACCAAAACATCTGTGTACTCATGGACTACTCTAACGGATCGCAAAACGTCGCTAGATGCATCAAGTGATTCTAGGTAGCTAAGCCTAACTGATCCCTTAGGATCGTACGAGATTTCGAGGGTATTCCCAAGCCAAGTCGAAAGTCTAACTACCCTCCTTTCATAATTACTAGCTAATCAGTCCATGCCTAGAATCAACCCATAGCCCATGAAACCAAAATCGTAACTATCTTAAATCCTTACAAACCAAAGATAAATGAGCCGAACCAAAAATTAGATTTGAGACAATAATGAGATTTTCTACTATACAAGTACTAAGGTATAGAGACTCAAATATGGAAGCAGATAAAAACGAATGTGAAGTGCTAAAATCAAAAAGAGTACTAACAGGATGATCAAAAAGGAAAAACTAACTATTTCAATAGAAACCTTACTACCTCTCTCTCAGGTACGCTGGTGGTGAGAGCATGCATTTGCCCTCCTGAAAATCCTGTCATTGGTTCTTGCCCTTATCCTTAATTATATGACCCGTTATACCATAATAAAGATACTTCCTCTTGTCTTAGGTTTTACCATTCTTTCCTCCCCTCCTTTGTGAACCAAGTCTATATCCATGAGTTCCTCATCCTTGGGTTGTGCTCCTTAGAAAAACTCCCTCAGTCTCATCTTTACTATCCTTGACAAGTCTCTCGAAAGCTACCTCCATCGCATGGAAATCCCTACAAAGCTCGAAAGAAAAATTAACCGCAGGTGAAACTAATGCGACTATAGATGGAAGTCGGGCACTTCTTTGACCTTTTCCCGGTGTCGTAGTCTCATCAAGCCTACGGAACCATGCCACGATGAGGTTACCTCCTAGAAAACCAGGAGCCCCAGAGACTCAGGAAAGAAAGAAACAAGGATTCAAACAGAGGATCAAAAGATAGTGCATATGGCTTTGGGGAACGTGCCTTTAAAACAAAACTTTTCTTTTGAAAATGCTTCTTTTAAAATCGTTTTGAAAATAATTTTTCAAATCTTTTATCTGATCTGGTAACCTTCAGCTCTGATACCACGTGTAACACCCCCACCTCCGTTAAGGTCACTAACAAAAGGGAATGCCTTAACTTCGGTGGAGCATTATAGGTAAAAGATGCAGATAAATTACAAGACAGGCAATTAAAGCAGCGGTAAATAAATAAAACTTTATTTCATTGATAAAATAGCTTGTACAAAGATTGCTTTCCCATACCAAAGTATCTATCTTGTTTAACAAATTAATGAAGCATAAATGACAATGATATTCCCCAATAAAGCATGAGCCAGCAATAGCAGTGGAAAAGAGAGTCCAAAGCAATACGTCAAAGAGTCCTCAAGCTTGGAAAGAGCAACGGTCCAAACTAATCTGAGCTATTCCCTCCCTGACTACCTGGGGGGGAACGGAAGGAAAGAAGACGAAAGAAAACAGAGTCAGACATAAAGCCTGGTAAGTTCAGTAACTTTCAGCATATGAACTGGTAAAAGCAACGTGACATGAATTAAATGAATACAAGACAACACCATGATGACAGGGACAACAAGATAACATAAGATTAGCACAAAATGTGATAAGGCAAGATAAACTAGATGCGCTCCTATACTTTCTCTGCTTCGCTACTACCCTGTTATTCTAATTTCTATATCTCTGCACCACCTAAATAGTGTCCTAACTCATAGTCTATATTAAAAATGATAATATTACAACGTGATCCCAATCCCCGCAGTTATGGTAGCCTTCAGGTGTACATCTATTATGAGGATTCCACCTCAATCAGCCCAATTGCCATGAAGATGTTAGATGTACCCTTACTACCCTATCGATCGGCTCCCTACGTGTATTAATTTTCCTTGTGTCTGGGTCAATTAGCCTTCTCTTGCGTGTAGTTACTCTGTGCTGGTCCCACCATAAGGTGTATCAATCCTTATGATAGCGACCCGACACGAATCAAGATGCATAGTGTATAACTACTGGTACCCAGTGCCTGCTTTTTTCACTCCGGAGTACGTGCATGCCCGTAAACCGTCGGAACCTACACTGACGTACCCCCTGCCGTTATCTTTGACCGCTTATAATCAGCCCAGTAATCGTGCCCCACCCTGCCTAGCTCAGGGTACCGTGATACATCTATGTGGGTTACTGCTGAAATGGGTCCCCATTACTAGGGTTTCCTACTGGTTAAGTCTGTGGGCCTATATTTACAAATATTACCCACCAACCCGATATGTACTTAACCCTCCCACCGATTCAAGCATGTTTATATAATGGTTAAGTTTTGTGGGCCTATATTTATTAATATTAGCCACCAACCCGACGTGTACTTAACCTTCCCACGGATTCAAGCATGTTTATATAATGGTTAAGTTTTGTTGGCCTATATTTACTAATATTACCCACCAACTCGACGTGTACTTAACCCTCCTATAGAATCAAGCATGTTTAAATAATGGTTAAGTTTTATCCATTCATTCAAGTTAACTTAACCTGCCCATACATCATGTCATATTGGTTAAGTGTCGTTTTTTCATGTTAACTTAACCCACCTACTTATCATGTCATGTTGGTTAAGTGTTTCTTATTAACTTAACCTTTTTTATTCACCATGTTAAGTTGGTTAAGTGTTAATATTTACTTAACCTCACTCGTTCACCATGTTATATTGGTTAAGTGTTTCCCTTGTGTTACTTAACCCTGTCACACATCATGTTATATATATTGGTTAAGTGTTCCTCTTGTGTTACTTAACCCTATCACACATCATGTTATATATATATATATATATATATTGGCTAAGTGTTCCTCTCTTGTTACTTAACCCTACCATCTACTTAATTAACATGTTATAACGGTTAAGTGTTCCTCTCGTGTTACTCAACCCTACCATCTGCTTAATTAACATGTTATAACGGTTAAGTGTTGCCTTAGTTAACTTAACCCTACCACAAACCAAGTTATATTGGTTAAGCGTTTCTTATTACTTAACCCTACCCATTTATCATGCTATACCGGTTAAGTGTTCCCTATTAACTTAACCCTAGTCATTTATGTTATACTGGTTAAGTGTTCCTATGAACTTAACCCTAGTCATTCATTAGCATGTCTTGTTCATTAACATTAATTAATTTATTAATGCACCAACCTCTCACATTAGATAGGTGTTGTTGTGGTTACTGGATGTGCCGGGCGGTTCTAGGCAGTTTTACACCACAACTCAATCTAACCTCGGGTTTTTCTTGGGCATGATGCACTAACCTCTCACATTAGATAGGTGTTGTTGTGGTTACTGGATGAGCCGGGCGGTTCCAGGCAGTTTTACACCACAACTCAATCTAACCTCGGGTTAGGCATTCTCATCCTTTACTAGTTTACATATTTACGGTGTATATGTAAATTATTCACAATTAAATTATAACATTAATTATGTTCATAATTAATGGTATACCAATTATACCGTTTCATACCAATTACCCAAATTCACCAAAACTAGTCATGTTCCCATTTCTCAAGTTATGCCCAAAACTAGATTTTATATGCTAAATTTCATACCTTGTCGTTCATGCCAATTCTAAGTTTAATATGTCAAATTACATATTCCATAATTCATGTCAAATTACTCCAAATTATAACTTAACAATCATGCCATGATACATGTTCCAAATTATGCCAAATAATATCAATTTCATGTTACAACCAATTACCCCCGCATTCATAACTTACGTATTTCGAGATTCCACTCGAGATTCATAAAATAAGCGGAGAAGAAATATGGAACATCGTAAGGATAATCATGTTCATGTTCATGTTATGCCAATTTCCAAGTTTACAATCACGTTCATGTAAATTTCATGTTTTCCCCAAGTCGTATTCCCATCGTTCGTGTAATCATGATTCAGTCTAGATTATAGATCAATCTAGGTTCGTAGGTAAAAGAGAATAAACAAGAATGAAAATATAAGCACAAGAATAGGCATAAGATGATAATTCCAAATTCATGAATCACAGATCTAACAATTATACTGAATAAATTGATTAAAACATCGCAGGCATATAGATCTGATAATATTATGAACATGAAAAGGTTTGAATAGTAATCTAGGTTCAAGAACTTGGATAGATCTAAATTTATAGAAAAATCCCCAAAAATCAAGATTCAAGAAGAAACAAGAATAGATATGAATAGATAATCAAGCTTAGATCCAATTTCATAATCATAATCCTAGGCAATAATCCCATAGTCATAATAATTGTCGATTAGCCACAATTGTCATTGTCATAGTCATAGGAAATAGGCTCAAAGTCATAGTCATAGGCATAGTCTCATAGTCATAGTCATAGGTATAGTCATAGGAAATCAAACACAATAGTCCTGAATCAGATCCAAAGGCATATACAAGCACAGATTCAAATGAAAGGATCAGGCATATTCTTATATTCATTTAATTACACGTCACAATTAGATCTAGGTGTTCAAATCTAAAAAGTAACTGACTTACATTGCTCGGATAAGAAAGATAATAGAATCATTGTTGCAGTATAATCTCTAATTTGGTGCTGATTAATCTTCAAAGCTGATTGTTTGATGAAGAACTCCTAATTTGATTTGGGTTTTAGAGGCGGCGGCTAAGAGAGTTGAGAGTTTACCAGCATAGCGGCGTCAGAAGGAATTGATATGAATTAGGTTAGGTCTAGGAACTTTTTTATAGGTGTAGAGGGTGTTTTAGAGCTATTAGATCACCCTAGAAGCCATCCGGTCCGTCCAGAATAGGTTAAAATCGCTGTAGTTCAGATCTGGCAAAACAGGCCCAGGTCGACCCCCAGGTCGACCTATAGAGGGGAGGTCGACACTAAGGTCGACCCCCTGGTCGACCTGGGTCCTGGGCAGGAAATTTCCCGCCCAGCCCGCTTCTGGGTTCTATTTTGAATTTTAATTTCAGTTTCGAGCTGTTTTATATATTCTGAAACTTCTGAAGGCCATAACTTCTTCATACGGAGTCCGATTTATGCAAACTCAGACTCTATCTCAAGCAGAATTCCGAGAAGAACGCAATGGCGCAACCCATTTCCCTTAATTCTTCTTTTAAAAATTAATTATCATTTGATTTGTTACTTTCATGTCCACCGAAAATACGGGGTGTTACAGCGTGCATCTTCACATGTCTCAAAATTTGCTAATTGAAATCTTCAGATTTGCAACACTTGGTTCTGACCCGAGCATTTCATGCAAACCACAAAACACCCGAGTCAAAATTAACTTTATTCAAGTAAATCAACTTCAATAAAACACTAAAATATAATAATTAATCCTAGCATAAATTTAAAGTTACTAAATACATGATTTTGAGCCATATATATTTTCAGGAAATATCAAGATCTCATACATTTCAAGGCATAATAATATATACATGGCTATTTCTGAAACAAAAGTACAACGAAAGATAAAAGTCGTTCATACTTTAGTAGCAAGCAAGATGGACTCACAGATGAATTATGCACAACAAAGCTATGTGAGTTGTTTCATTTTCTACAGGAGTAATCAATTTAACCGAAATGAACAAAAAAAATCAAATGAGTCCAGCAAAAGCTAAGTACAACAAATATTTACTCAAGATTTTCAGGCTGAATATGTAACATGAAAGTACAGAACACAACAAAATGGAGTAAACATATGTTTTAAGTCATGACAAGGCAATCATGATATTCTAATTTTTCCTTTTCAATTTAGCAAGCCATGATCAAGTTCTAGATAACAAGGCAGCACAATACTATAATGTAACTTTCAGTTTATCACAAAGAAAATTTAGGAGATTAAATTCATAGGTGAGAGCATGACATAGGACAAAATCACATATCAACATAAAATAACTAGCAACATCAAGAATTTACTACTATAATTTAGTTTCTATCGATGTCAAAATACTTGAACCAAGCAATTTTAGGTGAACTCACCTTTGGATAGTAGCTATTCAGACTTGGAGTGGTGGAAGGTATTGGTTTTGTAGCCTAATTTGTGAAGAATAGTCTTTGCCTTAGTGTGGCATAATACTAGCATGCATTTGTGACTTCATGAAATCTCTCTTTTTCTCTTTTTCCATATGTTTGTTTTCCTTTTTTTCTTTTGAGAAGGAGGACGAACAAAAATTTTAGAAGAAAATATCGTGAAACTTTTAGGGAAGAGGAAGTTGTTTTCCTTTTTTTATTTTGAGATTGTAGATATAAAGAGAAGAGAGACAAAAGGAGAAACAAGTGGCGTACTTTTGTTTCTAAATGAATTAGAACGATGGATAGGAGAGTAGAGAGAGAATAAATACGTGATTTGTTTAACTAAGATGTCTCTTTGTATTAGGCAAGTTACAAATAAAATAAAAGTGGTTGACTAGGGCTAAGGTGGCAATATTTTTGTCTCTCATTCAAAATGCAAAAGTAAATGACTGAGGAAACAAGATAATTGGGACATAAACCAAAGATAATGGCAGGTGATGAATGGTAACGGAAAACAACAATATGAGATGGTAGTAGTAAATGAGAAAGTAATGGTAGGTGGAAGTTTAAAAGGAATAATACATGAAATAGGAAATAAAAGATAATTAGGATATAAATCAAATAAATGAGGGACCAACAATTAATATCTTTGACTACTATATACAAATTTAAACTCATTTGTATTTTATATTTCTTTTCATGCAAACATAAACATATGTTTCTATTTCTAAAGCCATTGATTACATTTATTTTTATTTTTATTACTAAAGAATTCCAATTCATTTCAACATTAAATTCTAAATTAGATTACAACTAATAAGAATAAATAAAAGGTTGTATTCTAATTATACTAATTCAAATATATTTTAAAACTACGATATAAAAATAATAGATACAAATTTCCAATTAAATAAACATATCATTATTACCACAACCAACATTGCTTAAATACATATATGTGTTACATAAATTTAGCATGATATATGTTACACTTATAACCCTAATTCAACATATGTCATTAATAGGATTCCATGCATATATTTATTTCAAAAAAGTTTCTCTTTAGTTGATTTCGCTGAATTAAGCAACTTTTAGGGAATTGGTGCGTTGATTAGATAATTATTTATTTCTTTTCAAAATTCAAGGAAACAATTCACATTTGAAAATTTATTAATTAATGAACGTTACACTTTGAATAGTTAGGGAAAGTATTAAAGATAATAGCCAAAGATATATACATGTATGTTGCCATAATTTATTTCTCTTAGAACCTACACATTTTTTCAAGTCAAATGTGTTAACAATATTTTTCGTCAACACCAGAGATGGGTCGACATGGATGGACCTAAAGGAGGAGATTAGCGATTTGGCTATTTTTGGGTTAAACCGGATTACTTCCCCGAATAGTTAAATCTAGAAGAATGAAATCGCTTGGGGATTCCTGAAGGAGGACCTAATTTCAGGGGATGAAATTCATCTTCCTATTTGGGAATATGTTGAGATGGGAATCCATGCTTATCTGGAGAATGAATAATAGATTGCAAGTACTATGATTAGAGAAATAATAACACACACTTACAGAGCGGTTTTCATATGATAAACCTTTTTTCATTGAACTTTTATTGAGAGTACATAAATACAAAGGAGCGAATTCCTCCATTTAATTTAGCATTTTGTTTATCTTTCTTTTTGGTACAAAATGTTGACCCAAAAATCCCCCCTGAAACGTGACCCCAGGAGTAGTATTTATAGTGCTTTAGGGTTCCTTCCGTTGATGGGCTATTGGGCCTATTGGGGTCTTTGTTGACCGCTTTTTCCTAGGTTTCAGACGTTCACCTTTCGGTCGTTCTTGGAGCATCAATTATCGTCTTCAGATGATATTTGAGTCCTTGGTAACTTCTCCTGAATGTAGGCTTTCGGACGTAAGCTTTCGGATGTAGGCTTTCGGCTTTATCGTGAAGACTTAGAGGGGATTGACATCATGGCGTATGTTGATAACTGCCAGTTTGAAACCGTCGCGGGTTTTTGTACTAGGTGGCCTAGTACGGGAAGCCTGTATTCCTGCTAGGGTCTCGGTTACACCTCCGGTGGGGCCTTTGTGGTAGCCTATATTCTTGGAGGGTGGTTTCTAGTGTCGCTTTTGTTTATTAGCAGATGTGGACTTATGGTATTTGCACGGCAGATGCTCCGGAAGCTGGTTCAGGGTGATCCTCGCGTTCTCTTGGTTTAGTACCTTCGATGCTCTCGCCTTTAGGTGTTCCGGTTTTTAAGTGGATCGTTTTCGAAGATTCTTTTGAGCTTCATCTGATGAGTTTATTGCTTTTGAATTTCTAGGTTTTGGATTAGTGTGGCTCTTTTCCAGGAGTCTTTTCTCGAGCTTATATTGTCGAAAGGATCTTGTCGAGGTGACCCTGGCGGATATATCCTATCAGTTACACCCCACAGTTCTTTACAAACTTTTCCCCGAGGAGGGGGGAAAGGGCTTCGGCTTATGAGGCTTTTCGGATTATTTCTTCCTGTTCTTGTCCTTCTTAGTATTTAGCCCCACTTTCTATTGGGCCTCCTGCGAGCTTTCGGTCATCCGATAACCCTTCACCGCTAGCTCACTTCGCTGTTGATTTTTGGCAGTAACATTTGCCCCCCTTTATGAATTGGTGTTTTTGACTTTTCAAGTCAAACTCTTTATCATTTTCGAAGTGTCATATCGAAGTCCTTTGATCTTCCTTATCATGGGAACGTTGATTGGTCTTCATTTGTGCGGTGGGGATTCGGGTAAGTATCCTTGCACAATTACCACTGCTTCTTCTTCACTTTTTACCTGCAACATTAATTTCTCGAGCTAGATTGTTTGTTCACTGAGGATTTGAAGCTTATCATAGGAAATTCACTGCTTAAACCTTGGTAAATATTCCTATTTTAATTTTTTAATCGGGGGGCCAAATTGCTTTGCCGAAATTCGTTTAGGGTTTTACATATTGGGTGCAAATTGTTCATATCTTAACAACCTGAAATGCAATTCTTGGTGGCCCCTCTATACGCTTTTCCCTCCAAATATCAATTCTAGGGTTTGGGATATGCAATTTCATTAAAGAAATTTTTTAATGACTGGAATGATGTGTAGGATTTATCACAACATTCATTATTCTGACTACTCATTACTGATAGGTTTAAACGTTGCCACTTCCGAATGTTCTAATGAGTGGCGTATAAACTTTATACGTTCACAAAATTATATCACCTAGCAGTGTCATGTCTGAAAAGAAGAGTTCTAGTTTATCATCCGTTGATGCTTGTGACCTTTCTCAGAGAGGAAAGTCTCTTCTCTTGAAGAAATTGTTAATTACTTCTCAAGACGACGTGCCAGCTTTGGAATGGACAATGTGGAGGCTTGTCCTTCTACTGACCGTGATGACATCATGCATCCTCCTGAGGGATACTTTGCATACTCAGCCATTCATATCTGGCATGGGGGCTTCTTTCCTTTCCCTCCCTTTGTGCTTTGACTTCTGCAGGATTTGGGAGTCGCGCCCATTTAATTTCTACCAAGAACCTACATATTACTCTTATGCCTGGAAGTACTTGCTCTGGAATCGGGTAAGGTTTCTCTTACATTGAACCTCGCTTGTCATCCGATGCGCTTTTCAAGGGGTGTTGACTTTCCCCTATTCCATTCTACCCCTTTGCAGAAGATTGTCAACGACGGTGCGGGCAAGGATATGCCTTGGGAAGACCAATTCTTCTTCTTTAACCGTCCTTCCAGTATTTCTGGCCAATTTGCTGATCGTAGTAAGCCCTCTTAACCTTTCATAGGTGGTTATCTTCCCATTTGTAATATATCCTTAATTCCCTTCTTTTAGATTTTGCTTCTGAGGGGGTGTCCTTAACTGAGAGCAAATCTTGCGTATCTAAGTTTATTTTGGAATTACTCGAAAAGCCGCCGAGTCGGTCCACTCTACTAACCAAGGACAAGCTTCGTCTTTATAACCTTCTTCCTCATAGACAGAAGATATTGGGGCGCACACCTGTCCGTCTTCCCAGTACTAAACGTTTATTGGCATGTTCGGAGGTATTCGCCACTTCATCTCTTTTATTCCTAGTATGTTTTGTTGATTCAACAGTTTCTTTGTGGAGATCCTTTCGATACTAACGTTTCACACTCTTGACTTTTCCCTAACCTTTCGTTTGGCTAGGTGTTCCGGTTCCAAAGGCCACTATTCTTATTGATGCCTTGAAATGGACTACTGCGGCTGCTCTTAAGAGGCTAGCTGAATCTCCTACTGATTCGTCAGCTAAGAGATTGAAGCTCAATACTTCTACCTCTGTGATTTCCAAGGGTACCTTTGGTAGGGAAGTAAGAAGTGATGTCTTCTCACCACTTTTTTAAAGCACATCCGGAGCGGGTGTAAGTGCTACGCCGCATACTTCTACTTCTCAAACTGCCGGTTCTTCGAGGCCCCTTGATCTTCTGTCAGATTTTACTGATCTTGTGAAACTTATTCTCTCTAGACCTGTTTTCTGACATTTCGTTTCCTTCCACTTCTTCTGACACGATGGATTTTTATCGGCATTTGATTGCTCAACAGCTTAAGGTACGAAATTTTCTCTTTACTCTGGGCTTTCTGCTTACGGCAACTATGTGCTGAATGCTTCTAACTTCCCAAGCTATTAAAAAATGGCATTTCTCTAAGCTCACCCCTTCTTCCTCTATTACTGAAATTACTCGGCTTTGGGAGGCTAACGTAGTTTTGGGCGACGAGTGTGAGAGGTTGAAGGCTTCCTTAGAACATGCTTATTTAGCCTTGGAGAAGGAGAGGAAGGCTAGGGATGTAACTCCTGACAAGGTATCAGCCTTAGAGAACCAGATGGCAGAGGACGTGGTTACCCATGTTGATTAGCTTCGGAAGAAGGATGAAAAGCTTTCTCGTGCCGCCCAGATAATTTATGCAGCCAAGGATAGGATTTCTAATTTCTTGCAAGTCCACCTTCCACATATTAAATACGACTGCTATGAAGATGCCTTATTTCACCTCCTTTCTGAAAACCTTCATAATCTTACAGAGCTCCGAACCTCCGACATTCCTTCCTTCATCCTGGATCTGGTTATGGAGAGGATTAAGTTGGGTAAGAAAGGAATTGAGGCGTCATGAAGGAGTGACCCTACAGTTGAGGACCGTTTGTACGTTGATCAACTTTCGGATGATTTAAGCGAGGAGGGGGAGGCTCCCGCCCCCGTTGGTAGCAATAAGGAGAATGGGGGTATCAATCCCAAAGATGGAAACCGCCTAAGCGAGCATATTATCCATAATTCTGAATTGTCATCGCCCAGAGAAGATGGCCCCTCCGGTTTTTCGGGAGGGAAGAAAGTTGTTGGTCATGAAGTTCCCTCCCCTCGGGTATAATTTTTACTATGGACGTGTTTTTCTCTTTTCCTGGATGCTTGACTTTGAATAGTTTCTTGTTGTTATAATAGACAAGAGAAAAACTGTTTTCTTGCCTTAAATAGAGTCAGGTAACGAAAAGTTCAAACTGTTTTTATGTTGGCCAGGTGGTGCACTTGTATACTTAATTCCGCAACCTATGAAACACTTGTATGGGGTCCCCCTTCGTTATCAGCAAGGGCTAATATGATTATTTGCATTATGACAGAGTTTAGTTTGCTATGAGGAGGCATTATGCACGGTTTGTAGACTAAGAAAAGAGTTTCGCATGATGCTTATCCATGCTTTCAAGGAAATGTGTCTCCTCGAGGGACATGAGTGCATTTACACTGCATTTCCTCATATCTTCTTTACCTTTTGGAGTGGGGATCGTGAAGCTATGTTAAAGAGTTTTAGGATAAAACATGTTGAGGCACTATGTAAACAATAAACGTATGAAAAAGTGATATTTTTATTATTCACCTTTCTCCCTATATGTCATAGTTGGTAGGCTCTGGGTTTAACCCATGCAGTGGTGTGTAAGGAAAAGAGGGTGGTATAACCTTTGAAAATTTGAAAAGAAAATAAAATCATAGTCACTTTCTTGTACGTCTGTGAGCAGGTTGATCAATGCAAGATTCCTTCCTCTTGGGGCAAAACGTCGCCGATGAGAGAGGTTATTCCCATGTCTTATGAAAGGAAGATCTTATATCATAATTTATCCATCAAACACTTTACTGAGAGGATGAATATTTTGAAAAGACAGTTAGAAGAGAATGATAGGACTATTCTGGGATTGAGAACATACATAAGACTAAACCCTCTATTAAGTTCGAGGATAAGCTTAGGAATCTTCATCAACATGTCATCGACTTGGAAATTGAATTAAATAGTTCTACTACAAAGTGCGATACGTGGAAATATTGTTCTGAGAATATCCCTATAATGATGAGGTCTTCGCCCCTTGGCGTTGCGACAGCTCGTAAAGCTTCCGCTCTTCAGAAGTGTTATTACTTGAATAACCTTCCACCTAGGTTAAAGGAAACAATTATTTCTGAGTGGTGTAAAAGAGTGGTTGCTGAGATGAAAGGAACCTATAGTACTAGGTTAATCAAAGATTCTCATGATCGTGTTGTCAGATATGTCGACCTAATCAAACATGATATCTTGGGTGCTTGTCTGATATTGGTTTAGGCCTTTGGTGCTCGTGCTTGGGGAATGTCGAGTTCGACTAGGATGGTTTGCGCGAGAGATAAATAGTTGTTGCGATTCTTCATTGGATGATATCTTGGTTTACTCGAGGAGTGATGGGCAGTAGTGACATGATAAGACTGTTCAATGGTATAGACTGCCCCGAGTTAGACTCGATAGGGTTATGGTTTGGCTCGAGTTGGACTCGAGAGGGCAGCAAGATAATGGATAGACTTGGGTTGGACTCAAGTATTTTAGGCGGACTTAAAGCAGGGGTATTTGGGGACGCCCGTTACCTTGGATCCGTTGGACGTGATCTAGTTATCCTTGGAGGATAAACGTACGTTGGACGTACGGTAGTCCGTTTGGAGGCTGGGCTTCCATTAGTTCTTGATGTTGGTTGGACCAGACATACAAGAATCGACATATTGGGATTGGTTAGACCAGTCATGTAGGTGTCGACGTGTTCATGGCTTTAGCAGGTGATAGGTAGGACTTGTTTGATGGATGTTATGGTTGCTATGTTTGTCCCTATCTTTCTTCTCTTAAGTAGACTATCACCTGTAGGGTTCTAGCGATGGGGAACAAAGAGATGGGTATCGATGGAAAGAGAATGATCAAGCAAGGATTTGATCGAGACGGATGGCTTCAAAAGAATAGGGGACAAGTTGTACCCAACGTAGACGGACTGAGAGATGAAGTGCTTAGAGCATATCATCACTCGAAACTGACTATACATCCCGGTGGTAACAAAATGTATCAAGACATGGATCAGACCTACCACTGGGAAAGGATAAATAAGGACGTTGGGAAGTTTATGTCCAAATGCATGAATTTCCAGTTAGTTAAAGCTGAGCAAAAGAAGCCTAATGGGTTGTTACAACGATTAGAAATTCCTAAATGGAAATGGGAACAAGTCTCAATGGATTATATTGATGGTTTACCAAGGACTAGGTCAGGTCATGATGGTATTTGATTGAATCGTATACTAGAGGATCTTTTGAGAACTTATATATTGGATTTTGGAGGGTCATAGGATGACCATTTGCATTTGGTTGAGTTTGCATATAACAATAGTTATTAGTCCAGTATTGGTATGGTTCCATTTGAAGCTTTGTACGGAAGACTGTGCAACTCACCATCATGTTGGTTGGAGACTGGTGAGAAGTTTACGCTTGGACCAGTTCTCGGACGAGTTGGAAATTTGGCATATAGAGTTGAGTTACCAAACAAGATGGCGGGAGTTCACAACGTATTTCATGCTTCCCAGTTAAGAAAGTTTGTGCATGACCCAAGTGTGGCTATTTCACCATATCAGTTTGATGATATCGAGGTTGAACCTGAGGCGGTTGGGAACCGCAAGCCTATGTGTATTGTTGGGAACGATATGAAGCAGCTTCGAATGAGGGTGGTGAAACTAGTCAAAGTTAAGTGGGGTGGTGATGAGGAAGACTGTACTTGGGAAGCAGAGGAGGACATAAGGAAGAAGTATCCAGAACTCTTTGCCTGGTAAGGTTTTGGTAATGATAGTTTCTTCCCTTGTTAGTAAACCGCATGCTAGGACAAGTTTGTTTTGTTTGTTATGCATGTTTGATTGTTTATAAATGACTGGTAGGCATGCGGAATACCCTTGTATGTTTTGGGGTAAGGAATTTCGAGGATGAAATTTCCTAAGGGGGGGGGGGGGAATGTAACGACCCGCATTCTACGCATCGGAAGATCGTAGGATATTTATTTCTTTTTCCTGGTAAGTCATATGGTCATGTACTTTTGGGGAACGACTAGTGGGGTCATTTCTCATGTTCATGATTTTTGCCGATTTTTAAATGACCGTTTTGCCCCTAGTTGATCTTGTTTTGCCCATAACTTTTGATTGATAAGGAGTTTTAACCTGAAACCACTTCCATTGGATTCGAATGATGGTTTCTCTTTCCGTAGAGTGGTTACATTAGCCAAACGGACTTACTGTTTGGGAGATATGGCTAAATTAAGGTCTAGAAGGTGAAAAACAGCTTAACCGGACTTAATTGGGTAATTAGCAGCTAGGCCCAATGTGGGATTACGGGTTTAAGGGTATTTAAAGGCTGATAGGGTTAGAAATTTCGGTTTTTAGTCATTTTCCAGCCGCCACAAACTTTCTCTTCAACCCTAACAATGGCTTCTACCTCCTAAAACACCTTCTAATCATCTTTTAATCAAGTATTGGCTTAATCTACATCAAACCAAGGCGAATTAGCATAGGATTTCGAATAGAGCTGCTGGAACACATAGAGATTGGATCTATATCAGAGGAGTTTCAGTTCTGAAAGTTTAATTGTGACAAAGGTGAGTGATTTGCATAGTTTTGCACTCATTACGGTTATTTAAAGGTAATTAGTGAAGATTAGCGAATTTATACATTAATAAATTCTGGAAAAATATTTATAAATTCTGGAATATTGTTTTACACCTCTGTTAGGAATTTGGGTTAATTTGGTTAAGTTTTGTTAATCCTATGATTAATTATGCCTAAACATGCTTAAGGGGAAAATATAGGATTTTGGCCATGTTTGATCCATTTTAACCTATCAAGTTATTGTTTTGATGTTTGTGGTTGATGTTATATGTTCCTATGACTGTTTGGTATGAATTGTGATTGTTTAGAATAGTTAGACTGGTCGAAAGCGCCGTCAAATGGCGTAAACAGTCGCTGGAAAGGAGCTCAGGCATTTGGCCGATCCGGATCGGATCGGAGGAGGGAACCTGAACCGAACCGAACCGACCAGGAGACCTCCCCACGAACCGATCCACCTCTCGTGTACCACTCCGACCCGAACTGATGCACCATGGAGAAGCTCGATGAACCTGATCCGATCGTGACCATCATTCCACGAACCGACGCTTCAAGCTATGCCTTCAACCACGAACTGATCTATGTGCCACGATCCGAGCAGAAGTCACGAATTGATGGAAGCTCGACCCACGAGCCAATGGAGGACCCGATCTGGTGTAGTAGTGCGACCCGACCCGGAGTGGGACTCACAACATGATCCGAAGCAGATGACCACGAGCTGACCAAGCCGTGGAGCTACCCGACCTGAAGGGCTCGACCCGACCCGATGTGGGCAGTTGCAAACCGATCCAAGGGTGGAGCACGATCCGAACCGAAGGAGGCTGGTGACCACGACCTGAAGCAAAGTGAAGTGAAGAAATGAAGACCGATCCGGAGAAGAAGACTGAAACCCGAGATGCAAAGGTAGTCCAAATGGGAAATTTGTACTCAGGATCCAATTGGGAACCAATGAGTTAACTTCACGATTGGGCTTTGCTGCAGGACGTGTGCTAAGGAGTTGTCGATGTCTATAACTTTGGATCACTATGCGTAGGGAGTACGTGAATGGATTCAGGGTCGCAGTGGCCTATGTACGACTAAAGAGCTATAGGCCAATGTAGTGGGGCCATTTGTAAAGATTTGGTCATGACTCCATGGGGTAAGCTTGGTAGTAGCAGTAGTTGTACAAGTCGAACTCCGTCACTACTTCGATGGGTCTAGTGATTGACAGTGGTGGACATCGTATGCTTTACGCACTGAGTGAGAGATGTGAGGATGGTTGTTATGTTTGATTTGTTTTCCATCACTATGACATGCACACCCCCACCCCCGTATTTCTTTACACCTATGTTAGTGGCACCTTAGAGTATTGTACGGTATGTAGTGCTAACTCTTTGGTTGCAGGTCCAGGTTCAGGTATGATTGGATTATACCTGTTATTGTTCTGTTTTGTTGCTTATTGCTCATACCAAACTTTTGTCTAACCCAGAGTTTTATGTCTCTTCTTATTACTCTGGGTGCTCCTAAACGAGCTGACTAGAGACAGGTTAGGTGGTATGCACGAGTAGCTGTACCGGAGACGAGCAGGAGGCTCCCACGTATGATATATAGATATTCTCCCTGTGTTGTTGAAGGTCACTGCTTGGGCATTAGTAGTGTACTTTCTTACTTTGCTTTAGAGACAGTTTAAAGGTTGTAATAATGTTTTGGATCACAAGATGTATTTTGGATTTCCGCTGCCATGTTAGACATGATTTAGTTTTCAGCTTATGCACTGTCTCGCCTGTTTTATGTCAAAGTTACGTTATTATTATATT
This sequence comes from Allium sativum, assembly GCA_030737875.1. NCBI lineage: Eukaryota > Viridiplantae > Streptophyta > Magnoliopsida > Asparagales > Amaryllidaceae > Allium > Allium sativum. Next base: position 172,503,786 of record CM060923.1, read on the forward strand.
TTATTCCATGCGCTGTGAGACATTCTACAGTGTTAGTTCATTCTCTTCTTTCTTTTCTTCTGGCGACCGTTCCGTGCTAGTCGGGCATGTGTACAGCGCACTTTTGGAGGTAATGTCGGCTGGTGCGGGGCGGGCCATCACAGCATGCATTACATTTATGTCAATGCATATATATATACACACATATGCATTGTTTAATTATTTAATTGTTATAAAATGTGGGGTGTTACATTCTCTCACCCTTTTCGTCCCAGAAATTTGATAAGGGTAAAAATCAATTAACCCCTCGCATAATATACATCCATCATGTATGCATCCAATTTTCGCAAACATTATGCAAAGTGAAATACAACATAATAATACATGTAAGCCTAAGCGGTACCTCCTATATGTATGCAAATTTTTCAAAAATTCTTCAAAAACATGATGCTTACATCCTGAATTACTGGTAGTTCAATATGAATGCAATATTTTGAAAATAAAAATATATTTTAAAGAACAGTAGAATGATAAATTAAAGAGTACTTAATTAAATATTGGGAATTAAGTAAAACGGACTCACCTATTGCGTTTGTCTTGGAATTCTGCTTAAGATAGACACAAAATTTGCGTAAAATGGACATCGTATGAAGAAGATATTAGGGTTTAAAGTTTGTATACGCATAAGGTATATATATACACACACATAACCAAGTCAAAACCGTTCAAAATAATTCGAAAAACAGAAGAGGGAAGTCTGAGGGGAAATTGAACCGGTAGGGGACGACACACCCTAGGGGTGTCGACCCATGGGTCGACACCATAAGGGGGTGTCGACACCCATGTCGACAACCAGGCGACACCCCCCAGATCCGAGCCTGATACATTCCTGCATATGTGGACTTGTTTTCTAACCAGATTGGTGAACTCTAGGCTATAAATAAGACCTCATTCTCATTGTTTTATTCATTCTAAATCAATGGAGAACTAGATGTTGCCTATGCCTAGATTAAAATAGCCTATTTTTCTTCAGTAACAACAGTTATGCAAATTCAGAGATATGTTCTTCAATCAATTCCCTGTTTTTAGATCCATTCTCTATGAGTCTTAGTTATTTTTAGATATAAACACTTATAAGTTATCTTGACATGTCTACGAATTGGATCTAAGCCTATGACTATTTGAATCATATCAGATCTGCTATACCTTGTGTTTCTAGTTTACTGTTTAGATCTCATCATGCTTTTTTATGATATCCTTATTATGTTAGGTTGCCTAATCATGTCACTATGCCTATTCGATTAGTATGATCAATTCTGTCACCTTATGCCTATTATGCTAGTTTCCTAATTATGTCATTATGCCCAATTCTGTCACTATATGCTTATTCAGTTGCTAGGCCTATTTCTCTCATCATATGTTTATCTTTTTATTATGCTTATTTCTATTCTCTTCCCTTCTTCCTTTCCCTTTTTATTTTATAGCCAAGCTACCTTCAAGCCTAGGCATACCGCTGAAATATGCGAACGCGTGAAATTGGGAATGGGAGGAAAACGCTAGAATTGGGATATAACTTGGATTGAATGCTTGAATTTGGACTTGGGCATAAACCAGACTCTGATTAAAGACCTTAATTTTGGGCATATGGTACATGATGAAGGTGACTTGGAAAAGGGCATGAAAACCTATAATGAAATAGGAATAATTGTTAAAGAATGAAAATGCCTAGATTAACAATAATTAGAAGTTGTAACTGTGCTTAGACACGAGATTAGATTACACTTGTGGTAAAAGTATGCTCGGAACCGACCGGCATATCCAGCGCCTACAGGTGGTCAATCTAATGTGATGGGTCTAAGTGCTTAAACATGTAGCGTGGTAAGATATGAGTTTAAGTCGGACTTGTGGAAGAAGTCTGCCCGGAACTGCCCGTCATATCCAACATCCACAAGTTGTAGGCTTAATGTGGGAGGTTTAGCGCATTATAACTATAAATGAATGAATGGCAATGAACTTGAATACTTAACCTGTTTGAATCCATAGGGATTAAATGAAATTGTTAACTTGAGTATGGTTTAAGTAAACTTGCTTGAAACAGTGGGAGGGTTAAGTATATCTTGGGGGGTGGGTAATATTTATATATATAGGCCCACAAACTTAACCTGTTGGGGTTATGCAATCTTGTTACACTGGTAGGGCATAACCTATGGAAATCCTAGTAGAGGGATGCAAGCCTATGGGGAAGCTTGTATCATCTTCTTTGTGGGACCCGTTTTAGTCAGTAACCCATATAGGTATCAAACAAGTACTCCGAACTAGGTCGGTGGTCGGAGCACACTTACTGAGATGATTTCAAGAGATCCAAAAGAGGGGACGGTGTGGACGGCGCATTTTGACGGGGTCAATGTGTGTGCATGGGTCCGGAATAGGGAGGCTAAGACGCCGTGACATCGGTAGATGTGTATGTGCACATCCTGAAAATAAAGGGTTCCACTTTAGGAAGTGATACATCCTATTGTGGGGCCAGGGCAAGGTATATACGGAGTAGGGAGCCGATCGATTGGGGTAGTAATTAGGGTACATCTAGTTTCGTTTGTTTAGGAGCCCGCTATTATCCTTAGGGGTAACACCGGTACGTTCAGTTGGGCTGCCTATTATTGTATGCCGTAAAACCTCTCACTGGAAGTACACCTAAGTCTACCATCTTGTACTTGTTAGGGATCATCTTGTCTAGTATACTAGGAATGGTGTAGAGAAAGAAAAGTGTTAGGAAGCATTATTTATTCTATCCTGTTTACCTTGTCATGCCTGCCTTGTATGTTGTATCTCTCTCTTACCCAGTTTATATGCTTGTCATAATGCTTTTACTTATTTATATGCTAAAAGTAACTGGACTCGCCAGACTTATGTATGGCCCATTTTGTTTCCTCCTCTTTATCTCCCCCCCCCCCCCCCCCCAGGTTCTTAGGATGGGAATACTCAAGCTTGATTAGGATCCTTCTTTCATTCTGCTTGGAGCTGCTTAGATGTATTGCTTGATTTCTTATCTTCTCTACTATGGCTATGTTTTGGGGATTACACTCTTTTCATTTTTATTGTACTCTGATGATTTTAGTACAAGACAAAAGTTCTAAATTGATGTACTGGGTCTTATGCATTTCAGACTTATGATGTAACTATGTTTTGAACCACGATGTTTTCCGTTTAATAAAAGTTTTAAATTCCGCTACTATTCTATATCTGTCTTGTAATAATTATGTTTCTGATTACCTATAATGGTTCACGAAACTTAATTCATTATGTGAATGAGTGAGACTAAGGGACGTGGGGTGTCACATTTGATATTAGAGCTGAAGGTTGCCAGATCGGATAAAAGATTTTGAAAATTGTTTTCAAAAAGGTTTTAAAAGAAAGCATTTACAAAGAAAAGTCTATTTCGAAAAACATATTCCCCAAAGCCATAGGAAATGACTTTCGATTCTCTGTTTGAATCCTTTTTTCCTTTTCTTTCAGCATGTCTGTGGAACCTAATATTCCTGAGGGCGTTACGATACCAGGCTGGTGCCATAGGTATCTTGAGGCCACGACGCCTGCCGGAGGTCATGCAGACGTTCCTCCCCCAACTGCACCCGTTGTTCCTCTTCCTCCTCCGCCGCGTGCTGATAATTTCTCTAAGATATGAAAATATTTCTGTGCTATAGGAAGAAACCATCCCGAGGAACTGAGACTTTTGTAGAAGAAAGGAATTGCCTTAAAGACGCGGAGAATTTGTTTGGGATTTTTGAGGTTGATGACTGTAGGAAGATTCAGTTGGTCGTTTGACAGCTGAAAGATGAGGCTTCATTTTGGTGGGAAGTGACGTAGGCAGACGTCCAGTCGAGACTTTTGATAATTTCTGACAGAGGTTCAAAATGAAGTTTCTTTCTCAAGCCGAGCAAAGTATGCAAATGGAAAGGTTTTTAGTGCTCAAGCTAGGAGGCATGACTGTCAAAGAGTATGGTAACAAGTTCAATCAACTGGCAAGGTTTGGGTTGGAGCTAGTAGATACCCCACATAAGAAAGCTTTGGGGTTTGCTAGAGGATTGAATGAACCCCTCCATGGGTTGGGTATGTCTCATATTCCGATGGGAGCCACTTTTGAGAAACTCGTTGATATGGCATTGATGCATGATGAAGATAAAGGTGAGAAGAAAGAAGCTAGGGTTGAGGAAACACAAAATAAGGAAGTATGGCCCAAGAAAGGACAACAACAACAACAAAAGAAGGGCGGAAAGAATGAGAAGGCTAAAGATAAGAGGAAATGTCATAATTGCGGATGTGAGGGTCATTTGATCAAGGACTGCAAAAGAAATAAGAATGCTTGTTTCAATTATAGAGAGGCCGGACACTTTTCTAAGGAGTGCCCGAAGAAGAAAGGACAAGGTCAAAGGGGAGGATCTTCTGGAGGGAAGGTGCATGTTCTCGTGGCCAGTGTGCCAGATAGAGGTAGGAAAGTCTCCGTTGAAGGTTTATTTCTCTATCCAATTATCCAGTTAGAACTCTTTTTGATTCTGGCGCTTCGCATTCTTTTATATCTGATTGTGTTGTTGAGTCTCTGCACCTTAGTACTAGTATGGTTTTGGATCCCATAGTTTTCTCAAACCCCATTGGGGGTACGACTCATCTTCTATGGTTTGTCGGGGTTTGAGAATATCTTTGTTTGGCTTCGAGTTTGAGTGCGATGCATATGTGCCCGGTTTCATGGGTTATGGTTTGATTCTTGGGATGGATTGACTAGCCACGTATGGTGCCATTCTAGATTGTGAGAGGAGGGTTGTTAGACTTTTGACTTGCCATGGAAGGATCCTCGAGATTTCTTGTGACCCTAAGGGGTCTGTCATGCTTAGTTTTCTAGAGTTACTTGATGCATCTATCGATGATCTGCGATCTGTACCAGTAATCTTTGAGTATCCTGATGTTCTTGATGAGGTTCGGGGCTTACCTCCGAGGCGCGAGATTGATTTTCGTATATACTTGGTGGACAATGCAAAGCCAGTTGCATTGCCTGTGCGCCATATGGCTCCATGAGAAAGAAGTGAGCTCAGCAAGCAAGTAGGGGAGCTACTTGAGAAAGTGTTTATTAGGCAAAGCATACCTGAATGGGGTGCTTCGATAGTATTTGCATCTAAGGCAGGTGGTTCCCTTCACTCATGTGTGGACTATAGAGAGATGAATAAACTCACTAAGAAGAACATGCACCCACTGCCGAGGATAGATGATCTATTTGACCAGCTTGTTGGTGCATCGGTTTTCTCTCAGTTAGACTTGGCTATGGGGTTTCATCAGTTGAGGGTGGCCGAGGACAGTATAGACAATACTGCCTTTAGAACTCCAGATGGTTTCTTCAAGTGGCTCGTTATGCCTTTTGGGTTGAAGAATGCACCCGCCTATTTTGTGGATCTGATGAGTAGAGTGTTTCGGGAGTTTCTACATAAGTTCGTTGTGGTCTTTTTTGATGACATCTTGATTTTCTCGAAGAGCGAGGAAGAGCATGCCTTACATTTAAGGGAGGTTTTGAAAACTCTTCGTGCGCACCAGCTTAAGGCGACGTTCTCCTAATGTCATTTTTGGAGAAAAGAAGTGAGATTTCAAGGGCATGTGGTCTCTAAAGATGGGATAGCAGTAGATCCCGCAAAGGTAGTTGCAGTTCAAGATTGGTAGATCCCAAAGAATGCAACAGAGGTGAGAAGTTTTCTGGGATTCCCAGGCTATTATAGGAAGTTCATTAAGGACTTCACAAATATATCAGCCCCACTCACCAGGCTGACAAAGAAGAATCTGACATTTCCATGGGATGTAGATTGTGGCGATGCTTTTCATAAAGAGGGCTCTGACAACAGCCCTAGTCTTGACCTTACCCGATGGGAACAAAGTGTTTACAATATATACTGAAGCATGTGGTATACGGCTTGGTGCGGTTTTGATGCAAGATGGAAGAGTAGTATGTTATGGAGGTAGACAGCTCAGGACAAGCAGAAGTCGTATGCAGATAGGAGAAGGAGTGACATTGAGTTTGAGATAGGAGACATGGTTTTCATCAAGGTATCGCCTTTGAGGAATGTGGTTCATTTTGGATCTGTAGGGAAATTGGCACCATGGTTTGTAGGGTCATTTCTCATAACAAAAAGGATTGGCAAATGTACTATAGAGTAAAGCTACCAGAGAGAAAGTCTAGCGTTTATGATGTTTTCCACGTTTCTCATTTAAGAAAGTGCTTGCATGATACCGCAGAAGTAGTTGAGCCGAGTATGCTTGAGGAAGTAGATGTGGAACATGAGGCGACGATTAGATGAGTTCTTAACCATGTTCTTGGATCAGAAGTTAAGAAGCTATGCAACAGAGAGGTCAAGTTGATAAAAGTTCAGTGGGGAGATAACCAAAAGCATGCAACTTAGGAGACCGAAGACAAGATTCGCGCTTCATACCCTTTTCTTTTTTAGAGTATGTTCTTTACTTCCTTTCCAAAGCTTTTATTCATGCTTGTTTCTATCATTTAAGTATACCCTATTGATCAAATCTTCGACCTTTAGGTAGGAATCCCATAGATGTTGTAACAACCCGAATCCGGACAAACCGATTTAAAAAAAATCTAATCTATCAAAACTCATGTTGGTTTGCTCTGGTATCCTGCAAAAAAGACAAAGACATAAAATATGTCAGAGCTTAGGAAAATATCTCACAGAGGAATGGATAAAATACAATATAATCAACGTATAGTCTTACCGTATTAATAATACTACCTAACCAGTATCCAAAGCTATCATGTCTCTGCCATAAATCTAACCTGCGAGTATGTTTTGAGGAGGGGGTCAGAACACAAGTTCTGGTGACTCGATTTAAACTATACACTTTGGACAATCCTACATATACCATTCAATCACATTTTCTTATTTATTAGGTTACTTTGGTTAACAGCACTCGAGGCTTACACTCACGTCGTACCCATTTACTTTCCAATGGATTAACCTAATACATTATACACGTAGCTACCCCTCAATATTAAGGTACACCCCATGGTACCCCACTCGCACGATCTCCACTGTAATGCCATAGAAATGAACACAGTCCCTCATCCTACGTCGGAGTGACGTACGGATCTCTACATAACAGTGTTACGTTTCACATATATCTGTTATTACTATGCTACGTAAGCGTGCGGACTTCCACCTTCGATTGAATCAAATTCCATACCAGAGTAATGTCCTCAAGTCTACGATACACCACCCAGAGTAGACATGCATGTATCTAGACTTTCCTACGTGCGTATCGTCAATCGTATTCGATGCCTTAACTGCACATAATGTACACCGAGTTCCGTGGCAGGGCTATACAAGAAACACGTAACTCGGTCGGGAGCTTTTCCGTATTTGTACAGGCCCGCCTTTAAGGGCCTCAAAATACAGATATCCCGCGGGTCTGTCTTTTTTTCATGGTGGCTATGGCCTCACCTCGGCCCCTCCCTCAACTAATAAAGACTATAAGAGCTACGCGACTTGCCCCTAACAAACAATATAAACATCCATTCGGCGTCTCCCCTCAATCACCGTACCTCGATAGTGAAAGGTGAATGGTCATTTTGGTTCAGCTCTAGTCTTTTCGCATCGCACTGGCTGCCGATGACGGGTATCCAACGATCTACTTTCCTTGTTGGTTCTGACCTCTGCCTCCTCGTTTAGGCGACCGCCGAATCAACCTAGTGTCACCTTGTCACAACATTCTGACTGCAAGGCCACTTTTGTAGTCAAGGCCCACCCACATGGTAGTAACGCCCAGATCCTCTGCAAGCACAGCCTAATCATCTTCCACCGCACGGAGGACTACCAGGAGCACCTTACGTATCACAAGAAGCCACGTGCTTCCCCTTTCAGTCCTTCGGAGCCGACATAATAATCAGATGAACGTTTGCTCCCCTCGTTCCTCATGACACCACGATGATCTACCCCGTTGGGTTATTCACCATCAGACATGTGGAATTATCCAGAGCCTCATTTTATTATGTTATTAGACCCTATGTCTAAACATTCCTTTATGCGCTTGCTTTACCTCATTAGGTTTCCATTTAACTTGCTTATACCCATTGACATTGACTTCTTATTCAAGTTACCAAGTTCCTCCTGCTTATTAATTTCAGTCATATAACTTAACCCATTTAAGTTTATTAATAAGCCCACAACAAGTAATTTCCTAGATTGTGATCCAAGGTCTGTAATTCACAATCCCTTTATATTCTTGTTTGAGTTCATAGTCACAATTACATGTTATACTCAATATGTAATTAAGTATATCTCAATTCACATGTTTTCTATTTAACATGTCACTTATCATTTATGATTAAATATAAATTATTTCATTTCATAAGTTGCCTCATTCTTTCTTATTTAATCATAATTCCATCTTATATTGTCACTACAACTTATCGTTGTTTACTTATTAACTTAGTTCTCTTGACTAAGGTTCACTAATAAGTCTCCTTTTCATTTATTATAACCTATGTTATAATTTTCCCTTGTCCCAAGGACAAGTGTAACACCCCACGTCCGCTATGGTCACTCTCTAAGGGAATGCCATAACATCGGTGGAGTATTTTGAGTGAATATAGAACAGAGTAATTACAGCAAGACAGATATAAGTAATACTTTGAAAATTTAAAACATCATTTCAATTACAGCGGAAAATAAAACATGTCTGGTTACATCACAAAACCATAATAGAAGTCAAGTACAAGTATCCATCCTGCTAAATAAAAATACATAATCCCAATACATGAACTGATAGCCATAAAAGAAAAGGGTAAACTGAGCTCTACATCTAGGGTCCAAGCTCCAAGAGAGAAATAAAAGCAGCCTGATCAAAGCCCACTCGCGCTGGGCCCACTCTGAGAACTTGAGGGTTGGGAAAAAGATAAAAACAACGGGTTCAGACATAAGCCTGAGTGAGCCCTATAACCTTAACAATACAATTATTAAAGTAATTAGGGTATGATATGAACTCGGTACGGTACCTTTGGGGATAATGACTACACTAAGTAGCCAACAACATAGGGTGAACTAAGATAACCGCAAAGACGCATCTACCCACCCAAGGATAATTACTAACTGCACCACACCAGTCATTCCTACTCAAAGATTGATCCCACCCCAGGACTTAAAAGAAAGATATAACTAGTAGTTTCATGTACCCCTAGCTGACCACATAGGTGTCGTCTGCCCCTATCTCCACTAGGTGTACCCCACTACTCCCCAAGCGATCGGCTCCCTAACGTAGATACCCGTGCTGGTCCCACAGTGGGGTGTATCACTCCCCTAAAGTGGCAACCCAATACTATCAACGGTGCACGGCTTATACCTACACGATGCAACAACGGCTTATCTACCAGCCCGGGCCCACACATGCATATGAAACCCGTTGGACTTGCGTTGCCACCGCTAACCCGTTTTGGCCTCTTATAATCAAGCCCAGTACGCGTGTCCCGTCCTCGACATGGGTCGAGCCCACAAAGATACAAATGGGTTACTGGTTGAAATGGGCCCCCACAAGCTACCCACCTAAGCTTGTCACTTATCTAGTGTATCCCACTTAACCCTTTAATCATGTTTAATTACATGTTTCCACTTGGTTAAGTATTCTAATCATATTTTCTATTGCCACCCAAGGCAACCCACTAGATTTCCACATGCCACCCAAGGCACCCACTTAACCCCTCATGTCCCACTACATGCTAATATGGTTAAGTGTTTCTTAATTAATTAAGACCGTGATCTCCCATAAAGACCTCCCACATTAGACTGGCTGTTATGACCGCCTGGTTAAGCCGGTAGGGTCCGGGCAGTCTTACGTCATAACAGAGTCTAACCTCGTGTCTTTACTTTAATCACGTATTTAATTTATGGCTAAGACCTCTCACATTGGGCTGACATTTGTAGCAACTGGTTAAGCCGGTAGGGTCCGGGCAGTTTTACACTACAAATGAGTCCAACCTCGTGTCTTAGTCGATCAATTACACCTAATTAATCACCCTCATATTAATTATCCCTAATTAATATCAAGTTTTTCATAACATGGGTAGACCTAACTCAATAGGTAAATTCCCATGGGGTAGACCTAACTCAATAGGTAAATTCCCACTTATGTTAATTTATTTTTTTATGGCATGCTTAATCATACCCAATCATACTTTTATTAACCTATTTCTTAACCCCATCGTTCCCCACGTAAATCGTTGTCATTTCATGGCATAATAAAAGGGAAGATCCATCACAAATATCATGGGTTTAACCAAATCTTAGCATACAACTTTGTCATGGGTTAAGAGGATGTCAACTTGCATATATGAGCATATATTAACCCAACTACATTTAACCCAAACTTGCATATTATCATACAAATGACTTGCATAACATGTTGCATATGAACTTGCATATTATCATACACATATCTTGCATAACATGTTGAACTTGCATATAAGCATTCACATAACTTGCATAACATGTTAAACATGCATTTAAGCATACACATAACTTGCATAAGTATTCACATTCTTGCATAAGCATTCACATACTTGCATAAGCATGTATAACTTGCATATCATGTTAAACTTGCATTTAAGCATATACACAACTTGCATAAGTATTCACATAATTTGCATAAGCATGCATAACTTGCATAACATGTTAAACTTGCATATAAGCATACACATAACTTGCATAAGCATGTTGCATAATAGATCAATGTTCAACTTAGTGTTTTGCATCATAAGCATCATGAAACATAGCACCAAACTTGCATAAAGATGTCATGAACACATACACTAAACTTGCATGACATATAGCATATAACTTGCAAAACACATAACATACACTATACTAAACTTGCATAAACACATTGATCCACAAACATAACCATACATCCTCATATCCTATCTTAATCAATTTAACAATTGATTATTAAGGGGATAGAAGCTCACCCAAAATCAAGATTAGCAAACTAATGAAGAAGATTTAGAGGCTAGAAGTTGATTTGGAATGCTATCCCTTCTCTAATTTTGATGGAGGCTCCTTCAAGTTTCAAAGTGGTGGCATAATGGCCTTAGATCTATTTTTAGTAAGGATTGGGGGGTATTAGGGTGTATATATAGATTAGTTAGGTGTTTTAGGACCATAGGATTAGCCCTAAATTAGATTAGGACCATCAGATTTCGGAAATCTCTAGAACACAGCCCAAGACTCAACCAAAAACCAGATCTGGTGCACCCAGATCAACAGGCCGACACCCTGTGTCGACACCCCTGTCGACAGGGCTGTCGACACCCCTGTCGACATGCCTGTCGACACGGGGCTAGGCGGGAGCTTTCCCACCCTTTCCACTTTTGGCTCCAAACTTGTTTTAGAACTGAATTTTAAATCTGTTTTTAACTTTGAATTTTCTGAAAACTTCTTTGGGCCATAACCGGGCCATACGGACTCCGATTCTCGAAAACTCGGACTCTATTTCGCGTATTTTTCCGAGTCGAACGCAATGACGCAGCCCGTTACCCCCAATTCCCTTATCTGAGATTATTTATCCTGTAATTAGTGAATTTTAGTATTAACTAAAATTCGGGGTGAAACATTCTCCCCTCCTTAAAGGATTTCGTCCCCGAAATTTCTAAGTTTAAGGAGAATGCATATCCTACCATCCAAACAACGATCTACTCAATCCATCAATCACGAGCATCCATTGTCCTTAAATCAAAATTTCTAATGATGTATGAGCATATGCAAGAAGTGTGTGTATATGTTCCCTATCTAATGTATGAACATATGCAAACCATGATAGTGCCATGCATCCAATATGTATGCGAAAGAACCCTATCGACACATACAATATCTACATGAGTGCACAATCATTCACCAAAATGCATCATCCATATGATAACACAATCATTATACATCCATAAATATAGTTTCCTACACACAATTTTATGCAATATGCAATATGAAGTGACTGAGCCGATCTAGTGCCTAGAGTGTGTGTATATGCATCCACGAGAAACCGCTAGCAAACACTTGCATCCACCTGCATCCATCAACCATAACATGTCTCAAACACATGTTTCAACCATAGGTTTACCCTATCTAAAGGTCAAAGGTACTAATGAGAGGACATACTAAAGATAAGATAAGTACTAGACAACAATAGAGGAGAAAGTAAAGACATACCCTCAAAAAGAAATGGGTACAATGAACGCATCTTCGCTTCCGTCTCCCAAGTTGCATTACTCTCGTCTTCTCCCCATTGTACTTTGACTAGTTGAACCTCTCGATTCCTCAATTTCCTAGTCTCTGACCCAAGGATGCGGGTAGGAGCTCGTCGAATAGTCGCATCACGCTCTACTTCCACTTCTTTAAGCAAGCTCGGCTCTACCACCTCTGCGGTCTCATGTAAGCATTTCCTTAAATGGGACACATGGAATACATCATGTACACCACTAAGTCTGTCGGGCAACTCCACTCTATATGCCATCCGTCCAATCCTTTCCTTAATGGGAAATGGCCCTACGAACCTTGGTGCTAACTTCCCAACAGATCCAAAGCGAACCACATTTCGTAACGGAGACACTTTGACAAAGACCATGTCCCCTACTTCAAATTCAAGATCCATCCTTCTCTTGTCCGCATAAGATTTTTGCCTATCCTGCGCTGCTTTCATCCTCCTTTGAATCAAGTCAATCTTCTCAGAAGTCTCCCTAACCATATCAGGCCCAAGCAAGATCTTATCCGTAGATTCCCACCAACATGCAGGTGATCGACAAGGCCTTCCATAAAGAGCTTCGAAAGGAGCCATACCAATACTGGACTGAAAGCTGTTATTATATGCGAACTCCACCAATGGAAGATGCTCTTCCCATGTACCTCCAAAATCTAAGATACAAAGCCTCAAAAGGTCTTCTAGGACACGATTCACCCTCTCAGTCTAGCCGTCCGTCTGAGGATGATATGCGGTGCTCAGACACAATTGAGTCCCCACTGCTTCTTGCAAACTTCTCCAGAACTCGCTAGTGAAGATAGGATCTCGATCACTCACTATGCTAGAGGGTACCCCATGCAATCGAACTATCTCTCGAAGATATACTGAAGCTAGCCATGGAGCAGTCCTCTTGCTCTTCACAGGTATGAAGAGGCCCTTTTAGTAAGTCTGTCTACCACAACCCAAATTCCCGTATTACCCTTTCTTGATCTCGGTAACCCGTCAATAAAATCCATCGAGACGCTATCCCACTTCCATTGCGGAACTTCCAATGGGTGAAGCAACCCACCAGGTTTCTTTTGCTCCGCCTTCACTTGTTGGCACACCAAGCATCGAGCGACATATTCGGCCACATCTTTCTTCATACCGGCCCAGAAGAAAACCCTCTTCATATCTTGGTACATCTTGTCCCCACCGGGATGAATGGTCATCCTAGAACGGTGTGCATCATCAAGAATAACCTTCCTCAAACCCTCGTCTTGCGGTACACAAAGTCTACCGTCTCTACGCAAGCACCCCCTATCGTCTAGGGTGTACCTACTCAAATGGTTGGACGACTCCCCCCTTATGAGCTTCTCCACCAACTCAACCAACTGTGGGTCGTCCCTCTGTGCTTCTCCAATCCGCCCCAAAAGAGTAGGTCTGACCTCCAAGGATGCTAGCAAACCGGGTATATAGTCAATGGAGGGTCTGAAATCAAACATCGAGATAAATTCCAAGCTTCGTCGTTCCACGAACAATGGACTCAAGGACAACCTCTTTCTGCTCAAGGCGTCTGCCACCACGTTACCCTTGCCAGGGGTATACGCTATCTCGAAATCATAGGATGCTAAGAACTCCATCCACCTTTGTTGTCTCAAATTCAAATCCTTCTGAGAAAACAAGTACTTCAATGATTTGTGGTCAGTGAACAATTCGAATCTCTCACCAAGAAGATAATGGCGCCAAATCTTAAGCGCGAAAACAATAGCGGCCAACTCTAAATCATGGGTAGGGTAATTTTTCTCATGCACTCTCAACTGCCTTCCACCATAGGCTATTACCCTTCCCTCTTGCATTAAGACTGTGCCTAATCCTGTCCCACAAGCATCGGTATAGACAACAAATGGCTTGCTCCCATCTGGCAACACTAAAACTGGAGCAGTGGTTAAAGCTCTCTTTAACCGTCGGAACGCATCATCACAATCTACGTCCCATGCGAAAACAGGATTCTTCTTTGTTAAGCGGGTTAATGGGGCTGATATCTTCGCGAAGTCTTTGATAAACTTCCTATAATAACCCGCCAAACCCAAGAAACTTTTCACTTCGGTAGCATTCTTCGGAACCTTCCAATCCTGAATTGATACTACCTTTGCGGGATCCACAGCTATCCCTTCCTTGGAGACCACGTGCCCCAAGAACCGCACTTCCTTCCTCCAGAAGTGACATTTAGAGAATTTAGCCTTAAGGCTATGTGCTCGAAGAGTCTTCAACACCTCCCCAAGATGTAGGGCATGCTCTTCTTCACTCTTAGAAAATACTAAGATATCATCCACAAAGACCACAACGAATTTATTAAGGAACTCCCTGAACACCCTACTCATCAAATCCACAAAGTATGCAGGGGCGTTCGTCAACCCAAATGGCATCACCAGCCACTCATAGAAACCATCCGGAGTCCTAAAGGCAGTCTTGTCTATGCTATCCTCAGCCACCCTCAACTGATGAAACCCCGCGGCTAAGTCCAACTGAGAAAATACTGAAGCGCCAACCAACTGATCGAAAAGATCATCAATCCTCGGCAATGGGTGTCTATTCTTCTTTGTGAGCTTATTGAGTTCTCTATAGTCTACACAAAGTCTGAGGGACCCATCCGCCTTCATAGCATAAACTACTGGAGCACCCCACTCCGATATACTTCGTCTTATGAACCCCTTCTCAAGCAACTCCCCTACTTGCTTATGGAGTTCCCTCCTCTCACGAGGAGCCATGTGGCGCACTGGTAAAGATACAGGTTTAGCATTATCCACCAGATATATTCGGAAGTCAATCTCCCGCTTCGGAGGTGAGCCCTTCACCTCCTCAAACACATCCGAATATTCCCGGACCACTCTAACAGATTGCAAACTCTCGACCGAAGCGTCAAGCGATTCAAGATAACTTAGCATAACAGAATCCATGGGATTACAAGAAATCTCGAGAGTGTTACCCAAGCGGGTCATGAGCCTAACAACTCTCCTTTCGCAATCAAGAACGGCACCATTACTGGATAACCAGTCCATGCCCAAAATCAACCCATAGCCCGTGAAGCCCAAAACAAAAGCATCACATCTAAACTCAATGCTAAGTATAGAAATCTTCAAACCCAAACATATCATGGACAAATAAGTGGAGCCCCCAATTGGGTTTGAAACAACCAAGGGATCATCTACCAGACTGGTGTCTAAGTGCAGTGACTCAACTAATGATGATGAGATAAACGAATGCGATGCGCCAGAATCAAACAATGTTCGGACAGGATGATCAAATAGAAAAACCAGACTTTCAACGGAAATAGTTCTACCTCTCTCCTGAATCGGTGGAACCGCGAGAGCCTGTACTTGCCCCCTAGCCTGACCTGGTGCCATAAGAGCTTGCACCTGTCCTCCTGAGGTAGATCCCGTCCTTTGCCCCTTCTTAGGGCAATCCTTCACTAGATGTCCTGCTTCGCCACAATGAAAGCAACCAGTCTTCTTCTTCTTTCTACAATCTTTTCTTATGTGACCTGGTATCCCACAATTGAAGCACTTCTTCTTCCCCTTGCCACCGTTGCCTTTCCCCCCTTTGTTTTGCTGTTGTTGCTGAGGTCTCTTTTGATCTCCCTTCTTCTCGGGTGCCTTATTAGCATTGGGACCCTTTTCTTCTTCATGCATGAGTGCCATGTCAACTAGCATCTCAAAGGTGGCCCCCATAGGGATGTGAGTCATAGCCAACCCATGCATCGGTTCATTCAAGCCTTTCACGAACCTCAAAGCCTTCTTCTCCGGTGTATTCACCATGTCTAGGCCAAACCTTGCCAATTGATTAAACCTGTTGACATATTCCTTCACTGAGAGATTTCCTTGCTTTAGAGTCAAGAATCTTTCCATATACAAGTTTTCCTCCGCCCTTGAGAGAAACTTTGCCACAAATCTTTGCCTAAAATCCGCCCAAGAGTCAACGGGGCGTTCTCCATTAGTGACCTCCCACCAGAATGAGGCCTCTCCCTTCATTAACCAAGCAGCTAACTTGACTTTCTTCCCTTCTTCCATCTCGAAGATATCTATCAACTCTTCCACCTCCTTAAGCCAATCTCTAGCTTCCACAAAAGTTTCAGATCCTTGAAAAGGTTTCCCTCCCATAGCTTTAAACTCCTTGCAAGTCTTAGCAAAAGTATCCGTACGAGGAGGAGGGGGAGGAGGAAGATCGGGTGCCACGGTTGGTGGAGGACCATTTGCCGGACCCGCAGCGGTGGCCCTAGCCTCCATCAATCTCCTATACCATACTGGTATCGTCACACCCTCCGGAAAGTTAAGATCCTCAGCCATGCTGAAACGAAAAAGGAAAGATTCAAAACGGAGAATTCGAAAGATAAAGATATGGCTATTGGGGATTATGCTTTTCATTCAAAAACTTTTCTCTTTAAAGACATGTTTTTGAAAATATCTCTTCCAAAAATGTTTTTAGAAAAATAGTTTTCTAAAAATTTTATCTGTTCCGGTAACCTGGCTCTGATACCACGTGTAACACCCCACGTCCGCTATGGTCACTCTCTAAGGGAATGCCATAACATCGATGGAGTATTTTGAGTGAATATAGAACAGAGTAATTACAGCAAGACAGATATAAGTAATACTTTGAAAATTTAAAACATCATTTCAATTGCAGCGGAAAATAAAACATGTCTGGTTACATCACAAAACCATAATAGAAGTCAAGTACAAGTATCCATCCTGCTAAATAAAAATACATAATCCCAATACATGAACTGATAGCCATAAAAGAAAAGGGTAAACTGAGCTCTACATCTAGGGTCCAAGCTCCAAGAGAGAAATAAAAGCAGCCTGATCAAAGCCCACTCGCGCTGGGCCCACTCTGAGAACCTGAGGGTTGGGAAAAAGATAAAAACAACGGGGTCAGACATAAGCCTGAGTGAGCCCTATAACCTTAACAATACAATTATTAAAGTAATTAGGGTATGATATGAACTCGGTACGGTACCTTTGGGGATAATGACTACACTAAGTAGCCAACAACATAGGGTGAACTAAGATAACCGCAAAGACGCATCTACCCACCCAAGGATAATTACTAACTGCACCACACCAGTCATTCCTACTCAAAGATTGATCCCACCCCAGGACTTAAAAGAAAGATATAACTAGTAGTTTCATGTACCCCTAGCTGACCACATAGGTGCCGTCTGCCCCTATCTCCACTAGGTGTACCCCACTACTCCCCAAGCGATCGGCTCCCTAACGTAGATACCCGTGCTGGTCCCACAGTGGGGTGTATCACTCCCCTAAAGTGGCAACCCAATACTATCAACGGTGCACGGCTTATACCTACACGCTGCAACAACGGCTTATCTACCAGCCCGGGCCCACACACGCATATGAAACCCGTTGGACTTGCGTTGCCACCGCTAACCCGTTTTGGCCTCTTATAATCAAGCCCAGTACGCGTGTCCCGTCCTCGACATGGGTCGAGCCCACAAAGATACAAATGGGTTACTGGTTGAAATGGGCCCCCACAAGCTACCCACCTAAGCTTGTCACTTATCTAGTGTATCCCACTTAACCCTTTAATCATGTTTAATTACATGTTTCCACTTGGTTAAGTATTCTAATCATATTTTCTATTGCCACCCAAGGCAACCCACTAGATTTCCACATGCCACCCAAGGCACCCACTTAACCCCTCATGTCCCACTACATGCTAATATGGTTAAGTGTTTCTTAATTAATTAAGACCGTGATCTCCCATAAAGACCTCCCACATTAGACTGGCTGTTATGACCGCCTGGTTAAGCCGGTAGGGTCCGGGCAGTCTTACGTCATAACAGATTCTAACCTCGTGTCTTTACTTTAATCACGTATTTAATTTATGGCTAAGACCTCTCACATTGGGCTGACATTTGTAGCAACTGGTTAAGCCGGTAGGGTCCGGGCAGTTTTACACTACAAATGAGTCCAACCTCGTGTCTTAGTCGATTAATTACACGTAATTAATCACCCTCATATTAATTATCCCTAATTAATATCAAGTTTTTCATAACATGGGTAGACCTAACTCAATAGGTAAATTCCCATGGGGTAGACCTAACTCAATAGGTAAATTCCCACTTATGTTAATTTATTTTTTTATGGCATGCTTAATCATACCCAATCATACTTTTATTAACCTATTTCTTAACCCCATCGTTCCCCACGTAAATCGTTGTCATTTCATGGCATAATAAAAGGGAAGATCCATCACAAATATCATGGGTTTAACCAAATCTTAGCATACAACTTTGTCATGGGTTAAGAGGATGTCAACTTGCATATATGAGCATATATTAACCCAACTACATTTAACCCAAACTTGCATATTATCATACAAATGACTTGCATAACATGTTGCATATGAACTTGCATATTATCATACACATATCTTGCATAACATGTTGAACTTGCATATAAGCATTCACATAACTTGCATAACATGTTAAACATGCATTTAAGCATACACATAACTTGCATAAGTATTCACATTCTTGCATAAGCATTCACATACTTGCATAAACATGTATAACTTGCATATCATGTTAAACTTGCATTTAAGCATATACACAACTTGCATAAGTATTCACATAATTTGCATAAGCATGCATAACTTGCATAACATGTTAAACTTGCATATAAGCATACACATAACTTGCATAAGCATGTTGCATAATAGATCAATGTTCAACTTAGTGTTTTGCATCATAAGCATCATGAAACATAGCACCAAACTTGCATAAAGATGTCATGAACACATACACTAAACTTGCATGACATATAGCATATAACTTGCAAAACACATAACATACACTATACTAAACTTGCATAAACACATTGATCCACAAACATAACCATACATCCTCATATCCTATCTTAATCAATTTAACAATTGATTATTAAGGGGATAGAAGCTCACCCAAAATCAAGATTAGCAAACTAATGAAGAAGATTAAGAGGCTAGAAGTTGAGTTGGAATGCTATCCCTTCTCTAATTTTGATGGAGGCTCCTTCAAGTTTCAAAGTGGTGGCATAATGGCCTTAGATCTATTTTTAGTAAGGATTAGGGGGGGTATTAGGGTGTATATATATAGATTAGTTAGGTTTTTTATGACCATAGGATTAGCCCTAAATTAGATTAGGACCATCAGATTTCGGAAATCTCTAGAACACAGCCCAAGACTCAACCAAAAACCAGATCTGGTGCACCCAGATCAACAGGCCGACACCCTGTGTCGACACCCCTGTCGACAGGGCTGTCGACACCCCTGTCGACATGCCTGTCGAAACGGGGCTAGGCGGGAGCTTTCCCACCCTTTCCACTTTTGGCTCCAAACTTGTTTTAGAACTGAATTTTAAATCTGTTTTTAACTTTGAATTTTCTGAAAACTTCTTTGGGCCATAACCGGGCCATACGGACTCCGATTCTCGAAAACTCGGACTCTATTTCGCGTATTTTTCCGAGACGAACGCAATGACGCAGCCCGCTACCCCCAATTCCCTTATCTGAGATTATTTATCCTGTAATTAGTGAATTTTAGTATTAACTAAAATTCGGGGTGTTACAACAAGCCTTAACATGTTATTCTTATCAGCACATTTCAGATTTCCAAGTTTTCAAATTACTTAATTTATAATTAAGTACAACTTCTTGCATTCCATAAATTTCCCCCATTTGCTGATTACTTAATTTACAATTAAGTATCATTTTTGTAACACCCCGAATTTTAGTTAATACTAAAATTCGCTAATTACAGGATAAATAATCTCAGATGTGGGAATTGAGGGTAACGGGCTGCGTTATTGCGTTCGTCTCGGAAAAATACGCGAAATAGAGTCCGAGTTTTCGAAAATCGGAGTCCGTATGGCCCAGTTATGGCCCGATGAAGTTTGCAGAAAATTCAAAACTAAAACAGATTTAAAAATTTAAAAATTCAGATTTGGAATGGGCCAGGCGGGGTCAGGCGGGAAGCTTCCCGCCCAACCCATGTCGACAGGGCTGTCGACAGGCCTGTCGACAGGGGTGTCGACATGCCTGTCGACAGGGTCCAGGCGCCCAGTGAACCTGGGTGCACTAGGTTGCACCAGGTTGGGTTTCAGGCTGGCTAGGAGGGCTGGTTCTAGAGATTTCCTAAATCTAAGTGTCCTAACCTAATCTAGGGTTAATCTAAGGGCCTAAAACACTCACCTAATCCTATAAATAAGACCCCAACCCTACCCTAATTCATTCATAATTAAGTCTTGTAACTAAACTATGGCAAAATGAAATTTGAGCATAGCCTCCACTAGTTCATGAAGGAGTTGCAAGCAAATCCCTCTCAAATCATTCTCTAATCCATTCTAAGTATCTTAATCTTCTTCATTAGCTTGCTAATTGTGTTTTGGTGAGTTTCTATCACTTTAACATCAATTGTTAAAGTAAGTAGATTGGGTGTAATGAGACTTATGGTCTTAAATGCGGATTAGTGAGTTTGAATCATGCATAATGATATATTACTCTATGTTGTTTTATGTTTATGCATATTTGATAAGTTGTTTTGTGCATGCTTAATAAGTTGATTTATGCATGTTTAACAAGTTGATATATGCATGTTTAATAAGTGGATTTATGCATATTTAATAAGTGGAATTATGCATGTTTAGCAAAGTGAGTTATGCAAGTTAAAAGTGATATGCAAGTTAAGTATATGTTTAAATGCAAGTTTAATGTGATATGCAAGTTATGCATGCTTATGTAAGTATATGGATACTTATGCAAGTCATGTATATGTTTAAATGCAAGATTTATGTGATATGCAAGTTATGCATGCTTATGCGAGTATATGAATGTTTATGCAAGATATGTATATGCTTAAATGACATGATATGCAAGTTATTCATGTTTATGCAAGTATGTGAATGCTTATGCAAGTATGGGGATGCTTATGCAAGTATGTGAGTACTTATGCAAGTTATGTGTATGCTTAAATGCATGTTTAACATGTTATGTAAGTTATGAGAATACCTATATGCAAGTTCAACATGTTATGCAAGATATGTGTATGGTAATATGCAAGCTCATATGCAACATGTTATGCAAATCATGTGTATGATAATATGCAAGTTTGGGTTATATGTAGTTGGGTTAATATATGCTCATATATGCAAGTTGACATCCTCTTAACCCATGACAAAGTTGTATGTTAAACCCATGATGTTTATGATGATCTTCCCCTTATTATGTCATGTAACGAGAACGATTTACGTGGGGAACGATGGGGTTGGTAAATATGTTAATAAATGAATGATTGGGTATGATTAAGCATACCATAAAAATAAATTACCATAAGTGGGAATTTACCTATTGAGTTAGGTCTACCCCATGGGAATTTACCTATTGAGTTAGGTCTACCCATGTTATGGAAAACTTGATATTAATTAGGGATAATTAATATGGGGGTGATTAATTAGGTGTAATTAATCGACTAAGACACGAGGTTGGACTCATTTGTAGTGTAAAACTGCCCGGACCCGACCGGCTTAACCAGTTGCTACAAATGTCAGCCCAATGTGAGAGGTCTTAGCCATAAATTAAATACGTGATTAAGGTAAAGACACGAGGTTAGACTCTGTTATGACGTAAGACTGCCCGGATTCTACCGGCTTA
Organism: Allium sativum; assembly: GCA_030737875.1. Lineage (NCBI taxonomy): Eukaryota > Viridiplantae > Streptophyta > Magnoliopsida > Asparagales > Amaryllidaceae > Allium > Allium sativum. Next base: position 172,525,716 of record CM060923.1, read on the forward strand.
ACCAGGCGGTCATAACAGTCAGTCTAATGTGGGAGGTCTTTATGGGAGATCACAGTCTTAATTAATTAAGAAACACTTAACCATAGTAGCATGTAGTGGGACATGAGGGGTTAAGTGGGTGCCTTGGGTGGCATGAGGAAATTTTGTGGTTGCCTTGGGTGGCATGTGGAATCTAGTGGGTTGCCTTGGGTGGCAATAGAAAATACGATTAGAATACTTAACCAAGAGAAACATGTAATTAAACATGATTAAAGGGTTAAGTGGGATACACTAGATATGTGACAAGCTTAAGTGGGTAGCTTGTGGGGGCCCATTTCAACCAATATCCCAAACGTATCTTTGTGGGCTCGACCCATGTCGAGTGACGGGACACGCATATTGGGCTTGATTATAAGAGGCCAAAACGGGTTAGCGGTGACAACGCAAGTCCAACGGGCTTCATATGCGTGTGTGGGCCCGGGCTGGTAGATAAGCCGTTGTTGCATCGTGTAGATATAAAGCCGTGCACCGTTAGAATTGGGTAGCCACTTTAGGGGAGTGATACACCCCACTGTGGGACCAGCACGGGTATCTACGGTAGGGAGCCGATCGATGGGGAGTAGTGGGTACACCTAATGAAGATAGGGGCAGACGGCACCTATGTAGGAGTACACGAAACTACTGGGTAAGAATTACTGGGTACACCTAGTGGAGATAGGGGCAGACGGCACCTATGTAGTGGGCTAGGAGTACATGAGATTACTGGGGAAATTTTCTACGTCCTTGGAAGGGATCAACCTTTAAGTAGGAATGACTGGTGTGGTGCAGTTAGTAATTATCCTTGGGTGGGTAGATGCGTCCTGACGGTTATCTTAGTTTACCCTAAGTCTATCAAGCTGCTTAGTGTAGCCATTCATCCCCAGATATTACCGTAGGTCAAGTTTATGTCTTCTCTGGTTACCTTAATGATTGTATTGTTAAAGTTATAGGACTCACTCAGACTTATGTCTGACCCCGTTGTTTTTATCTTTTTCCCAACCCTCAGGTCCTACGGTGGATCCTAGCAGTAGTAGAGCTTGATCGGATTGCTGTTCCAGTCTTTAGGAGCTTGGGTAGATGTAAAGCTCCAGTTATCCAGTTATCTTTTCTTTTGTTCTGGCTATTGTATAAGAGTGGGATTATGTACTTCTTTATTTTGATGGATATTGTACTTGACTTTTACCATGGTTTTATGATGTAACCAGACATGTTTATTTCCGCTGTTATGAGATGATGTTTTAAAATTTCGAGTACTATTTATATCTGTCTTGTTGTAATTTTTCTGTTCTATATTCACTAAAATACTCCGCCGATGCTATGGCATTCCCATAGTGAGTGACCCTAGCGGGCGTGGGGTGTTACACGTGGTATCAGAGCGAAGGTTACCGGAACAGATAAAATTTTTAGAAAACTATTTTTCTAAAACATTTTTGGAAGAGATATTTTCAAAAACATGTCTTTTAAGAGAAAAGTTTTTGAAAGAAAAGCATAATCCCCAATAGCCATATCTATATCCTTCGAATTCTCCGTTTTGAATCTTTCCTTTTTCTTTCAGCATGGCTGAGGATCTTAACTTTCCGGAGGGTGTGACGGTACCAGTATGGTATAGGAGATTGATGGAGGCTAGGGCCACCACTGCGGGTCCAGCGAATATTCCTCCACCAACCGTAGCACCCGATCTTCCTCCTCCTCCTCCTCGTACGGATACTTTTGCTAAGACTTGCAAGGAATTTAAAGCTATGGGAGGGAAACCTTTTCAAGGATCTGAAACCTTTGTAGAGGCTAGAGATTGGCTTAAGGAGGTGGAAGAGTTGATAGATATATTTGAGATGGAAGAAGGGAAGAAAGTCAAGTTGGCCGCTTGGTTAATGAAGGGAGAGGCCTCATTCTGGTGGGAGGTTACTAATGGAGAACGCCCCGTTGACTCTTGGGCGGATTTTAGGCAAAGATTTGTGGCAAAGTTTCTCTCAAGGGCGGAGGAAAACTTGTATATGGAAAGATTCTTGACTCTAAAGCAAGGAAATCTTTCGGTGAAGGAATATGTTAATAAGTTTAATCAATTGGCAAGGTTTAGATATGGTGAATACACCGGAGAAGAAGGGAGATCAAAAGAGACCTCAGCAACAACAACAAAGCAAAGGTGGGAAAGGAAACGGTGGCAAGAGCAAGATGAAGAAGTGTTTCAATTGTGGGACACCTGGCCACCTAAGCAAGGATTGTCGCAAGAAGAAGAAGACCGGCTGCTTCCACTGTGGCGAAGCAGGGCATTTAGTGAAGGATTGCCCTAAGAAAGGGCAAAGGACGGGATCTACCTCAGGAGGACAGGTGCAAGCTCTTATGGCACTGAGTCAGGCTAGGGGGCAAGTACAGGCTCTCGCGGTTCCACCGATTCAGGAGAGAGGTAGAACTATTTCCGTTGAAAGTCTAGTTTTTTTATTTGACCATCCTGTCCATACATTGTTTGATTCAGGCGCATCGCATTCGTTTATCTCATCATCATTAGTTGAGTCACTGCACTTAGACACCAGTCTGGTAGATGATCCCTTGGTTGTTTCAAACCCAATTGGGGGCTCCACTTATTTGTCCATGATATGTTTGGGTTTGAAGATTTCTATACTTAGCATTGAGTTTAGACGTGATGCTTTTGTGTTGGGCTTCACGGGCTATGGGTTGATTTTGGGCATGGACTGGTTATCCAGTAATGGTGCCGTTCTTGATTGCGAAAGGAGAGTGGTTAGGCTCATGACCCGCTTGGGTAACACTCTCGAGATTTCTTGTAATCCCAGGGACCCTGTTATGCTAAGTTATCTTGAATCACTTGACGCTTCGGTCGAGAGTTTGCAATCTGTTAGAGTAGTCCGGGAATATCCGGATGTGTTTGAGGAGGTGAAGGGCTTACCTCCGAAGCGGGAGATTGACTTCCGAATATATTTGGTGGATAATGCTAAACCGGTATCTTTACCAGTGCGCCACATGGCTCCTCGTGAGAGGAGGGAACTCCATAAGCAAGTAGGGGAGTTACTTGAGAAGGGGTTCATAAGACGGAGCATATCGGAGTGGGGTGCTCCAGTAGTATTTGCTACGAAGGCGGATGGGTCCCTCAGACTTTGTGTAGACTATAGAGAACTCAACAAGCTCACAAAGAAGAATAGACACCCATTGCCGAGAATAGATGATCTTTTCGATCAGTTGGTTGGCGCTTCAGTATTTTCTCAGTTGGACTTAGCCACGGGGTTTCATCAGTTGAGGGTGGCTGAGGATAGCATAGACAAGACTGCCTTTAGGACTCCGGATGGTTTTTATGAGTGGCTGGTAATGCCATTTGGGTTGACGAACGCCCCTGCATACTTTGTTGACTTGATGAGTAGGGTGTTCAGGGAGTTCCTAAATAAATTTGTGGTGGTCTTTGTGGATGATATCTTAGTATTTTCTAAGAGTGAAGGCGGAGCAAAGGTAACCAGGTGGGTTGCTTCACCCATTGGAGGTTCCGCAATGGAAGTGGGATAGCGTCTCGATGGATTTTATTGACGGGTTACCCAGATCGAGGAAGGGTAATACAGGAATTTGGGTGGTGGTAGATAGACTTACTAAGAGCGCCCATTTCATACCTGTGAAGAGCAAGAGGACCGCTCCATGGCTAGCTTCAGTATATCTTCGAGAGATAGTTCGATTGCATGGGGTACCCTCTAGCATAGTGAGTGATCGAGATCCTATCTTCACTAGCGAGTTCTGGAGAAGTTTGCAAGAAGCAGTGGGGACTCAATTGTGTTTGAGCACCGCATATCATCCTCAGACAGACGGCCAGACTGAGAGGGTGAATCGTGTTCTAGAAGATCTTTTGAGGCTTTGTATCTTATATTTTGGAGGTACATGGGAAGAGCATCTTCCATTGGTGGAGTTCGCATATAATAACAGCTTTCAGTCCAGTATTGGTATGGCTCCTTTCGAAGCTCTCTATGGGAGGCCTTGTCGATCACCTACATGTTGGTGGGAATCTACGGATAAGATCTTGCTTGGGCCTGATATGGTTAGGGAGACTTCTGAGAAGATTGACTTAATTCGAAGAAGGATGAAAGCAGCGCAGGATAGGCAAAAATCTTATGCGGACAAGAGAAGGACGGATCTTGAGTTTGAGGTTGGGGATATGGTTTTTGTTAAGGTATCTCCGTTGAGGAATGTTGTTCGCTTCGGATCCGTGGGGAAGTTAGCACCGAGGTTTGTTGGGCCGTTTCCTATCAAGGAAAGGATTGGACGGATGGCATATAGGGTGGAGTTGCCCGACAGACTTAGTGGTGTACATGATGTATTCCATGTATCACATCTGAGGAAGTGCTTACATGAGACGGCAGAGGTGGTAGAGCCAAGCTTGCTTAGAGATGTAGAGGTAGAGCGTGATGCGACTATTCGACGAGCTCCTACTCGCGTCCTTGGGTCAGAGATTAGGAAGTTGAGAAACAGAGAGGTTCAACTAGTCAAGGTGCAATGGGGAGAAGATGAGAGCAACGCGACTTGGGAAACGGAAGCGAAGATGCGTTCATTGTACCCATTTCTTTTTGAGGGTATGTCCTTACTTTCTCCTTTATCGCTTGTCTAGTACTTATCTTATCTTTGGTATGTCCTCTCGTTAGTACCTTTGACCTTTAGATAGGGTAAACCTATGGTTGAAACTTGTGTTTGAGACATGTTAAGGTTGATGGATGCAAGTGGATGCAAGTGTTTGCTAGTGGTTGCTCGTGGATGCATATACACACACTCTAGGCACTAGATCGGCTCAGTCACTTCATATTGCATATTGCATCAAATTGTGTGTAGGAAGATATATTTATGGATGTATAATGGTTGTATTATCACATGGATGATGCATTTTGGTGAATGATTGTGCACTCATGTAGATATTGTATGTGTCGATAGGGTTCTCTCGCATACATAATGGATGCATGGCACTATCATGGTTTGCATATGTTCATACATTAGATAGGGAACATATACACACACTCTTTGCATATGCTCATACATCATTAGAAACTGTTTAAGGACAATGGATGCCCGTGGTTGATGATTTGAGTAGATGGTTGTTTGGTTGGTAGGATATGCATTCTCCTTAGCTTAAAGATTTCGGGGACGAAATCCTTTAAGGAGGGGAGAATGTAACACCCCGAATTTTAGTTAATACTAAAATTCGCTAATTACAGGATAAATAATCTCAGATGTGGGAATTGAGGGTAACGGGCTGCGTTATTGCGTTCGTCTCGGAAAAATACGCGAAATAGAGTCCGAGTTTTCGAAAATCGGAGTCCGTATGGCCCAGTTATGGCCCGATGAAGTTTGCAGAAAATTCAAAACTAAAACAGATTTAAAAATTTAAAAATTCAGATTTGGAATGGGCCAGGCGGGGTCAGGCGGGAAGCTTCCCGCCCAACCCATGTCGACAGGGCTGTCGACAGGGGTGTCGACATGCCTGTCGACTTGCCTGTCGACAGGGTCCAGGCGCCCAGTGAACCTGGGTGCACTAGGTTGCACCAGGTTGGGTTTCAGGCTGGCTAGGAGGGCTGGTTCTAGAGATTTCCTAAATCTAAGGGTCCTAACCTAATCTAGGGTTAATCTAAGGGCCTAAAACACTCACCTAATCCTATAAATAAGACCCCAACCCTACCCTAATTCATTCATAATTAAGTCTTGTAACTAAACTATGGCAAAATGAAATTTGAGCATAGCCTCCACTAGTTCATGAAGGAGTTGCAAGCAAATCCCTCTCAAATCATTCTCTAATCCATTCTAAGTATCTTAATCTTCTTCATTAGCTTGCTAATTGTGTTTTGGTGAGTTTCTATCACTTTAACATCAATTGTTAAAGTAAGTAGATTGGGTGTAATGAGACTTATGGTCTTAAATGCGGATTAGTGAGTTTGAATCATGCATAATGATATATTACTCTATGTTGTTTTATGTTTATGCATATTTGATAAGTTGTTTTGTGCATGCTTAATAAGTTGATTTATGCATGTTTAACAAGTTGATATATGCATGTTTAATAAGTGGATTTATGCATATTTAATAAGTGGAATTATGCATGTTTAGCAAAGTGAGTTATGCAAGTTAAAAGTGATATGCAAGTTAAGTATATGTTTAAATGCAAGTTTAATGTGATATGCAAGTTATGCATGCTTATGTAAGTATATGGATACTTATGCAAGTCATGTATATGTTTAAATGCAAGATTTATGTGATATGCAAGTTATGCATGCTTATGCGAGTATATGAATGTTTATGCAAGATATGTATATGCTTAAATGACATGATATGCAAGTTATTCATGTTTATGCAAGTATGTGAATGCTTATGCAAGTATGGGGATGCTTATGCAAGTATGTGAGTACTTATGCAAGTTATGTGTATGCTTAAATGCATGTTTAACATGTTATGTAAGTTATGAGAATACCTATATGCAAGTTCAACATGTTATGCAAGATATGTGTATGGTAATATGCAAGCTCATATGCAACATGTTATGCAAATCATGTGTATGATAATATGCAAGTTTGGGTTATATGTAGTTGGGTTAATATATGCTCATATATGCAAGTTGACATCCTCTTAACCCATGACAAAGTTGTATGTTAAACCCATGATGTTTATGATGATCTTCCCCTTATTATGTCATGTAACGAGAACGATTTACGTGGGGAACGATGGGGTTGGTAAATATGTTAATAAATGAATGATTGGGTATGATTAAGCATACCATAAAAATAAATTACCATAAGTGGGAATTTACCTATTGAGTTAGGTCTACCCCATGGGAATTTACCTATTGAGTTAGGTCTACCCATGTTATGGAAAACTTGATATTAATTAGGGATAATTAATATGGGGGTGATTAATTAGGTGTAATTAATCGACTAAGACACGAGGTTGGACTCATTTGTAGTGTAAAACTGCCCGGACCCGACCGGCTTAACCAGTTGCTACAAATGTCAGCCCAATGTGAGAGGTCTTAGCCATAAATTAAATACGTGATTAAGGTAAAGACACGAGGTTAGACTCTGTTATGACGTAAGACTGCCCGGATTCTACCGGCTTAACCAGGCGGTCATAACAGTCAGTCTAATGTGGGAGGTCTTTATGGGAGATCACGGTCTTAATTAATTAAGAAACACTTAACCATAGTAGCATGTAGTGGGACATGAGGGGTTAAGTGGGTGCCTTGGGTGGCATGAGGAAATTTTGTGGTTGCCTTGGGTGGCATGTGGAATCTAGTGGGTTGCCTTGGGTGGCAATAGAAAATACGATTAGAATACTTAACCAAGAGAAACATGTAATTAAACATGATTAAAGGGTTAAGTGGGATACACTAGATATGTGACAAGCTTAAGTGGGTAGCTTGTGGGGGCCCATTTCAACCAATATCCCAAACGTATCTTTGTGGGCTCGACCCATGTCGAGTGACGGGACACGCATATTGGGCTTGATTATAAGAGGCTAAACGGGTTAGCGGTGACAACGCAAGTCCAACGGGCTTCATATGCGTGTGTGGGCCCGGGCTGGTAGATAAGCCGTTGTTGCATCGTGTAGATATAAAGCCGTGCACCGTTAGAATTGGGTAGCCACTTTAGGGGAGTGATACACCCCACTGTGGGACCAGCACGGGTATCTACGGTAGGGAGCCGATCGATGGGGAGTAGTGGGTACACCTAATGAAGATAGGGGCAGACGGCACCTATGTAGGAGTACACGAAACTACTGGGTAAGAATTACTGGGTACACCTAGTGGAGATAGGGGCAGACGACACCTATGTAGTGGGCTAGGAGTACATGAGATTACTGGGGAAATTTTCTACGTCCTTGGAAGGGATCAACCTTTAAGTAGGAATGACTGGTGTGGTGCAGTTAGTAATTATCCTTGGGTGGGTAGATGCGTCCTGATGGTTATCTTAGTTTACCCTAAGTCTATCAAGCTGCTTAGTGTAGCCATTCATCCCCAGATATTACCGTAGGTCAAGTTTATGTCTTCTCTGGTTACCTTAATGATTGTATTGTTAAAGTTATAGGACTCACTCAGACTTATGTCTGACCCCGTTGTTTTTATCTTTTTCCCAACCCTCAGGTCCTACGGTGGATCCTAGCAGTAGTAGAGCTTGATCGGATTGCTGTTCCAGTCTTTAGGAGCTTGGGTAGATGTAAAGCTCCAGTTATCCAGTTATCTTTTCTTTTGTTCTAGCTATTGTATAAGAGTGGGATTATGTACTTCTTTATTTTGATGGATATTGTACTTGACTTTTACCATGGTTTTTTGATGTAACCAGACATGTTTATTTCCGCTGTTATGAGATGATGTTTTAAAATTTCGAGTACTATTTATATCTGTCTTGTTGTAATTTTTCTGTTCTATATTCACTAAAATACTCCGCCGATGCTATGGCATTCCCATAGTGAGTGACCCTAGCGGGCGTGGGGTGTTACAATTTTTCTCATTACACAAGTTATCCCATTTTCTCACTAGCTTGTTATAACCTATGTTATAATATCCACTTGTCCCTAGGACAAGTTTACCTATTAATTACATTCTCATTAATGTAATTTATTTATAATAGGTCATTATCATTCCCCATTCATTCCCTTTCCTTTACTGTTGTAATTATCTTTCATCCAATTCCATTTATTTTTATTAATTACAATTAATGTTGGTTATCAGTCCTGCTATTCACACACACACACACACACACACACACATACATATATATATGTGCATTAGACCTCTCATATTAAGCCTACACTTGTGGATGCTGGATTTGCCAGGCGGTTCCAGGAAGACTTCTACCACAAGTTGACTTAACCTCATGTCTTAGCACCACTACATGTTTTATTTATGCACTTAGACCCCTCACATTAGATATATCACTTGTGGATGCTGGATATGCCTGGAGGTTCTGGGAAGACGTCTACCACATGTGTAATCTAACCTCGTGTCTAAGCGCAGTTACAGTTTACTATTTACTGTAAATTTCCTATATTTTACAAGTCATCATATTAAACCCAATTTATGTCGCCTGTTTTTTCTAACATACAATAAATTCTATTCTAACATGTAATCGTTTAATCATGTAATAGTTAAAATCAACAAACTATCATAAAATTTTCTCAATTTCTATCGTTAATGGTCTAGGTACATAAATGTCACAAGTTAACATGAAATTGAAACAACACTAATCGCTCACATACTTTGTCAAGTTTTTATTTCAATATATGAATTTTCCAACATATTAATATCTTAACATATTAATATTTCAACATGTCATATTCGTCACTTTAATCTTTTTAACATATGTTTAAACATTTCAACATGTCATATATAACATTTCAATGCTTTTTAATTATTCTACCAAATTCACATCGTGTAATAACGGGGAATGTTAAACGATAATATATCATTATCAAAATGTGATATAACTTAAATCCACTTACCTCATTTGCTTTCCAAATGAGGTAAGTGGATTCAAAACCTAACAACCATGGATTCATAATTTTTACTAAAAGAAAAAGGGAAGAAAGAGGAAGAAAATTGAATAGACTAGATCTAGAAAATTACCCCACTTTGCATATGATTATGAACACCTTTTTATTAACGTCAATTCTTTTCCTCCAGATCTTGATTTAGAATTTTTCCTAAAAAATAATCTTAATTTTCTGAAGAGATATGAGGAGGAAGAAGAATGGCAGAGCTTATGTGTTGTCTCAGAAATGTGAGATTTGGCTAGGCTCTGCTAGCCTATTTATAGGTGTTCAGGATCTTATTGTACATGCATCCTGAGTCAGCATTGAACTTGGTTGAGAAAACAGTCCAGATTCATCTTTTAATGTTTATATCGTTTACTTTTTAAACGTTCAATCTCTTTCATGTTTTTCCTTTTCATACCTTATTTAATGCTACATGTGTGTGTGTATAATATTAATGTTTTGCAGCGTTTAATAGCTTCCTTGTTTTGTTCTTTTTAAATTGATTGTGCTTATTATCCTTCTTTAACTAATTGCATGCTATTTATCTTTTACTTTTGAATTTCGAATGTTATGTGTATATAACTATACACATCCTCCTTTATTATATTTTATTGCATGCCTTATCTTTTTATTTAATACAATCATTTTACCATGTTTCCTTTTTCCTTATTTCAATGAATCCAATGCATTAATTTAGGCATGTATTATCTTCCCATCAGTTTTGACTTGATTTGAATTATATTCATATAAAATGTCCTTATATGTATACAAAACTCGTAATGACCATTTTACGCATATATATACATATATATATATACATATATATATATATACGCACCATTTTCGTTTTGTTTTCAAAATTCAAACGGTATTGCACCGTTATTTGATTCTTGCCATATTTCTATGATTTCAACTTAGCTTGAATTTTATCTCTTGTATATATATATATTCCTACATATATATACATATATATATATATACGCGTATATTCTTATATATATATATATATATATATATTCTTTACTTCCTTATATGTATATTTTTCCTTATATGTGCGTTTATTCATATTTTCCCTCATGAACATGTGTTATTTTAGCCGTTACCTTAAAACAAAAATATGACGGCGGCAAGGATTGAACTTTATAACTCTTGTATGCAAGTAGCATGTTCTAATCAACTGGCCTACTAAGGCTATTGTTAACAAGGATTTGAACTATGGTAATTATTGTTCTCTTCTTCTTCCCTTTTTCATGGTTGCTACAATATTTTAATTAAACCATTGCCTGAATCTTTTTATTTTATTTCTCTTTTATTATTAATGCATAATCAGTGCATGTAACACATTTACACCGCATGCAACCAAACTTTTCTTTCTTTTAATGTATGCATTACATTTTTAGTAGCATTAATCTTTATTTTATTCTTCGTATATACATTTATATCAATGCATAAATATATACACATATGCATTATCTAATTATTAAATTGTCATAAAATGCGGGGTGTTACAGATGGAAACATGTGTTTGAGACATGTTATGTTTGATGGATGCAAGTGGTTGTTCGTGGTTGCATACACACACACATTAGGCACTAGATCGTCTAGATCACTCTCATACTGCATACGGATGTGTGTGCATTTTTCTTCTTTTTATGGATGAAAGTGAGTGAATCGTCATATGGATGTTGCATTTGGATAGATGATTGTGCACGCATATAGCATTTACATGACATGTTAGGATTGTTTGCATACATATTTAATTCATGGCACTAACATACGTTGCATTAAAGAGGTCGACTGAATCGGCCGACCGCCTGATCTTTTGCATTATCATAGGGTTAACAACCCGAATTCCGATAGAGCGAACATTTTTTCAAAATTCCAATCTTACCGAAACTCAAGTTGTTGTGCTATGGTATCCTGCAGAAGACAGAGACATAAAACATGTCAGAGCTTAGAAAATATCTCATAGCGAAATGGATAAAATATAATATAATCAAAATATAGCCTTACCGTACTAATAATACTGCCTAACCAGTATCCAAGGCTATCTACAGTGTCACATGCCTCTGCCACAAATCTAACCTGCGAGTATGTTATGAGGAGGGGGTCAGAACACAAGTTCTGGTGATTGGATTTAAATTATACACTTTGGATAATCTTACGTATACCGTTCAATCATATTTTCTTATTTATTAGGTTACTTGGGTTATCAGCACTCAAGGCTTACACATATGTCGCACCCATTTACTTCCCAGTTTATTAACCTAATACATTATATATGTAGCTACCCCCAATACTAAGATACACCCCATGGTACCCACTCGCACGGTCCCTACCGTAACACCATCGAAATATACGCAGTCCCTCATCCTATGCCGCAGTGACGTACGGATCTCTATATGACAATGTTACGTTCTGCATATATCTATCATTACTATGCTACATAAGCGTATGGACTGCCACCTTCGATCAAATCAGATTCCATACTAGAGTAAAGCCCTCAAGCCTACGATACACCACCCAGAGCCGACATGCGTGTATCTAGACTATCCCACATATGTATCTTCAATTGTAGCTCATTGCCATAAATGCACGTCCTCTTATGTGCACTGAGTCCCGTGGAAGGGCGATACAAGAAACATTGAACTCGGTCGGGAGCTTTTCCATATGTGTATAGGCCCATCTTTAAGAGCCCCTATATATAGATATACCTAGGGTCTATTTTCACGGTGGCTATGGCCCCACCTAGGCCCCTCCCTCAACTAGTAAAGACTACCAGAGCTAAACGACTACCCCTATGAAAAAGAATTTAAACATCAATTTGGCGTCTTCCCTCAACAACCGTACCCCGATAATGAAAGGTGAATGGTCTATTGATTTTAGCTCTAGTCTTTTCGCATCCCACTGGCTATTGATGACGGGTATTCCACGATCTACTATCCTTATTGGTCGTGACCCTTCGCCTCCCCATTGAGACAACCGCCGAATCACCATGGTGTCACCGCGTCACAACATTTTGACTCATAGCTACTTCTGCAGTCAAGGCCCACCCACCTAGTAGTTACGTGCAACCCAACCTCTGCGAGCATAGCCTAAAACATCTGCCACTGCACAAAGGACTACTAGGAGCACCTTACGTACCTCCGGAAGCCACATGCTTCCCCTTCCAGTCCTTCGGAGCCGATAGAATAATCAAATGAACGTGCGCTCCCCTCGTGCCTTATAACACCAAGATGATCTACCCCGTTGGGTTATTCACCCTCAAACATGCAGACTGGGCCAAGCGCCTCACTTTTATTATGATTTTAGACCCTATGTCTAAACATTCTTTTACGCGCTTGCCTTACCTCATCAGGTTTCCATTTAACTTGGTTATTCTCATTCATATTGAATTCTTAATCAAGTTACCAAGATCCTCTTGCTTATTAATTTCGGTTATAACTTAACCCATTTAAGTTTATTAATAAGCCCACAACATGTTATACTCTAGATTGTGTCCCAAGGTCTGTAATCCACAATCTCTTTTATATTCTTGTTTGATTTCATCATTACAATAATATGTTTTACTTAATATGTAATTAAGTATATCTTAATTCACATGTTTTCTGTTTAACATGTCAGTCATTATTTCAGATTAAATATAACTAATTTCATAACTTTTCCTCATTCTTTCTCATTTAATCATAATTCCATTTTACATTGTCAATACAACTTATCGTTGTTTACTTATTAACTTAGTTCTATTAACTAAGGCCCATTAATAAGTTTCTCTACCCATTTATTATAACCTATGTTATAATTTCCTCTTGTCCCTAGGACTAGTCTAAACATGTTATTCTTATCAATGGGTTTCAGACTTCCAAGTTTACAGTTTACTTAATTTATAATTAAGTACCACTTCTTATATTTCATATAATTTCCCCCTTGTCTCAACTGGTTTCCAGCTTTCCCCATTTACTGATTACTTAATTTAAAATTAAGTGTACCTTATCTCATTTCACCAGTTATCCAATTTCCTTATTAGTTTATTATAACCTAAGTTATAATCTTCACTTGTCCCTAGGACAAGTCTACCTATTATACAACATTTTCATTAATGTTATTTATTTATAATAGGTGATTATCATTCCCCTTTTAAACCATTATTCTTCATTCACTGTAATATATATTCCTTATTATATTTAAGGAAAATACTTCATGCACCTTATCAATTTGATAGAAGGAATCGGTGGTTTATTTTCATAACGTATTCCCATCTAAATCCGTGGTAGCAAGTAATTTCTTTACTTCTCTCACTTTATTCACTATGGCTTACTTGCAACAACGTTCTCAGAAATAGGTCATTTAGGGAAACACATCACTTTTCCTTTGCATCACACTAACTCGGTTCATTACATCGCTTCCTTTCTTACTTTCTGAGTTAGTCATTTAATTACCATTATTGACATTTATTCATATCTTGTTATACACATACATACATACATACATACATATATATATATATATAAGCACTAGACCTCTCACATTAAGCTTACACTCGTGGATGTTGGATTTGTTGGGCGGGTCCAGGCAGACTTCTACCACAAGTTGACTTAACCTCGTGTCTTAGCACCATTACATGTTTTTAATTTTTGCACTTAGACCCCTCACATTAGATTTAACACTTGTGAATGTTGGATACGCCAGGCGGTTCCGGGCATACTTCTATCACAAGTGAAATTTAACCTCGTGTCTAAGAGCAGTTAAATTTGTTATTTATCGTAAACCTTCTACACAGTCTAGGCATGTTTATTTCTTCCAGTTATCCATTATAATTTATAATTCACATGTAATTGTATCATTCCTATTATAATTCTTTACATATATTCAACTCCTTCCTAACATGTAATCAATTAATTAGATAATTGTTTAAATTACATAAACCAATAAGTTCCTTTCTCAATTCTTACAGTTAATGGCCTGTGTACAAAATTTACACAAACTAACATGAAATTTAAGTAACGGTAATTACTATACAAGATTTGACAAGTTTATGTCCCAACAAATTAATATTTAGCATATTAATTATTCCTACTTCGTACCCATCGCTTTAGGCATTATTAACATATGTTACATTTCTCAACATATTGCATTTAAATTATACATACAGGGGAATGGTAAAAGATAACATATTCTTATCTAAACTGTATAGCTTAAAACCGCTCACCTTTTATGCTTTCCCCAATTCTGAATCTGATCCAGTTTTAGCATCCACGGTTTTTCCCCTTTAATTTGATTTGAAAACTAATAATCGTGGATTGATTATTTTCATTAACAGAGAAGTGTAACAACCCAAAATTTTCAGTGTATTTAAATTTGGATTTAAAAAAATACATTAATTAATATTGGGGAAAAAATCAAATTTTATTGATTATAATGATGATGATTGTTTGAATTGAGTGTAAATAGATTTTTAAGTTAGTTTATGTAGAAATGTGGTAAGTTGGGATTTAATATTTAAATGATTAAATAAAATTTAAATTGTTTAAGTAAAAAAATTTGAAATTCAAATTTAAATCCAAATAATAAAATTCGAGAACCTAAAATCTACGAAATTGATTTATAAAATTTATTTAGGTTATAACTGGATTCGGATGGAATTTAAATAAATATTTAAACTTAATTTAATTAGTTAAATGAACAATTGAATATTTTACAAATTAATTGACTGTGAAATTTAACTGTTTTGGTGACTATCTCAGAATTCGACGAAACTGGCGCCATTGGATTCGAAATGGTGAATTATTGTAGGATTTCAATTTTCATTAAAATCGGACTTGTAAGTTGATCATATCGGAGAAAACATGAATGGAATCAAGGTAGTAGGATAATTGTTTGTTCCTTATGTTGGGCTTCTATATTTATATAAATGAAATTCCTTTCCTCCACCCATCAGCCTATTTATACTATACGTATAATTTTCCATCGTCAAAAGTTTCTCTAATGGCAGAGCAAAGTTTTCAAAACCCTAGCAAATAAAAATTAAAGCTTGAAAATCAAATCACTCCAAACTATAGCAAATTACATATCAAATCGAAGGTCTCGACGATACGAAGCTACGGGTACCATTAGTTTCGACATGCAGTGCTTGGATTCGCCGGAAATGGGTGGTCAAAGTTGCTGTTTTCGAAACACTAAACTCTAATTTGGGGGTTTTCGATTTTAGCAGAAATTGAGGAATCTAGAATATGGGTTTTGTAAAGAGGGCTCATATGAGTTCGTCGATGGTGTTCATGTGATTTATTATGGAGTAGAGCGTCAGGAATTCGAGTATTAGGGTTCGAATTCTCGAATTTGAGCACGGCGGCGCGGTCAATTGGGGGCGCCAGAGAGGACGCCATGGCCAGGGCAGGTGCGGCGTGAGATGCTAATCACGATGGTGGTGGTCTAGGGTCTTGAAGCGGCAGGAGATAGGAGTAATTGGCGGTCAAAGATCCGTGGTTTTTGGGTTCCATCCGCCGGTTACTGTTCACGGGAGGCGCGTGAGCAGGAATTTCAGCTGAGGGGAGGAGGTCACGTGTCAGTTTATTATTGGTTTATTTAAATTATATATATATATGCATCGATCTTTAAAATGTGAATAACTTTTACATATTAACTCGGATTTGGATGTGGGTGGGTGCATTGGAATCATGGCGGAATGGCGGATGATCTGAGACTGGTTTGGCTGCATTTGGAGACTGGAAAATTTTGGGCTTTAGAAGGACGTCCGATCCACTAAGGACCCAAAGGTGAGTGATTTTCTCACTCACGACTAACTAAATTATTCCCATATTTATTAAATTAAATCGTGAAATAAATTTGGTTGCATGGTTGTGTATGATTGATGATTGTTGCATAAAACTGATATGCAAGTATGTTAATTTGCTAATTTAGGTTGATAACTAGTTATGGTAGTTAATTAAATTCTAGTTAGAAATACCGACACTTGTTAATCAGTGAAATGATTAAATATTTACCATGAAGAAAAATGGTTGTGATGGATGCCTTGGTTGATTTGATTTCTAAATTTATGTTATTTGAAATGTTCCCTTATTCAGTATATGGATGTTTTATGCTCATTTGTCGATGAATCCCATTTTTTCACCCTTGATGTTACGGGCATCGAATAAACTTGGGATTTATCGATTTAAAATAGATTAAGAACACAGAGTGAAATGATAAATCTCTGTGACCCTGATTTGGATTGAAATGATAGATCCATCCCTGAAATATCAAGAAATTAAATTTAATATCACTTGGCCATAGGATAGAAAATTATATACGGACATTGGTTGGTTAAATGATTTTTAAATATTTGGAATTTTATATGTTAGAAATTTCACTTAAAAGAATGAGCCGATACTCGATAAACTTGTTTCCTTTAAAGATTTGGATTGTGAATGTTTATTTGAAATGGTTAAGAGAATTTTTCCCCAACGAAGTGGAAATTCTTAAATTGGGATTTGAATAAAATTTGAGATTTTCAAATTAAGGGTGTGGATTTGAATGTAATAAATTCTTATCGAATTTAATTTGGAATAAACATAATCGAGGATACTCGAAGTTGTTTTAAACTTGAAGTTGAATATGGGTTGAATTCTCTAAATTGAAAGATTGGTTTGAATGGTGTTTGAAACAGGATATTGAACAAGGAAAACTCCATTGAGACTGGAGTATAGATTCAAGTGTTGGAAGTTCGGAAGAAAGGAACAACTATAGTTGAAGAATTTTATTATATATATTTACCCTATTTGATTTCAATAAACTATTCCTTTCCTTAAAATTCATTTATTAAAACTCTTACTTATAAACTGTTTGTTATGACTAAATTTCCTTATATTTATTACTTATACTAATTGGTAAATCTTATATTTTATATATATATATACATAGTGATCTAAATTTATCTTATTTTGTTTTAACCATTTTCTTCTATACATATATGTTATATAAAGATTTTTAATTATAAGCATCTATTTTCAAGTATATTAAATGATTATAAAATTTCTTTCGAATGGAAAGTGCTTGGATTTAAACCATTGGTTCAAATGGAGTGAAGATAAAGTATATTCTATTTGAATATGGATCGATTTTTAAACCGATTTTAATATGGAAATATAAGTTATATTTTGCTCGAATATGAATGGATCTCCTACGGGATCGAAATGAGTTGTAATGGAATATATATATTCTATTTAAATATGAATGGATTTCGAACATACATCGAATTGAAATAATTATAATCTTCGAGATGAAGTATATTCTACTTGAATATAAATCGATTTTGTGAAATATTATATGATTATAATATAATGAAATATATTCTAGTTTATAATATAATAAATTTTGGTATGATTATGATATGTTGATATGAAAATTATATTTTTTTTTGAATATAAATTAGGTTCGAAACAAAACATGATATTTTGGATATAAAGCGAACCTTTGTGAAATGTAAAAGAACCGACCGATGTGGAAAATGTAAATGTTGGTTGTTAAAGAGGTCGGAGTCGACAAGTGGCATACTCTCTGTCAGTGTCGATACCACTTTAACAACTATTAATGTTATGACGTATCCATAATGAAATATGATGACTTGGAGGCGATTTTTTTGGATTGATGAAGATGAACGATGACGAAATAGCCTTGACCTTCGGCTCATAATTGAAATGACTAAAACAGGAGCTGTACCGTGACTAATTAAGGTATCACCTTTGATCGGACACACTTCTCCGATACTGTTTCTATGACTATGATGATGATTTGGGCAGTTTTGATATGGAAGTGTGATCCGAGGTGGGCGGTAGTGGCTGCTATGTGTTACCACCGGTCTGGGAGTGCAATTGGTAGAATCCTACCCTGGGCATTGCCTCTAGTGCCTTGTCATATTTATCCTTATCGAGCCCATACGATTTTGATTTGTATCATACCTATGGAGTGCCCTCTGATGCCATCGGTTATGGTGGGTTTACGGTACTGTATAGACTACGGTATTATAAACGGTGTAAGGGTAAAAATGTAATCCCGCTTACGTTATTTTCATTATGTTTACTTTACTGAATAGACATTACAATAATATCGTATTATACTATGTATGTATTAGTTTAACGGATCCTTGAGAGATGGAAAATCCCGTAACATCTCTTGAGTTATTGCACCCATGACACTCAGGTTATTTCGTATTTTAATTTGACTAATATGAGAATGATTTAGTGCTGATCCGAGTGTTTGTTGTGTTTTCTTTTTATGCAATACGCTCGGGTCAGTAGAAGTTTGCAGCTAGCAAAGTTTACCTTGCCTTGGAGATCGAAGACGAAGATTTGGTATATATATCAATTGTAAATATGTTTCCTGCTAAACTTTATTTCCGCTGCATTATTGTACATACTTGTATTAGTGTAACTCTGATGACTGAAAAGTGTCACTCGAATGTATATGTTTTAAATGCTTTTGATCCATTATTTGTTTATTATATGTTGTCCTTCCGTTGTGAGATTATGTGATTGTTTTTCTCTTCTTTCTTCTTTTTCCCAATAACTACCTGCATTTGCGATTTGTTAGGGTCGACATGTGTGGTTTATTGTCGATTTGAACAGTCAAAAAAATCCGGGTCGTTACAGTTGGTATCAGAGCAGAGGTTAGCGATAACCTTGGTTCTGTTTGGGAATTAACTCATTAGAGATTGGGTTAGTAATGCCTTAGAATGAGTTTGAGTATATATATGAGAGAGCGTACTTGTATTTCGATATAAGAATGGTTTTATATTTTGTTGACTTGTTCTATGGAATATTTATGGATTCTGCAGCTGGTCGATATATGGGACGCCATACAATTGATAGGAATTTCTAAATAATCAGGCAGAATGGATCGACATAATATGGTTTTCGAGTATAGCTTAAATATATCGAATATATTATTGGTTTTAAGTGTTTATTCATTTGTTATTAGTAGGTAGTAATATTAAGTTATTATCTATTATGTTTAATTCAATAATAAATCTAAAAGGTTTTGAAAAAATAAATTGAGAATGAAATCTTTTAAGTATAATTGGTTTCAAAATAAATTCGCAACTAAAATAGAAATGAACTCGAGAACTGGATTCCAAGGGCTTTTGAAAATAGTTTGCCAAAGTTTGAAATAATACTGTATTATAAGAAATAATTATGGAAATGGTTTTCAAAGGATTTCAAGCGAAATAAGTGTAATCCCTTCTTGGACCTTAGGATAACTTTGGCAATGAGTGCACGCATTATCGATGTTTATTCTGAAGAGACTGAGTGGGTGAGAGACCCCTCAATGATTATTATAACTTGTTTGATAAAGGATTTTGGATTTAATTCCATATGATATAAATTTTTATGTAAAGGTATTAGAATACGTTATTTAAAGTTGAAATTTAAATTAAACATACTTGAAATTTTTTATGTTTTTGGTAATTAAAGATTTGGATTTAAAATTTTATGGTATGGTTTTCTATAAAATAGTATAAGTACGTTAGTTATTTAAAAACTTGGTTTACAAACTCGGAATCGAGCATTTGAGTTTACTTTAACTAGTAATAATAACTCACGTACTAAGGCAAATCGATTTATTAGAATTTTGATTATGTAATCATGAAATGGACTTAAGTATTAAAAGAAGAGAAACGATCGTTGAAATGCTTAAGCATGAGGAAAATAGGTGTAAATACATTCCAAATTTGATCGATATAATTGTTAGAGAATTGAAATTAACCACGAAATAAATTCAACTAAAGTTAACTAAAATAATTGGAAAGTTTTGTCATGAAAATTTGGCAATAGCTTATGACTTGGCTGGTTAATAAGTATGTGAAGTCAGTCGAGGAGTTGAAAAGAAACTTATGTTTGTTAATGAAATATGAAAGGAAATTTATGTTTGTTAATAAAATATGAATGGTCGATAAATTAAAAATAAAGGAATTAAATGGAATGAGTTATATAAACAACAATAATTGGTAATAATCTTAGTTGATAGATTTAGAATTCAACCAAATAAAACGAGGCATTGAAATAAATTGGAAATTAGAAGTGAATCTAATGTTTATTTGGAATTGATATAAGATGTACGGATATAAGATAAGTGAGTCAAGTGAACCATAATTTAGAAATTTGAAATACTGAAGTGAGATAGATACAAAACTCAAGTTGAGTTGCCAGATGGAATTAAAAGAAATCAACTTAGAAAAAACAAGTTTAAATAAGTCAATCTAGAATTCATATGGATGGTTGGATCTGGTAAGTGTGGTTTGATTCATATTAACGACCAATGAGTAAGTGTTAAAGAATTTACCAGAATTTTTGAAATCGAAAAATTTGTAACATGGGTAAGGATAAAACCATTCGCTAAGGTAAGTAGGATAAATCTAAGTTGGGCCAAATTAAAGGAATAAAATAGAATTCAGTAAAAGGAATGAGTTGAAATTTTGGCAAAAACGATTCATATTAATGAATTAAGGTTAATATAACCGAGTAGTTCGGAAAATTAGAATGAATCCTAGTTTATTCGAAATTTAATGCTTGGAATAAACGAGAAACGAATAGATAATATATTAGAATGAAGTAAGAAATTTAATGAAAAATCATTTCTTGGATTATGAGGTGAATGTAAATGATTGAATGGATGAATGAAAGCAAATGAAAAGGGTGAATTGAAAAGGGGCATAAGTAATTGGAATGAAATTCATTTAATATAAGTTAACGAACGTTAATACATTTAAGTATTAAAAGGGTTAATAGTATTATGTGCTTAATGGGGCAATAACCCATTTTAGATGGTTAAGCGTTGCTAAAGTTTTTGGAATCCGAAAGGTTTGAAACCCGAATAAAATAAATCGACAATTATGCAAAACCTGAAATGTTTGATAAGCTGAAGTAAAATGGTCATAACTTTTGAATGGCTGATCGAAATTATACAATTCAGGACAATTTGGAAATCTTGGAAGCTGAACTAAAATTTTGCTAATCAGGCCTTGTCTAATTTTCATGTTTATTAGGTTGAAATCCGAGAATTAGTCGTAGTTGTATGCACAGAAAATTAAAAAAATGAGGCGTATGTTGATATTGTTTTGGCCATAACTTCCTAACGGAGCATCGAATTTCGATGTGCGAGTACAATTCGTAAAGCCCAAGATGTAAACTAAAACTTTTTCTTAATATGCTGGGTAAAAATTTGATGTTTAAATGGTTAAAAACTGGGTTGAATAACTTAGACCTGCATTTTTCATTGTGAGGGCTGAAGCGTTCGCTCTCGCTAAAACAGTCATAACTTTTGAACAAATTATCCAAATTTGACGAATCCGGACAACTCGGAAAGCCTGAAACGAATGCTACAATTTTTCCCGTGCTTTAGTCAAATTCCATCATTTAGAGGGTGATAATCGACGATTTGTTCGCTGGCCTGTCATGAATATTGTGGTTTTGTAGTTGAAATGGTCGATATATGTTGTGTAAGTTGTATACATTTGCTATATATTGTGTATATGTTTGATTCTTATGTGTATGTGAGTATGTAGCAGGTGTAAGGAAGTCGCACTATGCTTTGGAGCTCGCTTGCACTAAATACTAAAATGCTAAGGTAAATAAATTGCAAATAAACGCAAAAGAAAGTACGTATTTGGGTTATATAATTTTGTGGTTAAGTATATATGTGTTTTTCCCCATTTTGGGATGCCTCATCGTGTGATGAGATGAATATTTGGATTTATATATGTATTGAGTTTTTCTGGACCTCTCCGTACAAAGGAGATGCTACCGAAATTTTCCGTGATTTTGGGAGTTAGAAAATTTATGAAGTTTTACAACTATATAACTTATTTTATCAATGCTATTTTATAAGTATGAATTTGAAAGTAAGTTTTGTTTGACACCTTATTCCGTTCTCTTTTCGAGGAAGAAAAGATTTTAAGTGGGGGAGAATGTAGCAACCCAAAATTTTCAGTGTATTTAAATTTGGATTTAAAATAAATACATTAATTAATATTGGGGAAAAATCAAATTTTATTGATTATAATGATGATGATTGTTTGAATTGAGTGTAAATAGATTTTTAAGTTAGTTTATTTAGAAATGTGGTAAGTTGGGATTTAATATTTAAATGAATAAATAAAATTTAAATTGTTTAAGTAAAAAAAAAATTGAAATGCAAATTTAAATCCAAATAATAAAATTCAAGAACCTAAAATCTGTGAAATTGATTTATAAAATCTATTTAGGTTATAATTGGATTTAGATGGAATTTAAATAAATATTTAAACTTAATTTAATTAGTTAAATGAATAATTGAATATTTTATTAATTAATTGACTGTGAAATTTAACTGTTTTGGCGATTGTCTCGGAATTCGACGAAACTGGTACCATTGGATCCGGAACGGTGAATTATTATAGGATTTCAATTTTCATTAAAATCGAACTTGTAATTTGATCATATAGGAGAAAACGCGAATGGAATCAAGGCAGTATGATAATTGTTTGTTCCTTATGTTGGGCTTCTATATTTATATAAATGAAATTCCCTTCCTCCACCCATCAGCCCATTTATACTATACGTATAATTTTCCATCGTCAAAAGTTTCTCTAGTGGCAGAGCAAAGTTTTCAAAACCCTAGCAAATAAAAATTCAAGCTTGAAAATCAAATCTCTCCAAAATATAGCAAATTACATATCAAATCGAAGGCCTCGACGATACGAAGCTATGGGTACCATTGGTTTCGACATGCAGTGCTTGGATTCGCTGGAAATGGGCGGTCAAAGTTGCTATTTTCGAAACCCTAAACTCTAATTTAGGGGTTTTCGATTTCATCAGAAATTGAGGAATCTAGAATATGGGTTTTGTAAAGAGGGTTCATACGAGTTCGTCCATGGTGTTCATGTGATTTATTGTGGAGTAGAGCATCGGGAATCCGCGTATTAAGGTTCGAATTCTCGAATTTGAGCACGGCGGCGCGGTCAGTTGGGGGCGTCGGAGATGACGCCATGGCCAGGGCAAGTGCGGCGTGAGATGCTGGTCACGATGGTGGTGGTCTCGGGTCTTGAAGCGGTAGGAGATGGGAGTAATTGGGGGTCAATGATCCGTGGTTTTTGGGTTCCATCCGCCGGTTACTGTTCACGGGAGAGGCGTGAGCGGGAATTTCAACTGAGGGGAGGAGGCGACATGTCAGTTTATTATTGGTTTATTTAAATTATATATATATATATATATGCATCGATCTTTAAAACGTGAATAACTTTTACATATTAACTTGGATTTGGACGCGGGTGGGTGCGTTGGAATCGTGGCGGATGATCTAAGACTAGTTTGGCTGCGTTTGGAGACTGGAAAATTTTGGGCTTTGGTTGGACGTTCGATCCACTAAGGACCCAAAGGTGAGTGATTTTCTCACTCACGACTAACTAAATTATTCCCATATTTATTAAATTAAATCGTGAAATAAATTTGGTTGCATGGTTGTGTATGATTGATGATTGTTTGTAACAACCCGGAAAATCTGGGCCAGTTTAAAATTTTTATTTTGGCAATTTTAGCGAATTTTGATTATTTAAAATGAATTATTTTAAATAATATCGACGAGAAAAATGTTTAGAATATAATTCGAACGTATATATTATATACGTCGTCGTTAGAATATAAATATTTATATATAATTATAAATAGAATTGAAAATGGCGCGGTAGTTCGATAATTCGATTTCAAACTTCAATTGAATGTACCGGGTGCAAAACAATCCGGATTTTAGTGAAACCAAAAACATTGTGATCTAATTGATAATATCTTTCCAACGAATCCGAATAATCAAGATTTCATAGCGGGAATCAAAAGATAAGTCCAGTTGAAAATTCTGAATAGTCGCTATGGAATTCAGGCCCTTAAAAATGGAAATTTTGCAAACGACCTCGGATTCCGACGAAACCACTTTTGTTGGGTCCGCAGTGTCAAATTATTGCTAGATTCCAAATTTCATAATTTTTCGATTCAATATGTGAGCGTGGCAAAGGAAAACGTGTTTTGACCATTTCAGTTGATTTTAAATCGACTGGAAATTGGCCATTTTTCTAACGGTCTCAGAATTCGACGAAACTAGTTTTGTTAGGACCGTATCGTCAATACGAAGCTAGAAAATATTTTCGGGAATTTTTAGAGTTAGTATGTGACCCCGGTAATTTGAAATGTACGTTTAAAATTCAATATAGTGATTTAAATGTAAATTCAACGGAAACTGATTGAGAGGATCGAATCAGCTTGCGGTACATATCCCATTGAGTTCGGAATGGGGGTGAAACGCTATGGACGACAGGCGGTGGGCCTCGTTTCGAGGTCAAAATAAAAAGTTGCTTTTTGAAAAATAAAAGGAATTAAAATATATATATATTTTCAGAACCCCCCCCCCCCTCTTTCATTTGCCCCCCCCCCCCCCCCCCCCGTTCGAAATCAAAGCAAAAAAAAAAAAAAACCCCAAAGGAGGTCGCGTCGCCTCCAGCTCCGGGCCACCGCCCTCGCCATCGCCGCCTTCAGCCTGCCGCCACCGATCCCCCCCCCCCCCACCTCCACGCGCCCCCAGTCCTCTCTCCCTCGTTTGAAAACCCTGTAACCCTAAACCGCACCGCCCCTACCCACTGTCACGCACGACCTCCGCCTCTCGCCGCACCTCCCCTCCAACTCCGGCGAGCAGCAGTGTTTCCCCCCTTCCCTCTCCTCCGGTACACCGTGAGTCTTCTGATTTTGGGTTTTATTTTATTTTACTTTATAAAATTTGATTTAATTTTTATTTACTTTTATAAAGTCTTGAATTTTATTCATATGAAATAATGATTTTTATATAAAGGAAGATTATATTTTTATATAATAGCAAAAAGGTTTAATTTTTATATAGAGTAAAGATTTGATTTTTTTTAAAACGAGTAAGGAAAACTTTAGAGTTTTGATTTAGAAAAGATAGGATCTCTATTTTAGAAAAGATCGAGATTTTTAATGTATATATATATATATATAAAGATGATTTTTAAAAAAAAAAATATGAACTCCGATATAAAAATATAATCTTTTATATTCATGTAGAGAATATAAAAATACGATTTGTATATATTGAACATCGAAGTAAAAATTCGATTTTTATATATTGAATAGCGAAGTAAAAATTCGATTTTTATATATTGAATAGCGAAGTAAAAATTCGATTTTTATATATTGAATAGCGAAGTAAAAATTCGATTTTTATATATTCAATAGCAAAGTAAAAATGTGACTTTTATATAGGTAGTGAATACAGGCAACGAAATAGACGAAAGAAAAGAACAGTGAAGATTTCCTGCATTGGAAGTGCCGTGGGCTTAGGATAGCTATCTGTGAGAATTTCTCACCTTTCAATTTCTTTTTCTAATTATATATATATACTAGGATGCAGACGGTGCTTAGTAGCACCCGACACAATCGTCCACAGACCATGGACATGTTTGTTTGGTTGCATAGATTAGTTATATGATTTGATTTGAATTTGGTTGTTTGGTGATTTTGATTGATGTGTGAATGGCGTGGGCCTTCACTAGTCCGGGGATAAGGCTAGGCCTCGTCCCGTTTCTAGTATCGTGCCGTTATGCCGCCGAAATTTTCTAAAATAAGTTAGAAAAATAAAAATATCATTTTATTTAAAGAATGAAATGAATAGAAATTCATATGTTGGAATAAAATGTTTTGTCGTTAAAAATATAATTTTTAGCGTGAATGTGAATAAATAAATATTCATTTACAAACCAGACGGTTTGTTTATGTACACCTATTTGAAGGACATTGATTGGGTCGATAAATTTTACACATCGCCCAACTGCACAAATAAAATATGCGTTTGATTGTTTGTAACCCCACACGGGTGTTCAGATGAAATTTGAAGTTCACTCATCCTGATTGATTAAATATGTCGATCGATTGATTGACAGGCTGTTATAAGCGTTAGATATCTATATTTGATGCTTATACAGTGTAGTGCACTTTGGTTGATGGTTGATTATTTTTCCATGCTATTATATACATGTGTTGTATGAAAATCCATATAATTAACTTTATATGGTAATTGATTGGGCCTCATTCCAATTTGAAAAATAAAGAATATTATAAAATAAAAGTTCATGTGTTGACAGTACTCATTCATTGAGATTGGTCATGTGTTGAACGAAATATTTTAGTAATAAAATTTGCACCTTTATCGATATAAAATAAAATTTCATGTGTTGACAGTACTCATTCATTGAGATTGGTCATGTGTTGAACGAAATATTTTAGTAATAAAATTTGAACCTTTATCGATATAAAATAAAAGTTCATGTGTTGACAGTACTCATTCATTGAGATTGGTCATGTGTTGAACGAAATATTTTGATAATAACAACTATTTTGAAAAGGAAATATTTGAAATAGAATATTTGAAAATAGAAATTTATGAAGCCGTGTTGATTAGATTGACGCCATTTTGACGTGAACGATATTTATATCGATTTTATTGATTTCGAAATGAATTGAATATAAAACGATTTCGAAATGAATTGAATATAAAACGATTTCGAAATGAATTGAATATAAAACGATTTCGAAATGAATTGAATATAAAACGATTTCGAAATGAATTGAATATAAAACGATTTCGAAATGAATTGAATATAAAACGATTTCGAAATGAATTGAATATAAAACGATTTCGAAATGAATTGAATTGAAAACGATTTCGAAATGAATTGAATTGAAAACGATTTCGAAATGAATTGAATTCAAATTGAATTGAAATTTGAATTGAATAGAAAGGAATTTATAAAGAAGAATTCAATTTCGATTTGAATTGAAATGGAAGTTGAAATTGCTTTTGAAACGAATCTAAAACTATTTATATAATTCGTTTTAAATAGAAATCGACGATATATATATTAAATATATATTATATATAATATAATGGCCTGAATAGAACGCGCCGCGCCGCGGCAGTTCGTGAATTTCGACCATTTATTTCAAACGGACATTACGGGAGATCCGACCGTCGGATTCTCCTAAAACCGGAACCGTTGGGTTCGTATCGAAAAGAGATTTCTAAAGAATATTAGAAATTAGAAATCTAACGGTTGGATTTGGAATTATGTCCAAATCAAATTCGAAAATGGTCGCTGTAAGTGCAGTTCGATGGCCATTGATGGAAATCGACTGTACAGGCCTTGATAAAATTATTAAAAATAGTAATAATTTGTGTAAAATCATAAGAAATGATTTAGAAAGAATTGGGATGAAAAACTCCATATTTGAAAAGATAAAAATAGATTTTTATCGAAATGAACTAGTTTTGAACTAGAAATATAATTCTATTTATTTTTAAATAAATAAATTGAATTTAAAAAGGGTTTGAAAATAACCAAAATATCCAATGATTGCATTGGAGTGGATTTGAATCGAAATTGTCTTCGGAATATTTCGATGTTGGAATTCGTGATTATATAGGTGTTGTTATGGAAATTTGAAAGATATATATTGATATCGTTATTTCCAATACGACATTTGTTAATCGTAGAATTTGATATTGAATATAGGCCGATATATTTTCTATTCAGAGCCTTGTATTGAATATCGAATGTGATTTGGGTTTGTCGTGAATGGTGTCTTCACTAACACTGTTCTTGAACCCAGTTGAGAAAAGATTAAATCTTTTTATTTAGATTTAATGAAGTGTACCAATTAAATAATATTTAATTGGAATTGAATTGATATTGATTTTTGGGTTTATCGTGAACAGTGTTTCAAACAACACTCGTTCTTTAACCCGATAATTAATGAATGTGATTTTGGGTTTATCGTGAACTGTGTTTTTAAATGACACTGATTCTTTAACCCAGTTAAAGATTAAAACTAAGTGGAGTTTTAATGAATCTTTAATTAGATTGAAAAGATCGAAAATGGAGTACCACCAGTTTTGCTCCAGGCGATAGTTAAATCTTTAATTAGATTTGAACGTGAAATAGTAATTGAATTTACCGATAACACTGTGGTGTTAGATATGAAGTATTACCAGTTTTACTTCATGGGATTAATAGGTTGGGATTGGGAAATTAAAACAAATGATTACTTCGGTAAGTTTCGTTAATCCCGACTAGTTGAATCGAAATTCAAAAGAAGATTAGAGAATAAATTCAAGGAATTTATCTTGGATAAAATTAATGGGAACCTTTCCCTATGAATGTGACATTTAGAAACTAACTGTCGGTTAGCCAAGCAGAAGGGTTTTCTGGATATTGATCTGATGTTGGTTTCGGCCTTCGGGGTTAATATTTGGGGAATTATTCTCTTGATTAATTTACGGTTAGTGACTAATGAATTGGAATGAGGCGTATGTTGTGTTTGTGTAACACTTATTTAAAATATA
Source organism: Allium sativum (assembly GCA_030737875.1). Classification (NCBI taxonomy): domain Eukaryota; kingdom Viridiplantae; phylum Streptophyta; class Magnoliopsida; order Asparagales; family Amaryllidaceae; genus Allium; species Allium sativum. Next base: position 172,554,660 of record CM060923.1, read on the forward strand.
CGCGAGTTATTCGGAAAGACCGGGTTTATCCCATTCTGAATAACTGATACGACGATAAGTCGAAGATGAAGACGGTGGTCGAAGACCGGAAGTCTTCACGTCGTTTGGGTAATTACTGATGATCTTGATTGGGCTGTACACCCAAGAAGATGGAAACAGTTAGTGATCGTCCTGACGTACTTGGAGATCGATGGATATGCGGGGTACTAGGTGCCTCCGGTTTCGTTCAGACCCAGAACGGACTTGTAAATGGACTGTGTGTCTGACATTGGATTTTAGTCCGTGTGATTGATCTCTATTAAATATATATCTGCTTGGCGGCGGAGAATTTATTCTCTTGCTTAACGCCCTTCTCTGAGACGTACGAGCTCAGGGGTTATATATTGATGGATATCAAACGCATGGAGTGAATTGCCTGTGTGGCATACCTAAGTGGCAATTGATCGAGGCTTCTGTTGAAAAGCAAAGTCTTGTGGTGATGATCAAAGCACGGCCTTTGTGGCGTAGCTTTGTGTAACGTTTACTTCGCGAGTTTCACACCCGGTATGAACCAAAAACGGGAGAAAGGACCTCAGGGAGGGCCTGCGTTTCTTCCTAGTTAGAAGTGGCGTCAGTGGTTTTACACGCCCTGACGAGTTTGACTTATGTGGTTGTTGCTGTTGCGAGGCGCCTTGGATTGATCGGTCGTTCTCGAACCGATGGAGTCATTTAGTGGCTCATTTACACCCCCAAAGGGCGGGGAAACGTAGTGTTCAGGCATTTTAATCCACATCGGTGGACCGGCCCTGTCGCTCCTAGGGTCACTCGAGCTCTGATCCTGAGACTCGGGCTAGGCAGTCTCGAATCGGTTGAGGACTATCTTTTGCCTCGATTCATAGACGGAAATCCAATTTCCAAATACGTGACAATTGCGGTTTTAATTGTAGACCTATATATGGCGACATGATATATGGTACCCATGCCGCCTATGATTGATACTTATGATTTGAAGTTGTTTTATACACTATGCACTTATTATAGTATCAAATGATTTGTTTTAAAACGTATCAAGCATTCTTTGGCTGTTATAAGGGAAAACCCTATCCCCCGACTTGCGTTGCATTGTGTGATAGGACCTGGGTCTTATAACAGCTTCATTTTTCTCTATTTAGCATTGCGCTGTTTGTTTATGCACTGGTATTCTTGGGAGGAAACCCGTTCCGTGTTATACGGCGTGGTCCCTTGATTTACCTAATGATTTAAAATAAAGATTAATAACTGTTTTAGTTCTCACACCAGTCACATGACTGACCTGGAGTTTATTGTTTTAACCTAAACTCTGGGTGCCCCTATTTTGACACGGGCAGCTAGTAGTTTTGGTTTTGCAGATTTATATTCACAGGATCCTGGTTTACAGCTGGAACGATATCCGGAAAGCTTTGTATCCGTATATCTCTTCTAGTTGTGTATTGTATTATTTTCCGCTGCTATGTATTTAAATCTCTGATATTTCTGTGTAATATTTATTCATTTATACTCTGTATATTCTTGTAATCTGATGCATTGTTGTAATATACAATGAAATGTCCTTCTGTGTGCGTTCTGTTGTGGTTTGTTCTCGAACTATCCGACACTTTCCTTTACGGGGAAGTTACGGGTTTTCACAGTTGGTATCAGAGCTTTGGTTTACAAAGCGCAGAGAACAAGACACATTAGAACCGTACGAAAGAATTCATCAGATATTGGATTAGTAATATCCAATTAGAATGACTCGTTAGAGATGGGATCAGTAGTATCCTAGAACGAGTGTGAAGAGTATATTTTTGAAAATGAAAACAAATTTTGTTTTGAAAATTTAAATCAACTATTCGTATTTGATTATTTGTTTATATTGATTTTGGACAATTCAGTATATAAAGAATTTGCATATACGCCTTGCAAACGTATATTCAAAATTTTAATATACTGGGTAGATATGGAATCACATTCTAGTCGCCCGGAGATGGTACTGATGATTGTCATGACATCACCAGTATCTATGTTCGTGTTTCGAAGGTGTGATTTTCTATATATTTCCATTAGGCTGGTGTGAGAACCAAAACTTATATAGCTAGAACACATTGTTGTGAATTGGCATCAAAAACATGATTTTTTGTATATGTATCAAAATTATGAATTTGAAACTCTAATTAACTAATTGATTGATGTTTGTGTTGCTTGTTTAATTGTTTGATAATTTTGAACCATTTAGCCTAATTATATCAAATATTGAACGATATTGAAAATTGGTCGCATTTGCTTGCATATACATATACTTACATTGAACAGGTCATAGCAAGGAAGCTAGAGCAGAGAATAAAATTTGTTTGCCCGACAAATAGGTACATGTTTACTACATAATTTACTGTTTTGTTTGGGTGATGATGATTTTATGAGCCTATTGGCTAGCCGCTTGGCTTTTTCTTTTTCTTCTTGAGATCTGAAGGACCGGGGAAGCTATTTGAAATTCCCTGATGCTCCCATTGCAGGGGAGGTTATGACGAAATTTTTCGAAAATTTAGGGTGTTAGCCAAATTTTTGAAGTTTTGAAAATTCTCAGAAACTGAAAAGTTGGAGAATGGAAGCCAGATCGAACGTAGAGTTGAATGATCAAACCACTTTCGACTTTGTTCCTTTTCGGGGACGAAAAGTTTTAAGTGGGGAAGATTGTAACAACCCGGAAAATCTGGGCCAGTTTAAAATTTTTATTTTGGCAATTTTAGCGAATTTTGATTATTTAAAATGAATTATTTTAAATAATATCGACGAGAAAAATGTTTAGAATATAATTCGAACGTATATATTAAATACGTCGTCGTTAGAATATAAATATTTATATATAATTATAAATAGAATTGAAAATGGCGCGGTAGTTCGATAATTCGATTTCAAACTTCAATTGAATGTACCGGGTGCAAAACAATCCGGATTTTAGTGAAACCAAAAACATTGTGATCTAATTGATAATATCTTTCCAACGAATCCGAATAATCAAGATTTCATAGCGGGAATCAAAGATAAGTCCAGTTGAAAATTCTGAATAGTCGCTATGGAATTCAGGCCCTTAAAAATGGAAATTTTGCAAACGACCTCGGATAACGACGAAACCACTTTTGTTGGGTCCGCAGTGTCAAATTATTGCTAGATTCCAAATTTCATAATTTTTCGATTCAATATGTGAGCGTGGCAATGGAAAACGTGTTTTGACCATTTCAGTTGATTTTAAATCGACTGGAAATTGGCCATTTTTCTAACGGTCTCAGAATTCGACGAAACTAGTTTTGTTAGGACCGTATCATCAATACGAAGCTAGAAAATATTTTCGGGAATTTTTAGAGTTAGTATGTGTAACAACCCGAATTTTTACAACACGTTAAATCAAGAATCAAGGCAGGATTTAATTTTAAATTCTGAATCAAGTAAAACGGGCTATGCCATTGCGTTCGTCTCGGAAAAATACGCGAAATAGAGTCCGAGTTTTCGAGAATAGGAGTCCGTATGACCCGTTAAAGGCCCAAAGAAGATTTCTGAAAATTTGAATTTCGGAAACAGTTTTGAAAATCAGATCTGGGGCTAGGCGGGAAGTTTCCCCGCCTAGGCCATGTCGACAGGGCTGTCGACAGGCCTGTCGACTTGGGCCCAGACCAAGTCGACAGCCCTGTCGACTTGCCTGTCGACAGGGGGTGGCCGGGGCAAGCTGCCTGGTGCACCTGCTTGGCTCACCTGGTCTTGTTCTTGGGCTGGTTCTGGAAGCTTCCGAGATCTGATGGTCCTAATCTATCCTAGGGTTAATCTAAGGGCCTAAAACTATCCTAATCTCTATAAAAACACCCCTAAGCCCCCCCCCCTAAACCCTCATAACTCACCCGCTCCACGAAGTGCTGCCCAAATGCAAAGTGATCATGGCCTCCATCTCAAATCCCTAGAGCCTATGCATTCAAATCGGGTTCAAATCAAAGGATGCAAGCTTGCTACACCAAATAGAGGCCAAATCAACATTTCTATGCGAGTTTCGTGATGGTTCTTCATCAAAGGAGCCACCTTTCTTCGTCATGATGATGCATGGTCCCTTTCCTAAGCCTTGCCTAGGTAAGTTCTAACTACTTTTAGATGGAAACGGTAGTTTTGATAATGACATGGGATAAAATGAGGCTAAACATGATTATGCGAACCTATATGAACCTTACCTTGCCTCTTGTGTTCATGATTATGATTTTAGGCCATGTGAGTGACTCAATCATGACTCTCATGCTATGCATAGCCTAGTTTAACTTGCAAGTTTGGATCTTTATGCATGAAATGCTAGCATGAACCTTTAGGAACCACTTTATGTGTGAAACATTGGCTAAGACAAGATTTTGGGGCTTATGCATGTTTATGAACCCAAACCCCTTATGTTATCATGCAAGTTTGTGGCCAAATCCTTTATGAGATTATGCATGCTTATGGCCAATCCCCTCTTTTAAGTTGTGCATGTTTATGGCCAAACCCTTTTTGATAATATGCATGTTGTGGCTGAATTTCCTTGTGACATTTTGTGTGTTTGTGGCCAAAACCCTTTTTATGACACTATGCATGTTCGAGGCCAATTTGTAGTCATAGTATTCCTACTATGTTGACTCGTCTATACTTACGTTGGAAACACGTTTTGGGGTTAGGTTAGACGAGCGTGAATATACATGAGAAACTTAACTTGAAGTTCCATGAAATATGATGTGAAACATGATTTGGGTTAAATGGGTATAACATGACAACATGCAACATTTAATATAGCATGAAAGTTAACATGTAAATATGCATAAACATAAGCTTGGGAATTTACCTATTAAGTTAGGTCTACCCATTGGGAATTTACCTATTAAGTTAGGTCTACCCAATTGCTTGAAACTTGACTATGGATATGACACTAGGCTAAACATGAAAGTGGCCAACTCGAGGTTGGGTTGAGTTTGCAACGTAAAACTACCCGGAACCGACCGGCCTAACTAGTTGTTGCAAACAATAGGACTCAATGTGAGAAGTTGGTCATGTTGTGCTTGAACCCGAGGTTAGACCAAGTTGTGGTGTAAATCTACCCGGACCCGCCCGGCTTAACTAGTAACCACAACAAAGTCTAATGTGAGAGGTTGGGGTGCATTAAATAATTAATGCCACATAGTAGGGTTAAGTTAATTTGATTAATGAGGCTTAACCAAATATGACATGGACAAAATGGGTTAAGTAATTTGATTAGGCTAATGATACTTAACGGAACATGATAAGCTTGGGTAGGGTAAGTAACTTGATTTGCCTAATGACACTTGACCATTTTTATACGAATGGTGGACGGGATTAAGTTAACCAACACTTAATCAATCCAACACGATAACGTGATAAGGTTAAGTAAATTTTCTTAATGACACTTAACCGTATAATACAGTTAATGGATGGGGTTAAGAGTAGACTTAACTAATCTAAACATGGTAATCGGATGGGGTTAAGTTAGCCTAGACTTAATTAATCCAACTTGGTAATTTAATGGGGTTAAGTTAAACACTTAACTAATTTAACACGATGATTTGATGAGGTTAAGTGACCTATACTTAACCAATCTAACTCGTTAATTTGATGAGGTTAAGTTAACCTATACTTAACCAATCTAACGTGAAAACATGATAAGGCTAAGTCACGAATCGTTTGAATGCGCTTGACCGATATGACCCGGTAATTTGACAAGGTCAAGTTAATTTATATAATTAACCAATCTAAAATGATAATTAGACGAGGTTAAATTATGGATTGCTTAATATACTTAGCCAACTTGACACATGGTTTGTAGGGTTAAGTCTTGGACTTGGATACTTAGCCAATTTTGACATGGTTTGTAGACGGGCTAAGTTATGAACTTAAGTGACACTTAACCCATTAGATAAACCCTAATTCGGAGGATTAGGTAAATAACCATAGTTAACAAGGATTATGGAAATAAGGCTAAGTGGTAAACCTTAGTTAAGGGAAACTAAGTAATAATTCTTAGTCAAGGAAATTTGGACCATTTTCTTAGATGGATTAGTAACCCGATACGTTAGGTTAACGTTTAAGTATGCGTGTAGGAGCAGGCTATCTGATTTAGATAAAGGCTCCAACGAACGGGGTAACGAAGCAGCGGCTTCGGGAAACGTGAGGATATTCTTGGGATCCCTCTGTGAGCTGCCAGGTCATTATACTAGGCTCACGAGAGGTTGAGGTCTGCGGTAGAAGAACCAAGAATATGCCTTGGTTGCTATGCGAGCGACCTAAAGACTGGGGTGGATAGCAGTGAGCCGACGAATACATAAGGTGCCCGAGATAGCAAGTTCGTCGATCATCTACCATCTTGAGTCAAGCGTGTACGTACGGAAAGGCAGGGAACACCCAACAGACCATGATTGCTATCTAATTATGGGTGAGGTAGGCCGTAGGATGTGGGCTGGCCGGAGTGTAGTTCTCATGCAAGATTTTCTCTTGTGTTGCCTTTCACTAGTTGAGGGAGGGGTCTCGTGGGACCATAGCCACGTGTAGAAAAGCAGACCTTAGTATCTGCATCGGCAGATAAATCTAAAGCTCCCGACCGAGTCCTGTATTTCTTGTTTTGCCCTGGGACAGGACTCGGATGGCACGATGTGATACATGTGCATACAGTTATAGAAAAACGATTCACGATGAATGCGTGGGAAAAAGGGCGCGGTTGAGGGTTAGCGTAATCCCTAGTGGCCTAGGTGGTTTAACCCAAACCGAAATACGAAAGCGTGCAATAGGTAAGCGTAATCCCTAGTGGCCTAGGTGGTTTAACCCAAACCGAAATACGAAAGCGTGCAATAGGTAAGCGTAATCCCTAGTGGTGCTAGGTGGCGTAAGTCCTAGTAGTTCAAACGATGATTCATATGGAAGAGCCTAGCTAGAACAAGGGTGACAGTCCAAACGATTTCAAGGATAATACGTCATGAGAAAGCCCGTACGAGGTACGGCAAAGGACTGAACTTATATACATGGAAAGAAACATATGATTTGAGTAACCTATATATACGATATATTGTGTTGACATGGACCATTACACGACTTTGAGTAAGGGACATTCATGGTTAACACATAACAAGGCTGGGATACTAGTACGAAGGGTGCAGAGCAAATATACGTGTTAGAACTAGGAAGAATATACATAATAGATACCGTGGGATGTTAGACGGGGTAGATACCTTGGGATAATGTACTCGATAGAAATCTGACGATGTGATACCTTGACTTATCATAGCACCGTAGTATATCATGATACCTTGGTTTACCTTGCCGCAGTAGTTCAACCGGCTACCCTGGTTTATCTATCTTGTAGTTATCCTTATGTTTACTTTCAGTTTATGCATGTCATGTTACCTTTACATGTTCTTATACTGGAAGTAGATAGGACTTACTCAGTCTTTTTGACTGACCCGTTTTGTTTCGCCTCTTTTCTTCCGTTTCCCCCCCCCCCAGGTTTCAGGGAGGAAACAATGTTGTTTAGTTCGGACTTCTTCTGCTTGAAGGTCATCATGGATGGCTTGGACTTCTCTTGGCTATGGCTACTTTACGGTTTTACCTGGGGAATAATTTATTAAAAAGTCTTTATGCTTCTTTACTATTGCAAGACAGGTTTTGATGTACTCTGATGTAAAAGGCTTTAGACCTTATTTATTCATGTTATGAAAGTTTGATTTTACTTCCGCTATTTATATATGTTCTGTCTTGTGATATTTCTGTGCATGTTTACCAATAATGCCCTTCTAAAGCTAGTGCATTCCTTTGCGAGTGACCCTAGCGGAGGCGGGGTGTTACATTTGGTATCAGAGCGAGGTTACTAGACTGGGCAAAAGTTTTTAAAGACCTTCTGAAAACTATTTGAAAAACCGTTTACAAAGAAGCATTTTTCAAGAAAATTTTTCTTTTAAAAAGAAAAAGGCTATTCCCCAAAGGCCATTAGCATTATCCTTGTTTCCTTGATTGAATCTCTTTTCCTTTCTTTCCTCCATCTGTAGTCATAGTGGTTTTGACTGCGACTAGTCTTTCTAGCTGCGTAAGTGCTTCCCGTAAGATGGAGGTGGTTCTCGAGAGACCGTTGCAGAGTTATGCATGAAAGGATAGTAAGAACAAGGATAAAGGATACGAGCTCAGGGATAAGCAACATGTTGGTATGGCTGAGTCCTAAAAGGAGGGAGAAAGATGAACAATGAAACCCATGACGAGAGAGTACCTTTGGCATGGTGAAACGGGACGGATAGTTAAGTATCATGGAACAGGGACAAGATCATTCGGAGGGCAATAGTATGCTCTCATTTCTAGGGTACCTCAGAAGGAGGGTAACGATCATGTTAAAGGTTTAGCTTTTCTTCTCTATCATCCTGTCGGGACTTTGTTTTGATCACCGCATCTTTTAAGTCCGCTTCGATAGTTGAGTCTCTGCACCTAAGTACTAGCGTAGTAAAGGATCCCGTTTTTGTCTCAAGTCCTATTGGAAGATCGGTCCATTTATTCATGACTTGTTTGGATTTAAGAATGTCTATGTCAAGTATTGATCTTGGAAATAATGCTTATGTTTATAAGTGGTGGATGGATTCTAGGGATGAAGTGGTTATCCAGTAAGGGGTGCCACTCTCGGTTTTAGAGGGAGGGTAGTTAGACTCTTGGCTTGCTTTGGTAATACCCTCGAAGTCTCGTGGAACCTTTTGGGTTCGGTCATGATTAGTTACCTAGGATCCCTTGATACCTTTATTGGAAATTTGAAGCCCGATCGAGTGGTGTTCGCCGATAAGACGGATGATTTATTTCACTTATGCATGGGTGATGGAAATCACCCTAGTAAGTGCGCTTAACCTGGTTGGCATCTGATTACTTTCAAGAGAAAGTTCTTCTACGTGGAATACCTTATGGTACGAGGTCCGAGATTCACTAGTGAATTTTGAGGGCTCGCATGGAATAATGTGTACGCAGTCCTGTTTGCGCCAAGTATTCTAGAAGGAGAATAAGTGCAAGTGGAACGAGAGGCGACGAGGAAATGAGTTCTAACTCATGTTATGGAAACAGGAAATAAGAAGCTGCGAAATCGTGGAGTAAAAAGGGGCGGTCAAGGCATGATGGAACTAAGCTCAAGGTAATGCAACTCAGGAGACTGAAGACTAAATACGTGCATGATATCTCTTTTGGGAATATATCCTCGATCCCTGTTTTTCTGTTGAGCTTGCTTGTAGGCTATCTTTTATGGATATCCTCTCGGTCCTGTCTCTGTTACAAACCCCGTAAGGAGTTTGTTTTGTTTATCTCCTCGACCCTGTTTCAGGGAATCTTAGGTAGAACCCTGTGGATGTAAACATGTATTTGAAACATGTTATGGTTGATATGGTTGCAAATGGTTGCAAGTGGTTGCTCGTGGATGCGCGAATTTACGTTAGATATTAGCTCGACTCGGTCACATTTCATATTGCATATGCACGAGTAATTGTTTATGGATGAAATTGAATGTGTTATCATGCGGATGTTGCATATGGTTGAATGTTTGTGCACGCATATAGTGTATATGATTAGGACTATTTGCATACATGATGGATTCATAGCACTAAACATGTTTTTGCATTCAAAAGATTTTTCAGGCCTGATCGTTAGCATTAGCTAAGGAACATGTACACACACGTTTTGCATATATTCATATGGCACTAGAAATCATCTAAGGACAATGGTTGCTTGTGGATGATGTTTTGAGTAGATGGATGTTGGATGGTAGGATATGTTCTTCCTAACTTGGAGATTTCGGGGACGAAATCCTAAAAGGTGGGGAGAATGTAACAACCCGAATTTTTACAACACGTTAAATCAAGAATCAAGGCAGGATTTAATTTTAAATTCTGAATCAAGTAAAACGGGCTATGCCATTGCGTTCGTCTCGGAAAAATACGCGAAATAGAGTCCGAGTTTTCGAGAATCGGAGTCCGTATGACCCGTTAAAGGCCCAAAGAAGATTTCTGAAAATTTGAATTTCGGAAACAGTTTTGAAAATCAGATCTGGGGCTAGGCGGGAAGTTTCCCCGCCTAGGCCATGTCGACAGGGCTGTCGACAGGCCTGTCGACTTGGGCCCAGACCAAGTCGACAGCCCTGTCGACTTGCCTGTCGACAGGGGGTGGCCGGGGCAAGCTGCCTGGTGCACCTGCTTGGCTCACCTGGTCTTGTTCTTGGGCTGGTTCTGGAAGCTTCCGAGATCTGATGGTCCTAATCTATCCTAGGGTTAATCTAAGGGCCTAAAACTATCCTAATCTCTATAAAAACACCCCTAAGCCCCCTCCCCTAAACCCTCATAACTCACCCGCTCCACGAAGTGCTGCCCAAATGCAAAGTGATCATGGCCTCCATCTCAAATCCCTAGAGCCTATGCATTCAAATCGGGTTCAAATCAAAGGATGCAAGCTTGCTACACCAAATAGAGGCCAAATCAACATTTCTATGCGAGTTTCGTGATGGTTCTTCATCAAAGGAGCCACCTTTCTTCATCATGATGATGCATGGTCCCTTTCCTAAGCCTTGCCTAGGTAAGTTCTAGCTACTTTTAGATGGAAACGGTAGTTTTGATAATGACATGGGATAAAATGAGGCTAAACATGATTATGCGAACCTATATGAACCTTACCTTGCCTCTTGTGTTCATGATTATGATTTTAGTCCATGTGAGTGACTCAATCATGACTCTCATGCTATGCATAGCCTAGTTTAACTTGCAAGTTTGGATCTTTATGCATGAAATGCTAGCATGAACCTTTAGGAACCACTTTATGTGTGAAACATTGGCTAAGACAAGATTTTGGGGCTTATGCATGTTTATGAACCCAAACCCCTTATGTTATCATGCAAGTTTGTGGCCAAATCCTTTATGAGATTATGCATGCTTATGGCCAATCCCCTCTTTTAAGTTGTGCATGTTTATGGCCAAACCCTTTTTGATAATATGCATGTTGTGGCTGAATTTCCTTGTGACATTTTGTGTGTTTGTGGCCAAAACCCTTTTTATGACACTATGCATGTTCGAGGCCAATTTGTAGTCATAGTATTCCTACTATGTTGACTCGTCTATACTTACGTTGGAAACACGTTTTGGGGTTAGGTTAGACGAGCGTGAATATACATGAGAAACTTAACTTGAAGTTCCATGAAATATGATGTGAAACATGATTTGGGTTAAATGGGTATAACATGACAACATGCAACATTTAATATAGCATGAAAGTTAACATGTAAATATGCATAAACATAAGCTTGGGAATTTACCTATTAAGTTAGGTCTACCCATTGGGAATTTACCTACTAAGTTAGGTCTACCCAATTGCTTGAAACTTGACTATGGATATGACACTAGGCTAAACATGAAAGTGGCCAACTCGAGGTTGGGTTGAGTTTGCAACGTAAAACTACCCGGAACCGACCGGCCTAACTAGTTGTTGCAAACAATAGGACTCAATGTGAGAAGTTGGTCATGTTGTGCTTGAACCCGAGGTTAGACCAAGTTGTGGTGTAAATCTACCCGGACCCGCCTGGCTTAACTAGTAACCACAACAAAGTCTAATGTGAGAGGTTGGGGTGCATTAAATAATTAATGCCACATAGTAGGGTTAAGTTAATTTGATTAATGAGGCTTAACCAAATATGACATGGACAAAATGGGTTAAGTAATTTGATTAGGCTGATGATACTTAACGGAACATGATAAGCTTGGGTAGGGTAAGTAACTTGATTTGCCTAATGACACTTGACCATTTTTATACGAATGGTGGACGGGATTAAGTTAACCAACACTTAATCAATCCAACACGATAACGTGATAAGGTTAAGTAAATTTTCTTAATGACACTTAACCGTATAATACAGTTAATGGATGGGGTTAAGAGTAGACTTAACTAATCTAAACATGGTAATCGGATGGGGTTAAGTTAGCCTAGACTTAATTAATCCAACTTGGTAATTTAATGGGGTTAAGTTAAACACTTAACTAATTTAACACGATGATTTGATGAGGTTAAGTGACCTATACTTAACCAATCTAACTCGTTAATTTGATGAGGTTAAGTTAACCTATACTTAACCAATCTAACGTGAAAACATGATAAGGCTAAGTCACGAATCGTTTGAATGCGCTTGACCGATATGACCCGGTAATTTGACAAGGTCAAGTTAATTTATATAATTAACCAATCTAAAATGATAATTAGACGAGGTTAAATTATGGATTGCTTAATATACTTAGCCAACTTGACACATGGTTTGTAGGGTTAAGTCTTGGACTTGGATACTTAGCCAATTTTGACATGGTTTGTAGACGGGCTAAGTTATGAACTTAAGTGACACTTAACCCATTAGATAAACCCTAATTCGGAGGATTAGGTAAATAACCATAGTTAACAAGGATTATGGAAATAAGGCTAAGTGGTAAACCTTAGTTAAGGGAAACTAAGTAATAATTCTTAGTCAAGGAAATTTGGACCATTTTCTTAGATGGATTAGTAACCCGATACGTTAGGTCAACGTTTAAGTATGCGTGTAGGAGCAGGCTATCTGATTTAGATAAAGGCTCCAACGAACGGGGTAACGAAGCAGCGGCTTCGGGAAACGTGAGGATATTCTTGGGATCCCTCTGTGAGCTGCCAGGTCATTATACTAGGCTCACGAGAGGTTGAGGTCTGCGGTAGAAGAACCAAGAATATGCCTTGGTTGCTATGCGAGCGACCTAAAGACTGGGGTGGATAGCAGTGAGCCGACGAATACATAAGGTGCCCGAGATAGCAAGTTCGTCGATCATCTACCATCTTGAGTCAAGCGTGTACGTACGGAAAGGCAGGGAACACCCAACAGACCATGATTGCTATCTAATTATGGGTGAGGTAGGCCGTAGGATGTGGGCTGGCCGGAGTGTAGTTCTCATGCAAGATTTTCTCTTGTGTTGCCTTTCACTAGTTGAGGGAGGGGTCTCGTGGGACCATAGCCACGTGTAGAAAAGCAGACCTTAGTATCTGCATCGGCAGATAAATCTAAAGCTCCCGACCGAGTCCTGTATTTCTTGTTTTGCCCTGGGACAGGACTCGGATGGCACGATGTGATACATGTGCATATAGTTATAGAAAAACGATTCACGATGAATGCGTGGGAAAAAGGGCGCGGTTGAGGGTTAGCGTAATCCCTAGTGGCCTAGGTGGTTTAACCCAAACCGAAATACGAAAGCGTGCAATAGGTAAGCGTAATCCCTAGTGGCCTAGGTGGTTTAACCCAAACCGAAATACGAAAGCGTGCAATAGGTAAGCGTAATCCCTAGTGGTGCTAGGTGGCGTAAGTCCTAGTAGTTCAAACGATGATTCATATGGAAGAGCCTAGCTAGAACAAGGGTGACAGTCCAAACGATTTCAAGGATAATACGTCATGAGAAAGCCCGTACGAGGTACGGCAAAGGACTGAACTTATATACATGGAAAGAAACATATGATTTGAGTAACCTATATATACGATATATTGTGTTGACATGGACCATTACACGACTTTGAGTAAGGGACATTCATGGTTAACACATAACAAGGCTGGGATACTAGTACGGAGGGTGCAGAGCAAATATACGTGTTAGAACTAGGAAGAATATACATAATAGATACCGTGGGATGTTAGACGGGGTAGATACCTTGGGATAATGTACTCGATAGAAATCTGACGATGTGATACCTTGACTTATCATAGCACCGTAGTATATCATGATACCTTGGTTTACCTTGCCGCAGTAGTTCAACCGGCTACCCTGGTTTATCTATCTTGTAGTTATCCTTATGTTTACTTTCAGTTTATGCATGTCATGTTACCTTTACCTGTTCTTATACTGGAAGTAGATAGGACTTACTCAGTCTTTTTGACTGACCCGTTTTGTTTCGCCTCTTTTCTTCCGTTTCCCCCCCCCCCCCCGGTTTCAGGGAGGAAACAATGTTGTTTAGTTCGGACTTCTTCTGCTTGAAGGTCATCATGGATGGCTTGGAATTCTCTTGGCTATGGCTACTTTACGGTTTTACTTGAGGAATAATTTATTAAAAAGTCTTTATGCTTCTTTACTATTGCAAGACAGGTTTTGATGTACTCTGATGTAAAAGGCTTTAGACCTTATTTATTCATGTTATGAAAGTTTGATTTTACTTCCGCTATTTATATATGTTCTGTCTTGTGATATTTCTATGCATGTTTACCAATAATGCCCTTCTAAAGCTAGTGCATTCCTTTGCGAGTGACCCTAGCGGAGGCGGGGTGTTACAGTATGTGACCCCGGTAATTTGAAATGTACGTTTAAAATTCAATATAGTGATTTAAATGTAAATTCAATGGAAACTGATTGAGATGATCGAATCAGCTTGTGGTACATATCCCATTGAGTTCGGAATGGGGGTGAAACGTTATGGACGACAGGCGGTGGGCCTCGTTTCGAGGTCAAAATAAAAAGTTGCTTTTTGAAAAATAAAAGGAATTAAAATATATATATATATATTTTCAGAAACCCCCCCCCCCCTCTTTCATTTGCCCCCCCCCCCCCCCCCCCCCGTTCGAAATTAAAGCAAAAAAAAAAAAAAAAAAAACCCAAAGGAGGTCGCGTCGCCTCCAGCTCCGGGCCGCCGCCCTCGCCATCGCCGCCTTCAGCCTGCCGCCACCGATCCCCCCCCCCCCTCACCTCCACGCGCCCCCAGTCCTCTCTCCCTCGTTTGAAAACCCTGTAACCCTAAACCGCATCGCCCCTACCCACTGTCACGCACGACCTCCGCCTCTCGCCGCACCTCCCCTCCAACTCCGGCGAGCAGTAGTGTTTCCCCTCTTCCCTCTCCTCCGATACACCGTGAGTCTTCTGATTTTGGGTTTTATTTTATTTTACTTTATAAAATTTGATTTAATTTTTATTTACTTTTATAAAGTCTTGAATTTTATTCATATCAAATATTGATTTTTATATAAAGGAAGATTATATTTTTATATAATAGCAAAAAGGTTTAATTTTTATATAGAGTAAAGATTTGATTTTTTTTAAAACGAGTAAGGAAAACTTTAGAGTTTTGATTTAGAAAAGATAGGATCTCTATTTTAGAAAAGATCGAGATTTTTAATGTATATATATATATATATATAAAGATGATTTTTTTTAAAAAAATATGAACTCCGATATAAAAATATAATCTTTTATATTCATGTAGAGAATATAAAAATACGATTTGTATATATTGAACATCGAAATAAAAATTCGATTTTTATATATTGAATAGCGAAGTAAAAATTCGATTTTTATATATTGAATAGCGAAGTAAAAATTCGATTTTTATATATTGAATAGCGAAGTAAAAATTCGATTTTTATATATTTAATAGCGAAGTAAAAATTCGATTTTTATATATTGAATAGCGAAGTAAAAATTCGATTTTTATATATTGAATAGCAAAGTAAAAATGTGACTTTTATATAGGTAGTGAATACAGGCAACGAAATAGACGAAAGAAAAGAACAGTGAAGATTTCCTGCATTGGAAGTGCCGTGGGCTTAGGATAGATATCTGTGAGAATTTCTCACCTTTCAATTTCTTTTTCTAATTATATATATATACTAGGATGCAGACGGTGCTTAGTAGCACCCGACACAATCGTCCACAGACCATGGACTTGTTTGTTTGGTTGCATAGATTAGTTATATGATTTGATTTGAATTTGGTTGTTTGGTGATTTTGATTGATGTGTGAATGGCGTGGGCCTTCACTAGTCCGGGGATAAGGCTAGGCCTCGTCCCGTTTCTAGTATCGTGCCGTTATGCCGCCGAAATTTTCTAAAATAAGTTAGAAAAATAAAAATATCATTTTATTTAAAGAATGAACTAAATAGAAATTCATATGTTGGAATAAAATGTTTTGTCGTTAAAAATATAATTTTTAGCGTGAATGTGAATAAATAAATATTCATTTACAAACCAGACGGTTTGTTTATGTACACCTATTTGAAGGACATTGATTGGGTCGATAAATTTTACACATCGCCCAACTGCACAAATAAAATATGTGTTTGATTGTTTGTAACCCCACACGGGTGTTGGGATGAAATTTGAAGTTCACTCATCCTGATTGATTAAATATGTCGATCGATTGATTGACAGGCTGTTATAAGCGTTAGATATCTATATTTGATGCTTATACAGTGTAGTGCACTTTGGTTGATGGTTGATTATTTTTCCATGCTATTATATACATGTGTTGTATGAAAATCCATATAATTAACTTTATATGGTAATTGATTGGGCCTCATTCCAATTTGAAAAATAAAGAATATTATAAAATAAAAGTTCATGTGTTGACAGTACTCATTCATTGAGATTGGTCATGTGTTGAACGAAATATTTTAGTAATAAAATTTGCACCTTTATCGATATAAAATAAAAGTTCATGTGTTGACAGTACTCATTCATTGAGATTGGTCATGTGTTGAACGAAATATTTTAGTAATAAAATTTGCACCTTTATCGATATAAAATAAAAGTTCATGTGTTGACAGTACTCATTCATTGAGATTGGTCATGTGTTGAACGAAATATTTTGATAATAACAACTATTTTGAAAAGGAAATATTTGAAATAGAATATTTGAAAATAGAAATTTATGAAGCCGTGTTGATTAGATTGACGCCATTTTGACGTGAACGATATTTATATCGATTTTATTGATTTCGAAATGAATTGAATATAAAACGATTTCGAAATGAATTGAATATAAAACGATTTCGAAATGAATTGAATATAAAACGATTTCGAAATGAATTGAATATAAAACGATTTCGAAATGAATTGAATATAAAACGATTTCGAAATGAATTGAATATAAAACGATTTCGAAATGAATTGAATATAAAACGATTTCGAAATGAATTGAATATAAAACGATTTCGAAATGAATTGAATATAAAACGATTTCGAAATGAATTGAATTGAAAACGATTTCGAAATGAATTGAATTGAAAACGATTTCGAAATGAATTGAATTCAAATTGAATTGAAATTTGAATTGAATAGAAAGGAATTTATAAAGAAGAATTCAATTTCGATTTGAATTGAAATGGAAGTTGAAATTGCTTTTGAAACGAATCTAAAACTATTTATATAATTCGTTTTAAATAGAAATCGACGATATATATATTACATATATTATATATATAATATAATGGCCTGAATAGAACGCGCCGCGCCGCGGCAGTTCGTGAATTTCGACCATTTATTTCAAACGGACATTACGGGAGATCCGACCATCGGATTCTCCTAAAACCGGAACCGTTGGGTTCGTATCGAAAAGAGCTTTCTAAAGAATATTAGAAATTAGAAATCTAACGGTTGGATTTGGAATTATGTCCAAATCAAATTCGAAAAAGGTCGTTGTAAGTGCAGTTCGATGGCCATTGATGGAAATCGACTGTACAGGCCTTGATAAAATTATTAAAAGTAGTAATAATTTGTGTAGAATCATAAGAAATGATTTAGAAAGAATTAAGATGAAAAACTCCATATTTGAAAAGATAAAAGTAGATTTTCATCGAAATGAACTAGGTTTGAACTAGAAATATAATTCTATTTATTTTTAAATAAATAAATTGAATTTAAAAAGGGTTTGAAAATAACCAAAATATCCAATGATTGCATTGGAGTGGATTTGAATCGAAATTGTCTTCGGAATATTTCGATGTTGGAATTCGTGATTATATAGGTGTTGTTATGGAAATTTGAAAGATATATATTGATATCGTTATTTCCAATACGACATTTGTTAATCGTAGAATGTGATATTGAATATAGGCCGATATATTTTCTATTCAGAGCCTTGTATTGAATATCGAATGTGATTTGGGTTTGTCGTGAATGGTGTCTTCACTAACACTGTTCTTGAACCCAGTTGAGAAAAGATTAAATCTTTTTATTTAGATTTAATGAAGTGTACCAATTAAATAATATTTAATTGGAATTGAATTGATATTGATTTTTGGGTTTATCGTGAACAGTGTTTCAAACAACACTCGTTCTTTAACCCGATAATTAATGAATGTGATTTTGGGTTTATCGTGAACTGTGTTTTTAAATGACACTGATTCTTTAACCCAGTTAAAGATTAAAACTAAGTGGAGTTTTAATGAATCTTTAATTAGATTGAAAAGATCGAAAATGGAGTACCACCAGTTTTGCTCCAGGCGATAGTTAAATCTTTAATTAGATTTGAACGTGAAATGGTAATTGAATTTACCGATAACACTGTGGTGTTAGATATGAAGTATTACCAGTTTTACTTCATGGGATTAATAGGTTGGGATTGGGAAATTAAAACAAATGATTACTTCGGTAAGTTTCGTTAATCCCGACTAGTTGAATCGAAATTCAAAAGAAGATTAGAGAATAAATTCAAGGAATTTATCTTGGATAAAATTAATGGGAACCTTTCCCTATGAATGTGACATTTAGAAACTAACTGTCGGTTAGCCAAGCAGAAGGGTTTTCTGGATATTGATCTGATGTTGGTTTCGGCCTTCGGGGTTAATATTTGGGGAATTATTCTCTTGATTAATTTACGGTTAGTGACTAATGAATTGGAATGAGGCGTATGTTGTGTTTGTGTAACACTTATTTAAAATATACGCGAGTTATTCGGAAAGACCGGGTTTATCCCATTCTGAATAACTGATACGACGATAAGTCGAAGATGAAGACGGTGGTCGAAGACCGGAAGTCTTCACGTCGTTTGGGTAATTACTGATGATCTTGATTGGGCTGTACACCCAAGAAGATGGAAACAGTTAGTGATCGTCCAGACGTACTTGGAGATCGATGGATATGCGGGGTACTAGGTGCCTCCGGTTTCGTTCAGACCCAGAACGGACTTGTAAATGGACTGTGTGTCTGACATTGGATTTTAGTCCGTGTGATTGATCTCTATTAAATATATATCTGCTTGGCGGCAGAGAATTTATTCTCTTGCTTAACGCCCTTCTCTGAGACGTACGAGCTCAGGGGTTATATATTGATGGATATCAAACGCATGGAGTGAATTGCCTGTGTGGCATACCTAAGTGGCAATTGATCGAGGCTTCTGTTGAAAAGCAAAGTCTTGTGGTGATGATCAAAGCACGGCCTTTGTGGCGTAGCTTTGTGTAACGTTTACTTCGCGAGTTTCACACCCGGTATGAACCAAAAACGGGAGAAAGGACCTCAGGGAGGGCCTGCGTTTCTTCCTAGTTAGAGGTGGCGTCAGTGGTTTTACACGCCCTGACGAGTTTGACTTATGTGGTTGTTGCTGTTGCGAGGCGCCTCGGATTGATCGGTCATTCTCGAACCGATGGAGTCATTTAGTGGCTCATTTACGCCCCAAAGGGCGGGGAAACGTAGTGTTCAGGCATTTTAATCCACATCGGTGGACCGGCCCTGTCGCTCCTAGGGTCACTCGAGCTCTGATCCTGAGACTCGGGCTAGGCAGTCTCGAATCGGTTGAGGACTATCTTTTGCCTCGGTTCATAGACGGAAATCCAATTTCCAAATACGTGACAATTGCGGTTTAAATTGTAGACCTATATATGGCGACATGATATATGGTACCCATGCCGCCTATGATTGATACTTATGATTTGAAGTTGTTTTATACACTATGCACTTATAATAGTATCAAATGATTTGTTTTAAAACGTATCAAGCATTCTTTGGCTGTTATAAGGGAAAACCCTATCCCCCGGCTTGCGTTGCATTGTGTGATAGGACCTGGGTCTTATAACAGCTTCATTTTTCTCTATTTAGCATTGCGCTGTTTGTTTATGCACTGGTATTCTTGGAAGGAAACCCGTTCCGTGTTATACGGCATGGTCCCTTGATTTACCTAATGATTTAAAATAAAGATTAATAACTGTTTTAGTTCTCACACCAGTCACATGACTGACCTGGAGTTTATTGTTTTAACCTAAACTCTTGGTGCCCCTATTTTGACACGGGCAGCTAGTAGTTTTGGTTTTGCAGATTTATATTCACAGGATCCTGGTTTACAGCTGGAACGATATCCGGAAAGCTTTGTATCCGTATATCTCTTCTAGTTGTGTATTGTATTATTTTCCGCTGCTATGTATTTAAATCTCTGATATTTCTGTGGAATATTTATTCATTTATACTCTGTATATTCTTGTAATCTGATGCATTGTTGTAATATACAATGAAATGTCCTTCTGTGTGCGTTCTGTTGTGGTTTGTTCTCGAACTATCCGACACTTTCCTTTACGGGGAAGTTACGGGTTTTCACATTGTTGCTTAAAACTGATATGCAAGTATGTTAATCTACTAATTTGGGTTGATAACTAGTTAGTAGTTAATTAAATTCTAGTTAGAAATACCGACGCTTGTTAATCAGTGAAATGACTAAATATTTACCACGAAGAAAAATGGTTGTGATGGATTCCTTGGTTGATTTGATTTCTAAATTTATGTTACTTGAAATGTTCCCTTATTCAGTATATGGATATTGTATGCTCATTTGTCGATGAATCCCATTTTTTCACCCTTGATGTTATGGGCATCGAATAAACCCGGGATTTATCGATTTAAAATAGATTAAGAACACAGAGTGAAATGATAAATCTCCGTGACCCTGATTTGGATTGAAATGATAGATCCATCCTTGAAATATCGAGAAATTAAAGTTAATATCACTTGGCCAAAGGATAGAAAATTATAAACGGACATCGGTTGGTTAAATTATTTTAAATATTTGGAAATTTTATTTGATAGAAATTTCACTTAAAAGAATGAGCCGATACTCGATAAACTTGTTTCCTTTAAAGTTCTTGATTGTGAATGTTTATTTGAAATGGTTAAGAGAATTTTTCCCAAACGAAGTGGAAATTCTTAAATTGGGATTTGAATAAAATTTGAGATTTTCAAATTAAGGGTGTGGATTTGAATGTAATAAATTCTTATTGAATTTAATTTGGAATAAAGATAATCGAGGATACTCGGAGTTGTTTTAAACTTAAGTTGAATATGGGTTGAATTCTCTAAATTGAAAGATTGGTTTGAATGGTGTTTGAAACAAGATATTGAACTAGGAAAACTCCATTGAGACTGGAGTATAGATTCAAGTGTTGGAAGTTCGGAAGAAAGGAACAACTATAGTTAAAGAATTTTATTATATATATTTACCCTATTTGATTTCAATAAACTGTTCCTTTCCTTAAAATTCATTTATTAAAACTCTAACTTATAAACTATTTGTTATGATAAATTTCCTTATATGTTATTACTTAAACTAATTGGTCAAACTTATATTTTATATATATACATAGTGATCTAAATTTATCTTATTTTGTTTTAACCATTTTCTTTTATACATATATGTTATATAAAGATTTTTAATTATAAGCATCTATTTTCAAGTATATTAAATGATTGTAAAATTTCTTCCAAATGGAAAGTGCTTGGATTTAAACCTTTGGTTCAAATGGAGTGAAGATAAAGTATATTCTATTTGAATATGGATCGATTTTTGAACCGATTTTAATATGGAAATGTAAGTTATATTCTACTCGAATATGAATGGATCTCCTTAGGGATCGAAATAAGTTGTAATGGAATATATATATTCTATTTGAATATGAATGGATTTCGAACATACACCAAATTGAAATAATTATAATCTTCGATATGAAGTATATTCTATTTGAATATAAATCGATTTTGTGAAATATTATATGATTATAATATAATGAAATGAAATATATTCTAGTTTAGAATATAATCGGTTTTGGTATGATTATGATATGTTGATATGAAAATTATATTCTTTTTGAATATAAATTTTGTTCGAAACAAAACATGATATTTTGGATATAAAGCGAACCTTTGTGAAATGTAAAAGAACCGACCGATGTGGAAAATGTAAACGTTGGTTGTTAATGAGGCCGGAATCGACAAGTGGCATACTCTCTGTCAGTGTCGATACCACTTTAACAACTATGAACGTTATGACGTATCCAGAATGAAATATGATGACTTGGAAGCGATTTTTTTGGATTGATGAAGATGAATGATGATGAAATAGCCTTGACCTTCGGGTCATAATTGAAATGACTAAAACAGGAGCTATACTGTGACTAATTGAGGTAGCACCTTTGATCTGACACACTTCTCCGACACTATTTCTGTGACTATGATGATGATTTGGGCCCTTTTGATATGGAAGTGTGATCCGAGGTGGGCGGTAGTGGCTGCTATGCGTTACCACCGGTCCGGGAGTGCAATTGGTAGAATCCTACCCTGGGCATTGCCTCGAGTGCCTTGTCATATTTATCCTTATCGAGCCCATACGATTTTTATTTGTATCGTACCTATGGAGTGCCCTCTGATGCCATCGGTTACGGTGGGTTTACGTTACTGTATAGACTATGGTATTATAAACGATGTAAGGGTAAAAATGTAATCCCGCTTACGCTATTTTCATTATGTTTACTTTACTGAATAGACATTACAATAATAGTGTATTATACTATGTATGTATTAGTTTAACGAATCCTTGAGAGATGGAAAATCCCGTAACATCTCTTGAGTTACTGCACCCATGACACTCAAGTTATTTCATATTTTAATTTGACTAATATGAGAATGATTTAGTGCTGATCCGAGTGTTTGTTGTGTTTTCTTTTTATGCAATACGCTCAGGTCCGCAGAAATTTGCTGTTAGCGAAGTTTACCTTGCCTTGGAGATCGAAGATGAAGATTTGGTATATATATATATATATATCAATTATAAGTATGTTTCCCGCTACACTTTATTTCCGCTGCATTACTGTATGTACTTGTATTAGTGTAACTCTGATGACTGAAAAGTGTAACTTGAATGTATATGTTTTAAATGCTTTTGAGCCATTATTTGTTTATTATATGTTGTGCTTCCGTTGTGAGATTCTGTGATTGTTTTTCTCTTCTTTTTTCTTTTTCCCAATAACTACCTACATTTGCGATTTGTTTGGGTCGACATGTGTGGTTTATTGTCGATTTGAACGGTCAAAAAAATCCGGGTCATTACAAAAAGGGAAAGAAAGAGTAAGAAATTGAATGGATTGGATCTAGAATTTTACCTTGCTTTTCATGATTCTGAAAATTCTTTTTATTAATGTTGATTCTCTCCTCTAGATCTTGAATTTTAAAATCTTCTTATTTATTATCTAAATTTTCTGAATAGATTTAAGGAGAGAGATTAATGGTAAAGTTTCAGTGAAGCTTCCAAATTATGAGGTTTAGGATTAGGTTAAGGTCTTATTTATAAGTGTATCACTACAACAAAAAGGCTTTTTATAGCGTTTGAAAAACGCTATTATATCCTTTCATAGCGTTTCAGAGAACACCATGTAACGACATGCTATGTTAGACCTTCAGTTTTACATAGCAGTTACAAAAACGCTATGTAAAATTAAGTTTCTATAGCGTTTAACGTGTGTGAGACCCTTATTTCTGTAGCGTTTTATGTCTACGAACTATAGCGTTTAGATATAATTTCTATAGCGTTTCCATTTAAAATGTATAGCGTTTGTTAATATAATTATATAGCGTTTATTCTATGTTTCTATAGCGTTTACTCAGTGATATAATAAAAAAAAATAAGATCAGATTCTATAGCGTTTTTAAAACACTATGATATGGTATATTGATAAATATGTCCTCATTGCCCTCCTTTCACCTCTTCCACATATAGGCATATATAAATGTGACATATTTTCAGAAACAACAAATATGTAAATTACAACAAAATATTTCATACAAATCATTCAAACAACTTTCATATATCCGAATTTAGTATTCCATACATCATTCAAACAACTTTTCACACGTAAAACTTAGCATTTCATACACATTGTTTACAATTTACTTACAAAGAAGTCAAAGTAATGATTTAAACTTGCTTTACTTCTGATATTTCCTCCGTAACATAAGCAACATTAGTCCTGTTACTGCCAAATAAACAATCAAGGTGTTAGTTCGAAGTATAATACAAAGTAGCAACATACCGCTGTAAAAATGAAAAGATAATTTCATATCATGTTTTTTAAGAGACCGTGTGCTTTACATTATGCCATGCTATGCTAAACCTGAGAAAGTGAAATTATGAAAGAGCAATATAAAATGAAGACAAGCTCAGGCTAAGAGACTATGTTCTTTACATTGTGCAATATGGTTTTACAAACATATATAATGGTCATATTACGTAAGCAATATGACAATAAAAATGCAAGCAAAATCAGCATCAATGAAAGAGCATGATAATAGCACCACGTATTGCATGATAAGAGCAACTTAAATTTTGTACCAACTAACCAAAAGAACTTGTTGTCAACTATCAAATTCACTTATATGTATGTGAGCTGGCCAAAAGCCTGCAGCAACCAAACTATTGAACGAATCCATATAGGTTATTGTCTGCAGGATTGAAGAAATAACGGTAGTAAGCAAAAATTATGTGGCATATCATTAACAGCTTGAAAGTATGTTGTAAGTTAAGTTGGAAAGGAAGACAGCTCATACATGATTCTGCTTAACAAAAATCGATTGATAATATGAGCAACGGAACTAGTTATTAATATAAAATGTAGTACTGAAGGTAGTACATGTGCAAGTACAGTCATGGGAGAAGGAAGTGACGACCAAAAGCAAAGTTTATTTTTTTGCGGCAAGACTAAAAGGTACATACAGTAATGAGAAGAGTGATAAGCAGAGTGGTAAGAAGTAATCAATCAATATATTTTGGACAGAAAATAAATTTATAGGATTTAATTACTAACCGGACAAAGTAGTCTGTACATGACAAAATAGCCCAAACCTGAGCTTGCAAACAGAGAAGAAACAGAATATTTTTAGCATATAAATAGCAAACTCAAAATGAGCCACTCTTACCGTGACAATGCACTAATTTGTACTGGATACCGAGTTGGAAAGCATTTACACATTTTGATTCGTTGTTCCTAAATTAAAAACCGCATCTTATTATCAACATCAATGAAACATTTCATAAAACATACATAGAACCTATAGGCGACAAACACACATAGCTTATTCAAAGTGAGTTGTACCTAATTATTTCTCGTTATATAAATTCATATACAAAACGCCATGCCAAACATAATGTGCTTTCGGAATAAAATACATACACATTATTCAAAAGTGGGAAACAAATTGTTCATGCTATTGAACCTTCATTTTCACACTTACCGGGCATAGGTCAACAGCCAAGTAGCCTCTGCACCTGTAGATATCATTTTCCTAATGCAATCCAAAAGACGCCAGGTTCCTTCAATGTGTTCTGTTCTTTTATAGCTTGCATGCTAGAACTCCCTAAAGACTGACGCGTCCCATAAAATATTGCTTGTCTCAGAGCAAAGCCAAATAACATATCTGCAAATACATTAATTAGTTTAATGAAGTTTGATAAGTTATACATCTTGTATTTGCTTCAATTACAAAGTCAAGCCCAAACACATGTAACCCATCACGTTCTAGCACTAGTAACCACACCACATAATGTTGTGACTACACTTCTCCTAATCAGGGAACATTGTTGTTCATCTTCTTATCTCACTATCCCAAACTTCAAAAGAGTTCCAAACAATGAATTTACACATACATCAAGCAAATCCCCCATGTCTGAATATCATTCCTTATTTTTAACTTCAAACGATGGTTCATGTAGACTCGAACTCATAACAATAGTCTTAGACAAATTTTAGGGATACAATAACATGAAAAGGAATAAATAGTAGATCTCATATATTAAGCATCATCTGATAAATCACTATAGAAAGCTTTGAATTCTCACAATGAGTAGATGTCTTAGTCCCTCTCACCGATCTCTCCCATCGAGTGCCAATTGAGTTATATTATCCTGTATATTCCATTTGAGTTCAATGTCCTAGTCAACATAAAAATCAAAGCAATCATATGTTAAGTTTACAAATTAAATACAGTCAACGGATATTAAGACAACATCGCATGCTTTTGTACAAAAGATTAAAAAATGCCAACGATTTGAGTATGTCATAGACTAGTACTGATTTTGAAGAAAGATTTAATGCATTTTTAATAACATTAAGAGCTTACCATTAGTCAGCCTAAGAGGATACAAAGTCCTGATCACAACAGAGTCGATCAGTAGGTCGCAGGCTGAATCTTCCTAAACACGCAGATTATGAATAACCAAATACACATCATTGAACATAGCCTTAAAGCCCCAAGCATACGAATCCCAACCATTGCTACCAAACATGGTCTGCATTGGCAAGACACTGAACTCAGGCGTAACAGACACATTCAGTTTTTCTTCCTGTTCACATGTACGAGCAGCGCTGAAAGCAATAGAATTGTACATCCCTTTCGTCAGTTTTAGCTTTTTTCTTAATGGAGGCATCGTTTCCTAGATGAACTGCATATGCCCCTTCTGGTACTAGCAACAGCATGTCCCCTTGCTTTTGACCTGATTTTATGTACTCTACGAAGCTAGATATTTCCCAACTTGGGATGGCATCACATGATTCCATTGCTGTTCCCCTGAGTTCGCTTGGGCTTGGCCCTCTTTCATAGTTTCCATTTGGTATTATTCCTGTGAAACATTGTCACTCGTCAAAACTACATCAAAAAAGCATTAGTTCGCCATGCATCCCGTGTTTGATTCAAAAGATCACTAAATTGCTGTGAGTATTAAGTCACAGTAATCTACCTTATGCTGCTTAATACTAAACGGTACGCATGATACTCGTAAATGTGTAGGTTTCCTATCATCATCTCATATTATAGCATAAACCAGCTTAGTATTGCAAAACCAATTGAGAAGTTATGAATAATCAGTCTATATATTATAAATGTGTATTCCATCTTTTTGATGTTAATTTCTAAGCTAGGACACCATACTATACCTCTTTTTTTTATACACTATGGACCACTAGCTCTATATATATGATGTAAGAGAGAAAAAGAAGTAAGAGAGGACTGGTTAAACTTCGAAGTATGTAACACAATTTATGCCAATCTTATACATGAAACAGGGAAGAAAAACAAACAAAGCAGTTGTATAATAAATGTTGGATAGTACTGCTGTAATGACCCGCATTGGCAGAGGTGTTATAATTAATTAATTTAATTTTATAGATGGTGATATAGTGGATTTAATGGTCGTGAAATTAAATAAGGATGAATATTTAATTAAAATAATAAATTAAATCATATATTTGATTCTGAAATAATCAGAATTGGCTGAAATGGCGATATGGTGTGAACTAGATCATATGTGATATTTAATTGGAATTGAATTTAAATAACGAATATATTATATAAACGATAGTATGAACGTATAATTATATTATAATTAAAAATCGAGCTTGAAATGGTGCTGCAGTTCGTAAATTGGCGATTCGAACTTCAACTGAATGTACAGGGCTCGTTTTTAATCGGATTTCTGTGAAACAAGAAACATATGGAGCTGGTGGAGCATATCTTTCTAGTGGAAGAGAAAAATCGGGATTTCGTCGTGTAGATTTTGATTTACGTCCAAATTAAATATTCAGAAAAAAACAGCGGTATATTCGTTCGTGGCCATGTAGGTTATTTAAAAATATTTGAATACCGGTTTCGAATTTAGACAGGGTTCTTTTGAGACATAATGATAATTTAAATTTTAGAATTTTGCTGTAATTTTTAATTAATTTAAATAAGCAACTTTTTATTTGGAGTATTTCGCACACTTAATCAGCGATTTTGGGGTTTCACAATATGAGTCAATCTACCGGTATTATTATATTTTTGGGATCGTGGGACATTGCTCGTCTCACCGGTATTTTTATTTATGTCAATAGCAGTCTGTATGTGGACGAAGTTTTATATAATGAGGTACCGGAAATTTTCTAAATTTAAACAAAACAATTGTGGTTGATATACACGCTATGTGGCCTTCAAAAACTCCATAACAATCAAACTGAAAACCTACGTGTAACACGGAGCCGACGTGAGATACATGGGCTATCCACGTACACCTTTTTCTTAACTGTTATGTGTTGTTTCTTTAACTACAAAACATCTTCATACTATATATATCACCTCAAACCGTCTACGTTTCTTATTAGCCTCACCATTTCTCTTACATGCTCTCCTCTCTACTTTATACTTAAATATCTAGAAGTGATTTACTGGCAAATAAACAAAACACGATGCCGGAGATGGGAGCAGCGAGATGCTGCTGGATGCCGGTGACCTCTAGTGGTCACAGGAAAATGAAGTTGAGCAAAACTAGTCAGTACGATCACTGTGTATGCGGAGATGCCCCTGAAGATGTGGATATTTGTGAACGAGAAGGCGCTAGATGGATGGAGGAACTGAGTTAGTGAATGTTGGGCATGGGAAAATGAAGCATGAGATGGAGGCGGGTGCCTTTAGTGAAGGGGTAGTGGAGTGTTTGATGTGCAGGCATTTAAATACCTGGAGTGGAATGCGCGAGTAGTAGTAAGGCTGTCGAGAGGATGCATGTGTAATGTAGGGTGACAGAAGTATGGTGAGGGAAAGAGGGAGTGTTGATGATTTTAGTTTTGAAACATGTTGGAGGAAATGGAAGAAAAAGGATGTACGGTGTGTGTGTTGGCCATTGAAAGTTGCGGGTTGTTGTAAATAACGAGAGAGGAAGAAAGGTACTGTAGCTTAACGCTGATGGGCTTGCGGGTTTGGTTTATTGGGCCGATCAATTAAAATAGGGGTGAGCCCATATAATCAAGTAAATTAAGCTATTTTAATTTAAATTGGTTCAAACTTTAAAGATGTGTATCTATTTCATACGGTGTCAGAATTCCAAACGGTCATATTCGACAGGATCATAGGGACGAGTGCTACACCATGGAACTGACTGGAAGTGGATTGAATGTAACAACCCGTAAAATGCGAGCCAGTTTGAAATTTTTATTTTGGCAATTTTAGCGAATTTTGATTATTTAAAATGAATTATTTTAAATAATATCGACGAGAAATTTATTTTGAATAGAATTCGAACGTATATATTATACGCGTCGTCGTTAGAATATAAATATTTATATATAATTATAAATAGAATTGAAAATGGCGCGGTAGTTCGATAATTCGATTTCAAACTTCAATTGAATGTACCGGGGGCAAAACAATCCGGATTTTAGTGAAACCAAAAACATTGGGATCTATTTGATAATATCTTTCCAGCGAATCCGGAAAATCAAAATTTCATAGCGGGAATCAAAAGATATGTCCAGTTGAAGATCCTGAATAGTCGCTATGGAATTCAGGCCCTTAAAAATGGAAATTTTGCAAACGACCTCGGATTTCGACGAAACCAGTTTTGTTGGGTCCGTGATGTAAAGTTATTGCTAGGTTTAAGATTTCATAATTTTCCGAATCAATATGTGAGCGTGGCAAAGGAAAACGCGTTTGACCAGTTTCAGTTGATTTTAATCGACTGGAAATTGGCCATTTTTCCAACGGTCTCAGAATTCGACGAAATTAGTTTTGTTAGGACCGTATCGTCAATACGAAGCTAGAAAATATTTTTCTGGAATTTTTCTAGTTAGTATGTGACCCCGGTAATTTGAAATGTACGTTTAAAATTCAATATAGTGATTTAAATGCAAATTTAACGGAAACTGATTGTGACAGCCAAATCAGCTTGCGTGGCATATCCCATTGTGTTCGGAATGGGGGTAAAACGCTAGGGGCGACAGTCGGTGGGTTCGATTCTGAGTTCAAATGAAAAGTCAACAATTAGGGTTTGGAAAAATATAAAATAATAAAATAAATAATTAAATATAAAAACCCCTTTCTCTCTTTATACTCCAGGCCCCCCCGATAGAAATTCAATCGGATATAAAAAAAAGGGAAGAGAGAAAACGGACGACGGAGGGCCGTCGATGACGCCGCCGGAGGCGCTCCACCTCCGTTCACCCCACCGCCGACCGAAGTCCCCCCCCTCGCTCGCGATTGCTGTTCGAAACCCCCCCCCCCCTCGTGAAAACAACCGACGCCGCCTCGAAGAGCCTCCCGCACCCACTGACGAACCCACCACCGCTGGAAGCCCAGAGCACCCCTCGGACGAAGAACCCCCCCCCCCCTCCGTTCACTGTAAGTTCTGTTTTTTTTATTTATTATTATTTATTTTCATTTAACTGAATTTTTATAATGATTTTAAAAAAACTGAGAATTTTAATTAGTCGAAGTTTAGATTTTTAAATTGGTTAAAAATAAGATTTTTATATGAAAAAAAACTTTATTTTAAAAGGCGAAAACTTTTTTTAAAAAAGGCGAAAACTTTATTTTAAAAGGCGAAAACTTTTTTTTAAAAAGGCGAAAACTTTATTTTTATAAAGGCGAAAACTTTATTTTTATAAAGGCGAAAACTTCATATTTATAAAGACGAAAACTTCATATTTGAAAGGGCGAAATCTATATTTTTGAAAAGGAATTTTGTCTATATGGCATCGAGATAAAAATATAATTTTTATAACGAAGCAAAGTAAAAATGTGATTTTTATATATTGAACATCGAATAAAAATGTGATTTTTATATATTGAACATCGAGTAAAAATATGATTTTTATATGTTGAACTTCGAAGTAAAAATATGATTTTTATATATTGAATAGCAAAGTAAAAATGTGATTTTTATATATTGAATAGCGAAGTAAAAATTCGATTTTTACATATGTAGTGAATACGGGCAACGAAAGCGACAAAAGGCGAGATTGGCGAAGACTTCTATAAATGAAGGGTCAAGATGATTGGACAGCTATCTGTGAGAACTTCTCACTCTTCAATTTCTCTTTCTAGTTATATATATATATATACTAGGATGCAGACGGTGTTTAGTAGCACCCGACACAATCGTCCACAGACCATGGACTTGTTTGTTTGATTGCAAAAATTAGTTAGATTATTTGATTGAAATTGAATTGTGTGGTGAAATGAAATTGATTTGATTGATGTGTGAATGGCGTGGGCCTTCACTAGACCGGGGATAAGGCTAGGCCTCGTCCCGTTTCTAGTATCGTGCCGTTATGCCGCCGAAATTTTCTAAAAATAAGTTAGAAAAATAAAGATAACATTTTATTTAATAAATGAACCGAATAGAATATTCATAGGTTGAATAAAATAGTTTGATCGTTAAAAATATAATTTTTAACGTGAATGTGAATAAATAAATATTCATTTACAAACCGGACGGTTTGTTTATGTACACCTATTTGAAGGACATTGATTGGGACGATAAATTTTACACATCACCCAACTGCACAAATAAAAATCTGCGTTTGGTTGCTTGAAACCCCACACGGGTATTGGGATGATATTTGACGTACACTAATCCCGATTATTTAGTTGTATGTCGATCGATGGATTGACAGGCTGTTATAAGCGTTGAATATTTATCTTTGATGCTTATACAGTGTAGAATGCACTTTGGATGATGGTTGATTATTCATCGTTGTTGATATATACATGTGTTGTAGAAAATCCATATAATTAACATTATATGGTAATTGATTGGGCCTCATTCCAGTTTTAAAATAGAAATATTTGAAAAAGAAATATTTGAAATAGAATATTTGAAAATAGGAATATATGAAGCCGTATTGATTAGATTGACGCCATTTTGACGTGAACGATATTTATATCGATTTTATTCATTTTATAATGAATATCGAAAGTGATTTCAAAATCTGATATTTTGAAAAGAGTTGAATAGAAATGAATTCGAATTGAAATTGAATAGAAATGAATTCGAATTGAAATCAGATAGAAATAAATTCGAATTGAAATTGAATTGAATTGAAAAACAAACTGAAATTGAATTAGAAATCAATTTGAATTGAAATCGATTTGAAATGAATTTAAAACGAAGTTATATTGGAATATTTAATTTTGATTTGAAATTGAATATGAAATTTAAACTGTTTGGAAAACGAATTTAAAACGATTTATAAAATACGTTTTAAAGGAAATCGACGAAGTATATATTATATATATTATATATATAATATAATGGCCTGAATAGAACGCGCCGCGCCGCGGCAGTTCACGAATTTCGACCATTGACTTCGAACGGATATTACGGGAGATCCGACCGTCGGATTCTTCTAAAATGGAACCGTTGGGTTCGTAGCGAAAAGAGCTTTCTAACGAATATTAGAAATTTGAAATCTAACGGTTGGATTTGGAATTATGTCCAAATCAAATTTGAAAAAGGTCGCTGTAAGTGCAGTTCGATGGCCGTTGATGGAAATCGACTGTACGGGCCTTGATAAAATTATTAGAAATAGTAATAATTTGTATAAAATCATAAGAAATGATTTAGAAAGAACTGGGATGAAAAAATCCCATATGTGAAAAGATAAAAATAGATTTTTATCGAAATGAACTAGTTTTGAACTAGAATTATAACTCTATTTATTTTTAAATAAATAAATTGAATTTGAAATGGTTTTGAAAATAACCAGAATTTCCAATGATTGCATTGGAATGGATTTGAATCGAAATTGTCTTCGGAATATTTCGATGTAGGATTCCGTGATTATACAGATGTTGTTATGGAAATTTGAAAGATATAGATATATATATATCGTTATTTCCAATATGATATTTGTTTGTCGTGGAATTTGATATTGAAGATAAGCCGATATATTTTCTATTCAGAGCCTTATATTTAATATCAAATGTGATTTGGGTTTGTCGTGAATGGTGTCTTGACTAACACTGTTCTTGAACCCAGTGGAGAAAAGATTAAATCTTTTTATTTAGATTTAATGAAGTGTACCAATTAAATAATATTTAATTGGAATTGAATTGATATTGATTTTTGGGTTTATCGTGAACAGTGTTTTAAGCAACACTCGTTCTTTAACCCGATAATTAATGAATGTGATTTTGGGTTTATCGTGAACTGTGTTTTTAAATGACACTGATTCTTTAACCCAGTTAAAGATTAAAACTAAGTGTAGTTTTAATGAATCTTTAATTAGATTGAAAAGATTGAAAATGGAGTACCACCAGTTTTGCTCCAGGCGATAGTTAAATCTTTAATTAGATTTGAACGTGAAATGGTAATTGAATTTACCGATAACACCGTGGTGTTAGATATGAAGTATTACCAGTTTTATTTCATGGGATGAATAGGTTGGGATTGGGAAATTAAAACAAATAATTACTTCGGTAAGTTTCGTTAATCCCGACTAGTTGAATCGAAATTCAAAAGAAGATTAAAGAATAAATTCAAGGAATTTATCTTGGATAAAATTAATGGGAACCTTTCCCTATGAATGTGAAATTTAGAAACTAACTGTCGGTTAGCTAAGCAGAATGGTTTTCTGGATATTGATTTGATGTTGGTTTCGGCCTTCGGGGTTAATATTTGGGGAATTATTCTCTTGATTAATTTACGGTTAGTGACTGATGAATTGGAATGAGGCGTATGTTGTGTTTGTGTAACACTTATTTAAAATATACGCGAGTTATTCGGAAAGACCGGGTTTATCCCATTCTGAATAACTGATACGACGATAAGTCGAAGATGAAGACGGTGGTCGAAGACCGGAAGTCTTCACGTCGTTTGGGTGACTACTGATGATCTTGATTGGGCTGTACACCCAAGAAGATGGAAACAGTTGGTGATCGTCCAGACGTACTTGGAGATCGATGGATATGCGGGGTACTAGGTGCCTCCGGTTTCGTTCAGACCCAGAACGGACTTGTAAATGGACTGTGTGTCTGACATTGGATTTTAGTCCGTGTGATTGATCTCTATTAAATATATATCTGTTTGGCGGCGGAGAATTTATTCTCTTGCTTAACGCCCTTCTCTGAGACGTACGAGCTCAGGGGTTATATATTGATGGATATCAAACGCATGGAGTGAATTGCCTGTGTGGCATGCCTAAGTGGCAATTGATCGAGGCTTCTGTTGAAAAGTAAAGTCTTGTGGTGATGATCAAAGCAAGGCCTTTGTGGCGTAGCTTTGTGTAACGTTTGATTCGCGAGTTTCACACCCGGTATGAACCAAAAATGGGAGAGGACGTCAGGGAGGGCATGCGTTTCTTCCTAGCTAGAAGTGGCGTCAGTGGTTTTACACACCCTGACGAGTTTGAATTATGTGGTTGTTGTTGTTGCGAGGCACCTCGGATTGATCGGTCGTTCTCGAACCGATGGAGTCATTTAGTTGGCTCGTTTACGCCCCATAGGGCGGGGAAACGCATGTTCAGGGTTTAAGTTTAATCCACATCGGTGGACTGGCCCTGGGGATCCAAGGGTCACTCGAGCTCTGATCCTGAGACTCGGGCTAGGCAGTCTCGAATCGGTTGAGGACTATCTTTTGCCTCGGTTCATAGACGGAAATCTAATTTCCAAATACGTGACTTTGCGGTTTTATTTGTAGAGCCTAGTATGGCGACATGATATATGGTACCCATGCCGCCTATGATTGATACTTATGATTTGAAGTTGTTTAATACACTATGCACTTATAATAGTATCAAATGATTTGTTTTAAACGTATCAAGCATTCTTTGGCTGTTATAAGGGAAAACCCTATCCTCGGCTGCGTTGCATTGTGTGATGGGACCTGGGTCTTATAACGGCTTCATTTTTCTTTATTTAGCATTGCGCTGTTTGTTTTATGCACTGGTATTCTTGGGAGGAAACCCGTTCCGTGTTATACGGCGTGGTCCCTTGATTTACCTAACTTTAAAAATAAAGATTAATAACTGTTTTAGTTCTCACACCAGTCACATGACTGACCTGGAGTTTATTGTTTTAACCTAAACTCTGGGTGCCCTTATTTTGACACGGGCAGCTAGTAGTTTTGGTTTTGCAGATTTATATTCACAGGATCCTGGTTTACAGCTGGAACGATATCCGGAAAGCTTTGTATCCGTATATCTACTTCTTGTGGTGTAATGTATTATTTTCCGCTGCTATGTATTTAAATGTACTTTAAATCTCTGATATTTCTGTGTAATATTCATTTATACTCTGTATATTCTTGTAATCTGATGCATTGTTGTAATATACAATGAAACGTTCTTTTGTATGCGTTCTGTTTTGTCTTGTTCTCAAACGATAGGGCATTTCGAACGGCCTGGATCGGTTTAGCGACTGGTTCGGACCGAGCGAAATTCCTTGCCGTCACAGTTGGTATCAGAGCTTTGGTTTACAAAGCTCAGAGAACAAGGCACATTAGAACCATACGAAAGAATTCATCAGAAAGTGGATTAGTAATATCCAACGAGAATGACTCGTTAGAGATGGGATCAGTAGTATCCTAGAACGAGTGTGAAGAGTATATTTTTCAAATGAAAACAATTTTTGTTTTGAAAATTTAAATCAATTATTCGTATCTGATTATCTATTTATATTGAGTTGGACAGTCCAGTATATATAGATTTTGCGTATACGTCTGATCCGCGTGTATTCGAAGTTTTAATATATTGGATAGATATAGCATCACACTCTAGTCGCCCGAAGATGATATTGATGATAGTGATCGCATCATCAACATTTATGTTCGAGTTTCGAAGGCGTGATTTTCTATATATTTCCATTAGACTGGTGTGAGAACCAAAACTAATATAGCTAGAATACATTGTTGTGATTTGGCATCAAAACATGATTTTCTTTATATATATCAAAATTATGAATTTGAAACTTTAATCCACTAATTGATTGATGTTTGTGTTGTTTGTTTATTTGTTTGATAATTTTGAACCATTTAGCCTAATTGAAACAAATATTGAATTGTATTGAAAATTGGTCGCATTTGCTTGCAGCATATACATATACTTATACTGAACAGGTCATAGCAAGGAGGCTAGAGCCAGAGAATAAAATTTGTTTGCCCGACAAATAGGTACATGTTTACTACATAATTTACTGTTTTGTTTGGGTGATGATGATTTTATGAGCCTATTGGCTAGCCGCTTGGCTTTTTCTTTTTCTTTTTGAGATCTGAAGGACCGGGGAAGCTATTTGAAATTCCCCGATGCTCCCGGTGCAGGGGAGGTTATGGCGAAATTTTTCGAAAATTTAGGGTGTTAGCCAAATTTTTGAAATTTTGAAAATTCTCAGAAACTAAAGAGTTGGAGAATGGAAGCCAGATCGAGCGTAGAATTGATTAATCAAACCGCTTTCGACTTTGTTCCTTTTCGGGGACGAAAAGTTTTAAGTGGGGGAGATTGTAACAACCCGTAAAATGCGAGCCAGTTTGAAATTTTTATTTTGGCAATTTTAGCGAATTTTGATTATTTAAAATGAATTATTTTAAATAATATCGACGGGAAATTTATTTTGAATAGAATTCGAACGTATACATTATACGCGTCGTCGTTAGAATATAAATATTTATATATAATTATAAATAGAATTGAAAATGGCGCGGTAGTTCGATAATTCGATTTCAAACTTCAATTGAATGTACCGGGTGCAAAACAATCCGGATTTTAGTGAAACCAAAAACATTGGGGTCTATTTGATAATATCTTTCCAGCGAATCCGGAAAATCAAAATTTCATAGCGGGAACCAAAGATATGTCCAGTTGAAGATCCTGAATAGTCGCTATGGAATTCAGGCCCTTAAAAATGGAAATTTTGCAAACGACCTCGGATTTCGACGAAACCAGTTTTGTTGGGTCCGTGATGTAAAGTTATTGCTAGGTTTCAGATTTCATAATTTTCTGAATCAATATGTGAGCGTGGCAAAGAAAAACGCGTTTGACCAGTTTCAGTTGATTTTAATCGACTGGAAATTGGCCATTTTTCCAACGGTCTCAGAATTCGACGAAATTAGTTTTGTTAGGACCGTATCGTCAATACGAAGCTAGAAAATATTTTTCTGGAATTTTTCTAGTTAGTATGTGACCCCGGTAATTTGAAATGTACGTTTAAAATTCAATATAGTGATTTAAATGCAAATTTAACGGAAACTGATTGTGACAGCCAAATCAGCTTGCGTGGCATATTCCATTGTGTTCGGAATGGGGGTAAAACGCTAGGGGCGACAGTCGGTGGGTTCGATTCTGAGTTCAAATGAAAAGTCAACAATTAGGGTTTGGAAAAATATAAAATAATAAAATAAATAATTAAATATAAAAACCCCTTTCTCTCTTTATACTCCAGGCCCCCCGATAGAAATTCAATCGGATATAAAAAAAAAGGGAAGAGAGAAAACGGACGACGGAGGGCCGTCGATGACGCCGCCGGAGGCGCTCCACCTCCGTTCACCCCACCGCCGACCGAAGTCCCCCCCCTCGCTCGCGATTGCTGTTCGAAACCCCCCCCCCCCTCGTGAAAACAACCGACGCCGCCTCGAAGAGCCTCCCGCACCCACTGACGAACCCACCACCGCTGGAAGCCCAGAGCACCCCTCCGACGAAGAACCCCCCCTCCCTCCGTTCACTGTAAGTTCTGTTTTTTTTATTTATTATTATTTATTTTCATTTAACTGAATTTTTATAATGATTTTAAAAAAACTGAGAATTTTAATTAGTCGAAGTTTAGATTTTTAAATTGGTTAAAAATTAGATTTTTATATGAAAAAAAAACTTTATTTTAAAAGGCGAAAACTTTTTTTTAAAAAGGCGAAAACTTTATTTTAAAAGGCGAAAACTTTTTTTTAAAAAGGCGAAAACTTTATTTTTATAAAGGCGAAAACTTTATTTTTATAAAGGCGAAAACTTCATATTTATAAAGACGAAAACTTCATATTTGAAAGGGCGAAATCTATATTTTTGAAAAGGAATTTTGTCTATATGGCATCGAGATAAAAATATAATTTTTATAACGAAGCAAAGTAAAAATGTGATTTATATATATTGAACATCGAATAAAAATGTGATTTTTATATATTGAACATCGAGTAAAAATATGATTTTTATATGTTGAACTTCGAAGTAAAAATATGATTTTTATATATTGAATAGCAAAGTAAAAATGTGATTTTTATATATTGAATAGCGAAGTAAAAATTCGATTTTTACATATGTAGTGAATACGGGCAACGAAAGCGACAAAAGGCGAGATTGGCGAAGACTTCTATAAATGAAGGGTCAAGATGATTGGACAGCTATCTGTGAGAACTTCTCACTCTTCAATTTCTCTTTCTAGTTATATATATATATATACTAGGATGCAGACGGTGTTTATTAGCACCCGACACAATCGTCCACAGACCATGGATTTGTTTGTTTGATTGCAAAAATTAGTTAGATTATTTGATTGAAATTGAATTGTGTGGTGAAATGAAATTGATTTGATTGATGTGTGAATGGCGTGGGCCTTCACTAGACCGGGGATAAGGCTAGGCCTCGTCCCGTTTCTAGTATCGTGCCGTTATGCCGCCGAAATTTTCTAAAAATAAGTTAGAAAAATAAAGATAACATTTTATTTAATAAATGAACCGAATAGAATATTCATAGGTTGAATAAAATAGTTTGATCGTTAAAAATATAATTTTTAACGTGAATGTGAATAAATAAATATTCATTTACAAACCGGACGGTTTGTTTATGTACACCTATTTGAAGGACATTGATTGGGACGATAAATTTTACACATCGCCCAACTGCACAAATAAAAATCTGCGTTTGGTTGCTTGAAACCCCACACGGGTATTGGGATGATATTTGACGTACACTAATCCCGATTATTTAGTTGTATGTCGATCGATGGATTGACAGGCTGTTATAAGCGTTGAATATTTATCTTTGATGCTTATACAGTGTAGAATGCACTTTGGATGATGGTTGATTATTCATCGTTGTTGATATATACATGTGTTGTAGAAAATCCATATAATTAACATTATATGGTAATTGATTGGGCCTCATTCCAGTTTTAAAATAGAAATACTTGAAATAGAATATTTGAAAATAGGAATATATGAAGCCGTATTGATTAGATTGACGCCATTTTGACGTGAACGATATTTATATCGATTTTATTCATTTTATAATGAATATCGAAAGTGATTTCAAAATCTGATATTTTGAAAAGAGTTGAATATAAATGAATTCGAATTGAAATTGAATAGAAATGAATTCGAATTGAAATCAGATAGAAATAAATTCGAATTGAAATTGAATTGAATTGAAAAACGAACTGAAATTGAATTAGAAATCGATTTGAATTGAAATCGATTTGAAATGAATATAAAACGAAGTTATATTGGAATATTTAATTTTGATTTGAAATTGAATATGAAATTTAAACCGTTTGGAAAACGAATTTAAAACGATTTATAAAATACGTTTTAAAGGAAATCGACGAAGTATATATTATATATATTATATATATAATATAATGGCCTGAATAGAACGCGCCGCGCCGCGGCAGTTCACGAATTTCGACCATTGACTTCGAACGGATATTACGGGAGATCCGACCGTCGGATTCTTCTAAAATGGAACCGTTGGGTTCGTAGCGAAAAGAGCTTTCTAACGAATATTAGAAATTTGAAATCTAACGGTTGGATTTGGAATTATGTCCAAATCAAATTTGAAAAAGATCGATGTAAGTGCAGTTCGATGGCCATTGATGGAAATCGACTGTACGGGCCTTGATAAAATTATTAAAAATAGTAATAATTTGTGTAAAATCATAAGAAATGATTTAGAAAGAACTGGGATGAAAAAATCCCATATGTGAAAAGATAAAAATAGATTTTTATCGAAATAAACTAGTTTTGAACTAGAATTATAACTCTATTTATTTTTAAATAAATAAATTGAATTTGAAATGGTTTTGAAAATAACCAGAATTTCCAATGATTGCATTGGAATGGATTTGAATCGAAATTGTCTTCGGAATATTTCGATGTTGGATTCCGTGATTATATAGATGTTGTTATGGAAATTTGAAAGATATAGATATATATATATATATATCGTTATTTCCAATATGATATTTGTTTGTCGTGGAATTTGATATTGAAGATAAGCCGATATATTTTCTATTCAGAGTCTTATATTTAATATCAAATGTGATTTGGGTTTGTCGTGAATGGTGTCTTGACTAACACTGTTCTTGAACCCAGTGGAGAAAATATTAAATCTTTTTATTTAGATTTAATGAAGTGTACCAATTAAATAATATTTAATTGGAATTGAATTGATATTGATTTTTGGGTTTATCGTGAACAGTGTTTTAAGCAACACTCGTTCTTTAACCCGATAATTAATGAATGTGATTTTGGGTTTATCGTGAACTGGTTTTTAAATGACACTGATTCTTTAACCCAGTTAAAGATTAAAACTAAGTGGAGTTTTAATGAATCTTTAATTAGATTGAAAAGATCGAAAATGGAGTACCACCAGTTTTGCTCCAGGCGATAGTTAAATCTTTAATTAGATTTGAACGTGAAATGGTAATTGAATTTACCGATAACACCATGGTGTTAGATATGAAGTATTACCAGTTTTACTTCATGGGATGAATAGGTTGGGATTGGGAAATTAAAACAAATAATTACTTCGGTAAGTTTCGTTAATCCCGACTAGTTGAATCGAAATTCAAAAGAAGATTAAAGAATAAATTCAAGGAATTTATCTTGGATAAAATTAATGGGAACCTTTCCCTATGAATGTGAAATTTAGAAACTAACTGTCGGTTAGCTAAGCAGAATGGTTTTCTGGATATTGATCTGATGTTGGTTTCGGCCTTCGGGGTTAATATTTGGGGAATTATTCTCTTGATTAATTTACGGTTAGTGACTGATGAATTGGAATGAGGCGTATGTTGTGTTTGTGTAACACTTATTTAAAATATACGCGAGTTATTCGGAAAGACCGGGTTTATCCCATTCTGAATAACTGATACGACGATAAGTCGAAGATGAAGACGGTGGTCGAAGACCGGAAGTCTTCACGTCGTTTGGGTGACTACTGATGATCTTGATTGGGTTGTACACCCAAGAAGATGGAAACAGTTGGTGATCGTCCGGACGTACTTGGAGATCGATGGATAGGCGGGGTACTAGGTGCCTCCGGTTTCGTTCAGACCCAGAACGGACTTGTAAATGGACTGTGTGTCTGACATTGGATTTTAGTCCGTGTGATTGATCTCTATTAAATATATATCTGTTTGGCGGCGGAGAATTTATTCTCTTGCTTAACGCCCTTCTCTGAGACGTACGAGCTCAGGGGTTATATATTGATGGATATCAAACGCATGGAGTGAATTGCCTGTGTGGCATGCCTAAGTGGCAATTGATCGAGGCTTCTGTTGAAAAGCAAAGTCTTGTGGTGATGATCAAAGCAAGGCCTTTGTGGCGTAGCTTTGTGTAACGTTTGATTCGCGAGTTTCACACCCTGTATGAAACAAAAACGGGAGAGGACGTCAGGGAGGGCATGCGTTTCTTCCTAGCTAGAAGTGGCGTCAGTGGTTTTACACGCCCTGACGAGTTTGACTTATGTGGTTGTTGTTGTTGCGAGGCGCCTCGGATTGATCGGTCGTTCTCGAATCGAT
Source organism: Allium sativum (assembly GCA_030737875.1). Classification (NCBI taxonomy): domain Eukaryota; kingdom Viridiplantae; phylum Streptophyta; class Magnoliopsida; order Asparagales; family Amaryllidaceae; genus Allium; species Allium sativum. The sequence continues at coordinate 172,596,250 of CM060923.1, forward strand.
GGAGTCATTTAGTTGGCTCGTTTACGCCCCATAGGGCGGGGAAACGCATGTTCAGGGTTTAAGTTTAATCCACATCGGTGGACTGGCCCTGAGGATCCAAGGGTCACTCGAGCTCTGATCCTGAGACTCGGGCTAGGCAGTCTCGAATCGGTTGAGGACTATTTTTTGCCTCGGTTCATAGACGGAAATCCAATTTCCAAATACGTGACTTTGCGGTTTTATTTGTAGAGCCTAGTATGGCGACATGATATATGGTACCCATGCCGCCTATGATTGATACTTATGATTTGAAGTTGTTTAATACACTATGCACTTATAATAGTATCAAATGATTTGTTTTAAACGTATCAAGCATTCTTTGGCTGTTATAAGGGAAAACCCTATCCTCGGCTGCGTTGCATTGTGTGATGGGACCTGGGTCTTATAACGGCTTCATTTAGCATTGCGCTGTTTGTTTTATGCACTGGTATTCTTGGGAGGAAACCCGTTCCGTGTTATACGGCGTGGTCCCTTGATTTACCTAACTTTAAAAATAAAGATTAATAACTGTTTTAGTTCTCACACCAGTCACATGACTGACCTGGAGTTTATTGTTTTAACCTAAACTCTGGGTGCCCTTATTTTGACACGGGCAGCTAGTAGTTTTGGTTTTGCAGATTTATATTCACAGGATCCTGGTTTACAGCTGGAACGATATCCGGAAAGCTTTGTATCCGTATATCTACTTCTAGTGGTGTAATGTATTATTTTCCGCTGCTATGTATTTAAATGTAATTTAAATCTCTGATATTTCTGTGTAATATTCATTTATACTCTGTATATTCTTGTAATCTGATGCATTGTTGTAAAATATAATGAAACGTTCTTTTGTATGCGTTCTGTTTTGTCTTGTTCTCAAACGATAGGGCGTTTCGAACGGCCTGGATCGGTTTAGCGACTGGTTCGGACCGAGCGAAATTCCTTGCCGTCACATTGAAGCTCGTTTGGATTTACGGCGAAATAAACTGTTTGATTCAAATCAAACAACAGTTTATCGTTCTTTAACGATGAACTGCCAAAGTGAGTAAATCTCACTAACTCTGAACAGTTTATAATTTCATGTTATATTTTTAAAACTGTTAGATATTGGCTGATTGACTGTATGTTGACTGTTTGATTGAACTGCTAGTCAGTTAGTTGAAGTTCTATATTGATTCTGTTTAACAGAATATATCATATGGAACTGAAAGTGATGTTATCTATATTATTTAACATCAGTGATGCAGGGAAACAGGTTGGAGGAATCCAACTGGATTCCTCAACATTTACTTTACTGTTTTCATATATTGTGATATATGATGTGTTATATAATCAGTTATGGATTATGTGTGTTGGAATGATGTTGATCATTGTTATTCGATATTGTAAATATCATAATGACCCTGGGATGTAAAAAGAATTATTTCAATGTATATTGAAATAAAGGGACTTTATAAAATCAACAGATTTTATTAAAGGAAATATTTCGAAAGTAAATAAAAGGGAAAAATGTTTTTAAAACGAATAGAGTTTTATAAAAGGGAAATCATTTGTAAAGTGAAGAACTGTTATTAAAAGTGAATCTTTATAAATGAATAGTTTATTCGAAAAGTAAAAGAAGTTAATCGATGTTAGTTAATCGATTAGAGTTAAAGTTAAAGGGAGCTAATTGATGTTAGTTTAATCGATTAGAGTTAAAGCAAAGGAGTTAATCGATGTTAGTTAATCGATTAGAGTAAAAGTTAAAAGGGAGCTAATCGATGTTAGTTAATCGATTAGAGTTAAAGTAAAAGGGAGCTAATCGATGTTAGTTTAATCGATTAGAGTTAAAGCAAAGGAGTTAATCGATGTTAGTTAATCGATTAGAGTTAAAGTTAAAGGCAGCTAATCGATGTTAGTTTAATCGATTAGAGTTAAAGCAAAGGAGTTAATCGATGTTAGTTAATCGATTAGAGTAAAAGTTAAAAGGGAGCTAATCGATGTAAGTTAATCGATTAGAGTAAAAGTTAAAAGGGAGCTAATCGATGTTAGTTAATCGATTAGAGTTAAAGTAAAAGGGAGCTAATCGATGTTAGTTTAATCGATTAGAGTTAAAGCAAAGGAGTTGATCGATGTTAGTTTAATCGATTAGAGTTAAAGCAAAGGAGTTAATCGATGTTAATTAATCGATTAGAGTTAAAGTTAAAAGGAGTTAATCGATGTTATTTAAACGATTAGAGTTAAAGTAAAGGAGTTAATCGAATATAGTTTATTCGAATAAAAGAAAAGAAGTTAATCGATGTTAGTTAATCGATTCGAATAGAAAGTAAAAGGAGTTAATCAAATATAGTTTATTCAAATAGAAGCAAACGAGTTAATCGAATATAGTTTATTCGAAGAAAGAAAAAGGAGTTATCGAATATAGTTTATTCGAAAGGAGTAAGTGAAATGAGTAAATCAATAGCGTTAGTCAAATAGAGTTAATCCAATAGTGTTAGTCCAATAGAGTTAATTGATAAGGGTTAATCGAATAGAGTTAATTGATAAGAGTCAATCGAATAGATATTTATTCGAACGAGAGTTAAGTAAGGAAGTTATTTAAAGGGATATAAAGTGAACTTTGTCTATTTCAAAGTTAGAAATGTTGTTCAGTTAAGGTCTGAGAGGTAGTTCTACCCCAACTTGATTGGCTTCGTTTTTAACTAAGGAATAGTTAAGGTTCGGCAGTAAAGGAAATGGTTTGAGTTGGCATAGCGATGTTTGTTTAAACATCTGTCTATGTCCAATGAAGGAGCTTTGGAAATGTTTTCCAAATAAGAAACCAGAAATGTTTTCTAATATAGAAAACAAGAAATGGAAATGTTTTCCATTTGTTAATAACGTATATTTTCTAAATTTAGAAAAGAGCAAATGTTGAATATAGGGAAACAGGAGATAAGTAGATTACTGAAATAAAGAGATTAATGTTGAATGATGTTTGATCGGTATAATTTCCATTTGGAAATAATATCGTTGTTTGCACACCTGTTTTTATTTGATAGTTAAATCACAAACTATCGAAGTTTTGACCATTTTAACGTTGTTAATATGGAGAGACCGATTGGATTATTATCCAAAGAACCACTCTGTATTGGCATAAGCGTTACGAATCATATATGCCAAAGGAAATTGAAGACGGAGTTATGCAAGGGCTATCCTGTTTACAGAATAGTGCCTTCAGTTCATCCTGTTCCTGGATGACTTGTATGGACGGATGTCTGACAGAGTATTTCCAGACGATCACGTATATTGATTTCTCCAACCATACCAAGAGTGGAAGCGGAGAAGGAAACTTCTTTTAGCTAACACATAATGTATTGTTGAGGACGTCAATCGGTGATTGGATGGATTTGATAATGTGGCATTCAAAGTGAATCTGGTGTGATGATAAAGCGTAGCTTCTAGCCTCACATCCAGTAAATGACAGAAATCGGGCAGGCAACATGGCTAAGTCGGTCGCACCGAAGTAGGGTGTATAATCACCTGATCTAGAGTTTCATTTACTTCTAAAAATCTATTGTTGATGCTGTCCCATTCGGGAAACGGTTGCTGATCCCAACTGTTGGTGATATACATTCGATACGCTTAAGCGAAATGAGTGGTCGGTCATGTGTGGCCGGGTTGCAAGATGTACTTGTTGAACCCAGTGTATTCCTCTCTAGAGGTACATTAGCGAAAGGTGGTTCCATACCTTGTCATAGTTGGAAATCCATTACCCAATACGTGCTTGCGGTTTTGATTGTATACTATATATGTAGAACGTGAGATGAAAGCGTTTCTGCTAGATGATTATATATATACTATGGTTGATAGACATTATTATAATATCAAAAGGTTTTTGATATAAAGATATTTTGGATTCTCATAAGGGAAAAACCCGTTCCGTTATGCGGCGTGGTTTTATGAGATATCGTTACTTGTTCGAACTGTTTTTAAACTGTTTTACTCATACCAGTCCCATGACTGACCCGGAGTTTACTTTGTTGTTTTCCCTAAACTCTGGGGTGCCTAAATTTGTACGGGCAGTCAAGTAGTCGGGATTTACAGATATACTGGAAGAGCTTGGAGCAGGAGGCTTCAGGATCATATAGCTATAGTTATTTCCGTTGTGTTGTAAGTGTTGTACTTTGATAATGATATGTATATTCAAGTACCAATTTTGTATTTCAAAGTTATATTATGAAATATATTTATTCGTTCCGCTGTGAGATTCGTGTTACTCTGATATTGTGTTCTTCTTCTTCTTCTATTCTAAGTTTCTATCTTATCTTTCCTCACCCTCTAATTTCTTTCACTAATTACCAGGATTTTTAGATGTTTTGGTTATCGACATCGAGCTTATGTCGATAACCAAAGTCCGTGAAAATCCGGGTCGTTACAGTTGGTATCAGAGCTTAAGTTAAGAATTACTTGGCTCTGTGGCGTGACTCGGTAGAGATAGGGTTAGTAACACCCTAGATTGAGTTGAGTGGATATATACGAGTGAACGTATTTGTTATTGATATAAAAATTGTTTTATATTATGGAGGTTCATTGGTTGAGTTGTTTATGGGTTCTGGTCGATCAGTTTGATCCACTGTATCGGTAAGAGCTACTAAACACTCGAATACGATGGGTCGACACGATATGTTTTGAAAAGAGGGTAAATGAAAATAATTTTACCCAAAGTATATTTTGATATATATTGGATATATTGATTGTAATTATAATCGGGTAAAGATTATAGATGAAATGGTTATGTAAATAACCAATCAGAATTCATATAAGTGAAATACGTTAAATCGGATGAGTTAAATCTAAAATTTAAACCAGAAATTGAATTAAAACTCTGGAGAATTGGATAAGTGTTTGTAAATAGATTTGGATCGAAAATATGGAAAATTTAAGATCCTAGGAGATTTTAAATTGTTTTACAAGCAGTGTGAATTATATTTTGAAATGAATTTCAAGGTGGAAATGTTTAGAAATGGTTTTATAGTATTGAACTCACTTCGATCCCTGGAAAATAGATTCTGATGATGACAGCTGCATCATCAGTATTCATTTTCGAGTTGTAAGTGATGAATTACTACCAGAGATACTGTTTTGAATTTGTTTTGGGAAAGACAGGTTGTGTTGAATTTCAAAATGGGATTTATAATATAGAATTTGAATTTTGAAATAGATTTGAAATATTAACTTGTTTTAAAAGAAATAAAACGAGAAGTTCCTTTATAAATGAAGTTTATAAATAGTTCCTTTATAAACGAAGTTTATAAATGAAGTGAAGAGAATTATCATTTGGATAATTCAGAAATAAAAATACAAGTGTGAAATTGAAGGGGAAATCTATTTTCCAAAGGTAAAAATATCGATTTAAAAAGGAATTGAAATCGAGACTTATGTAAAGAATGAATAAAGAAAGTTTGAAAAGGAATTTGAATAAAGGAAGTTCAAACATAGAATGTAAATAAGAAAATTCAAAGGGGATTCGAATATAGAAAATTTCAAGGGAATTTGAATATAGAAAAATTCAAAGGGGATTTGAATATAGAAATTCAAACGAGATTTGAATAATGGAGATTTAAATAATGGAAAATTGAATATAGAATTTGAATAAAGAGAATTCAAATAGAAATTGAATATAGAAATTCAAAGGGAGTTTGAATATATGAAATTCAATGAAATTGAAATAGAGTTTGAATATAGAATTCAAATGGAATTTGAATATAGAATTCAAATGGAATTTAAACTATAGAATTTAAATATATAGAATTTGAATATAATTTGATATATAGATTTGAATAATAGAAGTGATATAAAATTTGAATAGAAATTGAATAGAATTAACTAAGTCGAAGAGGAATTAGTTAATCGAGTTTTGAATTTGAAGTTGAACTTTGAAAGGTGAATTGTATTTGTAAATGGATATTCGAAATCGAATATAGAACTTAAATTTGAAATTTGGATTCAAATTAGTTGATAAACAAGTTAAAATATATTTGAACATATCATGTTCAAATATAAAAGTGAAATAGGCTAAAGAGTTAATTAACAAATTATTTAACGAATTGAGTTAAAACGATCAGGTATAGTTAAAATAGATTGGGCAGGTATAAATATACATGAGATAGGTATGGATAAGGTAAGATGGTATATAAATAGAATGCTCGACGAAAAGGTATGTATTTAATTCATATATGAGATTTTATGCGCTGTATCGGCTAGCCGCTTGGCTTTTTCTTTTTCTTTTGGATTGGTGAGGGCCATGGGAGGCTATTTGAAATATCCCGATGCTCCTAGTACAAAGGAGGTTATGGCGAATTTTTCCGGAAATTTAGGGAGTTAGAATACTTTTAAGATAATTTGATAGTTAGAAATCAACGTATCGATATATATAGAAGTAGATAAGGAAACGAACTTAGAAATAGAATAGTATAATCAAAAAGGAAATCTAGGATTAAAATCTCGTAGGAATAGAAAGAGAAAGTGTATACGTGTTAAAAAGTGAATAAATAGTTATATGGTATTGATTATTCGAGTAAGTAGTCATATTTGTTTTGACGTTATAAATGTTATTCAATCAAGGTCTGAGAGGTAGTTATACCCCAACTTGATTGATTTCATTATTAACAAATAAATAGTAAGATTTCAGGCTCAAAGATCAATGTTGAATAAGAGTTTGTTGAATATAGTATTTGGGTTGTCGTAACGATGTTTCACACAACATCCATTATTACCCAAATAAGTGTAAGCTTGGAAATATAATAAAGAATATTTCCTAAGTATGGAAATAAACGAGATCGGAAAAAAGATAAGTAATTGGAATATTTTCCAATTATAAATAACATATATTTTCTAACGTTTAGAAAATAAAGGAAGGCGATATTCGGAAATGTTTTCCAAATAACATAAAAGGCCAATATGGTTATTGAAAATATTTGGTTAACAAATATTGATAAAGAAATAGAGAAGTGATTTAACTAATGGAATATTGATTTTGGGCTCAGTTGAATTTCAAAAAGGAAAATTTGATTTTTGAGAAGAGTAAACTGTTTAAAAACTCCCAAGGAAAGACTGTTTGAATTAAAAACAAATCTAACAGAAATTTGTGAAAGAAAAATTGAATTAAAGTAAACCCAGTAAAGTGGTAACAGAGATCGAATTAGAACAAGAAAATTGGATTGTGAGATTCAAATTTGAAGTGCAATGTGATAATCAAGTTAAGAGTTGGGAATCGATAAGAAACTCGAGTTTGAAATGAAATTCGACTTAGGTATAAGCGAATGGTTGAAATCGTGGATAAAAGCAGATTGGAATTTGATTGGGATGACCCTTGTATCTGCTGAACTGATAACAGGTGGAAAGGATATAATGATATGCTGACAAAAGGTACAAGTTTATATTTCTATTGGATATAAGATTTATGAGCTGAATTGGCAAGCCGCTTGGCTGTTTGATTTTCATTTGGGATGGAGATGGCCCAGAGAGGCGAGTTGGAGTTTGACCTATTGACCAGTACAAAGGAGGTGCTGGCGAAATTTTTCGAAAAATTAAGGCGTTAGAAAATTTTCAGGATTTTAGAAAATTTTTGTTGATAAGAATTAAATAAATTTTTAATTGAAATTAAATTGGTTCAGTTGAAACTAAAAATAAGAAGTGAACAAATAAGTTATAACCAGTTAATAGGGTCGTCCTCTACCTTAGTAATTTCGAGGACGAAATTATTTTAAGTAGGGAAGAATGTAATGACCCGCATTGGCAGAGGTGTTATAATTAATTTATTTAATTATATAGATGGTGATATAGTGGATTTAATGGTCGTGAAATTAAATAAGGATGAATATTTAATTAAAATAATAAATTAAATCATATATTTAATTCTGAAATAATCAGAATTGGCTGAAATGGCGATATGGTGTGAACTAGATCATCTGTGATATGTAATTCAGCTTGGAATTGAATTTAAATAATGAATATATTATATAAACAACAGTTTGAACGTATGATTATATTATAATTAAAAATCGAGCTTGAAATGGTGTTGTAGTTCGTAAATTGGCGATTCGAACTTCAACTGAATGTACAGGGCTCGTTTTTAATCGGATTTCTGTGAAACAAGAAACATATGGAGCTGGTGGAGCATATCTTTCTAGTGGAAGAGAAAAATTGGGATTTCGTCGTGTAGATTTTGATTTACGTCCAAATTAAATATTCAGAAAAAAAACAGCGGTATATTCGTTCGTGGCCATAACGGTTATTTAAAAATATTTGAATACCGGTTTCGAATTTAGACAAGGTTCTTTTGAGACATAATGATAATTTAATTTTTAGAATTTTACTGTAATTTTTAATTAATTTAAATAAGCAACTTTTTATTTGGAGTATTTCGCACCCTTAATCAGCGATTTTGGGGTTTCACAATATGAGTCAATCTACCGGTATTATTATATTTTTGGGATCGTGGGACATTGCTCATCTCACCGGTATTTTTATTTCTGTCAATAGCAGTCTGTATGTGGACGAAGTTTTATGTAATGAGGTACCGGAAATTTTCTAAATTTAAACAAAACAATTGTGGTTGATATACACGCTATGTGACCTTCAAAAACTCCACAACAATCAAACTGAAAACCTATGTGTAACACGGAGCCGACGTGAGATACATGGTCTATCCACGTACACCTTTTTCTTAACTGTTATGTGTTGTTTCTTTAACTACCAAACATCTTCATACTATATATATCACCTCAAACCGTCCACGTTTCTTTTTAGCCTCACCATTTCTCTTACATGCTCTCCTCTCTACTTTATACTTAAATATCTAGAAGTGATTTACTGGCAAATAAACAAAACACGATGCCGGAGATGGGAGCAGCGAGATGTTGCTGGATGTCAGTGACCTCTAGTGGTCACAGGAAAATGAAGTTGAGCAAAACTAGTCGGTACGATCACTGTGTTTGCAGAGATGCCCCTGAAGATGTGGATATTTGTGAACGAGAAGGCGCTAGATGGATGGAGGAACTGAGTTAGTGAATGTTGGGCGTGGGAAAATGAAGCATGAGATGGAGGCGGGTGCCTTCAGTGAAGGGGTAGTGGAGTGTTTGATGTGCAGGCATTTAAATACGTGGAGTGGAATGCGCGAGTAGTAGTAAGGCTGTCGAGAGGATGCATGTGTATTGTAGGGTGAAAGAAGTATGGTGAGGGAAAGAGGGAGTGTTGATGAATTTAGTTTTGAAACATGTTGGAGGAAATGGAAGAAAAAGGATGTACGGTGTGTGTGTTGGCCATTGAAAGTTGCGGGTTGCTGTAAATAACGAGAGAGAAAGAAAGGTACTGTAGCTTAACGTTGATGGGCTTGCGGGTTTGGTTTATTGGGACAATCAATTAAAATAGGGGTGAGCCCATATAATCAAGTAAATTAAGCTATTTTAATTTAAATTGGTTCAAACTTTAAAGATGTGTATCTATTTCATACGGTGTCAGAATTCCAAATGGTCATATCCGGCAGGATCATAGGGACGAGCGCTACACCATGGAGCTGACTGGAAGTGGATTGAAGCTCGTTTGGATTTACGGCGAAATAAACCGTTTGATTCAAATCAAACAACAGTTTATCGTTCTTTAACGATGAACTGCCAAAGTGAGTAAATCTCACTAACTCTGAACAGTTTATAATTTCATGTTATATTTTTAAAACTGTTAGATATTGGCTGATTGACTGTATGTTGACTGTTTGATTGAACTGCTAGTAGTTAGTTGAAGTTCTATATTGATTCTGTTTAACAGAATATATCATATGGAACTGAAAGTGATGTTATCTATATTGTTTAACATCTGTGATGCAGGGAAACAGGTTGCAGGAATCCAACTGGATTCCTCAACATTTACTTTACTGTTTTCATATATTGTGATATATGATGTGTTATATAATCAGTTATGGATTATGTGTGTTGGAATGATGTTGATCATTGTTATTCGATATTGTAAATATCATAATGACCCTGGGATGTAAAAAGAATTATTTCAATGTACATTGTAATAAAGGGACTTTATAAAATCAACAGATTTTATTAAAGGAAATATTTCGAAAGTAAATAAAAGGGAAAAATGTTTTTAAAACGAATAGAGTTTTATAAAAGGGAAATCATTTGTAAAGTGAAGAACTGTTATTAAAAGTGAATCTTTATAAATGAATAGTTTATTCGAAAAGTAAAAGAAGTTAATCGATGTTAGTTAATCGATTAGAGTTAAAGTTAAAGGGAGCTAATCGATGTTAGTTTAATCGATTAGAGTTAAAGCAAAGGAGTTAATCGATGTTAGTTAATCGATTAGAGTAAAAGTTAAAAGGGAGCTAATCGATGTTAGTTAATCGATTAGAGTTAAAGTAAAAGGGAGCTAATCGATGTTAGTTTAATCGATTAGAGTTAAAGCAAAGGAGTTAATCGATGTTAGTTAATCGATTAGAGTTAAAGTTAAAGGGAGCTAATCGATGTTAGTTTAATCGATTAGAGTTAAAGCAAAGGAGTTAATCGATGTTAGTTAATCGATTAGAGTAAAAGTTAAATGGGAGCTAATCGATGTTAGTTAATCGATTAGAGTAAAAGTTAAAAGGGAGCTAATCGATGTTAGTTAATCGATTAGAGTTAAAGTAAAAGGGAGCTTGTAACAACCCGTATTTTCAGTAACCTGTAATAATGAAAATTGAGGCAGAATTTAATTATAAAATGTGAATCAAGGGAAACGGGCTATGCCATTGCGTTCGTCTCGGAAAAATACGCGAAATAGAGTCCGAGTTTTCGGAAATCGGAGTCCGTATGACCCAGTTAAGGCCCATTGAAGTTTGCAGAAAATTTCTAAGTAAAAACAGATTTAAATTTGAAATTAAAAACATGGGCTAGGGCAAACTGGGCAGGCGGGAAAAATTCCCGCCCAGGACCCCATGTCGACAGGCCTGTCGACAGGGGTCTAGGCATGTCGACTGCCCTGTCGACAGCCCTGTCGACAGGGGGTAGCCAGGCAGATTAGCCTGGCGCACCACTTTGGTTTGGGCTTGGTTGTGTGGTCTGGTTCTAGAGAATTCTGAAATCTGACGGGCCAAAACTATCCTAGGGTTAATCCTAGGGCTAAAAACACTCTAATCTTCTATAAATAAGCCTCTAATCCTACCCTAAAACCCCATTAATCATTCTTGCAACCAAACTATGTCAAATTGAATTCTCAAATGGCCTCCACCTAAAAACCCTAGCCTCCAATCTCTTCATGAATCATTCCTATGAAGATATGATGATCATACAACCTTTTCTATGTTGTATGAATGCTTAATAACTTGCATACTTCATTAAGTTGCAAGTTTGATTTGCTAAGTTTGTGTTTTTGGGTGTTTTCTTATTGGAGCTTTGTTTTGGGGTTTTATGCTTGCATAAAAAGGGCTTCTCAATCTTCATTAGGAGATTTGAGTCTTCATAATATTTGTAAGCCCTCTTACCTTCATTTTAGAAACTCTAAAGTTAATATGTGATGAAAGTTGGGATCTTTGCAAGTTTATTTAGTTATGTATGTTTATGCATGTTCGCTAAGCTATGATTTGCATGTTTGATAAGTTATGCATGTTTATGCAAGATCACCAAGCCATGATTTGCAAAGTAAATGAGTTATGCATGTTTTGCAAGTTCACTATGACATGATTTGCACGTTTGATAAGTTATGCATGTTTTGCAAGTTCACTATGACATGATTTGCAAGTTTGATAAGTTATGCATGTTTTGCAAGTTCACTATAACATGATTTGCAAGTTTGATAAGTTATGCATGTTTTGCAAGTTCACTATAACATGATTTGCAAGTTTGATAAGTTATGCATGTTTTGCAAGTTCACTATGACATGATTTGCAAGTTTGATAAGTTATGCATGTTTTGCAAGTTCACTATGCCATGATTTGCAAGTTAAATGAGTTGTGCATGCTTATGCAAGTTTAAAATGACAAGTTGTGCATGTTTGACAAGTTGTGCATGCTTATGCAAGTTTAAAATGACAAGTTGTGCATGTTTGACAAGTTGTGCATGCTTATGCAAGTTTAAAATGACAAGTTGTGCATGTTTGACAAGTTATGCATGTTTATGGCAATATGCAAGTTCACTATGCTAAGTTGTGCAAGTCTAACATGTTATGCATGATTGTTGTGCAAGTTTATTATGTATGTTGTGCCAAGTTCCCTCTTCCTATCCTTTATGCGTTATTACGAATATGTAAGCGATGGAATGACGCTGGGGGTTTTGGGTAAACTTAAAATACATGAAAATATAAGATTGGGAATTTACCTATTAAGTTAGGTCTACCCCTTGGGAATTTACCTATTAAGTTAGGTCTACCCAAGTAATTGTTTGACTTGTGATTATGTTTTGAAATAAAGTGGACATGACACTTAGAAAACATAAGAGTGGCCAACTCGAGGTTGGGGTGAGTTTGTAGCGTAATTCTACCCGGAACCGACCGGCTTAACTAGTGGCTACAAACAATAAGACCCAATGTGAGAAGTTGGTCATGGGGTGCCAAGACCCGAGGTTAGACCAAGTTGTGGTGTAAAGCTACCCGGACCCGCCCGGCTTAACTAGTAACCGCAACAAAGTCTAATGTGAGAGGTTAAGGTGCATTAAATTAATTAATGCCTCATGATTAGGGTTAAGTCAGGGTCCACTAATACTTAACCAATTTGGGGATTCGAGGGATTAGAATGTGGTTAGGTTGTGAACCGTTGGTTACACTTAACTAGTTTAATCCATTTGGGAGTTCAAGGGATTAGAATGGGGTTAAGCCACACTTAACCAGTTTAATCCAGGATTAGTGAAGGGTTAAATCACACTTAACCCTCTTAGGAAACCCTAGCAGCGGGTCTGTTCCAGCAGTAATCCCAGTTTGGTATCATCACAACCCTAGAGACTAGGCTAGGGCGGGGCACGATTACTGGACGGATGTAACCGACCAAAGACGAGGCCGAGTGGTACCGCGATGCGGGTCCAGGCGGGCTACGGACGTGCACGTAGTCCGATGTTGGACACATACGATGCACAGGTACCAGTAGATCTGGGCTGTGCATTATTGCTTAAGTGTCCGGGGTTGGCACCCGAGGGCTTGATACACCCGAAGGTGGACCCGGCACAGTCAGACTACATCCATATATGGGCCGTATGGACAGCAACACGTGACGTGTTAGGCTTATAGGGAGCCGATCGACTAGACCGTTGGGTTGGACCTTACATTAAGGTCACTTCATGTTATTGGGCCAAAGTTTGGGCTGAGGGATCAATACCTGTTATGTTGGTTTACTAGTACACCGTGGTGCAAAACTTAACCTTGTTTATGCGATGACACCTCTATCTATCTTGTAGTTACTTTATCATGCCAGTATGTTGTTATCTATGACCATCTCAGTTTGCATCATGATGTTGGCTTTATTAGTTTATAGACTGATCGTAGCAGGGCTTACTCAGTCTTTTTGACTGACCCGTTTTGTTTCGCCTCTTTTCTTCCGTTCCCCCCCCCCCCAGGTTCTCAGGGAGGGAATACTAGAGCCTAGCTTGGATTCTATCTGCTTCCTTGGATAACTCAAGTATGCTTCGGACTTGAGCCGCTATGGTTTATCACTCTTCTTTGGGGATAGTACTTATGTATTTTCAGTTTATCAGATGATGTATTTATCTAGACTTGTAATTTTGGGAAATTGACATTTTGATGTACCAGACTTGTGTTTTGAAATGGTTTATAAATCTTCCGCTGTTTTATTTACTTACTCTGTTTATTTACATATATATGTATGTCATGTCCGGCCTTGCTATATCATTATGCATGTTTACCAATAATGCCCCTCCGAAGCTAGTACATTCCTTTGCGAGTGACCCTAGTGGAGGCGGGGTGTTACATTTGGTATCAGAGCATATGGTTTACGAGAAGGGATAAAAAGGTTTTTAAAACTTTTGAAAAGAAAAACTATTTTCAAAACCAAGTATTAAGTATTTTCCAAAGAAAAGTCTAGTTATTTTTAGAAAAGGCTATTCCCCAAAAAGCCATTAGCACTATCCTTTGATCCCTCGTTTGAACTCTTTTCTTTTCGTTTCCAGCATGTCTGATAATCTCATCTTGCCCGAAGGGGTAACAATACCCGATTGGTTTCGTCGGTACTTGGAAGTCACGGCGCCGGTCCCGGGTGTCTCTAGTGTTGTCTTTCCAGTCAAGGCCGCTGTTCCTCCTCCTCCTCCTTCCGTAGCTGATGTTCCTCTTCTCCCTCAGCCTCCACAAGCGGATTTTGCGGAAACTTGTAAGAACTTTAAGATGATGGGTTGCAAGAATTTCTTTGGAACCGAAACTTTTGTAGAGGCAAGGAATTGGTTGAAGGAGACCGAAGATCTTTTAGCCACCTTTGATATAGGTGACCGCAGGAAGGTTTTATTGGCAGTATGGTTGCTAAAGGAAGAAGCTGCACGTTGGTGGGTAGTCACCACCGCTACTAGGCCAATTGAGACTTGGGATGACTTTAGAGGAAGGTTTGGACTGAGGTTCTTATCACTGAAGCAAGGGGGCATGTCTATTAGGGAATACATAGATAAGTTTAATCAACTGGCTCGGGTCGATTCAGACTTGGTTACTACAGCTCAGGAGAAGGCCCTACACTTTGCTCTAGGATTAAACGAGCCATTACATGGTTTGGCCATGTCTCATATACCCTTGGGGGCGACTTTCGAGAATTTGGCGAATATGGCCCTACTTCAAGAAGAAGATAACAATGACAAGAAAGAGGCCAAGGCGAATGAGCCTCAAGGCCAGAGGGTAAATTCCGGAAAACGAGGCAAGAATAACAACAACCGCAAGGACAAGCCAAGAACGAATGGGAAGTGCAACTTCTGTGGTATAGTTGGACATATAGCCAGGGAATGTAGGAAGAAGAGAAAGCGGGGCGAATGCTTTCATTGTGGTGAGTCTGGACATCTCAACAAAGATTGCCCGAGGAAACAAGGGCAAGATCAGACTCAGTGTGCAGGACTATCTGGAGGGCGAGTTCATCCCCTCAACACCGTTCTTCCAGCTCATGATAAAGGTAGTGTTTCTGTTGAAAATCTGGTGTACATTTTCTGATTTTTCCCCTGTTCGTACTTTGTTTGACTCTGGCGCATCGCATAGTTTTATTTCATCTAATCTAGTTGAAAGTTTGCACCTAAGTACTAGTCTGGTTGATGATCCCGTATGTGTTTCAAATCCAATTAGGGGTTCTGCCCGCCTGTCTGTGGTCTGAGTGGATTTGAAAATTTCTATCTTGAGTATAGAATTCTCGTGGGATGTATATATTCTCGGTTTCGGGGGATATGGGTTGGTTTTGGGCATGGAATGGTTGTCCTATTTTGGAGCCATTCTGGGTTTTTGGTATAGGGGGTTGTGAGGCTCATGACTCGCCTCAGCAGTGCCCTCAGAAACTTCTAGCAACCCTAGGGGTCCCGTCATGTTATGTTATCTCGAATCCCTCAACTCGTCTATCGATAGTTTGCAATCTGTGAGGGTGGTCCGAGAATATCCTGATATCTGGGGATAGATTTCCGTATTATCTGGTTGGTAATGCCAAGCCAGTTTCGTGGCCGATTAGGCACATGACCTCATGAAATGAGAGTTAAGAAAGCAAGTCAAGGAGTTGCTTGAGAAGAACTTCCTGAGACGAAGCATTTTCGAGTAGGGTGCTCCAGTAGTATTCGTTACTGATGTGGACAGTTTGTTTCGCTTATGTGTTGATTATCGTAAGATAACCGTTACCAAGGATCAATGATTTGTTTGATCAGCTTGTAGGAGCATCTGTTTTCTTTTGATCTAGCTACCGGATTCCATCAGCTTAGGATGGCTGAGGATGGAATTGACAAGACTGCGTTTAGGACTCTGGATGGGTTTTAGAATGGCTAGTCATACTATTTGGTTCGACTAATGCACCCGCATATTACGTAAACTGGATGGGTAGGGAGTCCTTGAACAAGTTTGTCATGGTCGTCTTAGACAATATTTTGATCTCCCCAAAAGAACAAGGAAGAACATGCTATACATCTCAAGGAGGAGATGGATACGCTTAGAGCCACCAGTGGAAGGTCAAGTTCTCCAAATGTCACTTTGGAGGAAAGAAGTTGGATTTCTTGGGCACATAGTTCCTAAGTAAGGCCTAGCGGTGGATTCCGCTAAAGTGGTTGCGGTTTAAGACCGGAAAACTCTGAGGAGGGCAATTGAAGTAAGAAGCCTCCTCTGTTTGGCTAGTTAGTTAGCATTCCCGGAGCTTAGACTTACTCTTCTGGATCAAGAAGGGGTTTCGCAGGAAGAAGATCCGCAGTTGGTCAAGAACATGGACCAGTCGGCTCGAGGCGAGATGTTAAGTCACCTCACTAGATATATTATAGATGACAAGGGATGACTAAGGCACGATGAGAGATTATGTGTTCCTCGAGTGAAAGACTTGGTAAAGAAGGTTCTTGGAGATGCGCATCACTCAAGGAGGTGGCCGAGTTGGTCTCTGGATGCATGTTGTGCCACCAAGTTAAGGCCAAGTCATAGAAGCCCAGTGAGCCATTACCTCCATTAGGGGTTTCGCAAGGGAAGTGTGAAAACATCTCGATAGATTATGTGGATAGACTAGAAAGGGAATACGGGTATGTGGGTAGACTCACGGAGAGTGCTCATTTCAGTCCGGTGAAGAGCGAGAGGACTGCATCATGGTCAGCAACGGTTTACCCTCAAAAAGTTGGCCAGTTTTGGAATAGCCTACAGGAAGCCATGGGTAGGCAATTGAATCTAGGTATGGTCTATCACTCACAGGCGAATGGTTCATTTCGATTAAGCATGAGAAAATCACGTTTATAGGGCAATTGGCAACGTGGATTGGTATTTTCAAGAGAAAGTTCGGCTGCATGGGATATTTTATAGTAAGTAGACGAGATCCAGGATTCACTGGTGAATTTTGGAGAGCTTGCACGAATCATGAGGTTATAATTATGTTTAAGCCAAGTATACAGAAAGAAGAATAAGTGGGAAAGAAAGACGAGAGGCAATAATGAAATGAGTTCCAACTCGAATTTGGGAAATAGGAGTTAGGAAGCCAAGGAATCATGAAGTGAAAGATAGTCAAAGCACAGTAGAGTTAAGCTCAAGGAAACGTAACTAAGAAGAGTGAAGACTAGATACGCGCATCATATCTCTTTTTAAGAGTGCATCTTTGATCCTTGTTTTCCTGTGGAGCTTGCTTGCAAGTTATCTTTTGTATATGTCCTCTCAGTCCCATTCTCGATCTTATTTCTGTTGTAAACTCCATAAGGGGGTTAAGACTCATCGGTTAGTACTATATATCAAAGTTTGAATGGATTTCTTGTAATCCAAAAAGGAGTTTATTTAGTTTATCTAGTTTATCTAGTTTATCGTGTCTATCTTGTCATGAGAACCTTTGGTAGAAACCCTTTGGTTGAAACATGTGTTTGAAACATGTTATGCTTGATGTTTGCAAGTGGTTGCAAGTGTTTGCAAGTGGTTGCTCGTGGATGCATTATACACGATTAGGCACTAGATCGGCTCACACACTCCTCATATTGCATGTGCATGAGTGTTTATGCTTATTCTTGGATGAAATTCGTATGCTATCACATGGATGTTGCATATGGATGTATGATTGAGCACGCATGTAGATATTATACATTATGTTAGGAATTTGCATACATATGGATTCATTTCACTGACATACATATGCATTAAGGAGGTTTACTGTATCAGTAACCGCCTGATTTACATACATATGCATTAAGGAGGTTTACTGTAACAGTAACCGCCTGATCTTTGCATTAGGTAAGTACATATACACACACTTTTGCATATGCTCATCCAGCATTTAGAATCTTGTAAGGACAATGATTGCTCGTGGATGATGCTTTGAGTAGATGGATGATTGGATGGTAGGATACGTTCTTCCTAACTTGAAGATTTCGGGGACGAAATCCTTTAAGGAGGGGAGAATGTAACAACCCGTATTTTCAGTAACCTGTAATAATGAAAATTGAGGCAGAATTTAATTATAAAATGTGAATCAAGGGAAACGGGCTATGCCATTGCGTTCGTCTCGGAAAAATACGCGAAATAGAGTCCGAGTTTTCGGAAATCGGAGTCCGTATGACCCAGTTAAGGCCCATTGAAGTTTGCAGAAAATTTCTAAGTAAAAACAGATTTAAATTTGAAATTAAAAACATGGGCTAGGGCAAACTGGGCAGGCGGGAAAAATTCCCGCCCAGGACCCCATGTCGACAGGCCTGTCGACAGGGGTCTAGGCATGTCGACTGCCCTGTCGACAGCCCTGTCGACAGGGGGTAGCCTGGCAGATTAGCCTGGCGCACCACTTTGGTTTGGGCTTGGTTGTGTGGTCTGGTTCTAGAGAATTCTGAAATCTGACGGGCCAAAACTATCCTAGGGTTAATCCTAGGGCTAAAAACACTCTAATCTTCTATAAATAAGCCTCTAATCCTACCCTAAAACCCCATTAATCATTCTTGCAACCAAACTATGTCAAATTGAATTCTCAAATGGCCTCCACCTAAAAACCCTAGCCTCCAATCTCTTCATGAATCATTCCTATGAAGATATGATGATCATACAACCTTTTCTATGTTGTATGAATGCTTAATAACTTGCATACTTCGTTAAGTTGCAAGTTAGATTTGCTAAGTTTGTGTTTTTGGGTGTTTTCTTATTGGAGCTTTGTTTTGGGGTTTTATGCTTGCATAAAAAGGGCTTCTCAATCTTCATTAGGAGATTTGAGTCTTCATAATATTTGTAAGCCCTCTTACCTTCATTTTAGAAACTCTAAAGTTAATATGTGATGAAAGTTGGGATCTTTGCAAGTTTATTTAGTTATGTATGTTTATGCATGTTCGCTAAGCTATGATTTGCATGTTTGATAAGTTATGCATGTTTATGCAAGATCACCAAGCCATGATTTGCAAAGTAAATGAGTTATGCATGTTTTGCAAGTTCACTATGACATGATTTGCAAGTTTGATAAGTTATGCATGTTTTGCAAGTTCACTATGACATGATTTGCAAGTTTGATAAGTTATGCATGTTTTGCAAGTTCACTATAACATGATTTGCAAGTTTGATAAGTTATGCATGTTTTGCAAGTTCACTATAACATGATTTGCAAGTTTGATAAGTTATGCATGTTTTGCAAGTTCACTATGACATGATTTGCAAGTTTGATAAGTTATGCATGTTTTGCAAGTTCACTATGCCATGATTTGCAAGTTAAATGAGTTGTGCATGCTTATGCAAGTTTAAAATGACAAGTGCATGTTTGACAAGTTGTGCATGCTTATGCAAGTTTAAAATGACAAGTTGTGCATGTTTGACAAGTTGTGCATGCTTATGCAAGTTTAAAATGACAAGTTGTGCATGTTTGACAAGTTATGCATGTTTATGGCAATATGCAAGTTCACTATGCTAAGTTGTGCAAGTCTAACATGTTATGCATGATTGTTGTGCAAGTTTATTATGTATGTTGTGCCAAGTTCCCTCTTCCTATCCTTTATGCGTTATTACGAATATGTAAGCGATGGAATGACGTTGGGGGTTTTGGGTAAACTTAAAATACATGAAAATATAAGATTGGGAATTTACCTATTAAGTTAGGTCTACCCCTTGGGAATTTACCTATTAAGTTAGGTCTACCCAAGTAATTGTTTGACTTGTGATTATGTTTTGAAATAAAGTGGACATGACACTTAGAAACATAAGAGTGGCCAACTCGAGGTTGGGGTGAGTTTGTAGCGTAATTCTACCCGGAACCGACCGGCTTAACTAGTGGCTACAAACAATAAGACCCAATGTGAGAAGTTGGTCATGGGGTGCCAAGACCCGAGGTTAGACCAAGTTGTGGTGTAAAGCTACCCGGACCCGCCCGGCTTAACTAGTAACCGCAACAAAGTCTAATGTGAGAGGTTAAGGTGCATTAAATTAATTAATGCCTCATGATTAGGGTTAAGTCAGGGTCCACTAATACTTAACCAATTTGGGGATTCGAGGGATTAGAATGTGGTTAGGTTGTGAACCGTTGGTTACACTTAACTAGTTTAATCCATTTGGGAGTTCAAGGGATTAGAATGGGGTTAAGCCACACTTAACCAGTTTAATCCAGGATTAGTGAAGGGTTAAATCACACTTAACCCTCTTAGGAAACCCTAGCAGCGGGTCTGTTCCAGCAGTAATCCCAGTTTGGTATCATCACAACCCTAGAGACTAGGCTAGGGCGGGGCACGATTACTTGACGGATGTAACCGACCAAAGACGAGGCCGAGTGGTACCGCGATGCGGGTCCAGGCGGGCTACGGACGTGCACGTAGTACGATGTTGGACACATACGATGCACGGGTACCAGTAGATCTGGGATGTGCATTATTGCTTAAGTGTCCGGGGTTGGCACCCGAGGGCTTGATACACCCGAAGGTGGACCCGGCACAGTCAGACTACATCCATATATGGGCCGTATGGACAGCAACACGTGACGTGTTAGGCTTATAGGGAGCCGATCGACTAGACCGTTGGGTTGGACCTTACATTAAGGTCACTTCATGTTATTGGGCCAAAGTTTGGGCTGAGGGATCAATACCTGTTATGTTGGTTTACTAGTACACCGTGGTGCAAAACTTAACCTTGTTTATGCGATGACACCTCTATCTATCTTGTAGTTACTTTATCATGCCAGTATGTTGTTATCTATGACCATCTCAGTTTGCATCATGATGTTGGCTTTATTAGTTTATAGACTGATCGTAGCAGGGCTTACTCAGTCTTTTTGACTGACCCGTTTTGTTTCGCCTCTTTTCTTCCGTTTCCCCCCCCCCCCCCCCCCCCAGGTTCTCAGGGAGGGAATACTAGAGCCTAGCTTGGATTCTATCTGCTTCCTTGGATAACTCAAGTATGCTTCGGACTTGAGCCGCTATGGTTTATCACTCTTCTTTGGGGATAGTACTTATGTATTTTCAGTTTATCAGATGATGTATTTATCTAGACTTGTAATTTTGGGAAATTGACATTTTGATGTACCAGACTTGTGTTTTGAAATGGTTTATAAATCTTCCGCTGTTTTATTTACTTACTCTGTTTATTTACATATATATGTATGTCATGTCCGGCCTTGCTATATCATTATGCATGTTTACCAATAATGCCCCTCCGAAGCTAGTACATTCCTTTGCGAGTGACCCTAGTGGAGGCGGGGTGTTACAGAGCTAATCGATGTTAGTTTAATCGATTAGAGTTAAAGCAAAGGAGTTAATTGATGTTAGTTTAATCGATTAGAGTTAAAGCAAAGGAGTTAATCGATGTTAGTTAATCGATTAGAGTTAAAGTTAAAAGGAGTTAATTGATGTTAGTTAAACGATTAGAGTTAAAGTAAAGGAGTTAATCGAATATAGTTTATTCGAATAAAAGAAAAGAAGTTAATCGATGTTAGTTAATCGATTCGAATAGAAAGTAAAAGGAGTTAATCGAATATAGTTTATTCGAATAGAAGCAAACGAGTTAATCGAATATAGTTTATTCGAAGAAAGAAAAAGGAGTTATCGAATATAGTTTATTCGAAAGGAGTAAGTGAAATGAGTAAATCAATAGCGTTAGTCAAATAGAGTTAATCCAATAGTGTTAGTCCAATAGAGTTAATTGATAAGGGTTAATCGAATAGAGTTAATTGATAAGAGTCAATCGAATAGATATTTATTCGAACGAGAGTTAAGTAAGGAAGTTAGTTAAAGGGATATAAAGTGAACTTTGTCTATTTCAAAGTTAGAAATGTTGTTCAGTTAAGGTTTGAGAGGTAGTTCTACCCCAACTTGATTGGCTTCGTTTTTAACTAAGGAATAGTTAAGGTTCGGCAGTAAAGGAAATGGTTTGAGTTGGCATAGCGATGTTTGTTTAAACATCTGTCTAAGTCCAATGAAGGAGCTTTGGAAATGTTTTCCAAATAAGAAACCAGAAATGTTTTCTAATAAAGAAAACAAGAAATGGAAATGTTTTCCATTTGTTAATAACGTATATTTTCTAAATTTAGAAAATAGCAAATGTTGAATATAGGGAAACAGGAGATAAGTAGATTAATGAAATAAAGAGATTAATGTTGAATGATGTTTGATCGATATAATTTCCATTTGGAAATAATATCGTTGTTTGCACACCTGTTTTTATTCGATAGTTAAATCACAGACTATCGAAGTTTTGACCATTTTAACGTTGTTAATATGGAGAGACCGGTTGGATTATTATCCAAAGAACCACTCTGTATTGGCATAAGCGTTGCGAATCATATATGCCAAAGGAAATTGAAGACGGAGTTATGAAAGGGCTATCCTGTTTACAGAATAGTGCCTTCGGTTCATCCTGTTCCTGGATGACTTGTATGGACGGATGTCTGACAGAGTATTTCCAAACGATCACGTATATTGATTTCTCCAACCGTACCAAGAGTGGAAGCAGAGAAGGAAACTTCTTTTAGCTAACACATAATGTATTGTTGAGGACGTCAATCGGTGATTGGATGGATTTGATAATGTGGCATTCAAAGTGAATCTGGTGTGATGATAAAGCGTAGCTTCTAGCCTCACATCCAGTAAATGACAGAAATCGGGCAGGCAGCATGGCTAAGTCGGTCACACCGAAGTAGGGTGTATAATCACCTGATCTAGAGTTTCATTTACTTCTAAAAATCTATTGTTGATGTTGTCCCATTCGGGAAACGGTTGCTGATCCCAACTGTTGGTGATATACATTCGATACGCTCAAGCGAAATGAGTGGTCGGTCATGTGTGGCCGGGTTGCAAGATGTTCTTGTTGAACCCAGTGTATTCCTCTCTAGAGGTACATTAGCGAAAGGTGGTTCCATACCTTGTCATAGTTGGAAATCCATTACCCAATACGTGCTTGCGGTTTTGATTGTATACTATATATGTAGAACGTGAGATGAAAGCGTTTCTACTAGATGATTATATATATATACTGTGGTTGATAGACATTATTATAATATCAAAAGGTTTTTGATATAAAGATATTTTGGATTCTCATAAGGGAAAAACCCGTTCCGTTATGCGGCGTGGTTTTATGAGATATCGTTACTTGTTCGAACTGTTTTTAAACTGTTTTACTCATACCAGTCCCATGACTGACCCGGAGTTTACTTTGTTGTTTTCCCTAAACTCTTGGGTGCCTAAATTTGTACGGGCAGTCAAGTAGTCGGGATTTACAGATATACTGGAAGAGCTTGGAGCAGGAGGCTTCAGGATCATATAGCTATAGTTATTTCCGCTGTGTTGTAAGTGTTGTACTTTGATAATGATATGTATATTCAAGTACCAATTTTGTATTTCAAAGTTATATTATGAAATATATTTATTCGTTCCGCTGTGAGATTCGTGTTACTCTGATATTGTGTTCTTTTTCTTCTTCTATTCTAAGTTTCTATCTTATCTTTCCTCACCCTCTAATTTCTTTCACTAATTACCAGGATTTTTCGATGTTTTGGTTATCGACATCGAGCTTATGTCGATAACCAAAGTCCGTGAAAATCCAGGTCGTTACAACTGCTAGCTAAATAATGATGGTGTTGTGATATTTGGGAACTTATAGTATAAACATAATTAAATCATTTGTCAAATTTGGAATGCAAACATGAATCAATAAATAACAGTACTATCATTATGAATAATTAATCCAAAACTACAGTCAGTTTAACAATTAGGCTTCCAATGCATGCAGGTTTGGAGCAGTACAGAGCAGTACAATCAATGCGCAAAGGTAGAACTGATCTGAGTGAAAACACTAACGCACAAGTACTAAAAAACAACAATATTATGCTGCATAAAACTTTGGATTTACTCAAACTAAGATCGTTCATTAATTTTTACGAGTCTTATTTTGATTATGCTTATTTCGTGGATTATTTCTTTTGTCATAAGTTGTTCATTACGCTTTTAAATTAACCATTAAGGTCATAATACTGTAAAAACCCCAGTCTCTAACAATTTGAAGATATCTTGGTCTTATAAAAATGATATACATAATATATCTCCTGAAACTCTAAGGCTCACCATTATAACTCTATAAGAGCTCTTGGTTGTTTAAAGGAAATTAGAGAAAAAATTATAATAATAACCTAGGGCTTTGACCACACAAAAACAAAAATATTCAATTTTAACTAAACAGGTACCTATGATGCGATCCCACTGACGATGGCTCTTCAGATTAGGGTGATGAGACAAAGTGAGGTCTGTTACTTTTGATCAGTCGCCTTTGATTGGAAGAAATTTTGGTTCCTAATGGCTGCAAGCCCGCAACAGGTACACGCTACTCAGCAGGCCTTCAAACTGCCTACCAATTGACATTTGATTATGTAAAGCGTTGATTGAAAAAATCAAGAGATCCAATAACATAAATTGAAAATATAAATCAAAACGGGTTAGAATTGTTCATTTGTCATAAACACTAATTTACCCAACTGAGTCTTCATGAACCATCAAATCATAGTATACCAGCAACAACAATTACATGTTTGTTGTGTTTTCTGACAAGGCCATAGCCCTCCAACGATTAACCTCATCTAACTCAGAATTTGATGTTTAACAGACTGATCTTTTCATCCATGCTAACATGCCATCAATGCAAAGTCATTATCAAACATGCTTGTATCTTACCTCCTGCAATCCTCTCTTTTTTGCATTAAGCCCTCTCCACACATGTCCAATATCAGATTTTGTGTATGTCTAATGCCATAAACTTAAACTGGCAGCCACGAACATAAAGTGCTCATCGATGCTGAGAGCCATAATTTAATATATTTATGTGATATGATGGGATGAAGAAAACAAAGTCTAACTAATTTCTCTCACTAATTTACACATCCATCATTTTATAATTTCGTACTGTGATATCCAAATTTTCTCCATAAGAATAGAAAGAAAAATTGATTTACATCACAGTTTCTACTCTACACAATACGATAAGAAAAACAAATAACTACAATCTATAACGGTTAAAAGGATTTAAAAACTATTTCCTACTCTTATAAGACCCATGTTGATATCCACAAATCAGTGTCCTTTATGTTAGGGAAAGAGTATGCTCCTATAATTTGATGAAATCAATGAAAATTTGATTTGAAAAAAAAAAACTTATTACAATCTAGCTAATGAGATTCCAAAACTAACCAACTAGTCCCAAGATTTGGGTGAATCAAATATAAATTAGCAGTTGAAATTATTAGCTGAATAAATACAAAACATAACATAGGTTGACAAATAATCAAAATCCTGTTGTTTTTTTAATGTGAACATCTACCACTAATTTTGAATTTACTAACTCTGCATATTTCCTTCCATTTGTATGGAACAATGAAAATTGTTGCATTATTATCCAACCTCAAGCTATATACTCTTTTCACGATAAATCATATTTAAATATTCATTCATATCTTCCATTATGTTAAGACATATAAATTGCATAACTTCATACAAATTACATAACTCATCTTATACTAGTACTACCGCATAACGGTGGAAAAAACCGACCATTAAAGTGTACAATATAAAATATAAAATTATTTGTTAAAATATATTTCAAATCAAATTTTATTAAAAAAAAGTGTTTTTTAAGAAAAAATGACAGTAATTATAAAAGTGGAAACTTAAATAAACTGAATTTTATATGTAATCTAACTTGAGGCTAAGAATATACTATCAATGTCTTAATTTAAATCAGTCACAAACACATGCATGCATTTTTATTATAAATCAAGTAAGATTATAATGTTTAGTTATTTTACAACTCTAAACTATTAATGGATTGAAAAATAAAAAGAGAAACAAAACAAATATAAGCTCAAAACATATTATTATATCAGTGAATATTTGATTGGAATTAAAAAAAAAATGCAAGAGTAAGATTTATGGAAAGTTCTACAACCAACAGAGAAATAAAAGATTTTACACTATAACCTTAGTAAGATTTGTGGAAAATACCACAACCAGCAGAGAAATATAAAGATTTTACACTATAACCTTAACAGAGAAAGATTTACATTATAACCTGTTAACATAAAAGAATAAGTTTTAGTGTTTTACTAGATAAAATAAGGGATTAACTACATAATAATGAATCAATTAAGAGATTTACATTATACATAACAAAATCATCAGATAATAATCAACTCAGGGACTAACTAGTTAACTTGTTATTCATACACTATCCATACGAAACGGTAGAATTTGCGGCAAGTCAGTACAGAATAAACTAAGAATCATGAACTGTATTCTACAAAATACATTATCATAAACATGCAACAACGTTGAATACAATTTTACAAAACGATGAATTGTCACTGTTATAAAATACATTGAAATACACTCAAGAAATTTATAAACATAGACACCCTAAAAAATTGAATAGAATACATTTCACAGAACCAAAAATGAACAGAATACACTAAAATCTAATACACTAAAAGTGAAACATAGTACCAAAGTAAAGATCTTGGCACTAGGTAGCGAACAACTTAAACTGAGAATTTAGTCTTCCACAACTGAAAGGGAGAAGGATCAAAATGTAAAGAAATATTTGCACATAAACATTGAAAGCAATCCTTATCCAATACCAAAGAACCAGCTCATCCAGTGTCCACATCAGATCTACATCTATGTGCTATGCTTCTAGTCTAATACACCTTCATACATACAATCCACTCAAGATTTCCAGAAAGAAGCATACAAGATGGAGATGTCACACAAACAAAACCAGCATTTCAAGCTGATTGTGATCATGGATGAATATGACGACTTAATAAATGTGGCAATCATGTTTACCCTTAATAAATGATATAACAAATAGGTAGCATCAATGACAGTAATAAGAATTGATACTGCAAATTAGCAGTAGAAATAAATAGACAATGAATATATTCAGCTCATACCTTACATGGCCCCTTGAGAACCTTCACAAAATATTTGACAAATATATAGTCACTGTAATGGTTTTGAACATTACTTTGTCTGCCAACTTTTCTTTTAATCTCCTTTAATTTGATAAGTGTAATTTGTAAACTCTAGCGTTTCTGGAATCCTTTTGAGCACCTAAGCAGAGACATAATTACTGGAGAAAACATCCCTAGAAGAAAAAGGAGAAAAAAAATGGCACTTCACGAAATCAACCAATACATAGAACACATCATTCTCTACATGTCTGATGACACAAACGGTTGTACTGCTTTGAATATTAATTAAAGGATATAATAACAAAAGTAATGAAGATTCTGATGTATTTTATAGCAGAAACTTACTTCTTGAGCTTGCGGTTCAAACATATTCCTCAACCATAACATGTTTTTGTATTTCTTCTTAAAATGGGTAATGGACATTGCCTCCAAATAAGTATCAGCAACTAAACCTGCCCGCAATGCTCTAAATCCAAAGTAAAGAATTAGAAGAAATATACCAGAGTAACAATAGAAACCAAAATCTCAGTATATAATCTTAATGGAGACAAAAAAATAAACTATAGATGAATTAGTGAGTATCATAACTGCAAAATATGGGATGGAAAATGAATCTGCACATGATAGAATCAAAGCACCAAATGGTTTTCTTCTTGCAGGCGAAGACAGAGGCATTGCTAACTACATATGGCCTAGAAAATTCTGCTTGGGGCAATTATGATCCATCTGTATTCCTGATTACCAGCATTTTTTTAATGCCAGGAGAATTTCAAGTCACAAAAGGCCAAAGAAAAACCATTTATATAACAAATATATACATTATTTAACTAAAACTTTATGACAAAGAAAAACTCATCACTTACTCTCTAATTCTAAACTGTTTGAGGTTTTCCCAAATATATACATTAGTTAACAAAAAAAATTGTTCGCAACAGACAATTTTATGGCGTAAGGCTAACCTATTGCCAAGCTGGCATGAACCAAATTTGTTAATGACGACAACGAAACTAGACGAAGTACCCTGGCTAGTCAGATCCAACACATATCTCACTTCTCATCCGAATTGAAAAAAATTAATGGCCCTCGATATGAAACCCAACGTTTATTTTTGGTCTCTTGCTCTGGTTGATTCGAGATGTTGAGCGACTCACAAGGAGGCTATTTCTCGAGTTTAAAATTGCTTGAAGTTAATTCAAAAATTGGTTAAATTGCCTGAAGTTAAAATATCTATCTACACACTAGTATGGCACACAAATTTCTATGCACATAAAGAATGAGAGCAACTTACAGCTAATACAACTGAAAGTGCAACTTTCTTTGCTACTTCCTCGTAAACTTGTCTCTCCTCAAAATACTCTGTCTTTGAATTTAGAGATGAACATGTTTAAGAGATGGATATATGACTAATAATTTACGACAAGTACACGTGACTAATACACATTTGATTAACAAAAAATGATTAGGAGTGAAAATTATGCCATCCACGGTATATTGTTTGCATAAAATTAAGCTCCACCGCATCCAAGACATGAAGAAAAACTCTTTTTGTGTTGAATGCATAACATAAAACTAAAATGTTTCATACCGGACATCAATCCCGTCGTTTATCAAGTTTGCAATATCTAACGCTGGAAACGGTCTCATATTAAATGTATGTAGCTCAGGTAAGCACTTCTTATTCATTCTCAGATATTGTATTCCAAAATTATAACTTAGGACTATCTGAGAATATCTTAAGTATATAAAGTGAGAAATAAAACCAGCAATCCTACATATAATGATCACCAACATAACTCATTCATTGTAAGAATAAGTAAGTGATCTATGAATACAAAACCAAACGAATAATAAGGGGTACAATATCACCAAGTAGGACAATGTTCTAGATTAGTGCAAGAGAAATTTATCCATATCGAGATCATATATATTTAATTGGTAATTAGTAATTAACTAAAATTGGGCTTTAGGCAGAAATCTTAAAAAGAAAAGAAAAAAGATGGATGAAATGTATTTTTCTAATTCAGCAGCAATTTTACAAAATAAGAAAGGAGAATTACAAGCAGGGATAAATACCTTACCTTACCTGGATTTGCGATTGAAAAGCACTGACGGTGAATTCGATAACCTAGGTCTCTAAGTCATAAGATTAACATTGTTTTTTTGTTCCTTTTTTTAAAGGAATTCATGTGTTTTCTCATGAATTGAACAGTGCAGCATGTAGATAGTTACTGGCATACAAAATTAGTCATAAAAAACAAAATACTAAAGTTGCATCAGATTAATAAATGAACTGATAGTCCTCTTCTTTTAATATGAACATCTTCCGAAAACTTTCCAAATCAGAAAAATAAAATCAATCCACAGTTTGTTAAGCTAATATGCTAGGATCCGTAATTCTTCAATATCCTCCTTTTTCAAAAAATCTTGTTGTTGATTCGTTATTCAAAGAAAATATAAATAGACCGAAATCTAGTATTACCACTAAATATAAACTAATTAGCTGAGTACACCTCACAGATATTACAGGGATCTTATTAAGGAGGAGGACATAAAAACTTTACCTTTCCCCTGACCAAATCTGATTTGAATGCGAGCAAACTACAACTAATTCAAAACCCTAAAGAACGATAGCGTTGGAATGGATTGGAGACCCAAAATCAGCGGAGATGCTTAAGGAAACGGAAGCATCTGCCTCTATAACAGAAGAAGATGAAGCGATAACAGTACGAAGCAATTTCTTCCTTCTCCGCAGAAAAGACAAATTCGAGAAAGGAGTTGAAAAGGAGAACCCAACTTCAGCGTTTGCTGTTGTAAATTCTGAAGGACATTGGTTTTGCTGGAGACGGTGATTGTGATTTTGCTACCTGATGACTCGATTTTTGTTTTAAAAAAAAAATCTGAATTAGTCGTCACGGATGAGAAGAAAGAGGAACATTTAAGGGGGAATTAAGGAGAAATCAACGAGACGAGAAGACATGCGGTTCCGTCGATAATCGCTGCTTTTCATTTGAGGGGGAATTCAGATTCGAGAAGAAAGAAGTCGAAGGAAATAAAACGAAGAGAAGGAAAACGCGGAAAGGAAAGCCGGAGCTGTTAGCAAAAATTATGCCGAAATCTATTGGCTGAGACAATTTATTTTTTGCTCTTACAGCACAGAAACTCCATATCGGTCAGTTTGATAAAACAACAAAAAATATTAACAAATTAGTTTAATGATAAGTCTATCAATATAGATTAATCAAAATATATCTAAATTAGACATTCTTAGAATATTTTTCATCCTAATGTTTAACCATATATAAGCAAATATTTAATTTTATGGCAATGAATACAACAGAAAATATGAAGGAATTCAAAACAGGCTGCCATAACTACAATACAAACATTGACCACTTAAAACTAATTTGGTAACCCCCATTTACCACCTATATTACCCCATGTCCTCGGTTAGCTACAGCTCTTTAAGCGGGCAAGCCTGAATATTCATCATTTGTCATTGACCAAGCAATGATAACATCTTGCATTGTCTACATTTGACCTACACTTGAATTAAATATAACCTCATGTATTTTATGCTTAGTTTGGATACTTCAGCTTGTAAAAATTTACTATATATATGTATGTATATATATATATATATATATATATATATATATATATATATATATATATATATATATATATATAGTAAATATGACAAGGATGATGATTCGATAATACATATGGTATATCTGGAAAAAATTAACTTGCTTTTCGAACAACATGCTAGCCAATTTACACTTAATTGATTATGTCTGCTACCATGTTCCAATTTGTTATTCAATCTTTGATTTAATATTCTTACCAAATATTCACTTTCTATATTTTC
The DNA here is from genome assembly GCA_030737875.1 of Allium sativum. Lineage (NCBI taxonomy): Eukaryota > Viridiplantae > Streptophyta > Magnoliopsida > Asparagales > Amaryllidaceae > Allium > Allium sativum. The sequence goes on from CM060923.1 coordinate 172,627,158, forward strand.
AATATTTGTACTACTGTCTTTTTTACTTGTTTGATTTTAATATCATTTTACTAGTTTTTTTACTGTTTAACAAACCCTTAAATGATTTGACATTTAAGGAAACAACAATCAACTGAGATAATGCATAAAAGGAGTTTTTTTTACAATTACTATACATTGATTAAAAAAAATGTTAATTACTTAGTCATTAATATGGTAACTCATTTATATATTTCCTTAAATTTTCATATGTCATGTGAACCACTCATTACACTGTTGTTTAGTAATATCATTAAATATAATTTTTGGTAAGTACTCCACTAGTTATACAAGTGATGCATGCCGGCTTAACCTTTTATTTGTTTCCATGAACTTCAGACTACAGTCATTTTCAGCTCATATAATTTCATATGTTTTAGATACCTGTACCGTTTTTGGTTAATAACGGTATGATAAAACCCACTCGTTAGTTCAAATGGAATTAAGATAGTGGATATTCGGAAGTTATGCGAACATTTAATATTTTATCAAACATTCTTTCGATGTAAATAGATCAACTTTTAAGTTAAAAATTTAGTCAAAGCATTCATTCACTTTTACGACATATAACACCAATAATCTACTCATCCATGCATCGCTCGGGTTTCCACTTGTATAAATATAAAGTGGATCTATTACAATATTTTGACAAATAATTATCAGTTTTGTATCAATTGTGTTTATTTATATTAAATTTGAAACCATAAAAATAAATTAACCAAGGAAAAAACCATTACTTTTGTAGATGTGCATAATATCATATTACCTATTTGTGGAGCTACATTACAGCTTGTTGCCTTTGTCAGTTAATTAAGTTGACTGTACATATTGCACTCATAATATTGAAATTTTATTTTTCACTCACATACACACACAGAGAATTCATTTCTGAACTTGAATAAGAGTAAATCTTTGTGTGCTTTGCTTACTTTTATTTTCCGATAATATTCATAGCAATCTTCGTGTAAGATATAATTTATTAATTAATCTTGATGAACAAAACTTATGATTAGTGAAATGTTTCTGTTTTCATAATGATGTTGAATATATAAATGTAGAAAGCTGTACATGTCCTACAATAGAAGATGTAATATATTAATGAATGCCCATCTTTTCCATGGCTCACACCAAAGCATAGGGGAAAAATGTCAACAATAAAGTTACAATGCACATTCCAAACAGTTAGTATTCATCATCGAATTTTGCAATAAACAGTCGTAAGTTTTATGCTAACCAATCATAAGTCCTCGATTTCATAATAAGATTAAACTTTAATACATGTAAATACATTTGAGAAATTCAAAAAGCAATTGTATTTCTCTTTACTGGTTATCCAGAAATGTGCATATCATGTCATATACACATATTCTTTTTTCACTTTTCACAAGATAGAGTATGTACTTGTGAACTTTGTGAATACTTCAATTTATGCCAACTTTGCTTATTTTTATATTACAATAACGTTGATATTTTAACTTTTCTCGGTTAACTTTGTATTAGATATTCAATGATAACTTAGGCTTGTAAAATTGTGAATCATATTTGTAACAAACTAGACAGTGATATATTATATTACATACGCGTCCACAAATTAGATAGTGATGTCTACGATTTATAATTGCAAAGTGTTAATCATACTTGTAAAAAACTCTGCAAATCTTATATAGCAACCGAAAGTTCCTACACATATTCACTGTGACGGCCTGCCCCACATTAACCGACTTTTCCTCCGAAAGTGCGCTGTACACATGTCCGCTAGCACGGGACGATCGTCAAAGAAAGGAAAGAAGATGGAAGAACTAACAAAGAAACCTGTAGAATGTCTCACAGCGCATGGAACAAAATATAATAATAATATATTTGACATAAAACAGGCGAGACAGTGCATAAGCTGATAACTAAAACCAACATCAACATCATCATCAGAGTAGCGGAGATCCAAATACAGCTTATTACAACTTTCCAAATTACTGTCTCTAAACAAAAGAAAGAAAGGTACACCACTAATGCCCAAAGTAGTGACCGCAACAACACATGGAGAATATCTATATATATGTATCATACGTGGAAGCCTCATGCTCGTCTCCGGTACAGCTACTCGTGCATACCACCTAACATGTCTCTAGTATGCTCGTGAGAGCACCTAGAGTAATAAGAAGAGACATAAAACTCTGGGTCAGACAAAAAGTCTGGTATGAGCGATAAGCAGCTAAACAGAACAATAACAGGTATATTAAACCATACATGAACCTAGACCTGCAACCAAAGAGTTAGCACTACATACCGTACGATACTCTAAGGTGCCACTAACATATGGTGTAAAGAATACGGGGGTGGGGGTGTGCATGTCATAATGATGGAAAACAAATCAAACATAACAACCATCCTCACATCTCTCACTCAGTGCGTAAAGCATACGATATCCATTTCCCTGGCCACCAAATCTTTGGGGTCATGACGGCAACTCCGTACAACTATTGCTACGACCCACTTTGCTCTTTTGGGGCTATGACGGCAACTCTGTACAAGTATTATACTGTCCCCACTGCACTGGTCCATAGTCAATAACCCAAATAGGTCGACCAACCTAGCTCTGGTTCGTCTACATGCCCCCTTTTCTTCAGCAGTGAGCCAAAGTTATGGATATCGATAACCCCTTTGCACATGTCCCACAGCAAAGCCCAACCATGAAGTGAACTCATTGGTTCTCATCTGGATCCTGAGCTCTAACTTCCATTTGGACTACCTTTGCATCTCGGGTTTTAGTCTTCATCTTCTGGATCGGTTCTTCAGTTCAATTCATAGCTCCAAGCTCCCATACAGTCTGTTCACTGCCCGTTCGAAGATCGGCTAGTGGCCTCCTTTGGCGTCGGATCGTGGCTCCCCACCTGGCATCGGATCGAGGTCTCCCCTGGCGTCGGATCATAGCTGGCATCTTCAGGCGAGGGGTTCGGAAAGTGGAGGGTAGAGGCATCGCGATCGGGTCGAGGTCGGATAGGGCGATCCGATCCGGTTCCCTGCTTAACTCCTGCAACTCTTCCAGCTACTGTTTTACGCCATACGACGGCGTTTTCGACCGTTCTAACTTTTCTAATCAATCACAAAGCATACCATACAGTCATAGCAACATATAGAACTGACCACAAACACCAAAAGAACAATTTGATAGGTTAAAACGGATCAACCATAGCCAAAACCCCATATTTTCCCTTAAGCATGTTTTAGCAAATCTAATAATATGATTAGCAAAACTTAACCAAATTAACCCAAACTTCTAACAGAGGTCTAAAACATCATTTCAAATTTTATAAATATTTTTCCAAAATTTTATCATGTCTAATTTCGTTAATCTTCACTAATTACCCTTAATTAACCGTAATTAGTGCAAAACTATGCAAATCACTCGCCTTGGCCACAAATAAAATACCAAATCTGAAACTCCACTGATTTGGGCGCGAATACCAATACAACACAGCAGTTCTACCTCGATTTGTGTGCTAAACCGCTTTGATTTGATGTTGATTAGGCTAATCTTCAATTAGAAAGTGGTTTAGAGGTGTTTTGAAGAGATTTGGAGAGTGGAGGCCATGGCTAGGTTAAGAGGAATGAATAGTGACGGCTGAAAAATGAGAAAAATGTATTCTCCAAACCCTAACAGCCTTTTTAAACTCCTAATCCCGAAATTTCCCTTTGGGCCTAGCTGTTAATCATCCGGTTGAGCCCAATTAAGCTGTTTTTCACCATCTGAAACTTGTTTCAGCCATATCTCCCAAACGGTGAGTCCGTTTGGCTAATGTGACCACTCTACGGAAATGTAAACCATTATTCGGAGCTAATGGAAGTGGTCTCAGGTCAAAACTCCTTTCCAATCAAAAGTTATGGCCAAAACAAGATCAGCTAGGGGCAAAACAGTCATTTAAAAATGGGAAAAATCATGAACATGGGAAATGATCCTAATAGTCGTCTCTCAAAGTTACATGACCATACGACTTCGTATGTGAAAGAAATAAATATTCTATGATCCTTCGATGCATAGAATGTGGGTCGTTACACTCTCCCCCCTTAAGAAATTTCGTCCCCGAAATTTCTTAACCCAAAACATACAAAGGATCCCGCGTGCCTACCAACCATATACAACAATCAAACATGCAAAACAAACAAAACAAACCTATCCTAGCATGCGGAAAGATTAAATCGAAACTGAAATCTTATCAGGTGAAGAGTTCTGGATACGTCTTCCTAATGCTCTCCTCTGTCTCCCAAGTACAGTCATTCTCATTCTCGCCCCACTGAACTTTGACTTTTTTAACCTCCTTCCTTCGAAGTTGCTTCGTATTGTTCCCAACAATACACATGGGCCTGCGGTTCCCAACCGCCTCGGGTTCAACTTCGATATCATCCAATTGATCAGGTGAAATAGTCACATCTGGGTCGTGTACAAATTTCCTTAACTGGGAAACATGAAATACGTTGTGAACTCCTGCCATCTTCTCTGGTAATTCAACTCTATATGCCAAATTCCCAATTTGCTCGAGAACTGGGAATGGTCCAACAAATCTTGGTGTCAACTTGCCTCTCCCGCCAAATCGTATCAAGCTCTTCAACGGAGAAATCTTGACAAACACCAAGTCGCCAATGGAGAACTTTAATTCTCTTCTCCTCTTATTGGCATAACTCTTCTGCCTATCTTGGGCAGCCTTCATTCGCTGTTGGATAACCTTAATCTTAGCTGAAGTTTCTCTTATCACATCTGGTCCAAGCACAAACTTCTCACCAGTTTCTAACCAACATGACGGCGAGTTGCACGGTCTTCCGTACAAAGCTTCAAATGGAGCCATACCAATACTGGATTGATAACTATTATTATATGCAAACTCTACTAGATGCAAATGGGCATCCCATGATCCACCAAAATCCAATACGCAAGCTCTCAAAAGATTTTCTAACACTCGATTCACCCTCTCTGTCTGACCGTCGGTTTGAGGATGATACGCGGTACTGAGATGTAATTCTGACCCTAACACCTCTTGTAAGCTCTTCCAAAATCCACTAGTGAACAACGGATCTTGGCCACTCACAATGCCCTTGGGTATTCCATGAAATCTCACTACCCACTTTATATACAGTTCCGCTAACTTAGCTGCAGTCCTATTCGACTTGACGGGTATAAATCTTGCACTCTTGGTCAATCGGTCCATAATCACCCAAATGCTATCATGGCCCGATCTAGTCCTTGGTAGCCCATCAATGAAATCCATTGAAACTTGTTCCCATTTCCATTCTGGAATTTCTAATGGTTGCAACAAACCACTAGGCTTCTTTTGCTCAGCTTTAACTAGCTGGCAATTCATGCATTTGGATATAAATTTCCCAACGTCTCTTTTCATCCCTTCCCAGTAGTAGGTCTGCTTCATGTCTCGGTACATCTTGTTACCACCGAGATGTATAGTCAGTTTTGTGTGATGACATTCTCTAAGCACTTCATCTCTCAATCCATTTACATTGGGTACAACTAATCTTCCATTCTTCCTAAGCCATCCATCTCGACCAAGCCCATACTTGTTCATCTCCTCGTCGATACCCATCTCTAACTTGGAGATGATTTCCAATAGGTTAGGATCGTTCCTCTGACTGGAACCAATCCGTTCAATCAAAGTGGGTCTGATCGTCAAACTTGCTAACATTTCTGGATCCAATTCGCACTTTGGTCTGAAATCATACCCCGCGATGTACTCCAGTTGCTTCCATTCTAGAAACATAGCCCCTAAACTGGCATGTCTTCTACTCAATGCATTAGCCACCGCATTTCCCTTTCCTGGTGTATATGCGATGTCGAAATCATAGGAAGCTAAGAATTCTAACCATCTTTGCTGTCGGAGATTTAGATCCTTCTGAGAGAAGAGATACTTTAATGATTTATGATCAGTAAACAGCTCAAATCTTTCTCCCAAGAGATAATGCCTCCACATCTTTAATGCGAATACGATCGCTGCTAATTCCAAGTCATGGGTAGGGTATCTTTTCTCGTGCGGTTTCAGTTGCCGACTTGCATAAGCTATAACCCTACCTCCTTGCATCAATACAGCACCTAGTCCGGTACCACATGCATCCGTATATACCGTCATCTCTTCATTCCCCTTAGGAATGACTAATACTGGTGCACATGTCAACTTTTCCTTTAGACTCTTGAATGCATTCTCGCACTTTTCATCCCAGATGAAAGCTTGACTTTTCTTAGTCAACTGAGTCAACGGTGCCGCTATCTTGGAGAAGTCTTGGATAAACTTACGATAATATCCAGCCAACCCCAAGAAACTTCTCACGTCTGTTGCATTCTTGGGCGTAGACCAATCTTGTACCGTAGCCACCTTCGTAGGGTCCACGGCAATACCATTTTCTGAAACAACATGGCCCAAGAATCACTCTTCCCTCCTCCAGAAGTGACACTTAGAAAACTTTGCTTTCAATTGGTGTTTTCTCAACACCTCCACCACTATTCTTAAATGTTCCTTGTGTTCTTCCTCTGTCCTCGAGTAGACCAAAATATCATCCACGAACACAAGAACAAACTTATTCAACTGATCTCTGAATACCCTATTCATAAGATCCACAAAATATGCTGGCGCATTGGTCAACCCGAATGGCATGACCAACCACTCATAAAATCCAGACGGCGTCCGAAAGGCCGTTTTAGCTATACTCTCAACTGATGAAAACCTGTCGCGAGATCCAACTGGGAGAACACTCTCGCGCCACTTAACTGATCAAACAAATCATCTATCCACGGTAAAGGATACTTATTCTTCCTCGTCACTTTATTCAACTCGCGGTAGTCTACACACAATCGAAGGGAACCATCGGCCGTGGTAGCAAACACAACTGGTGCTCACCAATCAGAAACACTTCTTCTGATGAACCCCTTCTTCAAAAGATCGCTTACTTGCAGCCCGAGCTCTCGCTGCTCCCTTGGTTCCATACGACGAAGTGGCATCACTATAGGTCTGGCATCTTTCACCAAATCAATACGGAACTCAATCTCTCGGTGTGGTGGAAGCCTGGTCACTTCCTCGAAGACATCCGGATACTGGACAACCACGGGCAAACCTGACAACTCATCATGCGGGATGTCGAGGGAATTTAGAAAACTAGCCACTACCCCATCACTAGGTAGACCACCAAACACTACCCTCCGCCCATCATCCGCTCTAGCTGTCACCAAAAAGCCCTCACAGTCTACCACCACCCCGTATCTTTGGAGCCAATCGACTCCCAAAATAATGCCAAACCCAGTAAAGCCCAAAACAAAGCAATCACAAACAAACATGCATCCATGACTCGATAAGACCACATTACGACAAATCATGCTAAGGCTAGTCGAACCACTAATCGGGTTCGTCACTACTAAAGGTCTATCGACAATCTCGGGCTCCAATCCCAACCTATCTACCAGGTCATTAGATATGAAAGAACTGGAAGCTCCGGTATCAAACAAAACTCTAACAGGAACATCATAAACAGAAAGCATACCTTGAATAATGACATTCTTCCCTTCTTCGCCGCAGTTGGGGCATTCGACGAAGAAGGAATAGCATTAAGGGCATAATCTTTCACCATCTGCTTTTCTTTAGGGGGTTGCGGACACTTGTCCTTGTGATGTCCCACTTGGCCACAGTTGAAGCACTTCCTGTCTGCTGGCTTTGCTCGACAATTACTAGCATAGTGGCCCTTCTTTCCACAGCTAAAGCACTCAACATCTTTCTTCTTCTTCTGGCCATCCTTATTCTGGTTCTGCTTCCTCTTATTCTGAGAACCACTCTTGCCTCCACCGCTTGCTTGCGGTTTTGGCTCCTCTGTAGATGCGACCTCTGTCTTCGGCTTAGGGTAAAGACTTTCCGATCTTAAAGCTTTCCCCACAATCGATTCAAACGTCTCATCGATCTGGTTAATAAGCCTTTCCCCCAAGTATCCATCCAAGCCAGTTATGAACTTCTCGTTCTTCTTCTCGGCAGTATCTATTAGGGATAACCCATATTTCGATAAAGTGTCGAATTCGGCAATATACTCCGAGACAGCTCTGCCATTCTACTTGAGTTCCAAGAATTTCTTAAACAACACTGATTTCTGAGCAGTTGGAAAGAACTTATCGCTAAAGCGGGCCTTAAACTGATCCCAAGTAATCTGATCCTCGGGAGTAGCCGCCTTTATAGCATTCCACCAATTCATTGCCCGTCCTTGCAGCTGACGGGATGCTAGCCTTCTCTTCATCGCATCCTCGATACCCAAGTCTTCGAAGATATGCTCGCAGCTATCCAATCACTGAACATCCGTAGCCGATTCCATTCCGTGGAACGGCTTCCTACCAAGACTAGTATAATCCTTGTTCAGCTTAGCGAAATCGGCCCTAGGCGCCTGCACTGCTGGACCACCACCATTACCATCATTGGGAGCTGCCCTCTGCATATCCCTAAGCATCTCTCTCATGAGGTCAGTAAACATCGTCCTCATCTCAGCAGCATTCCCATTATTGGGTCCCCTACCGGTACCTCTTGCGTATCAGCTCATCGTTCAATCTGCACAGAGAAAACGATTAGCCATCTTCATAGTGGTGCCAGTGCAGTGCGAGTTCATCCTTAGATATACTAATAATATATATATATATATAGCTTTTAAAAACCAAAATAATCACAAATACGCGCTCTCGTATATGTATGCTATCTCTCCCTGATAACTTCCCTAGGTTAACTACGCAACCTTGAGCTCTGATACCAAATGTGATGGCCCGCCCAGCATTAACCGACTTTTCCTCCGAAAGTGTGTTGTACACATGTCCGCTAGCACGGGACGGTCGTCAAAGAAAGGAAAGAAGATGGAAGAACTAACAAAGAAACCTATAGAATGTCTCACAGCGCATGGAACAAAATATAATAATAATATATTTGACATATAACAGGCGAGACAGTGCATAAGCTGATAACTAAAACCAACATCAACATCATCATCAGAGTAGTGGAGATCCAAATACAGCTTATTACAACTTTCTAAATTACTGTCTCTAAACAAAAGAAAGAAAGGTACACCACTAATGCCCAAAGTAGTGACCACAACAACATAGGGAGAATATCTATATATATGTATCATACGTGGAAGCCTCCTGCTCGTCTCCGGTACAGCTACTCGTGCATACCACCTAACCTGTCTCTAGTCTGCTCGTGAGAGCACCCAAAGTAATAAGAAGAAACATAAAACTCTGGGTCAGACAAAAAGTCTGGTATGAGCGATAAGCAGCTAAACAGAACAATAATAGGTATACTAAACCATACCTGAACCTGGACCTGCAACCAAAGAGTTAGCACTACATACCGTACAATACTCTAAGGTGCCACTAACATATGGTGTAAAGAATACGTGGGTGGGGGTGCGCATGTCATAATGATGGAAAACAAATCAAACATAGAAACTATCCTCACATCTCTCACTCAGTGCGTAAAGCATACGATATCCATTTCCCTGGCCACCAAATCTTTGGGGTCATGACGGCAACTCCGTACAACTATTGCTACGACCCACTTTGCTCTTTTAGGGCTATAACGGCAACTCCGTACAAGTATTACACTGTCTCCACTACACTGGTCCATAGTAATAACCCAAATGGTTCAACCAGCCTAGCTCTGGTTCGTCTACATGCCACCTTTTCTTTAGCGGTGAGCCAAAGTTATGGATATCGATAACCCCTTTGCACACGTCCTGCAGCAAAGCCCAACCATGAAGTGAACTCATTAATTCCCATCTGGATCCTGAGCTCTAACTTCCATTTGGACTACCTTTGCATCTCGGGTTTTAGTCTTCATCTTCTGGATTGGTTCTTCAGTTCAATTCATAGCTCCAAGCTCCCATCTAGTCCGTTCACTGTCCATTCGAAGATCGACTCGTGGCCTCCCTTGGCGTCGGATCGTGGCTCCCCACCTGGCATCGGATCGAGTTATCCACCTGGCATCGGATCGTGGCTGGCATCTTTAGGCGAGGGGTTTGGATCGTGGAGGGCAGAGGCATCGCAATCGGGTCGAGGTCGGATAGGGCGATCCGATCCGGTTCCCTGCTTAACTCCTACAACTCTTCCAGCGACTGTTTTACGCCATACGACGGCGTTTTCGACCATTCTAACTTTTATAACCAATCACAAAGCATACCATACAGTCATAACAACATATAGAACTAACCACAAACACCAAAACAAAAATTTGATAGGTTAAAACGGATCAAACATAGCCAAAACCCCATATTTTCCCTTAAGCATGTTTTAGCAAATCTAATGATATGATTAGCAAAACTTAACCAAATTAACCCAAACTTCTAACAGAGGTCTAAAACATCATTTCGATTTTATTAATATTTTTCCAAAATTTTGTCATGTCTAATTTCGTTAATCTTCACTAATTACCGTTAATTAACCGTAATTAGTGCAAAACTATGCAAATCACTCAACTTGGCCACAAATAAAATACCAAATCTGAAACTTCACTGATTTGGGCGCGAATACCAATGCAACACAACAGCTCTACCTCGAGTTGTGTGCTAAACCGCCTTGATTTGATGTTGATTAGGCTAATCTTCGATTAGAAAATGGTTTAGAGGTGTTTTGAAGAGATTTAGAGAGTGGAGGCCATGGTTAGGTTAAGAGGAATGAATAGTGACAGCTGAAAAAAAGAGAAAAAGGTATTCTCCAAACCATAGCAGCCCTTTTAAACTCCTAATCCCGAAATTCCCCTTTGGGCCTAGCTGTTAATCACCCGGTTGAGCCCAATTAAGCTGTTTTTCACCATTTGAAACTTGTTTCAGCCATATCTCCCAAATGATGAGTCCGTTTGGCTAATGTGACCATTCTACGGAATTGTAAACCATCATTCGAAGCCAATGGAAGTGGTTTCAGGTCAAAACTCCTTTCCAATCAAAAGTTATGGCCAAAACAAGATCAGCTAGGGGTAAAACGGTCATTTAAAAATCGGGAAAAATCATGAACATGGGAAATGACCCCAATAGTCGTCTCCCAAAGTTACATGACCATACGACTTCGTATGTGAAAGAAATAAATATTCTACGATCCTTCGATGCGTAGAATGCGGGTCGTTACATTCACAATTACTCAAGCTTCCAAAAAATCCATCTTCTAAGCAAATTATGTTTGTTCTTTCTGACTATACCATATTTCTATTGCCCCTAAATTGATTATCTGATCGAGTTTGTTCTTTAGTTTACAGGAAATTATATATAATTTTTGCTTCATTTTTCTATCCTAAATCCTGTATGTTTTCAAATATCCCAAACCAGTGACGAGAAAATCAATAGTAATTACAAAATTAGAACATAAAAAGAGTTAGGGTTAGGGCTCACAAACAAAAACCATAGGCCACGATGATGAAGACACTGACAAAAATGGGTAGCTTTACCTAGCATCGAATTTGTTAAGCATATATTCTCCCTTTTCCTACGATTGAGGATGGTGCTGATGATGCTCGATTGACGAAAAGCTCACAACGGAAGAAGTTGCCATGCAATTGACGAAGAAGCTCACGATGATAAGAAGTTGGCAATGGGATTAGTTTGCACTGAATTCCCTTATGATCGAAGAAATTAAAACAAGAGGAAATTAGGGACAATTCTAGGGTTTCAGTGAGAGTGTGAAGAGGGAACGAGGTTTTGATGAAAACGGGATGGAGCAAAATTCACATACGGCAAGAGTGATTTTTTTTTCCGCCCACTTCTAAGTTGATGACATAGCGTTCTACCCTTTCGCGTGTACCTCTTAAAGCGTTTTCAGGCTTACGAATTTTATCAGCAATAGAGATTTTAGTGGAACGCTATTCAATATTGTTATTACAACGTCATTTTGTTGTAGTGTATTAAAGCAACCAGAACCCTCATATTTGACCAAAACCCATCAGAAACGTCCGGATCGAAGAAAACCCTAATCTGCCAAAATCTGCCATATGGGGGTTGACCCCCCTTGAAGGGGTCGACTGCCGTGGGTCCGGAGGCCGAAAATTGATCTGGGCTATTTCCTGTTTTCTCTGACAACTTCTGCAACCCGTATCTTCTTCATACGATGCCCGTTTTACGCAAACTCGGAGTCTTTCTGAACCAGAATTCCGAGAAGAACGCAATGGTACAATCCATTTTACTTAATTCTGAATATTTAATTTAGTTATTCTTATTTTATTATCTTAAGTTAAAAATGTGGGGTGTTACTTTCTCCCAACCTTAGGAAATTTCGTCCCCGAAATTTAATAAAAGTAAAATCAATTAACCCCTCGCATAATATACATCCATCATGTGTGCATCCAATTTTTGCAAACATCGTGCACTTGCGCAAAGTGAAATACAATATAATAATACATGTATGCCTAAGCGGTACCTCTTATTCATATGCAAAATTTCAAAAATCCTTTTAAAATATGATGCTCACATCCTAAATATACTGGTAGTTCTATATGAATGCAATATTTTGAAAATCAAAAATGCTTTTTCATCCAAATTTTTCCATACCCTTACTGAGTAGGAGTGTAGTTCATCCAATTGTTGCATCCATAATCCTAATAACCAACTTTATTTTTCGAATTTCAGTTTCTAAATTCGATTTCTTATGTTACAAAAAGGTGGAAAACAAAAAAATTCGCATCTTCCGTTTTTCTTTTATGTACCTTTTTCCAACCGTACTTGGATTTTATGTAACTATTTATAAAGATTCCCTATTCCTATCCAAGCACAACCCACATAAGAAAATTTTCTTGTTACTGATTTTCTTTTTCATCATATCTAGGAAATTTTTATCTTTATCTATCCTTTCTCATAATTTACCATTTTTGTTGCTCAACTGAATTTGCTGTTTCCTTTTTAGTTGTACCATTTCTCTTTTCTTAGCTTATTTAATCATCTGGTCTTAGTTTAAATTTAAATAAGCCTCTAGTCTTTCAACTAAAACAGGGAACAGACACCCTACACAACTACTGCTAAGGGCTAAGAAACTCGGGACTATGTCCCCCTCAGATAGAAAAGTCCAAACTATGGGATCCACGACAGGTTTAGGTGTTACCCTTACTACGCAATAAGAACAAAATAACGAAACGATCCCAACAGGAATGTAGTAATGGGTTTTACCCCTAACATGAAAATTAGCAACATGGTCTAAACACTTACTTGCCCCTTTTACTATCAAGTAATCACCACTAGTCCTAGATGTGTACTAATAATTATTTCAAGCAACACCCTAGGCTTTTCAATGCTTACGCATTCTATGGGAACTTACTATTATTCAAAGATAATTGTCGCTATCTGCTTCATAGCCTCAAAACTTTTCCCGTCTTCCCTAGGAACTAATCCTTACCTACTTCATACTTTTAAAACACGGTTTGGCCTTTCAATTTAAACTTTCTTCCAAAAATTTAAGGTGTCCGAAACTTTATTTTTCTCATGAAAACTACCTCTTGCCAAACCATAAAAACATGTCATCTTAAAAAAATTGTAAATTTTTTTTTTCAAAACACAAAACTGGAGTAGATACGGAGAACTATTTTCTCAATCGGGTTTATGACTTTAACGATGAGGTCAGTTTAGTCTCTTAATACAAGGTGCAAACATCCTCTCTATTCTTAATTTCTACAACTTATTTTGTCCACCCAACAAAAATTATCTTGTTAAGGTAACTTTTAAAAAAGGATTATCATAAGAATAGAGACTTCAAAACTTTCTTTATTAAAAATTCTTGTATGAAATATAACAAGAAAACTAGCGAGCTATACTTGCTCTATAATATGCACCTTTTTCTGAGAGAATTTTACTTTAAAACCCAATATGTACTTCTTTACAAAATTTAAAATTATAACTTTTAAGATCAAAACTTGAAAACACCATAAACCATTTTCCCAAAACTTTTATAATTTCACATTCTTAAAAGTTAACAATGGGGCTAGACTCAAAGAGGATTTCCAATTTTCTAGGTTGTCCTAGACACTCCCCAAGGTAAATTCTCTCAACTATATATTCCTAATCCAATTTTCTCTTTTCAACCTTTTCCAGTTTATAAGGTTTTCAAGCCCACTAACCCAACGTAATAATCATATAGGATTCGCTTTCCTTTCATACATAATACATTGTACACTTTCCACCCAAATTACCTAAAGGTCTCAGATTTCCATATTCCTTTCTTTAGTGTACAAAACAAACATCCAATTTCTTACCATATTATGCTCTCTCTATTTAGTGGGTTCCTCTATGGATCTAGGTATATATATAATATATTTATATATTTTTAAAATACAAATACGTTCACTCACTGTTTATACAGGAATCCTAAACCTAACCATTGATACTAGATGTAACAACCCGAATTCCGACAGACCGATTTTTTTTTCAAAATTCCAATCTTACTGAGACCCAAGTTGTTGTTCTCTGGTATCTTATAGAAAAGACATAGATACAAAACATGTTAAAGCTCAGAAAATATCTCACAACGAAATGGATAAAATATAATATAATCAAAATATAGCCTTACCGTATTAATAAAACTGCCTAACAAGTATCCAAGGCTATCTATAGTGTTACATGCCTCTGCCACAAATCTAACCTGCGAGTATGTTATGAGGAGGGGGTCAGAACACAAGTTCTGGTGACTGGATTTAAATTATAAACTTCGGATACTCCTACATACACCGTTCAATCATATTTTCTTATTTATTAGGTAACTTGGGTTATCAGCACTCAAGGCTTACACACACATCGCACCCATTTACTTCCCAGTTTATTAACCTAATACAGTATATATGTAGTTATCCCTAATATTAAGGTACACCCCATGGTACCCCACTCGCACGGTCTCCACTGTAACAACATCGAAATATAAGAAGTCCCTCATCCTATGCCATAGTGATGTACGGATATCTATATAACAATGTTATGTTCCGCATATATCTATCATTACTATGATACGTAAGCGTGTGGACTGCCACCTTCGATCGAATCAGATTCCATACTAGAGTAATGCCCTCAAGCCTACGATATACCACCCAGAGCCGACATACATGTATCTAGACTGTCCCACATGTGTATCTTCAATTGTAGCTCGATGCACTACTACAAAAGTGGGCATATTCGACACTATTTTACTGTGGCCGTAGATCAAAAAAGCGTTGTAGTAGCCCCTTTTTTCAAATAGGCAACACCAGGGGGCGTGGCATCCGCGGCCGTTGCATTAGCCATCTAAGGCAACGCTTTAGCACATCTACTGCCACAGAAAGAAAGTGTTGCGTTATAGACGTAATGCAACACTAATTGTACATAATGCAACATTATTCAGCGTTGCTTGAAAATTAGTTAGATCCTGGGTACCAGGTCACGATAGCGGCGGCCACGTCAGCTTTCCATGTCAGCTGCCACCGTGTCACACGACACGTCAGATCTCCACGTCAGCTGCACACGTGTCACATGCCATGTCAGCTGTGACGTTTACGTGCCACGTGGACTTACTACTATTTTACGTAATGCAACATCACTGTATTATGGAATGTGACACCATTATCTTGAAACACGACATCAGGAAAAAAGCAAATGCAACAGTAAAAGAAGGCAAATACAACGCTTTAATTATAAATTTTGCAATATCAGTTTTTTACATAGAAGAAACACATCCATTACATTCATCATCACATTCAAACCTTCAATACATACCGCCTTCAATACATCCGATCAAATATATAACACATACGATCAAATACATAATTTAAAAGTAGTAAAAGTGCCAACACATACCACCTTCAATACAAGTGCCAATAAATACAATTAGTGTGCATTCTACAAAGTAGCAATGCCATGAACCAGAAACTGTATCTCTATGTCATTTCAGGTCCTCCACTTGCCGGCTGTATCTCCCCTCGTCATTTCAGATCCTGCAATTTGAATGTACAAGTTATTAATTTGATAAGTGCATATGTGCTGTGTGCATGCATCTGTGCATTTGGCCATCTAATTAACTTATAAATCTTAGTGAGTTACACATACAATTATAACAGTTGACCAATCAGCATTGGTCACTACGTGCTACCTCATCAGAAATAGAATTTAGTATGCTTCGTCTTCTGTGCAAGCATTTCCAGTTCACATATCTGCCTGACACCATCCATTGGGTCCCTCGCACATCCTTTCCAGCGTCAGAACATCATCTCCTCCATATCCCCTAAACCCCAATCTTCGAAATTTTAAAAAGAAACAAAAACAATGGACTCGTCTCTATACATCACAGCCACTGTTATTAAGGGACATTGGAATTTCGAAGCTGTGCAAGACGTTCTTAAGGTGGCTCTCAATCATAATTCGTGGCCTATACGGGTAATACCCAACAACTCTTTTCTAGTATCATGCCCATCGTACAGAATTCATGATCATGCCCTAATGTTGAAAGTTTTTACAAAACCTGGTGGTGCTATTTACCTGCAATCATGGTCTGATGAAGAATTTGAGCCCTCACCAGCGTTAGAAGTGGAATCATGGGCTAAAGTTGATGGCTTTCCCAAGTTCCTAAAGAGTAATGTTCCTGCCGTTGAAGAAGTAATGAAGCCAATGGGACGTGTGCTTGCAATTGACGACTGTTACTGGTCTCAATATGACCATACATCTTTCTACCTGAAAATGCAATTTTATGAAGGCATTGGCAATATAAATACTTTTGCTGGTCAAATCAATAACAAGGTTTACTTCATTAAGGTTCAGCGTTGTACCCATGCTCATCCTAGGACAAGGCCTGAACTTCTTTTTGTGAGCAATAGGGAGGAAGAGGTGGTTCCATGTTTGCATCATTACGGATGGGAATGGGAAATGGATTCAGATGAAAGATTTAATGCAATGATACAAGAAGCTGCTAAGCTACCCCCCTTGCCAAGCTTATTTCCGGAAGCCGCCCATGACATACATGTTGATAACCAAGCCCCAATGAACCAGAGGAATGATCAGTGGGTAGATATAGAAGTTGATCAGGAATTTGACTGGCCAAACTACCTCACCCCTTGTCCTGATGCTGCGGGTCCATCACATGCGGCTGCTTACTTCGGACCGGCTCTCCCACAGCCGCAAAGCCCTAACGAATCAGTTGGAAGTTCCACTGCCCCGCAACCCTGATCTGGTATGAATTGATGCTACTATAATTTCATTTTTTGGATGTGTATATATTAAGTTAACTTTATGATACTTTTGGATGTGGATGTGTATGTTATTTTTTGGATGTGTATGGTATGAACTGATCAATGCTGCCTTATTATACTTGTGCGTGTGTATATACTTGTGCGTGTATGGTATGAACTGATCGATGCTGCCTTATGATACTTGTGTGTGTGTGTATACTTGTGCGTGTATGGTATGAACTAATGTGTATTGTATGGACTGATGCTGCCTTATAATACTTATGCGTGCGTGTTAGATACGGGTATTTGTATCACAAAACCGCAGTGCAACACATGTATTTGTATCACAAAACCTCAAGCATACAGTTGTATGTCATTTTTTGGATGTGTATGGTATGAACTGATGCAAAACTGAGCATATGTTTCCAAAATCGAAACATTGAAATTGGTAGTTTCCAAAATCAAATGGAAAATACCTGTGCGTGTTATAAGATACGGGTGAACGACTCGTCCGGATCGGGAAATTGTTAGCCTCAAGCACACCGCAGTGCAAACACACCGCATTACTACACATGTATATGTATCACAAAACCTCAAGCATACAATTATATGTCAGTGTAAATGAACGCAAAGTGCAAATCACTTTCGACTGTACAGTCCCCATTCCTTAACTAGCTCGATCTCTATAATAAACCAATGTCTTTTTCATGCCAATAGCCCGGTTCTTATGGTTTATTGCTGGGTACAATTTTCGAATAAACCTCAGTGTAACACCCCACCTCCGCCAGTGCCGCTCTCGCAAGGACACCGGCTTTGGAGGGGCGTTGAACTAGGTAAACATGCATGCAGATATCACAAGACAGAACATATAAAACAGAGTAAATATAGCAGCTGATAAAAACTAGCATATCAAAACCATAAGTTAAGTTACAGCACAGTACTTGATCATTATTTTCCATAAACAAAGTCTAGAAACATAAAACTGGAAACTGAAAAGGAAAACATAAAGTAGCTATCCCCAAAGTGGAAAACCATAGCAAGCTCAAGTCCCAAAGCATACATGAGCTATCCCAGAGAAGCAGCTAAGATCCAAGCTAAGTACCGGTATTCCCACCCTGTAAACCTGGGGGGAGGGGGGGAACGGAAGAAAAGAGGCGAAAGAAAATGGGTCAGTCAAAAGACTGGTAAGTCCTACCTACTATTGTACAACAACTAATAAAGTTAACTGTACATGAAAACAAGGATGAGTCATAGGATGATAACTGGCATGGTGAAAAGTCAACAAGATAGACTAAGTGTGGCACCGCATATACAAGGTTGAGGTTTGCACCAAGTGTACTAGTATTACAAGTCATGTCAAGTGTAACCAAGAAGTGATCCCCAGGCCCAAGTTTGGCCCATTATCAGGAATGACCTAAACCAAGGTCCAACTAGCACGGTCTAGTCGATCGGCTCCCTAAAGCCTAACTCGTCAAGTGTCGGTGTCATACGACCCAACTACGAAGTGTAGCTAAACTGTGCTAGGTCCACCCTAGGGTGTATCAAGTCCTAGGGTGTCAACCACTGACACAAACCAAGCACGCACAGTTTAAACCTACTGGTGCTCGTGCCTTCTTTTTCAACTCCGGACCATGTGCACGACCATGGCCCGCCTGAACCTACACCGGCGCACCCACTCAGCCGTCGTTTTGGTCGCTTACATGTCATCCCAGTAATCGTGCCCCTCCCTAGCCTAGTCCCTAGGGTATCATGATACATCCAAGAGGGTTACTGGTGCAAAGGACCACGTAACCAGGGTTTCCTTAATGGGTTAAACGTGGTTAACCCAACTCATTCAAGTACCAAGTTGGTTAAGTGTACCCAAGGTTCATGACTTAACCCTACCAACCCATCGTGTTTAATTTGGTTAAGTATTCAAGTGGTCCATGACTTAACCCTACCATGTGGCATTAATTAATTTAATGCACCCAACCTCTCACATTAGACCTTGTTGTGGTTACTAGTTAGGCCGGGCGGGTCCGGGTAGGTTTACACCACAACTTAGTCTAACCTCGGGTTTCACGTGCAACATGACCAACTACTCACATTGGGTCCTATTGCTTGTAGCCACTAGTTAAGCCGATCGGTTCCGGGTAGGTTTATGCTACAAGCTCAACCCAACCTCGAGTTGGCCATTCTCATGTTTTCTAGAAGTCATGTCCAAGTTCATGTTCAAGCATACTCACATGCCATATTTTCATGTCATACTTTCAAATCATGTTTCTTATCATTTTAGTTTGCCCATAACGTTACCCCATCGCATATAAACTCGCATAAGCGTAAATAGATCTCAAAAGGGGAAAAACAAGATAACATGACAAGTTGGGCATAAGTGATAAGTTTTGGCCACAAGTTAAGCATGGTGGCATATGAGACAAAGATGTGATCATAAACTTGCATATCATGTTTATCAACTTGCATAACGTTCATAAGCATGCATAACATCATTTTAACTTGCATAGTATTCATATGCATGCATAACATGGTTTCAACTTGCATAAGGTTCATATGCATGCATAACATGGTTTCAACTTGCATAAGGTTCATATGCATGCATAACATCAAACTTGGCAAATAGGTGGAACATGGCCATAGATAACATGAGATAAGGGCTAGTGACATGCATATAACATTATATGCATGTTAATACAAGGGTTATGAGAGTTTCAAAGTTGCATCATGCAACATTTCCAACCAAAGATCATATCTTTCTATGCATAAAGCCAAGGTAATGACTTTACTAACATGCATAGAGTAAGCTTATGCATAACATCATAAGATCAAAGCATATATCATGATTAACCCCAAACTCAACTTGCAACATAACATATTAACTTCATAGTTAAAATACAAGAGTAGAAATAGGCTTACCATGCTATGAAGACTAATCAATATCAAATTAGATTGAGGCGAAGCCACTTAGTACTCTACAATCCCCCAAAATAAGCTCCTATGAAACCCCTTGAGAAAAATCCTTGCTTTAAAGAGGAAAGGTTGAAACTTTGGCCTTGAATGAAGCTTTAGAAACTCTTATGCAAGCTTAAATCACTCAAATGAACATGAAAACTCTCATATGCATGAAGGGAGAGGTCATGACAAGAGGGTGGAGGCCATGAGTGAGCATTTGGACATAGTTTGGTTATAGGATTGATTTATGAGTGTTTAGGATAGGGTTAGGGTCCTTTTTATAGATGTTTAGGATAGTTTAGACCCTAGGATTAACCCTAATTCAGATCTGAGCCATCCAAAACCGTCACTAGCCCTATGCCATGTCCAAGAAACAAGCCAGGTGCACCCAGGCAGGTGGGGCCGACTAACCCTGTCGACAGGGGTGTCGACAGGGCTGTCAACACCACCTGGGTGTGTCGACACCCAAGTCGACACGCCTGTCGACTTGGGTTGCTGGCGGGAAACTTTCCCGCCTACCCTGACTAGTGAAATTATTTGAACTTGAATCTGTTTTTAAACCTTGAATTTTCTGAAAACTCTGATGGGCCATAACTGGGTCATACGGACTCCGATTTTCGAAAACTCGGACTCTATTTCGCATATTTTTCCGAGACGAACGCAATGGCATAGCCCGTTTCCCTTGATTCAGATTTTATTATTTAATTCTGCCTTGTTTTATGTCATTATCATGTTACTTGAAATACGGGTTATTACATTCTCCCCTCCTTAAAGGATTTCGTCCCCAAAATCTCTAAGTTAGGAAGAACGTGTCCTACCATCCATCATCCATCTACTCACCACAACATCCACGAGTAACCATTGTCCTTAACAATCTCTAAATGTTGTATGATCATATGCAAAGGTGTGTGTATATGTACTTATCTAATGCGAAAATCAGGTGGTTACTGATTCAGTAAACCTCCTTAATGCAAAGTATGCTAGTGAAATGTGTCCATATGTATGCAAATTCCTAACCTAATTTTATAATTTCTACATGAGTGCACATAACATTCATCCATATGCAACATCCATGAGGTAGCATAACAAGTTTCAGCCATGAATAAGTATAAGCACTCATGCATATGCAATATGAAAGTGTGTGAGCCGATCTTAGTGCCTAATGTGTATCATGCATCCACGAGTATCCACTTGCAAACACTTGCAACCACTTGCAACCGTCAAGCATAACATGTTTCAAATACATGTTTCATCCAAGGGGTTTCTACCTAAGGTTCTCATGACAAGATTGACAAAGTTACAAGATAAACAGGATAAACATGGATAGCAAAAGAAAGATATACTAAAGAGGAAAAGAGATCGAGAATGTACCCTCAAAAAGAAATGGATAAAGCCCAAGCATCTTCTCCTCTGTCTCCCAAGTTGCATCCTCTTCGGCTTCACTCCACTGAATCTTCACCAATTTGACTTCTCGATTCCTTAGCTTTCTGATCTCCGTGCTCAAGATACGAATCAGAGCTCTCCTCAAGGTTGCCTCTTTCTCTACCTCCACGTCTTCAAGAATGCTAGGTTCAACCACCTCAGCGGACTCATGTAGGCACTTTCGGAGATGCGAGACATGAAAGACATTATGCACTCCGGACAGCTTCTCGGGCAATTGCACTTTATAAGACATCTTCCCAACTCTCTCTATGATAGGGAAGGGTCCTAAGAATCTGGGTGCCAGCTTCCCAACTGCTCCGAAGCGAACCACATTACGCAAAGGAGAAACCTTCACGAAAACCATGTCTCCAACTTCGAACTCCAAATCTGTCCTCCGCTTATCAACATAGGATTTCTGTCTATCTTGGGCCGCTTTCATCCGTCTTCTCACCAATTCAACTTTCTCAGATGTGTCCCGTATCATATCGGGCCCAAATACAAGCTTATTTGTTGTCTCCCACCAACAAGATGGTGACCTACACGGCCTCCCATATAAAGCTTCAAATGGTGCCATCCCTATGCTAGCTTGATAGCTATTGTTGTAAGCAAACTCCACAAGAGGAAGGTGGTCTTCCCAAGTACCACCAAAATCAAGAACACAAAGCCTCAGAAGGTCTTCTAGCACTCTATTCACCCTTTCGGTTTGGCCATCCGTCTGGGGGTGATAGGCTGTACTTAGATTCAATTGCGTACCCATCGCTGCCTGTAAACTATTCCAGAATTGGCTAGTGAAGATTGGGTCATGATCGCTGACTATGCTAGAAGGAACCCCATGCAATCTCACTATTTCTCGAAGATAAACAGACGCCAGCCATGATGCAGTCCTTTTGCTCTTTACTGGGATGAAGTGAGCACTCTTCGTAAGTCGATCAACTATGACCCATATGCTCGAATTCCCTTTTCTTGATCTAGGCAATCCATCCACAAAGTCCATAGAGATGCTCTCCCACATCCATTGCGGGACCTCCAATGGATGTAATAGCCCACCTGGTTTCTTCGACTCAGCTTTCACTCGTTGGCACACCATGCACTTTGAAACATACTCTGCCACATCCTTCTTCATTCCAGGCCAAAAGAAAATGCGCTTCATATCCCTATACATCTTATCTCCACCAGGATGTATATTCATCTTTGAGTGATGTGCTTCTTCGAGAACTTTATGCATCAAATCTCCCGCTTGTGGAACGCAGAGTCTCCCATCACGCCTTAGCCAACCCTTGTCATCAACAGTATATCTAGCAAGGTGACTAGATGTCTCGCCACGAATCAACTTACCCATGATCTCAACTATCTGTGGGTCTTCCTTCTGCGAAGTCCCTACTTGATCAAGAAGTGTGGGTCTAAGCTCGAGAGATGCTAACGACCCTGTCATCGACTCAAAAGCTGTCGTGAAATCAAAGGTTGCTAGGAACTCTAGGCTCTTCATCTCAACAAACAAGGGACTCAAAGTCAACCTTTTTCTGCTTAGTGCATCAGCCACTACATTACCCTTGCCAGGGGTATAAGCTATCTCGAAGTCATATGATGCCAAGAATTCCATCCACCTTTGCTGCCTAAGATTCAGATCTTTCTGCGACAAGAGATACTTGAGTGATTTGTGATCAGTGTACAACTCAAACCTTTCGCCTAAAAGATAGTGGCGCCAGGACTTGAGTGCAAAGACAATCGCTGCTAACTCCAAGTCATGAGTGGGATAGTCCTTTTCATGAATTTTAAGTTGCCTACCCCCATAACATATCACTCTTCCCTCCTGCATCAGAACAACGCCTAACCCCGTGCCACATGCATCGGTGTACACGGTAAACATCTTACCGCCATCGGGTAATGCCAAAACTGGAGCTGTGGTAAGGGCCCTTTTGAGCCTTTGAAAAGCAAGCTCACACTCTAAGTCCCATGCAAAGACTAAGTTCTTCTTCGTCAATCTAGTGAGAGGGGCTGAAATCTTAGCGAAGTCTCTAATGAACTTCCTATAGTAGCCTGCCAGACCGAGAAAGCTTCGCACTTCGATTGCATTCTTAGGAGTCTTCCTGTCTTGAACTGCAACCACTTTCGCGGGATCCACAGCTATACCCTGCTTAGAAACTATATGCCCAAGAAACCGGACTTCCTTTCTCCAAAAGTGGCATTTGGAGAACTTGGCTTTCAACTGATGGGCTCTAAGCGTATCCATCACTTCCTTGAGGTGTCTAGCATGTTCTTCCTCGTCTTTTGAAAAGATCAGAATATCATCCACGAAGACAACAACAAACTTGTTAAGGAACTCCCTGAACACCCTACTCATCAAATCTACGAAGTAGGCGGGTGCATTAGTCAAACCGAATGGCATGACAAGCCATTCAAAGAATCCGTCTGGAGTCCTAAACGCAGTCTTATCAATGCTGCCTTCGCCCACTCTAAGCTGATGAAATCCGGTGGCTAAATCAAGCTGAGAGAAAACAGAAGCACCAACAAGCTGGTCGAAGAGGTCATCTATCCTCGGTAATGGATGCCTATTCTTCTTGGTCAGCTTGTTCAACTCTCGATAATCAACACATAGACGAAGCGAGCCGTCCGCCTTAGTGGCGAACACCACAGGAGCACCCCATTCGGAAATGCTTCGCCTAATAAAATTCTTCTCAAGAAGCTCCTTGATTTGCTTACTGAGCTCTCTCCTTTCACGCGGGGCCATGTGCCTAACTGGTAAGGAGACTGGCTTAGCATTATCAACCAGATAAATGCGGAAATCTATCTCTCGCTTAGGGGGTAACCCCTTAACTTCTTCAAAGACATCAGGGTATTCTCGAACCACCCTTTTAGATTGCAGATCATCGATGGACGAGTCAAGAGATTCAAGATAACATAGCATGACGGGATCTAGCGGGTTGCAAGAAATCTCTAGGGTATTACCAAGGCGAGTCATGAGTCTCACCACCCTATGCTCACAATCGAGAATGGCTCCATAGCTGGACAACCAATCCATGCCCAAGATCAACCCGTATCCCGTGAACCCGAGAACATAAGCATCACACGAGAATTCCACGGTCAAGATAGAAATCCTCAAATCCATACAGATCATAGATAAATGGGCTGAACCCCCAATCGGATTTGAAACACTAACGGGATCCTCAACGAGACTAGTACTTAGGTGCAAACTTTCAACAATATCGGAAGAAATAAAGGTATGCGATGCGCCAGAATCAAACAAAGTACGAACAGGAAAACCAGAAATATAAACAAGACTTTCCACAGAAATAGTACCTCGGTCCTGAACTGGAGCGGTGTTGAGAGCATGCACTTGCCCTCCAGATGAACCTGCACGCTGAGTCTGTCCATTCCCCTGCTTCCTAGGGCAATCTTTGCTAAAATGTCCCGTCTCTCCACAGTGAAAGCACCCACCCGATTTCATTCTCTTCTTCCTACAGTCCTTGGCTATGTGCCCAACAATCCCACTAAAGTGGCACTTTCTTGTATCCTTTGCCTTGTTCTTGTTGCCCTTGTTGCTCTTGTTGTTCTTGTTGTTCTGATTACTCTGGTTCCCTCCCCACTTTGAGTCTGTCTTCTTAGGCTGGGTCTCATTGGGTTTGACTTCTTTCTTCCCATTCTTATCCTCTCCCTGAAGCAATGCCATGTCTACCAGGTTCTCGAAAGTGGCCCCCATGGGTATGTGTGACATGGCTAGACCTTGTAATGGCTCATTTAACCCTCGTGCAAAACGTAGAGCCTTCTTCTCGGGAGTATTGACCATGTCCAAACCGAATCGGGCAAGCTGGTTGAACTTATTCACATACTCACTCACTGTCATGTCACCTTGCTTCAAAGCTATGAACTTCTCTAGTTGCAAATTTGCCTCTGCAGATGATAGGAATTTAAGCCCAAACCTTGCCCTAAAGTCGGCCCAGGTTTCTACGGGCCTAGTAGCATTGGTGACCTCCCACCAATAAGCAGCTTCCTCCTTTAGTAGCCAAACCGCCAACAGAACCTTTCTACGGTCCTCTATATCAAAGATGGCAAAGAGATCTTCGGTCTCCTTCAACCAGTTTCTTGCCTCTACAAAAGTCTCGGTCCCAACAAAATTCTTGCCACCCATTGCCTTGAAGTCCTTGCAAACCTTGGCGAAATCAGCTTGTGGTTGCTGAGGAGGAGGAGGAGGTGGAACCTCAGTGATAGTGGGAGTGGTTGCTGGACCTGCATTGTTGGCCCTAGCTTCCAAGTATCTCCGGAACCATCCGGGAATGGTGACTCCCTCCGGAAGATTGAGATCGGCCATGCTGAAAAAGGAAAAGATAGATTTAGAACGAGGAAACGAAGGATAGTGCTTATGGCTCTTGGGGGATAGCCTTTCAAAATAAACTAGACTTTTCTTTGGAAAATACTTAATTGGTTTTGAAAATAGCTTTTAAAAGTAACTTTAAAACCCTTTTTGCTCCAATCTCGTAAACCTTATGCTCTGATACCAAATGTAACACCCCACCTCCGCCAGTGCCGCTCTCGCAAGGACACCGGCTTTGGAGGGGCGTTGAACTAGGTAAACAAGCATGCAGATATCACACGACAGAACATATAAAACAGAGTAAATATAGCAGCTGATAAAAACTAGCATATCAAAACCATAAGTTAAGTTACAGCACAGTACTTGATCATTATTTTCCATAAACAATGTCTAGAAACATAAAACTGGAAACTGAAAAGGAAAACATAAAGTAGCTATCCCCAAAGTGGAAAACCATAGCAAGCTCAAGTCCCAAAGCATACATGAGCTATCCCAGAGAAGCAGTTAAGATCCAAGCTAAGTACCGGTATTCCCACCCTGTAAACCTAGGGGGGGGGGGGGGAACGAAAGAAAAGAGGCGAAAGAAAATGGGTCAGTCAAAAGACTGGTAAGTCCTACCTACTATTGTACAACAACTAATAAAGTTAACTGTACATGAAAACAAGGATGAGTCATAGGATGATAACTGGCATGGTGAAAAGTCAACAAGATAGACTAAGTGTGGCACCGCATATACAAGGTTGAGGTTTGCACCAAGTGTACTAGTATTACAAGTCATGTCAAGTGTAACCAAGAAGTGATCCCCAGGCCCAAGTTTGGCCCATTATCAGGAATGACCTAAACCAAGGTCCAACTAGCACGGTCTAGTCGATCGGCTCCCTAAAGCCTAACTCGTCAAGTGTCGGTGTCATACGGCCCAACTACGAAGTGTAGCTAAACTGTGCTAGGTCCACCCTAGGGTGTATCAAGTCCTAGGGTGTCAACCACTGACACAAACCAAGCACGCACAGTTTAAACCTACTGGTGCCTGTGCCTGCTTTTTCAACTCCGGACCATGTGCACGACCATGGCCCGCCTGAACCTACACCGGCGCACCCACTCAGCCGTCGTTTTGGTCGCTTACATGTCTTCCCAGTAATCGTGCCCCTCCCTAGCCTAGTCCCTAGGGTATCATGATACATCCAAGAGGGTTACTGGTGCAAAGGACCACGTAACTAGGGTTTCCTTAATGGGTTAAACGTGGTTAACCCAACTCATTCAAGTACCAAGTTGGTTAAGTGTACCCAAGGTTCATGACTTAACCCTACCAACCCATTGTGTTTAATTTGGTTAAGTATTCAAGCGGTCCATGACTTAACCCTACCATGTGGCATTAATTAATTTAATGCACCCAACCTCTCACATTAGACCTTGTTGTGGTTACTAGTTAGGCCGGGCGGGTCCGGGTAGGTTTACACCACAACTTAGTCTAACCTCGGGTTTCACGTGCAACATGACCAACTACTCACATTGGGTCCTATTGCTTGTAGCCACTAGTTAAGCCGGTCGGTTCCGGGTAGGTTTATGCTACAAGCTCAACCCAACCTCGAGTTGGCCATTCTCATGTTTTCTAGAAGTCATGTCCAAGTTCATGTTCAAGCATACTCACATGCCATATTTTCATGTCATACTTTCAAATCATGTTTCTTATCATTTTAGTTTGCCCATAATGTTACCCCATCGCATATAAACTCGCATAAGCATAAATAGATCTCAAAAGGGGAAAAACAAGATAACATGACAAGTTGGGCATAAGTGATAAGTTTTGGCCACAAGTTAAGCATGGTGGCATATGAGACAAAGATGTGATCATAAACTTGCATATCATGTTTATCAACTTGCATAACGTTCACAAGCATGCATAACATCATTTTAACTTGCATAGTGTTCATATGCATGCATAACATGGTTTCAACTTGCATAAGGTTCATATGCATGCATAACATGGTTTCAACTTGCATAAGGTTCATATGCATGCATAACATCAAACTTGGCAAATAGGTGGAACATGGCCATAGATAACATGAGATAAGGGCTAGTGACATGCATATAACATTATATGCATGTTAATACAAGGGTTATGAGAGTTTCAAAGTTGCATCATGCAACATTTCCAACCAAAGATCATATCTTTCTATGCATAAAGCCAAGGTAATGACTTTACTAACATGCATAGAGTAAGCTTATGCATAACATCATAAGATCAAAGCATATATCATGATTAACCCCAAACTCAACTTGCAACATAACATATTAACTTCATAGTTAAAATACAAGAGTAGAAATAGGCTTACCATGCTATGAAGACTAATCAATATCAAATTAGATTGAGGCGAAGCCACTTAGTACTCTACAATCCCCCAAAATAAGCTCCTATGAAACCCCTTGAGAAAAATCTTGCTTTAAAGAGGAAAGGTTGAAACTTTGGCCTTGAATGAAGCTTTAGAAACTCTTATGCAAGCTTAAATCACTCAAATGAACATGAAAACTCTCATATGCATGAAGGGAGAGGTCATGACAAGAGGGTGGAGGCCATGAGTTAGCATTTGGACATAGTTTGGTTATAGGATTGACTTATGAGTGTTTAGGATAGGGTTAGGGTCTTTTTTATAGATGTTTAGGATAGTTTAGACCCTAGGATTAACCCTAATTCAGATCTGAGCCATCCAAAACCGTCACTAGCCCTATGCCATGTCTAAGAAACAAGCCAGGTGCACCCAGGCAGGTTGGGCCGACTAACCCTGTCGACAGGGGTGTCGACAGGGCTGTCGACACCACCTGGGTGTGTCGACACCCAAGTCGACACGCCTGTCGACTTGGGTTGCTGGCGGGAAACTTTCCCGCCTACCCTGACTAGTGAAATTATTTGAACTTGAATCTGTTTTTAAACCTTGAATTTTCTGAAAACTCTGATGGGCCATAACTGGGTCATACGGACTCCGATTTTCGAAAACTCGGACCCTATTTCGTGTATTTTTCCGAGACGAACGCAATGGCATAGCCCATTTCCCTTGATTCAGATTTTATTATTTAATTCTGCCTTGTTTTATGTCATTATCATGTTATTTGAAATACGGGTTATTACACTCAGCATAATCCCAAATCCCAAATCAATGGTCAAAGCGCAACTAATTACTCATAATCTAATATTTCATCGACTAATCACTCATAAGCGAACGGGTTTCCCTAAGTTTGGGATGTCCAAGCAACTAATTACTCATAAGCGAATGGGTTTTCCAAAGTGTAACAAATGAACTACTTACTAATTACTCATAATCCAATCTATAATAAGTGTAACTAATTCACAGTGCTATACAAACTGAACCTGAGTGAAAAAACTGGCGATGTCAATGCCCTGAGCAATCAAAGCTAGAAAGCATTTCAAAGCTTCAACCTTTTCAGAATAGAATTTGCTGTCGAGGAGAGGAGTGATACTGACGTGAATTTAGGTTTAAATTTTTGTCAATAGTAAAAAGGGGGAAAACGATTAGATGATAGAGAAGAAAACAATTTCGTGAAGGGAGAAGATCACGCCAAAATTTCGTCAAAATAATGCAATGACGTGGCTGTCAATGATTGGATGATGGCTATCGTTAAGATCATCAGACCAACAGATGGTTTGAACCGTTGGATTAATCTTGCATCTACGGTTGGGTTTTTAATATATTGATAAGGCGGATCGCTGAGCTGGATTATATATATGTAATGCTACGCTTTTAACTGGTGTTGCACGTCAAAACACTAGAATTCCCACCGCAATAGTGCATTCACATATAATGCAACAACATATGAATATTGTTGCAGAAGATCAAAGAAAGCATAGCTTTCGCCACACTTTTCATGCAATGCACACAAATTAGTGTCGAATATGCCCACTTTTGTAGTAGTGATGCCATAACCGCACGTCCTCTAATGTGCACCGAGTCCCATGGTAGGGCGATACAAGAAACGCGAAACTCAGTCGAGAGCTTTTCCATATCTGTATAGGCCTGTTTATAAAAGCCTCTATATACAGATATACCTACGGTCTGTTTTCACGGGGGCTATGGCCCCCCCTCGGCCCCTCCCTCAACTAGTAAAGACTACAAGAGTTAAACGACTGCCCCTAAGAAAAACAATCTAAACATCCATTTGGCGTCTTTCCTCAACCACCGTACCCCGATAGTGAAAGGTGAATGGTCTATTGGTTTTAGCTCTAGTCTTTTCGCATCCCACTGGTTGCTGATGACGGGTATCCGATGATCTACTTTCATTATTGGTCATGACCTTCGCCTCCCCGTTGAGGCAACCACTGAATCACCCTGGTGTCATCACGTCACAGCATTCTAACTGCATAGCTAATTCTACAGTTAACGCCAACCCACCTGGTAGTTACGCACAGACCCAACCTCTGCGAGCACAGCCTAAAACATCTGCCACTGCATAGAGGACTACTAGGAGAACCTTACGTACCTCAGGAAGCTCCGTGCTTCCCCTTCTAGTCCTTTGGAGCCGACAGAATAATCAGATGAATGTATGCTCCCCTCGTGCCTTATAACACCACGATGATCTTCCCCGTTGGGTTTTCACCCTCAAACATGCAGACAGTTCCAAGCGCCTCACTTTTAATATGTTGTTAGACCCTATGTCTAACTTTCTTTTACGCGCTTGCCTTACCTCATCAGGTTTCCATTTAAATTGGTTATTCTCATTCATATTGAATTCTTAATCAAGTTACCAAGTTCCTCTTGCTTATTAATTTCAGTTATAATTTAACTCATTTAAGTTTATTAATAAGCCCACAACATATTATTCTCTAGATTATGGCCCAAAGTTTGTAATCCACAATCTCTTTTATATTCTTGTTTGATTTCATCTTTACAATAACATGTTTTACTTAATATGTAATTAAGTATACCTCAATTCACATGTTTTCTGTTTAACATGTAAATCATTATTTATGACTAAATATAACTTATTTCATAAGTTTTCCTCATTCTTTCTCACTTAATCATAATTCCATTTTACATTGTCAATACAACTTATCGTTTTGTACTTATTAACTTAGTTCTATTAACTAAGGCCCATTAATAAGTTTCTTTACCCATTTATTATAACCTATGTTATAATTTCCTCTTGTCCCTATGACAAGTCTAAACATGCTATTTTTATCAACGGGTTTCAGACTTCCAAGTTTACGGTTTACTTAATTTATAATTAAGTACAACTTCTTATATTTCGTATAATTTCCTCCTTGTCTCAACTAGTTTCTGTCTTTCCCTATTTACTGATTACTTAATTTAAAATTAAATGTCCCTTATCTCATTTCACCAGTTATCCAATTTCCTTATTAGTTTATTATAACCTAAGTTATAATCTTCACTTGTCCCTATGATAAGTCTACCTATTATACAACATTTTTCATTAATGTAATTTATTTATAATAGTTGATTATCATTCCCCTTTTAAACCATTTACTATTGTTAACCATTATTCTTCATTCACTGTCCTATATATTCCTTGTTATCTTTAAGGAAAATAATTCATGTACCTTATCAGTTTGATAGAAGGAATCCGTGATTTATTTTAATAACTTATTCCCATCTAAATCTGTGGTAGTAAGCAATTTCTTTACTTTTCTTACTTTATTCACTATGGCTTACTTGCAACAACGTTCTCAGAAATAGGTCATTTAGGGAAATACATCACATTTCCTTCGCATCACACTAACTTAGTTCATTACATCGCTTCCTTTCTTAGTTTCTGAGTTAGACATTTAATTACCATTATTGCCATTTATTCATATCTTGTTATATACATATATGTGTACATATATATAAGCACTAGACCTCTCACATTAAGCTTACACTCGTGGATGCTAGATTTGCCGGGCGGGTCCGGGCAGACTTCTACGACAAGTTAACTTAACCTCGTGTATTGGCACCATTACATGTTTTTAATTTTTGCACTTAGACCCCTCACATTATATTTACCAATTTTTGAATGTTGGATACGCCGGGCGGTTCCGGGCAGACTTTAATCGCAAGTGAAATCTAACCTCGTGTCTAAGAGTTGTTAAATTTCTTATTTATCATAAACCTTATATATAGTCTAGGCATGTTTATTTCTTCATCCATTATAATTTATAATTCACATGTAATTCTATCATGCCTATTATAATTTTTTACATATATTCAATACCTTCCTAACATGTAATCAATTAATCAGGTAATTGTTTAAATCACATAAACCAATATGTACCTTTCTCAATTCTTATAGTTAATGGCCTGGGTACACAATTTACACAAATCGACATGAAATTTAAGTAAAGGTAATTAATATACAAGATTTGACAAGTTCATATCCTAAAAAACTAATATTTAGCATATTAATTATTCGTACTTCGTACCCATCGCTTTAGGCATTGTTAACATAAGTTACATTTCTCAACATATTGCATTTAAATTATACGTATAGGGGAATGGTAAATGATAACATATTCTTATCTAAACTATATAGCCTAAATCCACCCACCTTTTATGTTTTCCCCAATTTTGGATCTGATCCAGTTTTAGCATCCATCGTTTTTCCCCTTTAATTTGATTTAAAGCCTAATAACCGTGGATTAATTATTTTCATTAAAAGAGAAGGGAAAGAAAGAGTAAGAATTTGAATGGATTGGATCTAGAATTTTACCTTGCTTTTCATGATTTTGAACAATCTTCATATTAATGTCGATTCTCTCTTCCAGATCTTGAATTTTAAGATCTTCTTATTAATTATCTAAATTTCTGAATAGATTTAAGGAGAGAGAGTAATGGTAGAGTTTTGGCGTAGCCTACGAATTATGAGGTTTAGGGTTAGGTCTAAGGTTTTATTTATAGGTGTATTAGAGCAACTCGGACCCTCAGATTTAACAAAAAACCATCGGAAACGTCCAGATCGAAGAAAACCCTAATCTACCAAAATATATCGTAAGGGGGTCGACCCCACCTTGAAGGGGTCGACCCCCATGGGTTCGGAGGCCAAAAATTAATCTGGGCTATTTCCTGTTTTCTCTGACAACTTCTGCAGCCCATAACTTCTTCATACGATGTCCGTTTTACGCAAACTCTGAGTTTATTTAAACCAGAATTTCGAGATAAACGCAACGGTACAATAGGGACATATACACATACCTTTGCATGTGTTCACATAAGCATATGAAATCTTTTAAGGACAATGGATGTTTGTGATTGGTAAATGAGTAGATGGATGATGGATGTTAGGATATACATTCCTTTTAACTTAGAGATTTCGCGGAAGAAACCCTTTAAGTAGGGGAGAATGTAACACCCCGTAATTTTAAAGAACATTGGAATGATAAATTAAAGAATACTTAATTAAATATTGGGAATTCAGTAAAATGGACTTGGCCATTTCGTTCGTCTCAGAATTCTTCTTAAGATGGACATCAAGTTTGCTTAAAACGGACATCGTATGAAGAATATATTAAGGTTTGAAGTTTGTATACACATGAGGTATATATATATATATATACATAACCAAGTCAAAACCATTCAAGATAATTCGAAAACCAGAAGCTGGAAGTCTGGGGGGGGGGGAATCAACCTGTTGGGGGTCGATACACCCTAGGGGTGACAACCCATGAGTCGACACCATAATGGGGGTGTCGACACCTATAACGACACCCAGGTCGACACCCCCCAGATCCGAGCCTGATATATTCCTGCGTATGTGGACTTGTTTTCTGACCAGATTCGTGAACCCTAGGCTATAAATAATACCTCATTATCATTTTTATATTCATTCCATAACAATAGAGAACTAGATGTTGCCATTGCCTAGACTAAAATAGCCTATTTTTCTTTAGCAACAAGAATTAGGCAAATTCAGAGATTTGTTCTTCAATCAATTCCTTGTTCTTAGATCCATTGTCTATGAGTCTACATTATTTTTAGATATAAACAGTTAAAAGATACCTTGACCTGTCTATGAATTGGATCTAAACCTGTGACTATTTGAATCATAGCAGATCTGTTATAACTTATGTAACTAATTTGCTGTTTAGATCTCATCATGCCTGTTTATGATATCCCTATTATGTTAGGTTTCCTAATCATGTCACTATGCTTATTCTGTGAGTATGATCAATTTTGTCACCTTATGCCTATTATGCTAGTTGCCTAATTATGTCATTATGCCTAATTCTATCACTATATGCTTATTCAGTTGCTAGGCCTGTTCTTTCCATCATATGTCTATCTTTTATTGTGCTTATTTCAGTTCTCTTCTTTTCTTCTTTTCCCTTTTTATTTTATTTCCAGGCTACCTTCAAGCCTATGCATACCGCTGAAATATGCGAACGCGTGAAATTGGAACGAGGAGAAAACATTAAAATTGGGATATAACTTGGATTGAATACATGAATATGAATTTGGGCATAAACCAAACTGAGATTAAAGACCTTAATTTGGGGCATATGGTACATGATCAAGATGACTTGGGAAAGGGGCATGAAAACCTATAATGAAATAGGAATAATTGCTAAAGAATGAACATTCCTAGATTAACAATAATTAGAAATTGTAACTATGCTTAGACACGAGGTTAGATTACACTTGTGGTAGAAATCTGCCCGGAACCGACCAACATATCCAGCATCCATAAGTGTAAATCTAACGTGAGGGGTCTAAGTGCCTAAACATATAGCGTGGTAAGACACGAGGTTAAGTAAAACTTGTAGAAGAAGTCTGCCCGGAACTGCCCGGCATATCCCGCATCCACAAGTTGTAGGCTTCATGTGGGATGTCTGGCGCATTATAACCATAAATGAATGAATGGTAATGAACTTGAATACTTAACCTGTTTGAATCCATAGGGATTACATGAACATGTTAACTTGAGTAGGGGCTAAGTGAACTTGCTTGAAACAGTGGGAGGGTAAAGTATATCTTGTGGGGAGGGGGGTGGGTAATATTTATATATATAGGCCCATAAACTTAACCTAATGGGGTTATATAATCTTGTTACTCTTGTAGGGCATAACCTGTGGCCATCCAAGTAGTGGGGATGTAAACCTAGGGGAAGCTTGTATCATCTTGTGTGTGGGACCCGTTTTAGTTAGTAACCCATATAGGTACCAAACGAGTACTCCGAACTAGGTCGGAGATGGGGCACGCTTACTAAGCTGATTTTAAGATATCCAAAAGAGCGGACGGTGTGGGCGGTGCGTTCCGATGGGGTCACGTGCGTGCACGGGTCCGGACTAGGGAGGCTAAGATGCCGTGACATCGGTGGATATGGTTGTGCACATCCTGAAAATAAAGGGTTGCCACTTTAGGAAGTGATATATCCTATTGTGGTGCCAGCACATGGTATCTACGGAGTAGGGAGCCGATCGATTGGGGTAGTACTTAGGGTACATCTAGTCTCGTTTGTTTAGGAGCCCGTTATTATCCTTAGGGGTTACACCGATATGTTTAATTGGGCTGCCTGTTATTGTATGGGTAAAACCTCCCACTAGAAGTACACCTAAGTCTACCATCTTGTACTTGTTAGGGATCATCTTGTCTAGTATACTAGTAAAGGTGCAGAGAAAGAATAGGATTAGGGAAGCATTATTTATTCTGTCATATTTATCCTGTTTACCTTGTCGTACCTGCCTTGTATTCTTTATCTCTCTCCAGTTTATATGCTTTTCATAATGTTTTTACTTATTTATATGCTAAAAGTAACTAGAATCGCCAGACTTATGTCTGACCCATTTTGTTTCCACTTTTTTCTCTTTCGTTCCCCCCTAGGTTCTCCGGGTGGGAATACTCAATCTTGATCAGGATTCTTCTTTCAGTCTTCTTGGAGCTGCTTAGATATATTGCTTGATTTCGATTATTCTCTACTATGGCTATGTTTTGGGGATTATGCTCTATTCATGTTTATTGCACTCTGATGATTTTAGTGCAAGACAGAATTTCTAAATTGATGTACTGGGTTTTATGCATTTCAGACTTATGATGTAACTATGTTTTGAATCACGATGTTTTCCGTTTAATAAAAGTTTTAAATTTCACTGCTATTCTATATTTGTCTGGTAATGTTTCTGTTTCTGATTCTTATAACTTAATGCATTCTATTAAAGAGTTACATTAATGAATGTGGGGTGTCACTTATTCCCCAAAGCCATATAAATTATCTCTCAATTCTCTATTTGAATCCCTTCTTCCTTTATTTTCAACATGTCTGGGGAACCAAATTTTCCTGAGGGCGTTCAAGTATCGGATTGGTTCTGTAGGCATCTTACGGCTATGACACCTACCGGAGGCCAAGGAGACATCCCTCCCCCAGCTACAACTGTTGTTCCTCCACCATCACGAGGTGGTAATTACTCTAAGAAATGTCATGGTTGTAAACGCTTGGGTCATTAAGTCAAAGATTGCCGAAAAAGGAAGAACACTTACTTCAACTGTGGCGAAGTTGGACACTATAAGAGGGAATGCCCGATAAAGCAAGGACAGGGCCAAAGGACATGATCTTTTGGAGGGTAGGTGTATGCTCTCTTGTCCATTGTACCGGATAGAGGTAGGAAAGTTTTTTTTTTAAGGTTTGATTTCTCGTTCCAATTATCTAGTTAGAACTTTTTTTGATTCTGGTGCTTCGCATTCTTTTATGTCTGATTCTGTGGTTGAGTCTCTGCACCTTAGTACTAGTATGGTTTTGGTCCCATTGTTGTCTCAAACCCCATTGGGGGTACGACTCCTCTGTCTATGGTTTGTCGGGGTTTGAGAATATCTTTGTTGGGCATCAAGTTTGAGTGTGACGCATATGTGCTCGGTTTCATGGGCTATGGTTTGATTCTAGGGACGGATTAGCTAGCCATGTATGGTGCCATTCTAGTTTGTGAGAGAAGGGTTATTAGACTTTTGACTTGCCATGGGAGGACCCTCGAGATTTCTTGTGACCCTAAGGGGTCTGTCATGCTTAGTTTCCTAGAGTCACACGATGCATCTATCGATTATTTTTAATCTTTACCAGTAGTCTGTGAGTATCCCGATGTTTTTGATGAGGTTATGGGCTTACCTCCGAGGCGTGAGTTTGATTACCGTATATACTTGGTGGACAATGCAAAACCAGTTGCATTGTTGTGCGCCATATGGCTCCAAGAGAAAGAAGGGATCTCAGCAAGCAAGTAGGGGAGCTACTTAAGAAAGGGTTTATTAGGCGAAGTATATCTGAATGGGGTGCTCCATTAGTATTCGCAACTAAGGCGGATGGTTCGCTTCGCTTATGTGCGGACTATAGAGAGTTGAATAGACTTACTAAAAAGAACAAGCACCCACTCCCGAGGATAGATGATTTATTTCACCATCTTGTTGGTGCATCAGTTTTCTCTCAGTTAGACTTAGCCACGGGGTTTCATCAGTTGAGGGTGGCTGAGGACAGTATAGACAAGACTGCCTTTAGAACTCTAGATGGTTTCTTCGAGTGGCTCGTTATGACTTTTGGGTTGACGAATGCACCCGCCTATTTTGCAGATCTGATGAGAAGAGTGTTTTAGGAGTTTCTAAATAAGTTCCTTATGGTCTTTGTTGTTGACATCTTGATTTTTTCGTAGAGCAAGGAAGAGCATGCCTTACATTTAAAGGAGGTTTTGAAAACTCTCTATGCGCACGAGCTAAAGGCAAAGTTCTCTAAATGTCATTTTTTGAAAAAAGAAGTGAGATTTCTAGGCCATGTGATCTCTAAAGATGGGATAGCAGTAGATCCCGTAAAGGTAATTGCAGTTCAAGATTTGCAGATTGTAACGACTCGCATTTTACGCATCGAAGGATCGTAGAATATTTATTCCATTTTCATACGAATTCATATGGTCGTATAACAATGGGACGCGAATATTGGGGTCATTTCCCACTTTCACGATTTTTAAATGACCGTTTTGCTCCTATCGAACCTTGTTTCACCTATAACTTTTGATTAACAATGGTTTTTGACCTAAAACCACTTTTATTGGATTCGGATGATGGTTTACCTTTCCGTAAAGTGGTCACATTAATCAAACGGACTCACCGTTTGGGAGATATGGCTGAAATAAGGTTTGAAGATGGAACACAGCTTAATTAAGCTTAATAATTAGCAGCTAGGCCCATAACCCATTTCGGGATTAGGGTTATGGAAGGGCTGAAAGGGTTTGGGAAACATCTCATTTCTTTTTTCCAGCAGCCACTAACCTTCCATGAACCCTGGCAATGGCCTTCATCTTCAAAATCTCATTCTAATCGCTTCCTAATCATTTGTTAACAACTAATTGATCAAATCAACAATAAATCACGTCAAATTAGCATCAAATCAGGGTTGGAGCTGCTGCAATACATAGAGATCCATGCCATAACAGTAAAATTTCAGATCTAAGATTTCATTTGTGTAACACCCCGTGTATTTTATAACAGTGAAATTCACAAATTAAA
Source organism: Allium sativum (assembly GCA_030737875.1). NCBI lineage: Eukaryota > Viridiplantae > Streptophyta > Magnoliopsida > Asparagales > Amaryllidaceae > Allium > Allium sativum. Next base: position 172,665,494 of record CM060923.1, read on the forward strand.
GTATAACTAATTTCAAAACAAAGAATTAAGGGAAACGGGATACGCCATTGCGTTCATCTCGGAATTCTTCTTGGGATAGAGTCCGAGTTTGCGTAAAACGGACTCCGTATGAAGAAGATATGGCCTCCGGAAGTTTCAGAATTCAGTTTAAAATTCAAACAGACCAAAACAACTCAGAAAAACCAATTCAAAATTCAAAAATCGGGCCGTATTGGCCAGGGCGGGAAAATTCCCGCCCAAGGCACCCAGGTCGACTGGGTAGTCGACCTGGGGCCACCCAAGTCGACTGGGTAGTCGACCTGGGTCACCCGTGTCGACTGCCAAGTCGACACGGTGTCGACTGGCGTGTCGACCTGGCCCCGGAGCCAGGTCGAACCCATCCCCCCTGGCTGGCCTGGTCTGTGTTTGGTCGATTTTTTGAGCCTTGCCTTGTCACTAGGGCTAGGTGTCAGCTCCTGGTTGGTCTCTCCTTCAAACGAACGGCTATTATTAAACCAAGCTCCATCGACGGTCTTAATTAACTCACAAACTCTATAAAAAGGACCTACGACTCACCCTAATTCACACAAACAAAAATGGAGATGAGACCGTCATGCTGTTGAGGAGAGACTAGAGATAGCCGTCAGAAATTGAGAGACAATTAGGAGATAAATCGAAAGCTTAAAGCAACGTTAATTAAATCAAAGCAATGCCTACAACCAAGGATAGCATCTCCACATTCAGAATTCAGATTCCTGAATTGAAGATTCGTCATACGCTATAAGTAGAGTGCTATTCCGATGTGAATTAAATAATTGTGTTGATTTGTGTAAAGTGAGAAATGGAATTGTGGCGATAATAATCTGTATTTGTATGTTGCTTTGATTCTAAACGATTTGGAAATGTTATGGTATACGATTGGATATTTGCAAGTATGTGGTTTATGTTGACAACCATATGTTATGGTATTTTATTTGGGATTCATGCAAGTATATGATTCATGTTAACAACCATATGTTATGGTATTTTATTTGGGATTCATGCAAGTATATGATTCACTATTATGTCAATATGATGTACATAATTTTATGATCACTTTTAGTGTGTAATTGGACTCGACTAAGTACTATGGTTTATATGAATCTATGTTGGAATTGGCAAATCATACTTTTGTATTAGAAACAAAAGTAAGCTTTTTTATGAACATGATCAAACTATGTTTGGTGTTATGCCTAGTTGAAACCATGTTTAGGTCTATGTTGTTATAAAAATCATATGGTGATAGAGGTAGCGCATAAATTAAGTTAGATTTACATTCCGATTGCAAGTTTACATGAATAAATTAACAAAAACCATGATTCATGTTTAGGTATGTTTATGCCATGATTATATGAATAGAATGATTCATGTTTAAGTATGTTTATGCCATGATTATATGCTGTTACCATGCAAATTCACATATGCCTAATTCATGTTAATTAGATCGTTATGTTGCAAGTTCATGCGTTCACACTCCCCTTTTATGTCACTTAGAATATATAAACACCATGTTATAAGCCTCCCCTTTTTCATGTGGCTAAGTTGGGTTTAAATGTTAAACCCAACATATGTTATATTTTAGTGAATGTATAAAAACGAGGGAAATGACGACGGGGTTAAAACATAGAACATATGTGTGGCATGTTTGACGCATGCCAACAACCTTGAAAAATAATTAAGTGGCTAAATAAATTTTAAACCAATAAAGATGAATTTGGATAATGGGCCATAAATATTTACATATAAAAAGGAAAGAGACAAAATATGTAAATGTAGAAAATACGATGTGTTTAACCCGAGGTTGGATTGAGTTGTGATGTAAACCTGCCCGGAACCACCCGGCTGTCCAGTAGTCACAACAATACTTATCCAATGTGGGTGGTTAAACACGGAGCCCAATAAGGACCCGAGGTTAGACTGAGTTGTGGCGTAAGACTGCCCAGACCCAACCGGCAACAGGCAGCCACAACAATACCTGTCTAATGTGAGAGGTCAAGGCTTTAATAAGACAATTAAGGCTGAGTCAGGATTGATAGGATTAAGTAAATTGAATTAATACTTAATCAAAATGGAACATGCTAAACTATACAGACTGATTTGGGGTTAGGTTTACAAAACACTTAACCAACTTAGCATGTTGGCTAGAAATAGAAAACCTAGTAGCGGGGGACCCTTTTCAGCAGTAACCCTACAAGGTGTATCAGGATACCCTGAACTAGGCAGGGTGGGGCACGATTACTGGGCTGACTGTAAAATGTCAAATCGACGGCGGTGGTTCAGCAGTATAGGTTCTAACGGGGTGCGGGTGTGCACACACTCCGGCGTAGAAAAATAAGGCACTGGGCACCAGTAGCATACCTGTGCATTCTAGGATTGTGTCGGGCCGCCACCATGGGACTTGATACACCCCATGGTGGGACCAGCATAGGTAACTACAACATCGGGGGCCGTAAGACACATGTAACTATGCGAGTAGGAGCTGATCATCAGAAATGGATCGCTTCACCCTGATTATGGGGTGCCTGTTGGGAACTAGTTTATATGGGTACAGAGATTAATATGGGGTACGATAGTGTATTCGACCCTAGACAACTTAATTTAGTTTATGGTGCTTTCTCATTTCCAGTTTATACTTATCATACCCAGTTCTTTATTCATAGACTGAACAGTCCTAGACTTACTCAGGCTTTATGTCTAACTCTACTTTTCTTTCGCCTTCTTTTCTTTCGTTCCCCCCAGGTCCACAGGGAGGGAATACCGCAGCTTGACCAGTTTTCACATCCAGCTTGAAGAAAAGGAATGTAGGGCTTGGATCTTTTTCGTTTTGGACTATGGTTTTGGACAACAATTATGGGACTTATGCAGTTTATTTATGTTTTCTTTATGCTTCTTTAAATAATGTAATCAAGGCAGTTATAATGATGTTATGTTTTTGGAAGAATTGTAAGACAATAATGGTATGGTTTGTGTAACACGTATTTTAATGAAATAAAAGTTGTTGTTGTTTTCCGCTGTTCAAAAATATGTGTTCTTATATCTGTCTTGTATATCTGTGACTTATACTTATAAACCTCCACCAAAATTAGGGCGTTCCCTTTGAGAGTGACCCTAACGGAGGTGGGGTGTTTCACTTGGTATCAGAGCATAGGTTTACCAGATAATATAAAAGTTTTGAAAATTTATTTTCAAAGGAAAATTTAAAGAAGCAATTTTAAAGATAAAATATTATATTTTAAAAAGGTTAAGTCCCCCAAAGCCACAGGTACTATCTTTTATCCTTCGTTTTGAATCTATCCTTCTTGTTTCAGCATGTCCGAAGAACTTAACTTGCCAGAGGGTATACCAATACCTGGTTGGTTTAGACGATTCTTAGAAGCAAGGGCCACTCAGCCAGGTCCTACCGTTCCTCCTCCCCCAGCTGCAGGAAATCATCCAGCTGCAGCAGCACCTCTTCCTCCATCTCCTCCATGGGGAAACACTTTTGCTAAGATATGTAAAGATTTTAAAGCTATGGGAGGAAAGGACTTTCATGGAACTTGTAACACCCCACGCCAGCTATGGTCACTCTCTAAGGGAATGCCATAACATCGGTGGAGTATTTTAAGTGAATATAGAACAGAGTAATTACAGCAAGACAGATATAAGTAATACTTGAAAATTTAAAACATCATTTCACTTGCAGCGGAAAATAAAACAGGTCTGGTTACATCACAAAACCATAATAGGAGTCAAGTACAAATATCCATCATGATAAATAAAAATACATAATCCCAATACATGAACTGATAGCCATAAAAGAAAAGGGTAAGCTGAGCTCTACATCTAGGGTCCAAGCTCCAAGAGAGTAATAAAAGCAGCCTGATCAAAGCCCACCCGTGCTGGGCCCACTCTGAGAACCTGAGGGTTGGGAAAAAGATAAAAACAACGGGGTCAGACATAAGTATGAGCGAGTCCTATAACTTTAACAATGCAATCATTAAAGTAATAAGGATATGATATAACTTGGTACGGTGTGACTGGGGATAAATGACTACACTCAGTAGCCAATCAGACTTAGAGTAAACTAAGATAACGATAAAGACGCATTTACCCACCCAAGGATAATTACTACACTGCACCACACCAGTCATTCCTACTTAGAGGTTGATCCCTCCCAAGGACTTAGAAAATTTACCCAGTAGTTTCGTATACCCCTAGCTGACTACATAGGCGCCGTCTGCCCCTATCTCCACTAGGTGTACCCACTACCCCCAAGCGATCGGCTCCATACCGTAGATACCCGTGCCGGCCCCACAGTGGGGTGTATCACTCCCCAAAGTGGCAACCCGATATAATTAATGGTGCACGGCTTATATCTACACGATGCCACAACGTCTTACCTACCAGCCCGGGTCCACACACGCATATGAAACCCGTTGGACTTGCGTTGCCACCGCTAACCCGTTTTGGCCTCTTATAGTCAAGCCCAGTACGCGTGTCCCGTCCTTGACATGGGTCGAGCCCAAATAAGATACATATGGGTTACTGGTTGAAATGGGCCCCCACAAGCTACCCACCTAAGCTTGTCCCTTTTTCTAGTGCATCCCACTTAACCCTTTAATCATGTTTAATTACATGTTTCCACTTGGTTAAGTATTCTAATCGTATTTTCTATTGCCACCCAAGGCAACCCACTAGATTTCCACATGCCACCCAAGGCACCCACTTAACCCCTCATGTCCCTCTACATGCTAATATGGTTAAGTGTTTCTTAATTAATTAATTAAGATCATGACCTCATAAAGACCTCTCACATTAGACCGTCTTTTATGACTGCTGGATATGCCGGTTGGTTCCGGGCAGACTTCTGTCATCAAAAGGGTCTAACCTCGTGTCTTTACTTTAATCACGTATTTAATTTATGACTAAGACCTCTCACATTGGGCCAATCATTTGTAGCCGCTGGATGGCCGGTCGGTTCCGGGCAGGCTTCCGCTACAAAAGGGTCCAACCTTGTGTCTTAGTTGATTAACTACACCTAATTAATCACCCCCATAATTAATTATCCCTAATTAATAACACATTTTTAAGAATATGGGTAGACCTAACTCAATAGGTAAATTCCCAATTCCATAGTGTGGGTAGACCTAACTTAATAGGTAAATTCCCAACTCCATAATGTGGGTAGACCTAACTTAATAGGTAAATTCCCAATTATGTCCATTCATTTTATGTTATGCTTAATCTTAACAACTTTACACCTTTTTATAATCATGCATACTAACCCCATCGTTTCCCACGTAATTCGTTTACATAACATGTCATACATAGGGACAAACTCGCATAGGTTATGCATATCATAAAAAGAGACTAACTTGCATATGAACTTGCATAGAACTTGCATATGAACTTGCATAAAACTTGCATATCATGTCATATCACAAAGGCAAACTTGCATATGTCATGCATATCATAAAAAGAGACTAACTTGCACATGAATCATGTCATATCACAAAGGCAAACTCGCATATGTTATGCATATCATAAAAAGAGACTAACTTGCACATGAATCATGTCATATCACAAAGGCAAACTCGCATATGTTATGCATATCATAAAAAGAGACTAACTTGCATATGATCTTACATATAAACTTGCATAAAACTTGCATATGAACTTACATGACACATCATATCATAAAAGAGGCAAGTTTACATATGAACTTATAACATATGACAACCACAACTTGCATAATCCACATTTACATCCATAGCCCCCTAATATCCTATCCTAATTAGTTTAGCAATTACTTGCTAAAGGCATAGGAACTCACCAAAACCAAGATTAGCAAACTTATGAAGTAAAACTAGTTGCAATATTTGAAGGAGATGATGATTAGAGGTTGATTAGCTTGCAACTTCCTTCATAAACTAGTGGAGGCTCTTCCTAAGTTTGATTTTGGCGGCATGATGCCATCATTTCTATTTTTAGTATGGATTAGGCTTGCATTAGGGTATATTTATAGGATTAGGGTGTGTTTTAGACCATAGGATTAACCCTAGGCTAGATTAGGTCCGTCGGATTTAGGAAGTCTCTAGAACACAGCCCAGCCCTAGCCAGAAAACCAGATCTGGTGCACCCAAGCCAACTGGCTCGACACCCTGTGTCGACAGGAAAGTCGACAGGGCAGTCGACTCCCCAGTCGACAGGCCTGTCGACAGCCCTGTCGACATGGGTAGGGCGGGAAGTTTCCCGCCTGGCCCCCTGCTGGCTCCAATTTCGAAATCTGATTTTTAATTTTTAAATCTGTTTTTAACTTTGAATTTTCTGCAAACTTCATTGGGCCATAACTGGGCCATACGGACTCCGATTTACAAAATTTCGGACTCTATTCTGCGCATTTTTACGAGACAAACGAAATGACACAGCCCGTTTCCCCCAATTCTCACATTTGAGATTATTTATTCTGCAATTAGTGAATTTTAGCATTACCCGAAATTCGGGTGTTACATTCTCCCCTCCTTAAAGGATTTCGTCCCCGAAATCTCTAAGCTAAGGAGAATGCATATCCTACCATCCAAACAACCATCTACTCAATCCATCAACCACGGGCATCCATTGTCCTTAAAACAATTTCTAATGATGTATGAGCATATGCAAAAAGTGTGTGTATATGTTCCCTATCTAATGTATGAACATATGCAAACCATGATAGTGCCATGCATCCATTATGTATGCGAAAGAACCCTATCGACACATACAATATCTACATGAGTGCACAATCATTCACCAAAATGCATCATCCATATGATAACACAATCATTATACATCCATAAATATAGCTTCCTACACACAATTTTATGCAATATGCAATATGAAGTGATTGAGCCGATCTAGTGCCTAGAGTGTGTGTATATGCATCCACGAGCAACCACCAGCAACCACTTGCATCCACATGCATCCATCAAACATAACATGTCTCAAACACATGTTTCAACCATAGGTTTACCCTATCTAAAGGTCAAAGGTACAAATGAGAGGACATACTAAAGATAAGATAAGTACTAGACAAACGATAAAGGAGAAGTTAAAAGACATACCCTCAAAAAGGAACGGGTACAATGAACGCATCTTCGCTTCCGTTTCCCAAGTTGCGTTGCTCTCGTCTTCTCCCCATTGTACTTTGACTAGTTGAACCTCTCGATTCCTCAATTTCCTAGTCTCTGACCTAAGGATGCGGGTAGGAGCTCGTCGAATAGTCGCATCACGCTCTACTTCCACTTCTTTAAGCAAGCTCGGCTCTACCACCTCTGCGGTCTCATGTAAGCACTTCCTCAAATGGGACACATGGAATACATCATGTACACCACTAAGTCTGTCGGGCAACTCCACTCTATATGCCATCCGTCCAATCCTTTCCTTAATAGGAAATGGCCCTACGAACCTTGGTGCTAACTTCCCAACAGATCCAAAGCGAACCACATTTCGTAACGGAGACACTTTGACAAAGACCATGTCCCCAACTTCAAACTCAAGATCCGTCCTTCTCTTGTCCGCATAAGATTTTTGCCTATCCTGCGCTGCTTTCATCCTCCTTTGAATCAAGTCAATCTTTTCAGAAGTCTCCCTAACCATATCAGGCCCAAGCAAGATCTTATCCGTAGATTCCCACCAACATGCAGGTGATCGACAAGGCCTTCCATAAAGAGCTTCGAAAGGAGCCATACCAATACTGGACTGAAAGCTATTATTATATGCGAACTCCACCAATGGAAGATGCTCTTCCCATGTACCTCCAAAATCTAAGATACAAAGCCTCAAAAGGTCTTCTAGGACACGATTCACCCTCTCAGTCTGCCCGTCCGTCTGAGGATGATATGCGGTGCTCAGACATAATTGAGTCCCCACTGCTTCTTGCAAGCTTCTCCAGAACTCGCTAGTGAAGATAGGATCTCGATCACTCACTATGCTAGAGGGTACCCCATGCAATCGAACTATCTCTCGAAGATATGCTGAAGCTAGCCATGGATCAGTCCTCTTGCTCTTCATAGGTATGAAATGGGCGCTTTTAGTAAGTCTGTCTACCACAACCCAAATTCCCGTATTACCCTTTCTCGATCTGGGTAACCCGTCAATAAAATCCATCGAGACGCTATCCCACTTCCATTGCGGAACTTCCAATGGGTGAAGCAACCCACCTGGTTTCTTTTTCTCCGCCTTCACTTGTTGGCAGACCAAGCATCGAGCGACATATTCGGCCACATCTTTCTTCATACCGGCCCAAAAGAAAACCCGCTTCATATCTTGGTACATCTTGTCCCCACCGGGATGAATGGTCATCCTAGAACGGTGTGCATCATCAAGAATAGCCTTCCTCAAACCCTCGTCTTGCGGTACACAAAGTCTACCGTCTCTACGCAAGCACCCCCTATCGTCTAGGGTGTACCTACTCAAATGGCTGGACGACTCCCCCCTTATGAGCTTCTCCACCAACTCAACCAACTGTCGGTCGTCCCTCTGTGCTTCTCCAATTCGCCCCAAAAGAGTAGGTCTGACCTCCAAGGATGCTAGCAAACCGGGTATATAGTCAATGGAAGGTCTGAAATCAAACATCGAGATAAATTCCAAGCTTTGTCGTTCCACGAACAATGGACTCTAGGACAACCTCTTTCTGCTCAAGGCGTCCGCCACCACGTTACCCTTGCCAGGGGTATACGCTATCTCGAAATCATAGGATGCTAAGAACTCCATCCACCTTTGCTGTCTCAAATTCAAATCCTTCTGAGAAAACAAGTACTTCAATGATTTGTGGTCAGTGAACAATTCGAATCTCTCACCAAGAAGATAATGGCGCCAAATCTTAAGCGCGAAAACAATAGCGGCCAACTCTAAATCATGGGTAGGGTAATTTTTCTCATGCATTCTCAGCTGCCTTCCACCATAGGCTATTACCCTTCCCTCTTGCATTAAGACTGCGCCTAGTCCTGTCCCACAAACATCGGTATAGACAACAAATGGCTTGCTCCCATCTGGCAATACTAAAACTGGAGCAGTGGTTAAAGCTCTCTTTAATCGTCGGAACGCATCATCACAATCTACGTCCCATGCGAAAACAAGATTCTTCTTCGTTAAGCGGGTTAATGGGGCTGATATCTTCGCGAAGTCTTTGATAAACTTCCTATAATAACCCGCCAAACCCAAGAAACTTCTCACTTCGGTAGCATTCTTCGGAACCTTCCAATCCTGAATTGATACTACCTTTGCGGGATCCACAACTATCCCTTCCTTGGAGACCACGTGCCCCAAGAACCGCACTTCCTTCCTCCAGAAGTGACATTTAGAGAATTTAGCCTTAAGGCTATGTGCTCGAAGAGTCTTCAACACCTCCCCAAGATGTAGGGCATGCTCTTCTTCACTCTTAGAAAATACTAAGATATCATCCACAAAGACCACCACGAACTTATTAAGGAACTCCCTGAACACCCTACTCATCAAATCAACAAAGTATGCAGGGGCGTTCGTCAACCCAAATGGCATCACCAGCCACTCATAGAAACCATCCGGAGTTCTAAAGGCAGTCTTGTCTATGCTATCCTCAGCCACCCTCAACTGATGAAACCCCGTGGCTAAGTCCAATTGAGAAAATACTAAAGCGCCAACCAATTGATTGGAAAGATCATCAATCCTCGGCAATGGGTGTCTATTCTTCTTTGTGAGTTTGTTGAGTTCTCTATAGTCTACACAAAGCCTGAGGGACCCATCCGCCTTTGTAGCAAAAACTACTGGAGCACCCCACTCCGATATACTTCGTCTTATGAACCCCTTCTCAAGCAACTCCCCTACTTGCTTATGGAGTTCCCTCCTCTCACGAGGAGCCATGTGGCGCACTAGTAAAGATACAGGTTTAGCATTATCCACCAGATATATTCGGAAGTCAATCTCCCGCTTCGGAGGTAAGCCCTTCACCTCCTCAAACACATCCGAGTATTCCCGGACCACTCTAACAGATTGTAAACTTTCGACCGAAGCGTCAAGCGATTCAAGATAACTTAGCATAACAGAATCCATGGGATTACAAGAGATCTCGAGAGTTTTACCTAAGCGGGTCATGAGCCTAACAACTCTCCTTTCGCAATCAAGAACGGCACCATTACTGGATAACCAGTCCATGCCCAAAATCAACCCATAGCCCGTGAAGCCCAACACAAAAGCATCACATCTAAACTCAATGCTAAGTATAGAAATCTTCAAACCCAAACATATCATGGACAAATAAGTGGATCCCCCAATCGGGTTTGCATCAACCAAGAGATCATCTACCAGACTGGTGTCTAAGTGCAGTGACTCAACTAATGATGATGAGATAAACGAATGCGATGTGCCAGAATCAAATAATGTTCGGACAGGATGATCAAATAGAAAAACCAGACTTTCAACGGAAATAGTTCTACCTCTCTCCTGAATTGGTGGAACCGCGAGAGCCTGTACTTGCCCCCTAGCCTGTCCTGGTGCCATAAGAGCTTGCACCTGTCCTCCTGAGGTAGATCCCGTCCTTTGCCCCTTCTTAGGGCAATCCTTAGATGCCCTGCTTCGCCACAATGAAAGCAACCAGTCTTCTTCTTCTTTCTACAATCTTTGCTTATGTGACCTGGTATCCCACAATTGAAGCACTTCTTCTTCCCCTTGCCACCGTTGCCTTTCCCACCTTTGTTTTGCTGTTGTTGCTGAGGTCTCTTTTGATCTCCCTTCTTATCGGGTGCCTTATTAGCATTGGGACCCTTCTCTTCTTCATGCATGAGTGCCATGTCAACTAGCTTCTCAAAGGTGGCCCCCATAGGGATATGAGTCATAGACAACCCATGCATCGGTTCATTCAAGCCTTTCACGAACCTCAAAGCCTTCTTCTCCGGTGTATTCACCATGTCTAGGCCAAACCTTGCCAATTGATTAAACTTGTTGACATATTCCTTCACTGAGAGATTTCCTTGCTTTAGAGTCAAGAACCTTTCCATATACAAGTTTTCCTCCGCCCTTGAGAGAAACTTTTCCACAAATCTTTGCCTAAAATCCGCCCAAGAGTCAACGGGGCGTTCTCCATTAGTGACCTCCCACCAGAATGAGGCCTCTCCCTTCATTAACCAAGCAGCTAACTTGACTTTCTTTCCTTCTTCCATCTCAAAGATATCTATCAACTCTTCCACCTCCTTAAGCCAATCTCTAGCCTCCACAAAAGTTTCAGATCCTTGAAAAGGTTTCCCTCCCATAGCTTTAAACTCCTTGCAAGTCTTAGCAAAAGTATCCGTGCGAGGAGGAGAGGGAGGAGGAAGATCGGGTGCTACGGTTGGTGGAGGACCATTTGCTGGACCCGCAGTGGTGGCCCTAGCCTCCATCAATCTCCTATACCATACTGGTACTGTCACACCTTCCGGAAAGTTAAGATCCTCAGCCATGCTGAAACGAAAAAGGAAAGATTCGAAACGGGGAATTCGAAAGATAAAGATATGGCTATCAGGGATTATGCTTTTATTTCAAAAGCTTTTCTCTTTAAAGACATGTTTTTGAAAATATCTCTTCCAAAAATGTTTTTAGAAAAATAGTTTTCTAAAAATTTTATCTGTTCCGGTAACCTGGCTCTGATACCACGTGTAACACCCCACGCCCGCTATGGTCACTCTCTAAGGGAATGCCATAACATCGGTGGAGTATTTTAAGTGAATATAGAACAGAGTAATTACAGCAAGACAGATATAAGTAATACTTGAAAATTTAAAACATCATTTCACTTGCAGCGGAAAATAAAACAGGTCTGGTTACATCACAAAACCATAATAGGAGTCAAGTACAAATATCCATCATGATAAATAAAAATACATAATCCCAATACATGAACTGATAGCCATAAAAGAAAAGGGTAAGCTGAGCTCTACATCTAGGGTCCAAGCTCCAAGAGAGTAATAAAAGCAGCCTGATCAAAGCCCACCCGTGCTGGGCCCACTCTGAGAACCTGAGGGTTGGGAAAAAGATAAAAACAACGGGGTCAGACATAAGTCTGAGCGAGTCCTATAACTTTAACAATGCAATCATTAAAGTAATAAGGATATGATATAACTTGGTACGGTGTGACTGGGGATAAATGACTACACTCAGTAGCCAATCAGACATTGAGTAAACTAAGATAACGATAAAGACGCATTTACCCACCCAAGGATAATTACTACACTGCACCACACCAGTCATTCCTACTTAGAGGTTGATACCTCCCAAGGACTTAGAAAATTTACCCAGTAGTTTCGTATACCCCTAGCTGACTACATAGGTGCCGTCTGCCCCTATCTCCACTAGGTGTACCCACTACCCCCAAGCGATCGGCTCCCTACCGTAGATACCCGTGTCGGCCCCACAGTGGGGGTGTATCACTCCCCAAAGTGGCAACCCGATATAATTAACGGTGCACGACTTATATCTACACGATGCCACAACGTCTTACCTACCAGCCCGGGTCCACACACGCATATGAAACCCGTTGGACTTGCGTTGCCACCGCTAACCCGTTTTGGCCTCTTATAGTCAAGCCCAGTACGCGTGTCCCGTCCTCGACATGGGTCGAGCCCAAATAAGATACATATGGGTTACTGGTTGAAATGGGCCCCCATAAGCTACCCACCTAAGCTTGTCCCTTTTTCTAGTGCATCCCACTTAACCCTTTAATCATGTTTAATTACATGTTTCCACTTGGTTAAGTATTCTAATCGTATTTTCTATTGCCACCCAAGGCAACCCACTAGATTTCCACATGCCACCCAAGGCACCCACTTAACCCCTCATGTCCCTCTACATGCAAATATGGTTAAGTGTTTCTTAATTAATTAATTAAGATCATGACCTCATAAAGACCTCTCACATTAGACCGTCTTTTATGACTGCTGGATATGCCGGTTGGTTCCGGGCAGACTTCTGTCATCAAAAGGGTCTAACCTCGTGTCTTTACTTTAATCACGTATTTAATTTATGACTAAGACCTCTCACATTGGGCCAATCATTTGTAGCCGCTGGATGGCCGGTCGGTTCCGGGCAGACTTCCGCTACAAAAGGGTCCAACCTCGTGTCTTAGTTGATTAACTACACCTAATTAATCACCCCCATAATTAATTATCCCTAATTAATTACACATTTTTAAGAATATGGGTAGACCTAACTCAATAGGTAAATTCCCAATTCCATAGTGTGGGTAGACCTAACTTAATAGGTAAATTCCCAACTCCATAATGTGGGTAGACCTAACTTAATAGGTAAATTCCCAATTATGTCCATTCATTTTATGTTATGCTTAATCTTAACAACTTTACACCTTTTTATAATCATGCATACTAACCCCATCGTTTCCCACGTAATTCGCTTACATAACATGTCATACATAGGGACAAACTCGCATAGGTTATGCATATCATAAAAAGAGACTAACTTGCATATGAACTTGCATATGAACTTGCATAGAACTTGCATATGAACTTGCATAAAACTTGCATATCATGTCATATCACAAAGGCAAACTTGCATATGTCATGCATATCATAAAAAGAGACTAACTTGCACATGAACCATGTCATATCACAAAGGCAAACTCGCATATGTTATGCATATCATAAAAAGAGACTAACTTGCACATGAATCATGTCATATCACAAAGGCAAACTCGCATATGTTATGCATATCATAAAAAGAGACTAACTTGCATATGATCTTACATATAAACTTGCATAAAACTTGCATATGAACTTACATGACACATCATATCATAAAAGAGGCAAGTTTACATATGAACTTATAACATATGACAACCACAACTTGCATAATCCACATTTACATCCATAGCCTCCTAATATCCTATCCTAATTAGTTTAGCAATTACTTGCTAAAGGCATAGGAACTCACCAAAACCAAGATTAGCAAACTTATGAAGTAAAAATAGTTGCAATATTTGAAGGAGATGATGATTAGAGGTTGATTAGCTTGCAACTTCCTTCATAAACTAGTGGAGGCTCTTCCTAAGTTTGATTTTGGCGGCATGATGCCATCATTTCTATTTTTAGTATGGATTAGGCTTGCATTAGGGTATATTTATAGGATTAGGGTGTGTTTTAGACCATAGGATTAACCCTAGGCTAGATTAGGTCCGTCAGATTTAGGAAGTCTCTAGAACACAGCCCAGCCCTAGACAAAAAACCAGATCTGGTGCACCCAAGCCAACTGGCTCGACACCCTGTGTCGACAGGCAAGTCGACAGGGCAGTCGACAGGCCTGTCGACAGCCCTGTCGACATGGGTAGGGCGGGAAGTTTCCCGCCTGGCCCCCTGCTGGCTCCAATTTCGAAATCTGATTTTTAATTTTTAAATATGTTTTTAACTTTGAATTTTCTGCAAACTTCATTGGGCCATAACTGGGCCATACGGACTCCGATTTACAAAATTTCGGACTCTATTCTGCGTATTTTTCCGAGACGAACGAAATGACGCAGCCCGTTTCCCCCAATTCTCACATTTGAGATTATTTATTCTGCAATTAGTGAATTTTAGCATTACCCGAAATTCGGGGTGTTACAGAACTGAGTCCTTTGTGCCAGCTAGGAATTGGCTAAAGGAAACCGAGGACTTATTCGTCATCTTTGAGGTAGAAGATAGGAAGAAGGTACAACTGGCAGTGTGGCAACTAAAAGGTGAGGCTTCCTACTGGTGGGAAGTCACTAATGCAGAAAGACCAGTGGAAACATGGGAGGACTTTAGGGCGAGGTTTGAGGCTAAATTACTCTCAGACGCTGAAATGAGTTTGCCGTTGGAGAAATTCTTATTTCTTAAGCAAGGGAATATGACAGTCAAAGAGTATGTTAATCAGTTCGATGAGCTGGCTAGATTCGGACTGGACCTAGTCAACACCCCGCACAAGAAGGCTCTCCGTTTTGTCAAAGGGTTGAATGAGCCATTACACAGTTTGGCCATGACCCATATACCCATGGGAGCTACGTATGAAAGATTGGTACAAATGGCATTGCTGAACGAAGAGGATAAGGACAAGAAGGAGACAAAGGCAGAAAACTCTCAAGGGAAGAAAGAGGGTTTGCAACCTAAGAAGACAGACTTTAAGAAGGGCGGGAAAGACAACAAAGAGAAGAGGAAGTGTAATTTCTATGGCAAAGTGGGGCATTTAGTGAAAGATTGCCGGAAAAAGAAGGCCAAGATGAATGGTGGGTGCTTTTCTTGCGGTGAAACGGGCCACATGGCTAAGGATTGCCCGAAGAAACGAGGACAGGGGCAGAGGGCTGGATCCACCTCAGGGGCACAGGTTCATGTGCTAGAGGCACCACCTCTGCAACAGCGAGGTATAAATACTTCTGTAGAAAGTGTAGTTTATCTTCATGATCACCCAGTTCGCACTTTATTTTCTGGCGCATCACACTCCTTTATCTTATCTGCTTTAGTAGAATCTCTGCACCTAGAAACTAGTATGGTAGAGGACCCCTTAATTGTTCCAAATCCAATAGGGGGCCCGGCTCATTTGTCTATGATCTGTGTGGGATTGAAAATTTCTATTCTAAGCATAGAATTTAGATGTACTGCCTTTGTTTTGGGCTTTTCGAGATATGGTTTGATTTTGGGCATGGACTGGCTATCCAGTAATGGTGCCGTCCTTGATTGTGAGAGAAGGGTTGTTAGGCTCCTGACCCAGCTCGGTAACACTTTGGAAATTACTTGTAATCCCTCGTATGTGGTTATGCTTAGTTATCTTGAATCGCTAGATGCCTCTGTCGACAATTTGCAATCGGTTAGAGTGGTCCGGGAATATCCGGATGTCTTCGAAGAGGTGAAGGGCTTGCCTCCGAAGTGGGAGATAGACTTCCGCATATATCTTGTAGATAATGCAAAGCCCGTTGCGTTGCCCGTTAGACACATGGCTCCACGGGAAAGAAAAGAGCTCAGTAAACAGATTAAAGAGCTTCTAGAGAAGGGGTTCATTAGAAGGAGCATTTCAGAATGGGGCGCTCCAGTGGTGTTCGCTACAAAGGTGGATGGTTCACTCCGTCTATGTGTTGCTAACGAAAAAGAATAGGCACCCTCTCCCCAGAATTGACGATCTGTTTGATCAGCTTGTAGGAGCGTCTGTTTTCTCCCAACTCGATTTGGCGACCGATTTTCATTAACTAAGGGTGGCTGAAGATAGCATTGATAAAATGGCATTCAGAACCCCAGACGGCTTCTTTGAATGGCTTGTCATGCCTTTCGGCTTGACAAACGCACCTGCTTACTTCGTGGACTTGATGAGTAGGGTGTTCAGAGAACTCCTCAACAAGTTCGTAGTGGTCTTCGTAGATGATATCCTTATCTTCTCAAAGAGTGAAGAGGAACATGCTCAGCACTTAAGGGCAATCATGGAAACTCTGCGAGTCCATCAGCTAAAAGCCAAATTCTCCAAATGCCACTTATGGAGAGAGGAAGTAAGGTTTCTTGGGCACATAGAATCCAAAAATGGGTTAGCTGTGGACCCTGCTAAAGTAGTAGCGGTGCAGGATTGGAAGACACCAAGAAACGCAACTGAGGTCCGAAGCTTTCTCGGGCTAGCAGGCTTCTATCGGAAATTCATCAGAGACTTTGCAAAGATATCAGCTCCGCTCACAAAGTTGACCAAGAAGAATTTAGTGTTCAATTGGGACTTGGATTGCGAGTTTGCTTTCCAACGACTGAAAAGGGCTCTTACAACAACCCCAGTTTTAACGTTGCCCGATGGAAGCAAGATGTTCACGGTTTATACAGATGCATGTGGGACAGGGCTAGGCGCCGTCTTAATGCAAGAAGGAAGGGTAGTAGCTTATGGTGGGAGGCAACTGAAAGTGCATGAAAAGAACTACCCGACCCACGATCTTGAGTTAGCCGCCATCGTCTTTGCACTCAACTCTTGGCGACACTATCTCCTAGGTGAGAAGTTTGAACTTTACACTGACCATAAATCATTGAAATATCTTTTCTCGCAGAAAGATCTTAACTTGAGGCAGCAGAGATGGATGGAGTTTCTTGCCTCGTACGATTTCGAGATCTCCTACACTCCGGGCAAAGGCAATGTAGTGGCAGACGCGTTGAGCTGAAAGAAACTGACCCTAAGCCCGCTGTTTGTTGAAAGACAAAGCCTAGAGTTTATAGCCAGTTTTGACTTTAGGCCCTCCTCCGATTTTGTACCAGGCTAGCTAGCATCTCTCGAAGTACGCCCGACTTTAGTGGACTCAATAGGGACAGCACAACGCGGAGACCCTCAGCTTGTGGAGACGATTGATAGGCTAATTAGGGGTGAGACTTCAAGTCACCTCAACAGATACTCCATCGACGTTAAGGGTTGGCTAAGGCGAGACGGAAGACTATGCGTCCCACAGACAAGGGATTTAGTAAAGAAGGTTCTCGAGGAAGCACACCACTCTAAGATGACAATACATCCGAGCGGGGATAAAATGTACAAGGATATAAAGAGGACTTTCTTTTGGAACGACATGAAGAAGGACGTGGCAGATTTCGTTTCTATCTGTATGGTGTGCCAACAGGTTAAGGCGGAACAGAAAAAGCCTGGCGGTCTGCTCCATCCTCTAGAGGTCCCGCAGTGGAAGTGGGATTGCATCTCAATGGACTTCTTTGATGGACTGCCTAGGTCTAGGAGAGCCAACACTAGCATTTGGGTAATAGTGGATAGGCTTACAAAAAGCGCCCACTTTTTACCTGTCAAAAGTAAAAGAACTGCCTCATCCCTAGCATCCCTTTACCTCAAGGAAATTGTTCGACTCCATGGAATACCATCTAGCATTGTTAGTGACCGAGACCCTATCTTCACAAGTGAGTTTTGGCGGAGTCTGCAAGAAGCGGTAGGCACACAGTTATGCTTGATCACAGCCTATCATCCCCAAACCGACGGACAAACAGAAAGGGTGAACAGTGTTTTGGAGGACCTTTTAAGACAGTGCGTCCTTGACTTCGGAGGGACGTGGGAAGACCATCTTCCTTTGGTGGAATTTGCCTACAACAACAGCTACCAAGCAACCATCGGAATGGCGCCTTTCGAAGCTTTATACGGAAGACCGTGCCGATCACCCACTTGTTGGTGGGAATCTACCGATAAGCTCATACTTGGACCAGATATGATTCGAGAGACTTCAGAGAAAGTAGACTTAATACGAAGAAGGATGACGACGGCCCAAGACAGACAAAAGTCCTACGCCGACAAGAGAAGGACCGTCCTTGAATTTGAGGTTGGGGACAGAGTTTTTCTTAAGGTATCTCCGCTAAGGAACGTTGTTCGTTTTGGAACCACAGGAAAGCTAGCACCAAGGTTCGTAGGGCCATTTCCTATCATCGAGAAAATTGGGAAAATGGCCTATAGATTAGAGCTACCCGAAAAATTGGCCGGAGTTCACAACGTCTTTCACGTTTCACATCTCCGAAAATGTCTACATGAATCAGCTGAAGTGGTAGAGCCAAATATCCTAGAAGAAGCTGAAGTGGAACGCGAAGCAACCGTGAGGAAAGTTCCAACCCGCATATTAGGAACGGAAGTGAAGAAGCTACGCAACCGCGAAGTCAAGCTCGTCAAAGTTCAGTGGAGCGACGCCGAAGGAGACGCAACTTGGGAAACTGAAGCTAGAATACGCGCAGCCTACCCTTTTCTTTTCGAGGGTACATCTTTGATCTTTCTTTTTCCTTTAGTTGCGCTTTTATCTATCTTTTTAGGTATATCTCCTCGATCTTATCTTTTAGGAAGAAACTCTTTGGATGAAAACATGTAATTGAAACATGTTATGGATGATGGTTGCAAGTGATTGCTAGTTGTTGCTCGTGGTTGCATATACACACACAATCTAGGTTTTAGATCGGCTCAGTCACTTCATATTGCATATGCATAAATGTATTTATATTCGTATGTGGTTGAAGTTTAATGTGTTGTCATATGGATGTTGCATTTATATGAATGGTTGAGCACTCATGTAGAATCATGAATAGGAGAATTTGCATACATAATGGATTCATGGCACTTAAATAATTTGCATTAAGGAGGTCAACTGAATCAGTAGACCGCCTGATTTTGCATTAGATAAGTACATGTACACACACACACACTTCGCATATGATCATGAAGCATT
Source organism: Allium sativum (assembly GCA_030737875.1). Taxonomy (NCBI): domain Eukaryota; kingdom Viridiplantae; phylum Streptophyta; class Magnoliopsida; order Asparagales; family Amaryllidaceae; genus Allium; species Allium sativum. Next base: position 172,684,656 of record CM060923.1, read on the forward strand.
AGGAGTCTTTTAAGGACAATGGATGCTTGTGTTTGATGGCTGAGTAGATGGATGTTAGGATGTACATTCTTCCTGAACTTGAAGATTTCGAGGACGAAATCCTTTTAAGTGGGGGAGAATGTAACACCCCGTGTATTTTATAATAGTGAAATTCACAAATTAAAGTATAACTAATTTCAAAACAAAGAATTAAGGGAAACGGGATACGCCATTGCGTTCTTCTCGGAATTCTGCTTGGGATAGAGTCCGAGTTTGCGTAAAACGGACTCCATATGAAGAAGATATGGCCTCCGAAAGTTTCAGAATTCAGTTTAAAATTCAAACAGACCAAAACAACTCAGAAAAACCAATTCAAAATTCAAAAATCGGGCCGTATTGGCCAGGGCGAGAAAATTCGCGCACAAGGCACCCAGGTCGACTGGGTAGTTGACCTGGGGCTACCCAGGTCGACTGGGTAGTCGACCTGGGTCACCCGTGTCGACTGCCAAGTCGACACGGTGTCGACTGGCGTGTCGACCTGGCCCCTGAGCCAGGTCGAACCCAGCCCCCCTGGCTGGCCTGGTCTGTGTTTGGTCGATTTTCTGAGCCTTGCCTTGTCACTAGGGCTAGGTGTCAGCTCCTGGTTGGTCTCTCCTTCAAACGAACGGCTATTATTAAACCAAGCTCCATCGACGGTCTTAATTAACTCACAAACTCTATAAAAAGGACCTAAGACTCACCCTAATTCACACAAACAAAAATGGAGATGAGACCGTCAAGCTGCTGAGGAGAGACTAGAGATAGCCGTCAGAAATTGAGAGACAATTAGGAGATAAATCGAAAGCTTAAAGCAACGTTAATTAAATCAAAGCAACGCCTACAACCAAGGATAGCATCTCCAAATTCAGAATTCAGAATTCAGATTCCTGAATTGAAGATTCGTCATACGTTGTAAGTAGAGTGCTATTCCGATGTGAATTAAATAATTGTGTTGATTTGTGTAAAGTGAGAAATGGAATTGTGGCGATAATAATCTATATTTGTATGTTGCTTTGATTCTAAACGATTTGGAAATGTTATGGTATACGATTGGATATTTGCAAGTATGTGGTTTATGTTGACAACCATATGTTATGGTATTTTATTTGGGATTCATGCAAGTATATGATTCATGTTAACAACCATATGTTATGGTATTTTATTTGGGATTCATGCAAGTATATGATTCACTATTATGCCAATATGATGTACATTCTTTTATGATCACTTTTAGTGTGTAATTGGACTCGACTAAGTACTATGGTTTATATGAATCTATGTTGGAATTGGCAAATCATACTTTTGTATTAGAAACAAAAGTAAGCTTTTTTATGAACATGATCAAACTATGTTTGGTGTTATGCCTAGTTGAAACCATGTTTAGGCCTATGTTGTTATAAAAATCATATGGTGATAGAGGTAGCGCATAAATTAAGTTAGATTTACATTCCGATTGCAAGTTTACATGAATAAATTAACAAAAACCATGATTCATGTTTAGGTATGTTTATGCCATGATTATATGAATAGAATGATTCATGTTTAAGTATGTTTATGCCATGATTATATGAATAGAATGATTCATGTTTAAGTATGTTTATGCCATGATTATATGCTGTTACCATGCAAGTTCACATATGCCTAATTCATGTTAATTAGATCGTTATGTTGCAAGTTCATGCGTTCACACTCCCCTTTTATGTCACTTAGAATATATAAACACCATGTTATAAGCCTCCCCTTTTTCATGTGGCTAAGTTGGGTTTAAATGTTAAACCCAACATATGTTATATTTTAGTGAACGTATAAAAACGGGGGAAATGACGACGGGGTTAAAACATAGAACATATGTGTGACATGTTTGACGCATGCCAACAACCTTGAAAAATAATTAAGTGGCATAAATAAATTTTAAACTGATAAAGATGAATTTGAATAATGGGCCGCAAATATTTACATATAAAAAGGAAAGAGACAAAATATGTAAATGTAGAAAATACGATGTGTTTAACCCGAGGTTGGATTGAGTTGTGATGTAAACCTGCCCGGAACCGCCCGGCTGTCCAGTAGTCACAACAATACATATCCAATGTGGGTGGTTAAACACGGAGCCCAATAAGGACCCGATGTTAGACTGAGTTGTTGCGTAAGACTGCCCGGACCCAACCGACAACAGGCAGCCACAACAATACCTGTCTAATGTGAGAGGTCAAGGCTTTAATAAGACAATTAAGGCTGAGTCAGGATTAAGTAAACTGAATTAATACTTAATCAAAATGGAACATGCTAAACTATACAGACTGATTTGGGGTTAGGTTTACAAAACACTTAACCAACTTAGAATGTTGGCTAGAAATAGAAAACCTAGTAGCGGGGGACCCTTTTCAGCAGTAACCCTACAAGGTGTATTAGGATACCCTGAACTAGGCAGGGTGGGGCACGATTACTGGGCTGACTGTAAGAGGTCAAATTGACGGCGGTGGTGCAGCAGTGTAGGTTCTAATGGGGTGCGGGCGTGCACACACTCCGGCGCAGAAAAATAAGGCACTGGGCACCAGTAGCATACCTGTGCATTCTAGGATTGTGTCGGGCCGCCACCATGGGACTTGATACAACCCATGGTGGGACCAGCATAGGTAACTACAACATCGGGGGCCGTAAGACACATGTAACTATGCGAGTAGGAGCCGATCATCAGAAATGGATCACTTCACCCTGATTATGGGGTGCCTGTTGGGAACTAGTTTATATGGGTACAGAGATTAATATGGGGTACGATAGTGTATTCGACCCTAGACAACTTAACTTAGTTTATGGTGCTTTCTCATTTCCAGTTTATACTTATCATACCCAGTTCTTTATTCATAGACTGAATAGTCCTAGACTTACTCAGGCTTTATGTCTGACTCTACTTTTCTTTCGCCTTCTTTTCTTTCGTTCCCCCCCAGGTCCATAGGGAGGGAATACTGCAGCTTGACCAGTTTTCACATCCAGCTTGAAGAAAAGGAATGTATTGCTTGGATCTTTTTCGTTTTGGACTATGGCTTTGGACAACAATTATGGGACTTTTGCAGTTTATTTATGTTTTCTTTATGCTTCTTTAAATAATGTAATCAAGACAGTTATAATGATGTCATGTTTTTGGAAGAATTGTAAGACAATTATGATATGGTTTGTGTAACACGTATTTTAATGAAATAAAAGTTGTTGTTGTTTTCCGCTGTTCAAAAATATGTGTTCTTATATCTGTCTTGTATATCTGTGACTTATACTTATAAACCTCCACCAAAATTAGGGCATTCCCTTTGAGAGTGACCCTAACGGAGGTGGGGTGTTTCAATTTGTGTCTAAGGTGAGTGATTTGCGCTTTTATACGCTAATTACAGCTAATTAGGGGGTGATTAGTGATAATTAGTGAAATCACACATCGAAAAAATATAGGAAAATATGTCGAAATTCTAAAATATCATTTTATGTCATTGGTGAAAATTTGGGTTAATTTGGATTAAGTTTGCCAATCTTATAGTTAAAACATGCATAAGGGGATTAAGGGAAAAATCATGCTTTTTTGGTATGTTTGATCTAAAATAATTCATGTGATTAATGTATTATTGTTTTTAATTGTTTCTATATGTTGTTACTGCTATTTGGTATGCTTTTTTATGTCGTAGGAAGATTAGAATGGTTGAAAACGCCGTCGTTTGGCGAAATTAGCTCGCACGAAAAACTGCAGAAATTCAGTTCCTGTAGGGTGTGGGGTCACGAACCGCCACCAGGCTCACGAATCTCCACCAGGAGAGGCTCACAAGCTGCCACCAGGAAAGGGTCACGAACCGACTAGAAGGAGCGTCGTGAAGCAGAAGGGGGTGGGCGACCTGAGGGGAGGGGGCGACCCAGTGGGGGCGAGCCGTGGGAGGGGGGCGGCCGGGAAGGCGACCTGTCTTGAACGATGATCAAGACCTGAACCGAGATGATGAGTCCAAGCAGAACCGAAATCGAACTTCGACTACGCTACGACGATTGTTGATTCTTCTGAGGTTCAATTCCAATTCGACTAGAATCCGAGATGCAAAGGAAGTCCAAGTAGGAAGTTATTACTCAGGATCCAGATGGGAACCAATGAGTTGACTTCATGATTGGGCTCTGCTGCAGGATGTGTGAAAAGGGTTTATCGATATCTATAACTTTGGTTCACCATTGAAGAGAGGGGGCATGTAGATGAACCAGAGCTAGGGAAGTGTGGACTGGTTGGCCCTTAACCTAGAGCCATGGATGTGTGGACTGGGTAGGGTTATCGACTATAGACCAGGGAAGTATGGTCATAGCAATAGTTGTACGGAGTTGCCGTCATGGCCCCAAAAGATTTGGTGAAAAAAACAATGGATATCATATGCTTTACGCACTGAGTGAAAGATATGAGAATGATTGCTATGTTTGATGTTTGCTATCACCATGACACACACTCCCATTTTACACTATATGTTACCTTAGAGTGTTGTACATCTTGTTGTGCTAACTCTTTGGTTGCAGGTCCAGGTTCAGGTATGATCATTTACACATGTTATTGCTTTATTTAGTTATATAGAGTTGTTATCGCTTATACCAGACTTTTGTCTGACCCAGAGTTTTATGTATCTTCTTATTACTCTGGGTGCTCCTAAAGGAGCAGACTAGAGACAGGTTAGGTGGTTATGCACGACTAGCTGTCCGGAGATAAGCAGGAGGCTTCCATGTATTATTTACATATATTCTCCCTGTGTTGTTGATGGTCACTACTTTATGCAATAGTAGCGTACCTCTCTTTATTTCCTTTTTAGAGACAGTATTTTGAAGTTGTAATAATGGTTTGGATCATAAGCTGTATTTTGGTTTCCGCTATCTTGATGGATATGGTTTAGTTTTCAGCTTATGCACTGTATCGCCTATTTTATGTCAAGTTATGTTACTATTATATTTTATTCCGTGCGTTGTGAGATAGACTACAGGTTCTTGGTGATTCATCGTTTCAACCCTTTACTTTTTGACGATCGTTCCGTGCTAGTTGGACAATGGTACAACACATTTCGGTGAAATGTCGGCCAGTACGCGGGGTGGTAGGGGGGGTTCACACTTGGTATCAGAGCCTAGGTTGCATAGTAACCTAGGGAAGACATCAGGGAGAGATAGTATACGTATATGAGGGCGTGTATTTGTGATATTTTGGTTTTCGAAAACTGTAAATATATATATTATTAGTATATCAAAGGAAGGAGTCGCACTGGACTGGCACCACGAAGGAGATGGTTAATCGTTTTCTATTTACAGACTGGACGATGAGCCGCAATACGAGGACTACGGGTTCAAGGGCCAATCATAGGAATGTCCCTAATATGAGGATGATGTTTACTACCTTCATGCTAGAGATGCTTAGGGATGTTCAGGGAGCAGTTCCTAATGCTTCTAATGGTGGTGGTGCCGTTGCACAGGCGCCTAGAGCCGATTTCGCCAAGCTCTATAAGGATTATACTAGTCTTGGTGGGAAGTCATTCCACGGAACAGAGTCGGCTACGGAGGTTCAGGATTGGCTTGATAGTTGTGAGCGCGTCTTCGTGGATTTAGGGATCGATGATGCAATGAAGAGAAAGTTGCCATCGCGTCAGCTTCAAGTACGGGTTATGAATTGGCTGAATTCCATTAAAGCGGCTACTCCCTAAGATCAAATTACTTAAAATCAGTTTAAGACTCGCTTTAGTGGCAAGTTTGTTCAAGCTGCTCAGAAATCTGAATTCTTTAGGAAATTTTTGGAGCTTAAGCAGAAAGGTAGGGCAGTCTCGAAGTATATTGCTGAACTCGATACCTTATCGAATTACGGATTATCTCTTATCGATACTGCTGAGAAGAAAAATGAGAAGTTCATAACTGGCCTAGATAAGTACTTGGGGGAAAGGCTGATAAATCATATAGATGAAATTTCCGAATCTGTTATGGGGAAGCATTGAGATTAGAAAGCCTTTAACCTAAGCCAAAGACTAAGGTTGATATTACATCAGAGGAGCCAAAATCGCAGGCAAGCGGTGAAGGCAATGAGAATTCCCAAAATAACATGAGATAGAATCAGACCAACGATGGTCAGAAAAAGAAGAATAAGAAAGATATCGAGTGCTTTAGCTGTGGCAAGAAGGGCCACTATGCCAGCAATTGTCGAGCAAAACCAGGGGAAAAGAAGTGTTTCAACTGTGGCCAAATGGGACATTTCAAGGATAAATGTCCATAACCACCTAAAGAGAAGTAGATCATGAGAACATATGCTATCAACGCTGTTCCTTCTTCATCAAATGCCCCAATTACGGCGCAAAAGGGAAAAGGTGCCGTTATTCAAGGTATGCTTTCTATTTATAATGTTTCTGTTCGAGTGTTGTTTGATACCGTGGATTCTCATTCCTTTGTATCAAGTGACCTGGTAGATAGGTCGGAATTTGAACCCGAGATTGTCAATAGACCTTTAGTTGCGACGAACCCGATCGGTGGTTCGACTAGCCTTTGCATGATTTATCGTAATTTGGTCTTACCGAATCACGGATGTATGTTTGCTTGTGATGCTTTGTTCTGGGATTTACTGGGTTTGGCATTATTTTGTGAGTCGATTGGCTCCAAAGATATAGGGCTGGTGGTAGACTGTGAGGGGTCTTCGGTGACCATTAGAGCGGACGATGGGAGGAGGGTGGTATTGGGTTGCCTACCTAGTGATGAGGTGATGGCTAGTTTTCAACATTCCCTCTACATCCCGCAGGATGAGTTATCAGATGTGCCTATTGCTGGCGAGTATCCGGACATCTTTAAGGAAGTGACCAGACTTCCACTACACTGAGAGATCGAGTTTTGAATTGATTTGATGAATGATGCCAGACCTATAGTGATGCCACTTCGTCTTATGGCGCCAAGGGAGCAGAGAGAGCTCGAGGTGCAAGTAAACGATCTTTTGAAGAAGGGATTTACACAAAGATTTGTTTTCGAGTGGGGAGCACTAGTTGTATTTGCTACTAAGGCCAATGGTTCCCTTCGCTTATGCGTGGATTACCGCGAGTTGAATAAGGTGACTAGGAAGAATAAGTATCCTCTTCCATGGATAAATGATTTGTTTGATCAACTGAATGGAGCAAGAGTGTTCTCCCAGTTGGATCTCGTGGCATGATTTCATCAGCTTCGAGTAGCAGTTGAGAGTATTCCTAAAACGACATTTTGGACGCCGTTTGGATTCTACGAGTGGTTGGTCATGCCATTCGGGTTGACCAATGCACCCGCACATTTTGTTTATCTTATGAATAGGGTTTTCAGGGATCAACTAGATAAGTTTGTTCTTGTGTTCGTGGACGATATCTTGGTTTACTCAAGGACAGAGGAAGAACACAAGGAACATTTGAGGATAGTGATGGAGGTGCTAAGGAAACACCAATTGAAAGCATAATTTTCTAAGTGTCACTTTTAGAGGAGGGAACTGAGATTCTTGGGCCATGTTGTTTCACAAAAATGTATTGTCGTGGATCCTGTGATGGTGGCTACGGTACAAGATTGGTCTACACACAAGAATGCAATGGACATGAGAAGATTCTTTGGGTTAGCCGGATATTATCATAAGTTTATCCAAGACTTCTCCAAGATAGCGGCACCGTTAAATCAGTTGACCAAGAAGAATCAAGCTTTTGTCTGGGACGAAAGGCATGAGAACGCATTTAAGATCCTAAAGGAAAAGTTAACGTGCGCACCAGTGTTAGTTATTCCTAAAGGGAACGAAGAGATGACGGTATATACGGATGCCTGTGGTACCGGACTAGGTGCTGTACTGATGTAAGGAGATAGGATTGTAGCTTATGCTAGTCGGCAACTGAAACCGCATGAGAAAAGGCATCCTACCCACGATTTGAAATTGGCAGTGCTCGTGTTCGCGTGGAAAATGTGGAGACACTACATCCTCGGAGAAAGACTCGATTTTTTTACTGATCATAAGTCATTAAAATATCTTTTCTCTCAAAAGGATTTAAATCTTCGTCAGCAAAGATGGTTAGAGTTCTTGGCTTCATATGGTTTCAATATCGCATACACATTTGGGAAGGGCAATGCGGTAGCTGATGCATTGAGTAGGAGACATGCCAGTTTGGGGGCTATGTTTCTTGAATGGAAGCAACTGGAGTATATTGCGGGATATGATTTCATACCTAAGTGCGAATTGGATCCAGAGATGTTAGCAAGTTTGACGATCAGAACAACTTTGATTGAGCGGATTGTTTCCAGTCAGAGGGACGATCCTAACCGATTGGAAATCATCTCCAAGATAGAGATGGGTATCGACAGTGAGGAGATGAACAAGTATGGACTTGATCGAGAAGGATGGCTTCGAAAGAATGGTAGAGTAGTTGTACCCAATGTTAATGGATTGAGAGATGAAGTGTTTAGAGAATGTCATCACTCAAATTCAAATATAAATCCCGGTGGCAAAAAAATGTATCGAGACATGAAGCAGTACTACTATTAGGAAGGGATGAAGAGAGACGTTGGGAAGTTTATATCCAAGTGCATGAATTTCCAGTTAGTTAAAGCCGAGCAAAAGAAGCCTAATGGTTTGTTACAACCGTTGAAAATTCCCAAATGGAAATGGGAACAAGTCTCAATGGATTTCATTGACGGTTTACCAAGGACTAGATCAGGTCATGATAGTATTTGGGTGATTGTGGATCGATTGGCCAAAAGTGCAAGGTTTATATCGGTCAAGTCGAATAGAACAACAACTAAGTTAGCAGAACTGTATATGAAGTGGGTAGTGAGATTTCATGGAGTACCTAGAGGTATTGTGAGTGACCGAGATCCCTTCTTTACTAGTGGGTTTTGGAAGAGCTTATAAGAGGCTTTAGGGTTAGAATTACATCTCAGTACCGCATACCATCCTCAAACCGATGGTCGAACAGAGAGGGTGAATCGTGTATTAGAGGATCTCTTGAGAGCTTGTATATTAGATTTTGGGGGGTCATGGGATGACCATTTGCATCTAGTTGAGTTCGCATATAATAATAGTTATCAGTCCAGTATTGGTATGGCTCCATTTGAAGCATTGTACAGAAGACCGTGCAACTCACCATCATGTTGGTTGGAAACCGGTGAGAAATTTGTGCTTGTGCCAGATGTAATAAGAGAAATGTCAGATAAGATAAAGGTTATTCAACAAGAAATGAAGACTGCCCAAGATAGGCAGAAGAGTTATGCTGATAAAAGGTGAAGAGATTTGAAATTCTTCGTTGGCGATTTGGTATTTGTCAAGATTTCTCCATTAATGATGTGATTCGGTTTGGTAGGAGAGGTAAATTAGCACCAAGGTTTGTTGGTCCATATCCAGTTGTCGAACAAGTTGGGAATTTGGCATATAAAGTTGGATTACCTGAAAAGATGGAGGGAGTTCACGATGTATTTCATGTTTCCCGGTTAACGAAGTTCATTCACGATTATAATATGACTATTTCACCAGATCAGTTAGATGATATCGAGGTAGAATCTGAGGCAGTTGGGAGCCGTAGGACGATTCGTATTGTCCGACACGATAAGAAACAACTTCGAAGGAAGACGGTGAAACTGATTAAGGTTCAGTGGAGCGATAACGAGAATGACTATACTTGGGAAACCGAGGAGAACATAACGAAGTCATATCCAGAACTCTTTGTCTGGTAAGATTTTTATCGCGATTTATTTATTCCCTTTTTAGTAAACCGCATGCTAGGATAAGCTTGTTTTGTTATTTATGTATGTTTGATTGTTCGTAAATGGTTGATAGGCATGTGGAACACCATTGTATGTTTTCTTAGTTAAGGAATTTCGGGGGCGAAATTTCTTAAGGGGGAGAGTGTAACGACCCGCATTCTACGCATCAGAGGATCAAAGGATATTTATTCCATTTTCATATGATGTCATATGGTCGTGTAATTATGGGAAGCGACTACTGGGTCATTTCCCACATTCCCGATTTTTGCCGATTTTTAAATGAACTTTTTCCCCAACAAATCTTGTTTTACCTATAACTTTTGATTAGTAAGGATATTTGACCTGAAACAACCTCCATTGGATTTGGATGATCGTTTACCTTTCCGTAGAGTGGTCACGACAATCAAACAGACTTGCCGTTTGGGAGATATGGCTAATATAAGGTTTGAAGATGGAAAAATAGCTTAATTGGGCTCAAGAGGGCGATTAGCAGTTAGGCCCATAACCCATTTCAGGATTAGGATTATGGGAGGGCTGAAAGGGTATGGGAAAACATTTCATTTCATTTTTCCAGTCGCCACTAACCTTCCTTGAACCCTAGCAATGGCCTACATCTTCCAAATCTGATTATAATTCCTTCCTAATCTTTTTTAACCACTAATTGATCAAATCAACACCAAATCAAGTCAAATTATCACCAAATCAGGGGTGGGGCTGCAGCAATACATAAGGATCTGCCATAACAATAAATTTTCATATCTAAGATTTCATTTGTGGCTAAGGTGAGTGATTTGCACTTTTATATGCTAATTAGGGGTGATTAGTGATAATTAGCGAAATTACACATCAGAAAAATATGGAAAAATATGTAGAAATTCTAAAATGTTATTTTATGTCACTGGTGAAAATTTGGGTTAATTTGGATTAAGTTTGCTAATCTTATAGTTAAAACATGCTTAACGGGATTAAGTGGAAAATCGTGCTTTTTGGGTATGTTTGATCCAAAATATTTCATGTGATTGATGTTTCAATGTTCTTGATTGGTTCTATATGTTGTTACTGCCGTTTGGTATGTTTTGTGATGTCGTAGGAAGGTTAGAATGGTAGAAAACGCCGTCGTTTGGCGAAATTAGCTCGCAGGAAAAACTGCAGAAATTCGGTTCCTAAAGGGGGTAGGGGTAACGAACCGCCACCAGGAAAGGCTCACGAACCGCCACCAGGAGAAGATCACGAACAGCCACTCGGAAAGGGTCACGAATCGACTAGAAGGAGTGCCGTGAAGCAAAACGGGGACGACCTGGGGGGAGCCGGGGTGCGACCGGGAAGGCGACTAGTCTTCGACGATGACCACAACCCGACCCGAGATGATGACTCCAAACCAAACCAGAATTGAACTTCGACTACGTGACGACGATTGTGGATTCTTCTGGAGATCAATTCCAATCCAACCAAAAACCGAGATGCAAAGAAAGTCCAAGTAGGAAGTTATTACTTAGGATCCAGATGTGAACCAACGAGTTAACTTCATGATTGGACTTTGCTGCAGGACATGTGAAAAGGAGTTATCGATATCTATAACTTTAGTTCACCGTTGAAGAGAGGGGGAATGCAAACGAACAAGAGACAGGGTAGTGTGGACTAGTTGGCCCTTAACCTAGAACCACGGATGTGTGGACTGGGTAAGGTTATTGACTATAGACCAAGGAAGTATGGTCATAGCAATAGTTATACGGAGTTGCCGTCATGGCCCCAATAGATTTGGTGATCAAAGCAGTGGATATCGTATGCTTCACGCACTAAGTGAGAGATATGAGGATGATTGCTATGTTTGATGTTTGCTGCCACCATGACACACACTTCCATTTTACACTGTATGTTAGTGTTACCTTAGAGTGTTGTACATCTTGTTGTGCTAACTCTTTGGTTGTAGATACAGGTTCAGGTATGATCATTTATACCTGTTATTGCTTTATACAATTATATAGAGTTGCTATCGCTCATACTAGACTTTTGTCTGACCCAGAGTTTTAAGTCTCTTCTTATTACTTTGAGTGCTCCTACACGAGCAGACTAGAGACAGGTTAGGTGGTTATGCACGAGTAGTTTTCCGGAGATGAGCAGGAGGCTTCCACGTACTATTTACATATATTCTCCTTGTGTTGTTGCTGGTCACTACTTTGGGCATTAGTAGTGTACCTCTCTTTATTTCCTTTTTAGAGATAGTATTTTGAAGATGTAATAATGGTTTGGATCATAAGCTGTATATTGGTTTCTGCTACTCTGATGGATATGGTTTAGTTTTTAGCCTATGCACTGTCTCGCCTATTTTATGTCAAGTTATGTTACTATTATATTTTATTCCATGCACTGTGAGATATATTACAGGTTCTTGGTGATTCATTGTTTCAACCCTTTACTTTTTGACGACCGTTCCGTGCTAGTTGGACATTGGTACAGCGCATTTTGGGGAAATGTCGGCAAGTACGGGGCGAACCGTCACATAGATCCAAAAGAATGCAACGAAGGTGAGAAGTTTTCCGGGGTTAGCGGGCTATTATAGGAAGTTCATTAAGGACTTCGCAAAGATATCATCCCCACTCACCAGGCTGACGAAGAAGAATCTGGCATTTTCATGGGATATAGGATGTGATAATGCTTTTCAGCGATTAAAGAGGGCTCTGACAAAAACCCCAGTCTTGACCTTGCCCGATGGGAACAAATTGTTCACATATATACTAATGCATGTGGTACAGGGCATGGTGCGGTTCTGATGCAAGAGGGAAGAGTAGTATGTTTTGGAGGTAGACAACTAAGAGTTCATGAGAAGAACTAACCTACTCATGACTTAGAGCTTGCTTCTATAGTATTTGTGCTTAAGACTTAGGGCCATTATCTACTTGGAGAGAAGTTCGAGTTGTACACCGATCACAAATCTCTAAAGTACTTGTTCTCACAGAAGGATCTTAATTTAAGGCAATAAAGATGGATGGAGTTCCTAGCGTCTTATGAATTTGAGATTGCTTATATCCCTGGCAAGTGTAATGTGGTGGCAGACGCATTGACTAGGCAGAGTATGACCTTGAGTCCTCTGTTTGTGGATCGGAAAAACGTGGACTTTATATCTTTTTTTGATTTTAGACCCTCCACCGAGTTTATACCTGGTTTATTGGCATCATTAGAGATGCAACCCACTCTATTGGACCAGATAGGGACTTCACGGTGAGAAGATCCGCAGATTACAGGCATCTTGGATAGGCTCAGTTGAGGAGAGACTTCCAGTCACCACAGTAGATATTCCATGGACGACAGAGGGTGGCTGCGACGAGATAGAAGGCTTTGTGTTCCCTGAATTGGGAGTTTGTTGAAGACATTCCTAGAGGAAGCCCATCACCCTAAGATGACTATTCATCCAGGCAGTGATAAGATGTATAGATGTATGAAAAGGGTTTTCTTTTAGGCTGGGATGAAGAAAGATGTGGTAGAGTTTGTTTCTCGTTGTTTGGTTTGCCAGCAAATCGAAGCTGAGCAAAGGAAGCCTGGTGGTTTACTTAATCCGTTTGGAGGTCCCATAGTGGAAGTGGGAGAGCGTCTCGATGGATTTCGTTGATGGTTTACCTAGATCGAGAAAGGGCAACACCAGTGTTTGGGTTATAGTGGACAGACTTATTAAGAGAGCTCATTTTATTCCTGTTAAGAGTAAGAAAACAGCAGCATGGTTGGCAACAGTTTATCTTCGTGAGATAGTCCATCTACATGGTGTACCTACCAGTATTGTGAGTTACCGTGACCCCATTTTCACTAGTGAATTTCGGAAGAGCTTGCAAGAAGCATTAGGTTCACAGTTGTGTTTGAGCACCGCTTATCACACTCAGAACGATGGATAGACGGAAAGGGTGAATAGAGTCCTTGAGAATTTTTAAAGCCTGTGTATCCTAGACTTCGGAGTGACTTGGGAAGAGCATCTTCCTTAGTAGAGTTCGCTCACAACAATAGTTATCAAGCTAGTATTTGCATGGCACCCTTCGAAGCATTGTACGGACAACCCTGTAGATCACTAACTTGTTGGTGGGAGTCTAAAGAAAGACTTCTACTTGGACCAGATATGGTTAATGAAACTTCAGAAAAGATTGATCTTATTAGAAGGTGCATGAAGACAGCTCAGGACAAGCATAAGTCCTACGCAGATAGGAGGCCTGAAATAGAGTTTGAGATAGGAGACATGGTTTTCATCTAGGTATCACCTTTGAGGAATGTGGTTCGTTTTGGATCTGTTAGGAAATTAACACCAATGTTTGTAGGGTCATTTCCCATAACAGAAAGGATTGGCCAAACGGCCTATAGAGTAAAGTTGCTAGAGAGAGCGTCCGACGTTCATGATGTTTTACATGTTTCTCATTTAAGAAAGTGCTTAGATGATACCGCAGAAGTAGTTGAGCCGAGTATGCTCGAGGAAGTAGAGGTGGAACGGGAGGCGACAGTTAGACGAGTTCCTACCCGTATTCTTGGATTAGAAGTTAAGAAGCTACGCAACCGAGATGTCAAGTTGATAAAAGTTCAGTGGGGAGATAACCAAGAGGATGCAACTTGGGAGGCTGAAGACACGATTCACGCTTCGTACCCTTTTCTTTTCAAGGGTATGTTCTTAACTTACTTTCCAAAATTTTTATTCATGCTTGTCTCTAACGTCTAAGTATATCCTATCAATCGAATCTTCGACCTTTAGGTAGGAATCCCAAGGATATAAACATGTGTTTGAGACATGTTATGTTTGATGGATGCAAGTAGATGTTGGTGGTTGCTCGTGGATGCATATAAACACACATTAGGCGCTAGATCGGCTCAATCATTCTCATACTGCATATGGATGTGTGTGCATTTTTCTACTTTTTCTAATGGATGAAAGTGGGTGTATCATCATATGGATGTTGCATTTGAATGTATGATTGTGCATGCATATAGAAATTACATGATGTATAGGATTATTTACATACATTTTGGATTCATGACACTAACATTGCATTAAGGAGGTCACCTGAATCAGTAGACCGCCTGATCTTTTGCATTAGTATAGGAACATAAACACACACCTTTGCATATGTTCATATAAGCATTTAAAATCTTTAAGGACAATGGATGCCTGTGATTGGTGGATGAGTAGATGGATGATGTATGTTAGGATATACATTCTTCTTAACTTATAGATTTCGGGGACGAAATCCTTTAAGTAGTGGAGAATGTAACACCCCGTAATTTTATAAAGACACTATAATGATAAACTGAAAAATACTTAATTAAATAATTGGAATTAATTAAAACAGATTGCGCCATTGCATTTGTCTCGGAGTTCTACTTAAGATAGACACCAAGTTTGCGTAAAACGAACATCGTATGAAGAAGATATTAAGGATTGATGTTTGTACACACATAAGGTGTATATATATGCAAACATACATATATACATAACCAAATCAAAACCATTCAAATAATTCGAAAACCATAAGCGGAAGTCTGAGGGGAAATTGACTCATTGGGGGTTGATACCATAAGGGGGTTTCGACATCCATGTCGACACCCAGGTCAACACCCCCTAGATCCGAACCTGATAAATTTCTGCGTATGTGGACTTGTTTTCTGACCAGATTCGTGAACCCTAGATTATAAATAAGACCTCATTCTCATTGTTTTAATCATTCTAAAACAATGGAGAACTAGGTGCTGCCTCTACCTATATTAAAATAGCCTACTCTTCTTCAGCAATAAGAGTTAGGAAAACTCAGAGATATGTTCTTCAATCAGTTCCCTTTTCATAGATCCATTCTCTGTGACTCTACCTTATTTTTAGATATAAACTCTTAAAAGTTATCTTGACATGTCTATGAATTGGATCTAAGCCTACGACTATTTGAATCATATCAGATCTGCTATAACTTATGTATCTAATTTACTGTTTAGATCTCATCATGTCTGTTTATGATATCCCTATTATGTTAGGTTGCCTGATCATGTCACTATGCCTATTCTGTTAATATGATCAATTCTTTAACCTTATGCCTATTATGCTAGTTGCCTAATTATGTCATTATGCCTAATTCTGTTAATATATGCTTATTCAGTTGCAAGGCCTATTTCTGCCATTATTTGTCTATCTTGTTATTATGCTTATTTCTATTCTCTTCCCTTCTTCTTTTCCCTTTTTATTTTATAGCCAGGCTACCTTGGAGCCTAGGCAGACCGCTGAAATATGCAAACGCATGAAATTGTGAACGAGGGGAAAACGTTAACATTGGGATATAACTTGGATTGAATACATGAATATGGATTTGGGCATAAACCAAACTATGATTAAAGACCTTAATTTGGGGTATATGGTACATGATAAAGATGACTTTGGAAATGGGAATGAAAACCTATAATGAAATAGGAATAATTGTTAAAGAATGAACATGACTAGATTAACAATAATTAGAAATTGTAATCGTGCTTAGACACGAGGTTAGATTACACTTGTGGTAAAAGTCTTCCCGGTACCGACTGACATATCCACCGTCCACAAGTGGTAAATTTAATGTAAGGGTCTAAGTGCCTAATTACGTAGCGTGCTAAGACACGTGGTTTAATCAGACTTATGGAAGAAGTCTGCCTGGAACCGCCCGGCATATCCAACATCCACAAAATGTAGGCTTAATGTGGGAGGTCTAGCGCATTATAACCATAAATGAATGAGTGGTAATGAACTTAAATGCTTAACCTGTTTGAATCCA
Source organism: Allium sativum (assembly GCA_030737875.1). Classification (NCBI taxonomy): domain Eukaryota; kingdom Viridiplantae; phylum Streptophyta; class Magnoliopsida; order Asparagales; family Amaryllidaceae; genus Allium; species Allium sativum. The sequence continues at coordinate 172,701,158 of CM060923.1, forward strand.
TAGGAATTACGTGAACATGTTAACTTGAGTAGGGTTTCAGTAAACTTGCTTGAAACAGTATGAGGGTAAAGTATATCTTGGGGGAGTGGGTGGGTAATATCTATATATATAGGCCCACAAACTTAACATTTTGGGGTTATGCAATCTTGTTATTCTAGTAGGGCATAAACTGTAGAAATCCTAGTAGTGGGCATGCAAGCCTTGGGGAACCTTGTATCATTTTGTGTGTGGGACCCGTTTCAGTTAGTAACCCATATGGATATCAAACGGGTACTCCGAACTTGGTCGAAGTCGGGGCACGCTTACTGAGCTGATTGTAAGTGATCCAAAAGAGGGGACGGTGTGGGCGGCGCATTCCGACGGGGTCACGTGCGTGCATGGGTCTGTACTAGGGAGGCTAAAATGTCGCGACATCAGTATATATATGGTTTTGCACATCCTGAAAATAATGGATTTCCACTTTAGGAAGTGATGCATACTACTGTGAGGCCAGCACAGGGTATCTACGGAGTAGGGAGCTGATCGATTGGGGTAGTAATTAGGGTACATCTAGTCTCGTTTTTTATGAGCCCGTTATTATTCTTTGGGGTAACACCGGTATGTTCAGTTGGGCTGCCTGTTATTGTATGGGGTAAAACCTATCACTAGAAGTACACCTATGTCTACCATCTTGTACTTTATAGGGACCATCTTTTCTAGTATACTAGCAATAGTGCAGGGAAAGAAAAGTGTTAGGGAAGCATTATTTATTCTATCCTATTTATCCAGTTTAACTTGTGATACCTGTCTTGTATGTTATATCTCTCTCTTTCCAGGTTTATATGCTTATCATAATTCTTTTACTTATTTATGTGCTAAAAGAAACTGGACTTGCCAGACATATGTCTGACCCATTTTGTTTCCTCTTCTTTCTCTTTCTTTTCCCCTCAGGTTCTATTTTCACAAAATATCCCTAACGTGTCGATTTCCCCTTAGATTTCCCGCTTCTGATTTCCAAATTATTTTGAACGGTTTTGACTTGGTTATGTGTGTGTGTGTGTATATATATATATATATATATATATATATATAAACCTTATGCATATACAAACCTCAAACCTTAATATCTTCTTCATACGATGTCCGTTTTACGCCAACTTGGTGTCTATCTTAAGCAAAATTCTGAGATGAGCGTAATGGTGCAGTCCATTTTACTTAATTCCAGTTATTTAATTAAGTATTCTTTAGTTTATCATTCTAATGTTCTTTAAAATTACGGGGTGTTACATACTACCCTACTTAAAGGATTTCGTCCCTAAAATCTCTAAGTTAAGAAGAATGTATATTCTAACACGCATCATCTATCTACTCATCCACCAATCACAGGCATCCATTTATTTCTAATGCTTATATAAACATATGAAAATGTGTTTGTATATGTTCCTATACTAATGCAAAAGATCTGGTGGTCTACTGATTCAGTTGACCTCCTTAATGCAATGTTATTGTCATGAATCCAAAATGTATGCAAATAATCCTATACATCATGTAATTGCTATATGCGTGCACAATCATACATTCAAATGCAACATCCATATAACAATAGCACACACATCCATATGCAGTATGAGAGTGATTGAACTGATCTAATGCCTAATATGTGTGTATATGCACCCCCGAGCAACCAGTAGCAAGCACTTGCATCCACTTGCATCCATCAAACATAACATGTCTTAAACACATGTTTGCATCCATGGGATTTCTACCTAAAGGTTGAAGATTCGATCGATAGGATACACACGAATGACGGAAGCAAGTACGAATAAAAGCTTGGAAAAAGAAGTTAAGAACATAGTCCCGAAAAGGAAAGGGTTTGAAGCATGATTCTTGTCTTCAGTCTCCCAAGTCGCATCCTCACTATCTTCTCCCCATTGCACTTTTATTAACTTATCCTCCCTGTTATGCATTTTCTTAACCTCTGATCCAAGTATACGGGTAAGAACTCGTCTAATTGTCGTCTCCTATTCTACCTCTACTTCCTCAAGCTTGCTCGGCTCAACTACCTCTGCTTTATCATGCAGACACTTCCATAAAAAAGAGATGTGGAAAAACATCATGAATATCCACACATAAGCGAAGCGAGCTATACATCTTAGTTGCAAAGACGACCGGAGCACCCCATTCTGATATGCTTCGCCTAACAAACACCTTTTAAAGTAGCTCCAAGTAGAATGAAAAAAGGATCATGATCAAGCTTGAGTATTCCCACCTAGAGAATCTAGGGGAACATAAGAGAGAGAAGAGGAAACAAAACGGGTCAGACATAAAGTCTGGCGAGTCCAGTTACTTTTAGCATATAAATAAGTAAAAGCATCATCACAGGCATATAAACTGAATGAGAGAGATAAATGTATCATAAGGCAGGTATAACAGGATAAACAGGATAATAGGACTAGATATGTTGTGCTTCTTAAGTACTTTTCTCTGCACCAATATTAGTATAACAGAAACAAGATGATCCCAACAAAAATATAATGGTAGTTTTAGGTGTACTCTAGTAGCGGGTTTTACCCCAAATAGAATTAACCGGTACCTAAACAGAAATAACGGGTGTTAACCCAAACAGAAATACAGTTACCCCAAACAAAAATACAAAATAAAGCTACATATTTTTAGAGCAGAAAAGACAGAGATATAAAATATATCAGAGTACAGAAAATATCTTGCATCAAAATGGATAAAGTTTAATATAATTAAAGCATAGCCTTAGTGTAGTAATAATACTGCCTAACCAGTATCCAATGCTATCATATCTCTGCCACAAATCTAAATTGCGAGTATCTTATGAGGAAGGGGTCAGAAAACAAGTTTTGGTGATAATATTTAAACTATACAGTTTGGATAATCCTACACATACCATTCAATCACATTTTCGAATATATTAGGTTACTTTGGTTAACAGCACTCAAGGCTTACACACACGTCATACCCATTTACTTCCCAGTGGATTAACCTAATACAGTATATATGTAGCTACCCCCCAATATTGAGGTACACCCCATGGTAGCTCACTCACATGGTCTCTACCATAATGCCACAGAAATGGACGCAGTCCTTCATTCTACGTCGGAGTGATGTACGGATCTCTACGTAACAAAGTTATATTCCGCATATATCTGTCATTACTATGCTACATAAGCCTACGGACTACCACTTTCAATCAAATCAGATTCCATACCAGAGTAATGCCCTCAAGTCTACGATACGCCACCCAGAGCATACATGCATGTATCTAGACTTTCCCACGTACGTATCATCAATCGTATTCGATGCCTTAACCGCACATAACGTGCACCGAGTTCCGTGGTAGGGTTATACAAGAAACACGAAACTCGGTCGGGAGCATTTCCAAATCTGTACAGGACCGCCTTTAAGGGCCTAAAAATACAAATATCCCTCGGGTCTATTTTTTTTCATGGTGGCTATGGCCCTAACTCAGCCACTCCCTCAACTAGTAAAGACTACAAGAGCTAAACGACTTTCCCCTAACAAACATTCTAAACATCCAGTTGGTGTCTCCCCTCAACCACCGTACCTCGACAGTGAAAGGTGAATGGTCTATTGGGTTTAGCTCTAGTCTTTTCCCATCCCACTGGCTGTCGATGATGGGTACCCGACGATCTACTATCCTTATTGGTCCTGACCTCACCTCCCGTTGAGGCGGTCACCGAATCACCCTAGTGCCACTTCGTCACAGCATTCTGACCACAAGGCTACTTTTTAGTCAAGGCCCATCCACCAGGTACTAACACGCAGACCCAACCTCAGCGAGCATAGCCTAAACATCTTCCATCGTACAGAGGACTACCAAGAGCACCTTACGTACTCAGGAAGCCGCGTACTTTCCCTTCCAGTCCTTCAAAGCCGACAGAATAATCAGATGAACGTGCGCTCCCATCATGCCTTATGACACCATAATGATCTACCCCGTTGGGTTATTCACCCTCAAACGTGCAGACTGGTCCAAGCGCCTCACTTTAATATGTTATTAGACTTTATGTCTAAACATTCTTTTATGCGCTTGCTTTACCTCGTCAATTTTCCATTTAACTTGGTTATTCTCGTTCACATTGACTTCTTATTCAAGTTACCAAGTTTCTCTTGCTTATTAATTTCGGTCTTATAACTTAACCCATTAGATTGTGATCCAAGGTCTGTAATCCACAATCCCTTTATATTCTTGTTGATTTCAAAGTTACAATAACATGTTCTACTTAATATGTAATTAAGTATATCTCAATTCACATGTTTTCTATTTAACGTGTTACTCATTATTTATGGTTAAATATAACTTATTTCATCTCATAAGTTTGCCTCGTTCTTTCTGATTTAATCATAATTTCATCTTACACTTTCACTACAACTTATCGTTGTTTACTTATTAACTTAGTTCTCTTAACTAAGGTTCACTAATAAGTCTCCTTTCCATTAATTATAATCTAAGTGATAATTTCCACTTGTCCCTAGGACAAGCCTTAAAATGTTATTCTTATCAGCAGATTTTAGACTTCCAAGTTTACAGATTGCTTAATTTATAATTAATTACAACTTCTTACATTTCATAAACTCTCCCCCTTTTCTCTACTTATTACAACAAACCGGTTTTAGGTTTCCCCATTTGATGATTACTTAATTTACAATTAAGTGCCACTTATCTCATTTCACCAGTTATCTCATTTCCTTACTAGTTTATTATAACCTAAGTTATAATCTTCACTTGTCCCTAAAACAAGTATACCTATTATACAACATTCTCATTAATGGAATTTATTTATAATAGATTATTATCATTCCCCTTTTATTCCAATCCTTTTACTGTTGTATCTTTCATTCAGTTCCATTTATTCCCATTAATTACAATTAATGTTGTATATCAGTCCTGCTATTTACATATATTTATATATATCACATTAAGCCTACACTTGTAGATGCTGGATTTGCCAGGCAGTTTTGGGCAGACTTCTACAACAAGTTGACTTAACCTCGTGTCTTAGCACCTCTACATGTTTTATTTATGAACTTAGACCCCTCACATTTGATTTACAACATGTGGATGCTGGATATGTTAGGCGGTTCCTGGAAGACCTCTACCACAAGTGTAATCTAACCTCGTGTCTAAGTGCGGTTACAGTTTCATATTTACTGTAAATTTTCTATATATTTTAGGCGTGTCCATTCTTTCATATTTTTACTATAATCTATATTTTACATGTCATCATATTAAGCCCATTTTATGGCGCACGTTCTTTCTAATATACTATAAATTCTATTCTAACATGTAATCGTTTTAATCATGTAATTGTTCAAATCAAATAAACTAACATTTAAATTTTTCAATTTCTGCAGTTAATGGTCCAGGTACATAAATGTCACAGGTTAACATGGAATTGGAACAACAGTAATTGCTACACATATTTTGACAAGTTTATATTTCTACATATGAACATTTTAGCATATTAAACATTTCGACATATGAATTTTCCAACATATTAATATCATAGCATATTAATATTCGAACATGTCATATTAGCATTTCGTCACTTTAACCATTCTAATATACGTTTAAACATCTCAGTATATTATATTTCAACATGTCATATTAACATTTCATCGCTTTACATTGCATAATAACGGAGAATGTTTAAATGATAATATATCATTATCAAAATTGATATAACTTAAAGCCACTCACCTAATTTGCTTTCCAAATCTTGGATCTGGTCCAGATCTAATATCCCATGATCCTGCTAACTGAATTTAGAACATAGCAACCATGGATCCACACGTCTACCAAAAAGAAAAAGGGAAGAAAGAGAAGAAAATTGAAATAGACCAGATCTAGAAAATTACCTCATTTCGAATATGATTTTGAACACCTTCTTATTAATTTTCATTCTTTTCCTCCAGATCTTGACTCAGAATTTTCCTAAACTATTTATCTTGTTTTCTGAAGAGATTTGAGGAGGAGGAAGAATGACCAAGCTAAGACGTTGCCTCAGAGAATGTGGGATTTAGGCTAGGCTCTACTAGCCTATTTATAGGTATTCAGGATCTTATCGTACATGCAGCGCCGAGTCAGCATTGAACATCATTAAGAAAATAGTCCAGATTCATTGATGAATTTGGCTTGATCTTGGGGGTGTCGACCCTGGTGTGTCGACCCCCAGGGTCACACGAGCTATTTTGGCGTAGAAGTTTGAATTTATGAATTTATTTAACTGTTATATTCACATGTAATTTTCTTATACACATATATTTCTTCTAACGACCATTTTATGCGTATATATATATATATATATATACACACATACGGACAATTTTGGTTTCCTTTTCAAAATTCACACGGTGTTGCACCATTATTTGATTCTTGCCATATTTCATTGGTTGTAGACTTATCTTGAATTTATCTCTCGTATATATATATATACATATATATATTAATGCACAAATACACATATATATTCTCATATATATATATACATATAATTTCTTTATTTCCTTATATGTGCGTTGATACATATTTCCTCTCATGAACATGTGTCATTTCAGTTGTTCCCTTAAAACAAAAATATGACGGCTACGGGGATCGAACTCTGTACCTCTTGTATGCAAGTCACATGCTCTAACCAACTAGGCAACTAAGGCTATTGTTAACAAGGCTTTGAATAATGTTAATTACTGTTCTCTTCTTACTTCTCTTTTTCATGTTCGGTACAATATTTTAATTAAACCATTGCCTGAATCTTTCTCTTTTATTATTAATGCGTAATCAGTGCATGCAACATGTTTACACCGCATGCAACCAATCCTTTCTTTCTTTTAATGCATGCATTACCTTTTCGTCAATGCATATATAAACATATGCATTATTTAATTATTTTATTATTATAAAATGCGGGGTGTTACATACTATGTACTGTGATAAGAAGAAAACAGGATAACGCATCCCCTATTTCGGGAAAGACGGCATCACAACATTCATTAGCTCAGACAATCATTCCGCACTAGACCAACACAAAAAGGGGTCCGGATCGCATAAGAGATCGAGTAACAAACTCACAGATGCCCCGTTTCTCTGAGGCCAGGAAACGTTAGGCTCATCATGAGAGTGTCGATCAACGTGGCAAACCCTCGAGGCGGGGGAAGGAGACTTTGCATTTCTACAAAGCTCCTCCTCCATTGCTAATGTGCCATGATTTATTTTCTCATAAGAAATGTTAGTGTTAACTCCCTGTTTCATCATTACGACACTACACGATTATCAAATCGCAAGATGTTTAAGACCCGAAATTCTCCATTCATAAATTGTAGATGTATTAAAAGAGTTGAGGATTTTCTCCTTTTTAGAAGAAAAGAACATGATTGAGAAATAAAAGTTCATCCTTCTTTATGTGGCACCTGGGGTCCTATTTATGGAGAGTTCGAGGCCCCTTCTGCTGCTAGGCTATTGGGTCTGCATGGGCCTCTGCCAACTGCTTTATTCCTTGGTCTCGGGCGTTTGGCTCTCAGCCATCCTTGTGGTGCTAATTATTATATTCAGAGTTAGGGCCCTGGTCAACTTGGGCATCTCCGAGACTGATACTTGTTTGTTGCCGTGGTGGTTTTCGGATGGCATTTGAACTCCCGTTAGTAGCTCCTGGGTGAAGGCTCCCGGGTGCAAGCTTTTAGATGTACGCTTCCGGCTTTCTCTTGAATACTTAGAGGAGCTTGCCCTTGTGACGTATGTAGATAGCTACCAGTTTGAAACCGCTACTGGTTTCTGTACTAGGTAAATTAGTACATATAGCTTGTATCTCTGATAGGGTCCCGGTCAGCCTACCGGTGGAGCTATTGGGACGATCTGATTTTCCGGAAAATAGCTTTTGGTGATGTTCCTTTATCTATTGATGTGACTTTTCGTCGTTCATGGAGTAGCTACTTCAGAAGCTGGTTCCGGATAATCTTTATGTACTTCTGGCTTGACACCTTTCGCTTCAGGACTCTCTTGTCGGGTAGACCCTATCGGATAGACTCGGTTGGATAAACTTCACTATCGTTTTGTATGCCCAGAACTCCTTTCTTCTTGGGGGGAGGGGGGTGCCGGTTTGTGTTGCCCTCAAATCATTCTTTCCCGCTTTCGGTTTTATCCATTTCTTCTTTAGGAAGGTTCTTCTGTATTTGTGCTCCTCCAATACCCCTTCACTGTCAGCCTATGTTTGGGGTTTATTTTGGTAGTAACATTTGCCCTCCTAGTGAAGGGGTGTTGTCAACTTTCCCAGTCATACTTACCTTTCTAGATTCTTTTCCACTGAATTGTTCCTTAATGCTAGACTTCATTATGAAACCTTGGCAGTTGTTTTAAACCAACCCCCGCTTGGGTAACCTGAAGATTGAAGATCAGAGATCTCCTATAGGCATTGGTGGAGAACGAAATTGACCCAGACTAGGGTATTGATAGGAGATCGGAAATCCCTTCCGGTATTATGAAGAGTCGAATTAACCCAGACTCGGGTATTAACATATAGAAGACCGGAGACCCTTCCGGTATTTGAGGGGAATTGAATCAACCAAGAATTGGGAGTTAATATAGATAGAAGAATGGAAATCTCTTAGGGCATTTGTAAAGAGCAGAAGCGATCCAGATTCGGGTATTAATATAGATAGAAGATCGGAAACCTCTTCCGACATTTGTGAAAAGTCGAATCAACCCAGATTTGGGTATTAATATATAGAAGATAGGAACCCCCTTTGGTATTTGTAAAGAGCGGAATCGACACAAATTCGGGTATTATTATAGACAGAAGACTAGAAACCTCTTCCGGCATTTATAAAAAGTCGAATCAACCCAGATTCGGGTATTAATATATATAGAAGATCGGAACCCCCTTCGGTATTTGTAAAGAGCCGAATCGAACCAGATTCGTGTATTAATATAGATAAAAGACCAACATCCTTTTCCGACATTAATTGTTTTGGCATCCCCTTTGGATTTGATTTGTGAAGCAGAGGCTGTACGTGCTTCCTGAGCCATTCCTTAGGCTTTTGATGTCAAAGCATAGGATGCACGTGCTTTGTTGGCCACTCTCTAGGCATGTGCGTCTGGTGCGCTTGCCTAACTTATCCACAAGCAGGGCCCACAGACTTACCTGACCTCCCTCCAGGTTGTGCCTTATCCTGACCATGTAGGCGATGACAAGGTCATAGAAACTTAGACGGGGCCATCGTAGGCACGGAACTAAGGTTTACTCTTTTCATGCTCTATACTGACCATCGTAGGTTCTAATAGAGGCTTATACGCCACCCCCCTCCGAGGGGTGCCCTATCTTGACCATCGTAGGTGATTATAGGGGTTAGTATTCCCTTCTACGGGTAACGTGGAACATAAGCAGAGGTAGGACATGCTCTTCTATGAACAGAGGTAGAAATGCTTAGTTATAGTAGAGGCAGGACATGCTCTTCTACGAGCAGAGGCAGGGCGCGCTAATTTTAAATGCACCACCACGACCATTTCTGGTGTGAAACGGAGGCTTACGCTTTTGATGCTTTAACCTAGCCCCCTCTGATTTGGGCATAGAGAAAGACTAATACACCATCCCCCTCCGGGGGATGCCTCGTCCTGACCAATGGCGATGACGAGGGATATGATCCTTTTTTCAGCTCGACCCCTTATGGGTCTCTCTTGATCTACTAGAAGGGTTTCTGTGTCCTTAGTTACGTATTATCCTTGGAGGGAAGTATTTTTCCTTATTCCTTTATCGTTGAGAAATATGGTCTTAAATGTTCCGAGTTCCATGTTATCGAACAAGATCACTGTTGGGTCTGCACAACCGATATGTTCCAGGCATAATTTCTTGATGGATGATCAGGGGTCATTCCCAATTTGAACCAAGAGGGCCATCTGCTGGGTTCTTCGTGTTAGCCATCACTCTTAGTAACACTAACTCTCCTTTTATGAAGTTTCTAGTCCTGACCTTTGAGTTGTAATATTTTGTAATCCTCCTTTGATATTTAGCGGTTCTGATTGCAGCCTCATCTCTTAATCCTTGCAGTAATTCTAGCGATTCCTTCCTCAACTCTTGATTGGGGTCAAACGCATATGCTATCCTCCTATGCGATGGGATTTCGATCTCAACCGGAAGCATAGCTTTGTATCCATATGTCAGTGAGAAATGGGTGTGTCCCGTAGCTGTTTTGGTAGAGGTTTTGTATGCCCAAACTAAAGGCAACTCTTATGCCTAATTTCCATTGGCTTGATTTTGGCGTTTCTTAAGAATTATCTTTATGGTTTTGTTGGCGGCTTTAACAAATCCGTTAGCTTTTGGGTAGGCTACTCAGGAGAAACTTTTGATGATTCCAGTTTTCTGACAAAATCGGGTGAACTCTTCGCTATCGAACTGTGTTCCATTATCCGATATGATCTTGTGAGGGATTCCAAAGTTGGTAATGATATTTTTTATTATGAATCTTAACACCTTTTTGGATGTGATTGTTGGAAGGGGTTTCGCCTCTACCGACTTGGTGAAGTAGTCGATAGCTACTACAACATACTTAACCCCACTTTTGGAGATAGCTAAGGGTCTAATTAAATCTATTCCCCATACATCGAATCGCTAGGGCTTGATATAGTGGTTAGTTCGCTAGGAGGAAGTCGGGGTACCTTAGAGTACTTTTGACACTTATCACATTTCTTGACATACTCAACTGCTTGACTAACCATCCTCGACCAATAATAACCTTGTCGCATTACCCTTTTGGCCAACTTAACTCTACTGGAATGGTCCCCACACTATCCCTCATGAGCTTCTTTTAACAGGCTAAATCCATCTTTCGGAACTTACACATCTTAAATAAGGAAGTGAATGTCCCTTTTTATATAGTATATTATCCATAATCACAAATGTAGGAGCTTGGTGTTTTACCCTTCCCGCATCTTGCTTACTAAGGGGTAAAATCCAATTTAGGAGGTAATCTACTATGGGAGTCATCCATGTAACTTTATGATGGCCACTTGTTTCCGTTAAGGGAGATTCCCCATTGGAGTTTCCCTCTTTGTTTCCTTCATCCTCCCTTCCCAAGGCTTGGGATCTAGTTAAGACCAATAATTCTTTCCCCCTTTCCGATTCCACCTACTCGACGCTAGGCCTTTCCTGATATCCCATGGGAATTATTTGAGTTTCGAGTCCCCCCGGGAACTGGCTAATTTGGCTAGTGAATCCTCTTGAGCATTCTCCCCGTGGGGTATTTGATGAACTGAGAAGTCCTCAAATCGGGAAAGCATCTTTAATACTGTTAGACCAAAAAATGGCACTAACACCCAATTGTCTAGGATTTGTATAGAATAATCGAGAAGAATAATATAAAAGCGTAGAAAATCAATCAACACACGAGTTTTATAGTGGTTCGGCGTTAACGAGCCTACATCCACTTCATAGTTTCTTAATTCAACATAGAATTACAATTACAAGGCTTTGAATAACTCAAGCACTCAAATACAGTGAATTTGTGTCTTCGAATTCATGGATTCTATTGGAGAAGATGGAGGTTCTTTGTTGGCAGCCATGGTCGAAATAGATATAGCTTCCTTGAGGCCGAAAAGTCCCCTTCATTTGATGTATGATGATGTATTTATAGGCTGGAATTGGTGAGCGGTTAGAGGTACACGTGGCAGCATCTGGAAGGCTTCGGAGTTGGGTATAAGAAAGTGGAGAACGTAGGGAGAAGGGGAGATGGTAGCTCCTCTTTTGCAGGCTAGAAAATAGGCCACTCTATAGAGCAGCAGGCAACGGGCGGATCGGATACGGGGGCACTCCGATCCGATCCGAATGGGGGATCCGATCCAATCCGAATGAGGGGATCCTATCTGATCTGAAAGGGGGATCCGATCCGGTGACATCTGCATGTATAATTCAAGTTTTCCAACCTTCTATCACTCCATCTAGGTGATCTCCAACCAATGTAAGTTCGTACTCAAGTCCTTGGCTTTAGATAGCCTGTTCATAAAGCAGGCTAACATTTTTCCCCCCAAAGTACATCTTATCGCAGATGAGGTGTGCTTTGAATAAGTCGAGCTGAATTCTTCTAGAACATCATCTGTCCTTGAGAGGGCTTTACCAAATTGTTGTGTCCTCCTAAGCAGTTTTGATATTTCGACTCTTCGTTATATTGATTGTCCGTCACATGTTGCACTGCTTCCGTGGGTGTTTATCGGGCCAAACTATATGGCCGGAGTGGTCAAGATGGCCTAGTAACCATTTAAACCTCGTCAAATCAAGGGGTAAGGTTCTTCATCATAAGTTATGATGGATTGTTGGCTCCCGAGTATGTTTTTTCACATAGGTCATTGTCCAATGACGTCGCCATATTACGCAAGTCAAGTGCATGGTCGAGTCAGACTTTCTCTTACACGCAAGTCAATGTATGAAGTAGATGTCCAAGTCATGGGGCAGTAGAAGAATCTCTGAACTTTAAGCTAGCTTCATGACTGTTGGGATAGATCACATCAGAATTGATACATGAATCTGTCATTCGCACTCGTCTTGGGGCTATCCCGGCATCAGGATAGAAATCGAGTCATATTAAAAGAAATACACGACCGTTCCGGGTCCTTTCTTTGTCTCATTATCATATGCAAATCAGCAAGGGACATCATTGAAATCATAAAAACAGGTGCTCGTAAGATCATCACAAATGCAAGGTAGTTGGAGAGTTCTCCATATTCTCCATTCAATGTAGTTGCGGATCAAGTCTTTGAAGTCATGTTTGGTTCGTTAGTTGTCTCACTTGGATGGTCAAGACGAATATGTCAAATTCCGGAGATATAGTGTGTATCTTCTGAGACACGCATCAAGTCAGGGTTATGTTCAAAGTCAGTCAGTGAGTTGAAGCTCGTGTTCCTAACGTCAGTGGAGGATAGGCGAAGTAAGTGCTTATGCCCCCAGCATCGATAGGGGTTGGATCAAGTCAATCAGACATCTAGTCTTCTTACCTTTGTACTTTCCATTGCCGCATCGGGTTAGGGCTGCAGGTTAAGAAATCTTAGTCGACCCATATCGATCTGTACTCTTTCTCAATTCAGGAAGAGTTGGAGTTGGATACGCGAATGGTCGAATCACATTTGATTTAGCATCATCCTTTTACTTTTAATCGAAAGCGGGGGTTGCCTTGTCGGTCGTCAACTAACTAAGTTACCCTCATCGGATCAGTCGATGTGTCGTGTAATATTACCAAAAATGAAAGGTAATGAATGTCATTAGGAAGACAGTCATGCCCCTCCATTCATACTTCAGTAGCCAGGGATAACTATCACAGTTTTGTCGAGTCTGCTTCTCTTACTTTGTTCTATTGAGCTTAGCAATCTTGGTCAATGAAATTGGGTCTCTCTAAAATTGCACTATCCTATCACCATTTTTCGGGGATCTGCCCTTGCCCTTATCAATTCAAGAGTTAGATGGTTCTCCATCCGTTGTCATGAAAACATTGAGACCATCATTTCAGTGTTGGAACCTTCTTGTTGCAGGAACATGTTTGTCTCAAGATAAAATTCACCTAAGCTTTTAGGCAAATCTCATGGTAGAAAAATATTGAGGTGTGTTTCATAGGTGAATCCGTCAAGGCCTCTTGGTGGGTCTCGTTGCAGAGAGAACTTGAAGTCCGGGATATCCAAAATTCCGGATACTGCTACCATTAGTACCATAGATGGTTCAGGTCGATCTATCGATTCCACAACTAAGTTGAATTTTTCAATCAATGCATGCAGGGTCTCACTGGACCTTTGTATAACTGAAACAAGTAATATGATGTCCTTGGATCGATGAATGTGGACCTTCGATTGGTCAATGAAGTTGGTGACCAAAGTGTTCTAGTGGTTGATCAGTTTAAATGCATGACACTAAAATTGTTTAGCAATAATGTAAGTCAAGAGTCATAAATGGTGGCTTGAAGTGCGGGGATCGCTGAAGTCCCTGATGTCTCATGTGAAAGAGTTTTGATTGACGTTGCTCACATTGCCTTTGAGGTGTGCCGCCTCTGGTGAAGCATCAATTAATATTGGAATTTGGCCTTCATCTCTAAGAAGTTGTTGCCAATTTTCCAATTTAGCGCTGGTGCCCCCAGCATTAAGCAATGGAAAGCTTCATATTGAAGTTGAGTAGGATTTGAAGCATTCATCTGAATTGGAGCAGAGGTCGGTCAGGCTCCGTTTAAGTTTGCAGTGGCTCTTACGTTGCCGCCGTTTTCATCCAAAATGTTACGGTCAGAAGTTGCACGCTGCACATGTTTGGGAGGAGGTTGATTGTACCTTATTTCATTCAAAACGACGTTGCCTACTTGTCCTAGGTTCTCATGTGATCTAGACCACGGAGCAGGGTGTGTCTGAGCCAAGTTCATTGTCGCTTGAATTCCCATAGTGCTCACTCCAGTGAGTAAATCATAGTTGCTCGGTCTTTCATCTACCCAAGTAAAGAGGTTTCCCATCATTTTCTATTGCTTTCGGATAAGTTCGTCTTGCCAAACCATCTGGATTCTCAATTCAGCAATGGCACCATCCATTTCATATCTAGTTTGACATGCTGAGGAATCATCGTGAAAGGAAATTTCATGACCTCCCTCGTTCCTAGTGCCTTCTGCGCCAACATCCTCAGCATGAAAGAAAGTTCTATCTTCCTTCTTATTAACCATCGGGTCCTAGTATCAAGAAATCCGCTTCCTTGCAAGCTGGAAGTCAAAGTAATGGCATGCCCCCTTATCTGGGGTCTTTCAATAGGGAAGTCGGTCAGGACCAGCAAATGGACATTCACTCTGCATCCATTTCGTGGTCCTCAAGTGGCCTTTTAAATTTAGACATGGATTCATGGAAAAGAAACATTGCTTTCAAAGCTTAAGCGATTGAGTTATCCAAGTGCTCGAGTCATCGTATTTTCCATTTAGTGTATTTGCGAGGTGGCACTCGTCGTTGCATTGGGGTTATGGTCAGTCACACATGGGTGTGTATGCTGATTTGATATATCACTCTTAGGGCCTCCTTTCGGTTGTCGCCTTGAGTCGCATGAGAAGTTTAGAATTGGGCATCAGCTTTAGCCTTCTGGATGTGGCCCTTCGTTTGTTTTCCACTGGCCTGCTACGGTTGTCGCGAGTGCAACCCTCGCATTCTTGTCCTGTTATCTTGTACAAGCCCGCACTCTATAAACAAAATGAATCTCTAAGTAATAGGTAATAAAGCACATCACAATCAAGTAAGGGTTCCAATTCAGAACCCATGCAAACAAATAATATCTAGAAAATCATATAGAATTTGGGCGATTTGTGTGTGCCCCCAATCAAACTTGAATAAAGTGCCTAGTCAGGGCTTGTTCGACACTGTGTTGCCCCGTATCTTTCCGTGGGGGTGTCGGCTCAGCTTTCAATCTTATCCCCATTCCTTCAGTGGGGTAGGAGCTTGTTGTCTTCAGTGCTTAATCTTAGCATATTTATACTCTCCTGACGTATGCCCAGGATAGAGTTCGAACTCAGCTTTCAGTCTGCTCCCTGATCCTTCAGCAGGGTAGGAGTTCTTGTAGCGCCAGTCCCTAGCGCCTTTATACTCTCCCGTCGAATGCCAAGGGTAGAGTGTGGTCAAGGCGGTCTTTAGTCATTGTGCACCTTCACGCCTTGTGGACGTCGTCTTCCCGTCCTTTATACTCTTCCTCAAGTCATGAGGTTAGAGTTATTTAGGCGAACAGTCGCATCATTCGCCCCGGCGCTCCTTCTATACTCTATTTCCAAGAGCGGGAGTCCACCGTGTCGAGTGTCGTTCTCAAACTCGGTTTTAGTCCTTACTCCGCGCTTCACTCTGGCGGATGGAGTTTTTTCGGGAAAGCGGTCGGATCACACTCGCCGACGTGCTACCTCATAATCCCTGATTCATGGGTAGAGGTGGCCATTTGCAATAATCAAGTCTCTCTCGTCCCGTCGACTCGTGGGACGGAGTTTGGTTGGACATTGCAGTATCTTCCTTTAAACGCTCTCTCAAATCATGAGAGTTAGAGTCATGGATCAATTGGTCTTTGATCCTGGAGTGCCCCTCACACTCGTCCTAGGTTCATTCATCTATCCAAGCTTTGAGGATTATAGTTAGCCTGGCAAATAGTCGGAAAATGTTTGCAGAAGCTTTGCGTTCCTCCAATTAATGTATGGGAGGAGTGATTCGCACCAACCTTCGGGTACCTGCATCATTCATATCGCATGAATTAGTCATGTCAATAACTCAGGAAGCATGTAAAAGTATAACTGAAAAGAAAGCATATCAAGGGGCAATGCTGCCTCCTTTATTTGGATTCATGTATTCTGGTGGCGTCAAATATAGGATCGAGCCATGTAGATGGTCGAACCGCATCCATCTGAAATCGGATTCCGACTTTGAAATGCAAAATTCAATGCATAATTATCTTTAGCTCTGCCACGTATGAGCCAAGGAGTAGATGGTCGTCTCAAATCCACCTTGGTCTACTAAACCTCTTTCCAACAGAGGACACGGCTTTTTAAACAAGAGATTCAGTCATGTTTGTCATGATATTGCTCCATAAGTCTATATGCGGGTGTTAGAAGTTTGATCAGTATCAAATTCGGCGAACCTACACCATCCACGTATTAATTCATCTGAGTTAATTACATCAATAACTCATAAAGCATGCAAACATAAGAGTCATGGTTAAAGAATAGTCCTATTTAAGGAATGAATATCATTCAGAGCGGAAATGGCATTGCAGGCTGTTTGTAGGTCCATTTTGCCTTGTCGTGTCTCTGCCAGGGGATGGCTACCAAAATCTTAATTTGATGACGAATATCTTCTCAAATTATTGAGGGGCGGCAGTCTCAAGAATGAATGGACCCTGATCGGGGTCTTGGAGTGACAAGGTCGCATCTCCTTTGAATCTCCTTCTTGCCCCCACGTCGAGGGCCAGGATTGAGCATCAGGGAATCATGTTTATACTCCTAATAGTAGCACATCATCACATTGGTGCTAGGACTGTAATGGGTAGGAGAACAGTAGGTCAATGCTTATAAAGCTTTGCGCCTTCCATGCTAGGAAGTGGGATATAGCTGTCAGGGAGATAGTCATCTCTCATCCATTCGCCAGTATGCTTTCAATCCTATGTCAGGGATAAGGGCTAGTGCATTGACAATCAACTAACATATATGCTTAAGAATTCTAGACCTTTAACTCGCCAATATTCGGGCAAGACTAATTCAGTCGGTCGTACAAGCTGATGATGTGTCAGCTTCGAACCAGATGATGTAATCATGAGCAAGGTCATATGGTGACTGGTGAGCAGTCGAGCTGCTATCATCCAAACAAAGATTCATGTGTCTAATTATGGCCTACGGTGGTTCAACGGGTACTTATCTCTGGGCACCAAAGTATGTTGATGAAACCCTTATCTGGCGGAAATCAATCGTCATCGATGCAGCCGATAGTAGATGGTATTGCAGAAGTTTGCTAAGTTCTTCAGGGAGTGAACCGCTGGATATTTGTCTTTCATCACATCACACAAGTGCGATGTAGCTTTGTAGTGTTAGTAACCTTAGTAGCTTACTGATATCCCGTCATTAAAAACCATTGTTGCTAAGATCATTCGAGTCATCTTTGAAATAGTGCCCGGACTGTCCATATCAATGTCATTTGAGATTCTGCCAATTGAACAATTTTAATTCACAAAAATAAGGTGGTCACTACTCATTAGGGAACCACATCAGTTGCATTACTGAAATCTATACACTATCGGAGTTCCAGAAGAGGAGGCTACAATTAGACAATCATCATCTCGTATACTGTCGTTGATAGCAAGCTGAATCTGATTGACAGCTCCTCACATTGAATAACATCGGCAAATAGAGGTCATAGCTTCTAGAGGAATCCCAGTCATTGCCATTTAGTTGTCATATATATTCTTTGACTATCCGTCTGATCTTCGTTGACAAGCTTTGATGACTACTGTTGGTCAAAATATACGTCGAGCCGTGCTCCGAGCCGAAGGCGAGCCGTGCTCCGAGCCGAAGGCGAGGCCGTCAGCGGGTCTGGGCGCAGCGCCGGTGGGGGTTCGGGGCCCCACAGTCCCGGTGGCAGATGGAGCCTTTTCTGAAATGATTTGAAAAATGTATTTTTTTCTAAAAACAGCGGTTTCGGTTCGGATCGGATATGTCTTCTGGGTGCGGTTCGGAAATGCCTTCAAGTTGGGTCGGATCAGACAAGTTCCTCCGGGTCGGGTCGGAGCTTCACCATTTGATCGGTTCGGGCCTTCCCATGAAGCTCAGATCGGGGATATGCCTTCGGGTTGGTTCAGGTATGATATTGAATCGGATCGGATTGGGTATGTCATCAGCAGGCGACCGGTTCGGATCTCCCCCTCTGGTTCGGGTCAGACGTTCTTTTTCAGGTTGGGTAGGACTCGATCCGGCCCCTTGAGGGAGATTGTCCTGCGCTTCATCTACATCCGATCCAAGGGCTTCATCTGCATCCGAACTGGTCTCTTCGCCCGCATCCGATCCGGTCTCTGTTTCCGATCTTCAGCGATTGCTTCTACATGGCATGGTGGCGACTTCACTTCTATTAATCCCACAATTGCAAAGTAAATAGAATTCATAGGATTTACTCATCGGACTTGGCAATCCAATAAGTAGATTGGAGAATCCTTAAGCGTTGAGAATCTTCATTTCTCAGTGAAAGCACCAAAATGTTAGACCAAAAAATGGCACTAACACCCAATTGTCTAGGATTTGCATAGAATAATCGAGAAGAATAATATAAAAGCGTAGAAAATCAATCAACACACGAGTTTTATAGTGGTTCGGCGTTAACGAGCCTACATTCACTTCATAGTTTCTTAATTCAATATAGAATTACAATTACAAGGCTTTGAATCACTCAAGCACTCAAATACAGTGAATTTGTGTCTTCGAATTCATGGATTCTATTGGAGAAGATGGTGGTTCTTTGTTGGCAGCCATGGCCGAAATAGATAGAGCTTCCTTGAGGCCGAAAAGTCCCCTTCATTTGATGTATGATGATGTATTTATAGGCTGGAATTGGTGAGCGGTTAGAGGTACACGTGGCAGCATCTGGAAGGCTTCGGAGTTGGTTATAAGAGAGTGGAGAACGTAGGGAGAAGGGGAGATGATAGCTCCTCTTTTGCAGGCTAGAAAATAGGCCACTCTATAGAGCAGCAGGCAACGGGCAGATCGGATAGGGGGCCACTCCGATCCGATCCGAATGGAGGATCCGATCCGAATGGGGGATCCGATCCGATCCGATCCGAATGAGGGGATCCTATCCGATCCGATCTGATCCGAAAGGGGGATCCGATCCGGTGACATCTGCATGTATAATTCAAGTCTTCCAACCTTCTATCACTCCATCCAGGTGATCTCCAACCAATGTAAGTTTGTACTCAAGTCCTTGGCTTTAGATAGCCTGTTCATAAAGAAGGCTAACAAATACCCTTTTCATATATAAGATTAACCGCTCATCCTTGGTTTGATATGTCTCTTTTATTTGGTTTACCATTAGTTATGAATCACTAAAGATTTCTATCCGAAATATCTTCAAGTGTAGTGCTAGATTCAAACCAACTATCATTGATTCATACTTGGCCACGTTGTTAGTTGCCGGGAACCCTAACTTCATGTCGTAGTGAAAGCGGTGTCCGTCAGGGGTAATTATAACATAACCTGCCGCTACTCCCTGTTCGTTGGAGGTTCCATCTACATAGAGCTACCACTTGTTATTTGAGTCATTCTCTTTAACTGATTGTTCTGGAAAGAAGCTCGTGCATTCGTTCACGAAATCTGCGAGAGCTTTTCCTTTAATTAATGCTCGAGGATGGAACTCGATCTCGTATTGGCTAAGCTCGACACCCCATTTGATTAACCTCCCTGAGGTTTCCGGTTTGCTGAACACTTGCTTGAGCGGAAAGCTAGTTAAGGCTCTAACAGGGTGAGCTTGAAAGTAACCTCTAAGCTATCGCACGGTTAGGATTAGGAAATACGCCAATTTATCTATAACAGGGTATCGGGTTTCTGCGTCCTTTAGCCTTTAGCTAACATAGTAAATGGGGTGCTGAGTCCCATTACTTTCTCTTATCAGGACTCAGCTTACCGCATGTTCTAAAACAACCAAGTATAGGTATAGCTCTTCTCCCTTCTCGGGACTGGACAAAACCGGAGGTGTTCCCATATAAACTTTTAATTCTTGGAATGCTTTCCTACACTCTTCATTCCATTCGAAATTCTTCTTTTTATTTATAACATCGAAAAAATGGACACGTTTGTCAGTTTCTTTGGAAATGAACCTACTGAGGGCTGCTACTTTCCCGTTCAGACTCATGACCTCTTTGCTTGTCCTGGTCTCTTCCATGTCTCTTATAGCTTGGATTTGGTCAGGGCTAGCTTCAATCCCTTTCTCAGTTACCACATATCCCAGAAACTTTCCGGATTGAACTCCAAAAGAAAACTTTTTAGAGTTTTTCTTCATTTGGTAACTCTTTAGGACATCGAACATTTCCCCCAAATCCTTTAGATGGTTTTTTGTTTTGGTGGGCTTCACTAGCATGTCATCCACATGTACCTCCATATTGTTCCCTATTTGTTCTTCGAACATCATGTTTGCCAGTCTTTGGTATGTTGCTCCCGCGTTCTTCAAACCGAAGGGCATCTCTTTATAGAAAAATATTCCCCAATCAGTGATAAATCTTATATACTCCTCGTCGTGTTTATGCATCGGAATTTGGTTGTACCCCGAGTAAGCATCCATAAGCGATAGCATCTTGTGACCACTCGTGGCATCAACTAATTGGTCAATCCGCAGAAGGGGATAGAAATATTTTGGGCAAGCCTTGTTTAAATCGATGTACTGAACACACGTCCTTCACTTCCCATTAAACTTCGTCACTGCTACGGGATTGGCTAACCATTTCGAGTAAAGGACTTATCGGATAAACCTGTTAGTTTCCAACCTCTTGACTTCCTCCTTCAAGGCCTCTACCTGGTCTCTATTATATTGTCTTTTCTTTTGCCGGATCGGGGTTATCGAAGGGTCAATGTTCAAGGCATGGCTCATAACAGAAGGGTTGATACCGATCATGTCTGAATGGGTCCAAGTGAAAATATCTTTGTTGAGTTGTAGGAACCGGATTAGGTCGCTTCTGAGTGGTTCTGTCAGCCTTTTCCCTATGTTGAAGACCCTTGATTTATCTTATGAATCAAAATTTACTTCTTCCACTTCTTGTATCGGTTTTAATCTTTCAATGTCCCCTCTAGAGTCCAAGTCCGTGACAATTTCTCCTTCTTCAGTCAGATTTACATCATCAGACCTTTTCCTTTTTCGTCTCAAAGAAATGTACCCACCATTTGCACGATTGTTAGCCTTATTAATTTCTATTTTAGCTTTGAATTTGGGATGTAAGGACCCCTTATCTGAAGGTACAAAAACAGTAGAAGAATCCAAATATGAAGAAATCTCCCTTTTGTATTTGTCAATCGTTGCGAAGTACAATTCACGGGAACTAAACTATTCTCCCCTGATGGTACCCCATCCCTATTTGGTTATGAATTTTAACATAAGGTACTTAGAAGAAACAAAAGCATCCATCTCTTCTAAAGCTGGTCGTCCAAAGAAGGTGTTTTAATAGGATAGTTGATCAATCACAACAAAGAGAGTTTCGAAGGTCCTATGGAACGGAGACAGTCCAACTTGAACTAGAAGGTTGATTTGCCCCACCAGAGTCTACCCTTTATTGTTGAAGCCGAAGATTGGTTCATTGTTTGGTTCTAATTTTTTCTCAGAAATCCCCATCTGATCGAAAGTGTGCTTAAAGATGACATTGACGGCACTCCCTGTATCTGCAAGAATATTTGAAACAATAGAGAGTCTTGTCTGTGTTGTTATCATAAGGGGATCTTTATGCGGGTGGCGGACCCTTTTCTTCATTTCTTCCGGAGAGATCACTAGGTAGTGCATTTTGAGAGCATAACATGCATTCTTCATCGATGGTTCTTCTTGAATGGAGAATATTCCCTCGATGGCTTCTTTCATATATTGACTCCTTGCTCTCGGATAGCTTCCGGCGGGGTGTGGCCCTCCATGGATCACATTGATTCGATTTATGGGTGGTCCCTAGTCTAGGTTGCTCTCTTCCATAGCAAGTCCTATCACATTTACTGAAACCTTCTGCTGTCCACTTGCATGCTGAGCTGATGTTGCCATGTTTAAAACAAATTCCTTCAAATGTCCCTCTCGGATCATCTTCTGAATAATCATATCCAATACCTTGCACTCGTCAGTCTTATGTCCGTGGTTTTGTGGAACTCACAATACTTACCTCCGGAATAAGGTTTAGGGCAATTTTTGGCTTTGAATGAGACAAGGAAGTTATTAACACTTTCTCTTATAACAGCATACACATACGATTTGGGCTTGTTTAGAGCAACCGAGTTGGTATTAGAATCTTCCCACTTTGACCACTTTTTATTTCCTTTTGGGAGATTTCATCCAAAGTTTGGCCTTCCTCCTTCCCCTCAAGGCCTGAACTTCCTCTTCGTGAGTACAATTCATCCATGCGAATAAACTTGTTGGCTTGGAAATGAATGTCTTTCAAGTCTTTACAGCTATGAATATATAACTCCTTCCAGAAGGGGGTGTTTTCAATTAACTCTGAGTGTGATAGCAATCAACTTGTCATGGTCGTTCATATCCTTGGCCTTCAGAGCATCGATGTTGAATCTCTTAAGAAAATCTCCCAGAGAATCCCCTTTTCTGTATTTGATCTTTGCAGATGCAGAGTTGCGCAGATAATTCGTAGGAGGATTGTTTCCACAAGTAAATGGTGTTTTCCCTATACCGGCGATACCACTTTGCCACTGCCCCTTGAAAGGTAACCGGGAAAAGTCGGCATCTGACGGCTCCAAAAGCGTTGTAGAGATCCATCTGGCTATCGAAAGCCATCAGATGATCGTCAAGGTCAGTTGTCCGAAGATACTTCATGGTTGGAACCTTTATTCTCGATGGTATTATGGTGTTTATAATTTCATCGATGAAAGGAGCTACTCTTTCGTTGTCGTTAATCCTGTCATCATGGGTCCTCTTCCCCTTACTTCCCAACAAGTCCTTGACGGTCTTCTGGGTGAGGTCTTTGATGTAAGCTTCTGTGTTGTCATAGTTTACTCTCTTGGGATCATAACCTTTGGAGGTGGAACTCCCGGGCTGTTCCTGCTCGCATTGGTTCGCTTGATGGTCTATTACCATCAAGTGAGACTTCGTCTTCTTGGAAGAAGTCGCATTAAGCTTCTCCTTTGCTTTTGAATGATGAGCGGGAGCCTTTCTTTTCAGAGATTCATTCATCTCTCTCTGGCTAGATCTGGTGAGCCTTGAGGACTTCTGTGCCTGGACAACGTTGACTTGAGCCTGCATTTCTTGGAGTTGCTTCTCCAATACCAAGATTCTTGCGACATTATCTTCCATGGCGTTTGAGTTTGGTGGTTGTTGGGGATTGGATGTGGCTCCTCTTTCATTATTGTCTGGGTTGAGCGTTAGGTCCACATTTCCTTCAAGTTTTGTATTGGGGTCCAATTCCTTATTTCTTTCCTCCAATCTTTTCGATTTCATCTTTCCTGCCATGGAGCAATAAATTCACCAAATTAATTTTGACAAATTAACCATAAGGATGGAGGTTCATGCCCTCCTTCTAGCGCGAAAATGTTAACGATATTTTCCGTCAACACCAGATTAAGTTATTTAGGACACATATTCATGGGATTCGACACCGTCATGACTCAGAATTATTGAAGGTCATTCTGAGGTCTGCGAATCTAACCTAGTCAACCTTCCCTTAGGCATAAAAATTTTGATTCTAATGATGAGTTATCTTTCCTCCAAAGGATGGACATCACATATACTGTGCGATGGTGTTCCGAAATGACCTTAGGAAGGTTATTTAGCTTGATATTGCCAGGTTTTATGAAATCAATTGCTCCCTAAATCATAAAAGTGATACTATGTATTGTGATAAGAAGAAAACAGGCTAACGCATCACCATATTCCGGAAAGAAGGAGTCACAACGTTCATTAAATCAAACAATCATTCCGTGCCGGACTAGCACAAAAAGAGGTCCAGATCGCGTCAGATATCACGATACAAACTCATAGATGACACCCTTTCTCTGAGGTTAGGAAGCGTTAGGCTCATCGTGAGAGTGTCGATCAATGTGGAAAACCCTCGAGGCAGGGGAAAGAGACTTCGCATTTCTACAAAGCTTCTCCTCCATTGCTAAGGTGCCATGATTGATTTTCTCATAAGAAAGGTTAGTGTTAACTCCTTGTTTCATCATTATGACACAACAAGATTATCGAATCACAAGATTTTTAGGACCCGGAATTCTCCATTCATAAATTGTAGATTTATTGCAAGAGTTGAGGATTTGCTCCTTTTTAGAAGAAGAGAACAATATTGAGAAATAAAAGTTCGTCCTTCTTTATGTGGCACCTGGGGTCCTATTTATAGAGAATTCGAGGCCCCTTCTCCTGCTCGTATATTGGGTCTGCATGGGCCTCTACCGGCTACTTTTTTCCTTGGTCTCGGGTGTTTGGCTCTCAGCCATCCTTGTGGTGCTAATTATAATCTTCAAAGAGAGGGTCCCGATCAACTTGGGCATCTCCGATATTAATACGGGTTTGTTGCCGTGGTGGTTTTCGGATGGCATTTGAACTCGCAGTAGCAGCTCCTGGGTGAAGGCTCACAGATGCAAGCTTCTAGATGTAGGCTTCTGCCTTTCTCCTGAATAGTTAGAGGAGCTTGCCCTCGTGACGTATGTAGATAGATGCCGGTACGAAACCGCTATCGGTTTCTATACTAGGTAAATTAGTACGGATAGCCTGTATCTCTGCTGGGGTCTCGATCAGCCTTCCTGTGGAGCTATTGGGATGATCTGGTTTTCGGGAAGATAGCTTTCGGTGATGTTACATTGTTTATCGATATGACCTTTCATCATTCATGGAGTAGCTACTTCGAAAGTTGTTTTCGGATAATCTTTATGTACTTCTGGCTTGATACCTTTTGCTTTAGGACTCTCTTGTCAGGTAGACCCTATCGGATAGACTCAGTCGGATAAACTTCGCTATCATTTTGTAGGCTCTGAACTCCTTTCTTCCTAGGGGGTACGGGTATGTGTTGCTCTCAAATCATTCTTCCCGCTTTCTGTAACATCCCTTAATTTTATAACACATTAAGATGATAAACTAAAGAATACTTAACTAAATATTGGGAATTTAGTAAAACAGACTACACCACTGCATTCGTCTTGGAATTCTGCTTAAGGTAGACCCTAAGTTTTCGTAAAATGGACACCGTACGAATAAGATATTTAGGTTTAAAGTTTGTATACGCATAAGAAGAATATATATAATAAGTCCAGAATTCTAAATATTTCAAAAATCGGACAGAAATAGGGGAGCAGGAAAATTCCCGCCCATGGGTGTCGACCATATCAAGGGGGTGTAGACCCATGGGTCAACACCAACACAGGGGTGTCTACACCCCTACCAGATCCAAGGAAAAATTCATTTTTTGAATGTGGACTCCTTTCTTGACCAAATTCATTGATTCTAGGCTATAAATAAGACCATATACCCATTGTTTTATTCATTCTAAATCAATGGAGGACTAGATGCTGCCTTCTCCTAGACTAAAATAGCTTATTCTTCTTCTACAACGAGAGTCAGCCAAATTCATTATTTTGTGATTCAAACATCAGCAATCCCTCTTGAAACACCTCACCTCTGTTAAGGTCACTCAAAAAGGGAATGCATTAACTTCGGTGAAGCATTATAGGTAAAAGATATAGATAATTTACAAGACAGACATATAAACAGCGGAAAAACTGGAATTATTTCATAAGAAGCGTGGTCTAGTCAAAAAATTACAACCATTGTCTCAAAACCCAACTTCCAAGTTATTACAATAAAACTTCTGTCTTGATTAAAAACTCAAAATACATAAAGAAGCATAAAGCAGTAGTAAAGTGGCATAAAACCCAAATAAAAGTGTAACCACACTCATAGCCCAAGAAAAGAGAATCCAAGAAATACATCTAATATCTTCAAGCTGGAAAAGGTTTGAACTAAGCTGAGGTATTCTCTCCCTACGGACCTTGGGGGAAACGAAAGAAAAGAAGACGAAAGAAAACGGGTTAGACATAAGTCTGGTAAGTCCAATGATTTTTCAGCATGTAAACAAGAAAAAGGATCATGACATGAATAAACTGAATATAGGACAATACCATAGTGACAAGATAACATAAGGCATGATAAGGCAAGATAAACTGAATATACCATCGCACTCATTTCTATTTCTTTGTACCTACTAACAAATGTTTCAACTAGCATCATGTGTTCATGATAAAATGACCCTTTTATCAATCAGCTCCTACTCGCATGCATTTATTACTTGTGTCATCCGGCCCCGCTTGTTTGTAGATACCTGTGCTAGTCCCACCACGGGGTGTATCAATCCCTATGGTGGCAACTCGACACAATTCAAGATGCACAGTGTATAACTACTGATTCCTAGTGCCTGGTTTTTCCACTCCGGAGAACGTGCACGCTCGTACTCTGTCGGAACCTACACTGACGCACCACCCGCCGCTATTTTGACCGCTTATAATCAGCCCAGTAATCGTGCCCCACCCTGCCTAGTTCAGGGTACCATGATACATCTATGTGGGTTACTGCTGAAATGGGTCCCCGTTACTAGGGTTTCCTAATCAACATGTTATAATGGTTAAGTGTTCTCCATTTAACCTAACCCCACCCATCTGTTTAATTAACATATTGTATTGGTTAAGTGTTGCCTAAGTTAAGTTAACCCTGCCATTCTTAGCATGTCCGTTCATTAGCATTAATTCATTCATTAATGCCTCATCCTCTCACATTAGAACTGTTGTTTGCGGTTGCTGGACGTGCCGGGCGGTTCCGGGCAGACTTCTACCACAAACTCATTCTAACCTCGGGTTTTGGGCTTAATGCGCTAACCTCTCACATTAGATTTGTTGTTGCGGTCGCTGGATGTGCCGGGCGGTTCCGGGCAGCCTTACACCGCAACTCAATCTAACCTCGTGTTAGGCACGTTCATCTTTTAGCCAATTTTCATATTTACCATACGTGCCCAAATCTAGATTTTTGTATGCCAATTACCCACAATTGTAGTCAATTCAATTTATGCCACATTTACTTGTTATGCCCAAAATTACTCAATTAAGTTATACCCAATTCCCCGCGTTTCAATCGTACGTACAACAAGATTCAATCTAGGTTCCGAATGAACCTACTATTCATAAAATAGAACAAAAAGGGGAATAGAGAATGAACACAAGAATTGACATAAGAAACAAAATAGGCATGTAAAGGTGTACCTAATCCAAGAATCATGTTTCCAATAGGCATGTTGTACATTAACAATAAGTATAATCAAACTGAGCAAGTTACGTCATAGGCATAAAGATTCGATAGAATTGAATAGAAGAGAATCACCAATTTGGTGTACAACATGATAGGTTCCATTGTTTCAATCACAACAGTCTCATAAGCATAGGTAATTTAGTTTTGACAAAAGGATAAGCATGAATCAGACTTGATTATCTCACAATTAGGCATAGTGGTGTACAACATGATAGGTTCCAATGTTTCAATCACAACAGTCTCGTAAGCAAAAGGATAAGCATGAATCAGAATTGATTATCACAAAATTAGGCATAATTCTAGATCCGATTATTGTAGTCATGATTTCTATCAGGTGTTCAAATCTGAATAATAACTGAACTTACAATAATAGGATTGGAAAGGTGAATTAGTTGACGTTGTAGCGATTCTAATCTTTTTTTGTCGATTGAAGAAGAAAATCTCTACTTTGATTTGAAGCTCTCCCTCAAATTTGGTTTCTAGTTTTGAGAAGATGGAGGCTAGGCTAGCTTAGAGATGAACATCATGACGGCTTCAGAGAATAGGGTTATGAGGTTTAGGGTTAAGGTTTGATGTGATTATATAAGAGTATAGGATTAGTTTGAGCCTTTAGATCAACATAGGATCCGTCCAGACCATGCAGTCCAAGAAAATGAGTCGTCAGGCCAATCAAATGTCGCCCCGTAGCCCTACGACTCAGAAAATCGTCACTGTCCAGAACAGTCAGCAGGGGTCGACCCCTAAAGGAGGGGTCGACACCCATGTCGACACCCCTATAGGGGTCGACACCAATGTCGACACCCCATGGGGTGGTCGACACCCCTGAGCGGGAGATTTCCCGCTCAGCTGCTTCCCTGAATTTCGAATTTCGAATCTGTTTTGATTATTTAATTATTATTTTAATTTAATTTCTACTTACACTTGAAATCTTCTAATCTCCATAACTTCTTCATACGGAGTCCGATTCACGCAAACTCGGACTCTATCTCTAGCAGAATTCCGAGACGAACGCATTGGCGTAACCCGTTTCACCTAATTCTTCTTCTAAAAATTAAGTGTTCTTAAATATGTTAATTTTAATATTCATAGAAAATACGGGGTGTTACATTCTCCCATTCTTAAAGGATTTCGTCCCCGAAATCTCTGAGTTAAGAAGAAAGCATCCTAACATCCAACATCCATCTACTAAACCATGAATCACAGGCATCCATTGTCCTTAAAAAGATTTCTAATGCTTTCATGATCATATGCATAGTGTGTGTATATGTCCTTATCTAATGCAAAATCAGGCGGTCTACTGATTCAGTTGACCTCCTTAATGCAAATTATGTCAGTGCCATGAGTCCATTATGTATGCAATTATTCATAATCGTGCCTTATAACTTCTACATGAGTGCACAATCATTCATAAAAATGCAACATCCATATGATAACACATCAAGTTTCAATCCATATACAAATACATATATGCATATGCAATATGAAAGTGACTGAGTCGATCTAGTACCTAATGTGTGTGTATATGCATCCACGAGCAACCAATAGCAACCACTTGCAACCATCAATCATAACATGTTTCAAATACATGTTTACATCCATTGGTTTCTACCTAAGGATTAAGAATAGGACCGAGGAGATATACTTAAAAGATAGATACAAGCATGCATAAACTTATGGAAAAAGAGATCAAGGATGTACCCTCAAAAAGATAAGGGTAGGCTACGCGTATCTTGTCTTCAGTCTCCCAAGTCGCGTCTTCCACAACGTCACTCCATTGTACTTTTAATAGCTTGCCCTCACGATTGCGTAGCTTTTTAACTTCTATTCCCAAGATACGAGTTGGAACTCTTCTCACCGTCGCTTCTTGTTCCACTTCTACTTCCTCGAGTATGCTTGGCTCCACAACTTCCACAGACTCATATAAGCACTTTCGTAGATGAGAAATATGAAAAACATTATGAACTCCATCCAATCTTTCGGGAAGCTCTACTATATAAGCTATCGTCCCAAACCTCTCAATGATAGGAAATGGCCCTACAAACCTTGGTGCCAATTTCTCTATGGATCCAAAGCGAATGACATTCCTCAAAGGAGATACTTTAAGGAAAATGCTGTCTCCAACCTCAAACTCAAGGTCGGTCCTTCTTTATTCGCGTAGGATTTTTGTTTAACTTGTGCGGTCTTCATTCGTCTTCGTATCAAGTCCACTTTCTCTGAAGTTTCTCTAATCATGTCGAGCACAAGTATAAGCTTGTCTGTAAACTCCCACCAACAAGTTGGTGATCGGCATGGTCTTCCATATAAAGCCTCAAAGGGTGCCATGCCTACGGTGGCTTGGTAGCTATTGTTGTAGGCGAACTCCACCAAAGGAAGATGATCCTCCCATGTTCCTCCAAAATCAAGAATGCCAATCTTAAGAGATCTTCTAACACTCTGTTCACCCTTTCCGTCTGACCATCGGTTTGAGAGTGATAGGCAGTGCTTAAGCATAGTTTTGTGCCTACAGCCTCTTGCAAACTCTTCCAAAACTCACTCGTAAAGATAGGATCTCGATCACTTACTATGCTGGAGGGTATCCCATGCAGTCGATGTAACACCCCGTATTTTTAATGTAATTAAAAATGTATATATATCCACAGACAGGATTAATATGGTGATATATAATGAAAATTAATTAATATATGAAAAAAAAGATTGGTTGCATGCGATGTAAATATGTTGCATGCACTGATTTGCAAACATAATGCATTAACATTAAAAGAAAAAGATTCATGCATTGGTTTAATTTAAGTATTGTAACTAACATGAAAAAGAGAAGTAAGGAAAGAACAATAATTATCATTGTTCTAAGACTTATTAACAAAAGACTTTGTAGCTCAGTTGGTTAAGGCATTGGATTTGTAACATGGAGGTCGGGGGTTCGAACCCCGGCGGCAGCATAATTTTTATCTCTGTTTTAAAGAGGGCCAACTGAACATGCAAATATATGTACATATACAAATTCAAAATTTGAAAGGATAAGAACGTACATATAAGGAAATAAAGAAAATATATGTATATACATGAGAATATATATATATATATATGCAGAAATATATGTATACGAAAGATAAAATTTAAGATAAGGCTATAGTAAATGAAATATGGCAAGAATTAAATAACGGTGCAACATCGTTTGAATTTTGAAAATAAAATGAAAGTTGTGCGTATATATATATACTCGTAAAATGGTCGTTTAAGGAATTGTATACATATAAGAATATTTCATGTAAATAAAACAGTTAAATAAATTCCAGGAATTCAAAAGTTCAAAATTCAAATTTCTGCACCAAAACAGCTTGTGGGACCCAATGCTGACCTAGCACTGCATGTACGATAAAATTTGGCTAGATTCATCTGCGAACCTGGACTATTTTCTTAACTAGGTTCAATGCTGACTCAGCGCCGCGTGTACGATAAGGTCTTGAGCAACTATATAAACAGCCCTGGTCTTCTTCTCTATTCACAATTCTTTTCTACCCTTATGCTGCAAAGATTCTTGTTAGTCATGGCTCCTCCTCCTCCTCTAAAATATATAAATAAAATAATATATATAAAATAAACCAAGACGAGGAAATGCTGCTAAAAGATTTTCAAGAAGAGGTTCAAGTCAAGCTAGGATTCAAGAGGAGGTTCAAACGACTTCAACGACCGTTTTTCTATGAATCTTAGCAACGCCATCTTTCTGTTCTAATCTAATCTCTGTAAGTCAGTTATCTTTAGATTTGAACGTTTTTCTTTGTTCGTGACATGAAATTAAAGGAATAAAAGAATATGCAAAATCTCTCTCTCTCTCTATTCGAATCAGTGCCTACATTCTTGAACCTAATTAAGTACTGTTATGATTCGAGGACAAATAAGACTATGACTATGAGCATTTGCCTATGACTATGAACATTGCCTATGACTTTGGACATTGCCTATGACTATGAACATTGCC
The DNA here is from genome assembly GCA_030737875.1 of Allium sativum. Taxonomy (NCBI): domain Eukaryota; kingdom Viridiplantae; phylum Streptophyta; class Magnoliopsida; order Asparagales; family Amaryllidaceae; genus Allium; species Allium sativum. The sequence goes on from CM060923.1 coordinate 172,732,633, forward strand.
TATGACTTTGGACATTGCCTATGACTATGAACATTGCCTATGACTGTGACTGTGACTGTGACTATGAGGATTATTTCCTTGACTAAGCCTATGCCTTTGATTAGAAAACATAAACTATTGCCTTTGACATAACAAGGACATCTGGATTAAACACCTATGATTCATGATTAGGAAAGTGTTGTTTAAGCTTTGTGATTATGAGATTGGGTCTAAACCCGATTATTTATTCTGCCTGTCCTTGGTTTTCTTTGGTTTTAGACCATGGGAATTTACCTATTAAGTTAGGTCTACCCATGTTCTTGAACCTACTCTGTCTATTCTTGGTTTTAGACCTTGGGAATTTACCTATTAAGTTAGGTCTACCCACGTTCTTGAACCTACGTCGTTATTCAAAACCATTTTATGCCAGTTGTTGTATCTATCCTTTTCATAGCAATCTTTGGTTCATTCCCTATTTGCTACGAATCTAGATTTATCTATAGTCTAGATTGAAACACGATTGTACGAACGGTGGGAATGCGATTTGGGGCAAAATATGAAATTTACTAAAACGTAGTTTAACTTGGAAATTGGCATAAATTGGGAACATGTATTATGGCATGTTCATAGGAATGCAAATTGGATAAATTTGACATAAGTTATAAGATGTGTAATTTGAATCTTGTATTGACGTGTAAATCTAGTATTTACATGAATAGTGAACTACAGTAATAAGTCTAGTTTGACGTGAATTAGAATGTTAAATCAGAATTGGATTAGCTAATTTGGCTCGATAAGTATATTGGCATAAACTTGAAATTGGCCATAATTGGGAGTAATTGTCAGGATTAGCAAAATCATGGTTAATGACACTTGATTTGGTATAGTTTACATACCAAAAAGCATAAACATGATTTTGAGGGAAAATGGGCCATAAGAATGAATGTTGACAATTTACATTAAAAGGGGAATTAGGAAATAAGTAAATTAGGAATAATTTACTTATAGAATTTGTTGTAAATGAGAAATGTAAACTTAGACAAATTAAAGGTTTGTTAAACGACATCTGTAACACCCCGTATTTTGGGTTAATGCTAAAATTCACTAATTACAGAATAAATAATCTCAGATGTGGGAATTAGGGGAAACGGGCTGCGTCATTGTGTTCGCCTCGGAAAAATACGCAAAATAGAGTCCGAATTTTCGAAAATCGGAGTCCGTATGGCCCAGTTATGGCCCGATGAAGTTTGCAGAAAATTTGAAACTAAAAACAGAATTAAGAATTTAAAATTCAGATTTTAAATTGGACAGGCGGGGCCATGCGGGAAGATTCCCGCCCTACCCATGTCGACAGGGCTGTCGACAGGCCTGTCGACAGGGGTGTCGACTTGCCTGTCGACTTGCCTGTCGACAGGGGCCTGGCGCCCAGTGAACCTGGGTGCACCAGGTTGCACCAGGTTGGGTTTCAGGCTGGCTAGGAGGGCTGGTTCTAGAGATTTCCTAAATCTAAGGGTCCTAATCTAATCTAGGGTTAATCTAAGGGCCTAAAACACTCACCTAATCCTATAAATAAGACCCTAACCCTACCCTAATTCATTCATAATTAAATCTAGTAACTAAACTATGGCAAAATGAAACTTGATCATGGCCTCCACAAATCAATGAAGAGGAAAGCAAGCTAATCAACCTCTCTAATCAACTTCTAATCCATTCTAAGCATCTTAATCTTCTTCATTTGGAGTGCAAATTGCTAGTGGTGAGTTTCTATCACTTTGATGATCAATTGTTAAAATAAGTAGATTAGGCGTAATGAGACTTATGGTCTTGAATGCGGATTAGTGAGTTTGAATCATTTGTAATGATATGCTAATCTATGTATAAAGTTGAATATGTAAGTTTATGCAAGTTGAATATGTGAATTTATGCAAGTTGGATATGTGGGTTTATGCATAATAAGTAATTGATTTATGCAAGTTAAGTATGTGGTTTTATGCATGATGAATAGGTGATTCTATACATGTTAAGTATGTGATATTATGCATGATGAGTATGTGATTCTATGCATGCTAAGTATATGATATTATGCAAGTTTAGTATGTGATTCTTTGCATGCTAAGTATGAGATATTATGCATGTTTAACAAGTGGGTTTATGCATGTTTAACAAGAGGGTTTATGCAAGTTTAACAAGTTCATATGCAAGTTACATGTATGTTAATATGCAAGATATGCTATGCAAGTTACATGTTTGTTAATATGCAAGTTACATGTATGTTAATATGCAAGATATGCTATGCAAGTTACATGTTTGTTAATATGCAAGTTACATGTATGTTAATATGCAAGATATGCTATGCAAGTTACATGTATGTTAATATGCAAGATATGCTATGCAAGTTACATGTTTGTTAATATGCAAGTTCATGATGACACATTATGCAAGTTTAAAAGTTAATATGCAAGTATGTGAAAGCTTATGCGAGTATGTGAATGCTTATGCAAGTATGTGAATGCTTATGCAAGTTATGTGTATGCTTAAATGCATATTTAACATGTTATGCAAGTTATGAGAATGCTTATATGTAAGTTCAACATGTTATGCAAGATATGTGTATGATAATATGCAAGTTCATATGCAACATGTTATGCAAGTCATGTGTATGATAATATGCAAGTTTGGGGTTAAATGTAGTTGGGTTAATATATGCTCATATATGCAAGTTGACATCCTCTTAACCCATGGCAAAGTACATGCTAATATTTGGTTTAACCCAGGATATTTGTGATGGATCTTTCCCTTTATTATGTCGTGAAATGAGAACGATTTACGTGGGGAACGATGGGGTAATAAGTATGTTAATAAAAGTATGATTGGGTATGATAAGCATACCATAAGAAATAAATTAACATAAGTGGGAATTTACCTATTGAGTTAGGTCTACCCCATGGGAATTTACCTATTGAGTTAGGTCTACCCATGTTATGAAAAATGTGTAATTAATTAGGGATAATTAATTGTGGGGGTGATTAATTAGGTGTAATTAATCAACTAAGACACGAGGTTGGACCCTTTTGTAGCATAAGACTGCCCGGAACCGACCGGCAAATCCAGCGGCTACAAATGATTGGCCCAATGTGAGAGGTCTTAGTCATAAAGTAAATACATGATTAAAGTAAAGACACGAGGTTAGACCCTTTTGATGACAGAAGTCTGCCCGGAACCAACCGGCATATCCAGCAGTCATAAAAGACGGTCTAATGTGAGAGGTCTTTATGAGGTCATGATCTTAATTAATGAATTAAGAAACACTTAACCATAGTAGCATGTAGTGGGACATGAGGGTTAAGTGGGTGCCTTGGGTGGCAGGTAGTAACTAGTGGGGGTGCCTCGGGTGGCATGAGGAAACTAGTGGGTTGCCTTGGGTGGCAATAGAAAATACGATTAGAATACTTAACCAAAGTGGAACATGTAATTTAAAACATGGGTGAAGGGTTAAGTAAGTGCCATGGGTGGCATGTGGAAATCTAGTGGGTGCCTTAAGGGGCAATTGAAATATGATTAGATGACTTAACCAAAACTTAACATGTAAGTGGGCATGATTATAAAGAGGGGTTAAGTGGGATGCACTAGATAAAATTGCAAGCTTAGGTGGTAGCTTGTGGGGGCCCATTTCAACCAATATCCCAAACGTATCTTTGTAGGCTCGACTTAAGTCGAGTGACGGGACACGCATATTGGGCTTGACTATAAGAGGCCAAACCGGGTTAACGGTGGCAACGCGGGACCAACGGGTTTCATATGCGTGTGTGGACCCGGGCTGGTTGGTAAGTCGTTGTTGCATCGTGTAGATATAAAGCCGTGCACCGTTGATATTATCAGGTGGCCACGTTGGGGAATGATACACCCCAATTGTGGGACCAGCACGGGTATCTACAGTAGGGAGCCGATCGCTTGGGAGTAGTGGGTACACCTAGTAAAGATAGGGGCAGACGGCACCTGTGTAGGGGTACAAGAAACTACCGGGAAAAAAATTACTAAGTACACTTAGTGGGATCAACCTTTAAGTAGGAATTACTCTTGGTGGGTAGAACTGGTGTGGTGCAGTGTAGGAATTACCCTCGGGTGGATAAGTCTGGGGCGGTGTAGTCTAGTAATTATCCTTGGGTGGATAAATGCGTCTTTACGGTTATCTTAGTTTCTCCTAAGTTTGCCAAGCTGCTTAGTGTAGCCATTCATCCCCAGGCGTTACCGTATATCAACTTATGTCTTCTCTGGTTACTTTAATGATTGTATTGTTAAAGTTATAGGACTCACTCAGACTTATGTCTGACCCCGTTGTTTTTATCTTTTTCCCCCAACCCCAGGTTATCAGAGTAGGCCTAGTGCTAGTGGGCCTTGATCGGATTGCTGTATCTATCCTTTGGAGCTTGGACCGTTGAAGTAAAGTTCAGTTCATCTTTCCTTTTATGGCTATTGTTTACTTAGTGGGATTATGTACTTATTTTTATCAAGATGGATATTTTGTACTTGACTCTTGTATGGTTTTGTGATGTAACCAAACATGTTTTACTTTCTGCTGCATTGAAATGATGATTTAAATTTCCAAGTATTACTTATATCTGTCTTTTTGTAATTTTTCTGTTCTATATTCACTTAAAATACTCCACCAATGTTATGGCATTCCCTTAGTGAGTGTCCGTAGCGGGCGTGGGGTGTTACACGTGGTATCAGAGCTTAAGGTTACCAGAACAGATAATTTTTTTTTAGAAAAAACTATTTTCTAAGAATATGTTTGAAAGGAGTATTTTCAAAAACATGTCTTTCAAGAGAAAAGTTTTTGAAAGAAAAGCATAATCCCCGATAGCCATATCTTTATCTTTCGAATTCTCCGTTTTGAATCTTTCCCTTTTTCGTCTCAGCATGGCTGAAGATCTTTATCTTCCGGACAATGTAGCGGTACCAGTATGGTATAGAAGGTTGTTAGAGGCTAGGGCCGCCGCTGCAGGTCCAGCTAATGTTCCTCCTTCACCCGTTGCACTCGTTCCTCCTCGCGCGGATACTTTTGCTATGACTTGTAGGAAGTTTAAGGCTATGGGAGGAAAACCTTTTGTGGGAGCTAGGGATTGGCTTAATGAGACGGAAGAATTGATGGAAATCTTGGAAGTAGAAGAGGGAAAGAAAGTCAGGTTAGCCGCTTGGTTAATGGAAGGAGAGGCCTCGTTCTGGTGGGAGGTCACTAATGGAGAACGCCCGATTGACTCTTGGGTAGATTTCAGGCATAAGTTTGAGGCAAAGTTTCTCTCAAAAGCGGAAGAAAATATGCATGAGGAAGAGAAGGGTCCCAATGCTAATAAAGCACCCGAGAAGAAAGGAGATCAGGAGAGACCTCAACAGCAAAACAAGGGTGGGAAAGGCAACGGTGGCAAGGGAAAGAAGAGGTGCTTCAATTGTGGGACACTAGGCCACCTAAACAAAGATTGTCGCAAGAAGACTAAGACTGGATGCTTCCACTGTGGGGAAGCAGGGCATCTAATGAAAGGCTGTCCAAGGAAGGGGCAAAGAACGGGATCTACCCCAGGAGGACAGGTGCAAGCTCTTGTGGCACCAGCTCAGGCAAGGGGGCAAGTTCAGGCTCTCGCAGCTCCACCGATTCGAGAAAGAGGTAGAACTATTTCCGTGGAAAGTCTAGTTTTTCTGATCGATCATCCTGTCCGTACTTTATTTGATTTTGACGCATTGAATTCATTTATCTCATCATTGTTAGTAGAGTCACTGCACGGAGACACCAGTTTGGTAGAGGATCCCTTAGTTGTTTCAAACCCAATTGGGGCTCAATGATGTGTTTGGGTTTGAAAGCTTCTATACTTAGCGTTGAGTTTAGAAGTGATGCTTGTTGGGCTTCACGGGCTATGGGTTAGTTTTGGGCATGGACTGGTTATCCAGTAGGGGTGCCGTTCTTAATTTTGAAGGGAGAGTTGTAGGCTTATGACCCGCTGGGGTAACACTCTCGAGATCTCTTGTAATCCCATAGAATCTGTTATGCTAAGTTATCTAGAATCGCTTGACACGACGGTCTAGAGTTTGCGATCTGTTGAGTAGTCCGGGAATACTCGGATGTGTGTGAGGAGGTGAAGGGCTTACCTCCGGAGCGGGAGATTGACTTCCAAAAATATCTGGTAGATAGTCCCAACCCAGTATCTTGGCCAGTGTGCCACACGGCTCCTCATGAGAGGAGGGAACTCGATAAGCAAGAAGGTGGTTTGCTTAAGAAGGGGTTCATAAGACGAAGTATATCGGAGTGGGGTGCTCCAGCAGTTTTTGCTGCGAAGGCGGATGGGTCCCTCAGACTTTGTGTAGGCTAAAGAGAACTGAATAAACTCACAAAGAAGAATCGACACCCATTGCCGAGGATTTATGATCTCTTTGATCAGTTAGTGGGCGCCTCAGTATTTGTGCAGTTAGACTTAGCCACGGGGTTTCGTCACTTGAGAGTGGCTGAGGATAGTATAGAGAAGACTGCCTTTAGGACTCCAGATAGATTTTATGAGTGGCTAGCGATGCCATTTGGTTTGACGAACGCCCCCGCATACTTTGTTGATTGGATGAGATGGGTGTTCAGGGAGTACCTAAATAAGTTTTCGTATGTGCTCAATAGGGTGAGCAAAGCCAGTTATGGGAAAACGGTGGTTTTAGAGCGAGACTGGCAAGGACATCCAAAGTTGGTTAAAGGCTTAATTGATTAGCCATTTTTACTAGTATCATCTCACGTAGGTCGCCTGAACTCGAAGGAGATATCCCTTGGGTGTTTGTCTGATATTGGTTTAGGCCTTTGGGGCTTGCATTTGGGGGATGTCGAGTTCAACTAGGGTGGTCTGCGTGAGAGATGGTCAGTCGCGATGATTTTTGATAGGATTCTTAGCATCCTATGAGGTAGCGTATACCCATGGCAAGGGTAACATGGTAGCGGACACCTTAAGTAGAAAAAGGTTGTCCTTGAGTTCATTGTTCGTTGAACGACGGAGCTTAGAGTCTATTTCTATGTTCGACTTTAGACCTTCCGTTGACTTTGTACCCGGATTGCTAGCTTCTTTGGAGGTTAGACCTACTCTTTTGGGGCGGAATTGGAGAAGCACAGAGGGACGACCCACTGTTGGTTGAGTTGGTAGGGAAGCTCATAAGGAGGGAGTCGTCCAGCCATTTGAGTAGGTACACCCTAGACGATAGGGGGTGCTTGCGTAGAGACGGTAGACTTTGTATACCGAAAGACGAGCGTTTGGGGAAGGTTATTCTTGATGATGCACACCGTTCTAGGATGACCATTCATCCCGGTGGGGACAAGATGTACCAAGACATGAAGAGGGTTTTTTTTTCTGGACCGGTATGAAGAAAGATGTGGCCGAGTATGTCGCTAGATGCTTGGTGTGCTAACACGTGGAAGCAAAGTAAAAGAAACCCGGAGGGTTGCTTCACCCGTTGGGAGTTCCGTAATAGGAAGTGGGATAGTGTCTCGATGGATTACCGAAATCAAGGAAGGGTAATACGGGGATTGGGCTTATGGTTGATAAACTTACGAAGTGTGCCCGTTTCATACCCGGGAAGAGCAAGAGCACTATTCCATGTCGAGCTTTAGTTTATATTCGAAAGATTATTAGATTGCATGGTGTACCCTCCAATATGGTGAGCGATCGAGATCCTATCTTCACTTGAGAGTCTAGAGAGTTTTGGAAGAGTTTCCAAGATGCGGTAGGGACTCAGTTGTAATAGAGTACCGCATATCATCCTCAGATAGACGGCCAGACCGAGAGGGTGAATCATATTTTAGAAGACCTTTTGAGGCTATGTATCTTGGATTTTGGAGGTACACGGGAGGAGCATCTTCCATTGGTGGAGTTACCCAACAGACTTAGTAGTGTACATGATGTATTCCATAGGAGGAAGTGCCTACATGAAACCGCAGAGGTGGTAGAGCCGAGCTTACTTAAAGAAGTAAAGGTAGAGTGTGATGTGATTATTCGACGAGCTCCTACTTGCATCCTTGGGTCAGAGAATTAGGAAGTTGAGAAACAGAGAGGTTCAACTAGTCAGAGTACAAAAAGGGAGATGAAGAGAGCGATGCTACCTGGGAGACGGAAGCGAAGATGCGTTCGAGGTACCCTTTTTCTTTCGGAGGGTATGTTCTTTTGCTTCACCTTCATCACATATCTTGTTCTTATCTTATCCTTAGTATGTCCTCTCGTTAGTACCTTTGACCTTTAGATAGGGTAAACCTATGGTTGAAACATGTGTTTGAGACATGTTATGATTGATGGATGCATGTGGATGCAAGTGGTTGCTAGTGGTTGCTCGTGGATGCATATACACACACTCTAGGCACTAGATCGGCTCAATCACTTCATATTGCATATTGCATAAAATTGTGTGTAGGAAGCTATATTTATGGATGTTTAATGATTGTGTTATCATATGGATGATGCATTTTGATGAATGATTGTGCACTCATGTAGATATTGTATGTGTCGATAGGGTTCTCTTGCATACATAATGGATGCATGGCACTATCATGGTTTGCATATGTTCATACATTAGATAGGGAACATATACACACACTTTTTGCATATGCTCATACATCATTAGAAACTGTTTAAGGACAATGGATGCCTGTGGTTGATGGTTTGAGTAGATGGTTGTTTGGATGGTAGGATATGCATTCTCCTTAGTTTGGAGATTTCGGGGACGAAATCCTTTAAGGAGGGGAGAATGTAACACCCCGTATTTTGGGTTAATGCTAAAATTCACTAATTACAGAATAAATAATCTCAGATGTGGGAATTAGGGGAAACGGGCTGCATCATTGTGTTCGCCTCGGAAAAATACGCAAAATAGAGTCCGAATTTTCGAAAATCGGAGTCCGTATGGCCCAGTTATGGCCCGATGAAGTTTGCAGAAAATTTGAAACTAAAAACAGAATTAAGAATTTAAAATTCAGATTTTAAATTGGACAGGCGGGGCCAGGCGGGAAGATTCCCGCCCTACCCATGTCGACAGGGCTGTCGACAGGGGTGTCGACTTGCCTGTCGACTTGCCTGTCGACAGGGGCCTGGCGCCCAGTGAACCTGGGTGCACCAGGTTGCACCAGGTTGGGTTTCAGGCTGGCTAGGAGGGCTGGTTCTAGAGATTTCCTAAATCTAAGGGTCCTAATCTAATCTAGGGTTAATCTAAGGGCCTAAAACACTCACCTAATCCTATAAATAAGACCCTAACCCTACCCTAATTCATTCATAATTAAATCTAGTAACTAAACTATGGCAAAATGAAACTTGATCATGGCCTCCACAAATCAATGAAGAGGAAAGCAAGCTAATCAACCTCTCTAATCAACTTCTAATCCATTCTAAGCATCTTAATCTTCTTCATTTGGAGTGCAAATTGCTAGTGGTGAGTTTCTATCACTTTGATGATCAATTGTTAAAATAAGTAGATTAGGCGTAATGAGACTTATGGTCTTGAATGCGGATTAGTGAGTTTGAATCATTTGTAATGATATGCTAATCTATGTATAAAGTTGAATATGTAAGTTTATGCAAGTTGAATATGTGAATTTATGCAAGTTGGATATGTGGGTTTATGCATAATAAGTAATTGATTTATGCAAGTTAAGTATGTGGTTTTATGCATGATGAATAGGTGATTCTATACATGTTAAGTATGTGATATTATGCATGATGAGTATGTGATTCTATGCATGCTAAGTATATGATATTATGCAAGTTTAGTATGTGATTCTTTGCATGCTAAGTATGAGATATTATGCATGTTTAACAAGTGGGTTTATGCATGTTTAACAAGAGGGTTTATGCAAGTTTAACAAGTTCATATGCAAGTTACATGTATGTTAATATGCAAGATATGCTATGCAAGTTACATGTTTGTTAATATGCAAGTTACATGTATGTTAATATGCAAGATATGCTATGCAAGTTACATGTTTGTTAATATGCAAGTTACATGTATGTTAATATGCAAGATATGCTATGCAAGTTACATGTATGTTAATATGCAAGATATGCTATGCAAGTTACATGTTTGTTAATATGCAAGTTCATGATGACACATTATGCAAGTTTAAAAGTTAATATGCAAGTATGTGAAAGCTTATGCGAGTATGTGAATGCTTATGCAAGTATGTGAATGCTTATGCAAGTTATGTGTATGCTTAAATGCATATTTAACATGTTATGCAAGTTATGAGAATGCTTATATGTAAGTTCAACATGTTATGCAAGATATGTGTATGATAATATGCAAGTTCATATGCAACATGTTATGCAAGTCATGTGTATGATAATATGCAAGTTTGGGGTTAAATGTAGTTGGGTTAATATATGCTCATATATGCAAGTTGACATCCTCTTAACCCATGACAAAGTACATGCTAATATTTGGTTTAACCCAGGATATTTGTGATGGATCTTTCCCTTTATTATGTCGTGAAATGAGAACGATTTACGTGGGGAACGATGGGGTAATAAATATGTTAATAAAAGTATGATTGGGTATGATAAGCATACCATAAGAAATAAATTAACATAAGTGGGAATTTACCTATTGAGTTAGGTCTACCCCATGGGAATTTACCTATTGAGTTAGGTCTACCCATGTTATGAAAAATGTGTAATTAATTAGGGATAATTAATTGTGGGGGTGATTAATTAGGTGTAATTAATCAACTAAGACACGAGGTTGGACCCTTTTGTAGCATAAGACTGCCCGGAACCGACCGGCAAATCCAGCGGCTACAAATGATTGGCCCAATGTGAGAGGTCTTAGTCATAAAGTAAATACATGATTAAAGTAAAGACACGAGGTTAGACCCTTTTGATGACAGAAGTCTGCCCGGAACCAACCGGCATATCCAGCAGTCATAAAAGACGGTCTAATGTGAGAGGTCTTTATGAGGTCATGATCTTAATTAATGAATTAAGAAACACTTAACCATAGTAGCATGTAGTGGGACATGAGGGTTAAGTGGGTGCCTTGGGTGGCAGGTAGTAACTAGTGGGGGTGCCTCGGGTGGCATGAGGAAACTAGTGGGTTGCCTTGGGTGGCAATAGAAAATACGATTAGAATACTTAACCAAAGTGGAACATGTAATTTAAAACATGGGTGAAGGGTTAAGTAAGTGCCATGGGTGGCATGTGGAAATCTAGTGGGTGCCTTAAGGGGCAATTGAAATATGATTAGATGACTTAACCAAAACTTAACATGTAAGTGGGCATGATTATAAAGAGGGGTTAAGTGGGATGCACTAGATAAAATTGCAAGCTTAGGTGGTAGCTTGTGGGGGCCCATTTCAACCAATATCCCAAACGTATCTTTGTAGGCTCGACTTAAGTCGAGTGACGGGACACGCATATTGGGCTTGACTATAAGAGGCCAAACCGGGTTAACGGTGGCAACGCGGGACCAACGGGTTTCATATGCGTGTGTGGACCCGGGCTGGTTGGTAAGTCGTTGTTGCATCGTGTAGATATAAAGCCGTGCACCGTTGATATTATCAGGTGGCCACGTTGGGGAATGATACACCCCAATTGTGGGACCAGCACGGGTATCTACAGTAGGGAGCCGATCGCTTGGGAGTAGTGGGTACACCTAGTAAAGATAGGGGCAGACGGCACCTGTGTAGGGGTACAAGAAACTACCGGGAAAAAAATTACTAAGTACACTTAGTGGGATCAACCTTTAAGTAGGAATTACTCTTGGTGGGTAGAACTGGTGTGGTGCAGTGTAGGAATTACCCTCGGGTGGATAAGTCTGGGGCGGTGTAGTCTAGTAATTATCCTTGGGTGGATAAATGCGTCTTTACGGTTATCTTAGTTTCTCCTAAGTTTGCCAAGCTGCTTAGTGTAGCCATTCATCCCCAGGCGTTACCGTATATCAACTTATGTCTTCTCTGGTTACTTTAATGATTGTATTGTTAAAGTTATAGGACTCACTCAGACTTATGTCTGACCCCGTTGTTTTTATCTTTTTCCCCCAACCCCAGGTTATCAGAGTAGGCCTAGTGCTAGTGGGCCTTGATCGGATTGCTGTATCTATCCTTTGGAGCTTGGACCGTTGAAGTAAAGTTCAGTTCATCTTTCCTTTTATGGCTATTGTTTACTTAGTGGGATTATGTACTTATTTTTATCAAGATGGATATTTTGTACTTGACTCTTGTATGGTTTTGTGATGTAACCAAACATGTTTTACTTTCTGCTGCATTGAAATGATGATTTAAATTTCCAAGTATTACTTATATCTGTCTTTTTGTAATTTTTCTGTTCTATATTCACTTAAAATACTCCACCAATGTTATGGCATTCCCTTAGTGAGTGTCCGTAGCGGGCGTGGGGTGTTACAACATCTCTTTTAATGAAACACCAGAAAGTTCTAGGGTGATAGAGAGGATAGTGTCTAGGCTTGAGTTTGGAAAATACAAGTTTCTTGCTCTCCCTAGCTATCCCTAAATGATCCGACGGACGGGATGGTTACTTTCAAAACCTGATTTGAAAACTAATCAAAACCCCTTTTGAACTTAGAAAACACGAATATGCCCAACCCGAGGTTAGACTGAGTTGCGATGTAAACCTGCCCGGAACCAACCGGCACATCCAGTAGTCGCAACAATACCTGTCTAATGTGAGTGGTAGCGGCTTTAATTCATTTAATTAAAGCTAGAACAAGAATGGTAGGGTTAAATTCACTAAGACACTTAACCAATTCAACATGACAACCAGACTGGTGAGTGGGGTTATGGCCATACAGTTAAGCTAGAATGGGAGGGTTAAGTCCATAGGAACACTTAACCAATTTAAACACAGTTAAGCTAGAATGGGAGGGCTAAGTCCATAAAGACACTTAACCAAACTCAAGGTAGCAAAACGAGACTTGTAGGGGTTAAGTAAAGTTAATACACTTAGCCAAATTAATATGTTAACTAGACTAGAGGTTGGGGTTAAGTAAAATCTAATACACTTAGCCAATTTGATATGTTAGCTGGGCTAGACTGTAGGGTTAAGTAAACTTGAACACTTAACCATCAGGTTGTGATAAAGGAATGGGGTTAAGTCTAGAATATGAAGGGATAATACTTGATCATTAATAATAACATGTTAGTTAAAACAGACGGGCAAGGTTAAGTTAAAAAGGAACACTTGACCAACACAGGGTGAATGGGTAGGGTTAAGTAATAAATACATAACCAATACAACTTGGTTTGTGGTAGGGTTAAGTCAACATGAGTTATTGACAACACTTAACCAGTTTAACAGGATAAATAAGGAGGGTTAAGTTAGCTTGAATTGACTATGACACTTAACCAATCTAAACTGACGGGAAAGAGAACTAAGTAAACCTTAGTTAAGGAAACAACGATTCTGGAAACTAAGTGGTAAATCTTAGTTAGTAAAACTAAGTAGTAATTCTTAGTATAGCACGAGGAGGTGCGAACGTCCGTCTGAGTAAAAAGGAGGCTCCAACGAATTGGGTTACGAAGCTCGAGGCTTCGAGGGGACGTGAGGGTACTCTTGGTATCCCTCTGTGAGGCTGCTGATGATCCGCCTGGGCCCATAGAGGTTAAGGTCTGCGTAGAGGAACCAGGGGTATGCCTTGGTTGCAATACATGGCAACCTAAAGACTACGATGGACCGGCGTGATTCGGCGAGAGAACGGTAGCCCTGTGATAGCAACTCGTCGTCTACCATCCATCTTCAGTCAATCGAGATACGTGAAGCGGAATGGCGGAGAACTCCAAAAGACCATATACTTGCTATCTAGTTATGGGTGAGGATGGCCATAGGATAGTGGGGCACCGGGGGCCAGCGTATAGTTCTCATTTTACAAGGTGTGCCTTTCATTAGTTGAGGGAGGGGTCAAGTGGGACCATAGCCACTGAAATAAAAACAGACCTTTGCATCTGCATCGGCAGATATCTAAAAGCTCCCGACCGAGTTCTGTATTCCTTGATTTGCCATGACACAGGACTCAGACCGCACATTATAGGACATGTGCATCTAGACAAGCGATAACGATTCGCGATACATGCGTGGGGAAGTATAGGAACATATACCACTCTAGGTAGTGTGTCCTAGACTTGGGGGCATCGTTCGACAGGTAGCATAATCCCTAGTTGGACTAGGTGGCATAAATCCTGAACTCGAGAAGCGTTCAGCAGGTAGCGTAAACTCTAGTTGAATCTAGAAAGCACTGGATAGAAAACCCTAGATTAGATCTAGGTAATAAATAATAAATGGATGCTCGAAGGCAATGGAAAATACTGGGATTGGGATCACGTTATCGTTACTAGTTGGGACACTAGTTAGGTGGTGCAGAGATATAGAAACCAGTATAACAAGGAAATAGCGAAGCGGCGAAAGTATTAAAGCGTATCCAGTTTATCTTATCTTAGCATATCTTGTGATTACCTTGTTTAATCTTGTTGACCCTATCGTCATGGTGTAATCTTGTATTCAGTTAATTCATGTTGTTTTGTTTTCCATGTTCACATGCTAGAAGTTACTGAACTTACTCAGGCTTTATGTCTGACTCTGTTTTTCTTTCGTCTTCTTTTCTTCCGTTCCCCCCCAGGTAGTAAAGGAGGGAATAGTTTAGCTCAGGTTAAGTTGGACTGCCACTCTTTCCCAGCTTGAAGATTTGTCGAAGTTTGCTTGGATTCTCTTTTCAGATGCTATGGCTGGCTCTTGCTAAAATCGGGGAATATAAATGTTGTTTTTATGCTTCTTTATTTTGTAAGACAGATGATACTCTGATATTGTAAAGAAACCATTGTACAAACTATTTTATCAATAAAGCAAAGTTTTATTTTCCGCTGTTTAATTTCTGTCTGTCTTGTAATTTATCTGCATCTTTTACCCTAAATGCTCCACAGAACTTAGTGCATTCCCTTTGTGAGTGACACTAACGGATGTGGGGTGTTACACATGGTATCAGAGCTGAAGGTTACCAGATCAGATAAAGGATTTGAAAAATTATTTTCAAACGGTTTTAAAAGAAGCATTTTCAAAAGAAGAGATTTGTTTTAAAGGCATATTCCCCAAAGCCATACGCACTATCTTCTCTTCCTCTGTTTAAATTCTTGTCTCCTTCTTTCTTGAGTCTCTGGGGCTCCTGGCTTTCTAGGAGGAAACCTCATCGAAGGGCAAAGTAGTGCCTGGCTTCATCCATAGCCGTAGTTGTTTCATCTACGGGCAGTTTTCTTTCAAAGCTTATAAGGTTTTCCGGACGATGGAGGCAGTTTTCGAGAGATTTGTCAACATGACTACACACGGAAGGGGATGAGGAGTTTGGCTAAGGAGCATAACCCTAGGATGAGGAATTCATGGATGTAGACTTAGCACACGAAGGAGGAAGAAATTATAAAACCTAAGACAAGAGGAAGTATCTTTACTAGGGTATGATAGGGTATATACTTAAGGACAAGGGCAAGAACGAGGACAAGATTTTCAGAAGGGCAAGTACATACTTTCACCACCAAGCGTACCTAGGAGAAAGGTAGTAAAATTCTGTTGGAAGAGTCTAGTTTTGTTGTTCGTACTATTTCCTTTGGTTTTAGCGCTTCACATTTGTTCATATCCACTTCCATAGTTGAGTCTCTGCACCATAGTACTTGTATAATAGAAAGATCCCACTAGAGTCTCAAATCCCATTTGGTGGTCTGACCAGTTATTTTTGGTTAGTAGGGATTTGGGGATAGCTATCGGGTTTGCTTATATCATCTCACGAGGATCGTCTAAATTCGAAAGAGATATTCCTTGGGTGTTTGTCTGATATTGGTTTAGGCCTTGGGGGCTTGTACTTGAGGAATGTCGAGTTCGGTTTGGATGGTTTGCGTGAAAGATGAATAGTTGTGGCAGGTACTCTAAAAAGTACGGAGTGATCTTTTGACTCTCATAGTTATGGCGTGATGGATAAGCTAAGAGGGAGACCTCTAATCATCTTAGTACATATACTTGGCGCCGTGATTGACATCTGTTTATTTTGGAAATGGAGATCCGGAACTTCACAATCGTAAAGTTAAATTAGTTAAGATACAGTGGAGTAAAGCTCAAGAAGGCTAGATACTAGCGTCATACCCTTTTTCTTAAGGGTGTATCCTTGATTTCTTTGTTTAGGAGCTTTGCGCATAATTGTTTCTCTCTTTCCAAAGTATATCACCTAGGTCGTATCTTCGATCCTTAGGTAGAAGCCAATGGATGTAAACATGTATTTGAAACATGTTATGGTTGATGGTTGCAAGTGGTTGCTAATGGTTGCTTGTGAATGCATATGCATACGTATTAGACACTAGATCAGTTCGGACGTTTTCATATTGCATTTACAGATATGTATTTAAGTTGAGCCTGATATGTTATCATATGGATGTTGCATATGGATGAATGGTCGTGCACGCATGTAGTATTTACGTAACTAGGGATGCTTGCATACATGATTGGACGCATGGCATCGACATGATTCGCATTAAGGAGGTCGACTGAATCAGTAGACCGCCTGATTTTACAGTAGATAAAGACATATACACACTATGTATATGAATATGAAAGCATTAGAAATCTTTTAAGGACAATGGATGCCTGTGATTGGATGGTTGAGTAGATGGGCGATTGGATGGTAGGACACATTCTTCCTAACTAGAAGATTTCGGGGACGAAATCCTTTTAAGTGGGGGAGAATGTAACACCCCGTATTTTTAATGTAATTAAAAATGTATATATATCCAAAGATAGGATTAATATGGTGATGTATAATGAAAATTAATTAATATATGAAAAAAAAAAGATTGGTTGCATGCGATGTAAATATGTTGCATGCACTGATTTGCAAACATAATGCATTAACATTAAAAGAAAAAGATTCATGCATTGGTTTAATTTAAATATTGTAACTAACATGAAAAAGAGAAGTAAGGAAAGAACAATAATTATCATTGTTCTAAGACTTATTAACAAAAGACTTTGTAGCTCAGTTGGTTAAGGCATTGGATTTGTAACATGGAGGTCGGGGGTTCGAACCCCGGCGGCAGCATAATTTTTATATCTGTTTTAAAGAGGGCCAACTGAACATGCAAATATATATACATATACAAATTCAAATTTTGAAAGGATAAGAACGTACATATAAGGAAATAAAGAAAATATATGTATATACATGAGAATATATATATGCAGAAATATATGTATATGAAAGATAAAATTTAAGATAAGGCTATAGTAAATGAAATATGGCAAGAATTAAATAACGGTGCTACATCGTTTGAATTTTGAAAATAAAATGAAAGTTGTGCGTATATATATACGCGTAAAACGGTCGTTAAAGGAATTGTATACATATAAGAATATTTCATGTGAATAAAACTGTTAAATAAATTCCAGGAATTCAAAAGTTCGAAATTCAAATTTCTGCGCCAAAACAGCTTGTGGGACCCAATGCTGACTAAGCACTGCATGTACGATAAGATTTGGCTAGATTCATCTGCGAACCTGAACTATTTTCTTAACTAGGTTCAATGCTGACTCAGCGCTGCGTGTACGATAAAGTCTTGAGCAACTATATAAACAGCCCTGGTCTTCTTCTCTATTCACAATTCTTTTCTACCCTTATGCTGCAAAGATTCTTGTTAGTCATGGCTCCTCCTCCTCCTCTAAAATATATAAATAAAATAATATATATAAAATAAACCAAGACGAGGAAATGCTGCTAAAAGATTTTCAAGAAGAGGTTCAAGTCAAGCTATGATTCAAGAGGAGGTTCAAACGACTTCAACGACTGTTTTTCGACGAATCTTAGCAACGCCATCTTTCTGTTCTAATCTAATCTCTGTAAGTCAGTTATTTTTAGATTTGAACGTTTTTCTTTGTTCGTGACATGAAATTAAAGGAATAAGAGAATATGCCAAATCTCTCTCTCTCTCTCTATTCGAATCAGTGCCTACATTCTTGAACCTAATTAAGAACTGTTATGATTCGAGGACAAATAAGACTATGACTATGAGCATTTGCCTATGACTATGAACATTGCCTATGACTTTGGACATTGCCTATGACTATGAACATTGCCTATGACTTTGGACATTGCCTATGACTATGAACATTGCCTATGACTGTGACTGTGACTGTGACTATGAGGATTATTTCCTTGACTAAGCCTATGCCTTTGATTAGAAAACATAAACTATTGCCTTTGACATAACAAGGACATCTGTGATTAAACACCTATGATTCATGATTAGGAAAGTGTTGTTTAAGCTTTGTGATTATGAGATTGGGTCTAAACCCGATTATTTATTCTGCCTGTCCTTGGTTTTCTTTGGTTTTAGACCATGGGAATTTACCTATTAAGTTAGGTCTACCCATGTTCTTGAACCTACTCTGTCTATTCTTGGTTTTAGACCTTGGGAATTTACCTATTAAGTTAGGTCTACCTACGTTCTTGAACCTACGTCGTTATTCAAAACCATTTTATGCCAGTTGTTGTATCTATCCTTTTCATAGCAATCTTTGGTTCATTCCCTATTTGCTACGAATCTAGATTTATCTATAATCTAGATTGAAACACGATTGTACGAACGGTGGGAATGCGATTTGGGGCAAAATATGAAATTTACTAAAACGTAGTTTAACTTGGAAATTGGCATAAATTGGGAACATGTATTATGGCATGTTCATAGGAATGCAAATTGGATAAATTTGACCTAAATTATAAGATGTGTAATTTGAATCTTGTATTGACGTGTAAATCTAGTATTTACATGAATAGTGAACTACAGTAATAAGTCTAGTTTGACGTGAATTAGAATGTTAAATCAGAATTGGATTAGCTAATTTGGCTCGATAAGTATATTGGCATAAACTTGAAATTTGCCATAATTGGGAGTAATTGTCAGGATTAGCAAAATCATGGTTAATGACACTTGATTTGGTATAGTTTACATACCAAAAAGCATAAACATGATTTAGAGGGAAAATGGGCCATAAGAATGAATGTTGACAATTTACATTAAAAGGGGAATTAGGAAATAAGTAAATTAGGAATAATTTACTTATAGAATTTGTTCTAAATGAGAAATGTAAACTTAGACAAATTAAAGGTTTGTTAAACGACATCTCTTTTAATGAAACACTAGAAAGTTCTAGGGTGACAGAGAGGATAGTGTCTAGGCTTGAGTTTGGAAAATACAAGTTTCCTGCTCTCCCTGGCTATCCCTAACTGATCCGATGGATGGGATGGTTACTTTCAAAACCTGATTTGAAAACTAATCAAAACCCCTTTTGAACTTAGAAAACACGAATATGCCCAACCCGAGGTTAGACTGAGTTGCGATGTAAACCTGCCCGGAACCAACCGGCACATCCAGTAGTCACAACAATACCTGTCTAATGTGAGTGGTAGCGGCTTTAATTCATTTAATTAAAGCTAGAACAAGAATGGTAGGGTTAAATTCACTAAACCAATTCAACATGACAACCAGACTGGTGAGTGGGGTTAGGGCCATACAGTTAAGCTAGAATGGGAGGGTTAAGTCCATAGGAACACTTAACCAATTTAAACACAGTTAAGCTAGAATGGGAGGGCTAAGTCCATAGAGACCCTTAACCAAACTCAAGGTAGCAAAACGAGACTTGTAGGGGTTAAGTAAAGGTAATACACTTAGCCAAATTAATATGTTAACTAGACTAGAGGTTGGGGTTAAGTAAAATCTAATACACTTAGCTAATTTGATATGTTAGCTGGGCTAGACCGTAGGGTTAAGTAAACTTGAACACTTAACCATCAGGTTGTGATAAAGGAATGGGGTTAAGTCTAGAACATGAAGGGATAATACTTGACCATTAATAATAACATGTTAGTTAAAACAGACGGGCAAGGTTAAGTTAAAAAGGAACACTTGACCAACACAGGGTGAATGGGTAGGGTTAAGTAATAAATACTTAACCAATACAACTTGGTTTGTGGTAGGGTTAAGTCAACATGAGTTATTGACAACACTTAACCAGTTTAACAGGATAAATAAGGAGGGTTAAGTTAGCTTGAATTGACTATGACACTTAACCATTCTAAACTAACGGGAAAGAGAACTAAGTAAACCTTAGTTAAGGAAACAACGATTCTGGAAACTAAGTGGTAAATCTTAGTTAGTAAAACAAAGTAGTAATTCTTAGTATAGCACGAGGAGGTGCGAACGTCCGTCTGAGTAAAAAGGAGGCTCCAACGAATTGGGTTACGAAGCTCGAGGCTTCAAGGGGACGTGAGGGTACTCTTGGTATCCCTCTGTGAGGCTGCAGATGATCCGCCTGGGCCCATAGAGGTTAAGGTCTGCGTAGAAGAACCAGGGGTATGCCTTGGTTGCAATACATGGCAACCTAAAGACTACGATGGACCGGCGTGATTCGGCGAGAGAACGGTAGCCCTGTGATAGCAACTCGTCGTCTACCATCCATCTTCAGTCAATCGAGATACGTGAAGCGGAAAGGCGGAGAACTCCAAAAGACCATATACTTGCTATCTAGTTATGGGTGAGGATGGCCATAGGATAGTGGGGCACCGGGGGCCGGCGTATAGTTCTCATTTTACAAGGTGTGCCTTTCATTAGTTGAGGGAGGGGTCAAGTGGGACCATAGCCACTGAAATAAAAACATACCTTAGCATCTGCATCGGCAGATATATGAAAGCTCCCGACCGAGTTCTGTATTCCTTGATTTGCCCTGACACAGGACTCGGACCGCACATTACAGGACATGTGCATCTAGACAAGCGATAACGATTCGCGATACATGCGTGGGGAAGTATAGGAACATATACCACTCTAGGTAGTGTGCCCTAAACTTGGGGGCATCGTTCGACAGGTAGCATAATCCCTGGTTGGACTAGGTGGCATAAATCCTGAATTCGAGAAGCGTTCAACAGATAGCGTAAACTCTAGTTGAATCTAGAAAGCACTGGATAGAAAACCCTAGATTAGATCTAGGTAATAAATAATAAATGGATGCTCGAAGGCAATGGAAAATACTGGGATTGGGATCATGTTATCGTTACTAGTTGGGACACTAGTTAGGTGGTGCAGAGATATAGAAACCAGTATAACAAGGAAATAGCGAAGCGGTGAAAGTATTAAAGCGTATCCAGTTTATCTTATCTTAGCATATCTTGTGATTACCTTGTCTAATCTTGTTGACCCTATCGTCATGGTGTAACCTTGTATTCAGTTAATTCATGTCGTTTTGTTTTCCATGTTCACATGCTAGAAGTTACTGAACTTACTCAGGCTTTATGTCTGACTCTGTTTTTCTTTCGTCTTCTTTTCTTCCGTTTCCCCCCCATGTAGTAAAGGAGGGAATAGTTTAGCTCAGGTTAAGTTGGACTGCTACTCTTTCCCAGCTTGAAGATTTGTCGAAGTTTGCTTGGATTCTCTTTTCAGATGCTATGGCTGGCTCTTGCTAAAATCGGGGAATATAAATGTTGTTTTTATGCTTCTTTATTTTTTAAGACAGATGATACTCTGATATTGTAAAGAAACCGTTGTACAAATTATTTTATCAATAAAGCAAAGTTTTATTTTCCGCTGTTTAATTTCTATCTGTCTTGTAATTTATCTGCATCTTTTACCCTAAATGCTCCACAGAACTTAGTGCATTCCCTTTGTGAGTGACACTAACGGATGTGGGGTGTTACAGTCGAGCTACCTCTTTAAGATAAATGGATGCTAACGATGAGGCAGTCCTCTACTCTTAACAGGTATAAAGTGAGCGCTTTAAGTGAACCTGTCAACTATTACCTAATACTGGTATTGCCCCTTCTTGACCTAGGCAACCCATCTATAAAGTCCATCGAAATGCTATCCCATTTCCACTGTGGGACCTCTAGAGGATGAAGCAGACCACCAGGCTTCTTCTGCTCCGCCTTGACTTGCTGGCACATCAAGCATTTAGAGACAAATTCAGCTACATCCTTCTTCATGTCGTTCCAATAGAAAACCCTTTTTATGTCTTTATACATCTTGTCTGCACCTGGGTGTATGGTCAACTTAGAATGGTGTGCTTCTTCGAGAACTTTCTTCAACAAATCCCTTGTTTGTGGGACACATAGTCTTCCATCCCGTCTCAACCAACCTTTTTCATTGATGGAGTATCTATTGAGTTGACTAGAAGTCTCACCTCTAATTAACTTATCCATCATATCAACTATCTGAGGGTCTTCACGTTGTGCGGTTCCTATTGAGTCCAAAAGCATAGGCCGCACCTCTAGCGTTGCTAACAAACCAGGTACAAACTCAAAAGAGAGTCTAAAGTCAAAGGTTGCTATGTACTCCAAGTTTTTCCTTTCCACAAAGAGAGGGCTTAAGGTCAGCTTTTTCCTACTCAAGGCGTCTGCTACCACATTGCCCTTGCTAGGGGTATAAGCAATCTCAAAATCGTATGAGGCAAGAAACTCCATCCACCTTTGTTGTCTTAAGTTAAGATCTTTTTGTGAGAAAAGGTACTTTAATGATTTATGGTCAGTAAAAAATTCAAACCTTTCTCCTAGTAGGTAATGACGCCATGACTTAAGAGCGAAAACAATGGCAGCTAGCTCTAAATCATGAGTTGGGTAGTTCTTCTCATGTACCTTCAAATGCCTTCCCCCATAACAAACTATCTTGCCTTCTTGCATCAGGACAGCGCCTAATCCTGTACTGCATGCGTCTGTGTATACTGTAAGCATCTTACTCCCATCAGGCAATGTCAGAAATGGGGCTGTTGTCAGAGTCCTTTTTAATCGTTGGAAAGCGACATCACAATCCAAATCCCAGGCAAAAGTTAGGTTCCTCTTCATCAACCTTGTAAGTGGGGCTGAGATCTTCGCAAAGTCTTTAATGAACTTTCTGTAGTAGCCTGCAAGTCCGAGAAAACTTCGTACTTCGGTTGCATTCCTTGGAATCTTCCAATCTTGCACCGCAACTACTTTTGCGGGATCCACAGCTATCCCCTCTTTGGACACCACATGTCCAAGAAATCTTACTTCTTCTCTCCAAAAATGGCATTTGGAGAATTTGGCTTTCAGCCGATGTGCTCGAAGAGTATCCATAACTTCCCTTAAATGCAAAGCATGTTCTTCCTCAGTTTTTGAGAAAATCAAAATGTCATCCATGAAGACCACTACAAATTTATTAAGGAACTCCTTGAACACCCTACTCATCAAGTCTATGAAATGGGCAGATGCGTTTGTCAACCCGAAAGGCATGACAAGCCATTCAAAGAAACCATCCGGGGTCCTGAACGTTGTCTTATCTATGCTGTCTTCAGCCACTCTTAGCTAATGAAATCCGATGGCCAATTCTAGTTGGGAGAAAACTGATGCATCTACGAGCTAGTCAAACAAGTCGCCTATTCTTGGAAGTGGCTGCCTATTCTTCTTGGTCAACTTGTTTAGCTCCCTATAATCCACACATAGGCGAAGTGAACCATCCGCTTTGGTTACAAACACTACTGGAGCACCCCATTCAGAAATACTCTGCCTTATGAACCCCTTTTCAAGCAACTCTTTAACTTGCTTGCTGAGCTCCTTCCTTTCCCTTGGAGCCATGTGCCTAACAGGTAAGGCAATGGGTTTTACATTATCAACCAGGTATATGCGAAAGTCTATCTCCCGCTTTGGAGGTAAACCCTTCACCCCTTCAAAGACATCCGAGTATTCACGGACTACTCTAATAGATTGCAAGTTTTCAATAGACGCATCAAGAGATTCTAGGTAGCTAAGCATAACAGAATCCATGGGATTACAAGAGATTTCGAGAGTATTACCGAGGCGAGTCATAAGTCTAACCACTCTCTTTTCATAGTCGAGGATGGCACCATTACTGGATAACCAATCCATGCCTAGAATCAACCCATATCCGTGAAACCCAAAACATAAGCATTACATCTAAACCCAATGCTTAGTATAGAAATTTCCAAATCCAAACAAATCATTGAAAATAAGCCGAACCCCCAATTGGATTTGAAACAACCATGGGGTCCTCTACTATACCGGTATCTAGGTGCAGAGATTCAGTTAAAGCAGTAGATATAAAAGAGTGTGATGCGTCCGAATCAAAAAGAGTACGAATAGGATGATCAGAAAGATAACTAAACTCTCAACAGAAACATTTCTACCTCTTTCTTGCGGAGGTGCAATGAAAGCATGAATCAGCCCTCCAGAAGTAGATCCAGTCCTCTGCCCTTGCCCTTGCCTTCTTGGGCAATCCTTAGCCATATGTCCTATCTCGCCACATTGAAAACAACCACCCATCTTCCTCTTCTTCTTTCTGCAGTCCTTAATCAGATGTCCAGGTATGCCACAAAAATTACACTTCCTCTTGTCACGGGGTTTGTTATTCTTCCCGTCCTTCTTGGAATCCGTCTTCTTATTTTGCGACCCCTCTACTTTCTTGTCTAGAGGTCCTTCCACCTTTGTCTCTTTCTTCCCATCCTTGTCTTCCTCCTGTAACAGTGCCATATCCACCAGTCTCTCATAAGTCGAACCCATAGGTATATGGGACATAGCTAGGTTGTGCAGTAGCTCATTCAACCCTTTAACGAAACAGAGAGCCTTTTTATGTGGAGTGCTTACCAACTCCAGTCCGAATCTTGTCAGCTAGTTGAATTGGTTGACGTATTCCTTAACCGACAGGCTTCCCTGTTTGAGTGCTTAGAACTTCTCCATCTGTAGGCTTCGTTCAGCTTGCGAGAGGAACTTCATTTCAAACCTCATTTTGAAATCCTCCCAATTCTCAACTGGTCATTCAGCATTAGTAACTTCCCACTAGAAAGAGGCTTCGTCCTTAAGTAAACATACAGCCAATTGTATCATCTGCCTATCATCCACTTCGAAGACAACAAGCAAATCTTATGTTTCCTTGAGCCAGTTTCTTGCTTCCATGAATGATTTGGTCCCATTAATGTTCTTTCCGCCCATAGCTCGAAAGTCTCTACATATCTTCGAGAAAGCATTCACATGCGGTGGAGGAGGAGGAACGGCTGCAGCTGGGGGTGGAAGAACGTCTGCTGGGCCTGCGACACCAGCCCTAGCCTCCAGATACCTTGTGAACCAGCCGGGTATCTGTACGCCCTCGGGAAGATTAAGATCCCCAGACATGCTGAAAAGAAAAGAAAAGGTTCAAAACAAAGGATAGAAAGATACTGCGTATGGCTTTGGGGAATATGCCTTCAAAATAAAACAACACTTTTCTTGAAAATGCTTCTTTAAAACTTCTTTTTTATTTTGAAAAATAGTTTTCAAGAATTTTAATCTGATTTGGTAACCATCAGCTCTGATAACAAGTGGAACACCCCACCTCCATTAAGGTCACTCACAAAGGGAATGCGTTAACTTCGGTGAAGCATTATAGGTAAAAGATACAGATAATTTACAAGACAGACATATAAACAGCGGAAAACTGGAATTATTTCATAAGCAGCATGCTCTAGTCAAAACATTACAACCATTGTCTCAAAATCCAACTTCCAAGTTATTACAATAAAACTTCTGTCTTGATTAAAAACTCAAAATACATAAAGAAGCATAAAGCAGTAGTAAAGTGGCATAAATCCCCAATAAAAGTGTAACCACAGCCATAGCCCAAGAAAAGAGAATCCAAGCAATACATCTACTCTCTTCAAGCTGGAAAAGGTCTGAACTAAGCTGAGGTATTCCCTCCCTGCGGACTTGGGGGGGGGGGGGGACAGAAGAAAAGAAGACGAATGAAAACGGGTCAGACATAAGTCTGGTAAGTCTAGTGATTTTTAAGCATGTAAACAAGAAAAAGGATCATGACATGAATAAACTGAATATAGGACAATACCATAGCGATAAGATAACATAAGGCAAGATAAACTGAATATACCATCGCACTCATTTCTATTTCACTGCACCTACTAACAAATGTTTCAACTAGCATCATGTATTCATGATAAAATGACCCCATTACCAATCGGCTCCTACTTGCATGCATTTATTACTTGTGTCATTCGGCCCCGCTTGTTTGTAGATACATGTGCTGGTCCCACCATGGGGTGTGTCAATCCTTATGGTGGCAACCCATACTCCGTCGGAACCTACACTGACGCATCACCCGCCGCTATTTCTACCGCTTATAATCAACCCAGTAATTGTGCCTCACCCTGCCTAGTTCAGGGTACCATGATACATCTACGTGGGTTACTGCTAAAATGGGTCCCCGTTACTAGGGTTTCCTAATCAACATGTTATAATGATTAAGTGTTCTCCAACCTAACCCCACCTATCTTTTTAATTAACATGTTGTATTGGTTAAGTGTTGCCTAAGTTAACTTAACCCTACCATTCTTAGCATGTCCGTTCATTAGCATTAATTCATTCACTAATGCCTCAACCTCTCACATTAGAACTGTTGTTTGCGGTTGCTGGATGTGTCGGGCGGTTCCAGGAAGACTTCTACCGCAAACTCATTCTAACCTCGGGTTTTGGGCTTAATGCGCTAACCTCTCACATTAGATCTCTTGTTGTGGTCGCTGGATGTGCCGGGCGGTTCCGGGCAGCCTTACACAACAACTCAATCTAACCTCATGTTAGGCATGTTCATCTTTTAGCCAATTTTCATATTTACCATACATGCCCAAATCTAGATTTTTGTATGCTAATTACCCACAATTGTAGTCAATTCGAGTTATGCCACATTTACTTGTTATGCCCAAAATTACTCAATTAAGTTTTACCCAATTCCCCACGTTTCAATCGTACGTACAACAAGATTCAATCTAGGTTCCAAATGAACCTAGTATTCATAAAATAGAACAAAAAAGGGAATAGAGAATAAACACAAGAATTGACATAAGAAACAAAATAGGCATGTAAAGGTGTACCCAATCCAAGAATCATGTTTCCAATAGCCATGTTGTACATTAACAATAAGTATGGCCAAACTGAGCAAGTTACGTCATAGGCATAAAGATTCGATAGAATTGAATAGAAGAGAATCACCAATTTAGTGTACAACATGATAGGTTCCATTGTTTCAATAACAACAGTCTCATAAGCATAGGTAATTCAGTTTTGACAAAAGGATAAGCATTAATCAGAATTGATTATCTCACAATTAGGCATAGTGGTGTACAACATGATAGGTTCCATTATTTCAATCACAACAGTCTCGTAAGCAAAAGGATAAGCATGAATCATAATTTATTATCTCACAATTAGGCGTAGTTCCATATCCGATTATTACAGTCATGATTTCTATTAGGTGTTCAAATATAAATAATAACTAACCTAACTATGATAGGATTAGAAAAGTGAATTAGTTGACGTCGTAGCGATTCTAATCTTTGTTTGTTGATTGAAGAAGAAAACCTCTACTTTGATTTGAAGCGCTCTCTCTAATTTGATTTCTAGTTTAGAGAAGATGGAGGCTAGGCTAGCTTAAAGATGGACAGCATGATGGCTTCATAGAATAGGGTTATGAGGTTTAGGGTTAAGGTTCGATGTGATTATATAGGAGTATAGGATTAGTTTGAGCCTTTAGATGAACATAGGATCCATCCAGACCATCTAGTCCAAGAAAATTCGTCATCAGGCCAATCAGAAGTCGCTACATAGCCATATGACTCAGAAAATCGTCACTGTCCAGAATAGTCATCAGCGGTCGACCCCTACAGGGGGGTCGACACCCATGTCGACACCCTTATAGGGGGGTCGACACCAGTGTCGACACCCCTGAGCGGGAGATTTCCCACTCAGTTGCTTTCCTGAATTTCGAATTTCGAATCTAGTTTTATTATTTAATTATTAATTTAATTTAATTTCTACTTAAACTTGAAATCTTCTAACCATCATAATTTCTTCATGCGGAGTCCGATTCACGCAAACTCGGAATCTATCTCAAGCAAAATTCCGAAACGAACACAATGGCGTAACCCGTTTCACCAAATTCTTCTTCTAAAAATTAAGTGTTCTTAAATATGTTAATTTTAATATTCATAGAAAATATGGGGTGTTACATCTCTTCTATTTCTTAAATACAATCACATTAACTCTATGTTATTTTTAGATCTAAATACTTAAAATTTAATCTTGACATGACTGTAACTTGGATCTAAGCCTATGACTATTTGAATCATATCAGATCTGCTATAATCTATGTATCTAAATTAATCTGACATGGCTATGAACTAGATCTAAGCCTATAACTATTGAATCATGTCTGATCTATCATTATTTGTAGATATAATTTACTGTTCAAATCTCATCGTGCATGTCCGTATTATGTTAATCAATGTTGTTGTCGCAATAGATCTGTTATTAGTTGGGTATCTGATTCATTGTTTAGATCTCACCATGCATGTTTATGATGTTAGAATCAGTTCTGTTATCACATGTTCCTCAGATTTGTTCTTATATGCCTATCTTGTCATTATGCCCAACTTTATCATTGTATGTTCATTGTTTCTATGCCTATTTCTGCCATTATATGTAAATCTTGTTTTTATGTTTATTCCTGTTCTCTTCCCTTATTCCTTTCCCTTTTTATTTTATAGCCAAGCTACCTTCGACCTAGGCATACCACGGAAATACGCGAACGTTCAAAATTTGGAACGATGGGAATAATTAATTTGGGGACATAATTCATATTGTAAAACATGATTGGGAATATTGGGCATAATTCGTACCTTGGTCCAAGACTTGAGATTTGGGGCATAATTTATATGTTTATCTAAATCTTATTTGGGCATAACTTGTATTTAGAAATTTTGGCATAACTTGGATTGAAAACATGAATATGAATTTGGGGGCACCAATCAAAGTTGTGATTAGAGATCTTAATTTGGGCATGATAAACATGAAAATTTGTCAGTAATGAACATGGATTGGGGAAGGGGCATGAAAACCTATAATGAAATAGGAGTAATTGTTAGAGAATGAACATGCCTAGATTTACAGTAATTAGAAACTATAACCGCGCTTAGACACGGGTTAGATTACACTTTGTGTAGAAGTTTGCGTGGATCCGCCCGGCATATCCAGCAACAACAAGTGGTGAATCTAATGTGAGAGCTCTAAGTGCGTGACGTGCTAAGACACGAGGTTAAGTCCAACTTGTGGAAGAAATCTGCCTGGATCCGCCCGGCATATCCAACATCCACAAGTTGTAGGCTTAATGTGGGAGGTCTAGCGTTATAACCATAAGTGGATAATGGTAATGAATTGGAGTAAATGGGGAATGATAGTAACTTATTATAATTAATTACTTTAATGAGAATGTTATATAATAGGTAGTCTTGTCTCAGGGACAAGTGGAAATTATAACATAAGTTATAATACAAGGAAAGGAAGCTTATTAGTAAACCTTGGTTAAGAGAGCTAATTAATAAGTAAACAAGGACAAGTTGTAGTGATATGGTAAACATAAAACAGGTGAAGTATACTTAATTACATATTAAGTAAAACATGTTATTATAACTATGGAATCAGACAATGAATAATAAAAAGGGATCGTAAGATTGATTCCGTTAATTACAATCCAAGGGTGAAAGATTATAGATGACTTTCGTTTATTATAATCTAAAATGTAACATGTAATGGGGCTTATTAATAAACTTAAATGGATTAAGTCATATATATATATATATATATATATATATATGAGGTTAATAAGCAAGTGGAACTTGCAACTTGAAAAGTAGTCAATGCGAATGGGGATAACCTTTTAACATGTAATACTTAGCACGTTTGAATCCATAGGGATTACCTGAACATGTTAACTTGAGTAGGGGTTAAGTAAACTTGCTTGAAATAATGGGTGGGTTAAGAAAATCTTGGGGTGGTGGGTAATATTTATATATAGTGTAACACCCTGTAATTTTAACAACACTAAAGAGGATAAATTAAATAATAATTAATTTAATACTTAGAATTAAGGGAAACAGACTGTGCCATTGCGTCCGTCTCAAAATTCTGGTCAAGATTGACATTTGGTTTGCGTAAAATGGACAACGTATGAAGAAGTTATGAAGGTTTGAAGTTTGTATACATGCAAGAGAATTATCTATATACATATAGGGTCCAAAAATTCAAAATGTGTCTAGAAAATTCAAAATATTTCAAACCACGAAAATCTGGGTGAGCGGGTAAAATCCCGCCCAGGTGAGTTGACCCCTTAAGGGGGTGTCGACCCCTGGATCGACCCCTCAAGGGGGCGTCGACCCATGGGTGGAACCCCCTAGGGTCGATGTGGCAGGTCGGTTCTGGTGGTTGACATATATAAATATAACCTCATTTCTCTAGTTTTCTCAAACTGAAATAAATGGAGGACTAGATGGTATCGGTTGTCGGACTAAATCAAATCTTTTTCTTCTTCTCCAATCAAGTTTAGAGATTCAAGTGTAGATCAGTGATTCAACCTCCTCTTTTGTCCTTTTATTTTTCTAGATCCAAACACTGTGAGTTTAAGTTACATTTAGATTTAAATAATTAAAAGTAAAACATGGTATGGCTGTAATTTAGATCTATCCCTGTGACTGCATCATATCAGATCTATTGAAATTTGTGAATCTATGATATTTTGACATAACTATAACTTGGATCTCAACCTTTATCATGTCATATCTACTTTTGATTATAGATCTGATTTACTATTTAGATTATCTTGTATCTATTGTCTTGTACCTATCATGTTATGACATCCCTACTATGTTAGAACCAGTTTAATTATCACATGTTCACCATATTTGCTCTTATATGTTCATCTTATCATTATGCCATTATTGGTTTATGTCAATTTTGTTACGATAATCATTTCTGTCATCTTCCCTTCACCCTTTCCCTTTTAGCCAGGCTACTTTCGAGCCTAGGCATGCCGCTAAAAATATGCGAATGCGTTAGTTTGGAAACGAGGGGAAAAACGTTAATATTGGGCATAACTTGAAAAGGGGAAATTTGGCATAACTGGAATAATGTGTATGAACATGAATATGGCATATAATTCATTATGAACATAATTGGGAAAAAGGGGCATGAACACCTATAAAGACATAGAAATAATCGGTTAACATTTGCAATGCCTAGGATTACAGTAATTAGAAACTATAACTACGCCTAGACACGAGGTTAGATTATACTTGTGGTGGAAGTCTTCCCGGAACCTCCTGACATATCCAGTGACCACATGTTAATCTACTGTGAGTGGTCTAGGTGCACAAACATGAGACGCGCCAAGATACGAGGTTAAGCCCGGTTTGTGGAATAAGTCTGCCCGGACTCGCCCGGCACATCCAGCATCCACAAATTGTAGGCTTGGTGTGGGAGGTCCAGCACATTATAACCATAAATGGACATGGTAATGAATAGGAATACTTAACCTAGTTGAATCCATAGGGATTGTGTGAACATGAAATTGAATAGGGGATAAGTAAATTTTTTTGAACAGTGGGTAGGTTAAGTAAATCTAAGAAGGGTGGGTAATATATACACTTAACCCGAGGGGGGTTATGTAATTAAAGACACTGATAGGTATACATAGCTTGTAGAAATCCGAGTGGGGATGCAAGACAAAGGGAAGAGCTTGCATCATCTTGTGTGTGGGACTCGTTTCAGTCAGTAACCCATATAACGGTATCGAACGAGTACTCCACCCTAGGTCAGAGTAGGGCTCCCTTACTGGGCTAACTGTAAGAGATCCAAACGTGGAGGACAGTGTGGGCGGCTCAAACCGACCAGGGACATGTGCGTACATGGGTCGGGTAGAGGGGGACAAGACGATTGTGACACCTGTAGATATGGTTGTGCACATTAACGAAGGGTTTCCACTTTAGGAAGTGATACCACCTATTGTGGGGATGGCACAGTGCATCTACGGAGTAGGGAGCTGATCGATTAGGGTAGTAGTTAGGGTACATCTAAACTCTGGTAAAATTTATGAGCCTGTTAGATTGGGCTGCCTGTGGATTGTATGGGGTTAACACCTCTCACTAGAAGTACGCCCAAGTCTACCATCTTATACATGTTGGGGATCATCTTATTCTAGTTATACTAGTATTAGTGCAGAGTAATCATTTGAGAATTGTGTATACTCCATCATGTTTACCTTGTCATACCTGCCTTTTATGATGTTATCTTTCTTATCCATCTTATATGCCTGTCATGATACTTTTACTTATTTACTTGCTAAATGTAACTGGACTCGCCAGACTTTATGTCTGACCCTTTTTGTTTCCCCTTCTTTCTTCCGTTCCCTACTCCCCCACCCCAGGTTCTCAGGGTGGGAATACTCAAGCTTAATTAGGACCCGGTTATCGTCTTGCTAGGAGATGCTTTTGAAGTATTTCTCAAGTTCTTATCCTTACTACTATGGCTTTGTCTCTTTTAGGGAATTATGCTTTTTCTTTTATGTGTTTTTGTATTCTTATGGTATAAGACAGAAGCTTTATATTATTGTAATAGTTTTTATGTAGTTCCAGATTTGTGATATTTTGGACCACGATGTTATGAATTATGTTTTAAATAAAAATTTGAATTTCGCTGCTATCTTTTATATGTGTCTTGTAATGTTCTGTGTCTGTTTACCTATAACGCTACAAGAAACTTAATGCATTCTCTTAATGAGTGACATTAACGGACGTGGGGTGTCACATAAAGTCCCACAAACTTAACCTGTGGGGTTATGCAATCGTTTACTCTGGTGTGGCATAACATGTGGAAAACCTAGTGGTGATGCAGCATAGGTGGAAGCTTGTATCATCTTGTGTGTGGGACCCGTTTCAGTCAGTAACCCATATATAGGTATCAAACGAGTACCCCGTCCTAGGTCGGAGTCGGGGCACGCTTAATGGGCTGATTGTAAGATATCCAAAATGAAGGGGCGGTATGGGCGGCGCGTTCTAACGGGGTCATATGCGTGCATGGGTCCAGACAAGAGGTGGATAAGACGCCGTGACATCAGTAGATATGGTTGTGCACATCCTGAAAACGAAGGGTTGCCACTTTAGGATGTGACACATCCTAATGTGGTGCCTGCATAGGGTATCTACGGAGTAGGGAGCCGATCGATTGGGGTAGTAATTAGGGTACATCTAGACTCTTATATGTGTAGGAGCCCGTTATTATCCTTAGGGGTAACTCCGGTATGTTGGGTTGCCTGTTATTTTATGGGGTTAAAATCTCTCACTAGAAGTACACCTGAGTTTACCATCTTATACATGCTGGGGACATCACATTCTGGTTATAATAGTATCGTTGCAGAGAAAAGGGAAAGTACAAGAGAAGCGCAATAAACTCTATCATGTTTATCCTTTTTACCTTATCATACCTGCCTTTTGTGATGTTATCTCTCTTATCCACTTTATATGCCTATCGTGACACTTTTACTTATTTATATGCTAAAAGTAACTGACTCACCAGACTTTATGTCTGACCTATTTTGTTTCCTCTTCTTTATCTTCCGTTTCTCTCCCCCCATAGGTTCTCAGGGTTGTAATACTCAAGCTTGATCAGGACTCTGCTTTCATCTTGCTTGGAGCTGTTTTAGGTGTATGGCTTGGTTTCATTTCTCTCTGCTATGGATATGTTTTGGGGATTATGCTTCTTTTATTATTATACTGTGATGTTTTAAGTACCAGATAGGAGTTTTAATGATGTACTGGGTTTTATGCATTTCAGACATATGATGTAACCATGTTTTGAACTACGATGTTTTCTGTTTAATAAAATTTTAAATTCCGCTTCTATTTTATATCTGTCTTGTAATGTTTATGTTTCTGTTTACCTATAACTCTTCACGAAACTTAATGCATTCTCTAGATGAGTGACATTAACGGACGTGGGGTGTCACACTTGGTATCAGAGGTGAAGGTTACCAGATCAGATAAAAGATTTTGAAAATTGTTTTTAAAAAGGTTTTATAAAGAAGGCATTTTAAAAAGAAAAAGTCTATTTTAAAAATCAGATTCCCCAAAGCCATAGAAAATATCTTTTGATTCTCTATTTGAATCCCTTCTTCCTTTTCGTTTCAACATGTCTGAGGAACCGAATATTCCCGAGGGAATTCAAGTACCGGGTTGGTTCCGTAGATATCTCAA
The DNA here is from genome assembly GCA_030737875.1 of Allium sativum. NCBI lineage: Eukaryota > Viridiplantae > Streptophyta > Magnoliopsida > Asparagales > Amaryllidaceae > Allium > Allium sativum. The sequence continues at coordinate 172,766,727 of CM060923.1, forward strand.
GGCTATGGCACCTACCGGAAGCCAAGGTGACGTCCCTCCCCCAGCTGCAGCCGTTGTCCCTCGACCATCGTGAATAAGTAAATCCTCTAAGAAATGTCGTGGTTGCAAGCGCTTGGGTCATTTGGTCAAAGATTACCGAAAAAGGAAGAACACTTGCTTCAACTGTGGTGAGGTCGGACACTATAAGAGGGAATGGCCGAAGAAACAAGGATAGGAACAAAGGGTAGGATCTTCTGAAGGGCAGGTGTATGTTCTCATGGTCAGTGTACCAGATAAAGGTATTAAAGTTTACGTTGAATGTTTGATTTACCTTTTCAATTATCCAGTTAATACTTGTCTTTAATTGGGCACTTTTCTTTTATATCCGATTTCTATGGTTGAGTCTGTGCACCTTAGCACTATTATGGTTGTAGATCATGTAGTTGTCTCAAACCCCATTGGGGGTACAACTCATCTTTCTATGATTTGTCGGGGTTTGAGAATAACTGTGTTAGGCGTCGAGTTTGACTGCGACGCATATCTTGTTTCATGGGCTATGGATTGATTCTAGGCATGGATTGGCTAGCTATGTATGGTGCTATTCTAGGTTATGAGAGGAGAGTCATTAGACTTTTGACTTGCCATGGGAGGACCATCGAGATTTCTTGTGACCCTAAAGGGTCTATCATGCTTAGTTTCCTAGAGTCATTTGATGCATCTATCTATGATTTGCGATCTGTACCAGTAGCCTGTGAGTATCCGGATGTTTTTGAGGAGGTTCGGGGCTTACCGCCGAGGCACAAGATTGATTTCCGTATATACTTGGTGGACAATGCAAAGCTAGTTGCATTGCCAGAGCGCCATATGGCTCCAAGAAAAAGGAGGGAGCTCAGCAAGCAAATAAGGGAACTACTTGAGAAAGGGATTATTAGGCGAAGTATATCTGAATGGGGTGCTCCAGTAGTATTCGCCACTAAAGAGAATGGTTCACTTCGCTTATGCGTGGAATATAGAGATTTGAATAAACTCACTGAGAAAAATAGGCACCCACCTCCGAGGATAGATGATCTGTTTGACCATCTTGTTAGTGCATCTGCTTTCTCTTAGTTAGACTTGGCTACGGGGTTTCATCGGTTGAGGGTGGCCAAGGACAGTATAGACAAGACTGCCTTTTGAACTCAAAAAGGTTTTTTTGAATGGCTCGTTATGCCTTTTGGGTTAACGAATGCACCCACCTATTTTAGAGTTTTTTGGGAGTTTATAAATAAATTTTTCGTGGTCTTTGTTGATGACATCTTAATTTTCTCGAAGAGCAAGGAAGAACATACCTTACATATAAGGGAGGTTTTGAAAACTCTACGTGCGCATCAGCTTAAGGCGAAATTCTCCAAATGCCATTTTTTGGAGAAAAGAGGTGAGATTTCTAGGGCATGTGGTCTCTAAAGATGGGATAACAGTAGATCCCGCAAAGGTAGTTGCAGTTCAAGATTGGTAAATCCCAAAGAATGCAATGGAGGTAAGAAGCTTTCTTGGATTGGCAGACTATTATAGAAAGTTCATTAAGGACTTCGCAAAGATATCGGCCTAACTCATCAAACTATTGAAGAAAAATCTGACCTTTGGAACTTGATTTTGAGGATGCTTTTCTACAGCCAAAGAGGGATCCGAAAACATCCCTAGTTTTGACTTTTCCTGATGGAAAAAAAGTATATACTAATGCGAGGTGAACAAAGCTCAGTGTTGTCTTGATATAAAAGGGAAGGGTAGTATATTATGGAGGTAGACAGTTAAGAGTTCACGAGAAGAACTACCCTACCCATGTATTTGAATTAGCCGCTAAAATATTCGCGCTTAAGACTTGATGGCAGTATCTGCTTGGAGAGAGGTTCAAGTTAAACATACCATAAGTCGCACAAGTATATGTTCCCGTAGAAGGATCTCAAATTGAGGTAGCAGTGATAGGCTTCTACTTGGGCCTGAGACGATTAGAGAAACTTCATAAAATATTGATCTTATCCACAGGCACATGAAGATAGCTCAGGACAAGCAGAAGTCATACGCAAATAAAGGAAGAACTGATATTGAGTTGAGGTGGGAGACATGGTTTCATCAAGGTTTATAGGACCATTTCCCATAATGGAAAGAATTCAAATGGATTATAGGGAAAAGCTACCATAGAGACTAGCGGATGTTCTTCGACGGAAATGTTTGCACGATACAGCAGAAGCAGTTGAGCCGGGTATGCTTGAGGAAGTAGAGGTGGAATAGGAGGCGACAGTCAGGCGAGTTCCTACCCATATTCTTGGATCAATAGTTAAGAAGCTATGCAACAGAGAAGTCAAACTGATGAATATTCAGCGAGGAGATAACAAAGAGGAGGCAACTTGGGAAATTGAAGACAAGATTTTCACTTCATACCCTTTTCTTTTCAAGCGTATGTCCTTAACTTCTTTTCCAAAGCTTTTGTTTATTCTTGTTTCTATCATTTAAGAATATCCTATCCATCGAATCTTTGACCTTTAGGTAGGGAACCAATGAATGTAAACATGTGTTTGAGACATGTTATGTTTCATGGATACAAGTGGATGAAAGTGTTTGCTAGTGGTTGCTCGTGGATGCATATACACTCACATTAGGCACTAGATCGACTCAATCACTCTCATACTGCATATGGATATGTGTGCATTTTTCTTCTTTTTATGGATGGAAATGGTTGTATCATCATATTGATGTTGCAATTGGACGGATGATTGTGCACACATATAGAACTTACATGTTATAATAGGATTATTTGCATACATGTTGGATTTATGGCACTAACATACATTGCATTAAGGAGGTTGACTGAATTAGTAGACCGTCTGATCTTTTGCATTAGTATAAGGACATATACACACACCTTTGCATATGTTCATATAAACATTAGAAATATTTTAAGAACAATGGATGCCTATGATTGGTGGATGAGTAGATGGATGATGGATGTGAGGATAAACTTTCTTCCTAACTTAGAGATTTCAGGGACAAAATCCTTTAAGTAGGGTGGAATGTAACACCTCATAATTTTATAACATATTAAGATGATAAACTTAATAATAATTAACTAAATATTGGGAATTAAGTAAAAGGACAACGCCATTGCGTTCATCTCGGAATTCTGCTTAAGATAGACCACAAGTTTGCGTAAAACGGACACCGTTTGAAGAAGATATTAAAGTTTGAAGTTTGTATACGCATAATATATATATATATATATAATAAGTCCATATTTCAAAATATTTCAAAAATCGGATAGAAAAAGGGGAGCGGGAAAATTCCCGCCCACGCGTGTCGACTCCATCAAGGGGGTGTCGACCATTGGTCGACACCCACACAGGCATGTCTACATCCCTGCCAGATCTGAGACAAAGTTCATTTTTTTGAACGTGGGCTCCTTTCTTGACCAAACTCGTTGATTCTAGGCTATAAATAAGACCCTATACCCATTGTTTTATTCATTCTAAATCAATGGAGGACTAGACGTTGCCTTTGCCTAGACTAAAATAGCTTATTCTTCTTCTACAACGTGAGTTAGGAAAATTCAGAAATCCGTGATTCAAACATCTGCAATCCCTCTTCTATTTCTTAGATCCAATCATAGTGAGTCTATGTTATTTTTTGATCTAAATACTTAAAAGTTAATCTTGACATGACTATAACTTGGATCTAAGCCTGTGACTATTTGGATCATATCAGATCTGCTATAATCTATGTACCTAAGTTATTCTGACATGACTATGAACTAGATCTAAGCCTATACCTATTGAATCATGTCAGATCTATCATTATTTTTAGGTCTAATTTACTGTTTATATCTCATTATGCTTGTCCCTATTATGTTAATCAGTGCTATTGACACAACAGATCTGTTATTAGTTGGGTATCTGATTCATTGTTTAGATCTCATCATGCCTGTTTGTGATATTAGATCAGTTCTGTTATCACATGTTCATCAAATATGTGCCTATATGCCTACTTGTCATTATGCCCAACTTTGTCATTGTATGTTCACTAGTTTCTATGCATATTTCTGCCATTATATGTAAATCTTGTTATTATGTTTATTTCTGTTCTCTTCCCTTCTACCTTTCCCTTTTTATTTTATAGCCAGGCTAGCTTCGAGCCTAAACATACCGCGGAAATACGCAAACGTACGAAATTGGGAATGATGGGAATAATTAATTTGGGGCATAATTCATATTGTAAAACATGATTGGGAATATTGGGCATAATTCGTACCTTGGGCCAAGACTTGAGATTTGGGGGCATAATTTAAATTTTAATATAAATCTTAATTAGGCATAACTTGAATTGGGAAATTTCGGCACAACTTGGATTGAAAACATGAATATGAATTTGGGGGCACAAATCAAAGTTGTGATTAGAGATCTTAATTTGGTCATGATAAACATGAAAAAATGTTTGTAATGAACATGGCTTAGGAAAGGGGCATGAATCCTATAATGAAATAGGAATAATTGTTAAAGAATGAACATCCCTAGATTTATGGTAATTAGAAACGGTAACCGATCTTGGACACGAGGTTAGATTACACTTGTGGTAGAAGTCTGCCCGGATCTGCCCGGCATATCTAGTAACCACAAGTGGTGAATCTAATGCGAGGGTTCTAAGTGCAGAAACACGTGACGTGCTAAGACACGAGGTTAAGTCCAACTTGTGGAAGAAGTCTGCCCGGATCCGCCTGGCATATCCAACATCCACCAGTTGTAGGCTTAATGTGGAAGTCCAGCGCATTATAACCATAAATGGATAAATGGTAATGAATTGGAGTAAACGGGGAATGATTGTAACCTATTATAATTAATTACTTTATTGAGAATGTTATATAATAGGTTGGCTTGACCTTGGGACAAGTGGAAATTATAACATAAGTTATAATAAAAGGTAACAAAACTTATTAGTAAACCTTGTTAAGAGAACTAAGTTAATAAGTAAACAACGACAAGTTGTAGTGATGTGATAAACAGAAAACAAGTGAAGTATACTTATTTACATATTAAGTAAAACATGTTATTGTAAAAATGAAATCAGACAATGAATAATAAAAAGGGATTGTAAGATTCCTTCTGTTGGTTACAATCCAAGGGTGAAAGATTGTAGATCACGTTAATTACAATTTAAAGAATAACATGTGATGGAGATTATTAATAAACTTAAATGGATTAAGTCACACACACACAAATATATATATATATATACATATATATATATATGAATTTAATAAGAAGGTGGATAACCTGTTAACCTATAATACTTAACCCGTTTGAATTTATAGGGATTTGCTGAACATGTTAACTTGAGTAGGGGTTAAGCAAACTTGCTTGAAATAGTGGGTGGGTTAAGGAAATTTTGGGGTGATGGGTAATATTTATATATAGGCACACAAACTTAACCTGTGGGGTTATGCAATCGTTTGCTCTGGTTTGGCATAACCTATGGGAGACCTAGTGGGGATGCAAGCGTAGGTGGAAGCTTGTATAATCTTGTGTGTGGGACCCGTTTCAGTCAGTAACCCATATATAGGTATCAAACGAGTACTCCGAACTAGGTCAAAGTCAGCACACACTTATTGGGCTGATTGAAAGAGATCCAAAATTAAGGGGCGGTGTAGGCGGCGCGTTCCGACGGGTTCATGTGCATGCATGGGTTTGGACAAGAGGTGGCTAAGACGCCGTGACATCAGTAGATATGGTTGTGCACATCCTGAAAACGAAGGGTTGTCACGCTAGGAAGTGATATATCCTACTATGGGGCCAACATAGAGTATCTACGGAGTAGGTAGTCGATCAATTGGGTAGTAATTAGGGTACATCTAGACTCCGGTATGTTTAGGAGCTTGCTATTATCCTTAGGGGTAATTCCGATATGTTGGGCTGCATGTTATTGTATGGGGTTAAAGCCTCTCACTAGAAGTACACCTAAGTCTACCATCTTATACATGTTGGGGATTATCTCATTTTGGTTATACTAGTATCGGTGCAGAGAAAAGAGAAAGTACTAGAGAAGCACAATAAACTCTATCATATTTGTCCTGTTTACCTGATCATACCTGCCTTTTGTAATGTTATTTCTCTCATCCACTTTATATGCCTGTCGTGACACTTTTACTTATTTATATGATAAAAGTAACTGGACTCGCCAGACTTTAGTCCGACCTATTTTGTTTCCTCTTCTTTCTCTTCCGTTACCCCCCCCCCCCAAGGTTCTCAGGGTGGGAATACTCAAGCTTGATCAGGACTCTTTCATCTTGCTTGGAGTTATTTTAGATGTATGGCTTGGTTTCATATCTCTCTACTATGGCTATGTTTTGGGGAATATGCTTCTTTTATTGTTGTACTCTAACGTTTTAAGTACAAGACAAGAGTTTTAATAATGTACTGGGTTTTATGTATTTTAGACATATGATGTAACCATGTTTTGAACTACGATGTTTTCTTCTTAATAAAATTTTAAATTCCGCTGCTATTTTATATCTTTCTTGTAATGTTTCTTTTTCTTTTTCTGTTTACCTGTAATGCTACACGAAACTTAATACATTCTCTTAATGAGTGACATTAATGTACGTGGGGTGTCACACTTTTGATTTTCTCCATTTGTTCTTTCAGAAGGTTCTTCTGTATTTGTGTACCTCCAATACCCCTACACTTTCAGCCTATCTTAGGGGTTTATTTTGGTTGTAACAATTCTCTTACAAAATATCATTTGGACGGACGTGTCGATCTTTTGTGCCGTTTTTGACCACATTTGCTGCAAGTATTTCATTTACTTCCTCCCACTTTATCCATCACACCTTTAATTCTTGTCGAGCGCAGACGTCACGTCTTTCTTTTTGTATGCGGAGGCAATATGGTCGGACCGTGATAGGCATCCCAATATTTACTATCAGGAATTGGATGAAAGCTTGGAGCGTAACTTGCTTTATATTTTTCCATGGAAAACCACAAAGAACAAAAATCATAGTACGATAAATTCGCTCCTCCAACGGTTTGCGCACAAGCGGCCATCACATGCAATTTTTGCAATAGCGGAATGTTGCAAGTGCAAGTACTTACACTATCAAGTAAAGTCACGGTAAATGCGTTTCCAAATGGATCATTCACTTGCCATTTTGTTTGATTGAATCTAACAATTCCACAATGTCGTGCTTGTTTTGCTCTTTAGGCTATATGAATTTCAACTTTTGGAGTCATTTGCATTTCAAATCCGTTGGCGTCGGGCTGACATTTAATGAAATAGTCGTTTAAATGGTAAAACGTTCATGCTACTAAAGACTTGACCGGCAAAGCACGAGCACCTCGTAGAACTCCATTAAAAATTTCGGATACATTTGTTTTCATCATCATAAGTCTTCCACCATTATCCGTGCATAGAGCCCAATTTTCCTCCGCACCTCGCAAACCCTTTCAACCCAAACATGTGCATCCGGCGAATGGTTTTCAAGTGCTCTCTTAACTCTTTGTACTGCAACTCATCTATAGCACTATCACATGAATAGAATAAGTCTACCATGTTTTTTTGAGTAAATCTAGAAACTTTGAAGTTAGATTTGAGATGACGAGCACAAAAGCGGTGATGGTGCTCTTGAGGCCAATTTTCTAATGCTCCCGGAATGTCTTCCATTCGATCAGATATGAAAGTCAAACATCTATTGCGAATACTAAGCATGCGATAGTACATGCATCTAAGAAACCAACCCCAATTATCTTTTGATTCAGAGTCTAGAATTGTATATGCTAATGGAAATATACCATCATTTGCGTCAAATCCAGTCGCGACTAGCAACGTACCTTGGTATTTTGTACAGATGTGTGCCAACAATGCAAATTAACTGTCGACAATGCGCAAAACCATCAACAGAAGCACCGAATGTCCAAAATGCACTTTTGAAAAAACTTTGTCATCCGTAAGTCTTTCGTATTCAATCTTAAAAACGGTTCCCACATTATGTTTTTTTTATAGTAGCCAAATATTGTGGCAACTCAGCATATGATGTTTTCCAATCTCCAAAAACTATCTGAAGTGATATCTGCAATGCTCTATACGCCTTGAAGTAGCTTATTTTGATGAAAAATGTTTCCGACATTAAAACTTGAATCGCAGAGGGAGTGGTATTCAAATCCGATTTCACAAAAGGAAGTGTTAGTAACAAATCTACTTGTGTCTTGCTTGTGATTCGAATTGATGACCGGATTAACAAAAATATGATTACCTTCATGTTTCCTAACTTCCCACCTTCCCACCTTCCCATCAATGATTTTTTTAGGACAACAACATGTATTCTCCACTTGCAATTTTTATCGACATTACAAATTGCAGCGTACTATTTTTTGCGGGATTTTATAGGTTTAAAAGAGACAAAATTCTTAATAGACCACTCACTAAGTTGTTGAATAAGTATTTCCTTGGTTTGAAACTGCATTCCCACGTGAAAGCCCGAATTAACACAATCTGCAGTAAATAAGTCTCTAACCGGATCTATATTTTGAATCAAGGATGCCGCCATAATTTGTGCACTACATAAATCATCTGTCAAAGGAATCTCAAATTCCATTTGTTCATTGTTATCATCTTCGTATTCTTGCACCAACGATGCCTCATTATTTTCGTTTTCATTTTCATTACCAATTCCAAACTCAAGCGGATCATTGTTAGCTTCAATATTTTCCATCCATGCCATATCATTATCCATTGAAGCAATTTGCATGCTATCAATATGTGGTGAGCTACAATCTACATCATCATTTGCGGGTCTAGAGCTTGAACCACCTGCATGCACATTATAACTATTAAAAAAAGTACGAGATTAGAAAACTATGAATTTTAACTACTCAAATGTAAAATTTACAAACTTACTTTGTATTCACGAATGTAGGAAATATTGGACTTGGATTGCTTTGATGAGCACAACTCAGAATAGTTCTGATAATTTCTGTAGAATGTTGGTTTAAATTAGTGTCAATTGCCTCTTCATAATGTATCAACTCCCCTTTTATTACGAATAATTTAATAACTTTCATATTAACTGAAAACATTGCATCGACATCTTCATCGTCATTTACATCGATAGCAGAAGATCTAGAATCCGTCACCCACTTTCCTACTAATCTTACATCGTGCTTTTGTGAATCAATTTTTGTAACCCTATACCCATTTTCATTTAATTCATTGTAGGAGCAAATTTTTTTGACCTTTGAACCCTTTTGTTTGCCACCAACATTCATCGACATATTATTTTCTTTCAAATTTGACTTCCCATCAAAATAGCAAATAATAGGGATGAAATCCGACATAGTCTATAATGAAAAACTTGCAAGGCATTAGGATAATTAATTGTTACACAAATATTAGTAACATAAGAAAGCAAAAAAAACTAAACCCAGGGTTTGAATGTAATTGAGAAACATAAGAATTTGAGCTAGGGTTTGAGTATAACTAAATCAGTACCTTCAAATTGATGTCCAATAGCTGATAGAAGTAACCCAATCAATAACCCTTGTTTATTTTGATATTTTAGAAAGATTTTATGAATTCTTGAGGCTAGTGGAAGAATGGTACGATTTGGTACTTTTTATCCCGAAATAGTAAAAAATAGAATGAGAGATAGTAGTAGGAAGCAGGGAAGTTGGTTTTAGGGTTAAAATTACAACATGCGCACTTGTCAATTGCACCTGTTTTAATATTAAGGGGTGCACTTGTCAGATGAGCCCCCAGTTATTTTTTTTAACACATTGCCACCTCATCGCTAAGGTGGCAAAAACTGGCCTATTTCTGCTAATACTTTTAAAACTAGCCTATATCTGCTATATTTTTTAATAGTTAGCCTATTTTGAAAATTTGTCCTTTCTTAATTAAATTTAAATTTAATAACTTAAATGGTCAAAAAGATTATTTGCATGAGAATGACATTTACCAAATATTTAGTGCCAATTTATAAGTTTCCCCACAAATTAATGTCACCTATTCAAATTCAAATGGATAAGATCAACGAAGATATTTACTTTCAGACAAGGATACATATAACAAACATTGACCTTTTCGTCCTTTCTTATACTTACAAATGCGAATTCCGAATGAACGAAATTAAATTTCAACAAACTTAAAATTGGTGAATGCTCAGAATTCAGTATAGATTCATAAAAGAATATAAATTCAAATTTTGACTACTTGTAAATATTTACAAAAATTAAAATTTACCAAATTTGACATAAATCTAACTTTTTTGGAAAATTTAATATTTCAATAGATTTGGAATGTCAATATATTCATTAATTCAAATATAATATTTAAGTTTAAATTTTAAAAACATACATAAATCTAGTTTACACAAATTTAAATCAGTTAAACAGTTACGTTTATATTAGACAATTGTTCGATTTAATTGTCCAGCGTTACATATTATTTTTCATACAAAATAAATTCATTTATTTCATTTAATTCCAAATAAAATGAAGTTTTTAAATGTTAAAATTTAAAATTCAATCAAATTATTAATTTCAAATTTATTTAAATGTTTAAACCGAAATTAGTTGAAATACCAAAGTTGCCACAAAGGCACTTCACCAATCGGTTAGAAAGAGACCACAATCGCAATAAGTATGTAAAAACACAAGGATTTTTATAGTGGTTCGATCCAGAAGAGATCTAAATCCACTTTGATGGAGATTTCCATTATCACATGTGAATTTACAAAGTTTAGACACTCTCTTATTAAATTAATATTCATTCTCACAAACTCTTCTCTAGATCCAGGCAAAATAGCCAAGAAGATCGGAAGAAACTTCTAAGTATTGCAATTATGGTAGTAGACCTATGATCCTTCAAACACTTAGATTGATTTCCATGACTTGATGATAGAATTAATGTTTTATTTTTGATTGAGAGTGATTGCAGATGTTGAGATCACTTGAAATGGTTGAAGAAATAGTTGCGCATCCCTTCGGGATCATAAAATTCGGTGCCCATTAAAGTGGTGTGCATGGGGTATTTATTGGAGTGAGGGGAGTGAGAATATGTAGTGCAAAAATTCATGTCATTCGGCGACATGACTCATGTAGGTTGGGTTCTAGTTGGAGACAGCCTGGCATAGGACAGTTGGTGACAACCTGGCTCCAGCTAATAACGGGTTACGGTATGGCGGTATGGCTTATGTCGGCTACAACATGACTGGTAGCAACATAGAGGTGCATGTCGGTTAAGACTTGGGTGACGTTGGACCCATCCTGGTAGCATGGAAGCCCCTTGACATGGATGCGGCTTGGTCTTCTCCGGACGACATGGTGGTTTAACTTGGCTTAGTCGCCATGAATGAATTGCGGCATGGCCTGGGAATAACATGGCTTCTTTAAGATGACTTGGTGAGAGACGATATGAGTTAGGAATGGCACAATCCTTCTTTCTTCCTACAACATGATATTGGAATGGCTTGGTTTACTTTTCCTTCTAGCAACATGAGTTCGAAACGGCAAGGTACGCTCGTAACGACTTAGGTTAAAACGACATGAATGCAAAAAATATATTAATTCCATATATTATGGGTTAACATTTGCCCCTTGAAGTTCGTATTTATTGAAAATGATGCGGGCTTCGAACTACAACTTTTTTGGTATCGTTTGTCAAACGTCTTTACCAAGTCGTTAATTAGTTTCCAGGAGAACCATTCCGTTCCCACCTCCATGTCGCAAGTCATTTGTTCCCAATGCCATATCGTAACTTGCATTGGGTCCTTGCACTGTCCTGGGCCTTTCGACCGTATTGGGCTCCTAAATCATATTAATCCGGCCCAATCACTTTCCACGCTTCTATATTATCTTTCAAACCATCTGTCCATTTGTACTCCGTTCTGCTTTGAAGCCCCTATCCCGTTAATGGTGGCCATCCTCTGTAAAGTCATCGCTTCTCTTGAACAATTCACCTGAATTATCTTGTGTCATTGCTGATCAATTCCCGATCAAACTCAAGATTCAACAAGATGGTTCGAGCTATTGATTGGATTCGACTCAACCCAATTCAACACTTGTGCCTTCCAATTTGAAGTATTTCTCCACCGTCAAACATTTAAAGGTAACTCCTGCTCAGAATCGGGTTTTAACCTTGTTTTTTCTGATTTTAGAGTATGAATTCAATGGAAATTGGGGTGTAATATTGATTTGAATTTGCTCGAGTTGAGTTGGAACCGTAATGGAAGTTGAGGCGAGTTTGATAAGCAACACTTTGCTCGAACCTATACTGAAATGGTATGAATTGGGTTTGGATTATATCGTAATGGATTCATAATTGTATATGTGGGGTTTGAAGTATCAGGACCCCCTTAAAATTTGATCAATTTAATGCACATAACATGCTTGCTAAAATGTTTGGGCCACGGAACTTGCTGACTTTCTTGCATATTTAGGTTCAATTTTTTTAACTTGCTGAAATGGTCTCGATAATGCTCTAAATTTTGATCATTGATGATTAAATCCATTTGCCTTTATCACATGTATTGTTGATGCAACTTATATCTCCATGTCGCAAAACTGACATAGAACCCCAAGTCGATTAAGTCGTATAACTTTTCCAGTTCCAATTCGTAGAAATAAAGTGAATGACTTAAAACTTGACCCACTTGAATCTTGAATTGACTGAATGGTTTGGCTCTGAAATCTATTACACAATCTGTCTTAACTTGCAAACGTATCTTTAGGCCAGTTGCATACTATTGTTTGAACTTACAGCTCATATTAGTATACCAAATCGTTGCAGCGTCATGAATCATCAAGTCGTAGCAGGAAATTTTAAGGTTCAAACCATATAAGATGTCATGTCGCTCGAAAGTCTTTAGCTCTTAAGTCGTTAGAACAAGCTGAGATCCTAAGGGGGTTCGAACGACTTGATTCTCCAGCGACTTGGATCCTCTAAAGTGGTGGTACGACTTGGTCATGCCGTTGACCGACATTAAACCATAAGATGGATTGGGCCTTTGATGACTTAAGCCTTTACGACTTGAGTCCTTTAACGACTTGAGTCCGTTGCGACTTAAGTGATCATCGGCTTGAATCTTTTGTGTCGTGATTCACTCAATAACTTGAGTCACAATGCGACATAAGCCACCCAACGACTTGGATCTCTTGCGACTTAAGACAATGGCATAAGTCCTATTACGACTTAAGTTTCGAACGACTTAATGGTTAGATCGACACGAGTTCTTAAAATCTTGTTGTCAATCATCTTTTTGAGTATCCTAGAGAGTTTATAATCCGCCGCTTCTTCTTAGAAGTTCAAGAATTCTTTTGTGACATGTTTTATGAATAGATATACTTGTGTAGAATGACTTCTAAAAAGAGTTCTCGCCTTCGTACTGAAGGAACCTCCTCTTCTGCTCCCGAAGCCACTGCAACTTTGGAAAAGTTTCCATACCACAATTTCCGGAACTTCGACTTGTCAGTGCTAGGGAACAAGAACGGCTGTCAACCACTTTAAATCAAGATCAATTTGAGCAATTATGCAGACAATATGGAATCCCTATTACAGACGCGATATTGCCCGCAGAGGGCGTATTTGCGGACAGAACCTCGCCTGGGTATGTTGCTGTGAATCGACACATGTTAGCAAGCGGCGTTATTCCTCCATTCAACCCTTTCTTAGAGAGGATTTTGAATCATTTGGCTCTTTCTCCTTTCCAGCTCCACCCTAATAGTAACATCGTTCTACTAGGGCTTTATATCCTTGCTATGGGCAAAGAGTGGGCACGAGCCTACTTTCCATGAGATTCGTTACCTATGCTCTTTCAAAGTTAGGAAAGACACTCCTTCTATTATGCACGTGGAAGTTGCCCGAAATCTGAAACTCATTTACAACTTGCTAGATAACCTTCAGGGTTCTTAAATCAATTTTTCTTTGTTCGATGCCCAAAAACCTTCCATGGGAATTGGTTCGAAGGAGGTAAACATTATTTTTACAAGAATTCACTTTCATTCCTTCCTTAGATCTTAATTGCTGAAATCTGTGTTCTTATATTTTCAGTTCTCCTAGCTCCTATCAAAGACAAAGATAGTGCTCCTTATAAACCTCTTTACGATTCCCTTTATTACATCGGTTATTAGATAAATTCAAGCAATATGTGATAACAGAAGATAATTTTCGTAAGCACGGATTACTACATTTTTCTAGGATATTTTACTCCAGAGGACCATCAACTCGCAAATCTAAGCCGGTAGAACCAAACGTTGGTGCTTCTGGCAGCGATAATGAGGCCCAAGGCCAAACTATCGACTCTTCGCTGAAAAAGTGCTCTAAACATGTTGGTGGTAGTAAGTCGCCTCCTAAAACGTCTTTTGATGAGGATGAAACACTTAACCAGCGCGAGGGTAAAGGTCTTCTGATTCCAACTGAACAAGTTGGGAAATAAGGTTCTTCTCTTAATCCTATACTAGAAACTGAGAAAATTGAGGAAGATGAGAGAGAGGGGAAGCATTCCTGATCTTGCACAAGAAACTGAGTAAGTTAATGAAGGTGAAATCGCACTAGAAATTGATCCGAACGCCGAGATGATGGCAAAGGATCCTCTTGTTCAAAATGTAACAGAGGAAGGTTCCACAGGTACCTTTGATGATTTGGGTGATCTTAACTCATCTAAGTTCCTTAGCCAAGGCAATATCGTGCCTAGTCTCTTGATCTTCAAAACACAATTACAGGAGCTAGCATAATGGAGGCTCCCATTTCCACACCTGGAAAATTGCAGAAATATTTAGGAATTTCCTTAGAACCAACTAGAAAAACTAGTTCGTTAGTAGTAGCGCTTTAGAAAACATTTCTAACATGCACACACTTATTAAATTTTTATAGCCTTCACAGTATTACCCAACACCTTCCGGTTTGAGTGCTAAAAAGTTTTTCTTATCTTTTCTCAGGTTCAGAAATGCATGGGAAACATTTGTCAGATTTTAGGAAGAAAAGAACTACATACAACCTGAAGCACTTCTTACAACCCCATCCTCCATGACAATCGCAACATTCCAAGCAGTCTTTTCCTCCCCAGTCTCCACAATCCTCTCATAAGCCTTCGCACCCATCTGAACATGAATTAACTAAAGATTAGAGGCGAAGGATATGTGAGAAAGTTGAGAAGGAAAGGAGGAGATGCGCTTGGATTGGGAATGATGTCCATGATGAAGAAGGCCGCGGAGAGAAGCGAGGCAAAGACAATCAAGGAAAGGATGGTTTACATAAGCGCTCTCGATTGGACAAACTTCCTATTGTAACCTGACCAATTTCATCTTTTGGTCCTCCTGCTGAAATCCACTCAATTATTCACAAGCCCCGTTATGAGTCCGAGCCAGCAAACACTTCTTTGACTGGACGATTCAAAGGTTGGAACTTGAAAGGGATACTTTTTGATCGTTGCGCAGATCCAACCGATGCTGATTACATAGCCGAGGAAATTGAAACTGTAATAAGTCAAAAGCATACCCAGCTTGACACTGCTAAAAGTTAGCTTGACACGAAGCTAAATATTGTCAAGGACCATGCTAAGAAACAAGTGAGTAGATGTCATAAATTTGGCGATGAGCTCCAAAAGCGTAATGACGCTAATCTTGCCAAGATTGCTGCTTTGGAGAGTGATAAGGCCAAATGGGCAGAAGTTTTAGATCCTCGCGATGCTACTATTGCATCCCTCACTAAAAGAAATGCAGACTTGGAGGGATTGGATACCGAGAACAAGAAGCTCAGAGAAGAACTTGAAGTTGCTAAGGAAAAGGAAGCCCTAACTGCCAAACGCAATGCTGAAGTTACATTGTCTGTGTAAAAGGATTTCTTTAAACAATATTAGGACAAAACTACCTAACTTAGAGAAACTATCGATTCCTTGAAAGCTTCAAATTACATATTAACGGCTATGGTTGGGACACTGGAGAAGGATAAAAAAGCTGCTGAGGAAACTCTCAAGAAGGCCATGGATGAAGCTAATGCTGACATATTCAGATTTTATGTTTTCGGCCTCCTGAGCCGAGGGAGTTTACATTATCTAGAAGACAACTTTCTAACTACATTGGCTCTAGTCTGGGAGCGAATTCTTGAAATCAACGATGGTGACCGCAGTGAAGAAGATCTTATCAATGACCTTTTAGATGAGAAATCTAAGAAATCTTTAGCTGAGGGAAAAGACCAGTAGGCAAAAATGATAGGGCTAGTACTTCCGGAGAGAAGGTCCAAAATCAAACCAACATTGATCCTCCCGTTGACTCTGCAAATATTGAATCCTCCAGCTCATAGATTCCCATGAATCCTCTTGTTACTTTGACAGAAAAAGACATAGACACTGAAGAGCGCATTGCTACCGAGAATGTTAATGAAGAACATGGTGGAGATGATTAAAGTGATGATGAAAACACAGAGAAATGGAGAATTGAGCACATAGATGTCTAAGCGAATCTTCTGGATGCTAGTAAAACCGAAATCGATTTCACTACGCCGTATATAGATTCCTTCTTTAGTTCACCTAGATCCCTTGCTTTTTACACTCATTGCTCTTGTGCTCTGGGTCTAATCTCACCCCTATCTTCTCCTGCTACAACCGAGGCAACAACAACTGAAGCTGTTATAACTGACTCAACTTTGATGACAATTCCTCTTGCTTCAATCATTATTTCTCAGTCTGTTGACATGTCTTTACTTGCCATTACAGCCCCTGGGTCACAAGATGCTAAAATCAGTGCGCTTTCTAACTTCGAAGATGTTGATTACACCCATAGTTATGATCTTGGAGCCACAGAAACAGATGAAAGCCCAAAGGACACTGCCAAAGATCGAGGAAAGAAGACAGCCAAGCCATCATCATGTTCGAAGCACAAGAAAAAGAAGCGTGCTCTTCAGAAGACAGGAGTTATTACGTTATCTTCTCAAGAAAACCCAAGTGACGTGGCAGAGACTCCACCTCCTCCTCTCAACAACCAATTCTAAGGTCAAGTGATAAGAAGAAATAGTGCTCCGAACCAGTTTATTTTGCTTCCTGACAACTCCTTTTATATGTTTCATTTAGACGATTGTATATGCGGGTGCTAGTCCCCGCTCGTTACTTTATGTTACTCTAGGTTTGAAACCTTCATGTTAGACTTGTGAATTTGTGATGTTGTGATGGAAATGTGTTCTTCTTGTTGTACTTAAGCTTTTGCTCTAGCTTTGTCATACTTCATTGCTTTGTATTCCACACTTGTTGATTTACACACTTTCAACGCAAGTTTTCTGCATCACAACTCATCTGTTATTGCAATACCTGATATTATAATTACCTTGTGATACTTTTTGTAATTGCTGATTTTTCATTTTTTAGTCACGGATCATTATTAACTGGATTTACCTGACCAGTTTTACCGAATTCTCTCGATTTTGACTGAGGGAACATTTGAGACTCCTTTTCCTTGACTAACCACTTTTTGTGTCTACCACTGTATTGGAGTTCTCGAGTTTTCCTTAGTCATTTCAAAAGATTCAACTTTATTGGTTGGAGTAATCCTTGTATGTGCTAAGCCTTTAGTGTAAAGTTGTGACGAGCTTATGGTATGTTCAAGTGAGCATTATTGAATTTCTTTAATGCGGTGGTAATACCCCCATTCCAAAACTCATCATAGACTTTGAAAGTTAGGCACGATATTTGTGATCAACTAAACTTGGAATCCGCCGGTCATGTGCTTTTTCAATTACATTTTGAAATTTCCTAGCTTGCTCATGATCCAAGGGTTTCCGATCTAGTCAATCAAGCTCATTCCTTTTAGTGGAGAGGAATTTTTTGTGTGCCCCTATTTGAGAGGTCTTATATTTCAGTATATTCAATCATGCTTCTCGCTAACCTGGCAATCCAGGCCCTTTGGAGATTAGATTTGAACACATACCCCCGGAGAGGTCTTGGTTTTGCATCCCTGGAAAGGTCTTTGTAAATCCGTAATTCATTGTGACTGAATAATTCAACCACTTGTGGAATTTGTTGGACACCTTCGAAAAGGTCTTTGGGTTCGTCACTAACTGAATTTGGAAGACCCAGCTTATGATCGGATGCCCTAGAAGGGGTCTTTATAGTCCGTTTGTAACTGAATTTGGAAGATCCAACATCAGTAACGGGAATTGGAAGACCCAACATCTGATCGGATGCCCCCAAAGAGGTCTTTAAAAGCCCACGGTTTACCGTAATCTGGCCATGTATAAATGGTGTTGACGATCGACTGGGTGCCCCTCGGGGAGGTATTTAGTTTAGACGTCCAGTGTTTATCGTAATCTAGCCATCTATTGATAACATTGACGATCAATTGGGTGCCCCTCAGGGAGGTCTTTGGTTTAGAAGCACAGTGTTTGTCGTAATCTAGCCATGTATTGATGGCATTAACGATTAACTGGGTGCCCCTCAGGGAGGTCTTTGGTTTGGAGTTGAATCATTTCACGGGGTAGACTCTAGTTCATTTATCAGGTTTCACCATGATTTGTTAGAACTAGGGCCTAGGATCTTGCAATTAAGAAGGTGCCCCTACGGTGAAACTTACAACTTTATTTGTAGTCTGAACGCTGCATCATTTAACCATTCAGTTCCTGATGTCCCTTATTTGCAATTTTGTGCTCCACACCTTCGTATTTGTTATGAATGATGTTTTGAGCATTAAGCAATGGGCGCTTGAGCTATCCCAATCGGGATGTGCTGTAACAGTCACCAGGCTTTACTAGGTTATGTATGCATCAACGTTCCTCTAGGAGACCTGCAATTAAAATCTAATTTAAGCAGATTGTAAGCAAGAATTTGCAAATGTGCGATTTAGGCAAGTAAAGCAATTTCTTTCATCAATATGTAGACAACGTTGCATGGCATTTACAATGCATGATGTTTACAACTTTTCGAAACATGTGAAAGAAATATTAAGCAAAGTAGTGGCGGAGGTGTATGCTATTCCAAGCTCTCGGAAGTTGGACCCCATCCGTCGTTTTCAATTCGAAGGTGCCATCTGAGAATTTTTTGCTTATCATATACGGTCCTTCCCAATTGGGTCTGAGTACTCCATTTCTTGTCATAATTCTTTTCAAAACAAGGTCCCCAATCTTAAAGGTTCTATGTTTGACTATAGCATTAAAACGTCTGGCTATCCTTCTCTGATGAGCAACAATCCTGAGTTCTACTTCTCTCCTTTTCTTTCAAGCCAATCGAGTGCCTCAAGTTGCAGCTTCTCATTCTCTTCTTGGTTAAAGTGGATTCTGCGGTGAGTGGGAACTTCCAACTCTACCGGGATCATTGCCTTGAATCTGAATGCAAGCGAGAATGGAGTACACCCAGTCGCAGTTTTGTGAGTTGTGTGATATGCCCATAGTGCAAGAGGAAGCTCGTCTACCCAACCACCTTTAGCTTTTTCGAGACGCTTCTTGATGGTCGATTTTAAAATTTTATTGATTGCTTCGACTTGCCCATTGTCCTGCGGATGAGCAACGACTGCTAAACTCTTCTTGATTTTGTATTTAGCACAGAATTCTAAGAATTCACTGCTCTCGAACTGGGTTCCGTTATCGGTGATTATCTTTTGTGGTACCTCGAACCTGCAAATGATGTTCTTCAAGACAAAGTTGATCACCTTTTTCAAAGTAATAGTAGCTAATGGCTCAACTTCAGCCTATTTAGTGAAATAACCAACTGCCACTATTGCATACTTCATACTCAATCTAGATGTAGGCAATGCCTGGATAAAATCTGTGCCCCAGACGGCAAATGACCATAGGCTGACCATTTGAGTCGGTTCTGTGGGAGGTGCTCTCAGAATCTTTGCATATCTTTGGCATCTATCACACTTCTTAGCATAGGTCATTACATCCAGGTTCATTGGCCAGAAATGGCCGTATCGCAGAACTTTCTTGGCTAGTGTTTGACCAACAGTGTAACCTCCACATTCCCCTTCATGTAATTCTGCCAAGATTGCTCTGGACTCCTCATTTGTTACACATTGCAGCAGAGGCATAGAGAAGCCTCTTTGATATAACTTTCCATCTTGGATAAGGTACAATGGAGATTTACGCAATATTTTCCTCCGCTTTTTTGGTTCCTCTGGAAGCGTTCCGTTAAGGATGTGTTCTTTGATTGGGGTCATCCAGGACACATGCTCTTCAACAGTCTCCATGATCCAACGATATCCACTTCTTCAATAGTAGGAGTTGAAAGGACTTTAACAGGTATCAAACCCAACAATTATGCATCTGCAGGACTGGCATATTTTTCAAGGGAATCTGCCTTTATATCTTCTTCCCTAGTAATATGAGATATCCTGTAGAAGTCGAGATCGTCGAGAAGTTCCAAAGCTTTAGAAAGATAAGTGGGAAGGTTTCCGACTTTGGTCTGGAATTCTTTTCGGACCTGACATAATACCAACTGCGAGTTGCTAAGAATTTGCAAGGTTTTCAAATTTAACTCTTTTGCCAATTTCAGCCCTGTGATTAATGCTTCATACTCAGCTTCATTATTGGTTGATGGGAATTCCAACCTTAGGGCATAACATAAGGAGTGGCCTTCAGAGTTTCCAGGACTATTCCTACCCCTGATCCATAATCATTCCTGGATCCATCAATGAATAACTTCCAACTAACCACTTCCTCTGTTGGTTTTTCTGTTTCTTCCCCCTATCCGTGAACTTGGCGATAAAATCAGCTAAAGCCTTCCCATTAATAGTTCTTCGAGGATGATAAGTTATGTCATATTGTCTGAGCTCTATGTTCGACTTCAATAGTCTCCCCGAAGTTTCTAGGCGGAAAAGAACTTGTCTTAGCGGTTGGTCGGTGAGAGCCTTTATAGAATGGGCTTGGAAGTATGGCCTTAGATTTTTTTGAGGCAATAAGCAGACAATACACAAGTTTTTCTAACTTGGGATAGTTTAGTTCTACCCTAGCGAGCCTTTTACTGATATGGAAACTGGCCATTGAACCTTGGCATCATCTCGGATAATTGCAGGGCATAATGCATGAGATGAAACATCCAAATATAGGAACAGTTCCTCTCCATCTTTAGGCTTTGACAACATCGGTGGTGAATCCATGTGTTTGATCAACTCTTTGAAGGTTGTTTGGCATTCAGGAGTCCATTGGAAATCCTTCTTTCCTTTCTTCAAATCATCGAAGAGTGGAATGCACCGAACCGTGGCCTTTGAGATCAATCTGTTAAGCGCAACTACTTTCCCATTTTGGCTTTGAAGCTCTTTCTTCGTCCTAGGAGCACGCATCTCCCATAAGGCTATGACTTGAGAAGGATTTAGTTCAATGCCTGTGGCATTGACTAAGAAACCGAGAAACTTTCCCGACGCAGCTCTGAATGAGCATTTAAGAGGATTTAGCTTCATTCCATATTTTTTTGAGGAATATGAAACATTTCAGCCAGATTCTCAAGATGATCATCAGCTTTCTTTGATTTCACCAGCATATCATCCACATAGATCGACTTCTGTTGTGTTCCCAATTTGGATTTAAACATGGAATTCACAAGGCGCTGGTATGTTGCTTCTGCATTTTTCCGTCCGAACGACATGACTTTGTAGTAATACAAGCCTCTATCTGTTATGAAACTTGTGTTTTCCTCATTCGGCTTATGCATCATAATCTGATTATATCCGGAGTACGCACCCATGAAAGACAATAGTTCATGCCCTGCTGTCGCATCAATAAGTTGATCAATTCTGGGCAATGGTAAACTGCCTTTAGGACATGCCTTGTTGAGATCTGAATAGTCTATGCACACCATCCATTTGCCATTGGACTTTTTGATTAGGACTGGATTCGTATATAAAGTTATTTTTGAACAATTTATCCACTTCTTCTTTTAATGATACAGATCTTTCGGGTCCTTGAATTCGTTTCTTTTATTTTGTTGGAGTTAAACTTGGATTAACATTCAATTTATGCACTATTACATTAAATAAAATTCCACGCATATCAGAATGTGTCCAAGCAAAAACATCCAAATTCACTTTTGAAAACAAGATTAATTCTTTGCAACTTCAGGCCTAGTTGAGAACCTATTTTCAATACTTTGTCAGTATCTTCGTCATGCACTGGAATTGAGATTGTGGCTTCAGCTAGTGCCGCTCTATTCTCCCCTACACTGGATTTTCTCGGGTCCATTTCCTTCTGAGCTTCGCTGTGCTCGCCAGTATGAGCCTATGAGGGACCCCCCCGAGTTGCTATAAGTGGGAGTCATGAATGTGGAGCGGAGCCTCCACATTCTTCTTTGTCTCCTTCTTCCTAGCTTCAACCAATTTTTCCATGTAGCACTCTCTTGCTGCCTTCTGATTGTCCTTAATCACACTGACTCCATTTCGGTAGGAAATTTCAAGGTCAAGCACCATGGAGCCATTGTTATCCTGAATGCGGCAAGAGCTGGTCTCCCGAGGAAGGCACTGTAGGTCGAAAGCTCATCGACTATGACAAAATCCTGCTTCATAGCAACCTTCTGTTTTCCTTCTCCTAGTTCGACGAGCAGGTTGATGAAGCCAATCGGTTGAGTAGTTTGCCTCGTGAACCCATGGATTTTATTCTGGTAAACTCTCACGTCATCCATAGAAAGATTCATCTTGTTGAATGTGTTAATGAAAAGAACATTGACAGATGCCCCTCTATCCACCAAGACTCTCCTGACTATAGATGAACCTAAACCAATAGTAACAACCATAGGGTCAACTGTTGGTGTTAGTAGTCCGTCTGAATCTCTATCTTTGAACAAGACATCGCCTCATGAAGTCTTCGGCATTTTTGCGGGAAAGGCATTGTTCATGACCATGATTTCTTCTTCTTCCGGAAGGCTCTTCATCTCGTATGTATATTTCACGATGCCCACCAGCTTCTTCTGGCTGGGTGGGGTCCACTTAAAATCATGTTGATGATTAGCCTTGGAATAACAACAACTATAGTGCTCTCTCTCGGGCAAGACTGTCTCGTAGATGTTCCCTGTCCTTGAGCGGCTTGAGTATTCTGTGGGTTTTTCGTATATTAATGGAGTCTAATCTTTCTAATAAACACCTCAATTAGGTTTTTCAAATGCCTGCACTCATTCGTATTGTGTCCTGCTTGGTTGTGGAACCGACAGAACCTTCCTGAATTAATTGCATCATCATTGACCTTTATTTGCTTTGGCGTTGGGTATCCCTCAGTATCCTTAGTCACCATGAATATGTATTCTATGGTGTCATTCAAAGGAGTTAACTTAGAATTCTTAAAGAAGCGTAATTTCTTATTAGCTCGATTATCCTTTCCAACTTTGCCCCTTTTTTGACCACCATGATTCTTTTGCCCACCTTGCACATGAACATTTTTCTGTTCAGGCTGTGTACTACTTTCGGGAATGTCTAAAGCATAGGCGGGATCTTCATCGACACTCATGTACTCTTTAGCTTTATCGAATAGTTCCTCGAGCATACTTGGCTTCTTCTTTTTGATCTGACGCCTATATTTGGTCTTCTTTCATATGGCTCCTTTTAAAGCCATTAACACCAAACGAGGCTCATGATTTCCCACCTCAGCTGCTGCGGCGTTGAATCGAGTGAGAAAGGCCTTGATTGATTCTCCTGGCCTTTGCTCAATTTCGTTTAACTCCATGAAATCCCATACCTTGGTGGCTTGGAGTCTGAACTTCTCTCTGAATAGCTTAGCTAAAGTAACGAAGTCATTCACAGACTTAGGTAACAGTTTCATGAACCAGAGAGAAGCCACCCTTCAAGATAAGACGGAGTAAAGACACTTCAGCTTGTTTGTGGCACATGTCCCATCCATATGTTGGTCATATTTGAACAGGAACACATTGGGATCGCCATCCCATTATAGTCTTGCACCTTTGGAGGTTTGAACTTGTTTGGGTATGGAACCATCTTGATCCTCTCTGTGAGTGGGGTCTTGGTAGGCGCGAACCCCCACACTTTCTCATCATCCTGTTTTTTAAAGTTTTTCTCCATGATCTTGCATACCATTTCCGATATGCGCTCCTCTTCGTTGTACTGGTCCACGGGGTGAACATCATTCTCCTTACTGGATGTCTACCTAAGCAAACAGTCATGGTTTGGAATCTGGGGCCTTGGGCCTCCCTCATGGGGAAGTGCCCCTTTGGTGGAACCAAGCACTTGTTGAGAGGTTGCTTTATCAAAATGGTTGCACGTGGGTGGTTTTGCTTCTTTATGATGAGGAGTATTAGGATCTGCAACCTCTTGGATAGAATTTTCCCAATTCGAACTTGAAGAGCAGGTGCACACATTTTCTGTACGGGCAGTCTGAGTAGGTTGTTTAGAACGGGCGACATTTATGGTAACTTTCGGTGTCGCAGCTTGAACAACAAACATGGATTCTAAATTTTTTGGCATAGTATTATTTGCGATATCCATTTGACTTGTTAGACCTGCAACAAGTTCATCCAACTCTTTCCTTGTTACAGCAGCTCCAGCTCTATAAGATTCACCAACTTCAAAGTGGTTGGTGGGCGGTGTAGCATTGTCGGTGAGGTTGTTGGTCTCTTCGACAGTTTTATTAGTGACTTTTTTAGGTCTACCCTTAATTTGGACAAAGTCTCGAACTGAGGAGAAAGTTTGTTGATTTGCCTGGATCTTAGATCTAGCGGATCTACAATAGAAGCGGGCTTAGAACTTCAAGGCAAGGCTCTTAAGCTTGAGAGAGGTATAAAGGGAGAAGATGCGAACGCGGCCCCATGGTGGGCGCCAAATGTTTAAACCGAAATTAGTTCAAACACCAAAGGTGCCACAAAGGCACTTCACCAATCGGTTAGAAAGAAACCACAGTCACAATAAGCATGTAACAATACAAGGATTTTTATAGTGGTTCGATCTAGGAGAGATCTACATCAACTTTGAGAGATATTTCAATTATCACGTGTGAATTTACAAAGTTCAAACACTCTCTCATTACATTAGTATTCATTCTCAAAAACTCTTCTCTAGATCTAGTCAAAATAGCCAAGGAGATCAGAAGAAACTTCTAAGTATAGTAATTATGGGAGTGGACCTATGATCCTTCAAACACTTAGATTGATTTCCATGACTTGATGATAGATTTGATCTTTGATTGAAAGTAATTGGAGATGTTGAGATCACTCAAAATGGTTGAAGAAATTGTGACAACCCCAATTTCGACAGATCGATTATTTTTCAAAAACTCCAATCTATCAAAATTCGGATTGAGTTGCTTTGGTATTCTATAGAAAAGACAAGGACGTAAAATAGTCATAGTTTAGAAAATATCTCACAGCGAAATGAATAAAATATAATGTACCAAAATATAGCCTTACCATATTAATAATACTGCCTAACCAGTATCCAAGGCTATCATGTCCCAGCCACAAATCTAACCTGCGACTATGTTATGAGAAGGGGGTCAGAACACAAGTTCTGGTAATTGAATTTAAACTATAAACTTTGGATAATCCTACATATACTGTTCAATCATATTTTTTATTTAATAGGTTACTTGGGTTAACAGCACTTGAGGCTTGCACACACACCGTACCATTTACTTCCCATTGGATTAACCTAATATAGTATATATGTAGCTACCCCCAATATCGAGGGACACCCTACGGTACCCCACTCGCTCGGTCTCCACCGTATGCTCGTAGCCCCTCATCCTACGCCAGAGTGACGTACGGATTTCTATATAACAATGTTACGATCAGCATATATCTTCCATCACTACGCTACGTAATCGTACGAACTGCTACCCTCGATCGAATCAGATCTCATATCCGAGTAATGCCCTCAAGTCTACGACACACCACCCAGAGAAGATATGCATGTATCTAGACTGCCCCTCATACATACTGTTAATTGTAGCTCGATGCCTCAATTGCACGTCCTCTAATGTGCACCGAGTTCCGTAGCAGGGCGATACAAGCAAACACGGAACTCGGTCGGGAGCTTTTCTATATCTGTACAGGCCCGTCTTTAAAGAGCCTCTATATACAGATATACATAGGGACTGTTTTCATGGTGGCTATGGCCCCACCTCGGCCCGTCCCTCAACAAGTAAAGACTAAAATAGCTAAACGACAGCCCCTACGCAAAAAATCTGAACATCCACGTGGAGTCTCCCCTCAACCTCTTACCCCGATAGTGAAGGGTAAAATGGTATCTTGGGTTTAGCTCTAGTCTTTCCGCATCCCACTGGCAGTCGATGACGGGTATCTGACGATCTACTATCCTTGTTGGTCATGACCCTCCGTCTCCCCGTGAGACAACCTCTGAATCACTCTGTTGTCACCACGTCATAGCATTCTGACTGCATAGCTACATCTACAGTCAAGGCCTACCCACCTAGTAGTTACGCGCAGACCCAACCTCTGCGAGCACAACCTAAGACATTTGTCACCACACAGAGGACTACTAGGAACACCTTACGTACCTCAGGAAGCCGCGTGCTTCCCCTTCAAGTCCTTTGTAGCCGTCAGAACAATTAGATGATTGTGCGCTCCCCTCGTTCCTTATAACACCTCGATGATCTGCCCCGTTGGGTTATTCACCCTTAACCGTACGAACTGGTCTAAGCGCCTTATGTTGTTAGACCCTATGTCCAAACATTCTTTTACGCGCTTACCTCACCTCATCAGGTTTCCAGTTAACTTGGTTATTCCCATTCATATTGAATTCTTATTCAAATTACCAAGATTCTCTTTGCTTATTAATTTCAGTCATACAACTTAATCCATTTAAGTTTATTAATAAGCCCACAACATGTTATTCTCAAGATTGTGGCCCAAGGTCTGTAATCCACAATCTCTTTTATATTCTTGTTTGATTTCATCATTACAATAACATGTTTTACTTAATATGTAATTAAGTATATCCAATTCACATGTTTTCTGATTAACATGTCACTTACCATTTATGATTAAATATAACTTATTTCATTTCAAAAGTTTTCCTCATCCTTTCTCATTTAATCATAATTCCATTTTACATTGTAAATAAAATTATCGTTGTTTACTTGTTAACTTAGTTCTTTTAACTAAGGCCCATTAATAAGTTTCTCTACCTGTTTATTATAACCAATGTTATAATTTCCTCTTGTCCTTAGGACAAGCCTAAACATTCTTATCAACGGATTTCAGACTTCCAAGCTCACAGATTACTTAACTTATAATTAAGTACAACTTTTTATATTATATTTATTTTCCCCCTTTTCTTAACTGGTTTTAGGATTTCCCCTTTTCTGATTTCTTAGTTTATTATTAAGTGTCCCTAATCTCATTTCACCAGTTATCCAATTTATTCATTAGTTTATTACGCATGTCTAGATTCTATCACTTCTACAAGTTATGCTTACCCTAAATGGTGTCTTTAATTACATAACTTTATTATTTCTATCGGTTATGTATACCACTAGGTGTCTTTAATTAAAACCTTATCGAGCTAAGTTTGCGGGCCCATATGTAAATATTACCCCCCCCAGATTTGCTTAGCCCACCCACTGTTCGACCAAATTTACTTAACCCTAACTTTGGGTCATATTCATACAATCCATATGGATTAGATTAGATTAAGTAGTCCAATTCATTACCATGTCCATTTATGGTTTATAATGCGCTAGACCTCCCACATTAGGCCTATAACTTGTGGATGTTGGATATGTCGATCGGGTCCGGGCAGACTTCTTCCATAAGTTGGGCTTAACCTCGTGTCATAGACCGTCTCGTATTTGCACACTTAGACCTCTCACATTAGGTTCAACATTAGTGGTTGCTGGATATGCCGGTCGGGTCCGGGCAGACTTCCACCAGTAATGCAACCTAAACTCGTGTCATAAGTGCAATTACAATTTCTAATTGTAATCCTCGACATTCATTATTAGTCAACTAATTATACCTATGTCTTTATAGTTGCTCATACCCAATTATATTCATGATGGATCATATGTCTAAATTCATATTATTCAAATTATTCCAATTCATACTTTACATATGATCCCATTTGCGCCCAAATCATTTTTCTATACTTATGATCCAATTTAAGATCTTTAAACATAATTTGGTTGATGCCCCAAACCCATATATATTTATTCAATTCTATGTTAACATTAATCCATAAAATCATATACTTACTCCAATTACTCCCTGTATATAATTAGGACAAATTTACATGTAAACTTTTTAGCACTCCAACTAATCCAATATATGAATTTTTCCCACATGTTCAAATTAACATTATAACATATAAACATTCCAACATTTCAACTGATTCAATATATGAATTATTCATATTAACAATTTGACTTTATATCATGCTAATCATTCCCACATGTCATTTACACCATTTTAATCATTATTAGCATATGTTCAGGCATCTTAACATGTCATATTCCAATTTGTCATAATGGGGAATGCTAAATGGTAATATACCATTATCTAAAATAATATGGTTTAAATCCACTCACCTCGTAAGCTATCCAAATCCTGGATCTGGTGCAGTTCTATTCTTCCATGATTTCCCCCTAATTGAATTCAGAACCTAATAATCATGGATTTACTATTTTTACTAAGAGAGAAAAAGGAAAAGAAAGAGGAGGAAAAATTGAATTGATCAGATCTAGAACGTTACCTTGCTTTCATGATTCAATAATCTTTTTTATTAATGTTGATTCTTTCTTCCAGATCTAGATTCATAATTCTCCTAGGCTAATATTTTAATTTTCAGAATAGATTTGAGAAGAGAGAGAGAGAGAAAGTAATGGCAGAGCTACAGCATAGCTTTAGAATTATGAGTTTTAGGGTTAGCTATA
Source organism: Allium sativum (assembly GCA_030737875.1). NCBI lineage: Eukaryota > Viridiplantae > Streptophyta > Magnoliopsida > Asparagales > Amaryllidaceae > Allium > Allium sativum. The sequence goes on from CM060923.1 coordinate 172,795,518, forward strand.
GGGCCTTATTAATAAGTGCTCAAGACATTACCGTACACACATCGCTGAGTCATCGTTGAACCCAGTTAAGAAAATAGTCCAAGTTCGCAGATGAATCTAGCCGGATCTTATCATACACGCAGTGCCGAGTCAGCATTGGGTCCCGCAAGCAGCTTTGGCGTAGAAATTTGATTTTTGAATGTTTGAATTTATTTAACTTTTATATTCACATGTAATCTTCTGGTATGTATACAATTCTTATAACAACCATTTTACGCGTATATATATACGCACAATTTTTTTTTCCAAATTCAAAGGGTGTTGCACCGTTATTTGATTCTTGCTACATTTCATTGACTGCAGCCTTATCTTGAATTTTATCTCTTGTGTACATATATTTCTACATATATATATTATCATATATATATACATATATTTTCTTTATTTCCTTATATGTACATTCTTATCCTTTCAAATTTTGAATTTGTATACATACATATATTTGTATGCTTAGTTGGCCCTCTCTAAAACAAAGATAAAAATTATGTCACCATCGGGGTTCGAACCCACGACCTCTATATTGCCAATCCTATGCCTTAACCAACTGAGCTATAATGTCTTTTGTTAATAAGTTCAGAAACAACGATAGTCATTATTCTCCTTCTTTTACCTTATTCTCATGTTTTGCTACAATACTTCATTTAAATGTATCTCTTTCACCTTAACTCGGTTTTCTGCAATTCATAGGTCTAAATTGACAAAAAATCGCCATGAACGCAATGACGCTAATCCCATGGCCAAATTCTTGAAGTTCTACAATTTTTTTTAAATATGCATTTTAATTGCATTGCATTTCTTCTTATTGCATGTAATTTATTATTCTTTTCTTTATTTCAATGTATGAACTTATTACATGCAATTATATTATCATATTTTATTTTATTCTCATAAAATGCGGGGTGTTACATTCTCCCACCCTTAGGAAATTTCGTCCCCGAAATTTGATAAGGGAAAAATCAATTAACCCCTCGCATAATATACATCCATCACGTGTGCATCCAATTTTTGCAAACATTGTGCACTTATGCAAAGTGTAATACAACATAATAACATATGTATGCTTAAGCGGTACCTCCTATGTGTATGCAAATTTTCAAAAATCCTTTTAAAATATGATGCTCGCATCCTACATATACTGGCAGTTCTATATGAATGCAATATTTTGAAAATCAAAAGATATTTTCATCCAAATTTTCCCACACTCTTACTGAGTAAGAGCGTAGTTCATCCAATTGTTGCATCCATATCCTATCAACCAACTTTATTTTTCGAATTTCGGAAAAATCTAATTGCCTAAATTCGATTTTTTATGTTACAAAAAGGTGGAAAATGGAAAATTTCACACCTTCTGTTTTTCTTTTATATACCTTTTTCCAACCGTACTTGGATTTTATGAAACTATTTATTAAGATTTCCTATCCAAGCACAACCCACATAAGAAAATTTTCTTTGTTGTAGCTTCTCTTTTTCATCTTATCTTGGATTTTTTTTACCTAGATAATTCTTGCTATTTACTTCATAGCCTCAAAAATTCTTCCGTCTTCCCTAGGCTCTAATCCTAACCTACTCCATGCTTTTTTTTAAACATGGTTTGGCCATTTTTCAGTTAAATTTCCTTCCAAAAATTAAAAGTGTCAAAACTTAATTTTCGTCATGAAACTTTCTTTTGCCCAACCATTAAAACATGTCATCTTTTAAAAAAATGTAAGTCATGATTTTTTTTTCAAATCAAAAAATTAGAGAAGATACAAACAACTATTTTCTCAATCGGGTTTATGACTTGTTCTTACCTATAAGGTCGGTTCAGTCTCTCACTACAAGGTGCCAACATCCACTCTATTCTTATTTTCTACTGCTTATTTTGTCCACCCAACAAAATTCTATTTTAAACAATTTATCAAAAATAATTGTCAAAAAATAAAGACTTCAAAACTTTCTTGATTAAAAATTCTTGTATGAAATATAACAAGAAAAACTAGCGAGCTATACATGCTCTATAATATGCACCTTTTACTGAGAAAATTTTACTTTAAATATCAATATGTGTGCTTCTTTACATATTTTAAAATTATAACTTTTAAGATTAAAACTTGAAAACACCATAAACCATTTTTTCCCCCAAAACTTTTACAATTTCAAGCTCTTAAAAGTTAACAGTGGGGTTAGACTCAAAACGGGTTTCCAATTTTCTTCTAGGCTTTCCTGGGCACCCCCCCCCCCCAAGTTCAATTCTCTCAACTATATATATTCCTAATCTGTTTTTCTATTTTAAACCTTTTCCAATTTATATGGTTTTCAAGCCCGCTAACCCAAAATACTAATCATATGGGATTCACTTTCGTTTCGTACAAAGTATATTGTACAATCTCTACCCAATTTACCTAAGGGTCTCAGATTTTCATATTCATTTCTTTAGTGTACAAAACAAACATCCCATTTCATACCATATTATACTCTTTCTATTTAGTGGGTTCCTCTATGGATCTAGGTATATTTATAATATTTATAATTTTTTTAAAAATACAAATACGTTCACTCACTATTTATATAGGAACCTAAACCTAAGCTCTGATACCAGATGTGACAACCCCAATTTCGACTGACCGATTTTTTCTCTCAAAAACTCCAATCTATTGAAACTCGGATTGAGTTGCTCTAGTATCCTGTAGAAAATACAGAGACATAAAATATGTCAAAGTTCAAAAAATATCTCACAGCGAAATGGATAAAATATAATGTAATCAAAATATAGCCTTACCATATTAATAATACTACCTAACCAGTATCCAAGGCTATCATGTCCCCGCCACAAATCTAACCTGCGAGTTTGTTATGAGGAGGGGGTCAGAACACCAGTTCTGGTGACTGGATTTAAACTATAAACTTTGGATAATACTACATATACCATTCAATCATATTTTTTTAATTTAATAGGTTACTTTGGTTAACAGCACTTGAGGCTTACACACAAGTCGTACCCATTTACTCCCCATGGATTAACCTAATATAGTATATATGTAGCTACCCCAATATCGAGGTACACCCTATGGTACCCCACTCGCAAGGTCTCCACCATAATGGCACCGAAATGCTCACAGCTCCTCATCCTATGCCGGAGTGATGTACGGATCTATATATAACAATGTTACGATCATCATATATCTGCCATCACTACGCTACATAAGCGTACGGACTGCCACCCTCGATCGAATCAGATCTCATACCCCTCAAGTCTATGATACAACACCCAGAGTAGATATGCATGTATCTAGACTGCCCATCGTACATACTGTTGATTGTAGCTCGATGCCTCAATCGCACGTCCTCTAATGTGCACTGGGTTCTGTAGCAGGGCGATACAAGAAAACACGGTCCTCGATCGGGAGCTTTTCCATATCTGTATAGGCCTATCTTCAAAGAGCCTTTATATACAGATATACCTAGGGTCTGTTTTCATGGTGGCTATGGCCCCACCTCGGCCCCTCCCTCAACTAGTAAAGACTACTATAGCTAAGCGAATGCCTCTACACAAACAATCTAAACATCCAAGTGGCGTCTTCCCTCAACCCCTTACCCCAATAATGAAGGGTGAAATGGTATTTTGGGTTTAGCTCTTGTCTTTCCGCATCCCACTGGTTGTCGATGACGGGTATCCGATGATCTACTACCCTTGTTGGTCGTGCCCCTCCACCTCCCCGTGAGGCAACCGCCAAATCACCCTGGTGTCACCACGTCACAACATTCTGACTGCATAGCTACATTTGTAGTCAAGACCCACCCACCAAGTAGTTACGTGCAGACCCAACCTCTGCGAGCACAGCCTAAGACATCTATCACCGCACAGAGACTACTAGGAGCACCTTACATACCTCAGGAAGTCGCGTGCTTCCCGTGCCAGTCCTTTGGAGCCGTCAGAACAATCAGATAAATGTGCGCTCCCCTCGTGCCTCATAACACCTCGATGATCTACCCCGTTGGGTTATTCACCCTTAACTATACAGACTGGTCAGGATTCCAGTTAACTTGGTTATTCCCATTCATATTGAATTTTTATTCAAATTACCAAATTTCTCTTTGCTTATTAGTTTCAGTCATACAACTTAATCGATTTAAATTTACTAATATGCCCACAAAATGTTATTCTCTAGACTCTGGTCCAAGGTCTGTAATCCACAATCTTTTTTATATTCCTGTTTGATTTCATCATTACAATAACATGTTTTACTAAATATGCAATTAAGTATATCCAATTCACATGTTTTCTAATTAACATGTCACTTACCACTTATGATTAAATATAACTTATTTCATTTCATAAGTTTTCCTCATCCTTTCTCATTTAATCATAATTCCATTTTACATTGTCAATACAACTTATCGTTGTTTACTTATTAACATAGTTCTATTAACTAAGTCCCATTAATAAGTTTCTCTACCCGTTTATTATAACCTATGTTATAATTTCCTCTTGTCCATAGGACAAGCCTAAACATTCTTATCAACGGGTTTTAGACTTCCAAGCTTACAGATTACTTAATTTATAATTAAGTATGACTTCTTATATTCCATATATTTTCCCCCTTTTCTTAACTGGTTTCAGGTTTTCCCCTTTTCTGATTTCTTAATTTATAATTAGGTGTCCCTTATCTCATTTCACCAGATATCCAATTTATTCATTAGTTTATTATGCATGTCTAAATTCTATCACTTCTACAAGTTATGCTTACCCTAAAAGGTGTCTTTAATTACATAACTTTATTATTTCTACTGGTTAGGTATACCGCTAGGTGTCTTTAATTACATAACCTTATCGGGCTATGTTTGCGGGCCTATATGTAAATATTACCCACCCCCTCAGATTTGCTTAGCCCACCCACTGTCCAACCAATTTTACTTAACCCTAACTTTGGTTCACATTCATACAATCCCTATGGGTTAGATTAGGCAAAGTTGTCCAATCCATTACCATGTCCATTTATGGTTTATAATGGGCTAGACCTCCCACATTAGGCCTACAACTTGTGGATGCTGGATATGTCGGTCGGGTCCGGGCAGACTTCTTCCACAAGGTGGACCTAACCTCGTGTCATAGACCGTCTCGTATTTGCGTACTTAGACCTCTTACATTAGGTTCAACATTAGTGGTTGCTGGATATGCCGGTCGGGTCCGGGCAGACTTCCACCAATAATGCAACCTAACCTCGTGTCATAAGTGCAATTACAATTTCTAGTTATAATCCTAGGCATTCATTATTAATCAACTAATTATACCTATGTCTTTATATGTGCTCATGTCCATTTACCCAATTATATTCATGATGGATCATTTGTCTAAATTCGTATTATTCAAATAATGCCAATTCATATTTTACATATGATCCCATTTGCGCCCAAATCATTTTTCTATACTTATGATCCAATTTAAGATCTTTAAACATAATTTGGTTGATGCCCCAAACCCATATTTATTTATTCAATTCATTGTTAACATTAATCCATAAAATCATATACTTACTCCAATTACTCCCAATATATAATTGGGACAAATTTACATGTAAACTTTTTAGCACTCCAACTAATCCAATATATGAATTTTCCCCACATGTTCAAATTAACATTATAACATATAAACATTCCAACATTTCAACTGATTCAATATATGAATTATTCATATTAACAATTTGATGTTATATCATGCTAATCATTCCCACATGTCATTTACACCATTTTAATCATTATTAGCATATGTTCAGGCATCTTAACATGTCATATTCCAATTTGTCATAATGGGGAATTCTAAATGGTAATATACCATTATCTAAAATAATATGGTTTAAATCCACTCACCTCGTAGGCTATCAAATCCTGGATCTGGTCCAGATGTATTATTCTATGATTTCCCCCTAATTGAATTTAGAACCTAATAATCATGGATTTACTATTTTTACTAAGAGAGAAAAAGGAAATGAAAGAGGAGGAAAAATTGAATGGATCGGATCTAGAACGTTACCTTGCTTTCATGATTTAATAATCTTTTTTATTAATGTTGATTCTCTCTTCCAAATCTAGATTCATAATTCTCTTAGGCTAATATTTTAATTTTCAGAATAGATTTGAGAAGAGAGAGAGAGAGAAAATAAAGGCAGAGCTACAGCATAGCTTTAGAATTATGAGTTTTAGGGATAGCTATAGGGCCTTATTTATAAGTGTTCAAGACCTCACCATACACACGCCGAGTCAGCATTGAACCCAGTTAAGAAAATAGTCCAGGTTCACAGATGAATCTAGCCGGATCTTATCATGCACGCAGTGCTAAGTCAGCGTTGGGTCCTGCAAGCAGCTTCGGAGCAGAAATTTGATTTTTGAATGTTTGAATTTATTTAACATTTATATTCACATGTAATCTTCTTATGCGTATACAATTCTTATAATGACCATTTTACGTGTATATATATGCGCACAATTTTTGTTTTGTTTTCAAAATTCAAACGGTGTTGCACCGTTATTTGATTCTTGCTATATTTCATTGATTGCAGCCTTATCTTGAATTTTATATCTTGTATACATATATTTCTACATATATATATACACACACATATATATATATTCTCATATATATGTATACATATATTTTCTTTATTTCCTTATACGTACATTCTTATCCTTTCAAATTTAGAATTTGTGTTTGTACATATATTTGTATGCTTAGTTGGCCTCTCTAAAACAAAGATAAAATTATGTCGCCATCCGGGTTCAAACCCCTGACCTCAATGTTGCAAATCCTATGCCTTAACCAACTGAGCTATAATGTCTTTTGTTAATAAGTTTAGAAACAATGGTAATCATTGTTCTCCTTCTTTTACCTTATTCTCATGTTTTGCTACAATACTTCATTCAAATGTATCTCTTTCACCTTGACTCGGTTTTATGCAATCCATAGGTCTAAACTGACCAGAAAATTTCCACGAACGCAATGACGCTAATCCCGTGGCCAAATTTTTGAAGCTCTTCAATTTTTTTTAAAATATGCATTTTAATCGCATTGCATTTCTTCTTATTGCATGTAATTTATTAGTTTTTCTTCATTTCAATGTACGAACTTATTACATGCAATTATATTATCATATTTTATTTTATTTTCAGAAAATGCGGGGTTTTACAGAAGTAGTTGGGCAGCCCTTCGGGATCATAAAATTAGGTCCTCACTAAAGTGGTGTGCATGGGGTATTTATAGGAGTGAGGGGAGTGAGAATATGTAGTGCAGAAATTCATGTCATTCGGCGACATGACTCATGTCGATTGGGTGCTAGTTGGAGACAGTCTGGCATAGGATAGCTGGCGACAACCTGGCTCCAGCTGATAACAAGTAACGGTACGGCGGTATGGCTTATGTCGGCTATGGCATGACTGGTAGCGACATAGAACTGCGTGTCAGTTACGACTTGGGTGACAGCGGAATGACATTGGACCGATCCTGGCGGCATGGAAGCACCTTGACATTGATGCGGATTGGTCTTCTCGGGACGATATGGTGGTTTAACTTGGCTTAGTCGCCATGAATGAAGTGCGATATGGCCTGGGAATAACATGGCTTCTTTAAGACAACGTGGTAAGTGACGATATTAGTTAGGAATAACACGATCCGTCTTTCTTCCTACAACATGATATTGGAAGGGCTTGGTTTGCTTTTCCTTCTAGCGACATGAGTTCGAAACAGCATGATGGGCTCATAATGACTTGGGGAAAATGACATGAATGAAAAAGAATATTAATTCCATATTTTATGGTTTAACATTAAAAATTCAGGATTTTACAATCTTCGTCCTCGAAAAAGGAGAGGTTGTAAAAATACTTATGTATATAACAAAAATATTCCTACTTATAATTTTTTTTACTAAGTTTGGAACAAAATAAATTATATGATTTTTAATTCGAAAATTCGTTCTTACATTATTAATTAACTTCATTTGTTATAAATATATTTATTAAATTCGATTTTAAATTCAAAAATTTGTCCTTACATTATTAATTAAATTCATTTGTTATAATTCTATTTACTAAATTCATAATCTTTATTTCAAACACTTTTATTAAAGTTCGAGTTTTCTTATAGTCACAATTTAAATTTTTTATATTGTAATGGCCCAGCTTTTTGCTCGGTTTTCGCCGGTAATTAAACCAACTTAAACCGTTCATAAAGACGGATTGTTAGGGGCACTTACACATTTGCACAAAATAAAAACAACTTTTCCATTATCATTAAAATAATATTACATCAGAGACACAAGAGGTACATCAGAGTACATCGGTTACACAGCGGAAAAGATACTAAACTCAGCGTGAGAGTGTGAATGCTCCAAACATAATAGCTCCAGCTAAAACCAGAATCCTACTCCAACCAACTCCAAAACTAAATCTACGAACCAAACTACTAGGCTATCCGTATAAAAATTATGGGCACCCAGAGTTTAGGTGTGGGAACAATAAACTCCGGGTCAGTCATGGGACTGGTGTGAGAACTCAAAATAGTTGTCTTTAGGGTTTATTTTAAAATTAGGTAATTCACCAGACCACGCCGCCAATGCGGAACTGGTTTACTCTATGTGAATACCAGTGCATAGAAATCCGCAATGACTTTTTGAAAAAATGAAGCTATCATAAGCTCGTCCCACATCACACAATGCAAGCGCACACCAAATGGGCGAGTTTTGCCTTATGGTAACCAAAAATGCCTTCATACGTGAAAATCCTCTTTTACTACTATATATAGTGTGAAAAACCTTTTCGCAAATAAATGTATTAATCCTAGCCAGCATAATGCCCTATCCCATTATACTGACAATCCTGCCGGTAACCAGTAGGCTATACAATCAAAATTGTATGGACTCGTAGTGGAGATTGGGTTTCAAACATGATGGTTCTTGGTACGAAAGATCACTCGTAGGCTCACAAACATTCCTATGCGCATCATCCCAGTACTCGCGGATAATGTCCAGTCTCGGACTCCATTATACTAACCACCATACATGAATCAAAGTACCCAACAAATAGCGTCCCAGATTGGGGACTTCGTAGTACCCTTTCATCATCACATCCCGGTGCGCCGAACATATGAAACGAACATAAAAATCTGACCACCAGTTTACCATCAATCCGGGGTGTGAGGTTCATCGAGGTAACGATATACACAAAGCTACGCTTAAATAAGCCATGCTTTGATCATCCAGAGCTCATCATATAACTTAAGTATGCCACATTGTCCATTCACTACACATCACTGATTTCTATCAATATATAACCTCTAAGCTCATACGTCTTAGAGAAGGGTGTTAAGCAAGAGAATAAATTCTTCGCCACTAAGCTGATATATATTAATAAAGATCAGTGCTACGCAGTCAATTACAATGTCAAACACACAATCCATACATGTCCGTTCTAGGTCTGAACGAAACAACAATCCATAATTCCTTCACATACGTTCGGGCTTCTTGCCACTTAGCTGATATATAAAATCCATCTGCGAATGGGAGCCAGCCATTTGAGACATTCAGCAAGTCTCCCTTATGACACGAAGGGTCCCTGTCTTCAATGTCGCCTCCAATGTCTTCAATTGCTCCACAACGTCGTATTACTACTTGGAATGGTTTTCAGACATAATTCCAATCCCGGTCTTTCCAAATAATAAGCGCAATTAAAAGCACAATCACGGAACACACAGGCTTTCTACCAAATCTCCTTCCATTTTGGATTTCGTTAAATTAAACTTCTTTAAATCTATTCTCAAATTATCTTTAACAAAATCCATATTTAACCCTTCTTCTTTAAAACACATCCCTTAAATCCAAGATAATCTAGCTCCAAAGCCTTAATTAATTTTCTGTTTGTGTGACGACCCGGATTTCCAGTATCCTTTGAGCTGACCAAACAACACCAGTCCAACCCAAATTGTATTGGAAACCTAGATGCCAATAGAAAGAATTTAGAGGATGAGATTAGGAAGAAAGAAATATTAGAATAGAAGAAGATGATGAACCAACACGACACTGAGTATCACATCGCAGCGGAACAAAATATAATATAAAAATAATCTTTATTGAGAGCTTTAAAAATATATTTACAATCATCAGAGTACATCAATTCATCTGGACAGTTATAATAACATGTCCTCATACACAACACACAACGGAACAATAACTGCATAACATCATACGTCTGAACTCTTCCATCTCGTATTTTCAGCATTCGATAACCTAAACCTGTACAATCCGGTCAAACCTGAGCATTTACAAATACAGGTTCAGTCTGGTGAACCAGAGTGAGAAAAACTCGCAAAGATTGAAGGGGATCATCCAATTTGGTTTTAAAGTTCAAAAATCTTTTCGAAAGAAAAGGATAATCGTAAGACCAAATCCACACATAAATACGGACGGTTTTTACCTTATGATAACCCAAAACATTTTGAAATCATATATATCTTCTGATATTATAATAGTGTCTAAATACAAATAAATATCAATCTAGCAGAACGCTTGCATCTCACGCTCCACATATATAGTATACAATCAAAACCGCGGGCGCTTATTGGAGATTGGATTCCAACTATGATAAGGTATGGAACCACCTGCCGATAGTGTATCTTTAGAGGCGAATACACCGGGTTCAACAAGAACGTCTTGCAACCCGGCCACACATGACCGACCACTCATTTCGTTTGAGTGTGTCGAATGTATATCACCGACGGTTGGGACCAGCAACCGTTTCCTAAAAGGGACAGCATCGATAAATTAAAGAAGCAAAAGGAATTTCTCTAGATAGATAATTATACACCCTAATGGGTGCGACCCACATAGCCATGCTTCCTGCCCGATTTTTGCCATTTTCCGGTTGTGGGGCTTGAGGTTAGAATTTCCCTTTAGAACATTTGGCCACCGTTTACTTTGAATGCCACATCGTCAGATCCGCTGGATATCACTAATTGACATGCACAAAAATACTCTAGTTGTTAAGCTAAGAGAAAGGTCTTCCTCTGCCATCAACTATGGTATGTTTGAAGAAATCAACGTACACAATTTCTTTGGAAATACTCTGTCAGACATTTGTCCATACAAGTTGTCCTGTGACTGGACAAACCGAAGGTACTCTCCTACTGCATCCTAGGAATCACCCTATAGATCAGTAGTGAGTAGTCCTTGCAAATCTGTCGATTTCGACCACGACAGAGTCACAGTATATCTCTGGCCGCCAAACCAGAGATTATAAGTAATTCTACCGTTTTATGAAGATCCACGGTCTTCAATTGCTCCATCTTGAGGATATCTTCATATTTGTTGGACGGAATGGTTTTCGAACATAAATTCGGTCCCGGTCTTTCTGTACCAACAATCGTATTGGCCAGATTTGATAGTTGGTTATCAAATAAACAATCATTAAATTATGAAAATGAAATAGATTTACTGGTTCAGTACTCAACACCACTTGGCCCATTTAATTATGAATAATTAATAACGGTTATTTTAAACTTCTAAAACATTCTATATTTTAAAACATGGCATTCGATTCTCATTTCAATATATTAATCTTCTCAAAACCCTTTAAATCTAATACTTGGAATTATATGACAACCACATTCAATTTCTATTTTTCTATTACTTCAAAACACTTATTTACAACATTTTTTCTATCATCGGTTCAACTCGTCGTTTGTAACACAATCGTTACGACCTCTCCTTTGGTTTCGTTATTTGAATATTATAATTGTCACTTATCTTTTTTGAATAAACTCATTCTAAGTCTCATCTTCTTATTTTGAAAACATCGTTATATCTTCACAAATCTCCTTTATTTCCCTTTTCTATGGAAATATCATTTCATATTCTCGAACCCATTTTGATTTTCTTTTATTTCGGAATCTGTTATATATATATCCAAATTCTTCAAATAATGTTACATTAATATTTCTCAAAATAAATTTCTTAACCTCTTCATTATTACAACTAATATCATCCTTAGATAATCTTGAAGTCGTTTAAGTTCGGGTATTTTAAATTACCTCTCAGACCTTGATCAACAACGTTCTTATCTTAAGATAGGTATCGGTTGTAATACCTAAACCTGATATTCAATCCCGATATCAAAACAATCCTATTTTAGTTGGAACTGATGAAACCTCATCTTTTATTTAATACAGCGAATTCAGACCACATATTATAATTCAACTCGCCTTACTACTTTAATTCAGCATAAATATTATGCGTCTCTTTGTTTCTTCGTTAAAGTTATTTACTATTTGTTTGATGTAATAGAATAATTGCTATCATATTTAACTGATGTTCAGTTGGAAAATCTAGATCATGTTTATTTTTTTCTCATCTATGCAATTTTCGCACAACGGACTAGTATTAGAGCAAGGCGATTTGTTTAAATTGTGCATCAATTATTTCTACAAAGGTTGATAGATTTAGCGGTGATTATGCTATTATTATTTTGGGAGAAAAGGAGACTTTGGTGGAGGATATTATGTTATGAGAGAAGAGTGTTCCGGGCTATGTACTTTGATGTAGCTTGAGATACTGATTCTCATTTGGGTGGTGTTATATGTTAGAATGCAGTCTGACCAGCCATAGAAAAGAGATTCTTTATATAAAATAGCTTGGCAAAACTTCTTAGAGGTGGTAGCGACCTAAGACAAACCGCTGGAGTTGTTATGTAACAACCTTCCTTTTTTACCGCTTCAAATCAATAATTAAACCAACTTAAACCGCTCGAAACTATAGATTATTATTTAGCTTAAGGGTTTAAACAAAATTAGACATAGAAATCGAAGAATAAATTAACTAAATATCTCACGGTAGAAGCATTTTATGCAAAATACCAGAGTTTAAAATTTTTTCACAGTGGAAAAGACTTAGCTCGATTTCTAGTTTATTTCTAATTCGTTCAACTATTTATCTCGTTGAGAATCGAGTTTCAATTCCATTGTTAAATAACGTTAATTTAACCTAATGTTTTAGCTTTATGCCCCATTTTATAAACATTGTTTATAAAGCTCAGGTTTTATAAAAAAAACCATCTTTATCTCGCTTTTCTTTACTAAATCCAAATATTACATAAACACTCATTTAAGCGATCACATTTGCTTAAATTCCCTTTTTTATAAATTTGTTATAAAACTTGGTTCAATATAAATCACGTTCATATCATCCTAACTAAATTTCATTTCAACTTGGATTGCTTACTTACTTGAATCCCATTAAACATTTACCTCTTAAATTAAAATACTAATTTACTTCTTCGCTTACTACCATAGAAATAGTCAAGTTCTTTATTAACTAAATAAGTGGTAAATTTCCTTTTAAAATCTTATTGAATTAAACAAAAATTCATTTATCTATTTCGTTAGATTAATTCAAAATAAACCAATCAATAACCAATTCCCGTTTAATTAGTTGTTTTTGTCAACTTAAACCATGATTATTTCGTTAATAAACTCCAATTAGCCTTCTTTGAAATTAATTAATAATATAATTAATTCCATTTAATTCTTTTTTTGAAGATAATTAATCCAACTCTTAACTGTTGCGTTAATTTCTACTAATCTACTTAAAAATCTTATTACATAAGAGTTTATTTTACAAAATCATTTAATAACTTCTTAAAAACCTAAATAATAAATAACACATATCAATTTTCTTTTATTTCTTTTAATTAAAATAGATTTTCAAAATCTATATTCAGTTATAAAATAAATTATATAACTTCCTTACCGTCGATTCACTTGATGGTAAATCATCGTTTATAAAATGATATACTTTTAGGCCAACTGTTACCAATTACTCAACCAATACTGTCTATTGGTTAAAAAGGAACAAGCATTGAATTTAGATTCAACACCACTGATCAAATCAATCATCCAACCATATCATTTAAACAGTACATATAGCTGCAGTATGAAAACAAACAATAAATTTGAGGAATCCCGTTGGAGTCCCCCAACCTGTGTTTCCCTGCACCCAAATATGTTATTTCAAACTATATCATTTATTTCAATAAATAGATAAAATATTCAACCATCACAATAACAACAATCCAAACATCCATCAACCAATTAACAATCATAGCACACAAATATTTAAACCCAACTTATACAAAATAGAAGTGGGATAAACTGAGTGAGTTGAACTCACCTTGTTGTCGTCAAAACAGTTTGTTTTACAAGCCTGCAGCTGCTCCGTTCGTTCCACTTCAATAATATTACGTCCGTCGGTACGATTCCAACGTCTTTTGGGTTGTCTGATTCTGTGTACGAATGACACTGTTACAATTTTAATAAAGTATGTATTCCTTTATATAAATTAATATTATTAAATTTAAATAATATTTTATTAACTAATCTATATGATTTAATTATACTAACATTTTATCTAACTTCTATTAGGCAATTAAATCTTGTTCAGGCACATTCCATAGACTAAGTTACACACTAAATAATTTGGCCACCGGGTCGTTTCACATTTAAACATTGGCCATGTTAAATATTGGGTACATTAAAATCTCTTATCAGCTTGCCTGGGTATGACCGAGAACCACAGTTGGGAATGAAGGGGAAATTAACATAATATTCGAAACAACTTCCACGAGTATAACGAGTTGTTCCAAAACCAAAGGTATTTTTTTTCAAAGTCTGCCACGTTATTAAACGGTTAGTTGTGCCTAACTACATATAACGAGTTGTTCCAGAACCTAATACAAACTTATCAATAAACTTTTCCTTGGGCTTAAAATAATGCGCAGCAAAACCAATATTTTCAGAGACCAGATGCTAATTCCACAGTACGTTAAATATTGTAAGTTGGTATTAATAACGTTATGCATTGCAAGTATACTATTTAGGCAAAATTAAATATTAAGGCATGTTATCAAAGCTTTCCAGGCACGCTATCGTTTGGTTAGGCGTTATAAAGCTACAGGCCACGTTACACTGGGTTAGAAATGGGTTAGCCATGTTAAAACATAATTTGGCACAAGACTTGTTTAATTAGGCTTGGATTGAACAGGGTTAGTCACTCGTTAACATCATCAAGCACATGCTACAGGCATCATTAAATATTTTTAGGCCTGAATCAATAATATTGGGTATACTTAAACCCTGACTTTACTTTATATTATAATATTAACTAAACTGTTTGATTTGGCATTAAAACGCCATTTGGCAAATGGGAACATTATAAAATCATACCCAGGCACTACTGTAGCATTTCTTCCACTTCTCTTTACGCTGCTTTATATCTTCACTTAATGTGCTGTTCGTTTCTCCACGCCTACTCTTCAATTTTCCCATTCTGCCACTGTCGCACTCATGCAAGCTTTTCACGAACAGTCACTCTCAAACATACTCACTGCAACTGATGATCCACATCCACCCGCTTCCTGCTACAACTCCTCCCTATTATCTCTGACATGATACTGGTTTTACCCAACTCCACTGCATATCCTTCCAGCAGTCCCCCCGCCTGCATCGTCACTAGAACACTTGCGCCACGCCACTAACGTTGGTCCTGAATCTTCCATCACATGCAGTTGTTTGCCTCTAGTGTCCATACGAGAAAACGTAGCGAGGGTGAAGTATTTGATTTAATATATATATATACAATGGAAGACTTGCGGTTTTATTTGCTTTGAAGTTTTACTGCAAAGCTTCGATTCCCTATTTTCTTTTATTTACATTTTCAGTTTCATGATTCTGTTCTGTTCTTCCTTTCTGAAAATGGAAATACCGCTGGTTATTTATAGAGGAAGTAAACAGAGATAAGAATGTCTTTCATGAAATAACAGCGTAGAGTAGAGTAGATTTAGGCAAATGTAGTGTGTGGTTTTGTAAATGGGTATAGTACTGGTGATCAGTTACATATGTGTATATTTCTTTTCATTTGAGTTCACATTGATGGGAGAAGGGTAGGTAGTAGCTGGAAGAATTGGTTTTGCAGTCAGGTGTTTTCAACATCAATCATAGGCTGTGCATGAAACATTTCTAGTTTGCATGAGTCTTTAGTCATTAGCTAGTGATGGCGAAAATACAACACTTGAAGTTGATGGTGAAAATACAGCATAGGCGTAGAATAGAATCAGAAAGAGTGTAGGCGCAATTATGTATCTTCCACATGAAGTAACAAGAATAGAGTAGCTGGCGTGATGAGGTCTGGCATATGTAAAAAAAATAGGATGGGTATCTTCAAATATTTTTGTTTTTAATAATTTTGATTGCTGTGTGGAGTCCATGCAGCTGGTATAGGTATCTTAAAAATAGGCATTGACAGTGGGTACTCACTTGGGTTGCTGTAGAAACTTTGAGATGAAGGAAAAGAGGAATGGAATAGGATGTCGTGGAAAGGTATGCATCAGTACATGAATTTTCCTTTCAATGTAAAGCTCTTAGACAAGTACGTAAATAGGGGTAAGCTCAAGAAGTATGGGTCTGTATGAGTTATCAATTCAAGTTGCAGTGTTAATGAGTTGTCTCCAGCGTTTCCCTTTCCATAGACATCGAGTAGCATGAAAGTAGGTGCGTGCGTACAGATTTATGTTTAGGGTGTTCATCATATATGTTTGCCTGTGCAAGTTTGAATACCGCTGCACGTTTAGTGCCCAAACTACAGATAGGGTAGACTTAGGTTGTACCAATTTCCTTTTAGTGTGAAGTTTCTATTTCCTTTTAATTTATTAAATTTTTATTTTATACCGTAAATAAATTATACCGCTATTTACCGTTAATCGTTAAATATACACACCGCCAAACACCGACTCCAAACTTCACGAAAATAATTACACCGCTACGTCTTGACATTTCGGTCCCAATAAAAATTCGTTTCATCGAAAATGGGGATCGTTTGGAAAGAAACCATTTTCAAGGCTTGTATAATATATCGACTAATTTCCCGTGTGCGAAGCACGAGCCTCATCATAAAGTAAGCAACGCATCGATTTGAACGTTCTATTTCTTATGATTATTTAGTTTCATCGTCGATTTTCATTGAGTGTTTAATATTCGTACAGATATACATGAATTTCACATCGTAAATTACCAAAGACCGCGACGTTTGTGAGTTCGTTTTATAATTTAAATATAAATTATACGTTCCTACAACGTTTAATATACGAATTATATTATTAATCCGATTATAATTCCAAATCAATATTTAATAAAATAAAATATATTAAATATCTGACTACCAAAATTACGGGATGTTACAGTTTGATAACTCATTATCAAAAATCCAGTTTCCTTTGAAAACCCTTACCCCACATTTCAACCCTAGTTTCCAATTAAATTGATTTTCCAACATTCCATTCTTTAATCTTAACTAAAAGATTATACTTTCTTTCCAATTCCTCACTTTTAATTTCCTCAAATCAAAGATCTGATTAAATCATCAAATTACGATATGAATTTCCATAAGTCACTCTCATTGGGTTTCAAGAATGATATTATTGATGATATGATTCACGACAAAACCCAAATCAATTGATATTGAAGATAAGTTACACAGAAATTGTATCTACTTATATTCGATATCAATTCTCATAATCAACGAATACTATAAGTGGAATAACGATATAATAATATCTCCCGAATTCCTCAAATAGTATACATTTACACCACAGAATTTCATATCAAATATCTGAAGATTATTTCTATCTAACTTATCCCAGTCAACCTAGGAAACTCGTATCTTAATTAAAAGATTTATTCAACTTTTTGACATTAGATCTGGATAGAAATACCATCAACTTATACTTAATATTAATCTCGATATCCAACTCACACTGTAAGCGGAATAATGGTGAACTACCTTTTAAATTCCTCAAATAGTAAGAATCATCATCTACCGGATTAATATCAAACATCCGCAGATTTATCTCCAACCATATCCAATTATTTAAAATTGAAAACCCATATTAATATCAATTTAAATTCCATATAAAATATTTCCAATACTTTTGAACCTTTGAAAGCATTACACAAATCATTTAAAAATGATTACTTGTAGTTCGGAAAATAGTTTGCGGGTTAAAAACTTCAAAATAGATTGTTTTCGAAGAAAGCGTTACAATAGTGTTTTCAAAAGCGTTACAAAACAGTTATCTTAATTACTTCGATCAAAACATCTCTTTTCTTAGTCAAAACTTAAACTTTACAATTCAAAACATTTTTTACATAATTTATAATGCTTTTACCATTTTTCCATATTTTTAGAAACATTAAAAAAATGGCTGTTTATGGTTATGGTCGATAACTTCTCTTATAGCGACCTTCTCCAAAATGGTTTTAAACATAACTTGAAAATTATTACTCGAATTTAAAATCTGCTTTCACTCATTTGAAAGTTCTTGTTAATGGAAATCAAACGTTTTTCATTTTATGGAAATCCGATTTAGATTGCAAAAGTTATAAGCGTTTAAAGTTCGCATCTAAAATACGTAAATTGCTGTTATGCGACAAACTCTATTTTGATCATAATAACCATTATTCTATAATACTTCAAAATATCTTAGAAAACCATTATATCCTTATATAACCCTTTTAAAATCATTTAAATTTACTTTCCAAATTATTTTGGATCTAAAATTCAACTTTCATAAATTCCAATTCATTTCTAAATTCAAATAACTTCAAATTAACCTTCCCATTCGTCAGATAAGTTAGGGATAGCCAGGGAGAGCACGAAACTTTATTTCCAAACTCAAGCCTAGACACTATCCTCTTTGTCATCCTAGAATGTTCCGGTATTTATTTATTTATTTATTCAAAGAAACTTTATCAATATATATGAATTCATACTATGGTCGTTCCCAATTATTAACCTTCAATTTCCATAATGATATTGCTTTTAATTATGAAGGAGATTTGTCGATCAATGTGATACCATAATTGTTGTGTCATAGTGTGTGCAAAACAACATCAAAAACCATTTAAACATCCATAGCAACCATCATCAACATGATTCAATAAATCATAATTGTGCACAAGCGTTATAACACTAACGCTTAATAGTGTGTGTTCTAAACTTCGCATCCATCATCCATCACAACAAATATTAATCATCATTAACCAATAATAATTCATCACTATATTTAAATTAGTCTGGCTACTAATTAAATATATAAATCGTGGTTAAAGAGTTCTCACCTAACAGCTTTCCAAATCTTCACGGTAGGCGAGCCTAGCTAAGCGAACCGTCGGACAGTATTTCAGCGCAACGTCTTCTTCACCAAAATATATATAATCTAATATACACTAATCTCTCTTTATATTATAAGAGGAGGAGGAGAATGACGAACTTTGGCAAGGTGGTGGTGGAAAAGAGGAAGACTTATGCCATGGAAACCATGGCCATAAGCTTTAAGAAGAAGGTGGAAAGGAGAAAATGGAAATGGAATGGTAAAAAATGGAGAAAAAACCTCCTTATATAGGAAAGGAGGAGTAAGGAGGTAAAGACACATAAGGGGGCAAGTGGCAATCATGCATGAAAGGGAGCATGCATAAAGACATGTGTCTTAACACTTGTCTTAAGAAGAAAAAAGAACTTTTGGTAGCACTTTCTTTTAAATGTTATGAAAACTAAAGGCAACACTTAATTCTAACGCTACTAATTCGTGTTATGGTTTGACAAATCCGATCGAACGACAAATACTATCAATAAATCCAAACTCATTAATAATCATTCTCATTTATAATTCAAGTAAAATCTATCATATAACTTATCAAAATTATTAAATACTCTTAATCATATATATTTATATCAAATTCAAATTTAAATTCAAATTAAGTAATAAAAATTCCAATTTTAAATTGGTTAAAAATTCTGGATCCTTACATATAGCAAACTTAAATTATAAAAATAGGATTCTCGTGTTTGAAAGTAACTTTTAAAATCAAAAATAAGCATTTTATTAAAAATCCAAAGTTGTTGTATTTCGCAAGACATTTAGAACTTTTTTTAGTTTATTATGTTGGAGTTATATGAATTTAATTACAGGTTATTGATTTGTTATTTAATGTTCGAAACTATTTGATAACTCGAAGTTTAACAAGTTTACTGTCGTTCTTAGAAACTTTAGGCATACGCTGGCCAGACGCATGACTAAAATCTCTAAGTACTAAATATACTTGTTTCAACTCCCACTGAAAATACTTAAAACAGTTAAAATATATATGAAAAATACGTTTCCCCATGAATCGCGGTTACTCGGCGGTTACGCTACTATCCCAGCAGAATCGCTTGTAACCATAGGTATCACACCCCTCGAATTTCGCCATGGTTGTTGCCATAGATTGCAGTTACACGGCGGTTACGCTACTATCGCAATGGAATTGCTTGTACTATAGGCATCGCGCCCCTCGAATTTCGCTATGGCATCTAGATCACAATTACATGGCGGTTACGACCACTATCTTAGTGGAACCGCTCGTAACTGTAGGCTTCACACCCCTCGAATTATGCTAGAAAAGATAAGTAATAATAATCAATGTGATTCAACCGAGGGAGATTCCAAAATCAATGGATACTCCAATCAATGGAGCACCAACGTAGCTATGATTTTCAATTTTCAATTTTCAACAAAAGGCACTTCCCATATCTTCATTTGGAAAACATACATACTAAATATACATATAGTACTTCATTTCACGTTTCGCA
Organism: Allium sativum; assembly: GCA_030737875.1. Classification (NCBI taxonomy): domain Eukaryota; kingdom Viridiplantae; phylum Streptophyta; class Magnoliopsida; order Asparagales; family Amaryllidaceae; genus Allium; species Allium sativum. The sequence goes on from CM060923.1 coordinate 172,816,250, forward strand.
TACATCGCACTTACATAAATATCAATTTACATAAGATTTTCTTTTCAAATTACGTTTTTCCAATTTATCATTCTCATATAAATTATGTTATATAAGACTATTATTTCAATTAATTATCTAATAAATAAGTGGTTTTTGAATTTAGCTCATACTTATATAAGTCATAAAAGTTTCAAACATTTCAAATCACAATATATCTTCAAAATTTTCATTGCAATATCAATTTAGTTTTGATTTCACGATTGATTTGAATATCCAATATCATTTCAAATCTAGTTCATATTGACAATCAATTTATTATTAAAACATCATTTTTATTTTGGGATACGTGTAATGACCCGCATTATTAGCCATGGAATAATTAATTAATTTAATTATTTAAATAGTGATTTAGGGAATTAAATCGCCGTTTAATTAAATAAAGTGAAAATTTAATTAATTTAAATAATAGAGTAATATATTTAATTCAGAAATAATCAAAAATATTGGAAATCACAATATTCTGTGAACAGGGCCATCCCTAAGATTTAATTCAGCTTAGAGTTGGATGATATTGACGAATATATCCAATCGACGTTAGTTCGAATGTAGAATTATAATATAATTAAAATAGAGCTTGAAATGGCGCGGCAGTTCGCTATTTGGCGATTTGAACTTCAACTGAATATACAGGGTTCGTTATAAATCAGATTTCTGTGAAACAAAAAACGTGTGGAGCTGGTAGAGTATATCTTTCTAGTGGAAGAGAAAAATCGGGATTTCGTCGTGTAGATTTTGATGTACGTCCAAATCAAATTTCAGAAAAGTCGCTGTGGAATTCCTTTATAATTTGTAACACTTTATATACGTTATAAAAGTATTTTCGATATAAAACTGAATGTCGATAAATCTAAGATCTTAAATATCAAACTGTAAATTCTGATATGATATTCTGGAGCTGTACGATATCATATGTGAAGATATATGATAATATAAATTTATTTATATTTAATTTAATAATATTTAAATATATTTATATATTTAAAAGGGTCATCCAGAGCTTTAAAAATAGCCACTTTTGCAAACTAAGTCGGAATTCGACGAAACTAATTTCATTGGATCCGTAATGTCGAATAGTTATTAGATTTCTAGTTTCGTGATTTTTTGAGTCACTATGTGGTCGTACGGATTTTTAGAGTGGAAAACAGTCAGTATTTTGACAGTTAAAAATACGCTGTGTGAGCATATGAAGTCGAAATTCGATGAAACCAGTTTCATTGGGACCGTAATGTCGAGCTGTAGCTGCATGTTCATTTTCGTGATTTTTGGGTATTATATGTGGTCGTATGGATTTTAATTGTCAAACACAAATAGCGGTCTAATATAAAATAATAAAACTTTAGTATAAATACACCTTTAACTCTCTTTAACCCTAATGTTTCTCAGTCCAAGGTCAACGAAATTTCCGTCGTGTCTCTTTCTAGTTCTTCAGTAAAACGTCTGTCTTCAAAAATCACAAACAAATCAAGTAAAATCCTATAAAAATCAAAGTGTGCTCCTCTGAGACCGTTGAGCGGAGAGCTTCAAGTAGGTACCCAAATTATAAGTTGCGATCGAAATCCTCGGATGCTCGAGGGCTAGGGTTCACTGCCGTCGATGGTAAAGGAGGTGTTGGGGGATGTTGAACACGACGTTTGGGTTTTGAATTTGGTATTCGCGATTTGGGGTGGGGATTGGCACCGAATGGCAAATACTTGGTGGTGCGATGGGGTTTTTGAGGTCACGGTTTTCAGCTAAAAACCTGGGCGACGCAAATGCAGGAAGGACGACGAGCTGTCCTTGTTTTTGTGGTGTTGCTTCTGTGTTCATGAATTACTGGAGTGAAATGGGTACGGGAATGAGGATCTTTATGCTGGTTTCGTTTTAAAGTATCATGTGGTGATGGATTTTGTGTTGAGGAGTTCCTTGGTAGGATTATTTGGGGGAATGGCGTGCTGTAGGAGTGGAAATCATACAAGAGGAGGAAGAAGAGTTCTGGTTGCGAGTTCTGTGATTTTGGTGTTGATTTATCAAGATTTGGATGAAGAGGAACTTGGGATGTATAACTAGAATTTAAATTTGAGTATTGATGATGAAATGGAGATCGAACTGCGGCAAATAATGAGTGAATGATGGAGTTCGTGACTTGTGTATTCAGGTGGAAAGATGGAAGAAGTATAAATTGGAAGAGTGGGTATTAAGTTTATTTCTTTAATATCCATGGTAAGTTAAAGTGTAAAGAAGGGTCCTATAAGAGGTACAGCGGCATTGGTATTTAAGTTTGAACGAACAAGTTGGGAACGACTTAATGGTGAGGTGAGCATTCGGTTTTGGGCGTGAAAATGAAATCGGGGAAGGAGACTATCAAATAGCAGGTTCAGGTCTGGTAGTTGAAATGGGAAATGGGCCGAGTAAAATGAATTCAGCGAAACTGGTCGCGTTAGGATCGTATGGACGGTGACTCCATAATGGAACTGACTGGGAGTGGATGGGAGCTCGTTTGAATCTATGGCGGACTAAATTGTTTGATTCAAATCAAACAAACAGTTTATCGTTCTTTAATGATGAATTGCCAAAGTGAGTAAAACTCACCAACTCTGAAAAGTTCTATTTTTACAACGTATCCTTAGAACTGTTAAATATTGTCTGTTTGACTGTGTGTTGACTGTTTGATTGAACTGCTAGTCAGTTAGTAGAAATTATATATATATATATATATATATATATATAAACCGTTAAATATTTATATGATGATTCTGCTATCAGAATACTTCATATCGAAATCAAATCGATGTTGATTATATTGTTTAACATCTGTGTATGCAGGGAAACAGGTTGGAGGAATCCAGCTGGATTCCTCAACAGTTATTTTACTGTGATTTATATATTGTGATATATAATGTGATATATAATATGACGTTTATTATGTGCGTTGGACGATATTTATCATTGTTATATTTTATGTTAAATACCATAAGAAATACCAGAATGTGAAAAAGGAAATTTCAAAGTATATTTTGAAAACAATTTATTTATGTAAAATCAATGGATTTTATATTATAAAAGAAAAGGGATTTTGAATATAAGGGAATTTTATTTGTTAATCAAATATAGAAGGAATTTATTTGTTAATCAAATATAGAAGGAATTTATTTGGTAATCAAATATAAATGAGATATATTCGAAATCAAATATAAAGGAAATATATTTGAAAGAAAATATAAACGAATATATTGGTAAAACATAAATAAAGAGTTAAAAGAATTTATTTATTTAGGATATAAATAAAAGTAAAAGGTTTTATTTATTTAGGAAATAAATAAAGATTAAAGGAGATATTTATTTGATAAATAAATAGGATTAAATCAAAGGAATATTTATTTGATAAATAAATAGAACTAAACCGAAAGAATATTTAGAAGATGAATAGAAAATGGATATCTGTTTTTAACAGATAAATAGAAGAGATTAATTTATAAATAACAGTTTATAAATTAAATTAAATATTTATCCTTCGATAAATGGAATATATAAGTCTGAACTTATATAGATAAGAGATATTGGTTTTAACACCGATAGTTTTAAATAGAATGGGTACACAACACTTGTATAAGTGGAGTAACGTTATTAAAGAGAACAATTATAAAGTGAAGAACCGTTACTAAAAGTGAATCTTTATAAATGAATAAAACGTTATCAAATAGGAGTTAATCGAACTACAGTAAACTGATTAGAGTTAGAATTAATCGATTAGAGTTAGAAATGATCGATTAGAGTTAGAATAAATCAATTTGAGTTAGAATTAACCAGTTAGAGTTAATCAATTAGAATTAACCAGTTAGAGTTAAATAGTTAGAATTTACCAGTTAAGGTTGACCAGTTAGAATAAATCAATTATAGTCAACCAGTTAGAGTTATCCAAATGGAGTTAATCGAGTCGAGTTATCGAATATTGGTTATTCGAAGTGAGTTAATCGAATATTGGTTATTCGAAGTGAGTTAATCGAATATTGGTTATTCGAAAGGAGTTATCGAATTTGTTATTCGAAAGGAGTTATCGATTAGTTAAATCGAAGTGAGTTATAGAATATTAGTTAAATCGAAAGGAGTTATCGATTAGTTAAATTGAAAGGAGTTATCGAATTTAGTTATTCAAAAAGGAGTTATCGATTTGTTAAATCGAAAGGGAAGATTATCGAATATCGTTTATTCGAGAGGAGATTATTGAATATGGTTTATTCGAGAGGAGATTATTGAATTTAGTTTATTCGAAGGAGTTATCGATTTTTAGTAAATCGAAGTGAGTTATAGAATATTAGTTAAATCGAAGGAGTTATCGAATATAGTTTATTCGATGGAGTTAATCGATTAGAGTTAAATCAAATGAGTTAATCAAATATAGTTTATTCGAATAGAATTAAAGGAGTTGATCGAATATAGTTTATTCGAATAGAATTAAAGGAGTAATCGAATATAGTTTATTAGAATAGAATTAAAGGAGTTATCAAATATAGTTTATTCGATAGGAGTTAAGAGAAAAAGAATAAGTCGATTAGAGTTAAATCAATTAGAGTTAATCCAATAGGGTCAGTCCTATAGAGTTAATTGCAAAGAGTTAATCGAATATAGTTATTCGAAAGAAAGGTTAAGTAAGGAAGTTAGTTAAAGAAATATAAAGTGAACTTTGCCTAATTCAAGGTTAGAAATGTTGTTCAGTTAAGGTCTGAGAGGTAGTTCTACCCCAACTTGATTGGCTTCGTTTTAACTAAGGAATGGTTAAGGTTCGGCAGTAAAGGATGGTTAAGTGAATATAGTAATTAAAGGAAACAATTTGAGTTGGCATAGCGATGTTTTACCTAAACATCTGTTTAATCCAAACGTAGGAGTTTTGGAAATGTTTTCCAAACAAGAATCAGGAATATTTTCTAATACAGAAAACAAGAAATGGAAATGTTCCCGTATATTTTCTAAATATAGAAAATAGCAAATGTTGAATATAGGGAAACAGGAGATGTAAAATGAACTAAAGAGATTAATGTTAAATGATGTTTGTTCAATATAATTTCCATCTGGAAATAATATCGTTGTTTGCACACTTGTTTTCTTTGATAGTTAACTCACTGACTATCGAAGTTTTGACCATTTTAACATTGTTAATATGGAGAGACCGGTTGGATTATTATCCAAAGAACCACTCTGTATTGGCATAAGCGTTGCGAATCATATATGCCAAAGATAATTGAAGATGGAGTAAAGTGCAAGGGCTGTTGTATAAGTCTTAGATAATAGTGACTAAGATGGATATACTGAATAGTGCCTTCGGTTTGTCCAGTCCCAGGACAACTTGTATGGACGAAGGTCTGACAGAGTATATCCAACGGATCGCGTAAGTTGATCCTTTCAAATGTATATACGTTGGTGGCGGAGGAATTCGTTTCTCTTAGCTGTATAGCCGTTGTATTTTTGAGGAAATCAAACTGTGATTTGGCGGGTATGACGATGTGACATTCTAAGTGAATGAGGATGACTTGTATGAATGAATGTCTGACTGAGTATTTCCATAAAGGTCACGTACATTGATTTCTTCAACCGTACCAAGAGTGGAAGCGGAGAAGGAAACTTCTTTTACTGACACGTAATGTAGGGTTGTAGACGTCAATTAGTGATTTTCGATGGATTTGACAATGTGGCATTCGAAGTGAATCTGATGTGATGATAACGCGTAACTTCTAGCCTCATCATCCGGTAAATGACAGAAATCGGGAAGGCAGCATGGCTAAGTCAGTCGCACCGAAGTAGGGTGTATAATCACCTATCTAGAGAATGTTCATTTGCTTCTTTAATCTATCAATGTTGTCCCATATATATATATATATATATATATATATATATATATATATATACGGGAATGGTTGCTGATCCCAACCGTTGGTGATGTACATTCGATACACTCAAGCGAAATGAGTGGTCGGTCATGTGTGGCTGAGTTGCAAGATGTTCTTGTTGAACTCCAGTGTATCGTTCCTAGAGTACACTGATCGGAAGGTGGTTCCATACCTTGTCATAGTTGGAAATCCATTACCCAATACGTGCTTGCGGTTTTGATTGTATACTATATATGTAGAACGTGAGATGAAAGCGTTTCTGCTAGATGATTATTATATTGCGGTTGATAGACGTTATTATAATATCAAAAGGTTTTTAATATAAAGATATTTTGGATTCTCATAAGGAAAAAACCCGTTCCAATATATGGCGTGGTCTTATGAGATATCGTTTACTTGTTCAGATTGTTTTAAACTGTTTTACTCATACCAGTCCCATGACTGACCCGAAGTTTACTTTGTTTTGTTATACCTAAACTCTTGGGTGCCTAAATTTGTATGGGCAGTCAAGTAGTTCAGGATTTTACAGATACACTTGGAGAGCTTGGAGCAGGAGGCTTCAAGATCATATAACTATAGTTATTTCCGCTGCATTGTAAGTGCTGTACTTTGATAAGTGCTATTGTATACATAATTGTTATATTTCAAAGTTATGTCATCTATTATATGTTATTCGTTCCGCTGTGAGGTTCGTGTTACTCTGATGTTGTCTTCTTCTTCTTCTTCTTTTCTAAGTTCTATCTTATCTTTTCTCACCCTCTAATTTCTTTCATTAATTACCGGGATTTTTCGATGTTTTGGTTATCGACATCGAGCTTATGTCGATAACCAAAGTCACTAAAAATCCAGGTCGTTACAGTTAGTATCGGAGCTTAAGTTAAGAATTATCTTGGCTCTGTGGCGTGACTCGGTAGAGATGGGGTTAGTAATACCCTAGATTGAGTTTGAGTGTATATATACGAGTGCGTATTTGTATTTGATATAAACATGGTTTTATATTGTGGAGATTCATTGGCTGAGTTGTTTATGAGTTCTGGTCGATCAGTTTGATCCACTGTATCGGTAGGAGTAAATAAACACTTGAATACGATGGACCGACACAGTATGGATATGTGATATATTATCATATATAGGATGTGTTGGTAGTGATTTTAATCAGATAAGATTATAAAATGTGAAATGGTTATATATAACCAATCAGAATTTATACAAGTGAATTATATGAAATTGAAATGAATTAAATCTGAATTTTGATCAGAATTGGAATTTAACACTACGCCATAGATGGCCTATCGCAACGAAAAACCATGGTGTTGCTAGCTACATTGTTGCCTTTGCTATGCTATTTTTTGTCTATTGCAACGCACGCTTCGATGTGTTAGCACAAATATCAATATGTGTTGCAGTAGCCGCGTGAATAAAATTATCAATCCACGTCAACACGATCCAACGTTCCATATTACTGATTCGCGTCAATCTGATTTTCCTTCAACACTGCACCTTCTTTTCCCCAAATTTTCATTTTCCCGCTGAAAAATAATCCTCTTTGTTTTCACTTCAGAAAATTTTGGCCGACTACAACTTTCCCAATTCTAAATCGTTCAAACCCTAACCTAAAATCCAAATTCACAGATTATGCCTCTTCTAACCTTCATCTCTGCTCATTTCTCTGCCTAGTTCCCTCGACTCAATTCCTTTTCTTCATTGTTTTCCTCCAAAATCCAGCTTTCCCTTTTGTTTGTAATCGAGATTGTCGACTTCACCTCAAAGCCTTCGCGACTACTTTCCAAATCTGAAGCGTCGACTTGTCTGGAGCTCGACGCTTCTAAGCTCACGTGTCCCTGGTTCGTACAATCGTGGATTGGCTGTATTGCTGATGCGAGATTCAACCCTTGTCAGTTGCTTTCTCAGATCTGCTTTTGCTTTGGTCGTCATTAATAAATTAGGCTTTGTCTTTTATTAGTGTTCTTATTCATTATCTTCTGTGATTCCACGTGCAAATGTATAAAGGATATAGTAGCCTTTGTGAATTGCAGATTCTTAAATCGGAGGTTCATATAGTAGCCTTTGTCTTTTTGCCTGTTCAGAAAATGATGCATTTTTCTTTTCATTCTTTTTTCTTCTTTTTTTGATGGTATAAGAGGTAGAATCTCAGCAAGCACGTTGGATATCTGCAAATGAGGCAAGAAATTGTCTCTGTATGAAGTACAAGCTTCGCATAATTTTATATGTGGTTGGAATTAAGATTGCCAAGAATTCAAACACTTAGGATGCTTAGGATGACTCATTTGGTCACTTATCAGCATCAGGTGGTACTTCATATAACTTGTTCATTTCTTAGACCATATCCAGACAATATACCTATTAGGATTTGGTTTCCTATCCAGTAGAAATCAGAGTACAAGGTCAACTGATGCGGATATCAATATTTCAAACAAGGCTATGTTCATGTTTTAAACAAATGAATATGGGGGTAAGTAATTTTTAGTTTCGGATCTTTCTGGGATAATGGTGATCTGTGTTTACTGACGATCTATGGGAGGCTATTTGATAAGCCGGTTTGAATATCTTCAATTTCTTTCTCAACTGGTTAACGGACAATGATTCATGCTCACCTATTACCACTTATGCAATTATGATTCAATCTTTTAGGCGTATTCTACTACTTATTACAAATTTAGTGTACCCTCTTATGAATTTGGAATTTACGATGTATTTATGCGCTTGCTGATTGAGTTTATGTGCCATAAATCGATTGAGTTATATGGTGATACTGAATCCTTTGTTTGGAAGTTTTTTTGGATAAATTGGAGAGTTATTGGTATATCAGTTCTTTTAATCCAACTGTAAGCATCTGATAATTTTGGTTAAATGTTAGTTTGGGTTTTTAGATCGATTTTCTGCAAATTTTCATTAGTAATATGTTTTGAATTATTCAATCTGATAGAAGTATTACACGCTGAATTATATTTCAAACTGGAAGTTTCGTAACTGCCTTTTTATGATAAAGTGTTAATATTATGGAGTAGTTTGGAACATGGGCCTTTACTTCATGCATTGTGGTTCATAACTACTCCAAGATTAGGAAGAACTGTTGTCATGAATCAAATATGAATATAGATCTCTTCAATTTTACTTGATTATCCATTAGAATTATTGTGCAGCATATGGTTCGAAGTGAAGCAGCTTAATTACTTGGACATTCCTCCCGGATTTTGGTTTAATTTCAGTTCGAAGTGCAGCATATGGTTCGAAGTGCTGGTATATAACTTCCATTTATATCAATGTGAACTATAGAAACTACTGTCCTTGCTTTCATAATGATGCCCCTACTTTATGTTTGTTTTATTTTTCATACAAACACACCATAGATTTCTTTCTTTCATAATGGTTACAGCTCTGGAAGAAACTTAAGATGTTTAAATGCAAAAACAGGACATTAGATTACTTGTGGGAATGTTAGATGTTTTTGTGGTGTATGGGGCCAGTCTGAACATAAAGATGAGTTGAGATGATCTTCTTTATCACTGTGCTATACTACTACTAAGGAATATTTGTATTCAGACTCACACAGACAAGGAAAAAGCTTCGCTAAACAATCATCCTACAGAAACTTCAGTATTTTAGTTTATTTTGTTCACCATGTTACTATTTTGTTTTTCATCTAGATTGTGAATAACCTGTATATCTAAATGCAGGTGGAAACTTCAACGTTGGGATTCCCACCTCTTTAACTGCCTCCTTTGGTATGTATATCCCGCCAAACCATTTGTTTTACAGTAAAAATATTTAATCTTCATGAAGCATTCAATGTAACAACAAAGAACAACATGAATATACTTTCATGAACGAAGATGCAAATTTTCTTTACCAGCTACTGAATTAAAACTCCTTGTTATCGTTTTTGTTCAATGATCGTAGCAAGAGACGGACTGTTCATCATATCTTTACAAAATGCTTATGGGAGCGGAGCCATTCTTCGTGATGGCTGGACCCAATGTTATTCAGTCTGAGAAGCTATAAGATTAGAAATGCTTGCTCTCTGAACCAATGATGCAATTTGCATGCAAGCCATGGAAATTGCAAGTAAAGCACAATGGTCAACTCGACATCCATAATTCCAGCTTGTTTAATATGCTATTTCATGCATTTTTTCTTGCTTATTGTTGTATGTGTAAGTCTGCATATGAGTGAATCGAGTGACAATATAGTGAGGAATGTATGTAAATATGAATGATTGTGTAATATACAAGTGAATGTACAATAGTGGAGTCCAAAAATTTGTACCATTTGAAATGTTGAAATAAATTATTTATTTGAATAAAATACTGTGTTATAATAATATTTATTATAATATTATTAAATCTTTGATTAATAGTAGTTGAGGTGTAATTACTTTTAGCAGTTGTAAAACAAATTTTAACAACTGCTAGAAACAGTTGTAAAAAAGGTTGACTTTATTACAATTGCTAGCTGTACTAGACATATTACAACTGTTTTTGGCAGTTGTGAAAGGGTATTTTTTTTTTGTTGTACTGGTACCTGTGGCAACAAATATATTGATGTTACCATAGGGTCGCAAAGATGTTGCCTTTGACTCTAAGGCAACGCGGCAAAAGGCAACCCCAAAAAAGTGTTGCCACAGATCTTTTTTTGCCTATAGCAACACTTTTTGGTACCTACTGCGTCATTACTCTGGGGTTGCCGTAGCCGATCTATGGCGTGGTGTAAAATCCCAAAAATGGGAAAGGTGTTTGTAAATGAATCTGGATTTAATATATGTGAATTTTAAGATCCTGGGAGATTTTTAATTTGTTTACAACATTGTTAAAGGATATTTGTTATTGATTTCAAGGTGGAAATGTTTAAAAATGGGTTTTGAAAGTGCTATAGTATTGAACTCACTTCGGTAGCTGGAAAATAGATTCCGATGTTGATCATGACATCATCGGTGTTCATTTTCGAGTGTATAAGCGACGGATTACTACCAAAGATTTTGTTTTTGAATTGTTTTGAGAAAAACAAGTTGGTTTGAATCCGAAAAAGAAAAGTGGATTTTTGAGAAGAAAAACAAAGCTGTTTAAAAATCCCAGAAATAGATGGTTTAATTTAAAACAAATTAAATGTGAATTTGTGAAATCAAATTGAATTAAACCCAGTTAAATGTAAAATTGAATGGGAATAGAATGATATCGAGAAAAACTTGTTCTTGAATAAAATTTGTTGTCGAGATAAGAATCTGAAATGAAAATTGGATTAGGAAGTTAAGAGTTGAAATCGAGAATGTAACTCTAATTTGAAATTTAATTCGACTTAGGTATAAGCGAATGTATGGATCTGTGGATAAAAACAGGTTGGAATTTGGTTGAGATAACACCGGTATATGTTGGATTGATAACAGGTGAAAGTGATAGAGTTGATATACCCGACAAAAAGGTACAAGTTTATATTTGATATAAGCATGAGATTTATGGGCCGAATTGGCCAGCCGCTTGGCTGTTTGATTTTCTTTTGGGTTGGAGATGGCCTAGAGAGGCGAGTTGTGGTTTTACAGATAAGGATGTACAAAGGAGGTTATGGCGAAATTTTCCGAAATTTTAAAGTGTTAGAAAATTTTCAGAATTTTTGAAATTTTAGTTAGTCGGAATGGATAAATATTTTAGTCGATATTGATTGGTTCAGTTGAAATCAGAAATAAGGGGTAAACAAATCTTAGGAATTCCAATAGATAGGGTCGTCCTCTAACTTAGCAATTTCGAGGACGAAATTATTTTAAGTGGGGAAGATTGTAATGGCCCGCATTATTAGCCGTGGAATAATTAATTAATTTAATTATTTAAATAGTGATTTAGGGAATTAAATCGCCGTTTAATTAAATAAAGTGAAAATTTAATTAATTTAAATAATAAAGTAATATATTTATTTCAGAAATAATCAAAAATATTGGAAATCACAATATTCTACGAACGGGGTCATCCCTAAGATTTAATTCAGCTTAGAGTTGGATGATATTGACGAATATATCCAATCGACGTTAGTTTGAACGTAGAATTATAATATAATTAAAATAGAGCTTGAAATGGCGCGGCAGTCACTATTTGGCGATTTGAACTTCAACTGAATATACAGGGTTCGTTATAAATCGGATTTCTGTGAAACAAGAAACGTGTGGAGCTGGTAGAGTATATCTTTCTAATGGAAGAGAAAAATCGGGATTTCGTCGTGTAGATTTTGATGTACGTCCAAATCAAATTTCAGAAAAGTCGCTGTGGAGTTCCTTTATAATTCGTAACACTTTATATACGTTATAAAAGGATTTTCGATATAAAACTGAATATCGATAAATCTAAAATCTTAAATATCAAACCGTAAATTCTGATATGATATTCTGGAGCTGTACGATATCATATGTGAAGATATATGATAATATAAATTTATTTATATTTAATTTAATAATATTTAAATATATTTATATATTTAAAAGGGTCATCCAAAGCTTTAAAAATAGCCACTTTTGCAAACGAAATCGGAATTCAACGAAACTAATTTCATTAGATCCGCAATGTCGAATAGTTATAAGAATTCCAGTTTCGTAATTTTTAGAGTCACTGTGTGGTCGTACGGATTTTTAGAGTGGAAAACAGTCAGTATTTTGACAGTTAAAAAAACACTGTGTGAGCATACGAAGTCGAAATTCGACGAAACCAGTTTCGTTGGGATCGTAATGTCGAGCTGTAGCTACATGTTCATTTTCGTGATTTTTGGGTATTATATGTGGTCGTATGGATTTTAATTGTCAAATACAAATAGCGGTCTAATATAAAATAATAAAACTTTAGTATAAATACACCTTTAACTCTCTTTAACCCTATTGTTTCCCATTCCAAGGTCAACGAAATTTCCGTCGTGTCTCTTTCTAGTTCTTCAGTAAAACGCCTGTCTTCAAAAATCACAAACAAATCAAGTAAAATCCTATAAAAATCAAAGTGTGCTCCTCTGAGACCGTTGAGCAGAGAGCTTCAAGTAGGTACCTAAATTATAAGTTGCGATCGAAATCCTCGGATGCTCGAGGGCTAGGGTTCACTGTCATCGATGGTAAAGGAGGTGTTGGGGGATGTTGAACACGGCGTTTCGATTTCGAATTTGGTATTCGCGATATGGGGTGGGGATTGGCACCGAATGGCAAATACTGGGTGGTGCGATGGGGTTTTTGAGGTCACGGTTTTCAGCTGAAAACCTAGGCGACGCAAATGCAGGAAGGACGACGAGCTGTCCTTGTTTTTGCGGTGTTGCTTCTGTGTTCATGAATTACTAGAGTGAAATGGGTACGGGAATGAGGATCTTTATACTGGTTTCGTTTTAAAGTATCATGTGGTGATGGATTTTGTGTTGAGGAGTTCCTTGGTAGGATTATTTGGGGGAATGGCGTGCTGTAGGAGTGGAAATCATACGAGAGGAGGAAGAAGAGTTCTGGTTGCGAGTTCTATGATTTTGGTGTTGATTTATCAGGATTTGGATGATGAGGAACTTGGGATGTATAACTAGAATTTAAATTTGAGTATTGATGGTGAAATGGAGATCGAACTGCGGCAAATGGTGGGTGAATGATGGAGTTCGTGACTTGTGTATTCAGGTGGAAAGAAGGAAGAAGTATAAATTGGCGGAGTGGGTATTAAGTTTATTTGTTTAATATCCATGGTAAGTTAAAGTGTAAATAAGGGTCTTATAAGAGGTACAGCGGCATTGGTATTTCAGTTTCAACGAAAAAGTTGGGAACGACTTAATGGTGAGGTGAGCATTCGGTTTTGGGCGTGAAAATGAAATCGGGGAAGGAGACTATCAAATAGCAGGTTTAGGTCTGGTAGTTGAAATGGGAAATGGGCCAAGTAAAATGAATTCGGCGAAACTGGTCGCGTTAGGATCGTATGGACGGTGACTCCATAATGGAACTGACTGGGAGTGGATGGGAGCTCATTTGAATCTTTGGCGGACTAAATTGTTTGATTCAAATCAAACAAACAGTTTATCGTTCTTTAACGATGAATTGCCAAAGTGAGTAAAACTCACCAACTCTGAACAGTTCTATTTTTACAACGAATCCTTAGAACTGTTAAATATTGTCTGTTTGACTGTGTGTTGACTGTTTGATTGAACTGCTAGTCAGTTAGTAGAAATTATATATATATATATATATAAACCGTTAAATATTTATATGATGATTCATCTATCAAAATACTTCATATCGAAATCAAACCGATGTTGATTATATTGTTTAACATCTGTGGATGCAGGGAAACAGGTTGGAGGAATCCAACTGGATTCCTCAACAGTTATTTTACTGTGATTTATATATTGTGATATATAATGTGATATATAATCTGACGTTGATTATGTGCGTTGGATGATATTTATCATTGTTATATGGTGTGTTAAATACCATAAGAAATACCAGAATGTGGAAAAGGGATTTTCAAAGTATATTTTGAAAATAATTTATTTATATAAAATCAATGGATTTTATATTATGAAAGAAAAGGGATTTTGAATATAAGGGAATTTTATTTGTTAATCAAATATAGAAGGAATTTATTTGTTAATCAAATATAAATGAGATATATTTGAAATCAAATATAAAGGAAATATATTTGAAAGCAAATATAAACGAATATATTGGTAAAACATAAATAAAGAGTTAAAAGAATTTATTTATTTAGGAAATAAATAAAAGTAAAAGGGTTTATTTATTTAGGAAATAAATAAAGATTAAAGGAGATATTTATTTGGTAAATAAATAGGATTAAATCAAAGGAATATTTATTTGATAAATAAATAAAACTAAGCCAAAAGAATATTTAGAAGATGAATAGAAAATGGATATCTGTTTTTTAACAGATAAATAGAAGAGATTAATTTATAAATAACAGTTTATAAATTTAATTAAATATTTATCCTTCGATAAATGGAATATATAAGTCTGAACTTATATAGATAAGAGACATTGGTTTTAACACCGATAGTTTTAAATAGAATGGGTACACAACACTTGTATAAGTGGAGTAACGTTATTAAAGAGAACATTTATAAAGTGAAGAACCGTTACTAAAAGTGAATCTTTATAAATGAATAAAATGTTATCAAATAGGAGTTAATCAAATTACAGTAAACTAATTAGAGTTAGAATTAATCGATTAGAGTTAGAAATGATCGATTTGAGTTAGAATAAATCAATTTGAGTTAGAATTAACCAGTTAGAGTTAATCAGTTAGAATTAACCAGTTAGAGTAAATCAGTTAGAATTTACCAGTTAAGGTTGACCAGTTAGAATAAATCAATTAGAGTCAACCAGTTAGAGTTATCCAAATGGAGTTAATCGAGTCGAGTTATCGAATATTGGTTATTCGAAGTGAGTTAATCGAATATTGGTTATTCGAAGTGAGTTAATCGAATATTGGTTATTCGAAAGGAGTTATCGAATTTGTTATTCGAAAGGAGTTATCGATTAGTTAAATCGAAGTGAGTTATAGAATATTAGTTAAATCAAAAGGAGTTATCGATTAGTTAAATCGAAAGGAGTTATCGAATTTAGTTATTCAAAAAGGAGTTATCGATTTGTTAAATCGAAAGGGAAGATTATTGAATATCGTTTATTCGAGAGGAGATTATCGAATATGGTTTATTCGAGAGGAGATTATCGAATATAGTCTATTCGAAGGAGTTATCAATTTTAGTAAATCGAAGTGAGTTATAGAATATTAGTTAAATCAAAGGAGTTATCGAATATAGTTTATTCGATGGAGTTAATCGATTAGAGTTAAATCAAATGAGTTAATCAAATATAGTTTATTCGAATAGAATTAAAGGAGTTGATCGAATATAGTTTATTCGAATAGAATTAAAGGAGTAATCGAATATAGTTTATTCGAATAGAATTAAAGGAGTTATCAAATATAGTTTATTCGACAGGAGTTAAGTGAAAAAGAATAAGTCGATTAGAGTTAAATCAATTAGAGTTAATCCAATAGGGTCAGTCCAATAGAGTTAATAGCAAAGAGTTAATCGAATATAGTTATTCGAAAGAAAGGTTAAGTAAGGAAGTTAGTTAAAGAAATATAAAGTGAACTTTGCCTAATTCAAGGTTAGAAATGTTGTTCAGTTAAGGTCTCAGAGGTAGTTCTACCCCAACTTGATTGGCTTCATTTTAACTAAGGAATGGTTAAGGTTCGGCAGTAAAGGATGGTTAAGTGAATATAGTAATTAAAGGAAACAATTTGAGTTGGCATAGTGATGTTTTACCTAAACATCTGTTTAATCCAAACGTAGGAGTTTTGGAAATGTTTTCCAAACAAGAATCAGGAATGTTTTCTAATACAGAAAACAAGAAATGGAAATGTTCCCAATGTAAATAACGTATATTTTCTAAATATAGAAAATAGCATATGTTGAATATAGGGAAACAGGAGATGTAAAATGAACTAAAGAGATTAATGTTAAATGATGTTTGTTCGATATAATTTCCATCTGGAAATAATATCGTTGTTTGCACACTTGTTTTCTTTGATACTTAACTCATAGACTATCGAAGTTTTGACCATTTTAACGTTGTTAATATGGAGAGACCGGTTGGATTATTAACCATAGAACCACTCTGTATTGGAATAAGCGTTGCGAATCATATATGCCAAAGATAATTGAAGACGGAGTAAAGTGCAAGGGCTGTTGTATAAGTCTTACATAACAGTGACTAAGATGGATATACTGAATAGTGCCTTCGGTTTGTCCAGTCCCAGGACAACTTTTATGGACGAAGGTCTGACAGAGTATATCCAACGGATCGCGTAAGTTGATCCCTTCAAACGTATATACGTTGGTGGCGGAGGAATTCGTTTCTCTTAGCTGTATACCCGTTGTATTTTTGAGGAAATCAATTTGTGATTTGGCAGGTTTGACGATGTGACATTCTTAGTGAATGAGGATGACTTGTATGAATGAATGTCTGACAGAGTATTTCCAAAAAGGTCACGTACATTGATTTCTTCAACCGTACCAAGAGTGGAAGCGGAGAAGTAAACTTCTTTTAGCTGACACGTAATGTAGGGTTGTAGACGTCAATTAGTGATTTTCGATGGATCTGACAATGTGGCATTCGAAGTGAATATGATGTGATGATAACGCGTAACTTCTAGCCTCATCATCCGGTAAATGACAGAAATCGGGCAGGCAGCATGGCTAAGTCGGTCGCACCGAAGTAGGGTATATAATCACCTATCTAGAGAATATTCATTTGCTTCTTTAATCTATCAATGTTGTCCCATATATATATGGGAACGGTTGCTGATCCCAACCGTTGGTGATGTACATTCGATACACTCAAGCGAAATGAGTGGTCGGTCATGTGTGGCTGAGTTGCAAGATGTTCTTGTTGAACTCCAGTGTATCGTTCCTAGAGTACACTGATCGGAAGGTGGTTCCATACCTTGTCATAGTTGGAAATCCATTACCCAATACGTGCTTGCGGTTTTGACTGTATACTATATATGTAGAACGTGAGATGAAAGTGTTTCTGCTAGATGATTATTATATTGCGGTTGTTAGACATTATTATAATATCAAAAGGTTTTTGATATAAAGATATTTTGGATTCTCATATGGGAAAAACCCGTTCCGTTATACGGTGTGGTCTTATGAGATATCGTTTACTTGTTCAAATTGTTTTAAACCGGTTTACTCATACCAGTCCCATGACTGACCCGGAGTTTACTTTGTTTTGTTCTACCTAAACTCTTGGGTGCCTAAATTTGTACGGGCAGTCAAGTAGTTCAGGATTTTACAGATACACTTGGAGAGCTTGGAGCAGGAGGCTTCAAGATCATATAGCTATAGTTATTTCCGCTGTGTTGTAAGTGCTGTACTCTGATAAGTGCTATTGTATACATAACTGTTATATTTCAAAGTTATGTCATCTATTATATGTTATTCGTTCCGCTGTGAGGTTCGTGTTACTCTGATGTTGTGTTCTTCTTCTTCTTCTATTCTAAGTTCTATCTTATCTATTCTCACCCTCTAATTTCTTTCATTAATTACCAGGATTTTTCGATGTTTTGGTTATCCACATCGAGCTTATGTCGATAACCAAAGTCGCTAAAAATCCGGGTCGTTACAATACGTATCACAAATATCATTATTCAATTGAGTATTTACATTCAATCATTCCAAACTAAATTGCTCGGATCGGAATTACATATTTCTATTTCAAAATAATTTAAGTACAAACTAGTTTAAGTAAAATAATAGGATAGAAATGACATAGGTTAGAGTAAAATAAACAAGTTTTTGACAAAATAAGTTTGTATAAACTTAGATAGGTCTTATAAAATAGGTTTGAAATAAAATAGATAGCATTTGGTGTATAATAGATCGAAGAATAATAAACTTGATATAGATAGGTTTGAATAAATAGGCTTTGGTCTAAAACAGATTACATGAATTAGACTGGTTTTATAAAATAGGTTTCAAATAAAACAAGTTTTGATACAAAATAGTTTGCAAAATTGCTCGTAATGAAATTAGATTTGGTATAGCATAATTAAACAAGAAAAGTAATTTTAATACTTAAGTTCAAATAAAACGATGGTAAAACATATAATAATTCTAAAATAAACAATACAAATTTTCAGGAAATATTCCAATTTGAATAAATTTTCCGAACTTACAAAATTTTAGTTGACTAATTCTGCTGTCAAAGCTAAACTCAGTTTTAACTAAAGATTCAATTGGAAACATTTCAGTTTGAACCAAGTGTTTAATTTAGATCACAACTCAAATTTCTCTTTCAATTTCTCATCTCTAGTTTCCATTTTCAGTTTGAATTCTTCATTCATTCCGTATTATTGGCTCGGTATTTTCAAATATTTAATTCATCCCTTAAATCAATTCTTCACTAGTTAAATTTTCCATTTAATCTATCAAAACCATTAAACTTAATAGAATCCTTTTGTTATCCAATTCAAAGTTAAAATCATTTAAATCTTGCATTTATCTTCAACTTTCAAATAACCAAACTAAATTTCAATAAATTAAAGCCACTCATTGAAGTAGTTAAGTTGATTTATACCTTCAATTTAAATACTTTTACACATTAATCTAAGTTTACAATTTAATATCAAAACAATTTCATTCATAAAGTCAGGCTAAAATAATTTTTCGTAATTATTACTTTTTTTAAAATACTCCTCAAAACAAAATTTTAATTAAGATATTTAAAATTTTCGTACTTACAATTTCTTCATTTGCACTTCTGATACTTGCTTTGAGCTTATTTTAAATTATATTCGCTTAAAACTCAAATCTTGTTCAACAAAAGGTTGGATTATTTAAATAGTTGGAAAATTCTATTTTTCAATTAAATAATTGGAAATCATGAATTCAATCATTTCTTATCAAGATATTTCTGCAAGATGTATAATTACACTATCCTAATATATAGGATTACCATTCGACTAAAATCGAGAATCAATTTCAATTATTCTTTCAACCATTCGAAATATACATATATATGTATATGTATATATATATATATATATATATATATATATATATATATTTGCATACCAAAACATGCTTCACAAATCAAGCTTCGTTTAACCAAGATAAACAAGTAGAAATGTTATTAAAGTGGTATCCCCCACTTTGAGACTTAAGAATAAATTCCAATAAAGTAAAATTATGATTGAAATTATTTTCTAGCGACAAAAGTGAGTTCTCCATTCATATATTTCCCTTTTTGAAAACATTTTAGAAGATTACCTCAAACATTTATATTCGAACATACTTGTATATACTACTAGTCTTTTTCATCAAAACATTGAAAATCAATTTCACAAATTTCGAGAATCAAATTCTCAAATTTTAGTCAAACGATCTCCTTAGTTTTAACTAAATCAGTGCGTAATTTTTTTCATGATACACTTTTCACATTTCATCAATGGTTTAACATTTGTAATTTCTTAACCCGAATATCAGTTATCACCCATTATTATATCTTAAATATACTACAATAAAGAGAAGCATCAATTTATCCCTATAAATATAATCTTCAAAAATATGTAACTTTTTTTATATTTAACATCAATATTTACTATATGCAATTTATATAATAAAACTCATTTGTTGGAATTCAAAAACAATCATTTTTCTAAACCATTACGAGATTTAAAAATACACCATTCAATATCAGGTTTGTTAATCATACTCATACAACATTACCAAACAATTTACAAAACCTAACTTGATCTAATCAAATTAGTTAATACACTATGCTAATATTTCCAAATAATTTACAAAACAAACCTTACTTATGAAGGCTTATTTAGATTCCCATTCGGTTCAAATGATATTTTATTTGATATAAAATTCATTTAGTTCTCATTTACTTCCAAAAGTTTATTTGGTTTCAATTTTTTTTATATGCTCAAATTTATTTCAAATTATTTCTCATCTTACGATTTCAAAATACTTTATATTTCAAATTAACTTATATTCCACAAAAAATTACTTTTCATGTCAATTTATACTTCAGAACAAACTTTATTTCCAAATCAATTTATACTCTACATACTCTATACTCTAAACATAATTTATCCCAAATTAATTTATATTATCAAAATACTTTATACTTCAAATCAAATTCTATTTTCTTTTGGCAAGGCCTATCAAATTCTATTTTCAAGACACTTTATATCCTTAGATTAATCAATTTCCCAAAATTATTTATACCAAATTACTTTACTTATATTTCTAAATACATTATATTTTCAAATTAATATACAATTTAAAAGTACTTTATAATTTCAATTCCAAAATATTTAAAAAAAACAAGATTTAAAATTTCAAAATACGTTGTTCCTAGAGATTTTGTTGACAATTCTAGTTAAACCCCATAAGTTAAGCCTTGTATAAACCAAAGCTCTGATACCAACTGTAACGACCTTCCTTTTTGACCGCTTCAAGTCGGCAGTTAAACCAACTTAAACCGCTAAAAACAACAAATTGTTATTGCTTATGAGGTTTAATAGAATTATAGAACATAATAACATGTAGTGGAATAATTTTACAAAAATATCATAGTTTTACAATATTTTTACACAGTGAAAAATACATATCTTTTACATAAAATAAATTTTACAGCAAATTTGTCAAATCTATGCGAGTACGCCTTCATGTGTCTCAAATTCGCTAGCTGAAATCTTTAGACCTGCAACACTCAGGTCTAACCCGAGCATTTCATGCAAAATACAAAACACCCGAGTCAGGATTAACTTTATTGAAGTAAATCAACATCAATAAAACACTAAAATATAGTAGTTAATCCTAACATAAATTTAGAGTTACAAAATACATGATTTTGAGCTATATATATTTCAGGAAATATCAAGATCTCATATATTTTAAGGCACAATAATATATACATGGTTATTTCTGAAACAAAAGCATAATGAAAGATAGAAGTCATTCATACTTAAGTAGCAAGCAAGATGTACTCATAAATTAATTGTGCACAATAAGGCTATGTGACTTGTTTCATTTTCTACAAGAGTAATCAATTTAACAGAAATGAGAAAAAAATCAAATGAGGCCAGCAAAAGCTAATTACAACAAATATTTGCTCAAGATTTTCAGGCTGAACATGTAACATGAAAGTACAAAACACAACAAAATGGAGAAAACATAGGTTTCAAGTTATGGCAAGGAAGTCATGATATTTGTAACAATCCGGAAAATCGGAACCAATTTAAAAATTTTAATTCCGCAATTTTAATTAATTTGGAATATTTAAAATGATTTATTTTAAATAATTACGACTAGAAATTTATTTTGAATAGAATTAGAACGTGTAAATTTATTTAAATCGAAGTTAGAATATAAATATTTATTTTAATTATAAAAGGAATTGGAAATGGCACGGTAGTTTGAAAATTCGATTTCAAATTTCAAATGAATGTATAGGATTCAAAATAAACCGAATTTTAGTAAAACTAGAAATATTTGAATCTGTTTGAAAATATCTTTCCAACGAATGTGAAAAATCCAAATTTCATAACGAGTATAAAAGGATATGTCCAGTTGAAAATTCAGAATGGTCGCTATGGAATTTATATAATATATGGCCCTTAAAAATAGCGATTTTGCAAACGACCTCCGTTTTCGACGAGACCACTTTTATTGGATCCGGAATGTCGAATTATTGCTAGTTTTTAAAATTCATAATTTTTGGAATTAATATGTGAGCGTGGCAAAAGAAAACGTGTTTTGTCAATTTCAATCAATTTGGATTGACCAGAAAATGGCCATTTTTCAAACGGTCTCCAAATTCTACAAAATTAGTTTTGTTAGGACCGTACTGTCAAAACAAAGCCAGAATTATTTTTCGGGAATTTTTGGAGTCAGTATGTGTCCCAGGTAAATTAAAATGTATGTTCAAATTAAAAATATAATGATTTATATTTTAATTTAAAGAAAAACCGATCGAAACAGTCGAATTGGCTTACGATACATATCCCATTGCGCCCGTAATGGGGGTATTTAGCCAGGGACGACAGTCGTTGGGTTTGATTTGGAGTTCATAGGGTTGAACAAGTAATTTCAAAATAAAAGATTATTAAGTACATATATAAATAAACAAAAATCTGGCAAAACCCTAGTTCATTCAGTTTTTCCGCCGTTACCAAGGTATGGATGGATACGATAGTCGATTTTTGACTCTTGAAAAACTTTCGATCCAATTCGAATTAAACTATGAATCTAAAACAAAAATGATAGAGGATTTCTGGAGCTTTGATTTTATACGGTTGAGATCGGAAACCGTAGTGTTTCCTGCTCGAATTTGTGGCTCAAAGTCAGTTCGTTCACGTGGGTTTTTGGAGAGTATCGGACCACTGAGTTCATCGTCGGTCTGGTCGGGGGGTGGAGGCACCGAGGGGCGCGATGTGGCGGCAATGGATCTTGGTCAGGTGCTTCGATTTTCGTGCGTGATGGAGATTTCTGGGGGAACAATGGGTTTACTAGTTCGTTTATTTGGAAGAATACAAGAGGAAGATGAGGATTAGTTTAAATTAGGGTAATTAGTTTAACTATTATTTTAATTAATTTTAATGAAAGTAATCAATGTACAAACCATCATATCTGAAACGACCCGAACTTCCCCGTGAAGGGAAGCACATATTGAATTGAGGACAAGATGAATCAGAACACAAACAGAAGAACATTTCACTGCTTATTACAACAATTCCATCAGAATACAAGAATATACAGAGTGTGAATAAATATTATACATCAGAAAAATATCAGAGATTTAAATTACATTACATAGCAACGGAAAATAATACAAAACAAAACTGAAGAAGGTATACGGATACAGAGCTTTCCGAATAACCTTCCAGCTGTAAACCAGGTTCCTGTGAATATAAATCTGCAAAACCAAAACTATAGCTGCCCGTGTCGAAAATAAGGGCACCCAGAGTTTAGGTTAAAACAATAAACTCCAGGTCAGTCATGTGACTGGTGTGAGAACTAAAACAGTTATTTAAAACTTTACTTTAAAAGAGAGTAATTCAAGGGACCACGCCGTATAACACGGAACGGGTTTCCTCCCAAGAATACCAGTGCTTAGAATAAACAACGCAATGCTTTTTGGAAAAATGAAGCTATTATAAGACCCAGGTCCCATCACACAATGCAACGCAAGCCGGAGGATAGGTTTTCCCTTATAATAGCCAAACATGCTTGGTACGTTTAAAACAAATCATTTGATACTATAATAAGTGTATAGTGTCAAAATAATTTCAATCATAAATATCAATCATAGACGGCATGGGTACCATATATCATGTCGCCGTACTAGGCTCTACAAATAAAACCAAAATATCTCGTATTGGAAATTGGATTTCCATCATGAGTCGAGGCAAGGGGCAAGCTCCTCTCCGCTTCGAGACACTCTAGCAAATGCCTCGGGACAACACACTCTGGGTAACCCCTGGAATCGGCTGGGCCAGTCCTCTCTTACGTTTAAGGATTGGCAATTTCTGAACACACGTTTCCCGGTCCTTACGGACCTATAATCGAGGTGCCTCGCAATCCAACATGCACATAGGTATAATAATCAATGATGTTAGGGCTAGTAAAACACTGACACCACCCATAGCTAGAATGAAACGTCGTGTTCTCCCAGCTGTCCGTATCCAGTTTTTAACTCATACCAAGGTGTGAGGCTCGCGAATTCATGTTTTACACAAAGCTATGCCACGTAGGCCGTGCTTTGATCATCAACCACAAGACTCTGCTTTTCAATAAAAGCCTTGATCATTTCCACTTAGGCATGCCACACACGCAATTCACGCCATGCGACTGATATCTATCGATATATAACCTCTAAGCTCGTACGTCTCAGAGAAGGGCGTTAAGCAAGAGAATAAATTCTTTGCCGCCAAACAGATATATATTTAATAGAAATCAATCAACATAGAATAAACTCCAATGTCAGACACACAATCAATTTACAAGTCCGTTCTGGGTCTGAACGAAACCGGAGGCACTTTATACCTCGCATATCCATTGATCTCCAAATACGTCTGGGCGATCACTGACTATTTCCATCCTCTTGGGTGTACAGCCCAATCAGGATCACCAGTAATCGTTCAAACGATGTGAAGACCTCCGGTCTTCGACCATCGTATTCATCTTCAACTTATCGTCGAAACAGTTATTCAGAATGGGTATAGACCCGGCTTTTCCAAATAACTCGCGTATATAATAAACAAGTGCTAGAAAACACAACATACGCCTCATTCCAATTCTGGATATTCTTTTATTCAAATATTCACGTCTTTTGGGAAAGGTTCCCATTAATTTTATCAAAGATAAATTCTCTAAAATTTATTCTTTAATCTTCCTTTGGATTTCATTTCAAACCATATTACGGTTTTCCAAACTAGTCGGGATTAGCAAACCACACCGAAGTAATCATTTATCTTATTTCCCAATCCCAACCTATTCATCCAATGAAGCAAAACTGGTGATACTCCATTCTCGGTCACTTTCCAAATTTGATAATTTAAATTATCGATTCACATTTCAATCCAATTAAAGATTCATTAAAACGCCACTTAGTTTTAATCTTCCCAAAAACCAATATTAATGATTATTCAACTTTGGAAAATCAAACATGTCGCATCGACAATCTACACCGTACTATTGATTTCTGCCGATATATAACCTCTGAGCTCGTACGCCTCAGAGAAGGGCGTTAAGCAAGAGAATAAATTCTCCATCGCCAAACAGATATATATTTAACAGAGATCAACCATACCGTTCAAAATACAACGACAGAGATGTAATCCTGCCTTTTACTGGGTTAAAGAACTAATGTCATTTAAAACACAGTTCACGACAAACCCAAATCACATTCTATTAATAATCGGGTTAAAGAACAAGTGTTATTTAAAACACCGTTCACGATAAAACAAAAAATCAATTCTAATTCAATTCCAATTAAATATATTAATTAATTGTTATACTCCATTAAATCTATATAAAAAGATTTAATCTTTTCTCAATTGGGTTTAAGAACAGTGTTAATGAAGACACCATTCACCACAAACCCAAATCTCATTTGATATTAAATATAAGGCCATGAATAGAAAATATATCAGCTTACAATCAATATCAAATTCTGAAACCAACAAATATCGCTTTGGAAATAACGATATAAAATATATCTTCCAAATTTCCTCCATAATATCCGTATAATCACGGAATCCAATATCGAAATATTCCGAAGATAATCTCGATTCAAATCCACTTCAATTCATATATTGGAAGTTCTAGTTATTTTTAAAACCATTTCAAACCCAGTTTATTTATTTTAAAAATATTGAATTTATAATTCTAGTTCAAAACTAGTTCATTTTGATAAAAATACAATTTTATCTTTTCAAATATGGGATATTTCATCCCATTTCTCATTTATTATGATTTTACACAAATTATTGTTATATTTAAAAATTTTATCAAGGCCCGTACAGTCGATTTCCTATAACGGCCATCGAACTGCACTTACAGCGACCTTTTCTGAAATTGATTTAGACATATCTCCAATTCCAATTGTTAGATTTCAAATCTCTTGTATTCATTGGAAAACTCTTTTCGATACGAACCCAACAGTTCCAGTTTTAGGAGAATCCGACGGTCGGATCTCCCGTAATGTCCGTTCGAAGTCAATGGTCGAATTTCGCGAACTGCCGCGGCGCGGCGCGTTCTATTCAGGCCATTATATTATATATAATATATATATTTCGTCGATTTCCATTCAAAACGAATTATATAAATCGTTTTAAATTCGTTTCAAAAAAAATTTCAACTTCCATTTCAAATTCAAATCAAAATTGAACTTTTCCTTATAAATTCATTTTAAATTCATTTCAATTCAATTCTATTTCAAATTCATTTCAATTCGAATTTCAAATTCATTCAATTTAATTCGAATTTCAATTCTATTCAATTTAATTCGAATTTCATTTCTATTCAATTTAATTTGAATTTCATTTCTATTCAATTTAATTCAAATTTCAATTCTATTCAATTTAATTCGAATTTCAGTTTCAATTCGATTTGAATTCATTTCAAATTGATTTCCATTCAATTTCCAATTCAATTTCAATTCAATTTGAATTCATTTCAAATTGATTTCCATTTAATTTCCAGATTGAATATCCTATATCATTTTAGTATTTTCAAAATATCAGATTTTGAAATCACTTTTCGATATTCATTATAAAGATGAATAAAATCGACCAAATCCCCGTTCGTGTTGAAATGACGTTTAACTACTTAACACGGCTTCGCGTTTCAATTTTCACTGAATATTATTTTGAAACATTCGTTAATTCTGAACTGGAATCAGACTCAGTCAATTACCATATAATTTTAGTTATATGGATTTCATTCAATACATGTATACAACAATGACGATAAACAATCAACCATCATCCAAAGTGCGTTCTACACTGCATAAGCATCCAATATAAATATTTAACGCTTATAACAGTCTGTCAATCAATCGATCGACATACAGCTAATTATTGGGATTAGTGTATGTCATATATCATCCCAATACCCGTGTGGGGTTTCAATCAATCAAACATAGTTTTTATTTGTGCAGTTGGGTGATGTGTAAAATTTTATCATCCCAATCAATATCAGTCAAATGTGTGTATATAAACAAATCGTTCGATTTGTTTATAAATATTTATTTCATTTTATATACACGTTAAAAATTATATTTTTAACTATAAAATATTTTTAGCTATATAAATATTTTATTTCATTCCACATCACACAAACAATTTTCACAACAAAGTCAATCAAACAAACAAGCCGTCCATAGTCTGTGGATGACGGGTGTCGGGTGCTGCTAAGCACCGTCTACAACCTAGTATATATTTCAACTAGAAAATAAAATAAAAGTGATAAGTTCTCACTTTTGGGTTCCACTTCGCCAGTTCTACTTCTGAACCGTTTGGATTTGTTTGAAATTCCAATGCAGTCCTTACCACGTTGTTCATAATAAAAATATATTTTTATTGCTTCTTTCCAATAAATAAAAATCACATTTTAATTTCGACTTCATATATTTTTACAATGCTCCTTCCTATATAAAAATTGTATTATTATATTTCTACCTCTTATATAAAGATCGAATTTTTATTTCAATGCTATAAAAATTACATTTTTAATTCTACATATATATAATAAAAATCACTCCTTTACACCGCTACTTCCATGATAAAAATTATATTTTTATCTTGTTAGTAATATAATAAAAATTATATTTTTACTTCATTAAAAATCTTAACTTTATATGACTAAAAATCATATTTTCATAAACTAAAGATCATACCTTTATCTACATAAAAATCATACCCTTATAAAGCTAAAAATCATACCTTTGTACCTTTCAAAATCATAGCTTTATATGTTTTAAAAAAAAATCAAATTTTTATATTCATAAAAATGAGATCTTTATATGAATAAAAATTATATCTTTTCATACTAAAAAAATCCGATGTTTTCATATCAAAGAAATCATATATTTTCAAATCATAGAATTCATATACTGTTAAACAAACAAAAACAAAACAAAAAAACGTATTTTTATTAAATACTAAACTAATTTAAATCAGAAAACTTAACGGGGTTTTTAGGGTTTCGATCGATGGAGGGGGAAGCAGTCGCCGGAGCAGTAGGAGGGGAAGGCGGCGCCTTGGTCTGAGGGGGTGCGGTGGCTCGGTGCTTCTCACGGTGGCTTTGGGGATGAGGGATTTTCAATCGATCGAGGGGCGCAAAGAAGAGAGAGGGGCGGCGGATCCTTTGGCGGATGGCGGTGGCTGGGTGGCGAGAGCAACGAAGGTGGAGCGGGGCTAGGGCGGAACGGAAATGGGTGGAGGAGAGGAGCGCGAGGCAGAGGGATGAAGGGGAAGGGGGCGCCTCGCGCTGGCGGCGGCTGGTCCTTGGTGGCGCTCCGCCTGGAGGCGCGATGGTTGTTCCGTCTTCTCCTTCTTCTTCTTTTTTAAATGGTCAACGGGGAGGAGGGAGAGATAAAGAGGGGGGAGAGGGTTTTTATTTATTTTTTATTTAATTTCAAAAAGCAACTTTTTATATCGTACTCGAAATCGAACCCACCGAATGTCGTCCATAGCTAATTACCACCATTCCGAACACAATGGGATATGTATTGTAAGCTAATTTGATCGTTTTGATCAGTTTTCATCAAAATCAAAATATAAATCTATATATTGAATTTGAACGCGCATTTCAATTTACCAGGGCCACGCACGAACTCTAAAAATTCCTAAAAAATATTTTCTAGCTTCGTATTGACGATACGGTTCTAACAAAACTAATTTCGTCAAATTCCGAGACCGTTTGAAAAATGGCCATTTTCTGGTCAATCGAAATTGACTGAAACTTTCAAAACACGTTTTCCTTCGCCACGCTCAAATATTGATTCAGAAAATTACGAATTTTGGAATCTAGCAATAACTAGACATCCCGGATCCAACAAAAGTGGTTTCGTCGAAAACCGAGGTAGTTTGCAAAATTTCCATTTTTAAGGGCTAGAATTCCATAACGACTATTCTGAATTTTCAACTGGGCATAACTTTTGATTCCTGCTATGAAATTTTGATTTTATGGATTCGTTGGTGTAACAACCCGAAAATCTGGGCCAGTTTAAAATTTTTATTTTGGCAATTTTAGCGAATTTTGAATATTTAAAATGAATTATTTTAAATAATATCGACAAGAAATTTATTTTGAATACAATTCAAACGTATATATTATATACGTCGTCGATAGAATATAAATAATTATATATAATTATAAATAGAATTGAAAATGGCGCGGTAGTTCGATAATTCGATTTCAAACTTCAATTGAATGTACCGGGTGCAAAACAAACCGGATTTCAGTGAAACCAAAATAATGGGATCTAATTGTGACTATCTTTCCAATGAATCCGAAAAATCGAAATTTCATAGCGGGAATCAAAAGATATGTCCAATTGAAAATTCTGAATAGTCGCTATGGAATTCAGGCCCTTAAAAATGGAAATTTTGCAAACGACCTCGGATTTCGACGAAACCACTTTTGTTGGATCCGCAGTGTCAAGTTATTGTTAGATTCCAAATTTCATAATTTTTCGAATCAATATGTGAGCGTGGCATTGGAAAACGCGTTTGACCAGTTTCAGTTGATTTTAATCGACTGGAAAATGGCCATTTTTCCAACGGTCTCGGAATTCAACGAAACTAGTTTTGTTAGGACCGTATCGTCAATACGAAGCTAGAAAATATTTTTCTGGAAATTTTAGAGTTCGTATGTGACCCCGGTAATTTGAAAGGTACGTTTAAAATTGAATATACACTGATTTATAATTTGATTTTGAGAAAAACCTATCGTAACAGCCGTATTGGCCTATGAAACATATACCATTGTGTTCGAAATGGGGGTAATTAGCTAGGGGCGACAGTCGTTGGGTTTGAATTGGAAATTGAATAAAAAGGTTGCTTTTTGAAATAAATTAAATTGAATATATATATATATATATATTATAAGTAAAGCCCCTATTTCCTTTCCTATTCCCCCCGTTGACCAGTTCAAAACCGAAGTAAATAAAAAAAAGGGGGGAGATGGACGACGGAGCCCTAGCCGCCAGAGACGACGCCGCCACCGCCGGCCGCGGCCTCCCCCATTCCGGCGCCTCCTCCCCCATTCCGGCGCCTCCTCCTGCTACGCCTCCTTCCCCCTTTTTCTCCTTTCCCTCGCAGTTCGAAGGCCGAAACCGACGCCCAAGCCGGACGCCGACCGCCTTGCCCTGCCACCACCTCCTCTGCCCTCGACCCTCCCTCTTCCGTGCCCTTCGAGAAGCAATGGACCCAAATCGATTTGAAACCCGCGCCCCAATGCCTCCACCATCGAGACCGCCACCTGCTCTGACCTGCGCCACCCCGGATGGCGCGCCCACACCCCCTCCGACCTCAGACAATGGCTCTCCCCGCCCAGTCCCCAACCACAGTGAGTTTCTCTTTTATTTTTCATGTTCATTTAATTGTTTTATTCATTTTTCTTTTTAGTTATATGTTAAAACATAGTTTCTAAAACCTGATTTTAATATAATGTCATTGTTTTAAAATGAAATTTATTTATGTATCTATATATAAATAGTTTGAAAATAAAGAAAGATTATATTTTTATAAAATAGTATTGAAAACAAGAATAACAATGTTTTGAAATACAAACTGGAATTTGATTTTGAAAATATACCTTTTTCCATATAAAAAGAATTGATTTTTCCACGTGAATAGAATTAGTTTTTAGAACTAGAAAAGAATGATTTTTAAAAACAAGAAAGGTATGATTTTGTTTATGGAAAAGATTAGGCTTTTCATTGTAGAAAGAGATGATTTTTATATATTGAATAGTGAAGTCAAAATTCGATTTTTATATATTGAATAGCGAAGTCAAAATTCGATTTTTATATATTGAATAACAAAGTAAAAATTCGATTTTTATATATTGAATAGCAAAGTAAAAATTCGATTTTTATATATTGAATAGCAAAGTAAAAATTCGATTTTTATATATTGAATAACAAAGTAAAAATTCGATTTTTATATATGGAATAACGAAGTAAAAATTCGATTTTTAAAGGTATGAAGTGATTATAAAAATATGATTTTTAAATTGAAAGTAAACAAATAAAAATGTGATTTTTATATATGTAGCGACTACGGGCAACGAAGGCGACGAAAGTGATAAGGGACGAGAACGATGAAGATTTCTATTAAAGGAAGAGTCGTGGTATTGGATAGCTTTCGGTGAGAACTTCTCACCTTTCAATTTAAATTTTCTAGTTATATATATACTAGGATGCAGAAGGTGTTTAGTTGCACCCGACACCTGTCATCCACAGACCATGGATGGCTTGTTTGTTTAATTGTTTGGTTGTGTAGTTGGTTAGATTATTTGGTTTGAAATTGAATTGTTTGGTGAAATGAAATTGATTTGAATGATGTGTGAATGGCGTGGGCCTTCACTAGACCGGGGATAAGGCTAGGCCTTGTCCCGTTTCTAGTATCGTGCCGTTATGCCGCCGAAATTATCTAAAATAAGTTAGAAAAATAAAGATAACATTTTATTTAATAAATGAACCGAATAGAATATTCATAGGTTGAATAAAATAGTTTGATCGTTAAAAATATAATTTTTAACGTGAATGTGAATAAATAAATATTCATTTACAAACCGGACGGTTTGTTTATGTACACCTATTTGAAGGACATTGATTGGGACGATAACTTTTACACATCGCCCAACTGCACAAATAAAAATTTGTGTTTGATTGCTTGAAACCCCACACGGGTATTGGAATGATATTTGACGTACACTAATCCCGATTGTTTAGTTGTATGTCGATCGATTGATTGACAGGCTGTTATAAGCGTTGAATATTTATAATTAATGCTTATACAGTGTAGAATTCACTTTGGATGATGGTTGATTATTCATCGTAGTTGATATATACATGTTTTGTAGAAAATCCATATATTTAACATTATATGGTAATTGTTTGGGCCTCATTCCAGTTTCGAATAGAAATATTTGAAATGAAATATTTGAATAGAAATATTTGAAAACGAAATATTTAAAATAGAATATTTGAAAATTGAAATATATGAAGCTGCATTGATAGATCGACGCCATTTTGACGTGAACGATATTTATATCGATTTTGTTCAAATTAAAGTGAATTGAAATTCGAATTTAATTGAATAGATTTGAATTCGAAATCGTTTTGAAATGAATTCGAATAGAATTGAAATAGGATTGAAATCGTTTTGAAATGAATTCGAATAGAATTGAAATAGGATTGAAATCGTTGTAAAACGAATTCGAATAGAAATTGAATAGAAATCAATTTGAAATGAAATTGAATTAATTTGAAATCCAAATTGAATTGAAAACGACTGGAAATTGAATTAAAAATCGTTTTGAAAAGAAAAATCGACGAAGTATATATTATATATATAATATAATGGCTTGAATAGAACGCGCCGCGCCGCGGCAGTTCGCGAATTTCGACCATTGATTTCAAACGGACATTACGGGAGATCCGACCGTCGGATTCTCCTAAAACTGGAACCGTTGGGTTCGTATCGAAAAGAGATTTCTAACGAATATTATAAATTAGAAATCTAACGGTTGGATTTGGAATTATGTCCAAATCTAATTTGAAAAAGGTCGCTGTAAGTGCAGTTCGATAACCGTTGATGGAAATCGACTGTACGGGCCTTGATAAAATTATTAAAAATAGTAATAATTTGTGTAAAATCATAAGAAATGATTTAGAAAGAATTGGGATGAAAAACTCCATATTTGAAAAGATAAAATTAGATTTTATCGAAATGAACTAGTTTTGAACTAGGATTAAAATTCTATTTATTTTTAAATAAATAAATTGGATTTGAAATGGTTTTGAAAATAACCAGAATTTCCAATAATTGAATTGGAATGGATTTGAATCGAAATTGTCTTCGGAATATTTCGATGTTGGATTTCGTGATTATACAGGTGTTGTTATGGAAATTTGAAAGATATAGATATATATCGTTATTTCCAATACGATATCCATTGGTCGTAGAATTTGATATTGAATATAAGCCGATATATTTTCTATTCAGAGCCTTGTATTTAATATCAAATATGATATGGGTTTGTCGTGAATGGTGTCTTGACTAACACTGTTCTTGAACCCAGTTGAGAAAAGATTAAATCTTTTTAGTTAGATTTAATGAAGTGTACCAATTAAATAATATTTAATTGAAATTTAATTGATATTGATTTTTGGGTTTACCGTGAACAGTGTTTTAAATAACACTTGTTCTTTAACCCGAGAATTAATGGAAGGTGATTTTGGGTTTATCGTGAACCGTGTTTTAAATGACACTGATTCTTTAACCCAGTCACAGATTAAAACTAGGTGGGGTTTTAATGAATCTTTAATTAGATTGAAATGATCGAGAATGGAGTATCACCAGTTTTGCTCTAGGCGTTAGTTAAATCTTTAATTAGATTTGAACGTGAAATGGTAATTGAATTTACCGATAACACTGTGGTGTTAGATATGAAGTGTAACCAGTTTTACTTCATGGGATGAATAGGTTGGGATTGGGAAATTAAAATAAATGATTACTTCGGTAAGGTTCGTTAATTCCGACTAGTTGAATCGAAATTCAAAAGAAGATTAAAGAAATAAATTCAAGGAATTTATCTTGGATAAAATTAATGGGAACTTTTCCCTATGAATGTGAAATTTAGAAACTAACTGTCGATTAGCCAAGAAGAATGGTTTTCTGGATATTGATCTGATGTTGGTTTCGGCCTTCGGGGTTAATATTTGGGGAATTATTCTCTTGATTAATTTACGGTTAGTGACTGATGAATTGGAATGAGGCATATGTTGTGTTTGTGTAACACTTGTTTATAATATACGCGAGTTATTCGGAAAGACCGGGTTTATCCCATTCTGAATAACTGATACGACGATAAGTCGAAGATGAAGACGGTGGTCGAAGACCATAAGTCTTCACGTCGTTTGGATAATTACTGATGATCTTGATTGGGATGTACACCCAAGAAGATGGAAACAGTTGGTGATCGTCCAGACGTACTTGGAGATCGATGGATATGCGGGGTACTAGGTGCCTCCGGTTTCGTTCAGACCCAGAACGGACTTGTAAATGGACTGTGTGTCCGACACAGGATTTTAGTCTGTGTGGTTGATTTCTATTAAATATATATCTGTTTGGCGGCGGAGAATTTATTCTCTTGCTTAACGCCCTTCTCTGAGACGTACGAGCTTAGGGGTTATATACTGATGGATATCAAACGCATAGAGTGAATTGCCTGTGTGGCACGCCTAAGTGGCAAATGATCAAGGCTTCTGTTGAAAAGCAAAGTCTTGTGGCTGATGATCAAAGCACGGCCTTTGAGGCGTAGCTTTGTGTAACGTTTACTTCGCGAGTTTCACACCCGGTATGAACCAAAAACGGGAGAAGGACCTTAGGGAGGACATGCGTTTTTTTCTAGTTAGAAGTGGCGTCAGTGGTTTTACACGCCCTGACGAGTTTGACTTATGTGGTTGTTGCTGTTGCGAGGCGCCTCGATTAGATCGGACGATCTGGGTCCGATGGAGTCATTCGTTGGCTCATTTACGCCCCATAGGGCGGGGAGACGTGTGGTTCAGGCATAATAATCCACATCGGTGGACCGGCCCTGTCGCTCCAAGGCTTGCCTGCGCGCTTGCCTGAGACATGGGCTAGATTGTCTCGAATCGGTTGAGGACTATCTTTTGCCTCGGTTCATAGACGGAAATCCAATTTCCAAATACGTGACATTTGCGGTTTTAATTGTAGAACTAGTACGGCGACATGATATATGATACCCATGCCGCCTATGATTGATACTTATGATTTGAAGTTGTTTTATACAATATGCACTTACTATAGTATCAAATGATTTGTTTTAAACGTATCAAGCATTCTTTGGCTGTTATAAGGGAAAACCCTATCTCCCGGCTTGCGTTGCATTGTGTGATAGGACCTGGGTCTTATAACAGCTTCATTTTTCTTTATTTAGCATTGCGCTGTTTGTTTTATGCACTGGTATTCTTGGGAGGAAACCCATTCCGTGTTATACGGCGTGGTCCCTTGATTTACCGAACTTTAAAAATAAAGATTAATAACTGCTTTAGTTCTCACACCAGTCCCATGACTGACCTGGAGTTTATTGTTTTGACCTAAACTCTGGGTGCCCTTATTTTGACACGGGCAGCTAGTAGTTTTGGTTTTGCAGATTTTTATTCACATGATCCTGGTTTACAGCTGGAACGATATCCGGAAAGCTTTGTATCCGTATATCTCTTCTAGTTGTGTATTGTATTATTTTCCGATGCGATGTATTTAAATGTAATTTAAACCTCTGATATTTCTGTGTAATATTTATTCATACTCTGTATATTCCTGTGATCTGATGCATTGTTGTAATATACAATGAAATGTTCTTCTGTCTGCGTTATGTTGTGGCTTGTTCTCGAACTATCCGCTCTTTCCTTTACGGGGAAGTTACGGGTTTTTACAGTTGGTATCAGAGCTTTTGTTTACAAAGCTTAGAGAACACGGCACATTAGAACCGTACGAAAGAATTCATCAGATATTGGATTAGTAATATCCAATGAGAATGACTCGTTAGAGATGGGATCAGAAGTATCCTAGAACGAGTGTGAAGAGTATATTATGAAAACAATTTTTGTTTTGAAAATTTAAATCAATTATTCGTATTTGATTATTTATTTAATTGATTTGGACAATCCGATATATAAAGATTTTGCATATGCGTCTTGCAAACGTGTATTCAAAGTTTTAATATACTGGATGGTTATAGGATCATACTCTAGTTGCCCGGGGATAATTCTGGTGATGGGGCACTGTCGCCAGTATTTATTTTCGAGTAACGAAAGTGAGATTTCTATATATTTCCAATTGACTGGTGTGAGAACCAAAATTAGTTAGGGCTTATTGTTGTGATTTCGTATCAAAAACATGATTTTTTGTATATGTATCAAAAATTATGAATTTGAAACTCTAATTCACTAATTGATTGATGTTTGTGTTGTTTGTTTATTTGTTTGATAATTTTGAACCATTATGCCTAACTGAATCAAATATTGAATTGTATTGAAAATTGGTCGCATTTGCTTGCATATACATATACTTACATTGAACAGGTCATAGCAAGGAGGCTAGAGCAGAGAATAAAATTTGTTTGCCCGACAAATAGGTACATGTTTACTACATAATTTACTGTTTTGTTTGGGTGATGATGATTTTATGAGCCTATTGGCTAGCCACTTGGCTTTTTCTTTTTCTTTTTGAGATCAGAAGGCCTATATGGCAATTTCGGGATTTTCCCGTGGCTCCCGGTGCAGGGGAGGTTATGGCGAAATTTTTCGAAAATTTAGGGTGTTAGCCAAATTTTTGAAGAATTTGAAATTTCTCAGAAACTGAAAAGTTGGAGAACGGAAGCCAGATCGAACGTAGAGTTGATTAATCAAACCACTTTCGACTGTGTTCCTTTTAGGGGACGAAAAGTTTTAAGTGGGGGAGATTGTAACAACCCGAAAATCTGGGCCAGTTTAAAATTTTTATTTTGGCAATTTTAGCGAATTTTGAATATTTAAAATGAATTATTTTAAATAATATCGACGAGAAATTTATTTTGAATATAATTCAAACGTATATATTATATACGTCGTCGATAGATTATAAATAATTATATATAATTATAAATAAAATTGAAAATGGCGCGGTAGTTCGATAATTCGATTTCAAACTTCAATTGAATGTACCTGGTACAAAACAAACCGGATTTTAGTGAAACCAAAATAATGGGATCTAATTGTGACTATCTTTCCAATGAATCCGAAAAATCGAAATATCATAGCGGGAATCAAAAGATATGTCCAATTGAAAATTCTGAATAGTCATTATGGAATTCAGGCCCTTAAAAATGAAAATTTTGCAAACGACCTCGGATTTCGACGAAACCACTTTTGTTGGATCCGCAGTGTCAAGTTATTGTTAGATTCCAAATTTCATAATTTTTCGAATCAATATATGAGCGTAGCATAGGAAAACGCGTTTGACCAGTTTTAGTTGATTTTAATCGACTGGAAAATGGCCATTTTTCCAACGGTCTCGGAATTCAACGAAACTGGTTTTGGTAGGACCGTATCGTCAATACGAAGCTAGAAAATATTTTTCTGGAATTTTTAGAGTTCGTATGTGACCCCGGTAATTTGAAAGGTACGTTTAAAATTGAATATACACTGATTTATAATTTGATTTTGAGAAAAACCTATCGTAACAGCCGTATTGGCCTATGAAACATATACCATTGTGTTCGAAATGGGGGTAATTAGCTAGGGGCGACAGTCGTTGGGTTTGAATTGGAAATCGAATAAAAAGGTTGCTTTTTGAAATAAATTAAATTGAATATATATATATATCAATTATAATTAAAGCCCCTATTTCCTTTCCTATTACACCCCCCCCCCCCCCGTTGACCAGTTCAAAACCGAAGTAAATAAAAAAATGGGGGGAGATGGACGACGGAGCCCTAGCCGCCAGAGACGACGTCGCCACCGCCGGCCGCGGCCTCCCCCAGTCCGGCGCCTCCTCCTGCTACGCCTCCTTCCCCCTTTTCCTCCTTTCCCTCGCAGTTCGAAGGCTGAACCCGACACCCAAGCCTGACGCCGACCGCCTTGCCCTGCCACCACCTCCTCTGCCCTCGACCCTCCCTCTTCCGTGCCCTTCGAGAAGCACTGGACCCAAATCGATTTGAAACCCGCGCCCCAATGCCTACACCATCGAGACCGCCACCTGCTCTGACCTGCACCATCCCGGATGGCGCGCCCACACCCCCTCCGACCTCAGACAATGGCTCTCCCCGCCCAGTCCCCAACCACAGTGAGTTTCTCTTTTATTTTACATGTTCATTTAATTGTTTTATTCAATTTTCTTTTTAGTTATATGTTAAAACATAGTTTCTAAAACCTGATTTTAATATAATGTCATTGTTTTAAAATGAAATTTATTTATGTATCTATATATAAATAGTTTGAAAATAAAGAAAGATTATATTTTTATAAAATAGTATTGAAAACAAGAATAGCAATGTTTTGAAATACAAACTAGAATTTGATTTTGAAAATATACTTTTTTCCATATAAAAAGAATTGATTTTTCCACGTGAAAAGAATTGGTTTTTAGAACTAGAAAAGAATGATTTTTAAAAACAAGAAAGGTATGATTTTGTTTATGGAAAAGATTAGGCTTTTCATTGTAGAAAGAGACGATTTTTATATATTGAATAGCGAAGTCAAAATTCGATTTTTATATATTGAATAGCGAAGTCAAAATTCGATTTTTATATATTGAATAACAAAGTAAAAATTCGATTTTTATATATTGAATAGCAAAGCAAAAATTTGATTTTTATATATTGAATAGCAAAGTAAAAATTCGATTTTTATATATTAAATAACAAAGTAAAAATTCGATTTTTATATATGGAATAGCGAAGTAAAAAATTCGATTTTTAAAGGTATGAAGTGATTATAAAAATATGATTTTTAAATTGAAAGTGAACAAATAAAAATGTGATTTTTATATATGTAGTGACTACGGGCAACGAAGGCGACGAAAGTGATAAGGGACGAGAACGATGAAGACTTCTATTAAAGGAAGAGTCGTGGTATTGGATAGCTTTCGGTGAGAACTTCTCACCTTTCAATTTAAATTTTCTAGTTATATATATACTAGGATGCAGACGGTGTTTAGTTGCACCCGACACCCGTCATCCACAGACCATGGATGGCTTGTTTGTTTAATTGTTTGGTTGTGTAGTTGGTTAGATTATTTGGTTTGAAATTGAATTGTTTGGTGAAATGAAATTGATTTGAATGATGTGTGAAGGGCGTGGGCCTTCACTAGACCGGGGATAAGGCTAGGCCTTGTCCCGTTTCTAGTATCGTGCCGTTATGCCGCCGAAATTTTCAAAAATAAGTTAGAAAAATAAAGATAACATTTTATTTAATAAATGAACCGAATAGAATATTCATAGGTTGAATAAAATAGTTTGATCGTTAAAAAATATAATTTTTAACGTGAATGTGAATAAATAAATATTCATTTACAAACCGGACGGTTTGTTTATGTACACCTATTTGAAGGACATTGATTGGGACGATAACTTTTACACATCGCCCAACAGCACAAATAAAAATTTGTGTTTGATTGCTTGAAACCCCACACGGGTATTGGGATGATATTTGACGTACACTAATCCCGATTGTTTAGTTGTATGTCGATCGATTGATTGACAGGCTGTTATAAGCATTGAATATTTATAATTGATGCTTTTACAGCGTAGAATGCACTTTGGATGATGGTTGATTATTCATCGTAGTTGATATATACATGTGTTGTAGAAAATCCATATAATTAACATTATATGGTAATTGTTTGGGCCTCATTCCAGTTTTGAATAGAAATATTTGAAATGAAATATTTGAACAGAAATATTTGAAAACGAAATATTTAAAATAGAATATTTGAAAATTGAAATATATGAAGCCGCATTGATAGATCGACGCCATTTTGACGTGAACGATATTTATATCGATTTTATTCAAATTAAAGTGAATATTAAAGTGAATTGAAATTCGAATTTAATTGAATAGATTTGAATTCGAAATCGTTTTGAAATGAATTCGAATAGAATTGAAATAGGATTGAAATCATTTTGAAATGAATTCGAATAGAATTGAAATAGGATTGAAATCGTTTTAAAATGAATTCGAATAGAAATTGAATAGAAATCAATTTGAAATGAAATTGAATTAATTTGAAATCCAAATTGAATTGAAAACGACTGGAAATTGAATTAAAAATCGTTTTGAAAAGAAAAATCGACGAAGTATATATTATATATATAATATAATGGCTTGAATAGAACGCGCCGCGCCGCGGCAGTTCGCGAATTTCGACCATTGATTTCAAACGGACATTACGGGAGATCCGACCGTCGGATTCTCCTAAAACCAGAACCGTTGGGTTCGTATCGAAAAGAGATTTCTAACGAATATTAGAAATTAGAAATCTAACGGTTGGATTTGGAATTATGTCCAAATCTAATTTGAAAAAGGTCGCTGTAAGTGCAGTTCGATAGCCATTGACGGAAATCGACTGTACGGGCCTTGATAAAATTATTAAAAATAGTAATAATTTGTGTAAAATCATAAGAAATGATTTAGAAAGAATTGGGATGAAAAACTCCATATTTGAAAAGATAAAATTAGATTTTATCGAAATGAACTAGTTTTGAACTAGGATTAAAATTCTATTTATTTTTAAATAAATAAATTGGATTTGAAATGGTTTTGAAAATAACCAGAATTTCCAGTAATTGCATTGGAATGGATTTGAATCGAAACTGTCTTCGGAATATTTCGATGTTGGATTTCGTGATTATACAGGTGTTGTTATGGAAATTTGAAAGATATATATATATCATTATTTCCAATACGATATCCGTTGGTCGTAGAATTTGATATTGAATATAAGCCGATATATTTTCTATTCAGAGCCTTGTATTTAATATCAAATATGATTTGGGTTTGTCGTGAATGGTATCTTGACTAACACTGTTCTTGAACCCAGTTGAGAAAAGATTAAATCTTTTTAGTTAGATTTAATGAAGTGTACCAATTAAATAATATTTAATTGAAATTTAATTGATATTGATTTTTGGGTTTACCGTGAACAGTGTTTTAAATAACACTTGTTCTTTAACCCGAGAATTAATGGAAGGTGATTTTGGGTTTATCGTGAACCGTGTTTTAAATGACACTGATTCTTTAACCCAGTCACAGATTAAAACTAGGTGGGGTTTTAATGAATCTTTAATTAGATTGAAATGATCGAGAATGGAGTATCACCAGTTTTGCTCTAGGCGTTAGTTAAATCTTTAATTAGATTTGAACGTGAAATGGTAATTGAATTTACCGATAACACTGTGGTGTTAGATATGAAGTGTAACCAGTTTTACTTCATGGGATGAATAGGTTGGGATTGGGAAATTAAAACAAAT
Organism: Allium sativum; assembly: GCA_030737875.1. Lineage (NCBI taxonomy): Eukaryota > Viridiplantae > Streptophyta > Magnoliopsida > Asparagales > Amaryllidaceae > Allium > Allium sativum. The sequence goes on from CM060923.1 coordinate 172,857,472, forward strand.
GATTACTTCGGTAAGGTTCGTTAATTCCGACTAGTTGAATCGAAATTCAAAAGAAGATTAAAGAAATAAATTCAAGGAATTTATCTTGGATAAAATTAATGGGAACCTTTCCCTATGAATGTGAAATTTAGAAACTAACTGTCGGTTAGCCAAGAAGAATGGTTTTCTGGATATTGATCTAATGTTGGTTTCGGCCTTCGGGGTTAATATTTGGGGAATTATTCTCTTGATTAATTTACAGTTAGTGACTGATGAATTGGAATGAGGCATATGTTGTGTTTGTGTAACACTTGTTTATAATATACGCGAGTTATTCGGAAAGACCGGGTTTATCCCATTCTGAATAACTGATACGACGATAAGTCGAAGATGAAGACGGTGGTCGAAGACCATAAGTCTTCACGTCGTTTGGATAATTACTGATGATCTTGATTGGGATGTACACCCAAGAAGATGGAAACAGTTGGTGATCGTCCAGACGTACTTGGAGATCGATGGATATGCGGGGTACTAGGTGCCTCCGGTTTCGTTCAGACCCAGAACGGACTTGTAAATGGACTGTGTGTCCGACATTGGATTTTAGTCTGTGTGGTTGATTTCTATTAAATATATATCTGTTTGGCGGCGGAGAATTTATTCTCTTGCTTAACGCCCTTCTCTGAGACGTACGAGCTCAGGGGTTATATACTGATGGATATCAAACGCATAGAGTGAATTGCCTGTGTGGCACGCCTAAGTGGCAAATGATCAAGGCTTCTGTTGAAAAGCAAAGTCTTGTGGCTGATGATCAAAGCACGGCCTTTGAGGCGTAGCTTTGTGTAATGTTTACTTCGCGAGTTTCACACCCGGTATGAACCAAAAACGGGAGAAGGACCTCAGGGAGGACATGCGTTTCTTTCTAGTAAGAAGTGGCGTCAGTGGTTTTACACGTCCTGACGAGTTTGACTTATGTGGTTGTTGCTGTTGCGAGGCGCCTCGATTAGATCGGACGATCCGGGTCCGATGGAGTCATTCGTTGGCTCATTTACGCCCCATAGGGCGGGGAGACGTGTGGTTCAGGCATAATAATCCACATCGGTGGACCGGCCCTGTCGCTCCAAGGCTTGCCTGCGCGCTTGCCTGAGACATGGGCTAGATTGTCTTGAATCGGTTGAGGACTATCTTTTGCCTCGGTTCATAGACGGAAATCCAATTTCCAAATACGTGACATTTGCGGTTTTAATTGTAGAACTAGTACGGCGACATGATATATGGTAACCATGCCGCCTATGATTGATACTTATGATTTGAAGTTGTTTTATACAATATGCACTTATTATAGTATCAAATGATTTGTTTTAAACGTATCAAGCATTCTTTGGCTGTTGTAAGGGAAAACCCTATCCCCTGGCTTGCGTTGCATTGTGTGATAGGACCTGGGTCTTATAACAGCTTCATTTTTCTTTATTTAGCATTGCGCTGTTTGTTTTATGCACTGGTATTCTTGGGAGGAAACCCGTTCCGTGTTATACGGCATGGTCCCTTGATTTACCTAACTTTAAAAATAAAGATTAATAACTGCTTTAGTTCTCACACCAGTCCCATGACTGACCTGGAGTTTATTGTTTTGACCTAAACTCTGGGTGCCCTTATTTTGACACGGGCAGCTAGTAGTTTTGGTTTTGCAGATTTTTATTCACAGGATCCTGGTTTACAGCTGGAACGATATCCGGAAAGCTTTGTATCCGTATATCTCTTCTAGTTGTGTATTGTATTATTTTCCGCTGCGATGTATTTAAATGTAATTTAAATCTCTGATATTTCTGTGTAATATTTATTCATACTCTGTATATTCCTGTGATCTGATGCATTGTTGTAATATACAATGAAATGTTCTTCCGTCTGCGTTATGTTGTGGCTTGTTCTCGAACTATCCGCTCTTTCCTTTACGGGGAAGTTACGTGTTTTTACAGTTGGAAAGATATTCTCAAATAGATTCTAATATTTTTGGTTTTGCCAAAATTCGGTTTATTTTGAATCCTGTACATTCATTTGAAATTTGAAGTCGAATTTTCAAACTACCGCGCCATTTTCAATTCCTTTTATAATTAAAAATAAATAGTTATATTCTAACGACGATTCAAATAAATATATACGTTCTAATTCTATTCAAAAGAAATTTCTCATCGTTATCATTTAAAATAAATCATTTTAAATATTCAAAATTCATTAAAATTGCCAAAATAAAATTTTTAAATTGGCTCGGATTTTCGGGTTTCTATAATATCTTATTCAATTCTTATCAAAATTGAATAATTTCAGTCACGTTGGATTCACAGTGACGAGCACTACAACTTGGAGTAGACCAGAACACAAATGGAAGCAGTTCAAAATTTTGGTTAAATTGAACGTGACGTTTAATTTAACTAGAATAATCGTTGTTAAGCAATTTCTATCCAATCAGTGCGAGAACTCTTTCTCACTCTATTTATTTTCCAGTGAAATATATACTAAGATGCAGATGGTTCTTAGCAGCACCCGACGCCATTGATAGTACAAACCATGATTGTTTGTTTGGATTGAATTGACTGTATTGTTGTTATTGAATGTATAAATTATATAAAATATTCATGTGTTGTATAAAATGTTTGAATAATAAAAATATCATTTTTATTGAATGTATAAATTATATAAAATATTCATGTATGGAACAAAATATTTGAACAATAAAAATATTATTTTTATTGAACATATGAACCATATAAAATGGTCATGTGTTGAAAATAATATTCATTTACAAATCGGACGATTTGTTTATGTACACCCATTTAATTGATAGTGATTGGGACGATAATATTTTACACATCGCCAAAATACACAAATAATAATCTGTGTTAGTTGTTTGAAAACCCCACACGGGTATTGGGATAATATTTGACATACACTGATCCTAATAATTAGTGGTATGTCAATCGATGGGTTGACAGACTGTATAAGCGTTATTTATTTACTTTAATGCTTATACAGTTGTAAAATGCACTTTGGATATTGTATGGATTTTTAATGATTGTTTATCATTATTGTTGTATACATGAGATGTTGAAATCCGTATAACTGAAATTATATCGTAATTGATTGAGTCTGATTCCAATTCAGAATTAACAAATATTTTTAAATAATCTTCAGTATATAATCAAAACCAGATATTTTGAAAATATTATCATTTTAATATAATAATGATAAGGACTATTCAAATTTGATTTACAATTTGAAATGAAATTGAAATCGTTTTAAAATGAATTTATTAAGGAATATTCAAATTTGATTTAAAATGAAATTTAAATCGTTTTAAAATGAATTTAAAATGAATTTATTAAGGAATATTCAAATTTGATTTGAAATTTGAAATGAGATTGAAATCGTTTTAAAATGAATTTAGAACGAATTTATTAAGGAATATTCAAATGAGATTTGAAATTTGAAATGAAGTTGAAATCGTTTTAAAACGAAATTATAAAATACGTTTTAAATGCAAATCGATGAAATATATAAATTATATATATATATTATATATATATATATAATATAATGGCCAGAAGAGAATGCGCCGCGCCGCAGCAGTTCGCGAATTTCGACCATTGACTTCGAATGGACATTATGGTAGATCCGACCGTCGGATTCTCCTAAAGCCGGAACGTTGGGTTTGTATCGAAAAGTGCTTTCCAACGAATATAAGAGATTTAAAATCTAATTGTCTGATTTGGAGTTATGTCCAAATCAATTTTGGAAAAGGTCGTTGTAAGTGCAGTTCGATGACCATTTATGGAAATCGAATTTACGGGCCTTGATAAAATTATTAAAAATATTAATAATTTGTGTAAAATCATAATAAATGATTTGGAAAGAATAAGGATGAAAAATTCCATATTTGAAAAGATAAAAATATATTTTTATCGAAATGAACAAGTTATTAACTAGAATTATAATCCAATTATTTTTAAATAAATAAATTGGATTGAGAATGGGTTTTAATATAACCAAAATTTCCAATATATGAATTGGAATGGATTTGAATTGAAATAATCTTCGGAATATTTCAATGTTGGATTTCGTGATTATACAGATATTGTTATGGAAATTTGAAAAATATATTTATATCGTTATTTCCAATATGATATTTGTTGGTTTCAGAATTTGATATTGAATATAAGCTGATATATTTTCTATTTAGAGCCTTGTATTTAATATCAAATGGGATTTTTGGTTTGTCGTGAATGGTGTCTTTATTAACACTGTTCTTAAACCCCGTGTAAAAAGAATAATTTTTTTAATTAAGATTTTTAGAGTTTCCATTTAATTAACATTTAATTGGAATAAAATGGAATGTTAATTGGGTTTATTGTGAACTGTGTTTTTAACGACAGTCGTTCTTTAACCCGGTTTACAGTGAAATGTGATTTGGAATATATAAATATTTTTATTAAGATTTAATGGAAATTTTCCAAAGTAAAGTTTTCCAGTTTAATATATTAAATTGGAATGGAATGGAATTCGATTAGATAATAATCGAAGTGGGCTTTTGTGGAGGAAGACTGTTACTATATACGGGATTTAAAAGGCTTTGCCGTTATTCTATGTATATTATTGGTTGGATACGGAAGTTTATATCGATTATATATATTGATCTATTTTCTGTGATGATTCCATAATTAATGGAATGGGATTTTTGGTTTATCATGAACTGTGTTTTAAATGATGTTAGTTTTTAACCTAGTTAAAGATAAGATTAATTTCTTAACTTTGAAAAAATCATTACATAATGATTTTTGGGATTAAAACTGAATTAGAGTTCCAATGAATCTTTAATTAGATTGTAATGTGAATGAGACAATTAAATTTATCGAATTCATGAAATAATCGAGAATGGAGTATCACCAGTTTTGCTCCAAGCGATAGTTAAATCTTTAATTAGATTTGAACGTGAAATGGTAAATGATTACACGGTGTTGTTAGATATGGAGTATTACCAGTTTTGCTCCATGGGATGAATAGGTTGGGATTGGGAAATATAATAAATGATTACTTCGGTAAGGTGCGCTAATCCCGACTAGTTTGGATAAACCTTAATTTGGTTTGAATTGATATCCAAAGGAAGATTAAAGAATAAATTTAATGAATTTATCTTGGATAAAATTAATGGGAAACTTTCCCAAAGGATGTGAATATTTGAATAAAAGAATATTCAGAATTGGAATGAGGCGTATGTTGTGTTTTTACAGCATTCGTTTATAAGATACGCGAGTTATTCGGAAAGACCGGGTTTATCCCATTCTGAATAACTGAATCAACGATAAGTCGATGATGAAGACGTTGGTTGAAGACCAGAGGTCTTCACATCGTTTGGATGATTACAGATGTCTTGATTGGGCTGTACATCCAAGACGAGGTAATAAGTGGTGATCGTCCAGACGTACTTGGAGATCGACCGGATATGCGAGGACCTCTGTCCTGTATTGGACATATGGGACGAGGAATAAGGTGCCTCCTGTTTCATTCAGACCCATAACGAACTTGTAAATGGATGCGTGCCTGACATTGGGTTTTATTCTGTGTTGATTGATCTCTATTAAATATATAACTGTTTAGTGGCGGAGAATTTATTCTCTTGCTTAACACCCTTCTCTGAGACGTACGAGCTTAGAGGTTATATATCGATAGACATCAGTCGCATGGCGTGAATTGCCTGTGTGGCATGCTGAGATGCAAATGATCACGGCTTATGTTGAAAACCAGAGTCTTGTGGTTGATGATCAAAGCACGGCTATAATATAGCATAGCTTTGCGTATAGCGTTGATTCACGAACCTCACACCCCAGTGTGAACCACAAACTGGAGAGGACCTCAGGGAGGACATGCATTTCTTTCTAGCTAGGAGTGGTGTCATGGTATAGAGCCCAGACATTTTACTTATGTGGATGACGGATAGCGAGGCGCCTCGGATATATCGGTTACTACTGAGCCGATGGATATTGAGTCATCTGGCTCATTTACGCTCCATTGGGCGGGGAAACATATTGCTCAGGCATTTTAATCCACTTCTGTGGACCGGCCCTGATGATCCAAAGGCTTGACTGGGTATTTGCCTGAGACAAGGTACGCTAGATTGTCTCGAAGCGGTAAGGACGATCCCTTGCCTTGGTTCATAGATGGAAATCCAACTTCAAATACGACATTTTACGGATTTAGTTGTATACTATTGGCGACATAATGGCATGGGATGCTAATGCCATCTATGATTGATACTTTTATATTTAAAGTTGTTTTCATACACTTTACACGATAATAATATCAAAATGATTTGTTTTAAACGTACCAAGCATGTTTGGCTTTTATAAGGTAAAACTCTATCCTCCGGATTGCGTCGCATTGTGTGATGGGACCTGAGTCTTATAATAGCTTCATTTTTCCAAAAATCATTGCGTTGTTTTGTTATATGCACTAGTATTCTTGGGAGGAAACCCGTTCTGTGTTATACGGCGTGGTCACTTGATATATCTGGTTTTAAAGTAAAGTTTTAAATAACTGTTTTAGTTCTCACACCAGTCACATGACTGACCTGGAGCTTATTATTTTAAACTAAACTCTGGGTGCCCCTATTTTCTGTACGGGTAGCTAGTAGTTTGGTTTTGCAGATATTGTAACAACCCAAGAAATGGAATTTCTATTTTATAATTAAGGCTTCCTAAAAATAAATCTAATTTATAGGATACAAATAAATGTTGAGGTCATAATCTTATATTTTGGTTTGACAAAAATATTTTGTTTTGTCTTATAAATATGATTTTGTAAAACATTATTTTTAAAGATAGGCTGATTTATATAAAAAAAATTTAGCATTGATATTGTATGAATATTACCAAGATTGTGATGTACTTAAAATTTTTCTAATATAAATTTTAGGGTAGTATATATATTTTTAAATAATGTTTTGATATTTTAAAATTATATATAAATAAGATTTGAAATCATAAGTTGTGATGTAATATGGTAACTAAATATACAAAGTTGAATTTGGTCACACATATGCACCACAAATTAGTTACATACGTATATGTCACATGAATGTTTCTTAAAATCAAAATTTAACAAATAAACAAATAAGCTATTTTGCCCAACATGCATTGGCTAAATTTCAAATAAAAATGAGGTGTCCTTATGCTAGAGAATAGGTTGCCAAGTGTATTAACTAAGCTGAAAAATATATAGAAATTTAAAATATTAAATAAAGAAAGGAAAAAACGCTACACTTCACCTTCCTTGAAAACATAAAACTGCCTGTTGCACGCACCTTTTTCTACATCAGCCATTCAGCATCCCATTTTTGGTTCCCTCACCATGTCATAATTACATTCCCCGGAAAATAAATTTCCATCTGCTCACGCAAAGACTTTTTTTCCTTTATATAATGCTTCTCCCTTTTTGCTGAGTCCATTTTCTTGCATTAAGTTCTTCGCCGCAACTCTCTTTCTCCATTTATTCCACTCCACTCTACTTGTACCGCTTCTCCTAAACACCAAGCTCCATCACCGTTTAATTTGCATGCAACAGCTCTTGACCCTCCTCTCACCGCAAGAGCTCAATCCATCATCACCTTCCTCACGCCTTCCTTTTTACGCCATCCACCTCCTCGCGCAGACATCTTGCCCAGCTCCACCCACTTCAGCCGACCCCGCAGCATCTGTGAACATGTCCTCGATCATTTCTCCTCTTCTCCCCCTTTAAACATCCGTAACTTCCTCCTCAAAACAACTTCAACCTTCACTCACTGCTGCATACACCACTTCGCCAAACTCCGACGTCAGACACCACAACAGCTCGACCAACTACTTCCACCAATGCTGTCAGCCGCCATCTGGTCCTACCCTCCCCAACCAATAGACCGCAACCTCTTCCTCCTTGGAAAAATCCACCATACCTTGTGCAAATTTCCTGCGTAACCTCGTTCCTCTTGGAAGCCGCAATTTCTCCCCTCCGTTTCAATAACAGTTGTACCTCAATTAAACCACTCGCGTAAAGAACTGCTGCCACTTTTCTTCCCTGTACACCACAAAACCACATCCTTCCTTGTGTTGTAAGGAAAAGAACAAGTAATTAGTAATATATATATATATATATATAAGGACGTGAGTTGCTGGGATAATATAAAGGGTGAGCGACGTCCGTAAGTAAGATTTCAGACAATCTGGTTTCCAACATTGAAGAAATTAGGAAGCAATGCAAGTGAGAACATTTAAAATTTAATTTTATATGATTTCATGAGATGCTGCGTATATTGATATTGGAAATTGGTTGCATGGATGGTTGATTGAAAGTAATGAAATGATAGCATAAAATTGGTAGATAATTTTGTCGTGGTTGTCAATATAAAAATCCATGTGAAAGCGCGTTAGTGACTTAACGCGTATTTATGAATTTGTTGTTGTATGCGTTGAATGAATGACATGTAGTGGAAATAATTGAGCGTTATTGAACATAACGCCCATGCGAAATTTAATGATCATTTGTTTAATGGTTGTGTTCAAAATAAATGAAACATGTCCATTATATGGCTAATTTATATGGTTGAAATTGTTTGTATGAAATGCACGCAGCGCAGTTATGGATCTATGCGGAGGAATCGATTTAGTCCTTTCTGTGAATGACCATGAAAATGTTAAGATTTGAAAAATACAATTATTTAATTTTTTTCATTGTAATTTGAAACATTTGGAAGGTTAAAAAAATATGATTTTTGAAAAAAAAAGGTTTATATAAATGATTAAAAAATTTGGAAAAATTTATGGTAAATCATATTTTATTATATATTTTTTAAAGTGACATAACTCGAAGTATTCGAATTTTGAAAATTTTGAATCTATTTGATCTAAATAGCCAATTCAACACTTTCAGTAACGCTTTTATCATTTTTATAATTTTCTTTTGGAAATGATTTGGGTTCAAAGAATTTATACACTTGGAGTTTTGTTAGATTTATTATAGAAAGAGCTTTTTAAATATTTAAAGATTTAAAAATCATTTAGTATAATATTTATGCGAATATAATTGATTCAAGTTAAGAAATGTAAACACTAATGAGCTTGGTTAGATTAATCTAACATTTTATTTTAAAGGCGATCTAATATTTTCTTAAGTTTTGAAGCGAGGTTGGATAATAAATCATTGAAATCCATTTGAAATATAAGTTGAATGAACTATTTTGAATGGAAGCTAAACCAATTTAAAATTTGGTAATTTTGGAAATTTATGGAAAGGATGACAACGATTGAAAACATTATGATTGAGAAAATAAGATTTTAAGTGTATTTTTATTTCAAAGAATGATAAGGCAATAACAAGATTATGAAATTTGATCTAACCTCGATTATAAAAGAATTGATTATGATATAAAAGGAGGTTTGAATCGGAACCGCGCATAATCCATAACTATTGTTTAAATCGCGCTTATTACTTGGAAAGACCGGGATAGAAAATTAATTCGAAAACCATTACATGTAATAATACGACGTATAAAGAAAATTTAAGACTCGATAAACGATGAATGTAGTCCAAAAATCTTTGGATTGTTTGAATTGATTGTCGACTTCTCAGTCGGGCTATTCCGCCGATACAAGGTTATAAGTGGCATGAGATCTGAATACATTTGGAAATTTTCGGATTTTGTTCCATTCAGACCTAGAATGGACTTGTATGGATTATGTTTCTGACATTATGATTGACGGCATAACACTAATTTCCATTAGTATGTATCTGGTTTGTGACGTACGAGCTCGAAGTGGTTATGTATAAATGGAAATCAGTGGTCATGTTGTGAATGGACAATGTGACATACTTAAGATATGAAATGAGCTTATATGATCAGAACATTGCTTATCTAGGCATGCTTTGTGTATGACGTGACATCGACAAACCTCACACCCCGGATTGATGAGAAACTAGTGGTTAGGTTGTATACTTATATATGACTGATGATGAAGCTGCAGTAGTGGGAAACCACTTATGAACTTGGGGAAATTGGGTATGTTCGGGGGGCCGTGTTTCGTCGAAAACCGTTGATCTACCCTGTGATTTGTTGTTGGTGTCCGATATGGACGAAAAAGCCATGTTACACTTCGCTTCGTATCCATGATTGATCATTTGTGCTAGGAATCATCAAGTTGGAAACCCAAATCTCCAATACGAGCCATACGGATTTTGATTGTACACCTATAGGTCAATATAACCAATTGGGGTTATAGGGGCTATCATTCTATATTTATTTGTGAAAGGGTTTTCCACACTATATCATAGTATTGAAAGAGAATTTTACGTATGAAAGCATGTTTGGTTATCATAAGATATAACTCGGCCATCTGGTGTGCGCTTGCATTGTGTGATATGGGACGAGTTTATGATACCTTCATTTTCCCAAAGGCATCGCGAATTTTTATGCATGGGCATTCACATGTAGTAAACCTGTTCCGCGTTAGTGGCGTGGTCCATTGAATTTCCCAACTTTAAAAAAATCCTAAAAACAACTGTTTTATGTTCTCACACCAGTCCCATGACTGACCTGGAGTTTATTGTTCCTTCCTAAACTCTGGGTGTCCATTAATTTTTCACATAGGCAGCTAGTAGTTTAGTTTTGCAGTTATAGATCATTGGAGCAGGGTTCAGAGCGCTTTTAGAGTTGAAGTTCATGCTAGAGTTGGAGTTTCCGCTATGTCATACAGTTTCTTCCACTGAGAGTATATTTTCTTTTCTTCCGCTGTATTTCTTGTAACTCTGATATTCTATGTAACTCTGATGTAATATTGTATTATGCAATGGAAAGTTCTATTATTTTGTTCAACATATGTATGTACCTATAACAATTCGTCCTTTTGAGTGGTTTAAGTTGGTTTAATTACCGGCGAAAATCGGGTAAAAAGTCGGTTCATTACAGTTGGTATCAGAGCCAGGTTATACAAAGCTATGGGGTACGACATATTTTGAATGAAAGGTAGAACTCGTCAGAGTTACAATATCTCGTTAGAGATAGGGTTAGAGATGCCCTAAAATGAGATTTTGGAATATTTTATTGAGAGAGCATATCGTGAAAATAAATTATTTTGATACCAATGACTATAGAACAATTGTTTCAAAATGCAACTTTTAAAGGAAAATTTTCAAGTAGTTATTCGACGTTGCGGTTGGACTGCTGGTATATATGAAGAGTTCAAATATATGCATGGCCGGCGTATATATGAAGTCTTATATGTATTAGATAGATATAAAATCACACTCTAGTCGCTTGAGGTTGATTCCGTTGATGACTGCAGCATCATCGACATTCATTCCCGAGTTTCGAAAGTGGGATGACTATATTATTCCAGTCAAGACATCGGGAAATACTATTTCTACAAATGTTTGCGAATAATAAATAAATCTAACATAAGGTAGTTAAGTAAAACGTCCTCAACTTAGACAATGAGTTATAAGTGAAAACCAAAATTATTCTGTCGATAATTAAGGAAATTTCACTTATAAGTAAACCTCACTTAGAAAATTTTAAAGGGTGAAATCGAATGACTTAATTATTTTGAAGACATTAAACCCATAAAATAATGTATATGGCTATGAATATCTAGTAAATAAATGTGCAATTATAAGCTAGTTGAGTAAACAAGAAAATAGTATAACCTTTTGGAATCTTAGGTTGCCCCTGAAAACCAAATGGAATTCTAGATGACGCAAAAGCAAGCAAAGAGGACACTGGCTCGAAAGGAAGAAGAAGAGATAGAAAAGCTGAGGAAGCTTAAGGATGTCCAATGTTATAGATGCTTTAGAAACGGTCATTTTGCGATCAACTGCCCTAATAGATCGAAGAAGAAGGAGAACGTCGTTGGGAAGAATATACGTTGATTTTGACATTTCCGGAATAAATGTCCTAAGAAAAAGAAAGAAACCAAGGACCCTGCAATGGAAAGGAAGTGTCATAGATGCAGTATGGAAGGACATGAGGTTCGGGACTGTCCAGTGAAGAAAAGGGAAGCAACGTCTTCACAAACAGTTGCGCAAGAAGGAAATTATTCAATCCGTAGGATTAGTTCTAAGAGTAGTCAAGGTTAAGAAATGGATGTACTAAGATCAAGAATCAAGAATGGGTGTACGAATGCTTGTGTCAATTGAGATCTTGGGTGTTAGCTTATCTCTAAAATTTAATTTGTCGAAAATATAAACTAAGGGTTTAAGTGACTAATGCAAGGAATTTGGCTTGAAAACACGTATATGTTAAATTAGAGTAGCATAGAAAGCATGATGATATTCTAAATAGGAAAGTTCAAGAGACTAATTTGACAAGATAATCGGCAATAAGAATGAATAAGGGTTATGTTGTGTTTCATTGCTTATAAGGTACAGGTTGAATTTGAGGTTAAATAGAGGGTAACTTGAATGAAAAGGAAATAGTAAGTACTTGAAACCTTGTAAAAAGGCCATAACTTAGGTAAGTCAAACACTCTAAGATTAGTAATGAAATATTGAATATGTAAATATTTTGATGCTACGAATGAATCATTTCAGTAGTAAACTTTAAAGGAAGACAATTAGGTAATATTGACGTTATTTGATATTATGAATAAATCACTTAAGTATGAAAGCTTTAATAAGATATTTGGAAGCGTTGAACTTACGTTTAAACTTAAGAAAAGGTTATTAACTACTTGGTATGATAATGATTTTTGATTAGTAATAACTTAAGTAAACCTTTAACTATTTTTGAGTACTTAGAGAATTTAGGAGAGTAACAATTATAAAGATTTAGCTTGAATTAGATGGTTAACTTAAGAAAATTTCACTAAACATTGGTATAGCAATGATCCCTTGATTGTAATAAAAACAAGAATGATTTAAATTTAAGCCCCCTAATTATTTCATGGATATAGGAATACATTAGATAAGAATTTTCCCTTATTACTATAGTCCCATAATTTAGCTTGGATCGTACCAAATAGGAATGGTATACGAAAACCTGTATAATTTTATTTAATAATGAATTTGGATGTTTTCTAAGCTTAGATTTTTCCTTTGTCTAGGGTGGCAGATCTCTTAGTATAAGGCAATTTCAGTCTAATAGTTATAGTGGCAGCAGTAGAAACTCGGAGTCTGACTCAGAGGATCTTTCCATAGTTAGTTCCAATAGCTCGAGCGATCATGGGATAGACCCACAGTGGAAGAAGTATTTTTAGAGGTTGGCGAGTGTTTCAGGCCCGTTAATTGTGGACCAGATGACTGGAGCGGAGGCAGTAGACCATTTTGGGGCTAACGTTCCTCCAGGGGTTGACAATGCTACAGTGGAGGTTGTATGGCAGCAAATCCTCGACGAGAGAGACCGGTACTTGTTAGAGCATGATCCAGTACCCAACTACATTGGTTTAGAGAGGGACCCGACGTTAGTTGAGAGGTTTGAGGAGATGCTTTATGCAGAACAACCGGGAGGGATAGTCGGAGACGGTCCTCTACCAGAGGCAGGAGATGATGGACTTGATGAGGTTACGGAAGAGGAAGAGCAACCTCTGCATGAGCATGGTGTTGTAGCCGAGGATGATGTTGTAGCTGATGAGGAAAACATTAAAGCTGGGGATGATATGGTAGCAGATGAGGATGATGTTGTAGCCAACGAAGAGGATATTGTAGCAGATAAGGATGATATTGTAGCCGACGAGGATATTGTAGATGAGAATGATATTGTAGAAGACGATGATATAGTAGCGGATGAGGATGGGTTTATGGTTGATGAGGTTTTTGAGGCAATAGAGCAGCCCTTGAATGGGGCCGAGGGAGGTATTATGTTTGAGGATGACGGTTTTATAGCTGATGATGAAGAGGAATTTGAAGATGAGGAGCCTGAAGAGTTTGAAGAGGAAGAGCTAGTGGAGCTTTGCCTGTCTGGTCCATCAGACGATGGATCAGATATATCTAATGATTAGATGGATGGTGGATTTGGACTATGTATATAGTGAATGTATGTTATCTTAAGTGCTTAGACGCACTAAGATGTTTTGGGCTAGGAATGGTTTTTGGGTCTAGTACCAGGATAAGTACACCTTTGTGACTATATGTTTTGGACTACCTTAAGTACGTAGTACGTACTAGGTTAGGGATACTTTTGTACGCTGACTAAGATGACTCGATTGTATGACCTGTTGGATGATTATGTTATGTATGCTTTGTTTTATGTGATAATCCGAGTCTTTTTATTTTTATATTTTGTAATCTATTTTAAACCATATAGAGAAGTTGATTTAAAATTCGTAGGGGTTTAAAAAATAACTATTTTTCCTTTTCGAGGATGAAAAGCCTTAAGGGGGGTGAATGTAACAACCCAAGATTTTGATTAAGTTTAAATGGAATTTATATTTTATAATTCAGGCTTCCTAAAAATAAATTTGTAATAACCCGAAAATGCGAGCCAGTTTGAAATTTTTATTTTGGCAATTTTAGTGAATTTTGCATATTTAAAATAGATTATTTTAAATAATATCGACGAGAAATTTATTTTGAATGGAATTCGACGTATATATTTTATACGTCGTCGATAGAATATAAATAATTATAAATAGAATTGAAAATGGCGCGGTAGTTCGATAATTCGATTTCAAACTTCAATTGAACATACCGGGTGCAAAACAATCCGGATTTTAGTGAAACCAAAAACATTAGGATCTAATTGATAATATCTTTCCAACGAATCCGAATAATAGAGATTTCATAGCGGGAATCAAAGGATATGTCCAGTTGAAAATTCTGAATAGTCGCTATGGAATTCAGGCCCTTAAAAATGGACATTTTGCAAACGACCTCGGATTTCGACGAAACCAGTTTTGTTGGGTCCGGGATGTGAAGTTATTGCTAGATTCCAAATTTCATAATTTTTCGAATCAATATGTGAGCGTGGCAAAGGAAAACGTGTTTTGACCATTTCAGTTGATTTTAATCGACTGGAAATTGGCCATTTTTCATACGGTCTCGGAATTCAACGAAACTAGTTTTGTTAGGACCGTATCGTCAATACGAAGCTAGAAAATATTTTTCTAGAATTTTTAAAGTTCGTATGTGACCCCGGTAATTTGAAATGTACGTTTAAAATTCAATATAGTGATTTAAATGCAAATTAAGCGGAAACTGATTCAAACAGTCGAATCAGCTTGCGGTACATAGCCCATTGTGTTCGGAATGGGGGTAAAACGCTATGGACGACAGGCGGTGGGCCTCGTTTCGAGGTCATAGGTAAAAGTCAACTCTTTAGGATAAAATAAATTAATTAATTAATAATTAAATAAAAAAAAATATATAATCTCTTTCCCTATAACCTTTGGCCCCCCCCGTTAGTTTCGATCAGAAAAATTAAAGAAAAAAAAAAAAAAAAAATGAAGGCGACGGGGGGGGGGGGGGGGAGAGAGCCGCCGCCGCCCCCCTCGCGTCAGAGCCCCCCCTTTCTTCGAACCGCCAGCCACCGCAGGCCCCGATCCTCCGCCTCCCTTCTCCTCCCAACTCGCGACAGTCGCCTCCCCTTCCCCGATGAACTCCGCGACCCCTTCTTCTCCTTCCACTGACGCTTCTCTCTCTTCACCTCCTCGCCGAATCCACCTCGAACCCCCCCCCCCTCTGGACAAAACCGCCGCCGCGATGCACCCCTCCCCCTTCCCCTGACAACCACCGCGACCCCCCCCTGAAGCCCGACGAACCCAAAGAAAACCCGACGCCGACGCACCAGTAGCCCCCTGTAAGTTTATTTATTTTATTTATTTGTTTTATTTTATATGAATAGAATTTTAAAAACTTATTTTCTTTAAAAACTGATTTTTAATTTAAGTTTAAAACTGAATTTTATTTATTTTAAAAACTGATTTTTATGATCTTAAAAACTGATTTTTATGATCTTAAAAACTGATTTTATTTTTAAACTTTAAATTAGAAAAGGTAAAAACTTTAAATTAGAAAAGGTGAAAACTTTTAAATTAGAAAAGGTGAAGGCTTTTAAATTAGAAAAGGGTTAAACTTTAAATTAGAAAAGGGTTAAACTTTAAAATAGAAAAGGCGGAATCTTTATTATGTGGAAGAGAGAAAAATATGATTTTTATATTTTTAAAGTATTAAAAATATGATTTTTATATTTTTAAAGTATTAAAAATATAATCTTTATGGGATAGAGAATAAAAATATCATCTTTGTGTATGTAGCAAAATAAAAATATCATCTTTGTGTATGTAGCAAAATAAAAATCTGATTTTTATTTTCTATACGTCGAAATAAAATGCTGATTTTTATAAAGATGAAATCTTTATAGTTGAAAAGGCGAGATCTTTATATATAGAATAACGATGTAAAAATAGAATTTTTATCTATATAGTAGCGGTGTAAAAATAGCATTTTTATCCATATAGCGTCAAAGTAAAAATGTGATTTTTATATATTGAACTTCGAAGTAAAAATATGATTTTTATATATTGAATAGCATAGTAAAGAAATTCGATTTTTAAATATATGAAGTGATTATAAAAATATGATTTTTAAATTGAAAACGAATAAATAAAAATGTGATTTTTATTTTAAAGACATCGAAATATAAAAATGTGATTTTTATATATATAGTGACTACGGGCAACGAAGATGACGAAGATACGATGAAGATGAAGATTTCTATCAAATGAAGAGCCGTGGAGCTAGGATAGCTTTCGGTGAGAACTTCTCACTCAAATCCTATTTTTCTAGATATATATATATATATATATACTAGGATGCAGACGGTGCTTATTAGAAGCACCCGACACCCGTCCACATACCATGGACTTGTTTGTTTGTTTGTGTAGTTGGTTAGATTATTTGATTTGGATTTGATTGATTGGTTGAATTGGAAATTGATTAAAATTGATATGTGAATGGCGTGGGCCTTCACTAGACCGGGGATAAGGCTAGGCCTTGTCCCGTTTCTAGTATCGTGCCGTTATGCCGCCGAAATTTTCTAAAATATGTTAGAAAAATAAAAATATCATTTTTATTGTGTAAATGAAATGAATAGAAATTCAAGTGTTGAAATAGAATATTTTATCGTTAAAAATAATTTTTAACGTGAAAGTGAATAAATAAAATATTTATAAACAAATCGGCCGATTTGTTTATATACACTGATTTGACTGATATTGATTGGGTTGATAAATTTTACACATCGCCCAACTGCACAAATAAAATCTGTGTTTGATTGTTTGAAACCCCACACGGGTGTTGGGATGAAATTTGAAGTTCACTCATCCTGATTGATCAAATATGTCGATCGATTGATTGACAGGCTGTTATAAGCGTTAGATATCGATATTTGATGCTTATACAGTGTAGTGCACTTTGGTTGATGGTTGATTATTTTTCGACGCTATTATATACATGTGTTGTATGGAATCCATATAATTAACGTTATATGGTGATTGATTGGGCCTCATTCCAATTGGGAAAATAAGGAATATTATAAAAGAAAATTCATGTGTTGAATATAAAAATAGTCATGTGTTGACGATGTGCATGTGTTGAGTGAAATATTTTATATAATCAAAATTACATCTTTATCACATTTAAAATTAGAACTACTTCCCAGTAGAAGTCTAATTGAAAATCAAACGATAGATACCATAGTTTTATAAAATATTTCACATAATAAAAATAGTGATGTGTTGACAGTACTCATGTGTTGAGATTAGTCGTGTGTTGAAAGAAATATAGGTTCATGTGTTGAATTGAATAGAAGTTTTTGAAATATATAAAGCCGTGTGGATTAGAGATGCGCTATTTTGACGTGATCGATATTTATATCGATTTTATTCGTTTTACAACGAATATTGAAAAGTGATTTCAAAACTAAATATTTTGAAATGAAATTCAATTGAATTAGATTAAAATTCGAATTGAATAGGAAGTGAATTTGAATTTGAATAAAATAGGAATGAATTGAATTGAAAACGATTTCGAAATGAATTGAATTGAAAACGATTTCGAAATGAATTGAATTGAAAACGATTTCGAAATGAATTGAAAACGAATTCAAATTGAATTGAAAGTGAATTGAACAAATTGAATTGAAAGTGAATTGAAATGAATTCAAATTGAATTGAAATTTGAATTGAATAGAAATGAATTTTAAAACGAATTTATAGAGAAGAATTCAATTTTGATTTGAATTGAAATGGAAGTTGAAATTGCTTTTGAAACGAATTCCAAACTATTTTTAAATTCGTTTTAAAAGGAAATCGACGAAATATATATTATATATATTATATATATAATATAATGGCCTGAATAGAACGCGCCGCGCCGCGGCAGTTCGTGAATTTCGACCATTTATTTCAAACGGACATTGCGGGAGATCCGACCGTCGGATTCTCCTAAAACCGGAACCGTTGGGTTCGTATCGAAAAGAGCTTTCCAATGAATATTAGAATTTTGAAATCTAACGGTTGGATTTGGAATTATGTCCAATCAAATTCGAAAAAGGTCGCTATAAGTGCAGTTCGATGGCGTTGTTGGAAATCGACTGTACGGGCCTTGATAAATTATTAAAAATATCTATAATTTGTGTAAAATTATAATATGTGAATTGGAAAGAACTGGGGTGAAAAATTCCACATTTGAAAAGATAAAAATAGATTTTTATCGAAATGAACTAGTTTTGAACTAGAATTGAAATCAATTTATTTTAAAATAAATGAATTGAATTTGATGGTGGTTTTGAAAATAATAGATAATTTCCAATACGTGGATTGGACTGGAGCTGAATCGAAATTATCTTCGGGATATTTCGATGTTGGATTTGGTGACTATACAAATATTGTTATGGGGATTTGAAAGATATTTTATATCGTTATTTCCAATACGATATTTGTTGGTTTCAGAATTTGATATTGAATATAAGTCGATATATTTTCTATTCAGAGCCTTGTATTTAATATCAAATGTGATTTGGGTTTGTCGTGAATCGTGTTTGATGACATTGGTTCTTTAACCCAGTTAAAGGCAGAATATTGATTTTTGTGAAGATTAAACTAAGTGGAGTTTTAATGAATCTTTAATAGATTAAAATGTGAATGATAATTTAAATTATCAATCTGAAAGGTGATCGAGAATGGAGTACCACAGTTTGCTCCAAAGCGATAGTTAAATCTTTAATTAGATTTGAACGTGAAATGGTAATTAATTTACCGATAACACAGTGGTGTTAGATGTGGAGTATTACCAGTTTTCTCCATGGGATATAGGTTGGGATTGGGAAATAAAATAAATAATTACTTCGGTGTGGTTCGTTAATCCCGACTAGTTTGAAATGATATCCAAAGGAAGATTATAGGATAAATTTAGAAGAATTTATCTTGGATAAAATTAATGGAACATTTCCCTAAGAATGTGATTTTGTGAATAAAAGAATGTTCTGAATTGGAATGAGGCGTTTGTTGTGTTTGTGGAACATTCGTTTATATATACGTGGGTTATTCAGAAAGGCCGGGTTTATACCCATTCTGAATAACCGATTCGACGTGATGTCGAAGATGAAGACGGTGGTTGAAGACCGGAAGTCTTCACATTGTTTGGGTGATTACTGATGATCTTGATTGGGCTGTACACCCAGGATGAGGGAATCAGTTGGTGATCGTCCAGACGTACCTGGAGATGGATGGAGATGCGAGGAAAGTGCCTCCGGTTTCGTTCAGACCTAGAACGGACTTGTAAATGGACTGTGTGTCTGACATTGGATTTTAGTCCGTGTGATTGATCTCTATTAAATATATATCTGTTTGGCGGCGGAGAATTTATTCTCTTGCTTAACGCCCTTCTCTGAGACGTACGAGCTCAGGGGTTATATATTGATGGATATCAAACGCATGGAGTGAATTGCCTGTGTGGCATGCGTAAGTGGCAATTGATCAAGGCTTCTGTTGAAAAGCAAAGTCTTGTGGTTGATGATCAAAGCACGGCCTGTGTGGCATAGCTTTGTGTATAACGTGAATTCGCGAGCCTCACACCTCGGTATGAGTCAAAAACGGGATAGTGACTGCAGGGAGAGCACGACGTTTCTTTCTAGCTAGGGTGGTGTCAGTGACCTACCAGCCCTGACATTTATATACTTTTCACCTGTGTGGTTGTTGGAATGCGAGGCGCCTCGGATATAGGTCTGTAAGGACCGGGAAACGTGTGTTCAGGAATAATTAATCCTCAAAAGTAAGAGAGGACCGGCCCTGAAGATCCAAGGATCATAGTGGGGTCCTGAGACATTTGCTAGAGTGTCTCGAACGCGGAGAGGAGCTTGCCCTTGCCTCGGCTCATGACGGAATCCAATTTCCAATACGTGTATTGCGGTTTTAATTGTAGAACTAGTATGGCGACATGATATATGGTACCCATGCCGTCTATGATTGATATTTATGATTGAAATTGTTTTGACACTATACACCTATAATAGTATCAAATGATTTGTTTTAACGTACCAAGCATGTTTGGCTATTATAAGGGAAAACCCTATCCTCCGGCTTGCGTTGCATTGTGTGATGGGACCTGGGTCTTATAATAGCTTCATTTTTCCAAAAAGCATTGCGCTGTTTTGTTATATGCACTAGTATTCTTGGGAGGAAACCCGTTCCGTGTTATACGGCGTGGTCCCTTGAATTACTATCTTTAAGTAAAGTTTGAATAACTGTTTTAGTTCTCACACCAGTCCCATGACTGACCTGGAGTTTATTGTTTTAACCTAAATTCTGGGTGCCCCTATTTTCCGCACGGGCAGCTAGTAGTTTTGGTTTTGCAGATTTATATTCACAGGATCCTGATTAACAGCTGGAACGATGCTCGAAAGCTCTGTATCCGTGTATCACTTCTAGTTGTGCTTTTGTATTATTCTCCGCTGCTATGTAATTATGTAATC
This sequence comes from Allium sativum, assembly GCA_030737875.1. Lineage (NCBI taxonomy): Eukaryota > Viridiplantae > Streptophyta > Magnoliopsida > Asparagales > Amaryllidaceae > Allium > Allium sativum. Next base: position 172,878,428 of record CM060923.1, read on the forward strand.
TCTGATATTTATCGAATGTAATTTATTCCTTTATACTCTGTATATTCTTGTATCTGATGGAATTGTTGTAATAACAATGAAATGTTCTTCCGTATGCGTCCTATTTTGTCTTGTCCTCAATTCTATCCGTGCTTTCCTTCACGGGGAAGTTCGGGTCGTCTCATTTTGGTATCAGAGCTTTGGTTTACAGAGCTCGAGAACAAGACACATTAGAACCATACGAAAGAATTCATCAGATATTGGATTAGTAATATCCAATTAGAATTACTCGTTAGAGATAGGATCAGTAGTATCCTAGAACGAGTGTGAAGAGTATACTTTTCAAATGAAAACAATTTTGTTTTGCAAATTTTAAATCGTTTTAAACGTATTTGAATATATATTTATTTTGAATATGGACAATCGAGTATATATAGATTTCGCGTATACGCGTCATGAACGTATATTCGAAGTTTTAATATACTGGATAGATATAGAATCACATTCTAGACACCCGGAGATGGTTCTGATGATTGATATATCATCATCAGAATTTATATTCGTGTTTCGAAGGTGTGATTTCTATATATTTCCATTAGGCTGGTGTGAGAACCAAAACTATTATAGTTAGAACACATTGTTATGAATTGGCATCAAAACAAGATTTTTTGTATATATGTATCAAAATTTATGAATTTGAAACTCTAATTCACTAATTGATTGATGTTTGTGTTGTTTGTTTATTTGTTTGCTAATTTTGAACCATTTATGCCTGATTGAACCGAATATTGATTTGTATTGATAATTGGTCGCATTTGCTTGCATATACATATACTTACATTGAACAGGTCATAGCAAGGAGGCTAGAGCGAAGAATAAAATTTGTTTGCCCGACAAATAGGTACATGTTTATTACATAATTTCCTGTTTTGTTTGGGTGATGATGATTTTGTGAGCCTATTGGCTAGCCGCTTGGCTTTTTCTTTTTCTTTTTGAGATCTGAAGGACCGGGGAAGCTATTTGAAATTCCCCGATGCTCCGGTGCAGGGGAGGTTATGGCGAAATTTTTCGGAAATTTAGGGTGTTAGCCAAATTTTGAAGTTTTGAAAATTCTCAGAAACTGAAAAGTTGGAGAATGGAAGCCAGATTGAGCGTAGAGCTGAATAATCAAACCACTTTCGACTTTGTTCCTTTTCGGGGACGAAAAGTTTAAAGTGGGGGAGATTGTAATAACCCGAAAATGCGAGCCAGTTTGAAATTTTTATTTTGGCAATTTTAGTGAATTTTGCATATTTAAAATAGATTATTTTAAATAATATCGACGAGAAATTTATTTTGAATGGAATTCGACGTATATATTTTATACGTCGTCGATAGAATATAAATAATTATAAATAGAATTGAAAATGGCGCGGTAGTTCGATAATTCGATTTCAAACTTCAATTGAACATACCGGGTGCAAAACAATCCGGATTTTAGTGAAACCAAAAACATTAGGATCTAATTGATAATATCTTTCCAACGAATCCGAATAATAGAGATTTCATAGCGGGAATCAAAGGATATGTCCAGTTGAAAATTCTGAATAGTCGCTATGGAATTCAGGCCCTTAAAAATGGACATTTTGCAAACGACCTCGGATTTCGACGAAACCAGTTTTGTTGGGTCCGGGATGTGAAGTTATTGCTAGATTCCAAATTTCATAATTTTTCGAATCAATATGTGAGCGTGGCAAAGGAAAACGTGTTTTGACCATTTCAGTTGATTTTAATCGACTGGAAATTGGCCATTTTTCATACGGTCTCGGAATTCAACGAAACTAGTTTTGTTAGGACCGTATCGTCAATACGAAGCTAGAAAATATTTTTCTAGAATTTTTAAAGTTCGTATGTGACCCCGGTAATTTGAAATGTACGTTTAAAATTCAATATAGTGATTTAAATGCAAATTAAGCGGAAACTGATTCAAACAGTCGAATCAGCTTGCGGTACATAGCCCATTGTGTTCGGAATGAGGGTAAAACGCTATGGACGACAGGCGGTGGGCCTCGTTTCGAGGTCATAGGTAAAAGTCAACTCTTTAGGATAAAATAAATTAATTAATTAATAATTAAATAAAAAAAAATATATAATCTCTTTCCCTATAACCTTTGGCCCCCCCCGTTAGTTTCGATCAGAAAAATTAAAGAAAAAAAAAAAAAAAAAATGAAGGCGACGGGGGGGGGGGGGGGGGGAGAGAGCCGCCGCCGCCCCCCTCGCGTCAGAGCCCCCCCCCTTTCTTCGAACCGCCAGCCACCGCAGGCCCCGATCCTCCGCCTCCCTTCTCCTCCCAACTCGCGACAGTCGCCTCCCCTTCCCCGATGAACTCCGCGACCCCTTCTTCTCCTTCCACTGACGCTTCTCTCTCTTCACCTCCTCGCCGAATCCACCTCGAACCCCCCCCCCTCTGGACAAAACCGCCGCCGCGATGCACCCCTCCCCCTTCCCCTGACAACCACCGCGACCCCCCCCTGAAGCCCGACGAACCCAAAGAAAACCCGACGCCGACGCACCAGTAGCCCCCTGTAAGTTTATTTATTTTATTTATTTGTTTTATTTTATATGAATAGAATTTTAAAAACTTATTTTCTTTAAAAACTGATTTTTAATTTAAGTTTAAAACTGAATTTTATTTATTTTAAAAACTGATTTTTATGATCTTAAAAACTGATTTTTATGATCTTAAAAACTGATTTTATTTTTAAACTTTAAATTAGAAAAGGTAAAAACTTTAAATTAGAAAAGGTGAAAACTTTTAAATTAGAAAAGGTGAAGGCTTTTAAATTAGAAAAGGGTTAAACTTTAAATTAGAAAAGGGTTAAACTTTAAAATAGAAAAGGCGGAATCTTTATTATGTGGAAGAGAGAAAAATATGATTTTTATATTTTTAAAGTATTAAAAATATGATTTTTATATTTTTAAAGTATTAAAAATATAATCTTTATGGGATAGAGAATAAAAATATCATCTTTGTGTATGTAGCAAAATAAAAATATCATCTTTGTGTATGTAGCAAAATAAAAATCTGATTTTTATTTTCTATACGTCGAAATAAAATGCTGATTTTTATAAAGATGAAATCTTTATAGTTGAAAAGGCGAGATCTTTATATATAGAATAACGATGTAAAAATAGAATTTTTATCTATATAGTAGCGGTGTAAAAATAGCATTTTTATCCATATAGCGTCAAAGTAAAAATGTGATTTTTATATATTGAACTTCGAAGTAAAAATATGATTTTTATATATTGAATAGCATAGTAAAGAAATTCGATTTTTAAATATATGAAGTGATTATAAAAATATGATTTTTAAATTGAAAACGAATAAATAAAAATGTGATTTTTATTTTAAAGACATCGAAATATAAAAATGTGATTTTTATATATATAGTGACTACGGGCAACGAAGATGACGAAGATACGATGAAGATGAAGATTTCTATCAAATGAAGAGCCGTGGAGCTAGGATAGCTTTCGGTGAGAACTTCTCACTCAAATCCTATTTTTCTAGATATATATATATATATATATATACTAGGATGCAGACGGTGCTTATTAGAAGCACCCGACACCCGTCCACATACCATGGACTTGTTTGTTTGTTTGTGTAGTTGGTTAGATTATTTGATTTGGATTTGATTGATTGGTTGAATTGGAAATTGATTAAAATTGATATGTGAATGGCGTGGGCCTTCACTAGACCGGGGATAAGGCTAGGCCTTGTCCCGTTTCTAGTATCGTGCCGTTATGCCGCCGAAATTTTCTAAAATATGTTAGAAAAATAAAAATATCATTTTTATTGTGTAAATGAAATGAATAGAAATTCAAGTGTTGAAATAGAATATTTTATCGTTAAAAATAATTTTTAACGTGAAAGTGAATAAATAAAATATTTATAAACAAATCGGCCGATTTGTTTATATACACTGATTTGACTGATATTGATTGGGTTGATAAATTTTACACATCGCCCAACTGCACAAATAAAATCTGTGTTTGATTGTTTGAAACCCCACACGGGTGTTGGGATGAAATTTGAAGTTCACTCATCCTGATTGATCAAATATGTCGATCGATTGATTGACAGGCTGTTATAAGCGTTAGATATCGATATTTGATGCTTATACAGTGTAGTGCACTTTGGTTGATGGTTGATTATTTTTCGACGCTATTATATACATGTGTTGTATGGAATCCATATAATTAACGTTATATGGTGATTGATTGGGCCTCATTCCAATTGGGAAAATAAGGAATATTATAAAAGAAAATTCATGTGTTGAATATAAAAATAGTCATGTGTTGACGATGTGCATGTGTTGAGTGAAATATTTTATATAATCAAAATTACATCTTTATCACATTTAAAATTAGAACTACTTCCCAGTAGAAGTCTAATTGAAAATCAAACGATAGATACCATAGTTTTATAAAATATTTCACATAATAAAAATAGTGATGTGTTGACAGTACTCATGTGTTGAGATTAGTCGTGTGTTGAAAGAAATATAGGTTCATGTGTTGAATTGAATAGAAGTTTTTGAAATATATAAAGCCGTGTGGATTAGAGATGCGCTATTTTGACGTGATCGATATTTATATCGATTTTATTCGTTTTACAACGAATATTGAAAAGTGATTTCAAAACTAAATATTTTGAAATGAAATTCAATTGAATTAGATTAAAATTCGAATTGAATAGGAAGTGAATTTGAATTTGAATAAAATAGGAATGAATTGAATTGAAAACGATTTCGAAATGAATTGAATTGAAAACGATTTCGAAATGAATTGAATTGAAAACGATTTCGAAATGAATTGAAAACGAATTCAAATTGAATTGAAAGTGAATTGAAATGAATTCAAATTGAATTGAAATTTGAATTGAATAGAAATGAATTTTAAAACGAATTTATAGAGAAGAATTCAATTTTGATTTGAATTGAAATGGAAGTTGAAATTGCTTTTGAAACGAATTCAAAACTATTTTTAAAATTCGTTTTAAAAGGAAATCGACGAAATATATATTATATATATTATATATATATAATATAATGGCCTGAATAGAACGCGCCGCGCCGCGGCAGTTCGTGAATTTCGACCATTTATTTCAAACGGACATTGCGGGAGATCCGACCGTCGGATTCTCCTAAAACCGGAACCGTTGGGTTCGTATCGAAAAGAGCTTTCCAATGAATATTAGAAATTAGAAATCTAACGGTTGGATTTGGAATTATGTCCAAATCAAATTCGAAAAAGGTCGCTATAAGTGCAGTTCGATGGCCGTTGTTGGAAATCGACTGTACGGGCCTTGATAAAATTATTAAAAATATCTATAATTTGTGTAAAATTATAATATGTGAATTGGAAAGAACTGGGGTGAAAAATTCCACATTTGAAAAGATAAAAATAGATTTTTATCGAAATGAACTAGTTTTGAACTAGAATTGAAATCAATTTATTTTTAAAATAAATGAATTGAATTTGATGGTGGTTTTGAAAATAATAGATAATTTCCAATACGTGGATTGGACTGGAGCTGAATCGAAATTATCTTCGGGATATTTCGATGTTGGATTTGGTGACTATACAAATATTGTTATGGGGATTTGAAAGATATTTTATATCGTTATTTCCAATACGATATTTGTTGGTTTCAGAATTTGATATTGAATATAAGTCGATATATTTTCTATTCAGAGCCTTGTATTTAATATCAAATGTGATTTGGGTTTGTCGTGAATCGTGTTTTGATGACATTGGTTCTTTAACCCAGTTAAAGGCAGAATATTGATTTTTGTGAAGATTAAAACTAAGTGGAGTTTTAATGAATCTTTAATTAGATTAAAATGTGAATTGATAATTTAAATTATCAAATCTGAAAGGTGATCGAGAATGGAGTACCACCAGTTTTGCTCCAAAGCGATAGTTAAATCTTTAATTAGATTTGAACGTGAAATGGTAATTAATTTTACCGATAACACAGTGGTGTTAGATGTGGAGTATTACCAGTTTTCTCCATGGGATATAGGTTGGGATTGGGAAATAAAATAAATAATTACTTCGGTGTGGTTCGTTAATCCCGACTAGTTTGAAATGATATCCAAAGGAAGATTATAGGATAAATTTAGAAGAATTTATCTTGGATAAAATTAATGGGAACATTTCCCTAAGAATGTGATTTTGTGAATAAAAGAATGTTCTGAATTGGAATGAGGCGTTTGTTGTGTTTGTGGAACATTCGTTTATTATATACGTGGGTTATTCAGAAAGGCCGGGTTTATACCCATTCTGAATAACCGATTCGACGTGATGTCGAAGATGAAGACGGTGGTTGAAGACCGGAAGTCTTCACATTGTTTGGGTGATTACTGATGATCTTGATTGGGCTGTACACCCAGGATGAGGGAATCAGTTGGTGATCGTCCAGACGTACCTGGAGATGGATGGAGATGCGAGGAAAGTGCCTCCGGTTTCGTTCAGACCCAGAACGGACTTGTAAATGGACTGTGTGTCTGACATTGGATTTTAGTCCGTGTGATTGATCTCTATTAAATATATATCTGTTTGGCGGCGGAGAATTTATTCTCTTGCTTAACGCCCTTCTCTGAGACGTACGAGCTCAGGGGTTATATATTGATGGATATCAAACGCATGGAGTGAATTGCCTGTGTGGCATGCGTAAGTGGCAATTGATCAAGGCTTCTGTTGAAAAGCAAAGTCTTGTGGTTGATGATCAAAGCACGGCCTGTGTGGCATAGCTTTGTGTATAACGTGAATTCGCGAGCCTCACACCTCGGTATGAGTCAAAAACGGGATAGTGACTGCAGGGAGAGCACGACGTTTCTTTCTAGCTAGGGTGGTGTCAGTGACCTACCAGCCCTGACATTTATATACTTTTCACCTGTGTGGTTGTTGGAATGCGAGGCGCCTCGGATATAGGTCTGTAAGGACCGGGAAACGTGTGTTCAGGAATAATTAATCCTCAAAAGTAAGAGAGGACCGGCCCTGAAGATCCAAGGATCATAGTGGGGTCCTGAGACATTTGCTAGAGTGTCTCGAACGCGGAGAGGAGCTTGCCCCTTGCCTCGGCTCATGACGGAATCCAATTTCCAATACGTGTATTGCGGTTTTAATTGTAGAACTAGTATGGCGACATGATATATGGTACCCATGCCGTCTATGATTGATATTTATGATTGAAATTGTTTTGACACTATACACCTATAATAGTATCAAATGATTTGTTTTAAACGTACCAAGCATGTTTGGCTATTATAAGGGAAAACCCTATCCTCCGGCTTGCGTTGCATTGTGTGATGGGACCTGGGTCTTATAATAGCTTCATTTTTCCAAAAAGCATTGCGCTGTTTTGTTATATGCACTAGTATTCTTGGGAGGAAACCCGTTCCGTGTTATACGGCGTGGTCCCTTGAATTACTATCTTTAAGTAAAGTTTTGAATAACTGTTTTAGTTCTCACACCAGTCCCATGACTGACCTGGAGTTTATTGTTTTAACCTAAACTCTGGGTGCCCCTATTTTCCGCACGGGCAGCTAGTAGTTTTGGTTTTGCAGATTTATATTCACAGGATCCTGATTAACAGCTGGAACGATGCTCGGAAAGCTCTGTATCCGTGTATCACTTCTAGTTGTGCTTTTGTATTATTCTCCGCTGCTATGTAATTTATTGTAATCTCTGATATTTATCGAATGTAATTTATTCCTTTATACTCTGTATATTCTTGTATCTGATGGAATTGTTGTAATAACAATGAAATGTTCTTCCGTATGCGTCCTATTTTGTCTTGTCCTCAATTCTATCCGTGCTTTCCTTCACGGGGAAGTTCGGGTCGTCTCAAAATTTAATTTATAGGATTCAAATAAATATTGATGTCATAATCTTATATAATGGTTTGATAAAAATATTTTGTTTTGTCTTATAAATATGATTGTGTAAAACATTATTTTTAAAGATAGGTTGATTTATATAATTTTTTTAGCATTGATATTTTATGAATATTAACAAGATTGCGATGTACTTAAAATTTTGCTAATATAAATTTTAGAGTAGTATATATATTTTTAAATAATGTTTTGATATTTTAGAGTTGTATATAAATAAGGTTTGAAATCATAAGTTGTAATGTAATATGGTAACTACATATACAAAGTTGAATTTGGTCACATATGCACCACAAATTAGTTACATACATATATGGTACATGAATTTTTCTTAAAATCAAAATTTAATAAATTAACAAATAAGCTATTTTTCCCAACATGCATTGGCTGAATTTCAAATAAAAATGAGGTGTCCTTATGCTAGACAATAGGGTGCCAAGTGTATTAACTAAGCTGAAAAATATACAGAAATTTAAAATATTAAATAAAGAAAGGAAAAAACGCTACACTTCACCTTCCTTGAAAATATAAAACTGCCTGTTGCACGCACCTTCTTCTACATCAGCCATTCAGCATCCTATTTTCGGTTCCCTTACCATGTCATAATTACATTCCTCGGAAAATAAATTTCCATCTGATCACGCAAAGACTTTCTTTCCCTTTATATAATGCTTCTCCCTTTTTGCTGAGTCCATTTTCTTGCATTAAGTTCTTCACCGCAACTCTCCTTCCCCATTTATTCCACTCCACTCTTCCTATACCGCTTCTCCTAAACACCAAGCTCCATCACCGTTTAATTTGCATGCAATAGCTCTTGACCCTCCTCTAACCACAAGAGCTCAATCCATCATCACCTTCCTCACGCCTTCCTTTTTACGCCATCCACCTCCTCGTGCCGACAACTTGCCCAACTCCACCCACTTCAACCGACCACGCAGCATCCGTGAACACGCCCTCGATCATTTCTCCTCTTCTCCTCCTTTAAACATCCGCAGCTTCCTCCTTAAAACAACTTCAGCCTTCGCTCATCGCCGCATACACTACTTCGCCAAACTCCGACGTCAGACACCGCAATAGCTCGACCAACTACCTCCACCAACGCTGTCAGCCGACATCTGGTCCTACCCTCCCTGACCAACAGACCGCAACCTCTTCCTCCTTGGAAAAATCCACCATACCTTGTGAAAATTTCCTGTGTGACCTTGTTCCTCTTGGAAGCCGCAATTTTTCCCCTCCATTTCAATAATAGTTGTACCTCATTTAAACCACTCGCACAAAGAACTTTTGCCACTTTTCTTCCTTGTTCACTACAAAACCATAGCCTTCCTTGTGTTGAAAGGAAAAGAACAAGTAATCAGTATATACATAATATATATAAGGACGTGAGTTGCTGGGAGAATATAAAGGGTGAGCGACGTCCGTAAGTAAGATTTTAGACAATCCGGGTTTCCAACAGTGAAGAAATTGGGAAGCAACACAAGTGAGAACATTTAAAATTTAATTTTATATGATTTCATGACATGCTGCGTATATTGATATTGAAAATTGGTTGCATGGATGGTTGATTGCAAGTGATGAAATGATAGCATGAAATTGGTAGATAATATTGGAATGGTTGTCAATATAAAATCCATGTGAAAGCGCGTTAGTGACTTAACGCGTATTTATGAATTTGTTGTTGTATGCGTTGAATGAATGACATGTAGTGGAAATATTTGAGCGTTATTGAACATAACGTCTGCGCGGAATTTATTGATCGTTTGTTTAATGGTTGTGTTCAAAATAAATGATACATGTCCGTTATGTGGCTGATTTATATGGTTGAAATTATCTGTATGAAATGCACGCACCGCATTTGGGGATTTAAGCGGAGGAATCGATTTAGTCCTTTCCATGAATGACCATGAAAATTTTAAGATTTGAAAAATACAATTATTTAAATTTTTCATTGTAATTTGAAACATTTAGAAGGTTAAAAAAAATATATATGATTTTTGAAAAACAAAGGTTTATATAAATGATTAAAAATTTTGGAAAAATTTATGATAAAACCTTTTTTTAAAGTGACATAACTCGAAGTATTCGAATTTTGAAAATTTTGAATCTATTTGATCTAAATAGCCAATTTAGCACTTTCAGTAACGCTTTTAACATTTTTATAATTTTCTTTCTGAAATGATTTGGGTTCGAAGAATTTATACACTTGGAGTCTTGTTAGATTTATTATAGAAAGAGCTTGTTAAATATTTAAAGATTTAAAAATCATTTAGTATAATATTTATGCGAATATAATTGATTTAAGTTGAGAAATGTAAGCACAAATGAGCTTGGTAAGATTAATCTAACATTTGATTTTAATGGCGATCTAATATATTCTTAAGTTTTGAAGCGAGGTTGAATAATAAATCGTATCCATTTGAAATATAAGTTGGACGAACTATTTTGAATGGAAGCTAATCCAATTTAAAATTTGGTAATTTTGGAAATTTATGAAAAGGATGACAACGATTAAAAACATTATGGTTGAGAAAATAAGACTTCAAGTGTATTTTTATCTCAAAGAATGATAAGGCAATAACAAGATTATGAAATTTGATCTAACCTCGATTATAAAAGAATTGATTATGATATGAAAGGAGGTTTGAATCGGAACCGCGCCTAATCCATAACTATTGTTTAAATCGCGCTTATTACTTGGAAAGACCGGGATCGAATATTAATTCGAAAACCATTCCAAGTAATAATACAACGTACAAAGCAAATTTAAGACTCGATAAACGATGAATGAAGACCGAAAATCTTTGGATTGATTGTCAATGTCTCAGTCGGGATGATCCCCCGATACGAGGTTATAAGTGGCATGAGATTTGAATACATTTGGAGATTATCGGATTTTGTTCCATTCAGATCTAGAATGGAATTGTTTGGTTTGTGTGACTGACATTGTGATTGACGGCACAACACTGATTTCCATTGATATGTATCTAGTTTGTGATGTACGATCTCGAAGTAGTTATGTATAAATGGAAATCAGTGGTCATGTTGTGAATGGACAATGTGACATACTTAAGATATGAAATGAGCTTGTATGATCAAGGCATTTCTTATCTAGGCATGCTTTGTGTATGACGTGACATCCAAAAACCTCACACCCCGGATTGATGAAAAACTGGCGGTTAGGTTGTATACTTATATATGATTGATGATGAAGCTACAGCAGTAGGAAACCACTTATGAACTTGGGGAAATTGGGTATGTTCGGGGTCCGTGTCTGGTCGAAAACCGTTGATCTACCCTGCGATTTGTTGTTGGTGTCCGAGATGGACGAAAAAGTTGTGTTACACTTTGCTTCGTATCCTTAATTGATCTTTCGTGCTAGGAATCATCAAGTTGGAATCCCAAATCTCCAATACGAGCCATACAGATTTTGATTGTACACCTATAGGTCAATATAACCAATTGGGGTTATGGGGGCTATCATTCTATATTTATTTGTGAAAGGATTTTGCACACTATATTAAAGTATTGAAAGAGAATTTTACATATGAAAGCATGTTTTATTATCATAGGATAAAACTCGCCCATCTGGTGTGTGCTTGCATTGTGTGATATGGGACGAGCTTATGATAGCTTCATTTTCCCAAAGGCATCACGAATTTTTACACACGGTTATTCACATGGCATAAACCCGCTCCGTGTTAGTGGCGTGGTCCAGTGAATTTCCCAACTTTAAAATAAATCCTAAAATAAATTTATTTATGTTCTCACACCAGTCCCATGACTGACCTGGAGTTTATTGCTCCTTCCTAAACTCTGGGTGCCCATTAATTTTTCACACGGGGCAGCTAGTAGTTTAGTTTTGCAGTTATAGATCGTTGGAGCAGGATTTAGAGCGCTTTTAGAGTTGGAGTTCACGCTAGAGTTGGAGTTTCCGCTATATCATACGTTTCTTCCGCTGAGAGTATATTTTCTTTTCTTCCGCTGTATTTGTTGTAACTATGATATTATATGTATCTCTGATGTAATATTGTATTATGCAATGGAATGTTCTGTTATTTTGTTCAATATATGTTTGTACCCATAATGATTCGTCTTTGTGAGCGGTTTAAGTTGGTTTAATTACCGGCGAAAATCGGGCAAAAAGACGAGTCGTTACAGATATTATATTCACAGGATCCTGGTTTACAACTGGAGCTATATTCGGAACGCTCTGTATCTGTGTATCTCTTACAGTTGTGTTATGTATCAATTTTCTACTGCATTGTAGTTTGTAAATCTCTTATATTTAACAAATGTATATTATTTGTTCATACTTTATGTATTCTTGTACTCTGATGTAAATTGTTGTAATAACAATGAAATGTTCTTCTGTTTGTGCTCCAATTTGTCGTGTTCCCGCAAGGGCGAGTTTGGGTCGTGTTAGTTTCGTATTAGAGCTTTGGTTTACAGAGCTCGAGAACAAGGCACATTCGAATCAAACGAAAGAATTCATCAGAAATTGGATTAATAATATCCAATGAGAATGATTCGTTAGAGATGGGATCAGTAGTATCCCAGAATGAGTTGGAAGAGTATTATTTATTAAAAATAAAAATTAAAACAAATTATGTTTTGAAAATTTAAACTTTATAATACGTATTGGAATATTTATTTTAAATCGAATTTGGACAATCGAGTATATAGAGATCTTGAATATACGCGTAATTAATGTGTATTCAAAGCCTCAAATATACTGTATAGATACAGAATCACACTCTAGTCGCTCGGAGATGATTCTGATGATTGCTCGAGCATCATCAGCATTTATGTTCGGGTTTCGGAAGTGAGATATTTATATATTTCCAATTGACTGGTGTGAGAACCAAAACTAGAGGGATTTATTGTTTGTAAATTGGCATCAAAAATATTATTTTTGTATATGAATAAAAGTTATGTGTTTGAAACAATAATCAACTAATTGATTGCTGATTGTGTTGTTTGATTATTGGTTTGATTAATTAAAATTTTGAACCATTAAGCCAAATTGAATCAAATATTGAACTGAGTTGAAAATTGATTCCAACTGCATATATGTACATGTGTATAGAATAAACAGGTCATAACAAGGAGGCTAAGAAGAGGAATAAAATTGTATGCCCGACAAATAGGTACATGTTTACTAATTTATTAGGTTTGGATGATTTTATGAGCCGATTGGCTTTTTATTTTTATTTTTAGATGATGAGGGCCTGCGTGGCTAGTTGCAGTTTTAAACGTCTCCCCGTACAAAGGAGGTTAGGGCGATTTTTTTTGAAAATTTAGGGCGTTAGCCAAATTTTTGAAGAATTTGAAATTTTTTTAGAAATTGAAAAGTTGAAGAATTAAAGCTAGAATGAAAGTTGAGTTAGTTAGTTAAACAACTTTCAGCTCCATTCCTTTTCGAGGACGAAAAGATTTTAAGTAGGGGGGATTGTAACAACACGGAAAATCGGAACCAATTTAATTTTTTTTTTGATTTGGCAATTTTAATGAATTTGGAATATTTAAAATGATTTATTTTAAATAATTACGACTAGAAATTTATTTTGAATAGAATTAGAATGTATAAATTTATTTGAATCGAAGTTAGAATATAAATATTTATTTTAATTATAAAAGGAATTTGAAATGGCATGGTAGTTTGAAATTCAATTTCAAATGTACGTACATGATTCAAAATAAAGTGGATTTTAGTAAAACCAAAAATATTTGAATCTGTTTGAAAATATCTTTCCAACGAATGTGAAAAATCCATATTTCATAACGGGAATAAAAAGTTATGTCCAGTTGAAAATTCAGAATAGTCGCTATGGAATTTATATAATATATGGCCCTTAAAAATAGCGATTTTGCAAACGACCTCCGTTTTCGACGAGACCACTTTTGTTGGATCCGGAATGTTGAATTTTTGCTAGTTTCCAAAATTCATAATTTTTGGAATTAACATGTGAGCATGGCAAAAGACAACGTGTTTTGTCAATTTCAGTCAAATTGGATCGGCTAGAAAATGGACATTTTTCAAACGGTCTCCAAATTCAACCAAATTAGTTTTGTTAGAACCATATCGTCAAAACATAGCTAGAATTATTTTTCAGGAACTTTTGGAGTCAGTATGTGGCCCCGGTAAATTAAAATGTATGTTCAAATTAAAAATATAATGATTTATATTTTAATTTAAAGGAAAACTGACCGAAATAGTCGAATTAGCTTACGTTACATCTCCCATTGCATTCGAATGGGGGTATTTAGCTAGGAGCGAAAGTTGTTGGGTTTGATTTGGAGTTCATAGGGTTAAACAAGTAATTTCGAAATAAAATAATATTAAGTAAATATATAAATAAACAGAAATCTAGCAAAACCCTAGGTCATTCAGTTTTTCCGCCATCACCAAGGTACGGATGGATATGATAGTCGATTTTTGACTCCTCAAAGACTTTCGATACAACTTGAATTAAACTATGAATCTAAAACAAAAATGATAGAGGATTTCTGGAGCTTTGAATTTATACGGTTGAGATCGGAAACCGTAGTGTTTCTTGCTCGAATTTTTGGCTCAAAGCTAGTTCGTTCATGTGGGTTTTTGGAGAGCGTCGGACCACCGATTTTGTCATCGGTCTGGTCGTGAGGTGGTGGCGCTGAGGGGCACGATGTGGCGGCAACGAATCTTGGTCCAGGTGCTTCGATTTTCGTGCGTAATGGAGATTTCTGGGGGAATGATGGGTTTTCTGGTTTGTTTATTTGGAACAATACAGGAGGAAGATGAGGATTAGTTTAAATTAGGGTAAGTAGTTTAATTATTATTTTAATTAATTTTAATTAAGTAATAAATTTACAAACCATCATTTCTTATTCAATTCTTATCAGATTTAAACGGTTCAGTCACGTTGGATTCGCAGCGACGAGCACTACAACATGGAGCAGACCAGAACACAAATGGAAGTAGTTCAAAATTTTGGTTAAATTGAACTTGACATTTAATTTAACTAGAATAATCATTATTACGCGATTTCTATCTGATCAGTGTGAGAACTCTTTCTCACTCTATTTATTTTCTAGTAAAATATATACTAGGATGCAGAAGGTGCTTAGCAACACCTGACACCATTGATTGTACAAACCACGATTGTTTGTTTTGATTGAATTGACTGTGTGGTTTTTATTGAATGTATAAGTTAAATAAAATATTCATGTGCTGTATAAAATGTTTGAATAATAAAAATATCATTTTTATTGAATGTATAAATTATATAAAATATTCATGTATGGAATAAAATATTTGAACAATAAAAATATAATTTTTATTGAACATATGAACCATATAAAATGGTTGTGTGTTGAAAACATATATTCATTTAAAAATCGGACGATTTGTCTATGTACACCCATTTAATTGACATTGATTAGGACGATAATATTTTGCACAGCGCCCAACTACACAAATAATAATATGTGTTTGTTGTTTGAAAACCCTACACGGATATTGAGATAATATTTGACATACACTGATCCCAATAATTTGTGGTATGTCAATCGATGGGTTGACAGACTGTATAAGCGGTATTTATTTATTTTAATGCTTATATAGTTGTAAAATGCTCTTTGGATGTTGTATGGATTTTTAATGATTGTTTATCATTATTGTTGTATAGATGGGATGTTGAAATCCGTAAAACTGAAATTATATGGTAATTGATCGAGTCTGATTCCAGTTCAGAATTAACAAATATTTTTAAATAATATTCAGTATATAATCAAAATCAGATATTTTGAAAATATTACCATTTTAATATTATAATGATAAGGAATATTCAAATTTGATTTGAAATTTGAAATGAAATTAAAATCATTTTAAAACAAATTTGTTAAGGAAAATTCAAATTTGATTTGAAATTTGAAATGAAATTGAAATCATTTTAAAATGAATTTAAAATGAATTTATTAAGGAATATTCAAATTTGATTTGAAATTTGAAATGAAATTGAAATCGTTTTAAAATGAATTTAAAACAAATTTATAAAGGAATATTTAAATTTGATTTGAAATTTGAAATGAAGTTGAAATCATTTTAAAACGAATTTATAAAATACGTTTTAAATGGAAATTAACGAAATATATATATTATATATATAGTATAATGGCCTGAATAGAATGCACCGCGGCAGTTCGCAAATTTCGACCATTGACTTTGAATGGACATTACAGGAGATCCAACAGTCGTATTCTTCTAAAACTAGAACCGTTGGGTTCGTATCAAAAGGAGCTTTCCAACAAATATAAGAGATTTGAAATCTAACGGTTGGATTTGGAAGTATGTCCAAATCAAATTTGGAAAAGGTCGTTGTAAGTGCAATTCGATGACCGTCTATGGAAATTGGATGAAAAATTCCGTATTTAAAAAGATAAAAATATATTTTTAACGAAATGAACAAGTTATTAACTAGAATTAGAATCCAATTATTTTTGAATAAATAAATTGGATTGAGAATGGGTTTTATATAACCAAAATTTCCAATATATGAATTGGAATGTATTTGAATCAAAATAATCTTCGGAATATTTCGATGTTGGATTTCGTGATTATATAGATATTATTATGGAAATTTGAAACATATATTTATATCGTTATTTCCAATACGATATTTGTTAGTTTTAGAATTTGATATTGAATATAAGCCGATATATTTTCTATTCAGAGCCTTGTATTTAATATCAAATAGGATTATGGGTTTGTCGTGAATGGTATCTTCATTAACACTGTTCTTAAACCCCGTGTGAAAAGAATAAATCTTTTAATTAAGATTATTAGAGTTTTCAGTTAATTAACATTTAATTGGAATAAAATGAAATGTGAATTGGGTTTATTGTGAACTGTATTTTTAATGACATTCGTTCTTTAACCCGATTTACAGTGAAATGTGATTTGGAATATATAAATCTTTTTATTAAGATTTAATGGAAATTTTCCAAAGTAAAGTTTTCTAGTTTAATATATTAAACTGGAACGGAATGGAATTCGATTAGATAATAATCGAAGTGGGCTTTTGTGGAGGAAGACTTTTACTATATATAGGATTTAAAAGGCTTTGCCGTTATTCCATGTATATGATTGGTCGGATACGGAAGTTTATATCGATTATATATATTGATCTATTTTCCGTGAAGATTCCATAATTAATTGAATGGGATTTTGGGTTTATCGTGAACTGTGTTTTCGATGATATTAGTTCTTTAACCCAGTTAAAGATAACACAATTTCTTAACATTGAAAAAATTATTACATAATGATTTTTGGGATTAAAACTGAATTAGAGTTTTAATGAATCTTTAATTAGATTGGAATGTGAATGAGATAATTAAATTTATCGAATTCATGAAATGATCGAGAATGGAGTATCACCAGTTTTGCTCCAAGCGAAAGTTAAATCTTTAATTAGATTTGAACGTGAAATGGTAAATAATTTTACCGATAACACCGTGGTGTTAGATATGGAGTATTACCAGTTTTGCTCCATGGGAAGAATAGGTTGGGATAAGGAAATATAATAAATGATTACTTCAATAAGGTGCGCTAATCCCGAATAGTTTGGCTAAACCTTAATTTGGTTTGAATTGATGTCCAAAGGAAGATTAAAGAATAAATTTAAAGAATTTATCTTTGATAAAATTAATGGGAACCTTTCCCAAAGGATATGAATATTTGAATAAAAGAATATTTAGAATTGGAATGAGGTGTATGTTATGTTCTTATAGCATTTGTTTATAAGATACGCGAGTTATTCGGAAAGACCGGGTTTATCCCATTCTGAATAACTGAATCGAAGATAAGTCGACGATGAAGACGGTTGTTGAAGACTGGAGGTTTTCAAATCGTTTGGATGATTATTGATGTCTTGATTGGGCTGTACACCCAAGACGAGGTAATAAGTGGTGATCGTCCAGACGTACTTGGAGATCGATCGGATATTCGAGGACCTCTCTCCTGTATTGGACATATGGGACGAGGAATAAGGTGCCTCCGGTTTCGTTCAGACCCAGAAGGAACTTGTAAATGGATGTATGTCTGACATTGGATTTTATTCTGTGTTGATTGATCTCTATTAAATATATATTTGTTTGGTGGCGGAGAATTTATTCTCTTGCTTAACACCCTTCTCTGAGACGTAGAAGCCCAGAGGTTATATATTGATAAACATCAGTCGCATGGCGTGAATTGCCTGTGTTGCATACTGAGATGCAAATGATCAAGGCTTCTGTTGAAAAGAAAAGTCTTGTGATTCATGATCACAACACGGCTTTAATATAGCATAGCTTTGTGTATAACGTTTATTCGCGAGCCTCACATCCCGGTGTGAACCAGAAACGGGAGAGGACCTCAGGAAGGACATGCGTTTCTTTCTAGCTAGTAGTGGTGTCATGGCATCGTGCCTAGACATTTTACTTATGTGGATGATGGATAGCGAGACACCTCAGATATATCGGTTACTACGGAGCCGATGGATATTGAGTCATCTGGCACATTTATGCCCCATAGGGCAGGGAAACATATTGTTCAGGCATTTTAATCTACTTCGTGTGGATCGGCCCTGACGATCCAAAGGCTTGACAGAGTACTTGCCTGAGACATGGTAGGCTAGATTGTCTCGAAGCGGTAAGGAAGATCCCTTGCTGATCGACGCTAATCTATAGACTAGAAAAGCGCGACATTTGTAATAAATTCTGCAAGCATACAGGTGTGTAGCATACAGATCGAACACAGGGAGGAAAGTTAAATTTTATTATTTATATGTTTCGTGGGCGTGTTAGACGAACTTTGGAGGTTGATTTTGCAAAACAAAACAAAATTAAAACTGTAATTTGATTCAGAACAGATCTAACTGAACCGACGATCAAATCACAATTTCAATGGAAGGCAAATGAAACTATGAATTAGATTTGAATCTAATCAAACCCAATTTGACCTAAGAAAATAATAAAAAGCAGAAATTGAAATTGCAGAAATTGAAATAACAAACAAAAATTAAAATTAGGATTTCCGCTGAATCTAATCAGACGGTAAATCACTAATGCAAATAAGTGCAAAATACAAATAGTGTTCTACCGAATCTAATCGTATAGACAACACTAGTTGCTAAGAAAACAAGAAAAATGCAGAAAATAAAAGAGAAAGAAGAACTTTTATTAGAACAATGGAATAAGAGATGAGATAGGATGGTGGCTACAATGCCATTACAAGGGTATATATAGGGTAGATAGCCAAACCCCAACCCTAACCCTAATGGTAAATAGGCCTGGTCATTACACCACTAATTAGTTACAATGAGAAACATAAATGGGCCTTAGATAAATAAAGCAAATTTGGGCCTTTTCTCTTTTTCCTCTTGCTTCCTTGACATTTCTTCATTGATTTGTGATGTTCAAAGCCTTTTTATCAATCCTTTTCTTGTCCAACAGCAACTAGATGTGATGTCTTCATCTACAATTCTTCAAAATGCAAATACACAGCAAATTGAACTCTATTTCTCTACATTTCTGGTTGCATGCGGGCTGGGTTGGACTATCTGTAAAACTATCAAAACAATACCCAAGTAATATTCATTTATATACAATAGATAAGAAATAAGAGCATAAAATAAACACATTTCTATGTCAATCAAATACCCCCACACTTATCTTTTACTCGTCCTCGAGTAAAAAAGAAAATGAAAAACTAACTAGATAGGTCGCACTTTCGTAGGAAACACGATTGCATTGAGCGTATGCAACAAGCCGTTAAACCTCTAGGTGTCCCTAGTAGGACGAGTGGTGTCTCGTGAGGGTTTTCAGCGGATACTACCCACAAAATCCAAATGTAGTATGCTATGATTTTAATGAACCTACATGAATGCAAAGGACATATGCAAATAAAAACGAAAAATGAAAACACGACTTATTTCAGGAAAGTGGTACACAAATTAAGTTAACAATTTCTAATCAGTTGATTTTATTTTAGATACCTTAACTTGTCACAAATTTTCAATGTAAATCAAGTTTTTAAATGTTAACTTTCAGTTTGGCCAGTTAGTTCGGTCGATAACATAGTGCAGCCATGAAATAAATTCTTAGTTTGCTTGGCACAGTTTGTAAAGTGGTATTCTAATTTTCTCATGTATGGCTAGTCAAATCAATAAGGTCAAGAAATGTTTGGGTATCATCGCTTATTCTTTATTCTATAAAATTTTAAGATTTATGATTAAGTACATACACCTAAAAAGACCAAGGTTTACCACCCATGCACTGCCTCGCGGACTAACGGAGAGTAGGTAAAGAGCTTGGCGGATTGTGCAGGCCGACTTTGACTTTGTCAACAACGTGTCGGTAATCCTTAGGTGTCCAATCTCATAAAATGAGACCAAGATATTCCGACTTTGACTTTGTCAACAACGTGTCGGATAGAGCTTGGCGGGTTTGCACACCAACGCTCGATATACAAGCAATGTTGGATACCCTTGGATTACTATTATTATTATTATCGAAAATATAAGCACAAAAGAGAGTTACGCGAATTCAACTTAACACAGCTTAGTTTTAAAGATTTGAAAAGCCAATATAAGTATTTTAAGTCCTCCACTTATTTAAACAAAGTCTACAATATAGAATAGATTTCATGGCCATCACCTAAGAATCTCCCTATGTACCGGTTACACTATTATCCCTCAAAATTAACTTTTCATTATATTTCCTATTCGATCTAAGTTGAGAGAGAAAAATACTATCAACTGGCTAAAAATTGTAAACTTATTTTGTTGTATCAATTGAAAATGAGTCGTATTTTCCAAAAAAAAAAAATTATGGTATGTTATTACAGTCTAACATGCATGAAGGTCTTATTTAAATGATGAAAATGAAAAGAAGGAAAAATAAAAAAAAAATGAAAAATGAGTGAATTGCAGACTCCCCCCCACACTAGAACTAAACAGTGTCCACACTGTAATTTTTTTCTAAATTTGAAAGATCGTACCCAGAGATAGATTAATTGCAAAATTATTTGTAAAATGAAATGCAGTTTAACTATATGGAGAAATGGATCATATGTACAATGATATATGTGTTTGCGATGTATGCGATGCAAAGAGTTCCACCAACTTTTCCCCCCACACTTAGTTCTAGCCCTATGAGTCCCGTTCCCACTATGTCTAGACGTGTTGTCTAATAAGCAAAGGTTTTTGAAAACCATCTCATCTTTATACCTCGATTTATAGTCCAGAAGATAAATACCTAGGGTCGTCCTAACCTGAAGTCTTTCAACCGAGTCAGCATTCCAAAAGTAATTCATGTATTCAACAAATTTGTCAGTGTAATTTTTCAAGAATTTGTGATCGTATATAAATTTAGTGAAATTTGACATTTGAGTGGTGTTCAACAGCATGTGATCACATTTCTCAATTGACAACGTATTTTCGACATTGACAATTTCAAGTTCGTTTGAATTCTCAAAATCAAAATTTTCAAATTTGGATTCATGGCCTGATTCTAATTCATCCTCGTCATTTAAAAGTTTAAGTTCATCTGCGAAGAGTTCGTCGAAAGACAACGTAGATATGTCAATTGAAGTACGAGAGGATTTTTGACATGGTAAATTTGTCGTGTCATCAACAACTTTTTCTTGTTCCGTTTCGGAGTCTTGGTCATTCGAAGAAGAAGGTGTCGACACGGGAAGTGAAGGAAGTGAAGGTATAGAAGATGGTTTGTTGGGATTGCCAACGATCAAAGAAGAGATATTATCGGGGTTGCCGACATCAGAAAAAAAGATGTTGGGATTGCCAACATTCAAAGAAGATGGAGGTTTGGAATTTTCAGAAGAATTGGTCTTGATTGTCATTGGAAGAGTGTCAAGCTTTTCGATTGGGGTCAGAATCAAATGATTGTCGGGATTGGGGTCAGAATTAAGGCTTTCATCCTCACATAATTCAAAGAATTCATGTTCATTAAAGTCCTTTTCCAAATTTGAAGTGAAAAATTCCACATTTTCGTTTTGTTCAATTTCAAAAATTTCAACTTTTTCGCAGCCTGAAAGGGGAAGATCAAAATCTGAGCTCAAATCTTTCTCTTGAAAAGAATCGAAGTCCAAGTCATTTACTGGATTGTGAACCGCTTCATTTAGATCGTTTTTCTTAATTTCAAAAGTCGTTATTTGAAAATTTTCAATGTCAGTAGAAATTGGATTATTTTCTGATTCAATGCTCATTTGATTTTGTTGCTCTTGTTGTTCTTTAAAAGATTTCATTAAGCAAAGAAGTTCATCAAGCTGTCTATCTTGGTTTTCTACCCTCTCTCTAAGAATGTTAAGATGATATTCTTCAGAATCGTTGATTTGAAAGCTCTCGTTTTGGATTTCTTGATTCTCAAAATTATAGTCCACATCAATTTCATGATAAATATCATTCCCAATGTGGTGGTTGTTTGAATCTTCAGAAAAATGACAATGATACTGGAAATCATTTTGATTTTGAAAATTAGGGTCATAACCAAAACTGTTGAAATTCGATGGAAAATTGAAATTTTGGTTATTTTCACAATGTTGATATGGGTTGTAATTTTGAAAATTTTGATCGATTTGAAAATCATTTTCAAAATTATTTTCGAATTGGTTTCCAACCCCATGTTGATCAAAGGTACGTTGCGATTCAAAACCGTTTTGATGTGGATGTGGCCCATAATCGAAATTATTGAAATTTGAATTGAAATCGCCATTTCGATTATAATTATGGTTTTGAAAATGTTGGTCATTTTGAAAATATTGAAAATTGTTGACATTGGCTTCACCAAATTTTGGAAAATCTTGCTTCATGAGTTGTATTTCATACTCATACTCTTCAAGCGAACGTCTACTCCGATTATTATCCCACATTTCTCTCAATGATTTTTTGAATCAGACATTTTAAAGAAATCACGACAAAACAGAAATTATTCTTACTTCAAAATAGTATAAAAGAACGAGTTGTGCTCTATTAATTAACTGACTCAATTAGAAGGGGGAAGAGGGTCTTATGGCCGTTCACGTATAGTATGAATACTAAGGGATACGACCAATGTTTTACGGGTAGTATGCAACCTCTTTTGCTAATAGTTCAATAAATTGAACTAATATATATCCGCGATCCAATTGTACGAGACAGTCAACTTCACAAAGCACCACTTTTCAATTATATTATTTTGAAAATCAAAATCACGTGTTAAAATTGAAATTCGATGAGAGTGATTAGTTATGGAAAACCGTTCCTCACCACAAATTCAGAAATATCAGTCACAGAACAGACACAGAAATGTAAATTGCAGAATGAAAATTTACATTCAAGCCGCTGCCCCTGCAGAATTTTTTTACAACAATTGTCTATATATATATTTTTTTCTTTTGCAGCAGAGCACCTGTAGTGTTTTTAAAAGTTTTCACCTTGATCGGCAGTCCTCCAGTGAACTTGGGAAGCGCTAGCGCGTTCACACCCCACTTGGTGTGCAACCGCTCCAACCCATCTGAATCGTCCGCTGCTTTCTGTTGTTGTCCCCTTCTATTAATTGCTTGACTGCGCTGCGGCACGGGTTCGGGCTAGGAGCCCGAAAAAAAATTTTTTAAGACCTTTTTTTTTTAAATTTCAGGTGTACCTGTTTTTGAAAAATTCTCCCTTTTTTTTTTTTTTAAGAAATAAAAATTAACCAAGCTAAGGCCAACAAAATCAAAAACAACAAAGAATAACAATCAAAATTAAATGAAGTCTCTAATCTCAGTTTTGAAACCACACACCCTCACTGACTTGACAGACTAAAAAGCTTAAGTCTAAACAAGACGCCTTGACCATAGTAGAACTTGATTGGAAATCACTACTTATCGACAGTCAAAAGGGTAAATCACGCCACTTCAATTGGGAAACAAATCATACGCCCTCTTCTTCCAAAAAAAAATAAAATAAATAAATCACAAAATTATTTTCTCATTTCAAAACACTGATCTTCGATTTCGACTTGGATTGCGATGTTGATTTGTGGTGTTTCGAATCGGTTTCTTATTGGGTTCTGCAAATCGCCAAAACTTCGGCCAATCGGGTTCTACTGATTAGGATTTCGAGACTTGGAGTGGGTGAATCCGATTTGGGCGGATGATGTTCGAAGGTTTGTGGACGGGTGTGGCTGTTGGGAGTTCTATACCTGGGTTTTGGGTGTAGATTGTGAATTTAGGTTGCGAACTGGTTTGTTGACTAGGAATTGGTGAAGGGTGAATTGTGGTATGAGAGTGCTGTGATGGTGGTTGCGAATTGCAACAGTGTGAACGTGAGTGGATGTTTGAGGGATTTCATGACTGGGTTTTTCAGTGGAATTATTGAATCGGTTCTTGATGGTATTTGATGCGTGGATGGGGTAGTTGGCGATAAAGGCAGTTGCGTTTTGGGAAGTATATGAAAGGGGAAGATTGTGAAACAGGGGATGGTAGGATGTATCGGATTTCTGTGGTGCAATTGATGAGGAGTAGTTGATTGATCTATATTTTTTTTTTTTGGCGTGAAGGTGGGTTAGGAGTTCTGTTTGGTTATGGTCTGATTTGATTCAGACGTGGAAACAGGCGTTTGGCGTTTGTGAATGGAGAGATGCTAGATGATGATCGAAGAAAGTCGAGAGGGGTGATGGTTGTAGAACTGATCGGATCTGGATGTTGGGTGATAAGGAATTGCGGTGAACTGAGTTTGTAGTGAAGGTTGGCAGAGAAGGTGATATTGATGGATAGAGGGAAGGTTGCGATAGTGATGGTGGATGGATGTTGAGGGAGGTTGGTTGATGCTGAAGATAATGGAGATCAGACGAAGTTGAGGCTTTGTAAAGAGAATAACAGAAAAAAAGGGAAAGAAATCAAAAGAGAAAAATGGCAAAAAAAAAAAAAAAAAAACTTATTGTTGTAAGAGGGGAAAGAAATAAAAGAAAGACAGCAAGAATTTTTTTTTTTAATTTTTTTTCTTATATAGAAGATTATAGTATCATTGATAAATACCAAATCAGCTACTCAAGATTTTTTTTTTCCATATATACACGAAAACAAAAGGAAAAAAAATAAAAACTAACACGAATCGGAAATTAAATAAATAATAAAATTTAATCGTTACCTCCCCGGCAACGGCGCCAAAAACTTGATCGACGCTAATCTATAGACTAGAAAAGCGCGACATTTGTAATAAATTCTGCAAGCATACAGGTGTGTAGCATACAGATCGAACACAGGGAGGAAAGTTAAATTTTATTATTTATATGTTTCGTGGGCGTGTTAGACGAACTTTGGAGGTTGATTTTGCAAAACAAAACAAAATTAAAACTGTAATTTGATTCAGAACAGATCTAACTGAACCGACGATCAAATCACAATTTCAATGGAAGGCAAATGAAACTATGAATTAGATTTGAATCTAATCAAACCCAATTTGACCTAAGAAAATAATAAAAAGCAGAAATTGAAATTGCAGAAATTGAAATAACAAACAAAAATTAAAATTAGGATTTCCGCTGAATCTAATCAGACGGTAAATCACTAATGCAAATAAGTGCAAAATACAAATAGTGTTCTACCGAATCTAATCGTATAGACAACACTAGTTGCTAAGAAAACAAGAAAAATGCAGAAAATAAAAGAGAAAGAAGAACTTTTATTAGAACAATGGAATAAGAGATGAGATAGGATGGTGGCTACAATGCCATTACAAGGGTATATATAGGGTAGATAGCCAAACCCCAACCCTAACCCTAATGGTAAATGGGCCTGGTCATTACACCACTAATTAGTTACAATGAGAAACATAAATGGGCCTTAGATAAATAAAGCAAATTTGGGCCTTTTCTCTTTTTCCTCTTGCTTCCTTGACATTTCTTCATTGATTTGTGATGTTCAAAGCCTTTTTATCAATCCTTTTCTTGTCCAACAGCAACTAGATGTGATGTCTTCATCTACAATTCTTCAAAATGCAAATACACAGCAAATTGAACTCTATTTCTCTACATTTCTGGTTGCATGCGGGCTGGGTTGGACTATCTGTAAAACTATCAAAACAATACCCAAGTAATATTCATTTATATACAATAGATAAGAAATAAGAGCATAAAATAAACACATTTCTATGTCAATCACTTGCCTTGGTTCACAGATGGAAATCCAACTTCCAATACAACATTTTACCGTTTTAGTTGTAAACTATTGGCGACATAGTGGCATGGGACGCTAATGCCGTCTATGATTGATACATTTATATTTGAAGTTGTTTTCATACACTTTACACTATAATAATATCAAAATGATTTATTTTAAACGTACCAAGCATGTTTGGCTATTATAAGGTAAAACTCTATACTCCGGCTTGCGTTGCATTGTGTGATGGGACCTGAGTCTTATAATAGCTTCATTTTCCCAAAAAGCATTGCACTGTTTTATTATATGCAGTGATATTCTTGGGAGGAAACCCGTTCCATGTTATACGGCTTGGTCCCTTGATATATCTGATTTTAAAGTAAAGTTTTAAATAACTGTTTTAGTTCTCACACAAATCACATGACTCGCCTGGAGTTTATTGTTTTAACTTAAACTCCGGGTGCCCCTATTTTCCGCACGGGCAGCTAGTAGTTTGGTTTTGTAGATATTGTATTCACAGGATCCTGGTTTACAGCTGGAACTATATTCGGAGCGCTCTATATCTGTGTGTCTCTTACAGTTGTGTTATGTATTAATTTTCCGCTGCATTGCAATTTGTAAATCTCTGATGTTTATCAAATGTATATTATTTGTTCATACTCAGTATATTCTTGTACTCTGGTGTAAATTGTTGTAATAGCAACGAAATGTTCTTCTGTATGTGCTCCGATTTGTCGTGTTCTCAACTCAATCTAGGCTTTCCCGTAAGGGCGAGTTTGGGTCGTGTCAATATCCTAGTTTTTTTCCTTTTTAATGTATTAAGCCATGATCAAGTTTTAGATAACAAAGCAGCACAGTACTATGACGTAACTTTCTGTTTATCACAAAGCAAATTTAAGTGATTAAATTCGTAGGTGAGAGCATGGCGTAGGACATAATCACACATCAACATAAAATAACTAGCAACATCAAGAATTTACTACTATAATTTAGTTTCTATCGATGTCAAAATACTTTAACCAAGCAATCGTGAGGTGAACTCACCTTTGGATAGCAGCTATTCAGACTTAGAGTGGTGGAAGGTATCGGTTTTGTGGGCTAATTTGTGAAGAACAGTCTTCGCCTTAGTGTGGCATAATATGAGCATGCATCTGTGAGTTTATGCAATCTCTCCTTTTCTCTTTTTCCATATGCTTGTTTTCCCTTTTTCTTTAGAGAAGGAGGACGAAAAAAAATTAGAAGAAGATATCGTGAAACTTTTAGGGAAGCGGAGGCTACATACTTTTTTTTATTTCTTTTTATTTTGAGATTGTAGATATAATGAAAGAAGAGAAAAAAGGAGAAACAAATGGCATACTTTTGTTTCTAAATGAATTAGAACGATGGATAGAAGAGTAGAGAGAGGAGATAATAAATACGTGATTTATTTAACTAAGATGCCTCTTTGTATTAAGCAAGTTAAATATATTAAACGTGGTTGACTATGGCTAAGGTGGCAATATTTATTTTCCATTCAAAATTCAAAAGTAAATGACTGAGGAAACGGGATATTTGGAATATAAAGCAAAGATAATGGTAGGTGATAAATGGTAAGGGAAAACAACAATATGAGATGGTAGATTGTAAATAAGAAAGTAATGGTAGGTGGGAGTTTAAAAGGAACAATACATGAAATAGGAAGCAAAAGATAATTAGGACATAAATCAAATAAATGAGGGACCAACAATTAATATCTTTAACTACTATTTACAAATTTAAACTCATTTGTATTTTATATTTCTTTTCATATAAACATAAACATATGTTCCTCTTTCTAAAACCATTGATTACATTTATTTTTATTTTTATTACTAAAGAATTCCAATTCATTTCAACATTAAATTCTAAATTAGATTACAACTACTAGGAATAAATAAAAGTTTGTACTTTAATTATACTAATTCGAATGTATTTTAAAATTACAATATACAAACAATGGGTACGAATTTTAAATTAAATAAACATATCATTATTACTACAACCAACATTGCTAAAATCAATATTTGTATTACAGAAATTTAGCATGATAAATGTTACACTTATTAGCCTAATTAAACATATGTCATTAATAGGATTCCATGCATATATTCATTCAAAAAAGTTTCTCTTTAGTTGATTTCACTGAAATAAGCAACAATTAGGGGATTGGTCCGTTGATCAGATAATTATTTATTTCTTTTCAATATTCGAGGAAACAATTCACATTTGAAAATTTATTAATTAATGAACGTTACACTTTGAATAGATTGGCAAAGTATTAAAGAATATAGCCAAAGATATATACATGTTGCCAGAGTTTATTCTCTTAGAATCTGTACATTGTTTTCAAATCAAATGTAACTTATGACACTCAGCATTTTGATAATTTCTTAATTAAATTTAAACTCAATAACTTAAATAGTCAAAAAGATTACTTTCACAAGAATGACTATTACCAAATATTTAGTACCAATTAATAAGTGTTCCCACAAATTAATTTCACCAATTCAAATTCAAAGGGATAACATCAAGGAATATACTTACTCTCAGACAAGTATACATATAACAAATATTGTCCTTTTTCGCCTTTTCTTACACTTACAAACGCGAATTCCAGACGAACGAAACTAAAATTCAATAAACTCAAAATTGATGAATGCTCAGAATTCAGTGTAGATGCATAAGAAAGATAACTCAAATTTTGACTACTTTTAAATTTTTACAAAAATTAAAATTTACTAAATTTGACACAAATCTGACTTTTTCAGAAAATTTTATATTTTAATAGATTTGGAATGTCAATATATTCATTAACTCAAATATAATATTTAAGTTCAAATTTTAAAAACTTACGTATATCTAATTTTCACAAATTTTAATCAGTTACATAGTTACGTTTATATTAGACAATTGTTCAATTTAATTGTTCAACGTTACATATTAATTTTCATCTATAAAATAAACTCATTTATTTTCATTCAATTCCAAATAAAATGGAGTTTTTAAATATTAAAATATAAAATTCATTCAAATTATCAATTTCATACTTATTTAAAAATTCAGGTTGTTACATGTGGTTTTAATATAATTTGGTTTGTCTGCTCTTCCGATCTGTTGGATGTCATTTTATCTGTTTCCCAACTAGGTCATCGTTAAAATTTACAAGATTATGAGAGATCTTCTCTAGAGTGGTGTTAATTTTAACAATAGTTCTAAGTGTTTCATTAATTGGGACATGGTATGTAAAGCTAAAAACTAGGGTGTTTATGTATTACTAATCTTCATAATTTATATATTCCTTTACTTGGTAAATGGATTTGGAGATATAGTGATTTTAATGATAATCTTTTATGGAAAGAAATGATTTGTAACCAATTGTTTAATGGCTTTTTAATTTAAGTCATGTCCCCTTATAATTTTTCTTTGTTTCGAAAATCAGTTATGTCCTTATTTGATATTTTTAAATTAGGTAATAAATTTGTTATGCATTCTCGTAATAATACTTCCTTTTGGAATGATAGTTGGATTTCCGCTACCCCGCTTAAAGTGGAACTTAAGGATTTATATGCTATTTATAACTTTACAAATGCTTTAATCTCTGAAATTTATAGGCCTAACTGTAAACTTTTGCGGAATTTTAGTTTTAATCGTTTGTTAGAAGGTAATTCTTTAAATTGTTTGCCATACTTTGTGCTAAGTTTGATTTTTATAATATTGATATTACAAATTACATTAATATTTAGTGTTGGGATAAATGTGGAAAACATACCTTTTATTCTTTTTATAATTTTATTAACTTTTCTGGAGCTAAAGTGGATTTTTATAATAAAATTAAGAAAGCTAATGCACCTCCTAAATATAAAATTCATATGTGGCTTATTCTTCATTGTTGTCTGAATACTATTGAATTTCTTATTTAATTTTATAGATAATAATTGTTATTTTGTAATATTTTTGTGGAGAATATCAACCATTTATATTTTGATTGAAATTTTACTAAGATTATCCTTAGTAATGTTTTTATAGTTTTTGGATTCAACTTAAATTTAAATTATTTTTCCTGTAATTTTAATTGGAATGCTTTTAGACTTGATAGGATCAAGGATTACATAAAATACCTTCTCTATTCAATTTTTTTAATGATTTGTTCTTATAATTAGACATGTGTTTAGGACCATAAACGACTAAATATATGATTCTCAATTTGCTTCTTCATTTGATATCGTTTCATATATAAAGTGATCGACAAACATCACAATTAAAAAAAATTAGATTAAGCCAAAATGTTATAAGATTCGTTATGACTTCTTAATTTTTGTCTTGGTCATTTATTTTATCTTTGTTTTAGTTGCTTTAAGTTTTATTTTTTGATTTTGTATGTGTTAGTACCTTTCTTAGGATATTATGTTTTATCTTTATTTTCAGTTATCCTCATTTAGTGCCTCATATTTGCCTGTTTGCTTTTCTGGTTCAGTGCCTGCATTCATTATTTAGCTGTAATTCTTCTTAGTCAATAGGCGTGGAGAATGGTGACCCTTTTATTTAATTGTGTTTCGTTGGTTATTGCTTCTCAGTGTTTTTGTTGTTTTATTGTACATATTTTCTCTATTTAATTTATGTAACCCTAATGATCTTGTGTATTTTGTTCTGTTTTAACTTATTCCATTTTGCTTACGTAATTTTGAGCCTTGCTGTAACAACCTGAATTTTAATAACGTGTTAAAACCATAAATCAAGGCAGAATTAAATTTTAAAATAAGAATCAAGGGAAACGGGTTGCGCCATTGCATTCATCTCGAAATTCTACATGAAATCGAGCCCAAGTTTTCGAAAATCGGAGTCCGGATGAAGAAGTTATGGCCTGTAGAAGATTCAGCAGATTTCAGGCACCACAGGACCAGGCAGGTCGACCAGGGGGCCAGGTCGACCACGTGGACGACCTTAGGGTCGACCTAAACCCCCAGGTCGAGCATGTGGTTGACCTCCCCCCTTACAGGTCGACCTGGTCGGCCTGTTTTGACCTAGAACCCATTTTTGAAGCCTGAGACGTGTTTTGATGGTCCGGATTGATTCTACGGTTAATCTAAGGGCCTAAACTAGTTGCTACCCCTATAAATAAAACCTAAGACCTAGCCTAATTTACACAAATCATTCTTGCACTGCGATGCTGTTAATTCACCTCTTGAGCCATGGCCGCTGCCTCCAAATTAAAGCTTAAGCATTCAAACTCGATTCAAATCAAAGATAAACGCTTCTATAACAATTCAAGAGAATAGATCAGCGACACCGCAATGTTCGACGAAAAATTTCTATACTTGACTTCTGCATCTAAATTTCTTAGACCACGATCTGCAAGTTCCAGTTACTTTTAGATAAAAACTATAAATCTAATATGGGCATGTTATAAATTGAAATTGATTTATGTATGATTCATATCTATTCTTGTTTTCTTCTTGGATGTTGACTATTAGGAATATTTCCTACGACGTTGAAACTATTGTTAATGGCCTATGCCTAAGACGGTGAACATAAGATTATGCCTATGACTATGAACATAAGATTATGCCTATGACTATGAACATAAGACTACGCCTATAACTGTGAACATAAGACTATGCCTATGCCTATGACTGTGAACATAAGACTATGCCTATGCCTATGACTGTGAACATAAGACTATGCCTATGACGGTGAACATAAGACTATTGCCTATGACTATGACAAGGACAATTATGACTAATCACCTATGATTCATGACCATGAGGTTATTGCCTAGAATTATGACTATGAAATTGGATCTAAGCTTGATTTTCTATTCAGACCTATTTTCTTTATTTGTCTTGATTTTGGGGATTTTTCTATTTAAGTTAGATCTATTCGTGTTCTTGAATCTAGATTGTTATTCAAACCTTTTCATGTTCATAATGTTATGCCTGCGATGTTTTAATCAATTTATTCAGTTAGGTCATGCCTTGGAAATAAATTGATAATAGAGCAATGTTTATTATGTTGATCTATGCCTGTGGTTCTATTCTATCATCATGTTGAATTGGGAATTAATGAATAAGTCTATTCATATGTATATGAACTTGGAGTATAACCCGTTATGACAAGTTGTGTAGTTTATCATGTTATGCAAGTTTTAGGTTGTGAAATCATATCACATATGTGACCAAATGTTAGATCTACATGTTTATGTATATATGTTAAACCTATGTCATATTTCAAGTTCACACTTATTCATATGTTCGTGATTGATTTGCAAGTTCACATATACGTAAGTTGATTTAGTCTATGTTGCAAATTCACATATATGTATGTTGGTTCAGTCTACGCTGCAAGATCACACCTATGATATTCATGTAGATTATTTTGCAAGTTCACACCTATGATGTTCATATTGACTATGCCGATGATGCCAAGTTTATGCCTATGTCATGCTTATGTTAATGAATTGCTTTATGCCAATTTTGTGTATGTTAAATTAGGCTAAGTTTTTAGCCTAATATTATATGTCAAAAATCATGCGGACGGAAAATTAGGCTAAGATTGTTAGCCTAATATTTAGATGGGGTAACGTTGGGAAAAATTGGTAAATATAGGAGACTTGGCATGAAACTTATCCTTAAAACTTGACACGAACTTGACATGAATCTTGAACATGGACATGACACTAGAATGAACTTGAAAATGGCCAACTCGAGGTTGGGTTGAGTTTGCAGTGTAATCCTGCCCGGAACCGCCCGGCAAATCCAGTTACTGCAAACAATAGGATCCAATGTGGGTAGTTGGTCATATCGCACTTGTGATCCCGAGGTCAGACTGAGTTGTGGTGTAATTCTGCCCGGAACTGCCCGGCATATCTAGTGACCACAACAACAGGTCTGATGTGAGAGGTTGGTGTGCATTAATGAAATTAATGCCACATGATAGGGTTAAGTCATGAACATGGAAGACAACACTTAATCAACTTGATACATGATTCGTAGGCGGGTTAAGTCACGAACTTGAATGATAACACTTAACCAACTTGACATGCTAGACTGATAGGGGTTAAGCCACGAATTTAAATGACAACACTTAACATATTGGACGGAAACCCTAGTTACGCCGTCCGTTTCAGCAGTAACCCACTAGATGTATCACGGTACCCTAGAACTAGGCAGGGTGGGGATCGATTACTGGGCCGATTGTAAGCGACCAGAACGACGGCTGTGTTGGTGCTCCAGTGTAGGTTCAGGCGGGCTATGGTCGTGCACGTGGTCCGGAGTTGAAAAAGCAGGCATTGGGCATCAGTAGGATTATCTGTGCATTCTTGATTCGTGTCGGTGGTTATCACCCTAGGGCTTGATACACCCTATGGTGGACCTAGCACAGGTGACTACATTCGTGATAGGGCCGTATGACACAGACACATGACGAGCTAGAACTTGTAGGGAGTCGATCGACTAGTGGATCGTTTCGTTGGACCTAGAAATGGGTCATTTCATGATATTGGGCCAAGGGATCATTTAATGATTAATATAAGACATGGGTGCAGTGAACCTTGGACACGTGAAACTATACTTGATTTACACTTGAATTATCATGGCTATCTTAGTCTATCTTGCCAATCTTGATAGCATCCTTATGATTACTTTCAGTTTATACATGTCATGTTACCTTTATCTGTTTTTTGGCTAAAAGTCACTTTGACTTACCAGTCTTTATTACTGTCCCATTTTCTTTCGCCCCCCCCCCCCAGGTTCTCAGGGAGGAAACTCTAGCACTTAGCTTGGATTTCGCTTGCCTTCGGTTCAGCTCATGTACAGTTTGATCTTGAGCTATGCTATGGCTGCACTTCTGCTACCTTTGGGGAATTAAGCTACTTTTGATGTTTTAAGTTTATGCTTCTTTATTTATGCAAGACAAAATTTGTTGTAATGGAAAATAATGATCTTGTCTATTTGATGTAAAAGGTTTTGACTCTTTTTGAAAGTAATGAAATTTATCTTTTGATTCTTCCATTGTTTTATCTATGTTCTATCTTGTAATATTTCTGTGTTTGTTTACCTCGATAATGCTCCTCCAAAACTAGTGCATTCCCTTTGTGAGTGACCCTAGCGGAGGTGGGGTGTTACATTTGGTATCAGAGCAGAAGGTTACCAGACTGGGCAAATTTTTTTAGAAAACCTTCTAAAACTATTTTCAAAACCGTTTACAAAGAAGCATTTTTCAAGAAAAGTCTTTTTTTATTTAAAGGCTATTCCCCAAAAGCCATCAGAACTATCCTTTGTTTCCTTGTTTGAATCTCTTTTCCTTTCTTTTCTCCATCTGTAGTCGCATTAGTTTTTACTTGCGGCTAATCTTCTTTCTAGCTTCGTAGAGGGTTTTTCATACGATGGAGATAGTTTTCGTGAGGCTTGTTAACATGTTACATAGGAAAGGTATGAGTGATAAGAAAGAAGTTAAGGAGGATGAGTCTCAGAACGAGAAGGAAGACTTCCAGAAGGTAGACTCCGAGAAAGGAGGCAAGAACAACAACAACAATAAGGATAACAAGACACGTGAGAAAAGGAAATGCCACTTCTGCAGTATTGAGGGGCATATAACCCAGGATTGTAGAAAGAAGAAGATGAAGATGGGAGCATGCTTTCAGTGTGGTGAAACTGGACACATCAGCAAGGACTGCCTAAGAAGCAAGGGCAAAGCCAGCAAGCAGGACCTTCTAGGGGTATATCTTTAACTTCTTCTCCTAGATGCTTTGTTTTATCTTGCTTATCTCCTCAATCCTATCCTGAGAACCTTAGGTAGAACCCTTTTGGATGTAAACATGTGCTTGAAAACATGTTATGGTTGATGTTTGCAAATGGTTGCAAGTGGTTGCTCTTGGTTGCATAACACACATTAGGCACTAGGTCGGCTCAGACACATTTTCATATTACATATGCATGAGTGTTTATACTTGTTTATGGATGAAATTGAATGTGTAATCATATGGATGTTGCATATGGATGGATGTTTGTGCACACATATAGTGTTTATGTGACTAGGGATATTTGCATACATGTTGGATTCATGACACTAGACATATTTTGCATTAGGAAGATCAATCAGGCCTGATCATTTGCATTATATAAGGAACATACACACACACTTTCTGCATATGTTCATATAGCATTAGAAATCTTTTAAGGACAATGGTTTCTTGTGGATGATCGTTGAGTAGATGGTTGATTGGATGATAGGATGCATTCTTCTTAACTTGAAGATTTCGGGTACGAAATCCTTTAAGGAGGGGAGAATGTAACAACCTGAATTTTAATAACGTGTTAAAACCATAAATCAAGGCAGAATTAAATTTTAAAATAAGAATCAAGGGAAATGGGTTGCGCCATTGCATTCGTCTCAAAATTCTACATGAAATTGAGCCCAAGTTTTCGAAAATCGGAGTCCGGACGAAGAAGTTATGGCCTGTAGAAGATTCAGCAGATTTTAGGCAACACAGGACCAGGCAGGTCGACATGGGGGTCGACCTAGGGGCCAGGTCAACCACGTGATCGACCTTAGGGTCAAACTACCCACCAGGTCGACCATGTGGTCAACCTCCCCCCTTACAGGTCAATCTGGTCGGCTTGTTTTGACCAAGAACCCATTTTTGAAGCCTGAGATGTGTTTTGATGGTCCGGATTGATTCTAGGGTTAATCTAAGGGCCTAAACTAGTTGCTACCCCTATAAATACATCCTAAGACTTAGCCTAATTCATACAAATCATTCTTACAGTGCTATGCTGCTAATTCATCTCTTGAGCCATGGTCGCCGCCTCCAAATTAAAGCTTAAGCATTCAAACTCGATTCAAATCAAAGATCAACGCTTCTATAACAATTCAAGAGAATAAATCAGCGACACCGCAACGTTCTATGACAAATTTCTAAACTTGACTTCTGCATCTAAATTTCTTAGACCACGATCTGTAAGTTCCAGTTACTTTTAGATAAAAACTATAAATCTAATATGGGCATGTTATAAATTGAAATTGATTTATGTATGATTCATATCTATTCTTGTTTTCTTCTTGGATGTTGACTATTGGGAATATTGCCTACGACGTTGAAACTATTGTTAATGGCCTATGCCTAAGACGGTGAACATAAGATTATGACTATGAACATAAGATTATGCCTATGACTATGAACATAAGACTACGCCTATGACTGTGAACAAAAGACTATGCCTATGCCTATGACTGTGAACATAAGACTATGCCTATGACGGTGAACATAAGACTATTGCCTATGACTATGACTAGGACAATTATGACTAATCACCTATGATTCATGACCATGAGGTTATTGCCTAGAATTATGACTATGAAATTGGATCTAAGCTTGATTTTCTATTCAGACCTATTTTCTTTATTTGTCTTGATTTTGGGGATTTTTCTATTTAAGTTAGATCTATCCGTGTTCTTGAATCTAGATTGTTATTCAAACCTTTTCATGTTCATAATGTTATGCCTACGATGTTTTAGTCAATTTATTCAGTTAGGTCATGCCTTGGAAATAAATTGATACTAGAGCAATGTTTATTATGTTGATCTATGCATGTGGTTCTATTCTATCATCATGTTAAATTGGGAATTAATGAATAAGTCTATTCATATGTATATGAACTTGGAGTATAACCCGTTATGACAAGTTGTGTAGTTTATCATGTTATGCAAGTTTTAGGTTGTGAAATCATATCACATATGTGACCAAATGTTAGATCTACATGTTTATGTATATATGTTAAACCTATGTCATATTTCAAGTTCACACTTATTCATATGTTCGTGATTGATTTGCAAGTTCACATATACGTAAGTTGATTTAGTCTATGTTGTAAATTCACATATATGTATGTTGGTTTATTCTACGCTGCAAGATCACTCCTATGATATTCATATTGATTATTTTGCAAGTTCACACCTATGATGTTCATATTGACTATGCCGATGATGCCAAGTTTACGCCTATGTCATGCTTATGTTAATGAATTGCTTTATGCCAATTTTGTATACGTTAAATTAGGCTAAGTTTTTAGCCTAATATTATATGTCAAAAATCATGCGGACGGAAAATTAGGCTAAGATTGTTAGCCTAATATTTAGATGGGTAACGTTGGGAAAAATTGGTAATTATAGGAGACTTGGCATGAAACTTATCCTTGAAACTTGACACGAACTTGACATGAATCTTGAACATGGACATGACACTAGAATGAACTTGAAAATGGCCAACTCGAGGTTGGGTTGAGTTTGCAGTGTAATCCTACCCGGAACTGCCCGGCAAATCCAGTTACTGCAAACAATAGGATCCAATGTGGGTAGTTGGTCATAACGCACTTGTGTACCCGAGGTCAGACTGAGTTGTGGTGTAATTCTGCCCGGAACCGCCCGGCATATCCAGTGACCACAACAACAGGTCTGATGTGAGAGGTTGGGGTGCATTAATGAAATTAATGCCACATGATAGGGTTAAGTCATGAACATGGAAGACAACACTAAACTAACTTGATACATGATTTGTAGGCAGGTTAAGTCACGAACTTGAATGACAACACTTAATCAACTTGACATGCTAGACTGATAGGGGTTAAGTCACGAATTTAAATGACAACACTTAACCTATTGGACGGAAACCCTAGTTACGCGGTCCGTTTCAGCAGTAACCCACTAGATGTATCACGGTACCCTGGAACTAGGCAGGGTGGGGCACGATTACTGGGCCGATTGTAAGCGACCAGAACGACGGCTGTGTTGGTGCACCAG
The DNA here is from genome assembly GCA_030737875.1 of Allium sativum. Lineage (NCBI taxonomy): Eukaryota > Viridiplantae > Streptophyta > Magnoliopsida > Asparagales > Amaryllidaceae > Allium > Allium sativum. The sequence continues at coordinate 172,916,318 of CM060923.1, forward strand.
TGTAGGTTCAGGCGGGCTAGTGTCGCGCACGTGGTCTGGATTTGAAAAAGCAGGCATTGGGCATCAGTAGGATTATCTGTGCATTCTTGATTCGTGTCGGTGGTTGTCACCCTAGGGCTTGATACACCCTATGGTGGACCTAGCACAGGTGACTACATTCGTGATAGGGCCATATGACATAGACACATGACGAGCTAGAACTTGTAGGGAGCCGATCGACTAGTGGATCATTTCGTTGGACCTAGAAATGGGTCATTTCATGATATTGGGCCAAGGGATCATTTAATGATTAATATAAGACATGGGTGCAGCGAACCTTGGACACGTGATGCTATACTTGATTTACACTTGAATTATCATGCTATCTTAGTCTATCTTGCCAATCTTAAAAGCATCCTTATGATTACTTTCAGTTTATACATGTCATGTTACCTTTACCTATTTTTATGCTGAAAGTCACTTGGACTTACAGTCTTTATGACTGACCCGTTTTCTTTCGCCTCGTTTTCTTTCGTCCCCACCCCCACAGGTTCTCAAGGAGGAAACTCTAGCACTTAGCTTGGATTTCGCTTGCCTTCGGTTCAGCTCATGTACGGCTTGATCTTGAGCTATGCTATGGCTGCACTTCTGCTACCTTTGGGGAATTAAGCTACTTTTGATGTTTTAAGTTTATGCTTCTTTACTTATGCAAGACAGAATTTGTTGTAACGGAAAATAATGATCTTGGCTATTTGATGTAAAAGGTTTTGACACTTTTTGAAAGTAATGAAATTTATCTTTTGATTCTTCCGCTATTTTATCTATGTTCTGTCTTGTAATATTTCTGTGTTTGTTTACCTCGATAACGCTCCTCCAAAACTAGTGCATTCCCTTTATGAGTGACCGTAGCAGAGGTGGGGTGTTACACTTGCATCTATTTCGTTCATGCATTATGTCATGCTAAGTTAATTAAGTTTAGTTGCTCTAATTCATTATTTTCTATCTATCAGTATTTCTGATTATTTGATCTTTTTAGTTCCGTACGAGATTGAGCTTCAATCCATGTTGTTGTCTTTGTTTGTTTATATTTGGTAATTATTTTGCTAATCTTTTGGATGTTATATGTTGTTTTGTTCATATTGATGTATTTACCTATGTTATATATATATATATATATGTGTGTATATATATGCAGAGAGAGAGAGTAGGCTGATGAGGTTGAATAGTCCACTACCAATTTTATTGATATGTCAAGATTTACGAAAAGACCACAGAACATGAGTGATACGCTGTCCATAAATGAATAAGAAAAACAAGAAACACCCGTATCACTACAACGGAGATGCACAAAAATACAAGGAATCAAAACACGAAGAGGGCCACAGAAAGCAAGAAAGACAGCTTGTGCAACACAGGAGAATAAGAGAATCATGGACTCAAGCCAACAGACTGGGCGAACATGATACAACCTAGATCAAACAACATTCCAACACTAACCCAACATGATAGAAAACTAATGAAATTGCATCCTCAAAACCTATTGACTGTAACACCCCACACTTCTTTACGTTCCCCAAAGTAGGGTCACACTAAGAAATGTAAAGCATGATTTGTATAAAGACATAAAACATACATCACAGAGACTAAGATTCACAAGATAAAAAAAGTAAACACAATCGATAATGATTAAAACATAAACATTACATTTATTTCAAAACCACATTGTAAATTTGTCTTAAAACATCAATACCATATAAATCGTGAAAAAGAACTTCTCAGTCATAAAATCACAGTATACTAAAAAGGATCTCCCTCTAGTAAACCATTAGTGCAACCAAATCCGTGTGATAAGGTAAAACAAGGGAAGTGAGAATACATCTACAGCTAAAATAACTCTCGAAGAAGAAATACTCCAAGAAATCCAAACTAAGCACCACCACCCTGCGAGCCTTGTGGGGGAGAAAAGAAAAGAGAAGGGAGTCAGTCAGACATAAAGTCTTATAAGCTATATAATTACTAGCACTGTTGATAAATAAAGGAAATAGACAGAATAATAGTTCTGGTGTCATGTAGGGAAGTGTATGTTCATAAATATAAGGTAAAGATTTAGGAGTGATGTACAAGGATTATAGGTTTGATCGATTGTTATCTCATTCAATTGAATTTGATTGTTTACACTTTCACGATTATTGAACATGATAATCATAATTAGGATAATTTCCAAATACTACCCATCGGTTGGTGACTAATAAACCAAAGTACCTGGTGACGTATGCGACTATAGATCTCGGACTTATCAGGTCTGACCCATCAGTAAAAACAACAGTGTCTTATTCTCACAATTTAGTGTTACTGCACGCTTGAACACTACAGAACGCACCCACACCCGCCTCCACTTAACCCATCTTACTACATATCTCAGCATAAGCGTGCCATTGCCCCCTCCATCGTCACTGCTGGCTCAACTGCAAGGCAATGCAAGCAGTTGCCTAGGGCGCCAAGCTAAATAAAGGGCCCACTTGGATATACAAATGTTATGTTAAACCATACTTTGAAGAATACTTCAATGCATTGGAAACTCATGCAATGCAAATATCTTACGTCAACTTTGGTATTTGAAAAATTAAAATGTCTGTTTTTATTTGTATTCCTTTAAAATAAATAAAATCAATATCGTTTATCTTTATATAACCTTTTATCGGAGTGGACAGTGGAGTTGTACAACAAAATATAAATTTTGGTTTTGAATATAATCTAATTTAAATCAACAATTTTGGTGGTGTAAGTAATTATATATCGAAAACAAAGAAAGTTGTTTAATATTTTTAATGTAGTTCAACCACAAAATAACCAATTTTGCTTAGGGCCTCTAATTTGGTTGAGATGACCCTGTCCATCATGCGTGAACATTAGCGATAATGGAATGTTGCTTGTAACAACCCGGAATTTCTAAACCAATTTTTTTTTGGCTATTTTAATGGATTTTGAATATTTAGAATGGTTTATTTTAAATAATAACAAGAAAAAAATTATTTTAATCGAAGTCAAACCGTATAAATTTATTTTAAATATAATACGAGCTTGAAAGTTTGAAAATTTGATTTTAATTTTCAAATGAATGTACAGAATTCAAAATAGATCGGATTTAAGTAAAACCAGAAATATTTGAATCTGTTTGGTAATGTAAGAAATTGAAATTTTACTTTATAAATTGTAAGTTATGTCCAGTTTAAAATTCAGAATAGTCGCTATGGAATTTATATTTATATATATATATATATATATATATATTAATATAATATATAGCCCTTAAAAGTAGCCATTTTGCAAATGACCTTCATTTTCGACGAAACCACTCTTGTTGAATCCGGAATGTTAAATTATTGTTAGGTTTCAAATTTCATAATTTTTGGAATTAATATATGAGCGTGGTAAATTTACACGTGTTTTTATCAATTCAGTTTAAATTTAATCGACCATAAAAAGGGCCATTTTTCAAACGGTCTCCAAATTTGACGAAATTAGTTTTGTTAGGACCAAATCATCAAAAAATAGCTATATTTATGTTTCTGTAATTTTTGGAGTTAGTATGTAGCCCTGGTAAATTAAAACGTGCTTTTAAATTCAATATATATAATGATTTATATTTTTATTTTTACAAAAAATTGATCGAAACAGTCAAATTGGCTTACGAAACATATCCCATTTGTGCTCGGAATGGAGGTATTTAGCTAGGGGAGATAGTCGTTGTGGTTGATTCGGAATTCGTATCGACACACGAGTATTTTTAGAAAAATAAATAATATAAATATAAATTAAAAAACCTAAATTTTCATTCGCTCAGAAATCCGCCCGTTGACCTTGATGGATGGCGGAATTTTTTCAAGAATTCCAACCCAATTTTCGTTCAATCCACTCAACAATTTCAAACAGTTCCACAGGCAAAATTGTAGTACTCTCTCCCCTCTATAAATCCATACTTGGTTGATAATTTATCATTGAGTGTTTGGTGAGATTTTGGCTCTCAAATCGGCTCCATTCGAGCTCGATTTTCTAGGCCTAGGGGGCGCAGGAATTCGCGCTACCACTGGCGCGGGGAGGGGATGGTTACGACCTTCGACAGCGGTCAGCGATGGGGGCCCACGAGCCTCGTGTTGTGTTCAAATTCGTGCCCTAGGGGTAGAGTGTTTTACATGAACGGTTCTGTGAAGGAGTCCACGAGGAAGAAACGATAAATAATTTAATTAATTTAACTAATTATTGTATTAATTATTCAAATGTATTTAATACAATATCTTTTTCATACGAGGTCCAAATCAAACGATTTCTGTCACGTTGGAATCGTGGCATAGGGCACTACATTTCAGAACTGACCAGAACGGAAACGGAGCATGTTAGAATTTCAGGCAAATTCAAATCCAAACTGTATTTAATTCATCAATTAAAGAATGGTGGAGTGGAAACCAAAGTGAGAACTCTTTCTCACTCATGTAATTATATCATAGGTTGCAGACGGGGCTTAATAGCTCCTGACACTATTTTTTTGCAAACCATGGTTGATTATTTGTTTGGATTGTGATTGGAATTGTCATTGATTGATATTGTTGTATATATAAAATTATTTATATAAAGTATATATAAAATTATCATAAAAATAAATCGAAATAAATATTCATTTACAAGTGGACGACTTGTTTATGTACACTTATTTAACTAATATTGATTGGGACGATAAATTTTACATATCGCCCAACGGTACAAATAATATTCAGTATTTTTTGGTTGAAACCCCACACGAGTATTGGGTGATATTTGGTGTATACTAATCCCAATTGTTCAGTTGTATGTCAATCGATTGGTTGATAGACTGTAGTAAGCATTAATTATTTATATTTAAGGCTTATGTAGTGGTTTAATGCACTATGGATGATGGATAAATGTTAATCGTTGTTGTTGTGTACATGTAATGTATGAAATCCATATAACTAACATTATTTGGTAATTTATTGGGTCTCATTCCAATTTTAAAATAATGAATATTTTAAAATAATATTCAGTAAAGGATTAAAATGTGAATTTGATGTCCGATTTTGGATGGACACGAAAATATTGAAATATGTGAAGCCGTATTGATTAGATATGCGCCATTTTAACGCGAACGATATTTATATCGATTTTATTCATTTTTATAATGAATATCGAAAAGGAAATGATTTCAAAATCTGATATTTTGAAAATATTATCATTTAAATATTATAAAGATAAGGAGAATTCAATTTTGATTTAAAATTGAAATGAAAGTGGGAATTGTTTTTAAAACGAATTTATAAAATACGTTTTGAACGAAATATATATTATTTATATTATATATATATTAATGGTTTGAATAGAAGGCGCCGCGCTACGACCGTTCGCGAATTTCAACCATCGACTTTGAATGGACATTACTGGAGATCCGACTGTCGGATTCTCCTAAACCGGAACCATGGGTTCGTATCGGAAAGAGCTTTCCAATAAATATAAGAGATTTGAAATCTAACGGTTGGATTTGGAATTATGTCCAAATCTAATTTGGAAAAGGTCGCTATGGATGTAGTTCGGTGGCCGTTATTGGAAACCGACTGTACGGGCCTTGATAAAATTATTAAAAATATTAATAATTTGTGTAACATCATAATAAATGATTTGGAAAGATTTTGGATGAAAAATTCCATGTTTGTAAAGATAAAAATATATTTTTATCAAAATGAACTAGTTATTAACTAGAAAGATAATCCAACATTTTTATATAAATAAATTTGATTTGTGAATGGTTTTAATCTGACCAGAATTTTCCAATGTTTGAATTAGAATGTATTTGAATAGAAATTATCTTCGGGAGATTTTGATATTGGATTCCGTGACTATATAGATAATGTGGAGGAATTTGGAAGATAGATATATATCGTTATTCCCCATATGATATGTGTTGGTTTCAGAATTTGATATTGAATATAAGCCGATATAATTTCTGTTTAGAGCCTTATATTTAATATCAAAGTAGGTTTTGGGTTTTTCGTGAATGGTGTCTTTAATAACACTGTTCTCAAACCTCATGTGAAAAGAATAAATCTTTTAATTAAGATTATTAGAATTTCCAGTTATATTTAGTAATTGGAATAAAATGGAATGTGAATTGGGTTTATTGTGAACTGTGTTTTTAACGACATTACTTCATTTAACCTGATTAACAATGAATTGTGATTTGGAATATATAAATCTTTTATTAAGATTTAATAGAAATTTTCCAAAGTAAAGTTTTCTAATTTAATATATTAAATTGGAATTGAATGGAATTCAGTTTAATGATAATTGAAGTGAGCTTCTGTGGAGGAAGACTGTTACTATATATGAAATTTGAAAGGCTTAGCCATTATTTCATTCATATTACTAGTCAAATACGGAAATTGATATCGATTATACATTGATCTGTTTCCATTGAAGATTCCGTGGTTAAGGGAACGTGATTTTGGGTTTATCGTGAACTATGTTTTAAATGACATTAGTTCTTTAACACAGTTAAAGACAAGATTACATGTCTAACATTGTATTTCGAACCGTATTATTGATCTCCCCTAAATATATATATGTTAGGTGGAGGAGAATTTATTCTCTTGCTTAACACCCTTCTCTGAGACTTATGAGCTTAGAGGTTGTATATTGGTAGAAATCAGTGGTACGGTGTAAATTGTCCAGTGTGCCATGTTTGTGTTTCCAAAGTTAAATAATCATTAAATAACGATTGTTGGAAGAATAAAACTAAGTGGAGTTTTAATGAATATTTATTTAGATTGAAATGAGAATGTGATAATTTAAATTATCAAATTTGGGAAATGATCGAGAATGGAGTACCACCAGTTTTACTCCAGGCGATAGTTAAATCTTTAATTAGATTTAAATGTGAAATGGCAATTAAATTTACTAATAACACCATGGGTGTTAGATATGCCGTATTACCAGTTTTGCTCCATGGGATGAATAGGTTGTGTAGTGGCCCGCAAATCCATACTATTTGAGTTGACTAAATACCATACATGTCTAACCCAAATAACACAAAATTACGAGTCATTGGGGTTAAAGAAACAGAAATAAATAGAACAAGAACAGAAATAACAATACAAAACCTCATAGCGGAACGAATAAAATATAATATATAACATAACTTTGAAATACAAATATGTATTGTATATACATACCATATCAGAGTACAATACAACATTGATTCAGCGGAAAAATAACTCTAAATTATCTAACGGTGAAGCCTCCTGCTTCAAGCTCCTCAAGGTGTATCTGTAAAAGCCTGAAACACTTGACTGGCCGTACAAATTTGGGCACCCAAGTGTTTAGGAAAAACAAACAAAATAAACTCTGGGTCAGTCATGGGACTGGTGTGAGTAAACTCCAACCATATTGTTTAACTTTGAAAATCTTTTTGAAAGAAAGGGTAATAGTAAGACCAGCCCATACATAAACATGGACGGTTTTTAACTCACTATAACCAAACATTTTTTATATCAATATCCGGTGATATTATAATAATGTCTAATCAAATAAATAATCAAATAGTAGAATGCTTGCATCTCACGCTGTACATATATAGTATAAAATCAAAAACCGTGGGGCGCTTATTGGAGATTGGATTCCAACTTTGACAAGGTATAAGACCACATCCTAATTAGAGTACTCTAGAGGGGATACACTAGGGTTCAACAAGAACGTCTTGCAACCCGGCCACACATGACCGCCCACTCATTTAGCTTGAGTGTAGCAAATATATTGTCACCCGCGGTTGTCGGCCATCCAACTGTAATCCTTAAGATACAGAATCAAAAGAAGAATAAATAATGAATTTTCTCTGGATCAGTGAAAAATATACCCTGCTTGGGTATGACTTAACTAGCCATGCTGCCTGCCCGATTTTTGTCATTTCCTGGTTGTAACGCTTGAGGCTAGTTATCCTTCAGAACATCTGGCCACCATCCACTTTGACTGCCACATCGTCAAACCCATCAAATCACTAGTTGATCTTCCAAAATATCACGGGTATAAAAGCTAAGAGAAACAAATTTATCCGCCACCAGACGTAATACCCTGAAAAGATCGTCTTATGTGACCATTAGGAATACTCTGTTAGACATTCGTCCATACAAGTTGTCATGGGACGGGACAAACATAACAGCCCTTGCATTCCACTCCGTCTTCAATTTATCTTCAACATAATTTAATTCGCAATGCCTATGCCTATACGGAGTGGTTTTCGGATAATAAATCCAATCGGTCTCTCGGTATTGACAACGATGGCCAAAAAAAATTGATAGCCGGTGATTTAACTATCAAAGGAAAACAAACATTCATCAAACAAACCACCGGCCCTTTTTGATTAATATTCTATTTTAAGTTTTCTTATCGAATTCTATATATCGATATATCGATTTCTATTTATCAAAACTTCATAAAAATATTGTAACTCAAATTTTCGAAAATTTTGGCCAGCACCTCCTTTGTACCGGCCAATAGTTCAAACCCCAACTCGCCTCTTTAGGCCCTTTCCATTCAAAAAATAAAATAAAAAAGCCAAGCAGTTGCCCAGTTGGCTCATAAAATTTTCTTTTGGATTGATGAGGGCCGTGCAAGGCAAGTTATAGTTTTAAATGTCTCCCCGTACAAAGGAGGTTATGGCGAAATTTTTGAAAATTCTTAGAAACTGAAAAGCTGAAGGAAGAAAGCCAAATTGAAAGTTGAGTTGATTAGCAAAACAACTTTAAGCTCGTTCCTTTTCGAGGACGAAAAGATTTAAGTGGGGGAGATTGTAACAAACCGGAAAATCAGAACCAATTTACTATTTTTATTTTGGCAATTTTAATGAATTTTGAATATTTAAAATGAATTATTTTAAATAATAATGACGAGAAATTTATTTTGAATAGAATTAGAACGTATATATTTATCTAAATTGAAATTAGAATATAAATATTTATTTTAATTATAAAAGGAATTGGAAATGGCGCGGTAGTTAGAAAATTCGATTTCAAACTTCAAATGAATGTACAGGATTCAAAATAAATGGGATTTTGGTAAAACTAGAAATATTTGAATCTGTTTGAAAATATCTTTCCAACGAATTTGAAAAATCCAGATTTCATAGAGAGAATAAAAAGTTATGTCCAGTTGAAGATTCAGAATAGTCGCTATGGAAATATAGCCCTTGAAAATAGCGATTTTGCAAACGACCTCCGTTTTCGACGAGACCACTTTTGTTGGATCCAGAATGTCAAATTATTGCTAGATTCCAATTTCCATAATATTTGGAATCAATAGGTGAACATGGCAAAAGAAAACGTGTTTTGTCAATTTCAGTCAATTTGGATCGACCAGAAAATGACCATTTTTCAAATGGTCCCCAAATTTGATGAAATTAGTTTTGGTAGGACCATATCATCAAAACATAGCCAGATTTATTTTTCTGGAATTTTTGGAGTCAGTATGTGTCCCCGGTAAATTAAAATGTGCGTTCAAATTCAATATATATTGATGAAAACTGATCGTAACAGTCGAATTGGCTTACCGGACATATCCCATTGTGTTCGGAATGAGGGTATTTAGCTAGAGGCGACAGTCGTTGGGTTTGATTTAGATTTCAAATCGTTAAACTTCCCATTTGATTAATTATTGAATTAAATAATATAAAATTTTATATAAATACCCCCATAAGTTAAAAACCCTAGTTCCCCAAAGCATTCTGGAGCTGCCACCAGTGGACAAAATCAACGGCCAAAATCTCGTTCGAAAATCCCTTAATTTCTTCCAATATATTGCGAATTCAATTGGGCCCTCTCAACAAAAAGCATGCATCCCTTTCAGCTCTTTCGATTGATACCATGGTGATGAGATTTCATGCCCTGTGTTGCTCGAAATTTCCACTGAAACTGTCGTCGTTCAACATGGAAGTGGGGAAAGTACGGGAACCGAGCTCTTGGAGGTTTGTGGCGGTGATGGAGGGGGAAGCGACGCCAAACGTGGTGAAGACTGATGATGTTCTAGCCATCTCCAGAGTGGTGCGCATGCCGTTCTTTTTAGACGTCAATGGGTTAAAACCTTTCAGGAAGAAGATGATGTATTAGAGGATAATTAGGGGTAAATGGTTTAGTTAATTATCTAATTATATTAAGTTTTGTAATTAATATTTAAAATGCCATAACTCGTTTAATTCCAAATAGAATTTGACGAAACTGAGCTCTTTGTAACCGTGAAGACAAGAGCTATAACATGGAATCAACTGGAACCAATATGGAGCTAGCTACAATTTAAGGAGGCGTGGAGCTAGCTACAGTTAATTATCTAATTATATTAAGTTTTGTAATTAATATTTAGTAGCTCCTGACACCCTTCCAGTAAACACTGGAAGATTGTATGATGATTGTGCTGTGATATGTGTGTTGAATAAATTATTGGAACAATAAAATTAACATTTTTATTATGTATATGAAGTGTTAAAAACATTCATGTGTTGAATAAATTCCTTGAACAATAAAAATATCATTTTTATCACGTATGAGATGTATGAAATACATGTGTTGAGTAAATAAAAATATATGTTGTATGAAATACATTTGTTGAATAAATAAAAATATACGTTGTATGAAATACATGTCTTGTATAAATAAATAAATATATGGAATTTATAATATATATATGAAATGAAAATAATATATATACATATGAAATATGGAAATATATATGCAGTGTGAAAATAATATATATATGAAATGTGAAAAATAATATATATATGAAATGTGAAATATATATATATATATATGGAATGTGAATAAAATATATATATGAAATATAATGTAACACCCCACTTCCATTAATGTCACTCACAAAGGGAATGCATTAACTTCTATGGAGCATTTTAAGTGTGTATAGAACAGAAACTTAACAACAAGACAGATATAAACAGTACTAAAACTTTAAAATTTTATACATTGCAGCAGTAAACACATAGATTTGATTACATCATCAAAAACCAGAGTCATTGTAATGACCCGCGGTTTAGTTGTCAGATAATTAATTTATTTAATTATTAAATATCAACTTAGCGATATCGATAACCAGAATTAAATAATATTTATATTTAATTAATATAAATAATAGAATAATATATTTTCGAGATAATCAGGAATAACATAATTCACGATATCGAGTGAATTGGACAGTTTAAAATATATATTTCAGTTTATATTGAAATATATTGACGAATAAATTAAATAACGACAGTTGAACGTAAAATAAATAATATAATTAAAATGAGCTTCAAATGGCGCTGCAGTTCGTAAATTGGCTATTCGAACTTCAGCTGAATGTACAGGATTCATTTTAAGCCGGATTTCTGTGAAACAAGAAACGTGTGGAGCTGGTGGAGTATATCTTTCTAGTGGAAGAGAAAATTCGAGATTTTGTCGAGTAGATTTTGATTTACGTCCAAATCAAATTTTAGAAAAGTCGCTGTGGAGTTCCTTTATAATTTTTAAAGGAATTATTTATATTTTAAAAATGGATTTCAATATAAATCGAATATCGGGTTGACCCAGATTTGAAATATCAAGTTAGAAATTCCTATAGGAATATTCTAGAGCTGTATGGTACTCCACTGTGAGTATATACGATAGTATAAATTTATTTGTATTTAATTTAATTATATTTAAATATATTTATATATTTAAATGGGTCATTTAGAGCTTTAAAAATAGCCTGTTTTGGAAACGACCTCAGAATTCGACGAGACCAAATTTGTTGGATCTGCAGTGTTAAATTATTGTTAGATTTCAATTTCCGTGATTTTTAGAGTCAGTGTGTGGCCGTACGGATTTTTAATGTGAGAAATAGTAAGTATTTTGACAGTTAAAAATATGCTGTGTGAGCAAACGGAGTCGGAATTCGACGAAACCAGTTTCATCGGAATAGGAGGTGTTGGAGGTGTCGAGCTCGGGAATGGGGGAGTTCTGGTAGTGAGCTCGGGTTATTGGGTTTTGATATAAAGGAGCTAATACATACGAAAGTGGCAGAAGAGGGACGAGTTCAAAAATCTGAAGGGGGGTGAGCAGGCGTTGTTTAACTGTGTAGGAGGGAAGTTTTGTGGTAATGGCGTTAGTTTCAGGAAATAGAAGAAGGACGGAAAGCAGAAAGAAGATGAAATGTCTGTGGTGAGGAAGTGGAACGTTTGTGATGTCTGAGAGGTGTTAGAGCAGATTGTGTTTGTTGATTATGGAGTAGAAAGGAGTGCGGGAAAATGTGAAATGGAGCAGCAGAATTCCGCTACTGTTTTGTGTATGTAAAGAGAACGGACTTTGTTGTTATTGTTAACAAGAAGAGGGAGACTGTAGTAGGGGCTGTGAGTATGAGTAGGGTTTGACGAGAATCAGGAGATAGGAGGTAGTGATCGAATACGGTTGAGGATGTTTTCTAGAATGGGTTATCTTCGATCGAAGAAGAGGAAGAGAAGGGTCATGGGCCATATGAATAAGTTAAGTCCAAATTTAAAGTATTTAAGTTTTATTTTAATTTAAATAACCGCATAGCTTGAAAATTAAATATCTCGATCATATTGTATCAGAATTTCGAACGGTTGGATCCGTTGGGATCGTAGGGGAGAGGGCTACACAAATGAAACTGTCTGGCAGTAGATTGGAGCTAGTTTTGAATTTATGGCGAAATAAATTATTGGATTCAGATCAAACAACAGTTAATCGTTCTTTAACGATGAACTGCCAAAGTGAGTAAATTACACTAACTCTGAACAGTATATAATTTCATATTGTATTTTTAGAACTATTAAATATTGGCTGATTGACTGTGTGTTGACTGTTTGATTGAACTGCTAGTCAGTTAGTTGAATTTCTATATTGATTCTGTTTAACAAAATATATCATATGGAACTGAAAGTGATGTTGATTTTATTGTGTAACATCTGTGGATGCAGGGAAACAGGTTGGAGGAATCCGACTAGATTCTTCAACAGTTATTTTATTGTTTTTCATATATTGTGTTATACGATATGATATGAAATATGTTGATGATTTTATACGTGTGAATGATACTGATCATTGTTGTATGGTATGTTAAATACCATAACATACCGGAATGTTGATAAGGGAATTTTCAAAGTGATATTTGAAAATAAATTATTTATAAAATCAAAGGATTTTATAAAAGGAAAATATTTATAAAATCAAAGAAGATTTTATAAAACAGGAATATTTATAAATAGGGAATATTTATAAAAAGGATATCTATAAGTGGAATACTTATAAAGTGAATTATTTATTTAAGATAAATATATAAGACATTAAATGGATTATTTATTTGGTAAATAAATTAGATATTATAAAGGGATTATTTACTTCGGAAGATAAACAAGGTTAAATCAAAGGAGAATTTAATTAGAAAATAAATAGGATAAAAATGGAATATTTATTTAGAAAATAAATAGAAGTATAAGAGAATTATTTATTTAGAAAATAAATAGACAAATATAGAAAGAGAAATATTTGTAAACCATTTACAAATAGAATATAATTAAAAAGGAAATATTTGTAGAACATTTACAAATAGAATTAATGGGATTATTTATTTATTTAGGAAATAAATAAGACTAAAAGGGTTTATTTATTTAGGAAATAAATAAAGGAAAAAGGATTTATTTATTTAGGAAATAAATAAAAGGGAAGGGGTTATTTATTTAGGAAATAAGTAGAGAAGATAAAAGGAGATATTTATTTGTTAAAAACAAATAGATTATAAAGGAAATATTTATCCTTGGATAAATAGATATATATATATATATATAAGCGTAAACTTATATATGAAGAAGAAAACAGATAAAAGGAGCAGATTGATTTATAAATGAGATTTATAAATTAAGTTAAATATTATCATTTGGATAAATGGAATATATAAGTCAGGACTTATATAAAGGAGTAAGAATCGATTTCAACATCGACGTTTGAAACTGAATAAGGATAAGGAGTTAACCAGTTAGGTAAAACCATTTGAGTTAACCAGTTAGGTTAAACCACCAGAGTTAACCAGTTAGGTTAAACCATTTGAGTTAACCAGTTAGGTTAAACCATTAGAGTTAACCCGTTAGGGTTATCTAGTTAGAAGTAATCAGATAGATTTAATCAGTAGAGTTAATCGAGTTAGAGTTAGTCGAGTATTAGTTATCGAATATTAGTTTATTCGAAGAAGTAAGTTAATCAAATACAAGTTATTCGAATAAGAGTTAATCCAGTAAGAGTTAGATAGAATAAAAGTTCATCGAATAAGATTTATAGCTTAGAGTTAACCAAATAGGAGTTAATAAATTAGTTGATCGTTATATTATTCAAGTTAGGAAATAAAAGTTAGATTTAAGTTATTATATTTCAGAAACAGGAAATTATAACACCATTGTTATAATCAATTGATTCTGTAAAGGAGTTGGATTCGTAAGTTGGATCCGTAAGTTACGTAAGGAATTGTTAAAGAGTTAAAAGGGTGAATCTTATCTATTTCGAGATTTGAAAGGTGGTTCAGTTAAGGTCTGAGAGATCGCTATACCCCAACTTGATTGACTGCGTTTTTAATTAAGAAATGGTTACGGTTCGAGTGTGAAGTGGTTAAGTGGATTTAGTAATTTAGTATAGTGGTTTGAGTCGTCATCGTAATATAGTTTTAAACATCTGTTTAAGTCCCAATTAAGAAGTTTTGGAAATGTTTTCCAAACGAGAATCAGAAATGTTTTCTGATAATAGAAAATAAGAATTTAGAATATATGGGAATAGGAGATAAGTAAATTAATGAAATAAAGAGGTAAATGTTGAATGATGATTGATCGTTATAATTTCCTCCTGGAAATAATATCGTTGTTTGCACACCTGTTTTTTTTTATGGTTAAATCATAGACTATCGAAGTTTTGACAATTTTAACATTGTTAATATGGAGAGACCGGTTGGATTATTATCCAAAGAACCACTCTGTATCGGCATAAGCGTTGCGAATCATATATGCCAAAGATAATTGAAGACGGAGTAAAGTGAAAAGGGCTATTGTATAAGTCTTAGATAACAGTGCCTAAGATGGATGTACTGAATAGTGCCTTCGGTTCATCCTGTTCCTGGATGACTTGTATGGATGAATGTCTGACAGAGTAATTCCAGAAAGGTCACGTACATTGATTTCTTCAACAGTTGCAAGAGTGGAAGCGGAGAAGGAAAATTCTTTTGCTAACACGTAATGTACTGTTGTAGATGTCAATTAGTGATTTTCGATGGATCTGACAATGTGGCATTCGAAGTGAATCTGATGTGATGATAAAGCGTAACCTCAAGCCTCACAAACCGGTAAATGACAGAAATCGGGCAGGCAGCATGGATATGTAGGTCGCACCTATTAGGGTGTATAATCACTTGATCTAGAGTTTTATTTACTTCTAAAAATCTATTGTCGATACTGTCCCATTCGGGATACGGTTGCTGATCCCAACCGTTGGTGATATACATTCGATACACTCAAGCGAAATGAGTGGTCGGCCATGTGTGGCCGGGTTGCAAGATGTTCTTGTTGAACCCAGTGTATTCCTCTCTAGAGGTACACTAGCGGAAGGTGGTTCCATACCTTGTCATAGTTGGAAATCCATTACCCAATACGTGCTTGCGGTTTTGATTGTATACTATATATGTAGAACGTGAGATGAAAGCGTTTCTGCTAGATGATTATTATATTGTGGTTGATAGACATTATTATAATATCAAAGGTTTTTTGATATAAAGATATTTTGGATTCTCATAAGGGAAAAACCCGTTCCGTTAAACGACGTGGTCTTATGAGATATCATTTACCTGCTTGAACTGTTTTAAACTGTTTTACTCATACCAGTCCCATGACTGACCCGGAGTTTATTCTGTTGTTTTCCCTAAACTCTTGGGTGCCCAATTTTATAAGGGCAGTCAAGTAGTCAGGATTTTACAGATATACGTGAAGAGCTGGAGCAGGAGGCTTCAGGATCATATAGCTATAGTTTATTTCCGCTGTGTTGTAAGTGTTGTACTTTGATAATGATGTATACTCAAGTACAAATGTATATTTCAAGTTATGTTATATATATTATATGTTATTCGTTCTGCTGTGAGGTTCGTGTTACTCTGATGTTGTGTTCTTCTTCTTCTTCTTCTTCTTCTTCTGTTCTAAGTTTCTATCTTATCTTTCCTCACCCTCTATCTTCTTTCTGTTAGTTTCCTGATTTCCAGTGCAATTTGGGGTTGGACTTGTGTTATTTAGTCAGCTCAAATTGGACCGGATTTTTGGGTCATTACAGTCAAAGTACATAATATCCATCTTGAATAAACCAGAGTACATAAATTGAAAGACATAACCCCAATACAAAATAGCCATAAATAAGATAGGCTGAACTTTTACTTCAGCGATCCAAGCAACTCCTAAAAGCAAGAGATACAGCTATCCAAAATCAAGCTCCACTGGTGCTAGTTCCACCCTGAGCACCTGGGGGGGGAAGGGAGAAAAGAGGTGGAAACAAAGGGGGTCAGACATAAAGTTTGGTGAGTGCGATAACTTTAACAATATAATAACCAAAATAACTAGGCTAAGGCATAAGTTGGAAAATAAGGAAATGACTGTGAACAATTGGGTATGACAGAGTAAACAAGGAAATAAGATGAACAAAGATAACGTTGAAGGCGCACCTAAACCACTATAAGATAATTACTATACTGCACCACCACTAGTTACCCTAAAGGTTGATCCCGCCTACAAAACTTAATGATGATAATGGTTGTTTCGTGCACCCCTAGTTGCCTTCATAGGTGCCATCTGCCCCTATCTCCACTAGGTTTACCCACTACCCCCATGAGATCAGCTCCCTAACACGTAGATACCCGTGTTGGCCCTACAGTGGGGTGTATCACTCCCAAAAGTGGCAACCCGATACCACCAACAATGCACGGCTTATACCTACACGATGCAACAACGTCTTACCTCCCAGCCCGGGCCCACGCACGCATATGGACCCATTGGACTTGCATTGCCACCGCTAACCCATTTTGGCCTCTTACAGTCAAGCCCAGTATGCTTGTCTCGTCCTCGACTTGGGTCGAGCCCACAATGATACGTATGGGTTACTGGTTGAAACGGGCCCCCATTACTTGACACAAGCTATCCGCCAAAGCTTGGTCCCCTCTAGTATATCCCACTTAACCCTCTTCTTATTCATGTTCACTTACATGTTTCAAATTTTGGTTAAGTGTTTCGAATCGTATTTCAAATGCCTCCCAAGGCACCCACTTAATTCCACACGCCACCCAAGGCACCCACTTAACCCCCTCATGTCCCACTACATGTTTATCTGGTTAAGTGTTTCTTAATTCATTAAGACTGTAACCTTATAAAGACCTCCCACATTAGACAGGCATTTGTGGCAGCTGGATTTGTCGGGCGGGTCCGGGCAGTCTTACACCACAAAAGAGCCTAACCTCGTGTCTTTACAACTGTTACGCAATTAATTTATGCCTAAGACCTCCCACATTAGACTGGCATTTGTGGCAGCTGGATTTGCCGAGCGGGTCCGGGCAGTCTTACACCACAAAAGAGCCTAACCTCGTGTCTTAGACGATTAATTACACCTAATTAATCACTCCCCAATTTGAATTAATTTCGCTATTCAAATTACCAATCAATTCCAAATTTAACTATGGCCATAATTGACTCAATTATGTCCATCTATTTATGGTATGCAAAATCATACCAATTATCACCATAAATTTATTCTATGCCTTTTAAGGCATTTATGCCAATTCTCCATATTAAATCTTTTAATATTATCCTATTACCCCATGTTGTACGTTTGTTCATTTGGCGTAAAATATGCGTTAGACTCGAATAGTCTAACTTATGGAATAAAGAGAAAACATCACAACATACATAAAACTAGATCTAAACATAAGGGGTGAACTTGCATGTGTAAATGAGGTTCTTCATCTAAAACTTGCATAGGCCAGAGTCACAACTTGCATAAAACTACATATGTCATAGATCTAAATCTAAATGTGTGAACTTCTTTAGGTAATAGTCACAAACTTGCATAAACCATGTATGCCATAAATTTAATCATAAGGTGTAAACTTGCATAGGCATGATTCATACTCCAAAACAACATACATGTATATACTTGCATATGTGATTTATGCGACATAAACGATGGTGTAAACTTACATGTAAACTAGCATGTAGAATTTTTTGTATACTAGCATATAACTCAAACATGTCATAGCCTAACTTTTAGATCCAATTTACACATAAAATAGATGTCATGAAACATGTAAGGTTATACACAATTTTCACTAACTTGCATATGATCCATGTCTCAATTAACATCCTAACTTGCATATATGACTTATCATAAGAATTAGTCCTAACCACATAGCCAAACTAGCATATGAAATAACATTATGACTTGATTATACATAAGCCAATCATAGAATTACAACATAGATGATAACATCACAACTTTACAACATAGGTGATAACATCATAGAATTTACAACATAAATGATAACATCACAATTTTACAACATAGATGATAACATGCGGTCAATAATTCACAACATAACCATATAATCCGCATCATAGCTCAATCCAATTAAATTATTAATTATTTTATTAAAGAAACCGAACTCACAACTCAAAGAAGGCCTTGAGTTCTGAAATCTGAGTTCTGAAGTTGAATTAGCTTTCCTTTGCAGTAGATTCGTTGTTAGAGTTGAATATAATTGAATTTGATTAGCTTTCTTCCTCTCTAATTGGTGGAGGCTATTCTAGGTTGCAAGGCGATGACATGGAGGCTATGAGTCTAATTTTAAATTGATTTTAGGGTTTGTGTATTCATGTCTTTTTATAGAGTTTAGGATTAATTTAAATCGTCCGATCAACCCAGAATTAACCCCAGCCATTCAGAGAAGATCAGAAACCCTAATGAGTCAGCATACAGTCATAAACATGTCATCAAACAAATCTGCCCGAGGGGGCAGGTCGTCCCCCAGGTCGACCCTATGGTCGACCTGGTGAGGGTAGGTCGACCCCCTGGTCGACCTGGCCCCGGCGGGAAATTTCCCGCCTAGCCCATTCTGACTCTGAAATTTGAATTTTCGAAATCTGTTTTGAATTTTCTGAAATTTCCGATTGCCATAACTACTTCATACGAAGTCCAATTCACGCAAACTCGGACTCATCTCAAACAGAATTCCGAGACGAACACAATGGCGCAACCCATTTCCCTTAATTCTCACATCTGAGATTAGTTATTCTTTAATTTTTCACTTTAGTGTTAACAGAAATACGGGGTGTTACATTCTCCCCTCAAAGGATTTCGCCCCCGAAATCTCCAAGTTAAGGAGAATGCATATCCTACCATCCAAACAACCATCTACTCAACAATTAAACACAGGCATCCATTGTCCTTATAAAATTCCTAATACTATATGAACATATGCAAGAAGTGTGTGTATATGCTCTCTATATAATGCAAAATCAGGCGGTCTATTGATTCAATTGACCTCCTTAATGCGAACCATGATAGTGCCATGCGTCCATTATGTATGCGAAAAAATCCTATCGATACATATTATTTCTACATGTGTGCACAACCATTCACCAAAATGCAACATCCATATGATAGTGCAACCATTATACATCCATTACTTAAATATGTACGCACATTTATATGCAATATGAAGTGACTGAGCCGATCTAGTGCCTAAAGTGTGTGTATATGCATCCACGAGCAACCACTAGCAACCACTTGCATCCACATGCATCCATCATACATAACATGTCTCAAACACATGTTTCAACCATAGGACTTCCCTATTTAAAGGTCAAAGATACTAGCGAGAGGACATATTAAAGATAAAGCAAGTACAAGCTAAGCGATAAAGGAGAAATTAAAAGACATACCCTCGAAAAGAAAAGGGTACAATGAACGCATCTTCTCTTCCGTCTCCCAAGTATCATCGCTCTCATCATCTCCCCATTGCACTTTGACTATCTTGACTTCTCGATTCCTCAACTTCTTAATCTCCGACCCAAGAATGCACGTAGGAGCTCGTCGAATCGTCGCATCACGCTCTATCTCCACCACTCTAAGCAAGCTTGGCTCTACCACTTCCGCGGTCTTATGCAAGCACTTCCTCAAATATGATACATGGAATACATTGTGTACACCACTAAATCTCTCGGGAAACTCCACTCTATACGCCATCTGTCCAATCCTCTCCTTAATAGGAAATGGGCCTACGAACCTTGGTGCTAACTTCCCAATGGACCCAAGTGAACAACATTATGTAATGGAGACACCTTGACAAAGACCATGTCCCCAATATCAAACTCAAGATCTGTCCTCCTCTTGTCCGCATAAGATTTCTGCCTATCTTGCACCGTCTTCATCCTCCTTCGAATCAAATCGATCTTTTCTGAAGTCTCTCTAATCATATCGGGCCCCAACAAGATCTTATCTGTAGATTCCCACCAACATGTAGGCGAACGACATGGCCGTCCATAAAGAGCCTCGAACGGTGCCATGCCAATTCTAGACTGAAAGCTATTATTATATGCGAACTCCACCAACGGAAGATGTTCTTTCCATGTACCTCCGAAATCTAAGACACACAACCTCAATAGGTCCTCTAGAATACGATTCACCCTCTCGGTCTGGCCGTCCGTCTGAGGATGATATGCGGTGCTCAAACATAACTGAGTTCCTACCACCTCTTGCAAGCTCTTCCAAAACTCGCTAGTAAAGATAGGATCGCGGTCGCTCACTATGCTAGAAGGAACACCGTGCAAACGAACTATCTCTCGAATGTATACAGAGGCTAACCATGGAGCAATCCTCTTACTCTTCACGGGAATAAAATGGGCGCTCTTAGTAAGTCTGTCTACCACGACCCAAATCCCTGTATTACCCTTCCTCGATCTCGGTAACCCGTCAACAAAGTCCATCGAGACACTCTCCCACTTCCATTGTGGGATCTCTAATGGGTGAAGCAACCCATCGTGCTTCTTTTACTCTGCTTTTACTTGTTGGCACACCAAGCATCTAGCGACAAACTCGGCCACATCTCTTTTCATACCGGCCCAAAAGTAAACTCATCTCATGTCCATGTACATCTTGTCCCCACCGGGATGGATGGTCATCTTCGAACGATGTGCATCATCAAGAATGGTCTTCCTCAAATTCTCATCCTATGGTACACAAAGTCTACCGTCACTACGTAAAAAACCCTTATCATCTAGGGTATACCTACTGAGATGGCTCGATGACTCCCCCCTTTTGAGCTTTTCTACTAACTCAACCAATTGTGGGTCATCTCGCTGTGACTCACCAATCCGTCCCAAAAGCATAGGTCTGACCTCTAAGGATGCTAGCAAACTGGGTACAAAGTCAATGGAAGGTCTAAAGTCAAACGTAGAGATGAACTCTAAGCTTCACCGCTCAAAAAACAAAGGACTCAAGGACAACCTTTTCCTACTTAAGTGTCTGCCACCACGTTACCCTTGCCAGGGGTATATGCTGTCTCGAAATTGTAGGACGCTAAGAATTCCATCCACCTTTGCTACCTTAAGTTCAAGTCCTTCTGAGAGAACAAGTATTTTAGTGATTTGTGATCAGTGAACAATTCGATTTTCTCGCCAAGAAGATAATGGCGCCAAGACTTAAGCGCGAAAACAATAGCGTCCAACTCTAGGTCATGTGTAGGGTAATTTTTCTCATGCACTCTCAACTGCCTTCCACTATAGGCTATTACCCTTCCCTCTTGCATTAAGACAGCGCCTAGTCCTGTCCCACAAGCATCGGTATAAACGGTAAATGGCTTACTCCCATCTGGCAACACTAAGACTGGGGTTGTGGTCAAAGTTCTTTTTAAACGTTGGAACGCATCATCACAATCTGAGTCCCATGTGAAAACTATGTTCTTCTTCGTCAGGCGTGTTAATAAGGCTGATATTTTTGTGAAGTGTTTGATAAACTTCCTATAGTAGCCAGCCAACCCTAAGAAACTCCTCACCTCGGTAGCATTTTTAGGGACCTTCCAATCTTGGATGGCCACTACCTTCGCGGGATCCACGGCTTTACCTTCTTTGGAAACCACGTGCCCTAAAAATTGCACTTTCTTTCTCCAAAAGTGACATTTAGAAAATTTAGCTTTAAGGCTATGTGCATAAAGGGTCTCCAACACTTCCCTAAGATGTAGGGCATGCTCCTCCTCGCTTTTAGAAAAGATCAAGATGTCGTCCACAAAGACTACCACGAATTTATTAAGGTACTCCCCAAACTCCCTACTCATCAAGTCAACAAAGTACGCGGGGGCGTTTGTCAAACTGAATGGCATCACAAGCCACTCGAAGAAGCCGTCTGGATTCCTAAAGGCAGTCTTGTCTATGCTATCCTCAGCCACTCTCAACTGATGGAAACCCGTGGCTAAGTCCGACTGCGAAAACACGGAGCCGCCAACTAACTGATCGAAGAGATCGTCAATCCTCGGCAGTGGGTGCCTATACTTCTTAGTAAGCTTATTAAGTTCTCTATAGTCCACACAAAGTCTAAGGGACCCATCTGCCTTCGTGGCAAATACTACTGGAGCACCCCACTCCGATATACTACGTCTGATGAACCCCTTCTCAAGCAATTCTTTCACTTGCTTACTGAGTTCTCTTCTCTCTCTTGGAGCCATGTGGCGCACTGGCAATGCAACTGGCTTTGCATTATCTACTTGATATATTTGAAAGTCTATCTCACATTTTGGGGGTAAACCCCTCACCTCATCGAAGACATCAACATATTCATGGATTATATAAACCGAATGTAAATCATCATTGGGGATTCTAGGTAGCTAAGCATTACTGGACCTCTAGGGTCACAAGAAATGTCAAGGGTCTTTACACAACGAGTCAACAATCTAACTACCCTTCTTTCACAATTTAGGATGGCCCCGTATCTAGTTAGCCAATCCATACCTAGAATCAAGCCATAGCCCATGAAGCCAAGAACAAAGGTGTTGCATTCAAACCCAACGCCCAAGATAAACACTCTCAAATCCCGATAAATCATAAAAAGATGAGCTGAACCACCAATAGGATTTGAGACTACTAAGGGATCTGTAACTAGACTAGTATCTAGGTGCAGTGTTTCAACTAATGATGTAGAAATAAACGAATGTGATGTTCCAGAATCAAATAAAGTAAGGACAGGATGATCAAACAGAAAAACTAAAATTTCAACGGAAATTTCTCTACCTCGTTCGTGCAGCGGTGGGACCACGAGAGCCTGAACTTGCCCCCTTGCCTGCCCTGGTGCCATAAGAGCCTACACCTATCCTCCTGAGGTAGACCCTTCCCTGTGCCCTTTCCTTGGGCAGTCCTTAATCAGATGTCCCGCTTCGCCACAGTGGAAATAGCCAATCTTCTTTTTCTTCCTACAATCTTTGCTTAGATGGCCTGGTGTCCCACAGTTAAAGCATCTTTTCTTTCCCTTACAATTGTTGCCTTTTCCACCTTTCTTGTTCTGTTGTTGCTGTTGCGGTTTCTTTTGATCCCCTTTCTTCTCGGGTGCCTTATTAGCATTGGCGCCCTTCTCCTCTTCATGCATAAGTGCCATGTCAACTAGCCTCTCAAAGGTGGCCCCCATAGGGATGTGGGTCATAGCTAACCCATGAAGCGGCTCGTTCAAACCCTTAACAAATCTTAGGGCCTTCTTTTCTGGTGTATTCACCAAGTCCAAGCCAAATCTTGCCAATTGATTGAATTTGTTGACGTATTCTTTCACTGATAGATTCCCTTGCTTCAATGCCAAAAACCTTTCCATGTATAGATTCTCTTCAGCTCGTGAGAGAAACTTTGCTTCAAACCTCCGCCTGAAATCTGGCCATGTATCAACTGGACGCTCTCCATTAGTGACCTCCCACCAAAACGAGGCCTCATCCTTCATGTGCCAGGCAGCTAACTGGACCTTTCTTCCATCTTCCACTTCAAAGATCCCAAACAATTCTTCTACCTCCTTTAGCCAATTTCGAGCTTCAACAAATGTTTCCACCCCGAGAAAAGGATTTCCACCCATTGCCCGAAAGTCCTTACATATCTTTGCGAAAGTATCGACACGAGTAGGAGGAGGAGGATTTGTTGGACCTGCGGTGGCGGCCCTAGTCTCCAAATACCTCCTAAACCATCCTGGTATCGGTATCCCCTCGGGTATCTCGGGAATTCCAGACATGCTGAAACGAAAAAGGAAAGATTCAATACAAAAGAACCGAAGGAAAGACATATGGTTCTCGGGGTTATGCTTTCTAAAATAAGCTTTTCTCTTGAAAATACTTTCCTTAAGACATACTTTTGAAGGTACTCTTTTATAAAAGTATTTTTGAAAAACAGATTTTTTCAAAATTCATACCTGTTCAGGTAACCTTCAACTCTGATACCACGTGTAACACCCCACTTCCATTAATGTCACTCACAAAGGGAATGCATTAACTTCTATGGAGCATTTTAAGTGTGCATAGAACAAACTTAACAAAAAGACAGATATAAACAGCACTAAAACTTTAAAATTTTATTCATTGCAGCGGTAAACACATAGGTTTGATTACATCATCAAAAACCGGGGTCAAAGTACATAATATCCATCTTGAATAAACCAGAGTACATAAATTGAAAGACATAACACCAATACAAAATGGCCATAAATAAGATAGGCTGAACTTTTACTTCAGCGATCCAAGCAACTACTAAAAGCAAGAGATACAGCTGTCCAAAATCAAGCTCCACTGGTGCTAGTTCCACCCTGAGCACCTGGGGTGGGAAAAGGGAGAAAAGAGGTGGAAACAAAGGGGGTCAGACATAAAGTCTGGCGAGTGCGATAACTTTAACAATATAATTACCAAAATAACTAGGCTAAGGCATAAGTTTTGAAATAAGGAAATGACTGTGAACATTTGGGTATAACAGAGTAAACAAGGAAATAAGATGAACAAAGATAACGTTGAAGGCGCACCTAAACCACTATAAGATAATTACTATACTGCACCACCACTAGTCACCCTAAGGGTTGATCCCGCCTACAAAACTTAATGATGATAATGGTAGTTTCGTGCATCCCTAGTTGCCTTCATAGGTGCCGCCTGCCCTTATCTCCACTAGGTCTACCCACTACCCCCATGCGATCGGCTCCCTAACTCGTAGATACCCGTGCTGGCCCCACAATGGGGTGTATCACTCCCCAAAGTGGCAACCCGATACCACCAACAATGCACAGCTTATACCTACACGATGCAACAACGTCTTACTTACCAGCCCGGGCCCACACACACATATGAACCCGCTGGACTTGCGTTGCCACCGCTATCCCGTTTTGGCCTCTTACAGTCAAGCCCAGTATGCGTGTCCCGTCCTCGACTTGGGTCAAGTCCACAAAGATACGTATGGGTTACTGGTTGAAACGGGCCTCCATTACTTGACACAAGCTATCCACCTAAGCTTGCTCCGCTCTAGTATATCCCACTTAACCCACTTCTTATTCATGTTCACTTACATGTTTCAAATTTTGGTTAAGTGTTTCTACTCATATTTCAAATGCCACCCAAGGCACCCACTTAATTCCACATGCCACCCAAGGCAACCACTTAACCCGCTCATGTCCTACTACATGTTTATCTGGTTAAGTGTTTCTTAATTTATTAAGATCGTAACCTTATAAAGACCTCCCACATTAGACTGGCATTTGTGTAAGTTGGATTTGCCGGGTGGGTCCGGGCAGTCTTACACCACAAAAGAGCCTAACCTCGTGTCTTTACAACTGTTACGCATTTAATTTATGCCTAAGACCTCCCACATTAGACTGGAATTTGTGGCAGCTGGATTTGCCAGGCGGGTCCGGGCAGTCTTACACCACAAAAGAGCCTAACCTCGTGTCTTAGACGATTAATTACACCAAATTAATCACTCCCCAATTTGAATTAATTTCTCTATTCAAATTATCAATCAATTCCAAATTTAACTATGGCCATAATTGACTCAATTATGTCCATCTATTTATGGTATGCAAAATCATACCAATTATCACCATAAATTAATTCTATGCCTTTTAAGGCATTTATGCCAATTCTCCATATTAAATCTTTTAATATTATCCCATTACCCCCACGTTGTACGTTTGACGTAAAATATGCATTAGATTCGAATAGTCTAACTTATGGAATAAAGAGAAAACATCACAACATACATATAACTAGATCTAAACATAACGGGTGAACTTGCATGTGTGAATGAGGTTCTTCATCTAAAACTTGCATAGGCCAAAGTCACAACTTGCATAAAACTATATATGTCATAGATATAAATCTAAAGGTGTGAACTAGTTTTGGTAATAGTCACAAACTTGCATAAACCATGTATGTCATAAATCTAATCATAAGGTGTAAACTTGCATAGGCATGATTCATACTCCAAAACAACATACATGTATATACTTGCATATGTGATTTATGCGACATAAACGATGGTGTAAACTTACATGAAAACTAGCATGTAGAATTTTTTGTATACTAGCATATAACTCACACATGTCATAGCCTAACTTTTAGATCCAATTTAAACATAAAATAGATGTCATGAAACATGTAAGGTTATACATAATTTTCACTAACTTGCATATGATCCATGTCTCAATTAACATCCTAACTTGCATATATGACTTATCATAAGAATTAGTCCCAACCACATAGCCAAACTAGCATATGAAATAACATTATGACTTGATTATACATAAGCCAATCATAGAATTACAACATAGATGATAACATCACAACTTTACAACATAGGTGATAACATCATAGAATTTACAACATAAATGATAACATCACAATTTTACAACATAGATGATAACATGCGGTCAATAATTCACAACATAACCATATAATCCGCATCATAGCTCAATCCAATTAAATTGTTAATTATTTTATTAAAGAAATCGAACTCACAACTCAAAGAAGGTCTTGAGTTCTGAAATCTGAGTTCTGAAGTTGAATTAGCTTTCCTTTGTAGTAGA
Source organism: Allium sativum (assembly GCA_030737875.1). Lineage (NCBI taxonomy): Eukaryota > Viridiplantae > Streptophyta > Magnoliopsida > Asparagales > Amaryllidaceae > Allium > Allium sativum. Next base: position 172,943,482 of record CM060923.1, read on the forward strand.
TTCGTTGTTAGAGTTGAATAGAATTGAATTTGATTAGCTTTCTTCCTCTCTAATTGGTGGCGGCTATTCTAGGTTGCAAGGCGACGACATGGAGGCTATGAGTCTAATTTTAATTTGATTTTAGGGTTTGAGTCTTCATGTCTTTTTATAGAGTTTAGGATTAATTTAAACCGTCCGATCAACCCTGAATTAACCCCAGCCATTCAGAACAGAACAGAAACCCTAATGAGTCAGCATACAGTCATAAATAGGTCATCAAACAAATCTGCCCGGGGGGTGGGGGGCAGGTCGACCCTATGGTCTACCTGGTGAGGGTAGGTCGACCCCTAGGTCAACCCTATGGTCAACCTGGCCTTGGCAGGAAATTTCCCGCCTAGCCCATTCTGACTCTGAAATTTGAATTTTCGAAATCTGTTTTGAATTTTCTGAAATTTCTAATCGCCATAACTTCTTCATACGAAGTCCAATTCACGCAAACTCAGACTCTATCTCAACCAGAATTCCAAGACGAACACAATGGCGCAACCCGTTTCCCTTAATTCTCACATTTGAGATTAGTTATTCTTTAATTTGTCACTTTAGTGTTAAGAGAAATACGGGGCGTTACATATATATTCGATGTGAACAATATATATACATACATATATATATATGAAACATGAACAAAATAAATATGGGTTGGCTAAAAATATATTTCTCGTTTGTATATGAGATGTATAAAATTGTCATGTAATGGAATATTCAATTTTGATTAAAAATTGAAATGGAGGTTGAAATCGTTTTTGAAATGAATTTATAAACGATTTATAAAATACGTTTTAAATGGAAATCGACGAAATATGTATAATATATATATTATATATATTTAATGGCCTGAATAGAAAGCATCGCGCAGCGACCGTTCATGAATTTCGACCATTGACTTCGAATTGACGTTATGGGAGATCCGGTCGTTGGATTCTCCTAAAACTAGAACCCTTGGGTTCGTATCGTAAAGAGCTTTCCAACGAATATAAGAGATTTGAAATCTAATGGTTGGATTTGGAATTACGTCAAAATCAAATTTGGAAAATGTAATGTCCCAGGAAATTTCATTAACTCGAATATGGAATTTATTAAATGTTAAATAATTAATAATCAATTTTATGTGGATATTTGGATTTAAAATCAAATATATGGTTGGGCATAAAAAAAATGGATTCGGTATTTAATTCAGAATGGTTGATTGGAAATCAAATATTTATTTTTGAATATTTGAATTGAATTCGGTTGGATACTTATTTAAAATTCAATTGAGAAATATAAATGGTTGAATCTCAAAAATAAACGTTGATGAATTGGAAATTTTATGTATTTAATTATATTAAAAATCGGTTGGTCATGTGTGTATCCATATAAAGAAATTGAACTTAACGAACGAAGTTGTTGGACACACGAAAGAAAATTTTTGAATCGATAAATATTTTTAAAATAATGTCGTATAGAAATAGAGTCTTGATACAACCAGACTAATTTTATTTGATTCAGAACGTTGAAATATAAAAATGCATATATTTTTGTTGCATTTGAAGATTGTATTGGCGGTACAGATTTTGAACGTTACGGGGTATTTGCGGTAGAAAATAATATTATATTTAACCAAATACAAACTTCACCAGATTATTACGCACCGACCTATCTCCTGTAACGTGCAGACATCCTAACCCTATACGATTTAACATTGTTTTTATCCCTAATTTATTCCTCTAAAAAATCAGGCCTTTGTTCCCATTTCTTCAGAAAAACAAATCGCTTCTTCTTTCCCTTTTAATGGCCGAAATCATGGCTCTTTCCCCAAATCAAATCTCCATCCTAAATTCAATTCATTACGTCGCCTTCCCTCTTCTATGTGAATCATTCCTTCTACCTTTGCTTAGATCTGGACCACCGCAAGGCGCTGCAGCATCGATTTCTCCCAACGGCCGTCGCTGCTACCATTTTGGTTCACAATTTTCCCCTTTCTTCTCAACGTGAAGACGAAGCACAGATGTAAAAAGAAGCAACAAGGTCGGCGGCTCTTTTCTTCAGTCCATCGTTGTAACCGTAACTAGAACACCTGCCTCGAGTTTCATTGCCTACGCTCCCTTCTTGCTGTGTAAGTTGAGTGTTAGCTCACGATGGATTTCTGTTTCAAGTAATTAAATTTCAATCTGAAATTAAATAAAATAGTTAAGGCCCGACTGTCGAATTTGTTTCGTGTAGATAAATCCATTTGTAACCTGCATATGTAATGATTGACCTGCATATGTGTTTGTTATTTGGAAAACAGCATATATGTATGTTTCTTTAATGATTATATATAATGGGTCTTACCTAGCAACTTTCGACCAGTGACCTGCTTTCATATTTCCGTAACATGCTTGTTAATTGTTAAAAAAAACTTATACTGTCTCATTTTTAAACCTGTGAATCCACCTACGTTTGCATGTTCCATGATTTTAATCAGTTATGGAATGATGAAAGGAATGAAATAGATCTTGGGAAGTATGACAGTATATTTGTGGAGTAACTACATCCATTTTTATTCATAAACATCTGCATGTGTATAAGATTTCTTAAATTTGTGTCTAGTTGAGTTAAAACGTTAGGTTGTCCTGAAAGCGAAAGGGTTCTTACTGACATTAGTTCTATGTCATTTGGTATGTTTTCAATGCTGCATGGTCCCTTAAATCGAATTATACTAGCTTGGCCTGTAGCCTTAAGTTGAAATTGCCACTTACATGTTAGGTGGGTTGACTCAGTTCTAAACTATTTTGCCAATTATGTTAATGTAGCGATCCATTGGCCAAAAATGTCATGATATAATTGCCGAAACTGTAGCGATCCATTTGCCAAAACTATCGTGATATAACTGTCGAAACTGTAGCGATCCGTTTGCCAAAATTGTCGTGATATAATTGCCGATACTGTAGCGATCCATTTGCCAAAACTGTCGTGATATAATTGCCGAAACTGTAGCGATCCTGATCTATTTGCCAAAACTGTAGTGATCCATTTGTCAAAACTGCCAGGATAATAATTTGTAGTTTATAGTCAACTTCTAGAAGCAGTTTTACCAGAAGTGAACCATCTAAATATTAGAGGAGCTATACTATAGTTGCACTAGATCCAATCCTTATGTTTAGGATAGTCTGCAAAAATTCATCACTTACTGACAGCAAAGCATGAAAAAGAATTGACCTCGAACTTTCTTTTTATATAAGCATCCAAATTTTGTTTATATGCCATCATGGTGACTTGGTAGTATATATATAGTTTACATACCTACTTTTTCATTTTAGTTTGTACTAAAATGAACATATTAAATAACTGTGTTGAACACACTAAATAAAGAACTTATAATTGTGTTGCTATTTATTTCGGCTACCATACCAACTGCATAGCTTCTTGGCTTAATTTAAGTGTTACACAAATAACTGTGTTAGTTAGAATTTGTCTGTATTTGATTTTATGGCAACCTGTCTAACTAATACATTGATATGTATTATTAGTAGGACTTGGTTGCAAACCTTATCAGTTATTTACAGTAGATGGTTGAATTCCAATAATGTTAAGATATCATGCATTTAAGGTCCTACTTGGGAATATACATGTTTCAGTTTTAAACTGAGTTAATCTAAATTATTCAACAAAAATGTTGTACTGCACCTTATAATAATGTGTATCTGCTCTAGTGCACATTCTTTCCTTAGTCTACTTCAACTAATTATATGACCAAAAGTGTTTTGTGCATTCTTTTCCCTTGTATATTGACATATGCATTGAACTGTGGTCTTATTTAGACCCTGCTATCTTCACTGGCCATACTAAACTGAACACACTAAAATGAGCATTGTTGCGTTGGCATTTGCACAAAAACATATGTGGATGATCATAGTAGAAATGGAGGTTCCTGTAGGATAATATTGTTGCCATATTATTTTACTTTTGTTTGGCCTGTGTGTGCCTGTTGTTAGTCCATATATGACCATTTCACACATTTGTATAACTTATGCTTATAAAGGTGATCTGTTTTGTTGATTTGGGTCCGCCTATATATATAAGTAGAAGTAATATTGGTATTATAAACCCAACTTTACATGGATAGAGGATCATATTAGTGTTACCATGACAGTTTGGAATACTTGTTTTAGATGATGAATACAAGGTATGTTATGTATTTCTTTGCATGAACTGGGATATATATTATGGTTGGCTCATAATTGAAAATTAATGATGTAGTATTACATCTGTCCACCAAAAACCGGAGAATATTTTATTAACTACCTTCTTAAATTTAGATAGGAAATTGATTTCTTGGTATGTATATAAATTTAGTTCCTTTGAGTAATGTTTGTTGTGTGCCATATCATACATGTCCATTAAATTTATCCCCTGCACGACCACAGGGTGACTTGTCCACTGTTTATTATTTTGGGATGTTAGGGCAGTGTACTCATGTATATTATCTATACATGAGTGCATATGCAAGCTCCTGTGTCCTCTCCTCACTGAAAGGTAAAACTAGTATAAACAGATAACACACTTGATCTAGATACACTAGTATGAACAGATACCACCACGGTTTATTTATATATATATATATATATATATATATATATATATATATATATATATATATAACATCGATGTTGGGATTAACTGTTATATTCCAGTTTACATTGAAGTTAATTTACTTGAACTATGATTAATCCTGACTCGAGTATTTTGTGTTTTACATGAAATGCTCGGGTTAGACCCGAGCTGTAACAACCCGAAAATCTGGGCCAGTTTAAATTTTTTATTTTAGCAATCTTAGCTAATCTTGATTATTTAAAATGAATTATTTTAAATAATATCGACGAGAAATTTATTTTGAATATAATTCTAACGTATATATTTATACGCGTCGTCGTTAGAATATAAATAATTATATATAATTATAAAAGGAATTGAAAATGGCGCGGTAGTTCGATAATTTGATTTCAAACTTCAATTGAATGTACCGGGTGCAAAACAATCCGGATTTTAGTGAAACCAAAAATAATGGGATCTAATTGATAATATCTTTCCAACGAATCCGAATAATCAAATTTTCATAGCGGGAATCAAAAGATATGTCCAGTTGAAAATTCTGAATAGTCGCCATGGAATTCAGGCCCTTAAAAATGGACATTTTGCAAACGACCTCGGATTTCGACGAAACCAGTTTTGTTGGGTCCGGGATGTGAAGTTATTGCTAGGTTTCAAATTTCATAATTTTTCGAATCAATATGTGAGCGTGGCAAAGGAAAACGCGTTTGACCAGTTTCAGTTGATTTTAATCGACTGGAAAATGGCCATTTTTCAAACGGTCTCAAAATTCGATGAAACTAGTTTTGTTAGGACCGTATCGTCAATACGAAGCTAGAAAATATTTTTTTGTAATTTTTCGAGTTAGTATGCGACCCCAGTAATTTGAAATGTACGTTTAAAATTCAATATAGTGATTTAAATGTAAATTTAACGAAAACTGGTTGTAATAGCCAAATCAGCTTACGATACATATCCCATTGTGTTCAAAATGGGGGTAAAACGCTATGGACGACAGGCGGTGGGCCTCGTTTAGAGGTCGAAAATAAAAGTTGCTTTTTAGAGATGAATAAAATAATTAAAAAAAATAAAATAAAATAAAAACTAAAAACCCTCTCCTCCTTATCAGCCGACCCCCCCCCCCCCCGTTCATTTTCAAAACGAAACAAAAAAGAAAAAAGAAATCGAGCTGCCCTAACCCTTCGACGGAGCCGCCGACGTCCCCCCCCCCCCCCCCCTCCCCCGATGATCGCTGCCGCCAGACAGGCGCCCTCCCCAAATCGCAATAACGCGACGAAGACCCCTCCCCCCCATCGTGAAATGCGCCATCGAGAGAGGGAGAAGCCCTCAGCTGCGGGCTCGAACCACCAACCACCGCCTGGGCGGCCTGCCGCCCCCTCCTCAACCCCCTCCTTCGACAAAAGCTTCGATTTTTCAGGGGAACGTAAGTTTTAATTTACCATTTATTTTTCTTTACAGTGTTATTGATGTTAGGACCTTGATAAAGGTTTATGCATTTTTTTTTACTTATATGAAGATGTTAAAAATATGATTTTTATATTTTTAAAGTATTAAAAATATGATTTTTATATTTTTAAAGTAGTAAAAATATAATCTTTTATATTGAAGAAAGATAAAAATATGATCTTTGCATTGTAGGAATATTAAAAATAGCATCTTTATAAGAGGTAGCAAAATAAAAATGAGATTTTTATAAAGACGATATTTTTAAATATGAAAAGACGATATTTTTAAATATGAAAAGACGATATTTTTAAATATGAAAAGGCGATATTTTTAAATATGAAAAGGCGATATTTTTAAATATGAAAAGACGATATTTTAAAATATGAAAAGACGATATTTTTAAATATGAAAAGACGATGTTTTTAAATATGAAAAGACGATATTTTTAAATATGAAAAGGCGATATTTTTAAATATGAAAAGGCGATATTTTTAAATATGAAAAGACGATATTTTGATATGAGTAGTGAAATAAAAATATGATTTTTACTTCGAGGAAAAATATAAACTTTATATTTGAAAGGCGAAATCTTTATATGGAAAATAGCGTGATAAAAATATAATTTTTATCTATATAACATAGTTGAAAAAATTCGATTTTTTTTTATATTGAATAAAGGAATAAAAATCCGATTTTTAAATGTAGGAAGCGATAATAAAAATATGATTTTTATATATTGAACTTCGAAATAAAAATATGATTTTTATATATTGAACTTCGAAGTAAAAATTCGATTTTTACATATGTAGTGGCTACGGGCAACGAAGCTGACGAAGATGCGATAGCGATGAAGATTTCTATCAATGAAGTGCCGTGGAGCTAGGATAGCTATATGTGAGAATTTCTCACCTTTCAATTTCTTTTCTAATTATATGTATACTAGGATGCAGACGGTGCTTAGTAGCACCCGACACAATCGTCCACAGACCATGGACTTGTTTGTTTGGTTGCATAGCTTAGTTATATGATTTGATTTGAATTTGGTTGTTTGGTGATTTTGATTGATGTGTGAATGGCGTGGGCCTTCACTAGACCGGGGATAAGGCTAGGCCTCGTCCCGTTTCTAGTATCGTGCCGTTATGCCGCCGAAATTTTCTAAAATATGTTAGAAAAATAAAAATATCATTTTATTTAAAGACATGAACTGAATAGAAATTCATATGATAAAATAAAATGTTTTATCGTTAAAAATATAATTTTTAACGTGAAGTGAATAAAATAAAATATTCATTTACAAACCGGATGGTTTGTTTGTGTACACCTATTTGAATGACATTGATTGGGACGATAACTTTTACACATCGCCCAACTGCACAAATAAAATCTGTGTTTGATTGTTTGAAACCCCACACGGGTATTGGGATGAAATTTGAAGTTCACTCATCCTGATTGATTAAATATGTCGATCGATTGATTGACAGGCTGTTATAAGCGTTGAATATCTATATTTGATGCTTATACAGTGTAGTGCACTTTGGTTGATGGTTGATTATTTTTCAATGCTATGATATACATGTGTTGTATGAAAATCCATATAATTAACTTTATATGGTAATTGATTGGGCCTCATTCCAATTTGAAGAATAAAGAATATTATAAAATAAAAGTTCATGTGTTGACAGTACTCATCCATTGAGATTGGTCATGTGTTGAACGAAATATTTTAGTAATAAAATTTACACCTTTATCGATATAAAATAAAAGTTCATGTGTTGACAGTACTCATTCATTGAGATTGGTCATGTGTTGAACGAAATATCTTGATAATAACAACTATTTTGAAAAGGAAATATTTGAAATAGAATATTTGAAAATAGAAATTTATGAAGCCGTGTTGATTAGATTGACGCCATTTTGACGTGAACGATATTTATATCGATTTTATTCATTTCGAAATGAATTGAATATAAAACGATTTCGAAATGAATTGAATATAAAACGATTTCGAAATGAATTGAATTGAAAACGATTTCGAAATGAATCGAATTGAAAACGATTTCGAAATGAATTGAATTGAAAACGATTTCGAAATGAATTGAATTGAAAACGATTTCGAAATGAATTGAATTGAAATTGAATTGAATTCAAATTGAATTGAAATTTGAATTGAATAGAAAGGAATTTATAAAGAAGAATTCAATTTCGATTTGAATAGAAATGGAAGTTGAAATTGCTTTTGAAACGAATCTAAAACTATTTATATAATTCGTTTTAAATAGAAATCGACGATATATATATTATATATATTATATATATAATATAATGGCCTGAATAGAACGCGCCGCGCCGCGGCAGTTCGTGAATTTCGACCATTTATTTCAAACGGACATTACGGGAGATCCGACCGTCGGATTCTCCTAAAACCGGAACCGTTGGGTTCGTATCGAAAAGAGCTTTCTAAAGAATATTAGAAATTAGAAATCTAACGGTTGGATTTGGAATTATGTCCAAATCAAATTCGAAAAAGGTCGCTGTAAGTGCAATTCGATGGCCATTGATGGAAATCGACTGTACAGGCCTTGATAAAATTATTAAAAATAGTAATAATTTGTGTAAAATTATAAGAAATGATTTAGAAAGAATTGGGATGAAAAACTCCATATTTGAAAAGATAAAAATAGATTTTTATCGAAATGAACTAGTTTTGAACTAGAAATATAATTCTATTTATTTTTAAATAAATAAATTGAATTTAAAAAGGGTTTTGAAAATAACCAAAATATCCAATGATTGCATTGGAGTGGATTTGAATCGAAATTGTCTTCGGAATATTTCGATGTTGGAATTCGTGATTATATAGGTGTTGTTATGGAAATTTGAAAGATATATATTGATATCGTTATTTCCAATACGACATTTGTTAATCGTAGAATTTGATATTGAATATAGGCCGATATATTTTCTATTCAGAGCCTTGTATTGAATATCGAATGTGATTTGGGTTTGTCGTGAATGGTGTCTTCACTAACACTGTTCTTGAACCCAGTTGAGAAAAGATTAAATCTTTTTATTTAGATTTAATGAAGTGTACCAATTAAATAATATTTAATTGGAATTGAATTGATATTGATTTTTGGGTTTATCGTGGACAGTGTTGTAAATAACACTCGTTCTTTAACCCGATAATTAATGGAATGTGACTTTGGGTTTATCGTGAACCGTGTTTTTAAATGACACAGATTCTTTAACCCAGATAACGATTAAAACTAAGTGGAGTTTTAATGAATCTTTAATTAGATTGAAATGGTCGAGAATGGAGTATCACCAGTTTTGCTCCAGGCGATAGTTGAATCTTTAATTAGATTTGAACGTGAAGTGGTAATTGAATTTACCGATAACACCGTGGTGTTAGATATGAAGTATCACCAGTTTTACTTCATGGGATGAATAGGTTGGGAATGGGAAATTAAACAAATGATTACTTCGGTAAGTTTCGTTAATCCTGGCTAGTTGAATCGAAATTCAAAAGAATAGAATAAAGAATAAATTCAAGGAATTTATCTTGGATAAAATTAATGGGAACCTTTCCCTATGAACGTGAAATTTAGAAACTAACTGTCGGTTAGCCAAGCAAAATGGTTTTCTGGATATTGATCTGATGTTGGTTTCGGCCTTCGGGGTTAATATTTGGGGAATTATTCTCTTGATTAATTTACGGTTAGTGACTGATGAATTGGAATGAGGCGTATGTTGTGTTTGTGTAACACTTATTTAAAATGTACGCGAGTTATTCGGAAAGACCGGGTTTATCCCATTCTGAATAACTGATACGACGATAAGTCGAAGATGAAGACGATGGTCGAAGACCGGAGGTCTTCACGTCGTTTGGGTGATTACTGATGATCTTGATTGGGCTGTACACCCAAGAAGATGGAAACAGTTGGTGATCGTCCAGACGTACTTGGAGATCGATGGATATGCGGGGTACTAGGTGCCTCCGGTTTCGTTCAGACCCAGAACGGACTTGTAAATGGACTGTGTGTCTGACATTGGATTTTAGTCCGTGTGATTGATCTCTATTAAATATATATCTGTTTGGCGGCGGAGAATTTATTCTCTTGCTTAACGCCCTTCTCTGAGACGTACGAGCTCAGGGGTTATATATTGATGGGTATCAAACGCATGGAGTGAATTGCCTGTGTGGCATGCCTAAGTGGCAATTGATCGAGGCTTCTGTTTAAAAGCAAAGTCTTGTGGTGATGATCAAAGCAAGGCCTTTGTGGCGTAGCTTTGTGTAACGTTTGATTCGCGAGTTTCACACCCGGTATGAACCAAAAACGGGAGACGGACCTCAGGGAGGACTTGCGTTTCCTTCTAGCTAAAAAGTGGCGTCCGTGGTTTTACACGCCCTGACGAGTTTGACTTATGTGGTTGTTGCTGTTGCGAGGCGCCTCGGATTGATCGGTCGTTCTCGAACCGATGGAGTCATTTAGTTGGCTCATTTACGCCCCAAAGGGCGGGGAAACGTAGTGTTCAGGCATAATAATCCACATCGGTGGACCGGCCCTGTCGCTCCATGGGGCAGTTGCGGCTGTTCCTGAGACATGGGCTAGATTGTCTCGAATCGGTTGAGGACTATCTTTTGCCTCGGTTCATAGACGGAAATCCAATTTCCAAATACGTGACATTTGCGGTTTTAATTGTAGAACTAGTATGGCGACATGATATATGGTACCCATGCCGTCTATGATTGATACTTATGATTTGAAGTTGTTTTATACACTATGCACTTATGATAGTATCAAATGATTTGTTTCTAAACGTATCAAGCATTCTTTGGCTGTTATAAGGGAAAACCCTATCCCCCGGCTTGCGTTGCATTGTGTGATAGGACCTGGGTCTTATAACAGCTTCATTTTCCTTTATTTAGCATTGCGCTGTTTGTTTTATGCACTGGTATTCTTGGGAGGAAACCCGTTCCGTGTTATACGGCGTGGTCCCTTGATTTACCTAACTTTTAAGATAAAAATTAATAACTGTTTTAATTCTCACACCAGTCACATGACTGACCTGGAGTTTATTGTTTTAACCTAAACTCTGGGTGCCCCTATTTTGACACGGGCAGCTAGTAGTTTTGGTTTTGCAGATTTATATTCACAGGATCCTGGTTTACAGCTGGAACGATATCCGGAAAGCTTTGTATCCGTATATCTCCTTCTAGTTGTGTATTGTATTATTTTCCGCTGCTATGTAATTTAAATCTCTGATATTTCTGTGTAATATTTATTCATTTATACTCTGTATATTCTTGTAATCTGATGCATTGTTGTGATACACAGTGAAATGTTCTTCTGTATGCGTTCTGTTTTGTCCTGTTCTCAAACGATAGGGCGTTTCGAACGGCCTGGATCGGTTTAGCGACTGGTTCGGACCGGGCGAAATTCCATGCCGTCACAGTTGGTATCAGAGCTTTGGTTTACAAAGCTCAGAGAACAAGGCACAATAGAACCGTACGAAAGAATTCATCAGATATTGGATTAGTAATATCCAACGGGAATGACTCGTTAGAGATGGGATCAGTAGTATCCTAGAACGAGTGTGAAGAGTATATTTTTCTAATGAAAACAAATTTTGTTTTGCAAATATAAATCAATTATTCGTATTTGATTATTTATTTATATTGATGTGGACAATCCAGTATATATAGATTTTGCGTATACGTCTAATCCGCGTGTATTCGAAATTTTAATATACTGGATAGATATAGAATTACACTCTAATCGCCCGAAGATGATTTTGATGATGGAGCTCCATCATTAGAATTTATGTTCGAGTGACGAAAGTGGGCTTTCTATATATTTCCTATTGACTGGTGTGAGAACCAAAATTGGATAGGGCCTATTGTTGTGATTTGGCATCAAACATTTGATTTTTGTATATATATCAAAATTTATGAATTTGAAACTCTAATTCACTAATTGGTTGATGATTGTGTTGTTTGTTTATTTGGTTGATAATTTTGAACCATTCAGCCTAATTGAACCAAATATTGAATTGTATTGAAAATTGGTCGCATTTGCTTGCATATACATATACTTACATTGAACAGGTCATAGCAAGGAGGCTAGAGCAGAGAATAAAATTTGTTTGCCCGACAAATAGGTACATGTTTACTACACAATTTACTGTTTTGTTTGGGTGATGATGATTTTATGAGCCTATTGGCTAGCCGCTTGGCTTTTTCTTTTTCTTTTTGAGATATGAAGGACTGGGGAAGCTATTTGAAATTCCCCGATGCTCCCGGTGCAGGGGAGGTTATGGCGAAATTTTTCGAAAATTTAGGGTGTTAGCCAAATTTTTGAAATTTTAGAAAATTCTCAGAAACTGAAAGGTTGGAGAATGGAAGCCAGATCGAACGTAGAGTTGAATGATCAAACCACTTTCGACTTTGTTCCTTTTCGGGGACGAAAAGTTTTAAGTGGGGGAGATTGTAACAACCCGAAAATCTGGGCCAGTTTAAAATTTTTATTTTAGCAATCTTAGCTAATCTTGATTATTTAAAATGAATTATTTTAAATAATATCGACGAGAAATTTATTTTGAATATAATTCGAACGTATATATTTATACGCGTCGTCGTTAGAATATAAATAATTATATATAATTATAAAAGGAATTGAAAATGGCGCGGTAGTTCGATAATTTGATTTCAAACTTCAATTGAATGTACCGGGTGCAAAACAATCCGGATTTTAGTGAAACCAAAAATAATGGGATCTAATTGATAATATCTTTCCAACGAATCCGAATAATCAAATTTTCATAGCGGGAATCAAAAGATATGTCCAGTTGAAAATTCTGAATAGTCGCCATGGAATTCAGGCCCTTAAAAATGGACATTTTGCAAACGACCTCGGATTTCGACGAAACCAGTTTTGTTGGGTCCGGGATGTGAAGTTATTGCTAGGTTTCAAATTTCATAATTTTTCGAATCAATATGTGAGCCTGGCAAAGGAAAACGCGTTTGACCAGTTTCAGTTGATTTTAATCGACTGGAAAATGGCCATTTTTCAAACGGTCTCAGAATTCGACGAAACTAGTTTTGTTAGGACCGTATCGTCAATACGAAGCTAGAAAATATTTTTTTGTAATTTTTCGAGTTATTATGCGACCCCAGTAATTTGAAATGTACGTTTAAAATTCAATATAGTGATTTAAATGTAAATTTAACGAAAACTGGTTGTAACAGCCAAATCAGCTTACGATACATATCCCATTGTGTTCAAAATGGGGGTAAAACGCTATGGACGACAGGCGGTGGGCCTCGTTTAGAGGTCAAAAATAAAAGTTGCTTTTTAGAGATGAATAAAATAATTTAAAAAAAATAAAATAAAAAAAAACTAAAAACCCTCTCCTCCTTATCAGCCGACCCCCCCCGTTCATTTTCAAAACGAAACAAAAAAGAAAAAAAAATCGAGCTGCCCTAACCCTTCGACGGAGCCGCCGACGCCCCCCCCCCCCCCCCCCCCCCCCCGATGATCGCTGCCGCCAGACAGGCGCCCTCCCCAAATCGCAATAACGCGACGAAGACCCCCCCATCGTGAAATGCGCCATCGACAGAGGGAGAAGCCCTCAGCTGCAGGCTCGAACCACCAACCACCGCCTGGACGGCCTGCCGCCACCTCCTCAACCCCCTCCTTCGACAAAAGCTTCGATTTTTCAGGGGAACGTAAGTTTTAATTTACCATTTATTCTTCTTTACAGTGTTATTGATGTTAGGACCTTGATAAAGGTTTATGCATTTTTTTTTACTTATATGAAGATGTTAAAAATATGATTTTTATATTTTTAAAGTATTAAAAATATGATTTTTATATTTTTAAAGTAGTAAAAATATAATCTTTTATATTGAAGAAAGATAAAAATATGATCTTTGCATTGTAGGAATATTAAAAATAGCATCTTTATAAGAGGTAGCAAAATAAAAATGAGATTTTTATAAAGACGATATTTTTAAATATGAAAAGACGATATTTTTAAATATGAAAAGGCGATATTTTTAAATATGAAAAGGCGATATTTTTAAATATGAAAAGGCGATATTTTTAAATATGAAAAGACGATATTTTTAAATATGAAAAGACGATATTTTTAAATATGAAAAGACGATATTTTTAAATATGAAAAGGCGATATTTTTAAATATGAAAAGGCGATATTTTTAAATATGAAATGACGATATTTTGATATGAGTAGTGAAATAAAAATATGATTTTTACTTCGAGGAAAAATATAAACTTTATATTTGAAAGGCGAAATCTTTATATGGAAAATAGCGTGATAAAAATATAATTTTTATCTATATAACATAGTAGAAAAAATTCGATTTTTTTTTTATATTGAATAACGGAATAAAAATCCGATTTTTAAATGTAGGAAGCGATAATAAATATATGATTTTTATATATTGAACTTCGAAATAAAAATATGATTTTTATATATTGAACTTCGAAGTAAAAATTCGATTTTTACATATGTAGTGGCTACGGGCAACGAAGCTGACGAAGATGCGATAGCGATGAAGATTTCTATCAATGAAGTGCCGTGGAGCTAGGATAGCTATATGTGAGAATTTCTCACCTTTCAATTTCTTTTCTAATTATATATATACTAGGATGCAGACGGTGCTTAGTAGCACCCGACACAATCGTCCACAGACCATGGACTTGTTTGTTTGGTTGCATAGCTTAGTTATATGATTTGATTTGAATTTGGTTGTTTGGTGATTTTGATTGATGTGTGAATGGCGTGGGCCTTCACTAGACCGGGGATAAGGCTAGGCCTCGTCCCGTTTCTAGTATCATGCCGTTATGCCGCCGAAATTTTCTAAAATATGTTAGAAAAATAAAAATATCATTTTATTTAAAGACATGAACTGAATAGAAATTCATATGATAAAATAAAATGTTTTATCGTTAAAAATATAATTTTTAACGTGAAGTGGATAAAATAAAATATTCATTTACAAACCGGATGGTTTGTTTATGTACACCTATTTGAATGACATTGATTGGGACGATAACTTTTACACATCGCCCAACTGCACAAATAAAATCTGTGTTTGATTGTTTGAAACCCCACACGGGTATTGGGATGAAATTTGAAGTTCACTCATCATGATTGATTAAATATGTCGATCGATTGATTGACAGGCTGTTATAAGCGTTGAATATCTATATTTGATGCTTATACAGTGTAGTGCACTTTGGTTGATGGTTGATTATTTTTCAATGCTATGATATACATGTGTTGTATGAAAATCCATATAATTAACTTTATATGGTAATTGATTGGGCCTCATTCCAATTTGAAGAATAAAGAATATTATAAAATAAAAGTTCATGTGTTGACAGTACTCATCCATTGAGATTGGTCATGTGTTGAACGAAATATTTTAGTAATAAAATTTACACCTTTATCGATATAAAATAAAAGTTCATGTGTTGACAGTACTCATCCATTGAGATTGGTCATGTGTTGAACGAAATATTTTAGTAATAAAATTTACACCTTTATCGATATAAAATAAAAGTTCATGTGTTGACAGTACTCATCCATTGAGATTGGTCATGTGTTGAACGAAATATTTTAGTAATAAAATTTACACCTTTATCGATATAAAATAAAAGTTCATGTGTTGACAGTACTCATCCATTGAGATTGGTCATGTGTTGAACGAAATATTTTAGTAATAAAATTTACACCTTTATCGATATAAAATAAAAGTTCATGTGTTGACAGTACCCATCCATTCAGATTGGTCATGTGTTGAACGAAATATTTTAGTAATAAAATTTACACCTTTATCGATATAAAATAAAAGTTCATGTGTTGACAGTACTCATCCATTGAGATTGGTCATGTGTTGAACGAAATATTTTAGTAATAAAATTTACACCTTTATCGATATAAAATAAAAGTTCATGTGTTGACAGTACTCATTCATTGAGATTGGTCATGTGTTGAACGAAATATCTTGATAATAACAACTATTTTGAAAAGGAAATATTTGAAATAGAATATTTGAAAATAGAAATTTATGAAGCCGTGTTGATTAGATTGACGCCATTTTGACGTGAACGATATTTATATCGATTTTATTCATTTCGAAATGAATTGAATATAAAACGATTTCGAAATGAATTGAATATAAAACGATTTCGAAATGAATTGAATTGAAAACGATTTCGAAATGAATTGAATTGAAAACGATTTCGAAATGAATTGAATTGAAAACGATTTCGAAATGAATTGAATTGAAAACGATTTCGAAATGAATTGAATTGAAATTGAATTGAATTCAAATTGAATTGAAATTTGAATTGAATAGAAAGGAATTTATAAAGAAGAATTCAATTTCGATTTGAATTGAAATGGAAGTTGAAATTGCTTTTGAAACGAATCTAAAACTATTTATATAATTCGTTTTAAATAGAAATCGACGATATATATATTATATATATTATATATATAATATAATGGCCTGAATAGAACGCGCCGCGCCGCGGCAGTTCGTGAATTTCGACCATTTATTTCAAACGGACATTACGGGAGATCCGACCGTCGGATTCTCCTAAAACCGGAACCGTTGGGTTCGTATCGAAAAGAGCTTTCTAAAGAATATTAGAAATTAGAAATCTAACGGTTGGATTTGGAATTATGTCCAAATCAAATTCGAAAAAGGTCGCTGTAAGTGCAGTTCGTTGGCCATTGATGGAAATCGACTGTACAGGCCTTGATAAAATTATTAAAAATAGTAATAATTTGTGTAAAATCATAAGAAATGATTTAGAAAGAATTGGGATGAAAAACTCCATATTTGAAAAGATAAAAATAGATTTTTATCGAAATGAACTAGTTTTGAACTAGAAATATAATTCTATTTATTTTTAAATAAATAAATTGAATTTAAAAAGGGTTTTGAAAATAACCAAAATATCCAATGATTGCATTGGAGTGGATTTGAATCAAAATTGTCTTCGGAATATTTCGATGTTGGAATTCGTGATTATATAGGTGTTGTTATGGAAATTTGAAAGATATATATTGATATCGTTATTTCCAATACGACATTTGTTAATCGTAGAATTTGATATTGAATATAGGCCGATATATTTTCTATTCAGAGCCTTGTATTGAATATCGAATGTGATTTGGGTTTGTCGTGAATGGTGTCTTCACTAACACTGTTCTTGAACCCAGTTGAGAAAAGATTAAATCTTTTTATTTAGATTTAATGAAGTGTACCAATTAAATAATATTTAATTGGAATTGAATTGATATTGATTTTTGGGTTTATCGTGGACAATGTTTTAAATAACACTCGTTCTTTAACCCGATAATTAATGGAATGTGACTTTGGGTTTATCGTGAACCGTGTTTTTAAATGACACAGATTCTTTAACCCAGATAACGATTAAAACTAAGTGGAGTTTTAATGAATCTTTAATTAGATTGAAATGGTCGAGAATGGAGTATCACCAGTTTTGCTCCAGGCGATAGTTGAATCTTTAATTAGATTTGAACGTGAAGTGGTAATTGAATTTACCGATAACACCGTGGTGTTAGATATGAAGTATCTCCAGTTTTACTTCATGGGATGAATAGGTTGGGATTGGGAAATTAAACAAATGATTACTTCGGTAAGTTTCTTAATCCCGGCTAGTTGAATCGAAATTCAAAAGAATAGAATAAAGAATAAATTCAAGGAATTTATCTTGGATAAAATTAATGGGAACCTTTCCCTATGAACGTGAAATTTAGAAACTAACTGTCGGTTAGCCAAGCAGAATGGTTTTCTGGATATTGATCTGATGTTGGTTTCGGCCTTCGGGGTTAATATTTGGGGAATTATTCTCTTGATTAATTTACGGTTAGTGACTGATGAATTGGAATGAGGCGTATGTTGTGTTTGTGTAACACTTATTTAAAATGTACGCGAGTTATTCGGAAAGACCGGGTTTATCCCATTCTGAATAACTGATACGACGATAAGTCGAAGATGAAGACGATGGTCGAAGACCGGAGGTCTTCACGTCGTTTGGGTGATTACTGACGATCTTGATTGGGCTGTACACCCAAGAAGATGGAAACAGTTGGTGATCGTCCAGACGTACTTGGAGATCGATGGATATGCGGGGTACTAGGTGCCTCCGGTTTCGTTCAGACCCAGAACGGACTTGTAAATGGACTGTGTGTCTGACATTGGATTTTAGTCCGTGTGATTGATCTCTATTAAATATATATCTGTTTGGCGGCGGAGAATTTATTCTCTTGCTTAACGCCCTTCTCTGAGACGTACGAGCTCAGGGGTTATATATTGATGGGTATCAAACGCATGGAGTGAATTGCCTGTGTGGCATGCCTAAGTGGCAATTGATCGAGGCTTCTGTTGAAAAGCAAAGTCTTGTGGTGATGATCAAAGCAAGGCCTTTGTGGCGTAGCTTTGTGTAACGTTTGATTCGCGAGTTTCACACCCGGTATGAACCAAAAACGGGAGACGGACCTCAGGGAGGACTTGCGTTTCCTTCTAGCTAAAAAGTGGCGTCAGTGGTTTTACACGCTCTGACGAGTTTGACTTATGTGGTTGTTGCTGTTGCGAGGCACCTCGGATTGATCGGTCGTTCTCGAACCGATGGAGTCATTTAGTTGGCTCATTTACGCCCCAAAGGGCGGGGAAACGTAGTGTTCAGGCATAATAATCCACATCGGTGGACCGGCCCTGTCGCTCCATGGGGCAGTTGCGGCTGTTCCTGAGACATGGGCTAGATTGTCTCGAATCGGTTGAGGACTATCTTTTGCCTCGGTTCATAGACGGAAATCCAATTTCCAAATACGTGACATTTGCGGTTTTAATTGTAGAACTAGTATGGCGACATGATATATGGTACCCATGCCGTCTATGATTGATACTTATGATTTGAAGTTGTTTTATACACTATGCACTTATGATAGTATCAAATGATTTGTTTCTAAACGTATCAAGCATTCTTTGGCTGTTATAAGGGAAAACCCTATCCCCCGGCTTGCGTTGCATTGTGTGATAGGACCTGGGTCTTATAACAGCTTCATTTTCCTTTATTTAGCATTGCGCTATTTGTTTTATGCACTGGTATTCTTGGGAGGAAACCCGTTCCGTGTTATACGGCGTGGTCCCTTGATTTACCTAACTTTTAAGATAAAAATTAATAACTGTTTTAATTCTCACACCAGTCACATGACTGACCTGGAGTTTATTGTTTTAACCTAAACTCTGGGTGCCCCTATTTTGACACGGGCAGCTAGTAGTTTTGGTTTTGCAGATTTATATTCACAGGATCCTGGTTTACAGCTGGAACGATATCCGGAAAGCTTTGTATCCGTATATCTCCTTCTAGTTGTGTATTGTATTATTTTCCGCTGCTATGTAATTTAAATCTCTGATATTTCTGTGTAATATTTATTCATTTATACTCTGTATATTCTTGTAATCTGATGCATTGTTGTGATACACAGTGAAATGTTCTTCTGTATGCGTTCTGTTTTGTCCTGTTCTCAAACGATAGGGCGTTTCGAACGGCCTGGATCGGTTTAGCGACTGGTTCGGACCGGGCGAAATTCCATGCCGTCACACGAGCAGTGCAAATTAAAAGACTTTAGCTTAGGATTCGAAGATTAGCAAAGCTGGGGATTTCAGGAGACGCGCACTTCGAAAAATTTTAATACAGTAAATATTTCTTGTTTTTCAAATTGTATTTTTACAGTCCGCTGTATAGAAAAATTCTTGTATTAAAAGGCTTTGATTAATATAAAAAAGTTTATTATGCTATTCCATATGGTGACATTTATTTATTATGTGTTTTCTGTGTTGATTCTGTTTTTAAACTCTGTAAGCTAAATAATGAAACGATGATTTGAACGTTTTAAGTTGGTTTGATTACCAATTTAAAGCGGTCAAAAAGGCGAGACATTACAAGTGGTATCAGAGCTTTGGTTTATTCAAAGCATAGCTTATTGGGTTTAAAAGAAATAGGAACGACAGTAGAAAAATAGATTTTGGAAATTAAAGGTTTTGAAATGTATAGTTTTAATAGTAAATTCTGAAAAGGGAATTAGTTTTGAAATATTAAATTATTCAGAAATTAGTGTTTTGAAATTAATACAACAGAAATAAAAATTTATTTTGAGATTTAAAATTCTTTTCGGAATCCCCAGCCTTCGAATCCGGATTTACCAGAGCTGTTGTTCGATAAGTTCTCTTAGGATCGAATCTCGAATCAACCATCGTATGGTATCTTGTTGAGATAAGTATAAGTGGATTAAGAAATTGATTTATCTAATATGTTATTTTAGCAATCTAAGACGACTAAAATTTATTGGAAATAAGAATTCCGATGGGAATTTAAATGTAAAGGGGAAATTTGTAATCGTTTCAGAAATGAAACGCTGAATTTTTATTTTGATATCCGAAATAGAAATAAATGAAAATAAAATTGGGAAAGGATACGATTGGAATACATCTGTGTTAAATTTGATTAATTTGAGTTATTCAGAATTTAGCAAGATGAATTATGATTAGGTTCAGACGAATAATGTATAATCAAATACAAGATAGTGAAGTATAAACTTGTTAATAAATTAGCAAGAAGTAAATTGTTAACGAGAACGGCAAATGAAGCAATATATGAATGAAGATTGTAAAGAGATTTAAATCGATATTTAAATGAAATCAAAGCTGATTTGCAGTGATGAGTCCAAATTCCTAAAAAGGGAATAATATTTACTTTTTGGAGGTAAGTGGCATTGGAAGCCGAAATGTTGCAAACGAGATTGGGAAAAAAGGAAATGGAATTGACCAGTATGGTTAAATTACTCAGAAGTTCAGAATATAAATAAAAATGAGATTTTTCCGAAATCCGAAGTATATTATCAAAAAAAAAAGATCATCCGAAAGGAAATTGTTCTTGGAGTCAATTACGTTGAATTTCAGGAAAATACTATTTACTTTCCGTTATTAATAATTCTATTTTTTTATATATTACATAAAGTATTTTAAAGTTAAAATATTTTGAAGGCGTGAATTATTGTTATAATCAATGATTGTTGTAAAAGAAGAAATTTCTTAACTGAAAATCATAAATTTCAAGAATAAATGTTTTGGTGTTTGAAGTGGTGAATTTTATCTGTTTCGAAGTTAATAATGTTATTCAGTTAAGGTCTGAGAGGTAAATATACCCCAACTTGATTGACTAAGAAATGGTTAAGATTCGATAGCAAGAGTTGTTTAAATTAATAAGTGTCAACAGATGAGTGGGATTAATGATGTTTTATTTAACATCTTTTTTAATCCAAATAACGAATTTAGGGATGTTTCCCATGATGAATAAAATATATTTTCTACAGAAAATAAAGATTTGTGGATATATGGGAATATTTTCCAATTAGAATTATAGGAGATAAATATAATAATTGGGGACGTTTTCAAAGGATCGTGGGAGGCTAACTGGTTTTGATAAACCAAAATGGCGAGAACTATAGAATAAAAAGCCGCACGTCGAAAACAAAGGACGGCAAAACGTAAGAGAAGTGGATTCGTAAGTTAAATTCGAGAATTGTTAGAGCAATGTTTTGAAAAAAAATGATGAAAATAATATAAAGAGAATTGAGGAAAAGATAACGGTGAGAGAAGATTTGTTGAAGCTCGTAAAATTTTGTAAATTACGATAAATAAGGATGATGAATACCATAGAGACAGTTATGCAAGAAGACAATCATCGATGGTTGTAGATGCCAATTAATAAAAAAATTGGAATCTCTATTTGTAGAAGTGCGAATGATTTTATAGAAGGGTTGTTGGAATTTAAAGCGATAATATAGTGAAAACCGCATTGATGATACCAACTTATGAATTAGTAAAGAAACAATGGTTTGAAACTATATAGACTTATTCAAGTCTTCCTTGCGAATTCCATCGAAATGGAATAAGAAATAATGAATCTAAAAGTAGTAAGCCGCTAAAGGAGATGAAAAGGAACGTATTTCATTCAGCCAAATAAATGATCGGTGGAGGAGATGAAAATGCGTAATCGGAATGAAACCAGAGGGTGAATTAAATTGCATTTCAGTCTGGACTGAAATTAAGGAAATCGTTCGATTTGAGTAGAGTATTCGATTCCGGAATACTTTCAATTATTTTGAAAATCAATATTAGTAGTATATACAAATATTTTCAAATAGAAATTTTGGAGAAAAACCATTTTGGTAGCTTTGTTGTTTATTTAATTTGGACAAAGCAACTTGGTTTTTGAAGCATGATTTGATAAATAGTTTTTAAATATTTGAAACAAAATTCGGAAATTGATTATCGAGCTGGGTTGAATGGGAAATCCAATATGTCAAAATAATGAATTTGTACATCTTAAGAGATGTTTGGGGGGAATAATTGAATTAGTGGTTTCCAATTACGGAATTGGAAAATAAACTGCCGATTATTGAATAATTAAATCTTTGTCAATGAAGATTTGGATTTTAAGTTGAAATGAATTGGTAGACTATTTTAAAAGATTAAAAGATTGAAAAATAAAAATAAAATAAGAGGAAGATTTAAATAGTAATTGAATTTGAATTTGAGTTTATTAATATAAGGAAGTATGAAATTTGACAGTTAATAAATTTGAAAAGAGAAAGTAAATCGGCAACGTTGGAATTAAGTAATGAACTTGATAATTGGAATTTGGAAGAGAATTTGGATTGTAACAAATAAATTCATAAATTTGAGTTTGGAAAGATAGATGAACTGATTCAAAGATAAATTTTGAAATTGAATGGAATTTGAGGATATTCGATAAGTCGAGAGCTACTGGATGGGAAGATAATCCATTTGAAATGAAATCTTATATGACAGTATTTATATAAGAATGAAGGATTGAAAAACATGATTTGGAAAATGTGTCGAGGAAAAATTTTATGACGAGATATGTGGAAGGTAATAGAAGTACTACATGTACATAATACTATATGCTTTCAAAAGCAAAATAAGGAAAGTACCTTCCTTCTCCTTTGAATTTCGAGCTTAGTGAGATGTGTTGTTGGTGGTAGTAGGTTGTCCGGACATAGAACTCGAGTTGTCTAAAAGAACACGACCGTGTAGCGAAATTCGCAGGGCTGTAGATAGCCTACGGCAGACGGATGTTTCTTGGGGGAACCAAGAGTAACCATTGTGTCTGCTGCGATCTACAGTTGTGATAAGTGCATAATCCATAGATCTGTGAAAGCTTACGGATATGGATATTTCATGAGGGAATCAGGTGTAACCATAGTGTACCTACGGTCCCCATGGCATATCTACAAGTGAAAGAGATGTAACCACTAGAGTTACTAAAGGTAGAATGGAGCCATGCGATGTTTGAGACATCTTAGTGTTTGCGAACAAATTAAATAGTTGTAAACAACTGTAAAATCCGTTCAGCTTTCCTAAACAACAAGGATTGTTGTAGAGGGTGTCGAACTCTGGGACCAAAAATATTTTAATTAATAAATCCAATCAAGCTATTCTAGGACCTTGATTGATTGAAAACACAGAAAATAACAGCAATTAAATAAAAAGAAAGATTTATATAATAAGAGAAAGCAATTAGGGGATAATGACATAGATTAGATTCACACTCATCAATAGCCAACAAATAAATATAAATCTAATTCATTTTCTATCACAAACACGAATCAACGATAAATAGATTCTTAGAAACAAATAAGTAAATAACAACAAGCATAGCCTATGCAGGAGCTGAGCTCTTAAACAACCATAGACTATCAGGACAGATTCACAAATTAATTTCTAAAAACCTAAAATTAGATCTAAATCTGATAATTTTTAGATCGAACACGAATATACCCTGTGAAGGAGCATAGCTCTTAAACGACACAGAATATGAAGGTTCAGATCTAACCCTTGATTCAGATCTAGATCTATATATATAAAGTCCTCATCTATTGGCTATGTGATTCATGTTGAATCATATCTATTAGCGTCATCACCCACTAATCAAAGGGGATTAGCTAGACATAGCTAAAGAAGAAGAAAAACAGAAATTAAATAACATGGACATAAATAAAACTAAAACTAAATAGAACAGAGGAAGAAGAGTTTTATTCCAAGAGAAAGATTACAGAATAAAACTAAGTGTGTTTTTACATGAATAAGATACAAGGTATTTATAGTTGTATTGGCCAAGGCTACTTGGAAAATTCCACAATATGGAACAAAAACCCCTTTTTCAAAATAACACATTAATCAAATAGCTCAGTGTGAACGCGTGCAGCGCATGAATGAGAAGCCTTGCAAATTACATGATGTGGGACAAATAACCTAGCCCAATTAGCAACTAGACCAATGTGAATGCATGCAGATGTCATGGAAAATAGGTTGCGAGCTTCAACTCCAATTGACTTGAGAATGAATAACAACTCCAAGTGATTGTTATGGAAAAGCATTGAATCTTATCTTTGAATTACGCAGCAGAAGGCGATTGAATAGCAACTTTTCTTCAGGTCTTCAAGCTTTAATCCAGCTCTAAAATTCAACACTCTTCTCGCACAAATTCTTCAAGCTTTTCAACAATTAAGTGCGTTAATCCATTCATCACAAATAATCTGTAAACACAACTATAAATGCACAATATCAATTATTTAAAAGATAAAATAAGATAAATATGCGGATAAAATATACACATTTACGTGTATATCAAATACCCCCACACTTATATTTTTATTCGTCCTCGAATAAACTAAACTAAGATATGCACTACACCAGAAATGTTATTTTGCAATGGCTTTGAGCCGTTGCAAAATCATTTAACAACGGCCTTGAGCCGTTGCAAAATCAGGAGTAGTAAAAAATTAGCAACGGCTCTAAGTCGTTGCTAAATTATATTTTGCAACGGCTTAAGGCCGTTTCTATTTTTGATTTAGCAACGGTTCATAGCCGTTGCGAATTCATATATCCGTTTTTATATTATTTTTTGCTTATTTGAGCTCTCATACAATACCAAATTCATTTAATTTTCATACTCAAGATCAATACAAACATTTACAAATTTAACATAGTATCACAAAAGTAAGACCATTAAACCAAATATTTTTTATAGATTCAACACAATGACCAAACTTAACAACAAGTCTTGAAATTACAACGTTCAACAACAGTATCTTACATTCAAAGTTCAGTAGCAATAACAATAAAAATATTATAGAATACAGTACATTGTTCACAAGCATATTAATCTGTACATATATAGTTCAGCAAGCATAGTACAATGCAGAGATCTATCCTTAATCGGTACATAGTTCATTGGCTCGAAGTCTTCCTCCATATTGGTTCTTGCTTTCATCATTTCTTTTATAACGCCAAATAGTCTTCTCAGTCATACAAATAACGCCATTAAATGTACGAAAGCAATGAAAATCAGCAACTTGGATGAAAATTGAAAACATAGAATTAGACAAATATCTGTAGCAGCAAATAAAAATAGAGCTAAAGTATTATGCATACTAAATTTCAGTACAATGTCAAAAACTGAAGGATAGTTCCATTATAATATGAAAACTAAGTACTTGATAACTTTATTTTTTATGATACCTTGAAAATTTTCACCTATAGGGCTTCCTGTTTGAAGAAACCAACACAGCTCCATACTGATACACTTATTCCATTGAAAACTGTTGCATGGAGCTACAAAAACAACATTATTTAGATTGTACCCTCTAGTCAATTTAATGTCAACACTTTGTATATTTACAATTTCGCATATACTACATGCGTGGTTGGATTTTACCAATACATAAACTATCTTATGTATCATCTTTTTCACAGAACTACCACACATTCATCATTATACAATTAATGACTACTACCAGTGAATTTGAAGGAATAATAAAAAAAACTCCTAAACAAATATACATGGGTGATTAAAGATCTGTAGGAACTTGCACAATTTGACATAAATAATGTGTATGAGTGACATTGCAAATAGCTGCTTTCTAATAAGAATTATAATACAAATATAATTAAACAAGAGCGTGCTATCTAAATATCCTGAAACCTGAATACAATATAAGGGTAAAAGCCCAGCAAATACTCTGTTCTCTAAAGCTTTTCAACGAGATTGTAAGTTATCCTTCCAGGCTACTTATATTTACTTAAATATTCAGTTATATAAATATTTATTCTCTAAAGCTCTTATGATTTATGAACATTACTATTCAATAATCATTTTTTCCCTTCATGTTTCGGGAAACGAATTATACTTTGTCTATCAATCTGAGATGTGCGTATGGTGCTGATAAGCCAAAGCATGCAATTTGTTTATTATGATACATGCTCAGATCATACAAAACAATTATAATAGTTTTTAAGAAAAAAATATTAATCAAGGGAAGTTAGTCACACTCAGTCCGGATGTTTAGGTTGTTTCTAGCAGCAGC
Organism: Allium sativum; assembly: GCA_030737875.1. Taxonomy (NCBI): domain Eukaryota; kingdom Viridiplantae; phylum Streptophyta; class Magnoliopsida; order Asparagales; family Amaryllidaceae; genus Allium; species Allium sativum. Next base: position 172,970,058 of record CM060923.1, read on the forward strand.
TATTCATGTAGTCGGAGCCCGTTGATCAACCAGTTTTACAGTCATGCAACTCTATATGTTTTGCATAACAGCCTCATTCAAGTCATCTTTAGCCACGTAGTGACATTTTATTATTTATTAGAAAGCCGCGGCATTTACATAATCGTTGAGCCCATCATTTAAAAAGAAAAAAGGATGTAATTTAATAGCAAAGTCAGTAAACGTTTTCCAAATTAATAGGCATTGACAAGCCAACTATACCAATATAAAAACCAAGCATTCTCATATTGTCAGGCACATAAGTGTTGCTCTACCTTTAGGTAACAGCTGCCAACGGGTGAGAAATAAAGTTTATTTCAGTCAACATACAGTAGTAATTTAATTAGATTCGTGGATTTAGCGGCATAGCTTACTTTTAACAAAACTTGCTTTCAGGTTGAATGAGACTAAATTTAGCTAAAATCTCATCAATTTCATCTAGTTTGTATAATATCACTGATTTATGCATTACAACTCTCTTTGGAACAGTCTTCTCAACAGTACTTGTGCTTTATCACTAACGCAACCCATATCACAGTTGATATCTGTAATAAGCACAAATCTTACAATCCTCTGTGTTTTGCTTCTCTTCTTATTTCTCCTAGAAGAACATGCAACTTGATTGCTAAAATTTACATTTTATAGCATGTTAACTAAAACTCAACCTTAGCAATTGACATCTAAAAATATATCCAACCCAATTTGGAAATCAAATATGCACTCATGAGTATGGCTATCTTAACTTAGCATAAAAAACACTTTATCTTCTCAAGACCATGGAACAAAGTATGAAAACTCGATAACTTATTTGAGTAATTATAACCAGGTGTCAAAGAAAGTACAAAGAAAGAAAATCTAAAACAAGTCAAATTATTACTACCTAATTTTTCTAGATTTCTTTTGTATGTTGTTTTCAATAATATCAATGACAAGAATAATCATAATGCTAACTATATTCCACTAGTGTGAGAAATAAAAACAATGGAGTTCAAGAATATTATTGTATGTTATACATATTGAACACTATAATGTACTAACACATCTAAAGGTAAACTTGTTGTTTAAAGAATTAAATAAAACAAAATTTTGATATATTAAAGAATTAAACTCAATTCGCAAGCCATTGTTATTATTTTATGCAACCATTTTTACACACACAACAAATATATTTTTAACATATATTTATTTATCAAACTTGATGGATGTTAGACGTGAGTGACAAATGCTCACTTTGACTATGCAGTGAGGATTCGGCCCTCTTGAATCGATTCCGGACCATTGCACTTGCTTCGAACGCGGTAGCTTTGCTCCTCTTCTCTTCTTCTGTCTACTTCGTTTTTTTTTAATATGATGGGGGCGGCTGCATTTGGATTAAAAAAAAGGGAAGCGGATAATATATCTTCAGTTTTATCCCATATAGAGGCATTGCCGCTTTGGGCAGTAGAACGTGCTCAAATCCTTGAGAATAGCTCAACCTTAAACAACGCACACTAGTTCAAAAGTTTGCTCGTTTGTATTATTTGGATTTTTTTTCTTTAATATATATGTATGGTGCCCGTCATGTATGCGTTGCCATGCGCACCTGGCATTCCATTTTGACCCAAATGTTGGTCTCATAAATACATGCGTTGGTTCTTTTTATTTCAACAAAATAAAAAAATTTATGTACAAGTTTAAATGGCATCTATGAAATATGCATGTGCGTGCCATGCACATTGTGCTTCATTTTGTTCCATATTACTTTTTGTGCCATGTAACTAGTAGATAATTTGTTCCAATCACTTGAAAAAAAGTTGTTCCAGGAATTCATTTACCATGCGTGCCAACCATGCCAACAATTGTTTCATGAATTATGTTAGTTCCATTTTTGTTTTCATGTAATTTAGTTTAGTTTAGGTTTTTTTTCGTAAGTAGACCGTATATGCATACCATTTGTATAACTTATACAAGTTATATACGAAGAGTAGACACCGTTCACAAATACCGAAAACACCGTATTTTTTAAAATCAAATGTCCCGGCACATGAAACAAAATACCTTTGCGTTCGTTATGCCGATATAAATGCGATAACACACTGAAATTGGTCGTTTCAATGCCCGAGTGAAAATTTACTATTTACGCCATACCAGTTGCCGCTACCATTAAATCGACCATTTAAATTGATTTAAACGAAGCTAATCTACTCGGAATTTGATGAAATGGAGGTTCATCTAATAAAATAAGCACAATGTTGACATTTCAACACTAACATTAAATGCAAAATTATATGCTTTCCCTATTCATCTTAGCACATTACCGATTGCATTTAATATAGTTGTCATTATTCATTCATTTATGTTGACTTTTCTGGATTACTAGTTCTACACCAAAGACATGTTATATAATATCACTAACAAGCATCAAACTATCTGAATTTACTTTTTTTTCAATTGTTAAATGAATATATTTCTGTAGGTAACCTACATGGACTGATGGACAAAGGTTTATGGTTTATGGTCACAGGGGTAGCAATCTAGCTTTGTTGCCATTGCTACTAGGACAGCAGTTGCTGATGCTTCTTGCAACCGTTAGGCAAACACATTTTTAATTCAAAAAAAATAAAAAGAATCTTTATTGATCAAACCATTGCTGCACAAAACATCCAACTCCGACTCATACTTCAAAGCATAGCAGTTTGAATGGACAATGCTAATTAAATCATCAGCAAAATCAAACATTAAAATGAAAAGTTTACAAAAAGTTTATAAATTTTTTTTTCATTTATGCTGTGTACATTTTGTTAAGTCCGTTTTATTTTCATTGTTCTAGTTTCTATCAAAAAAATCAAAACAAAATATCCCGTTTAATAGCATTTACCCCTCTAACTTCCAGCTTAGTGTCTCAAGTTGCATTGCATTTCACTTCTATTTTTTTGCATAGTTTCCTATGTTCGCTTATTACACTTGTTTGTAAGCATTTCTGTTGCATTGTTCATTATGTGTATTGGTTCTACATCTCATTTCCTTATTGAATAAAAGAAGCAGTTTCAGAATTCTTTTGCATTTTGCAAATTTTTTTCTACATTATGTTCCATACATTCTTTTGCATTTTTCTCATACTTCTAGTTTTTGATTACATTTTTTGCTCTTTTGATTTCTGCATTTCTAATCACGAACGTTCAAATGCAAAACAACTTATCCATCCTCAACAAACTACCTGCATTTCCACCCCAACACTCCCGACCTTCTTCAACCATCACCTTACAAAACTGAAACATCAACCTCTGCAACTGTCCCATATCACCATACTCAACCAGTGAATCAAAAACCTCCCAAACTGCTTATTTTAACGAAAAGGTAACTTCTTTTAATAGGGAAGGATGCTTATTTTAACGAAAAGGTAACTTCTTTTAATAGGGAAGGAAAATATAACTAAATCTAACAAATACGAAGCCCTAGCTCACATAAAACCAAATTTTTAGATAAAGAAATATCAGTTACTTATTTTTAGTAGTAGTCATACAAAATCATTTATGCATTGACATTCATAATGATTGATAGAACATTCATTATCTAGGTAGTTGAGCAAAAAATGTCATGGTTTACTTATCACACACCATAGATAAAACTGAGCCAGTAGAAATGATTCCGCCATTTTTTGCTGATGGCAAAAGTATGAACACATCCATGAACCAAAATATTTCACGTTTGTTTATATTTATTAGTTAGATTTAGCTATATTTTCCTATTAAAAGAAATTACCCAGCAAAATATTTCACGTTTTAAGAACAAAAGCGAGACAGATCAAATATTGATTACTAGCCATGAATCAAAAGAGACATATACTAAATGCAAAACAAGTAACTAATCAAATTGAATTCCATTTCTATGACACTAAATCAACGATAAAACAACGAATATCAATTTTTGCATACCTAGAATCGATCGACTTCGATTCAAGATCTTGAGAACTTTGCAATCTAGAAAAAAGCACCGGGGAGTATTCGATTGAGATACAGTCAATAGTTGTCGATCTGGAGCAAAAGTATCTGGAGGATAAAAGGATCTGAATTCAGTTTTCGATTTGAGAAATTATTTTTAATGTAGATCGGTGGAAAAAAGAATAAACTAGAACGACGGAAAAATGAAAGCGTATTGGGAACAACGGATGGCTTTATGGGAGGGAGTACTTAATTGGAGAACGGCTTTGACTCATTGCACAAACAAGGATGGATGTTGACTGTGGTATTCAATTCTGCAATGGACTTTAGCCGTTGCAATTTAGCAACGGTCATAAGCCATTGCAAAATGTCTGCATTTGGGTGTTGCAAAACTGCCTGTATGGTGTAGTGATGTCACACTTTCGTAGGAAACACGATTGCATTTAGCGTATGCAACAAGCCGTTAAACCCCTAGGTGTCCCTAGTAGGACGAGTGTTGTCTCGTGAGGGTTTTCAACGGATTCTACCCACAAAATCCAAAGCACCTTATGTACGCGGATTAATCGAATAATATATTTAAGGTCTTTCATATTCCAAGGATTTCACCTGACTCCAATAATAACGGTTTAGCCCCAAATTGTCCATCCCATAATTAGTGAAAAAATGAATAAAAAATTTCAAGCTGAATCGTAATTTCTTGATAACACTATAATTGTCTTGAAGGTTAAGAGCGTGGTGTCAACCAAAGTTCTACACATCGACAATGTGCACCCAATCATTTCTTTATTCTTCTTCTTTTTCTTTTTTTTTTAAAAAAATATAATTTTGCACCAATGTAACTGTAATGTATTGGATATGAGTTATGCATAGATGAAGGAAAAATTTTTGTAAGTTCTAAAAATATTATAGATAAGAGGGCAAGTGTATTAGTTGAACTTCCAGCTACAAAAGATAAAGTAATACTAAGGCACATATGAACATTTTTATTTCCTTTCGTCTCCTCTACTACAATCCTCGGTTCCAAGTACGGTATGATGGATGTGGATGGAATGGAAATGAATGCTTTATAGTCAAGAATGATGAATGACTATTTTATTCAGAGAGACTCTCTCTTTATTTCATTTTTTTCTTTTTTTTTCTCTTTTTTTCTTCTTCTTTTTTTTCACTTTTTTTTTTCATATTTGCATGATGAATGATGAGCGGAAATGGAATGGAATGACACCGTATTATTTCATTTGATTCCTCCTTTACTAAGCGAATCACAACCAACGCTTCATGAAAGGAAAGTTTTGTGCCCTAGTCACTCTACTTCTATAAATCTAATTCAACACACAAGTCTGGATTGATGTTATACAAAAAGATGAAAGGAATGATAAGTAAAGTTTCGTAAGATAGATATCCCATAAAAAATAAGATGTGGTATATCGTTATCCTACCTTAAAACAAGTACGGAATGGGTGGTGTAATATTGGTATGAAAAGTGACGTTTTTGACCTTTAAACAAAGGTTCTTGAGTATACCAATATAAGATAAACTTGCCGAAACATGGATGTAAATTGACTAAAACTTGGATTTGAATAATGTGGGGTATCGAAGAAGAACGCTACAATGAGTCATTTCTCGTTAATTGGGCCAAGTGGAATTTAGAACTTACAAGTGTGAAAATTTGAGTGAGAAAAATATTATGCATGAAAACGAACTCAGAAAATCCAACATATGTAGGTGCAAACTCATTGTTTATTTGTTTTTTTTTTTTTTGTTTTTTTTTTTTGATCATTTTTACTTGCACATTCTAACATGTATAACAAGGGTTGACACGCTTACTCCAGAACATGACTAACGTCTGCACAGTCTCAAGCTAGAATCTTAAAAAGACACATTACAATTCAATGAATAAATAATGTTCATTCCCATCACCCAACAATTCAACTTATCAAACAAGAACCAAGGTGTTATTTATGAATTTAAGTTAATCCTTGTCCAATGAATGACCTAGTTCATAAAATTTGATTGATGATGTAATGTAAACTCCCCCCCCCCCCCACACTTGAGTGTGACTGTGTCCTCACAGTCTTTAATTAGACATATCTTAGTGAAAGGGAAAACAATTAAGAGAATATTTACATATGTACAAAAGAGGGTCAGTGCATCTTACCGAATGTAATGTGGCTCATGGAGGACCATGAGCTCTTCCTCTTGGTTGGGTATTGGTTCCAAGTAAGGTTTAAGGCGTTGACAATTGACCTTAAAGGACGATCCATCGGTTGGATTCTCAATTTCTACTGCACCATATGAAAAAACAGTCCGCACAGTGTAAGGTCCTGTCCATCTAGATTTTAAATTACCCGGAAATAAATGCAATCTTGAGTCATACAACAGAACTTTTTGACCTGGCATGAAAGTTTTGCGTAAAATGGATTTATCATGAAAAACTTTTGTCTTGTCCTTGTAAATTCGTTCATTTTCATAAGCATCATTTCGAATTTCATCAAGTTCATTAAGTTGAACCTTCCGATGTTCGCCTTCTTGCTCTAAATCAAGATTCAAAGTTTTTATTGCCCATAACGCCTTATGTTCTAGTTCAACGGGTAAGTGACATGGCTTACCAAAAATCAACCGATAAGAGGACATACCTAAGTTTGTTTTAAAAGCAGTGCAGTAAGCCCAAAGAGCATCGGTTAACTTTTAGGACCAGTCTTTGCGATTTTGATTCATAGTTTTCTCAAGGATTTGTTTAATCTGCCTATTCGATACTTCAACTTGCCCACAAGTTTGAGGATGGTAAGGAGTGGATAACTTGTGGGTTATCGAATACTTTCTCATGAGAGCTTCAAAAGAATGATTACAGAAGTGTGTTCCATTATCACTGATTATTGTGCGAGGTGTGCCAATCCTGGAGAAGATGTTTTCTTTCAAGAAGCGCACAACAACCTTATTATCGTTTGTTTTGCATGGAACAGCTTCAACCCACTTAGAAACATAGTCGACCGCTAAGAGGATGTAAAGGTTCCTAAAAGAATTAGGGAAGGGTCCCATGAAGTCTATAACCCAAACATCAAAAATTTCGACCTCTAGAATGGGGTTTAGGGGCATCATATTCCGTTTAGAAATTTTCCCTAAGAATTGACATCGATCACAAGTTTTGCAAAATTCGTATGCGTCTTTGAAAAGGTTGGGCCAGTAGAACCCCGATTGGAGAACCTTTTCGGCTGTCTTTTTGGGATCGAAGTGACCACCACAGGCTGGGTCATAACAGAAAGAGAGGACATTGTGAGTTTCAGTGTCGGGAACACACCTTCGAATGATTTGGTCGGGACAATACTTGAAAAGATAGGGGTCGTCCCAATAAAAATGTTTCACTTGGGAAAAGAATTTGTGTTTATCCTTCTTAGACAAAAAAGAAGGGGTCTGCTTGGTGACTAAGTATTTGACAATGTCAGTGAACCAAGGATCAGTGGTTAAAGAAAATAGCTGTTCATCAGGGAAATTCTCGTTGATCGGAAGAGAAGAAGACGGGGCATTTGGAAAATGAGACAAGTGGTCCGCAATAACATTGTCAGATCCTTTTTTATCCTTAATGGTAAGGTCAAATTCTTTAAATAAAAGGATCCAATGAATGAGACGAGCCTTAGCATCCTTTTTAGAGAAAAGGTACCTAAGTGCGGAATGATCGGTATGAACAGTGATGTGTGAGCCAACTAGATAAGGTCTGAATTTTTCTAAAGCGAAAACGACTGCCAAGAGTTCCTTTTCAGTGGTCGTATAATTGATTCGAGCGTCGTTCAGATTTTTACTCGCGTAGTAAATGACGTGAAGAATCTTATCGATACGTTGTCCTAGGACAACGCCAACAGCGAAATTCGAAGCATCACACATGATTTCAAAAGGAAACTTCCATTTGGGAGAGCAGATCATTGGAGCAGAGACAAATTCATTTTTAAGATCCTCAAAAGATGAAATGCAATCAGAATTGAAGTCGAAAGGAACATCCTTACCAAGAAGACTCGTCAAAGGTCGAGTGATTTTGCTAAAATCTTTTATAAAGCGACGGTAAAAACCAGCATGACCTAAAAAGGATTGGATGTCCTTTACTGATTTGGGAATGGGAAGATTTGAAATAACCTCAATTTTGGCTTTGTTTACTTCAATTCCTTTATTAGAAATGACATGTCCTAGGACAATGCCATGTTTGACCATGAAGTGACACTTTTCCCAATTAAGCGTTAATTGTTTATCTTTACAACGATTAAGAACAAGATCGAGATGATGTAAACACTCAGTGTAAGAATCCCCGAAGATGGAAAAATCATCCATGAAAACTTCCAAAAATCGCTCGATCATATCAGAAAAAATGCTAATCATGCACCTCTGAAAGGTTGTCGGTGCATTATAGAGACCAAAAGGCATATGACGGTATGCAAATGTACCGAAGGGACAAGTGAAAGTCATTTTCTCTTGGTCCTCAAGAGCGATAGGGATTTGATTATAGCCCGAATACCCATCAAGGAAGCAATAGTATTCGTGACCGACTAGTCGTTCTAACATTTGATCGATAAATGGAAGAGGGAAATGATCCTTTCGTGTTGCATTGTTAAGTTTCCTATAGTCAATGCAAACACGCCAACCGGTCTGGGTGCGGGTTGGGATAAGCTCGTTACCTTCATTTTGGATCACGATTATCCCTGATTTCTAAGGGACGACATGAATCGGACTAACCCATTGACTATCGGAAATTGGGTAGATGATTCCATTGTCAAGACATTTAAGGATTTCAGCACGAACTGCTTCTTTCATGATGGGGTTTAGACGACGTTGGGGATCACGAGTAGGTTTGGCATCATCTATAAGGTGGATTCGATGTTGGACTATCGAAGGACTAATCCCCTTAATATCAGCCATGGACCAACCAATTGCTTCCTTATTTTTCTTAAGGATGGGAAGGAGCAATTGTTCCTGCTCTAAAGTAAGGTCAGAAGCGATGATGACAGGAAAAGTTTCATTGTCTCCTAAGTAAGCGTACTTAAGATGACTGGGCAGTACTTTGAGTTCAGATTTTGGGGACGATTCAACTAAAGAAACTGATTGAGAGACAGACTCAATTGTGAGCGGATTGATAGGAATCAAATCAGAGACATTTTCGGAACATCTTGAAATAAGGTTTCGTAATTCGACTCAATTTCATTATTCAGATGGTCGAGCTCGGGTTCATTGCCGTGGACAGCATGGATTTCAGAAAACTGGTCCACATAAGAATTAGGAGAGTTTTCGGTTCTAAAGATGTTTAGTTCGACAGTCATGTTACCGAAAGAAAGTTTCATAGACCCATTTCTACATTTGATGAGAGCATTAGAGGTTGCTAAGAAGGGTCGTCCTAGAATCAAAGGAATCTGGTTTGCAGGATTTCTTACCTGTTGAATTTCTAGGATAATGAAATCAACTGGAAAGATAAATTCGCCTATTTTGATCAACACATCCTCGATTTCGCCCACAGGTTTCTTAATTGAACGGTCAGCAAGTTGAAGGGTAACCTTAGTGTGTTTCAGTTCTCCTAGCCATAATTGGCGATAGACGGAATATGGAAGCAAGTTAACACTGGCACCTAAGTCTAGCAGGCATCTATCGATTTTCTTGTCCCCAATAGTACATGATATTGTGGGGTAGCCAGGATCTTTGTATTTCACTGGCATTGATTGGGACAAGACTTCGCTTAGAGTTGCCGCTAGAAACACTTTCTTAGGTACTTGTGTATGACGTTTTTGAGTGCACAAATCTTTTAGAAATTTCGCGTACTGTGGAACTTTTTGAGAATGTTCACTTTAACTTGCTTAAATATTTCTAGGATCTTTTCTATTTGGTCCGTCTTTTTCCTAGGTTGGAGTCTATGAAGAAATGGAGCAGACAACTCAGTAGGTTGAGCTGCCTGAGTTTGAGGATGGTCCTTATCAGAAATTGGCTCAATGTTTTGATCTGTGTTGGTCGAATTTTCGATAGGATTTGGAAGATCGTCCAGTAAATCATTTGGATTGACCACATGATTGTCAATCTTTTTTCCAGATCTAAGAGTCGTGACCGCATTCAAGTGACTAACGTTTGAATCTTGAATGATGTGAATTTGGTTGGGGTTTGAATTTTGTCCTCTAGGGTTTTGAATGGGTTGACTTGGAAATGTACCCTTTTCCCTTTCACTTGAAAGTTGAGACATTTGTTTTTGAAGTTCACTCATTTGTTGATTCGTGTTTTGCATATATGATTGGAAGGAGTCGTCTAGCTTGTTTTGATTTTCAACACTTTTCTTAGTCATTTGTGCTAATAGGTTGCTCATCTCAGATAAATTCCCCTCAATCGTAGAAAGGCGTTTTTCATATTGGGGTGCGACCATTTGATTGTGGAAAGGCGCCTGGTTCGAAGTGTACTGATTTTGCCTAAGAGGAGGGTTCACAGCATTGTTTGGAAATGCTCGATTCAAAGGTATGTTCATCAGGGGGTTATTTGGACATAAGAAAGATTTGGGTGGTTGTTAGGTCTATTGAAAGTGTTTACTTGCTCAAGGGACTGGGGACAGTCATCAGCCATGTGATTGGAGTCAAGACAGATGTGACTCATGGCTTGGGAAGCGTTATTAGACTGAGTGTGTGTTCTAACAACGTTCAGTATGGCATCAACAAGAGTATTAGAAGAAGAAGAAGAAGAAGAAGTGGATTCAACCGAATTACTACTGGATCGCGAATAGAGAGATTTTTCATTGGTTCGTTCCCATTGTTTCGATTTTTCTGCTAACTCGTCCAGAAATTCCCAAGCTTCTACGTCAGTTTGTTTTAGAAAATTGCCTTGACACATGGACTCTAACATTTGCCTAGTACTATTATCAAGTCCATCGTATACAGTTTGACATAACGACCATGTTTCGTAACCATGATGTGGACAACTTAACAGCAGTTCTTTAAATCTTTCGAAGTATTGCCAAAAAGATTCACTCCCTTTTTGGTGGAAATTGGTGATTTCATTTCTGACTCTAGCTGTTTTTTCTGGGGGGTAAAACTTTTTAAGGAAAACTGCTGTAAATTCATCCAATTTTTTAGTTGAATTTGGGGGTAAGCTGCGAAACCATTATTCTACGGAGTCAGTTTGTGCGAATGGAATCAAACGAAGTTTAATACCATACTCACATAACTGTTGTAATTTAAAGATTGCACAAGCATATTCAAATTTCGTTAAGAAACTATATGGTTCATCATGAGAAAAATTTCCGAATTTGGGAAGGATGTTTATCTGACTCGATCGGATTTCAAAGTGATTACCCACAGGATTGGGTAATTGAATGCAAGAAGGGACAGAAACTCTATCGGGAAGGATTCTGTCCATCAGGGTACGAGGTGCGGGTTCGTTACCCATTTCTAAAGGTTGTTCGGGAAAATTGGTTTTTGAGGAAAGAGAAGGTGGTTCGATTCTAACTAAACGACGAGATTCTTGGTCATGGGTTCAAGTTTGCATGCACTGGAAAGAAGAAAAAGAGAGTTTGTCAAGGAAATTTAGACAATGGAGGAGTTCGGAAAGAGGTGAGAAGGAAAAAAAATGTTGAAAATGGGAGTTTTTTTTTCTTGAACAAGTACGACTTATAGACTAGAGAGGTTTAAAAGAAAAAAATGTTAATTTTTTTTATTTGTTCTTGTTTTTCAAATTTTTATTTGTTTTTGAGGAGTTTTGAATTTTTTTTTTCACAAAACCATCACACACAGAAATTAGCTACAATGAAATTTTCTGTCCTTAATGGCTCCTAACTCAAAATTATATAGTGACACATTTGATTACTTAGACCAAAAGATTTCTCAGCCAGTTAATGGACAGGAGTTATCGGTGCACCAGGAATCACCCTAGCAATGCAGCCGAAGGTTTAAGTACCTTCAGAGTAACAACCGATATAATATTTACGAATCACCGTAATATTTATAAACGGTTATTTCTCTGCCGTGTTCTAGACACCAAGAAATAATTCGTTCCAAATGAATCAACTATCAAAATACAATTAAGCCCTAGATGAGCCCGCGACTCCCTTAAGTCCAACGTCTAACCGTTATTATTAGTCAGATTCTACGATGAATGCATTTTGTGGGCTAAGGAAAGGGTGAGGAAATCCCTCACCTTATGTGAATTGGGGTATTGCCCTTAACAGAATGAATACAGATGCAGAAATAATAATCACAGAAATTAAAAGATTTTACAAGCAAGTCACTGCCCCTGCAGAAGATTTTTACAAGCAATGTCTATATTATTTTTATTTACAGCAGAGCACCTGTAGAGTTTAAAAATTTTACAGTGATCGGCAGTCCGTCCAGTGCAATTGAGTCGCGCTAGCGCATTCACACCCCATTTGGTGTGCAACTGCTCGAACTCTGAATCGTCCGCCGTTTCCTGTTGTTGTCGCCTCCTATTAATTGCTTGACTGTGCTATGACCTTTTTCAAATTACCGCTGTATCTATTTTCGAAAAATCCCTCAAACCCTTTTTTTTAGTAAAGGAAACAATTAAGTGAGGGAGAAGCAAACAAAAATAAAAAACAGACTAAAAGAAAAAAAACTAGACTCGCTCAACCAAAATGAAAAGCTAACTTCTTAAATGAAAACGAAGTCAAACTAGAAAATAGAATGAGTGGAAAACAGAAGAGAAAGGAAATGAACCGTTTTTCATTATTATTATTACTACTTTTATTTTTTATTTTTTGAACTAGAAAACAAAATGAGATTCAACGTTACTACTCCAAAGTCCAAAGTAGAAAGCAAAACAAACAAACTAGCTAATAACCCAGCTATGCGCAACCAATAATCAAATTAAGTCCAATTAGCCCATAGTCCTTGAACTAAAACCAAAGCCTAGCAACTCAGCCCACCAACCCACAAGCATTCATGTTAAAAATTTCCAGAAAGAACAAGTCTTTCTTTTTTCTTGGAAAAAATTGGAGACCGAAATAAAAAGAAAATCAGTGCTTTCGAAGTCAAAAGCTGAGAGGGGCGGCTAATCTTGTGATTTGGTGATTGTGGATTGTGGTAGGTCGGAAATTGGAGGTGAGATGATCTCGATGGATTTGTGGTTGCCGATGGTAGGGTTGGTGGCTGATGAGTTGCGTTGAATTTTGGGGTTTTCTTTTCGACGGTGACAGGAGTTGAGGGGCGTGACGTTCAGGTGATGTTCTATCGGTGGAAAGGTTGCGGCTAAAGTCTGTGATTGTGGATGCAGGGGAGGTCTTTGTGTATGCGGTTCAATGGAGCAATGAGTGATGGTCGGTGACTGTGGTTAGTGATGAAAGGAAGTAATCGCTGATGGTTCGTGATTTTAGACAAGGACAGTTGCTTCTTTTTTTTTGTGATTGGGTAGGAGTTGAACGTTGATGGATTTGTGGGTTTTGAGGATTGTGATTTGGGAACGGTGGTGTTCGGGGGAGGACTATTGAGTTAGGTTGTGAAAGGCGTGGACCTTGGATGGTACAGTGGGGTAGGCATGACAGAGAAAGGTTATGAGATGAAGGAGGTATGGGATTGAAGGTGTTATTGGATAGAGGTTGTAAAGTTTGGGCGATGGAACTGGGTACTGGGGAAGATGAGGCTAACGTTCTTTGTTGATGAAGTTGCGTGCGGAGTTTGAGAAGGTGGGACTGACTGTTGATGGTAGGATTGTTCTGTATGAGTGTGATGGTCTGTGGTTCTTTTGTTGAAAGGTTTTTGGAATTGGGATGGATATATGCTGAATCCGTATGGTTTTTCTGAGGGTGATAGCAGAAGATGGACGTTGGAGTTAGTGAATTGACGAATGGGAAGAGGTTGATGTTGTGCTGTATGGCCTAAGGAGGGTTTGAAATTGGGTTCTGGTGATTGTTAAGAAGAGAGTGGGTTTGAACAATGATAGATCCGGAATATTGGTGACAAAATTTGTTTGCAGAAAGGTATTGAGCAGTGGCAAGCGTGATGTTGGGGGTGATGAAGTGTTGATGGATGCACAGAGAAACAAAAGCCAGAGAAGAAAAATTGTAGGAGGACTATTTTTTTTTGGAAATAAACTATAAACAAAGGAAAGAGAGATTGTAGAAAGAGGGAAAGCAATAGAATTGAAAACAGGAAAGAAATTTGTTGCTTTTTTGTTATTTGAATTTGTAAAAAAAATGAAAAGAAAAGGAAAGGCAATGTATAGAAAGTGAAAAGAATAAAATGAAAGAACAGGAAATAAAATCAATGCAATTGGAAAAGTTATATTTTTTTTCTTGATTTAGAAGATTAACATATCAATGTTTTAATACTCAATCTACCAATCAAATTTATTTTCTATGAAAGAAAATACAAGGAAAACAAAAATAAAACTAACATGAATCGGTGAATAAAATTTTTTTGTGTTTTTTTTAAAAATAAAATAAAAATATAACCCGAAGGATTATTAATAAAAATTATTTTGGTCCCCGGCAACGGCGCCAAAATTTGTTTGCGAACAAATTAAACAGTTGTAAACAACTGTAAAATCCTTTTGGCTTTCCTAAACAACAAGGATTGTTGTAGAGGGTGTCGAACTCTGGGACCAAAAATATTTTAATTAATAAATCCAATCAAGCTATTCCAGGATCTTGATTGATTGAAAACACAGAAAATAACAACAATTAAATAAATGGAAAGATTTATATAATAAGAGAAAACAATTAGGGGATAATGACATAGATTAGATTCACACTCATCAATAGCCAACAAATAAATATAGATCTAATTCATGTTTCTGTCACAAACACGAATCAATGATAAATAGATTCTTAGAAACAAATAAGTAAATAACAACAAGCATAGCCTATGCATGAGCTGAGCTCTTAAACAACCATAGACTATCAGGACAGATTCAAAAATTAATTTCTAAAACCTAAAATTAGATATAAATCTGATAATTGTTTGATCGAACACGAATATACCCTGTGAAGGAGCATAGCTCTTAAACGACACAAAATATGAAGGTTCAGATCTAACCCTTGATTTAGATCTAGATCTACATATATAAAGTCCTCATCTATTGGCTATGTGATTCATGTTGAATCATATCTATTAGCGTCATCACCCCCTAATCAAAGGGGATTAGCTTGACATAGCTAAAGAAGAAGAAAAACAGAAATTAAATAACATGGACATAAATAAAACTAAAACTAAATAGAACAGAGGAAGAAGAGTTTTATTCCAAGAGAAAGATTACATAATAAAACTAAGTGTGTTTTTACATGAATAAGATACAAGGTATTTATAGTTGTATTGGCCAAGACTACTTGGCAAATTCCACAATGTGGGACAAAAACCCCTTTTTCAAAATAACACATTAATCAAATAGCTCAGTGTGAACGCGTGCAGCGCATGAATGAGAAGCCTTGCAAATTACATGGTATGGGACAAATAACTTAGCCCAATTAGCAACTAGACCAATGTGAATGCATGCAGATGTCATGGAAAATAGGTTGCGAGGTTCAACTCCAATTGACTTGAGAATGAATAACAACTCCAAGTGATTATTATGGAAAAGCATTGAATCTTGTCTTTGAAATACGCAGCAGAAGGCGATTGAATAGCAACTTTTCTTTAGGTCTTCAAGCTTTAATCAAGCTCTAAAATTCAACACTCTTCTCGCACAAATTCTTCAAGCTTTTCAACAATTAAGTGCGTTAATCCATTCATCAAAAATAATCTGTAAACACAACTATAAATGCACAATATCAATTATTTAAAAGATAAAATAAGATAAATATGCGGATAAAATATACACATTTACGTGTATATCACTTAGTGATGTGGAGCCACCTGTTTGTTGCAGCACTGTGTCTTCGTGACATGATTTGTCGTTGCGACATGATATGTCATAACTTGGTTTGTCTTTGTGACTTGATTGATCCTCGTGTCTTGATCTATTTTCATGATATGTTTTCGAGACCCTGAGATAGAGCAGTCAACGCTTAGTAACCTCAGTTTTTCTTTTGATTCTTAAATATTATCCGTTGATCTGTCCATGACGAAATTCGCAGAGGAGTGATTTCCTACGGATACGGATGTTTTCTGAGGGATCCAGACGAAACCATTGTGTATCTGCGATTCATGAACAATCAACATATCAATCTCACATTGGTACTTTCCGCATCTGTTTTAAAAGAAAAAATTTAAAATATTTTTTACTGGGAGTTGAAGCAAGGACATTTAGTAATTGGAGATTTTAGTCATGCGCCTGGCCAGCATATGCCTAACGTCTGTGAGAACGACAATAGACTTGTCAAGCTCTGAGTTATCAAATTGATAATTTGAAATTAAAATATACCTAATTTAATAAGTTAATGAAGAGAATTTTGAAGTATTTTCAAATCCCTAGCTTTGGAATAATAATACAAATATTTTTGTACGAAAAATTATAAATAATGTTGGACTTTGGAAATTTTCAAGTCGACAAATTGTAACTTGAAAAAGAAAGGTTATTAACACTCTTCAATGGATGCTGGGAAAGATTAAATGGACTGAATGTGAGGAATTTTAGGTGAACTTGAAGTGTAAGGAATAAATGCAACATTGGATAAGGAAATGTTTTCGGATAATATTTATAAAGGAATTTATATTAATTTGAGATGCAATAATCCAATTTATGAAGAAATTTAAATAGAGAGTGGTTTCGAAAAGAAATCATATGATTTTGAATCTTTTAGAAGATTAGTCAGAATGAGAAATTGTGAGATATCTCAAAATAATTTGAAATAGAAATTGATTTGAGGGAAAAGCTGAATATAGTTTAAAAAGCAGGGAAATAAGTAAAACTCGATTCAGAAGATAAAGGAAATTGTGTTTGATCAGAATTGATCTGCAACTATAAGAAAGGAGATTTTACTTTCCAGGTTAATTGAATATGATGGGTAAACAAAGAGGATCGAAGGATCGATAGCTTAAATATCGAAAATTAAATTAGTTACGAAAAAAATGGATTATGGTGTAACTTTAACAGTCTTTCCTTTTCGAGGACGAAAAGTTTCAAAGGGGGGAAGATTGTAATGTCCCATGAAATTTTGTTAACTGAAATATGGAATTTATTAAATGTTCAACAATTAATAATCAAATTTATGTGGATATTTGGATTTAGAATCAAATATATGGTTGGGCATAAAAAAATTTGGATTCAGTAATAAATTCAGAATGGTTGATTGGAAATCAAATATTTATTTTGAATATTTGAATTGAATTCGATTGGATACTTATTTAAAATTCGATTGAGAAATATAAATGGTTGAATCCCTAAAATAAACGTTGACGAATTGGAAATTTTATGTGTTTAATTATATTAAAAATTGGCTGGCTATGTGTGTATTCGTATATACAAAGAAATTGAACCTAACGAACGGAGTTGTTTGACACACGAAAGAAAATTTGTGAATCGATAAATATTTTTAAAATAATGTCATATAGAAACAGAGTCGTGATACAACCAGACTAATTTTATTTGATTCAGAGCGTTGAAATATAAAAGTGCGTATATTTTTGTTGCATTTGAAGATTGTATTGGTGGTACAGATTTTGAACGTTACGGGGTATTGGTGGTAGAAAATAATATTTCATTTAACCAAATACAACCTTCACCAGATTATTACGCGCTGACCTATCTCTTGTAACGCGCAGACATCCTAACCCTATACGATTTAACGTGGTTTTTATCCCCAATTTGTTCCTCTATAAAATCACGCCTTTGTTCTCATTTCTTCAGAAAAACAAATTGCTTCTTCTTTCCCTTTTAATTGCCAAAATCATGGCTCTTTCCCCGAAACAAATCTCCATCCTAAATTCAATTCGTTCCACCACCTTTCCTCTTCTATGTGAATCATTCCTTCTACCTTTGCTTAGATATGGACCACCGCAAGGCGCTGCAGCATCGATTTCTCCCAACGATCGTCGCTGCTACCATTTCGGTTCACAATTTTCCTCTTTGTTCTCAGCGTGAAGATGAAGCACATAAGTAAAAAAGGAGCAACAAGGTTGGCGGCTCCTTTCTTCAGTCCATCGTTGCAACCGTAACTCGAACCCTTGCCTCGAGCTTCATCGCCTGCGCTCCCTTCTTTCTGTGTAAGGTGAGTGTTAGCTCACGATGGATTTTAGTTTCAAGTCATTTAATTTCAGTCTGAAACTAAATAAAATAGTTAAGGCCCGACTGTTGAATTTGTTTCGTGTAGATAAACCCATTTGTGACCTGCATATGTAATGATTGACCTGCATATGTTTTTGTTATTTGGAAAAAAGCATATATGTATGTTTCTTTAATGCATATATGATGGGTCTTACCTAGCAACTTTCGACCAGTGACCTGCTTTCGTAAAATAGATCTTGGGAAGAATGACAGTATATTTGTGGAGTAACTACATCCATTTTTATTCATAAACATCTGCATGTGTATAAGATCTCTTAAATATGTGTGTTTAGTTGAGTTAAAACTTTAGGTTGTCCTGAAAGCGAAAGGGTTCTTACTGTCATTAGTTATATGTCATGTGGTATGTTTTCAGTGCTGCATGGTCCCTGAAATCAAATTATACTAGCATGGCCTGTAGCCTTAAGTTGAAAATGTCACTTACATGTTAGATGGGTTGACTCAGTTCTAAACTATTTTGCCAATTATGTTAGTGTAGCGATCCATTGGCCAAAACTATCGTGATATAATTGCCGAAACTGTAGCGATCCATTTTCCAAAACTGTCGTGATATATCTGCCAAAACTATAGCGATCCATTTGCCAAAACTGTCATGATATAATTGCCGAAACTTTAGCGATCCATTTGCCAAACTGTCATGATATAATTGCCGAAACTATAGCGATCCTGATCCATTTGCCAAAACTATAGTGATCCATTTGCCAAAAATGCCAGGATAAAACTTTGTAGTTTATAGTCAACTTCTGGAAGCAGTTTTACCTGAAGTGAAACATCTAAATATTAGAGGAGCTATACAATAGTTGCACTAGATCCAATCCTTGTGTTTAGGATAGTCTGCACCAATTCATCACTTACTAACAACAAAGCATGAAAAAGAATTGACCTCAAACTTTCTTTTTATATAAGCATCCAAATTTAGTTTATATGCCATCATGGTGACTTGGTAGTATATATACAGTTTACATACCTACTGTTTTTATTTTAGTTTATACTAAAATGAATGTAACAACCCGGATTTTCAGAACCAACTTAAAAATTTCATTTCAGGAAATTTTGTTAGAAAATGCGTCAGAATTTAAAAATTCCATAATTAAAATAAATTATTGAAAAAAAAAGCAAACAAAAAAATATAATACCGTAAAATGTTTAATGTATCTATGTAATAACACATGATATTTACTACTATATGTTTTGAAATTTGAAAAGTTGCAAACCTTCTAATAATTAGCATTAAATAATTAATCTAACATTCATCTCTTTCCGTTTATTCTCTCTTTCTCTCTCATTGTTATTTACTTTTCAAATTTGAATTAAAAAGTTAAACAATAAAAAGTTACATTTTTATTATAAATGAGAAATATGAAAAGTGATTCATTTGTTGAATTAAAAAGGTTAAACAAAAAAAAGGTTTACATTTTTAATTATTGTATATGAAAAATGAACATTGGTTTGGATAGAAAAGTTAATAAAATGGTATTTACACTAAAATTTACATTTTAATGTATGTAGGAATCATATTAAAAGATTCAAGATTATAAAGTTGTCTTTACATAAAAGATTACATTTTTATGTAATAAAGATTTTTTAAAATTTGTTCATAGTTTGTTAATATGATGTAACATAAAAGCTTCCTTTTTATGTAATAATGATTCATTGAAATATTCATTAGTTAGTCAAAAATAAATTGATTGCAATGTAATTAAGTATTTTGTTGTTGTACATTAAACGATAAATGGAAGTTACCAACGTGATACGATATAAACAAAAATATCAACAATATTATTAAATTAAAGATTTGTTGAATATATAGAAATTCAAATGAATGCTTTATACATGTTTGAAAAAGAATTAAATATATTATTAAATTATTATATATATACCCCTAGGATTAGAAAACCCTAATCCTATTTCTAAGCAGCCGCCGTTCCCTTTCTATCAATGGCCACTATCACTCGAAATTCAATCCTTAAAATATCCCATTAGGTTTAGAATTGATCCACAACTCTAAAGCAAACATTAAAGAGGGGAGTGAGGTCTTCGTTTTGGAAGGGTGATGATCGGTTCTAGGGTCGTGTGCTGCTCAAATTTCGAGCATAAACCGCCGGCGTTGGAGGCGATTTTTGGTGGCCATGGGATTGTCGAATTCAGCAAGGGGGGATGGAGAAGATAGAGCAGTTCGTGCTCTTTGAAGTAGTTCCAGTTGATCGGCGGTTAGTGGCTCCTGGGGCGGCGCGAGGTGGAGGTTTTCAATGTCAAAATGGGTTCGGTTTTGGTATTATGTGCGTGGACCTGTAGAACGTCAGGAAGAAGAATTAACGACGGCCTAATTTATGGTTAGAGAAATCATTAATGTAATTATTTGATTAATATTTAATTAAGTAATTATGAAATGAAATGTAATTATTATCATATCTTATGCAAATCAAAGCAGAATTGAACACATTCAGAAGCAATGAAATCGTGGAACCCGTATCTACACGATGGAACAACTTTGGACAAATTTAGAATAATCAATGTGAGATTTCTTTTTAAATTTAAAATTAATTATTATTTCGTCGAGGAATTTATTTGTATATACACCGTTAAAAATTCAGTTGTATATGGTATGTGATGTGAATTGATTTATTTGTTTGTGATGATACGTTGGATGAAATTGGATTGATTAGAAATTGTTTAATCATATAATAATTAGAATGGACAAAATATAAATGTCATTTTGTGTTTAATTAGAATAGACAAACTATAAATGTCATTTTGTGTTTAATTAGAATGTCAAATATAGAAATGACAAAATATAAATGTCATTTTGTGTTGAATTAGAATGGACAAAATATAAATGTCATTTGTGTTTAATTAGAATGGACAAAATATAAATGTCATTTTGTGTTTAATTAGAATGGACAAAATAATAAATGTCATTTTGTGTTTAATTAGAATGTCAAATATAGAAATGACAAAATAATAAATGTCATTTTGTGTTTAATTAAAATGGACAAAATATAAATATCATTTTGTGTTTAATTAAAATGGACAAAATATAAATGTCATTTTGTGTTTAATTAGAATGTCAAATACAGAAATGACAAAATATAAATGTCATTTTGTGTTGAATTAGAATGAAAAATTATAAATTTCATTTTGTGTTTAATTAGAATGGACAAAATATAAATGTCATTTTGTGTTTAATTAGAATGGACAAATTATAAATGTCATTTTGTGTTTAATTAGAATGGACAAAATATAAATGTCATTTTGTGTTTAATTAGAATGTCAAATATAGAAATGACAAAATAATAAATGTCATTTTGTGTTTAATTAGAATGGACAAAATATAAATGTCATTTTGTGTTTAATTAGAATGTCAAATATAGAAATGACAAAATGTAAATGTCATTTTGTGTTTAATTAGAATGGACAAAATATAAATGTCATTTTATGTTTAATTAGAATGGACAAAAATATTAATGTCATTTTTTGTTTAATTAGAATGGACAAAATATAAATGTCATTTTTTGTTGAATTAGAATGGACAAATTATAAATGTCATTTTGTGTTTAATTAGAATGGACAAAAATATAAATGTCATTTTGTGTTTAATTAGAGTGGACAAAATATAAATGTCATTTTGTGTTTAATTAGAATGGACAAATTATAAATGTCATTTTGTGTTTAATTAGAATGGACAAAATATAAATGTCATTTTGTGTTTAATTAGAATGGACAAATTATAAATGACATTTTGTGTTTAATTAGAATGGATAAATTATAAATGTAATTTTGTATTTAATTAGAATGAACAAGACATAAATGTCATTTTGTGTTTAATTAGAATGGACAAAATATAAATGTCATTTTGTGTTTAATTAGAGTGGACAAATTATAAATGTCATTTCGTGTTTAATTAGAATGGACTAAGTATAATTGTCAAGTTTAACAAATTAGAATTGTTAAATTATAGTCATGTTTAACAAATTAGAATTGTTAAATGATGTTAATGATAAAATACATTTTATCGTGTACGCAGAAAAGATTGTAAATGTTCATTTGTTTTAAATGAAAATATGTTAACGATAAAATTTACATTTTATCGTATATGTAGAAAAGATTGTAAATGTTCATTTGTTTTAAATGAAAATATGTTAACGATAAAATTTACATTTTATTGTATATGTAGAAAAGATTGCAAATGTTCATTTGTTTGAAATGAAAATATGTTAACGATAAAATTTACATTTTTATTGTAATGTAGAAAGGATTAAAAATGTTTATTTGTTTGAAATGAAAATATGTTAACAGTAAATATTCACATTCTTATTGTATATAAGAAAAGAGTAAAATTGATCATTATAGAAAATGAAAATGTGTTAAGAATAAAAACCACATTTTTATTGTATAAATAGAATATGTAAAAATGATCATTGTTGTAACACCCCACGTCCGTTAATGTCACTCACTAAGGAAATGCATTAAGTTTCGTGGAGCATTATTAGTGTATAGAACAGAATATAACAAGACAGATACATATATTGGTACTTGAAAATTTTAAAACAACTTTTATTGCAGCGGAGAAATAGTTTGATTACAACAACTTCATAAACCAACAGTAAAACCAAGTACACTTAATATCCATCTTGACAAATTGTTTTCTGAGTGCATAAAGTAAAAAAGCATAACCCCAACATAAGTAGTCATAAGAGAGATGAGCTGAACTTTACTTTAAGCAATCCAAGCACTTCCAAAAGAGAGAGAAAGAGATCCAAGATCAAGCTCCACAGTACTAGTCCCACCCTGAGAACCTGGGGGGAAAGGAAGAAAAGAGGCGAAAACAAGGGGGTCAGACATAAAGTCTGGCGAGTATAATAACTTTAACAATACAATTATTAAAGTAATTAGGATAAGACATAAACTGGTAAAACAAGAAATGACTGTGAAACAAGTGGGCATGACGAAGCAAACAAGAGGAATATTCTGGCGTTAATTGCGCTCCTAATCACTGAAGGATAATTATTATACTACACCAATGCTAATTACACTGCACCATTATTAGTCCCATACTAGAAGTTGATCCCTCTTACTAATCGTAATAATGATAATTATAATAATGGTAGTTTCGTGTACTCCTAGCTGTTATCGTAGATACCGCCTGCTCCTACCTCCACTAGTTGTACCCACTACCCTCCCCAGTCTAATTACAACATTTATTCATAATATGGTAGTTTCTTGTACTCCTAGCTGCTGTCATAGGAGCCGCCTGCCCCTATCTCCTCTAGTCGTACCCACTACCTTCCCCATTTGATCGTGTAACACCCCGCCTCCGCTAGGGTCACTCGCAAAGGAATGCACTAGCTTTAGAGGGGCATTATTGGTAAACATGCACAGAAATATCACAAGACAGAACATATATAAATAGCGGAAGTAAAATCAAACTTTCATAACATGGATAAATAAGGTCTAAAGCCTTTTACATCAGAGTACATCAAAACCTGTCTTGCAATAGTAAAGAAGCATAAAGACTTTTTAATAAATTATTCCCCAAATAAAACAGTAAAGTAGCCATAGCCAAGAAAGTCCAAGCCATTCATGATGACATCCAAGCAGAAGAAGTCTGAACTAAACTGCACTGTTTCCTCCCTGTAACCTGGGGGGGAAACGGAAGAAAAGAGGCGAAACAAAACGGGTCAGTCAAAAGACTGGTAAGTCCTATCTACTTCCAGCATAAAAACAGATAAAGGTGACATGACATGCATAAACTGAAAGTAAACATGGTGATGATGACAAGATAGATACTAAGCCAGGATAATAGGATAAACTACCGTACCCAGATAAACCTAGGTGTCAAGATAAACTACGATGTCAAAGTAAAACAAGGTATTACATCGTCAGGTTTCATCAAGTATAACATCCCAAGGTGTCCCCCAAATCTAACATTCCTGAGCTCTAACTGTATATACTCTATGTCTACCATACTAGTATCTTTCCCCGTACATGTGTTAACCATGAATAACCCTTACTCAACAGTTCGTATAACGGTCCATGTTAACCTAATGTAAGTCTCTCAACTCGTACGTTTCCTTCCATGTATATGTTCAGTCCCTTGCCGTACACCGCACGGGCTTTCCCATGAGGTCCCACTTTAACGTAGTTCTATGACCCTTAAGGTCGTTTTGGACTGTCACCCTATCTTTAACTAAGGTCTTTCAACATGAATCATTGTTTGTACAACTAGTACTTACGCCACCTAGGACCGCTAGGGATTATGCTTACCTATCTCACGTTTTCGTATTTCGGTTTGAGTTCAACCACCTAGGGATACTAGGGATTACGCTAACCCTCAACCACGCCCTTTTTCCCACGCATTCATCGTCAATCGTTTTTCTATGACTGTATGCACATGTATCACTATGTGCCACCCGAGTCCTGTCATAGGGCTAATCAAGAAGTACAGGACTCGGTCGGGAGCTTTTAATCTATCTGCCGATGCAGATGCTAAGGTCTGCTTTCCTACACGTGGCTATGGTCCCACGAGACCCCTCCCTCAACTAGCGAAAGGCAACACAAGAGAAAATCTTGTATGAGAACTACACTCCGGCCAGCCCACATCCTACGGCCTACCTCACCCATAATTAGATAGCAATTATGGTCTGTTGGGTGTTCCCTGCCTTTCCGTACGTACACGCTTGACTCAAGATGGTAGATGATCGACGAACTTGCTATCTCGGGCACCTTATGTATTCGTCGACTCACTGCTATCCACCCCAGTCTTTAGGTCGCTCGCATAGCAACCAAGGCATATTCTTGGTTCTTCTACCGCAGACCTCAACCTCCCATGAGCCTAGTATAATGACCTGGCAGCTCACAGAGGGATCCCAAGAATACCCTCACGTTCCCCGAAGCCGCTGCTTCGTTACCCAGTTCGTTGGAGCCTTTATCTAAATCAGATAGCCTGCTCCTACACGCATACTTAAACGTTGACCTAACGTATCGGGTTACTAATCTATCTAAGAAATGGTCCAAATTTCCTTGACTAAGGATTATTACTTAGTTTCCCTTAACTAAGGTTTACCACTTAGCCTTGTTTCCCCTTATCCTTGTTAACCATGGTCATTTACCCAATCCTCCGAATTGGGGTTTGCCTGATGGGTTAAGTGTTACTTAAGAAAATTTACTTAACCTTATCAAGTTATCGTGTTGGATTGATTAAGTGTTAGTTAACTTAATCCCGTCCACTAGTCGTATAAAGATGGTCAAGTGTCGTTAGGCAAATCAAGTTACTTAACCTACCCAACCCCGTCATGTTTTGTTAAGTATCATTAGCCTAATCAAATTACTTAACCCATTTTTCCATGTCATATTTGGTTAAGCCTCATTAATCAAATTAACTTAACCCTAATATGTGGCATTAATTATTTAATGCACCCCAACCTCTCACATTAGACTTTGTTGTGGTTACTAGTTAAGCCGGGCGGGTCCGGGTAGATTTACACCACAACTTGGTCTAACCTCGGGTTCAAGCACAACATGACCAACTTCTCACATTGAGTCCTATTGTTTGCAACTACTAGTTAGGCCGGTCGGTTCCGGGTAGTTTTACGTTGCAAACTCAACCCAACCTCGAGTTGGCCACTTCCATGTTCAGTCTAGTATCATGTTCATAGTCAAGTTTTCAAGCAATTGGGTAGACCTAACTTAATAGGTAAATTCCCAATGGGTAGACCTAACTTAATAGGTAAATTCCCAAGCTTATGTTTTTTTCATACTTACATGTCAACTTCCATATTAAAATTCAAGTCACGTTTTCAAGTATGAACACATGTCATATTTAACGTTACACGTTGTCATGTTTATACCCCTTTTCCCAAACCATGGTTCATGCCAAGTTTAGCTCACCTAACATATTTTCATATCACTTCAAGTTAAGTTTTTCCACGCTATAATCCCGCTTGTCTATCCTCAACCCAAATCGTGTTCCAACGCAAGAATGGACGAGTCACATCGTAAAGATACTATGCTACACAATGACCCCAAACATGCATAGTATCATGAGAGTTGGGCTCAAAACATGCATAAGTTCATAATGGTTTGGCCGCAAGCATGCATAACACGAGAAGAAAAGGAAATGGGCCATAAGTATGCATAATGTCATAAAGGATTTGGCCACAAACTTGCATGTTAGCATTAGGGGTTTAGGTTCATAAACATGCATAAGCCCCAAAATATAATCTTAGCCAATGTTTCACAAGTAAAAATGGTTCCTAAAGGTTCATGCTAGCATTTCATGCATAAAGATCCAAACTTGCAAGTTAAACTAGGTTATGCATAGCATGAGAGGCATGATTAAGTCACTCACATGGCCTAAAACCATAAACATGAACACAAGAGGCAAGGTAAGGTTCATATAGGTTCGCATAATCATGTTTAGCCTCATTTTACCCCATGTCATTATCAAAACTACCGTTTCCATCTAAAAGTAGCTAGAACTTACATAGTTAGGCCTAGGGAAAGAAGCATGAATCATCTTGGCTAAGAAAGGTGCCTCCTTTGTTGAAGAATCGTCATGAAACCCGCATAGCAACGTTGATCTTCCTTCCATTTGGTGTAGCTAGCTTGCACTACTTGCTTTGGACCCGATTTGAGTGCTTAGGCTTTAGGAAAGGGGGATGGAGGCCATGATCACTTGGCATTTGGGCAGCACTTCGTGGAGAGAGTGATTTATGAGGGTTTAGGAGGGGGCTTAGGGGTGTTTTTATAGGGATTAGGAGTGTTTTAGGCCATAGGATTAGATCTAGGATAGATTAGGACCATCAGATCTCGGAAGCTTCCAGAATCAGGCTATGAACAAGACCAGGTGAGACAAACAGGTGCACCAGGCCAATTAGCCCGGCCACCCCCTGTCGACAGGCATGTCGACAGGGCTGTCGACTTGGTCTGGGCCCAAGTCGACAGGCCTGTCGACAGCCCTGTCGACATGACCTAGGCGGGGAAAATTCCCGCCTAGCCCCAGATCTGGTTTTCAAACCTGTTTCCGAATTTCAAATTTTCAGAAATCTTCTTTGGGCCTTTAACGGGTCATACGGACTCCGATTCTCGAAAACTCGGACTCTATTTCGTGTATTTTTCCGAGACGAATGCAATGGTGAATCCCGTTTACCTTAATTCTAGAAGTATAACTAGAATATCTTTTATCTTCATGCTTTACTGGTTTATATGCTTTGCGTATCATCGTATATGTATGTAAATTTCTTACTTTTTAAAATGTAAAAATACGGGGTGTCACATCCTCCCACCCTTAAAGAATTTCGTCCCCGAAATTCAATAGTAGTAGGATTTATGTCCCCATATTAGCATCCAGAAGTGTTCAGCCAATTGTTGCAAACATGTGCACATGTGCAAAAGTGAATCACATTGTAGAAAAATATGTATGCCTAACTTGTGGTACCACCTATATGAATGCAATTTCTTAAAAATTTCTTTTTTTTTAAACCATGATGCTCTCATCCTAAATATACTTGCAGTTCTATATGAATGCAAAAAATTTGAAAAAGTAATTTCATCCAAATTTTCCCACACCCTTATAAAATAAGAGTGAAGTTCATCCAATTTGAGCATCCAAAATCCTACCATCCATTATTAATTTAGAAAAATCTAATTTTCTAAATTTTTATGCAACGGAGAGATATCCCGTTTTGTTGTTTTCATTGTTCTTCATTATCAGACATTATCGTTCAATATTTCATAATTACATTAGACACAACAAATTGCGTAAACAAACGACATACAAACTTTATTAAGATAGTTTTAGTACATCGTTACGACTAGACAACAAAAGGAACAGCTAAACAATACTGAAAATAAAATACTATCCTACGGATAACTGCTAGAGGTCAATCCTGATGGAAATAGCTACGGATGAGCTCCTCTAAGCTATCAAGCCTCTCTTCCTGTCGTCGGTTCCCTTGCCTAAGCTCTAACTGTAGGTCTTGCATCCCAGGCCCCAACTAATCATAAGAGGAACTCATATCCTGAAGCATCTGCTGCTGTGTCTGAGCCATGGCTACCTGTGACTCCAGTGTCTGCTGTTGTGACCTCAAAATATCCTGGTGGCTCCTCATCAAGCGAGCCTGCTACTGTGAAACATATCTCAGCTCAGTCCTCCAGTCTGGATCCCTAGTAGCCCATGGATCCCAGGCACCTGTATCCGGAGCCCCCTGTGCCGGGGCCTGATAAGCCCAGGCTCCATCCTCAGCCTGCTCATCATCATGCTGTGGTGCCTGATGGGGGTCCTCAAAGTGTCCAAACTGATCATCATGTGGCTCCTCCTCTTGCTCCTCCTCCTCGTCACCTTCATCCTCTTCCTCATCTAATCCCTCATGCTCCATAGTCTGTGGCTCCCCTTGCAGCTCTTGCATATCTATATTCATCCTCCCTAGTGCAGCTTCAGTGATGATAACAGAGGGATGGTTAGAAAGTGTCACATAATCCTCATCATGCAAATCCACCCCGAACCAGCGAAAAACTATGGTCCATAAGTTCCCAAAACAAACATTGGAGTGCCTTGCTCCCCTAAAGATCTGGTACTGCTGTAAGATGGTCCTTGCCCAGTTTATTTGTATGCCCCCAAAAATAGCATAAGTAGCGGCCTTAACAACTACTGGGACTCTGTCAAACCCATGATTCTGCCCCGCAATATTATATTGCAATATCCTAATCACAAACCTAGCTAGGGGGCGCAAATGCGTACTATCCCATTGCCTATCCAGTCCATTAAAAAAAATCCTTCCCCACACATTCACATCATCCATCTCCAGATCATTTATATCGAGTCCCGTACCCCGGATATTCAAAATTTCCCCAAATTGGACCTCATTCATAAATATATGGGTACCCTTAACCCATGAATCATAAGTTATCAACCCATCATCATCCACATCAATTTGCAAACGAGCATCAAAAAGTCTTACCATACGCTTGTAGCCTCTCCTCTCGGCTGTGTGCGTATCCAGAATATGAATAAGACCCGCATTAACAAACAAACCTTCCACGGCGGTACCCGCAAAATCCGCGAACCTCATCGGTCGGCCTAGAAGCAAATTCCTAGTGGTGAGCTGCATGTAGTGCTCAATTATCCCTGGTTGCTCGTCACACCACTCGACCTCTTGCGCGGTTAGTTGAGGGTAAAGCTCGTAGGGATTGGGTTGATTGGCCATGGCGATTTAAACACGAATTAGAAGAGGGGAACTATAGATCCGGATGGAGAGGGTCTCTAGCTTCGATTTGAGTTTAATTTTATGAAGAACGGTGGAGAAACGAGGTGATGGGAGGTGGTGGAGTTGGGGAATTTTCGGTTTTGGCTGGGAGGAAAGGAGAAGAGAATTGGGGGTTATGAGCTGAAGCTCTCGGCCTTCGGGCTCTTATATTTTTTTTTCCTGCAGGCGCGTCGTGTCGACAGCCCTGTCGACAGGGGGGGTATGTCGACAACCCTGTCGACTGGCCCCCCCCCTTTTTTTTCCTTCTTTCTTTGCTTGCTCTGCCATTCTTCCACTATCTTACTTCCTCCTAACTCAACTCCATTTCCTCGAGAACTATTCCCCCATCAAAAAGAAAACACTTTCCTAACTCAGAACTACTTGTAACCAAAGCCAACGCGACTATCGATGGGAGCGAGAAGGGAAAAGAGGATTCAACTAA
Source organism: Allium sativum (assembly GCA_030737875.1). Classification (NCBI taxonomy): domain Eukaryota; kingdom Viridiplantae; phylum Streptophyta; class Magnoliopsida; order Asparagales; family Amaryllidaceae; genus Allium; species Allium sativum. The sequence goes on from CM060923.1 coordinate 172,999,856, forward strand.
TAAAACAAGGACATTGCTAATGGCTTTTGGGGAATAACTTTCAAAACAAAGTTTTCCTTGAAAAATGCTTCTTTGTAAATGGTTTTTCAAATAATTTTTCAGAAGATCTTTAAAAACTTTTGCCCAGTCTAGTAACCTTCTGCTCTGATACCAAATGTAACACCCAGCCTCCGCTAGGGTCACTCGCAAAGGAATGCACTAGCTTTAGAGGGGCATTATTGGTAAACATGCACAGAAATATCACAAGACAGAACATATATAAATAGCGGAAGTAAAATCAAACTTTCATAACATGGATAAATAAGGTCTAAAGCCTTTTACATCAGAGTACATCAAAACCTGTCTTGCAATAGTAAAGAAGCATAAAGACTTTTTAATAAATTATTCCCCAAATAAAACAGTAAAGTAGCCATAGCCAAGAAAGTCCAAGCCATTCATGATGACATCCAAGCAGAAGAAGTCCGAACTAAACTGCACTGTTTCCTCCCTGTAACCTGGGGGGGAAACGGAAGAAAAGAGGCGAAACAAAACGGGTCAGTCAAAAGACTGGTAAGTCCTATCTACTTCCAGCATAAAAACAGATAAAGGTGACATGACATGCATAAACTGAAAGTAAACATGGTGATGATGACAAGATAGATACTAAGCCAGGATAATAGGATAAACTACCGTACCCAGATAAACCTAGGTGTCAAGATAAACTACGATGTCAAAGTAAAACAAGGTATTACATCGTCAGGTTTCATCAAGTATAACATCCCAAGGTGTCCCCCAAATCTAACATTCCTGAGCTCTAACTGTATATACTCTATGTCTACCATACTAGTATCTTTCCCCGTACATGTGTTAACCATGAATAACCCTTACTCAACAGTTCGTATAACGGTCCATGTTAACCTAATGTAAGTCTCTCAACTCGTATGTTTCCTTCCATGTATATGTTCAGTCCATTGCCGTACACCGCACGGGCTTTCCCATGAGGTCCCACTTTAACGTAGTTCTATGACCCTTAAGGTCGTTTTGGACTGTCACCCTATCTTTAACTAAGGTCTTTCAACATGAATCATTGTTTGTACAACTAGGACTTACGCCACCTAGGACCGCTAGGGATTATGCTTACCTATCTCACGTTTTCGTATTTCGGTTTGAGTTCAACCACCTAGGGATACTAGGGATTACGCTAACCCTCAACCACGCCCTTTTTCCCACGCATTCATCGTCAATCGTTTTTCTATGACTGTATGCACATGTATCACTATGTGCCACCCGAGTCCTGTCACAGGGCTAATCAAGAAGTACAGGACTCGGTCGGGAGCTTTTAATCTATCTGCCGATGCAGATGCTAAGGTCTGCTTTTCTACACGTGGCTATGGTCCCACGAGACCCCTCCCTCAACTAGCGAAAGGCAACACAAGAGAAAATCTTGTATGAGAACTACACTCCGGCCAGCCCACATCCTACGGCCTACCCCACCCATAATTAGATAGCAATTATGGTCTGTTGGGTGTTCCCTGCCTTTCCGTACGTACACGCTTGACTCAAGATGGTAGATGATCGACGAACTTGCTATCTCGGGCACCTTATGTATTCGTCGACTCACTGCTATCCACCCCAGTCTTTAGGTCGCTCGCATAGCAACCAAGGCATATTCTTGGTTCTTCTACCGCAGACCTCAACCTCCCATGAGCCTAGTATAATGACCTGGCAGCTCACAGAGGGATCCCAAGAATACCCTCACGTTCCCCGAAGCCGCTGCTTCGTTACCCAGTTCGTTGGAGCCTTTATCTAAATCAGATAGCCTGCTCCTACACGCATACTTAAACGTTGACCTAACGTATCGGGTTACTAATCTATCTAATAAATGGTCCAAATTTCCTTGACTAAGGATTATTACTTAGTTTCCCTTAACTAAGGTTTACCACTTAGCCTTGTTTCCCCTTATCCTTGTTAACCATGGTCATTTACCCAATCCTCCGAATTGGGGTTTGCCTGATGGGTTAAGTGTTACTTAAGAAAATTTACTTAAACTTATCAAGTTATCGTGTTGGATTGATTAAGTGTTAGTTAACTTAATCCCGTCCACTAGTCGTATAAAGATGGTCAAGTGTCGTTAGGCAAATCAAGTTACTTAACCTACCCAACCCCGTCATGTTTTGTTAAGTATCATTAGCCTAATCAAATTACTTAACCCATTTGTCCATGTCATATTTGGTTAAGCCTCATTAATCAAATTAACTTAACCCTAATATGTGGCATTAATTATTTAATGCACCCCAACCTCTCACATTAGACTTTGTTGTGGTTACTAGTTAAGCCGGGCGGGTCCGGGTAGATTTACACCACAACTTGGTCTAACCTCGGGTTCAAGCACAACATGACCAACTTCTCACATTGAGTCCTATTGTTTGCAACTACTAGTTAGGCCGGTCGGTTCCGGGTAGTTTTACGTTGCAAACTCAACCCAACCTCGAGTTGGCCACTTCCATGTTCAGTCTAGTATCATGTTCATAGTCAAGTTTTCAAGCAATTGGGTAGACCTAACTTAATAGGTAAATTCCCAATGGGTAGACCTAACTTAATAGGTAAATTCCCAAGCTTATGTTTTTTTCATACTTACATGTCAACTTCCATATTAAAATTCAAGTCACGTTTTCAAGTATGAACACATGTCATATTTAACGTTACACGTTGTCATGTTTATACCCCTTTTCCCAAACCATGGTTCATGCCAAGTTTAGCTCACCTAACATATTTTCATATCACTTCAAGTTAAGTTTTTCCACGCTATAATCCCGCTTGTCTATCCTCAACCCAAATCGTGTTCCAACGCAAGAATGGACGAGTCACATCGTAAAGATACTATGCTACACAATGACCCCAAACATGCATAGTATCATGAGAGTTGGGCTCAAAACATGCATAAGTTCATAATGGTTTGGCCGCAAGCATGCATAACACGAGAAGAAAAGGAAATGGGCCATAAGTATGCATAATGTCATAAAGGATTTGGCCACAAACTTGCATGTTAGCATTAGGGGTTTAGGTTCATAAACATGCATAAGCCCCAAAATATAATCTTAGCCAATGTTTCACAAGTAAAAATGGTTCCTAAAGGTTCATGCTAGCATTTCATGCATAAAGATCCAAACTTGCAAGTTAAACTAGGTTATGCATAGCATGAGAGGCATGATTAAGTCACTCACATGGCCTAAAACCATAAACATGAACACAAGAGGCAAGGTAAGGTTCATATAGGTTCGCATAATCATGTTTAGCCTCATTTTACCCCATGTCATTATCAAAACTACCGTTTCCATCTAAAAGTAGCTAGAACTTACATAGTTAGGCCTAGGGAAAGAAGCATGAATCATCTTGGCTAAGAAAGGTGCCTCCTTTGTTGAAGAATCGTCATGAAACCCGCATAGCAACGTTGATCTTCCTTCCATTTGGTGTAGCTAGCTTGCACTACTTGCTTTGGACCCGATTTGAGTGCTTAGGCTTTAGGAAAGGGGGATGGAGGCCATGATCACTTGGCATTTGGGCAGCACTTCGTGGAGAGAGTGATTTATGAGGGTTTAGGAGGGGGCTTAGGGGTGTTTTTATAGGGATTAGGAGTGTTTTAGGCCATAGGATTAGATCTAGGATAGATTAGGACCATCAGATCTCGGAAGCTTCCAGAATCAGGCTATGAACAAGACCAGGTGAGACAAACAGGTGCACCAGGCCAATTAGCCCGGCCACCCCCTGTCGACAGGCATGTCGACAGGGCTGTCGACTTGGTCTGGGCCCAAGTCGACAGGCCTGTCGACAGCCCTGTCGACATGGCCTAGGCGGGGAAAATTCCCGCCTAGCCCCAGATCTGGTTTTCAAACCTGTTTCCGAATTTCAAATTTTCAGAAATCTTCTTTGGGCCTTTAACGGGTCATACGGACTCCGATTCTCGAAAACTCGGACTCTATTTCGCGTATTTTTCCGAGACGAACGCAATGGCGAATCCCGTTTACCTTAATTCTAGAAGTATAACTAGAATATATTTTATCTTCATGCTTTACTGGTTTATATGCTTTGCGTATCATCGTATACGTATGTAAATTTCTTACTTTTTAAAATGTAAAAATACGGGGTGTCACAGATCGGCTTCCTACCTCGTAGATACCTGTGTCGGTCCCACAGTGGGGTGTATCACTCCCCAAAGTGGCAACCCGATACCACAAAAGATGCTTGGCTTATACCTACATGATGCAATAACGTCTTACCTACCAGCCCGGGCCCACGCAAACACATGACCCCGTTGGACTTGCATTGCCACTACTAACCCGTTTTGACCTCTTACAATCAAACCCAGTAAGCGTGTCCCGTCCTCGACCTGGGTCGAGCTCACAAAGATACTTAATGGGTTACTGCTTTGAAAAGGACCCCCATGCCTGACACAAGATTTCCACCTATGCTTGGTCCCCACTAGAATTTCCCACTTAACCCCTCCTTATTCATGTCTTCTTACATGTTTTCAACTTGGTTAAGTTGTTTCTAATCATACTTCACATGCCACCCAAGGCCACCCACTTAACCCCCATGTCCCACCACATGTTTATCTAGTTAAGTGTTACTTAATTATATCACACATGTCACCCATGTTACCCACTTATCGCATCAACATGTGTTATTGGTTAAGCTTGTCTTAACCCTATCCACTTATCAGATCAATATATGCTATTGGTTAAGTTGGTCCTAACCCTATCCACTTATCAGATCAATATATATATATATATATATTATTGGTTAAGCTGGTCTTAACCCTACCCACTTATCAAATTATTGGTTAAGCTGGTCTTAACCCTATCCAGTTATCAGATTAATATATATATATATATATTATTGGTTAAGCTGGTCTTAACCCTACCCACTTATCAAATTATTGGTTAAGCTGGTCTTAACCCTATCCACTTATCAGATTAATATATATATTATTGGTTAAGCTGGTCTTAACCCTACCCACTTATCAAATTTTACTTAATTTATGATTAAGTACATCTTAGTTCACAGATACACTGGTTAAGAGAATAACTCCCTAAATATCAACCCCGAAGACCGAAATCAACATCAGATTGGTACTCAGAGAATTACTCACTCAACCAAACTTCTGTTTGTCATTCATATTCATCTTTGACCAGCATTAATTAATTATTAATGCACAGACCTCTCACATTAAGTCGATTGCTTGTGGCCGCTGGATATGCCGGGCGGTTCCGGGCAGACTTCCACCACAAGCCAGACTTAACCTCATGTCTAAGCACCTTTTAATTATGCCTACGACCTCTCACATTAGACTGTCGTTTGCGGTTGTTGGATGTGCCGGGCGGGTCCGGGCAGTCTTTTACCACAAACGAGTCTAACGTCGTGTCTTAGGCATTTATTACGCATTTAATTTATGTTTTTGACCTCTCACATTAGACTACCATTTGTGGTTGCTGGATTTGTCGGGCGGGTCCGGGCAGTCTTACACCACAAACGAGTCTAACCTCGTGTCTTAGGCATTTATTATTACACATAATTATTTAACACCAAATTGGATTAATATCCTTATTCAAATTTGTCAATAAATTCCAAATTAATTTATGTCCATAATTATCACATAAATTCCAGGTATACAAATTATACCAATTAATGTCTCAAATTAATTATATGCCTTTTAAGGCCATTTTATGCCAATTCACAATTATGTATATTCAATATTTTCCCATTGTCCCCACGCTACTCGTACGTTTTAATATGACATATGTTAGACTCGCAAATAGTCTAACTTATAAAAAGAAAAGCAACATCACAACTTGCATAACACATAAAATAGATCTAAGAATCATGACATAAGTTTACATAGCCAATAACTTGCATATATGGATATGTCTTTCCTATAACTTGCATATGAATTTCATTCAAACTAGGATATGATTCACATACAAAACTAGCATAGACAATGGGCATGTAGAAAATAAATTTTCATAACTATGTACTTCCATGGATCTAGATATAGATCTAAACAAAAAGATGTGAACTTGCATATGGATCTAAACATAAAGAGGTAAACTTGCATAGGGATCTAAACATGTAAATTAATGTCACATATTTTGCATATAAACTAGCATATGTATTTACATGATTCACATATGAACTTGTGTATAATCCACCTACAGACTTGCATAAGATTCACATATGTTTTAACATCCCAAACTTGAATAAAATTCAGAAACTAACATATGATTTAACATCCCAAACTTGCATATGATTCATATACGTATGTTTAAACATCCCAAACTTGCATAAGATTCATATACATGACATCCCAAACTTGCATAAGATTCATATACATAACATCCCAAACTTGCATAAGATTCATCAAGTAAACATGTATAATTGAATAGATCCACAGTAAAACAACTGTCAACGATAACATCACATGATTTAAAGTCATATTCTCATAATCCAATTATAACTTATCACAATTAAATTAATTAATTATTTTGTGAAAGATATTATACTCACAAACAAAAGAATAGTCTTGTCTTTCTCGGATTTGTATTCTGAAACTAAATTGCTCCCCTTTGATGTAGACTAATCGTTATTTAGATTTAGATTTGATTTGATTCTTGCTTCTATCTTGTTTTTAGGTTGAAAGAGAATGGCGGCTACTCTAGGTTCTCCATTGACGGCATGGCAACTCTTGGTATGAATTAGTGTGATTTTAGGTTGAGATTTAGGTTGCTTATATAGAGTTTTAATTAACTAAGAGCCGTCGGATTAACCTAGAATCAATCAAGACCATCCAGTCAAGATAGAATAACACCTCAGCCCTAATGACTCAGCAACAAGTCAGAATAGTGTCATCTTTCAGATCTGCCCGGGAGGGGGCAGGTCGACCCCCTGGTCGACCTGTATAGGGAGGTCGACCCCTTGGTCGACCTGTATAGGGAGGTCGACCCCTGGTCGACCTGGCTCTGGGCGGGAATTTTCCCGCCCAGCCAGCTTCTCTGTTTCGAATTAAAATTTCAAATTTTCTGAACCTGTGCTATTTTTAATTTAATTAAATTCTGAAACTTCTGAAGGCCATAACTCCTTCATACGAAGTCCAATTCACACAAACTCGGACTCTATCTCAAGCAGAATTACGAGACGAATGCAATGGCGCAACCCATTTCCCTTAATTCCCACATTTGAAATTAAGTATTCTTTAATTTTAATATTTAAAATCACGGGGAGTAACATTCTCCCCTCCTTAAAGGATTTCGCCCCCGAAATCTCTAAGTTAAGGAGAATGCATATCCTAACATCCAATCATCCATCTACTCAACCATCAAACAAAGGCATCCATTGTCCTTACAAGATTTCTAATGCTATATGAACATATGCAAAAAGTGTGTGTATATGTTCCTTATCTAATGAAAAAATCAGGCGGTCTACTGATTCAGTTGACCTCCTTAATGCAAATCATGATAGTGCCATGCGTCCATTATGTATGCAAAAGAATCCTATCGATACATATTATTTCTACATGCGTGCACAACCATTCATCAAAATGTAGCATCCATATGATAACACAACCATTATACATCCATAAATTAGATATGCACACACATTTTTATGCAACATGAGGGTGATAGAGCCGATCTAGTGCCTAATGTGTGTGTACATGCATCCAAGAGCAACCACTAGCAACCACTGGCATCCATTTGCATCCACCAAACATAACATGTCTCAAACACATGTTTGCAACCATAGGGTTCTTCCTGACTAAAGATCGAAGATGTCATCGCAAAGATAATACTAAATGATAGGACAAGTATCAACAAAGCGGCAGAAAAGGAGAAATTAAAAACATACCGTCGAAAAGGAAAGGGTACAGCGTACGCATCTTGTCTTCCGTCTCCCAAGTCGTGTCTCTTTGATCATCTCCCCATTGCACTTTGACCAACTTGACCTCTTTGTTGCGTAGCTTTTAAACCTCCGACCCAAGGATGCATGTAGGAGCTCGTCTAATCGTGGCATCTCACTCTACTTCCACTCCACTAAGCATGTTCGGCTCTACTACTTCCGCGGTATCTTGTAACACTTCCGCATATGCGATAAGTGAAAAACGTCGTGAACACTACTAAGCTCGTTGCCTCTTCTCATGTCCCTCCAAAATCTAGGATACATAACCTCAAAAGATCTTCAAGGATTTTATTCACCCCTTTCTGTCCGTCCATCCGTCTGTGGATGATGAGCGATGCTCGAACTTGCCGCCTTTTGCCTATCACCTTTTCCTTTTGCATCGAAAACTGCTCCAAGTCCTGTCCCACAAGCACCGGTATACACTATGAATGGCTTACTTCAATCTGGAAAAACTAAAACTGGAGCTGTCGTCAAAGCCCTCTTCAGACGTTGGAAAGCATCGTCATAGTCAACATCCCAAGTAAAAGTCAAGTTCTTCTTCGTTAACCAAGTGAGTGGGGTTGATATCATCATGAAGTCCTTAATGAACTTCCTATAATAACCAGCCAGCCCTAAAAAGCTTCTTACTTCTGTTGCGTTCTTAGGAATCTTCCAGTCTTAGATTGCCACTACATTCGCGGGATCCACAGCTATCCCTTCCTTAGAGACCACGTGTCCTAAGAACCTCACTTCTTTTCTCCAAAACTGGCACTTGGAGAACTTAGTTATAAGTTGATGCGCTCGTAGGGCCTTTAAGACTCCCCTAAGATGTAGGGCATGCTCTTCTTCATTTTTAGAGAAAATCAGGATATCGTCCACAAAGACTACCACAAACTTGTTTAGAAACTCCCTAAACACCCTACTCATCAAGTCAACAAAGTATGCGGGTGCATTCATCAAACCAAAAGGCATGACGAGCCACTCGAAGAAACCGTCAGGAGTTCTAAATGTAGTCTTATCTATGCTATCTTCCGCTACCCTTAGCTGATGAAACCCTGTAGCCAAATCCAGTTGCGAGAAAACCGAAGCATCCACCAACTAATCGAATAAATCATCTATCCTCGGCAATGGGTGTCTGTTCTTCTTTGTTAGCTTATTCAGCTCTCTATAGTCCACGCACAATCTAAGTGAACCATCATCTTTTGTAGCAAAAACGACTGGAGCACCCCACTCCGAAATACTTCTTCTTATGAACCCCTTCTCAAGCAACTCTTTCACTTGCTTATTGAGTTCTCTTCTCTCTCTCGAATCCATGTGGCGCACTGGTAATGCAACTGGCTTTGCATTATCAACTAAGTATATTCGAAAGTCTTTCCACAACGAGTCAACAATCTAACTACCCTTCTTTCACAATCTAGGATGGCACCGTATCAAGCTTGCCAATCCATGCCTAGAATCAAGCCGTAGCCCATGAAGCCAAGAACGAAGGTGTTGCATTCAAACCCAACGCCCAAGATAGACACTCTCAAATCCCGACAAATCATTGAAAGATGAGCCGAACCACCAATAGGATTTGAGACTACTCTGGGATCCGTAACTAGACTAGTATTTAGGTGCAGTGTTTCAACTAACGAAGCAGATACAAACGAGTGTGAAGCGCCAGAATTCAAACAAGGTTCGAACAGGACGATCGAAAATAAAAACCAAACTTCCAACCAAGATATTTCTACCTCTATCAGGTATGCCAGCCGTGAGGGAACGTGTCTGCCCTCTAGAAGATCCTGTACCTTGTCCTTACTTTTGCCTTTTGCTTCTTTGGACGATCTTAATAAGATGTCATGTTTCTTCGCAACGATAACAACTAGCCTTCTTCTTCTTTCTAACATCTTTATTTAAGTAGTCAGGTATTTCACAGGCGTGGCCCTTCCTTTTCTCTTGGCCCCTTGTTATCCTTATCGCCTTTCTTTGGGTCTACTTTCTTATCGTATGTCCTTTCCATGTCTCTCCTGCACATTCTCTGTTCGTGAACTCCTATAAAAATGAGGCTTCGTCCTTCATTAACCAAGCAGCTAAATTGAACCTTCCTCCCATCGTCTATCTTAAAGGTACCAACAAGTCCTCCACTTCCTTCTAGCTTTGACAAACGTCCCAGTCCCATGAAGTGGTTTTTCCGCCCATCGTACGGAAGTTCTTACATATCATAGGAATAGCGTCTATACGTGGAGGAAGAAATTCAAAAAGGAAAGAGGAAGAGATTCAAAATGGAGAATCGAAGGAAAGATATATGGCTCTTGGGGGTTATGTCTTTAAAACAAACTTTTCTCTTGAAAATAATCTACTTAAAACATATTTTTGAAAGTATTTCTTTATAAAATGCTTTTGAAAAACAGTTTTTCAAAATCTCATATCTGTTCTGGTAACCTTCAGCTCTGGTACCATGTGTAACACCCCACGTCCGTTAATGTCACTCACTAAGGGAATACATTAGGTTTCGTGGAGCATTATTAGTGTATAGAACAGAATATAACAAGAGATACATATATTGGTACTTGAAAATTTTAAAATAACTTTTATTGCAGCGGAGAAATAGTTTGATTACAACAACTTCATAAACCAACAGTAAAACCAAGTACACTTAATATCCATCTTGACAAATTGTTTTCTGAGTACATAAAGTAAAAAGCATAACCCGAACATAAGTAGCCATAAGAAAGATGAGTTGAACTTTACTTTCAGCAATCCAAGCACTTCCAAAAGAGAGAGAAAGAGATCCAAGATCAAGCTCCACTAGTACTAGTCCCACCCTGAGAACCTGGGGAGGAAGGAAGAAAGGAGACGAAAACAAGGGAGTCAGACATAAAGTCAGGCGAGTATAATAACTTTAACAATATAATTATTAAAGTAATTACGATAAGGCATAAACTGGTAAAACAAGAAATGATTGTGAAATAAGTGGGCATGACGAAGCAAACAAGAGGAATATTCTGGCGTTAATTGCGCTCCTAATCACTATAGGATAATTACTATACTGCACCAATGCTAATTACACCGCACCATTATTAGTCCCATACTGGAAGTTGATCCCTCTTACTACTCGTAAAAATGATAATTATAATAATGGTAGTTGCGTGTACTCCTAGCTGCTATCATAGGTGCCACCTGCTCCTACCACCACTAGTTGTACCCACCACCCTCCCCAGTTTAATTACAACATTTATTCATAATATGATAGTTTCTTGTACTCCTAACTGCAGTCATAGGTGTCGCCTGCCCCTATCTCCGCAAGTCGTACCCACTACCTTCCCCATTCGATCGGCTCCCTAACTCGTAGATACCCGTATCGGTCCCACAGTGGGGTGTATCACTCCCCAAAGTGGTAACCCGATACCACAAAAGATGCACGGCTTATATCTACACGATGCAACAACGTATTACCTACCAGCCCAGGCCCACGCACGCACATGACCCCGTTGGACTTGCATTGCCACCGCTAACCCGTTTTGACCTCTTACAATCAAACCTAGTAAGCGTGTCCCGTCCTCGACCTGGGTCGAGCTCACAAAGATACTTAATGGGTTACTGGTTTGAAAAGGGCCCCCATGCCTGACACAAGCTTTCCACCTATGCTTGGTCCCCACTAGAATTTCCCACTTAACCCCTTCTTATTCATGCCTTCTTACATGTTTTCAACTTGGTTAAGTTGTTTCTAATTGTATTTCACATGCCACCCAAGGCTACCTACTTAACCCCCATGTCCCACCACCTGTTTATCTGGTTAAGTGTTACTTAATTATATCCCACATGTCACCCATGTTACCCACTTATCACATCAACATGTGTTATTGGTTAAGCTTGTCTTAACCCTATCCGCTTATCAGATCAATATATGTTATTGGTTAAGTTGGTCTTAACCCAATCCACTTATCAGATCAATATATATATTATTGGTTAAGCTGGTCTTAACCCTACCCACTTATCAAATTATTGGTTAAGCTGGTCTTAACCCTATCCACTTATCAGATTAATATATATATTATTAGTTAAGCTGGTCTTAACCCTACCCACTTATCAAATTATTGGTTAAGCTGGTCTTAACCCTATCCACTTATCAGATTAATATATATATTATTGGTTAAGCTAGTCTTAACCCTACCCACTTGTCAAATTTTACTTAATTTATGATTAAGTACATCTTAGTTCACAGATACATTGGTTAAGAGAATAACTCCCAAAGTATCAACCCCGAAGACCGAAATCAACATCAGATTGGTAATTAGAGAAATACTCACTCAATCAAACTTCTGTTTGACATTCATATTCGTCTTTGATAAGCATTAATTAATTATTAATGCACATACCTCTCACATTAAGTCGATTACTTGTGGCCACTGGATATGCCGGGCGGTTCCGGGCAGACTTCCACCACAAGCCAGACTTAACCTCGTGTCTAAGCACCTTTTAATTATGCCTACGACCTCTCACATTAGACTGCCGTTTGCGGTTGCTGGATGTGCCTGGCAGGTCCGGGTAGTCTTATACCACAAACGAGTCTAACCTCATGTCTTAGGCATTTATTACGCATTTAATTTATGCCTTTGACCTCTCACATTAGACTACCGTTTGTGGTTGCTGTATTTATCGGGAGGGTCCGGGCAGTCGTACAGCACAAAAGAGTCTAACCTCGTGTCTTAGGCATTTATTATTACATATAATTATTTAATCCCAAATTGGATTAATATCCCTATTCAAATTTGTCAATAAATTCCAAATTAATTTATGTCCATAATTATCACATAAATTATGTCCATAAATTCCAGGTATACAAATTATACCAATTAATGTCTCAAATTAATTATATGCCTTTAAAGGCCATTTTATGCCAATTCACAATTATGTATATTCAATATTTTCCCATTGTCCCCACGCTATTCGTGCGTTTTAATATGACATATGTTAGACTAGCAAATAGTCTAACTTATAAAAAGAAAAGCAACATCACAACTTGCATAACACATAAAATAGATCTAAGAATAATGACATAAGTTTACATAGCCAATAACTTGCATATATGGATATGGCTTTCCTATAACTTGCATATGAATTTCATTCAAACTAGCATATGATTCACATACAAAACTAGCATAGACAATGGGCATATAGAACATAAATTTTCATAACTATGTACTGCCATAGATCTAAATATAGATCTAAACATAAAGATGTGAACTTGCATATGGATCTAAACATAAAGAGGTGAACTTGCATAGGGATCTAAACATGTAAATTAATGTCACATATTTTGCACATAAACTAGTATATGTATTTACATGATTCACATATGAACTTGTGTATAATCCACCTACATACTTGCATAAGATTCACATATGTTTTAACATCCCAAATTTGCATAAAATTCATAAACTAACATATGATTTAACATCCCAAACTTGCATATGATTCATATACATATGTTTTAACATCCCAAACTTGCATAAGATTCATATACATAACATCCCAAACTTGCATAAGATTCATATACATAACATCCCAAACTTGCAAAAGATGAATCAAGTAAACATGTACAATTGAATAGATCCACAATAACACAACTGTCAATGATAACATCACATTATTCAAAGTCATATTCTCATAATCTAATTATAACTTATCACAATTAAATTAATTAATTATTTTGTGAAAGATACTATACTCACAAACAAAAGAATAGTCTTGTCTTTCTGCGATCTGTATTCTGAAACTGAATTGCTCACCTTTGATGTAGACTAATCGTTATTTAGATTTAGATTTGATTCTTGCTTCTATCTTGTTTTTAGGTTGAAAGAGAACGACGGCTACTCTAGGTTCTCCATCGATGACATGGCGGCTCTTGGTATGAATTAGTGTGATTTTAGGTTAAGATTTAGGTTGCTTATATAGAATTTTAATTAACTAAGATTCGTCGGATTAACCTAGAATCAATCAAGACCATCCAGTTAAGATAGAATAACACCACAGCCCTAATGACTCAGCAACAAGTCAGAACAGCGTCATCTTTCAGATCTGCCCGGGGGGGGGGGGGGCAGGTCGACCTCCTGGTCGACCTAGCTTTGGGCGGGAATTTTCCCGCCCAACCTGCTTACCTGTTTTGAATTCCAATTTCAAATTTTCTGAATCTGAGTTGTTTTTAATTTAATTAAATTCTGAAACTTCTGAAGGTCATAACTCCTTCATACGAAGTCCAATTCACACAAACTCGGATTCTATCTCCAGCAAAATTACGAGATGAACGCAATGGCCAATCCGTTTCTCTTAATTCCCACATTTGAAATTAAGTATTCTTTAATTTTAATATTTAAAATCACGGGGTGTTACAGTTGTTTTGAAATAGAGATATGTTAACAAGTAAATATTCACATTTATTTTTCATAATAAAGATTCAAATTTTTGTACAAATAAATATTTAATTTTATTTGTTATGTTAAACACAGGAATTTATATACAAATAAAAATCTCCTTTTTATTTGTCATTCGCAACATAGAAAATGTCATGAAAATAAATACTTCTTTTTATATGACATTAGAAATGTAGAACATGTTATGTAAGTAAAACCTATTCTTATTTGTCATTAGAGAACATAAGAAAGTGTTATGTAAAATTATCTTTTATTTTGTCATTATAATTATATAACATGTCATGTAGACAAAATTATCTTTTATTTTGTCATTAGAATTATATAACATGTCTAGGTAGACAAAATTATCTTTTTATTTTTTCATTAGAAAATATAGAACATGTTCAACATAGAAAATGTTATGACAATAAAAATCTTTCTTTTTTATTCATCATAAGCAACATAGAATATTTGTTTACAATAAAAATTCCCTTTTTATTGTATATGTAAAACATGAAATGTGATTGAACCAAATACACTTGGTTGCTGATATTGATTGTGATGGATTGACTGTTTGGATTGTGCTCGACCAGTTTATGAGCAAAATATGTTTTCACATTTAGCATTGGGTGGGTAGAATATATGAATGCTAACACCTTGTGAAACACTTCACGATTTGACTACAAGGTAGTTAGCGATGTTGTTTATTTCAAAATTAGTGAATGATTTTGAAAAGTGATTTCTTAAGTAAAAAGAATAATATTCCCGATTTTGGACAGGGAATGTTTTGTAAAATGCTTTACAAAACAGAAAGGATTTCGAGGACTACACCCGATGATTTCGTAATGATTTGAAGGTAGAAATCTATATAAATTTGATTATACTTGTGATTATGTTGTGAAATGATTTTCCCTACTTCGGGATATAAAATGATTTAGCAAGTATGTGGCTGTAGATGCGGGTGACCCGAAATTGACTAACAGTGTGAGGGCATGCATGTCTTCCCAAATTGGTGGGATGGTGCATTGTCAATGTAGCCGTTAGGTGCATATATATATATATATGTATGTATATGTGTATATATATATATTTATTGGTTCGGTTAGGGTGCGTACTGCCCGGTTTTGAGGGAACATGACCGATATTTAGTTTCATACTTGTTTGTATGTTTTGTTACGTTTTGGAATTCATATTTCCAAATGTTTTGTTTTCAAATCCCAAAGTGAAATCTACTTTGATAAAAAAATAGATATGTATTTCAAATGATTTGAAATAAAAGAAATCGGGAAATAAAGTCCAAAGAAATAATTTGTGTAAAGTGAATTGGATTTTGAAATCAAAGTTTAGGAATTATGCCTAAATGGGTAGATTAAGGAATTGCATGTTGACTAATGCATTGTAGATCCATATGTTTATTTATGGTTGATGTTTATGCACTGGCAATCCAATGGAGTAAACCCGTTCCGCGTTAGCGGCGTGGTCCTGTGATTGACCTTATTATTAAATAGGTTAAGTAAGTTTCTCATACTAGTCCCATGAATGACCTGTAGTTTGTTTCACTTGCAAACTCGGGTGCCCATATTTTCCACATGGGCAGTCGAGTAGCTTATTTTGCAGATATATTGAGTAAGATTCTGGATCGAAGCTTAAACCTGTGTCCAGAGCAGTGATAGCCTTCCACTGTGTTAGTTATTCGTTGCCGCTACATTGTATTACAATTATTGTAATTTAATCTTCCGCTGTGGTATTTATCTCGATGTACTCTGATATTTTGGACTCTGATGTAACATTAATGTAATGTTTACAAAAGTCTTTTTTTATTTGTTCTAATGTGTTGTATTCCCAAAGTTAGCGTATTCGGGTTTTTGAACGGTCTTAGTCGATTTTGCGATCGATTAGGTCCGGGCGAAATCCGAATCGTTACAATGAACATATTAAATAACTATGTCGAACACACTAAATAAAGAACTTATAACTGTGTTGCTATTTATTTCGGCTGCCATACCAGCTGCATAGCTCTTGGCTTAATTTAAGTGTTACACATAACTATGTTAGTTAGAATTTGTCTCATATGATTTTATGGCAACCTTCCTAACTAATATTTTGATATATAATATTAATAGGACTTGGCTGCAAACATTATCAGTTATTTATAGCAGATAGTTGAATTCCATTAATATTAAGATATCATGCATTTAAGGTCTGTAACACCCCGTAATTTTAAATATTAAAATAAACAATTTTAAGAACACTTAATTTTTAGGAGAGGAATTAAGGAAAATGGGTTACGCCATTGCGTTCGTCTCGGAATTCTGCTTGGAATAGAGTCCAAGTTTTCGTAAATCGGGCTTCGTATGAGGAAGTTATGGCCCTCGGAAGTTTTAGGAATTTAAATAAATTAAAACAGCTTAGATTTAAATTCAAAATTCAAATGAAAACAAAGAAGCGGGCTAGGCGGGATTTTTCCTGCCCCAGGCCAGGTCGACCTCCCCTATACTGGTCGACCTCAGGGTCGACCTCTGTGAAAACCCGTAACTTCCCCGTAAAGGAAAGCGTCGGATAGTTCGAGAACAAGCCACAACAGAACGCATACAGAAGAACATTTCATTGTATATTACAATAATGCATCAGATTACAAGAATATACAGAGTATAAATGAATATTACACAGAAATATCAGAGATTTAAATTACATTTAAATACATAGCAGCGGAAAATAATACAATATACAACTAGAAGAGATATACGGATACAAAGCTTTTCGGATATCATTCCAGCTGTAAACCAGGATCCTGTGAATATAAATCTGCAAAACCAAAACTACTAGCTGCCCGTGTCAAAATAGGGGCACCCAGAGTTTAGGTTAAAACAATAAACTCCAGGTCAGTCATGTGACTGGTGTGAGAACTAAAACAGTTATTAATCTTTATTTTTAAAGGTAAATCAAGGGACCACGCCGTATAACACGGAACGGGTTTCCTCCCAAGAATACCAGTGCATAAAACAAACAGCGCAATGCTAAATAAAGAAAAATGAAGCTGTTATAAGACCCAGGTCCCATCACACAATGCAACGCAGTCGAGGATAGGGTTTTCCCTTATAACAGCCAAAGAATGCTTGATACGTTTAAAACAAATCGTTTGATACTATAATAAGTGCATAGTGTATAAAACAACTTCAAATCATAAGTATCAATCATAGGCGGCATAAGCGCCCCATCCCACTATGTCGCCATATATAGGTTTACAAATAAAACCGCAAAGTCACGTATTTGGAAATTGGATTTCCGTCTATGAACCGAGGCCAGGGATCGTCCTCCACCGATTCGAGACAATCTAGCCTACCATGTCTCAGGAACAGCCGCAACTGCCCCCTGGATCGTCAGGGCCGGTCCACCGATGTGGATTATTATGCCTGAACAATACGTCTCCCCGCCCTTTGGGGCGCAAACGAGCCAACGAATGACTCCATCGGACCCGGATCGTCCGATCAAACCGAGGCGCCTCGCAACAGCAACAACCACACAGGTGAAAAGTATATAAATGTCAGGGCTGGTAGGTCACTGACACCACCCTAGATAGAAAGAAACGCATGCCCTCCCTGAGGTCCTCTCCCGTTTGGGTTCATAACCGGGGTGCGAGGCTCGCGAATTCACGTTACACAAAGCTGTGCCACACAGGCTGTGCTTTGATCATCACCACAAGACTTTGCTTTTCAACAGAAGCCTTGATCATTTGCATCTTAGCATGCCACACAGGCAAACCACTCTATGCAACCGATATCAGTCACACAGAATGAAATCCAATGTCAGACACACAGTCCATTTACAAGTCCGTTCTGGGTCTGAACGAAACCGGAGGCACCTAGTACCCCGCATATCCATCGATCTCCAAGTACGTCTGGACGATCACCAACTGTTTCCATCTTCTTGGGTGTACAGCCCAATCAAGATCATCAGTTATCACCCAAACGACGTGAAGACTTCCGGTCTTCTACCACCGTCTTCATCTTCGACACCACGTCGAATCAGTTATTCAGAATGGGATAAACCCGGTCTTTCTGAATAACTCGCGTATATATTATAAAAGTGTTACACAAACACAACATACGCCTCATTCCACTTCAGAATATTCTTTTATTCAAATATTCCCATACTTTGGGAAAAGTTCCCATTAATTTTATCCAAGATAAATTCTTTAAATTTATTCTTTAATCTCCTTTGAATATCAATTCAAACTAGTCGGGATTAGCGAACCACACCGAAGTAATCATTTATTTTATTTCCCAATCCCAACCTATTCATTCCATGAAGTAAAACTGGTAGTACTTCATATCTAACACCACAGTGTTATCGGTAATTCAATTACCATTTCACGTTCAAATCTAATTAAAGATTTAACTATCGCTTGGAGTAAAACTGGTGATACTCCATTTTCGATCATTTCAATCTAATTAAAGATTCATTAAAACTCCACTTAGTTTTAATCTTCGGCTGGGTTAAAGAATCAGTGTCATTTAAAACACGGTTCACGATAAACCCAAAATCACATTCCATTAATTATCGGGTTAAAGAACCAGTGTTATTTAAAACACTGTTCACGATAAACCCAAAAATCAATATCACTTCAATTCCAATTAAATATTCTTTAATTGGTACACTTCATTAAATCTAAATAAAAAGATTTAACATTTTCTCAACTGGGTTCAAGAACAGTGTTAGTGAAGACACCACTCACGACAAACCCAAATCACATTCGATATTCAATACAAGGCTCTGAATAGAAAATATATCGGCTTATATTCAATATGAAATTCTACGACTAACAAATGTCGTATTGGAAATAACGATATATATACATATCTTTCAAATTCCCATAACAACATCTGTATAATCACGAATTCCAACATCGAAATATTCCGAAGACAATTTCGATTCAAATCCACTCCAATGCAATCATTGGAAGTTCTGGTTATTTTCAAAAACCCTTTTTCAAATTCAATTTATTTATTTAAAAATAAATAGAATTATATTTCTAGTTCAAAACTAGTTCATTTCGATAAAAATCTATTTTTATCTTTTCAAATATGGAGTTTTCCATCCCAATTCTTCACAAATCATTTCTTATGATTTTACACAAATTATTACTATTTTTAATAATTTTATCAAGGCCCGTACAGTCGATTTCCATCAATGGCCATCGAACTGCACTTACAGCGACCTTTTTCAAATTTGATTTGGACATAATTCCAAATCCAACCGTTAGATTTCAAATTTCTAACATTCGTTAGAAAGCTCTTTTCGATACGAACCCAACGGTTCCGGTTTTAGGAGAATCCGACGGTCGGATCTCCCGTAATGTCCGTTTGAAATAAATGGTCGAAATTCACGAACTGCCGCGGCGCGGCGCGTTCTATTCAGGCCATTATATTATATATATAATATATATAATATATACTTCGTCGATTTCTATTTAAAACAAATTATATAAATAGTTTTGAATTCGTTTCAAAAACATTTTCAACTTCCATTTCAATTCAAATCAAAATGGAATTCTTCTTTATAAATTCGTTTTAAAATTCATTTCTATTCAATTCAAATTACAATTTAATTTGAATTCATTTCAATTCAATTTGAATTCGTTTTCAATTCAATTCAATTCGAAATCGTTTTCAATTCAATTCATTTCGAAATCGTTTTCAATTCAATTCATTTCGAAATCGTTTTCAATTCAATTCATTTCGAAATCGTTTTCAATTCAATTCATTTCGAAATCGTTTTCAATTCAATATAAATATCGTTCACGTCAAAATGGCGTCAATCTAATCAACACGGCTTCATAAATTTCTATTTTCAAATATCCTATTTCAAATATTTCTTTTTCAAAATAGTTGTTATTATCAAAATATTTCGTTCAACACATGACCAATCTCAATGAATGAGTACTGTCAACACATGAACTTTAATTTATAATATTCTTTATTTTTCAAATTGGAATGAGGCCCAATCAATTACCATATAAAGTTAATTATATGGATTTTCATACAACACATGTATATCATAGCATTGAAAAATAATCAACCATCAACCAAAGTGCACTACACTGTATAAGCATCAAATATAGATATTCAACGCTTATAACAGCCTGTCAATCAATCGATCGACATATTTAATCAATCAGGATGAGTGAACTTCAAATTTCATCCCAACACCCGTGTGGGGTTTCAAACAATCAACCGCATATTTTATTTGTGCAGTTGGGCGATGTGTGAAATTTATCGACCCAATCAATATCAGTCAAATCAGTGTATATACAAACAAATCGGCCGATTTGTTTATAACTATTCATTTATTCACATTCACGTTAAAAATTATATTTTTAACGATAAAACATTTTATTTCAACCTATGAATTTCTATTCAATTCATTTACACAATAAAATGATATTTTTATTTTCTAACTTATTTTAGAAAATTTCGGCGGCATAACGGCACGATACTAGAAACGGGACGAGGCCTAGCCTTATCCCCGGTCTAGTGAAGGCCCACGCCATTCACACATCAATCAAATCAATTCGTTATGCAAACCACAAAATTTGGAGTAAGAGTCTAACCTAGCCTTACTCCTTCGCCTTATAACGGCGCACGTCTAATCCTAACCAATTTATCGATTCGGTTTTTCACATCACAAACCACATTCAAACCAATATCGCAATCAATCACCAAACAATCAAACAAACAAGTCCATGGTCTGTGGACGATTGTGTCGGGTGCTACTAAGCACCGTCTGCATCCTAGTATATATATATATATAACTAGAAAAATAAATTGAAAGGTGAGAAATTCTCACTTATAGCTATCCTAGCTCCACAGCACTTCATTGATAGAAATCTTCATCGCTATCGCATCTTCGTCATCTTCGTTGCCCGTAGCCACTACATATGTAAAAATCGAGTTTTTACTTCGCTATTCTATATATAAAAATCGAATTTTTACTTCGATGTTCAATATATAAAAATTCTATTTTTCTATCGAAGTTCAATATATAAAAATTCTATTTTTCTATCGAAGTTCAATATATAAAAATTCTATTTTTCTATCAAAGTTCAATATATAAAAATTCTATTTTTCTATCGAAGTTCAATATATAAAAATTCTATTTTTACATTCTTTTATAAAAATGCAGTTTTTATCTTTTTTTAGAAATGCAGTTTTTTTTTCTTCTTTCAAAAATGCAGTTTTTTTCCTTCTTTCAAAAATGCAGTTTTTCTCTTTAAAACAAAAAATGCAGTTTTTTTATTCCTTCCTAAAAAAAGGAAAGTTTTAAAACTTTATATAAAAAAAACAGTTTTTATAACTTAAAATAAAAATTCAGTGTTATTCTTTTCTCTTTTTTTTCCAGTTTTATAACTTTTAAAAAAATTCAGTTTTATTCTTTTTAAAAACAAAACAGTTTTTAGATTATATAAAAAAATACAGTTTTAAACCTTTTTTTAAAAATTTCCGAATTAAAATAAAATAGATAAATAAAATAAAAACTTACAGAGACGGGGGGGGGGGGTCTTCGCAGATGTCGGAGGCGGGGTTCTCGAGGGTGGCGTTGTGCTTCGAACGGGGGAGGCGCTTCAAGCTGTCGTTCGGTGGGAGGAGGCTCGATTTGATTCGACGGGGGGGGCTCGCGATGCTTGGGGTCTGGTGGCGGCTTGGGTCTTCGGGGTGAGGGCGCTGGGAGGAGGAGGCGGCTTCGAGGGTAAGGGCGGCGGCTCGGGGTTCAGGCGGCGCGATTCGCTTAGGGTTTGCTTTTTTTTTTTTTTATTTCTGGTTGTAAATCGAATGAACGGGGGGGGGGCCAGTACGAAGGAAAAGGGAGGGAGATGATTATTATTATTATTATTTTTTTTATTATTTAATTATTTAATTTAGCTAAGAGTTGACTTTTACGTACGACCTCTAAACGAGGCCCACCGCCTGCCGTCCATAGCGTTATACCCCCATTCCGAACACAATGGGATATGTATCGCAAGCTGATTTGATCGTTACAATCAGTTTCCGTTTGAATTTACATTTAAATCACTATATTGAATTTTAAACGCACGTTTCAAATTACCGGGGTTACATACTAACTAGAAAAATTCCAGAAAAATATTTTCTAGCTTCGTATTGACGATACGGTCCTAACAAAACTAGTTTCGTCGAATTCTGAGACCGTTAGAAAAATGGCCAATTTCCAGTCGATTAAAATCAACTGAAATGGTCAAAACACATTTTCCTTTGCCACGCTCACATATTGATTCGAAAAATTATGAAATTCGGAATCTAGCAATAATTCGACATCACGGACCTAACAAAACTGGTTTCGTCGAAATCCGAGGCCGTTTGCAAAATTGCTATTTTTAAGGGCCTGAATTCCATAGCGACTATTTAGAATTTTCAACTGGACATATCTTTTTATTCCCGCTATGAAATCTTGATTATTCGGATTCGTTGGAAAGATATTATCAATTAGATCCTATCATTTTTGGTTTCACTAAAATCCGGATTGTTTTGTACCCGGTACATTCAATTGAAGTTTGAAATCGAATTATCGAACTACCGCGCCATTTTCAATTCTATTTATAATTATATATAAATTTTTATATTCTAACGACGACGCGTATATAATATATACGTTCTAATTATATTCAAAATAAATTCCTTGATATTATTTAAAATAATTCATTTTAAATAATCAAAATTCGCTAAAATTGCCAAAATAAAAATTTTAAACTGGCCCAGATTTTCGGGTTGTTACAATCTCCCCCACTTAAAACTTTTCGTCCCCGAAAAGGAACAAAGTCGAAAGTGGTTTGATTATTCAACTCTACGATCGGTCAGGCTTCCGTTCTCCAACTTTTCAGTTTCTGAGAATTTTAAAAATTTCAAAAATTTGGCTAACTCCCTAAATTTTCGAAAAATTTCGCCATAACCTCCCCTGCACCGGGAGCATCGGGGAATTTCAAATAGCTTCCCCGGTCCTTCAGATCTCAAAAAGAAAAAGAAAAAGCCAAGCGGCTAGCCAATAGGCTCACAAAATCATCATCACCCAAACAAAACAGGAAATTATGTAGTAAACATGTACCTATTTGTCGGGCAAACAAATTTTATTCTCTGCTCTAGCCTCCTTGCTATGACCTGTTCAATGTAAGTATATGTATACGCAAGCAAATGCGACCAATTTTCAATATAATCCAATATTTGATTCAATCAGGCTAAATGGTTCAAAATTAGCAAACAAATGAACAAACAACACAAACATCAATCAATTAGTGAATTAGAGTTTCAAATCGATAACTTTGATACATATACAAAAAATCATGTTTTGGACGCCAATTCACAACAAAGTGTTCTAACTATATTAGTATTGGTTCTCACACCAGTCTAATGGAAATATATAGAAAATCACACCTTCGAAACTCGAACATAAGTTCGGATGATGATCGATCAATCATCAGAACCATCTCCGGGCGCCTAGAATGTGATTCTATATCAATCTAATATATTAAAACTTTGAATACACGCGGATCAGACGTATACGCAAAATCTACATATACTGGATTGTCTACATCAATATAAATAAATAATCAACTACGAATAATTGATTTAAATTTTCAAAACAAAATTTGTTTTCACTTTAAAAATATACTCTTCACACTCGTTCTAGGATACTACTGATCCCATCTCTAACGAGTCATTCTAATTGGATATTACTAATCCAATATCTGATGAATTCTTTCATATGGTTCTAATGTGCCTTGTTCTCTAGCTTTGTAAACCAAAGCTCTGATACCAACTGTGAAAACCCGTAACTTCCCCGTAAAGGAAAGCGTCGGATAGTTCGAGAACAAGCCACAACAGAACGCATACAGAAGAACATTTCATTGTATATTACAACAATGCATCAGATTACAAGAATATACAGAGTATAAATGAATATTACACAGAAATATCAGAGATTTAAATTACATTTAAATACATAGCAGCGGAAAATAATACAATATACAACTAGAAGAGATATACGGATACAAAGCTTTCCGGATATCATTCCAGCTGTAAACCAGGATCCTGTGAATATAAATCTGCAAAACCAAAACTACTAGCTGCCCGTGTCAAAATAGGGGCACCCAGAGTTTAGGTTAAAACAATAAACTCCAGGTCAGTCATGTGACTGGTGTGAGAACTAAAACAGTTATTAATCTTTATTTTTAAAGGTAAATCAAGGGACCACGCCGTATAACACGGAACGGGTTTCCTCCCAAGAATACCAGTGCATAAAACAAACAGCGCAATGCTAAATAAAGAAAAATGAAGCTGTTATAAGACCCAGGTCCCATCACACAATGCAACGCAGTCGAGGATAGGGTTTTCCCTTATAACAGCCAAAGAATGCTTGATACGTTTAAAACAAATCGTTTGATACTATAATAAGTGCATAGTGTATAAAACAACTTCAAATCATAAGTATCAATCATAGGCGGCATAAGCGCCCCATCCCACTATGTCGCCATATATAGGTTTACAAATAAAACCGCAAAGTCACGTATTTGGAAATTGGATTTCCGTCTATGAACCGAGGCCAGGGATCGTCCTCCACCGATTCGAGACAATCTAGCCTACCATGTCTCAGGAACAGCCGCAACTGCCCCCTGGATCGTCAGGGTCGGTCCACCGATGTGGATTATTATGCCTGAACAATACGTCTCCCCGCCCTTTGGGGCGCAAACGAGCCAACGAATGACTCCATCGGACCCGGATCGTCCGATCAAACCGAGGCGCCTCGCAACAGCAACAACCACACAGGTGAAAAGTATATAAATGTCAGGGCTGGTAGGTCACTGACACCACCCTAGCTAGAAAGAAACGCATGCCCTCCCTGAGGTCCTCTCCCGTTTGGGTTCATAACCGGGGTGCGAGGCTCGCGAATTCACGTTACACAAAGCTGTGCCACACAGGCTGTGCTTTGATCATCACCACAAGACTTTGCTTTTCAACAGAAGCCTTGATCATTTGCATCTTAGCATGCCACACAGGCAAACCACTCTATGCAACCGATATCAGTCACACAGAATGAAATCCAATGTCAGACACACAGTCCATTTACAAGTCCGTTCTGGGTCTGAACGAAACCGGAGGCACCTAGTACCCCGCATATCCATCGATCTCCAAGTACGTCTGGACGATCACCAACTGTTTCCATCTTCTTGGGTGTACAGCCCAATCAAGATCATCAGTTATCACCCAAACGACGTGAAGACTTCCGGTCTTCTACCACCGTCTTCATCTTCGACACCACGTCGAATCAGTTATTCAGAATGGGATAAACCCGGTCTTTCTGAATAACTCGCGTATATATTATAAAAGTGTTACACAAACACAACATACGCCTCATTCCACTTCAGAATATTCTTTTATTCAAATATTCCCATACTTTGGGAAAAGTTCCCATTAATTTTATCCAAGATAAATTCTTTAAATTTATTCTTTAATCTCCTTTGAATATCAATTCAAACTAGTCGGGATTAGCGAACCACACCGAAGTAATCATTTATTTTATTTCCCAATCCCAACCTATTCATCCCATGAAGTAAAACTGGTAGTACTTCATATCTAACACCACAGTGTTATCGGTAATTCAATTACCATTTCACGTTCAAATCTAATTAAAGATTTAACTATCGCTTGGAGTAAAACTGGTGATATTCCATTTTCGATCATTTCAATCTAATTAAAGATTCATTAAAACTCCACTTAGTTTTAATCTTCGGCTGGGTTAAAGAATCAGTGTCATTTAAAACACGGTTCACGATAAACCCAAAATCACATTCCATTAATTATCGGGTTAAAGAACCAGTGTTATTTAAAACACTGTTCACGATAAACCCAAAAATCAATATCACTTCAATTCCAATTAAATATTCTTTAATTGGTACACTTCATTAAATCTAAATAAAAAGATTTAACATTTTCTCAACTGGGTTCAAGAACAGTGTTAGTGAAGACACCACTCACGACAAACCCAAATCACATTCGATATTCAATACAAGGCTCTGAATAGAAAATATATCGGCTTATATTCAATATGAAATTCTATGACTAACAAATGTCGTATTGGAAATAACGATATATATACATATCTTTCAAATTCCCATAACAACATCTGTATAATCACGAATTCCAACATCGAAATATTCCGAAGACAATTTCGATTCAAATCCACTCCAATGCAATCATTGGAAGTTCTGGTTATTTTCAAAAACCCTTTTTCAAATTCAATTTATTTATTTAAAAATAAATAGAATTATATTTCTAGTTCAAAACTAGTTCATTTCGATAAAAATCTATTTTTATCTTTTCAAATATGGAGTTTTCCATCCTAATTCTTCACAAATCATTTCTTATGATTTTACACAAATTATTACTATTTTTAATAATTTTATCAAGGCCCGTACAGTCGATTTCCATCAATGGCCATCGAACTGCACTTACAGCGACCTTTTTCAAATTTGATTTGGACATAATTCCAAATCCAACCGTTAGATTTCAAATTTCTAACATTCGTTAGAAAGCTCTTTTCGATACGAACCCAACGGTTCCGGTTTTAGGAGAATCCGACGGTCGGATCTCCCGTAATGTCCGTTTGAAATAAATGGTCGAAATTCACGAACTGCCGCGGCGCGGCGCGTTCTATTCAGGCCATTATATTATATATATAATATATATAATATATACTTCGTCGATTTCTATTTAAAACGAATTATATAAATAGTTTTGAATTCGTTTCAAAAACATTTTCAACTTCCATTTCAATTCAAATCAAAATGGAATTCTTCTTTATAAATTCGTTTTAAAATTCATTTCTATTCAATTCAAATTTCAATTTAATTTGAATTCATTTCAATTCAATTTGAATTCGTTTTCAATTCAATTCAATTCGAAATCGTTTTCAATTCAATTCATTTCGAAATCGTTTTCAATTCAATTCATTTCGAAATCGTTTTCAGTTCAATTCATTTCGAAATCGTTTTCAATTCAATTCATTTCGAAATCGTTTTCAATTCAATATAAATATCGTTCACGTCAAAATGGCGTCAATCTAATCAACACGGCTTCATAAATTTCTATTTTCAAATATCCTATTTCAAATATTTCTTTTTCAAAATAGTTGTTATTATCAAAATATTTCGTTCAACACATGACCAATCTCAATGAATGAGTACTGTCAACACATGAACTTTAATTTATAATATTCTTTATTTTTCAAATTGGAATGAGGCCCAATCAATTACCATATAAAGTTAATTATATGGATTTTCATACAACACATGTATATCATAGCATTGAAAAATAATCAACCATCAACCAAAGTGCACTACACTGTATAAGCATCAAATATAGATATTCAACGCTTATAACAGCCTGTCAATCAATCGATCGACATATTTAATCAATCAGGATGAGTGAACTTCAAATTTCATCCCAACACCCGTGTGGGGTTTCAAACAATCAACCGCATATTTTATTTGTGCAGTTGGGCGATGTGTGAAATTTATCGACCCAATCAATATCAGTCAAATCAGTGTATATACAAACAAATCGGCCGATTTGTTTATAACTATTCATTTATTCACATTCACGTTAAAAATTATATTTTTAACGATAAAACATTTTATTTCAACCTATGAATTTCTATTCAATTCATTTACACAATAAAATGATATTTTTATTTTCTAACTTATTTTAGAAAATTTCGGCGGCATAACGGCACGATACTAGAAACGGGACGAGGCCTAGCCTTATCCCCGGTCTAGTGAAGGCCCACGCCATTCACACATCAATCAAATCAATTCGTTATGCAAACCACAAAATTTGGAGTAAGAGTCTAACCTAGCCTTACTCCTTCGCCTTATAACGGCGCACGTCTAATCCTAACCAATTTATCGATTCGGTTTTTCACATCACAAACCACATTCAAACCAATATCGCAATCAATCACCAAACAATCAAACAAACAAGTCCATGGTCTGTGGACGATTGTGTCGGGTGCTACTAAGCACCGTCTGCATCCTAGTGTATATATATATATATAACTAGAAAAATAAATTGAAAGGTGAGAAATTCTCACTTATAGCTATCCTAGCTCCACAGCACTTCATTGATAGAAATCTTCATCGCTATCGCATCTTCGTCATCTTCGTTGCCCGTAGCCACTACATATGTAAAAATCGAGTTTTTACTTCGCTATTCTATATATAAAAATCGAATTTTTACTTCGATGTTCAATATATAAAAATTCTATTTTTCTATCGAAGTTCAATATATAAAAATTCTATTTTTCTATCGAAGTTCAATATATAAAAATTCTATTTTTCTATCAAAGTTCAATATATAAAAATTCTATTTTTCTATCGAAGTTCAATATATAAAAATTCTATTTTTACATTCTTTTATAAAAATGCAGTTTTTATCTTTTTTTAGAAATGCAGTTTTTTTTTCTTCTTTCAAAAATGCAGTTTTTTTCCTTCTTTCAAAAATGCAGTTTTTCTCTTTAAAACAAAAAATGCAGTTTTTTTATTCCTTCCTAAAAAAAAGGAAAGTTTTAAAACTTTATATAAAAAAAACAGTTTTTATAACTTAAAATAAAAATTCAGTGTTATTCTTTTCTCTTTTTTTTTCCAGTTTTATAACTTTTAAAAAAATTCAGTTTTATTCTTTTTAAAAACAAAACAGTTTTTAGATTATATAAAAAAATACAGTTTTAAACCTTTTTTTTAAAATTTCCGAATTAAAATAAAATAGATAAATAAAATAAAAACTTACAGAGACGGGGGGGGTCTTCGCAGATGTCGGAGGCGGGGTTCTCGAGGGTGGCGTTGTGCTTCGAACGGGGGAGGCGCTTCAAGCTGTCGTTCGGTGGGAGGAGGCTCGATTTGATTCGACGGGGGGGGCTCGCGATGCTTGGGGTCTGGTGGCGGCTTGGGTCTTCGGGGTGAGGGCGCTGGGAGGAGGAGGCGGCTTCGAGGGTAAGGGCGGCGGCTCGGGGTTCAGGCGGC
Source organism: Allium sativum (assembly GCA_030737875.1). NCBI lineage: Eukaryota > Viridiplantae > Streptophyta > Magnoliopsida > Asparagales > Amaryllidaceae > Allium > Allium sativum. The sequence goes on from CM060923.1 coordinate 173,029,235, forward strand.
GCGATTCGCTTAGGGTTTGCTTTTTTTTTTTATTTCTGGTTGTAAATCGAATGAACGGGGGGGGGCCAGTACGAAGGAAAAGGGAGGGAGATGATTATTATTATTTTTTTTTTATTATTATTTAATTATTTAATTTAGCTAAGAGTTGACTTTTACGTACGACCTCTAAACGAGGCCCACCGCCTGCCGTCCATAGCGTTATACCCCCATTCCGAACACAATGGGATATGTATCGCAAGCTGATTTGATCGTTACAATCAGTTTCCGTTTGAATTTACATTTAAATCACTATATTGAATTTTAAACGCACGTTTCAAATTACCGGGGTTACATACTAACTAGAAAAATTCCAGAAAAATATTTTCTAGCTTCGTATTGACGATACGGTCCTAACAAAACTAGTTTCGTCGAATTCTGAGACCGTTAGAAAAATGGCCAATTTCCAGTCGATTAAAATCAACTGAAATGGTCAAAACACATTTTCCTTTGCCACGCTCACATATTGATTCGAAAAATTATGAAATTCGGAATCTAGCAATAATTCGACATCACGGACCTAACAAAACTGGTTTCGTCGAAATCCGAGGCCGTTTGCAAAATTGCTATTTTTAAGGGCCTGAATTCCATAGCGACTATTTAGAATTTTCAACTGGACATATCTTTATATTCCCGCTATGAAATCTTGATTATTCGGATTCGTTGGAAAGATATTATCAATTAGATCCTATCATTTTTGGTTTCACTAAAATCCGGATTGTTTTGTACCCGGTACATTCAATTGAAGTTTGAAATCGAATTATCGAACTACCGCGCCATTTTCAATTCTATTTATAATTATATATAAATTTTTATATTCTAACGACGACGCGTATATAATATATACGTTCTAATTATATTCAAAATAAATTCCTTGATATTATTTAAAATAATTCATTTTAAATAATCAAAATTCGCTAAAATTGCCAAAATAAAAATTTTAAACTGGCCCAGATTTTCGGGTTGTTACAATCTCCCCCACTTAAAACTTTTCGTCCCCGAAAAGGAACAAAGTCGAAAGTGGTTTGATTATTCAACTCTACGATCGGTCAGGCTTCCGTTCTCCAACTTTTCAGTTTCTGAGAATTTTAAAAATTTCAAAAATTTGGCTAACTCCCTAAATTTTCGAAAAATTTCGCCATAACCTCCCCTGCACCGGGAGCATCGGGGAATTTCAAATAGCTTCCCCGGTCCTTCAGATCTCAAAAAGAAAAAGAAAAAGCCAAGCGGCTAGCCAATAGGCTCACAAAATCATCATCACCCAAACAAAACAGGAAATTATGTAGTAAACATGTACCTATTTGTCGGGCAAACAAATTTTATTCTCTGCTCTAGCCTCCTTGCTATGACCTGTTCAATGTAAGTATATGTATACGCAAGCAAATGCGACCAATTTTCAATATAATCCAATATTTGATTCAATCAGGCTAAATGGTTCAAAATTAGCAAACAAATGAACAAACAACACAAACATCAATCAATTAGTGAATTAGAGTTTCAAATCGATAACTTTGATACATATACAAAAAATCATGTTTTGGACGCCAATTCACAACAAAGTGTTCTAACTATATTAGTATTGGTTCTCACACCAGTCTAATGGAAATATATAGAAAATCACACCTTCGAAACTCGAACATAAGTTCGGATGATGATCGATCAATCATCAGAACCATCTCCGGGCGCCTAGAATGTGATTCTATATCAATCTAATATATTAAAACTTTGAATACACGCGGATCAGACGTATACGCAAAATCTACATATACTGGATTGTCTACATCAATATAAATAAATAATCAACTACGAATAATTGATTTAAATTTTCAAAACAAAATTTGTTTTCACTTTAAAAATATACTCTTCACACTCGTTCTAGGATACTACTGATCCCATCTCTAACGAGTCATTCTAATTGGATATTACTAATCCAATATCTGATGAATTCTTTCATATGGTTCTAATGTGCCTTGTTCTCTAGCTTTGTAAACCAAAGCTCTGATACCAACTGTGAAAACCCGTAACTTCCCCGTAAAGGAAAGCGTCGGATAGTTCGAGAACAAGCCACAACAGAACGCATACAGAAGAACATTTCATTGTATATTACAACAATGCATCAGATTACAAGAATATACAGAGTATAAATGAATATTACACAGAAATATCAGAGATTTAAATTACATTTAAATACATAGCAGCGGAAAATAATACAATATACAACTAGAAGAGATATACGGATACAAAGCTTTCCGGATATCATTCCAGCTGTAAACCAGGATCCTGTGAATATAAATCTGCAAAACCAAAACTACTAGCTGCCCGTGTCAAAATAGGGGCACCCAGAGTTTAGGTTAAAACAATAAACTCCAGGTCAGTCATGTGACTGGTGTGAGAACTAAAACAGTTATTAATCTTTATTTTTAAAGGTAAATCAAGGGACCACGCCGTATAACACGGAACGGGTTTCCTCCCAAGAATACCAGTGCATAAAACAAACAGCGCAATGCTAAATAAAGAAAAATGAAGCTGTTATAAGACCCAGGTCCCATCACACAATGCAACGCAGTCGAGGATAGGGTTTTCCCTTATAACAGCCAAAGAATGCTTGATACGTTTAAAACAAATCGTTTGATACTATAATAAGTGCATAGTGTATAAAACAACTTCAAATCATAAGTATCAATCATAGGCGGCATAAGCGCCCCATCCCACTATGTCGCCATATATAGGTTTACAAATAAAACCGCAAAGTCACGTATTTGGAAATTGGATTTCCGTCTATGAACCGAGGCCAGGGATCGTCCTCCACCGATTCGAGACAATCTAGCCTACCATGTCTCAGGAACAGCCGCAACTGCCCCCTGGATCGTCAGGGTCGGTCCACCGATGTGGATTATTATGCCTGAACAATACGTCTCCCTGCCCTTTGGGGCGCAAACGAGCCAACGAATGACTCCATCGGACCCGGATCGTCCGATCAAACCGAGGCGCCTCGCAACAGCAACAACCACACAGGTGAAAAGTATATAAATGTCAGGGCTGGTAGGTCACTGACACCACCCTAGCTAGAAAGAAACGCATGCCCTCCCTGAGGTCCTCTCCCGTTTGGGTTCATAACCGGGGTGCGAGGCTCGCGAATTCACGTTACACAAAGCTGTGCCACACAGGCTGTGCTTTGATCATCACCACAAGACTTTGCTTTTCAACAGAAGCCTTGATCATTTGCATCTTAGCATGCCACACAGGCAAACCACTCTATGCAACCGATATCAGTCACACAGAATGAAATCCAATGTCAGACACACAGTCCATTTACAAGTCCGTTCTGGGTCTGAACGAAACCGGAGGCACCTAGTACCCCGCATATCCATCGATCTCCAAGTACGTCTGGACGATCACCAACTGTTTCCATCTTCTTGGGTGTACAGCCCAATCAAGATCATCAGTTATCACCCAAACGACGTGAAGACTTCCGGTCTTCTACCACCGTCTTCATCTTCGACACCACGTCGAATCAGTTATTCAGAATGGGATAAACCCGGTCTTTCTGAATAACTCGCGTATATATTATAAAAGTGTTACACAAACACAACATACGCCTCATTCCACTTCAGAATATTCTTTTATTCAAATATTCCCATACTTTGGGAAAAGTTCCCATTAATTTTATCCAAGATAAATTCTTTAAATTTATTCTTTAATCTCCTTTGAATATCAATTCAAACTAGTCGGGATTAGCGAACCACACCGAAGTAATCATTTATTTTATTTCCCAATCCCAACCTATTCATCCCATGAAGTAAAACTGGTAGTACTTCATATCTAACACCACAGTGTTATCGGTAATTCAATTACCATTTCACGTTCAAATCTAATTAAAGATTTAACTATCGCTTGGAGTAAAACTGGTGATATTCCATTTTCGATCATTTCAATCTAATTAAAGATTCATTAAAACTCCACTTAGTTTTAATCTTCGGCTGGGTTAAAGAATCAGTGTCATTTAAAACACGGTTCACGATAAACCCAAAATCACATTCCATTAATTATCGGGTTAAAGAACCAGTGTTATTTAAAACACTGTTCACGATAAACCCAAAAATCAATATCACTTCAATTCCAATTAAATATTCTTTAATTGGTACACTTCATTAAATCTAAATAAAAAGATTTAACATTTTCTCAACTGGGTTCAAGAACAGTGTTAGTGAAGACACCACTCACGACAAACCCAAATCACATTCGATATTCAATACAAGGCTCTGAATAGAAAATATATCGGCTTATATTCAATATGAAATTCTACGACTAACAAATGTCGTATTGGAAATAACGATATATATACATATCTTTCAAATTCCCATAACAACATCTGTATAATCACGAATTCCAACATCGAAATATTCCGAAGACAATTTCGATTCAAATCCACTCCAATGCAATCATTGGAAGTTCTGGTTATTTTCAAAAACCCTTTTTCAAATTCAATTTATTTATTTAAAAATAAATAGAATTATATTTCTAGTTCAAAACTAGTTCATTTCGATAAAAATCTATTTTTATCTTTTCAAATATGGAGTTTTCCATCCTAATTCTTCACAAATCATTTCTTATGATTTTACACAAATTATTACTATTTTTAATAATTTTATCAAGGCCCGTACAGTCGATTTCCATCAATGGCCATCGAACTGCACTTACAGCGACCTTTTTCAAATTTGATTTGGACATAATTCCAAATCCAACCGTTAGATTTCAAATTTCTAACATTCGTTAGAAAGCTCTTTTCGATACGAACCCAACGGTTCCGGTTTTAGGAGAATCCGACGGTCGGATCTCCCGTAATGTCCGTTTGAAATAAATGGTCGAAATTCACGAACTGCCGCGGCGCGGCGCGTTCTATTCAGGCCATTATATTATATATATAATATATATAATATATACTTCGTCGATTTCTATTTAAAACGAATTATATAAATAGTTTTGAATTCGTTTCAAAAACATTTTCAACTTCCATTTCAATTCAAATCAAAATGGAATTCTTCTTTATAAATTCGTTTTAAAATTCATTTCTATTCAATTCAAATTTCAATTTAATTTGAATTCATTTCAATTCAATTTGAATTCGTTTTCAATTCAATTCAATTCGAAATCGTTTTCAATTCAATTCATTTCGAAATCGTTTTCAATTCAATTCATTTCGAAATCGTTTTCAGTTCAATTCATTTCGAAATCGTTTTCAATTCAATTCATTTCGAAATCGTTTTCAATTCAATATAAATATCGTTCACGTCAAAATGGCGTCAATCTAATCAACACGGCTTCATAAATTTCTATTTTCAAATATCCTATTTCAAATATTTCTTTTTCAAAATAGTTGTTATTATCAAAATATTTCGTTCAACACATGACCAATCTCAATGAATGAGTACTGTCAACACATGAACTTTAATTTATAATATTCTTTATTTTTCAAATTGGAATGAGGCCCAATCAATTACCATATAAAGTTAATTATATGGATTTTCATACAACACATGTATATCATAGCATTGAAAAATAATCAACCATCAACCAAAGTGCACTACACTGTATAAGCATCAAATATAGATATTCAACGCTTATAACAGCCTGTCAATCAATCGATCGACATATTTAATCAATCAGGATGAGTGAACTTCAAATTTCATCCCAACACCCGTGTGGGGTTTCAAACAATCAACCGCATATTTTATTTGTGCAGTTGGGCGATGTGTGAAATTTATCGACCCAATCAATATCAGTCAAATCAGTGTATATACAAACAAATCGGCCGATTTGTTTATAACTATTCATTTATTCACATTCACGTTAAAAATTATATTTTTAACGATAAAACATTTTATTTCAACCTATGAATTTCTATTCAATTCATTTACACAATAAAATGATATTTTTATTTTCTAACTTATTTTAGAAAATTTCGGCGGCATAACGGCACGATACTAGAAACGGGACGAGGCCTAGCCTTATCCCCGGTCTAGTGAAGGCCCACGCCATTCACACATCAATCAAATCAATTCGTTATGCAAACCACAAAATTTGGAGTAAGAGTCTAACCTAGCCTTACTCCTTCGCCTTATAACGGCGCACGTCTAATCCTAACCAATTTATCGATTCGGTTTTTCACATCACAAACCACATTCAAACCAATATCGCAATCAATCACCAAACAATCAAACAAACAAGTCCATGGTCTGTGGACGATTGTGTCGGGTGCTACTAAGCACCGTCTGCATCCTAGTATATATATATATAACTAGAAAAATAAATTGAAAGGTGAGAAATTCTCACTTATAGCTATCCTAGCTCCACGGCACTTCATTGATAGAAATCTTCATCGCTATCGCATCTTCGTCATCTTCGTTGCCCGTAGCCACTACATATGTAAAAATCGAGTTTTTACTTCACTATTCTATATATAAAAATCGAATTTTTACTTCGATGTTCAATATATAAAAATTCTATTTTTCTATCGAAGTTCAATATATAAAAATTCTATTTTTCTATCGAAGTTCAATATATAAAAATTCTATTTTTCTATTTAAGTTCAATATATAAAAATTCTATTTTTACATTCTTTTATAAAAATGCAGTTTTTATCTTTTTTTAGAAATGCAGTTTTTTTTTCTTCTTTCAAAAATGCAGTTTTTTTCCTTCTTTCAAAAATGCAGTTTTTCTCTTTAAAACAAAAAATGCAGTTTTTTTATTCCTTCCTAAAAAAAAGGACAGTTTTAAAACTTTATATAAAAAAAAACAGTTTTTATAACTTAAAATAAAAATTCAGTGTTATTCTTTTCTCTTTTTTTTTCCAGTTTTATAACTTTTAAAAAAATTCAGTTTTATTCTTTTTAAAAACAAAACAGTTTTTAGATTATATAAAAAAATACAGTTTTAAACCTTTTTTTAAAAATTTCCGAATTAAAATAAAATAGATAAATAAAATAAAAACTTACAGAGATGGGGGGGGGGGGGGTCTTCGCAGATGTCGGAGGCGGGGTTCTCGAGGGTGGCGTTGTGCTTCGAACGGGGGAGGCGCTTCAAGCTGTCGTTCGGTGGGAGGAGGCTCGATTTGATTCGACGGGGGGGGGGGGGGGCTCGCGATGCTTGGGGTCTGGTGGCGGCTTGGGTCTTCGGGGTGAGGGCGCTGGGAGGAGGAGGCGGCTTCGAGGGTAAGGGCGGCGGCTCGGGGTTCAGGCGGCGCGATTCGCTTAGGGTTTGCTTTTTTTTTTTTTTATTTCTGGTTGTAAATCGAATGAACGGGGGGGGGCCAGTACGAAGGAAAAGGGAGGGAGATGATTATTTTTTTTATTTTTTATTTATTATTTAATTATTTAATTTAGCTAAGAGTTGACTTTTACGTACGACCTCTAAACGAGGCCCACCGCCTGCCGTCCATAGCGTTATACCCCCATTCCGAACACAATGGGATATGTATCGCAAGCTGATTTGATCGTTACAATCAGTTTCCGTTTGAATTTACATTTAAATCACTATATTGAATTTTAAACGCACGTTTCAAATTACCGGGGTTACATACTAACTAGAAAAATTCCAGAAAAATATTTTCTAGCTTCGTATTGACGATACGGTCCTAACAAAACTAGTTTCGTCGAATTCTGAGACCGTTAGAAAAATGGCTAATTTCCAGTCGATTAAAATCAACTGAAATGGTCAAAACACATTTTCCTTTGCCACGCTCACATATTGATTCGAAAAATTATGAAATTCGGAATCTAGCAATAATTCGACATCACGGACCTAACAAAACTGGTTTCGTCGAAATCCGAGGCCGTTTGCAAAATTGCTATTTTTAAGGGCCTGAATTCCATAGCGACTATTCAGAATTTTCAACTGGACATATCTTTTTATTCCCGCTATGAAATCTTGATTATTCGGATTCGTTGGAAAGATATTATCAATTAGATCCTATCATTTTTGGTTTCACTAAAATCCGGATTGTTTTGCACCCGGTACATTCAATTGAAGTTTGAAATCGAATTATCGAACTACCGCGCCATTTTCAATTCTATTTATAATTATATATAAATTTTTATATTCTAACGACGACGCGTATATAATATATACGTTCTAATTATATTCAAAATAAATTCCTCGATATTATTTAAAATAATTCATTTTAAATAATCAAAATTCGCTAAAATTGCCAAAATAAAAATTTTAAACTGGCCCAGATTTTCGGGTTGTTACAACCTCCCCTGATTTGGTCAGATCCGAGGCAGATTCGGGATTTTGCACCTGGACTTGTTTTCTGGACAGATTCTTTGGCTCCTAACCTATTCAAACACCCCCAAACCTCACTTTCTCTACACACCAAACCATTGCAATGCTATGCTACCTCAATCCTAATTAAAATAAGTGAAAGACATCCTTATGCTGCTGGAATAGTTCATCTTCTTCTTAAAGCTTAGGAATTGCAAGTCAGGATTCTAATACAAACGACGAACGAATTATTCTCTTCTCTAATCCGTCTTTGTGAGTACAATTTCTTTTACAAAATAATTAATAAACTAATTATGATGAGTTATAATTTGGATTATGAGAACATGCCTGTTGAATCATGTGACGTTACTTAATTTTGTTATCGTCTGTTTGTGAACATATGACAGTTTTGTTAACTTATGTTAGTGGATCTATTTCATATGTCCAATCACATATGTTTAACTTGATTTATTTTATGACATCAGTTTATATTCAAGTTTGGATGTAAATCATATGATAGTTTGTATGTGACACATATGTAAGTCTTTATGCGAATTATACACAAGTTTATATGTGAATCAAAAGTGTGTGTGTGTGTATATATATATATATATATATATATATATATATATATATATGCGAGTTTATATGTAAAACATGTGATATTAGTTTACATGTTTAAATTCATACGCAAGTTTGTATGGAATCCATATGCAAGTTTATGCGAAAACCATGTTCATATATGCAAGTTCACCTTTATGTGTATAGATCAATACAAATCATATCTTATATATTTTGATCCATGCCAGTTTGTAGTTTATGCAAATTATGCCTATTGCCTATGTAAGTTATTGATTATGCAAATTTATGATTATATAAATTATAATCATGCAAATTTTGATCCATGCTAGCCTATTCTTATTTGCAAGTTAGATCTACTTTATGTGTTACGCAAGTTGTGATGTTTCTTTTCTTTTTATGAGTTAGACTATTTGCGGGTCTAACATATTTCATATTAAACGTACGAACGACGTGGGGGCACTGGGAAAATATTAAATATTAATATTGTGAATTGGCATATAATGGCTTTAAAAGCATATAATTAATTTGAGACATTAATTGGTATAATTTATATATACCTGAAAATTTTGGACATAATTTAAGTGACAATTATGGACATGGATTAAAATTGGAAGTTACTGACAATCTGAAATAGGGATATTAATTCAAATTAGGGTTGAATAATAATGTGTGATGATAAATGCCTAAGACACGAGGTTAGACTCGTTTGTGATATATGACTGCCCGGACCCGCCCGGCAAATCCAGCAACCACAAACAGTAGTCTAATGTGAGAGGTCAAAGGCATAAATTAAATGCATAATAAATACCTAAGACACGAGGTTAGACTCGTTTGTGGTATAAGACTGCCCGGACCCGCCCGGAACATCCAGCAACCGCAAACGGCAGTCTAATGTGAGAGGTCATAGGCATAATTAAAAGATGCTTAGACACGAGGTTAAGTCTGGCTTGTGGTGGAAGTCTCCCCGGAACCGCCCGGCATATCCAGTGGCCATAAGCAATCGACTTAATGTGAGAGGTATGTGCATTAATAATTAATTAATGCTCATCAAAGACGAATATGAATGACAAACAGAAGTTTGGTTGAGTTGAGTAATTCTCTGAGTACCAATCTGATGTTGATTTCGGTCTTCGGCGTTGATACTTAGGGTGTTATTCTCTTAACCAATGTATCTGTGAACTAAGATGTACTTAATCATAAATTAAGTAAAACCTGTTATACGATATATATATATATATATATATATATATATGATACATAAAACATGATAAGTGGATAGGGTTAAGACCAGCTTAACCCATAATCTGATAAATAGGTAGGGTTAAGACCAGCTTAGCCAATAATATGTAAGTGGATAAGGTTAAGACCAGCTTAACCAATAATCTGATAAGTAGGTAGGGTTAAGATCAGCTTAACCAATAATGTATATTAATTTGATAAGTGGGTAGGGTTAAGACCAGCTTAACCAATAATATATATATATATATATATATATATATATATATATATATATTAATCTGATAAGTGGATAGGGTTAAGACAAACTCAACCAATAATACATATTGATCTGTAAGTGGATAGGGTTAAGACCAACTTAGCCAATAATATATAGGTGGGTAGGGTTAAGACTAACTTAACCAATAATATATAAGTGGATAGGGTTAAGACCAGCTTAACCAATAATATATATATATATATTGATCTGATAAGCGGATAAGGTTAAGACAAGCTTAACCAATAACACATGTTGATTTGATAAGTGGGTAACATGGATGACATGTGGGATATAATTATAAACACTTAACCAAGTTGAAACATGTAAGAAGACATGAATAAGAGGGGGTTAAGTGGGAAATCCTAGCGGGGACCAAGCGTAGGTGGAAAGTTTGTATCATGTATGGGGACCCTTTTCAAACCAGTAACCCATTAAGTATCTTTATGAGATCGAGTTAGATCGAGGGCGGAACACGCTTACTGGGTTTGATTGTAAAAGGTCAAAACGGGTTAACGGTGGCAACGCAAGTCCAACGGGGTCATGCGCGTGCGTGGGCCCGGGCTGGTAGGTAAGACGTTGTTGCATCGTGTAGATATAAGTCGTGGATCTTTGAGTAGTATCGGGTTGCCACTTTGGGGAGTGATATACCCTACTATGGGATCAATACGGGTATCTATGACGTAGGGAGCCGATCGCATGGGGGTAGTGGGTACAACTAGTGGAGATAGGGGCAGGAGGAACCTATGAAGACAGCTAGGGGTACACGGAACTACCATTATCATTATTATGATTATTATGTTCAGTGGGCGGGATCAACTTTTAGGGTGACTAGTATTGGTGCAGTATAGTAATTACCTATAGTGATTAGTAGCGCGATTAATGACAGCATATTCCTCTTTTTTGTTATGTTTTGTCTTGCCCATTTGCTTCACAATCATTCCTTGTTTTACCAGTTTATGCCTTATCCTAATTACTTTAATAATTATATTGTTAAAATTATTGGACTCGCCAGACTTTATGTCTAACCTCGTTTGTTTTCGCCTCCCCCCCCCCCCCCCCCCCCCCCCCCCGCAGGTTCTCAGGGTGGGACTAGTGCTGGTGGAGCCTGATTTGGATCTCTTTCTCCCCCTTTTGGATGTGCTTGGATTGCTGAAAGTAAAGTTCAGCTTATCTCTTTTATGGCTACTTATGTTGGGGTTATGCCTTTTACTTTATGTACTCAGAAAACAATTTGTCAAGACGGATATTAAGTGTACTTGGTTTTATTGCTGGTTTTTGATGTTGTAACCAAACTATTTCTCCGCTGCAATAAAAGTTGTTTCAAAATTTTCAAGTACCAATATATGTATCTGTCTTGTTATATTCCGTTCTATACACCAATAATACTCCATGAAAGTTAATTCATTCTCTTTGAGAGTGACATTAATGGACGTGGGGTGTTATAAGGTCCTACTTGGGAATATACATGTTTCGGTTTTAAATTGTGTTAATCTAAATTATTCAACAAAAATGTGGTACTGCACCTTATAATAATGTGTATCCGCTCTAGTGGACATTCTTTCCTTAGTCTACTTCAACTAATTATGTGTCCAAAAGTGTTTTATGCATTCTTTGTTCTTGTATATTGACACATGCATTGAACTGTGGCCTTATTTAGACCTTGCTATCTTCACTGGCCATACTAAACTGAACACACTAAAATGAGCATTGCTGCGTTGGCATTTGCATAAATGCATATGTGGATGATCATAGTAGAAATGGAAGTTCCTGTAGGATATTATTGTTGCCATATTATTTTACTTTTGTTTGGCCTGTGTGTGCCTGTTGTTAGTCCATGTATGATCATTTCATACATTTGTATAACTTATGCTTATAAAGGTGATCTGTTTTGTTGATTTAGGTCCGCCTATATACATAAGTAGAAGTAATATTGATATTATAAACCCAACTTTACATGGATAGAGGATCATATTAGTGTTACCATGACAGTTTGGAATACTTGTTTTAGATGATGAATACAAGGTATGCTATGTATTTCTTTGCATGAACTGGGATATATATTATGGTTGGCTCATAATTGAAAATTAATGATGTAGTATTACATCTGTCCACCAAAAACTGGAGAATATTTTATTATCTACCTTCTTAAATTTAGATAAGAAATTGATTTCTTGGTATATATATATATATATATATGTATATATATAAATTTAGTTCCTTTAAGTAATGTTTGTTGTGTGCCATATCATACATGTCCATTAAATTTATCCCCTGCGCAACCACAGGGTGACTTGTCCACTGTTTATTATTTCGGGATGCTAGGGCAGTGTACTCATGTATATTATCTATACATGAGTGCATATGCAAGCTCCTTTGTCCGCTCCTCACTGAAAGGTAAAACTGTTATGAACAGATAACACACTTGATCTAGATACACTGATATGAACAGATACCACCATGGTTTATTTTATATATATATATATATATATATATATAACATCGATGTTGGGATTAACTATTATATTCCAGCTTACATTGTAGTTAATTTACTTGAACTATGATTAGTCCTGACTCAATTTTTTTTTTACATGAAATGCTCGGGTCAGACCCGAGCAGTGCAGATTCAAAGACTTCAGCTTAGGATTCAAAGATTTGCAAAGCTGGGGATTTCAGGAGACGTGCACTCTGAAGATTTTTAATACAGTAAATATTTCTTGTTTTTTTAATTGTATTTTTACAGTTCGCTATATAGAAAAATTCTTGTATTCAAAAAAAAGTTTGGTTAATACATAAAAGTTTATTACGTTGTTCCATATGGTGACATTTATTTTTTCTGTGTTGATTCTATTTTTAAAATCTGTAAGCTAAATAACGAACCGTCGATTTGAATGTTTTAAGTTGGTTTGATCACCAATTTGAAGCGGTCAAAAAGGTGGGACATTACAGAAAAGGTCGTTGTAAGTGCAGTTCGGTGGTCGTTATTGGAAACCGACTGTAAGGGCTTTAATAAAATTATTAAAAATATTAATAATTTGTGTAAAATCATAATAAATGATTTGGAAAGAATTTGGATGAAATATTCCAATTTTGTAAAGATAAAAATATATTTTTATCGAAATGAACTAGTTATTCACTAGAAATAATAATCTAATAATTTTTAAATAAATAAATTGGATTTGGAAAGAGTTTTAGTATGACCAGAAATTTCCAATATATAAATTGGAATGGATTTGAGAAGGAATAATCTTCGTAATATTTCGATATTGGATTCCGTGATTATACGGATATTGTTGCAGGTATTTAGAAGATATTGATATCGTTATTCCAATATGATATCCGTTGGTTTCAGAATTTGATATTGAATGTAAGCCAATATAATTTATATTCTGAGCCTTATATTTAATATCGAATTGGATTTGGGTTTGTCATGAACCGTGTTTAAATGACATTGGGTCTTTAACCCGAGTAAAAGCAGGATTAATTTCCAGAAAGTTGAATAATCATTAAGCAATGATTTTAGAGATTAAAACGAAGATGATTTTTATTAAATCTTCAATTAGAATAGAATGAATGATCGGTGATTAAATTTACCAAAACACGAGATGTGTTATAACCAAATATACATGGTTGTTGATATTCATTATTATGGATGGATTGTTTGGATTGTGCTCGACTAGTTTATGAGCAAAATATGCTTTTACATTTAGCATTGGGTTGGGTAGAAATATTGGTATGCTAACATCTTGTGAAACACTTCACGATTTGACTATGTGATGGTTAGCGATGTTGTTGGATTTATTTCAAAGTTAATGAATGATTTTGAAATAATGTTTTCTTACGTGAAAAGAAAAGTATTCCCGATTTTGGACAGGGAATGTTTTATAAAAATGTTTTATAAAACAAAAAGGATTTCGAGGCCTAAACCCGATGATTTCTAAAATGATTTAGAAATGTATTATGTTTTACATTGTGGTTCATCGCGTATCCGATTAGTTGTTATTTATAACATATATGTTTAGTGGCGGAGAATTTATTCTCTTGCTTAACACCCTTCATTGAGACATACGAGCTCAAAGGTTATGTGATTAATGGTGACTAATCATATGTGTGAATTGCTGATGTGAAGTACTATAGTTTGAAATTACTTGTGATTATCATGTTGTGAAATGATTCTCCCTACTTCGGGATATAAAATGATTTAGCAAGTATGTTGCTAAAGATCGGGTGACCCGGAAGCGACTAAAAGTATGGGCTAGATCCAGTGCCTTAGGGTGAGTGGTCAGCAGTGTAGCCTGCTCCATGCGTGGGAGGTGCACACACATACATACACAAACACACACGCTCACATATATATATATATATATATATATATATATCGAGTTGGAGGGGCGCTTACTGCCTCGTCTGATGGAAGATTCCCGATATTTGGTTGCATACTTGTTTGTATGTATTGTTATGTTTTGGAATTCATATTTACGAACGATTTGGTTTGGGATCCCGAAGTGAAATCTACTTTGATATAAAAGTTAGATATGTATTTCAAATGATTTATAATAGAAACCGGGAAATAAAGTCCAAAGGAATAATTTCTGTAAATTGAATTGGATTTGGAAAATCTAAGTGTGGTGATTAATCTAAATGGGTAGATTGGGATATTGCATGTTGATTGATGCATAGTAGATCTATATCTCTATTACTGATTGTTGTTTATACACTGGCATCCATGGGGGTAAACCTGTTCCGCGTTAGCGGCGTGGTCCTGTGATTTGCCTTATCATTTATATAAGTTAATTTTAACTGTAGAGTTTCTCACACCAGTCCCATGATTGACTCGTAGTTTGCTTTTCCCTTGCAAACTCGGGTGCCCCTATTTTCCACACGGGCAGTCAAGTGGTTTGTTTTGTAGATTATTTCATTTAGCAGGATTCTGGATCGAAGCGAAAAGCTATGTCCAGAGTATTGATGGTCTTTCGCTGTGTTATTTTATTTGTTTCCGATGCACTGTATTACATTTATTGTAAATTAATATTCCATTGTATTATTATTTCCAGTGTACTCTGATATATTTTGTACTCTGATGTAACATTATTATGATATTTATAAAACTCTTCTGTTGTTTGTTCTGATGTGCCGTATGCCCAGAGTTAGCGTATCCGGGTTTTGAACGGTCTTGGTCGATTTAGCGATCGATTAGGTCCGAGCGAAATCCGTATCATTACACCAGTTCTCTTGCGAATTTTGTAGAGCTCTGCAAGGTCTTCAGATCCATACCCGCTGGGTCCCTTATCGTTGTGTATTGGAGGCGAATCGCCTCCTCAAAGTCGCGGCGTTCACAGTCGGAATCTGCCACCATAGGCGACGCGAGTTGGCTAGAGAAGAGGGCAGGGGCGCAGCTCGCGACGCCAGAGGAGGTGGTGGTCTCTGATTGGGCCCATGGCGACAGTGGCGGCGGTGACAGCAAGCACTAGGGGCAGAGCAATCGTGAACGAAGTCGGCCTGGAGGAATAAAGGTGGAAGAAGGTTAATTAAAGTTAATTATTTAATTTAAATTCTCGTTTAAATAATCCAATCTTTAAAATGCTATAACTTCTCCATACGAGGTCCAAATCGCGCGAAACTGGATCCATTGAGATCTTGCGGACGAGTGCTTCACAACAAGACTAACCGGGTCATTTGGAGCACATTAGAATTTCAGGAAAATTCAAATCCAAACTGTTCAGAAATTCTGAAATGAAACTGACAGAGTGGAAACCCAAAGTGAGAACTCTTTCTCACACAATTTATTTCCAGTAAAATATATACTAGGTGCAGACGGTGCTTAGCAGCACCCAACACCATTGATTGTACAAACCATGATTGTTTGTTTGGATTGAATTGACTGTGTTGTTTTATTGATTGAATGAACTGAATAAAATATTCGTGTATCGAATAAAATATTTGAAAAATAAAAATATATTTTTTTATTGAATATATGAGCCATATAAAATGGTCATGTGTTGAAAATAAATATTCATTTACAAATCGGACGATTTGTTTATGTACACTCATTTAACTGATATTAATTAGGTCAATAAATTTTACACATCGCCCAACTGCACAAATAATAATCAGTATTTGTTGTTTGAAAACCGTACACGGGTATTGGGATGATATTGGACATACACTAATCAGAATATTTAGTTGTATGTCAATCGATGGCTTGACAGACTATTGTAAGTGTTAATTATTTATATTTAATGCTTATGCAGTTGTGTGATGCACTCTGGATGATGGTTGATTGTGTATAGTTATTGTTGTGTACATGTGTATGAAATCCATATAAATAACATTATATGGTAATTGATTGAGTCTGATTCCAATTCAGAATAAATGAATATTTTGAATAATATCCAATGTATAATCAAAATCAGATATTTTGAAAATATTATCATTTTAATATTATAATGATAAAGGAATATTCAAATTTGATTTGAAAATTAAAATGAGATTGAAATCGTTTTAAAATGAATTAAAAACGAATTTATAAAGGAATATTCAAATTTGATTTGAAAATTAAAATGAAAACGAAATCGTTTTAAAATGAATATAAAATGAATTTATAAAGTAATATTCAAATTTGATTTGAAAATTAAAATGAAATTAAAACAAATTTATAAAGGAATATTCAAATCTGATTTGAGAATTAAAATGAAATGGAAATCATTTTAAAATGAATTTATAAAGGAATATTCAAATTTGATTTGAAATTTGAAATGAAATTGAAATCGTTTTAGAATGAATTCAAAACGAATTTATAAAGGAATATTCAAATTTGATTTGAAAATTGAAATGAAGTTGAAATCGTTTTGAGGAGAATTTATAAACGAATTTATAAAATATGTTTTAAATGGAAATCGATGAATATATATATATAATATATATATATTAAATGGCCTGAATAGAATGCGCCACGACCATTCGCCAATTTTGACCATTGACTTCGAATTGACATTACGGGAGATCTGGCCGTCGGATTCTCCTAAAACTGGAACCTTTGGGTTCGTATCGAAAAGAGATTTCCAACGAATACAAGAGATTTGAAATCTAACGGTTGGACTTGGAATTATGTCCAAATAAAATTTGGAAAAGGTCGTTGTAAGTGCAGTTCGATGACCTTTGTGGAAATCGATTGAAAGGGCCTTAATGACAAATTTAAAAATATTGATAATTTGTGTAAAATCATAATAAATGATTTGAAAAGAATTAGGATGAAAATTTCTATATTTGAAAAGATAAAAATATATTTTTATCGAAATGAACTAGTTATTAACTAGAATTATAATCCAATTATTTTTTAATAAATAAATTGGATTGAGAATCGGTTTTTAATATAACAAAAATTTCCAATATATAAATTAGAGAGGATTTGAAAGGAAATCATCTTCGGAATATTCGATGTTGGATTAAGTAAACTTGGTGAAAAAGTGGGTGGGTTAAGTAAATCTGAGGGGGTGGGTAATATTTACATATAGGCCCACAAACTTAACCTGATAGGGTAATGTAATTAAAGACACCTAGTGGTATATATAACCGATGGAAATATTAGAGTTGTTTAATTAAAGACACCTTTTTAGGGTAAGCATAACTGGTAGAAATGGTAGGGTTATATAATTAAAGACACCTAGTGGTATACATAACCAATGGAAATCCTGGTGGGGATAAAAGACAAGGGGGAGCTTGTGTCATATTGTATGGGACACATTTCAGTCAGTAACCCTTAATAGGTATCAAATGAGTACTTCGAACTAGGTCGGAGTTGGGGCACGCTTACTGGGCTGATTGTAAGAGATCCAAACAAGGAGGACGGTGTGGGCAGCGCAAACCGACCGGGGACATGTGCGTGCATGGGCCGGGCAGAGGGGGCTAAGATGACCATGACACCAACGAATATGGTTGTGCACATCACGATGAGTTTCCACTTTAGAAAAGTGATACCTCCTACTATGGAGCCGACACAGGGTATCTACAAAGTAGGGAGCCGATGGATTAGGGTAGTAGTAAGGGTACGTCTGGACGTATGCCTAAGTATACCATTTGATAGTTATTGGGATCATCTCATTCTGGTTATACTAGTATTAGTGCAAAAAATCAAAGTAATCATTACAGAAGCGTACACACTCCATCATGTTTACCTTGTCATACTTGCCTTTTATGATGTTATCTCTCTTATCACTATATATTCCTGTCATGCTACTTTTATTTATTTACTTGCTAAAAGTAACTAGACTAACCAGACTTTATGTCTGACCCTTTTTGTTTCCTCTTCTCTCTTCCGTCCCCCCCTCCCCCGGTTCTCAGTGTGGGAATACTCAGGCTTAGTCGGGACTTGGAATATCATCTTGCTAGGAGCTGCTTTTGAAGTATTGCTCATGTTCTCTTCTTTACTACTATGGCTTTGTCTCTTTTGGGGAATTATACTTTTTTATGTATTTCTGTACTCTGATGTACGAGACAAAAGTTTCATGTTATTGTAATGGTTTTTATGTAGTTCCAGACTTGTGATATTTTGCATGACGATGTAATGAATTATGTTTTAAATAAACTTTTAAATTCCGCTGTTATCTTTTATATTTATCTTGTAATATTCTGTGTCCGTTTACCTATAACGCTTCACGAAACTTAATGCATTCTCTTAATGAGTGAAATTAACGGACGTGGGGTGTCACACTTGGTATGAACCTGAATTCCGACAGACCGATTTTTTTTTTTTAAATCTAATCTATCGAAATTCGGATTGGTTTGCTATGGTATCCTACAGAAAAGACAGTGACATAAAATATGTCAGAGCTCAGAAAACATCACTACAACAATGCAGTCCTTTTACAACGGGCAAAGACCGTTGTAATATGCATTTCACAACGGGCATATGCCTGTCTTAATATGACCCGTCGTAATAGCTCCTGACTATTTGACAATGGGCATTGACTGTTGTAAAAGACCGTTGTAATAACTTGCTCTGTCACGTGCAATGACTCTATAACAATGGTTATTAACCCATTGTAATAGCTAATAAATTACAAGCGGCCTTTGCCCGTTGTAATACAGTATATTACAACGGTTTTTGCCCGTTGTAATAGCAAATTTAAATATAACTGCTGCGATATGCATCCATAATAATAATGAATATTTTAACATGCAATAAATACTGTAATGCAACAATCAAAATCACATAATAACACATACTAAAAGACTGAAGAAAGAATCATATAATTCCAACACATTTCAAAAAGTTCGATAAGTCTATACTCCAAAAGACTAGATAAGTTTACATTCCAAAAGGTTACATAAGTTACATCGACATAGTTCTAACATAAATTACATAACTAGTTTCATAAGTACCAAAACTAGACCAAGGAAATGTAATCTTTGTGCCACGCGACGGCAGATCCAATGGCCTGTTGATCTTGAGTCTGCATATATTTACTAGCACGGTGTGACTGCAAAAAAAGAAAAAAGTTACCAAATGTAGAGAGAATATATTATTATACACCATTCAAAACTTATTATGCAACATTTAAGTCTTTGCATTGCTGTAACTTTACAGCCTTTGGTTCCATAGTCTTCATACTTCAGTTTAGACACAGTTTAGACACCACCATATCCATAGTTTGCAGTTATATTTAAGTAAAAATATTTGTATTTGTAACTGACATTATATACGAACTTTTATTTCTACAATTATATGAGACGACCCAAAATCCCGTTCTCACGGAAACAAGGGTTATCTTTGGAATATAACACAGAAACAGATAATAGCAGAACAGAATTAAATAAATACACCAGAATGAACAATAGAATATACTGGATAAAAGTAATCATCAGAGTTCACAGTATACAGGATCTTACTTAGTACAAATACAGTTCAGCTATACATAAATGTCTACAGCGGAAATAAACAAAATATGTACAATAGGAGCTGAACAGCATAAAAAGAAATAAATGATAGAATCCATCTTCAGCTCCAGCTATCCAGAAAGAACCAGCTAAACCTGAATACAAGGCTACCCATGTAGAAAAAGGGGCACCCGAGTTTGAAAGTGAAACAAACTACGAGTCAGTCATGGGACTGGTATGAGAAATCCACTCAACACATATATATAATTTGGCTAATCACAGGACCACGCCACTTTCGTGGAACGGGTTTACTCCATTGGATTGCCAGTGCTTTACAACAATCTTTCTTTTAAACATCGATATGCTTTTTATAAAAATGAAACCATTATAAGACTCAGTTCCCATCACACAATGCAACGCAAACCGGAGGATAGAGTTTTACCTTATAATGGCCAAAATATGATTGATACGAATAAGACAAAAGCATTTGATATTATGACTAGTGTTTATATGTTTCAAAAACAATTTCAATCATAACTATCAATCATAGACGACATGGGTACCATATATCATGTCGCCATATATATATATACAATCAAAACCGCACGATGTCGTATTTGGAAATTGGATTTCCGTCATGAACCAAGGCAAAAGATAGTCCTTACCGAATTCGAGACGCTCTAGCCCGTGTCTCAGGTACAGCCGCGACCATACCCTGGATCGTCAGGGCCAGTCCACACGAAGTGGATTATAATGCCTGAACAATGCGTTTCTCCACCCTTTGGGGTGTAAATGAGCCAACAAATGACTCCATCGGACCCGGATCGTCCGATCAAACCGAGGCGCCTCGCAACAGCAACAACCACATAGGTGAAAAGTATATAAATGTCAGGGCTGGTAGGTCACTGACACCACCCTAGCTAGAAAGAAAACGCACGTCCCCCCTGAGGTTGCTCCCGTTTCTGGTTCATACCGGGGTGTGAGGCTCGCGAATTCACGTTATACACAAAGCTACGCCACACAGGCGGTGCTTTGATCATCACCACAAGACTTTGCTTTTCAACAGAAGCCCTGATCACTGCATCTTAGCATGCCACACAGGCAATTCATGCCATGCGACTAATGTCCATCGATATACAACCTCTGAGCTCGTGCGTCTCAGAGAAGGGCGTTAAGCAAAAGAATAAATTCTCCGGCGCCAAACAGATGTATATTTAACAGAAATCAATCAACACAGAATAAACTCCAATGTCAGACACACAGTCCATTTACAAGTCCGTTCTGGGTCGGAACGAAACCGGAGGCACTAAATACCTTGCAAACCCTTCGATCACCACGTACGTCTGGACGATCACCACTCATTATCCATATTTCGGGATGCCTCCCAATCAGGGCCTCGGTTACCATCCAAACGAGGTGAAGATCTCCGGTCTTCGACCGTCGTCTTCATCTTCGAATTTCAATCGTCGGTCAATTATTTGAAATGAGAATTAACTCGGCCTTTTCAAAAGATTCGCGTATATTTAGAATTTCAAATCAATTTATTTCAATGGTTAAATTATTCGACAACACCAATTGTGTTCTTTAATGTAATTTTCACACCAAACACATTCAACCATCAAAAGCCACATAAATCGAGCAAATTCAGTTTATTTCCATTCCATATCGCTTATGATATTTTATAACTATTTATCGCTATTTTTATTTAATTTAAAATAGCTAATTTATTCAAAACGACGCTTCGGGCCATAAAGCGGCCGTGGCGCTGTTTTACTTCGGATTTGATTTACACATATCTGAAAATCTAACCGTTGGATCTTCACAAAATTTACATCATTAGAAAGGTCTTTTCAAAACTAATCCAACGGTTCCAGTTTCGGGAAAATCCGACGGTCGGATCTCCCGGTACAATCGTTTGAAGTTTCGATTCCAAAATACGAACTGCAGCGTCGTTATTCGATTAAATATAATTATATTTATATATATAAATATAATCATTTCTGGCGCTGTTTTTCTTCAGATTTGAATTAAACATTCCAGACAATCCAACCGTTGGATTTTTACAAGGTTGGTGCCGTTGGAAAGATTATTCCAAGGCGAACCCGACGGTTGAGGTTTCGGGAAAATCCAATGGTCGGATTTCCCGTACTAGTCGTTTGAAATCACGGTTTCAAAATACGAACTACATGGCTTCGTTTCGTTTTAATTTTATTTATATTTATATAGTTATATAAATATAGTTCATTCAATGATTTCCATATCGTTTTCACTTCAAATATTTTTCTAACACCTTAAAATTTTGGAAAATTTCGCCATAACCTCCCCTGCACCGGGAGCATCGGGAAATCGCAAATAGCTTTCCCGGTCCTTCTAATCTCAAAAAGAAAAAGAAAAAGCCAAGCGGCTAGCCAACAGGCTCATAAAATCATCACCCAAACAAAGCAGTAAATGTGTACCTATTTGTCGGGCACAAAATTTTATTCCTCTTCTCTAGCCCCTTTGCTATAACCTGTTCAATGAATATGTATGTACATATATACACAGTTCTTATCATTTATCATTTTCTATTCGACTTCATATTTGATTTCTATTCGGTTTAAAAACACCATTCATTCTAATGTTACATACATAGGTGCAAATCATTTCATTAGCTAATTAATGAATATTCCATCTCATATATGTTTATTTTGAACAAGTGGCTATTTTTAACACTTCACATTTCAACGATTTATGCATACAATAAAAATGTGATTTTTATTGTAAAACAATTCATTTCAAAACACTATTTTTTTCTATATAGTTCATGTTGGTGATAAAAATGGGATTTTTATCATAAAACAATTTCTTTTAAAACGAGATTATTTTACACAGTTCATATAGTCGATAAAAGGTGATTTTTATTATCAAACAATTTATTTCAAAATATGAATACCATTCAACACATGAATTTCTAATCAACGAATGAATATCAATTCAACACATGAATGTTTTCTATACAATGAATAAATATAGTTTAAGCAGATGAAAATAATTCAAACATACGAATATTATTCAAAATTTCGGCAGCATAACGGCAGGGTAGTTAAAACCGGCACCGTCCCTAGTACGGCTCCTCGCTCTACCTTAAAACCTCGCGGTTTTTGACAATGGGGATCATGCATCTAGTTCGCACGCAGGCGGCATGTATATATTTATTTCATTTCCACGACTAATCCTATGTGGTTTCAACCAAATATTTCACAACCACAAATGGGTATTTTTCAACCACAATCAACCAATATCCATCACAAACAATCCCAAACAACCATTCGCTATCAATCAATTTTCACAACAATTTCAACCAATAAATATCGTCCATGGTTTGTGGACGAGGGGCGTATATATATATATATATATATATATTTATATTTATATATAGCAATTCACTTTCATTTCACACATATATAATATTTTTAAATCAGAAATCTCACCAATAGCTATCCAATACTACGACTCTTCCTTTATAGAAATCTTCGCCTTTTGTCGCTTTCGCCCGTATTCTCTACATATGTAAAAATCGAATTTTTACTATGTTATTCAATATATAAAAATCGAATTTTGACTTCGCTATTCAATATATAAAGATTATATTTTTAATATTTCTATGATGTAAAAAATATATTTTTATTGCTTTAAAAATATAAATTTTCATATCTTACTTCTTTTACCTAATAAAAATTCCGTCTTTTCTATTTTAAAAATATGCTCTTTTCCATTCTAAAAATCTGATCTTTTCTATTTTAAAGTTCAAACCTTTTCTATTTTAAAGCTCAAACCTTTTTGAAATTCTTTTGAAAATCAGTTTTTACTTTATATAAAAATCAGTATTTACATCCTTTTAAAATCAGTTTTTACTTTATATAAAAATCAGTATTTACATCATTTTAAAATCAGTTTTTACTTTATATAAAAATCAGTATTTACATCCTTTAAAAATCAGTTTTTACTTTATATAAAAATCAGTATTTACATCATTTTAAAATCAGTTTATACTTTATTAAAAAAATCAGTTTTAAGAATTAAAAATAAAAACAAAATAAAATAGAAATGCTTACATTGGTGCGAAGAAGGGGGGGTTGGAGACGTCGGCGGCAAGGCGGCGCTGGCTTCCGGGGGGCTGCTCGATTCGCGTCGCGATGGCCTCGAGGGGGACGGGGTCTTCGGGGTTTCGCCACTGGGAGGAGAAGGCTGGATGGAGGGGGGCGATGTCCTCGTCGGCGGCGTTCTCTTGAGGGGGGGGGCTGTCGATAGTTCTAGGGTTTTTTTTTTTTTCGTTTTGAAACTGAAATGAACGGGGGGGGAGGGGTAGAACGAAGGATAAGGGGAGGGAAATTAAAATTATTTTTATTATTTAATTATTTAATTTCGCAAAAAGGTTGACTTTTACATACGACCTCGAAACGAGGCCCACCGCCTGTCGCCCATAGCGTTTTACCCCCATTCCGAACACAATGGGATATGTATCGCAAGCTGATTTGATCGTTGCAATCAGTTTCCTTTTGAATTTTCATTTAAATCACTATATTGAATTTTAAACGCACATTTCAAATTACCGGGGCCACATACTAACAAGAAAAATTCCAGAAAAATATTTTCTAGCTTCGTATTGCCGATACGGTCCTAACAAAACTAGTTTCGTCGAATTCTGAGGTCGTTGGAAAAATGGCCAATTTCCAGTCGATTAAAATCGACAGAAACTGGTCAAACGCGTTTTCCTTTGCCACGCTCACATATTGATTCGAAAAATTATGAAATTTGAAACCTAGCGATAACTTGACACTGCGGATCCAACAAAAGTGGTTTCGTCGAAATCCGAGGTCGTTTGCAAAATGTCCATTTTTAAGGGCCTGAATTCCATAGCGACTATTCAGAATTTTCAACTGGACATATCTTTTGATTCCCGCTATCAAATTTCGATTGGTCGGATTCATTAGAAAGATATCATCAATTAGATCCTAATGTTTTTGGTTTCACTAAAATCCGGATTGTTTTGCCCCCGGTATATTCAATTGAAGTTTGAAATCGAATTATCGAACTACCGCGCTATTTTCAATTCTATATATAATTATAATTAATTATATTCGTTTTCAATTGTCGATTCAAACTCAGTTTTCATCGCCATTATTTAAAATATTTATTTTAAATATTTAAAATCCATTATTTTAGCCAATTTAAAAATTTTAAATTGGTTCAGATTTTCTGGGTCGTTACAATCTCCCCCACTTAAAACTTTTCGTCCCCGAAAAGGAATAAAGTCGAAAGTGGTTTGATATATCTACAATCACACCACACAACAACCAATCCAATTGTTTTTAACCTTTAAAAATATACTAATCAAATCCTATACCCCTTTAAAATCATTCAGACTATAGAATTAAAATTGCACATCTATGAAAGAAAATAACAATAGAGTAGAGAATTGAATGGTAATGCAAAGTAGGGTAAATGTACCTTGCACCAGAGTCAATCAGAGATGTCTACTCGGCATCTAGGATAAGCTTTCTGAATGCTCTCCTCAGTTTCCCAAGTACAATCTCGCGGATCTCCACTCCATTGCACTTTGACTAAGTGAACCTTCTTGTTCCTCAGCTCTTTGGTTTCTTTGCCGATGATCTTCAGCGGCTCTCGCCTCACAGCTAATTCTGGGGTTATTTCAATATCCTGCTGAGCTGCTTCTTCCACGATCAAGTCTGGATCATGAACGTGCTTTCGAAGTTGAGATATATGAAATACATCATGCACTCCAGGCAACCAGTCAGGCAATTTGACCCTATAAGCGAGATTCCCAATCCGTTCCAGAATAGGAAACGGACAAATGAATTTGGGCGCTAACTTTCCAGTTTTACCGAACCGGATAACTCCTCTCATCGGCGATACTTTCAAATATACATAGTCGCCAACTTCAAAGGATATATCTCTTCTTCTTTTATCGGCATAGCTCTTTTGTCGGCTTTGAGCGGCGAGTAATTGCTTCTTAATAAAATCGACTTTGTCGGCAGCTTCTCGAATCATATCAGGACCCAACACAAGTCTATTTCCTGGCTCGACCCAACAAGCAGGAGATCGGCAAGGTCACCATACAATGCTTCGAATGGCGACATTGTCAGACTCGCCTGGTAGCTGTTGTTATAAGAGAATTCAGCCAAATGCAGATGGTCTTCCCATGATCCACCGAAGTCTATAACACAAGCCCGCAATAGATCTTCTAAAATACGATTCACCCTCTCAGTCTGACCGTCTGTCTGAGGATGATAAGCGGTGCTCAAGTTCAACTTCGTTCCCAGCTCGACTTGAAATGCTTCCCAGAATTTGCTAGTGAATATTGTATCTCTATCACTGACTATGCTGAGCTGCACTCCATGTAGTCTAACTATTTCCCTGAAGTATATCTGCGCCAGACTCTGAGCAGTTCTGTTTGATCTGACAGGTTTGAAATGGGCGGTCTTCGTGAAGCGATCTACGATCACCCAAATACTGTCATTTCCCTTTCTGGTTCTGGGCAGACCATCGATGAAATCCATAGAAATATGTTCCCACTTCCAACCAGGAACTTCTAGCGGTTGTAATAGTCCAGCCAATTTCTGTTGGTCGCTCTTGACTAGCTGGCAAGTAGGGCATCGGCTGACATATAAAGAAATGTCACTTTTCATCGACTTCCACCAGAAAGTGCGTTTGATGTCATTATACATTTTGCTTACTCCTGGATGGATACTGAGTTTTGACTTGTGGCATTCATCCAGTACTTCCTTTCAAAGTTCAGGAATGTTAGGGACACAGATTCGACCTTTGAGCCTTAAAATCCCATCATTGTCTACTTGAAAACTCGAGGGCTCGCCTTGTTGAATTATCCCCCTAATCTTCTGAATGAAGTGATCAACCTCCTGAAGAGCAGATATCTTATCCAGCAATGAAGTCGTGATAATAAAACTGGCGATCATTTCATTCTTTCGGCTTAATGCATCGGCCACGACATTGGCTTTTCCTGGAGTATATATAATTTCAAAGTCATATGCTGCAAGAAACTCCAGCCAACGTTGCTGCCTCAGATTCAAGTCCTTCTGAGTGAACAGATGCTTTAATGACTGATGATCTGTAAACAGTTCGAATCTCTCACCGAGAAGATAGTGTCTCCAGATTTTCAAAGAGAATATGATAGCCAATAACTCAAGATCATGAGTTACATAGTTTTTCTCGTGTGGCTTAAGTTGACGGCTAGCATAAGCAATTACCTGGCCTCTTTGCATTAACACTGCGCCAAGGCCTTCTCTAGAAGCATCAGTCCATACTTTTAAATCCTGGTTGCCATCGATGATGCTTAACACTGGAGCTGTTTTTAATCTTAACTTTAGCTCTTCGAAAGCCTCCTCACTTTCTTGAGTCCATTTGAACTTAGAATGCTTCTTTGTAAGCTTCGTTAAGTGGCCAGATATCTTCGAAAAGTCTTTAACGAATTTCCGGTAATAACTAGCCAATCCGAGAAAACTGCGGACTTCAGTGGGGGTACTGGGCTGTTTCCAATTCTGAATGGTTGTGATTTTGCTTGGGTCCACAGCGATTCCTTCTTTCGATACGACGTGGCCCAGAAATTTTACTTCATCTTGCCAGAAGATACATTTGGAAAATTTGGCTTTTAATACATTCCTTCTGAGGATTTCTAGAACCTGTTCCAGATGTTTTTCATGTTCGGCCTTTGATTTAGAGAAGATTAGAATATCGTCAATGAAAACCAGAACAAATTTATTCAATACTCCTCTGAATACTCTGTTCATCAGATCGACGAAATAAGCTGGAGCGTTACATAAGCCGAACGGCATTACTAACCACTCGTAGAATAAGTCGGGGCCTCTGAACGCTGTCATTGGAACACACTCTTCGGCAATTCGAAGTTGATGGAAACCTGTAGCTAGGTCCATTCTTGAAAATACTTGTGCTCCATTTAATCGATCTAACAAATCATCAATCCACGGCAATGGATATTTGTTCTTTATTGTCTGCTTGTTCAGATCACGATAATCCACACATAACCGTAGAGTACCGTCAGATTTTGGGACAAAAACCACTACTGCACCCCAATCAGAGAAACTAGGCCTGATCAGACCCTTCCATACGAGCTGTCGTGTTTGATTGTCTAATTCCTCTTTCTCTTTCAAGGACATTCTTCGAATAGCGTGAACTACCGGCCTTGCATTGGGAATCAAAGCAATCTTGAAATCTATTTCTCTCTGCGGAGGTAAGCGAACGACTTCCTCGAACACATCCGCATAGTTTTTGACGACAGGAATGTCTTTGATGAGGTCAGGAATATTTTCTGCGATTTCAGGGACATTTTCTATTTGGGATGGAGAAACATTCAAAGCTGCCCAGAAGTCTTTTCTATTAGCATTCTGACCTTCACAGGGAATGGTTATATAATCGCCTGATTTAATCTTCGCCTTTACGACTCTGTTGGCGCATTTAACTTCAGCTTCATATTTGGTCAACCAGTCTAACCCCAAGATAAGATCAAACTCTTTGAAATTCATGACGACCGCGATGGTAGGAAATCGATAACGAGAAAAAGAAACCGGTACTCTACAAATCCAACTGAGATCAATGGAACCCCCAACAGGATTCTGGACAGTCATTGGTTCCTTGAGCTTTTTCAAATTCAAATCCAGTTTCTTAGCTGCATCTCTGGCAATGAAACTTCGTGACGCGCCTGTGTCAAATAGTACTTTAACGGGGATGTCTTTGACAGTTAACGTGCCTTCTAAAACATCTGGCCTTTCTTGTATAGCTGAGGGCCCAGAAGTTTCTGCTACTTCATTTACCTGGGCTTCTTTGGTTGTCTTTAACAGCTGGCATTCTTGTTTTACATGACCAAACCGATGACATTGATTACACCTTTTCTTCCCTTGAAAATTCTTCTTGGATTGAAGCCCACTTTTTAATCGCTTCTTCAAGGGTCCGCAGTTTATTGACAAATGCCCCTTTTGATGGCAGTTACTGCATACGGTGGTCGTGGCAGGTTCCTTTTCAAATCTAGCCCTTTTTCCCTTGGCACTGGGCTTCTTATTGATCTCCGACCTTGTACTGGCTTTAGGAACATCAGTTTCTGACTCTGTTTTGTCACTAGAATAGACTTCTTCTTCGTCGCGCAACATTCCTTTCTTATGAAGATCTTCATACTGATAAGCCATATAAATCATTTCTGGGAAAGGAAGCTTCACATGCCCCAATACTTTATTCTGGTATTTCCTTTGAAGCCCGTGAATAAATCTCATATTTTTCCTCTTCGGATTTTGAATTAGATGAGGAGCAAAGTGAGAAAGTTCATTGAACTTCTTATGATATTCGGGAATGGTCATGTCTCCTTGTATCAGATAAGAAAATTCATCGCATAATCGCTCAGTTGCTTCGGGAGGAGTAAATCTTTCTAGGAAAATCACTTTAAATCTGTCCCAGGTGATATCACCTTCTGGATTATCTTTAATTACAGAATCCCACCAAAACAAAGCTTCTTCTTTGAGTGCCCAAGACGCTAGTAATCTTTTCTGATCGTCTCTCAGCTTTAAACCATCAAATATTTTCTCTGCAGAACGAATCCAAGCTTGTGTTTCCATAATGGGCTCCTTGCCTAAGAATGGCGATCCACCAAGATTTCGAAATCTCTTGTATAGAACTTCTATATTGGATTCTGGCTGCGGGAGCACAACTGGCTCATTAGCTGGTCGAGCCATACGATTACTTCTTCTGTTCCTGTCACTCATTTTCTAGTACGTCTGCAATTAGCAGACAAAGTGTCAGGTCACAGAAAAGGTATTTTAAAATATAGAAACACATACTTTAATGTAAGTGTGTCTACTGGGGTGTAATTTCATTCTGCTTTACTCATACTAGGATATTACTGATCCTATCTGTATAGAGTTACCCGTTCTAGAACACTACTGGTTCTATTTCTGACGAGTTCGTTCACATGTTATATTCCAGAACTAAGCTTAACCAAAGCTCTGATACCACGTTGAGACGACCCAAAATCCCGTTCTCACGGAAACAAGGGTTATCTTTGGAATATAACACAGAAACAGATAATAGCAGAACAGAATTAAATAAATACACCAGAATGAACAATAGAATATACTGGATAAAAGTAATCATCAGAGTTCACAGTATACAGGATCTTACTTAGTACAAATACAGTTCAGCTATACATAAATGTCTACAGCGGAAATAAACAAAATATGTACAATAGGAGTTGAACAGCATAAAAAGAAATAAATGATAGAATCCATCTTCAGCTCCAGCTATCCAGAAAGAACCAGCTAAACCTGAATACAAGGCTGCCCGTGTAGAAAAAGGGGCACCCGAGTTTGAAAGTGAAACAAACTACGAGTCAGTCATGGGACTGGTATGAGAAATCCACTCAACACATATATATATAATTTGGCTAATCACAGGACCACGCCACTTTCGTGGAACGGGTTTACTCCATTGGATTGCCAGTGCTTTACAACAATCTTTCTTTTAAACATCGATATGCTTTTTATAAAAATGAAACCATTATAAGACTCAGTTCCCATCACACAATGCAACGCAAACCGAAGGATAGAGTTTTACCTTATAATGGCCAAAATATGATTGATACGAATAAGACAAAAGCATTTGATATTATGACTAGTGTTTATATGTTTCAAAAACAATTTCAATCATAACTATCAATCATAGACGACATGGGTACCATATATCATGTCGCCATATATATATACAATCAAAACAGCACGATGTCGTATTTGGAAATTGGATTTCCGTCATGAACCAAGGCAAAAGATAGTCCTTACCGAATTCGAGACGCTCTAGCCCGTGTCTCAGGTACAACCGCGACCATACCCTGGATCGTCAGGGCCGGTCCACACGAAGTGGATTATAATGCCCGAACAATGCGTTTCTCCACCCTTTGGGGTGTAAATGAGCCAACGAATGACTCCATCGGACCCGGATCGTCCGATCAAACCGAGGCGCCTCGCAACAGCAACAACCACATAGGTGAAAAGTATATAAATGTCAGGGCTGGTAGGTCACTGACACCACCCTAGCTAGAAAGAAAACGCACGTCCCCCCTGAGGTCCTGCTCCCGTTTCTGGTTCATACCGGGGTGTGAGGCTCGCGAATTCACGTTATACACAAAGCTACGCCACACAGGCGGTGCTTTGATCATCACCACAAGACTTTGCTTTTCAACAGAAGCCCTGATCACTACATCTTAGCATGCCACACAGGCAATTCATGCCATGCGACTGATGTCCATCGATATACAACCTCTGAGCTCGTGCATCTTAGAGAAGGGCGTTAAGCAAAAGAATAAATTCTCCGCCGCCAAACAGATGTATATTTAACAGAAATCAATCAACACAGAATAAACTCCAATGTCAGACACACAGTCCATTTACAAGTCCGTTCTGGGTCGGAACGAAACCGGAGGCACTAAATACCTCGCAAACCCTTCGATCACCACGTACGTCTGGACGATCACCACTCATTATCCATATTTCGGGATGCCTCCCAATCAGGACCTCGGTTACCATCCAAACGAGGTGAAGATCTCCGGTCTTCGACCGTCGTCTTCATCTTCGAATTTCAATCGTCGGTCAATTATTTGAAATGAGAATTAACTCGGCCTTTTCAAATGATTCGCGTATATTTAGAATTTCAAATCAATTTATTTCAATGGTTAAATTATTCGACAACACCAATTGTGTTCTTTAATGTAATTTTCACACCAAACACATTCAACCATCAAAAGCCACATAAATCGAGCAAATTCAGTTTATTTCCATTCCATATCTCTTATGATATTTTATAACTATTTATCGCTATTTTTATTTAATTTAAAACAGCTAATTTATTCAAAACGACGCTTCGGGCCATAAAGCGGCCGTGGCGCTGTTTTACTTCGGATTTGATTTACACATATCTGAAAATCTAACCGTTGGATCTTCACAAAATTTACATCATTAGAAAGGTCTTTTCAAAACGAATCCAACGGTTCCAGTTTCGGGAAAATCCGACGGTCGGATCTCCCGGTACAATCGTTTGAAGTTTCGATTTCAAAATACGAACTGCAGCGTCGTTATTCGATTAAATATAATTATATTTATATATATAAATATAATCGTTTCTGGCGCTGTTTTTCTTCAGATTTGAATTAAACATTCCAGACAATCCAACCGTTGGATTTTTACAAGGTTGGTGCCGTTGGAAAGATTATTCCAAGGCGAACCCGACGGTTGAGGTTTCGGGAAAATCCAATGGTCGGATTTCCCGTACTAGTCGTTTGAAATCACGGTTTCAAAATACGAACTGCACGGCTTCGTTTCGTTTTAATTTTATTTATATTTATATAGTTATATAAATATAGTTCATTCAATGATTTCCATATCGTTTTCACTTCAAATATTTTTCTAACACCTTAAAATTTTGGAAAATTTCACCATAACCTCCCCTGCACCGGGAGCATCGGGAAATCGCAAATAGCTTTCCCGGTCCTTCTAATCTCAAAAAGAAAAAGAAAAAGCCAAGCGGCTAGCCAACAGGCTCATAAAATCATCACCCAAACAAAGCAGTAAATGTGTACCTATTTGTCGGGCACAAAATTTTATTCCTCTTCTCTAGCCCCTTTGCTATAACATGTTCAATGAATATGTATGTACATATATACACAGTTCTTATCATTTATCATTTTCTATTCGACTTCATATTTGATTTCTATTCGGTTTAAAAACACCATTCATTCTAATGTTACATACATAGGTGCAAATCATTTCATTAGCTAATTAATGAATATTCCATCTCATATATGTTTATTTTGAACAAGTGGCTATTTTTAACATTTCAACGATTTATGCATACAATAAAAATGTGATTTTTATTGTAAAACAATTCATTTCAAAACACTATTTTTTTTCTATATAGTTCATGTTGGTGATAAAAATGGGATTTTTATCATAAAACAATTTCTTTTAAAACGAGATTATTTTACACAGTTCATACAGTCGATAAAAGGTGATTTTTATTATCAAACAATTTATTTCAAAATATGAATACCATTCAACACATGAATTTCTAATCAACGAATGAATATTAATTCAACACATGAATGTTTTCTATACAATGAATAAATATAGTTTAAGCAGATGAAAATAATTCAAACATACGAATGATATTCAAAATTTCGGCAGCATAACGGCAGGGTAGTTAAAACCGGCACCGTCCCTAGTACGGCTCCTCGCTCTACCTTAAAACCTCGCGGTTTTTGACAATGGGGATCATGCATCTAGTTCGCACGCAGGCGGCATGTATATATTTATTTCATTTCCACGACTAATCCTATGTGGTTTCAACCAAATATTTCACAACCACAAATGGGTATTTTTCAACCACAATCAACCAATATCCATCACAAACAATCCCAAACAACCATTCGCTATCAATCAATTTTCACAACAATTTCAACCAATAAATATCGTCCATGGTTGGTGGACGAGGGGCGTATATATATATAGATATATATTTATATATAGCAATTCACTTTCATTTCACACATATATAATATTTTTAAATCAGAAATCTCACCAATAGCTATCCAATACTACGACTCTTCCTTTATAGAAATCTTCGCCTTTTGTCGCTTTCGCCCGTATTCTCTACATATGTAAAAATCGAATTTTTACTATGTTATTCAATATATAAAAATCGAATTTTGACTTCGCTATTCAATGTATAAAGATTATATTTTTAATATTTCTATGATGTAAAAATTATATTTTTATTGCTTTAAAAATATAAATTTTCATATCTTACTTCTTTTACCTAATAAAAATTCCGTCTTTTCTATTTTAAAAATATGCTCTTTTCCATTCTAAAAATCTGATCTTTTCTATTTTAAAGTTCAAACCTTTTCTATTTTAAAGCTCAAACCTTTTTGAAATTCTTTTGAAAATCAGTTTTTACTTTATATAAAAATCAGTATTTACATCCTTTTAAAATCAGTTTTTACTTTATATAAAAATGAGTATTTACATCATTTTAAAATCAGTTTTTACTTTATATAAAAATCAGTATTTACATCCTTTAAAAATCAGTTTTTACTTTATATAAAAATCAGTATTTACATCATTTTAAAATCAGTTTTTACTTTATTAAAAAAATCAGTTTTAAGAATTAAAAATAAAAACAAAATAAAATAGAAATACTTACAATGGTGCGAAGAAGGGGGGGTTAGAGACGTCGGCGGCAAGGCGGCGCTGGCTTCCAGGGGGGCTGCTCGATTCGCGTCGCGATGGCCTCGAGGGGGACGGGGTCTTCGGGGTTTCGCCACTGGGAGGAGAAGGCTGGATGGAGGGGGGCGATGTCCTCGTCGGCGGCGTTCGCTTGAGGGGGGGGCTGTCGATAATTCTAGGGTTTTTTTTTTCTTTCGTTTTGAAACTGAAATGAACGGGGGGGGCAGAACGAAGGATAAGGGGAGGGAAATTAAAATTATTTTATTATTTAATTTCGCAAAAAGGTTGACTTTTACATACGACCTCGAAACGAGGCCCACCGCCTGTCGCCCATAGCGTTTTACCCCCATTCCGAACACAATGGGATATGTATCGCAAGCTGATTTGATCGTTGCAATCAGTTTCCTTTTGAATTTTCATTAAAATCACTATATTGAATTTTAAACGCACATTTCAAATTACCGGGGCCACATACTAACTAGAAAAATTCCAGAAAAATATTTTCTAGCTTCGTATTGCCAATACGGTCCTAACAAAACTAGTTTCGTCGAATTCTGAGGTCGTTGGAAAAATGGCCAATTTCCAGTCGATTAAAATCGACAGAAACTGGTCAAACGCGTTTTCCTTTGCCACGCTCACATATTGATTCGAAAAATTATGAAATTTGAAACCTAGCGATAACTTGACACTGCGGATCCAACAAAAGTGGTTTCGTCGAAATCCGAGGTCGTTTGCAAAATGTCCATTTTTAAGGGCCTGAATTCCATAGCGACTATTCAGAATTTTCAACTGGACATATCTTTTGATTCCCGCTATCAAATTTCGATTGGTCGGATTCGTTAGAAAGATATCATCAATTAGATCC
Organism: Allium sativum; assembly: GCA_030737875.1. Lineage (NCBI taxonomy): Eukaryota > Viridiplantae > Streptophyta > Magnoliopsida > Asparagales > Amaryllidaceae > Allium > Allium sativum. Next base: position 173,064,642 of record CM060923.1, read on the forward strand.
TAATGTTTTTGGTTTCACTAAAATCCGGATTGTTTTGCCCTCGGTATATTCAATTGAAGTTTGAAATCGAATTATCGAACTACCGCGCTATTTTCAATTCTATATATAATTATAATTAATTATATTCGTTTTCAATTGTCGATTCAAACTCAGTTTTCATCGCCATTATTTAAAATATTTATTTTAAATATTTAAAATCCATTATTTTAGCCAATTTAAAAATTTTAAATTGGTTCAGATTTTCTGGGTCGTTACATTATATGGCTAACAATTATAAGGAATATAAACTAGTATACTAATGCGTGCTTGGAACTTCCAAACATACACCACTATTATTCAAAATGATAAAATGAATAAAAGCTAGCATGAAATAAGATAAAAACAGAAGATAAATTACATTTTGAAGAACGAAGCCAACTTGCATCGACTGCACCATACATTAAGATGATCTTTTCAGTAAAGCCCGAAGTGGAACCACAGGGAAAACTCCACACAGATGTAGCCCAGTTAATTCCAAAACATCTAGAAGTTTCTACATGATCAGCGCAAGTATTATTCATTACAGTGCAATTTCGAATCATACGCATATTAATGTACATTTACCGCTATTTTGTCTCCACTCTGTTTTATCCTGAGCACGGATTAATTTTCATTCAACAAAGTAATATTCAGGTAACACTATTTATTTCCCAAAGAGCAGAAAAATGGGAAACCTACAGCCTGCACTTTAAGATGAAAATCATTCAAGAATACAAAGATCAAAGGCTGCCGATGAAAAAGTAAATAGGTATTCACAAACATTAAATTTTCTCATTGCCATATAAGTAGAGAGCATATAAACATGCATTATACAGAACTGAACACTAAATTCATAAATATAATGTGAGGATGATTCGAAAATTTTAAACCAACAATACATACAAAATAGGAAAGGGTAAAGTAGAAGTAGGGATTATGGTGTAGGCATGTTAACATAAAATAATATCACTTCAATTTTGTATGAATACGTATTCAATCATCTAAGTTACTGCATGTTATAAGGCAATTGAATTACATACCTTGAAGCTTTTATGACCATGACCTTAGGTAATTCTTCAAATTAACAGTTAGTAGATATCCAAAAATCTATGCCTAAACAGTGACATGAAAGGTTTTAGAATTGAGCAACCAAATAAACATCGATTGAATACAAAATTGCTTAGAACATTACCCAAATAAACCTCATGTTTAAACTTATTATGCCACAGGTGAAGTCAAACCTAACTAGTTAACGCCGCGTGCAACAAACACTCATATGACATTATCATTGAAAAGAATCATATAATTGATTCAAATAGTGAAAGCCTGCTTTTTGCATACACTATTATTGATTATTTTTACCGAACCAAAAAATTATGACACACAAGATGTACAACTATAAGTGATCGTATTCAAAATGTAGACAAGAAAATATTATACGAACATTTGAACAATTGGATTTCAAATATTAGTCATAGTTATTTTGATCAAAAGCTCATCAATAATCTAAATCAAAGTCATTGCCAATTTCATCTAAACAATATTACACACATGTATACGTGTGTATATTAAGAAATAAAGTTTTAAAAAAGAAAACCAGTATTATACCAAAAAATAAAAATGGTAAGGATTTAATCTAACAAAAAATATTGGTAAAAATAAAAACCAAGTAAAGAAGTATTTTCAAGTGAAATAATCAAACCATCATGTAACTGAATTAAGTATTGATTACTTGTTTTAAATAAGAAAAAGGTTCCATGGCACCCCTGATTTGGAGAACCACTTTAGCACATATACCATATCTTGAGCTATGGTATTTCTAAAGCTCAATTTGGTGATTATCTTCCATCTCATACTCAATGTCATTTCAACAAAATTTGAGCTCATTTGCATATATGTAACATGTTTGATGTTTACATTTAACGGTTAAAATAAATGTTTAAATGGCGAATAGCTGACTAATGGTTTTGATAATGCTACAAAAATATTAAAATAGTCTCGTATTTTATAGAGATGATCATATACAGAATTTTACGCAGGTTTCAACATGATGTCTGCTTTGCTTCAGCCTACAGCATGGAAGAGGAAAATATTAACAAAAGAGGGTTATACTGAGAGCTATGCTATTTCTAAAGCTCAATTTGGTAATTATCTTAAATCTCATACTCAATGTCATTTCAACAAAATTTGGGCTCATTTGCATACATGTAACATGTTTAATGTTTACATTTAACGGTTAAAGTGAATGTTTAAATGGCAAATAACTGACTAATGGTTTTGAAAATGCTAAAAAAATATTGAAATAGTCTCGTGTTTTATAGAGAGGATCATATACAAAATTTTATGCAGGTTTCAACATGATGTCTGCTTTGCTTCAGCCTACAGCGTAGAAGAGGAAAATATTAGCAAAAGAGGGTTATAATTAAAAAAAAACTATTGCTCAAAAATCAAATCAGTGATAGTGTATGTTCCCATGTTGATTATACCAAAAATTCAAGCTTGGAACTGATTTTGGAGTTTTGAAAAGGTGTATGTGGGATTCCTATTTAAAGGCATTACCATGTAAGAGATGTATCCAAAAGTGGGCATAGGCAGAAGAGGTTGTGTCTGAATTTTTACAACCATCGTCAGACATCCAAAAGAACACGTCAGACAAACAGGCACCCAATACTGTCCATGTAGATATGTCCAAGAATTGTCAGACATGCTACTATTTTAGCACTTCATAATCACATACAAATCTACGTTTTGATATAAAACACAACTATCCGACAAATTACTTTGTTTCTTTGGTAGCATGTCTAAACTATTTTGAAGCCTTGTGTTTTGAAAATTTTAGGTTATCATCGCTGGAATTTGGCATTTAATATCCTAGACACTTATTATTACATTGAAAATCAAATCAGCGAGCATAGGCAAAAGTATGTAATCATCAACATATAAACAAATATACAACATAGGTACAGATTAACAAGTTAAGATCATGCTGTAAAGAAGTTTAAACCTGATGTATATGTTCTGTAATTCTGAAAATTTTAGAATGATCTTCAAAACATTTGTATTGAAATCCTGATCGTGATTTAAAATTCCCTAAAAAGTGAAATCTATCGGGCTTGCCCACTACTATAAGTCTAAACTAAAATTTTGTATATGCTAAACAAGCATTGTGAGCTATTGTACTTACCAAAATCCTAACCGACCAAAATGTGTGCAGTGCAAAAAATTGTATATAGAACAAACGAACAGTATATGCATTTTACCTAACGTTGACCCATTGTAACACCCTGAATTTTCTATTAACACTAAAGTTGCTAAAATATTAATAAGTGTGTAAGAGAGGGGATGTATCTAATATGTATATAAAAACAATAATAAGTGTGTAAAAGGGGGGATGTATCTAATGTGTACATTGTAGATATATATATATATATATATATATATATATATATATATGGGCAGTTAATGCAAACATGAATAGAAGTTTATTAATTTACTGAGTGTTTGCTGAGTCACTTCTGACTCATTGCTGAGTCAACAAGATAAACCCCATCTTGTCTGAACGACTGCGGTTATTTCTAGGTTAAATCTAATGGCCTAAATGCATTCTAAAATCTATAAATAAGTGGGTAGACCCAAAACCTAAATCACTTGTAAAATTAGAGAAGCTACCGTCATGCTGCTGCCATGGAGTTCAGCGTAGCCGTCACAAACTAAGAAGAGGAAGCCTAATCTACTACAACTAAATTCTACTCAACAAAACAAATCAAACCAAAGAACTCTCTCTCTAATTCTCTTCTTTTGTTGGTGAGTATGATGATTCTCACAAGATTATTACAAACTAATTTGACTCAGTTATGAATGGATCACAAGAAAGTGATGTGATTTGTAATTGTAAATTCTATATATTGTGGATCTCTTATTATGTTATTATGTTGTCGTATGATGTAAATTATATATGCTATGTCATGCTATGTTGTAAATTCTCTTATGCTATGTCGTGCTATGTTGAGAATCATGTCAAGCTATGTTATACTATCATACTATGCCATGTTATAAATCATGCTATATTATGTTGAAAAATCATGATGTTGTTGGATCATGCTTAAAGTTATGTTTTTTTTTCTTAATTTAAATGGATCTTGTTTATGGGAATTTGCCTATTAGGTTAGGTGTACCCATAAACTTGAAACTATAATTAAATAAAACTTGATTATGGGAATTTGCCTATTGAGTTAGGTGTACCCATATAAAACCATGTTGTTAAAAAATTAGATGATGTTGATTCACACATGTTCATATGTAAGTTTATGAAAATTGATTGAGATCATATTAGGTGAATTTTGAACAAGTTGACACCTTTAGATCCATGACATGTATAATCTATGCAAGTTGGACATATGCAAGTTTCACCCCTTATTATGATTCATTTGGTCACATATACATGTTGTTATTATGATAATCTCTTTTATGCTATGAGTTAGGCTATTCGAGTCTAACATATATTTTGCGAATAAACGTTCAAACGTGGGGTAGGGGTAATATTAGGAATTAATAAATTGGGTGCAATTTTCTAAGATGTTGCATACCATGAATGAATGTCCATAATTGAGTCAATTATGGACATTGTTAAAAATTGGAAGTAATTAATAATTCAAGTAGGGAATTATTAAAATTGGGGGAAAGTGGATTATTATTAATAATCAATGCTTAGGACACGAGGTTGGACCCGTTTGTGATGTAAACCTGCCCGGACCCGCCCGGCAAATCTAGTAGTCACAAATGTCGGCCCAATGTGAGAGGTCCTAGGCCCAAACTAAAGCATAACAGTTGTAAAGACACGAGGTTAGACTCTTTTATGGTGTAAGACTGCCCGGACCCGCCCGGCAAATCCAGCTGCCATAAATGCCAGTCTAATGTGAGAGGTCTTTATGAGGTTATGGCCTTAATGAACTAAGAAATACTTAACCAGATAATCATGTAAGGTGGGACATGGGGGTTAAGTAGGTGCCTTGGGTGGCATGAGGAATCTGGTGGTTGCCTTTAGAGGCATTTGAAATACGATTAGACTTAACCAAACACACATGTAAATGAACATGACTAAGTGGGTTAAGTGGGATGGACTAATGGGGACAAGCTTAGGTGGAATGCTTGTGGTAAATAGTGGGGGCCCATTTCAACCAGTATCCCAAAACGTATCTTTGTGGGCTCGACCCAAGTCGAGGACGGGACACGCATACTGGGTTTGACTATAAGAGGCCAAAACAGGGAGCGGTGGCAACGCAAGTCCAACGGGTTTCATATGCGTGTGTGGACCCGGGCTGGTAGGTAAGACGTTGTTGCATCGTGTAGGTATAAGCCGTGCATGTCCGTTGTATCAGGTTGCCACTTTAGAGGAGTGATACACCCCACTGTGGGGCCAGCACGGGTATCTACGAGTTAGGGAGCCGATCGAATAATGGGAAGTAGGGTACACCTAGTGGAGATAGGGGCAGGCGGCACCTATGTAGTCAGCTAGGGGTACGTAAAGCCATTGGGAAAGTTTCTAAGTGAAGCTAAGTGGGATGAATCTTTAGGGTGACTGGTGTGGTGCAGTATAGTGTTTATCCTTTAGTATTTAGGAGCGCCTATAACGTTACCTTTAGCGATTGTCTATGTCCTTAATCTGCTCTTCATAGACATTTTCTTGTTTTCCAGCTTATGCCTTAGTCCAGTTATTTTGGTAATAGTATTGTAGAATTATCATATTCACCAGACTTTATGTCTGACCCCCTCTTTTCCATCCTTTTTCTCCCTTCAGGTCCGCAGGTTGGGCCAAGTTCTAGTGGAGTCTAGTTGGATCGCTTATCTTCTGGAAAGCTTGGACTGCTGAAGTAAAGTCCAGCTTGTTATCTCTCTTTTTAATGGCTATTCATGTAATGGGATTATGTACTTGTTTTATCAAGATAGATATTGTATTTGACATTGAATATGGTGTTATGATGTAATCAAACATGTTTTGACTTCTGCTACAATGAAATAAAGTTTTTGAATTTCCAAGTACTATTTTATATCTGTCTTGTTGTAATTTTACTGTTCTATATTCACTTAAAACCTCCATGGAAGTTAATGCATTCCCTTTGTGAGTGACATTAATGGACGTGGGGTGTTACACGTGGTATCAGAGCATAAGGTTACCAGAACAGATAAAAAAAATTTAGAAAAATATTTTTTTTCTAAAGTATTTTTGGAAGAAGTGCTTTCAAAAAAAAAAAACATGTTATTTAAAGAGAGTTTTTATGAAAAACATAATCCCAAATAGCCACATCCTTATCTTTATCTTTCGAATTCTCCATGTTGAATCTTTCCTTTTTCGTTTCAGCATGGCTGAAGATCTTAATCTCCCAGAAGGTGTGACGATTCCAGGGTGGTTTAGGAGATACTTGGAGGCTAGGGCCACCACTGCAGGCCCAGCGGATACTCCTCCACCCCTAGTTGCACCCATTCCTCCTCCTCCTCCTCGTGTTGACACTTTTGCAAAGACGTGCAAGGAATTCAAGGCTATGGGAGGAAAAACTTTTCAAGGGACTGAGACGTTTGTGGAGGCCAGAGATTGGCTTAAGGAGACTGAGGAATTGTTGGATATCTTTGAAGTGGAAGATGAGAGGAAAGTCCGTTTAGCTGCTTGGTTAATGAAGGGAGAGGCCTCGTTTTGGTGGGAGGTCACTAACGGGGAACGTCCAGTTGATTCATGGGCGGATTTCAGACGAAGGTTTGAGGCAAAGTTTCTTTCAAGGGCAGAGGAGAACTTAAATATGGAAAAATTCCTGGCACTAAAGCAAGGGAGCTCATCGATAAAGGAATATGTCAATAAATTTAATCAGTTAGCAAGGTTTGGCTTGGAGTTGGTGAACACGCCAGAGAAGAAAGCTTTGAGGTTCGTTAGAGGCTTGAATGAACCGTTGCAAGGGTTGGCTATGACCCACATCCCTATGGGAGCCACCTTTGAAAAGCTAGTAGAAATGGCACTTATGCATGAGGATAAGGCAGTTGAAAAGAAAGGGGATCAGAAGAAACCCCAACAGCAAAATAAGAAGTGTGGTAAAAACAATAATGGCAAAGGGAAGAAGAAATGCTACAATTGTGGGACGCCTGACCATCTCAGCAAAGATTGTAGAAAGAAAAAGAAGACTGGTTGTTTTCATTGTGGAGATACGGGACATTTAGTGAAGGACTGTCCAAAGAAGGTGCAGAGGGCAGGGTCTACCTCGGGAGGACAGGTGCAGGCTCTTATGGCACCAGGGCAGGCAAGGGGGCAAGTTCAGGCTATTGCGGCCCCACCGCTGCAAGAAAGAGGTAGAACAATTTCTGTTGAAAGCTTGGTTTTTCTGTTTGATCATCCTGTCCGTACCTTATTCGATTCTGGCGCATCTCATTCGTTTATCTCTGCATCATTAGTTGAATCACTGCACTTGAACACCAGTTTAGTAGAGGATCCCTTGGTCGTTTCAAATCTAATTGGGGGTTCGGCTCATTTGACCATGATATGTTTGGATTTGAAAATCTCTATACTTAGCGTTGAATTTAGATGTGATGCTTATGTATTGGGCTTCACGGGCTATGGGCTAATTTTAGGAATGGATTGGTTGTCTAGAAATAGGGCCATTCTTGATTGTGAAAGGAGAGTAGTTAGGCTTGTGAATCGCCTTGGTAATGCTCTCGACATCTTTTGTAATCCCATAAATTCCGTTATGCTAAGTTATCTTGGATCGCTTGACGCGTCTGTAGAGAACCTGCGATCGGTAGAAGTGGTCCGGGAATATCCGGATGTGTTTGAGGAGGTGAAGGGCTTACCTCCAAAGCGGGAGATAGACTTTCGAATTTATCTTGTGGATAATGCTAAACCCGTATCTTTGCCAGTGCGCCACATGGCTCCTCGTGAAAGGAGGGAACTCAATAAGCAAGTAAAGGAGTTGCTTGAGAAGGGGTTCATAAGACGTAGTATATCGGAGTGGGGTGCTCCAGTAGTTTTTGCCACAAAGGCGGATGGGTCTCTTAGACTTTGTATGGACTATAGAGAACTAAACAAGCTTACTAAAAAGAACCGACACCCACTGCCAAGGATTGACGATCTCTTTGATCAGTTAGTTGGCGCCTCAGTGTTTTCACAGTTGGACTTAGCCACTGGCTTTCATCAACTGAGAGTGGCTGAGGATAGTATAGATAAGACTGCTTTTAGGACTCCTGACGGATTCTATGAATGGCTAGTGATGCCCTTTGGTTTGACAAACGCCCCTGCATATTTTGTTGATTTGATGAGTAGGGTGTTTAGGGAATACCTTAACAAATTCGTGGTAGTCTTTGTGGATGACATCTTAGTCTTTTCTAAGAATAAAGAAGAGCACTCCCTACATCTTAGGGAAGTGTTGGAAACCCTTCGAGTGCATAACCTTAAGGCAAAATTTTCTAAGTGTCACTTCTGGAGGAAGGAAGTACGGTTCTTAGGGCACGTGGTTTCCAAAGAAGGGATAGCAGTGGATCCCGCAAAGGTGGTGGCCATCCAAGATTGGAAGGTCCCTAAAAATGCAACCGAAGTAAGAAGTTTCTTGGGGTTGGCTGGCTATTATAGGAAGTTTATCAAAGACTTCGCAAAAATATCAGCTCCATTAACACGGTTAACGAAGAAGAACCTGGTTTTTACGTGGGACAAAGATTGCGATGATGCGTTCCAACGTTTAAAGAGAGCCTTAACTTCAGCCCCAGTCTTAGTGCTGCCAGACGGGAATAAACCGTTTACCATCTATACTGATGCTTGTGGGACGGGACTTGGCGCGGTCCTCATGCAAGAGGGAAGAGTAATAGCCTATGGTGGAAGGCAGTTGAGGGTTCATGAAAAGAATTACCCCACGCATGACTTAGAGCTAGCCGCAATTGTTTTCGCGCTTAAGTCTTGGCGTCACTATCTTCTTGATGAGAAATTCGAACTGTTCACTGACCACAAATCATTAAAATACTTATTCTCTCAGAAGGATTTGAATTTAAGGCAGCAACGGTGGATGGAATTCTTAGCCTCCTACGATTTTGAAATAGCATATACCCCGGGTAAGGGTAACGTGGTGGCAGACGCCTTAAGTAGGAAAAGGTTGTCCTTGAGTCCGTTGTTTGTTGAACGACAAAGCTTAGAATTCATCTCTATGTTTGACTTTAGACCCTCCGTTGACTTAGTACCCAGTCTGTTAGCATCCTTGGAGGTTAGACCTACACTTCTAGGACGGGTTGGTGAGGCACAGCGAGACGACCCACAGTTGGTTGAGATAGTAGAAAAGCTCAAAGGGGGGGAGTCGTCAAGCCATCTTCGTAGGTATACCCTAGACGATAAGGGTTGGTTACGAAGGGATAATAGACTTTGTTTACCACAAGACGAAGACTTAAGGAAGGCCATTCTTGATGATGCTCATCGCTCAAAAATGACCATTCATCCCGGCGGGGATAAGATGTACAAAGATATGAAGCGGGTTTTCTTTTGGGCCGGTATGAAAAAGGATGTGGTCGAGTACGTCGCTAGATGCTTGGTGTGCCAACGAGTTAAAGCAGAACAAAAGAAACCCGGTGGGTTGCTTCACCCATTAGAAGTTCCACTATGGAAATGGGAAAGCATCTCAATGGATTTTGTGGATGGATTACCAAGATCAAGGAAGGGTAACACGGGGATTTGGGTTATAGTAGATAGACTTACTAAAAGCGCCCATTTTATTCCCGTGAAAAGTAAGAGGACTGCTCCGTGGTTGGCTTCTGTATACATTAAGGAGATAGTTCGTTTGCACGGTATTCCTTCTAGTATAGTAAGCGACCGTGACCCCATCTTTACTAGCGAATTTTGGAAGAGTTTACAAGAGGTGGTAGGGACTCAGCTATGTTTGAGCACCGCATATCATCCTCAGACAGACGGCCAGACCGAGAGGGTGAATCGCATTCTAGAGGATCTTTTAAGGCTTTGTATCCTAGACTTTGGGGGTACATGGGAAGAGCACCTTCCGTTAGTAGAATTCGCATATAATAATAGCTTTCAGTCTAGTATTGGCATGGCACCTTTCGAAGCTCTTTATGGAAGGCCTTGCCGTTCGCCTACATGTTGGTGGGAATCTACCGATAAAATCCTACTTGGGCCCGATATGGTTAGGGTAACCTCGGAGAAGATTGAGTTGATTCGAAGGAGGATGAAAGCAGCACAAGATAGGCAAAAATCGTATGCTGATAAGAGGAGGACAGATCTTGAGTTTGACATTGGGGACATGGTTTTTATCATAGTATCTCCGTTACAGAATGTTGTTCGCTTTGGGTCCGTGGGGAAATCAGCACCAAGGTTTGTAGGGCCGTTTCCTGTAAAAAAAACAGGATTGGGAAGTTGGCATATAGGGTGGAGTTGCCTGAGAAACTTAGTGGAGTACACGACGTATTCCATGTATCACATTTGAGGAAGTGTTTGCACAAGACCGCGGAGGTGGTAGAGCCGAGCTTGCTTAAAGAGGTGGAAATAGAGCATGATGCAACAATTAGACGAGCTCCTACATGCATTCTTGGGTCGGAGATCAAAAAGTTGAGGAATCGAGAGGTCAGACTGGTTAAAGTGCAATGGGGAGATGATGAGAGCAACGCAACTTGGGAGACAGAAGAGAAGATGCGTTCGTTGTACCCTTTTCTTTTTGAGGGTATGTCTTTTAATTTCTCCTTTATCGCTTAGCTTATCTTATCTTATCTTTAGTATGTCCTCTCATTATTATCTTTGACCTTTAGTTAGGATAATCCTATGGTTGAAACATGTGTTTGAGACATGTTATGTATGATGGATGCAAAATGGATGCAAGTGTTTGCTAGTGGTTGCTCGTGGATGCATATATACACACACTTTAGGCACTAGATCGGCTCAGTCACTTCATATTGCATATTGCATATATATATGGATGTATTTAGTATAATGGATGTATAATGGTTGTACCATCATATGGATGCTGCATTCGGTTGAATGGGTGTGCACGCATATAGAAGTAGTATGTAAGCAATTAGGATCTTTTGCATACATAATGGATTCATGACACTTACATAATTTGCATTAAGGAGGTCAACTGAATGAGTAGACCGCCTAATTTCGCATTAGGTAAGGACATGTACACACACTTTGCATATGATCATAAAGCATTAGAAGTCTTTTAAGGACAATGGATGCCTGTGTATGATGGATGAGTAGATGGACGTTTGGATGGTAGGATATACATTCTTCCAGACTTGAAGATTTCGGGGACGAAATCCTAAAAGGAGGGGAGAATGTAACACCCCGAATTTTCTATTAACACTAAAGTTGCTAAAATATTAATAAGTGTGTAAGAGAGGGGATGTATCTAATATGTATATAAAAACAATAATAAGTGTGTAAAAGGGGGGATGTATCTAATGTGTACATTGTAGAATATATATATATATATATATATATATATATGGGCAGTTAATGCAAACATGAATAGAAGTTTATTAATTTGCTGAGTGTTTGCTGAGTCACTTCTGACACATTGCTGAGTCAACAAGATAAACCCCATCTTGTCTGAACGGCTGCGGTTATTTCTAGGTTAAATCTAATGGCCTAAATGCATTCTAAAATCTATAAATAAGTGGGTAGACCCAAAACCTAAATCACTTGTAAAATTAGAGAAGCTACCGTCATGCTGCTGCCATGGAGTTCAGCGTAGCCGTCACAAACTAAGAAGAGGAAGCCTAATCTACTACAACTAAATTCTACTCAACAAAACAAATCAAACCAAAGAACTCTCTCTCTAATTCTCTTCTTTTGTTGGTGAGTATGATGATTCTCACAAGACTATTACAAACTAATTTGACTCAGTTATGAATGGATCACAAGAAAGTGATGTGATTTGTAATTGTAAATTCTATATATTGTGGATCTCTTATTATGTTATTATGTTGTCGTATGATGTAAATTATATATGCTATGTCATGCTATGTTGTAAATTCTCTTATGCTATGTCGTGCTATGTTGAGAATCATGTCAAGCTATGTTATACTATCATACTATGCCATGTTATAAATCATGCTATATTATGTTGAAAAATCATGATGTTGTTGGATCATGCTTAAAGTAATGTTTTTTTTCTTAATTTAAATGGATCTTGTTTATGGGAATTTGCCTATTAGGTTAGGTGTACCCATAAACTTGAAACTATAATTAAATAAAACTTGATTATGGGAATTTGCCTATTGAGTTAGGTGTACCCATATAAAACCATGTTGTTAAAAAATTAGATGATGTTGATTCACACATGTTCATATGTAAGTTTATGAAAATTGATTGAGATCATATTAGGTGAATTTTGAACAAGTTGACACCTTTAGATCCATGACATGTATAATCTATGCAAGTTGGACATATGCAAGTTTCACCCCTTATTATGATTCATTTGGTCACATATACATGTTGTTATTATGATAATCTCTTTTATGCTATGAGTTAGGCTATTCGAGTCTAACATATATTTTGCGAATAAACGTTCAAACGTGGGGTAGGGGTAATATTAGGAATTAATAAATTGGGTGCAATTTTGTAAGATGTTGCATACCATGAATGAATGTCCATAATTGAGTCAATTATGGACATTGTTAAAAATTGGAAGTAATTAATAATTCAAGTAGGGAATTATTAAAATTGGGGGAAAGTGGATTATTATTAATAATCAATGCTTAGGACACGAGGTTGGACCCGTTTGTGATGTAAACCTGCCCGGACCCGCCCGGCAAATCCAGTAGTCACAAATGTCGGCCCAATGTGAGAGGTCCTAGGCCCAAACTAAAGCATAACAGTTGTAAAGACACAAGGTTAGACTCTTTTATGGTGTAAGACTGCCCGGACCCGCCCGGCAAATCCAGCTGCCATAAATGCCAGTCTAATGTGAGAGGTCTTTATGAGGTTATGGCCTTAATGAACTAAGAAATACTTAACCAGATAATCATGTAAGGTGGGACATGGGGGTTAAGTAGGTGCCTTGGGTGGCATGAGGAATCTGGTGGTTGCCTTTAGAGGCATTTGAAATACGATTAGACTTAACCAAACACACATGTAAATGAACATGACTAAGTGGGTTAAGTGGGATGGACTAATGGGGACAAGCTTAGGTGGAATGCTTGTGGTAAATAGTGGGGGCCCATTTCAACCAGTATCCCAAAACGTATCTTTGTGGGCTCGACCCAAGTCGAGGACGGGACACGCATACTGGGTTTGACTATAAGAGGCCAAAACAGGGAGCGGTGGCAACGCAAGTCCAACGGGTTTCATATGCGTGTGTGGACCCGGGCTGGTAGGTAAGACGTTGTTGCATCGTGTAGGTATAAGCCGTGCATGTCCGTTGTATCAGGTTGCCACTTTAGGGGAGTGATACACCCCACTGTGGGGCCAGCACGGGTATCTACGAGTTAGGGAGCCGATCGAATAATGGGAAGTAGGGTACACCTAGTGGAGATAGGGGCAGGCGGCACCTATGTAATCAGCTAGGGGTACGTAAAGCCATTGGGAAAGTTTCTAAGTGAAGCTAAGTGGGATGAATCTTTAGGGTGACTGGTGTGGTGCAGTATAGTGTTTATCCTTTAGTATTTAGGAGCGCCTATAACGTTGCCTTTAGCGATTGTCTATGTCCTTAATCTGCTCTTCATAGACATTTTCTTGTTTTCCAGCTTATGCCTTAGTCCAGTTATTTTGGTAATAGTATTGTAGAATTATCATATTCACCAGACTTTATGTCTGACCCCCTCTTTTCCATCCTTTTTCTCCCTTCAGGTCCGCAGGTTGGGCCAAGTTCTAGTGGAGTCTAGTTGGATCGCTTATCTTCTGGAAAGCTTGGACTGCTGCAGTAAAGTCCAGCTTGTTATCTCTCTTTTTAATGGCTATTCATGTAATGGGATTATGTACTTGTTTTATCAAGATAGATATTGTACTTGACATTGAATATGGTGTTATGATGTAATCAAACATGTTTTGACTTCTGCTACAATGAAATAAAGTTTTTGAATTTCCAAGTACTATTTTATATCTGTCTTGTTGTAATTTTACTGTTCTATATTCACTTAAAACCTCCATGGAAGTTAATGCATTCCCTTTGTGAGTGACATTAATGGACGTGGGGTGTTACACCCATGTATGGTGGACCGCCACCCATAGGTGAATAACCCTGTCCTCTTCCACCATAACCACCTGCATACCCACCTTGCATTCCAGGACCACCCAAAATATTTGCTAATCAACCCATTCCTTGACCCGCTAATAGAGCTGCCAAAGCAGTCTGATTTACAGTTGGGTTCTGGGGATGACCATACCCAAATCCACTTGCTGAAGGTGCCATTGTATATCCACCTCCACCAAAATTTGGCTTTGGTCCCTTTGTCTGAAACCCAGCCTTTTGTAGCTAACCCTGTATCACATCATAACTGATAAGAAAATGTATGTAAACTACAGTTTTGACAATAATTAGAAACCTAAAACAATGTGAAGCTTGCTAGGAACGAAACCATAGCCAATTACCCAATTTGTATGTTATCAATGAGGAGAAAGGCACCCATGAAGGAAGAGACCTATTGCATGACATTTATTGACATGGCAGGACCAAAAAACAGTAATAAAAAGGTAAATAAATAACTTATGCCAAACAGCAAAGAAATAGCAATAGGGATGCACAAACAGAAATTATAATTCTTTACCTCGCATAGGACAGCCAGACAGATAAAAAAGCGTGGCACTGAATCACCAACAAAATAGAAGGATGACTAACATAATCAATATGAGCAGCGGTAGAAAATCTACAGAAAATAGCATTTGAGGAAAGATTTGTGAATTGCTGAGAGCACGACGAAGAACAGCCTTCAAACCTAATCGCGATGATCAGTGAAGCACCGTTCGTCAACCAGATATTTAGTTCCACCAAATCCCCAATTTGATTGATGACTGAACAATGAAGATTATACTAGGGTTTTTTATTCGACTTCGTCTAGTATTTGGTGTTGAAGAGTAAAGCCGTAGCTTTTCACTTTTTACTTCTACTACGACACAGTCGGGTCCATGGGTCAGATATTGGGTAATGGATTGAGCATGGTTTTATTCAGTTTTGGGCCAGCTCTAATAAATCATAAACTACATTGGTTAACGGTTAACTGACCGACAAAAATTTGGTTAACAGAACCGAAAATATTCGGTTAAGATGGTCGGTTAACTGATGTTTTAATAACACAATTCAAAATAAAATTAGGTTTACGGATAACTAAGTTTAATAACTAGACCAAAAAAAATTATATTATATTATATCAGTTGAAATTGACTTTAATTTCTCATCATTCCTAAATTAATTAAAAAATAAAAGACAGCCATCAAAATTAAAAAATTAGCATAAGTTATTAATGTTTATTGTTAATTAGCATAAATTTATATGATCGTTGTAAAATTAACATCGGTTAAAATGATTATTTTTCATATAGTGTAGTAATATTATTAATCATAAATTATTAATGTTTATTGTTAATTATAAATTATTGATATTGATTACTGGATATATATTATTTACTAATAACTGGAAAGTAAAATTAAGTTTGTTGGAATATTAACTATATATAATAATTAATAATTAGAGATTATTTATTAATAATCATTAATTATTATAATTTATAAATGATTAATATAATATTATTAATGATTGATTATTAAATATTAATAAATAATATAATATATTAATGATTAGTAATATAATATTATACTTAATAATAAGTAATATATGATTAATGATTAATTATTAAATAATCAAAATTAATTTTATGGAAGTATTGTAATTATTAATTGTCAAAAATTAGCGTCTATTACAACGGACATTTTGTGACCGTTGTAAAATAGACATCTATTACAACGAGCGTTTTGTGACCGTTGTAAAATAGATATCTATTACAATGGGCCTTAAAATGACCGTTGTAATAGCATTTATTACAACGGGCATTATATGCCCGTTGTAGAAAGGGTGTTGTACAGGCATCTATTACAACGGTCCAGAAAATGACCGTTGTAATAGCAGTCTATTACAACGAGCAGCAAACGCTAGTTGTAAAATGGATGTTGTAATAGATCTGTTTTGTTGTAGTGAATCTCACAGCGGAATGGATAAAATATAATATAATCAAAGTATGGCCTTACTGTATTAATAATACCGCCTAACCAGTATCCAAAACTATAATGTCTCTGCCTCAAATCTAACCTGCGAGTATGTTATGAGGAGGGGGTCAGAACACAAGTTCTAGTGACTGTATTTAAATTATAACTTTGGATAATCCTACGTATACCGTTCTATCATATTTTCTTATTTATTAGGTTACTTGGGTTAATAGCACTCAGGGCTTACACACGTCGTACCAATTTACTTCCCAGTGGATTAAAATAATATAGTATATATGTAGCTACCTCCCAATACTGAGATATACCCCATGGTACCCCACTCGCACGGTCTCCACTGTAATGCCACAGAAATGAACGCAGTCCCCCATCCTACGCCGGAGTGACGTACGGATCTCTACATAACAATGTTATGTTCCAGATATATCTGTCATTACTACGCTACGTAAGCGAACGAAATGCCATCGCTGATCGAATCAGATTTCATATTGGAGAAATGCCCTCATGGGTACGATACACCGCACAGAGCTGGCATGCATGTATCTAGATTGTCCCACATACGTATCGTCAACTGTAGCTCGATGCCTTAATCGCACTTCCTCTAATATGCACCGAGTTCCGTGGCAGGGCGATACAAGAAACACGAAACTTGGTCCGGGGCTTCACCATATCTATACATGCCCGTCTGTAAGATCCTTTATATACAGATATTCCAAGGGTTTGTTTTCACAGTGGCTACGGCCCCACCTCGGCTCCTCCCTCAACTAGTAAAGACTACAAGAGCTAAACGACTGCCCCTTAAAAAACAATCTAAACATCCATTTTGCGTCTTCCCTTAACCACCGTACCCCGACAGTGAAAGGTGAATGGTCTATTGGTTTTAGCTCTAGTCTTTTCGCATCCCACTAGCTACCGATGACAGGTATCCGACGATCTACTATCCTTGTTGGTTGTGACCCTTCGCCTCCCCGTTGAGGCGACTGCCGAATCACCCTGGTGTCACCGCGTCACAGCATTCTGACTGTGTAGCTACTTTTGCAGTTTAGGCCCACCCACCTAGTAGTTACGCGCAGACCTAACCTCTGCGAGCACAGCCTAAACATCTGCCACAGCACAGAGGACTACTAGGAGCACCTTACGTATCTCAGAAGTCGCGTGCTTCCCCATCTAGTCCTTCGGAGCCAACAGAATAAACAGATAAATGTGCACTCCCCTCGTGCCTTATAACAACACGATGATCTACCCCATTGGGTTATCCACCCTCAAACGTGCGGACTAGTCCAAGCGCCTCACTTTAATATGTTATTAGACCCTATGTCAAAACATTATTTTATGCACTTGCTTATCTTATCAGGTTTCCATTTAAATTGGTTATCTTAACTTTTTATTCAGGTTACCAAGTTCTTCCTAGCCCCTTATATCTCTGAGGAATGGGCCTGTAACAACCCAGATTTTAATAACGTGTTAAAACCATAAATCAAGGCAGAATTAAATTTTAAAATAAGAATCAGGGGAAACGGGTTGCTGCATTGCGTTTGTCTCAAAATTCTGCTTGGAAACGAGTCCGAATTTACGAGAATCGGAGTCCGTACGAGGGAGATATGACCCTCCGAAGTTTCAGGAATTTTCAGAATCAAAAACAGCTCGAAAATTCGAATTCAAAATCGAATCCAAAACCCAGAATAGGCTAGGCAGGAAATTTCCCGCCCAGGACCAGGTCGACCTGGGGGTCGACCATAGTGTCGACCTCCCAGGGACCAGGTCGACCATAGTGTCGACCTGGGGGTCGACCTTCCTCCCGAACCCAATTGCTGAACCTGATGCATTCTGATGTATTTAGACTTGTTTTGTGAACAGATTCATCCGCATAATCCTATATAAACAGCCTCTTAGCCTCATTCTCTTTACACCATTCTTCTCTAACCTTATGCTGCATAAATTCTTGATGGACATGGCTTCTTCTTCTTCCTCTAAATTAAATTAAAATAAATCGCGAAGACTATTTCTTGAAGACTATGGCTAGGAATTGCATATTTGGGGATTTGCTTCTACAATCAAATCAAGATTCAACGATTCAACAATTCGACGACTAGTTTATAGATTCAACTTCTGCCTCTCAATTTCTTAAACCACGATCTGCAAGTTAAAGTTACTTTTAGATTAAAACTACAAACTTCATATGGACATGCTATAAATTGGAATTGGATCTATGTACGAAAATTGATTCATATCTATTCTTGTTCATCTTGGATCTTGACTTTTTAGGAATATTGCTTTGAAATCAGTTTGGCCCTATTCGCGTTGTAAATCAAACATTATCATGCCTATGACGTTGAAACTATTGTTAATGGCCAAGGACTATGACTGTGAACATAAGACTATACCTATGCCTATGACTGTGAACATAAGACTATGCATATGCCTATGACTTTGAACATAAGATTATTGCCTATGACTATGACAAGGACAATTGTGGCTAATCACCTATGACTCATGACTATGAATTATTGCCTATGATTATGAACATAAGACTATTGTCTATGACCATGACTTTGAAACTATTGTGGTTAATTGCTTAAGACTATTATGGTTGATTGTTCATGCCCATAGCACTATGTTGTACACCGAATTAGCATTTTGTTGGATCTCGTACCTAGGGTGTGACTTGCTTAGTTTATTCGCTATTATGTACACCAAAACCATTGGATCCATTATCCTTGTATTTGTCTTGCTTTTGCATGCCTATTCTTTTATGTCAACTTTTTACCATGACTATCGCCTTATTTTGCTAGATTTGAAATCCTATTATTTTCTATATGCCAATGATGTTGTAACCAATTATCTCAAGTTATATCATGCTAGACATGTAATCCCTTTTATCGCTTTATGCTCGTCCCTTTTGCCTATCATAGTTTTGATGTTATTCCCTTTATTTCGGGATTTGAATTTATTTGTAGTATAGATCGATTCACGTTTACATGCGAGGGGAATACGATTTGGGTGATTAGGAAAAACATGAAATGGTTACGAACATGAATTATGAACTTGATAATAGGCAAAACTTGAAACATGAACATTGTTATAACTTGAATTTGGATGTGGGCATGAAGCCTGCCTTGAAAACTTGACACGAACTTGACATGAAAATTTGGACATGGACATGACACTAGAATGAACTTGAAAATGGCCAACTCGAGGTTGGGTTGAGTTTGCAGTGTAATTATGCCCGGAACCGCCTGGCAAATCCAGTGACTGTAAACAATAGGATCCAATGTGGGTAGTTGGTCATATCGCGCTTGAAACCCGAGGTCAGACTGAGTTGTGGTGTAAATCTGCCCGGAACCACCCAGCATATCCAGTGATCACAACAACAGGTCTGATGTGAGAGGTTGGGGTGCATTAATGAATTAATGCCACATGATAGGGTTAAGTCATGAACATGAAAGACAACACTTAACCAACTTGAAACATGATTGGTAGGGTTAGGTCATGAACTTGAACGACAACACCTAACCAACTTGACACGTGAACTGTAGGGCTAAGTCACGAACTTAAATGACAACACTTAGCCAATTTGACATGCTAGACTGATAAGGGGTTAAGTCTCGAATTTAAATGATAATACTTAACCTGCTGGACGGAAACCCTAGTTACGCGGTCCATTTCAGCAGTAACCCACTAGATGTATCATGGTACCCTGGAACTAGGCAGGGTGGGGCACGATTACTGGGCAGATTGTAAGCAACCAGAACGACGACTGAGTTGGTGCGCCAGTGTAGGTTCTAACGGAGTGTGGGCATGCACGCACTCCGGAGCAGAAAAAGCAGGCATTGGGCATCAATAGGTTTACCTGTGCATGCTTGATTCGTGTTGGTGGTTGGCACGCTAGGGCTTGATACACCCTATGGTGGACCTAGCATAGGTGACTACATTCGTGATAGGGTCGTATGACACAGACACACGATGAGCTAGAACTTGTGGTAAGCCGATCAATTAGTGGATCGTTCTGTTAGACCTAGTAATGGGTCATTTCATGATATTGGGCCAAGGGATCATTTCATGGTTAATATACGACATGGGTTTAGGATACTAGTACAGTTGGTGCAGCGAATCTTGAACATGCGATGCTATACTTGATTTATACTTGAATTATCCTGCTATCTTAGTCTATCTGGCCCATCTTGACAACATCTTTATGTTTACTTTCAGTTTATACATGTCATATTACCGTTACCTGTTTTTATGCTGAAAGTCACTAGGACTTACCAGTCTTTATGACTGACCCGTTTTCTTTCGCCTCTTTTTCTTTCGTCCCCCCCCCCCCCAGGTTCTCAGGGATGAAACTTTAGCACTTAGCTTGGATTTCGCTTGCTTTCTGTTCAGCTCATGTATGGTTTGATCTTGAGCTATGCTATGGCTGCATTTCTGCTACCTTTGGGGAATTAAGCTACTTTTGTTGTTTTAAGATTATGCTTCTTTATTTATGCAAGGCAAGGATTTGTTGTAATGGAAAATAATGACTTTGGCTATTTGGTACTTTGGATGTAAAAGGTTTTGACTCTTTTTGAAAGTAATGAAATTTAGCTCTTGATTCTTCCATTGTTTTATTTATGTTCTGTCTTGTAATATTTCTGTGTTTGTTTACCTTGATAACGCTTCTCTAAAACTAGTGCATTCCCTTTGTAAGTAACCCTACCGAAGGTGGGGTGTTACATTTGGTGTCAGAGCAGAAGGTTACCAGCCTGGGCAAAAGCTTTCAAAAACCTTCTGAAATTATTTTCAAAACGTTTACAAAGAAGCATTTTTCTAAGAAAAGTTTTGTTTTACGAAAGGCATATTCCCCAAAGCCATATGCACTATCTTTTGATTCTCTCCTTGAGTCTCTTCTCTCTTTCTTTTTCACCAAAGTTTATAGGCATACGACACCTGTCGGGGGGCAAAGGAGTGCCTAACTTCCATCTGTAACCACAGTAGTTTTACTTGCGACTAATCTTATTTCAAGCTTTGTAGGGTTGTCGTGCGATGGAGGTAGCTTTCGAGAAACTTGTCAACAAGCTATACAAGAATAGTAAGAACGAGGATAAAGAACACAAGCCTAAGGATGAGAAACTTGTTGATATGGCTTAATCCACAAAGGAGGAAAAGATGAAAGGGAAGAGGCCAAAGTGAAAGGATAATTAAACCCATGACAAGAGAGAGTATCTTTAGTATGGTAAAAAGGGACATGTAGTTAAGTATTATAGGATAAGGACAAGGGCAAAAAACAAGATCGTCGAGAGGGCAATTATATGCTCTCACTACTAGCGTACCTAAGAGAGGTGGTAACGTTTCTGTTAAAGGTTTATCTTTTCTTTTCTATCATCCCGTTAGAACTTTGTTTTTGTACATCGCATCCTTTTAATTCTGATTCGATAGTTGAGTCTCTGTACTTTAGTACTAGCGTAGTAGAGGATTCCATCTTTGTCTCAAATCCTATTGGGGAATCGGCTGATTTATTCATGACTTGTTTGGATTTGAGAATGTCTATGCTAAGTGTTGAGTTTAGAAGTAATGCTTTTTTTTTGGGCTATGGGTTGATTCTAGGGATGGAGTGGTTATCCAGTAATGGTGCCATTCTTGAGTATAGAAAATCACCTTAGTAAGTACATTTGGCGACATGGTTGGCATTTGTTTGTTTTCAAGAGATAGTTCTTCTGCGTGAAATACCTTATAATAAGTAAACGGGATCCAGGATTCACTAGTGAATTCTGGAGAGCTTGCATGAAACCATGAGTGCGCAGCCATGTTTGAGCCGAGTATACTAGAAAAAGAATAAGTGAAAGTGGAACGAGAGGTGACAGTGAAATGAGTTCCAACTCATATTTTGGAAATAGGAATTAAAGAGCTACAAAATTGTGAAGTTAAATACAGTCAAAGCACAATGGAGTTAAGCTCAAGGAAATGCGGCTTAGAAGATTGAAGACTAGATACGCACGTCATATCCCTTTTTAAAAGTATATCCTTGATCCCTCTTTTCCTGTAGAGCTTACTTGCATGTTATCTTTCAAGTATATCCTCTCGGTCCTATTCTCAATCCTATTTCTGTTGCAAACCCCATAGGGAGTATGACTCATCTGTTAGTAATACATGTTGGGGCTTGAGGGTGTCCGTTGGGTTGACTAAACTTTTTGGGATTTATAGGATACGGGTTGGTTTTAGGAAGGGATTTCTTGTGACCTAAAAGGAGGCCGTCATGCTTAGTTCCCTAGAAACATATACATTAGTTGGGTTGAATAATTCATTGGGTGTAAGCATGTGTTTGAAACATGTTATGATTGATGTTTGCAAATGGTTGCAAGTGGTTGCTCGTGGTTGCATAACACAAATTAGGCACTAGATCGGCTCAGTCACCTTTCATACTGCATATGCATGAGTGTTTATACTTGTTTATGGATGAAATTGAATGTGTTATCATGTGGATGTTGCATATGGATGGATGTTTGTGCACACATATAGTGTTTATGTGACTAGGACTATTTGCATACATGTTAGACTCATGGCAATAAACATATTTTGCATCAAGAATATCAATCAGACCTGATCATCTGCATTAGATAAGGAACATATACACACACTTTCTTCATATGTTCATATAGCATTAGAAACCTTTTAAGGACAATGGTTGCTTGTGGATGATGGTTGAGTAGATGGTTGATTGGACGATAGGATGCATTCTTCTTAACTTGATGATTTCGAGGACGAAATCCTTTAAGGAGGGGAGAATGTAACAACCCGGATTTTAATAACGTGTTAAAACCATAAATCAGGGCAGAATTAAATTTTAAAATAAGAATCAGGGGAAATGGGTTGCGCTATTGCGTTCGCCTCGAAATTCTGCTTGGAAACGAGTTCGAGAATCGGAGTCCGTATGAGGGAGATATGATCGTCCGAAGTTTCAGGAATTTTCAGAATCAAAAACAGCACGAAAATTCGAATTCAAATTCGAATTCAAAACCCAGAATAGGCTGGACGAGAAATTTCCCGCCCAGGACCAGGTCGACCATAGTGTCGACCTCCCAGGGACCAGGTCGACCATAGTGTTGACCTGGGGGTCGACCTGCCTCCCGAACCCAATTGTTGAACCTGATGCATTCTGATGTATTTAGACTTATTTTGTGACCAGATTCATCCACCTAATCCTATATAAACAGCTTCCTAGCCTCATTCTCTTTACACCATTCTTCTCTAACCTTATGCTGCACAAATTCTTGATGGACATGGCTTCTTCTTCTTCCTCTAAATTAAATTAAAATAAATCGCGAAGACTATTTCTTGAAGACTATGGCTAGGAATTGCATATTTGGGGATTTGCTTCTACAATCAAATCAAGATTCAACGATTCAACAACTCGATGACTAGTTAATAGATTCAACTTCTGCATCTCAATTTCTTAAACCACGATCTATAAGTTCAAGTTACTTTTAGATAAAAACTATAAACTTAATATGGACATGCTGTAAATTGGAATTGGATCTATGTACGAAAATTGATTCATATCTATTCTTGTTCATCTTGGATCTTGACTTTTTGGGAATATTGCTTTGAAATCAGTTTGGGCCTATTCACACTGTAAATCAAACATTATCATGCCTATGACGTTGAAACTATTGTTAATGGCCAAGGACTATGACTGTGAACATAAGACTATGCCTATGCCTATGACTGTGAACATAAGACTGTGCCCATGCCTATGACTGTGAACATAAGATTATTGCCTATGACTATGACAAGGACAATTGTGGCTAATCACCTATGACTCATGACTATGAATTATTGCCTATGATTATGAACATAAGACTATTGTCTATGACCATGACTTTGAAACTATTGCGGTTAATTGCCTAAGACTATTATGGTTGATTTTTCATGCCCATAACACTATGTTGTACACCGAATTGGCATTTTGTTGGATCTCATACCTAGGGTGTGACTTGCTTAGTTTATTCGCTATTATGTACACCAAAACCATTGGATCCATTATCCTTGTATTTGTCTTGCTTTTGCATGCCTATTCTTTTATGTCAACTTTTACCATGACTATTGCCATATTTTGGTAGATTTGAAATCCTATTATTTTCTATATGTCAGTGATGCTATAACCAATTATCTCAAGTTATATCATGCTAGGCTTGTAATCCCTTTTATCCCTTTATGCTCTTCCCTTTTGCCTATCATAGTTTTGATGTTATTCCCTTTATTTCGGGATTTGAATTTATTTGTAGTATAGATCGATTCACGTTTACATGCGATGGGAATACGATTTGGGTAGATTAGGAAAAACATGAATGGTTACGAACATGAATTATGAACTTGATAATAGGCAAAACATGAAACATGAACATTGTTATAACTTGAATTTGGATGTGGGCATGAAGCCTGCCTTGAAAACTTGACACGAACTTGACATGAAAATTTGGACATGGACATGACACTAGAATGAACTTGAAAATGGCCAACTCGAGGTTGGGTTGAGTTTGCAGTGTAATTCTGTTCGGAACCGCCCGGCAAATCCAGTGACTGCAAATAATAGGATCCAATGTGGGTAGTTGGTCATATCGCGCTTGAAACCCGAGGTCAGACTGAGTTGTGGTGTAAATCTGCTCGTAACTGCCCGACATATCCAGTGACCACAACAACAGGGGTGCATTAATGAATTAATGCCACATGATACGGTTAAGTCATGAACATGAAAGACAACACTTAACCAACTTGAAACATGATTGGTAGGGTTAGGTCATGAACTTGAACGACAACACCTAACCAACTTGACACGTGAATTGTAGGGCTAAGTCACGAACTTAAATGACAACACTTATCCAATTTGACATGCTAGACTGATAAGGGGTTAAGTCTCGAATTTAAATGACAACACTTAACCGCTGGACGGAAACCCTAGTTACGCGGTCCATTTCAGCAATAACCCACTAGATGTATCATGGTACCCTAGAACTAGGCAGGGTGGGGCACGATTACTGGGCTGATTGTAAGCGACCAGAACGATGGCTGAGTTGGTGCGCCAGTGTAGGTTCTAACGGAGTGTGGGCGTGCATGCACTCCTGAGCAGAAAAAGCAAGCATTCGGCATCAGTAGGTTTACCTATGCATGCTTGATTCGTGTCGGTGGTTGGCACCCTAGGGCTTGATACACCCTATGGTGGACCTAACACAGGTGACTACATTCGTGTTAGGGCCATATGACACAGACACACGACGAGCTAGAACTTGTAGTGAGCCGATCGATTAGTGGATCGTTCCGTTGGACCTAATAATGGGTCATTTCATGCTATTGGGCCAAGGGATCATTTCATGGTTAATATACGACATGGGTTTAGGATACTAGTACAGTTGGTGCAGCGAATCTTGAACATGCGATGTTATACTTGATTTATACTTGAATTATCCTGCTATCTTGGTCTATCTTGCCCATCTTGACAGCATCCTTATGTTTACTTTCAGTTTATACATGTCATGTTACCGTTACCTGTTTTTATGCTGAAAGTCACTAGGAATTACCAGTCTTTATGACTGACCCGTTTTCTTTCGTCCCCCCCCCCCAAGGTTCTCAGGGAGGAAACTCTAGCACTTAGCTTGGATTTCGCTTGCTTTCTGTTCAGCTCATGTATGGTTTGATCTTGAGCTATGCTACGGCTGCATTTCTGCTACCTTTGGGGAATTAAGCTACATTTGTTGTTTTAAGATTATGCTTCTTTATTTATGCAAGGCAAGGATTTGTTGTAATGGAAAATAGTGACTTTGGCTATTTGGTACTTTGGATGTAAAAGGTTTTGACTCTGTTTGAAAGTAATGAAATTTAGCTCTTGATTCTTCCGCTGCTTTATTTATGTTCTGTCTTGTAATATTTCTGTGTTTGTTTACCTCGATAATGCTCCTCCAAAACTAGTGCATTCCCTTTGTGAGTGACCCTAGCGGAGGTGGGGTGTTACAGGGCCCCTCTTGCTTATTAATTTCAGTTATATAACTTAATCCATTTAAGTTTATTAATAAGCCCACAACATGTTATTCTCTAGATTGTGGTCCAAGGTCTGTAATCCAAAATCCCTTTCAAATTCTTGTTTGATTTCACGGTTACAATAACATGTTCTACTTAATATATTATTAAGTATATCTCAATTCACATGTTTTCTAATTAACATGTCACTTACCATTTATGATTAAATATAACTTATTTCATTTCATAAGTTTTCCTTATTCTTTCTCATTTAATCATAAATTCAATTTACACCGTCAATACAACTTATTGTTGTTTACTTATTAACTTAGTTCTCTTAACTAAGGATCATTAATAAGTTTCTTTACCCATTTATTATAACCTATGTTATAATTTCCTCTTGTCCCTAGGATAAGTCTACCTATTATACAACATTTTCATTAATGTTATTTATTTATAATAGGTGATTATCATTACTCGTTCAAACCATTTACTATTGTAACTCCTAATTCTTCATTCACTGCAATATATGTTCCTTATTTTATTAAGGAAAACACTTCATGCACCTTATCAGTTTGATTTATAGAAGGAATTAGTGTTTTATTTTCATAATGTATTCCCATCTAAATCCATGGTGGCAAACAATTTCTTTCCTTTTTCTTACTTTATTTACTGTGGCTTACTTGCAACCACGTTCTCAGAAATAAGTCATTTAAGGAAATACATCACTTTTCCTTCGCATCGCACTAACTCAGTCCCTTACATCCCTTCCTTTCTTTTTTTCTGAGTTAGACATTTAATTACTATCATTGCCATTTATTCATTTCTTGTTATATACATATATTTATATATATACATGCACTAGACATCTCACACTAAGTCTACACTTGTGGACGCTGGATTTGCTGGGCGGGTCTGGGTCGACTTCTACCACAAGTTGACTTAACCTCGTGTCTTAACACCATTTCATGTTTTATTTTAGGCATATTGTCCTTTTCATATGTTTACTGTAATCCAATTTACATGTCATCAAATTATGCCGATATTTTGTCGCATGTCCTTTTTAACATGTGTTTAATTCTATTTTGACATGTAAATATTTAATTGGGTAATTGTTCAAATCCAACAAGTTAAACATGTAATTTACTCAATAATATACCACAAGTGAATCATGTGATTATAACAATAGTAGTCATTAGCCATTTTCTAACAAGTTTGTTTTCAACATGTAATCATTCCAACACTTTAAATGATTCAACATATGAATTATTCATATTAACATCTCAACTTGTTATAACAGTAGTTCTTAATTATTCTGGCAAATTCGATTATACAAAATAGGGAATGGTTAACGATAACATATTGTTATCTAAAATGCTATAGCTTAAACCCACTCAACTTGTACGATTTCCCAATTCTGGATCTGATCCAGTTTTAACATACATGGTTTTTCCCTTAATCGAATTCAAAACCTAATGACCATGGATTTATTATTTTCATTAAAAGAGAAAGGAAAGAAACAGGAAGAGAATTGAAATAGATCGGATCTAGATAGTTACCTTACTTTCACATAATTATGAACACCTTTTATAAACGTCAATCCCTTTCCTTCAGATCTGGATTCAGAGTTTCTCCTAAACTAATATTTTAATTTTTCTGAATAGATTTGAGGAGAGAGAGGAAACAGCAAAGCTTCAGCGTAGCCTCAAAAATATGAGGTTTAGGGTTGGCTCTACAGATTTATTTATAGGTGTATCAGAGAAACCGTGTCCTTTAGCTTTGGTTTGAAACCATTAGAACAGTCCACGTCCTAAAAAAACTCAGATCTGCGGTGGGGTCGAACCTGGGGTTGACATCCAGTTGTACCCTAACTACTACCCTAATCGATCGGCTCCCTACTCCGTAGATACCCTATGCCAACCCCACAGTGGTAGGTATCACTTCCCTAAAGTGGAAACCCTTCGTGATGTGCACAACCATATCCATTGGTGTCACGGTCATCTTAGCCCTCTCTACCCGGCCCATGCACGCACATGTCCCCGATCGGTTTGCGCCGCCCACACCATCCTCCTTGTTTGGATCTCGTACAATCAACCCAGTAAGTGTTCCCCAACTCCGACCTAGTTCAGAGTACTCATTTGATACCTACTAAGGGTTACTGACTGAAATGGGTCCCACACAATATGATACAAGCTCCCCCCTTGTCTTGTATCCCCACTAGGATTTCCATTGGTTATGTATACCACTAGGTGTCTTTAATTACATAACCCTATCATTTCTGCCATTTGATAGTTATTAGGATCGTCTCATTCTGTTTACACTAGTATTAGTGCAGAGAATCAAAGTAATCATTAGAGAATTGTACACACTCCATCATGTTTACCTTGTCATACTTACATTTTATGATGTTATCTCTCTTATCCACTCTATATGCCTATCATGCTAATTTTATTTATTTACTTGCTAAAAGTAACTAGACTCGCCAGACTTAATGTCTGACCCTTTTTGTTTCCTCTTCTCTCTTCCGTCCCCCTCCCCCCTTAGGTTCTCGTGGTGGGAATACTCAGGCTTAGTCAGGACTCGGATATCATCTTGCTAGGAGCTTCTTTTGAAGTATTGCTCAAGTACTCTTCTTTACTACTATGGCTTTGTCTCTTTTGGGGAATTATACTTTTATGTATTTATGTACTCTGATGGTATAAGACAGAATTTATGTTACTGAAATGGTTTTTATGTAGTTTCAAACTTGTGATATTTTGTACCACGATGTTACGAATTATGTTATAAATAAAATTTTAAATTCCGCTATTATCTTTTATATCTGTCTTGTAATATTATGTGTTTGTTTACCTATAACGCTTCACGAAACTTAATGCATTCTCTTAATGATTGACATTAACGGACGTGGGTGTCACACTTGGTATCAGAGCATAAATAAGAGCTTTGGAAAAGGAGTTAAGAACATACCCTCGAAAAGAAAAGGGTACGAAGCATGAATCTTGTCTTCGGTCTCCCAAGTCGCATCCTCTGGGTTATCTCCCTATTGAACCTTCATCAACTTGATTTCTTTGTTGCATAGTTTCTTAACTTCCGATCCAAGAATACGAGGAGGAACTCGTCTGACTGTTGCCTCCTGTTCCACTTCCTCTAATGTACTTGGCTCAACAACTTCTGCGGTATCATGTAAGCATTTCCGCAAATGAGAAACATGGAAAACATCATGAACGCCAGATAATCTTTCGGATAGCTTTACTCTGTAGGCCATTTGGCCAATCCTTTCTGTTATAGGAAATGGCCATACAAATCTTGGAGCCAATTTCCCTACAAATCCGAAGCGAACCACGTTTCTAAGATGTGACACTTTAATGAAAATCATATCTCCTACTTCGAATTCAATGTCAGTCCCTCTCTTGTCAGCGTAGGATTTCTGCCTATCTTTAGCGGTCTTCATTCGCCGTCTAATAAGATCAATATTCTCAGATGTTTCTCTAACTATATCTGGTCCAAGTAATAGTCTTTCTGTAGATTCCCACCAACAAGTCGGTGATCTACAGGGTCGTCCGTATAAGGCTTCAAAAGGTGCCACACCAATGCGGGCTTGAAAACTGTTGTTATAGGCGAATTCTACTAAAGAAAGATGCTCTTCCCAAGTACCTCCGAAGTATAGAATACACATTCTCAAAAGATCCTCAAGAACTCTGTTCACCCTCTCCGTCTGTCCATCGGTCTGAGGATGATAAGTGGTGCTTAGACATAACTGTGTACCAAATGCTTCTTACAAGCTTCTTCAAAATTCACTAGTGAAGATAGGGTCATGATCGCTTACACTGCTGGAAGGTACCCCCATGAAGACGGACTATCTCTCGGACATAAACTGCTGCCAACCATGTTGTCATCCTCTTACTCTTAACCGGAATGAAATGAGCGCTCTTTGTAAGTCTATCCACTACAACCCAAATACTAGTTTTTCCTTTTTTTCGATGTAGGCAAACCATCTATGAAATCCATGGAGACGATCTCCCATTTCCACTACGAAACCTCCAAAGGATAAAGTAGACCTTCGGGCTTCTTTTGCTCAGCTTTAACTTGTTGGCAAATCAGACATTGAGAAACGAATTCTGCCACATCTCTCTTCATCCCAGCCCAAAAGAAAACCCGTTTCATATCCTTATAAATCTTATCGCCACCTGGGTGAATAGTCATCTTAGAATGATGGGCTTCTTCTAAGACTGTCTTTATCAAGCTCCCAATTCAAGGAACACATAGCCTTCCATCTTGTCGCAACCACCCTTTATCGTCTGTGGAGTATCTACTAAGGTGACTAGAAGTCTCCCCTTACTGATATTATCCAAGATGTCTGAAATCTGTGGATCTTTTTGCTGCGAAACTCCTATCTGATCCATAAGAGTAGGTCGTATCTCTAGCAATGCAAACAAACCAGGAAAAAGCTCGGTGGAGGATCTAAAGTCAAAAGCCACTATAAATTCCAAGCTTTTCCTTTCTACAAACAAAGGACTTAAGACCATCCTCTGTCTACTCGGTGCGTCTGCCACTACATTACCCTTGACAGGGGTATAAGCAATCTCAAAGTCAAAATATGCTAAGAACTCCATCCACCTTTGTTGCCTCAGATTAAGATCCTTCTGCGAGAACAAGTACTTGAGAGATTTATGATCGGTGTACAACTCGAACTTCTTCCCAAGCAAATAATGACGCCACATCTTAAGCGCGAATACTATGGCAGCTAGCTCTAAGTCATGGGTAGGGTAGTTCTTCTCATGAACCCTTAGCTGCCTTCCTCCATAACATACTACCCTTCCCTCTTGCATCAGAACCGCACCAAGCCCTATACCACATGCGTCAGTGTTCACCGTAAACACTTTGTTCCCATCGGGGAAGGTCAAGACTAGGGCTGTTGTTAGAGCCCTCTTCAGTTGTTGGAAAACAACATCACAATCTATATCCCACGAAAACGCCAAGTTCTTGTTTGTCGGTTTGGTCAGTAGGGATGATATCTTTGCGAAGTCCTTAATGAACTTCCTATAATAGCCTACTAACCCCAAAAATCTTCTCACCTCCGTTGCATTTTTTGGAATCTGCTAGTCCTGAATTGCAACCACCTTTGCGGGATCTACTGCTATCCCTTCTTTAGAAACCACATGCCCTAGAAACCTCATCTCTTTTCTCCAAAAATGGCATTTAGAGAACTTTGCCTTAAGCTGATGCGCACAAAGAATTTTCAAAACCTCCCTTATATGCAAGGCATGCTCTTCCTCGCTCTTTGAGAAGATCAAGATATCATCAACAAAGACCACGATAAATTTATTTAGAAACTCCCGAAACACCCTACTCATCAGATCAACAAAATAGGCGGGTGCATTCGTCAACCCAAAAGGCATTACAAGCCATTCAAAGAAACCATCTGGAGTTCTAAAAGCGGTCTTATCTATATTGTCCTCGGCCACCTTCAACTAATGAAATCCCATGGCCAAGTCTAACTGAGAAAATACCAAGGCACCAACAAGCTGGTCAAACAAGTCGTCTATCTTCGGAAGTGGGTGCCTGTTCTTCTTAGTGAGCTTATTCAACTCACTATAGTCCACACACAAGCGAAGCAAACCATCCACCTTAGTCATGAGTACTACTGGAGCACCCCATTCAGATATGCTTCGCCTGATAAATCCTTTCTCAAGTAGCATCTCTACTTACTTGCTAAGATCCCTCCTTTCCCTTGGAGCCATATGGAGCACAGGCAATGCAACTGGCTTTGCATTGTCCACCAAATATATACGAAAATCAATCTCACGCCTCGGAGGTAATCCCCATACCTCATCAAAAACATCAGAATAATCTCGGACTACTGGAACTGATTGCAAATCATCAATAGATGAATCAAGAGACTCTAGGAAACTAAGCATAACAGACCCTTGTGGGACATAAGAAATCTCGAGGGCCTTCCATGGAAAGTCAAAAGTCTAACGACCCTCCTCTCGCAATCTAGAATGGCACCATACATGGTTAACCAATCCATCCCTTGAATCAACCCATAGCCCATAAACCCGAGCACATACGCGTCGCTTTCAAACTCGACGCGTAACACAGATATTCTCAAACCCTGAAAAATCATGGATAAATGAGCCGAACCACCAATGGTTTGAGACAACAACGGGATCCACTACCATACTAGTATTTAAGTTCAGAGATTCAACCATAGAACTAGATATAAATGAATGTGAAGCGCCAGAATAAAAAAGAGTTCTAATAGGATGACTGGAAAGAGAAATCAAACCTTCCACGGAAATTTTCCTACCTCTATCCGGAGCACTGGTCGCGAGAGCATGCACCTGCCCTCCATAAGCTCCTGCTCTTTAACCTTGTCCTTGTTTCTTCGGGCACTCGCTAGCAAAGTGTCCGACCTCTCCACAATTGAAGCAGGTATTCTTCCTTCGTTTACAGTCTTTGACCAAGTGACCCTCCCGTCCAAAACTATGACACTTCCTTTTATCCTTAGCCTTGTCATTCTTTCCACCCTTGTTTTGTTATTGCTATTGTAGTCCTTTCTTGGGCCATACCTTCTTGGTCAACATTGTTTCCTCAACTTTAACTTCCTTCTTCCCTCCTTTGACTTCCTCATCCATCAAAGCCATATCAACAAGCCTTTCAAAAGTAGCTCCAATTGGAATATGGGACATAGCTAACCCATGAAAGGGTTCATTTATTCCTTTAACAAATCGCAAAGCTTTCTTATGCGGGTTGTCTACCAGCTTTAATCCAAATCTCGCCAGTTGGTTAAATTTGTTCACATATTCTTTAACAGTCATGTTTCCTTATTTGAGTGTCAAGAACCTCTTCGTTTGCATGCTTTTCTCAGCTTGAGAAAGAAACTTTATTTCAAACCTCTACCTAAAATCATCCCATGTCTCCACTGGACGTCCAACTTGGGTAACTTCCCACCAGAAAGAAGCTTCATCTTTCAGTAGCTAGGCAGTTAACTGAATCTTACTTCGATCTTCCACTCTAAAGATTACGAACAAATCTTCAGTCTCCTTAAGCCAATTCCTTTACTCTACGAATGTTTCGGTTCCACGGAATGGCTTCCCTCCCATGGCACAGAAATCTTTGCAGATCTTAGTGAAATTATCTACTATTGGAGGAGGAGTAGGAATGACGGTGCAGCTGGGGGAGGAATGTCAGCTTGACCTCCGTCAGGCGTCGTGGCCTCTAGATACCTATGGAACCAGCCTGGTATCGTAACGCCCTCAGGGATATTAGGTTCCCCAAATATGTTGAAACGAAAAGGAAAGATATTTAGACAAAGGATCGAAGGATATTACATATGGCTATGGAGAATATGTTTTCCAAAACAGACTTTTCTTTTTGGAAAATGCTTTCTTTTAAAACCATTTTGAAAATAGTTTTCAAAAACTTTTTATCTAATATGGTAACCTTCAGCTCGGATACCAAGTGTGACACCCCACGTCCGTTAATGTCACTTATTAAGAGAATGCATTAAGTTTCGTGAAGCGTTATACGTAAACAGACATAGAAAATTACAGGATAGATATTTAAAAACAGCAGCGAAATTTAAATTTTTATTTAAAACATAATTCTTAACATCGTGGTCCAAAATATCACAAGTCTGGAACTACATAAAAACCATTACAATAATATAGAGCTTCTGCCTTGTACCATCAGAGTGCAGAAATACATAAAAGAAAAGGTGTAATTCCCCAAAAGAGACAAAGCCATAGAAATAAAGACAAGAACTTGAGCAATTGTAACACCCCACGTCCATTAATGTCACTCACAAAGAGAATGCATCAATGTCCATGAAGCGTTATTGTTGTATAGAACAGATAAACTACAGGAATAAATAAATAAAACAACACATCGGAAGATAAAAACTTATTTTATTTCATCATAACTCAAAACGAGTTTACATAAGTAGTTTCCAAAGCCATTACAACAGGATCAGTAGTCTTTTTCAAAAACTTCAAAGTACATAAAGAAGAAAATACTTAAATAACATAAATGCATAAATCTCCACTAAGCATAAGCAAAGCCATAAAGATGAGAGAGTCCCAAGCAATACATCTACTCTCTTCAAGCAACTGATAGAAATCGGCACTAAGCTGTAGTATTCCCTCCTTGCACACCTGAGGGGGGGGAAGAAGACAAGAGGTGGAAAGAAAAAGGGGGTTAGACATAAAGTCAGGCAAGTGCGATAACTTTAACAATATAATTATCAAAATAACAAGGCTAAGGCATAAGCTGGAAAATAAGGAAATGACTGTGAACAATTGGGTATGACAGAACAAACAAGGAAATAAGATGAACCAAGTTATTCGTTAAAGGCACTCCTAATCACTATAGGATAATTACTATACTGCACCACCACTAGTCACCCTAATGGTTGATCCCGCCTACAGAACTTAATAATGATAATGGTAGTTTAGTGTACCCCTAGCTACCTTCATAGGTGCCGTCTGCCCCTACCTCCACTAGGTGTACCCACTACCCTCCCCATTCGATTACAATATTAATTCATAATATGGTAGTTATACTCCTAGCTGTCTTCATAGGTGCCATATGCTCCTATCTCCACTAGGTGTACCCAATACCTTCCCCATTCGATCGGCTCCCTAACTCGTAGATACCCGTGCTAGCCCCACAGTGGGGTGTATCACTCCCCAAAGTGGCAACCCGATACAAACAACAATGCACAGCTTATACCTACACGATGCAACAACGTCTTGCCTACCAGCCCGGGTCCACACACGCATATGAACCCGTTGGACTTGCGTTGCCACCGCTAACCCGGTTTGGCCTCTTACAATCAAGCCCAGTATGCGTGACCCGTCCTCGACTTGGGTCCAGCACACAAAGATATGTATGGCTTACTGGTTGAAATGGGGCCCCCATTATTTGACACAAGCTATCCTCCTAAGCTTGGTCCCCTCTAGTACATCCCACTTAACCCACTTCTTATTCATGTTCACTTACAAGTTTCATATTTTGGTTAAGTGTTTCTAATCGTATTTCAAATGCCACCCAAGGCGCCCACTAGATTCCACATGCCACCCAAGGCACCCACTTAACCCCCTCATGTCCCACTACATGTTTATCTGATTAAGTGTTTCTTAATTCATTAAGACCGTAACCTCATAAAGACCTCTCACATTAGACTGGCATTTGTGGCAGTTGGATTTGTCGGGCGGGTCCGGGCAGTCTTACACCACAAACGTGTCTAACCTCGTGTCTTTACAACTGTTACGTATTTAATTTATGCCTAAGACCTTTCACATTAGACTGGCATTTGTGGCAGCTGAATTTGTCGGGGGGGGTCCGGGCAGTCTTACACCACAAAAGAGCCTAACCTCGTGTCTTAGACGATTAATTACACCTAATTAGTCATTCCCTAATTTGAATTTATTTCCCTATTCAAATTATCAATCAAATTTCAAATTTAACTATGGCCATAATTGACTCAATTATGTCCATCTATTTATTGTATGTGAAATCATACCAATTATCTCCACATATTTATTTTATACCATTTAAGGCATTTATGCCAATTCTTAATATTAAATCTTTAATATTATCCCATTACCCCACGTTGTACGTTCGTTCGTTTAACGTAAAATATACATTAGACTCGAATAGTCTAACTCATGGAATAAAGAGGAAGCATCACAACATACATATAATTAGAACTAGATCTAAATATAGGGGTAAACTTGTATGTGTGAATGATGTTCTACATCTAAAACTTGCATAGGCCAAAGTTACAACTTGCATAAAATTACATATGTCATAAATCCAAATCTAAAGGTGTGAACTTGGTTAAATAATGGTCACAAACTTGCATAAATCATGTATGTCATAGATCTACATCTAAAGGTGTAAACTTGCATAGGCAGTAATCACAAACTTGCATAACATGATTCATTTTCAAACACATGTATTCATATAAACTTGCATATGTGATTTATGCAACATAACAATGGTATAAACTTACAATCTAAACATGTAAACTAGCATGTAGAATTTGGCATATAACTCACACATGTCATAGCCTAACTTTAGATCTAAAATAGATGCCATGAAGCATATAAGGTTATATATTTGATTTTCCCCAACTTGCATATGATTCATGTCTTAATAAAAAACTAAACTTGCATACATACTTATGATTTATCAATTGAATCAACATACCCAAACTAGCATATGAACAACATGGTGATTCGATTATACATAAGCCTATCATAAAATTACAACATAGATGATCACAACTTTACAAGTTAGCATCATAGAATTTACAACATAAACATCACAATTTTACTACATGAATAATAACATGCGGTCAATAATTCACATCATATCCAAATAGTCCATATCATAACTCAATCCAATTAATTTGCTAATTATTTTATTAAAATTATCGAACTCACAATTCAGAGAAGGTCTTGAATTCTGAATTCTGAGTTCTGAAGTTGTAATAGCTCTCCTTTGAAGAAGATTCGTTGTTAAAGTTGAAAAGAGTTGAATTTGATTTGCTTTCTTCCTCTCTAATTGGCGGCGGCTATTCTAAGTTGCAAGGTGACGGCATGGAGGCCATGAATCCAATTTTGTTTTGATTTTAGGGTTTGGGTCTATAGGTGTTTTTATAGAGTTTAGGATTAGTTTAAGCCGTCCGATCAACCCAGAATTAATCCCAGCCAATCAGAGCAGATCAGAAACCCTAATGAGTCAGCACATAGTCAAAAAACAGGTCATCAATCAAATCTGCCCGAGGGGGGGAGGGCAGGTCGACCCTATGGTCGACCTGGCCCTGGCGGGAATTTTCCCACCTAGCCTGTCTGACTCCGAAATTTGAATTTTCTGAAATCTGTTTTGAATTTTCTGAAACTTCTGATCGCCATAACTTCTTCATACGAAGTCCAATTCACGCAAACTCGGACTCTGTCTCAACCAGAATTCCGAGACGAACACAATGGCGCAACCCGTTTCCCTTAATTCTCACATCTGAGATTAGGTATTCTTTCATTTGTGAATATTAGTGTTAACAGAAATACGGGTTGTTACATTCTCCCTTCCTTAAAGGATTTCGCCCTCAAAATCTCCAAGTTAAGGAGAATGCATATCCTATCATTCAAACAACCATCTACTCAATCATCAAACACATACATCCATTGTCCTTATAAAATTCCTAATGCTGCATGAACATATGCAAGAAGTGTGTGTATATGTTCCTTATCTAATGCAAAATTAGGCGATCTACTGATTTAGTTGACCTCCTTAATGCAAACCATGATAGTGCCATGCGTCCATTATGTATGCGAAAGAATCCTAAGCAATACATATTATTTCTACATGTGTGCTCAAACATTCATTCAAATGCAACATCCATATGATACACACATTTAATGTACATTCATTCTACTAAATATATCCATTTATATGCAATATGAAATATGAAGTGACTGAGCCGATCTAGTGCCTAAAGTGTGTGTATATGCATCCACAAGCAACCACTAGCAAACCCTTGCATCCATCATACATAACATGTCTCAAACACATGTT
The DNA here is from genome assembly GCA_030737875.1 of Allium sativum. Lineage (NCBI taxonomy): Eukaryota > Viridiplantae > Streptophyta > Magnoliopsida > Asparagales > Amaryllidaceae > Allium > Allium sativum. The sequence continues at coordinate 173,102,410 of CM060923.1, forward strand.
TCAACCATAGGACTACCCTATCTAAAGGTCAAAGATACTAGCGAGAGGATATACTAAAGATAAGATAGGTGCAAGCTAAGCGATAAAGGAGAAATTAAAAGGCATATCCTCGATAGGGTACAATGAACGCATCTTCTCTTCCGTCTTCCAAGTAGCTTCGTTCTCATCATCTCCCTATTGCACTTTGACTAGCTTGACCTCTTGATTCCTCAACTTCTAAATCTCCGACCCAAGAATGCATGTAGGAGTTCATCGAATCGTCTCATCATGCTCCATCTCCACCTCCTTAAGCAAGCTCGGCTCTAATACTCCGCGGTCTCGTGTAAGTACTTCCTAAAATGTGATACATGGAATACGTCGTGTGCACCATTGAGTCTCTCGGGCAACTCTACTCTATACGCCATCTGTCCAATCTTCTCCTAGAAAACTTCTTATTTCCATCGCTTTTCTTGGAACCTTCAATACTTGGACTGCCGCCACCTTCGCGGGATCCACAGCTACCCCTTCCTTAGAGAACACGTGCCCTAAGAATCCTGCCTTCTTCCTCTAAAAATGGCATCAACATAGGGTTCTAAATAATCCATTGCTTCACATCCCACTCGAGTCATCTCATAACCCTATTGAATCTAACTCGGGGCAGCCCATACCATCGAATAGTCTTATCATGTCATGGCTGCATATCACTTCTCGAGACAACCAAGATATCATGCAATGAAAATTGCCACAGCTATTTATCTCACACAAACCATCCTAGTCGAACTCGACATTCCCCAAGCATAAGCCCCAAAGGCCTAAACCAATACCAGACAAGCACCCAAGGAATATCTCCTCCGAATTCAGACAATCTACGTGAGATGATACTAGCAAAGTAACCAAACAATTGAGCACCCCACCCTAATATACTACGTCTTATGAACCCCTTCTCAAGCAACTCCCCTACTTGCTAATTGAGCTCCCTCCTCTCACGAGAAGCCATGTGGCGTACTAACAGAGATACTGGTTTTGTATTGTCTACAAGATAAATACGAAAGTCTATCTCACGCCTCGGGGTAAACCTCGAACTTCTTTGAAGACATTACTATATTCACGGACCACACGAACAGATTTCAATTCATCATTGGATACGTCAAGAGATTCTAGGTAACTAAGCATTACTGGACCTCTAGGGTCACAAGAAATATCAAGGGTCTTTCCACAACGAGTCAAAAATCTAACTACCCTCCTCTCACAATCTAGGATGGCACCGTATCAAGTTGGCCAATCCATACCTAGAATCGAGCCGTAGCCCATGAAACCAAGAACAAAGGCGTTGCATTCAAACTCAACGCTCAAGATAAACACTCTCAAATTCCGAAAAATCATATAAAGATGAGCCGAACCACCAATAGGATTTTGAGACTACTATGGGATCCGAAACTAGACTAGTATTTAGGTGCAGTGTTTCAACTAACGATGTTGATATAAACGAATGTGATGCGCCAGAATCGAATAAAGTACGGACAGGATGATCAAACAGAAAAACTAAATTTTCAACGTAAATTGCTCTACCTCGTTCTTGCAGCGGTGGGGCCACGAAAGCCTGAACTTGTCCCCTTGCCTGCCCTGGTGCCATAAGAGATTGCACCTGTCCTCCCGAGTTAGACCCTGCCCTCTGCCCTTTCCTTGGGCAGTCCTTGATCAGATGTCCCGCTTCGCCATAGTGGAGACAACCAGTCTTCTTTTTCTTCCAACAATCTTTGCTTAGATGGCCTGGTGTCCCACAGTTAAAGCACTTCTTCTTTCCCTCGCCATTGTTGTCTTTACCACCCTTCTTGTTTTGTTGTTGCTGTTGCGATTTTTGATCCCCTTCATTCTCGGGTGCTTTATTAGCATTGGTGCCTTTCTCCTCTTCATGCATAAGCGCCATATCAACTAGCTTCTCAATTGTGGCCCCCATAGGGATGTGGGTCATAGCTAACCCATGTAGCAGCTCGTTCAAACCCTTAACAAATCTTAGGGCCTTCTTTTCGAGTGTATTCACCAAGTCCAAGCCAAATCTCGCCAACTGATTGAACTTGTTGACGTATTCTTTTACTGACAGATTTCCTTGCTTCAACGCCAAAAACCTTTCCATGTATAGATTTTCCTCAGCCCGTGAGAGAAACTTTGCCTCAAACCTATGCCTGAAATCTGGCCACGTATTAACTGGACGCTCTCCACTGGTGACTTCCCACCAAAACAAAGCTTCATCCTTCATCAACCAAGCAGCCAATTGGACCTTCTTACAGTCGTCCAAGTCGAAAATGCCAAACCACTTCTTTCAACCAATTTCTAGCTTCAATGAATGTTTTAGTCCCACTAAAAGATTTCCACCCATCGAACGAAAGTCTTTACATATCTTGGAGAAAGTATCTCCACGCGGAGGAATGACTGGAGCTGGGGGAGGAGGAGGAGGAACATTGGATGGACCCGCGGTAGCGGCCCTAGCCTCGAGATATTGACGAAACCAACTGGGTACATGAACACCCTCTGGTATCTCAGATGCTCCAGACATGCTGAAAAGGAAAAGAAAGAGTTTTAAAACAAGGGAAGCGAAAGAGAGATGTATGGCTTGCGGGGATTATGCTCTTTTAAGTAAACTTTCCCTGAAAATAGCTTCTTTAAAACAAGTTTTTGAAAATACTTTCTAGTAAAATAATACTTTTGAAAACACTTTTCAAAACTTTTTATCTGTTCTTGTAACCTTAGCTCTGATACCACGTGTAACACCCCACGTCCATTAGTGTCACTCACAAAGGGAATGCATCAATGTCCATGAAGCGTTATTGTTGTATAGAACAGATAAACTACAAGAATAAATAAATAAAACAACACAGCAGAAGATAAAAACTTATTTTATTTCATCATAACTCAAAACGAGTTTACATAAGTAGTTTCCAAAGCCATTACAACAGGATCAGTAGTCTTTTTCAAAAACTTCAAAGTACATAAAGAAGCAAATACTTAAATAACATAAATGCATAAATCCCCACTGAGCATAAGCAAAGCCATAAAGATGAGAGAGTCCCAAGAAATACATCTACTCTCTTCAAGCAACTGATAGAAATCGGCACTAAGCTGTAGTATTCCCTCCTTGCACACTTGAGGGGGGAGGAGAAAGAAAGACAAGAGGTGGAAAGAAAAAGGGGGTCAGACATAAAGTCTGGCGAGTGCGATAACTTTAACAATATAATTATCAAAATAACTAGGCTAAGGCATAAGCTGGAAAATAAGGAAATGACTGTGAACAATTGGGTATGACAGAACAAACAAGGAAATAAGATGAACCAAGTTATTCGTTAAAGGCACTCCTAATCACTATAGGATAATTACTATACTGCACCACCACTAGTCACCCTAACGGTTGATCCCGCCTACAGAACTTAATAATGATAATGGTAGTTTAGTGTACCCCTAGCTACCTTCATAGGTGTCGTCTGCCCCTACCTCCACTAGGTGTACCCACTACCCTCCCTATTCGATTACAATATTTATTCATAATATGGTAGTTATACTCTAGCTGTTTTCATAGGTGCCGTCTGCTCCTATCTCCACTAGGTGTACCCACTACCTTCCCCATTCGATTGGCTCCCTAACTCGAAGATACCCGTGCTGGCCCCACAGTGGGGTGTTTCACTCCCCAAAGTGGCAACCAGATACAAACAACAATGCACGGCTTATACCTACACGATGCAACAACGTCTTAGCTACCAGCCCAGGTCCACACACGCATATGAACCCGTTGGACTTGCGTTGCCACCGCTAACCCGGTTTGGCCTCTTACAATCAAGCCCAGTATGCGTGTCCTGTCCTCGACTTGGGTCGAGCCCACAAAGATACGTATGGGTTACTGGTTGAAACGGGCCCCCCATTATTTGACACAAGCTATCCTCCTAAGCTTGGTCCCCTCTAGTACATCCCACTTAACCCACTTCTTATTCATGTTCACTTACATGTTTCATATTTTGGTTAAGTGTTTCTAATCGTATTTCAAATGCCATCCAAGACACCCACTAGATTCCACATGCCGCCCAAGGCACCCACTTAATCCCCTCATGTCCCACTACATGTTTATCTAGTTAAGTGTTTCTTAATTCATTAAGACTGTAACCTCATAAAGACCTCCCACATTAGACTGGCATTTGTGGCAGCTGGATTTGTCGGGCGGGTCCGGGTAGTTTACACCACAAACGAGTCTAACCTCGTGTCCTTACAAATGTTACGTATTTAATTTATGCCTAAGACCTCTCACATTAGACTGGCATTTGTGGCAGCTGGATTTGCCGGGCCGGTCCGGGCAGTCTTACACCACAAAAGAGCCTAACTTCATGTCTTAGACGATTAATTACACCTAAGTAGTCATTCCCCAATTTGAATTTCTTTCCCTATTCAAATTATCAATCAAATTCCAAATTTAACTATGGCCATAATTGACTCAATTATGTCCATCTATTTATTGTATGCAAAATCATACCAATTATCTCCACATATTTATTTTATACCATTTAAGGCATTTATGCCAATTTCAATATTAAATCTTTAATATTTTCGCATTACCCCACGTTGTACGTTCGTTCGTTTAACGTAAAATATACATTAGACTCGAATAGTCTAACTCATGAAATAAAGAGGAAACATCACAACATACATATAATTAGAACTAGATCTAAACATAGGGGTAAACTTGCATGTGTGAATGATGTTCTACATCTAAAACTTGCATAGGCCAAAGTTACAACTTGCATAAAATTACATATGTCATAAATCCAAATCTAAAGGTGTGAACTTGGTTAAATAATGGTCACAAACTTGCATAAATCATGTATGTCATAGATCTACATCTAAAGGTGTAAACTTGCATAAGCAGTAATCACAAACTTGCATAACATGATTCATTTTCAAACACATGTATTCATATAAACTTGCATATGTGATTTATGCAACATAACAATGGTATAAACTTACAATCTAAACATGTAAACTAGCATGTAGAATTTGGCATATAACTCACACATGTCATAGCCTAACTTTAGATCTAAAATAGATGCCATGAAGCATATAAGGTTATATATTTGATTTTCCCCAACTTGCATATGATTCATGTCTTAATAAAAAACTAAACTTGCATACATACTTATGATTTATCATATGAATCAACATACCCAAACTAGCATATGAACAACATGGTGATTCGATTATACATAAGCCTATCATAAAATTACAACATAGATGATCACAACTTTACAAGTTAGCATCATAGAATTTACAACATAAACATCACAATTTTACTACATGAATAATAACATGCGGTCAATAATTCACATCATATCCAAATAGTCCATATCATAACTCAATCCAATTAATTTGCTAATTATTTTATTAAAATTATCGAACTCACAATTCAGAGAAGGTCTTGAATTCTGAATTCTGAGTTCTGAAGTTGTAATAGCTCTCCTTTGAAGAAGATTCGTTGTTAAAGTTGAAAAGAGTTGAATTTGATTTGCTTTCTTCCTCTCTAATTGGCGGCGGCTATTCTAAGTTGCAAGGTGACGGCATGGAGGCCATGAATCCAATTTTGTTTTGATTTTAGAGTTTGGGTCTATAGGTGTTTTTATAGAGTTTAGGATTAGTTTAAGCCGTCCGATCAACCCAGAATTAATCCCAGCCAATCAGAGCAGATCAGAAACCCTAATGAGTCAGCACATAATCAAAAAACAGGTCATCAATCAAATCTGCCCGGGGGGGGGGGCAGGTCGACCCCCAGGTCGACCCTATGGTCGACCCCCAGGTCGACCCTATGGTCGACCTGGTTAGGGCAGGTCGACCCTATGGTCGACCTGGCCCTGGCGGGAATTTTCCTGCCTAGCCTGTCTGACTCCGAAATTTGAATTTTCTGAAATCTGTTTTGAATTATCTGAAACTTCCGATCTCTATAACTTCTTCGTACGAAGTCCAATTCACGTAAACTTAGACACTATCTCAACCCGAATTCCGAGACGAACACAATGGCGCAACCCGTTTCCCTTAATTCTCACATCTGAGATTAATTATTCTTTAATTTGTGAATATTAGTGTTAACAGAAATACAGGGTGTTACAGCAATACTTCAAAAGCGGCTCCTAACAAGATGATAACCGATTCTGATTAAGCCTGAGTATCCCCACCCTACGAACCTGGGGGTGAACAGAAGAGAGAAGAGGAAAACAAAAAGGGACATACATAAAGTCTGGCAAATCTAGTTACTTTTAGCAAGTAAATAAATAAAAGTAGCATGACAAGCATATAAGGTGGATAAGAAAGATAACATCATAAAAGGTAAGTGTGACAAGGTAAACATGATGGAATGTATACGCTTCTCTAATGATTACTCTGATTCTCTGCACTAATACTAGTATAACCAAAATGAGATGATCCCAATAACTATCAAATGGTAGACTTAGGAATACATCCAGATGTACCCTAACTACTACCCTAATCGATTGGCTCCCTACTCCGTAGATACCTTGTGCCAGCCCCACAGTAGGAGGTACCACTTTCCTAAAGTGGAAACCCTTCGTGATGTGCACAACAATATCCACTGGTGTCACGGTCGTCTTAGCCCCCTATGCCCGGCCCAAGCACGGACATGTCCCCAGTCGGTTTGCGCCGCCCACACCATCCTCCTTGTTTAGATCTCTTACAATCAGCCCAGTAAGCGTGCCCCAACTCCGACCTAGTTTGTAGTACTCGTTTGATACCTATTAAGGGTTACTGACTGAAATTGGTCCCACACAATATGATGCAAGATCCCCCTTGTCTTGTATCCCCACTAGGATTTCCATTGGTTATGTATACCATTAGGTGTCTTCAATTACATAACCCTATCAATTTTACCAGTTATGCTTACCCTACAAAGGTGTCTTTAAAACATAACTCTAATATTTCCATCACTTATCTATACCACTAGGTGTCTTTAATTACATAAACCTATCAGGTTAAGTTTGTGGGCCTATACGGAAATATTACCCACCCCCTAACATTTACTTAACCCACCCACTGTTCCACCAAGTTTATTTAACCCCAACTTAAGTTTATATTCATACAAACCCTATGGATTCAACTAGGTTAAGTGTTCAAGGTTTATTACCATATTTTCATTTATGGTTACAGTATGTTAGACCTCACATATTAAGCCACAATTTGTGGATGCTGGACATGACGGGCGAGTCTGGTCGGACTTATTCCACAAATTGGGCTTAACCTCGTGTCTTAGTACGTCTCGTATTTGTGCACGTAGACCTCCCACATTAGATTCACCACTTGTGGTTGTTGGATATGACAGGCGGTTCCAGGCAGGCTTCCACCACAAGTGTAATCTAACCTCATGTCTAGGCGCAATTACAGTTTCTAATTACTATAATCCTGGGCATTTCACGATTATCCAATTTTCACCTATGTCGTTGTAGGTTATAGGTTTCATGCCCCTTTTTCCCTAATTATGTTCATAGTGAATTATATGTCCAAATTCATATACATAAATATTATTCAAGTTATGCCAATTTTCCCCTTCTCAAGTTATGTCCAATTCTACGTTTTTCCCTCGTTTCCAAACTAACGTATTTGCATAATTTTTAGCGGCATGCCTAGGCTTGAGAATAGCCTGACTATATGAACAAAAAGGGAAAGGCGAAGGGAAGATGAAAGAAATGATTATTCTAACCAAAACCGACATAAGCCTATGATGGCATAATGTTAAGATGAACATGTAAGAATATATCGGGGAACTTGTGATAATAAAACATGTTCTAACATAGTAGGGATGTCATAATAGGCATGATTAGATCTAAATAAGGATTTAGATGATTAGATCATAATAGGCATAAGATGACCTAAATAGCAAATTAGATTCATAATCAAAAGTAGATCTGACATGATAAAGGTTGAGATCCAAGTTACAGTTATAGATTCACAATAGATCTGATATGATTCAGTCACAGGGATAGATTCAAATTACAGTCATATCATGTTTTACTTTTAATTATTTAAATCTAAAATTAACTTAAACTCACAGTGTTCAAAACTAAAGAAATAGAAGGAGAAAAGTAGTTGATGAATCTCAAATCTACACTTGAATCTCTAGGTTGCAAAAGACGTAGAAAGAGTTTTGATTCAGTCCAGGCACCAGTAGCACTTAGGCCTCCATTGATTTTTAGTTTGAGAAAACCAGAAAATGAAGCCGTATATATAGCTGCTCCTAGAATTCGACTGGCACCTCAGCCCTATTGGGGTCGACCCCCTCCCCACCTAAGGGGTCGACCCATGGGTCGACACCTCCCTTGAGGGGTCGACACCCCTCGGGCGGGAAACTAGCCGCTCGATTTTTCGAACTGAATTTGATATTTAAATTGTTTTCTAATTTAGTATATATATAATTAACTTGCACGTATGCAAACTTCAAACCTTCATAACTTCTTCATACGATGTCCGTTTTACGCAAACCAAATGTCTATCTTGACCAAAATTTCGAGATGGACGCAATGACACAGTCTGTTTCCCTTAATTATGATTATTAAATTAATTATTATTTAATTTACCCTCTTTTAGTGTTGTTAAAATACGGGGTGTTACAATGGGTTTTTCCCTTATGAGAATCCAAAACACTTGATTTAATTTTCAAAATCCTTTTGAAAGAAATGATGATCTTTATATCAAAAATCTTTTGATATTATAATAGTGTCTAAATCAAATAAATAGAAATCTAGTGGAACGCTTTCATCTCACGCTTCATATACATAATATACAATCAAAACCGCAGGTACTTATTGGGTGATGAATTTCCAACTATGACAAGGTATGGAACCACCTTCCGATAGTGTATCTATAGATTTCAATACACTGGGTTCAACAAGAACATCTTGTAACCCGGCCACAAATGTCCGACCACTCATTTCGCTTGAGTGTATCGAATGTATTTCGCCAACGGTTGGGATCAGCAACCGTTTTCCCAAATGGGATAACATCGACTAGAATAAAGAATGAAATGAATTTCTCTAAATAGGTGATAACACACCCTAATTGGGACCTACCCACTTAGCCATGCTGCCTACCAGATTTTTGTCATTTCCTGGTTGTTCAGGCTTGAGGCTACGGTTACTTACCATCCATTGATAGCACAATCACTTTGAATGCCACATTGTCAGATCCGTTAATCATTAACTAGTTTGCACAAATATATTCTGAATATTATGCTAAGAGAATAAATTCTCCGCCACCATATATATTTATATAGACCAACATATGCGATCATTTGAAATACTCTGTCAGACACTTGTCCATACACGTTCGTTCTAGGACAAAAAAACCGAAGGACCAATTTCCATTAATCCATCTTAGGCGATTTCTACCTAGGATTAACATAAAAAGCCCTTGCACTTTACTCTGTCTTCGATTATCTTCATATAATCCAATTCGCAACGCTACGCCAATACGGAGTGGTTCTCGGATAATAATCCAACTGGTTTCTCCATATTGACAACGATATTGGCAAATACTTCGATAGTCGGTTATTTAACTATTGAAGAAAAATAAACATCCATTTACATCAAACAATCACTTGTCCCCTTAATTAATATTCCATTAATTAAATCACTTCTCCATTTCCTTATCAATATTTGTTAACCAAATATTTTCAATAATCATCTTGGCCTCTTACGCTATTTGGAAAACATTTCCATATATCACCTTCTTTTATTTTGTATACTTAGAAAATATCTTCTATTTATAATTGAAGAACATTCCAGTTACTTATCTCTTTCACGACCATTCATTTAGACTTAGGAAATATTTATTATTATATTTCCAAAGTTCCACTTATTGGGTTAAAATGAATGTTGTGTAAACATCGTTACAACAACCCAAAATACTGAATTCAACTAAATTCTTTAAACATTTATCTTCGAGACTGAATCTTACTATTTATCGGTTAATAATGAAATCAATCAAGTTGGGGTATAATTACCTCTCAGACCTTGACTGAAAACATCCTTAGTTTCAAAATAGACAAGACCATTATTCCTGAATAACCAACATCATATAAAACCAATTATTCATTTTTAAAACATATATACGTTTCTCTTTCTATTTTTACCAGATTCAATTATAAATTTCTTTTTTGTTCATAATATTCTAATTTAAGTTCTTTTCCTTATTGAATTCTATATGTATCGATATATTGATTTCTAGTCATCAAATTTTCTTAAAAATATTCTAACTCCTTAAATTTTCGGAAAATTTCGCTAGCATCTCCTTTGTACCGGTCAATAGTTCAAACCTCAACTCGCCTCTCTAGACCCTTTCCATTCAAAAAGAAAATCAAAAAGCCAAGTGGCTTGCTGATTCGGCACATAAAATCTCATATGGAATTTAAACATTTAGCTTTTTATCGGGCACTTAAATTAAAATCTTCATACACTTCATTCCATACGGTCTAACCCATATATGTCCATTCCCAATTTATTCTAATTCAAGTCAATTGTTTTTAACTCAATTCGCTAATTTATTCGCTAATTAGATCTTTTGCCTATTTCACTTTTTATTTGAACATATCACGTTCGAATATATTTTAACTTGCTTATAAACTAATCAAATTCCATTTTGAACTTAAATTTCATATTCGATTTCGAATATAAATTCTCAAATCTCATTTACCTTTCAAGGTTTAATTTCGATTCACAATTCCATTAACTAATTATTCTTCATATTAGTTAATTCTATTAAATAGTTAAAAATCTGATTTTTGTAAAAATCAATCCATTTACTTCACTTGAGCTCATATTAATTTTTATAACTCAATTCTGGATTTTTATAATGAAAATTCATATTTTATTTGCTTAGAATCCTTATATTAATTTAAATAGATCATTATGGTTTTATAATGGTTATGGCGTTGTTTTTCTGAAAATTTGATTTTGACATAACTCAAAATCTATAAGACGAAATCCAGATTTTTATCTTCCATTAGAAAATTATTATCAAATCGGTCCTGATAGTTCTTGTTTTAAAGAATTCCGACTTAAACTGAGTTCTATATACTCAATTGAAGTTAGAAACGCCAATTTATGAACTGCTGCGTTGCGCTGAGTTTGTTTTAATTATATTTAATATATAAATGTTTTAAACTTCGTTTATATATAAATTCTAACTTCATTCTAATATATTTTAATATATATTAAACCAATTTTCCCAATTCAACTTAATAATTTTGATTATCCTAGATCGCCAATTATTTAGTATCTCAATTATAAATTTATTTATAATTCAATCTTCTATATTAAATTCTAATTCCTTTATAAATAAATTATTTATAAAATTCGATATAACCGAATTTCAAATTATAAATCCTTCTGATTTATCTCATCTCAGTCTATGTTCCGAATTCCAGAAACTAACCCGTCGTTCCTTTTTCGAAACGATTTCCAATTCACTATTAAATTCAGATTTGAATTTAAATTCCTAAATTATCAAATGATAATTTATTTCACTAAATTTATAACACCATTTATAAATTCAACTTCCTTGTTTCATAGATTAAAACAAGTTCCAATTCAAATCTACCTGAAACCCAATTCATTTTATATTCCGAATTCGGGAATAAAACTACAGTTTCTTTTTCGAAATGATTTCAAATTATATTTTATGTTCATACTTGAATTTAAAATTACAGAATATCTCCAGATTATTAATTCACTATATTTATAAACATTGTTTATAAATTTACTTGTTTTATAAATTCCAACAAGTTCCATTTTGAAATCTATTTGAAACCAAAATCTTATTTTGGAATATTCTATTTATTGTAACGATCTATAAATATAGAATCTATTTTCATATTTAAATTTAAATTTCTATTTAATACTAATATCTTTTCTGAAAATATTTTATTTAAACAAATTCGATCTAATCGAATTCAAATCATAAATCCATACGAATTTATTTTTAGTTCAATTTACATTCTAAACATCAGAATAAATTTCATCATTTATCTCTTTAAAATGATTCCCCATTTCTGTTTTTAAATTAACATTTGAATTTAAATATTCAAATTATCAAATGATAAATTTTCCACTTTATTTATAAACATTGTTTATAAATTCATTTCAATTCCCTGATTATCCAATGAAAATCATTCCATTTTATTTACGAATACCATTTATAAATTTACCTTAATTTCCTGTATTATTTAATTTATAAACATTGTTTATAAATTCAATACTTCAATTTCTAGTATTATTTAATTTATAAACATCGTTTATAAATTCAATACTTGTTTTATTTATTCAAAACTAGTTAATATCTTTATAGCCCATTCGAAATTCAAATTCTATTTTTGAAAAATAGATTTCCCATTTTAAATCTTGAAATATCCTTTTCATGGTATCTTTATAAATCAACATTTTGGGCCCGGAGATATTTAAACAATCAAACCACCCAATTTTCAATTAACACATCAAATGTGATAATATATATATGAAAACAAACAATAATAAATTTTGAGGAATCCAGCTGGATCGCTCCAACTTGTTTTCCTGCAACCACAGACGATAGCCAACATACATATATAATACCCATCCTGCTTCGAGGTAGGATATCACGATATAGAAGGTCATCCACAATCATAGCGTGGGGCATATAGGGTCATCCGCTAATGATACTGCGGGCATCCGCTATTGATACTGCGGGAACTATCCAATCACCAATATATATATATACATATATATATATATATATATATATGATAACCACAAACACCAATCCTTAATAACAAATATATATTTAATACCCACAATAATATTTCAGTACATGCAAACAACCAACGAACAATTATTTTAACGAATAAAATAATTCTAAATAAAAATATGAGTGAGATTTACTCACCAGGCTTTTTATTTGCGATCCATTCAGATTTCAATTCTTAAATGTTGAATTATATACTCTAGAGCTATGCATTTCTCGATTGATTCCACTCGATAATATCTTGTATATATTTAATAAAATATTCCTTAGTTAGTATGACATTATATAAAAACTTTACGAGTTTGAATATGAATTAAACCAATTTAATTTTAAATAAGAACATTAACTAAACTAATTTAAACGTAATTAACTAACTAATTTTCCCTTTTTAGTTTCCAATTCCTAGACCAATAGTTAATGACATTTTCATTTAACAATATATTAACTTTTAGTTTAAACTAATACACTAAAATAAAACAAATTTCAAATAAGAATTCACCTTAAACTAGTTTCATTCTCCAGACCAGAACGGCTCACAGCTTCAAGGATACCCGATACCACTTCCATCAAGCCATGCCAAAACAATTTGATTCCCAATCACCCTTTATTTCTTTACCAATCCAACAGCAACCAATAATTCATCTTCAGTGAAATACTCCTTTACCATTCACGCACTTCACCCTCTTCTATCAAACTTCCCTCTTCACATCGGTGTTATCTTCAATCCATCTTCACAATGCACCCTCCCAGATCCACACTGCTCTGTGTATCCACTGCCGAACGCTCATATCGCCTCGTCCATTGTTGCTTCCTGAAGCTTAATCAACGCAATACCAAGTTTTGCCTCATCGCACCTTCCAAGCATCGTCAGTAAACCCAATCAACCTCTACTCCAGTCACCGTGAACAAATCACACTCCTCCCAGTATATTGCACCCCATTTATTTCACAGAAAGTTCAAAGATTGAACTCTCCACAAATACACATGCTAGTCCACTAAACCGTCATGTACAGACAACTTCGATCATCATTCCAATGCTGCAACCCTCAGGGACCTCCGTTGTCTACAACTCGCAAACCACTAACCCTACCATCAAATCGCGAACTTCTTTATTGTGTTCGACCCCCTTAACATTGTCGCGGATCCCCAGAATCTACCATCTAGGTCAACGTTGATGGAAAGATGGTGAAGACTTTCCCCTTTCAAACTGAGAGAAAATAATATGGGTACGAAGGCTTAAAGATTAGGGATTCAATTTGAAGTCGAATGATTTTAATTAGAGGCGCTGCAATTTTAAATCTTTATTTTTACAAAGAGGGAACCATTTTCAATTTCCTTTTCGCAAGCCAGAAGAGAATATAAGAGGAAGAGGTCATCGCTGTTTTATACAAACGAATGCTCCGGCATTAAGGAATTTATGCCTATATATGGTACAATATTTTTAATATGATTATATTTTGATTTAATCCGATTTGAAATAAAGAGATCTTTATTTCTTTTAAATAGATTCTGATTTGATCTTCGATTCGATTTTGTTCTTATCCATTAAAATATCTCAGGGTTCACACACGAACCACTATTTTAATGTAACAACAGTCATTTCAACATTGTAACACCATTCTGAACTGAACTGAATATATTTTGATATTTAATTTGAACGTAAATAAAAATAACCATATTAAATCGATATAATAAAATAACAATTCAGAAACTAATCAATTTCTCGAGAATAAATTATTATTATTATTAACGATTATATTCACCTAGAATTTATATTTATTATCTGAATTGTTTTTGACTCAGTTTAAATCTGGAACGGGATTATTTTCGTATTACGATAATTTAATATATTCGATATTAAATCGAAATCAATAACTTAATATGAAAATTCACTTATATTATCAATAAAATATTTAAAACCATATTAAATATTTAAATTAAATCGATCCAAAAATACGGGTCGTTACATTTTAAGTCGATTTCTCCTAGATCTACATCATGGTAAGTCTATTTTCATATGAATCTCCATAGGATCTAATTTAGCAACCTAAAACCTGTAATTTCCATATAGTTTCATATGTTTATGCAAGTTAGATCCATAATTTAGTTCATATGTTCATTTATCATGATTTTGGTGAATTTTACATTAATTTTATCATGATTTTGGTGATTTTTACATAAACATTAATGATAATTGTCATTTTGAGATGTTACTGATCTTATAACATGTTTATGGTTGAATTGGATGAGTTGATTTCGTCGATATTGTCGTTTGGTGAAGTTTTGATCAAGGTTGGAGATGGTTCAGATCTGGTCAGGGATAAATTGGTCGGATTGAAGGGTATAGATCGATCAGATTGAAAGTTGATGGATCGGTCGTGTAGTACGGGTCATGGATCGGCCTGAGTGGAAGTTGATGGATCGTCCGGAGTGAAAGTTGATGGATCGTTCGTATTGTACGGGTCATGGATCAGTCGGGAAGGGATGAGATGGATCGGCCAAGCAGTAGTTTGGTCATGACTCCAGAAGTATGGATCAGTCGGAAGGCTCAAGGCATGGATCAGCCGGTAGGCTCAGAGCATGGATCGGTCAGTAGGCACAAGCCATGGATCGACTTGAGTAATGTTTGCTGGGTCGGTCGTGTTGGAGAATGGAGTTTTGATGACAACGACCTTATTTCAATTATCATTGATTATAAAATATATGCGAACACTTTTTGTATAGAATATATATATATGTATGTGTAAGAATTATATACAGGAAATATTACTGAAGACTGTACAGTTATAAAGATGATAAGAAGTTCAAAGATCAAAAAAATTTCCAGACTCATGAGTAATCAAGATTTCAAGAGTCCAAGAGTTCAAGATTAATATAGTTACAGAGTCTAGATTTTGTAAAGACTCTAAATAGCACTCTAAGTTCAAATTCTAATTCTAATTTTCAAATTCTGATTTTCAATTCTATTCTCAATCCTATCTATTTTATTTTTCTATTTTTATTCTTCTTTGTTTTTCAAACTTAAGTTTTTTACTCTATATTTATATACTATATATTTATAATTTATATAGTTTAAAACCTTATAATTTCATAAATATATTTATATAGTTTAAATTTATGTTTTCATATGTTTTTCTATCATATAATATTAATTTACAACACTAGAATTTTACTCAAGAATTTCCAGAATTATTTTTATATCAAAACACTAGAAAAATGCTTTGAAAATCAAAAATACACATGAGTAGGTCGACATAGCAAAAACTCAATGTCGACATATAACTGTCAATTTTTGTAATTTTGAAAGGAAGTGTCTTTTCACTATTTGAAACGCTTTAGAACCGTTGCAACCTTTCATACTCTATAAAATGAGGTTAAAACCGAATTTTTCATTATCTCTTCTTCTCTAACTTCATCCTCTTTCACTCTACCATTATTCTTAATCATTTTTATGATTCTTACAATTATACTCTGCCGAATTCAATTCTGTTTTGATCAAACTTCTTCTCTTTACACTCTTTATTCTCTGAATCAAGTGCTATTGAAGAGTTATAGGGATGTGTTATAATTGCTTAGGTTGAATAAACCTTGTTTGTAAGTCAAAGAGGAATCAGTGTATCCTTGTAGCCGTGGAATCAAGGAATAGGAGTCGGTGTGTCATCAAGGAGGGTGTATTTGACTATTGGAAATAGTAATAAAACTCTGCAAAATCCAGCGTTGTGCGGGACTGGACGTAGGAGTGATCCGAACCAGTATAAATTCCAGTGCATTCTTTCCTTTTTTGCATTTTTGTTTCTATTTATTTTGCATTTGTGTTTGAATCTGTGTCTGTTATTATGTTTGTGGTGTTTGATTCATTCCATAATTCTCTTTTGTTTTAAGATTTGTTTAAATTCTTACAAACATTATTCACCCCCCCCCCCTCTAGTGTTTGCTTTGCCTTAATGATCCATTCTGCAATCCCTAACAATTGGTGTCAGAGCAAGGTCTTTCAAAAAGATCATAATCTGATTTTTGAAATTTTGGTAAAATGGCAAATTTTGGAATCTCTGATATTACAAGTATCAATTCATGCATTGCATCAATGTTAAACGAGTTTGCATATATTAATGTTAAAGAAGCATATGATCTACTAAAATATTGTTCAATACAGAAAAGGATGAGTTGTATGACTTTTGAAAATTCAAAAGTTGAAAAGATTGGTAAAGTGGCTATTGGCAATTCAAATTCTGAAAAGGTGGCTATTGGAAATTCAAATCATGAACTGGTGTGTTACATGACTATTGAAAATTCAAATTCTGGAAAGTAATTGGTAGAAATGAAAAAAGGATAAATGGATACTGGATACTGGATAAATGGATCCTAGGACATTCCTTTGTATCTTTGTTTAGTAAAAAAACAAAATACCGTATCTTTATCAACAACTGAAGCAGAATATATATCTGCTGCTTTGGCGTGTTCATAAGTAATTTATATGCAACAAACTTTAAACGATTTTGGTTTAAATATAAATAAATCACCTATATACTGCGATAATACAAGTGCTATAAATATTTCTAAAAATCCAACTCATCATTCGAGAACTAGACATATTGATGTGCGACATCATTTTCTAAGAGATAATGTAAGTAAAGAAAAGATTTCACTTGAATTTATAGAAATAGATAAACAAATAGCTGATATACTAACAAAACCATTAAATGAAGCAACATTCACTAAATTTAGGAGAGAATTAGGTATATGTTCACTAAGTGAATTAGAATAATTAAATAATAGTGTGTGTAGATATATATATATATATATATATATATATATTGTAACACCCCTAAGTCCCACATCATGGAAGCATATGTGAAGTGGGTACTTATATAGTAGAGCCCATCTCTTACTAACGCCAAGGCCTATTGAGAAACAAAACCCCACATCTATACGGTGGCTAAGTTAGGGATAATATCTTGCGTGAACGGAGGTGCGGGTTGTTACAGTGGTATCAGAGCCAATACCCAGCCGGAATTGTGGCTCCTGTGTGGACCACAGCGCCTAGGTGAGGTGTTTGTGAGCCAACGAGGACGTTGGGCTCTGTAGGAGGGGAGAATGTAACACCCCTAAGTCCCACATCATGGAAGCATGTGTGAAGTGGGTACTTATATAGTAGAGCCCATCTCTTACTAACGTCGAGGCCTATTGAGAAACAAAACCCCACACCTATACGGTGGCTAAGTTGGGGACAATATCTTGCGTGAACGGAGGTGCAAGTTGTTACATATATAATTAAAATAAGGAATTAAAATAATGAAACCTAAGACAATACTACGTCGACATAAAGTTTCTACTACGTCGACATATAACAGAATTTTTTTAAATTAATTCCCACCAAAAGTTAGTTATTTCAACTATATAAATCTATTAATTCGACTTTTCTTCTTCATTTTCATTCTTCTTCTCTGTAAAAATTCTAAATTAAAAATTGCAATGGCTTCCACTAATCCAAATACTCAAAACAACTCTGATTCGTATGTTGTACCATCCGAGGGTCCTTTTCAACGATCTACGCTTTTTAGAGTGATCAAAATTGAAGAAAAATGGAGTATTTACTGCAAATGGTGGCTGAGATGCAAGTAGTTCAAATTGGACTAAGTCAAGAGCAAAACGGACAAGGAAAAGTAATGAGAAGTATCTTAAAGTTTATAATGGATAACGAGACTAATCCAGTTATCATCAACGATGATAATCAACCTATGGAAGAAGAGGAAGAACCAGAAGAAGAACAAGAAGAGGAAGAAGAAATGATGGAGGAGGAAGAACAACAATAGACTCAACCAACGGTTATGGACGAAGATGATAATGTCGAGTGCGTAGGAGAAGTTCTATTTGATGAAAATGAAAATGTGATTGATAAGAATGGAGAATTCTGTCTCCATTATCCAAATTTTCAAATTCACAAATCTCCCATTATCAAATAATTAAATGTTTAAGGGTTTTCTAGATTTCGTTTTATTACGTTCTTATGATAAGTCGTATATGTATAAATCCATGTATATGTACACGTGATTGTTTAATAAAATTGTCATTTATGGTTTATATAGTTATAACCTTCTAAAACATAAATATATGAATATCAAGTTAAGGGGAAGTATTTAATTAGGGATAGTTACTTATGTTATATTCAGAGAATTATACAATTTAGGGGGAGTATTTTTTGGAATTTTACTTTGGTTCTAGAGTTATATAATTTAGGGAGAGAATCTTTAAAATTTCTTTTTGATAATGCCAAAGGGGGAGAAATTATAAAATATAAGAATAGTTTATAGGAAACTTATAAGATAGGGGGAGTATAAGAGGAACATCGTCAAACAGGTATACATATATGATATTTTATAAACTAAGGTTATAATCATCAAAAAGGGGGAGATTGTTGTAGAATGGATTTTTGATGACAACAACCTTATTTCAATTATCATTAATTATAAAATATATGCAAACACTTTTTGTATAGAATATATATATGTATGTGCATGAATTATATACAGGAAATATTACTGAACACTGTACAGTTATAAAGATGATAAGAAGTTCAAAGATCAAAGAAATTTCAAGACTCGTGAGTAATCAAGATTTCAAGAGACCAAGAGTTCAAGATTAATATAGTCATAGAGTCTAGATTTTGTAAAGACTCTAAATAGCACTCCAGGTTCAAGTTCAAATTCTAATTTTCAAATTCAAAATTCTAATTTTCAAATTCTAATTTTTAATTCTATCATGAATCCTCTTTATTTTGTTTTTCTATTTTTATTCTTCTTTGTTTTTCAAACTTAAGTTTTTTACTCTATATTTATATACTCTATATTTATACTTTATATAGTTTAAAACCTTATAATTTTATAAATATACACTACTACAAAACAGGCCAGTTGCAACGGTTGTTTACCCCCCCCTATTGCATTAGTTCTGCAACCGATGCATATGCAGCCGATGCAACAAGACAAAAAAATTGCATCGGTTTCAAAACCGATGCAACAAATGTATTTTTGCATCGATTTTTGGTAACATTCGATGCAGAAGAAGGATTTTTGGCTCAAATCTAATGATTCTGATGCATCGGTTGCTAATAATAACCGATGAAAAAGTATATTGGTGCACCGGTTATTATTACCAACCGATGCAATATAAGAGAATATTGCATCTGCTCCATCCTTATTTTGCATCGGCTATTTCTTACTACAGATGCAAAATATCACTCTATTGCTCCCAATATTGGTAACCAATGCAGAAAAACTATTCTCATAACAAACAATATTATTGTATTCAATATTATAAGCATCATTTAAATAAAACAAATTGACGACAAATGCAAATTGAATAAGATAATACCAAAAAAAAAAAATATCAATTACAATGTCCGTCATCCATACAAAAAGCGAATCATAAATTCATAATCAAAAGTCAGTTTTGAATTCATTAACTACTTTGATATGTTAGAAAATTTAAAGCTGATTCCATACAATCAACCCAACCCAATGATGCAGGCAAAAAGAAAGGCAAAATGCAACAAAAGACGAAGCAGAATGGATCTGGGAATATCCATATATGCTTATGTTAATCAACCAATAAGAAGATTTTCCTATTTAAGAAAATAAACACACGGTTAATCTACAGAGCTTCAATATATATATATATATATATATACATATGTGAAACAGTCAACATAAAAGCAATTAGACATATGAGAAAAACATGAATTGTACTCACTGGTTTGGATCTGGGAATGAGTTGTTGCTTTGTTAATACAATCAGAAAAGGATCTGGAAATGAGGAGGAGCAACTGAACTTCTGTCGATCCCACCTAAAATAAGATAGCCAACATAGCTTTGTTAATACACACACACACACACACACAAAAATGTTACTGCTTTGTTAATAGATGATCAATATAGATACAAATGTTATTGCTTTGTTATAAGATAGTCAATATATATACAAATGTTACTGCTTTGCTAATATGATAGTCAATATATATATTCAAATGTTACTGCTTTGTTAATAAAGAGTCAGTAGAATAATTTCATGACTAACAGTTACTTGAAAGTTATTTCCATGATTGAAATATTGAAGAACAAATTTAACAGTGACATAGCCTGCAATTACCTTTACAAATATACATGGATGCTAAATAATTTATTTGAACTACTTGTCTATTAACTCATGTCCAAATTCTTAAAAATGGCACATGATCACTCATATGACCAGATGGATCATTATGAAGGTAACTGATGCATAGCTATATAAATGACACATTTTATGTGTAGGGAATATGTGTAATAAGCACATATATGTATCTCACACACATACACTTTTTTATTTTTCATATGGCATATGGTGGAACAAATATCAGATCTCTCTAGTATTTTCTTTTTTTTAACCATATATAAGCCTTGATACTGCGAATCTAGCGAACTCAAAAAACAACTTGCAAAGCATCGGAAATCTAGTGAAATTCAACATCCATTAAAGTTCTATATGCAGTATCAATTCAAACATTGTTTCAAGCAACAGAATCCTTACCTTTC
The DNA here is from genome assembly GCA_030737875.1 of Allium sativum. Classification (NCBI taxonomy): domain Eukaryota; kingdom Viridiplantae; phylum Streptophyta; class Magnoliopsida; order Asparagales; family Amaryllidaceae; genus Allium; species Allium sativum. The sequence continues at coordinate 173,123,766 of CM060923.1, forward strand.
TTAGCAGATGAACGACGAATATAAGCAGAGTCCTTATCAGTCTCCTCAATATTCTTTCTTTTCCTTTCTTTAATAGATAACGTAGTCCCACCAATAGTAAGTCCTGTTCCAGCACTCTTATCACCTGGTTTTGTCACTGGTGGAGCAATTGTTGATTTCTTAAACTGTTTCTTTCCTTTTGGATCAGTCAGATCAAACCTTGAAGAAGCTTCTTGATCAGTAGTCGATACAACAGTCTCTTCAACTCTCTCTTGCGCTTCTTTCCTCTGTCTCTCAGCAGCATCTAATTCCTCCGGTGTAGCAACAGGTTCATCAATTCTAATACCAGCTCTTTCACACTCTTTTAATATCCTTTCCATTTCAGCTTTCTTTGCAGTAATTTTAACAGCATTCCTATCAACTTGCAGTTCAATATTGGGATTAATTGGTTGTCTCCTGGCTACAATCCTTACATCAATGAGTTTCATAATAATTTCTCTTCCAATTCTCTTAGCATTATCTGCAGGAATTCCTGAAACCTTTTGCTTCAAAACTTCCCTTTGCTCTTCAGAAAGCGCACTAGCATCAAGATCAGCATCCCAGATGTTATCAGCTCCTATTTTATCTCTGAAATCCTTAACAAATCTTTTGTGTTTGATATGCCACCAGCAAGAAGTAAATGCCCAAGTAAATGAAGAGCTGCAAAGTTGATGTGATTAGCAATGTAAAAGTGTCTTGTAACCAATGCAAAAATGTCAACGTGTTCTCTTTTGGCAGCACAGTTGTAACAGAATCGCAATTCCCAGCAGCTGCACTTAGTGAAATCATAACAAGTTTAGTAGCCAGATCAGCACTCAATTCAAGAATGATAGCATCTATTGTTGCATTGAGCGATTCAGGAGTCACTCCAGTAATGAATACAGGAAGGAAATTTAGTCTGTTTCAAATGAAGTCACTAATTCTTTATGCAGCCATCGTCTATGTTAACGAAGACAATAGAGCCGTTACAATAGAGTCGTTAGAGTGTGAACACGTTTTTATCATATTTAGCATGCTTTGTCATTATCTACTAGCCGTTAGGCTCATGCATACTTGGTATATTTAATACTAGCCGTTAGGCTCATACATATTTGGTATATTTTGTACTAGCCGTTGGGTTCATAGCACTATATACATGTGCTCTTTGTATCATGTTTTGCATCAATAAAAGTTACAATTGTTCCTCTCTAATAACTCTGCTCCTCGTCCCTTAATATGGTATCAGAGCCAAATTGCCGAAAGGCTTAATCATCAAGCAGAAAGTTGTTTTTGTTTTATGGCCAACAACAATGAAGTAACCTCCGCTGTTTCAGGAAGTATGGGGTACAACGCTCCACCTAACCATCATGACCTGATTAAACCAAAAAGCCAAATTATCACCACATCTCTAGACAAAGACAATTAAATTCTATGGAAATATCAAGTAGAGATCTCTTTAAGAGGGTATGATTTACTGCAGTACATTAATGGGACAATAACATTCCCCCCAGTGACGATAACCAATTCGGAAGGAGAAATTGTGCCTAACACAGACTACACAAAGTTTCAAAAACAAGACAACCTCCTCTCCTCATGGCTCCTATCGTCAGTAAGTTCGAATTTATTATCACAAATAGTTGGATGTAGCACGTCTTATGAAATATGGAAAACAGTTGAACAAATTTTCAGTTCACAATTAGCTGCTAGAATCATGCAATATAGAAGGGAATTACAAAATTCTAGAAAAAAAGAGGCAAGCATGAAAGAATACTTAGGAAAAATTAAAAATCTGTGTGACAAACTAAATGCTGTTGGCCATAAGATCAGCAATAATGAGCAAATCCTATTTATTATTGGTGGATTAGATGAAGAATACGAATCTCTAGTAACCGTGTTAGCCACACAACAAACCTTACCTGATTTACAGTTTGTTCGATCAGCACTCCTTGCTCATGAAGTCAGAATCGACCAAAGAATAACAGCACAAAATAAGTTCTCTGCCAATTATACCACAGTAAAAAATAAGCAGATACAAGGAGATAACAACAACTATCGTGTGAAATGTCAAATATGCCAAAAGTTTGGTCACATGGCGAACAAATGTTACTTCAGGTATAATTCAGACACAGGTAGACAACAGGCAAGCCTACTCTTCACAAAGAAGAGCACAAGCAAATATGGCAACAACAGGGAATTCAACTCAAAATAATAATAACGCAAACCGAAGACATAATGCTGTAGATGATGATGAAGTAAAAAATGAAGACAATGGCTTCGAAGAATGGTACCCTGACTCAGGAGCGACTCACCACATAACTAGCAATCTTCAAAATTTAAACATTGGGAGCAGAAATTACTCAGGTATGAGAAATTTGCATATGGGTAATGGTAGTATTGCTAGTATCACACACGTAGGCAAAGGGACTATCTTTGGGAAAAGATAACTCAAATTAAACAATCTTTTTAGGGTACCTACGATTAATAAAAATTTGTTAAGTGTATCAAAATTTGCCAACGACAATAATGTTTACTTTGAATTTCATCCTAAGTTTTGTTTAGTTAAAGATTCCCTAAATCATGAAATATTACTTCAAGGTAACCTATATAGGGGTTTATACAAATTCAAGACTGCAAACTCAAGTGGAGAATTCTGGTACAATAATGTAGATGCTAGTAGTGACAATGACTGTATTAGGAATAGTTGCAATAACGTTGATTATGACAATAATAACAGTGAATGTAACATGATTAATTCTTGTCATGTAAAATTAGGACATCCTAATTTGGAAACTGTTAAGACTGTTCTGCGTAATAATAACATTCATTATAAAAATGTACCTATCAAACACACATGCACGCACTGCCGACTCGGCAAGAGCCACAAGCTCCCTTTTAGTGATTCTGAAACCAGCTATAATGAGCCACTGGAACTTATAGCCGCTGACTTGTGGGGACCCACGCCTCTAAATTCATATCAGGGACACAGGTATTATCTTTCTTTTGTGGACGCTTATTCTAGATATACTTGGATATACATGCTGAAAACTAAATCAGAAGCTTGCAATACAGTTATGCAATTTATAACTCATGTCGAAAAACAAATGAACAGTACTGTTAAGGTTGCTCAGACAGATGGGGGAGCTGAGTTTAAACCTCTAACTAATTACTTTCTCAAAAGAGGGATCAAACATAGATTAACTTGCCCCCATACGTCCGAAAAAAACGGTTTAGTCGAAAGAAAACATCGACACATAGTAGAGACTGGTCTAACTTTGTTATCACAAAGCTCATTACCCATGAAATATTGGAATGAAGCTTTCTACACATCTGTATTCCTCATTAACAAGTTGCCAACCAAAGTCTTAAACAATAAAAGCCCTCATGAAATGATATACAGTGCTAGACCAGAATATGGTTTTCTGAAAGCCTATGGGTGTCTATGTTTTCCATGTTTGAGAGACTATAACAATCATAAACTAAGTATGAGATCAAGCCCATGCACATTCATCGGGTATGCACAAAACCAAAAAGGTTATAAGTGCATGGACAAAAATAAAAAATATATGTTTCTAGACATGTTATATTTGATGAAAACAAGTTTCCTTATGCAGAAAAGAAAATTGGCAAAAAGGATGGGGAACAAAGCATAAACAATAACATACGGCTCGAGCCATTCATTACTGAACCACCTTCAATTGATAGAAATGAAGAGCAACAACGCACAAGCAATTTAAACACCCAGGAAGAAACTATGGATCTAACAAATGAGCAAACCAATGAGACACATAATGACTCAGAAGATACAAACATACATCAAAACATGCAGTATAGTGAAGATACAGAAAACAACAACCATGTTGACACTACCAGCAACAATGATACACAACAGCAAACACCACCACAATCAACTGGACATCACATGATCACCAGGTCAAAGAGAGGCATCTTCAAACCCAAAATATATAATATTTCTGCCAGTGAGATCGAACCATTGAATTTCACTTAGGCTATAAGATCAAACAAATGGAAGGAGGCAATGGACACTGAATATAAAGCTCTCATAAAAAACAACACTTGGAGCTTAGTGACTCAACCAAAACACAAAAATGTGATTGGTTGTAGGTGGACATACAAAATAAAAAGAAAAGAAGATGGATCTATTAACAAATACAAGGCCAGACTGGTTGCAAAAGGTTACGCGCAACAATTTGGTTTCGATTTCAATGAAACTTTTTCCCCAGTCATAAAACCCACAACCATCAGAATTATACTGACCATTGCTCTAAACAAAGGATGGAATGTGAGGCAACTGGACGTCAACAATGCTTTTTTGAATGGGGAACTGACTGAAGAGATATACATGCAACAGCCTGAAGGATATGGTACTGGTGATAAAGTATGCAAACTACATAATGCAATATATGGCTTAAAACTAGCTTCGAGAGCTTGGTATGAAAAGCTAAAGTCAACTTTGTCTAACATGGGTTTCTCACAAGTTAAATCGAACAATTCTCTATATATGAAGAAGGGCATACATGGAACTGTGTTCATTCTAGTATACGTTGACGACATGCTAATAATAGGAGACAACAGCGAAGAAATAAACAGAATCGTACACAAGCTAGATCAAAATTTCGCCATTAAAGACTTGGGGGAACTAAAAAAAATTCTTGGAATACAAGTGATTAAGAAAAAAATGGTGAATTAATATTATCCCAACAAAATTATATCACTGAAATACTGCAAAGGGCAAATATGCACAAGGCAAACCCATTACCTATGCCTATGATTAGTAACCTAAAACTATCTAAGCATAAAGGAGAAGCTATCGACAATGCCAAACAATATAGAAGCATAATAGGAGCGTTACAATACGCAACTATTACTCGACCAGACATATGCTACAGCGTCAATAAACTCAGTCAATACATGCAGAACCCTTTATCAGAACATTTGATGACATTAAAGAGAGTGTTACGATACTTACAAGGCATAAAACATTACGGCATACGCCTAAATTCAGAAAAGGAACTTAACTTACAGTGCTTTAGCGATGCCGATTGGGCCAACGATATTGACGATCGAAAGTCTGTCTCAGGATACTGCGTTTACCTCGGTTCCAATATCATTTCCTGGTGTACGAAGAAACAATAGACCACATCAAGATCTAGCACAGAGGCTGAGTACCGTGCACTGGCAAGTGCTACAGCCGAAATCATGTGGATAGAATCACTGATGGAGGAGTTTGGTTTCACTCCAAGACGAAAGTCGGTCATTTGGTGCGATAATAAGAGCACAGTATCTTTACCTCTAAACCCTATTCAACATTCAAAGACGAAACATCTTGAAATTGATCTCCACTTTGTGAAAGAAAGAACGCAATCAGGAAGACTTACAATATGTCATGTGCCCGCATACTATCAGAGAGCAGATGCTCTCACAAAGGCCCTTTCGACCAAATTTTTTATCAGAATGAGAGAGGAACTTCGCGTTTTCAGTGCAGGCGAAAGCCAGAATGAGCAAGGAAACCCTAGTTCGAACTGAGGGGGCATAACGAAGACAATAGAGCTGTTACAATAGAGCCGCTAGAGTGTGAACACGTTTTTATCATATTTAGCATGCTTTGTCATTATCTACTAGCCGTTAGGCTCATGCATACTTGGTATATTTAATACTAGCCGTTAGGCTCATACATATTTGGTATATTTTGTACTATCCGTTGGGCTCATAGCACTATATATATGTGCTCTTTGTATCATGTTTTGCATCAATAAAAATTGCAATTGTTCCTCTCTAATAACTCTCCTCCTCGTCCCTTAATATATGTGAATGTTTTCAGACTTTGAATTCAATGCGTTTGCAGTAATATATGGTAATTGAAGTTGTAGAACATGAGGGAGGCTTTAGTATTCCAAATGCTGGTCAAAATGTTAATGGATATAAGGCATGTCTTCTTAAGACTATGTCAGCTCATTTTTCCTTATCCGCATGTTTATCAAAATTTGTTTTATTTTGAGTTTATATAAACTGACCTTTTTATATGGTTACTTGGTTAAAGAGTATGGCCATGTGGATAATTCAAAGGTATGAATTTAATAGTACTTTCTGAGATTATCTATTTTTGTACCCTTTTTATTCTTGTCAAGTTGCTATGCAGTAATTACCAATCTTTTGAAATATACCTATAGCAGTTAAAAACATCAATCTTTTATGTTTACTAAAGTCATGAAAAAAGCTACCATGTTGCTAATTGAAGGCAAAAACTAATACATAAGCTCAACTAAATGAACTAACAGTAGAGGTAACAACAGAAGAGTAACATAATCTTTCGAGTTAAAATGATTACTTTGTATCATGGTTACATAATCGACCAGATGGATCATTACGAAGGTAACTGATACATAGCTATATAAATGACACATTTTCAGTGCAGGGAATATGTATAATAAACACATATATGTATCACACACACACACACACACTTTTTTCTGTGCAAGGGATTGTGACAACATAGCTTGTACGTATGTGTCAAGGTACAAAATAGTATTTTAAAAGCACATCGATACAATATGCAACCATGAACAATAACCAACCTATATTTTTTTGACGCTGTTATATATGCAACCAGGATACATTTTCTTACTTTTTTGGCCTTCATGGAACTTTTCAATAAATTATTCCCTAATTATGAACTAGAAAACATATCCTTTGCGAACTAAGAAAACATCATTTTGATTCAGGTCATTGAGACAATTGGATATATATATATATATATACACATATATATAGTAAAAAGTAGTATATATGCTGCTGCAATTTGTCAAAGAATACACTCTTTAATCAGTACCTACAAAGCAATAATAAAAACCACATATTTTGTACAATCCGAAAGATAGAAGGAACAATCATATAAATATATAATGAGTCTATGAAAAAGTGGCAATTGCAAAATTTGTAGTATAATACGAACACACAATGCAAACATAACCTTAAACTACAACATAAATGAATAGTTTAACATGTAATATCCCTGATGAGTTAGGTTTCATTTTTGATCATTCACCCATAATAGATGACTGTTATTGTCGTAAACTTAATAAAATTATCAGAGTTGTTAGGTAGACAACTGTTGACTACTCTACGTAAAATTTGATAATGCCTAAGTATATAATTCTATAGTATATACAGAGGTGGCCCAGAGGCAAGCCCAGTAAGCCCTTGTGATAGGGCAACCCGCTATGGCAGGGCAACAAAAATGAAAAATGTTCAAAAACAGCCTATTCAACCATTGCGTATCCTTGCTTCTCAGTTCTTAAATGACACTTTTTGCAGATTCCAATATCATGTCTCTTGTCAGTTGTTGTAGCTTCTCTGAAGGTTCGAATATTGATCAAATCTTCTTTCTCTTGTATCAAAATAAAAATATAGATCAATTTCTCTGCATGAGAATTAAATAGAGGTTTCTTTTGTCTCCAGACTTAGCATTGTGTTGTAAGAACTAGTTGCTCAATCCTCTTCTATTGCTTTCTATGCTCAGTGAACGTACATTCTTTACTATTTTTGGTAATTTGAGAATTTTAAGCCTTTTTTGATTTGTTGTTTTGTGTTTCATCTAAGAAAAAAAATGCACACTTCCTATTTTCTTTTGGAAAAAAAATGCAAATTTCAAAAATGAAATTAGCTGGAATATAGAAAACAAGTTGATTTGATTTTTTTTTTTTTTTGTCTGCGGACATAACAAAAGTATGGAAAACAATTCATATTCTTTATTGTCTGTCTGTTGTCCTAATGACAAAGCATTATAGAAAAAAAAATCATCTTTTCTTTTTCTTTGTAGTGCAAGTTGAAAACAAAGAAGTCAAATTGGAACCAAACGCGCCGTTATTTTATTTTTTAAATTTCAAAATGAACTTATTTTATTTTTGATGCATGAATTGAGACAAAATAGAAAATTAAATTAGTTCAGTTTGGAGTATAGATGTTTTTATTTAGTAATGGATAACATCAAATTAGATGATTCTTTTTATTTCAGAACCGATCGCAAACATATAATTGAACATTTAAGAAAACATTTTGGAAATAATGTAAATGCGTAGATTATAAGGCTGATGAAAATTATAAGATCATGTGCTTCCAGCGGGAGAAATTTTCTTTTTTCAAATTTATTAAAATAATCTTCAAACAAAATGTCACAAGAATGATTGAACAAAGTTGTAATAATTTCAATAAAAAGCTTGTTTGTAGAGAAACTTGACTATAATAATTTAGTTGAAGAATTTGTTACAAAAAGCTGCAAGAAGCATTTTTCTAGTAAATCAAGGAAAATTTGTCATTATTTTGTGTAAAAGGTAAAATTTTGAATTTATGTCTCCTCAAATTTAGTATTGTAGCTTACGTAATGTAAATATGTTATAACCTTTGTATGAAAAGTTAGTATCTTGCAATTTGTTGTTCGACATTATTTTGTGCTTATGGACATTTAACAAAAACAACATTTTATTAATCAGTGGGCAACAAAAATTTGATTGGGCTTGGGCAACCAAAAGTTTGGACCGACATTGAGTATATAATTGTTAGAATACTAGTTTAATTAATAATCAACCCTTATTCACTGGTTAAATTTTGATAAATATGATAAGATTGTTTTCCCTTTATTAATTAGATTCCACGTTGATATAAAACTAATGAGAATCAGTGGATGAACATGAGCAGGTAAAGACTATTATGTTATATTACATACCGTGCAAACTTTTAAGAAGCATGCACACAATAATGAAATGTCAAATGGAAAATTATCTAAATTTTCTGGTGAAGCTTGTCGTCATCGAAGCTGTTGGTGGGAATGAAAATCTTATGGATGATACATTGATATCAACAATTTGCAAGACATGAATCAAGGAAATAAAAATAAAAAATAGTTGCAAGTAATAACAAATTGAGATTAGAAATATGGAGACAACAGAGATTAAAAAAAGGGTTAACAATGACCAGCTATACATTATTAATAAAGAAGCACTATGCAGACCATGCCCTCTTTATCAGCAGTAACCAACTTGTAATATTTGTTTACACTCTACCTTACTAGCAGCACCAAAGAAAATATGAAATGAAAAAGTATATATGAAAATTATACCTGTACAGTAGTAAATAAATGTATAATTGGAATCTTAGGAAAACTGAAACGTGGATTTGTGTTTTCAGCAAATAAGTTTAAAAAATTAGCACCTGCATGTGTTGTACATTTATTCATATGGCGTTTATGCGTCAAGGATTTTTTTTGCTAAACTGAAAATCAATAGGATTTGAATGCTAATTACCAAAAATTGACATCTAACCCATGTTGTAGTAATTTTTCTAATACTTTTTGGGCAAACCAACTGAGTTGATTCTGATTTTTTTCTAGTTATTTATTCAAAAGTATCTAGCAATAAAATTATATGATTTGTTCCTGTTTGTTTGAAAAGCTTGATGGTGAACATATAAACCTATGTGGATAAAGAAAAAGTGTGTTGTAGCTGCTATATAGAGAACGCAAGAAATAGATTTAGAAGATTAGAGGAAGACGAAAGAAGAATCAAAATAAGCGTCCTATCATTATATTGTAGAATAACTGACCTGCTACCAACTGTTGATGAAAATAGGGGATGCAAAAGAAAAAATTGAAATAGCAACTTGAAGTATTGTAAGAGTAACCATGAATGTAAGGATGTGGAAAATTGTTGAAATTCCAATCTTTAATACAATGCAGAATTACATGAAAGCAATTTATTATAACATGAAATACAATGCAGAACTTTGACATGCATTTATAAATGAAATTTAACAAAATTACTCATACACAAAGGAAGAATTGATTAAAACGGTTAAAAAGACTTCCTTATAAACTAAAATTCTAAGGCAATCAACGTTAATTTATATAGTAAGTATATATTTTACCATAATTTTAGTGGATCTTCTGTATCTTTTGCAAAAGTTTAACAATTTGACATAAGGTTCAATATACATCATCTTCTGCAAAATGAGAAGAAATAAATTAGGACTTTGTGTTCAAAACTTAGAAAGAAGTCAATTCGATACAGAAAGGCGAAATCACTCTTTAATGCTATTAAGAACTCCATCTATATCAAATTTTCTCATATAATCATAAAAAAATAAAAATTAGAAAAAGAAAGTGCATATTACTATGTATCTCCGTAGACAAACATAAGCATAACACAAAATGGGAAAAAAAATTAGTCCTTCCTTAAAGTAAAAAAAAAAAAAAAATTATATCGTTTGATTTATTACTATATAAAATCTTGGGTTTCCATGCACGACATTTTGTCGCTCAAGTTATCGTCTAACGGACAAACTGGACTAATTAATTTGCTTATGAATTGATATTACCACAACATTAATACATAAAGCTTTGAAGTCATACTATCCCCACATAAGGTATCAAATTCAATATTTACAGCAAATCATTTCTACGGTAGTTGTCTTGAGAAACATTTTTGATTTAACAAAGTGGGGAAAGCGCAACCTTAGATTTCTCTTAAAATGTCATCACCAATGGTTTTGCACAAGTAGCATATTGACAGATAGCAAAGAAGGATTGAAAACCAAGTAAAAAGTACCTTTGTGGTTATATTGCAATCTTAATAGTACGAACAGATATCCAAATTCCATCACACTTTATGCCTGACGCCAACATAATATGCAGTTCAAATCTTTTATCATTGTATATATTCTACTCAGCTCAAAATTTTCATAGTGGGATATAAAAAGCATACCTTCAGTTTTCCTTTCGAGTATCCCATCTTCTCAGCCTGTTTTCTTTTGAGAAGCATGTATAGTTGGTTGCTCTACTGTAGGAATATGTATAAAGAAAAGGTAGTGCATAGAGCATGTTCAAGAAATCGCTCATCCAAATTAGATAACTTTAACACTCAAGCTTTGCTTCCACGTCATCCTAAAAAAGTAGAATGAAAAACACAAATGAAAACTTCAAAATCGTCTCAAATTTAATATGAATGCAGATCAAGATTAATAACCACACAATTATCGAATGAGGATTACTTCTCATACGTAAGAAAGGTGCATGCATTTGAACTAATAAAGACATACCTTGACACTTCTCATACAATTTACTCATATCTATGTAATTTGAATTTGCCAATCCACTGCAGTAATCAAAAAAAAAAAGCATATGGTTAAAAAAATACAATTACAAATTATCACAAGTGGTGATTGATGGTTACATTATATATAAATTACAGAAATTATATCATACACACGTATAAAATAAACTGTCAGCATTACCATTGAGAATACAACGTTGACAATTAGCAGGACCTTCCCTTTGTAAGTACTAAGATCAACATCGTTTCCTCTAGCATCCTGTAAGAAGTCAAGATCTAATTAGATGACAAATACATTATACAGAAGTTTCTGTTGCAGATGTTTGGCAAGTCTTCTAGATAACTTCGCGATGTATGTGTACTACACACACGCACACACATAAATATAGAATGTAAAATTGATTCAGTTGTACAGCAGGCATTAAACTCCAATGTTTTTGGAAACCCCTAGTTGATTCTTTTATATAAAAAGGCAAAGCCAATATTCAGAACACTCGTGATAATATTAATGGGGAAGCCAACGAGTTATATAATCAACTGCTTCCTAATCCCACTGACCAATCCATAGAAGAATTGAATGGTTAAAAATTGGAGTAACTCTGACATCATGAGGAAAATTGTGGTGGAAGACACAGAATGAAACTTGATTGGCTGATGCAGGGTGATAAAACATCTATATTTTATCACAGTGAAATGTCCATTCCCAAAGATAGTAATAAAGGCAGACATATATATATATATATATATATATATATATATACATATATATATATATATATATTCTTGATGTTAATGGTAATGTGAGATCAACATCAGACGTCATTCACAAGAAGCTTTCTCTCACTATTCAGGTCCAACATGCTAAAAAAAAATTTAGGTACTGTTCACAAGGAAATTATAACAGCCAAAGCAAGAGAAGATTTGGATAGACAATTCGAACTAGAGGAAGTCAAAGCTGCTTTATTTCAGATAACAGGTAATAGTGCCTCAGGCCCAAATGGATTTAATGGAAAAAAAATAAATGCCAATGGGAACAAATTCAGAATTGTTTATGGGAGGTTACGGTCGGTGTTCATAATTCAGTAAAAATGATAAAGTAGATTAATCATACTTTCATTTGTTTAATTTCCAAAAAGGTAAAAAGAAAAAAAAAGATAGAAAGAAAGAAACGTGATCCTATGTCTAATTGTAACTTCAGACCAACATCCTTATGTACTAGGCAACGACAAAAAATTATTAGCATTGCATTATCTGACATTACTAAATAGACAACAATAATATTTTCTATCATTTCCTATAGAGATACCCAACATTATCAGACATTAAAAACGCATGATATCACTATGGCTGTCAAGGTTACAAAAGCGACATTTACTGATGCGCCCAAAATAAGGCTCACTCACCGTTGTTGGGAATGCTCTAAGTTCGTGGTTATGTCGGAGCTTCTAAAATAAGCAAAACAATTTAGCTTTTGCCAAACGACTCCTAAGGAAATTACGATAATATATCGCAGGTAGTTGTACCTCCACAGTAAAGAGCTCACATGGGGAAGTATATATCATAAATTGACGAACACATTGTGCGTACATCATCTTCTTGCCTGGGATTAAGCACTGGCCTAGTAACTTAGGATGATCCCTTAAGCATATATAATAGCTAAGTTTTTTCCCAATATATATATATATATATATCCAACTCTAATTTATTATTTGTGAAGAATGGCCTTGTTAAACTTTCATGTTACTTACGAAAGGCTAGAAATTTTAAATTGTATTCTTTTCATTTAATTGTTATCAAATACAACAAAATATAGAAGAATACATATAAAAATCATTCTAAAAAATCAACTATGGTGACTGGACTTACTCATATACCAAAATGTGTGGATGTTGTTAGTCAAGGGACAGTCCTATACTGCGGATATTTTGAACAACATGATCATCTATATATATGAAACCATTATCTTAAAAGAAAAGCCAACACAATTGCCCTTTGTGTTAAATGAAAATATTGTTCTAACTACATATAAAACATATACTCAAACGAACACTGATCTAGAACAAGAACATTTGCTGGACAAGTTTACAAAATACTCTTTTTGCATGTAACAGGGACGAAATGAATTCATAAAGTGAAGCATGTGCATGACTGCCTTTCAAAGGCAATAAGTGACCAAAGGACATACAAATTACAAACAAAAAGAAATGCATGCATCTCCACTAAGGCATTAGGCAAAAAGAAAATAAGAAGAAAAAAACACATACAATGAAACAAGGACGTGCCAAAGAGAGGCACAATAAGAAAAGAGGACGTGATTCATTTCAATGCCCTGGACCAATACAAAATTAAAACAGGAATAGCTGTTATAATTCAGAAAGTGGAACTTGGCATTTAAATCTAAGAAAACGCGTTCAATTGAAATGTGGACCAATGCTTGTCCAGTTACCAAAGTACAAGGATGTGAACAACTAATACAACAACAACGTTGTCCATTCTTCAAAGCAATAAGACAAGTACAAGATTTCTGTCTGAATGAAACACAAAATATACAATTTTTTATGTATTGATCCATGGCATAAGTCATTCAATTCAGATTGCTTTAGATCATGCATAAGTCAATCCAAGGAAAAGTTATTTAGAAGGCTCTTGAGAAATAAACTTAGAAGTAATATCATGGAAAAAATAAATCCATATGCCCAAGAACCATCTGATCTTAAGTACAATCATGCAATCATTGCTTTAACATGCTTAAATGGAGCCAAAGCATTTCAAAATACCAACAACACCAAAATACAAACAACTGAACCACATATTCGAAAGCGTCACTATACCAGTAGAAATTAAGACAACAATAAATAAATCAACTACCATGTCCTATGGCCTCACTTCAGCAATTAGCAATTCTTCAAACCCGAACAGAAACACCAAATAGGCCTAGTCCAATCTAGCGATTCTCCCATAATACTCAATAATAAATTTGAAACTAAAGCAATCTGAACTAAAGCAATAAGACCAAGTAAAATTTTTTATCCAAAAGCATACAATCAACCGATTTTTTCCCGCAATATCCAATAATAAATCTAGAACTTATAAAAAAACATCAAAAAAAAAAGATTTCTATGTAGCCGAAACCCGTATTTATCAAACTTGAGTATTGAACATCAAAACAAAATAATAAACTAAAAAAAGGGAGATTCAGTACCTTAATAAGGAGAAGGTGTAATCGAATCCAAGTTATGAAATCAGTTGCGAAGTAAAGGTTAAATCTGATTTCTTGGGTTTTTTCTTTGTACGTGGATTGGGAAAGGAGAACGAAGGAGAACAAAGAAAAAGTAATTGATGCGGGGTAACGGTAGGGTAGCAAGGGGTAACGTGTGAAACGATTTTTTTTTTAATATTTTGAAATTGCATCGTATAAGTTAACCGACGTTCATTTATATGAGGCTGATTGCTAAGGGAGGGGGAATGTAAATAAATATAGTTACATCGGTCGTATTTACAACCGGTGCAAAAAAATACTATTTGCATCTGTGCATATTCATCGGTTGTTGTAGAAAACCGTTGCAAAATGTGATTTTATATTATCTAATGCTTTCCTCATGTCAATTGCATCGGATTTTCAGATCAAACCAATGCAAATATTAATATTTGCATCTGTTGTTGTCACAATTGATGCAAATGAGGCGAAGCAACAAGCATATTTTGTACTAGTGATATTTATATAGTTTAAATTTATGTTTTCATATGTTTTTCTATCATATAATATTAATTTACAACACTAGAATTTTACTCAAGAATTTCCAAAATTATTTTTATATCAAAACACTTGAAAAATGCTTTGAAAATCAAAAATACACATGAGTATGTCAACATTGGAAAAACTCAATGTCGACATATAACTGTCAATTTTTCTAATTTTGAAAGGAAATGTCTTTTCACTATTTGAAACGCTTCAGAACCGTAGCAACCTTTCATACTCTATAAAATGAGGTTAAAAACGGATTTTTCATTATCTCTTCTTCTCTAACTTCATCCTCTTTCACTCTACCATTATTCTTAATCATTTTTATGATTGTTACACTTATACTCTGCCAAATTCAATTCTGTTTTGATCAAACTTCTTCTCTTTACACTCTCTACTCTCTGAATCAAGTGCTATTGAAGAGTTATAGGGATGTTTTGTAATTGCTTGGTTTGAATAAACCTTGTTTGTAAGTCAAAGAGGAATCAGTGTATCGTTGTAGCCGTGAAATCAAGGAATAGGAGTCGGTTTGTCCTTATTGAGCCATGAAATCAAGGAAGAGGAGTCGGTGTCTCCTTGTTGAGCCGTGAAATCAAGGAGAGTGTATTTGACACTTCGAAAAAGTAATAAAACTCTGCACAATCCAGCGTTGTGCGGGACTGGACGTAGGAGTGATCCGAACCAGTATAAAATCCAGTGTGTTCTTTCCTTTTCTGCATTTTTATTTCTGTTTATTTTGCATTTGTGTTTGAACCTGTGTCTGTTATTGTGTTTGTGGTGTTTGATTCATTCCATAATTCTCTTTAGTTTTAAGATTTTTAAAGTTCTTACAAACACTATTCACCCCCCCACCCCTCTAGTGTTTGCTTTGTGTTAACGATCCATTCCGTAGTCCCTAATAGGTCGGGCCCCATGTTGATGGGTCGACCTGGTTCAATGTTGATGCGTCGGTCTGCCCCTCTTGTGGAATGGGTCGGTCTGTTATTTCGTGATGGGTCGACATGTCCGATCCACAGTGGATCGGCATGTATGAAGGGTTGTGGCAGTGCTTGGAAACGCTATGGTTGATGGAGTAAACGTTGTGGTTTGTTTTTCATAGCAAATGAAGGAAATGCTATGAAAAAGTGATAAGCATTATGTTGATATTGTTTGGTTCAGTGATGTTGTGACTCCGAGGTATATCCAAGCGGGAATGTTCGGAGGAAGGTGGTGTGTTCGTTGATCGGTGTAAAGAACTGAATGTAGAGACAACTCAAAGGATGTGAGTTCGTGGATAATGGTTTCTCGAGAAGGTCGCTTGAGCAATAATAACCGTGAAGGTTGGACGACTAGAGATATAGAAGGATGAGAAATTATCGTTGTCGTAGAATCTAGCGGACTCGAAGTAGGGATACAATAGGGGCAGCTAAAAGACTAGAAAGTTGTCGGTCAAGTACCTTGGGCAGTCGTGAAGGGCCTAGTTGTCAAGGTTGGACAAACGTACGTATCGTTGAAAGGCATATGGAGTCTTTTCTATAACCGGGGTTATCATTAGCCCTTGACATATGGCAAGATTGACCGTCATATGATTATGGATAGTTTCGAAGCAGGATTGACGGTGATAACCAGAGTCAGTGATGAGTGTTTGATTGTTTTGTATATACCGTCTCACTTAAGTTGTCCGAGGTCGAAGGAGATATTCCTTGAGTGCTTGTCTGATATTGGTTTAGGCCTCTAGGGCTTGTTCTTGAGGGATGTTAGGCTCGATTAGGATGACTTACGTAAGATAAAACTAGTTGTTGTTATTGCTATTGAATGAATGGATTTCCTGAATGCCATGATGAATTGTTGTTCCTTTAATTGTTGGATTGTAAAGGCTTTTACCGTCGGATGTAGGAAAGGCAAGGTTGGGTTCTTCTCTGGTGTTTGGTAGATTGGTCTGTTAATCTACCTATTCTCATATACTATATTGATGATTTTAGATAGTTGTTTATCGCTTACTAAGACTGTTGTCTGACTCAATATTTTATGTTTCCCTCTTATTACCTTGGGTTGTTCATCCGGTTGCGGATGGGCAGGCTGAGTAGCAGGTGACAGGTGATAGCTTGGTGAGACGATGCTGCAGTGCGATGACGAGCAGGAGGCTGACGTATTATTTTGCTACTGTCTAGTATTTATGTTTTCGCTGTTTGTGTTGCTCTATTAGTGATTGTAGTGAGGCTTCATGTAACGACCCGTATTCTACGCATCATAGGACCGTAGAATATTTGTTCCTTTCACATACGAAGTTGTATGGTCATGTAACTTTGGGAGACGACTATTGGGGTCATTTCCCATGTTCATGGTTTTTGTCGATTTTTAAATGACCATTTTACCCCTAGTTGGCACTGTTTTGGCCATAACTTTTGACTAGAAAAGAATTTTGACCTGAAACCACTTCCATTGGCTCCGGATGATGGTTTACAATTCCGTAGAGTGGTCACATTAGCCAAACGGACTCACCGTTTGGGAGATATGGCTGAAACAAGTTTCAGATGGTGAAAAACAGCTTAATTGGTCTTAGCCGGGTGATTAGCAGCTAGGCCCAGAGGGGAATTTCGGGTTTAGAGGCATAGGAGGGCTGATTAGGGTTAGGAAATCACTTTCATTTCAGTTTTGAGCCGTCACACTTCATGTACAAACTTTGATGTTTCCTTTGATGTATGAATAATTTTTCAGGATGTTGTGAAAGTTTCAAAAGTTTGTTATATGATGCTCCACCATTTCTGCCTATTGTATGTGTTCTATTATATTTTATCCTTACACTGTGAGTTCTACGACAGATACCGCTTGTGTTATCACACCTTGATGATTGTCCATAGCTGTCTGACACGTCTTTCATTATTCTCTTGTTAAGTGCAGGGAAGTAGGAGAGACCCCACTCTGATCGGGGTTATCATCAAAGATTCGATTTAGAAAACTTTTGGAAGCAGCCATGGCTGCGAAGCTTTTTCAGACAAAATTATGTTTCCTTTATCTTTTTGGAAAGAGAACTGAGAGAGAGACACTAAATTTGTGTGAAAGTGAATTCCGCATGATGATGACATGTTATAACCTTTTAGGAATAATTTAGGGTGCTACTATTCACACCCCGGTTTACACTTCTGGCAACCTTTATAAATTTAATACAAATGAATATTTTTTATATTCTTCTGGACACCAAATCTTATTCTTTCACTCAGTGATTCACCACCGTACTTCTCCTAAAAAACAGTATTTCTCTACAATTTTAAACCCTAACAAAAACATATATTCTTCTGTGTTTATTAGAGCTGGAAGATGAAGATAAAAAAGAGGATAGAATTGCTTGATTTTTATTATTTTCTATTATGATATAGAACATGTTATTGGGTTTTTTAATGGTTAGAGTTTTCCATTGCGTTTCAGGATATTTATT
The DNA here is from genome assembly GCA_030737875.1 of Allium sativum. NCBI lineage: Eukaryota > Viridiplantae > Streptophyta > Magnoliopsida > Asparagales > Amaryllidaceae > Allium > Allium sativum. Next base: position 173,142,040 of record CM060923.1, read on the forward strand.
CCGCTTCATTGGAAATTTTAAGCTTGGAGGACATTAAATTTGACGATGTTGTAATAGAGAATGATAATGTAAGTTTTGACTTGTAGGAGTTTTATCCGTATAACCTGATGGTTGTGATAATTTGATGCAAGATGTTCAATTAAATGACCCAAAAGATATAAATGCTGATTTGACGAAACATTTCACGAAGTAAGTACTTATTTATAAAAAATAAAATTGCTAATGTGGTTATGAAAACAGATTATGTTATTTTTTTTCTTGAATTATTTGCGTGCGTTTAGTTGAAGGTGCTGGTGGCCTCATTTTTTCGTTATTGAATTTAATGGTGGCCAGGTGAGGAATATTATAAATGTCGGGGTGCTTTTAATTTTGGTGGTCAGAAGAGTAAAACGTGATGTCAACAGTAGCATTCATAGTTTAACCTACAGGATATTATTATCTCATATATTATCATACAAGGTTTCTTTTCGAATTGGCTGCCTGTTAATGGCGATAGAATTCTTCTTTCTTCTTCTATTCTTCAAACTTTATCGCCTCCATTTTCTCTCCTCTCGTCCGATCCACTAGCCCGTTCGCCCTTTCTCCTGTTCTTGATTTTGTCTGCGTGGGTGCCCACCTGAAACCTAATTATCTCGTCGAATCTAAACCAATCTAGACAGTTCTATTCCTTTCCCCGATTTCCTTATTTTCCTAAATCCTCTCCAAGTCTGCTTCTTTCTACTCCAGTTCGCAACTATCTACGCTTCCTTTTCTAAACTTGTTGGTCCCTCCACCTCCAGGCAATCACTTGCCCTAACGCCTCTGCTGTTGTTCGATTCTACCATGTCGTGTTACTTCCTGTAATTTGCAACGGTAGGAGTCCAAGCTATTCAATGCTTCTCATTGCTTTAGGAGCTATTGTCCAATGTTTGTCTGGCCATTTCCATTTGGAAGAGCATCGGTTCTGCTGGTGTTGGGTCTACGGTGTTGTTTTTGTCAGCGGGTTTTGTCTTTCAACAGGAGGAGATTTCGACTTGTTTTGGAAGGGTTGTTTTTGTTTCCTTCGTGGAGTAACTCTGTAGCACAACTTCAACCTTCATTAGAAGATTCGCTACTCTTTTACCTCCCTGACTGGTAAATCATGCAATTTATTTTAACCGAGCATTTGAACTTTGTTCCTAGCTCGGTCTGTTTTGGTTTCAATAGTGTGGTGGTTTGAATGTGTTGGTTCCTTTTGTGAAGTATGATCTTTAATATGCTCTTAGTTTTGTCTTGTTGATTACAAATCGTTGGTAGCGGTTTGTTTGGGTATAATTCTACTAGCTGTTGAGTTTTAGAATTGTTATATTATGGAATCTTGAGGGAGGCTGCTATGAAATGGTTGTGTAATGGAAGTTGGGGAAGTTCGTGGTGTGGGATCACTCTGCACCTCCGTCTACCTTTGGAAATATTGGTGAAACGACGGCTCTCGTACTTGCTGAATCTGATGGTGGAATCAGTTCCCTCCTTACAGTCCTGACTGAGTTGCCCCTACTTGTGATGGCCTTTCCATGGAAGGATGCATAGCTACGATGATAAATTGTCATACATCCCAGCTTTTTTGGTATAATGTCCATGCTGGTGTGGTGCTCGAAACCTAGGTTCTTGTAATGCAGTATGGTCTGTTATTGTGTTTTACTGTTATATCACAGTGTTTAAGGTATTAGGCTATTTTGGGTTGTTGTTGTAGCATGTGATTTTTGATGTAGTAGGGAATCTTTTGGTGATTTAGATCTTCCCTGGACGTTTTGCCTTAGGTAGGGGCAGTTGAGACTTTCTTGTCTTGTCATTTTATTTCCTTGGGCTAAGTGTTTGGTTGCATCTCTGGATCCCAAGAACAGGTTGGAAGACAATGTAGCAATGACTTTGGCGACGATGTCTTAGCAACATGGTTGCTTTGGAAGTTCCTGCCTTTTTTCTAGTGAAATTGTTGGATTCAGACTTTGGTTTGTGCTCCTGGTTATGTAATATAAAATATGTAATTTTTTTACCCTGCGTGTGAATGTTATAGTAGTCTAATCTTAGGGATTTGCTCTGGTTGATGGTCCACCATAAAACCCGAATGTAATTGATAGTCACATTGTTTGTCATCTGTAAAAATATATTTATTATTTGTTATAATATAAAGTGTTTGTGATCACTTTAAAAACCGGTTGGCTCTGCCAAAAAAAAAAGAAAAGAAGATTAATTTAACCTGCTTGTATTAATGTGTGCGTCATTTGTATATACAAATACATAGAACCAAAAATTTGTGGATAGACCCAGCAACTTTAAATAGTATAAGGATAAAAAAAGTTACCAATTTACTGTTTCCTCAACGCAAAGTGGATTTTATGCCAAATAAATTTGCATACAATGTATTAAGGCTTACTTTCATACTGTATTCAATATTAAATAAGTGTTTACCATAGGATGTGTATGTTTTAAAGAATAGATATTGAAGGTGCTACTTGGATTTCTCATTCTAAAGCAGAGATTTATACTCACCAGGTATTTTCATTATCTATTCAAAGAAAGGCCAATGACTCTGTATCCATTTTTTACTTATTAACTCCAACAGTGCGTGTATTTTACTATAAGTGATGTCGGTTAGTTATTTATGTTATTAATAATCAAAATTTGGATAATCATATTGTGAAAGAGGTTATAGGGATCACAAGCTGGGAGAAAATAAATGCAATCTTCAAACTGTTACACAACACATCTATTTATATGACTAGCTTCCAATTAAACGGGTCAAGATGGAAGGATGATTCAAATGACTGCATCTTATGTGGAACACAAAAGCAGACCGTCTATAAGTGGTATGTTATTGCACTAATTTTCCGATTTACTCAATTTTTTTTTTCATGTATGTGTTTACATACACAAATCCGGGCTACATCTTACCTCTCATGCTACAACGAGTCATTTTCCTATTATTTTTTACACATACTTATCCATCAAAATTTGTATTTTGAATCACTCATTGTATGTACATACAGACAAGGTAATAAGTTACACCATAATAAACATATTGCTTCTTGCCATTTAAAAGTAGTCATCTTTCTTTAGTGATATACATTTTTCTATTGCAATCCTAATAAGGTTAACATATTTCAGTGACTATCAACTATTGTATACTATTATGAGGATTTGTAGGTGTAACTCTTCAAACTTAAATATTTACTATATAGCTTGCATAGGGCAGAGCAATCATCCACATTGTGCACTGTCATATTCAATATATTTCACTATTATTTTTCTAAGGGCATGCACATTTATCTATATGAGGATTAGTTAGTATTAATTATAAATAAAATGGTTTTACTATAAATATAATATATGTAATTGTTACAAGAGCATTAATATTACACCTACCATCGTAGAAAGAAATGGACGAAGATCTAAGGTATGTATATGTTGTATCCAACACTATTCATGTGCTCATACAACCATACTATTAACTAAAAAAATTCTGGGCAGGATATCTATGATTTCCCATACTGCTATCATCTATGTCATTATACCCATATCTCACTTTATCAAATGATTCTATTATTATATACTTTGTCAACTAAAATCATGTGAATGGTATATTAAGGTAACCTTCTCCTTATTGTTACATTCTCAGGTTGACCGTAGGATATGTTATGGCAATTTAGATAGTGAAATGTACTCAATAGACTGAATTTTGACGCTGTGAAAAGGTAAGGATTAACTGAAAACATTAATTTGCCTATTGTTCATAGTTACAATGAATTAGATCATTTATACTCCATGCTATGAAAAAACCGAATACAAGAATTACATACACATATATATTATCTTTAGCTAAATTTTAAATGCTTAATATTTTATTATTATTTTGGAAACAAATTGCGATTAAGCTAATTTCAGGTAGAAGTACATAATGCTTGGTGATGATGATGATGCTTGGAACTTAATGGATTGTCGATTTATGGATTAAACCAATTTTGATTTTTTAATAGTTTGATATAATTTAGTGGATTGTCAATTTATGTTTTTAATCTCATTTTGTAGATGGTGGTGATGATGATGCTTAAAACATGAAAGTAAAAGGTCTCCATAATTGATAAGTTTATTTATTAAAATTTAAAATTTCTCATTGCTATTACTTTATGATAGGTGCAATAATTGTATACTGTTAGTTTTAGGACAAATATGCCTAAGTAACAAAGCTCTAATGTGGGATGCATGTTTTTTAAAGTTTACCAATTTATTCATAATTATCGTTTTTTTATTGTACTTCCATTATAAGTCAGTTAAAACTTTTTTATCTTATATATAAGCTTCAGTCCTTTACTTAATTGAGCAACATGCCAAAACCTAAGCACAACGTATTAATACTCCTTTTAATGAGGGAGTAACCAAGGGGAACGTGGACAACCATGGAAAGAGGCTACGGGGCCATATGTAACGACCCGTATTTTTCGGTCATTTGAGTACGAATATTTAAATTGGTTTTAAATATTATATTTGAAATATTAATGGAGTTTAATATTGAATTCGTTTATTTAAACGATGATTTAACGCTTAAATTTATATTTAATTTAAAATGAATTCGAAATATCGCGGTAGTTCGTATTATTGAGTTTCGAACTTCAACTGAATGTACATAATCTGTTTTAAGTCGGAATTTTGTGAAACAAAAAACGTTAGAATCAGATAGATTATAATTTTCTAATGAAAGAGAAAAATCGAGATTTCGGCTTATATATTGTAAGTTATGTCCAATTCAAATTTTGAAATAGTCGCTATGGATTCGTTAATAAACGATAACGTTTATTTAATAATTATATAAGGATTTCTATATAATTCGAATATCGTTAAACTCAAAAATGATAACATTGAGTTATAATTCCATATTTGTTTATATTTGAAATTGTATATTATTTTATTTGGATATATAGGATAATAATAATTTATTTTTATTGTTTTGGAATTTAATTTATATTATAGCGATATTATATAAGCCGTAGAAATAGTTGGTTTTCAAATGACATCCGTTTTGGACAAAACAAATTTTATTGAAATACGTATAATTAATTATTCTAGATTTCCAGTTTGGAGCCAAACGGAGTTGTTTTGTCGGTAGACGAAATTTAATAGTGAACCGATGGATAAATTGGAATCTAAATAGCGCCGTTTTTGCAAACGGAGACCGTTTTCAACGAAATTAGTTTCATTAGGACCGTGACGTCAAATTATATCATGGCGTCCATTTTTATAATTTTTGTAGATTGTGTTATTGGTGCAAATTTAACGATCAGCGTTAAATAGCGGTACAACAATACTTCTACCCTAAGCAATAAATATATAATGAAATCATACCATGCCTACCCTATCTTTTCTTTCTGTCACATGAAATGTAACAACCCGTATTTTCAATAACCTGTAATAATGTAAATCGAGGCAGAATTTAATTTATAAATCTGAATCAAGGGAAACGGGCTATGCCATTGCGTTCGTCTCAGAAAAATACGCGAAATAGAGTCCGAGTTTTCGAAAATCGGAGTCCGTATGACCCGATTAAGGCCCAACGAAGCTTTCAGAAAAATTCAAAGTAAAAACAGATTTCAAATTCAAGTTTGAATTTGAAAATTTGGACAGATTGGGCCAGGCGGGAAAAATCCCGCCAGAACACCCAAGTCGACAGCCCTGTCGACTTGGGAGTCGACTTGGTTGGACCCAAGTCGACAGCCCTGTCGACTTGGCTGTCGACTTGGTCCAGCCGGGCTGTTTAGCCTGATGCACCATTTAGAGATTGTGTTGAGCTTGGGGGCCAGATTCAGTTTTGAGGGCTGAGATTGGAACTAGGGTTTAATCCTAGGGTTGAAACTAGTCCTAATCTCTATAAATAAGGCCCTAACCTAACCCTAAATCATCATTATTCATTCTAGTAACTAAACTATGACAAAATCAATCCTCTCATGGCCTCCACTCTCTTCATAAAATTCCTAAATCAATTTCTATGAGATTTTCCATGCATACAAGTGTTTTCAAACTTGTATGAGCATCATTAGCTTGCATCCAAGTCAAGTTTCTATATTTGCATCTTAAAGCAAGAGTTTTGATCATTTTGGCTTAAGGGTTTTTCTACTAAAGCTTGCATTTTGGGTTTAATTGGTTGCATAAGGGCTTTGTCATATTTTTGTGACTTCCTAAGCATTGTAAGCCCTATTCTACTTTCATACTTAAACTCTAAAGTTAAGTGTATGATATGCAAGTTTATATGCAAGTTTACTATGCTATGATATGCAAGTTTATCATGTTATGATATGCAAGTTTATATGCAAGTATGCCATGTTATGATATGCAAGTTCATCATGTTATGTTATGCAAGTATGTCATGTCATGATATGCAAGTTTATCATGTTATGATATGCAAGTTTATATGCAAGTATGCCATGATATGATATGCAAGTTATGTTATGCAAGTTTGCCATGTTATGATATGCAAGCTTGCCATGCTATGTTATGCAAGTTAATCATGTTATGATATGCAAGTTTATCATGTTATGTTATGCAAGTTTATATGCAAGTTTATCATGTTATGTTATGCAAGTATGTCATGTTATGATATGCAAGTTATGTTATGCAAGTTTGGGTTGAACATTTTGTTCATGTTATGCAAGCTTATCTTGGGTTTATGAACATAAAGCTTCAAGCTTTATGCCAAAGGTTGCATTTTGGCAACATGTAAGTTATCATATCTCTTATGATAACTTGCATGTGAGGCTAGATGCGAACTTATGGCCATTTTTACGTGTCATTTATCATCATGTATCACCAATATGCTAAGTTTGGTTTTATGCATGCTTTTGAGGCCTAAAAATGTAATATGCAAGTATATGAACATATGTATGTTTCATATGCCACCATGTTGAACTTGTGGCTTCAACACCTTTATGTCGTGATTATGCCAAGTTCCCTCTTTCTATCCTTTATGCGCTATGTCGATATGTAAGCGATGAGATTGCGTTTGGGGTTGGGTAAACTTAAAAGACATAAAAACATAAGCTTGGGAATTTACCTATTAAGTTAGGTCTACCCATTGGGAATTTACCTATTAAGTTAGGTCTACCCAATTGCTTGAAAACTTGTAATGTGTTTTGGAAACATGATGGACATGACACTTAGGAAATACAAGTGTGACCAACTCGAGGTTGGGTTGAGTTTGTAGCGTAAACCTACCCGGAACCGACCGGCTTAACTAGTTGCTACAAACAATAGGACCCAATGTGAGAAGTTGGCCATGTTGTACCTTGAACCCGAGGTTAGACCAAGTTGTGGTGTAAAGCTACCCGGACCCGCCCGGCTTAACTAGTAACCACAACAAGGTCTAATGTGAGAGGTTAAGGTGCATTAAATTAATTAATGCCTCGTGATTAGGGTTAAGTCATGGCCCACTTGATACTTAACCAATTTGGGCTTGGTAGATTAATCAGGGTTAAGTCGTGAACTCATCGTTTCACTTAACCAAGTTAATTCATGTTTAGCAAGAGGGTTAAACCGTACTTAACCCACTAGAAAATCCTAGCAATGGGGGTCCACTCCAGCAGTAATCCCAAGTTTGTATCATCATGGCCCTAGGGTCTAGGTTAGGGTGTGGGGCACGAATTACTGGGCTGGAGGTAAGCGACGGCCGGGTGGTATGCCGATGTAGTTCCGGACGGACTATGGTCGTGCACGTAGTCCGTATTTGGAGAAGTCACCCATGGGTACCAGTAGATCGAGACTGTGCACTCATGTTTATGGTGTCCAGGGGTTGGCACCCTAGGGCTTGATACACCCGAAGGGTGGACCCGGCACAGTTCGACTACAATTATGTTTGGGTCGTATTGACACCGACACTTGACGAGTTAGGCTTATAGGGAGCCGATCGACTAGACCGTTTGGTTGGACCTCGTATTGGGGTCACTTCATGTTATTGGGCCAAAGCTTGGGCCAAGGGATCAATACTTGCTTATTCAAGTCATGTTAGTTTGCTAGTACACCTGTGGTGCAAAATCCTTAATGCTGATTATGCGATGACACCTTTGTCTACTTTGTTAGTTAATCATCATGCTAGTATGTTGTTATCCTTATGTTCATCCCTGCTGCTCATGACAGTTAACTTTATCAGTTTACATTGATTGTAGTAGGGTTTACTCAGTCTTTTTGACTGACCTGTTTTCTTTCGCCTCTTTTCTTCCGTTCCCCCCCCCTAGGTTCTCAGGGAGGGAATATTGGAGCTTAGCTTGGATTTCTGATCGCTTGCTTGTGGGATTTTAGCTCATGTACGGTCTTGACATGAAGCTAGCTATGGTTATCACTTATTTTGGGGATAGTACTTATGTATTTCAGTAATGTTGTTTTTATCTAGACTTGTGCATTTGGAAAGTTGACATTATGTTGTACCAGACTTGTTTTTGAAATAGTTTGAAATCTTCTGCTGTTTTACTTATCTTATTTACTCTGTTTACATATATATATATGATCTTGTTCTGCCTTGATATATCATTATGCATGTTTACCTGATTCAAACGCCCCTCCAAAGTCAGAGTGCTTGCAAGATCACCCTGGCGGAGGTGGGGTATTACATTTGGTATCAGAGCATATGGTTTACGAGAAGGAACAAAAAAAGGTTTTTAGAAAACTTTTGGAAAACTATTTTCAAAACCAAGTATAAAGTATTTTCCAAATAAAAGTCTAGTTTATTTTAAAGGCTATTCCCCAAAAAGCCATTAGCAAAATTCCTTCGTTTTTCCTCCATTCTGAATCTGTCTTTTTCTTCGTTTTCAGTAGGGCCGATAACCTTGCTATTCCGGAGGGAGTACACGTACCTGTTTGGTATAGGAGACTTTTGGAGGCTAGGGCGACCGAAGCCGGCCCCGCAGATGTTCCTCCTCCTCCTCCTCCAGTAGTTAATGTTCCTCCTCCTCCTGTCGCTGAGGTTCCTCTTCCTCCTCCCCCTCAGCATCCACAAAAGGATTTCGCGGAGATTTGCAAAGACTTTAAGGCGATGGGTTGCAAGAATTTCATTGGAACCGAGACTTATGTAGAGGCAAGGAATTGGTTGAAAGAAACCGAAGATCTTTTTACCTTCTTTGATATAGATGACCGTAGGAAGGTTTTATTAGCAGTGTGGTTGCTAAAGGAAGAAGCTGCACGTTGGTGGGTGGTCACCACCGCTACTAGGCCAATTGAGACTTGGGATGACTTTCGGGGAAAGTTTGGACTAAGGTTCCTATCACTGAAGCAAGGGGACATGACTATTAGGGAATACATAGATAAGTTTAATCAACTGGCTCGGGTCGGTTTAGACTTGGTTAACACAGCTCCGAAGAAGGCCCTATACTTTGCTCTAGGATTAAACGAGCCATTACATGGTTTAGCCATGTCTCATATACCCTTGGGGGCAACTTTCGAGAGCTTGGTGAATATGGTCCTACTCAATGAAGAGAATAGGAGATGAAAAAGAAGGAGGAGAAGTCTAAAGATAAGAAGGAAAAGAAGTGCTTTACTTGTGGAAGCTCGACTCATCTAAACAAGGATTGCAGGAAAAGGAAGGGCACTTGCTTTAACTGTGGAGAAATGGGACACTTCACTAGGGATTGCCCGAAGAAGCAAGGGTAAGGCCAGGGTCAGACTCAGCGTGCTGGACCTTCAGGAGGGCAAGTTCATGTTCTCAATGCCGCTCCAGTTCCCGATCGAGGTAGTATTTCTGTTGAGAGCCTTGTATATATTTCTGATTTTCCTGTTCGTACCTTGTTTGATTTTGGTGCATCGCATAGTTTATTTCATCTGATCTAGTTGAAAGTTTGCACCTAAGTACTAGTCTAGTTTATGATCCCATGTGTGTTTCAAATCCAATTGGGGGTTCCGCCCATTTGTCTATTATCTACGTGGATTTGAAAATCTCTATCTTTGGTGTAGAGTTCTCATGTGATGCTTATATTCTCGGTTTCATGGGGTATGGGTTGATTTTGGGCATGGATGGGTTGTCCAGTTTTGGAGCCATCCTTGATTTTTGAGCATAGGGTTGGGAGGCTCATGATTCGCCTCGGTAATACCCTAAAAATTTCTTGTAACCCTATGAGTCCCGTCATGTTGTGTTATCCTGAATCCCTCAACTCGTCTATCGATAGTTTGCAATCGGTGAGGGTGGTCCGAGAATATCCTGATATCTTGGGTGAAGTGAAGGGGTTACCCCCTAAACGCGAGTTTAATTTCTGCATTTATCTGGTGGATAATGCAAAGCTGGTTTCTTTGCCCGTTCGGCATATGGCTCCGCGTGAAAGACGGGAGCTAAGTAAGCAAGTGAAGGAGTTGCTTGAGAAGAACTTCATTCGATGAAGCATTTCCGAGGAAGGTGCTCTAGTAGTATTCGCTACTAACGTGGACAGTACGCTTCGCCCGTGTGTTGATTACCGTGAGTTAAACAAAGAGAATAGACAACCATTGCCAAGGATCGATGATTTGTTCAGCTTGTAGGAACATCTGTTTTCTCTTGATCCTGCTACTGGATTCCATCAGCTCAGAGTAGCTGAGGATAGTATAGACAAGACTGCGTTCAGAACTCCAGATGGATTCTTAGAATGGCTGGTCATGCCATTCAGTTTGGCTAATGCACCCGCCTACTTCGTGGACTTGGTAAGTAGGGTGTCTAGGGAGTTCCTGAACGAGTTTGTGGTAGTCTTCGTAGATGATATTCTGATCTTCTCAAAGGATGAGGAAGAGCACGCAAGGCATCTCGTGGAGGTAATGGATACGTTTAGAGCGCATCAGTTGAAGGCCAAGTTCTCCAAGTGTCATTTTGGAGAAAAAGGAGTTAGATTTCTTGGGCACATAGTTTCTAAGCAAGGCTTAGTGGTGGATCCCGCTAAAGTGGTCGCGGTTCAAAACCGAAAAGCTCCGACGAGGACAATTGAAATAAGAAGTTCTCTCAGTTTAATTAGTTAGTTAGCATCCCTTGAGCTTAGACCTACCCTTCAGGATCAAGTAGGGACTTCGCAGAAAGAAGACCCGCAGTTAGTCGAGATCATGGACAAGTTGATTCGAGGCGAGATGTTAAGACACCTCGCTATAGATAACAAGGGATGGCTAAGACGCGATGAGAGAAAGAAGGTTCTTGAAGATGCACATCACCTGAGGAGGTGACCGAGTTTGTCCCAAGGTGCATGTTGTGCCAACAGGTTAAAGGCCGAGTCATAGAAGCCCGGTGGGCTATTACATCCATTGGAGGTCCCCGCAATGGAAGTAGTAAAGCGTCACGAAGGATTTCGTGGATGGACTGCCTAGGTCAAGGAAAGAGAATACGAGCATGTGGGTCATAGTAGGTAGACTCACGAAGAGCGTTCATTTCAGTCCGGTAAAGAGCGAAAGGACTGCATCATAGCTAGCGACAGTTTACTTTCAAGAAATAAAGCGGTTGCACGGGGTTCCCTAAAGGATAGTTAGTAACCATGGCTCAATCTTCACTACCCAGTTTTGGGATAGTCTACGGGAAGTCATGGGCAAACGACTGAATCTAAGTACGGCCTATCATTCGCAGGCGGATGGTTCATTTCGTTCAAGCATGAGTTATAGAAAATCACGTTGGTAAGAGCAATTGGCAACGTAGATTGGTTCTGCTGCGTGGAATACTTTATAGTAAGTAAACGAGATTCAGGATTCACTAGTGAATTTTGGAGAGCTTGCATGAAACCATGAGGTCACAGTTATGTTTAAGCCAAGTATAATAGAAGAAGAGTAAGTGAAAAAGGAAGACGAGAGGCAACAATGAAATGGGTTCCAACTCATATTTGGAAATAAGAGTTAAGAAGCTAAGAAATCATGAGGTAAAAGACGGTCAAGGCACAGTGGAGTTAAGCTCAAGGAAACGTGACTTAGAAGATTGAAGGCTAGATACGCGCATCATATCTCTTTCTAAGAGTATATCCTTGATCCTTGTTTTCCTGCGGAACTTACTCGCATGTTATCTTTTTATGTATATCCTCTCGGTCCCATTTTCGGTCCTATTTCTGTCGGGAGGTATGACTTATTGGCTAGTAATACATGTCAGGGTTAGGAAGGGATTTCTCGTAATCCGAAAGGAGTATATCCTGCTTATCTTCCCGATCTCTTTGTAGCATATCTTTCTTTTGCTATCTATATCATGTTAATCTTGTCATGAGAACCTTAGGTAGAAACCCTTTGGATGAAACATGTGTTTGAAACATGTTATGCTTGATGTTTGCAAGTGGTTGCAAGTGTTTGCAAGTGGTTACTCGTGGATGCATTATACACGTTAGGCACTAGATCGGCTCACACACTCCTCATATTGCATATGCATGAGTGTTTACGCTTATTCATGGATGGTAATTTTTGGTGTTATCACATGGATGTTGCATATGGATGTATGTTATGTGCACACATATAGATGTTATACATTATGTTAGGAATTGCATACATATGGATTCATTTCACTAACATAATTTGCATTGATGATATTTGCATTAGATAAGTATATATACACACACCTTTGCATATGTTCATACAACATTTAGAATCTTGTAAGGACAATGATTGCTCGTGGATGATGTTTTGAGTAGATGGATGTTGGATGGTAGGATATGTTCTTCCTAACTTAGAGATTTCGGGGGCGAAATCCTTTAAGGAGGGGAGAATGTAACAACCCGTATTTTCAATAACCTGTAATAATGTAAATCGAGGCAGAATTTAATTTATAAATCTGAATCAAGGGAAACGGGCTATGCCATTGCGTTCGTCTCGGAAAAATACGCGAAATAGAGTCCGAGTTTTCGAAAATCGGAGTCCGTATGACCCGATTAAGGCCCAACGAAGTTTTCAGAAAAATTCAAAGTAAAAACAGATTTCAAATTCAAGTTTGAATTTGAAATTTTGGACAGATTGGGCCAGGCGGGAAAAATCCTGCCAGAACACCCAAGTCGACAGCCCTGTCGACTTGGGAGTCGACTTGGTTGGACCCAAGTCGACAGCCCTGTCGACTTGGCTGTCGACTTGGTCCAGCCGGGCTGTTTAGCCTGGTGCACCATTTAGAGATTGTGTTGAGCTTGGGGGCCAGATTCGGTTTTGAGGGCTGAGATTGGAACTAGGGTTTAATCTTAGGGTTGAAACTAGTCCTAATCTCTATAAATAAGGCCCTAACCTAACCCTAAATCATCATTATTCATTCTAGTAACTAAACTATGGCAAAATCAATCCTCTCATGGCCTCCACTCTCTTCATAAAATTCCTAAATCAATTTCTATGAGATTTTCCATGCATACAAGTGTTTTCAAACTTGTATGAGCATCATTAGCTTGCATCCAAGTCAAGTTTCTATATTTGCATCATAAAGCAAGAGTTTTGATCATTTTGGCTTAAGGGTTTTTCTACTAAAGCTTGCATTTTGGATTTAATTGGTTGCATAAGGGCTTTGTCATATTTTTGTGACTTCCTAAGCATTGTAAGCCCTATTCTACTTTCATACTTAAACTCTAAAGTTAAGTGTATGATATGCAAGTTTACTATGCTATGATATGCAAGTTTATCATGTTATGATATGCAAGTTTATATGCAAGTATGTCATGTTATGATATGCAAGTTCATCATGTTATGTTATGCAAGTATGCCATGTCATGATATGCAAGTTTATCATGTTATGATATGCAAGTTTATATGCAAGTATGCCATGATATGATATGCAAGTTATGTTATGCAAGTTTGTCATGTTATGATATGCAAGCTTGTCATGCTATGTTATGCAAGTTAATCATGTTATGATATGCAAGTTTATCATGTTATGTTATGCAAGTTTATATGCAAGTTTGTCATGTTATGTTATGCAAGTATGCCATGTTATGATATGCAAGTTATGTTATGCAAGTTTGGGTTGAACATTTTGTTCATGTTATGCAAGCTTATCTTGGGTTTATGAACATAAAGCTTCAAGCTTTATGCCAAAGGTTGCATTTGGCAACATGTAAGTTATCATATCTCTTATGATAACTTGCATGTGAGGCTAGATGCGAACTTATGGCCATTTTTACATGTCATTTATCACCATGTATCACCAATATGCTAAGTTTGGTTTTATGCATGCTTTTGAGGCCTAAAAATGTAATATGCAAGTATATGAACATATGTACGTTTCATATGCCACCATGTTGAACTTGTGGCTTCAACACCTTTATGTCGTGATTATGCCAAGTTCCCTCTTTCTATCCTTTATGCGCTATGTCGATATGTAAGCGATGGGATTGCGTTTGGTGTTGGGTAAACTTAAAAGACATAAAAACATAAGCTTGGAAATTTACCTATTAAGTTAGGTCTACCCATTGGGAATTTACCTATTAAGTTAGGTCTACCCAATTGCTTGAAAACTTGTAATGTGTTTTGGAAACATAATGGACATGACACTTAGAAAATATAAGTGTGACCAACTCGAGGTTGGGTTGAGTTTGTAGCGTAAACCTACCCGGAACCGACCGGCTTAACTAGTTGCTACAAACAATAGGACCCAATGTGAGAAGTTGGCCATGTTGTACCTTGAACCCAAGGTTAGACCAAGTTGTGGTGTAAAGCTACCCGGACCCGCCCGGCTTAACTAGTAACCACAACAAGGTCTAATGTGAGAGGTTAAGGCGCATTAAATTAATTAATGCTTCATGATTAGGGTTAAGTCATGGTCCACTTGATACTTAACCAATTTGGGCTTGGTAGATTAATCAGGGTTAAGTCGTGAACTCATCGTTACACTTAACCAAGTTAATCCATGTTTAGCAAGAGGGTTAAACCGTACTTAACCCACTAGAAAATCCTAGCAATGGGGGTCCACTCCAGCAGTAATCCCAAGTTTGTATCATCATGGCCCTAGGGTCTAGGTTAGGGTGTGGGGCACGAATTACTGGGCTGGAGGTAAGCGACCAATAAACGACGGCCGGGTGGTACGCCGATGTAGTTCCAGACGGACTATGGTCGTGCACGTAGTCCGTATTTGGAGAAGTCACCCATGGGTACCAGTAGATCGAGACTGTGCACTCATGTTTATGGTGTCCAGGGGTTGTCACCCTAGGGCTTGATACACCCGAAGGGTGGACCCGGCACAGTTCGACTACAATTATGTTTGGGTCGTATTGACATCGACATTTGACGAGTTAGGCTTATAGGGAGCCGATCGACTAGACCGTTTGGTTGGACCTCGTATTGGGGTCACTTCATGTTATTGGGCCAAAGTTTGGGCCAAGGGATCAATACTTGCTTATTCAAGTCATGTTAGTTTGCTAGTACACCTGTGGTGCAAAATCCTTAATCCTGATTATGCGATGACACCATTGTCTACTTTGTTAGTTAATCATCACGCTAGTATGTTGTTATCCTTATGTTCATCCCTGCTGCTCATGACAGTTAACTTTATCAGTTTATATTGATTGTAGTAGGGCTTACTCAGTCTTTTTGACTGACCTGTTTTCTTTCGCCTCTTTTCTTCCGTTCCCCCCCCCCCCCCCAGGTTCTCAAGGAGGGAATATTGGAGCTTAGCTTGGATTTCTGATCGCTTGCTTGTGGGATTTTAGCTCATGTACGGTCTTGACATGAAGCTAGCTATGGTTATCACTTATTTTGGGGATAGTACTTATGTATTTCAGTTTTTCAGTAATGTTGTTTTTATCTAGACTTGTGTATTTGGAAAGTTGACATTATGTTGTACCAGACTTGTTTTTGAAATAGTTTGAAATCTTCCGCTGTTTTACTTATCTTATTTATTCTGTTTACATATATACATATGATCTTGTTCTGCCTTGATATATCATTATGCATGTTTACCTGATTCAAACACCCCTCCAAAGTCAAAGTGCTTGCAAGAGTCACCCTGGCGGAGGTGGACGCAGCAGGCTTTGTTGTTCTCGTGTGTGAAAGAGAAGACGTACTTCATGGCGGTCAAGTGGGATAGGGAAGAAAGAAGTGTTTGGGTAGTTTAAACTGTATGGTGTGTGCGGTTTTTAATTGGGGAGTTTAAAGGCTAACGGGTAGACCTGCAGGGTCTTGGGATGGGAAGCAGCGGTTCACAGGGATGGAGTGAAGCATTGTAGAAGAAGGTGGCGTCCTGATTTTGGTCAGAGAGGAATTTGAGCTAAAGCATGAGCAAGCAGGTAGAAGGAAAGCTTCAGGGCCACGAAAGAAAAAAAATGATGAAAAGAAGAAAATATCTATACGTGAATTTGGGATGGGAAAACTTGGATCGCGACAGATGCATGGAATAATACCCCGAATTGCAGACGTGATAAATGGCGTGGTGTTTAGCTGAAGTATGACCAAACCGTAGTGAACAAGCCAGGTAAGGAGAAGATTTTTATATGTCTAATCCACTTAGTTGTGCCTAATCATATATATAAGGAAGCCTTTAGTTTATAGTTGTGTAATTTAGTTGAATAATCATCATTAAGTAAATTAATATATAATTAAAAGTGTTTATTAGTTTAAGTAAAGAACATAACTTATATTTCGTGACCAGTCAATGTAACAGGTTAGAGATAATAGGAGTAAGTGGAAAGAAGGTTTCACGTGACTAATCTAAGTTAATTAGGGGCCGATAACTCCATGTTAGGTTAGCTTAAAATAAGTAAATCAAGACATAAATCTGTGTTAACTTAATTAGTGTGATCCTATAATTCATATAACGTGTGCCTATACCAACAGAATTGGACGAAACAAACTACGTCGGGATCATGGTGACGAGCACTACATTGTGTAGCCAGTTGGACGGAGTTGGAAGCAATTGGTTTTTTTTTTCTCAATTAAAATAAACGCCGATTTAATTTAACTGAAACAAGCCGTTTTGACAACGAATGAGAATCCAAGGTGAGTTAAACTCACTCTGTTCTTCCATTTATAATTATTATAAGTCGGATTTATTATTTGTATGTCATGTTTACTAATTGTTGGTTGATTTGATGATTGTTTGGATGTTGTTAAATATGGTTATATCGATTATTTAAATTAAACGTTGTTTAATTTAAATGAAATGACATTGTTATTTTTAATGATTATTTCCAATAGCGGTAACTTACTTTGTTGGTTACGCTTATAATAATATAAACGTATTTAAATTAAATTGGATGTTTGAATTATTTTTATTTGACCACTATCCGTTGAATTGATTATTTATCTGCATATGATCATTATATAAATTGTTTAACCCATGTGATAGGATTATTGATCATTATATAAATGTATGCAAACTAGTATCACAACAAGTGCATCAGACGTGAATTATTTTTCTACAAGTTGTATATGTCCAAAATATCCAAAAGAAAATGATTTACATAAGTGTTTAAATATATTATGCATTGAAATCGTGTCTAATTTATGTTCAACCCAACCCCTCCCTGTCCCTCCCAAAAAAGAAAAGAAAAGGTTAATAATAATAATAATAATAACAACACCACACACACAACAGAACAACCCAGCTGACCCAGAAAAAGAAGAATCGGACAGTCAACACTATGTTTCCTTTTCAACTATACACTCACTTCCAGTCTCTACATCTAAAACCTTACATTCATCCTATGAGCATGCATCTATACATGATAAACCATCCCCACTTCAATCAAAGAAGCAGGAGGAATCCTACTGGCAACCGCCGCCCTTCTCGAGTTCCTTCTCAGAAACCCATAAATCCCATCAATGGCTATCTTCTTCACCCAGCTCGAAGACTCCCTGGCTATCACAGTAGTATTCCCCATCATATAAGCAATCCCAGCCTCCCTTTCCAAAGCCAACTCCATATCTTCACATTCATTCTCAAACCTCACCGTTCTCTCTCTTTTTTCACTTCGAAGAAACTCATTCAATTTTGATAGCAACTTATTCTCAAATGCGTAACCATCCATGCCACCATCTTTGTACCCGTACCTCACCACACACCAAAACATCATATCTTGGTTCCTACCTACCCTCCTTATTATAAACCTTTCATTTTTTGTTATGTTAGGTATCATGTAAGTTTGAATTGATATGAATTTGAGTATCTTGTGAAATGCAGGGAAGTTTGTCACGAAATAAGCAAACATAGGAGGCACGCTCGATATGCTGTTTGTGTACACGAGGGCGATGCCTGGGACACGTGCTAAGCCCAGTGTGAGGAGGTGGTCGAGGCACGCTTTGTTCTCGATTTCGAATTTGAGCTTCATTGAGGTTCCATAGTACCAAGATGACATTGTGGTTAGGGTTAGCATTGAGAAGAGGAAGGGAGCCAGCCGCCATGTGGGAATTTGAGTAGGCATGCGGTGAAGTAGAAGGACTCAACGGAGCCGAAGGTTAGGATAAAAAGGAGGGCTGGGATGAGAGGCTTGTTCCATATGGTTGTGATTATGAGGAGCATGGGATGTGGTGACGAGCATTACGGATATGACCGCAAGACCTGGAAGCAATTGTTAAAGGTATGTTAGAGCAAATCGATCAATGACTTGATCCTCTGTTCTTATTGTCATGTCCCTTAATTATTCAAAACTCTTTTGTTAACTACATAAGCAATTGGCATTTTGAAAATAATTCAAATAGTCGAGTTTAAGTGTTGGGATACACTATTTGGAACAGGTTATCCTACTTCTATTTTTTTAGAGTTGCCTGAACTC
Organism: Allium sativum; assembly: GCA_030737875.1. Lineage (NCBI taxonomy): Eukaryota > Viridiplantae > Streptophyta > Magnoliopsida > Asparagales > Amaryllidaceae > Allium > Allium sativum. The sequence continues at coordinate 173,160,681 of CM060923.1, forward strand.
AAAACCGTTGAATTTAATCAAGAAGTACATATTTAATTTTTTCTAGTTACTTGGTTGTTTTGACCCAACGACTGAGACAATTAGCCTTGCAGGTACAACATAGGGATCTCATGTGAGCATTTCTCAAATTTCACCGTTACATATATAACTCTTAAATCATAGGTTACAACATTGAAAGTACAGATAGAAAGAGGAGCAAATCTTCTAATCCTAAAAATATGTTTCTGTATGTCCTGCCTATAGATGTTTGATACATGATCAAACAGTTTGCAAAAAAACCAGAGACCATATTATAACTAGAGTTTTGTGCAGAAACCAAAATGAAAAGAGGGAACAGAGAACAAACCATAGGCTTTTCCAATGGTGTCTGTGTTTCTAAAGCCAATAGTCAATGCAAGACATAAGAGCATCAGAAGCCAATTCACCTCTGGTATATAGATCTGCCCATGTATATTGTTTGATGTGTGAATGATTTTAACTCGAAGGAAGCAACCAAATGCACGGCATTGACTAATTATTGAGAATGTTGCAGATATAATAGCTTGACAACCAACGATTGAGGCTAATGTATTAATTACAAAGACTGGCCAGAATACTCCTCCTAGATATAATAGCAGCAAAGGAAAAAAAAAAGGAAAAGAGAAAGAAAGGTTAAGAAAATTGGATTTAACACTCATTATGTTTATTTGGATGAGAAAATTTTCCATCATTTTTTTTGTGGGGGGATCTCAAGTAATCATTATGCCATATATGTGATTTTTTTTTTCTTGTTTATGCTGAAATTTTGAGAAATACACATCTGGAATAGGGTATATGTGCTGAGTTTCTGGGATCAATATGGTATTCAACGGGTAAATCTAAACTCGAAGTGTTTTTCAGATATTTGCTATTGTTCTTTACATCTGCAATCATGTTTTCAATAGTTATTAGGAGTTAGTTTAGTTTATCAAACCGACTGTTAGGAAAGTTTGTCTACTGTGGGTCCTTATCCAATTTAGTCTGAAGCCAAAAACATTCGGCCTGTGTTGCACGCGATATTTCCTTCCGCTGTTTCTTCTCTCAAAACATTCCTCCCAGCTGATTTTTTCTATCCGATCTTTCTCCTCTCTAATCTGATTTTTTCTATCCGATCTTTCTCCTCTCAAGTCGTTCCAATCGTCCTATCGAATCGGGGTTTCACCCAGAGAAGTCGACAAAATTATTTTTATTGCAAAACTTACTTTTACCATGATTCCAAGCTTTCATTCCACGTTCTAATTTACAATTAGCAATCCGGAATCCTTACTGCAGTCTAAATCTGTAGACTCACATGTTGGAATCAGCATAATGGGTAACTTTTTGATTTTATTCCAATAATCGTCTACCGATTTTCTACCTTGGGTTTAAAGCTTGGAATTTGTTGCTCATGCGATTAAAATCAGATCGCCTGATCCCATAGTTGGCGCACTATGGCGCATGGCGCTGGCGCGGCGCGGCATCTGTGCTATTTCTTCTTGCGGCGCGGCGCATATGAGAAGGCGCAGCAAATGGCGCAAAAGGCGCGCGGCGCAAAAAAGGCGCACAACGCAAAATGGCGCGCGTTTTGTTTTTTATTTTGTTTTTTGCTCGTTTTTTGTATACAAACATATCTATTAGCAGGTAAATCAAATATATATCATATGTAGTTATATACAAACAATTCTACAAATTGCTGCATGCGTACACAGTAGTATGTTGACTTTGTACTTGCCGCATACAAATATTTAGCATACAGTGAGTATGCATTCCTATGCTCCCTGCTGCATACAGTAAGTCTACATACAAATTGCTGCATGCTACAAAAGTGGTGCATCAGCTAATGTTTTAGACCAGAACTTTTGGAAAATATGATTGTTGAATCGGATTCGGATTTCTATTTTATTAGTAATATATATTGTTATTTTGGATTTTGAAAACTATTATGCTTGAAATTCTATGTTAATGATGTCAAATATGATAATGTTTCTTTTTGCAAAATTGTAAAAACTTTGATTACATATGTTTTAACAAAAAATACTAAACTTTTAAATTTGTTGTTATATGTTAAATTAAAAAATAAACATGCGCAGTAAATCAGAAAGGCGCGCGCCATTTGTCGCGCCGTGCGCCAAGGCTTCAGACTGATGTTGCGCCTTTTTGCGCCGTGCGCCATTAATAACTATGTCAGATCCTATGTTAATGAAATAGGGTTTTCCAGCTTATCTTTTATTGTTCAACAACCTGTGGCCTTTCGCTTTTTTCATGTGAGATTGGGACCCATTTTCATGAATTTCCCCATATATTACGAGATTAGGGTTATGTTTCTTAGATCTGGTGTATAATTAAAAGCTGAAAAAGCTACCAAATTAGGCATGTGTATACTTCCCACTACAGTATTTAGTTTATGGAAGGAGATATAGAAATAGGCATGAGTAAGCACCCTACATTAAAGCAATTAGTTTATGAGTTCAACGGAAAACATGTTGATGCCATTAATATATTCTGAAGTGTCCTGCACGCTGGGAGCACTATAACATGCTTTTTATAACCACGGTTCGCCGACAAATAACTGTAGGATTAATTAAGGCAGTTGCCAGGTATTTCAAATTATGCATAATAAGTAAGATTTTATCATTAAAAAAGATATATTATGTTTCATGTGCTGGTTATTATGTTTCGTTAAAAAATATTTAGTCCTTTCCGGAAAAAAGTTCAACCATTTACCATAATCAACAGCTTTGTGAAATTGCAGGTGATGATCTTTTTTGTAGTTTCAGTTTTGATTTCGATTTTTGGCAAATTTGTTAGTTATTGTTTTTGGGTTTTAAGAAATAGGGAATGAGGGCAGAAACACTTCTTTGTGAGCATTTATTTTTATAGAAATAAGAAATGTACAAATTCTGCCGATTTCACTTAGCTGATGTTTCTTCTGACCATGATTTCGGCATCCCCTTGAAATATCAGTCGCTGCTTGTGGTAAGTTGTTAATTATCCTAATTGCATTTACTGTTTGTGTTAAAGAATTAAAGGGCAGTGGTAATCAATGGTACTGGCAAATATAGTGCTGCCCTTAGTTTGTAGACTTCACCAATCCTTAGAGCATCTCCAACAAAGTATCTGAAATCCAAATATCCGAAATCCAACCTCAAAATGGTATCCAACAGCGGATGGATTCTTCCATCTGTTCGGATTTCGGGGGAGATAGTTCCGGAATGTCCAAACTAGTCACGCGGTTGTTGAACAACCGCGTGAATGTTGAACAAGCGCGCGCTTGTTCAACAACCGCGTGTATTTACGCGGTTGTTCAACAACCGCTTGGAGTCATGAGTTAAAATTTTGTGATATTTATGTTGATTGTACCCAAATTTAGACATGAAGATGTAATTAAACAAAAACAATCAACAATTGCCTGGAGTCTGGACTTAAAATTTTGTGATATTTATCTTGATTGTACCAAAATTTAAACACGAAGATGTAATAAAACAAAAACAATCAACAGTTGCACAAAAGCTTAAGATACATGATTGCACTAACATTTAACGGATACATAGTTTCAGATATTGATTAAAGGATACAAATTACAGTACTAGAACTACTAACATTTAACGGATACTAGTACTAGAACATTTAACGGATACATAGCTTAAGATACAAAGTACGAAAACACAACAACTAAGGGTAAACAGTTTCACTGGCTTCCAACAAAGTTCCATAAATGATTTGTTAAATCTTGCTGGAGTCTTCGATGAATGTGTGCGTTACGGTAAGCCATCTGGCTTTCGACGTGAAACTCAAGCTTTAGTTCGCTTTCAATCATATTTTCACGCCAAATCTCAGGTGGTGGAGCAGTGCAGTCGTAATTGAAATCATCCTCCATGTCTCTTTCGTCCTCTGTAATCATGTTATGTAAAATAACACAAGTACACATTATCCTAGTCATTTTAAGTGGAGACCAAAGTCTGCATGGATTACTGACTATGGCAAATCTGGATTGTAAAACGCCAAACGCTCTTTCTACATCCTTTCTTTGTCCTTCTTGCATTGCTGCAAACCTTGCTTGTTTATTGTTTTGTGGGTTCGGTATTGTCTTGACTATCGTACTCCATTGCGGGTATATACCATCGCCTAGGTAATAACCATGGTCATACTCGTGACCCTCTAACGTAAAATGATGTGGAACTGATCTACCGTTCGCCAAATCGTTAAACAACGTTGAGCGTTCAACTACGTTCAAATCGTTGTTCGAACCCGGCATTCCGAAAAAAGCATGCCATATCCACAAGTCGTACGACGCTACAGCTTCAAGTATAATAGTTGACGTACGAGACTTACCCTGATAAGCTCTAGCATATGCTTTCGGACAATTCTTCCACTCCCAATGCATGCAATCTAAAGATCCTAACATCCCTGGCCATCCTCTGCTACCGTGCATATCCATTAACATTGCAATGTCGGCTTCGTTCGGTCTACTCAAGTATTGATTACCGTAAACGTCTACGATAGCTTTGCAGAAATGGTCTAAGCATTCTAGCACTGTGCTTTCTGCCATTTTCAAATTTTCGTCTTGAGCGTCAGCAGGACCGCCATAGGCTATCATACGCAGCGCAGCTGTCATTTTTTGAATTCCGGTGAGCCCCATTGTCTTAGAAGCATTGTGTTTGTAGATAAAGTAGGAATCGTGTTGTTTAATACAATCTAGGATTCGAAGAAACAAAGGGCGCCTCATTCGGAATCTCCTTCTAAACTCTGTACTTGTATACCTCGCATTTGAGACAAAATAATCTTCCATCAATCTCTCGTTGTGAAATGCATGATGTCTATTTTTATATCGACGACCTACAACAGAACCTCCATGGGATTTACTAGATTCACCATCTCTTAAGGCACCTATAAGCTGTCTTTGTCGTCGGAAATGATCATCCACTATAACATCAAACTCTTCGTCACTATCATCCAACAACAAAGTCTCTTCGGTGGACATTGTGGTTTTTTGAGTTTTTGAGTGTATACACTACAAATTGTGGACTGTGTCTGAGTAGTGAATGCTGCAAGTTTTCCTCCTTATATAACATATTTTTTTCTACATTTTGGTCTTCATTGGATACAATAATGTGACATGCATTGGTTAATGGAGTATTCTTGTCTTAAAGCAAATCATGCATTGGTTACTGGAGCAAATCATGCATTGGTCTTCATTGGATACCATAATGTGACATGCATTGGTTAATGGAGTATTCTTGTCTTAAAGCAAATCATGCATTGGTTACTGGAGTATGCTTGTCATAAAGCAAGTCATGCATCGGTTACTGGAGTATGCTTGTCTACACGATAGTAGTTTTAGTACGCAAACTCATTAATTGTTACGCTCATTCAAAGAAGTTCGAAGTCGTCTATTCTCTTGTTCTAACTCGTTTGTGTAAGCAATAGCCCGCGGCGGGAAACGGTCGTCTATCCACTCAAAATAATTGCAACCGTTAGGCCATAGCGAGCATAATTGGATCCTGCGACCAATATCATCTCCGTCAGCCCGGACTACCACCTCTACCGCGTAACCACAGTGGCAACAAACGGGATAGGAGTTAACTTCCTGCTCGTTAGGAGAATGTTCAACTGAAACTCTTCGTACCTCCTGATGACCTACATCTGGAACAGTCGGAGGATCAGGGACTGTAGCCGCTTGTAAGCGTTCTTCATTTACAGCCTCTTGATGACCAACATCTGGAACATGAGCAACTGGTGGATGAATCGTCAAGTGGATAAACTCCGGGTAGACTTGATACAATTCCTCGTAGTGCCGCTCTTGGTACTCAATATTCCAATCAATATTTGTTCTTGGACTTGAAGGAGGACGCTCAGGAAAGTTTTGATCATAGTTCGAATCCATTGACGAGGGCCATGACCATGAAGACATTTTATTATTTTGATGAAAATTTTGGTTCCAACTAACTAAAAAGTGGTAACCGTATACATTTATAGGGGCAATGTAGTGTTGTGGTAGTGTGCATGTGACGACCCCTTAACTTATGGAGTTATTCAAGGTGATATGACACGGGGATGACCCTTGTTTCCCGACTTTTCTTTATTAAAGCAGTGGTCATCTCATCTTTAACCAGTACGATTTGTCAAGTCACGTTGTTTTTATTAGTTGGACAACCTATAACACGTTACCCTAGTGGTGCAGAGTGTAGTAACATCAACTGTTGAGGGCAGAGAGTTGTCTTGTCATATGTCTGTATCTTGTACTGCTCAATTAATGATGATAGAGCTTTACCAAAAAACAACTCCCTTGTTTAAATAGTTGACACTTCGTCCCCCAATCATACCTACAGAACTGTGTTTTCTACATAAGGTAAGAAACTAATACTCTTGTTCCTTCTACGTGTTTACATATGTCTTTGTGTACATAATATGTTTGTTGTTTGTGTGTAGCTTAAATGGACGATTGGTACATAAGTGATGAACTCGTAGATAAAATGTTTGATGAGTATGAACGGAACAAGGAGGAGGAAAAAGATGGTGGTTTCGTTCCAGATACACATGTTAAAGAGGCGCAAGAACCAGTTCAAAATGAAGTTGTTCGTGGTACTGAACAAATAGTTGAAGTTCAAAAAACAAAAGGACGTCCACGCAAAAACACAAAAAGGCAAGTGGTTAACCGTACTCGTCCCAACCAGAGTGAAGCTAGCTCCAGTGGTGCAACAACAGATTTCTCTCCTCAGGACTTACTTATACTCATGAAATCCTATATCGAAGTTGATAAAAGAGAATTACTGCTTTTGCAAAATGGAGGAGGGCTTACCCGTGAAGAATTTTGGTCTATGGTAACAAGATTACATAACAATCATCATAAATGCACCACTACACGAAATTCTGCTGAAATTCATATGGCTCATCGGCGTTTCGTTGATACTTGTGAACGATACCAGAAGATTATAGAGACAGTTGAAGATGAAAACATATTTAAAACGAATCGGGCAACTTATGATTCTCGTTACCTTGCAGAGTATAGGACTGATTTTGTTGGGTACGAAGCCTACAAACTGCGTTACAGTTGGATAACCCGATTCGGTGCTGAATAGACAAATAGTTTTGGTTATTGCTTGTACGTGCATTCTAAGTTTTAGTATGTATTTCATTGTTATTTCTTGTAAGCAACTTTGTAGTCAAAATTTCGGTATCAAGTAATGTTCTTTCAATATGAATATAAATCCAAACCACATATGAAACAGTATATACACATATTTTCAGTAGTAGTAGAAATTAACATTAAAAGATAATCAAGTTGATTGTTTCATCAAAAGATAATCAAATGAGGGTGAAATTTTATAACAACGTACCACGCGTCTGTTTAACAAACGCGTGTATTCACACGGTTGTTAAACAGGCGCGTGGCCTACGCGGTTGTTAAACAAGCGCCTAGAGCTACGCGTTTGTTTAACAACCGCGTGGACTTAAATCTGTTGGGAAATTTGCCTGCTCCGATTATTCGGAGTGTAGAAATTTAGATTTCTACACCCGAACAGTTGGAGATGCTCTTAGTCTTTGGCAAATCATATAAGGGATGATCTTCTATGTAGTTGTAATCGGTAGTACCCATCTGACTTCTGTACGGCTTTTAATAATTATTTATTAATGGCAATAAACTTGGTTCTCAATTATGAAATATTTAAACAATATGTTTAGGGTCCGTTTGATTTTGAACGGGAATGAGCATTTGAAATGGGCATTTGGAAGGGGCATTTGAAGGGGAATAATTGAGAACGGGGAATGTGTTCTTTTTACGAAAGAGGCATTTTGGAAGGGGCAGAGTTATTATTTTATTGTTTTTGTATATATTATTTTTAATTGTTTGTGTTTAGTGTTGAACAGAATAGTAGAACGCATAATACAAAAATTACTGAATTCAAAAAAAAAAAAAACTACTCGATCCATTCCTCAGCTTCTGGACATAATAAAGAACACAACACCTAAGCTCTTCCGGTTTGTCAATCAGAAGTAAAAAAGGGTTGACGTCCCTTCTGTTATCTAACGCTGACAGAATAACCCCCACCTCCCACTCGAGATAATCATCACCATCTTGACGTACTGCCATGCACAAAGCAAGAAGCTCATTTCTGTCCATGGATTGAGGATTTAAGCTATAATTTTCGGATTATTTGTGGAATGTGGTAGTGAAAAGGTAATGAATTGAAGTGAATATATAGGGGAAGGAGAAAGGAATCGGCTTTTCTGGAAATTTTGTGGCGTCGGACGTGTCGAACGCGAAACTTATCTTTTCAACCGTTCGTTTTGAAGGGCCAAAAGTGTGGGACTCACCTTGGATGCGTCGGACGCAGACGCGAACATTAACTGCCCAGTCAACAAATCAAACGCTACCTTAGTGTTAATAGACAGCTAGATTTATTTTAACGGTCTAAAATATATTTGTTACATCCCTTAAATTTGATTTAGTTATACTTCTTATGTCAATATCTTACCGTAAATTTGGATGCTAAAAGTATATTTCAGAACATGATGCTGCTTCTTTGTGAAGCATCAGTTTAAAAGTTAAATTGTAAGTAAACGTAGTGTACTTGGGGCTTCTTTCTAGATCATTTCCTAATGTTCTGAAGCGTAGTGGCTTTACTGCATTTGTTGCTGCTATGGTGTCAGATTCTGCTATTCTAGGATTCATACATCAAACTGATTTTACTTAAGGACTTTGCTATACCGACTGAAACAGAAGCGGTCAAATCCAACGGATCAAGAAATGAATGAGCACAAATCACCGCAAATCAAACTGGCTGTTGTTCCGTAGTAAATGACTTACTGAAACCCGGTCGTTTCAGCATTCTCGTTTACTTAAACTGATTCATGCATTTGCATTTGTTGCTGCTATGGTGTTAGATTCTGCTATTCTAGGATTCATACACAATTTCTTTTTCGTTTTTCCTAGGGCTGTCAAAATTAAAAGCAACCCGTTAACCCAACCTTTTAACCCGTCTTTAATTGGGTTGGGTTCAACTAATTTAGCTAATTTTTACATTGGGTAATAACCCACTCGGCCCAAAATAAAAAAACACTGAACCCTATTTACCTCGTTCCTAGTATAAACCCTAAATTCCATTTCCTAAAAACACGATGTCGACTTTCGCCCCCAATTCTATAATCCGCTGATTCTATCAAACAATTTCTCTCGACTTCGCTCAAGACTCTGGATCCATCGCTCAAGACTTGTAAAAAGTTCGATCTCGGCTTGGTAAAATCACTCCTCTAACCATCCGCTGATTCTGCAATTTCTGGATCTGCAATTTCTGGATCCATCGGCTGATTTTGCAATTTCTGGATCTGCAATTTTTGGATCTGCAATTTCTGGATCCATCCGCTGATTCTGCAATTTCTGGTTCCATCGCTCGAGACTTGGTAAAATCGCGCCTCTAAACAGTTCAACTATGCCTGCCAAACTTAGCGATTTTGCTTCCCAATCCTTTATTTTGTCTTTTATTCTGTCAATCATAAACGAATAGTCTTTGTTTTTCAAGTTGGTGTTTGATAATGGAACGCCCAAATATTTCATGGGTAAGAAATCTTGTTTGATGTTGCTAATTTTAGCATTAACTGCAAGCCCAACGTTGTCAAATAAAAGGAAATAGATCATTAGCTTACATTCATGGCACTATTATGTTATATATGAAACTGTATATATATTCAATATTCATCGTTTGAATATTCAATATTATGTTATATAAGAAACCATATATATATTCAATATTATCGTACATTAGCTGCAATCTCCAATTCATCTATTATGTTCTATAAGTAACTGTATATATATTCAATATTTATTGTTTGAATTAATTGAGAGAGATTCACATGGAATTTTGAATTGATCTGGAGAGTCACACTTGAAATATTGATTTCTTGTGATTTCTGCTTGTTTTTTGCACCAGAGTCCCCATCTCTACAAATACAGTTTACACCTTTCGGTTTAACAATGTGTCCTTACCTTTTAACTTAAATATCACTTTAACGGGAAAAACGTTTAGCCTTCCATTTTCAGTTTCCTCATTCGACCTCCCATCCTACAAACTGGCGTTGATAGAAATTCATGGTTGTTTCCGGTGCTTTCTACAACTTTGCCTTTAGGTTCAAGTAATCTCCATGTCTTTTGAATTGCACTGCCAAGCTTTATTACTCAATTTCAATGTATTTTATTCTGCATTTTAGTACTTTAAAGATGTTTGAAATTCTAATTTTGGTCATTTTCGAGCATGCAATTTGTGTAATGCTAAAATTTGTTTGATTCCCATCTGTCTTTTGCATATTTTACCATTTGCATCCCTTTTATTTGACAACGTTGGGCTTGCAGCTAATGATCGATCATTCTAATTTTATTTCTGCACTTACCCATGAAATATGTATAGACATGTCATCATAATCTCTAAGTATATGTTTATCAGTTTAGGACTCCGAGCACCAATTAGTTATTCATTGATATTTTTGGAAAATTAGTAGCTATAAAATGCTTAAACAGGTCACTCAAATGTTTATAATACTTATGTCAGTAGCACTACTTATAATGCTTTAGCCATTAGAGAAATGTGAGCATGCACCATTTGGAAATTTAAATCATTGAGTTATCCATCTTATTTAAGTAATATTTTCTAAATTTGTTTTAGTTTGCTCTCTATACTAGTCATCAAATTGGTTGAGTTATTCAATTAAGATGGTGATATTGTTCATAATAGGAATGGTTCATTCTCCTGGAATTCAATAATAATTTTTACTTAACAATTCCGATTTAAGATATTTTGATATATTATTGTGGTTCTCTATTTGGTACAAAAGAAAATTCCAATTTTACGGTGTATGCTCTAAATATGTAAAGATAATTGTATTAAGAAATCTAGTTAGTTGTAGCAATAAGTATACAGACTCATTGGTGCACGTCAGTGATTACATGTGACCAGTTTTGGTTTCAAGAGGTCATTGCTTTTGTTTGGGATTTGAAAAGGAAGCAGTAATGTTGCATCAACCTCCCAAAATAGCCTAAGTATAGGAATTTATGTCCATATAAATCTATATAGTGGCAGGTTTTGTTTGATGCCACCATACATCTATATAGTGACCCCCATAGGGTAACCCTTTACTAGATCCTACTATAGTAAATACGATATGACTAATATTTGTAGAACTCTCCGTGTATACATCATTACGTGACAATCATGTTGTGTCGAATTCAAGTTATTTCCAGTATGAATTGCTTCGGAAGTTGTAGACTAGGAAGAATGTTAGTATAATGAACGGGAATGTTATCAAATTGTATAGCTTGAATTGAATCATAAGTTCATTGACCATTGAGTCAGTTCCATGTATTGCATAATTCATAAGTTAAAGTTGTATGTGAATGGTGTAGGATGTTTGTCTGACTATTTTGTAGCTTTATTTTTTATACTCACACATCTGACATGAGATTTGATATGCATATATCTTAATATCTTCCAGAATTCAAAATGCTTGAAGTTTTTTAATAAAAAAGGTCAAATCAATTTCAGATCTATCATTAGAAAAGGGTAGTAACTGACATAAAACAAGGGTGCATTGTGAAAAAGGTATCCTTCTTTGATAACATCTTTTTCTGGACTTGGCATTTCTATTTTGTGGTTTCCTGTTGAAGTTCATTTGTTGCTCTCAGGATAGTAACTGACTCATGTCTATTTGTTTTGCAGGTCTTAGAAAAAGACAAGGCTGCATTGAGAAGATTATCTTTAGTTGATTTAGGATTTATATTAGAAAACATGTAATTTGATGCATTATTAATATCATTTGCTGTTTTGAAACTTATTGGTGTAGTTTTTGCAACATTGTTATTTTCATGATATTAATTTAGAGTTGTTTTAGTGAAAACAATTACTTTATGCAGTTTTTATTATGTGTTTGATGATGTTTTATCCATCTTATTTATTGTACTATTGTATGCAGTTCGCAAATGTTATATGCAGTTTTGATTGCAAATGTTATATGCAGATTTTGTAGCTGCAAATGTTATATGCAACTTTTTGTGTCTGCGAATGTTATATGCAGTTTTTGTGTCTGCAAATATTTGCAGTTTTTGTGTCATAAAACAATTTTTTTACGTAGTTTTGTCTATTTGGTTTCATGACATTTGTGTATGCAGTTTTTTTTTTCATTTTTTAAATTTTCATGTTTTAAATGAGTTAAATGGGTTGACCCTTACATGAAGAGGGTCGGGTCAATTGACCCTCTTAATAAATATATTAAATGGGTTGGGTCAAAAAATGGGTCAGGTCAATTTTGCTTTGACCCATTACGACCCGACCCGACCCATTTGACAGGTCTAGTTTTTCCAAAAGAAAACGTAAATATCATAAATTTTTGTAGAAAACTCTATAAATATTTATATAATTTTCACAAACAGAATAACACTCAAAAATAGAGTTTTTTTTTTTTTTGGAAACCTGCTTTAAGAAGTTGTTGTGCATTTTAACTTAAAAGATGGTGTTTTTAGGAAAGTAATGTCAACTATTTGACCTTCAAATCATATCTTTCCGGGTTCGCAATTTCATGGGATGACGTTTACTCCATAAAGAATTATAACATGTGTTTGTATTATTACCATGGTTCGAAGTTCCGCCCGGCACGTCGGATTTTCGGCCATTCCGGTCCGGTTCCGGCGATGACCGGGACGGAATTCAGACTATAAACCTTTTCGGTTGCAAAACCCTTAAAAAAAACCATACATGCTGAGAGGGAGGAGGAAGAGATAGCATGGAGGGAAGCTGGATTGTACGACTGGAAAATAGAGCGGCACCCAAAGATGAGATAGAGAAAAGAAGCGGCAGTTCGCAATTGACGGCAGCTGAATTGAATTGGGTTTTGTTGAAGAAGAAACACTGTTTCGATATTTGGACCATGCATGTTCTGTTCGGCTTTGTTTCCTTTATTTGATATGTACATGCACTATAACAAAATTGCTTTTTAACGACGCAAAAGGGTGTGTCTTTTACGATGCTTATGCGATGCTATTAAAAATAGCGTCGCATAAGCATCATAAATGACACATCCTTTTGTGTCGTTAAAGAATAGTCTTGTTGTAGTGATGAAAGAATATTGATTAATGCGTATTGGTATATGTGCAACTTTATAGTATATAACGCTGCAACAATGACATTTATTTGCTGGTAGCTGTGCAAATATATAAATATCAAAGTATTACCATTGTATTTTTAAGTATCTACCATCAATTGATGTTAAATGAATTAAGTTTAGTGTTAACTTGTGTGTCATGGTAAGGAAGTGCAAAATTTAATTAATTTAGTTCATTAAAGTTTAACTTTAATTTATGACTTATGATGATTATGTTTTTAAAAATCAGTTGAATTCTAATATAACGGTCATTTTATAATAAAAGCTACCGGAATTATCAAACCGGAATTACCGAAACGGGACCGGATATTTAAATTTTCTACATGACCGGAACGGAACCGAAGACCGAAATTTCGAACCTTGATTATTACATGCCTTACAGTTAAGTGATACCTAGAAGTATACTTGTGTCCACGTCAAAAATGATGCCAACACGCTAAAGGCAGAATCTCAATCATAGATCCAAACGTAAAACAAAAAAAAGTACAATGATATTGGGTTTTACACTATTTTGACGAACTCTAATATAATTTATTAGCAGTAATCTTTTATTTATACTGTTAATTGCAAGTACAGTTGTTTTGATTAAATATAAAGAAAATACAAAATGAAGGTAAGTCCAAAAAATAGCAAAGTTTTCGCATATTTTTTCCAAAGAAGTAATTGGTCCTTTTTTTAGTGTTATATGGATCAATTTGAAAATCAGCAAAGAAGTCGAGTCGAGACATTTCAAATTGGTATGGATTTGGGTTAATTCAAATTGTTACCGGTCCAGATCATTTTATCCAAATTTGAATCGATTCGATTTGTGTACTTTTTTTTCTTTTTTTTTCTTTTCACTTTTCTTTTCTTTATCCTCGGAAATTCCTCTGTGCTAGCCATACCCTGTCGATTCGAACTTCAAGCGCACATTGTAGTAATTCACTTCACACCGATTCAGATCTCCTGGCATTAGAAGTACTTCGAATCTTCGCCGACTCGTATTTCATTTTTGTATATTTTCAAACTTAGCCAAATTCAATGTTACATTTGAGTTAACCTGCGGCTCCACATTATCAGCTTTTGCTCGTATCCAAGTCATGCAATCATCTTTTCGGATAATTCGTCATGATGATTAAACGATGCAAACCTCCAAATCCAATGTGTAAGGGCTTTGCAAAAAGACCATTTAACAAATTCACATATTAATATATTTGTATTTTATGATGATCACTTAGATAATCAATTTCGGAGATCTTTGGATCTTTTTCTTCTTGTTCGTAGATTCATTGCCAACTAGGTCAATGCACAGTAATCAAAAACCTACTTATCAAACCCCATGCATATATTTCAGAAGTTTAATTAAAATAATCTTCGAAAAATTGGACGAAGATCAAAGATTAGGTAGATAGGAGGATATAGATTAAAGAATCAGCTTGGATCATCAGGTCTTTTTTGATTCTATTGTCAGATCCAGCATATATTGGATTATACCTGCAATGCGCGGCCCAACAAATTTACCATTTCTTTTACTGCATTTCGTTGTAATCCAAAATTACCCACCTTCATAAAGAATTAAAGACGGCACCTTTTTTTGTCCCCTCATTTAATTTAACAATAATTAATTTAAATTTGTTTTAACAGTGCCGAATAAAAATGCTGCACTGGCAACTGGCAAGTGATTGTTTTTTACTTTTTACCCAACTGTAGAGTGCTTCGTTCAGAAGAGATGGTACAAGTTTAAAACTTGCATTTAGAACAGGTTACCAGTTTTGTAACCAACTCTATTGTTATATATTTTTGTACATGTACTTCGCCAATTTTGTATATGTTTTGTTCTAGTCAACGTGAATTATTTTGTTTTCTATGCTGGATTTGTAACCATTTGGCATGAGTTCTAACTTCAAATTGGAGACATTGTTTGTCTTTTTTTTTTGTCTTGACTGGTTGTTACGAGCAGATTTGTTACATAGATAGTTTTGTACACTAGCTGTTTCCAATTTTGATCCATTTAATAGATCCTGCTGAACTGGTCTTGAGCATGAAGAAATAATATTAGTCCGTATGCTGATGATAACAATCGATAAAATGGTTGTTGTTTGTGTAGGAATAAATCTGTAAATTATTGATTGGTATTTAATTGCATGGAAAACTCTACCCGTATACTCCATAATTTTTTTATTCAAAAACAAAGAGATAGAGATAAAAGAAAGAAAAAAAAGGTTTAGGAGGAACTATGTTCAGTCCATTAAATAAAAGATGCAAACTGATTTTCCAGCCTAAATTCCAGATTTGCTAGACGGGATCCTAACTGAAATTCTAAATCTGGTGATCCGGTGATTTGATTCAAAAACAGAATCCCAACTGAATTCTTTTTGCATTTTGAAGTTTACCTACATTGGAAAACTTAAATGAACAAAATGGAAACGAAAACTGTAGGTGGCGTTTGGTTTGTTTTTAGTTTTGCATTTTAAGTTTTCAACATTTGCTACATAAGATAAAGAGAGAAATGGACGACAAAAGGGATGGAAGGAACATGTAGGGGACCACCAAGAGGTTGGAGGATGACGGAAAGGTTGGATTGTGTGTCGTTTATTCGTTGTTTCCGAAAACATAGAAAATAAAAAAAAGTTGTTTTCCGTTTTACGTGTTAACTTCATTTTCTAAAACGGTCATTTTCCATGGTTTATGTCCGTCGTTTGTAATTTTATATTGGCGAAAATCAAAAACTCAAAAGGGTGAACCAAACGCACCCGTAGTTTTTAACATGGATTTGTTAGCTCAACCCTTCATCTTATACGTATGTTACTCTTAAAGCTTGCCAATATTTGGTCTTTATTTTGCCAATCCATTTGTACCTCCTTCACGGTTTATTTTCCGGTTCATGTATACACATAAGAACTGATTATCACTGTTTTGGCTTTATAATTCTATGCTTTCACGTATAGGAATCAAATACAAGATTGTTTACTGTCTGATGATGATAATGAAACCTAAATTTGATTTTTTTTCTTTTATGTAAGTTTTTTAATTTAGCTCTTTGCTATCTTATTTTTATCGTGTGTGCTTTAAAAACTATAACAAGGGATGGTCTGATCGCTTATCAGCATCTGCTGCCTTTCATATTTTGCAGCAAATGGAAGTTGGAGCAAGATCATTATACCTATTTGTTGAGCGTTATTTATCATGGTTCTAACGGGTTCATAATGTGTGCAGAGAGTCTCTCAAAAAGTGAGATGGAACTAAAATTTTGATAGATAAACAAATATTGTTTTTATTTTTGGTGTATGCTCGAAATTTGATGTGTATGAACTTTCATGTTTGTTTATTCACTTTTTCCCTTGGTAGTCAGGATTATACGTAAGCGATATTTTGAATTATATTTAATGAAAATGCTCATATAATTTTGAATTCTTTTAACTAGAAATTGACTTATGAAAATGTATCTGCATCCATCTTTTAAATGCTTTCATATGCACATATAATATTTACAATGTTTAGCGGTTGGTTTTGTTTTAATAATGCAGACAAAAGTTCAGTGTATATTCTTAAACATGAATGACTGCAACACATATTTTCTATTGATTAAACATTTTGAACGGTCGGTTTTTCCCATCGTTGTACGGTAATACTATTAAGATATTATTCCGTCTGTATTCGCAACACAGAATTTGAAACAGAATATTACTGTTTCTAATTTGTAACAGAATAAAAGCGTTTCAAATTAGAATCAGTACTGCTATCTGTTTAAAGTAAACTGAATTGCTTTTAAATCAACCAATACCGTGCACAAATTAACCAATATCACAGTATTGGTCCAGTATACAGAATTATCACGTATACACAATGAAAGGTAAACAACAAAGAATTGAAACCTAACCGAGTTCGTCTGAGGCCTGTATCGTACAGTTTCCTTAAGACTTTCAATCGAAACCTCCCAGGATACAACAGACGAGAATCTGCTCGAGATTGTAGCGAGTATGCACTGACTGAGATGTAGTAATTCGAGGAATCAGACAACGGAGGAAAAAGAAGAAAATTAATTCGGCGAATGATTTGATCAGAATCATTGTATATATAACTTTCCAGTGGATGCGTTAACGGGTCGCACCCGTTTGAAAAACCGCGTCCGTTGTCATTTGAATTCAAATGAACGCGTCCGCTCATTTGAATTATAACGGGTCGCACCTGCATGATTCCAACGGGTCGCACCCGCATTCGCATTCGTGCCAAAAAAATAATCTGTTCGAAAATTGCTTTGTTTTTCGAAGCAAAAATAAGATTTCTTACTGGGCCCAAACCCAAGTCCAAGCCTGGCCCGGCCCGGTTCGGTTCGGTCGGACGGGCGGGCGGCGCGCGCGCGTGTGTATGTGTTTGGTTCACATGATGTAGGTCCTCCCCCTCGCACAAAATTACCTGACCCTAAGGGCCAATATAGGGAATGAGGAATGGACATATATACACACATCTTATCTTATCTTTGGCAATGTGGGACTAAAGTAAATTTCATTCATACATTGATTTCTAACAATCCCCCACATGAATGATAATATACTTTTTCCCCCACACAAAGTGTAATATCTCAGACTACATATGGAATAATGTTTTATTGAGGATAAGTAGATATTTCACTTTGAACTTTCCCTAGTTGAAACTCATCGGATATACTTGGCTAATCGGTGAATTATTTCATCTTGAACCGTCAGCCGTTATTGTATAACCAGACAATAAGTTTAACAAACATTATTTCCCTTATCACCCAATCTCTTGGTTGTGTTCATTTTGGTCCTGAAACACTTTTCTGGTTCTGCGAGTGTATATAGAGAATATAAGCCTTTAATATTCTCATAGAGCCGACCCAGCTCACACTAACATAGGTGATCGCTACCAATAGGAGTATCCTACATATACCCCACTTGTTATTTTACAAGATATGGTCATCATTAAAAAGCATAGCTTTAACCTGTGAAACTTCTGTAGGCATGCATTTTATATTGTACACCATAGGAATGGAGTAGGATTAAATGCATTACATCTTGAGTTATTCAGAACTGGTTTGCCTATTGATCCTAGTCCGTGGGATCTCCAGTCGCTAGGATAGGTTTCCGTATAAGATAACTCTTGTTGGTTTAGGCTTTTAAACCCATTCCCCTCGATGCGCAGTCAATTTTCTCTCGTGATAACCCTTTTGTAAATGGATCCGCTAGGTTATCATTTGTTCTCACATAATCTATGGAAATAGTTCCATTTGAGAGTAACTGCCTAACCGTGTTATGGCGTCTTCGAATATGTCGAGATTTGCCATTATAAACAAAGTTTTTCGCTCTACTTAGCGCTGCTTGATTGTCGCAGTGAATACATATGGTCGTTACAGGTTTAGGCCAAAGTGGAATATCTTCTAAGAAGTGACGAAGCCATTCTGCTTCTTCGCCTGCTTTATCTAAAGCAATAAACTCAGATTCCATCGTTGATCGAGCTATGCATGTTTGCTTAGTAGATTTCCACGATACTGCTGCTCCTGCTAGAGTAAAAACATAACCACTTGTGGATTTTGACTCCTCTGAATCGGCAATCCAGTTTGCATCACTATATCCTTCTAATACAGCTGGATATTTTCCGTAATGCAAAGAATAATTTGTGGTATTCTTTAAGTATCCAAGAACTCTCATTAGTGCTTTCCAGTGTTCCTTTCCTGGATTACTTGTATACCTGCTCAGTCGACTTACTGCATAGGCTATATCTGGTCTCGTGCAATTCATAAGATACATTAGACATCCTATTACACGAGAGTATTCCAGTTGCATTACACTCTCATTAGTGTTTTTATGTAGTACTTCTGATGGATTAAAATGTGTTTTTACTCCTTTAATCCCAAGATCTTGAAATCTTTCAATCACTTTGTCAACATAATGTGACTGAGATAATTCAATTCCATTAGGGGTTCTTATTATTTTGATTCCCAAAATAACATCTGCAACTCCTAAATCTTTCATATCGAAATTGTTGATCAACATTTTCTTTATGGTCTCTATAACTTTTATGTTAGGACCAAAAATTAACATATCGTCCACATATAAGCAAATCATGACATATGATTGTCCAATTTGTTTATAATAAACACATTTATCACATTCATTTATACGAAAACCATTTTGCATCATGACACTATCAAATTTTTCGTGCCATTGTTTTGGAGCTTGTTTGAGTCCGTATAATGATTTTACCAATTTACAGACTTTATTTTCATTTCCCTTGGATATAAAACCCTTGGGTTGCTCCATGTAGATTTCCTCATCGAGATCTCCATTCAAGAATGCCGACTTTACATCCATCTGATGAATTTCTAGATTATAGATGGATGCAATTGCTATTAACATTCTTATTGAGGTTATTCGTGTAACAGGTGAATATGTATAAAAGAAGTCTATTCCTTCTTTTTGACGATATCCTTTGGCTACTAATCTGGCTTTATATTTGTCGATAGAGCCATCTGCTTTCATTTTCTTCTTGAAAATCCATTTGCAGCCAATTGGTTTTATTCCAGGTGGAATATCAACAATTTCCCATGTTTTATTACTTAGAATTGAATCAATCTCACTTTGGACTGCTTCTTTCCAACTCGAAGATTCAGAAGATGACATGGCCTCTTTATATGTTTGAGGTTCATGTTCAAGTACGTAAGTGAGGAACTCAGAGCCAAATGATTTGGATGTTCTGGCCCTTACGCTTCTTCTTGGTTCAACTTCATCAACTTCACGATGAGTTTCATCTTCATGTGGGCTATTTGATTCTTCTCGTGTCCTTTTGGGGACATTATTTCCTTCATTTCTTTTGTGTGGAAACACATCTTCAAAAAATGAAGCATCTCTGGATTCCATGATTGTATTTACATGGATATCATCTATATCAGACTTGAATACCAAAAATCTATATGCACTGCTATTTTGGGCTGGCCCTAAGTAATAACAATCTACTGTTTTTTGTCCAAGTTTGACCTTCTTGGGAGGCGGGATAGGAACCTTTGCCAAGCACCCCCACACTTTGAGGTATTTGAAGCTTGGTAGACGTCCTTTCCATAATTCATATGGAATTTTTCCCGTTTTACTGTGAGGAACTTTGTTTAATATGTGATTAGACATATTCAAAGCTTCCCCCCACAAGTTCGTCGGTAAACCAGACGTTAAAAGCATTGCATTAATCATATCTTTTAACGTTCCGTTTTTCCTCTCGGCTATGCCATTTTGTTGTGGCGAATATGGTGCTGTCGTTTGATGAATTATTCTATTTTCTGCACAGAATTGTTCAAACGGCGATTCATATTCTCTACCTCGATCGGATCTCAATATCTTGACCTTCTTATTAAGCTGATTTTCTACTTCAGCTTTATATTTTATAAACGATGTAGTTGCCTCATCTTTACTGTTTAAAAGATATACGTAGCAATATCGTGTATAATCATCAATAAATGTGATAAAATACTTTTTCCCACCTCTTGTAGGTATTGATTTGAAATCACATAAATCAGTATGTACCAAACCTAGTGGTTCGGTGCTTCCATCAACAGTATGAAATGGTTTCTTAACCATTTTTGCTTCTACGCATGTCTCACATTTGTAGTTTTTATCCACTTGAAATTTAGGAATTAACTCTAAATTTGCAAGTTTTTTCATTTTTTGGAAATTAATATGTCCTAATCTATCATGCCATAATAAAGTTTCATGCTCAACGATATAAGAAACTTCCTTTTTATTCATAGCATTATCAGAATACATATTATTGCCGATCACGGCTACATTTTCCTTAAATAGAACATCACACAAGTAACCCCTTCCTATATAGATTCCTGCCTTGGACAGAACCATCTTGTCTGACTCGAAGACCATCTTGAATCCCTTCTTCGAAAGCATGGACCCAGAAATGAGATTCTTGCGGATCTCTGGAACATGAAGGACATCATTCAGACGAATAGTCTTCCCAGAAGTGAACTTGAGGGTGACTGTTCCTTTGCCTTCAACCATGGAAACCGATGAATTGCCCATATAGAGTTTCTCATCTTGATCCAATTTGGTGTAGGTTGAAAAGACGGACTTATCAGAGCATATATGCCTAGTAGCACCCGTGTCCAACCACCATTGTGCAGAACTCTGGATCAAGTTGCATTCGGTCACAACTCCTGAAAAATTGGATTCATCGATGTCCATGTTGTCCACCACATTTGCTTCCGAATTTTTCTTTTTCTTGTGTCTGCACTCTTTTGCTTGATGACCAGTCTTGCCACAAACCCAACAATTACCATTGAATTTCTTGGACTTCTTCTGGTTATTCTGCTTGTCCTCTGGCGCCTTTCTTTTCTTGTTTTTGTTGAAGTGCCCTTTTTTCTTTGACCCTTCAGTAACAAGCGCCTCTTCACTTTTAGGTTGAGTGACTCCACGATTATCTGCCTCTATCTTTAATCTGACGATGAGGTCTTGTAAGGATATCTCCTTCTTTTTTTGCTTCAAGTAGTTGCGGTAGTCTCTCCAAGATGGTGGCAACTTTCCGGTAATTGCTTCAACCAGAAATGATTTACCAACTTTGTGACCTTCTGCTTCCATCTCATGGATAATAATCTGCAACTCTTGCACTTGAGAAGTCACTGACTTTGAGTCCACCATTTTGTAGTCCGTGAACTTGTCGACGATGAACTTCTTCAAACTCACATTCTGCGTCTTGTATTTTGTAGCCAAAGCATTCCAGAGAGCTTTTGCAGTCTTTATGGGCTGGAAAACTTTGTACAAAACCTTATCTAGGCAGTTGAGAATGTAGTTTCTGCATAAAAAATCCGAATGCCTCCACGCATCAATAGACGGACCATCATGCTTTGGTGCATCCTTGGCATTTCCTGGTGTAGGCGACACCGGTTCATCTTCTTCAAGATACTTTTGCAAGCCAAGGGTGGTGAGATAGAACAGCATCTGATTCTGCCATGTCAGAAAATCATCACCTTCTCCTTTGAACAATTCTGGTTTGTTCAAATTGCCAGCTTTGAGCGTCGTTTGCTCTGTTGCCATCTCGAGTTCGTCTGAGGCCTGTATCGTACAGTTTCCTTAAGACTTTCAGTCGAAGCCTCCCAGGATACAACAGACGAGAATCTGCTCGAGATTGTAGCGAGTATGCACTGGTTGAGATGTAGTAATTCGAGGAATCAGACAACGGAGGAAAAAGAAGAAAATTAATTCGGCGAATGATTTGATTAGAATCATTGTATATATAATTTTCCAGTGGATGCGTTAACGGGTCGCACCCATTTGAAAAACCGCGTCCGTTGTCATTTGAATTCAAATGAACGCGTCCGCTCATTTGAATTGTAACGGGTCGCACCCGCTTGATTCCAACGGGTCGCACCCGCATTCGCATTCGTGCCAAAAAAAATCTGTTCGAAAATTGCTTTGTTTTTCGAAGCAAAAATAAGATTTCTTACTGGGACCAAGCCCAAGTCCAAGCCCGGCCCGGCCCGGTTCGGTTCGATCGGACGGGCGGGCGGCGCGCGCGCGCGTGTGTGTTTGGTTTACATGATGTAGGTCCTCCCCCTCGCACAAAATTACCTGACCCTAAGGGCCAATATAGGGAATGAGGAATGGACATATATACACACATCTTATCTTATCTTTGGCAATGTGGGACTAAAGTAAATTTCATTCATACATTGATTTCTAACAATCCCCCATGTTAAAAACAGTGAAAGCCTTAAGATATTAAGATATTATTCCGTCTGTATTCGCAACACAGAATTTGAAACAGAATATTACTGTTTCTAATTTGTAACAGAATAAAAGCGTTTAAAATTAGAATCAGTACTGCTATCTGTTTAAAGTAAACCGATTTGCACTTAAATCAACCAATACCATGCACAAATTAACCAATACCACAGTATTGGTCCAGTATACAGAATTATCCCGTATACACAATGAAAGGTAAACAACAAAGAATTGAAACCTAACCGAGTTCGTCTGAGGCCTGTATCGTACAGTTTCCTTTAGACTTTCAGTCGAAGCCTCCCAGGATACAACAGACGAGAATCTGCTCGAGATTGTAGCGAGTATGCACTGGCTGAGATGTAGTAATTCGAGGAATCAGACAACGGAGGAAAAAGAAGAAAATTAATTCGGCGAATGATTTGATCAGAATCATTGTATATATAATTTTCCAGTGGATGCACTAACGGGTCGCACCCGTTTGAAAAACCGCGTCTGTTGTCATTTGAATTCAAATGAACGCGTCCGCTCATTTGAATTGTAACGGGTCGCACCTGCTTGATTCCACCGGGTTGCACCCGCATTCGCATTCGTGCCAAAAAAAAATCTGTTCGAAAATTGCTTTGTTTTTCGAAGCAAAAATAAGATTTCTTACTGGGCCCAAGCCCAAGTCCAAGCCTGGCCCGGCCCGGTTCGGTTCGGTCGGACGGGCGGGCGGCGTGCGCGCGCGTGTGTGTTTGGTTCACATGATGTAGGTCCTCCCCCTCGCACAAAATTACCTGACCCTAAGGGCCAATATAGAGAATGAGGAATGGATATATATACACACATCTTATCTTATCTTTGGCAATGTGGGACTAAAGTAAATTTCATTCATACATTGATTTCTAACAATCCCCCACATGAATGATAATATACTTTTTCCCCCACACAAAGTGTAATATCTCAGACTACATATGGAATAATGTTTTATTGAGGATAAGTAGATACTTCACTTTGAACTTTCCCTAGTTGAAACTCATCGGATATACTTGGCTAATCGGTGAATTATTTCATCTTGAACCGTCAGCCGTTATTGTATAACCAGACAATAAGTTTAACAAACATTATTTCCCTTATCACCCAATCTCTTGGTTGTGTTCATTTTGGTCCTGAAACACTTTTCTGGTTCTGCGAGTGTATATAGAGAATATAAGCCTTTAATATTCTCATAAAGCCGACCCAGCTCACACTAGCATAGGTGATCGCTACCATTAGGAGTAACCTACATATACCCCACTTGTTATTTTACAAGATATGGTCATCATTAAAAAGCATAGCTTTAACCTGTGAAACTTCTGTAGGCATGCATTTTATATTGTGCACCATAGGAATGGAGTAGGATTAAATGCATTACATCTTGAGTTATTCAGAACAGGTTTGCCTATTGATCCTAGTCCGTGGGATCTCCAGTCGCTAGGATAGGTTTCCGTATAAGATAACTCTTGTTGGTTTAGGCTTTTAAACCCATTCCCCTCGATGCGCAGTCAATTTTCTCTCGTGATAACCCTTTTGTAAATGGATCCGCTAGGTTATCATTTGTTCTCACATAATTTATGGAAATATTTCCATTTGAGAGTAGCTGCCTAACCGTGTTATGGCGTCTTCGAATATGTCGAGATTTGCCATTATAAACAAAGTTTTTCGCTCTACTTAGCGCTGCTTGATTGTCGCAGTGAATACATATGGCCGTTACAGGTTTAGGCCAAAGTGGAATATCTTCTAAGAAGTGACGAAGCCATTCTGCTTCTTCGCCTGCTTTATCTAAAGCAATAAACTCAGATTCCATCGTTGATCGAGCTATGCATGTTTGCTTAGTAGATTTCCACGATACTGCTGCTCCTGCTAGAGTAAAAACATAACCACTTGTGGATTTTGACTCCTCTGAATCGGCAATCCAGTTTGCATCACTATATCCTTCTAATACAGCTGGATATTTTCCGTAATGCAAAGAATAATTTGTGGTATTCTTTAAGTATCCAAGCACTCTCATTAGTGCTTTCCAGTGTTCCTTTCCTGGATTACTTGTATACTTGCTCAGTCGACTTACTGCATAGGCTATATCTGGTCTCATGCAATTCATAAGATACATTAGACATCCTATTACACGAGAGTATTCCAGTTGCATTACACTCTCATTAGTGTTTTTATGTAGTACTTCTGATGGATTAAAAGGTGTTTTTACTCCTTTAATCCCAAGATCTTGAAATCTTTCAATCACTTTGTCAACATAATGTGACTGAGATAATTCAATTCCATTAGGGGTTCTTATTATTTTGATTCCCAAAATAACATCTGCAACTCCTAAATCTTTCATATCGAAATTGTTGATCAGCATTTTCTTTATGGTCTCTATAACTTTTATGTTAGGACCAAAAATTAACATATCGTCAACATATAAGCAAATCATGACATATGATTGTCCAATTTGTTTATAATAAACACATTTATCACATTCATTTATACGAAAACCATTTTGCATCATGACACTATCAAATTTTTCGTGCCATTGTTTTGGAGCTTGTTTGAGTCCGTATAATGATTTTACCAATTTACAGACTTTATTTTCATTTCCCTTGGATATAAAACCCTCGGGTTGCTCCATGTAGATTTCCTCATCGAGATCTCCATTCAAGAATGCCGTCTTTACATCCATCTGATGAATTTCTAGATTATAGATGGATGCAATTGCTATTAACATTCTTATTGAGGTTATTCGTGTAACAGGTGAATATGTATAAAAGAAGTCTATTCCTTCTTTTTGACGATATCCTTTGGCTACTAATCTGGCTTTATATTTGTCGATAGAGCCATCTGCTTTCATTTTCTTCTTGAAAATCCATTTGCAGCCAATTGGTTTTATTCCAGGTGGAATGTCAACAATTTCCCAAGTTTTATTACTTAGAGTTGAATCAATCTCACTTTGGATTGCTTCTTTCCAACTCGAAGATTCAAAAGATGACATGGCCTCTTTATATGTTTGAGGTTCATGTTCAAGTACGTAAGTAAGGAACTCAGAGCCAAATGATTTGGATGTTCTGGCCCTTACGCTTCTTCTTGGTTCAACTTCATCAACTTCACGATGAGTTTCATCTTCATGTGGTCTATTTGATTCTTCTCGTGTCCTTTTGGGGACATTATTTCCTTCATTTCTTTTGTGTGGAAACACATCTTCAAAGAATGAAGCATCTCTTGATTCCATGATTGTATTTACATGGATATCATCTATATCAGACTTGAATACCAAAAATCTATATGCACTACTATTTTGGGCTGGCCCTAAGTAATAACAATCTACTGTTTTTGGTCCAAGTTTGACCTTCTTGGGAGGCGGGATAGGAACCTTTGCCAAGCACCCCCACACTTTGAGGTATTTGAAGCTTGGTAGATGTCCTTTCCATTATTCATATGGAATTTTTCCCGTTTTACTGTGAGGAACTTTGTTTAATATGTGACTAGACATATTCAAAGCTTCCCCCCACAAGTTCGTCGGTAAACCAGACGTTAAAAGCATTGCATTAATCATATCTTTTAACGTTCTGTTTTTCCTCTCGGCTATGCCATTTTGTTGTGGCGAATATGGTGCTGTCGTTTGATGAATTATTCCATTTTCTGCACAGAATTGTTCAAACGGCGATTCATATTCTCCACCTCGATCGGATCTCAATATCTTGATCTTCTTATTAAGCTGATTTTCTACTTCAGCTTTATATTTTATAAACGATGTAGTTGCCTCATCTTTACTGTTTAAAACATATACGTAGCAATATCGTGTATAATCATCAATAAATGTGATAAAATACTTTTTCCCACCTCTTGTAGGTATTGATTTGAAATCACATAAATCAGTATGTACCAAACCTAGTGGTTCGGTGCTTCCATCTGCAGTATGAAATGGTTTCTTAACCTTTTTTGCTTCTACGCATGTCTCACATTTGTAGTTTTTATCCACTTGAAATTTAGGAATTAACTCTAAATTTGCTAGTTTTTTCATTTTTCAGAAATTAATATGTCCTAATCTATCATGCCATAATAAAGTTTCATGCTCAACGATATAAGAAACTTCCTTTTTATTCATAGCATTATCAGAATACATATTATTGCCGATCAAGGCTACATTTGCCTTAAATAGAACATCACACAAGTAACCCCTTCCTATATAGATTCCTGCCTTGGACAGAACCATCTTGTCTGACTCGAAGACCATCTTGAATCCCTTCTTCGAAAGCATGGACCCAGAAATGAGATTCTTGCAGATTTCTGGAACATGAAGGACATCATTCAGACGAATAGTCTTCCCAGAAGTGAACTTGAGGGTAACTGTTCCTTTGCCTTCAACCATGGAAACCGATGAATTGCCCATATAGAGTTTCTCATCTTGATCCAATTTGGTGTAGGTTGAAAAGACGGACTTATCAGAGCATATATGCCTAGTAGCACCCATGTCCAACCACCATTGTGCAGAATTCTGGATCAAGTTGCATTCGGTCACAACTCCTAAAAAATTGGATTCATCGATGTCCATGTTGTCCACCACATTTTCTTCCTAATTTTTCTTTTTCTTGTGTCTGCACTCTTTTGCTTGATGACCAGTCTTGCCACAAACCCAACAATCACCATTGAATTTCTTGGACTTCTTCTGGTTATTCTGCTTGTCCTCTGGCGCCTTTCTTTTCTTGTTTTTGTTGAAGTGCCCTTTTTTCTTTGACCCTTCAGTAACAAGCGCCTCTTCACTTTTAGGTTGAGTGACTCCACGATTATCTGCCTCTATCTTCAATCTGACGATGAGGACTTGTAAGGATATCTCCTTCTTTTTTTGCTTCAGGTAGTTGCGGTAGTCTCTCCAAGATGGTGGCAACTTTCCGGTAATTGTTTCAACCAGAAATGATTCACCAACTTTGTGACCTTCTGCTTCCGTCTCATGGATAATAATCTGCAACTCTTGCACTTGAGAAGTCACTGACTTTGAGTCCACCATTTCGTAGTCCGTGAACTTGTCGACGATGAACTTCTTCAAACTCACATTCTGCGTCTTGTATTTTGTAGCCAAAGCATTCCAGAGAGCTTTTGCAGTCTTTATGGGCTGAAAAACTTTGTACAAAACCTTATCTAGGCAGTTGAGAATGTAGTTTCTGCATAAAAAATCCGAATGCCTCCACGCATCAATAGACGGACCATCATGCTTTGGTGCATCCTTGGCATTTCCTGGTGTAGGCGGCACCGGTTCATCTTCTTCAAGATACTTTTGCAAGCCAAGGGTGGTGAGATAGAATAGCATCTGATTCTGCCATGTCAGAAAATCATCACCTTCTCCTTTGAACAATTCTGGTTTGTTCAAATTGCCAGCTTTGAGCGTCGTTTGCTCTGTTGCCATCTCGAGTTCGTCTGAGGCCTATATCGTACAGTTTCCTTAAGACTTTCAGTCGAAGCCTCCCAGGATACAACAGACGAGAATCTGCTCGAGATTGTAGCGAGTATGCACTGGCTGAGATGTAGTAATTCGAGGAATCAGACAACGGAGGAAAAAGAAGAAAATTAATTCGGCGAATGATTTGATCAGAATCATCGCATATATAATTTTCCAGTGGATGCGTTAACGGGTCGCACCCGTTTGAAAAACCGCGTCCGTTGTCATTTGAATTCAAATGAACGCGTCCGCTCATTTGAATTGTAACGGGTCGCACCCGCTTGATTCCAACGGGTCGCACCCGCTTGATTCCAACGGGTCGCACCCGCATTAGCATTCGTGCCCAAAAAAAATCTGTTCGAAAATTGCTTTGTTTTTCGAAGCAAAAATAAGATTTCTTACTGGGCCCAAGCCCAAGTCCAAGCCCGGCCCGGCCCGGTTCGGTTCGGTCGGATGGGCGGGCGGCGCGCGCGCGCGTGTGTGTTTGGTTCACATGATGTAGGTCCTCCCCCTCGCACAAAATTACCTGACCCTAAGGGCCAATATAGGGAATGAGGAATGGACATATATACACACATCTTATCTTATCTTTGGCAATGTGGGACTAAAGTAAATTTCATTCATACATTGATTTCTAACAATCCCCCATGTCAAAAACAGTGAAAGTCTTAAGATATTAAGATATTATTCCGTCTGTATTTGCAACACAGAATTTGAAACAGAATATTACCGTTTCTAATTTGCAATAGAATAAAAGCATTTCAAATTAGAATCATTACTGCTATCTGTTTAAAGTAAACTGATTTGCACTTAAATCAACCAATACCGCGCACAAATTAACCAATACCACAGTATTGGTCCAGTATACAGAATTATCCCGCATACACAATGAAAGGTAAACAACAAAGAATTGAAACCTAACCGAGTTCGTCTGAGGCATGTATCGTACAGTTTCTTTAAGACTTTCAGTCGAAGCCTCTCAGGATACAACAGACGAGAATCTGCTCGAGATTGTAGCGAGTATGCACTGGCTGAGATGTAGTAATTCGAGGAATCAGACAACGGAGAAAAAAGAAGAAAATTAATTCGGCGAATGATTTGATCAGAATCATTGTATATATAATTTTCCAGTGGATGCGTTAACGGGTCGCACCCGTTTGAAAAACCGCGTCCGTTGTCATTTGAATTCAAATGAACGCGTCCGCTCATTTGAATTGTAACGGGTCGCACCCGCTTGATTCCAACGGATCGCACCCGCATTCGCATTCGTGCCAAAAAATAACCTGTTCGAAAATTGCTTTGTTTTTCGAAGCAAAAATAAGATTTCTTACTGGGCCCAAGCCCAAGCCCAAGCCCGGCCCGGCCCGGTTCGGTTCGGTCGGACGGGGGGGGCGGCGCGCGCGCGCGTGTGTGTTTGGTTCACATGATGTAGGTCCTCCCCCTCGCACAAAATTACCTGACCCTAAGGGCCAATATAGAGAATGAGGAATGGACATATATACACACATCTTATCTTATCTTTGGCAATGTGGGACTAAAGTAAATTTCATTCATACATTGATTTCTAACAATCCCCCACATGAATGATAATATACTTTTTCCCCCACACAAAGTGTAATATCTCAGACTACATATGGAATAATGTTTTATTGAGGATAAGTAGATATTTCACTTTGAACTTTCCCTAGTTGAAACTCATCGGATATACTTGGCTAATCTGTGAATTATTTCATCTTGAACCGTCAGCCGTTATAATATAACCAGACAATAAGTTTAACAAACATTATTTCCCTTATCACCCAATCTCTTGGTTTTGTTCATTTTGGTCCTGAAACACTTTTCTGGTTCTGCGAGTGTATATAGAGAATATAAGCCTTTAATATTCTCATAGAGCCGACCCAGCTCACACTAACATAGGTGATCGCTACCATTAGGAGTATCCTACATATACCCCACTTGTTATTTTACAAGATATGGTCATCATTAAAAAGCATAGCTGTAACCTGTGAAACTTCTGTAGGCATGCATTTTATATTGTGCACCATAGGAATGGAGTAGGATTAAATGCATTACATCTTGAGTTATTCAGAACCGGTTTGCCTATTGATCCTAGTCCGTGGGATCTCCAGTCGCTAGGATAGGTTTCCGTATAAGATAACTCTTGTTGGTTTAGGCTTTTAAACCCATTCCCCTCGATGCGCAGTCAATTTTCTCTCGTGATAACCCTTTTGTAAATGGATCCGCTAGGTTATCATTTGTTCTCACATAATCTATGGAAATAGTTCCATTTGAGAGTAACTGCCTAACCGTGTTATGGCGTCTTCGAATATGTCGAGATTTGCCATTATAAACAAAGTTTTTCGCTCTACTTAGCGCTGCTTGATTGTCGCAGTGAATACATATGGCCGTTACAGGTTTAGGCCAAAGTGGAATATCTTCTAAGAAGTGACGAAGCCATTCTGCTTCTTCGCCTGCTTTATCTAAAGCAATAAACTCATATTCCATCGTTGATCGAGCTATGCATGTTTGCTTAGTAGATTTCCACGATACTGCTGCTCCTGCTAGAGTAAAAACATAACCACTTGTGGATTTTGACTCCTCTGAATCGGCAATCCAGTTTGCATCACTATATCCTTCTAATACAGCTGGATATTTTCCGTAATGCAAAGAATAATTTGTGGTATTCTTTAAGTATCCAAGCACTCTCATTAGTGCTTTCCAGTGTTCCTTTCCTGGATTACTTGTATACCTGCTCAGTCGACTTACTGCATAGGCTATATCTGGTCTCGTGCAATTCATAAGATACATTAGACATCCTATTACACGAGAGTATTCCAGTTGCATTACACTCTCATTAGTGTTTTTATGTAGTACTTCTGATGGATTAAAAGGTGTTTTTACTCCTTTAATCCCAAGATCTTGAAATCTTTCAATCACTTTGTCAACATAATGTGACTGAGATAATTCAATTCCATTAGGGGTTCTTATTATTTTGATTCCCAAAATAACATCTGCAACTCCTAAATCTTTCATATGGAAATTGTTGATCAGCATTTTCTTTATGGTCTCTATAACTTTTATGTTAGGACCAAAAATTAACATATCGTCCACATATAAGCAAATCATGACATATGATTGTCCAATTTGTTTATAATAAACACATTTATCACATTCATTTATACGAAAACCATTTTGCATCATGACACTATCAAATTTTTCGTGCCATTGTTTTGGAGCTTGTTTGAGTCCGTATAACGATTTTACCAATTTACAGACTTTATTTTCATTTCCCTTGGATATAAAACCTTCGGGTTGCTCCATGTAGATTTCCTCATCGAGATCTCCATTCAAGAATGCCGTCTTTACATCCATCTGATGAATTTCTAGATTATAGATAGATGCAATTGCTATTAACATTCTTATTGAGGTTGTTCGTGTAACAGGTGAATATGTATCAAAGAAGTCTATTCCTTCTTTTTGACGATATCCTTTGGCTACTAATCTGGCTTTATATTTGTCGATAGAGCCATCTACTTTCATTTTCTTCTTGAAAATCCATTTGCAGCCAATTGGTTTTATTTCAGATGGAATATCAATAATTTCCCAAGTTTTATTACTTAGAATTGAATCAATCTCACTTTGGATTGCTTCTTTCCAACACGAAGATTCAGAAGATGACATGGCCTCTTTATATGTTTGAGGTTCATGTTCAAGTACGTAAGTGAGGAACTCAGAGCCAAATGATTTGGATGTTCTGGCCCTTACGCTTCTTCTTGGTTCAACTTCATCAACTTCACGATGAGTTTCATCTTCATGTGGGCTATTTGATTCTTCTCGTGTCCTTTTGGGGACATTATTTCCTTCATTTCTTTTGTGTGGAAACACATCTTCAAAGAATGAAGCATCTCTTGATTCCATGATTGTATTTACATGGATATCATCTATATCAGACTTGAATACCAAAAATCTATATGCACTAATATTTTGGGCTGGCCCTAAGTAATAACAATCTACTGTTTTTGGTCCAAGTTTGACCTTCTTGGGAGGCGGGATAGGAACCTTTGCCAAGCACCCCCACACTTTGAGGTATTTGAAGCTTGGTAGATGTCCTTTCCATAATTCATATGGAATTTTTCCCGTTTTACTGTGAGGAACTTTGTTTAATATGTGATTAGACATATTCAAAGCTTCCCCCCACAAGTTCGTCGGTAAACCAGACGTTAAAAGCATTGCATTAATCATATCTTTAACGTTCTGTTTTTCCTCTCGGCTATACCATTTTGTTGTGGCGAATATGGTGCTGTCGTTTGATGAATTATTCCATTTTCTGCACAGAATTGTTCAAACGGCGATTCATATTCTCCACCTCGATCGGATCTCAATATCTTGATCTTCTTATTAAGCTGATTTTCTACTTCAGCTTTATATTTTATAAACGATGTAATTGCCTCATCTTTACTGTTTAAAAGATATATGTAGCAATATCGTGTATAATCATCAATAAATGTGATAAAATACTTTTTCCCACCTCTTGTAGGTATTGATTTGAAATCACATAAATCAGTATGTACCAAACCTAGTGGTTCGGTGCTTCTATCAACAGTATGAAATGGTTTCTTAACCATTTTTGCTTCTACGCATGTCTCACATTTGTAGTTTTTATCCACTTGAAATTTAGGAATTAACTATAAATTTGCAGGTTTTTTCATTTTTCGGAAATTAATATGTCCTAATCTATCATGCCATAATAAAGTTTCATGCTCAACAATATAAGAAACTTCCTTTTTATTCATAGCATTATCAGAATACATATTATTGCCGATCACGGCTACATTTGCCTTAAATAGAACATCACACAAGTAACCCCTTCCTATATAGATTCCTGCCTTGGACAGAACCATCTTGTCTGACTCGAAGACCATCTTGAATCCCTTCTTCGAAAGCATGGACCCAGAAATGAGATTCTTGTGGATCTCTGGAACATGAAGGACATCATTCAGACGAATAGTCTTCCCAGAAGTGAACTTGAGGATGACTGTTCCTTTGCCTTCAACCACGGAAACCGATGAATTGCCCATATAAAGTTTCTCATCTTGATCCAATTTGGTGTAGGTTGAAAAGACGGACTTATCAGAGCATATATGCCTTGTAGCACCTATGTCCAACCACCATTGTGCCAAATTCTGGATCAAGTTGCATTCGGTCACAACTCCTGAAAAATTGGATTCATCGATGTCCATGTTGTCCACCACATTTGCTTCCGAATTTTTCTTTTTCTTGTGTCTGCACTCTTTTGCTTGATGACCAGCCTTGCCACAAACCCAACAATCACCATTGAATTTCTTGGACTTCTTCTGGTTATTCTGCTTGTCCTCTGGCGCCTTTCTTTTCTTGTTTTTGTTGAAGTGCCCTTTTTTCTTTGACCCTTCAGTAACAAGCGCCTCTTCACTTTTAGGTTGAGTGACTCCACGATTATTTGCCTCTATCTTTAATCTGACAATGAGGTCTTGTAAGGATATCTCCTTCTTTTTGTGCTTCAAGTAGTTGCGGTAGTCTCTCCAAGATGGTGGCAACTTTCCGATAATTGCTTCAACCAGAAATGATTCACCAACTTTGTGACCTTCTGCTTCCATCTCATGCATAATAATCTGCAACTCTTGCACTTGAGAAGTCACTGACTTTGAGTCCACCATTTTGTAGTCCGTGAACTTGTCGACGATGAACTTCTTCAAACTCACATTCTGCGTCTTGTATTTTGTAGCCAAAGCATTCCAGAGAGCTTTTGCAGTCTTTATGGGCTGGAAAACTTTGTACAAAACCTTATCTAGGCAGTTGAGAATGTAGTTTCTGCATAAAAAAATCCGAATGCCTCCACGCATCAATAGACGGACCATCATGCTTTGGTGCATCCTTGGCATTTCCTGGTGTAGGCGGCACCGGTTCATCTTCTTCAAGATACTTTTGCAAGCCAAGGGTGGTGAGATAGAACAGCATCTGATTCTGCCATGTCAGAAAATCATCACCTTCTCCTTTGAACAATTCTGGTTTGTTCAAATTGCCAGCTTTGAGCGTCGTTTGCTCTGTTGCCATCTCGAGTTCGTCTGAGGCCTGTATCGTACAGTTTCCTTAAGACTTTCAGTCGAAGCCTCCCAGGATACAACAGACGAGAATCTGCTCGAGATTGTAGCGAGTATGCACTGGCTGAGATGTAGTAATTCGAGGAATCAGACAACGGAGGAAAAAGAAGAAAATTAATTCGGCGAATGATTTGATTAGAGTAATTGTATATATAATTTTCCAGTGGATGCGTTAACGGGTCGCACCCATTTGAAAAACCGCGTCCGTTGTCATTTGAATTCAAATGAACGCGTCAGCTCATTTGAATTGTAACGGGTCGCACCCGCTTGATTCCAACGGGTCGCACCTGCATTCGCATTCGTGCCAAAAAAAATCTGTTCGAAAATTGCTTTGTTTTTCGAAGCAAAAATAAGATTTCTTACTGGGCCCAAGCCCAAGTCCAAGCCCGGCCCGGCCCGGTTCGGTCGGACGGGCGGGCGGCGCGCGCGCGCGCGTGTGTTTGGTTCACATGATGTAGGTCCTCCCCCTCGCACAAAATTACCTGACCCTAAGGGCCAATATAGGGAATGAGGAATGGACATATATACACACATCTTATCTTATCTTTGGCAATGTGGGACTAAAGTAAATTTCATTCATACATTGATTTCTAACAATCCCCCATGTCAAAAACAGTGAAAGTCTTAAGATATTAAGATATTATTCCGTCTGTATTCGCAACACAGAATTTGAAACAGAATATTACTGTTTCTAATTTGTAACAGAATAAAAGCGTTTCAAATTAGAATCAGTACTGCTATCTGTTTAAAGTAAACTGATTTGCACTTAAATCAACCAATACCGCGCACAAATTAACCAATACCACAGTATTGGTCCAGTATACAGAATTATCCCGTATACACAATGAAAGGTAAACAACAAAGAATTGAAACCTAACCGAGTTCATCTGAGGCCTGTATCGTACATTTTCCTTAAGACTTTCAGTCGAAGCCTCCCAGGATACAACAGACGAGAATCTGCTCGAGATTGTAGCGAGTATGCACTGGCTGAGATGTAGTAATTCGAGTAATCAGACAACGGAGGAAAAAGAAGAAAATTAATTCGGCGAATGATTTGATCAGAATCATGGTATATATAATTTTCCAGTGGATGCGTTAACGGGTCGCACCCGTTTGAAAAACCGCGTCCGTTGTCATTTGAATTCAAATGAACGCGTCCGCTCATTTGAATTGTAACGGGTCGCACCCGCTTGATTCCAACGGGTCGCACCCGCATTCGCATTCGTGCCAAAAAAAATCTGTTCGAAAATTGCTTTGGTTTTCCGAAGCAAAAATAAGATTTCTTACTGGGCCCAAGCCCAAGCCCAAGCCCGGCCCGGCCCGGTTCGGTTCGGTCGGACGGGCGGGAGGCGCGCGCGCGCGTGTGTGTTTGGTTCACATGATGTAGGTCCTCCCCCTCGCACAAAATTACCTGACCCTAAGGGCCAATATAGGGAATGAGGAATGGACATATATACACACATCTTATCTTATCTTTGGCAATGTGGGACTAAAGTAAATTTCATTCATACATTGATTTCTAACAATCCCCCATGTCAAAAACAGTGAAAGTCTTAAGATATTAAGATATTATTCCGTCTGTATTTGCAACCCAGAATTTGAAATAGAATATTACTGTTTCTAATTTGCAATAGAATAAAAGCGTTTCAAATTAGAATCATTACTGCTATCTGTTTAAAGTAAACCGATTTGCACTTAAATCAACCAATACCGCGCACAAATTAACCAATACCACAGTATTGGTCCAGTATACAGAATTATCCCGTATACACAATGAAAGGTAAACAACAAAGAATTGAAACCTAACCGAGTTCGTCTGAGGCCTGTATCGTACAGTTTCTTTAAGACTTTCAGTCGAAGCCTCTTAGGATACAACAGACGAGAATCTGCTCGAGATTGTAGCGAGTATGCACTGGCTGAGATGTTGTAATTCGAGGAATCAGACAACGGAGAAAAAAGAAGAAAATTAATTCGGCGAATGATTTGATCAGAATCATTGTATATATAATTTTCCAGTGGATGCGTTAACGGGTCGCACCCGTTTGAAAAACCGCGTCCGTTGTCATTTGAATTCAAATGAACGCGTCCGCTCATTTGAATTGTAACGGGTCGCACCCGCTTGATTCCAACGGATCGCACCCGCATTCGCATTCGTGCCAAAAAATAATCTGTTCGAAAATTGCTTTGTTTTTCGAAGCAAAAATAAGATTTCTTACTGGGCCCAAGCCCAAGCCCAAGCCCGGCCCGGCCCGGTTCGGTTCGGTCGGACGGGGGGGCGGCGCGCGCGCGTGTGTGTTTGGTTCACATGATGTAGGTCCTCCCCCTCGCACAAAATTACCTGACCCTAAGGGCCAATATAGAGAATGAGGAATGGACATATATACACACATCTTATCTTATCTTTGGCAATGTGGGACTAAAGTAAATTTCATTCATACATTGATTTCTAACAATCCCCCACATGAATGATAATATACTTTTTCCCCCACACAAAGTGTAATATCTCAGACTACATATGGAATAATGTTTTATTGAGGATAAGTAGATATTTCACTTTGAACTTTCCCTAGTTGAAACTCATCGGATATACTTGGCTAATCTGTGAATTATTTCATCTTGAACCGTCAGCCGTTATAATATAACCAGACAATAAGTTTAACAAACATTATTTCCCTTATCACCCAATCTCTTGGTTTTGTTCATTTTGGTCCTGAAACACTTTTCTGGTTCTGCGAGTGTATATAGAGAATATAAGCCTTTAATATTCTCATAGAGCCGACCCAGCTCACACTAACATAGGTGATCGCTACCATTAGGAGTATCCTACATATACCCCACTTGTTATTTTACAAGATATGGTCATCATTAAAAAGCATAGCTGTAACCTGTGAAACTTCTGTAGGCATGCATTTTATATTGTGCACCATAGGAATGGAGTAGGATTAAATGCATTACATCTTGAGTTATTCAGAACCGGTTTGCCTATTGATCCTAGTCCGTGGGATCTCCAGTCGCTAGGATAGGTTTCCGTATAAGATAACTCTTGTTGGTTTAGGCTTTTAAACCCATTCCCCTCGATGCGCAGTCAATTTTCTCTCGTGATAACCCTTTTGTAAATGGATCCGCTAGGTTATCATTTGTTCTCACATAATCTATGGAAATAGTTCCATTTGAGAGTAACTGCCTAACCGTGTTATGGCGTCTTCGAATATGTCGAGATTTGCCATTATAAATAAAGTTTTTCGCTCTACTTAGCGCTGCTTGATTGTCGCAGTGAATACATATGGCCGTTACAGGTTTAGGCCAAAGTGGAATATCTTCTAAGAAGTGACGAAGCCATTCTGCTTCTTCGCCTGCTTTATCTAAAGCAATAAACTCATATTCCATCGTTGATCGAGCTATGCATGTTTGCTTAGTAGATTTCCACGATACTGCTGCTCCTGCTAGAGTAAAAACATAACCACTTGTGGATTTTGACTCCTCTGAATCGGCAATCCAGTTTGCATCACTATATCCTTCTAATACAGCTGGATATTTTCCGTAATGCAAAGAATAATTTGTGGTATTCTTTAAGTATCCAAGCACTCTCATTAGTGCTTTCCAGTGTTCCTTTCCTGGATTACTTGTATACCTGCTCAGTCGACTTACTGCATAGGCTATATCTGGTCTCGTGCAATTCATAAGATACATTAGACATCCTATTACACGAGAGTATTCCAGTTGCATTACACTCTCATTAGTGTTTTTATGTAGTACTTCTGATGGATTAAAAGGTGTTTTTACTCCTTTAATCCCAAGATCTTGAAATCTTTCAATCACTTTGTCAACATAATGTGACTGAGATAATTTAATTCCATTAGGGGTTCTTATTATTTTGATTCCCAAAATAACATCTGCAACTCCTAAATCTTTCATATGGAAATTGTTGATCAGCATTTTCTTTATGGTCTCTATAACTTTTATGTTAGGACCAAAAATTAACATATCGTCCACATATAAGCAAATCATAACATATGATTGTCCAATTTGTTTATAATAAACACATTTATCACATTCATTTATACGAAAACCATTTTGCATCATGACACTATCAAATTTTTCGTGCCATTGTTTTGGAGCTTGTTTGAGTCCGTATAATGATTTTACCAATTTACAGACTTTATTTTCATTTCCCTTGGATATAAAACCTTCGGGTTGCTCCATGTAGATTTCCTCATCGAGATCTCCATTCAAGAATGCCGTCTTTACATCCATCTGATGAATTTCTAGATTATAGATAGATGCAATTGCTATTAACATTCTTATTGAGGTTGTTCGTGTAACAGGTGAATATGTATCAAAGAAGTCTATTCCTTCTTTTTGACGATATCCTTTGGCTACTAATCTGGCTTTATGTTTGTCGATAGAGCCATCTACTTTCATTTTCTTCTTGAAAATCCATTTGCAGCCAATTGGTTTTATTTCAGATGGAATATCAAAAATTTCCCAAGTTTTATTACTTAGAATTGAATCAATCTCACTTTGGATTGCTTCTTTCCAACACGAAGATTCAGAAGATGACATGGCCTCTTTATATGTTTGAGGTTCATGTTCAAGTACGTAAGTGAGGAACTCAGAGCCAAATGATTTGGATGTTCTGGCCCTTACGCTTCTTCTTGGTTCAACTTCATCAACTTCACGATGAGTTTCATCTTCATGTGGGCTATTTGATTCTTCTCGTGTCCTTTTGGGGACATTATTTCCTTCATTTCTTTTGTGTGGAAACACATCTTCAAAGAATGAAGCATCTCTTGATTCCATGATTGTATTTACATGGATATCATCTATATCAGACTTGAATACCAAAAATCTATATGCACTACTATTTTGGGCTGGCCCTAAGTAATAACAATCTACTGTTTTTGGTCCAAGTTTGACCTTCTTGGGAGGCGGGATAGGAACCTTTGCCAAGCACCCCCACACTTTGAGGTATTTGAAGCTGGGTAGATGTCCTTTCCATAATTCATATGGAATTTTTCCCGTTTTACTGTGAGGAACTTTGTTTAATATGTGATTAGACATATTCAAAGCTTCCCCCCACAAGTTCGTCGGTAAACCAGACGTTAAAAGCATTGCATTAATCATATCTTTAACGTTCTGTTTTTCCTCTCGGCTATGCCATTTTGTTGTGGCGAATATGGTGCTGTCGTTTGATGAATTATTCCATTTTCTGCACAGAATTGTTCAAACGGCGATTCATATTCTCCACCTCGATCGGATCTTAATATCTTGATCTTCTTATTAAGCTGATTTTCTACTTCAGCTTTATATTTTATAAACGATGTAATTGCCTCATCTTTACTGTTTAAAAGATATACGTAGCAATATCGTGTATAATCATCAATAAATGTGATAAAATACTTTTTCCCACCTCTTGTAGGTATTGATTTGAAATCACATAAATCAGTATGTACCAAACCTAGTGGTTCGGTGCTTCTATCAACAGTATGAAATGGTTTCTTAACCATTTTTGCTTCTACGCATGTCTCACATTTGTAGTTTTTATCCACTTGAAATTTAGGAATTAACTATAAATTTGCAGGTTTTTTCATTTTTCGGAAATTAATATGTCCTAATCTATCATGCCATAATAAAGTTTCATGCTCAACAATATAAGAAACTTCCTTTTTATTCATAGCATTATCAGAATACATATTATTGCCGATCACGGCTACATTTGCCTTAAATAGAACATCACACAAGTAACCCCTTCCTATATAGATTCCTGCCTTGGACAAAACCATCTTGTCTGACTCGAAGACCATCTTGAATCCCTTCTTCGAAAGCATGGACCCAGAAATGAGATTCTTGCGGATCTCTGGAACATGAAGGACATCATTCAGACGAATAGTCTTCCCAGAAGTGAACTTGAGGATGACTGTTCCTTTGCCTTCAACCACGGAAACCGATGAATTTCCCATATAAAGTTTCTCATCTTGATCCAATTTGGTGTAGGTTGAAAAGACGGACTTATCAGAGCATATATGCCTAGTAGCACCTATGTCCAACCACCATTGTGCAGAATTCTGGATCAAGTTGCATTCGGTCACAACTCCTGAAAAATTGGATTCATCGATGTCCATGTTGTCCACCACATTTGCTTCCGAATTTTTCTTTTTCTTGTGTCTGCACTCTTTTGCTTGATGACCAGCCTTGCCACAAACCCAACAATCACCATTGAATTTCTTGGACTTCTTCTGGTTATTCTGCTTGTCCTCTGGCGCCTTTCTTTTCTTGTTTTTGTTGAAGTGCCCTTTTTTCTTTGACCCTTCAGTAACAAGCGCCTCTTCACTTTTAGGTTGAGTGACTCCACGATTATTTGCCTCTATCTTTAATCTGACAATGAGGTCTTGTAAGGATATCTCCTTCTTTTTGTGCTTCAAGTAGTTGCGGTAGTCTCTCCAAGATGGTGGCAACTTTCCGATAATTGCTTCAACCAGAAATGATTCACCAACTTTGTGACCTTCTGCTTCCATCTCATGGATAATAATCTGCAACTCTTGCACTTGAGAAGTCACTGACTTTGAGTCCACCATTTTGTAGTCCGTGAACTTGTCGACGATGAACTTCTTCAAACTCACATTCTGCGTCTTGTATTTTGTAGCCAAAGCATTCCAGAGAGCTTTTGCAGTCTTTATGGGCTGGAAAACTTTGTACAAAACCTTATCTAGGCAGTTGAGAATGTAGTTTCTGCATAAAAAATCCGAATGCCTCCACGCATCAATAGGGGGACCATCATGCTTTGGTGCATCCTTGGCATTTCCTGGTGTAGGCGGCACCGGTTCATCTTCTTCAAGATACTTTTGCAAGCCAAGGGTGGTGAGATAGAACAACATCCGATTCTGCCATGTCAGAAAATCATCACCTTCTCCTTTGAACAATTATAGTTTGTTCAAATTGCCAACTTTGAGCGTCGTTTGCTCTGTTGCCATCTCGAGTTCGTCTGAGGCCTGTATCGTACAGTTTCCTTAAGACTTTCAGTCGAAGCCTCCCAGGATACAACAGACGAGAATCTGCTCGAGATTGTAGCGAGTATGCACTGGCTGAGATGTAGTAATTCGAGGAATTAGACAACGGAGGAAAAAGAAGAAAATTAATTCGGCGAATGATTTGATTAGAATAATTGTATATATAATTTTCCAGTGGATGCGTTAACGGGTCGCACCCATTTGAAAAACCGCGTCCGTTGTCATTTGAATTCAAATGAACGCGTCAGCTCATTTGAATTGTAACGGGTCGCACCCGCTTGATTCCAATGGGTCGCACCCGCATTCGCATTCGTGCCAAAAAAAATCTGTTCGAAAATTGCTTTGTTTTTCGAAGCAAAAATAAGATTTCTTACTGGGCCCCAGCCCAAGTCCAAGCCCGGCCCGGCCCGGTTCGGTTCGGTCGGACGGGCGGGCGGCGCGCGCGCGCGTGTGTGTTTGGTTCACATGATGTAGGTCCTCCCCCTCGCACAAAATTACCTGACCCTAAGGGCCAATATAGGGAATGAGGAATGGACATATATACACACATCTTATCTTATCTTTGGCAATGTGGGACTAAAGTAAATTTCATTCATACATTGATTTCTAACAATCCCCCATGTCAAAAACAGTGAAAGTCTTAAGATATTAAGATATTATTCCGTCTGTATTCGCAACACAGAATTTGAAACAGAATATTACTGTTTCTAATTTGTAACAGAATAAAAGCGTTTCAAATTAGAATCAGTACTGCTATCTGTTTAAAGTAAACTGATTTGCACTTAAATCAACCAATACCGCGCACAAATTAACCAATACCACAGTATTGGTCCAGTATACAGAATTATCCCGTATACACAATGAAAGGTAAACAACAAAGAATTGAAACCTAACCGAGTTCATCTGAGGCCTGTATCGTACATTTTCCTTAAGACTTTCAGTCGAAGCCTCCCAGGATACAACAGACGAGAATCTGCTCGAGATTGTAGCGAGTATGCACTGGCTGAGATGTAGTAATTCGAGTAATCAGACAACGGAGGAAAAAGAAGAAAATTAATTCGGCGAGTGATTTGATCAGAATCATTGTATATATAATTTTCCAGTGGATGCGTTAACGGGTCGCACCCGTTTGAAAAACCGCGTCCGTTGTCATTTGAATTCAAATGAACGCGTCCGCTCATTTGAATTGTAACGGGTCGCACCCGCTTGATTCCAACGGGTCGCACCCGCATTCGCATTCGTGCCAAAAAAAATCTGTTCGAAAATTGCTTTGGTTTTCCGAAGCAAAAATAAGATTTCTTACTGGGCCCAAGCCCAAGCCCAAGCCCAGCCCGGTCCGGTTCGGTTCGGTCAGACGGGCTGGCGGCGCGCGCGCGCGTGTGTTTGGTTCACATGATGTAGGTCCTCCCCCTCGCACAAAATTACCTGACCCTAAGGGCCAATATAGGGAATGAGGAATGGACATATATACACACATCTTATCTTATCTTTGGCAATGTGGGACTAAAGTAAATTTCATTCATACATTGATTTCTAACAATCCCCCACATGAATGATAATATACTTTTTCCCCCACACAAAGTGTAATATCTCAGACTACATATGGAATAATGTTTTATTGAGGATAAGTAGATATTTCACTTTGAACTTTCCTTAGTTGAAGCTCATCGGATATACTTGGCTAATCGGTGAATTATTTCATCTTGAACCGTCAGCCGTTATTGTATAACCAGACAATATGTTTAACAAACATTATTTCCCTTATCACCCAATCTCTTGGTTGTGTTCATTTTGGTCCTGAAACACTTTTCTGGTTCTGCGAGTGTATATAGAGAATATAAGCCTTTAATATTCTCATAGAGCCGACCCAGATCACACTAACATAGGTGATCGCTACCATTAGGAGTATCCTACATATACCCCACTTGTTATTTTACAAGATATGGTCATCATTAAAAAGCATAGCTTTAACCTGTGAAACTTCTGTAGGCATGCATTTTATATTGTGCACCATAGGAATGGAGTAGGATTAAATGCATTACATCTTGAGTTATTCAGAACTGGTTTGCCTATTGATCCTAGTCCGTGGGATCTCCAGTCGCTAGGATAGGTTTCCGTATAAGATAACTCTTGTTGGTTTAGGCTTTTAAACCCATTCCCCTCGATGCGCAGTCAATTTTCTCTCGTGATAACCCTTTTGTAAATGGATCCGCTAGGTTATCATTTGTTCTCACATAATCTATGGAAATAGTTCCATTTGAGAGTAACTGCCTAACCGTGTTATGGCGTCTTCGAATATGTCGAGATTTGCCATTATAAACAAAGTTTTTCGCTCTACTTAGCGCTGCTTGATTGTCGCAGTGAATACATATGGCCGTTACAGGTTTAGGCCAAAGTGGAATATCTTCTAAGAAGTGACGAAGCCATTCTGCTTCTTCGCCTGCTTTATCTAAAGCAATAAACTCAGATTCCATCGTTGATCGAGCTATGCATGTTTGCTTAGTAGATTTCCACGATACTGCTGCTCCTGCTAGAGTAAAAACATAACCACTTGCGGATTTTGAATCCTCTGAATCGGCAATCCAGTTTGCATCACTATATCCTTCTAATACAGCTGGATATTTTCCGTAATGCAAAGAATAATTTGTGGTATTCTTTAAGTATCCAAGCACTCTCATTAGTGCTTTCCAGTGTTCCTTTCCTGGATTACTTGTATACCTGCTCAGTCGACTTACTGCATAGGCTATATCTGGTATCGTGCAATTCATAAGATACATTAGACATCCTATTACACGAGAGTATTCCAGTTGCATTACACTCTCATTAGTGTTTTTATGTAGTACTTATGATGGATTAAAAGGTGTTTTTACTCCTTTAATCCCAAGATCTTGAAATCTTTCAATCACTTTGTCAACATAATGTGACTGAGATAATTCAATTCCATTAGGGGTTCTTATTATTTTGATTCCCAAAATAACATATGCAACTCCCAAATCTTTCATATCGAAATTGTTGATCAGCATTTTCTTTATGGTCTCTATAACTTTTATGTTAGGACCAAAAATTAACATATCGTCCACATATAAGCAAATCATGACATATTATTGTCCAATTTGTTTATAATAAACACATTTATCACATTCATTTATACGAAAACCATTTTGCATCATGACACTATCAAATTTTTCGTGCCATTGTTTTGGAGCTTGTTTGAGTCCGTATAATGATTTTACCAATTTACAGACTTTATTTTCATTTCCCTTGGATATAAAACCTTCGGGTTGCTCCATGTAGATTTCCTCATCGAGATCTCCATTCAAGAATGTCGTCTTTACATCCATCTGATGAATTTCTAGATTATAGATGGATGCAATTGCTATTACAATTCTTATTGAGGTTATTCGTGTAACAGGTGAATATGTATCAAAGAAGTCTATTCCTTCTTTTTGACGATATCCT
Source organism: Allium sativum (assembly GCA_030737875.1). Lineage (NCBI taxonomy): Eukaryota > Viridiplantae > Streptophyta > Magnoliopsida > Asparagales > Amaryllidaceae > Allium > Allium sativum. Next base: position 173,205,586 of record CM060923.1, read on the forward strand.
TTGGCTACTAATCTGGCTTTATATTTGTCGACAGAGCCATCTGGTTTCATTTTCTTCTTGAAAATCCATTTGCAGCCAATTGGTTTTATTCCAGGTGGAATATCAACAATTTCCCAAGTTTTATTACTTAGAATTGAATCAATCTCACTTTCGATTGCTTCTTTCCAACACGAAGATTCAGAAGATGACATGGCCTCTTTATATGTTTGAGGTTCATGTTCAAGTACGTAAGTGAGGAACTCAGAGCCAAATGATTTGGATGTTCTGGCCCTTACGCTTCTTCTTGGTTCAACTTCATCAACTTCACGATGAGTTTCATCTTCATGTAGGCTATTTGATTCTTCTCGTGTCCTTTTGGGGACATTATTTCCTTCATTTCTTTTGTGTGGAAACACATCTTCAAAGAATGAAGCATCTCTTGATTCCATGATTGTATTTACATGGATATCATCTATATCAGACTTGAATACCAAAAATCTATATGCACTACTATTTTGGGCTGGCCCTAAGTAATAACAATCTACTGTTTTTGGTCCAAGTTTGACCTTCTTGGGAGGCGGGATAGGAACCTTTGCCAAGCACCCCCAAACTTTGAGGTATTTGAAGCTTGGTAGATGTCCTTTCCATAATTCATATGGAATTTTTCCCGTTTTACTGTGAGGAACTTTGTTTAATATGTGATTAGACATATTCAAAGCTTCCCCCCACAAGTTCGTCGGTAAACCAGACGTTAAAAGCATTGCATTAATCATATCTTTTAACGTTCTGTTTTTCCTCTCGGCTATGCCATTTTGTTGTGGCGAATATGGTGCTGTCGTTTGATGAATTATTCCATTTTCTGCACAGAATTGTTCGAACGGCGATTCATATTCTCCACCTCGATCGGATCTCAATATTTTGATCTTCTTATTAAGCTGATTTTCTACTTCAGCTTTATATTTTATGAACGACGTAATTGCCTCATCTTTACTGTTTAAAAGATATACGTAGCAATATCGTGTATAATCATCAATAAATGTGATAAAATACTTTTTCCCACCTCTTGTAGGTATTGATTTGAAATCACATAAATCAGTATGTACCAAACCTAGTGGTTCGGTGCTTCTATCAACAGTATGAAATGGTTTCTTAACCATTTTTGCTTCTACGCATGTCTCACATTTGTAGTTTTTATCCACTTGAAATTTAGGAATTAACTCTAAATTTGCAAGTTTTTTCATTTTTCGGAAATTAATATGTCCTAATCTATCATGCCATAATAAAGTTTCATGCTCAACGATATAAGAAACTTCCTTTTTATTCATAGCATTATCAGAATACATATTATTGCCGATCACGGCTACATTTGCCTTAAATAGAACATCACACAAGTAACCCCTTCCTATATAGATTCCTGCCTTGGACAGAACCATCTTGTCTGACTCGAAGACCATCTTGAATCCCTTCTTCGAAAGCATGGACCCAGAAATGAGATTCTTGCGGATCTCTGAAACATGAAGGACATCATTCAGACGAATAGTCTTCCCAGAAGTGAACTTGAGGGTGACTGTTCCTTTGCCTTCAACCATGGAAACCTATGAATTGCCCATATAGAGTTTCTCATCTTGATCCAATTTGGTGTAGGTTGAAAAGACGGACTTATCAGAGCATATATGCCTAGTAGCACCCGTGTCCAACCACCATTGTGCAGAATTCTGGATCAAGTTGCATTCGGTCACAACTCCTGAAAAATTGGATTCATCGATGTCCATGTTGTCCACCACATTTGCTTCCGAATTTTTCTTTTTCTTGTGTCTGCACTCTTTTGCTTGATGACCAGTCTTGCCACAAACCCAACAATCACCATTGAATTTCTTGGACTTCTTCTGGTTATTCTGCTTGTCCTCTGGCGCCTTTCTTTTCTTTTTTTTGTTGAAGTGCCCTTTTTTCTTTGACCCTTCAGTAACAAGCGCCTCTTCACTTTTAGGTTGAGTGACTCCACGATTATCTGCCTCTATCTTTAATCTGATGATGAGGTCTTGTAAGGATATCTCCTTCTTTTTGTGCTTCAAGTAGTTGCGGTAGTCTCTCCAAGATGGTGGCAACTTTCCGGTAATTGCTTCAACAAGAAATGATTCACCAACTTTGTGACCTTCTGCTTCCATCTCATGGATAATAATCTGCAACTCTTGCACTTCAGAAGTCACTGACTTTGAGTCCACCATTTTGTAGTCCTTGAACTTGTCGACGATGAACTTCTTCAAACTCACATTCTGCGTCTTGTATTTTGTAGCCAAAGCATTCCAGAGAGCTTTTGCAGTCTTTATGGGCTGGAAAACTTTGTACAAAACCTTATCTAGGCAGTTGAGAATGTAGTTTCTGCATAAAAAATCCGAATGCCTCTACGCATCAATAGACGGACCATCATGCTTTGGTGCATCCTTGGCATTTCCTGGTGTAGGCGGCACCGGTTCATCTTCTTCAAGATACTTTTGCAAGCCAAGGGTGGTGAGATAGAACAACATCTGATTCTGCCATGTCAGAAAATCATCACCTTCTCCTTTGAACAATTCTGGTTTGTTCAAATTTCCAGCTTTGAGCATCGTTTGCTCTGTTGCCATCTCGAGTTCGTCTGAGGCCTGTATCGTACAGTTTCCTTAAGACTTTCAGTCGAAGCCTCCCAGGATACAACAGACGAGAATCTGCTCGAGATTGTAGCGAGTATGCACTGGCTGAGATGTAGTAATTCGAGGAATCAGACAACGGAGGAAAAAGAAGAAAATTAATTCGGCGAATGATTTGATCAGAATCATTGTATATATAATTTTCCAGCGGATGCGTTAACGGGTCGCACCCGTTTGAAAAACCGCGTCCGTTGTCATTTGAATTCAAATGAACGCGGCCGCTCATTTGAATTGTAACGGGTCGCACCCGCTTGATTCCAACGGGTCGCACCCGCATTCGTATTCGTGCCAAAAAAAATCTGTTTGAAAATTGCTTTGTTTTTCGAAGCAAAAATAAGATTTCTTACTGGGCCCAAGCCCACGTCCAAGGCCGGCCCGGCCCGGTTCGGTTCGGTCGGACGGGCGGGCGGCGCGCGCGCGCGTGTGTGTTTGGTTCACATGATGTAGGTCCTCCCCCTCGCACAAAATAACCTGACCCTAAGGGCCAATATAGGGAATGAGAAATGGACATATATACACACATCTTATCTTATCTTTGGCAATGTGGGACTAAAGTAAATTTCATTCATACATTGATTTCTAACAATCCCCCATGTCAAAAACAGTGAAAGTCTTAAGATATTAAGATATTATTCCGTCTGTATTCGCAACACAGAATTTGAAACAGAATATTACTGTTTCTAATTTGTAACAGAATAAAAGCGTTTCAAATTAGAATCAGTACTGCTATCTGTTTAAAGTAAACTGATTTGCACTTAAATCAACCAATACCGCGCACAAATTAACCAATACCACAGTATTGGTCCAATATACAGAATTATCCCGTATACACAATGAAAGGTAAACAACAAAGAATTGAAACCTAACCGAGTTCGTCTGAGGCCTGTATCGTACAGTTTCCTTAAGACTTTCAGTCGAAGCCTCCCAGGATACAATAGACGAGAATCTGCTCGAGATTGTAGCGAGTATGCACTGGCTGAGATGTAGTAATTCGAGGAATCAGACAACGGAGGAAAAATAAGAAAATTAATTCGGCGAATGATTTGATCAGAATCATTATATAAATAATTTTCCAGTGGATGCGTTAACGGGTCGCACCCGTTTGAAAAACCGCGTCCGTTGTCATTTGAATTCAAATGAACGCGTCCGCTCATTTGAATTGTAACGGGTCGCACCCGCTTGATTCCAACGGCTCTCACCCGCTTTCGCATTCATGCCAAAAAAAATCTGTTTGAAAATTGCTTTGTTTTTCGAAGCAAAAATAAGATTTCTTACTGGGCCCAAGCCCAAGCCCAAGCCCGGCCCGACCCGGTTCGGTTCGGTCGGACGGGCGGGCGGCGCGTGCGTGTGTGTTTGGTTCACATGATGTAGGTCCTCCCCCTCGCACAAAATTACCTGACCCTAAGGGCCAATATAGGGAATGAGGAATGGACATATATACACACATCTTATCTTATCTTTGGCAATGTGGGACTAAAGTAAATTTCATTCATACATTGATTTCTAACAATCCCCCACATGAATGATAATATAATTTTTCCCCCACACAAAGTGTAATATCTCAGACTACATATGAAATAATGTTTTATTGAAGATAAGTAGATATTTCACTTTGAAATTTCCCTAGTTGAAACTCATCGGATATACTTGGCTAATCGGTGAATTATTTCATCTTGAACCGTCAGCCGTTATTGTATAACCAGACAATAAGTTTAACAAACATTATTTCCCTTATCACCCAATCTCTTGGTTGTGCTCATTTTGGTGCTGAAACACTTTTCTGGTTCTGCGAGTGTATATAGAGAATATAAGCCTTTAATATTCTCATAGAGCCGACCCAGCTCAAACTAACATAGGTGATCGCTACCATTAGGAGTATCCTACATATACCCCACTTGTTATTTTACAAGATATGGTCATCATTAAAAAGCATAGCTTTAACCTGTGAAACTTCTGTAGGCATGCATTTTATATTGTGCACCATAGGAATGGAGTAGGATTAAATGCATTACATCTTGAGTTATTTAGAACTGGTTTGCCTATTGATCCTAGTCCGTGGGATCTCCAGTCGCTAGGATAGGTTTCCGTATAAGATAACTCTTGTTGGTTTAGGCTTTTAAACCCATTCCCCTCGATGCGCAGTCAATTTTCTCTCGTGATAACCCTTTTGTAAATGGATCCGCTAGGTTATCATTTGTTCTCACATAATCTATGGAAATAGTTCCATTTGAGAGTAACTGCCTAACCGTGTTATGGCGTCTTCGAATATGTCGAGATTTGCCATTATAAACAAAGTTTTTCGCTCTACTTAGCGCTGCTTGATTGTCGCAGTGAATACATATGGCCGTTACAGGTTTAGGCCAAAGTGGAATATCTTCTAAGAAGTGACGAAGCCATTCTGCTTCTTCGCCTGCTTTATCTAAAGCAATAAACTCAGATTCCATCGTTGATCGAGCTATGCATGTTTGCTTAGTAGATTTCCACGATACTGCTGCTCCTGCTAGAGTAAACACATAACCATTTGTGGATTTTGACTCCTCTGAATCGGCAATCCAGTTTGCATCACCATATCCTTCTAATACAGCTGGATATTTTCCGTAATGCAAAGAATAATTTGTGGTATTCTTTAAGTATCCAAGCACTCTCATTAGTGCTTTCCAGTGTTCCTTTCCTGGATTACTTGTATACCTGCTCAGTCGACTTACTGCATAGGCTATATCTGGTCTCGTGCAATTCATAAGATACATTAGACATCCTATTACACGAGAGTATTCCAGTTGCATTACACTCTCATTAGTGTTTTTATGTAGTACTTCTGATGGATTAAAAGGTGTTTTTACTCCTTTAATCCCAAGATCTTGAAATCTTTCAATCACTTTGTCAACATAATGTGACTGAGATAATTCAATTCCATTAGGGGTTCTTATTATTTTGATTCCCAAAATAACATCTGCAACTCCTAAATCTTTCATATCGAAATTGTTGATCAACATTTTCTTTATGGTCACTATAACTTTTATGTTAGGACCAAAAATTAACATATCGTCCACATATAAGCAAATCATGACATATGATTGTCCAATTTGTTTATAATAAACACATTTATCACATTCATTTATACGAAAACCATTTTGCATCATGACACTATCAAATTTTTCGTGCCATTGTTTTGGAGCTTGTTTGAGTCCGTATAATGATTTTACCAATTTACAGACTTTATTTTCATTTCCCTTGGATATAAAACCTTCGGGTTGCTCCATGTAGATTTCCTCATCGAGATCTCCATTCAAGAATGTCGTCTTTACATCCATCTGATGAATTTCTAGATTATAGATGGATGCAATTGCTATTAACATTCTTATTGAGGTTATTCGTGTAACAGGTGAATATGTATCAAAGAAGTCTATTCCTTCTTTTTGACGATATCCTTTGGCTACTAATCTGGCTTTATATTTGTCGATAGAGCCATCTGCTTTCATTTTCTTCTTGAAAATCCATTTGCAGCCAATTGGTTTTATTCCAGGTGGAATATCAACAATTTCCCAAGTTTTATTACTTAGAATTGATTCAATCTCACTTTGGATTGCTTCTTTCCAACACGAAGATTCAGAAGATGACATGGCCTCTTTATATGTTTGAGGTTCATGTTCAAGTACGTAAGTGAGGAACTCAGAGCCAAATGATTTGGATGTTCTGGCCCTTACGCTTCTTCTTGGTTCAACTTCATCAACTTCACGATGAGTTTCATCTTCATGTGGGCTATTTGATTCTTCTCGTGTCCTTTTGGGGACATTATTTCCTTCATTTCTTTTGTGTGGAAACACATCTTCAAAGAATGAAGCATCTCTTGATTCCATGATTGTATTTACATGGATATCATCTATATCAGACTTGAATACCAAAAATCTATATGCACTACTATTTTGGGCTGGCCCTAAGTAATAACAATCTACTGTTTTTGGTCCAAGTTTGACCTTCTTGGGAGGCGGGATAGGAACCTTTGCCAAGCACCCCCACACTTTGAGGTATTTGAAGCTTGGTAGATGTCCTTTCCATAATTCATATGGAATTTTTCCCGTTTTACTGTGAGGAACTTTGTTTAATATGTGATTAGACATATTCAAAGCTTCCCCCCATAAGTTCGTCGGTAAACCAGACGTTAAAAGCATTGCATTAATCATATCTTTTAACGTTCTGTTTTTCCTCTCGGCTATGCCATTTTGTTGTGGCGAATATGGTGCTGTCGTTTGATGAATTATTCCATTTTCTGCACAGAATTGTTCAAACGGCGATTCATATTCTCCACCTCGATCGGATCTCAATATCTTGATCTTCTTATTAAGCTGATTTTCTGCTTCAGCTTTATATTTTATAAACGATGTAATTGCCTCATCTTTACTGTTTAAAAGATATACGTAGCAATATCGTGTATAATCATCAATAAATGTGATAAAATACTTTTTCCCACCTCTTGTAGGTATTGATTTGAAATCACATAAATCAGTATGTACCAAACCTAGTGGTTCGGTGCTTCTATCAACAGTATGAAATGGTTTCTTAACCATTTTTGCTTCTACGCATGTCTCACATTTGTAGTTTTTATCCACTTGAAATTTAGGAATTAACTCTAAATTTGCAAGTTTTTTCATTTTTCGGAAATTAATATGTCCTAATCTATCATGCCATAATAAAGTTTCATGCTCAACGATATAAGAAACTTCCTTTTTATTCATAGCATTATCAGAATACATATTATTGCCGATCACGGCTACATTTTCGTTAAATAGAACATCACACAAGTAACCCCTTCCTATATAGATTCCTGCCTTGGAAAGAACCATCTTGTCTGACTCGAAGACCATCTTGAATCCCTTCTTCGAAAGCATGGACCCAGAAATGAGATTCTTGCGGATCTCTGAAACATGAAGGACATCATTCAGACGAATAGTCTTCCCAGAAGTGAACTTGAGGGTGACTGTTCCTTTGCCTTCAACCATGGAAACCGATGAATTGCCCATATAGAGTTTCTCATCTTGATCCAATTTGGTGTAGGTTGAAAAGACGGACTTATCAGAGCATATATGCCTAGTAGCACCCGTGTCCAACCACCATTGTGCAGAATTCTGGATCAAGTTGCATTCGGTCACAACTCCTGAAAAATTGGATTCATCGATGTCCATGTTGTCCACCACATTTGCTTCCGAATTTTTCTTTTTCTTGTGTCTGCACTCTTTTGCTAGATGACCAGTCTTGCCACAAACCCAACAATCACCATTGAATTTCTTGGACTTCTTCTGGTTATTCTGCTTGTCCTCTGGCGCCTTTCTTTTCTTGTTTTTGTTGAAGTGCCCTTTTTTCTTTGACCCTTCAGTAACAAGCGCCTCTTCACTTTTAGGTTGAGTGACTCCACGATTATCTGCCTCTATCTTTAATCTGATGATGAGGTCTTGTAAGGATATCTCCTTCTTTTTGTGCTTCAAGTAGTTGCGGTAGTCTCTCCAAGATGGTGGCAACTTTCCGGTAATTGCTTCAACAAGAAATGATTCACCAACTTTGTGACCTTCTGCTTCCATCTCATGGATAATAATCTGCAACTCTTGCACTTCAGAAGTCACTGACTTTGAGTCCAACATTTTGTAGTCCGTGAACTTGTCGACGATGAACTTCTTCAAACTCACATTCTGCGTCTTGTATTTTGTAGCCAAAGCATTCCAGAGAGCTTTTGCAGTCTTTATGGGCTGGAAAACTTTGTACAAAACCTTATCTAGGCAGTTGAGAATGTAGTTTCTGCATAAAAAATCCGAATGCCTCTACGCATCAATAGACGGACCATCATGCTTTGGTGCATCCTTGGCATTTCCTGGTGTAGGCGGCACCGGTTCATCTTCTTCAAGATACTTTTGCAAGCCAAGGGTGGTGAGATAGAACAGCATCTGATTCTGCCATGTCAGAAAATCATCACCTTCTCCTTTGAACAATTCTGGTTTGTTCAAATTGCTAGCTTTGAGCATCGTTTGCTCTGTTGCCATCTCGAGTTCGTCTGAGGCCTGTATCGTACAGTTTCCTTAAGACTTTCAGTCGAAGCCTCCTAGGATACAACAGACGAGAATCTGCTCGAGATTGTAGCGAGTATGCACTGGCTGAGATGTAGTAATTCGAGGAATCAGACAACGGAGGAAAAAGAAGAAAATTAATTCGGCGAATGATTTGATCAGAATCATTGTATATATAATTTTCCAGCGGATGCGTTAACGGGTCGCACCCGTTTGAAAAACCGCGTCCGTTGTCATTTGAATTCAAATGAACGCGACCGCTCATTTGAATTGTAACGGGTCGTACCCGCTTGATTCCAACGGGTCGCACCCGCATTCGCATTCGTGCCAAAAAAAAATCTGTTTGAAAATTGCTTTGTTTTTCGAAGCAAAAATAAGATTTCTTACTGGGCCCAAGCCCACGTCCAAGGCCGGCCCGGCCCGGTTCGGTTCGGTCGGACGGGCGGGCGGCGCGCGCGCGCGTGTGTGTTTGGTTCACATGATGTAGGTCCTCCCCCTCGCACAAAATAACCTGACCCTAAGGGCCAATATAGGGAATGAGAAATGGACATATATACACACATCTTATCTTATCTTTGGCAATGTGGGACTAAAGTAAATTTCATTCATACATTGATTTCTAACAATCCCCCATGTCAAAAACAGTGAAAGTCTTAAGATATTAAGATATTATTCCGTCTGTATTCGCAACACAGAATTTGAAACAGAATATTACTGTTTCTAATTTGTAACAGAATAAAAGCGTTTCAAATTAGAATCAGTACTGCTATCTGTTTAAAGTAAACTGATTTGCACTTAAATCAACCAATACCGCGCACAAATTAACCAATACCACAGTATTGGTCCAGTATACAGAATTATCCCGTATACACAATGGAAGGTAAACAACAAAGAATTGAAACCTAACCGAGTTCGTCTGAGGCCTGTATCGTACAGTTTCCTTAAGACTTTCAGTCGAAGCCTCCCAGGATACAACAGACGAGAATCTGCTCGAGATTGTAGCGAGTATGCACTGGCTGAGATGTAGTAATTCGAGGAATCAGACAACGGAGGAAAAATAAGAAAATTAATTCGGCGAATGATTTGATCAGAATCATTATATAAATAATTTTCCAGTGGATGCGTTAACGGGTCGCACCCGTTTGAAAAACCGCGTCCGTTGTCATTTGAATTCAAATGAACGCGTCCGCTCATTTGAATTGTAACGGGTCGCACCCGCTTGATTCCAACGGGTCTCACCCGCTTTCGCATTCGTGCCAAAAAAAATCTGTTTGAAAATTGCTTTGTTTTTCGAAGCAAAAATAAGATTTCTTACTGGGCCCAAGCCCAAGCCCAAGCCCGGCCCGACCCGGTTCGGTTCGGTCGGACGGGCGGGCGGCGCGTGCGTGTGTGTTTGGTTCACATGATGTAGGTCCTCCCTCTCGCACAAAATTATCTGACCCTAAGGGCCAATATAGGGAATGAGGAATGGACATATATACACACATCTTATCTTATCTTTGGCAATGTGGGACTAAAGTAAATTTCATTCATACATTGATTTCTAACAATCCCCCACATGAATGATAATATAATTTTTCCCCCACACAAAGTGTAATATCTCAGACTACATATGGAATAATGTTTTATTGAGGATAAGTAGATATTTCACTTTGAAATTTCCCTAGTTGAAACTCATCGGATATACTTGGCTAATCGGTGAATTATTTCATCTTGAACCGTCAGCCGTTATTGTATAACCAGACAATAAGTTTAACAAACATTATTTCCCTTATCACCCAATCTCTTGGTTGTGCTCATTTTGGTGCTGAAACACTTTTCTGGTTCTGCGAGTGTATATAGAGAATATAAGCCTTTAATATTCTCATAGAGCCGACCCAGCTCAAACTAACATAGGTGATCGCTACCATTAGGAGTATCCTACATATACCCCACTTGTTATTTTACAAGATATGGTCATCATTAAAAAGCATAGCTTTAACCTGTGAAACTTCTGTAGGCATGCATTTTATATTGTGCACCATAGGAATGGAGTAGGATTAAATGCATTACATCTTGAGTTATTTAGAACTGGTTTGCCTATTGATCCTAGTCCGTGGGATCTCCAGTCGCTAGGATAGGTTTCCGTATAAGATAACTCTTGTTGGTTTAGGCTTTTAAACCCATTCCCCTCGATGCGCAGTCAATTTTCTCTCGTGATAACCCTTTTGTAAATGGATCCGCTAGGTTATCATTTGTTCTCACATAATCTATGGAAATAGTTCCATTTGAGAGTAACTGCCTAACCGTGTTATGGCGTCTTCGAATATGTCGAGATTTGCCATTATAAACAAAGTTTTTCGCTTTACTTAGCGCTGCTTGATTGTCGCAGTGAATACATATGGCCGTTACAGGTTTAGGCCAAAGTGGAATATCTTCTAAGAAGTGACGAAGCCATTCTGCTTCTTCGCCTGCTTTATCTAAAGCAATAAACTCAGATTCCATCGTTGATCGAGCTATGCATGTTTGCTTAGTAGATTTCCACGATACTGCTGCTCCTGCTAGAGTAAACACATAACCATTTGTGGATTTTGACTCCTCTGAATCGGCAATCCAGTTTGCATCACTATATCCTTCTAATATAGCTGGATATTTTCCGTAATGCAAAGAATAATTTGTGGTATTCTTTAAGTATCCAAGCACTCTCATTAGTGCTTTCCAGTGTTCCTTTCCTGGATTACTTGTATACCTGCTCAGTCGACTTACTGCATATGCTATATCTGGTCTCGTGCAATTCATAAGATACATTAGACATCCTATTACACGAGAGTATTCCAGTTGCATTACACTCTCATTAGTGTTTTTATGTAGTACTTCTGATGGATTAAAAGGTGTTTTTACTCCTTTAATCCCAAGATCTTGAAATCTTTCAATCACTTGGTCAACATAATGTGACTGAGATAATTCAATTCCATTAGGGGTTCTTATTATTTAATTCCCAAAATAACATCTGCAACTCCTAAATCTTTCATATCGAAATTGTTGATCAACATTTTCTTTATGGTCACTATAACTTTTATGTTAGGACCAAAAATTAACATATCGTCCACATATAAGCAAATCATGACATATGATTGTCCAATTTGTTTATAATAAACACATTTATCACATTCATTTATACGAAAACCATTTTGCATCATGACACTATCAAATTTTTCGTGCCATTGTTTTGGAGCTTGTTTGAGTCCGTATAATGATTTTACCAATTTACAGACTTTATTTTCATTTCCCTTGGATATAAAACCTTCGGGTTGCTCCATGTAGATTTCCTCATCGAGATCTCCATTCAAGAATGTCGTCTTTACATCCATCTGATGAATTTCTAGATTATAGATGGATGCAATTGCTATTAACATTCTTATTGAGGTTATTCGTGTAACAGGTGAATATGTATCAAAGAAGTCTATTCCTTCTTTTTGACGATATCCTTTGGCTACTAATCTGGCTTTATATTTGTCGATAGAGCCATCTGCTTTCATTTTCTTCTTGAAAATCCATTTGCAGCCAATTGGTTTTATTCCAGGTGGAATATCAACAATTTCCCAAGTTTTATTACTTAGAATTGATTCAATCTCACTTTGGATTGCTTCTTTCCAACACGAAGATTCAGAAGATGACATGGCCTCTTTATATGTTTGAGGTTCATGTTCAAGTACGTAAGTGAGGAACTCAGAGCCAAATGATTTGGATGTTCTGGCCCTTACGCTTCTTCTTGGTTCAACTTCATCAACTTCACGATGAGTTTCATCTTCATGTGGGCTATTTGATTCTTCTCGTGTCCTTTTGGGGACATTATTTCCTTCATTTCTTTTGTGTGGAAACACATCTTCAAAGAATGAAGCATCTCTTGATTCCATGATTGTATTTACATGGATATCATCTATATCAGACTTGAATACCAAAAATCTATATGCACTACTATTTTGGGCTGGCCCTAAGTAATAACAATCTACTGTTTTTGGTCCAAGTTTGACCTTCTAGGGAGGCGGGATAGGAACCTTTGCCAAGCACCCCCACACTTTGAGGTATTTGAAGCTTGGTAGATGTCCTTTCCATAATTCATATGGAATTTTTCCCGTTTTACTGTGAGGAACTTTGTTTAATATGTGATTAGACATATTCAAAGCTTTCCCCCATAAGTTCGTCGGTAAACCAGACGTTAAAAGCATTGCATTAATCATATCTTTTAACGTTCTGTTTTTCCTCTCGGCTATGCCATTTTGTTGTGGCGAATATGGTGCTGTCGTTTGATGAATTATTCCATTTTCTGCACAGAATTGTTCAAACGGCGATTCATATTCTCCACCTCGATCGGATCTCAATATCTTGATCTTCTTATTAAGCTGATTTTCTGCTTCAGCTTTATATTTTATAAACGATGTAATTGCCTCATCTTTACTGTTTAAAAGATATACGTAGCAATATCGTGTATAATCATCAATAAATGTGATAAAATACTTTTTCCCACCTTGTAGGTATTGATTTGAAATCACCTAAATCAGTATGTACCAAACCTAGTGGTTCGGTGCTTCTATCAACAGTATGAAATGGTTTCTTAACCATTTTTGCTTCTACGCTTGTCTCACATTTGTAGTTTTTATCCACTTGAAATTTAGGAATTAACTCTAAATTTGCAAGTTTTTTCATTTTTCGGAAATTAATATGTCCTAATCTATCATGCCATAATAAAGTTTCATGCTCAACGATATAAGAAACTTCCTTTTTATTCATAGCATTATCAGAATACATATTATTGCCGATCACGGCTACATTTGCCTTAAATAGAACATCACACAAGTAACCCCTTCCTATATAGATTCCTGCCTTGGACAGAAATATCTTGTCTGACTCGAAGACCATCTTGAATCCCTTCTTCGAAAGCATGGACCCAGAAATGAGATTCTTGCGGATCTCTGGAACATGAAGGACATCATTCAGATGAATAGTCTTCCCAGAAGTGAACTTGAGGATGACTGTTCCTTTGCCTTCAACCATGGAAACCGATGAATTGCCCATATAGAGTTTCCCATCTTGATCCAATTTGGTGTAGGTTGAAAAGACGGACTTATCAGAGCATATATGCCTAGTAGCACCAGTGTCCAACCACCATTGTGCAGAATTCTGGATCAAGTTGCATTCGGTCACAACTCCTGAAAAATTGGATTCATCGATGTCCATGTTGTCCACCACATTTGCTTCCGAATTTTTCTTTTTCTTGTGTCTGCACTCTTTTTCTTGATGACCAGTCTTGCCACAAACCCAACAATCACCATTGAATTTCTTGGACTTCTTCTGGTTATTCTGCTTGTCCTCTGGCGTCTTTCTTTTCTTGTTTTTGTTGAAGTGCCCTTTTTTCTTTGACCCTTCAGTAATAAGCGCCTCTTCACTTTTAGGTTGAGTGACTCCACGATTATCTGCCTCTATCTTTAATCTGACGATGAGGTCTTGTAAGGATATCTCCTTCTTTTTGTGATTCAAGTAGTTGCGGTAGTCTCTCCAAGATGGTGGCAACTTTTCGGTAATTGGTTCAACCAGAAATGATTCACCAACTTTGCGACCTTCTGCTTCCATCTCATGGATAATAATCTGCAACTCTTGCACTTGAGAAGTCATTGACTTTGAGTCCACCATTTTGTAGTCCGTGAACTTGTCGACGATGAACTTCTTCAAACTCACATTCTGCGTCTTGTATTTTGTAGCCAAAGCATTCCAGAGAGCTTTTGCAGTCTTTATGGGCTGGAAAACTTTGTACAAAACCTTATCTAGGCAGTTGAGAATGTAGTTTCTGCATAAAAAATCCGAATGCCTCCACGCATCAATAGACGGACCATCATGCTTTGGTGCATCCTTGGCATTTCCTGGTGTATGCGGCACCGGTTCATCTTCTTCAAGATACTTTTGCAACCAAGGGTGGTGAGATAGAACAACATCTGATTCTGCCATGTCAGAAAATCATCACCTTCTCCTTTGAACAATTCTGGTTTGTTCAAATTGCCAGCTTTGAGCGTCGTTTGCTCTGTTGCCATCTCGAGTTCGTTTGGGGCCTGTATCGTACAGTTTCCTTAAGACTTTCAGTCGAAGCCTCCCAGGATACAACAGACGAGAATATGCTCGAGATTGTAGCGAGTATGCACTGGCTGAGATGTAGTAATTCGAGGAATCAGACAACGGAGGAAAAAGAAGAAAATTAATTCGGCGAATGATTTGATCAGAATCATTGTATATATAATTTTCCAGTGGATGCGTTAACGGGTCGCACCCGTTTGAAAAACCGCGTCCGTTGTCATTTGAATTCAAATGAACGCGTCCGCTCATTTGAATTGTAACGGGTCGCACCCGCTTGATTCCAACGAGTCGCACCCGCATTCGCATTCGTGCCAAAAAAAATCTGTTCGAAAATTGCTTTGTTTTTCGAAGCAAAAATAAGATTTCTTACTGGGCCCAAGCCCAAGTCCAAGCCCGACCCGGCCCGGTTCGGTTCGGTCGGACGGGCGGGCGGCGCGCGCGCGTGTGTGTTTGGTTCACATGATGTAGGTCCTCCCCCTCGCACAAAATTACCTGACCCTAAGGGCCAATATAGGGAATGAGGAATGGACATATATACACACATCTTATCTTATCTTTGGCAATGTGGGACTAAAGTAAATTTCATTCATACATTGATTTCTAACATTCCCCCATGTCAAAAACAGTGAAAGTCTTAAGATATTAAGATATTATTCCGTCTGTATTCGCAACACAGAATTTGAAACATAATATTACTGTTTTTAATTTGTAACAGAATAAAAGCGTTTCAAATTAGAATCAGTACTGCTATCTGTTTAAAGTAAACTGATTTGCACTTAAATCAACCAATACCACGCACAAATTAACCAATACCACAGTATTGGTCCAGTATACAGAATTATCCCGTATACACAATGAAAGGTAAAGAACAAAGAATTGAAACCTAACCGAGTTCGTCTGAGGCCTGTATCGTACAGTTTCCTTAAGACTTTCAGTTGAAGCCTCCCAGGGTACAACAGACGAGAATCTGCTCGAGATTGTAGCGAGTATGCACTGGCTGAGATGTAGTAATTCGAGGAATCAGACAACGGAGGAAAAAGAAGAAAATTAATTCGGCGAATGATTTGATCAGAATCATTGTATATATAATTTTCCAGTGGATGCGTTAACGGGTCGCACCCGTTTGAAAAACCGCGTCCGTTGTCATTTGAATTCAAATGAACGCGTCCGCTCATTTGAATTGTAACGGGTCGCACCCGCTTGATTCCAACGGGTCGCACCCGCATTCGCATTCGTGCCAATAAAAATCTGTTCGAAAATTGCTTTGTTTTTCGAAGCAAAAATTAGATTTCTTACTGGGCCCAAGCCCAAGTCCAAGTCCAAGCCCGACCCGGTTCGGTTCGGTCGGACGGGCGGGCGGCGCGCGCGTGTGTGTTTGGTTCACATGATATAGGTCCTCCCCCTCGCACAAAATTACCTGACCCTAAGGGCCAATATAGGGAATGAGGAATGGACATATATACACACATCTTATCTTATCTTTGGCAATGTGGGACTAAAGTAAATTTCATTCATACATTGATTACTAACAAATACTATTATGTCGAGGTGGAGATGCTAGAATATGGTGCACGTACATGTCCAAATTCTTCTAGACAACCATGAATGGAAATTCTATCGCCATGACTCAACATCTACAAACTTGAAACTAGTAAGAAAGTATTCAAAGTTGAAAATGAAAAGCATGTTTGGCGATAAAAATGTTTATCATCAGCATATATGTAGAATAATAATATTTAATATATAACTGAATTGTATGGCTTTAAAGAAGCTTCTCTTCAAGTCCTCTTTGTGCTTTGAAAGATATGTAGCTTCACCCATATATGCAAATACTAAACACAGATATACAATCCCCGTAAATGCCATTTGCCAAAAAGTAAGGCATAATATCCATGGACACATTAATCATGGGTGATGGGTATAAAATATTCATAAAGCCAAATAAAAGCATAAAATACAAAATAATACAACAAAGAGATGCACAAGTTAATTTAAGACAATTTGTGAAACATTTCAGACTCTCAAAATTGAAAACTGGATTATCTTATTACCCTAATTGGCAGCTTAGAAAAGTGCCCAAGATCAGCAAACATTGCCTCGGCACCTAAAGATGCAATGGAATCTATAAGTAAAATCTTAGTGCTAAAATAGATAGTAATTTATCAAAACTACAGCATAATAGTCCTTGTATTATGACAGGCATGGATCAGACTTTCAGAGTAAAGTAGATGTAATGGTTTTAGCCAAATCGCCTAATTAACTAATCAAACATAATGTCTACAAATGAAATAAGAATTGAGAGGGTCAACAATACTAGTAGACCATGCTCATGATCAAGGAAGACATTTTCTATGTTTGGTTACTTCAAAAAGGTTTTTAGCTTTCCAATCATTGTGCGTAGAGCCCATGCCTTTCATAAAGTCCGTTGCACATTTTAGATAATTAAATATCATTTAAATGACTACTGTTGAAATACATATATGTTAAGGGTGAATACGCTTAATGCAAGGGACATTATTGTAATTGTCGGCACATCTGAAGCCTATAAATATAGAGCTTGTGTATGTTGTAATTACATCCGAATGAATAAAAATGTCTGCTCTCTCTCATTTCTTATGTTCTTCTTTTATAACACGTTATCAGCACGATGCTTTATATTATAATATAAAATTATATTCTTATCTTATACTTACAATCATTTTTTTTAAGGATCTGGATATTTTTTTTAGGACTCATTATTCCCACCTAACATTTACTTTTGAATGTTTCTTATATCAGATCGTTTGAAAACTTCTGATATATTTCAAATATTTGTTTTTTTTTTACATATTCTTTAGCTTCCCTTTTCTACGGCCGGGGTTTGCATACTTTAAATCTATCTATATATAGATCCAGCGCCTCCACTTTAGATGTATACTTAACGCAACTCACTTGCTTTCTTTTCTCGAATTTCTAAAACAAAAACAGAAAAGCTACTCAATTTTTATCCTTTTTTTTAACAAGGTGAGTATATGCTTTATATTATTGAACACTGTAAACATCCTATGTAGTGCTGTGGCTTTCTACCTTTCTATTTTATATTGTTTTGCGTCATTCTCTGCTGCAAGCTCTCATGTTGGTATATGGGAACATATATATGACTTCATATTTTCCTTGATCCTTTATAATAATATATATTGTGTGACTATGTATTTATGATGCTACTGTGCTTACAAATTGTATCCTATTTTTCAACATGACTACATCCATGCAGTACATTAATGTCATTCATGACATTGCAAGCGATCAGTTTGTCCTTTGTAGCATGATCTGCGTTTTGTTATTGATCTGATAGTAGTACTCTATTTTAATTGTTTTGTCTGCTTATTATTTTGTTGATTCATATTGATAGTAAAACATGTATATTCATCTGTAAATGCTTGTTGGTCTATGTATATAAAAGAATTATCTATTTTATGTTGGTTGGCTGCGAATTATCTTATTTTATTTGTTTTTGGTCTCTTCTGAATTTTGTTTAATTGAGCGTCTGCAATTTGTTTTATGTGTAGTTCGCAAAATGTCGAATATCGCTAAACTTGAATTTAAGCCGTTGGACATTTCTGGAGACAATTATTTGTCATGGATTCTGAACGCCGAGATATATTTGCAATCTCAGTGCTTAGAAAATGCTATTAAAAATGGCAATAATATGTCCCAGCAGGACAAAGCAAAGGCTCTGATATTTTTAAGGCGCCACATCCACGATGATTTAAAATCAGAATATTTAACTGAAAAAGACCCTCTCTACCTATGGAACTCCCTGAAGGAGCGATGTGACCACCAGAAGACGGTCATACTTCCAAATACGAGACAAGAATGGTTGAACTTAATATTTCAAGATTTTAAAACCGTAAGGGAATACAATTCCGCTATGTTTAGAATAACTTCTAAACTGAAATTATGTGGAGAGAAGGTAGATGACGCACAAATGTTAGAAAAGACCTTTTCAACATTTCATGCATCGAATGTGCTCCTGCAGCAGCAATATCGAGAGCATCACTTTACAAAATATTCTGAACTTATTGAGTGCTTGTTGATTGTTGAACAAAACAATGAACTACTTCTTAAAAACCACTCCTCAAGACCAACTGGTTCAGCTGCATTACCTGAAGTTAATGCTAACTTTGCCCACTCCGGAAGAGGTCGTGGCAGAGGCAGAGGCAGAGGAAGAGGTAGGGGACGTGGTCGTGGACGTGGACGTGGATACAACCCCAGCAGAGGTGGTTATAGTGGTTTTGGAGTTAACAAAACTACTAATTTTAAGCAGCAAATGAAAAATGAGCCTGAAAATAGCAATAATTCAGCTGCTGAAAATAAGAAGCATTATGAGGAAATTTGCTACAGATGTGGGCGTACTAGTCACTGGTCATGGACATGTAGATCATCAAAGAAAACAATCGAAGAGTATCATAAATCGAAGAATATCGAGACAAATAACACTAAGGGATTGTCTGATAACACTGACCTGAAGTTAGATGATTTCTTCGAAGACTATGATGAGAATTTGTTCAGCGACGAAAATTTAAATGCAATATTCGAAGAGATGACCGAACCAACCAATAAGTAGCCTGAAGCTTATTATGTGATTTTCAGTTTGTTTATTTTCAGCATGTATTAGTTTGGAACTTTTGTTTATTTATTTTTCTTTTAGTCTTTTCTTATGGAACTGCAGAAATAATGTGTAATGTTGGATATGATAATTAGTTTATTCTCGTGGACATTTATTTATATTTATAAGTTTTTTTTCAGTTATTGACACGCTGTATTGTTTTTAATTCTTAAGGTATGGATCGACAATGTTTAAGCGATGATATTTGTCTGGTTGATAGTGGAACTACTCATACGATATTGAAAAACCCGAAGTTTTTCTCTGAATTATCTAAAAATATTTCATATAAAGTTTCAACTATTGTTGGTTCAGCCAATATAATTGAAGGGTCTGGAAGAGCCCATATAGTGTTACCAAATGGTACACATATATTCATTCAAAATGCACTATATTCAAGCAATTCTAAAAGAAATCTGCTTAGCTTCAAAGATATAAGAATGAATGGATATCATATTGAAACTATAAATGAAAACAACAAAGAATATCTTTGTGTTATTTCTAAAATTGAAAGCCAGAAGCTTATTTTAGAAAAATTTGGTACAATTTCAACTAGATTATACTTTACCAAAATTGGTATAGTTGAATCTCATTTTGTAAACATGAGCCAGAAGCTCACAGATACAAAGAAGTTGATTATTTGGCATGATCGTTTAGGTCATCCTGGATCAACTATGATGCGTAAAATTGCTAAGAACTCAAATGGGCATGATTTACCAAATCAGTTGAATTTACCAAATGATTACATGTGTACATCATGTGCACAAGGAAAATTAATTACTCGACCTTCATACAGTAAGATCACCTCTGAATCTCCAGCATTTTTGCAAAGAATTCAAGGTGATATATGTGGTCCGATTCATCCTGCTTGCAGGCCATTTAGATACTTTATGGTCTTAATTGATGCATCAACTCGTTGGTCACATGTATGTTTGCTCTCTACTAGAAACATGGCATTTGCCAAATTACTTGCTCAAATAATTAAATTAAGAGCACACTTCCCCGATCATCAAATTAAATCAATACGATTAGATAATGCAGGAGAATTCATTTCTCAAGTATTTGATGATTATTGTTTATCACTGGGAATTGAAGTTGAACATCCAGTAGCTCATGTTCACACTCAAAATGGTCTGGCAGAATCATTAATTAAGCGTTTGCAACTTATTGCAAGACCGCTGCTTATGCAATCAAAGCTGCCTGTTACAGCTTGGGGACATGCAATTTTGCATGCATCCAAATTGATTAAAATTAGACCAACGACCTATCATCAATTTTCACCATCAAAACTTTTAACTGGATCTCAACCAAATATTTCGCATCTACGAAAATTTGGTTGCGCTGTGCATGTACCTATTAGTCCCCCACTTCATACTAAAATGGGTCCTCAAAGAAGGTTGGGAATTTACGTGGAATTTGATTCACCTTCGACAATTCGTTATCTTGAACCTCTTACGAGCGATGTATTTGCTGCAAGATTTTCAGATTGCAAATTTGATGAGTCAAATTTCCCGCCGTTAGGGGGAGAAAAGACCGTTCCAGTAGAACGGCGTGAAATTTCATGGAATAATCCCTCTATGTTTCATTTGGATCCACATACCAAACATTGCCAATACGAGGTACAAAGAATTTTGCATATTCAAAATATTGCAAATCAAATGCCAGATGCATTTAATGATGCTGCAAAAATAACTAAATCTCACATTCCAGCAGCAAATACACCAGCTAGAATTGAAATCCCCGAAGGACCGATAGCAGCAAATGAATCTAAAATTATACAAAAACGTGGAAGACCTATAGGTTCAAAAGACTTGGCGCCTAGAAAAAGAAAGTCTAGTGAAAAATCATCAATTAGCAAACCTCCCGAAGAGGTTATGAATGATCCAAAGGATAACTCAAAAGAAAATCTCAATTCTCCTAAAATCAGTGAAGGAATTATTATCCCAGAAGAAATAATAGAAGCTTCCGAAAATAAAATGGTACCTAATAATAATGAGATCTCAATGTTTTATACGAATTATGGAGAAATATGGGATCGAAGTAAAATAACAATTGATGATGTATTCTCATTCGCAGTAGCTACTGAAATAATTAAAAGTCATGACTATAACGAGGATAATGATAATTAACCAACTAGCATAAATGAATGTCGAAAAAGACAAGATTGGCCAAAGTGGAAAGATGCTATTCAGGTTGAGTTAGATTCACTCCAAAAACATAGTGTACTTGGACCAACAGAGAAAACACAAGAAGGTGTTAAACCAGTCGGTTACAAATGGGTATTCGTTAGGAAACGAAATGATAAAAATGAAGTTGTGAGATACAAAGCAAGGCTTGTTGCACAAGGTTTCCTGCAGAGACCAGGTTTTGACTTCAAAGAAACTTACTCTCCCGTTATGGATGTTATAACATTTCGATATTTAATAAGCCTTGTAGTTTCTGAGAAGCTTGATATAAGATTGACTGATGTTGTGACAGCTTATCTATACGGTGAATTAGATACCGATATTTACATGAAAATCCCTGATGGATATAAATTGCCTGAAGCAAAATCAAAGTCAATGTATTCATTAAAATTGAGACGATCACTATATGGTTTGAAACAATCTGGAAGAATGTGGTATAACCGTCTTAGTGAATATTTATTAAAAGCTGGATACAAAAACAATCTCATTTTTCCATGTGTCTTTATAAAGAAATCGGTAAAGGGATTTGCTATCTTAGCGGTATATGTTGATGATATAAATTTGATTGGAACTCCAGAAGAGATCAATGAAACAATAGATTACCTAAAACAGGAATTTGAAATGAAAGATCTTGGCAAAACCAAATACTGTCTTGGTCTGCAGATTGAGCACAGTAAAAATGGCATATTAATCCATCAATCAAGTTACATTGAGAAAATCCTGAAGCGTTTTCAAATGGATAAAGCATATCCACTTAGTACACCTATGGTTGTCAGATCACTAGATATTAAAAAAGACCCTTACCGACCAAAAGAAGATGATGAAAACATACTTGGTCCAGAAGTATCATATCTCAGTGCAATTGGTGCATTGTTATATTTAGCCCAATGCACGAGACCAGATATTGCATTTTCAGTCAATCTTCTAGCAAGATATAGTTCTGCACCAACTAAAAGACACTGGAATGGCATAAAACATATCATGAGATATCTGCGAGGAACCATAGATTTAGGCTTATTTTATTCTAACACAGGCAATAATCCTATTCTAGTTGGTTATGCTGATGCAGGTTACCATTCCGATCCACATAAAGCAAGGTCACAAACTGGATATGTATTTACTAACAGCAATGCAGCTATTTCATGGCGATCTACAAAGCAAACATTGGTAGCAACATCATCCAACCATTCTGAAATACTAGCACTACATGAAGCAAGTTGAGAATGTATTTGGTTAAGATCATTAATCGAACATATTCGAAACACATGTCAACTTTCCTCAACAACAGAAAGATCAACCATCATTTATGAAGACAATGCCGCATGCGTAGCTCAAATTCAAGCAGGATACATCAAGGGTGACCATACGAAACACATTTCTCCCAAATTCTTCTTCACTCATGAACTTCAAAAAGACAATAAGATAGAAGTGAAGCAAATTCAGTCTCAAGAAAATCCAGCAGATTTATTCACCAAAGCACTTCCAAAGTCAATATTTCAGAAGATGGTTTATAAAATTGGTATGCGTCGTTTGCATCACCAAACTATTTGAATAATGCGTTACGAATCAGGGGGAGCATATATAATGCTATAGCGTACTCTTTTCTTTCACTAATATTTTTCTCATTGGGTTTTTGTTAGTAAGGTTTTTAACGAGGCATTATTTTGATCCAGAAGTATCAACCCTCACTGGAACTTATTGTCAATATGTTACCTAGAGATGAAATAAATTGTACTCTTTTCCTTGTTTATGATTTTTCCCACCGGGTTTTTCATAAAAAGGTTTTTAATGAGGCAATTAATCTTATCATCTTTGCATACGCATATTCAAGGGGGAGTGTTGAAATACATATATGTTAAGGGTGAATACGCTTAATGTAAGGGACATTATTGTAATTGTCGGCACATCTGAAGCCTATAAATAGAGAGCTTGTGTATGTTGTAATTACATCCGAATGAATAAAAATGTCTGCTCTCTCTCATTTCTTATGTTCTTCTTTTATAACAACTACAATATATTTTTTTCCCCTCACTCTAGTTAACCTAGATAAATATTCTATACGATGAATGGAGCAACAACCAAGTAAAACTACAACAAGTCAAGTAGGGTGGGTTAATGGTCTTATCAAGCCAAATGTAAATCCAAATGCAAATGGTAAATGAATGCGACTAGGATGATATTCATACATTGGTCCCTGTTGGTAAGGCAGGGGAATGTAAATACTAATAATCTACTAAACATTGCTGTGCGAGAAGATTGCGCGAATGCGGAAGCGATAAACAAGATCTAAATTTGTGAATTGAACATCAAACTAATTTGACCACAATTATTCTATTACATCAAACAAATAGTAAATAACAATAGCAGGGAAACAAAGAGACACAATATTTATATTGGTTCCACTATCATCGAGATAGTGACGTCTAGTCCAAAAGAGAGAGATTTTATTCCACATGAGAGAATTACAAGAGATTACAAAATAAGAGTTCACATATCAAAACCTCAAATAGGCTTAACAAGTAGGAACACCATTGGTGATCGCTGGCTCCATGCCAGGATGGGTTTACAATGATGTATACCCCTCAATATATAGTCAGTCCAAATCTATATGAGTCAACAATTATATTACCAACATATGGTAATAATATAACGAAGGCAAATTATATAGCAACAAATGTGCAAAGATAGAGAGTAAATCAATCTGTTTCTTTAGCATAGATGGAAGAAATTAATGTTTGCATTTATTTCTTTCCATCTCATGCAAATGCAATCAATTAATTCATGCATTTACATATTAAACAAATATTTACTTTTCATATATTTGTGATTTGGTATCACCTAAATTTAACACTCCACCTTGATGCAAAATCACATATCCTCAATACCCCATCTTGAATAAAATTCTCTTCACACATAAAACTCTTCAACAGAACTCCACCTTAAATCAAAATTCTCACAATGAGATAGAAACCAAAAATGATATTTGTCTAATGGGTTCTAGCAAAGCTACCCCCCATCACAACATGTTAACGAGCTCAGACTACGTCCCAGCCCGCCAACAAAATGCTGCAAATATCCAAATAAAAAAAAGGCATATTCCAAAGTAATCTCAATACCACCAAGCCCAAAAATAATTCTCTTGATCACAAATTCAAAAACAGGGCCAAAATCCAAATCTCTATATGCAACATAATTCTCTCTTCTTCCACATATCTGCATGTAGCACCTCCTTTAAGACGGCATCACAAAATCTACGATGTATCATAGTGGCACCAAATCCGCCAAAATCAGCTCTATGAACTGAACTCTCCAAGACGGCATTAAAAAGTCGATAAATCTGAGTGGCGTCAATATCCGTCACCAAAATCAGCTACATCAGATAACATTTCTAAACCTAGTGGTCCCTTCAACACATTAAACACTATATCTCATACAATGCGAGCATTTCTCAACTGAACTTGAAATTATACAGTTCTAAAACACTTGGAAAGGTCGCTATCACCTTCAATTGTTCGTCTTTGGTCGCTACCACGTTTAAGCAATTTCTCCAAACTGTTTTCTGCGAAGTCACATTCGTGAACAAACATATAACTCACCTTAATGAGAATCCAAAGCTCAAGCTACATCAAAGTTTCAAGCCTGGAATGCTTTTCTCTCTCAACATAATCTTCTCCACCAAAGTCTCCTTTTCTCCTAAAATAGCAATAACATAATCATCGCTGAATCTACCAACCTTTGTAGAAATAATTGATGCACAATTTAATAACAAATCGCCTCGCTCTGATACCAATTTGTTGTGCGAGAAAATTGCGCGAATGCGGAAGCACAATAAACAAGATCTAGATTTGTCAATTGAACATCAATCTAATCTAACAGCAATTATTCTATTACATCAAACAAATAGTAAATAACTATAACAGGTAAACAATGAGACACACAATATTTATACTGGTTCCACTAACATCGAGATAGTGTACGTCCAGTCCAAAAGAGAGAGATTTTATTCCACATGAGAGAATTATAAGAGATTACAAAATTAGAGTTCACATATCCAAACCTCAACTAGGCTTAACAAGAAGAGACACCACTGAGGATCACTGGCTCCATGCCAGGATGAGTTTACAATGAAGTATACCCCTCAATATATAGCCAGTGCAAATCTATGTGAGTCATCAATTAAATTACCGACATGTGGTAATAATATAATGGAGGAAAATTACATAGCAACAAATGTGCAAAGATGGAAAGTAAATCAATCCATTTCTTTAGCATAGATGGAAGAAATTAATGTCTGCATTTATTTCTTTTCATCTCATGCAAATTCAATCAATTAATTCATGCATTTCCATATTAAACCAATATTTACTTTCCATCTATTTGTGATTTGGTATCACCTAAATTTAACAAACATAACACATTTTTGGTGACTTAAAACATATATCTTTCAGAGAGCATCAAAATCAAAAATTGCAAATAGATTAATCCAACCAAGTCAAATCTATAACATGCCAATAGAGTATTTTTGGTACAATTGGACTTTGCCTACTAAGGTAATCACCTGAGCAACTGAACTAATTCCAGATCAAACTGTCACACTCAATTGCTGAATTTGTATTAATTTGGTTATGGTCTATGTAATAAAATGGTTCATAATGTATCATGTATGAGTCTATTTCAGTTATTAACCTAAGTAAATGATACATAAATTATAGTTATCAGGTGATACATATTTATAGCCAATGACTCTATTTATTGAACTTTCAACAAACCTATGATACAAAGAACAACACCCCCTAATGAGCTCCAACCATCTACGCCTGCATCCTTCAAGAAATTGTAAAT
This sequence comes from Allium sativum, assembly GCA_030737875.1. Classification (NCBI taxonomy): domain Eukaryota; kingdom Viridiplantae; phylum Streptophyta; class Magnoliopsida; order Asparagales; family Amaryllidaceae; genus Allium; species Allium sativum. The sequence continues at coordinate 173,232,080 of CM060923.1, forward strand.
ATAATATGGATATATAGCATATACGACACCTGGGTTCCATTTTATTGTGTTATATAATCCTATACTGCCTAAGCATCCAAGCCAACCAATAAGAACTGGAGCAAATAGAAAGCCAACGCGATGTGTTCCATAGTGTTGCAAGGCAAAAAGTACCACTAAAACTAAGAAAGGCAACAAACACAGAGTAATCTGCATATTGAGAATAGAAATGTAAATTGTTAACTTTTGAATATGGTCATTAAATACATATAGAACACTAAGATAGTTTTTAATGGCAGCATTTAATTTAGGAAAATAATGTTTTACCCAAAGGATTTTACGTTAAAATACCCGAATGTGAGATAAAAATGTAGGGATCACCATGAATTCCTTGAATTCCTCCTTAAAATTAGGATGTAGGATCCTATATTTTTATCTTTTATTTGGCTAAAATAGCCTAAACTACTTCGGGTATTGTAGCAAAGTTCTTTGACTTATTACATCAACTGAAATGTACGTCAAATGTCTGCAAGCTAATTCATTTTCAATATAGCTAATAAGAAGCATATGCAAGTAACTTTGGGTCTGTAACTAGCTGCATGGTTAATCAGATGCTACATTCATGATAATTGCAATGATTCAATGGTCCCCATGTTAAAGTCTTAAAGACACTTCAATAGAGGTATAGTTTTCAAAGTTCTGGCCGAACCTTCGTTATTAATAAACAATGGGAAAGAGTTTGCATTAACATTCCACATAGAACGTAGTGTGTACTCAAAAGTGTCACATTCATATCTAAAAATCTATTCCCTATCTATTTTTCAGATACGATAAAGTTATACTATAGAACCAAAACTTGCATGTGGCAGAAAAGGGCGAAACTTAAGGCATAACGTTTCTCACTATGCTGATGTAAGAAAATTTGCAAATAGCCATCAAGAAAAACTAATTTTTGTTAAAATACCTATTATTCCGGAATGTCATATATTAGAGCATCTCCAACAAGGTTATAGGTCGTAACAATACGACCCGTAACATTCAGGGAGATATCTTGGATATCTCCCAACGGTCGCGCACCAATTTTATCGGCGCGCTATGATTTTAAGATGGCGCGCCGATAAAATCGGCTCCCGACCTCATGAGCCAATCAAATCGGCTCGTGGATGTTATTATTTTAAAACATGCACACTTTTAAGGTTGATACACAATGTTTGAACGCACGAAAACAAGTTGTTATGATCAAAATTATTCAACTAATATTTTGCATAATGATAACACTAATAATAAAACATACATATACAATCTGTCATTAAAGGTACAACAACTAATGATAGTAGATGCCAACTAAAATACCAAAGAAAGCGTAGATGTTATGCGTTCAATCTCAACGGAGTCTCGTAACGTTCAATCGCAACTGTTCAATATCATTTTGGAGACGTCTAATCTCTCGTTCGAGTTCGTTTGCATATGCAATTCCCCTTGGGGTCAAAGGTTCGTCTATCCATTCCATGTAATTGTATCTGTTTGGATATGATGGACATTTCTGCATGCGTCGACCTGTATTGTTGCCCTCTGCTCGAACCACAACTTCAACTGCATAACCGCAGTAGCAACGTACTGGATAAGAATTAACTCCCTGTTCATACGGTGGTACTTGATAGAACTCTACTTCTTATTGTGGTTGAGCGACCGCCTATTCATACGATAGTTGAACATGTGGTACTTGAGCTTCATGTGGAAGATTTACGTTTCCCTGTTCATCCGATGCTTCATCCTGGGGTCTTATTTGGTTTAGAAACTAGAATTCATCTTCGAGCTCCTGAAGTCTCATCTGTTCGTACGCCTGTTCATTAGAGTCAGTAGCTAATGGCCAAGAAGGCATTTTGAATGAGTAATAAAAGGAGGAGGTAGAACAAGAAAGGAAACAAATTTGTTTGAGTGAGGAAAGTTGTGAGTAATTTGATAGAAATATATAGATGCGTAGTATAAATCAATAAAAGAAATAATGATGTGATGTAATCGGTCACTGTTACGACTGTACTTTACGTGCTTCCTGACACTGTTTCGCATGACGTAGAAGTGTAGGAATCTGCTTTTCATACTGCCATGATGTGAATGGTCAATGGTTCCACTTTTTCTTTAGCTAATGCGATTTTCAAAGAATTTTTCAGCAATAATGCTCAAGTGGATGAGTACGACCCTATTTTCTAACTCCTTTGTGTATTGAAATGTTTAATTTACACTGGGACGACCCTAGTTTTTGACTCATTAGCATTCATAAATATAAACAATACCTATTAAACTGCGTATAAACTACGTTCAATATAACAAATAGAAGGTACATGATACTGTGCACGTACGACCCACCATACAAGTACGATAAAGCACGACTTAACTTGGATTGCAATACATATAATTAAGACGTAGTACCATATAACTAAGATCCTAGTTTCGGGATGAACTGTTGAACCCATACAACATTTCAGCCTTTGCTGCAACAATGACCCTTTCCAAGCGACTTACCTCCACTTGCATCTCTAGAGCGTACGTGACACCCCTCTCCGTTAGCGGTGGGTCGATCCATGAGAAAAATTACAATGTTCCAACCTGTGTCAGTTTAGTGCAGTAATGTACGCTTTGCACCCATAAAAGTGACGACCTGCGTTGCTCTGGCTTTTGAAAACAACCACATTACATTCCACTCTGCAGTAGCAAAGTACTGAACGACCCGTCATGCTAGATCTTGACCTATCTAAGTTGTCCTGAGCAATTACTTCCCTTCATCGAGCATCGTTGGTTTTTTGAAGAGGCCCAATATGTGGGACGACAACGTTAGGTTGCGTGGCACTTAAGAGCTCAGACTCCACTTCTCCAGCTTCCACTTGATCATCCAATTGTGTTTCGAGCACAAACTCGACTGGTTGCTTATTTCTTTCACATTGATTGTAAATTTCGACCATGGTTTCATCATCGTATTCCGAAGCAGACATGTTGAACTACTTGAAAAGTGGTAGGTATATACAATAAATAATTTGACAAGCCTAAGTCTTCGAAAGTGCCGAATTTAAAGGTAGAGGGCTGAGATTTAGTAACGATCGACAAGTCGCCTGATTTCTTATTTTGCTTTATTAAAGCAGCGGTCAAGTCATCTTTAATCAGTACATGTTGTCAAGTCATGTTGTTTCTATTTGTTGGACAACCTATAGCATGTTACCCGAGTGTTGCAGAGTGTAGTAACGTCAAGTGATCTAAGACAGAGCCATAGCAACTCAATTGTTGAGGACAGAGGGTAATCCTGTCATATGTCTCTATCCTACTGCTCGACTAATGATGACATAGTTTTACCAAAAAGCAACCCCCTTGTTTAAATAGTTTCGACTTCGTCCCATAACCATATCTAAAATTTGAGAGTTATAGATCTACCCCGACATTAAGGTGAGAAAATAATAATCCTGTCATATTTTTTTCTTATTGTTTAAGTACTTCTTTGTGTACGTAACACGTTTCTTGTTTAGCTTAAATGGACGATTGGGAAATAAGTAATGAACTTGTAGATAAAATGTTTGATGAGTATGAAAGGAACAAGGAGGAGGAGAAAGAGGGTGGATTCGTTCTAGATACACAGGTAGAAGAGGCGGAAGAACCAGTTCAAAATTAAATTGTTCGTGGTACTCAACAAGTAGTTGAAGTTCAAAAATCAAAAGCATCTCCACGCAAAAACATAAGCAGGCAAGTGGTTAACCGTAATCGTCACAACCAAAGTAATGCTAGCTGTAGTGCTACTACAATAGAATTATCTCCTAAGGACTTACTTATACTCATGAAATCCTATATCTAATTTGATAAAAGAGATTTGTTGTTGATGCAAAATGGAGGAGGGCTAAACCATGAAGAATTTTGGTCCATGATAACAAGATTACATAACAATCAACGTAACTGCACCACTACATGAACTTCTGGTGAAATTCATACAAAGTGGACGTAGGCTTTTCAACGCCGAACCACTCGGCGTTTCGTTAAAACTTGTGAACGATACCAAAAGATTATACAAACAGTTGAAGATGAAGACATATTTAAAACGACTCGGGCAACTTTTGATTCTCGTTACCTTGCAGAGTATGGCACTGATTTTGTTGGGTACGAAGCCTACAAACAGCGTTATAGTTAGCTAACCCGATATGGTGCTGAATAGGCTAATGGTTTTGCTTAGTGCTTGTTGAATCTTTCAGTTATTTGATGCTTCTACGTAGAAAATTTGAGATTTCGTCTAATTTGATACTTTATTTAAGTTATAAAACTATTAGCTTAGGAAACCAATAGCGATATAAAAAAAGCACACATTCCATTAATACTAAAATCGTTACTATAGCAGGGAATATAGGATTACTACAACATCATAATACAAGAAACTAGTAATACAAATAGTGGTGAGCAATCAACTTATAAGTGAGGAAACCATGACGTTATAATACGGTGTTTCATTCCCATCCAAAATTCCTGCTCCAATTGAGGCAATCCACTCAGGTCTTTGTTCATGATAGCAATCTCATCTTGATCTTTCTTATACGCATCTTGCTCTTTCTTGTGCACTAATTCCTTCGCTAGAATTTGTAGCTTCTTCTCTTCCAGATAAGCAATCCTTTTCATAACTTTTATTCTTTCGTTGGCTTTTATAAGTCTTTTTTCAGCTCTACGACTGTGTTCTTCGTGGCGTGCGTTCACTTTTGCTTCAAGCTCGACCGACTGTTTTGCCCCTTCTTTTCGTAGATTTGACTCCCTCGAGGTCTAAAATCTTCGTCCATCGTGGCATTCAACTTATCGAGTAGGTTTTCCCCTTCACATTGCTAAATTTTGGCAGTTGAATTGCTTGGATTGGAAGAATACCCGGATTTAGGAGCTTTTTTCTTGCTCTTGCTAGCAGACTGAACATCGCGGAGCATCTTAGCAAGTCTAGAGTTCCATTTCGGTTGACAAGTAAGCAGATCATAACAATGCATAAACTTATAATATTGTGGCCTTTTCGTTCTATTTTCACTAGGAAAAAGCTTCTTGAGCTCCTCGATTGCCATTCGTTTTTGTTTAAAAAAGGGAATATGAATCATAAAAACAATCTACCAAACACTAACGTAAGTAGTAAGAAAATATACCAGATTATCTTCCCCTCCCATGCCGCTTGGATTCGCTATCTTTATTTTGTACACTTGTGACTCATAAAACTGGGTTTGACGACCTATTTTGCCAAAACGGCCTTGAATCGCCGATAGCGTCCGTCCGAATTCTGGATGCTTCTCAATGAACGCATTCTTAAATTTTTTCCAAAACGTAACAGCTGATTGGTCATTCCCTGTTGCCGGATCTTGTGAGAAATGACAATAGATGCTGCATAGATCGATGTCCTCTTAGTTTTTCCATGGCATGATTCCTTGTCTACTTGACTGAGTTCCCATAAAGTTGCTCATGTTGCGTTGGGAAAACTGGCTTCCTTCAAATGTCGGATGTGAGAAATCTCCAAATGGTAACGCCATTACAGAGTTAGAGTTTGTTTTGAATGTAGAGATAGAAGAGAATTATGAATAGGTTGGGATGTAAAATGGTAGAATGGAACCATTTTATAACTGAAAATATAGCCGTTTGAAAATTTATGACCATTTTATAGCCGTTGGTGGAATATGACCGTTTGAAAATTTAGGACAGTTTGTAGCCATTGGTGTTGAGGAGCCGATTTTTCAGCTCCTCACGTGGCGAGCCGAATTTTTCGGCGCGCGCCGAATAAATCGGCTCGCCATGTGAGGAGCCGAAAAAATCGGCTCCTCGGGCCAATTCCTGATTCCGGATTGGCCCCGTAATATTTACCTTAATATTACACTACGTGATGTCTGTTGGGAACAAAATTCACCCCTTTTTACGAATTACGGATAGGAATATGCTTCTGTTGGAGTTTCTCTTAGACTATGATCAAACTATAATGATCACAAAATATATGGTTTATACTTTCGATGCGAGGTACTCACATTCATCTAAATGCATAATTTTGATTTTGAGGCCCGACACAGCTAAAATAACTACAAGAAAAGGTGAAACAAATGAGTCTCAATGGTTAAAAAAGGATAAATAATTACTAGAGTGGAAGTTTGAAACTAACTAGTGCCTTAACATAATAAACAACACTTTAAATATAATGAATGTTCAATCGAGATACATAGTTATTTAATAATACTTGATAGAGTTTGCACGCAACGTTGATAGCCACACAAAAGAGTTGCTAAATAAATAACAAGAAGAAAAAGAAAAAAGTTTTTAACCTACAGTAAATAAAACAAATATGGTGGATGCATCTAAATGTTCCCTAGTGTAACAACCCGGAAAATCCGAACCAATTAATTTTTTTTATTTTGGCTATTTCAGTAAATATTGAATAGTTAAAATAATTTATTTTAAATAATAACGATTAAAAATTTATTTTAATCGAAGCTAGAGCAAAAGTATTCATTTGGATTTCTAAGGAAATTAGAAATAGTATGGTAGTTTGGTAAGTCAAACCTGTACTTTGACCAAATGTACTGGATTCAAAATTTAACGGATTTTAGCGAAAGCAAAAATTTCTAAATCTGTTTGAAATTATCTTTCCAACAAATCCGAAAAATCAAAATTTCATAGCGGGAATCAAAAGATATGGCCAATTGAATATTCAGGATGGTCGCTATAGTATAATTTATAGCCCGTATAAAATGCCATTTTGCAAACGACCTCCGTTTTCGACGAAACCACTTCAGTTGAATTCAGAATGTCAAATTATTTCTAGGTTTCAATTTTCATTATTTTTTGAATTAATATGTGAGCGTGGCAAATAAAAATGTGTTTTGTCAATTTCAGTCAAATCTGATCGACTTGAAAATAGCCATTTTTCGAACGGTGTCAGAATTTGACGAAATTAATTTTGTTAGGACCGTATCGTCAAAACAAAGCCAAAAATAATTTTTCTGAGCTCATATGTGGCCCCAGTGGATTTAAATAGATGATCAAATTTATTATTTAAATAATAAATTAAAGATTTCAGGCCACAAACAGTCGTTTGGGCTGACGAGACCCAGCCTATTGGATCCGGAACGGGGGCTATTGGCTAGGGTCAACTCCGGTTGGATTGAAATCGGATTAATTTAAGAGGTATGGTTTTATTTGTAAAAATCACATTAAAATATTATAAATAATACAAAGAAACCCTAAAAAACACTATTCATTGTCTCTAGCCGCCGCCTTCATACCAAATCGATGGCCACCAACCGCCTAACTTCACCCTTATTATCCACCGATCCTCTCGGTAAAATTGCTCACTCTAGTTCAAGCTTTTGAAGAGATTTTCTTGCTCTTCAATTTCATACGGCTTGATCGATCTCTTGTGGCCCGAACTCTGATGTCCAGACCCACAAACCCGCGCCAAAGTTCACCGCCGCCCTCCCCCTAGGATCCACCAAGAAACACGCGCGTGTGCACCCTGGTGCACTGTCCTTTGTCCTTGGTCGTGGTGTACTCCGATCGCTCTCTAGTGCTGTAGATCGGAATCAAAGTTCTACCCTAGTTCTGAAGTAATTGGGTTAACCTACGGCCTTGTTCTGAGTAGTGGAAGAAGAAGGTTTAACCTTCTAATTATTTTATTAATTTATTTTTAAATTATAATCTATCTTGTTTTAATCATAAATAATTCATATGAACTCAGAATAACGCGATTTCTAAAGCATTACAATCGTAGAGACAATATCTACATTCCTAGACTGAAAAGGGACAATTTCGAGCTGTTTGAATTTTTAGACCCGTTTGCGACACGACTGTGAGAATTCTTCTTTTTATAATTAATTAATTATTTAATTTAATTATTATGTGATGATTGAATGCGTATAATTCAGATCTGTTAGGTGATGATATTGTAGATGTTTTATCTGTTTGTTGTTGATTGTATAAACACAGATTTGTTTGTGTTTCAATAAAAATAATCTCTTTGTTGTTGAATTGATTTGGATTAGAATTTCCAAATCGATAGAAATAACCACTTTGTTGTTGAATTGATTTGGATTAGAATTTCCAAATCGATAAAAATAATCACTTTGTTATGTTGAATTACATTGGATTAGAATTTACAAATCAATGAAAATAGTCATTATGGTAATTCATTTATTGATTTGGATTAGAATTTCCAAATCGATAAAAATAATCACCTTGTTTATTTATTTGAACTAGAAATTCTAAATCGATAAAAATAAATCATTTTGTTATGTTGAATTGCATTAGATTCCCAATTCAACATCAAAGCATTATTTGGATTATTTTTGTTGAATTGAATTAAATTGTCACTTCAATATAAAATCATTACCTTGATCATAATTGTTGAATTGAATATATTGTCAATTCAATATAAAAAAAATATCTTTTTAACATTATTAAGCATTGAAATAGGATTATCAATGTAACATAAAACATTATTTTATCATTTTTTTTGTATTGAAATAGAATTGTCAATACAATGGAAAATATATCATTTTTTTATATATTTGAATTGAGAAAAGTTACTCCTTTATTTGCATTCTTTTATGCAAATATACAATGAAATAAAATTGTTCTTTTATTTGCATCCCTTGATGCAAATATACATTGAAGATAAAATGTTCTTTTATTTGCATTCTTTTATGCAAATATATTTAGAGAAAATAAAAAGTTTTTTATTTGCATTCTTTTATGCAAATATATTTAGAAATATAAATTGTTATTTTATTTGCATCCCTGGATGCAAATATACATTGAAAATAAAATGTTCTTTTATTTTCATTCTATTATGCAAATATATTTGGAGAAAATAAAAAGTTCTTTTATTTGCATTCTTTTATGCAAATATATTTAGAAATATTAATTGTTCTTTTATTTGCATCCCTTGATGCAAATATACATAGGAATATAAAATGTTCTTTTATTTGCATCCCTTGATGCAAATATACATAGGAAAATAAAATGTCCTTTCATTTGCATCCTTTTATGCAAATATACTTTGAAATATAAAATATTCTTTTATTTGCATTCTCTAACGCAAATATGCATTGGAATAAGAAAAATCATATTTTTGTTTGCAATTTTAGATGCAAACAAAACAGTAGAATTATAATCATATTTTTGTTTGCAATTTTAGATGCAAACAAACCATTAGAATTATAATCATATTTTTTGTTTGCAATTTTAGATGCAAACAAACATTAGAACTATAATCATATTTTTTTGCAATTTTAGATGCAAACAAAACGTTAGAACTATAATCATATTTTTGTTTGCAATTTTAGATGCAAACAAACCATTAGAATTATAATCATATTTTTTTGTTTGCAATTTTAGATGCAAACAAAACATTAGAACTATAATCATATTTTTGTTTGCAATTTTAGATGCAAACAAACCATTAGAATTATAATCATATTTTTTGTTTGCAATTTTAGATGCAAACAAAACATTAGAACTATAATCGTATTTTTGTTTGCAATTTTAGATGCAAACAAACCATTAGAATTATAATCACATTTTGTTTGCAATTTTAGATGTAAACATAAACATTAGAATGAATATATTTTTATTTTTGTATAATGGATAGAAATATAAATGATTTAAAAGATTTCATTTTTATTTGCATATTTAGATGTAAATAAACATTTAGAAAAAGATTTCATTTTTATTTGCATATTTAGATGCAAATTTACAACATAGAAAAGATTTCATTTTTATTTGCATATTTAGATGCAAATAAATAACACAGAAAAGATTTCATTTTATTTGCATATTTAGATGCAAATAAACAACGTAAAAAAGGTTACATTTTTATATGCATATTAAATGCAAAATCAACACCGTAGAAGGGAGTTGCATTTTTGTTTACAAAATTGGTTGTAAACGAAACATTATAATAAAATTACATTTTGTTTACACTTTAGATGTAAATAAAAGCTAGTATTTTAAGAGTCACATTTTTATTGACATTGCGTGTGAAATAAAAGAATTGATTTAAATGTTGAAATTTTTATTGTCACTTTAATTACAATAGAAATAGTAAAATCACAAAATGATTTATATTTATATTAATATATAAATATAAATTAAAATTTATCGAATCGCGCACGGTAGTTCGCGTTTCGGCAATCGTAACTTTAAACAATTATACCGTAAGATCCAACAGTCGGATTTTCCCAAAACTGGAACCGCTAGGACCGCTTTGGGAAGATCTTTCCGATGATATAAACTTTATCAAAATCCAACGGTTACATTTCAATATAAGTGTAAACCAAATTTTGGGAAAAACAGCGCCAGGGCCGCCCATTGGCCCGAAGCTTTGTTTAATTATATTGAGCAACTTTTAAATAAATAAAAATAGCGAAAAATCGTCATAAATTAATATTAACGATACCAAATGGTTTAAATGATAATAATTCGAAAATTATTTGAAAAGACCGAGTTCAACTCATTTCAAATATTTTTTCGGCGATTTAAAATCGAAGATATCGAAGACGGCGATTGAAGACTGGCGCTCTTCACGTCGAAAGGATAACTACTGATGCCTGGCATTGGCTAGCTACCAGTAAAGGGTTAAAGTGGTAGTTGTCCGGACGCACTTGTTGATCGTCCGGATACATGAACACTTAGGTGACTCCGGTTTCGTTCAGACCCAGAACGGACTTGTAAATGGATGCATGTCCGACATTGAATTTTGTGCCATGTAATTTAATTGATAACTAATAATATATTTCTGAGGTGGCGGAGGATTTATCCTTTTGCTATACACCCTTCTTTGAGACGCACGAGCTCGAAGGTTATATATTGGTAGTTATCGATCGCATGGTATGGAGTGTCAATGTGACACGCCAAGATGTAATTGATCGAGGCTTTGGTTGAAAAGCAGAACCTTGTGGATGATGATCAAAGCATAGACTATCTAGGCATAGCTTTGTGTATTACGTTACCTCGCGAGCCTCACACCCCGGCAGAGTCTAAAACGGGACAAGGGGACGCAGGGAGTACACACGTTTCTTTCTAGCTATAAGTGGTGTTTGGGTTTAACACGGCCCGACATTTTACTTATGTGGTTGATGGAATGAGGCGCCTCGGATTTTTATTGGTCGCAATGACCAATTTATAGGTCCAATAGGATCGGGAAGCGTGTGTTCAGGAATTGCCAATCCACTAAAGTATTTGTGGACCGGCCCTGCAGGATCCAAGGGTTCGCCAGCGTCCGAATCCTGAGACATTGCTAGAGTGTCTTGAATCGGTCAGGAGATCGTTCCTAGCCTTGACTCATGATGGAAACCAACATCCAACACGACATTGTGGTCTTGATTGTAAACCTATATATGGTAGCTATGCCGTCTAGGATTAATACATTTACTTTGAAGTATTTTAAAAACATATTAGATACTAGTAATAATATTAAAAATATTATTTTCCACGTATCAAGCATTTTTTATCATTATAAGGTAAAACTCTATCCCCCGTTTGCATTGCATAGTGCGATGGGACATGAGTCTTGTAATGATTCCATTTTCTAAAAACATTGCGTTGTTTTTGACTTAAAAATTTATAAGACTTATGCACTGGCAATCCAATGGAAATAAACCCGTTCCGTGATAGCGGCGTGGTCCAGTGATTAGTCATATTATTAGTTTAGAAAGATTTCTCATACCAGTCCCATGACTGACTTGTAGTTTGTTTAACTTTGCAAACTCGGGTGCCCTCTTTCCACACGGGCAACCAATTGACAGGTTTCAGGTAAAGGCTGATTTCTGGATGCAAGCTTGTTGCTGAAGATGTTGGAAGATCTTTTCTTTTTATCTTTATTTTCTTGAGATTTGAGACAGTATTGGATATTGATGTATTTTGGGAGATTTAGACTTTATTTCCTTTCCCTGTTTAGACAACTGTTTTTGCTAAGTGTATCCTGTACTGCGTACTCTGATGTTCTGTGGTGATGTTTGTGATGACATTTCAATTCCACTACAGTGATTTATATGTTCTGCTGTGTAACTGTGATCTGTTATTGTTTTAATTATGTTATACTCCTATGATTATCCTTATTTTCGTTCTATGGAAGTTTGGGTCGTCACATTTGGTATCAGAGCTAAAGGTTAACCTTAGCATTTGGAGTATAACATTTTTAGAACAATTCCTCTTAATAGAATCAGTAGTATTCTAAGACATGTAGCTCATTAGAGATAGGATTAGTAATGTCCTAGAATGAGCACAACAGAATATCACATATTAATCAGTCATTACATCATTATCATTTCGTCATATGTCTCTATTTTAAATCTTTCCTTTGAAAATTATCATTTCTCTTGGTTTGACTCTTTCCTTGATGATACAGATTAATTGAGAAATGAGCACTAGAGCCCGTACTAGAGCATGAGGCAGAGGTGGGGCAAGAGGACCCGCCCAAGATGAGACTTCTACAGCCTAAGAACAGGAACAGGCCTCCCCAGAGACGCCACCACCCCCACGTGCATTCGATCTTGACAAAGTGGCTAAGAAAATAATGAGTCTAGGAGGTGTGCATTATACTGGCCAAGAGACGGTGACGGAGTCGCAAGCATGGCTTAAGATGATGGAAAAGATTTTGGAAGGTCTAGAGCTCGAGGACCACAGAAAACGATTCATGGCAACTTGGTTTCTGAAAGGCCAGGCCCAAATTTGGTGGGAAACAGCTATGGTTGGTGGTAACGAGGCTGATGTGACTTGGGGAAAATTCAAGGACCTATTCAATGAGAAGTTCATTCCACCCCACGAAGTTGAGCGCCTTCACGATGAGTTCGCCCATCTCCAACAACTGAGCATGACTATTTCAGAGTATGTTAAGAAATTTGATGAGCTTTCCAGATACGCCCCAGAATTAATCCAAGACCCTCTACAGAAGAATAAAAGATTTATCAATGGTTTGGCAAGGAAGTACCATAACAGGATGACTGCACACATCGAGCGCCCATTTGCTAAGGTAATCGAGATAGCTTGCAGATTTGAAGAGATTGATCAGAAGGGTTCCCAGCAAGAGAAAGAAAATAACCAAGCCAACAAAAAGAAGAAGGAGTCGGACAAGAAAACTGAGGCGGGCAGCTCTTCCACCGCCAAGCCCCAGGAGAAGAAGAAGAAGAGAGACATATCCAAAGTCAAGTGCTTCAATTGCCAGAGGATAGGGCATTTTGACTACGAGTGCCGAGCTCCGAAGAGGCCCAAAAGGAATGAGTCTGGACCGAGTCAGAGCAGTGGATAGAATCCTTGTGGCCCAAGGGAATGTTTCAATTGCCACAAGCCCGGACACCTCATCAATGATTGCCCTTTGCTCAAGAAATCTTAGGTGGCCCATGTCTACGAAGGAGCGACTGCACCGACTTCTTCAGAAGCAGGTACGCCTGATGTTTTAGGAGGTACCCTTAGCATTAAAAACATTCCTATCACCATTTTGTTTGACATGGGTGCATCTAGAAGTTTCATATCTGTTGACACGATTAAAAAACTTAAATTGAAACCCAGAAAACTCAAAGAACCTATTAGAGCCCATAGCCCGATAGGAGGCTCATTTATTCTCGAACAGTATTGTAGAGTGCTTGTTTCTTACTCTTACTTCCAATTCCATTTTGATTTTGATCGTTATGAGCTTTTCTGGATACGATATTATACTTGGAATGGACTAGCTAGCGAAATATGAGGCTGAGTTACTTTGTGCTGAAAGAGTAGTTAGAATCAAAACAAAATTTGGAGACATCATTGCTATTCCATGCCACGGCTCAGCCACAGATAGGAAAGAATTCTGGTCTTCTCTATAAGTCACTCCTGCTTCAATTGAGGATATTCCTATCGTTAGAGACTATGCAGATGTGTTCGAAGAAGAAGACAGCTTACCTCCACGTAGAGAAATCGATTTCAGAATTGACTTAGTCTCTAATGCAAGGCCCGTCGTGCATCCCATTCGAAGAATGTCGCCAAAAGAAAGAGAAGAGCTGAGCAATCAAACCAAACAACTTTTGTGGAAGGGTTTGATCAGACCTAGTGTAACACCCCACATCCGTTAGTGTCACTCACAAAGGGAATGCACTAAGTTCTGTGGAGCATTTAGGGTAAAAGATGCAGATAAATTACAAGACAGACAGAAATTAAACAACGGAAGATAAAACTTTGCTTTATTGATAAAATAATTTGTACAATGATTTCTTTACAATATTAGAGTATCATCTGTCTTACAAAATAAAGAAGCATAAAACAACATTTATATTCCCCAATTTTTTGCATGAGCCAGCCATAGCATCTGATAAGAGAATCCAAGCAGACTTCAATAAATCTTCAAGCTGGGAAAGAGTGACAGTCCAACTTAACCTGAGCTATACTACTCCCTCCTCTACTACCTGGGGGGGGGGGGGAAACGGAAGAAAAGAAGACGAAAGAAAAACAGAGTCAGACATAAAGCCTGAGTAAGTTCAGTAACTTCTAGCATGTGAACATGGAAAACAAAACGACATGAATTAACTGAATACAAGATTACACCATGACGATAGGGTCAACAAGATTGGACAAGGTAATCACAAGATATGCTAAGATAAGATAAACTGGATACGCTCTAATACTTTCGCCGCTTCGCTCTAATACTTCGCCGCTTCGCTATTTCCTTGTTATACTGATTTCTATATCTCTGCACCACCTACCTAGTGTCCCAACAAGTAATGATAACATGATCCCAATCCCTGTATTTTCCATTGCATTCCGGCATACATTCATTATTTATTACCTAGATCAAATCTAGGGTTTTCTATCAAGTGCTTTCTAGATTTAACTAGAGTTTACGCTATCTGCTGAACGCTTCTCGGATTTATGCCACCTAGTCCAACTAGGGATTACGCTACCTGTCGAACGATGCCCCCAAGTCTAGGACACACTACCTAGAGTGGTATATGTTCCTATACTTCCCCACGCATGTATCGCGAATCGTTATCGCTTGTCTAGATGCACATGTCCTGTAATGTGCGGTCCGAGTCCTGTGACAGGGAAAATCAAGGAATACAGAACTCGGTCGGGAGCTTTCAGATATCTGCCGATGCAGATGCTAAGGTCTGTTTTTACTCCAGTGGCTATGGTCCCACTTGACCCCTCCCTCAACTAATGAAAGGCACCCTTTGTAAAATGAGAACTATACGCCGGCCCCCGGTGCCCCACTATCCTATGGCCATCCTCACCCATAACTAGATAGCAATTATGGTCTTTTGGAGTTCTCCGCCTTTCCGCTTCACGTATCTCGACTGACTCAAGATGGATGGTAGACGATGAGTTGCTATCACAGGGCTACCGTTTTCTCGCCGAATCACGCCGGTCCATCCTAGTCTTTAGGTTGCCATATATATTGCAACCAAGGCATACCCCTGGTTCTTCTACGCAGACCTTAACCTCTATGGGCCAAGGCGGATCATCTGCAGCCTCACAGAGGGATACCAAGAGTACCCTCACGTCCCCTCGAAGCCTCGGGCTTCGTAACCCAATTCGTTGGAGCCTTCTCGGACGGACATTCGCTCCTTCCCGTGTTATACTAAGAATTACTACTTAGTTCTCTTTCCCATCAATTTGGGTTGGTTAAGTGTCATTAGTCAATTCAAGCTAACTTAACCCTCTTCATTTATCCTGATAAACTGGTTAAGTGTTATCCCTTTATGCTTTTTACTTAACCCTATTCATTTATCATATTCTGATGGTTAAGCGTTCAAGTTTACTTAACCCTATGGTCTAGTCCAGCTAACATATTAAATTGGCTAAGTGTATTACTTAACCCCAACCTCTAGTCTAATTAACATGTTAAATTGGCTAAGTGTATTAACTTTACTTAACCCCACCTTCTAGTCTAGTCAACATGTTAATTTGGATAAGTATTCCCATGGACTTAACCCTCCCATTCTAGCTTTAACTGTGCTAAGTTGGTTAAGTGTTCCTTAACCTTCCGATTCTAGCTTAACTGTGTTAAGATGGTTAAGTGTTCCTATGGACTTAACCTTCCCATTCTAGCTTAACTGTGTTAAGTTGGTTAAGTGTTTCTATGGACTTAACTCTCCCATTCTTGTTTTAGCTTTAATTAATAAATTAAAGCCGCAACCTCTCACATTAGACAGATATTGCTGTGGTTACTGGATGTGCCGGTCGGTTCCAGGCAGGTTTACACCGCAACTCAGTCTAACCTCGGGTTAGGCATATTCATGTTTTCTAAGTTCAAAGGGTTTTTGATTAATTTCCAAATCTGGTTTTGAAAACAACCATCCCGTCCTTCGGATCAGTTAGGGATAGCCAGGGAGGGCAGGAAACTTATATTTTCCAAACCCAAGCCTAGACACTATCCTCTCTGTCACCCTAGAACCTTCTAGTCTATGTGTTGTAAAAAGGGATATTATCCAAATACCTTTCTTTTATTTATAAATTGTTAACAATTTATTTTAAAAGCCCATTTCCCCTTTTTATAAATTTGGCCTACATTCATTTGTCGCTAACAGACTTGTATT
Source organism: Allium sativum (assembly GCA_030737875.1). Classification (NCBI taxonomy): domain Eukaryota; kingdom Viridiplantae; phylum Streptophyta; class Magnoliopsida; order Asparagales; family Amaryllidaceae; genus Allium; species Allium sativum. Next base: position 173,248,600 of record CM060923.1, read on the forward strand.
CTAGGCCCAAATCTTGATTTGCCTAACCTACGGTTCATAACAATTTAGATCTATTATCCTCGTTTACAGTTCATACTAGATTTGATATTCTATTTCATAATTTATGCCAAACTAGATTTTATATTCTAGTTCGTCGTTTAAGCCCAAAACTAGATTTATTATTCTAGTTTACAATCTATATACAAACTAGATCTTATTATTCTAGTTTTCAGTTTCAAGCCCATTTCTAGATCTAAATTTCATAACCCATAATTCTTGTCAAAATTACCCAATTCACATGTTTAACACATGTTCTAAGTTATCAAAACCATGTTCGTTTTCCAAACTATGCCAATTCCAAATTTTACAACTATGTTCATATTCATTTTCATGTTTTTCCCAAAATCGCATTCCAACCGTTCGTATAATCGTGATTCAACCTAGATTGCAAATAAATCTAGATTCTTAGAAAATAGGGAATGAACCAAAGATGCTAAGAAAAGGGATCGATATAATAACTGGCATAAAAAGATTTGGATAACGACGCAGGTTCAAGAATATGGGTAGACCTAACTTAATAGGTAAATTCCCACTGTCTTAAAACCAAGAATAGGCAGAATAGGTTCAAGAATATGGGTAGACCTAACTTAATAGGTAAATTCCCACTGTCTTAAAACCAAGAACAAACAGAATAGGTGGGTAGACCTAACTTAATAGGTAAATTCCCACTATCTTAAAACCAAAGAAAACCAAAGAAAACCAAAGAACAGGCAGAATAAGTAATTGGGATTAGACCCAATTTCAAAATCACAAAACTAAAGCAACATCTTCCTAATCATGAATCACAGTTGTCCTTGTTATGTCATAGGCAATATTTTATGTCCAAATCAAAGGTATAGGCTTAGTCAAGGAAATAATCCTTGTAGTCACAGTCATAGTCATAGGCAAATGTCCTTAGTCATAGGCGATGTTCATAGTCCAAAAGGGAAAATAATTCCCATAGTCATAAGTCATTGTCATAGGCAATGTTTATATGTCCCAAAATCAAAGGCTTATGTCATAGTCCAAAGGCATATGCTTTCAAAGGCCATAGTTCTATAGTCATTTGTCCTTGAATCATAACGATTCTTATTTAGGTCCAAGAGTATAAACACAGATTCGAAGAGAGAGAGAGAGATTTGGCATACTCTTTTATTCCTTTAATTTCATGTCACAAATAAAAACAAAATATTCAGATCTAGAAATAACCAACTTACAGAAATTAGATCTAGAAGAAAAAGATGGCGATGCTATGATTCGTGCGTCATTGCTTGAAACCGTTTGAGCTAGCCTTTGATTCTTTACTTGAAATTTGATTTAAATCTCCTCTTCAAAGTCTTTCAGCAGCATCTCCTCGTCTTGAATCATATTTTTATTTAAATTATTTAATTTAATTTAGAGGAGGGGAAGAAGCCATGAATCTTAGCAGCATAAGGATAGAAGAGAATTGGTGCAAAGAGAATGAAGACTAGGGCTGTTTATATAGCTGCTCAAGACCTTATCGTACACGCAGTGCTGAGTCAGCATTGAACCCAGTTGTAACGACCCGTATTTTTCAGCATATTTATTTGGATTATTTTAAATATTTTAATTATTTAAAATATGGTTTTGAATTTAAATAATCGAATTTAACGATTTAATTTGGAATTTTATTATTTAAATAAATAATAAAATAATAATTTAATTCTAGACCGGTCAGAAAATGTTGTGTTGGAAATATAGGATGACCGGGCAAAATAAAGTGGTCAAATATGGCCTGTATTTAAAATATATCGGCGATGTCGCGTATTTAACGACGATTAAATATATATAATTATAATTTAATTAAATAACGAGCTGCAGCTGCGCGGCAGTTCACGATTTGGCATTTTGAACTTCAAACGGTCGTACCGGGTTCAAAATAAAGCGGATTTCCTCGAAACAAGAAACGTCGGGACGGGGTTGACGATATCTTTCCAATGGCAGAGAAAAATCCAGTTTTCGTCGTGTAGATTGTGTTTTATGTCCAAATCAAATTTTGGGAAAAACAGCGCCACGAACACTTTTAAATATATAGCGCTGCGTATATATATAAAGTAGACGGTTTTTAATATTTTAGATATCAGTTTGGCTTGGAATCCAACCCGTGATATTTTTCCTTGAAAATATATCAGATTCTGGTCGTGTATGACCAACGACGGTATTTGAATTAGTTTAAATTGAAGTACTTTAAAATTGGGCTATTTTATTCAAATTTGGCCAGTTCAAAAGGGACATTTTTCAAACGACCTCTGTTTTCGATAAAACAAATTTTGTTGGGACCGTAACAGTAAACTATTGCTAGATTTTCTGACGGCGCATCAATCGGGGTTATTCTGTGAGCGTGGCAAAATAAAATGTGAAATAAATCGATCTATTTGGACGTGTACAAGCGCTATTTGAGCATACGAGCACGGAATTCGACGAAACAAGTTTCGTTAGGACCGTATCGTCAAAATATACTATGCCGTCCAGTCGCGTCTCGAACGAGGTTCGTATGTGAGCGCAGCAGCGAATAAACAACGTTAAAAATAGCGATAGGTACGAAATAAAAATCGTCGGTCAATGTCAGTCGTCACGTCAACTTAAAATATAATAAACCATGCTTATATATACCATCCCCCTCACTAATTTTCAGCCCACACCATTTCTCATTATGTAATTTTGCAAATAAGACCCTAAACGCAAAATGATTCGTATCTTCCAATCCTTGATGATTTTGATAAGGCAATCTGAAGCAAATATGTAGATCTGGTCGAGATCTACATGCTGACAAAAATTTGGGTTGATCGGAGGGGTGTGGTGGCCGAAATTCGCGAAGAACAGCAAAGGACAGTCTTCGATTGTGGCCAAAATTCGAGAGCTATGGTCGATTTCGTTGGACAGGACCTTAGGGGTTTCGAAGAGGGGAGGAATAGCTTCGATTTGGCTGTGGTCTTGACTGCTCTAGTTGTCTGTGGACAGAGAAATCGAGAGCTGAAAGTAAGGGTAGTTTTTTTTGGGTTCGTTTTGAAGTGTGGGATCAGGTTTTGGCCATTTTCGGCGGCCTGGGGCGAAGTGACGGTCGCGGACCAGGGGGGTTCGGAGCAGGGCTCGATGGCGGTCAGATTGGTGGTAGCTTCGTGGCGTCCGGTGGTGCGTGGAGGGAGGAAGTGGCGGTTTTAGGGGTTCTGGTCATCGCCGTTCTCTGGCGAAATAACGAAGGGATGGGGAGTGGGACCGGCTGACGTGGAAGGCTCTCGTCGAGGCGGATCTGGTGGCGGCCTCGGTTGGTGCTCCGGTGGCTAGGTCGACGCTGATTGGTGGGGGTTTGGTTGGTGTTCAAAGTCAGAAAAAGGGATCGGGGGTGAAGAGAAACGAAGGGGAAAGGCCGTGTTTCGATCAGTACGAGGAAGACGCGTCTTTCCTTAACCCAGTGCTGACGTGGCACTGATAATAGGTAATTAGTTTAATTAAATAATTTATTAATTCTCGTATAATTTCCAAACCGTAAAACAGCGATAACTCTCGCATACGTTAACGAAATTTAACGAAACAAGATCCGTTGGGATCGCAGGGACGAGACCTATCCGATGGCACTAACTAGGAGTCAATCCGACACCGTTGAAAATTCAGCTAATTTTGGACGGACGGTTCAAATTAAAAGCGACAAACGCGTCAACTGTCGACCAGAACAAACTCTGGTGAGTTAATTCTCACACCTTCTGGAATACTGTGATGTGGTACATTCACAGTTAAATATATTTTACAGTTTACTGTTTAAAATGGTTGATTGGATGCGATGGATGCAAATTGTTTGTTATTGTTTGATGGTTGCAGTTATTTATACTCTGCCAATTATTTAATTCTTATATTGTTATCAACTGACATCTGTGATGCAGAGAAGGACAGATTGGAGGGATCCGACCGGATTCCTCAAATTAACTGTATTTTTATTTGTTATGCATATATATGAATTGTTCACCTTGACTGACACCAAAACCTGTCTGTATGTTGATGGTTGAATAGATATGCACCTGTGTTGTGTTTAAAATCAACCGACAGTGTTGATTTGGTAATTGGCACTGAACGGTCTAGAATATGTGTTTCTGACGTCAGTTGACTGTTGGGTGAATTGACGCAGTGTTATAGTTATAAATTATTTTATAACTGGATTTAAGTTTTAAATTAAATTATATAAGGGCTTTAATTGGGAATTTTTAAAAATATGTTTTAATCGAGTTTTTAAAGGAATTATTTAAATGGAGTATAGCAGTTTTGAAAACAGAGGAAAAACCCAAAAATTTACCTACGGGTGGGGAGAATTAGATAATTGTTTTAAACATTTAAATTAGTGTTTTAGATTAATTAAGTAAATTAATTAATTTAAAGGGGGAAATGACAAACGAGATTCAGTTAATGGTTAACTGCGATGTACCGTTGGCAAGATCAACCGGGTTATTTAGAATTGGAAATGGAATTAGAATGGAAGTTATTTTATTTTAATAGCAGAGTTAATTATTATCTTAGCTAACAATTAAGACGATGGCGTTTATTTAAATCAAGAAATAACAAAGTGGTGATAAAATCAATTTAAGGTTCAATTAAGATTTGTATAAAAGGGGTTTATAAACCCTAGTCCCAAAACAAGGTTGACGAAAGGAGGATTCAATTAACTAATGGTTAATTGACATTAAAGTTTGATAAAAAGGGGAATAAGAGATTATAAGAGAATTTATGACCCGAGTGTTCAATCAACTTGGTAAATAAGTGGGTAAGTGAGAGTAAAGATTTAAATAGGATTCTTATTTAATTATCAATTAAGTAAGGTGGATTTGAATAGAATAAAGACTGCCGAGGGAAAAGAGTTCATAAAGGGATTTGTAATCTAAGCGAGATATATAAATGGAATTGGCAAGTGAATTGGGAGATTTAAATAAAGGTTTTACTTAATGTTTTCAAAATTAAGCAAGGCGAATTCAAATTGGAATGATACTTTACAGGAATTAAGTGATGAGATACTCGAACCAGGATTTCAAATGTAAGGAAAGGTTTTGTAAAACCCAGGTTTGAAATCAAGATTTGAAACGAGATTTAGTGTCGGTGGTTAAGTGACAAACTAACATTATTCCGAGGTAAGAACGAGTTGATCAAGGTCTGAGAGGTAACTAAAATACCCCAACTTGGTTGACTTCACTATTATCAAAGAATGGTATTAGTTTGGAGTGAGTAAAGATGTTGAAAGTTGGTTTTATTTTATACAAGATTATCAAGCTCTAATGCAACGATTTTTGGGAATTAAATAACCTGGCAATATTAGTTTTCAAAGAAATAAGAATGGAGATTTCAAATTATATTAAACACTTGTTATTCAAATTAGAGTTGATTGAATATCGTATTTAAGTTAGAATTAGTCAAACCAGAGTTAGTCAGAAAAGAAGTTTCCATTGTGTACGACTGCTAGCGTAATTCGCAGGGCTGCAGATAGCCTACGGCGGTCGGATGTTTCCTGAGGGAATCAGGCGTAACCATTGTGATCGCTGCGATCTAGAGTCGAGCGAATGGAGTTAAGTCGAGTATTAGTAAATCGATAAGAATAATCAAATCAAGTTAGTCCTGTCAAGTTAAATAAGTCGAATTAGTCAAGTTAAAGTTAGTCAATCAAAGTAAATCAGTCAGAGTTAGTAAAAAGGGAAATTTGGTTAAATCTATTTTAAAGAGGTCGAGTGAGTCTAGTGCTGAGTCAGCAAACTGATTATATCCACACATTTGATATTTGATAGTTAAAACACCGACTATCAAAACCAGACCAATACGCTTGTTGGTATGGAAAGTCCGGGATCGAATTATATTCGAATACCATTCCGACCAACAATACGTGAAGACGTCGTTGAAGATGGAGCAAGTGAAGACCGTGGATCTCCCTAAGCGGAGGAATTACTTGACGAATACTCTCTGTGTTGCAACCAGAGTTATTCCGAAGTGATTCAGTCGTAGTTGGAATCTACGGGTTGCAAGGACTTCTCGCTACTGATCCATGGGGTGATTCCTATATTGGATGCAGTAGGAGAGTGCCTTCGGTTCATCCTGTTCCTGGATGACCTGTATGGACAGATGTCTGACAGAGTATTTCCAAAAGGATTTACATGCGTTGATTTCTCCAAACGTACCATAGTTGATGGCGGAGAAATGGTTATTCTCTAGCCTGATAGCTAGAGTATGTTTGTGGACGTCAATCAAGTGTGATCTGGCGGATCTGATGATGTGGCATCCAAAGTTGTATGATGACCAGATGATTAAAAGGTAAAGTTCTAGCCTCAAGCCTCATCAACCGGGAAATGACAAAAATCGGGCAGGCAGCATGGCTATGTGGGTCGCTCCCATTAGGATGTATGATCACCTATCTAGAGAAATTCCTATTGCTTCTTTAATCTATATTCGATGCTGACCCTACTCGGGTGGCGGTTGCTGATCCCAACCGTCGGTGGTATACATTCGATACACTCAAGCGAAATGAGTGGTCGGTCATGTGTGGGCCGGGTTGCAAGACGTTCTTGTTGAACCTAGTGTATTCGCCTCTAGAGATACACGTTCGGAAGGTGGTCCCATACCTTGTCAAGTTGGAAAGCCAATATCCAATAAGCGCCCGCGGTTTTTGATTGTATACTATATATGGGGAGCGTGAGATGCAAGCGTTCCTCTAGATTGATATTTACTTGTATTTAGACATTATGATAATATCAGAATAAGTTATGATTTCAAAAATGTTTTGGGTTATGGTAAGGTAAAAACCGTCCGTGTTTAGGTGTGGACTGGTCTTACTATTATCCTTTGATTTCGAAAGGATTTTCCAAAGTTAAACCAATTGTTTGTTTGTGAATTTATCACTGATAGTATTCCAGACTGACCCGGTGTATTTTGTTTTAAATCAAATGTGCTCGGGTCAGACCAAGCATATTTACAGGTTAGGTTCGCTTGGAGTTTCAGGAGCTGGAAGCAGGTGGCTTCATCGCTAGTTATATAGTTATTATTTCCGCTGTGCAGTTTCATGTTATGCTCTGATGATTGGTATGTATATATACAATTCTTTTGTATAAAGATATTTGATATTATATTTTATTCGTTCCGCTGTGAGATTTTGATGTGTTCTTCTTCTTTCTTCTGTTCTAATATTTCTTCCTTTCTATTCTCACCTTCTAACTTCTTTCTCATGACAATCTGGGGGTTCGATACTTGGGTTTTTGGCAAGTGATACGGGTTTATGTATTGTTGTTGAGAACCCGATTGTCGTTCTTTTCCCCGGGTCGTTACAGTGGTATCAGAGCTATTGGTTTAGTGATAACCTTGGCTCTGTGGTGTAACTCAATAGAGATGGGGTTAGTAATACCCTAGATTGAGTTGAGTGTATGTATATGAGAGAGCGTATTTGTAAGTTGATATAAAATTTATTTTATATTGTGTTGGCTTGTCTGTTGAGTAGTTTATAAATTCTGGTCGAATCGTGGGACGCCACGACGTCGATAGGAGTTTCTAAACACTTGAACAGAAGAATTGACATAATATTGTTTTGAAGAGTGGGTAAATGAAATAATTTTGCCCAAACCATATATTTTGTATAGAAAAGAAATTATTTTATCAAAATATTTGGATATCTTGCTGTTTGATTGTTTTGGATGGAATAAAAACCAAATATGGGAATACAACTTGACTTGGTTAAGTCGGGTTGAGTTAGAATTGGATATGGTGTTGGAACCAAATCAAATACCTTTAGAATTTGGTAATCGAACTAAATAATTGAATAAGTAATCAAAAGTGATATGAACCAAGTGATATTGGAATAAGTGAAACCAAAGTAAAAACAAACAAGAAATGATAATGTTAAATCAAGATGGTTTGATGGGATTGTTTTGCTTGTTTGTTTGTTTGATTGTTGGATGGCTTGTATATAATTCAACAACAGTTGAATTAAAAAAGTTGAATCAATCCAGATATAATAAATCCGAGTGGATAATTAAAGAGATAAATGGATTGAATTGTGTGTGGATTAATTGATATGAAATTATATGGATATTCTGAACCTAATTAGCATTCGTTTGATGGCTGATGAATTTGTTTAAATAAGAACAGGTGCAGAACTGCCAATTCAGTTTAAATTCCATCCAAGGGAAAATGTTGGAGTTAATCGGATCTAGAGCTGCATAATAATTGAGCGGACTCAAATATAAATTATAGATTATCGCGTATAACGCTCGCCAAAAGGTACGCTTACGCAAATATGAAAATTTTGGTTTTGTTTGGGGTTTTGAGTTTGAATTTTTGATTTTCCGACCTTGAGAGTCGACGTATACATATTTCTTGATCCTGCGATATTGCAGATGGTCCTCCGTGCAGGGGAGACTCTGCCGAATTTTTTCTAAAATTTAAGGAGTTAGAATATTTTTGGAAATTTTTGGGAAATCCTTTTATTTGAATTAAACCGATTTTAAAACCAGTTGGGTCAGTTTGAAATTAAATTCGAATTTTTGAATTAATTCCTTTTGGAAAAGATAATAGTAGACGACATCCTTCTACTTAGCAATTTCGAGGACGAAATTATTTTAAGGGGAAAGGAATGTAACGACCCGTATTTTTCAGCATATTTATTTGGATTATTTTAAATATTTTAATTATTTAAAATATGGTTTTGAATTTAAATAATCGAATTTAACGATTTAATTTGGAATTTTATTATTTAAATAAATAATAAAATAATAATTTAATTCTAGACCGGTCAGAAAATGTTGTGTTGGAAATATAGGATGACCGGGCAAAATAAAGTGGTCAAATATGGCCTGTATTTAAAATATATCGGCGATGTCGCGTATTTAACGACGATTAAATATATATAATTATAATTTAATTAAATAACGAGCTGCAGCTGCGCGGCAGTTCACGATTTGGCATTTTGAACTTCAAACGGTCGTACCGGGTTCAAAATAAAGCGGATTTCCTCGAAACAAGAAACGTCGGGACGGGGTTGACGATATCTTTCCAATGGCAGAGAAAAATCCAGTTTTCGTCGTGTAGATTGTGTTTTATGTCCAAATCAAATTTTGGGAAAAACAGCGCCACGAACACTTTTAAATATATAGCGCTGCGTATATATATAAAGTAGACGGTTTTTAATATTTTAGATATCAGTTTGGCTTGGAATCCAACCCGTGATATTTTTCCTTGAAAATATATCAGATTCTGGTCGTGTATGACCAACGACGGTATTTGAATTAGTTTAAATTGAAGTACTTTAAAATTGGGCTATTTTATTCAAATTTGGCCAGTTTAAAAGGGACATTTTTCAAACGACCTCTGTTTTCGATAAAACAAATTTTGTTGGGACCGTAACAGTAAACTATTGCTAGATTTTCTGACGGCGCATCAATCGGGGTTATTCTGTGAGCGTGGCAAAATAAAATGTGAAATAAATCGATCTATTTGGACGTGTACAAGCGCTATTTGAGCATACGAGCACGGAATTCGACGAAACAAGTTTCGTTAGGACTGTATCGTCAAAATATACTATGCCGTCCAGTCGCGTCTCGAACGAGGTTCGTATGTGAGCGCAGCAGCGAATAAACAACGTTAAAAATAGCGATAGGTACGAAATAAAAATCGTCGGTCAATGTCAGTCGTCACGTCAACTTAAAATATAATAAACCATGCTTATATATACCATCCCCCTCACTAATTTTCAGCCCACACCATTTCTCATTATGTAATTTTGCAAATAAGACCCTAAACGCAAAATGATTCGTATCTTCCAATCCTTGATGATTTTGATAAGGCAATCTGAAGCAAATATGTAGATCTGGTCGAGATCTACATGCTGACAAAAATTTGGGTTGATCGGAGGGGTGTGGTGGCCGAAATTCGCGAAGAACAGCAAAGGACAGTCTTCGATTGTGGCCAAAATTCGAGAGCTATGGTCGATTTCGTTGGACAGGACCTTAGGGGTTTCGAAGAGGGGAGGAATAGCTTCGATTTGGCTGTGGTCTTGACTGCTCTAGTTGTCTGTGGACAGAGAAATCGAGAGCTGAAAGTAAGGGTAGTTTTTTTGGGTTCGTTTTGAAGTGTGGGATCAGGTTTTGGCCATTTTCGGCGGCCTGGGGCGAAGTGACGGTCGCGGACCAGGGGGGTTCGGAGCAGGGCTCGATGGCGGTCAGATTGGTGGTAGCTTCGTGGCGTCCGGTGGTGCGTGGAGGGAGGAAGTGGCAGTTTTAGGGGTTCTGGTCATCGCCGTTCTCTGGCGAAATAACGAAGGGATGGGGAGTGGGACCGGCTGACGTGGAAGGCTCTCGTCGAGGCGGATCTGGTGGCGGCCTCGGTTGGTGCTCCGGTGGCTAGGTCGACGCTGATTGGTGGGGGTTTGGTTGGTGTTCAAAGTCAGAAAAAGGGATCGGGGGTGAAGAGAAACGAAGGGGAAAGGCCGTGTTTCGATCAGTACGAGGAAGACGCGTCTTTCCTTAACCCAGTGCTGACGTGGCACTGATAATAGGTAATTAGTTTAATTAAATAATTTATTAATTCTCGTATAATTTCCAAACCGTAAAACAGCGATAACTCTCGCATACGTTAACGAAATTTAACGAAACAAGATCCGTTGGGATCGCAGGGACGAGACCTATCCGATGGCACTAACTAGGAGTCAATCCGACACCGTTGAAAATTCAGCTAATTTTGGACGGACGGTTCAAATTAAAAGCGACAAACGCGTCAACTGTTGACCAGAACAAACTCTGGTGAGTTAATTCTCACACCTTCTGGAATACTGTGATGTGGTACATTCACAGTTAAATATATTTTACAGTTTACTGTTTAAAATGGTTGATTGGATGCGATGGATGCAAATTGTTTGTTATTGTTTGATGGTTGCAGTTATTTATACTCTGCCAATTATTTAATTCTTATATTGTTATCAACTGACATCTGTGATGCAGAGAAGGACAGATTGGAGGGATCCGACCGGATTCCTCAAATTAACTGTATTTTTATTTGTTATGCATATATATGAATTGTTCACCTTGACTGACACCAAAACCTGTCTGTATGTTGATGGTTGAATAGATATGCACCTGTGTTGTGTTTAAAATCAACCGACAGTGTTGATTTGGTAATTGGCACTGAACGGTCTAGAATATGTGTTTCTGACGTCAGTTGACTGTTGGGTGAATTGACGCAGTGTTATAGTTATAAATTATTTTATAACTGGATTTAAGTTTTAAATTAAATTATATAAGGGCTTTAATTGGGAATTTTTAAAAATATGTTTTAATCGAGTTTTTAAAGGAATTATTTAAATGGAGTATAGCAGTTTTGAAAACAGAGGAAAAACCCAAAAATTTACCTATGGGTGGGGAGAATTAGATAATTGTTTTAAACATTTAAATTAGTGTTTTAGATTAATTAAGTAAATTAATTAATTTAAAGGGGGAAATGACAAACGAGATTCAGTTAATGGTTAACTGCGATGTACCGTTGGCAAGATCAACCGGGTTATTTAGAATTGGAAATGGAATTAGAATGGAAGTTATTTTATTTTAATAGCAGAGTTAATTATTATCTTAGCTAACAATTAAGACGATGGCGTTTATTTAAATCAAGAAATAACAAAGTGGTGATAAAATCAATTTAAGGTTCAATTAAGATTTGTATAAAAGGGGTTTATAAACCCTAGTCCCAAAACAAGGTTGACGAAAGGAGGATTCAATTAACTAATGGTTAATTGACATTAAAGTTTGATAAAAAGGGGAATAAGAGATTATAAGAGAATTTATGACCCGAGTGTTCAATCAACTTGGTAAATAAGTGGGTAAGTGAGAGTAAAGATTTAAATAGGATTCTTATTTAATTATCAATTAAGTAAGGTGGATTTGAATAGAATAAAGACTGCCGAGGGAAAAGAGTTCATAAAGGGATTTGTAATCTAAGCGAGATATATAAATGGAATTGGCAAGTGAATTGGGAGATTTAAATAAAGGTTTTACTTAATGTTTTCAAAATTAAGCAAGGCGAATTCAAATTGGAATGATACTTTACAGGAATTAAGTGATGAGATACTCGAACCAGGATTTCAAATGTAAGGAAAGGTTTTGTAAAACCCAGGTTTGAAATCAAGATTTGAAACGAGATTTAGTGTCGGTGGTTAAGTGACAAACTAACATTATTCCGAGGTAAGAACGAGTTGATCAAGGTCTGAGAGGTAACTAAAATACCCCAACTTGGTTGACTTCACTATTATCAAAGAATGGTATTAGTTTGGAGTGAGTAAAGATGTTGAAAGTTGGTTTTATTTTATACAAGATTATCAAGCTCTAATGCAACGATTTTTGGGAATTAAATAACCTGGCAATATTAGTTTTCAAAGAAATAAGAATGGAGATTTCAAATTATATTAAACACTTGTTATTCAAATTAGAGTTGATTGAATATCGTATTTAAGTTAGAATTAGTCAAACCAGAGTTAGTCAGAAAAGAAGTTTCCATTGTGTACGACTGCTAGCGTAATTCGCAGGGCTGCAGATAGCCTACGGCGGTCGGATGTTTCCTGAGGGAATCAGGCGTAACCATTGTGATCGCTGCGATCTAGAGTCGAGCGAATGGAGTTAAGTCGAGTATTAGTAAATCGATAAGAATAATCAAATCAAGTTAGTCCTGTCAAGTTAAATAAGTCGAATTAGTCAAGTTAAAGTTAGTCAATCAAAGTAAATCAGTCAGAGTTAGTAAAAAGGGAAATTTGGTTAAATCTATTTTAAAGAGGTCGAGTGAGTCTAGTGCTGAGTCAGCAAACTGATTATATCCACACATTTGATATTTGATAGTTAAAATACCGACTATCAAAACCAGACCAATACGCTTGTTGGTATGGAAAGTCCGGGATCGAATTATATTCGAATACCATTCCGACCAACAATACGTGAAGACGTCGTTGAAGATGGAGCAAGTGAAGACCGTGGATCTCCCTAAGCGGAGGAATTACTTGACGAATACTCTCTGTGTTGCAACCAGAGTTATTCCGAAGTGATTCAGTCGTAGTTGGAATCTACGGGTTGCAAGGACTTCTCGCTACTGATCCATGGGGTGATTCCTATATTGGATGCAGTAGGAGAGTGCCTTCGGTTCATCCTGTTCCTGGATGACCTGTATGGACAGATGTCTGACAGAGTATTTCCAAAAGGATTTACATGCGTTGATTTCTCCAAACGTACCATAGTTGATGGCGGAGAAATGGTTATTCTCTAGCCTGATAGCTAGAGTATGTTTGTGGACGTCAATCAAGTGTGATCTGGCGGATCTGATGATGTGGCATCCAAAGTTGTATGATGACCAGATGATTAAAAGGTAAAGTTCTAGCCTCAAGCCTCATCAACCGGGAAATGACAAAAATCGGGCAGGCAGCATGGCTATGTGGGTCGCTCCCATTAGGATGTATGATCACCTATCTAGAGAAATTCCTATTGCTTCTTTAATCTATATTCGATGCTGACCCTACTCGGGTGGCGGTTGCTGATCCCAACCGTCGGTGGTATACATTCGATACACTCAAGCGAAATGAGTGGTCGGTCATGTGTGGGCCGGGTTGCAAGACGTTCTTGTTGAACCTAGTGTATTCGCCTCTAGAGATACACGTTCGGAAGGTGGTCCCATACCTTGTCAAGTTGGAAAGCCAATATCCAATAAGCGCCCGCGGTTTTTGATTGTATACTATATATGGGGAGCGTGAGATGCAAGCGTTCCTCTAGATTGATATTTACTTGTATTTAGACATTATGATAATATCAGAATAAGTTATGATTTCAAAAATGTTTTGGGTTATGGTAAGGTAAAAACCGTCCGTGTTTAGGTGTGGACTGGTCTTACTATTATCCTTTGATTTCGAAAGGATTTTCCAAAGTTAAACCAATTGTTTGTTTGTGAATTTATCACTGATAGTATTCCAGACTGACCCGGTGTATTTTGTTTTAAATCAAATGTGCTCGGGTCAGACCAAGCATATTTACAGGTTAGGTTCGCTTGGAGTTTCAGGAGCTGGAAGCAGGTGGCTTCATCGCTAGTTATATAGTTATTATTTCCGCTGTGCAGTTTCATGTTATGCTCTGATGATTGGTATGTATATATACAATTCTTTTGTATAAAGATATTTGATATTATATTTTATTCGTTCCGCTGTGAGATTTTGATGTGTTCTTCTTCTTTCTTCTGTTCTAATATTTCTTCCTTTCTATTCTCACCTTCTAACTTCTTTCTCATGACAATCTGGGGGTTCGATACTTGGGTTTTTGGCAAGTGATACGGGTTTATGTATTGTTGTTGAGAACCCGATTGTCGTTCTTTTCCCCGGGTCGTTACACCAGTTAAGAAAATAGTTCAGGTACGTAGATGAATCTAGCCAAACCTTATCATACACGCAGTGTTGAGTCAGCATTGGGTCCCACAAGCTATTTTGGCTTAGAAATTTGAATTTCGAATGAATTGTTTTGGCGTAGAAGTTTGATTTTCGAACTTTTGAATTTCTGGAATTTATTTAACTATTTTATTCACATGAAATATTCTTATATGTATACAATTCCTCTAACGACCATTTTACGCGTATATATATACGCACAACTTTCATTTTATTTTCAAAATTCAAATGATGTTGCCATATTTCGTTGACTGTAGCCTTATCTTGAATTTTATATTTCGTATACATATATTTTTGCATATATATATATATATATTCTCATATGTATATATATATATATATTCTTTATTTCCTTGTATGTACGTTCTTATCCTTTCAAATTTTGAATTTGTATACGTACATATATTTGCATGTTCAGTTGGCCCTCTCTAAAACAAAGATAAAAAATTATGCCGCCGCCGGGGTTCGAACCCCCGACCTCCGTGCTACAAATCCAATGCCTTAACCAACTGAGCTACAGAGGCTTTTGTTAATAAGTCTTAGAACAATAATAATTATTGTTCTCTCCTTACTTCTCTTTTTCATGTTAGTTACAATACTTAAATTAAACAACTGCATGGATCTTTTTCTTTTAATTTTTCTTTTAAAAATTAATTATACTTTAATTTGAGAATCTTAATGTCACAGAATTACGGGGTGTTACATTCTCCTCCACTTAAAAGGATTTCGTCCCCGAAATCTTCAAGTTAGGAAGAATGTGTCCTACCATCCAATCACCCATCTACTCAACCATTCAATCACAGGCATTCATTGTCCTTAAAAGATTTCTAATGCTTTCATGTTCATATGCATAGTGTGTGTATATGTCTCCATCTAATGCAAAATCAGGCGGTCTACTGATTCAGTTGACCTCCTTAATGCAAATCATGTTAGTGCCATGCGTCCAATCATGCATGCAAACATCCCTAGTCATGTAAATACTACATGCGTGCACAGCCATTCATCCATATGCAACGTCCATATGATATCATATCAAGTTCAACTTATAAACAAATGATATATGTAAATGCAATATGAGAGCGTCCGAGCTTGATCTAGTGCCTAATACGTATGCATATGCATCCACGAGCAACCATTTGCAACCATTCAACCATAACATGTTTCAAATACATGTTTACATCCATTGGCTTCTACCTAAGAATCGCAGATACGACCTAGAGGATATACTTTGGAAAGAGAGAAACAACTACTCGTAAAGCTCCTAAACAGAGAAATCAAGGATGCACCCTTAAGGAAAAAGGGCATGTTGCTAGTATCTAGCCTTCTTGAGCTTTACTCCACTGTATCTTAAACAATTTATCTTCACGATTGTGAAGTTCCTAACCTCCATTTCCAAAATAAACAGATGTCAATCACGGTACCAAGCGTATGATTAGAGGTCTCTCCCTTATCCACTATGCCATAACTATAAGGGTTGAAAGATCACTACGCGCTTTTTAGAGCGCCTGTCACAACTATTCATCTCTCACGCAAACCATCCTAGTCGAACTCGACATTCCTCAAGTACAAGCCCCAAAGGCCTAAACCAATATCAGACAAGCACCCAAGGAATATCTCCCCCGAATTTAGACGATCTACGTGAGATGATATAAGCAAACTCGATAGCTATTCTCAAATCCCTACTAACAAAAAAATAAACTGGTCGGACCACAAATTGGATTTGAGACTCTAGTGGGATCTTTCTACTATACAAGTACTATGGTGCAGAGACCCAACTATGAAAGTGGATATGAACAAATGAGAAGCGCTAGAACCTAAGGAAATAGCACGAACAGAAAACTAGACTCTTCCAACCGGACTACCTTTCTCCTAGGTACGCTTGGTGGCGAAAGCATGTACTTGTCCTTCTGAAAATCTCGTCCTCGTTCTTGCCCTTGTCCTTAAGTATATGCCCTATCATACCCTAGTAAAGATACTTCCTCTTGTCTTAGGCTTTATAATTTCTTCCTCCTTCATGTGCTAAGTCTACATCCATGAATTCCTCATCCTAGGGTTATGCTCCTTAGCCAAACTCCTCATCCCCTTCCGTGTGTAGTCATGTTGCCAAATCTCTCGAAAACTGCCTCCATCGTCCGGAAACCCCTATAAGCTTCGAAAGAAAACTACTCGTAGATGAAACAACTACGGCTATGGATGGAAGTCGGGCACTACTTTGCCCTTCGATGAGGTTACCTCCCAGAAAGCCAGGAGCCCCAGAGACTCAAGAAAGAAGGAGATAAGAATTTAAACAGAGGAAGAGAAGATAGTGCGTATGGCTTTGGGGAATATGCCTTTAAAACAAATCTCTTCTTTTGAAAATGATTCTTTTAAAACCGTTTGAAAATAATTTTTCAAATCCTTTATCTGATCTGGTAACCTTCAGCTCTGATACCACGTGTAACACCCCACATCCGTTAGTGTCACTCACAAAGGGAATGCACTAAGTTCTGTGGAGCATTTAGGGTAAAAGATGCAGATAAATTACAAGACAGACAGAAATTAAACAACGGAAGATAAAACTTTGC
Source organism: Allium sativum (assembly GCA_030737875.1). Classification (NCBI taxonomy): domain Eukaryota; kingdom Viridiplantae; phylum Streptophyta; class Magnoliopsida; order Asparagales; family Amaryllidaceae; genus Allium; species Allium sativum. The sequence goes on from CM060923.1 coordinate 173,265,616, forward strand.
TTTATTGATAAAATAATTTGTACAATGATTTCTTTACAATATTAGAGTATCATCTGTCTTACAAAATAAAGAAGCATAAAACAACATTTATATTCCCCAATTTTTTGCATGAGCCAGCCATAGCATCTGATAAGAGAATCCAAGCAGACTTCAATAAATCTTCAAGCTGGGAAAGAGTGACAGTCCAACTTAACCTGAGCTATACTACTCCCTCCTCTACTACCTGGGGGGGGGGGGAAACGGAAGAAAAGAAGACGAAAGAAAAACAGAGTCAGACATAAAGCCTGAGTAAGTTCAGTAACTTCTAGCATGTGAACATGGAAAACAAAACGACATGAATTAACTGAATACAAGATTACACCATGACGATAGGGTCAACAAGATTGGACAAGGTAATCACAAGATATGCAAAGATAAGATAAACTGGATACGCTCTAATACTTTCGCCGCTTCACTCTAATACTTCGCCGCTTCGCTATTTCCTTGTTATACTGATTTCTATATCTCTGCACCACCTACTTAGTGTCCCAACAAGTAATGATAACGTGATCCCAATCCCTGTATTTTCCATTGCATTCCGGCATACATTCATTATTTATTACCTAGATCAAATCTAGGGTTTTCTATCAAGTGCTTTCTAGATTTAACTAGAGTTTACGCTATCTGCTGAACGCTTCTCGGATTTATGCCACCTAGTCCAACTAGGGATTACGCTACCTGTCGAACGATGCCCCCAAGTCTAGGACACACTACCTAGAGTGGTATATGTTCCTATACTTCCCCACGCATGTATCGCGAATCGTTATCGCTTGTCTAGATGCACATGTCCTGTAATGTGCGGTCCGAGTCCTGTGACAGGGAAAATCAAGGAATACAGAACTCGGTCGGGAGCTTTCAGATATCTGCCGATGCAGATGCTAAGGTCTGTTTTTACTCCAGTGGCTATGGTCCCACTTGACCCCTCCCTCAACTAATGAAAGGCACCCTTTGTAAAATGAGAACTATACGCCGGCCCCCGGTGCCCCACTATCCTATGGCCATCCTCACCCATAACTAGATAGCAATTATGGTCTTTTGGAGTTCTCCGCCTTTCCGCTTCACGTATCTCGACTGACTCAAGATGGATGGTAGACGACGAGTTGCTATCACAGGGCTACCGTTTTCTCGCCGAATCACGCCGGTCCATCCTAGTCTTTAGGTTGCCATATATATTGCAACCAAGGCATACCCCTGGTTCTTCTACGCAGACCTTAACCTCTATGGGCCAAGGCGGATCATCTGCAGCCTCACAGAGGGATACCAAGAGTACCCTCACGTCCCCTCGAAGCCTCGGGCTTCGTAACCCAATTCGTTGGAGCCTTCTCGGACGGACATTCGCTCCTTCCCGTGTTATACTAAGAATTACTACTTAGTTCTCTTTCCCATCAATTTGGGTTGGTTAAGTGTCATTAGTCAATTCAAGCTAACTTAACCCTCTTCATTTATCCTGATAAACTGGTTAAGTGTTATCCCTTTATGCTTTTTACTTAACCCTATTCATTTATCATATTCTGATGGTTAAGCGTTCAAGTTTACTTAACCCTATGGTCTAGTCCAGCTAACATATTAAATTGGCTAAGTGTATTACTTAACCCCAACCTCTAGTCTAATTAACATGTTAAATTGGCTAAGTGTATTAACTTTACTTAACCCCACCTTCTAGTCTAGTCAACATGTTAATTTGGATAAGTATTCCCATGGACTTAACCCTCCCATTCTAGCTTTAACTGTGCTAAGTTGGTTAAGTGTTCCTTAACCTTCCGATTCTAGCTTAACTGTGTTAAGATGGTTAAGTGTTCCTATGGACTTAACCTTCCCATTCTAGCTTAACTGTGTTAAGTAGGTTAAGTGTTTCTATGGACTTAACTCTCCCATTCTTGTTCTAGCTTTAATTAATAAATTAAAGCCGCAACCTCTCACATTAGACAGATATTGCTGTGGTTACTGGATGTGCCGGTCGGTTCCAGGCAGGTTTACACCGCAACTCAGTCTAACCTCGGGTTAGGCATATTCATGTTTTCTAAGTTCAAAGGGTTTTTGATTAATTTCCAAATCTGGTCTTGAAAACAACCATCCCGTCCTTCGGATCAGTTAGGGATAGCCAGGGAGGGCAGGAAACTTGTATTTTCCAAACCCAAGCCTAGACACTATCCTCTCTGTCACCCTAGAACCTTCTGGTCTATGTGTTGTAAAAAGGGATATTATCCAAATACCTTTCTTTTATTTATAAATTGTTAACAATTTATTTTAAAAGCCCATTTCCCCTTTTTATAAATTTGGCCTACATTCATTTGTCGCTAACAGACTTGTATTCTAGGCCCAAATCTTGATTTGCCTAACCTACGGTTCATAACAATTTAGATCTATTATCCTCGTTTACAGTTCATACTAGATTTGATATTCTATTTCATAATTTATGCCAAACTAGATTTTATATTCTAGTTCGTCATTTAAGCCCAAAACTAGATTTATTATTCTAGTTTACAATCTATATACAAACTAGATCTTATTATTCTAGTTTTCAGTTTCAAGCCCATTTCTAGATCTAAATTTCATAACCCATAATTCTTGTCAAAATTACCCAATTCACATGTTTAACACATGTTCTAAGTTATCAAAACCATGTTCGTTTTCCAAACTATGCCAATTCATAATTTTACAACTATGTTCATATTCATTTTCATGTTTTTCCCGAAATCGCATTCCAACCGTTCGTATAATCGTGATTCAACCTAGATTGCAAATAAATCTAGATTCTTAGAAAATAGGGAATGAACCAAAGATGCTAAGAAAAGGGATCGATATAATAACTGGCATAAAAAGATTTGGATAACGACGCAGGTTCAAGAATATGGGTAGACCTAACTTAATAGGTAAATTCCCACTGTCTTAAAACCAAGAATAGGCAGAATAGGTTCAAGAATATGGGTAGACCTAACTTAATAGGTAAATTCCCACTGTCTTAAAACCAAGAACAAACAGAATAGGTGGGTAGACCTAACTTAATAGGTAAATTCCCACTATCTTAAAACCAAAGAAAACCAAAGAAAACCAAAGAACAGGCAGAATAAGTAATTGGGATTAGACCCAATTTCAAAATCACAAAACTAAAGCAACATCTTCCTAATCATGAATCACAGTTGTCCTTGTTATGTCATAGGCAATATTTTATGTCCAAAGGAAATAATCCTTGTAGTCACAGTCATAGTCATAGGCAAATGTCCTTAGTCATAGGCGATGTTCATAGTCCAAAAGGGAAAATAATTCCCATAGTCATAAGTCATTGTCATAGGCAATGTTTATATGTCCCAAAATCAAAGGCTTATGTCATAGTCCAAAGGCATATGCTTTCAAAGGCCACAGTTCTATAGTCATTTGTCCTTGAATCATAACGATTCTTATTTAGGTCCAAGAGTATAAACACAGATTCGAAGAGAGAGAGAGATATTTGGCATACTCTTTTATTCCTTTAATTTCATGTCACAAATAAAAACAAAATATTCAGATCTAGAAATAACCAACTTACAGAAATTAGATCTAGAAGAAAAAGATGGCGATGCTATGATTCGTGCTTCATTGCTTGAAACCGTTTGAGCTAGCCTTTGATTCTTTACTTGAAATTTGATTTAAATCTCCTCTTCAAAGTCTTTCAGCAGCATCTCCTCGTCTTGAATCATATTTTTATTTAAATTATTTAATTTAATTTAGAGGAGGGGAAGAAGCCATGAATCTTAGCAGCATAAGGATAGAAGAGAATTGGTGCAAAGAGAATGAAGACTAGGGCTATTTATATAGCTGCTCAAGACCTTATCGTACACGCAGTGCTGAGTCAGCATTGAACCCAGTTAAGAAAATAGTTCAGGTACGTAGATGAATCTAGCCAAACCTTATCATACACGCAGTGTTGAGTCAGCATTGGGTCCCACAAGCTATTTTGGCGTAGAAATTTGAATTTCGAATGAATTGTTTTGGCGTAGAAGTTTGATTTTCGAACTTTTGAATTTCTGGAATTTATTTAACTATTTTATTCACATGAAATATTCTTATATGTATACAATTCCTCTAACGACCATTTTACGCGTATATATATACGCACAACTTTCATTTTATTTTCAAAATTCAAATGATGTTGCCATATTTCGTTGACTGTAGCCTTATCTTGAATTTTATATTTCGTATACATATATTTTTGCATATATATATATATATATTCTCATATGTATATATATATATATATATTTTCTTTATTTCCTTGTATGTACGTTCTTATCCTTTCAAATTTTGAATTTGTATACGTACATATATTTGCATGTTCAGTTGGCCCTCTCTAAAACAAAGATAAAAAATTATGCCGCCGCCGGGGTTCGAACCCCCGACCTCCGTGCTACAAATCCAATGCCTTAACCAACTGAGCTACAGAGGCTTTTGTTAATAAGTCTTAGAACAATAATAATTATTGTTCTCTCCTTACTTCTCTTTTTCATGTTAGTTACAATACTTAAATTAAACAACTGCATGGATCTTTTTCTTTTAATTTTTCTTTTAAAAATTAATTATACTTTAATTTGAGAATCTTAATGTCACAGAATTACGGGGTGTTACACCTAGTTTCTCAAGCTGGGGTGCAGCAGTGGTTTTCGTCCCAAAGTCATATGGTACCCTCAGGCTATGTGTGGACTATCGAGATCTAAATAAGCAAACTCTGAAAAATAAATACCCACTGCCCCGCATTGATGATCTGCTAGACCGCTTGAACAGAGCACGAGTATTCTCTAGGATGGACCTAGCTACAGGTTTCCACCAATTACGCATTGCCGAAGAATGTGTGCCTTTGACAGCTTTCAGAGGACCAGATATATTTTATGAATGGCTAGAATTGCCTTTCGGTCTATGCAATGCTTCAACATACTTCATAGATCTGATGAATAGAGTCTTCAGAAATGTTCTAAATAAATTTGTGTTGGTGTTCGTCGACGATATTCTCATCTTCTCTAAGTCGACTGCTGAACATGAAAAACATCTAAAGGATGTCTTGGAGATTTTGCGTAGAAATTTGCTGAAAGCCAAATTCTCCAAATGTATATTCTGGCAAGAAGAGGTGAAATCCTCGGCCATGTTGTATCTAAGGAAGGCATCTCTGTAGATCTAGGAAAGATCTCGGCCATCAAAGATTGGAAGCAGCCTACTACGCCCACTGAAGTCAGAAGTTTCTTAGGGCTAGCTGGTTATTATCGGAAATTCGTTAAGGATTTCTCGAGAGTATCTTGTCCATTGACGAAGCTGACTAAGAAGCATACCAAGTTTAAATGAACACCTGAATGTGAGGCAGCTTTCCAAGAGCTGAAACAGAAATTAATCACTGCTCCTGTGTCGACCATCATTGATGGCAATCAGGATTTGAAAGTCTGGACTGACGCTTCCAGAGAAGGTTATCCTTTTCATCTAAATAAACATGTTGGAAATAATTTTTCTAACGTCAAATCTTATTTTAACATGTTATTCTTTTCCCTATTTAAGGTATTAGTGCAGTTCTAATGCAAAGAGGCAAGGTTGTCGCATATGATAGCCGCCAATTAAAACCGCTAATGGCCATAGTATTTGCTCTAAAGATATGGTGGCACTATCTCTTGGGCGAGAAATTCGAGCTTTATACGGATCACAAATCCTTGAAGCATCTATTTACCCAAAGAGATTTGGACCTGAGGCAGCAGCTTTGGGTTGAATTCCTTGCACCCTGTGACCTGAACATCTTCTATACTCCAGGGAAAGCCAATGTTGTGGCAGATGCTCTCAGTAGGAAGAATACGGCCGACACCAAACTTATCCTTGCCAATCTTATTATCACCCCTACCTTGATCGATAAGATATTGATCCTTCAGAAGAATGATGAATTTATTCAGAGAATCATCAAAAGGATCAGGGAAGGCGAACCCACAAGTTTTTAGATTGATGACAAAGGAGTTTTGAGGCTATCGGGCCGAATTTGTGTTCCAAATCTTCCTAAGCCCAGAAAGGAAGTGATGGACGAATGTCACAAGTTAAGCTCAACATTCATCTGGGTGTGAGCAAGATGTACCATGAACTCAAGCGTACTTTTTGGTGGAGATCTATGAAGAGAGACATCTCTATATATGTTTCTCGATGTCCCACCTGCCAGCAAGTCAAGAGCGATCAGAAAAAGCTAGCAGGTCTATTGCAACCGCTAGGGGTTCCAAGTTGGAAATAGGACGAAATTTCTATGGACTTCATTGATGGCTTACCTCGGACTAGGAAGGGCAATGATAGCATATGGGTGATTGTAGATCGCCTCACAAAGACTGCCCATTTCATTCCTGTCAAATCCAATAGAACAGGTCGAAGTTTGGCACAACTTTATTTCAGAGAGATTGCCAGACTGCATGGGGTTCCCAGCAGCATTGTCAGTGACCATGACCCGATATTTGCTAGTAAGTTCTGGGAAGCTTTCCAAGAAGAGTTAGGGACTAAACTGAATATGAGCACTAATTACCACCCTCAGATAGATGGCCAGACTGAGAGGGTAAACCGCATATTGGAAGACTTGTTGAGGGCATGCATCTTAGATTTTGGTGGGTCATGGGAAGATCATTTGCACTTGGTCGAGTTCTCTTATAATAACAGCTACCAAGCCAGCCTGCAGATGTCGCCATTTGAGCCTTATATGGCAGGCCATGCCGATCTCCCGCATGTTGGGTGGAACCCGGTAATCGATTGGTATTGGTTCCCGACATGATTCGCGAAGCCTCGGAAAGAGTTGACTTTATTAAGAAGCAATTACTTGCCGCCCAAAGCCGACAGAAGAGCTATGCAGACGCTCGAAGAAGGGATTTAGAATTCTCTGTCGGTGATCTTGTATACTTGAAGGTTTTCCCACTGAGAGGCGTAGTCGGATTTGGGAAGACTGGGAAATTGGCGCCGAGATTTATTGGTCCATTTCCTATTCTCGAAAGGATTGAAACTGTCGCCTATAGAGTGCAGCTACCAGACTGGTTGCCAGGGGTCCACAATGTATTTCATGTGTCCCAACTCCGGAAGCATGTTCATGATCCAGATTTAGTTATGGAGGAAGCAGCACAACGAGATTTGGAGATTACCCCAGCTCTAGTAGTGAGAAGGGAGCAAGTGAAGATTGTGGGCAAAGAAACCCGAGTTCTGAGGAATAAGAGGATCCACCAAGTCAAAGTGCAGTGGAGCGGGGATCCTAGAGACTGTACATGGGAGACTGAGGACAGCATCAAACAGGCCTATCCCAAGTGCAGAGTGGACATCTCCGAGTAGCTATTGTGTTGAGGTACATTTACAATACCTTGCATTTTCCATTTTGTTTCCTACTTATCATTATTTCCTTTTCGAGGACGAAAAGATTTTAAGTGGGGGAGATTGTAACAACCCGGAAAATCCAAACCAATTTAAATCTTTTATTTTGGCTATTTCAGTAAATTTTGAATAGTTAAAATAATTTATTTTAAATAATAACGATTAAAAATTTATTTTAATCGAAGTTAGAGCAAAAGTAGACATTTTGATTTCTAAAGAAATTATAAATAGTATGGTAGTTTGAAAAGTCAAACCTGTACTTTGACCGAATGTATTCGATTCAAAATTTAACGGATTTTAGCGAAACCAAAAATATCTAAATCTGTTTGAAATTATCTTTCCAACGAACCAGAAAAATCGAAATTTCATAGCGGGAATCAAAAGATATGGCCAATTGAATATTCAGGATGGGCGCTATAGTATAATTTATAGCCCGTATAAAAGACCATTTTGCAAACTACCTCCGTTTTCGACGAAACCACTTTTGTTGGATTCGGAATGCCAAATTATTACTAGGTTTCAATTTTTATAATTTTTCGAATTAATTGTGAGCGTGGCAATCGAAAATGTGTTTTGTCAATTTTAGTCAAATCTGATCGACTTGAAAATAGCCATTTTTCGAACAGTCTCAGAATTCAACGATTTTTATTTTTTTAGGACCGTATCGTCAAAACAAAGCCAAAAATAATTTTCTGGATTTTTCTGAGTTCGTATGTGGCCCCGGTGGATTTAAATAGACAATCAAATTTATAATTTAAATGATTTAAATAATAAATTAAAGATTTCAGGCCACAGACAGTCGTTTGGGCTGACGAGTCCTAGCCCATTGGATCCGGAACGGGGGCAATTGGCTAGGGTCAACTCCGGTTGGGTTGAAATCGGATTAATTTAAAAGGTATGGTTTTATTTGTAAAAATCACATTAAAATATTATAAATAATACAAAGATACCCTAAAAAACACTATTCATTGTCTCTAGCCGCCGCCTTCATACCAAATCGATGGCCATCAACCTCCTAACTTCATCCCTTAATATCCACCGATCCTCTCAGTAAAATTCCTCACTCTAGTTCAAGCTTTTGAAGTGATTTTCTTGCTCTTCAAAGGATAACTACGGATGCCTGGCATTGGCTAGCTACAAGTAAAGGGTTAAAGTGGTAGTTGTCCGGATGCACTTGTTGATCGTCCGGATACGCGAGCACTTAGGTGACTTCGGCTTCGTTCAGACCCAGAATGGACTTGTAAATGGATGCATGTCCAACATTGAGTTTCGTGCCATGTAATTTAATTGATAACTAATAATATATTTCTGAGGTGGCGGAGGATTTATCCTTTTGCTATGCACCCTTCTTTGAGACGTACGAGCTCGAAGGTTTTATATTGGTAGTTATCGATCGCATGGTATGGACTGTCAATGTGACACGCCAAGAAGCAATTGATCGAGGCTTTGGTAGAAAAGCAGAGCCTTGTGGATGATGATCAAAGCATAGCCTATCTAGGCATAACTTTGTGTATTACGTTACCTCGCAAGCCTCACACCCTGATAGAGTCTAAAATAGGACAAGGGAGCGCATGGAGTGCACACGTTTCTTTCTAGCTAGAAGTGGTGTTTGGGTTTAACACGGCCCGACATTTTACTTATGTGGTTGATGGAATGAGGCGCCTTGGATTTTTATTGGTCGCAATAGCCAATTTATAAGTCCAATAGGATCGGGAAGCGTGTGTTCAGGAATTGCCAATCTACTAAAGTATTTGTGGACCGACCCTGTAGGATCCAAGGGTTCACCAGCGTCTGAATCCTGAGACATTGCTAGAGTGTCTCGAATCGGTCAGGAGATCGTTCCTAGCCTTGACTCATGATGGAAACCAACATCCAACACGACATTGCGGTCTTGATTGTAAACCTATATATGGCGACATAGTATATGGTAGCTATGCCGTCTAGGATTAATACATTTACTTTGAAGTATTTTTAAAACATATTAGACACTAGTAATAATATTAAAAATATTATTTTCCATGTATCAAGCATTTTCGATCATTATAAGGTAAAACTCTATCCTCCTTTTGTGTTGCATTGTGTGATGGGACTTGAGTCTTATAATGATTTCATTTTCTAAAAACATTACGTTGTTTTTGACTTAAAAATTTATAAGACTTATGCGTTGGCAATCCAATGGAAATAATCATGTTCCGTGATAGCGGCGTGGTCCAGTGATTAGCCATATTATTAGTTTAAAACGATTTCTCATACCTGTCCCACGACTGACTCGTAGTTTATTTCACTTTGCAAACTCGGGTGCCCTCTTTTCACACGGGAAGCCAATTGACAGGTTTCAGGTAAAGGCTGATTTCTGGATGCAAGCTTGTTGCTGAAGATGTTGGAAGATCTTTTCTTTTTATCTTTATTTTCTTGAGATTTGAGACAGTATTGGATATTGATGTATTTTGGGAGATTTAGACTTTATTTCCTTTCCCTGTTTAGACAACTGTTTTTGCTAAGTGTATCCTGTACTGCGTACTCTGATGTTCTGTGGTGATGTTTGTGATGACATTTCATATCCGCTGCAATGATTTATATGTTCTGCTATGTAATTGTGATCTGTTATTGTTTTAATTACGTTATACTTCTATGATTATCCTTATTTTCGTTCTACGGAAGTTTGGATCGTCACATTTGGTATCAGAGCTAAAGGTTTTAGCATTTAGAGTATGACATTTTTAGAACAATTCGTCTTAATATAATCAGTAGTATTCTAAAACGTGTAGCTCATTAGAGATAGGATTAGTAATGTCCTAGAATGAGCACAACAGAATATCACATATTAATCAGTCATTACATCATTATCATTTCGTCATATGTCTCTATTTTTAATCTTTCCTTTGAAAATTATCATTTCTCTTGGTTTGACTCTTTCCTTGATGATACAGACTAATTGAGAAATGAGTACTAGAGCCCGTACTAGAGCACGAGGCAGAGGTCGGGCAAGAAGACCCGCCCGAGATGAGACTTCTGCAGCCCAAGAACAGGAACAAGCCTCCCCAGAAATTGAGACACAACCACCACCCCACGTGCATTCGATCTTGACAAAGTGGCTAAGAAAATAAAGAGTCTAGGAGGTGTGCATTATACTGGCCAAGCGATGGTGACGGAGTCGCAAGCATGGCTTAAGACGATGGAAAAGATTTTGGAAGGTTTAGAGCTCGACGACCACATAAAACGATTCATGGCAACTTGGTTTTTGAAAGGCCAAGCCCAAATTTGGGGTGAAATAGCTATGGTTGGGGGTAACGAGGCTGATGTGACTTGGGGAAAATTCAAGGAGATATTCAATGAGAAGTTCATTCGACCCTACGAAGTTGAGCGCCTTCACGATGAGTTCGCCCACCTCCAACAAGTGAGCATGACTATTTCAGAGTATGTTAAGAAATTTGATGAGCTTTCCAAATACGCCCCAGAATTAATCCAAGACCCGCTATAGAAGAATAAAAGATTTATCAATGGTTTGGCAAGGAGGTACCATAATAGGGTGACTGCACACATCGAGCGCCCATTTGCTAAGGTAATCGAGATAGCTTGCAGATTTGACGAGATTGATCAGAAGGGTTCCCAGCAAGAGAAAGAAAAGAACCAAGCCAACAACAAGAAGAAGGAGTCAGACAAGAAAACTGAGGCGGGCAGCTCTTCCACTGCCAAACCCTAGGAGAACAAGAAGAAGAGAGACAGATCCATAGTCAAGTGCTTCAATTGCCAGAGGATAAGGCATTTTGACTACGAGTGCCGAGCTCCGAAGAGGCCCAAAAGGAACGAGTCTGGACCGAGTCAGAGCAGTGGACAGAATCCCCATGGCCCAAGGGAATGTTTTAACTGCCACAAGCCCGGACACCTCATCAAGGATTGCCCTTTGCTCAAGAAATCTTAGGTGGCCCATGTCTACGAAGGAGCGACTGCATCGACTTCTTCAGAAGCAGGTACGCCTGATGCTTTAGGAGGTACCCTTAACATTAAAAACATTCCTATCACCGTTTTGTTTGACATGGGTGCATCTAGAAGTTTCATATCTGTTGACACGATTAAAAAACTTAAATTGAAACCCAGAAAACTCAAAGAAGCTATTAGAGCCCATAGCCCGATAGGAGGCTCACTTATTCTCGAACAGTATTGTAGAGTGCCTGTTTCTTACTCTTACTTCCAATTCCCTTTTGATTTTGATCGTTATGAGCTTTTCTGGATACAATATTATACTTGGAATGGACTAGCTAGCGAAATATGAGGCTGAGTTACTTTGTGCTGAAAGAGTAGTTAGAATCAAAACAAAATTTGGAGACATCATTGCTATTCCATGCCACGGCTCAGCCACAGATAGGAAAGAATTCTGGTCTTCTCTATAAGTCACTCCTGCTTCTATTGAGGATATTCCTATCGTCAGAGACTATGCGGATGTGTTCGAAGAAGAAGACAGCTTACCTCCGCGTAAAGAAATCGATTTCAGAATTGACTTAGTCCCTAATGCAAGGCCGTCGTGCATCCCATTCGAAGAATGTCGCCAAAAGAAAGAGAAGAGCTGAGCAATCAAACCAAACAGCTTTTGTGGAAGGGTTTGATCAGACCTAGTTTCTCAAGCTGGGGTGCAGTAGTGGTTTTCGTCCCAAAGTCAGATGGTACCCTCAGGCTATGTGTAGACTACCGAGATCTAAATAAGCAAATTCTGAAAAATAAATACCGACTACCTCGCATTTATGATCTGCTAGACCACTTGAACGGAGCACGAGTATTCTCTAGGATGGACCTAGCTACAGGTTTCCACCAATTACGCATTGCCGAAGAATGTGTGCCTTTGACAGCTTTCAGAGGACCAGATATATTTTATGAATGGCTAGAAGTGCCCTTCAGTCTATGCAATGCTCCAGCATACTTCGTAGATCTGATGAATAGAGTCTTCAGAGATGTTCTAAATAAATTTATGCTGGTGTTCGTCGACGATATTCTCATCTTCTCTAAGTCCACTGCTGAACATGAAAAACATCTAAAGGATGTCTTGGAGATTTTGCGTAGAAATGTGCTGAAAGCCAAATTCTCCAAATGCATATTCTGGCAAGAAGAGGTGAAATCCTCGGCCATGTTGTATCTAAGAAAGGCATCTCTGTAGATCTAGGAAAGATATTGGCCATCAAAGATTGGAAGCAGCCTACTACGCCCACTGAAGTCAGAAGTTTCTTAGGGTTGGCTGGTTATTATCGGAAATTCGTTATGGATTTCTTGAGAGTATCTTGTCCATTGTCGAACCTGACTAAGATTCATACCAAGTTTAAATGGACACCTGAATGTGAGGCAGCTTTCCAAGAGCTGGAAAAAAATTAATCACTGCTCCTGTGTTGACCATCATTGATGGCAATCTGGATTTGAAAGTCTGGACTGATGCTTCCAAAGAAGGTTATCCTTTTCATCTAAATAAACATGTCGGAAATAATTTTTCTAACGTCAAATCTTATTTTAACATGTTATTCTTTTCTCTATTTAAGGTATTGGTGCAGTGCTAATGCAAAGAGGCAAGGTTGTCCCATATGCTAGCCGCCAATTAAAACCACATGAGAAGAATTATTCCACTCATGACCTTGAGCTAATGGCCATAGTATTTGCTCTAAAGATATGGGGCACTATCTCTTGGGTGAGAAATTCGAGCTTTATACGGATCACAAATCCTTGAAGCATCTATTTACCCAAAGAGATTTGAACCTGAGGCAACAGCGTTGGGTTGAATTCCTTGCACCCTATGACCTGAACATCTTATATACTCCAGGGAAATCCAATGTTGTGGCAGATGCTCTCAGTAGGAAGAATACGGCCGACACCAAACTTATCTTTGCCAATCTTATTATCATCCCTACCTTGATCGATAAGATATTGGTCCTTCAGAAGAATGATGAATTTATTCAGAGAATCATCAAAAGGATCAGGGAAGGCGAACCCACAAGTTTTTAGATTGATGACAAAGGAGTTTTTAGGCTATTGGGCCGAATTTGTGTTCCAAATCTTCCTGAGCTCAGAAAGGAAGTGATGGACGAATGTCACAAGTTTAAGCTCAACATTCGTCCGGGTGTGAGCAAGATGTACCATGACCTCAAGCGTACTTTTTGGTGGAGATCAATGAAGAGAGACATCTCTATTTATGTTTCTAGATGTCCCACCTGCCAGCAAGTCAAGAGCGATCAGCAAAATCTAGCAGGTCTATTGCAACCGCTAGGGGTTCCAAGTTGGAAATGGGACTAAATTTCTATAGACTTCATTGATGGCTTACCCTGGACTAGGAAGGGCAATGGCAACATATTGGTGATTGTAGATTGCCTCACAAAGACTACCCATTTCATTCCAGTCAAATCCAATAGAACAGCTCGAAGTTTGGCACAGCTTTATTTCAGAGAGATTGTCAGACTGCATGCAGTTCCCAGCATCATTGTTAGTGACCGCGACCCGATATTTGCTAGTAAGTTCTGAGAAGCTTTCCAAGAAGAGTTAGGGACTAAGCTGAATATAAGCACTACTTACCACCCTCAGACAGATGGCCAGACTGATAGGGCGAACCGCATATTGGAAGACTTGTTGAGGGCATGCATCTTAGATTTTGGTGGGTCATGGGAAGATCTTTTGCACTTGGTCGAGTTCTCTTATAATAACAACTACCAAGCCAGCCTACAGATGTCGCCATTTGAAGCCTTATATGACAGGCCATACCGATCTCCCGCATTTTGGGTGGAACCCTGAGACGACCCGAACTTCCCCGTGAAGGAAAGCACGGATAGAATTGAGGACAAGACAAAATAGAAGGCAAACAGAAGAACATTTCATTGTTATTACAACAATTCCATCAGATACAAGAATATACAGAGTATAAATGAATAAATTACATTCGATAAATATCAGAGATTACAATAAATTATAAAGCAGCGGAAAATAATACAAAATCACAACTAGAAGGGATACACGGATACAGAGCTTTCCGAGCATCGTTCCAGCTGTAAATCAGGACCCTGTGAATATAAATCTGCAAAACCAAAACTACTAGCTGCCCGTGCGGAAAATAGGGGCACCCAGAGTTTAGGTTAAAACAATAAACTCCAGGTCAGTCATGTGACTGGTGTGAGAACTAAAACAGTTATTATTCTTTATTTTAAAGTTTGGTAAATCAAGGGACCACGCCGTATAACACGGAACGGGTTTCCTCCCAAGAATACCAGTGCATAAAACAAACAGCGCAATGCTAAATAAAGAAAAATGAAGCTGTTATAAGACCCAGGTCCCATCACACAATGCAACGCAAGCCGGAGGATAGGGTTTTTACCTTATAACAGCCAAAGCATGCTTGATACGTTTAAAACACATTATTTGATACTATTATAGGTGTATAGTGTCAAAACAATTTCAATCATAAATATCAATCATAGGCGGCATGAATGACCCATACCACTATGTCGCCATACTAGGTTCTACAAATAAAACCGCACTATCACGTATTGGAAATTGGATTTCCGTCATGAGTCGAGGCAAGGGGCAAGCTCCTCTCCGCGTTCGAGACACTCTAGCAAATGCCTCAGGACCCCACTATGATCCTTGGATCTTCAGGGCCGGTCCTCTCTTACTTTTGAGGATTAGTTATTCCTGAACACACGTTTCCCGGTCCTTACAGACCTATATCCGAGGCGCCTCGCATTCCAACAACCACACAGGTGAAAAGTATATAAATGTCAGGGCTGGTAGGTCACTGACACCACCCTAGCTAGAAAGAAACGTCGTGCTCTCCCTGCAGTCACTATCCCGTTTTTGACTCATACCGAGGTGTGAGGCTCGCGAATTCACGTTATACACAAAGCTATGCCACACAGGCCGTGCTTTGATCATCAACCACAAGACTTTGCTTTTCAACAGAAGCCTTGATCAATTGCCACTTACGCATGCCACACAGGCAATTCACTCCATGCGTTTGATATCCATCAATATATAACCCCTGAGCTCGTACGTCTCAGAGAAGGGCGTTAAGCAAGAGAATAAATTCTCCGCCGCCAAACAGATATATATTTAATAGAGATCAATCACACGGGCTAAAATCCAATGTCAGACACACAGTCCATTTACAAGTCCGTTCTGGGTCTGAACGAAACCGGAGGCACTTTCCTCGCATATCCATCGATCTCCAAGTACGTCTGGACGATCACCGACTGTTTCCCTCATCTTGGGTGTACAGCCCAATCAAGATCATCAGTAATCACCCAAACGATGTGAAGACTTCCGGTCTTCAACCACCGTCTTCATCTTCGACATCTCGTCGAATCGGTTATTCAGAATGGGTATAAACCCGGCCTTTCTGAATAACCCACGTATATAATAAACGAATGTTACACAAACACAACAAACGCCTCATTCCAATTCAGAATATTCTTTTATTCACAAAATCACATTCTTAGGGAAAGGTTCCCATTAATTTTATCCACGATAAATTCTTCTAAATTTATTCTTTAATCCTCCTTTGGATATCGTCCCAAACTAGTCGGAATTAACGAACCACACCGAAGTAATTATTTAGTTTATTTCCCAATCCCAACCTATATATCCCATGGAGCAAAACTGGTGATACTCCATATCTAACACCACGGTGTTATCGGTAAAATTAATTACCATTTCACGTTCAAATCTAATTAAAGATTTAACTATCGCTTTGGAGCAAAACTGGTGGTACTCCATTCTCGATCACCTTTCAGATTTGATAATTTAAATTATCAATTCACTTTTTAATCTAATTAAAGATTCATTAAAACTCCACTTAGTTTTAATCTTTTCAAAATTCAATATCCTGCCTTTAACTGGGTTAAAGAACCAATGTCATCAAAAACACGATTCACGACAAACCAAATCACATTTGATATTAAATACAAGGCTCTGAATAGAAAATATATCGGCTTATATTCAATATCATATTCTGAAACCAACAAATATCGTATTGGAAATAACGATATAAAATATCTTTCAAATCCCCATAACAATATTTGTATAGTCACGAAATCCAACATCGAAATATCCCGAAGATAATTTCGATTCAGCTCCAGTCCCATCCACGTATTGGAAATTATCGATTATTTTCAAAATCGCTTCAAATTCAATTTATTTATTTCAAAAATAAATTGATTTCAATTCTAGTTCAAAACTAGTTCATTTCGATAAAAATCTATTTTTATCTTTTCAAATGTGGAATTTTCCAGCCCAAATCTTTCCAATTCACATATTATAATTTTACACAAATTATAGATATTTTTAATAATTTTATCAAGGCCCGTACAGTCGATTTCCAACAACGGCCATCGAACTGCACTTACAGCGACCTTTTTCGAATTTGATTTGGACATAATTCCAAATCCAACCGTTAGATTTCAAATTTCTCATATTCATTGGAAAGCTCTTTTCGATACGAACCCAACGGTTCCGGTTTTAGGAGAATCCGACGGTCGGATCTCCCGCAATGTCCGTTTGAATTAAATGGTCGAAATTCACGAACTACCGCGGCGCGGCGCGTTCTATTCAGGCCATTATATATAATATATATATATATTATATATATTTCGTCGATTTCCTTTTAAAACGAATTTTATAAATCGTTTTAACTTCGTTTCAAAACCATTTCAACACTAATTCCATTCAAAGCCAAAATTGAATTCTTCTTTATAAATTCGTTTTAAAATTCATTTCTATTCAATTCAAATTTTAATTCAATTTGAATTCATTTCAATTCACTTTCAATTCAATTTGAATTCGTTTTCACTTCAATTCATTTCGAAATCCTTTTCAATTCAATTCATTTCGAAATCGTTTTCAATTCAATTCATTTAGAAATCGTTTTCAATTTAATTCATTTCGAAATCGTTTTCAATTTAATTCATTTCGAAATCGTTTTCAAATCGATATAAATATCGTTCACGTCGAAATAACGCATCTCTAATCAACACGGCTTTATATTTTTCAAAACTCCTTTATTCTATCCAACAAATGAATATTTATCCCATTCAACACATGAATCTATATTTCTTTCAACACACGACTAATCTCAACACATGAGTACTGTCAACACATCACTATTTTTGTTATGTAAAATATTTTATAAAACTATGGTATCTATCGTTTGATTTTAATCAGATTCCTACTGAGGAGTAGTTCTAATTTTAAATATGATAAAGATGTAATTTTTATTATTTAAAATATTTTACTCAACACACGAATATTTTCAACACATGAACATCGTCAACACATGACTATTTCTATATTCAACACATGAATTTTCTTTTATAATATTCGTTGTTTTCCCGATTGGAATGAGGCCCAATCAATCACCATATAATGTTAATTATATGGATTCCATACAACACATGTATATAATAGCATTGAAAAATAATCAACCATCAACCAAAGTGCACTACACTGTATAAGCATCAAATATAGGTATCCGACGCTTATAACAGCCTGTCAATCCAACGATCGACATATTCAATCAATCAGGATGAGTGAACTTCAAATTTCATCCCAACACCCGTGTGGGGTTTCAAACAATCAAACACAGATTTTATTTGTGCAGTTGGGCGATGTGTAAAATTTATCAACCCAATCAATATCAGTCAAATCAGTGTAAATAAACAAATCGGCCGATTTGTTTATAAATATTTATTTATTCACTTTTACGTTAAAAATTATATTTTTAACGTCAAAAATATTCTATTTCAACACATGAGTTTCTATTCATTTCATTTACACAATAAAAGTGATATTTTATTTTTCTAACATATTTTAGGAAATTTCGGCGGCATAACGGCACGATACTAGAAACGGGACAAGGCCTAGCCTTATCCCCGGTCTAGTGAAGGCCCACACCATTCACACATCAATCACATCAATTTCAATTCACCAAATAATTCAATTCAAACCAATAACCTAACCAACCACACAATTAAACAATTTAACAAACAAGCCATCCATGGTCTGTGGATGACGGGTGTCGGGTGCTACTAAGCACCGTCTGCATCCTAGTATATATATATATATATATAACTAGAAAAAGAAATTTGAGTGAGAAGTTCTCACCGAGGGTTCCACTCCGCCGTGCTTTGCTTTTGAACTGCTGAATCGCCTGAATCCATTTGTAATTCCAATATAGTCTTTTCACGCTGTTCAAATAAAAATTATATTTGTATTGCTTCATTTTAATAAATAAAATTCATATTTTCATTTCTTCTTCATATAAATTTTTATCACGCTTTCTTCTTTATAAAAATACGATCTTTTTCTTTCTACGTTCACATAAAAATATGATCTTTCTTCTTCTAAAAATTCAAATCTTTACTTTAGAAAAATCAATTCTTTTATAACAAAGTTATACATATAATAAACTGAAAATAAAACAAAATAAATGTAAATAAATAAAAATAAATAAAGACACACCTTTATCTTAGATTTTCGTTGAAGGGAGAGGGCTGTGGGGGTACTGAGCGGAGCTGCTTTGAGAGGGGAGCGTCGGGTTTTTGTGCTTGGGCGAGGAGGGTTCGCGTCGTTCGAGGCTGGAGAGGGATGGGGGGGAAAGCTAGGTGTCGCAGGCGGTAGTAGGAGGAGGCGTAGGACTGGGGAAGGTTGCGAGGGCGGTGGCGACGGGGTTAGGGTTAGGGTTAGGCTGATTTGGGCGTAGCGGGTTCAGTCAGAGAAGGAGGGGATAGCGGATAGAGGAGGAGAGGGAGGAGGAAGGGAGGCGGGTTCGCCAGCGGCGAAGGCAGGGGGAAGGTGGTGACGGCGGTGGCGCGTCGTGGAGGAGAAGACGAGGCTGAAGTCGGGTTTTTTTTTTATTATCTCCCTTTTATTTTTGACTGGTCAACGGGGCTGAGGGGGGGGATATACGGAGAGAAAGATTTAATTATTATTTTAATTTTCAAAAAAGTAACTTTTTAAAACGTACTCGGAATCGAACCCAACGACTGTCGTCCCTAGCGTTTTACCCCCATTTCGAACTCAATGGGATATGCCACGTAGGCTGATTTGATCGTTTGAATCAGTTTCCGTTAAATTTACATTTAAATCACTATATTGAATTTTAAACGTACATTTCAAATTACCGGGGTCACATACTAACTAGAAAAATTCCAGAAAAATATTTTCTAGCTTCGTATTGACGATACGGTCCTAATAAAACTAGTTTCGTCGAATTCTGAGACCGTTGGAAAAATGACCATTTTCCAGTCGATTAAAATCAACTGAAACTGGTCAAACGCGTTTTCCTTTGCCACGCTCACATATTGATTCGAAAAACTACGAAATTTGAAACCTAGCAATAATTTGACACTACGGATCCAACAAAACTGGTTTCGTCGAAATCCGAGGTCATTTGCAAAATGTCCATTTTTAAGGGCCTGAATTCCATAGCGACTATTCAGAATTTTCAACTGGACATATCTTTTGATTCTCGCTACGAAATTTTGATTTGTCGGATTCGTTGGAAAGATATTATCAATTAGATCCTAATGTTTTTGGTTTCACTAAAATCCGGATTGTTTTGCACCCGGTACATTCAATTGAAGTTTGAAATCGAATTATCGAACTACCGCGCCATTTTCAATTCTATTTATAATTATATATAAATATTTATATTCTAACGACGACGCGTATAATATATACGTCGTATTCCATTCAAAATAAATTTCTCGTCGATATTATTTAAAATAATTTATTTTAAATGCTCAAAATTCGCTAAAATTGCCAAAATAAAAATTTTAAATTGGCCCAGATTTTGCGGGTTATTACAATCTCCCCCACTTAAAACTTTTCATCCCCGAAAAGGAACAAAGTCGAAAGTGGTTTGATTATTAAGCTCTACATTCGATTGGGCTTCCATTCTCCAACTTTTCAGTTTCTGAGAATTTTCAAAATTTCAAAAATTTGGCTAACACCCTAAATTTTTGAAAAATTTCGCCATAACCTCCCCTGCAATGGGAGCATCGGGGAATTTCAAATAACTTCCCCGGTCCTTCAGATCTCAAAAAGAAAAAGAAAAAGCCAAGCGGCTAGCCAATAGGCTCACAAAATCATCATCACCCAAACAAAACAGGAAATAATGTAGTAAACATGTACCTATTTGTCGGGCAAACAAATTTTATTCTTCGGCTCTAGCCTCCTTGCTATGACCTGTTCAATGTAAGTGTATATATATATGCAAGCAAATGCAACCGATTTCAATATAGTTCAATATTTGGTTCAATTAGGCATAATGGTTAAAAATTAGCAAACAATTAAACAAACAACACAAACATCAATCAATTAGTGGATTAGAGTTTCAAATTCATAAATTTTGATATATACACAGAAAATCATGTTTTGATGCCAATTCACAACAAAGTGTTCTAACTATATAAGTTTTGGTTCTCACACCAGTCTAATGGAAATATATAGAAAATCACAACTTCGAAACACGAATATAAATTCTGATGATGATATATCAATCATCAGAACCATCTCCGGGTGTCTAGAATGTGATTCTATATCTATCCAGTATATTAAAACTTCGAATATACGTTCATGACGCGTATACGCGAAATCTATATATACTCGATTGTCCATATTCAAAATAAATAAATATTTAAAATACGTATAAAACGATTTAAAATTTTAAAACAAAATTGTTTTCATTTGAAAAATATACTCTTCACACTCGTTCTAGGATACTACTGATCCTATCTCTAACGAGTAATTCTAATTGGATATTACTAATCCAATATCTGATGAATTCTTTCGTATGGTTCTAATGTGTCTTGTTCTCGAGCTCTGTAAACCAAAGCTCTGATACCAAAATGAGACGACCCGAACTTCCCCGTGAAGGAAAGCACGGATAGAATTGAGGACAAGACAAAATAGAAGGCAAACAGAAGAACATTTCATTGTTATTACAACAATTCCATCAGATACAAGAATATACAGAGTATAAATGAATAAATTACATTCGATAAATATCATAGATTACAATAAATTATAAAGCAGCGGAAAATAATACAAAATCACAACTAGAAGGGATACACGGATACAGAGCTTTCCGAGCATCGTTCCAGCTGTAAATCAGGACCCTGTGAATATAAATCTGCAAAACCAAAACTACTAGCTGCCCGTGCGGAAAATAGGGGCACCCAGAGTTTAGGTTAAAACAATAAACTCCAGGTCAGTCATGTGACTGGTGTGAGAACTAAAACAGTTATTATTCTTTATTTTAAAGTTTGGTAAATCAAGGGACCACGCCGTATAACACGGAACGGGTTTCCTCCCAAGAATACCAGTGCATAAAACAAACAGCGCAATGCTAAATAAAGAAAAATGAAGCTGTTATAAGACCCAGGTCCCATCACACAATGCAACGCAAGCCGGAGGATAGGGTTTTTACCTTATAACAGCCAAAGCATGCTTGATACGTTTAAAACACATTATTTGATACTATTATAGGTGTATAGTGTCAAAACAATTTCAATCATAAATATCAATCATAGGCGGCATGAATGACCCATACCACTATGTCGCCATACTAGGTTCTACAAATAAAACCGCACTATCACGTATTGGAAATTGGATTTCCGTCATGAGTCGAGGCAAGGGGCAAGCTCCTCTCCGCGTTCGAGACACTCTAGCAAATGCCTCAGGACCCCACTATGATCCTTGGATCTTCAGGGCCGGTCCTCTCTTACTTTTGAGGATTAGTTATTCCTGAACACACGTTTCCCGGTCCTTACAGACCTATATCCGAGGCGCCTCGCATTCCAACAACCACACAGGTGAAAAGTATATAAATGTCAGGGCTGGTAGGTCACTGACACCACCCTAGCTAGAAAGAAACGTCGTGCTCTCCCTGCAGTCACTATCCCGTTTTTGACTCATACCGAGGTGTGAGGCTCGCGAATTCACGTTATACACAAAGCTATGCCACACAGGCCGTGCTTTGATCATCAACCACAAGACTTTGCTTTTCAACAGAAGCCTTGATCAATTGCCACTTACGCATGCCACACAGGCAATTCACTCCATGCGTTTGATATCCATCAATATATAACCCCTGAGCTCGTACGTCTCAGAGAAGGGCGTTAAGCAGGAGAATAAATTCTCCGCCGCCAAACAGATATATATTTAATAGAGATCAATCACACGGGCTAAAATCCAATGTCAGACACACAGTCCATTTACAAGTCCGTTCTGGGTCTGAACGAAACCGGAGGCACTTTCCTCGCATATCCATCGATCTCCAAGTACGTCTGGACGATCACCGACTGTTTCCCTCATCTTGGGTGTACAGCCCAATCAAGATCATCAGTAATCACCCAAACGATGTGAAGACTTCCGGTCTTCAACCACCGTCTTCATCTTCGACATCTCGTCGAATCGGTTATTCAGAATGGGTATAAACCCGGCCTTTCTGAATAACCCACGTATATAATAAACGAATGTTACACAAACACAACAAACGCCTCATTCCAATTCAGAATATTCTTTTATTCACAAAATCACATTCTTAGGGAAAGGTTCCCATTAATTTTATCCAAGATAAATTCTTCTAAATTTATTCTTTAATCCTCCTTTGGATATCGTCCCAAACTAGTCGGGATTAACGAACCACACCGAAGTAATTATTTAGTTTATTTCCCAATCCCAACCTATATATCCCATGGAGCAAAACTGGTGATACTCCATATCTAACACCACGGTGTTATCGGTAAAATTAATTACCATTTCACGTTCAAATCTAATTAAAGATTTAACTATCGCTTTGGAGCAAAACTGGTGGTACTCCATTCTCGATCACCTTTCAGATTTGATAATTTAAATTATCAATTCACTTTTTAATCTAATTAAAGATTCATTAAAACTCCACTTAGTTTTAATCTTTTCAAAATTCAATATCCTGCCTTTAACTGGGTTAAAGAACCAATGTCATCAAAAACACGATTCACGACAAACCAAATCACATTTGATATTAAATACAAGGCTCTGAATAGAAAATATATCGGCTTATATTCAATATCATATTCTGAAACCAACAAATATCGTATTGGAAATAACGATATAAAATATCTTTCAAATCCCCATAACAATATTTGTATAGTCACGAAATCCAACATCGAAATATCCCGAAGATAATTTCGATTCAGCTCCAGTCCCATCCACGTATTGGAAATTATCGATTATTTTCAAAATCGCTTCAAATTCAATTTATTTATTTCAAAAATAAATTGATTTCAATTCTAGTTCAAAACTAGTTCATTTCGATAAAAATCTATTTTTATCTTTTCAAATGTGGAATTTTCCAGCCCAAATCTTTCCAATTCACATATTATAATTTTACACAAATTATAGATATTTTTAATAATTTTATCAAGGCCCGTACAGTCGATTTCCAACAACGGCCATCGAACTGCACTTACAGCGACCTTTTTCGAATTTGATTTGGACATAATTCCAAATCCAACCGTTAGATTTCAAATTTCTCATATTCATTGGAAAGCTCTTTTCGATACGAACCCAACGGTTCCGGTTTTAGGAGAATCCGACGGTCGGATCTCCCGCAATGTCCGTTTGAATTAAATGGTCGAAATTCACGAACTACCGCGGCGCGGCGCGTTCTATTCAGGCCATTATATATAATATATATATATATATATATATATTATATATATTTCGTCGATTTCCTTTTAAAACGAATTTTATAAATCGTTTTAACTTCGTTTCAAAACCATTTCAACACTAATTCCATTCAAAGCCAAAATTGAATTCTTCTTTATAAATTCGTTTTAAAATTCATTTCTATTCAATTCAAATTTTAATTCAATTTGAATTCATTTCAATTCACTTTCAATTCAATTTGAATTCGTTTTCACTTCAATTCATTTCGAAATCCTTTTCAATTCAATTCATTTCGAAATCGTTTTCAATTCAATTCATTTCGAAATCGTTTTCAATTTAATTCATTTCGAAATCGTTTTCAATTTAATTCATTTCGAAATCGTTTTCAAATCGATATAAATATCGTTCACGTCGAAATAACGCATCTCTAATCAACACGGCTTTATATTTTTCAAAACTCCTTTATTCTATCCAACAAATGAATATTTATCCCATTCAACACATGAATCTATATTTCTTTCAACACACGACTAATCTCAACACATGAGTACTGTCAACACATCACTATTTTTGTTATGTAAAATATTTTATAAAACTATGGTATCTATCGTTTGATTTTAATCAGATTCCTACTGAGGAGTAGTTCTAATTTTAAATATGATAAAGATGTAATTTTTATTATTTAAAATATTTTACTCAACACACGAATATTTTCAACACATGAACATCGTCAACACATGACTATTTCTATATTCAACACATGAATTTTCTTTTATAATATTCGTTGTTTTCCCGATTGGAATGAGGCCCAATCAATCACCATATAATGTTAATTATATGGATTCCATACAACACATGTATATAATAGCATTGAAAAATAATCAACCATCAACCAAAGTGCACTACACTGTATAAGCATCAAATATAGGTATCCGACGCTTATAACAGCCTGTCAATCCACCGATCGACATATTCAATCAATCAGGATGAGTGAACTTCAAATTTCATCCCAACACCCGTGTGGGGTTTCAAACAATCAAACACAGATTTTATTTGTGCAGTTGGGCGATGTGTAAAATTTATCAACCCAATCAATATCAGTCAAATCAGTGTAAATAAACAAATCGGCCGATTTGTTTATAAATATTTATTTATTCACTTTTACGTTAAAAATTATATTTTTAACGTCAAAAATATTCTATTTCAACACATGAGTTTCTATTCATTTCATTTACACAATAAAAGTGATATTTTATTTTTCTAACATATTTTAGGAAATTTCGGCGGCATAACGGCACGATACTAGAAACGGGACAAGGCCTAGCCTTATCCCCGGTCTAGTGAAGGCCCACGCCATTCACACATCAATCACATCAATTTCAATTCACCAAATAATTCAATTCAAACCAATAACCTAACCAACCACACAATTAAACAATTTAACAAACAAGCCATCCATGGTCTGTGGATGACGGGTGTCGGGTGCTACTAAGCACCGTCTGCATCCTAGTATATATATATATAACTAGAAAAAGAAATTTGAGTGAGAAGTTCTCACCGAGGGTTCCACTCCGCCGTGCTTTGCTTTTGAACTGCTGAATCGCCTGAATCCATTTGTAATTCCAATATAGTCTTTTCACGCTGTTCAAATAAAAATTATATTTTTATTGCTTCATTTTAATAAATAAAATTCATATTTTCATTTCTTCTTCATATAAATTTTTATCACGCTTTCTTCTTTATAAAAATACGATCTTTTTCTTTCTACGTTCACATAAAAATATGATCTTTCTTCATCTAAAAATTCAAATCTTTACTTTAGAAAAATCAATTCTTTTATAACAAAGTTATACATATAATAAACTGAAAATAAAACAAAATAAATGTAAATAAATAAAAATAAATAAAGACACACCTTTATCTTAGATTTTCGTTGAAGGGAGAGGGCTGTGGGGGTACTGAGCGGAGCTGCTTTGAGAGGGGAGCGTCGGGTTTTTGTGCTTGGGCGAGGAGGGTTCGCGTCGTTCGAGGTTGGAGAGGGATGGGGGGGAAAGCTAGGTGTCGCAGGCGGTAGTAGGAGGAGGCGTAGGACTGGGGAAGGTTGCGAGGGCGGTGGCGACGGGGTTAGGGTTAGGGTTAGGCTGATTTGGGCGTAGCGGGTTCAGTCAGAGAAGGGGGGATAGCGGATAGAGGAGGAGAGGGAGGAGGAAGGGAGGCGGGTTCGCCAGCGGCGAAGGCAGGGGGAAGGTGGCGACGGCGGTGGCGCGTCGTGGAGGAGAAGACGAGGCTGAAGTCGGGTTTTTTTTTTATTATCTCCCTTTTATTTTTGACTGGTCAACGGGGCTGAGGGGGGGGGGGGATATACGGAGAGAAAGATTTAATTATTATTTTAATTTTCAAAAAAGTAACTTTTTAAAACGTACTCGGAATCGAACCCAACGACTGTCGTCCCTAGCGTTTTACCCCCATTTCGAACTCAATGGGATATGCCACGTAGGCTGATTTGATCGTTTGAATCAGTTTCCGTTAAATTTACATTTAAATCACTATATTGAATTTTAAACGTACATTTCAAATTATCGGGGTCACATACTAACTAGAAAAATTCCAGAAAAATATTTTCTAGCTTCGTATTGACGATACGGTCCTAATAAAACTAGTTTCGTCGAATTCTGAGACCGTTGGAAAAATGACCATTTTCCAGTCGATTAAAATCAACTGAAACTGGTCAAACGCGTTTTCCTTTGCCACGCTCACATATTGATTCGAAAAACTACGAAATTTGAAACCTAGCAATAATTTGACACTGCGGATCCAACAAAACTGGTTTCGTCGAAATCCGAGGTCATTTGCAAAATGTCCATTTTTAAGGGCCTGAATTCCATAGCGACTATTCAGAATTTTCAACTGGACATATCTTTTGATTCTCGCTACGAAATTTTGATTTGTCGGATTCGTTGGAAAGATATTATCAATTAGATCCTAATGTTTTTGGTTTCACTAAAATCCGGATTGTTTTGCACCCGGTACATTCAATTGAAGTTTGAAATCGAATTATCGAACTACCGCGCCATTTTCAATTCTATTTATAATTATATATAAATATTTATATTCTAACGACGACGCGTATAATATATACGTCGTATTCCATTCAAAATAAATTTCTCGTCGATATTATTTAAAATAATTTATTTTAAATGCTCAAAATTCGCTAAAATTGCCAAAATAAAAATTTTAAACTGGCCCAGATTTTGCGGGTTATTACAATCTCCCCCACTTAAAACTTTTCGTCCCCGAAAAGGAACAAAGTCGAAAGTGGTTTGATTATTAAGCTCTACATTCGATTGGGCTTCCATTCTCCAACTTTTCAGTTTCTGAGAATTTTCAAAATTTCAAAAATTTGGCTAACACCCTAAATTTTTGAAAAATTTCGCCATAACCTCCCCTGCAATGGGAGCATCGGGGAATTTCAAATAACTTCCCCGGTCCTTCAGATCTCAAAAAGAAAAAGAAAAAGCCAAGCGGCTAGCCAATAGGCTCACAAAATCATCATCACCCAAACAAAACAGGAAATAATGTAGTAAACATGTACCTATTTGTCGGGCAAACAAATTTTATTCTTCGGCTCTAGCCTCCTTGCTATGACCTGTTCAATGTAAGTGTATATATATATATGCAAGCAAATGCGACCGATTTCAATATAGTTCAATATTTGGTTCAATTAGGCATAATGGTTAAAAATTAGCAAACAATTAAACAAACAACACAAACATCAATCAATTAGTGGATTAGAGTTTCAAATTCATAAATTTTGATATATACACAGAAAATCATGTTTTGATGCCAATTCACAACAAAGTGTTCTAACTATATAAGTTTTGGTTCTCACACCAGTCTAATGGAAATATATAGAAAATCACACCTTCGAAACACGAATATAAATTCTGATGATGATATATCAATCATCAGAACCATCTCCGGGTGTCTAGAATGTGATTCTATATCTATCCAGTATATTAAAACTTCGAATATACGTTCATGACGCGTATACGCGAAATCTATATATACTCGATTGTCCATATTCAAAATAAATAAATATTCAAAATACGTATAAAACGATTTAAAATTTTAAAACAAAATTGTTTTCATTTGAAAAATATACTCTTCACACTCGTTCTAGGATACTACTGATCCTATCTCTAACGAGTAATTCTAATTGGATATTACTAATCCAATATCTGATGAATTCTTTCGTATGGTTCTAATGTGTCTTGTTCTCGAGCTCTGTAAACCAAAGCTCTGATACCAAAATGAGACGACCCGAACTTCCCCGTGAAGGAAAGCACGGATAGAATTGAGGACAAGACAAAATAGAAGGCAAACAGAAGAACATTTCATTGTTATTACAACAATTCCATCAGATACAAGAATATACAGAGTATAAATGAATAAATTACATTCGATAAATATCAGAGATTACAATAAATTATAAAGCAGCGGAAAATAATACAAAATCACAACTAGAAGGGATACACGGATACAGAGCTTTCCGAGCATCGTTCCAGCTGTAAATCAGGACCCTGTGAATATAAATCTGCAAAACCAAAACTACTAGCTGCCCGTGCGGAAAATAGGGGCACCCAGAGTTTAGGTTAAAACAATAAACTCCAGGTCAGTCATGTGACTGGTGTGAGAACTAAAACAGTTATTATTCTTTATTTTAAAGTTTGGTAAATCAAGGGACCACGCCGTATAACACGGAACGGGTTTCCTCCCAAGAATACCAGTGCATAAAACAAACAGCGCAATGCTAAATAAAGAAAAATGAAGCTGTTATAAGACCCAGGTCCCATCACACAATGCAACACAAGCCGGAGGATAGGGTTTTTACCTTATAACAGCCAAAGCATGCTTGATACGTTTAAAACACATTATTTGATACTATTATAGGTGTATAGTGTCAAAACAATTTCAATCATAAATATCAATCATAGGCGGCATGAATGACCCATACCACTATGTCGCCATACTAGGTTCTACAAATAAAACCGCACTATCACGTATTGGAAATTGGATTTCCGTCATGAGTCGAGGCAAGGGGCAAGCTCCTCTCCGCGTTCGAGACACTCTAGCAAATGCCTCAGGACCCCACTATGATCCTTGGATCTTCAGGGCCGGTCCTCTCTTACTTTTGAGGATTAGTTATTCCTGAACACACGTTTCCCGGTCCTTACAGACCTATATCCGAGGCGCCTCGCATTCCAACAACCACACAGGTGAAAAGTATATAAATGTCAGGGCTGGTAGGTCACTGACACCACCCTAGCTAGAAAGAAACGTCGTGCTCTCCCTGCAGTCACTATCCCGTTTTTGACTCATACCGAGGTGTGAGGCTCGCGAATTCACGTTATACACAAAGCTATGCCACACAGGCCGTGCTTTGATCATCAACCACAAGACTTTGCTTTTCAACAGAAGCCTTGATCAATTGCCACTTACGCATGCCACACAGGCAATTCACTCCATGCGTTTGATATCCATCAATATATAACCCCTGAGCTCGTACGTCTCAGAGAAGGGCGTTAAGCAGGAGAATAAATTCTCCGCCGCCAAACAGATATATATTTAATAGAGATCAATCACACGGGCTAAAATCCAATGTCAGACACACAGTCCATTTACAAGTCCGTTCTGGGTCTGAACGAAACCGGAGGCACTTTCCTCGCATATCCATCGATCTCCAAGTACGTCTGGACGATCACCGACTGTTTCCCTCATCTTGGGTGTACAGCCCAATCAAGATCATCAGTAATCACCCAAACGATGTGAAGACTTCCGGTCTTCAACCACCGTCTTCATCTTCGACATCTCGTCGAATCGGTTATTCAGAATGGGTATAAACCCGGCCTTTCTGAATAACCCACGTATATAATAAACGAATGTTACACAAACACAACAAACGCCTCATTCCAATTCAGAATATTCTTTTATTCACAAAATCACATTCTTAGGGAAAGGTTCCCATTAATTTTATCCAAGATAAATTCTTCTAAATTTATTCTTTAATCCTCCTTTGGATATCGTCCCAAACTAGTCGGGATTAACGAACCACACCGAAGTAATTATTTAGTTTATTTCCCAATCCCAACCTATATATCCCATGGAGCAAAACTGGTGATACTCCATATCTAACACCACGGTGTTATCGGTAAAATTAATTACCATTTCACGTTCAAATCTAATTAAAGATTTAACTATCGCTTTGGAGCAAAACTGGTGGTACTCCATTCTCGATCACCTTTCAGATTTGATAATTTAAATTATCAATTCACTTTTTAATCTAATTAAAGATTCATTAAAACTCCACTTAGTTTTAATCTTTTCAAAATTCAATATCCTGCCTTTAACTGGGTTAAAGAACCAATGTCATCAAAAACACGATTCACGACAAACCAAATCACATTTGATATTAAATACAAGGCTCTGAATAGAAAATATATCGGCTTATATTCAATATCAAATTCTGATACCAACAAATATCGTATTGGAAATAACGATATAAAATATCTTTCAAATCCCCATAACAATATTTGTATAGTCACGAAATCCAACATCGAAATATCCCGAAGATAATTTCGATTCAGCTCCAGTCCCATCCACGTATTGGAAATTATCGATTATTTTCAAAATCGCTTCAAATTCAATTTATTTATTTCAAAAATAAATTGATTTCAATTCTAGTTCAAAACTAGTTCATTTCGATAAAAATCTATTTTTATCTTTTCAAATGTGGAATTTTCCAGCCCAAATCTTTCCAATTCACATATTATAATTTTACACAAATTATAGATATTTTTAATAATTTTATCAAGGCCCGTACAGTCGATTTCCAACAACGGCCATCGAACTGCACTTACAGCGACCTTTTTCGAATTTGATTTGGACATAATTCCAAATCCAACCGTTAGATTTCAAATTTCTCATATTCATTGGAAAGCTCTTTTCGATACGAACCCAACGGTTCCGGTTTTAGGAGAATCCGACGGTCGGATCTCCCGCAATGTCCGTTTGAATTAAATGGTCGAAATTCACGAACTACCGCGGCGCGGCGCGTTCTATTCAGGCCATTATATATATAATATATATATATTATATATATTTCGTCGATTTCCTTTTAAAACGAATTTTATAAATCGTTTTAACTTCGTTTCAAAACCATTTCAACACTAATTCCATTCAAAGCCAAAATTGAATTCTTCTTTATAAATTCGTTTTAAAATTCATTTCTATTCAATTCAAATTTTAATTCAATTTGAATTCATTTCAATTCACTTTCAATTCAATTTGAATTCGTTTTCACTTCAATTCATTTCGAAATCCTTTTCAATTCAATTCATTTCGAAATCGTTTTCAATTCAATTCATTTCGAAATCGTTTTCAATTTAATTCATTTCGAAATCGTTTTCAATTTAATTCATTTCGAAATCGTTTTCAAATCGATATAAATATCGTTCACGTCGAAATAACGCATCTCTAATCAACACGGCTTTATATTTTTCAAAACTCCTTTATTCTATCCAACAAATGAATATTTATCCCATTCAACACATGAATCTATATTTCTTTCAACACACGACTAATCTCAACACATGAGTACTGTCAACACATCACTATTTTTGTTATGTAAAATATTTTATAAAACTATGGTATCTATCGTTTGATTTTAATCAGATTCCTACTGAGGAGTAGTTCTAATTTTAAATATGATAAAGATGTAATTTTTATTATTTAAAATATTTTACTCAACACACGAATATTTTCAACACATGAACATCGTCAACACATGACTATTTCTATATTCAACACATGAATTTTCTTTTATAATATTCGTTGTTTTCCCGATTGGAATGAGGCCCAATCAATCACCATATAATGTTAATTATATGGATTCCATACAACACATGTATATAATAGCATTGAAAAATAATCAACCATCAACCAAAGTGCACTACACTGTATAAGCATCAAATATAGGTATCCGACGCTTATAACAGCCTGTCAATCCACCGATCGACATATTCAATCAATCAGGATGAGTGAACTTCAAATTTCATCCCAACACCCGTGTGGGGTTTCAAACAATCAAACACAGATTTTATTTGTGCAGTTGGGCGATGTGTAAAATTTATCAACCCAATCAATATCAGTCAAATCAGTGTAAATAAACAAATCGGCCGATTTGTTTATAAATATTTATTTATTCACTTTTACGTTAAAAATTATATTTTTAACGTCAAAAATATTCTATTTCAACACATGAGTTTCTATTCATTTCATTTACACAATAAAAGTGATATTTTATTTTTCTAACATATTTTAGGAAATTTCGGCGGCATAACGGCACGATACTAGAAACGGGACAAGGCCTAGCCTTATCCCCGGTTTAGTGAAGGCCCACGCCATTCACACATCAATCACATCAATTTCAATTCACCAAATAATTCAATTCAAACCAATAACCTAACCAACCACACAATTAAACAATTTAACAAACAAGCCATCCATGGTCTGTGGATGACGGGTGTCGGGTGCTACTAAGCACCGTCTGCATCCTAGTATATATATATATATATAACTAGAAAAAGAAATTTGAGTGAGAAGTTCTCACCGAGGGTTCCACTCCGTCGTGCTTTGCTTTTGAACTGCTGAATCGCCTGAATCCATTTGTAATTCCAATATAGTCTTTTCACGCTGTTCAAATAAAAATTATATTTTTATTGCTTCATTTTAATAAATAAAATTCATATTTTCATTTCTTCTTCATATAAATTTTTATCACGCTTTCTTCTTTATAAAAATACGATCTTTTTCTTTCTACGTTCACATAAAAATATGATCTTTCTTCTTCTAAAAATTCAAATCTTTACTTTAGAAAAATCAATTCTTTTATAACAAAGTTATACATATAATAAACTGAAAATAAAACAAAATAAATGTAAATAAATAAAAATAAATAAAGACACAACTTTATCTCAGATTTTCGTTGAAGGGAGAGGGCTGTGGGGGTACTGAGCGGAGCTGCTTTGAGAGGGCAGCGTCGGGTTTTTGTGCTTGGGCGAGGAGGGTTCGCGTCGTTCGAGGCTGGAGAGGGATGGGGGGGAAAGCTAGGTGTCGCAGGCGGTAGTAGGAGGAGGCGTAGGACTGGGGAAGGTTGCGAGGGCGGTGGCGACGGGGTTAGGGTTAGGCTGATTTGGGCGTAGCGGGTTCAGTCAGAGAAGGGGGGGATAGCGGATAGAGGAGGAGAGGGAGGAGGAAGGGAGGCGGGTTCGCCAGCGGCGAAGGCAGGGGGAAGGTGGCGATGGCGGTGGCGCGTCGTGGAGGAGAAGACGAGGCTGAAGTCGGGTTTTTTTTTATTATCTCCCTTTTATTTTTGACTGGTCAACGGGGCTGAGGGGGGGATATACGGAGAGAAAGATTTAATTATTATTTTAATTTTCAAAAAAGTAACTTTTTAAAACGTACTCGGAATCGAACCCAACGACTGTCGTCCCTAGCGTTTTACCCCCATTTCAAACTCAATGGGATATGCCACGTAGGCTGATTTGATCGTTTGAATCAGTTTCCGTTAAATTTACATTTAAATCACTATATTGAATTTTAAACGTACATTTCAAATTACCGGGGTCACATACTAACTAGAAAAATTCCAGAAAAATATTTTCTAGCTTCGTATTGACGATACGGTCCTAATAAAACTAGTTTCGTCGAATTCTGAGACCGTTGGAAAAATGACCATTTTCCAGTCGATTAAAATCAACTGAAACTGGTCAAACGCGTTTTCCTTTGCCACGCTCACATATTGATTCGAAAAACTACGAAATTTGAAACCTAGCAATAATTTGACACTGCGGATCCAACAAAACTGGTTTCGTCGAAATCCGAGGTCATTTGCAAAATGTCCATTTTTAAGGGCCTGAATTCCATAGCGACTATTCAGAATTTTCAACTGGACATATCTTTTGATTCTCGCTACGAAATTTTGATTTGTCGGATTCGTTGGAAAGATATTATCAATTAGATCCTAATGTTTTTGGTTTCAAATAAATCCGGATTGTTTTGCACCCGGTACATTCAATTGAAGTTTGAAATCGAATTATCGAACTACCGCGCCATTTTCAATTCTATTTATAATTATATATAAATATTTATATTCTAACGACGACGCGTATAATATATACGTCGTATTCCATTCAAAATAAATTTCTCGTCGATATTATTTAAAATAATTTATTTTAAATGCTCAAAATTCGCTAAAATTGCCAAAATAAAAATTTTAAACTGGCCCAGATTTTGCGGGTTATTACAAACCCGGTAATCGATTGGTATTGGGTCCCGACATGATTCGCGAAGCCTCGGAAAGAGTTGACTTTATTAAGAAGCAATTACTTGCCGCCCAAAGCAGACAGAAGAGCTATGCAGACGCTCGAAGAAGGGATTTAGAATTCTCTGTCGGTGATCTTGTATACTTGAAGGTTTCCCCACTGAGAGGCATAGTCCGATTTGGGAAGACTGGGAAATTAGCGCCGAGATTTATTGGTCCATTTCCTATTCTCGAAAGGATTGGAACTGTCGCCTATAGAGTGCAGCTACCAGACTGGTTGTCAGGGGTCCACAATGTATTTCATGTGTTCCAACTCCGGAAGCATGTTCATGATCCAGATTTAGTTATGGAGGAAGCAGCACAACGAGATTTGGAGATTACCCCAGCTCTAGCAGTGAGAAGGGAGCCACCTAGTCAAAGTGCAGTGGAGCGGGGATCCTAGAGACTGTACATGGGAGACTGAGGACAGCATCAAACATGCCTATCCCAAGTGCAGAGTGGACATCTCCGAGTAGCTGTTGTGTTAAGGTACATTAACAATACCTTGCATTTTCCGTTTTGTTTCCTACTTATCATTATTTCCTTTTCAAGGACGAAAAGATTTTAAGTGGGGAATATTGTAACAACCCAGAAAATCCGAACCAATTTAAATTTTTTATTTTGGCTATTTCAGTAAATTTTGAATAGTTAAAATATTATATTTTAAATAATGATAATTAAATTTTTTTTAATCGAAGTTAGAGCAAAAGTATTCATTTTGATTTCTAAAGAAATTAGAAATTGTATGGAAGTCTGAAAAGTTAAACCTGTACTTTGACCGAATGTATTGGATTCAAAATTTAACGGATTTTAGCGGAACCAAAAATATCTAAATCTGTTTGAAATTATCTTTCCAATGATTCTGAAAAATCGAAATTTCATAGCCGGAATCAAAAGATATGGCCAATTGAATATTCAGGATGGTCGCTATAGTATAATTTATAGCCCATATGAAAGGCCATTTTGCAAACGACCTCCATTTTTAATGAAACCACTTTTGTTGGATTCGGAATGTCTAATTATTGCCAGGTTTCAATTTTCATAATTTTTCGAATTAATATGTGAGCGTGGCAAACGAAAATGTGGTTTGTCAATTTCAATCAAATCTGATCGACTTGAAAATAGCCATTTTTCGAACAGTCTCAGAATTCGACGAAATTAATTTTTTTAGGACCGTATCGTCAAAACAAAGCCAAAAATATTTTTTTTGGATTTTTCTGAGTTCGTATGTGGTCCCATGGATTTAAATAGACAATCAAATTTATTATTTAAATGATTTAAATAATAAATTAAAGATTCCAGGCCATAGACAGTCGTTTGGGCTGACGAGACCTAGCCCATTGGATCCAGAACGGGGGATATTGGCTAGGGTCAACTCCGGTTGGACTGAAATCAGAATAACTTAAAAGTTATGGTTTTATTTGTAAAAATCACATTAAAATATTATAAATAATACAAAGAAACCCTAAAAAACACTATTCATTGTCTCTAGCCGCCGCCTTCATACCAAATCGATGGCCACTAACCTCCTAACTTCATGCCTTAATATCCATTGATCCTCTCAGTAAAATTCCTCACTCTAGTTCAAGCTTTTGAAGAGATTTTCTTGCTCTTCAATTTCATACGGCTTGATCGATCTCTGGTGGCCCGAACTCCGAGGTCCAGACCCACAAACCCACGCCAAATTTCACCACCGCACTCCCCCTAGGCTCCACCGAGCTACACGCGCGTGGGCCCCCTGGTGCGCCGCCCCTTAGCCTTGGTCGTGGTGTACTCCGATCGCTCTCTAGTGCTGTAGATCGGAAGAAAAGTTCTACACTAGTTCTAAAGTAATTGGGTTAACCTACGGCCTTGTTCTGAGTAGTGGAAGAAGAATGTTTAACCTTCTAATTATTTTATTAATTTATTTTTAAATTATAATCTATCTTGTTTTAATCATAAATAATTCATATGAACTCAGAATAACGCGATTTCTAAAACGTTGCAATCGTAGAGACAAGATCTACATTCCTAGACTGAAAAGGGACAATTTCGAGCTGTTTGAATTATTAGACCAGTTTGCGACACAACTGTGAGAATTCTTCTTTTTATAATTAATTAATTATTTAATTTAATTGTTATGTGATGATTGAATGTGTATAATTCAAATCTGTTATGTGATAATATTGTGGATGTTTTATCTGTTTGTTGTCGATTGTATAAACATAGATTTGTTTGTGTTCAATAAAAATAATCACTTTGTTGTTGAATTGATTTGGATTAGAATTTCCAAATCGATAGAAATAACCACTTTGTTGTTGAATTGATTTGGAGTTAGAATTTCCAAATCGATAAAAATAATCACTTTGTTATGTTGAATTACATTGGATTAGAATTTACAAATCGATCAAAATAGTCATTATGGTTCATTTATTGATCTGGATTAGAATTTCCTAATCAATAAAAATAATCACCTTGTTTATTTATTTGAATTAGAAATTCCAAATCGATAAAAATAAATCATTTTGTTATGTTGAATTGCATTAGATTCCCAATTCAACATCAAAACATTATTTGGTTATTTTTGTTGAATTGAATTAAATTGTTATTTCAATATAAAATCATTACCTTGATCATAATTGTTGAATTGAATAGATTGTCAAGTCAATATATAATAAAATCTTTTTAACATTATTGAGCATTGAAATAGGATTGTCAATGTAACATAAAACATTATTTTATCATTTTTATTGTATTGAAATACAATTGTCGACACAATGGAAAATATATCATTTTTTTTCTATATCTTTGAATTGAGAAAAGTTACTCCTTTATTTGCATTCTTTTATACAAATATACATTGAAATAAAATAGTTCTTTTTTTTGCATCCCTTGATGCAAATATACATTGAAAATAAAATGTTCTTTTATTTGCATTCTTTTATGCAAATATATTTAGAGAAAGTAAAAAGTTCTTTTATTTGCATTCTTTTATGCAAATATATTTAAAAATATAAATTGTTCTTTTATTTGCATCCCTTGATGCAAATATACATTTAAAATAAAATGTTCTTTTATTTGCATTCTTTTATGCAAATATATTTAGAGAA
This sequence comes from Allium sativum, assembly GCA_030737875.1. NCBI lineage: Eukaryota > Viridiplantae > Streptophyta > Magnoliopsida > Asparagales > Amaryllidaceae > Allium > Allium sativum. The sequence goes on from CM060923.1 coordinate 173,303,170, forward strand.
AATAAAAATTCTTTTATTTGCATTCTTTTATGCAAATATATTTAGAAATATAAATTGTTCTTTTATTTGCATCCCTTGATGCAAATATACATAGGAACATAAAATGTTCTTTTATTTGCATCCCTTGATGCAAATATACATAGGAATATAAAATGTTCTTTTATTTGCATTCTTTTATGCAAATATACATAGGAATATAAAATGTTCTTTTATTTGCATCCTTTTATGCAAATATACTTTGAAATATAAAATATACTTTTATTTGCATTCTCTAATGCAAATATGCATTGGAATAAGAAAAAACATATTTTTGTTTGCAATTTTAGATGTAAACAAATCATTAGAATTAAAATCATATTTTTGTTTGCAATTTTAGATGCAAACAAAACATTAGAACTATAATCATATTTTTGTTTGCAATTTTAGATGCAAACAAACCATTAGAATTATAATCATATTTTTGTTTGTAATTTTAGATGCAAACAACCCATTAGAATTATAATCATATTTTTAGTTTGCAATTTTAGATGCAAACAAAGCATTAGAAATATAATCATATTTTTGTTTGCAGTTTTAGATGCAAACAAAACATTAGAACTATAATCATATTTTTGATTGCTAACAAACCATTAGAATTATAATCATATTTTTTGTTTGCAATTTAAGATGCAAACAAAACATTAGAACTATAATCATATTTTTGTTTGCAATTTTAGATGCAAACAAACCATTAGAATTATAATCATGTTTTTTGTTTGCAATTTTAGATGCAAACAAAATATTATAACTATAATCATATTTTTGTTTGCAATTTTAGATGCAAACAAACCATTAGAATTATAATCACATTTTATTTGCAATTTTAGATGTAAACATAAACATTAGAATGAATATACATTTTTATTTTAGTATATTGGATAGAAATATAAATGATTTAAAAGATTTAATTTTTATTTGCATATTAAGATGCAAATAAACATTTAGAAAAAGATTTCATTTTTATTTGCATATTTAGATGCAAATAAACAACATAGAAAAGATTTCATTTTTATTTGCATATTTAGATGCAAATAAACAACATAGAAAAGATTTCATTTTTATTTGCATATTTAGATGCAAATAAACAACGTAGAAAAGGTTTCATTTTTATATGCATATTTAGATGCAAAATCAACACCGTAGAAGGGAGTTGCATTTTTGTTTACAAAATTGGTTGTAAACGAAACATTATAATAAAATTACATTTTGTTTACACTTTAGATGTAAATAAAAGCTAGTATTTTAAATGTCACATTTTTATTGACATTGTGTGTGAAATAAAAGAATTGATTTAAATGTTGAAATGTTTATTGTCACTTTAATTACAATAGAAATAGTAAAATCACCAAATGATTTATATTTATATTTATATATAAATATAAATTAAAATTTAACGAATCGCGCATGGTAGTTCGCGTTTCGGCAACCGTAACTTTAAACGATTATACCGTAAGATCCAACCGTCGGATTTTCCCAAAACTGGAACCGCTAGGACCGCTTTGGGAAGATCTTTCCGATGATATAAACTTTATCAAAATCCAACGGTTAGATTTCAAGATAAGTGTAAATCAAATATTGGGAAAAACAGCGCTAGGGCCGCCCATTGGCCCGAAGCGTCGTTTAATTATATTGAGCTATTTTTAAATAAATAAAAACAGCAAAAAATCGTTATAAATTAATATTAACGATATCAAATGGTTTAAATGATAATAATTCGAAAATTATTTGAAAAGACCGAGTTCAACTCATTTCAAATATTTTTTGGGCGATTTAAAATCGAAGGATAACTACTTATGCCTGGCATTGGCTAGCTACCAGTAAAGGGTTAAAGTGGCAGTTGTCCGGACGCACTTGTTGATCGTCCGAATACGCGAGCACTTAGGTGACTTCGGTTTCGTTCAGACCCAGAACGGACTTGTAAATGGATGCATGTCCGACATTGAATTTTGTGCCATGTAATTTAATTGATAACTAATAATATATTTCTGAGGTGGCGGAGGATTTATCCTTTTGCTATATACCCTTCTTTGAGATGCACGAGCTTGAAGGTTATATATTGGTAGTTATCGATCGCATGGTATGGACTGTCAATGTGACACGCCAAGATGCAATTGATGGAGGCTTTTGTTGAAAAGTAGGGCCTTGTGGATGATGATCAAAGCATAGCCTATCTAGGCATAGCTTTGTATATTACATTACCTCGCGAGCCTCACACCCCAGTAGAGTCTAAAATTGGACAAGGGAACGCAGGGAGTGCACATGTTTCTTTCTAGCTAGAAGTGGTGTTTGGGTTTAACACGGCCCGACATTTTACTTATGTGGTTGATGCAATAGGGCGCCTCGGATTTTTATTGGTCGCAATGTCCAATTTATAGGTCCAATAGGATCGAGAAGCGTGTGTTCAGGAATTTCCAATCCACTAAAGTATTTGTGGACCGGCCTTGCATGATCCAAGGGTTCGCCAGCGTCCGAATCCTGAGACATTGCTAGAGTGTCTCAAATCGGTCAGGAGATCGTTCCTAGCCTTGACTCATGATGGAAACCAATATCCAATATGACATTGAGGTCTTGATTGTAAACCTATATATGGCGGCATAGTACATGGTAGCTATGCCGTCTAGGATTAATACATTTACTTTGAAGTATTTTAAAAACATATTATACACTAGTAATAATATTAAAAATATTATTTTCCACGTATCAAGCATTTTTAATCATTATAAGGTAAAACTCTATCCTCCGTTTGCATTGCATTGTGTGATGGGACTTCATTCTTATAATGATTTCATTTTCTAAAAAGCATTGCGTTGTTTTTGACTTAAAAATTTATAAGACTTAAGCACTGGCAATCCAATGGAAATAAACCCGTTCCGCGATAGCGGCGTGGTCCAGTGATTAGTCATATTATTAGTTTAGAAAGATTTCTTATACCAGTCCCACGACTGACTCGTAGTTTATTTCACTTTGCAACCTCGGGTGTCCTCTTTCCACACAGGCAGCCAATTGACAGGTTTCAGGTAAATGATGATTTCTGGATGCAAGCATGTTACTGAAGATGTTGGAAGATCTTTTCTTTTTATCTTTATTTTCTTGGGATTTGAGACAGTATTGGATATTGATGTATTTTGGGAGATTTAGACTTTATTTCCTTTCCCTGTTTAGACAACTGTTTTTGCTAAGTGTATCCTGTACTGCGTACTCTGATGTTCTGTGGTGATGTTTGTGATGATATTTCATTTCCGCTACAATGATTTATTTGTTCTGCTACGTAACTGTGATCTGTTATTGTTTTAATTATGTTATACTCCTATGATTATCCTTATTTTCGTTCTACGAAAGTTTGGGTCGTCACACCTAGCATGCCAGTAAATATATTTATATGTGTGTGTGTGTACACACACATATAACTATATTTATTTGTGTGTGTGCATGCGCGCTTGTGTATGTATATTTATCGTACCATGTCTATAATTACATTCAACCATTTTGCTCAAAGGTAGAACAAAGGGTCTCGTTATCTACTTTGTATGAAATATTATTTTAGAATAGTTTTGAGTATTATTTTCAAATAGTTTAAATGTATAATAGATATATAGTTGAAACTATAATATAATTTTATGGTAAAAGTTAAAACGAACCGTTGTCAGATATTAATTTACTTTAATTTTACCTACTTTAGGATAATTTATTTAATTGTTTTATATCCATAAGCAAAAAAACACAAAACTAGATTCATTTTTTCGAACATTGATTATTCGTTCTAAAAGGAATTCGAATGCACAAATTGTAAACAAACAATTTAAAAAGATATTACGACCCCCAATAAGGGATATTTATAAATTTATTATTGTTGTCGTTTCTTTTATTTTATTATCTTTGCTATGATTGTCGTTGTTTTTCTTGTTATCATTATTATTACGAAATATGAACCATTTTTAAAGTAATACAACATCCTTGCATTATTTCACATATATATTTACTCAGCTACAATGATACCTTAAAAGCAATATTATAAAGACAGGGCTACGAGGCAGCTAGCATTACAAGGAGCGACTCAATTTGTAATGGGTATGAGCAACGGTCAGCGACGGTTAAAAAAGCGGTTGTCGCTAGCCGTTGCATGGTTCTGAAGTAATAAGCAGGCAAGCCTTTCTTCCCCAAATCAGTTTACCCACGGAACTAAATAAAAAAACCTTTTGCTGCGTCGTTTCCCTCCCTTGCTTCGATATCAACCATCCAAACTCCATTCCATCATCTCAATTTGGGAAGGTATGTCTTCTAAACCCCATTCCATGTTTAGTTAGGGTTGTTTAGGGTTAATTTGTATGTTTATATGGGTTTGTGAATTGATTGTTTATGGATATGAAATTGGTTGTCTTGTGAGATGCATATGATGTTGATTTTGTTATAGACTGATTTGGGAATAAGTGTAATTGATTAGGAGGTTGAAATCGTTGATTATCACATATATACTTGATTTAGGAGCATGAAAACGATGATTATCACATATGTAATTGGGCTTACATTGATTGTGTTGTAGGTTGATTGTGCTGTAGGATTATTTGAGGAAAAATGAAGTAAACGGGATTGTTTACTTGTAGTAAAATGATTATATTTATTGAAACGGTATAATGATGTCCATTTTTGCATGCACTGTTAATTATGTCACTATCGGATGCAAGAATAGTCAGTCCAAACAAATTTAAAGAATGCATTTGCAATATACAAAAAATAATTTGTTGCTATAATATTTAATAAAAAATTGTTATTTTACAAATTTGTTGCTATATTATGTATACGTTTAAACTAAAATTAACTAAAAGTAACCAAAACTAATTAATACGTCATAATTTTCATTACCATATTATTTTACAAATTGAAAGTAGTGAAAAAAATTATGTAGACGCTATGTACTTAACGCGCGCGCGTATGCAGAAAAATTCACAAGGCACAACTAAGGGGATTTTTTGAAGTTTAAGGCGCACCTATTAGTGAAGCGCAAAAAAGCCCAAAGCGCAAAAAGCGCTTTTTTCATTTGAAGTGTTTTTTGGTTTAAATTTAGGTTGAATATTTTTTTGACTACTTATGTGAACCAATTAGATAAATTTGGCCTCGTCCGACAAGTGTTGTATATGATCGTTATATGGATATTCGTTTTTACACAAAATGGAAATCTATATTCATCTAATACAATATTCGTTGGATTTGTCCTAGTATTGGACAAGTTACAAATATAATAACGTAAGCATATTTTATAAATCATTTTAGTTTGAACGGTTAACAAAGTTTCGATGGCACTTCTTTTTTGTTCTCACGCATTTGTGTACGATACAGGGACCAAAGGGAAGTGCTGCCGAAATTTTGTAGAACCGTTTAACCTGAAATGATTTATAAAATATGCTTATGTTATTATAGTTGTAATGGGAAGTAGGTAGACCGACCTTCAAAGTAAAAAAGAAATAAACCAAAAAACCGAAAACAAGCAATAGTTATAAATTAAATTTTAGAAGATTTAAAATAATATAAAGTGTTCGATCGAACTTTCTAACATATTTGTTGCAAATCAGGAAAATGTTCGATTATTTTCGTGATCGCAGTTGGATGTATCAACCTCGAACCAGTAAAAAAGGGTCGATAAAGGAACATTTTTGTGATGGAGTCCAAGAATTTATTAGATTCACTAAATCTAATAATCGGAGTAATGTAGACATTCGTTGTCCGTGTAGTAAGTGCAGACATCTAAACCATTGGAAGCCAGACGTAGTAGAAGTACATCTGTATAAATTTGGTTTTGTGTCAAATTATTACTTATGTGATTGTCATGGAGAACTTGTTCAACCTACTCTAACCCTGTAGTGGTACAGGACGATAGTACAATGATGAACGATAATACAATGACGAATCCGATAGAAAATATGGTGCAAAATGCAGCACGATCAATGCTTCCCAACATTATGCAAGGCGACGATGAAACTGGAAATGTTGAAGAACCAACGGTGGAAGCGATTTTTTTTAAGGATTTATTGAATTCTGCTAAGAAGCCGTTGTGGGAAGGGTGTACAAGCATAACCGAATTGTCTGTAACCGCCCAATTCATCACTATGTAATCAAAATTCAATCTTACAGAAGCTGCATTTACAACAGTTGTACAAACTGCAAAATGACATATGCCGCCCAATAATTTGATGTGAGATAGTCATTATAAAGTGAAAAAACTTATGTCTGCTTTTGGACTACCGTATCATAAGATAGATACATGTGTTAAAGGTTGCATGTTGTATTGAAAAGAAGACGCTCACCGTAGAAAATGCAAATTTTGCAACGAAGATAGATATAAACCAAGGAAAAAGAAAGGAAAATGTAACAAACCGGAAAATCAGAACCAATTTAAATTTTTTATTTTGGCTATTTCAATGAATTTTGAATAGTTAAAATAAATTAATTTAAATAATAACGATTAAAAATTTATTTAAATCGAAGTTAGAATGTATATATGTATTTTAATTTTAAAAGGAATTAGAAATAGCGCGGTAGTTTGAAAAGTTGAATTTGAACTTTGACTGAATGTACATGATTCAAAATGAAACGGATTTTAGTAAAACCAAAAATATCTGAATCTGTTTAAAAATATCTTTCCAACGAATCCGAAAAATCGAAATTTCATAGCAGGAATAAAAAGTTATGGCCAGTTGAATATTCAGAATAGTCGCTATGGAATATAGTATAATTTATAGCCCGTATAAAAGGCCATTATATAAACGACCTCCGTTTTCGATGAAACCACTTTTGTCGGATCCGGAATGTCTAATTATTGCTAAGTTTAATTTTCCAGAATTTTTGGAATTTATTTGTGAGCATAGTAAATTAAACTATGATTCGATAATTTCTATTGAATTTAATCGACTGTTAAAAAGGCCATTTTTCAAACGGTCTCCAAATTCGACGGAATTAATTTTGTTAGGACCGTATCGTCAAAACATAGCTAGTTTTATTTTTCGGGAATTTTCGGAGTCCGTATGTGGCCCAGGTGAATTTAAATGTACGATCAAATTAATTAAATAAAGGATTTAATTTTTAAATTAAGGAAAACATGCCAAAAACAATCGTTTAGGCTGACAGGGCCTGGCCCATTGGTTTTGGAACAGGGCAATTAGGTAGAAACAACTTTTGTTGTGTTGGATTTGGAGTCCGTATAAATTAACGGGTTATTCTTTAATTAATTAATTAATATAAAATATACTGTATAAAATACGGTGGAATAAGCTATACCCTAATACCAAACTCACGGGCGCCACTTCCTTCTTTTTCAATGGCCAATGCTCTCTAGATTTCAATCCTTATTTCCTCCTAATCAAATTCAAATTTGGACCTCAATCCAAAGCAGAAATAGAAGTACTTCTCTTCCTCTTGAGATCAGTACGGTTGGATCCTCCTCTGGTGGCATGTACTTCGAGGATTGCACCCTCAAACCCACGCCGAACAAACCACCGCTGCGCCGCCAGGTCAGCATCGCAGGTGACCAGAGCGCCACCACCGGGCACGCCATCCTCTCCTCTTCCTCGTGACGTTCGCCAATCATCCCCACGTGCCTCGATCCACGTGCAAACCCGAACGTTAGGTTCGAAGAATTAGTGAAACCCATCGGCCTGACTTATTTTGAAGAAGAAAGGGTATTTTATTTTATTTATTTATTTAATTAATTTAAATGTTATCGATCTAAAATTAAATCGTATCTCACTCATACGAACTCGAAACTGAACGATTTCAGATCCGTTACGATCGTAAGACCGAGATCTACGCTTCGGGACTGACTAGAACCAATTCTGAGCAGATCAAATTTTGGCCAAAATTTCAGATCTGAACCATTAAGATTTAAACGACTGTGAGAAATCTATCTATTTCTTTTTTTTTAATAATTAGAAATAATTCTGATTTTATTGTCATCAATCTATAGTTAATTCCTGTTTGTTATTATTCATGATTTGTTCTGTGCTGAATGTAATATATAGATATGTGGTTTGGTGATGTTGTGTGGTGATATAATTGTTAAAACATATTGATATGTAGTGATAAAGTTTGTTAGAAACATATAGATCAATTTGTAGTGATAAATTGGGGTAAAACAAAAATATATAATTTTTGTTTAGATAAGATGATCAACTTAGAATCATTGGACAAGATTTATCATTTCATTAGTTAAAATAGTGATACTAAGAATTATCCTTTTTGGGTTTATTAGAATAGTTTATTTAAAATAATTATCACTTTGTTCTATGGAATAATTGGACAAACTTGTCATTTTTGTCAGATTGGAACTATTGGACAAAAATCATCATTGTTGTCAAGATTAGAATAGTTGCATTGGAATTGTCATTTTGTTTAAATTAAATTGGCCAAAACAAAAAAGGAACATGTTTGGTTTAAATTAAATTGTTATGAAGAAAAAAAATATGAAATATCAATTTGGTCTATTTGTTGAATATGAATTTTCAACAAATATGAAAACATCAATTTTTGGATATTTGTTGAATTAGAATTTTCAACAAATATGAAAACATCAATTTTTGGATATTTGTTGAATTAGAATTTTCAACGAATATGAAAACATCAATTTTTGGCTATTTGTTGAATTAGAATTTTCAACAAATAAGAAACATCAAGTTTTGTATATTTGTTGAATTAAAATTTTCAACAAATAGAAAACATCAATTTTTGTCATTTTGTTGAACTGAGAGTTTTCAACAAAAATGAGGTATCAAATTTACCACTGTGTTGAACAAGAAGATTCACTTTTGCCATTTTTGTCATTTTGATTGAATTAGAATTTTCAAACAAAATGAAATATCACTTTTGCCATTTTGATTGAATTACAACTTTCAACAAAAAAATGAAATATGAATTTCTATCATTTTATGGAATTAATATAAAAATAGAAATGTTCCTGTTTTTTTTAAATAAGAACATGATTACATTAAAATGTTCACATTTTTAATGTAATGTTAGAACATAGAAAATGTACATGTTTTAAAGTAAAACATGTATTACATTAAAAATTCATTATTAATGTAATAATAGAACTATAGAAAATATTCATGTTTTAAAATGAAAACATGGTTTACATTAAAATTTCACTTTTTAATGTAATAATAGAATTTAGACAAAGATTCATGTTTTAAAATGAAATCATGTGTTACATTAAAAATTCACTTTTTAATGTAATAATAGAAGTTGGACAAACATGCATGTTTCAAAATAAAACATGTTTACGTTAAAAACTTTGTTTTTAATGAAATGAATGATTCACTAGAAAATGTTAATTTTTAAAACAAAGACATGTTGAAATTAAAAATATCATTTTTTTATAAAAGAATGATTCATATAAAAATTATTAATAGTTGAATAAAAGTGTTGAAACATTAAAATCATATTTTTAATGTAAAGTTTGATTTATGGGAGATTTTGACTGTTGAATAAAATTGTTGCAACATTAAAAATTCCATTTTTTTATGCAAAAGTGATTCAGTAGAAAGCATATGTTTAGAGGATATTTGTATGTTAAAATATTAATTTTAACATGCTAGGAAGGAGGAAAATAAAAACATCGCTTTCATACATTTTGTTTAAATAGAATTGCTAACAAATTGAAAACATCAAAATATGCATTATTAAAATTACATTTATATTTACATTGCATATATTAGAATTTATATGCATCGTTAAAATTACATTTATATTTACATTGCATATATTAGAAATTATATGCATTGTTAAATTTACATTTAAATTTACATTGCATATAATGCAATTTATATGCATTGTTAAAATTACATTTGTATTTACATTGCATATATTAGAATTTATATGCATTGTTAAATTTACATTTATATTTACATTGCATATATTATAATTTATATGCATTGTTAAATTCACATTTATATTTACATTGCATATATTAGAATTTATATGCATTGTTAAATTTACATTTATATTTACGTTGCATATATTAGAATTTATATGCATTGTTAAAATTACATTTATATTTACATTGCATATATAAAATTTATATGCATTGTTAAATTTACATTTATATTTACATTGCATATATTTGAATTTATATGCATTGTTAAATTTTCATTTATATTTACATTGCATATATTAGAATTTATATGCATTGTTAAATTTACATATATATTTACATTGCATATATTAGAATTTATATGCATTGCTAAAATTTCATTTATATTTACATTGCATATATTAGAATTTATATGCATTGTTAAAATTACATTTGTATTTACATTGCATATATTAGAATTTATATGCATTGTTAAAATCACATTTATATTTACATTGCATATATTAGAATTTATAAGCATAGTTGAGATTACGCTTTTATTAATAATGCATATACTAGAATTTATATGCAAGATTAAAATATCATTTTAATGACAATACGTACATTAGAATCTGTACAAATTATTTTTGTTGTAAAAACATTCACTGAAAACTTTATACAAATAAATATTCCCTTTTAATCGTTAAAGTTAAAAATAGAAATACAAATAAAAATTAGCTTTTATTTGTCATTGGTTCAATTTTCATGTAAATGACATATATTTTGTTTGACATGATGAATATGTGGATATGATATACCAATAAAAACATTCTTTTATTTGGTATGTTAATCACGTTAGTGGAATCGTCGAATGATTTATATTTATATATAATTATATATAAATATAAATTAAAATTAAATGAATAACGCGCGGTAGTTTGCATTTCGGAATCGTAACTTTAAACGATTATACCAAAAGATCCAACCGTCGGATTTTCCCAAAACTGGAACCATTAGGACCGCTTTGGGAAGATCTTACCATCGATATAAATTTTGTTAAAATCCAATGGTTAGATTTCGAGATAAGTATAAATCAAATCTTAATAAAAACAGCGTCAGGGCCGCCTATTGACCTGAAATGTCGTTAAATTAATTTAGCTATTTTTATATATATAAAAATAGCGATAATTCGTTATTAAATACTATTAACGATATGAAATGATTTTAAACTATATATATGTGAGAATCATTTGAAAAGACCGAGTTCAATCTCATCTCAAATGATTATATGACGATTCAAATCGAAGATACTGAAGACGGCGATTGAAGATCGGCGATTGAAGATCAGCGATCTTCACATCAAATGGATAACTACTGATGCTCGACATTGATTAGCTCCTAGTAAACGGTTAAAGTGGTAGTTCTCCGGACGTACTTGTTGATTGTCCGGATATGCGAGCACCTCTCTTCCGTATTGGACATACGGGACGAGGAATAAGGTGACTCTGGTTTCGTTCATGTGAAAACCCGTAACTTCCCCGGTGAGGAAAGCGCAGATAGTTCGAGAACAAGCCACAAAATAATGCAGACGGGAGAACATTTCATTGTATATTACAACAATGCATCAGATTACAAGAATATACAGAGTATAAATGAATAAATATTACACAGAAATATCAGAGATTTAAATTACATTTAAATACATCGCAGCGGAAAATAATACAATACACAACTGAAGGAGATATACGGATACAAAGCTTTCCAGATATCGTTCCAGCTGTAAACCAGGATCCTGTGAATATAAATCTGCAAAACCAAAACTACTAGCTGCCCGTGTCGAAAATAGGGGCACCCAGAGTTTAGGTTAAAACAATAAACTCCAGGTCAGTCATGTGACTGGTGTGAGAACCAAAACAGTTATTAATGTTTATTTTTAAAGTTAGGTAAATCAAGGGACCACGCCGTATAACACGGAACGGGTTTCCTCCCAAGAACACCAGTGCATAAAACAACAGCGCAATGCTAAATAAAGAAAAATGAAGCTATTATAAGACCCAGGTCCCATCACACAATGCAACGCAAGCCGGAGGATAGGGTTTTTACCTTATAATAGCCAAGAATGCTTGATACGTTTAAAACAAATCATTTGATACTATTATAAGTGCATATTGTATAAAATATCTTCAAATCATAAGTATCAATCATAGACGGCATAAGCGCCCCATCCCACTATGTCGCCATACTAGGCTCTACAAATAAAACCGAAATACACGTATCGGAAATTGGATTTCCATCATGGTGGCTCCTGATTCGAAAGATCGATCGCGTAATGCAATTCCCCACGGCTTACGTCCCAATAAGAGAAAACACCGTCTGCACATCCGCACATTTGGGACCAGAGTATCACTGCGGCTTACGTCCCAGCGAGAGAAAACACCGCTTACTCTATATATCCCTGAGCACTAAGCTCATCTCGGTCGACCGAATCCACCACACCACTATGGTGCCCATCCACTAAAAAGCATACTGATCAAACCATCAGTTTACCACCATACCGGGGTGTGAGGCTCGCGAATCAACGCTATACACAAAGCCATGCTATATCAAAGCTACGCTTTGATCATCATCCACCAAACTTTGCTTTTCAACAAAAGTCTGGATCACTGCATCTCAATATTCCACACTATCAATCCATATCGTACCACTAATTTCTGCCAATATACAACCTCTGAGCTCGTATGTCTCAGAGAAGGGCGTTAAGCAAGAGAATAAATTCCCCACCGCCAAACAGATATATATTTAGCAGAGATCAACGAATACAATATAAAGGAATACAATGTCAGACACACCATCCATTTATAAGTCCGTTCTAGGCCTGAACGAAACCGGAGGCACTTTCCTCGCATATCCGTCGATCTCCAAGTACGTCTGGATGACCACCAACTGATGCCCTCATCTTGGGTGTACAGCCCAATCAAGATCATCAGTAATCACCTAAACGATGTGAAGACTTTCGGTCTTCGACCACCGTCATCATCTTCGACTTATCGTCGAATAGGTTATTCAGAATGGGTATAAACCCGGTCTTTCCGAATAACTCGCGTATATTTTAAACAAGTGTTACACAAACACAACATACGCCTCATTCCAATTCATCAGTCACTAACCGTAAATTAATCAAGAGAATAATTCCCCAAATATTAACCCCGAAGGCCGAAACCAACATCAGATCAATATCCAGAAAACCATTCTGCTTAGCTAACCGACAGTTAGTTTCTAACTTTCACATTCAGAGGGAAAGGTTCCCGTTAATTTTATCAAAGATAAATTCCTTGAATTTATTCTTTAATCTTCCTTTGGATATCATTTCAAACCAAATTAAGGTTTTCCAAACTAGTCGGGATTAGCGAACCACACCGAAGTAATTATTTATTTTATTTCTCAATCCCAACCTATTCATCCAATGAAGCAAAACTGGTAATACTCCATATCTAATACCACGGTGTTATCGGTAAATTCAATTACCATTTCACATTCAAATCTAATTAAAGATTTAACTATCGCTTTGGAGCAAAACTGGTAATACTCCATTCTCGCTCACTTTCTATATTTGATAATTTAAATTATCAATTCACATTTCATTCTAATTGCAGATTCGTTAAAACTCCTTTTACTGGGTTAAAGAACTAATGTCATTTGAAACACAGTTCACGATAAACCCAAATCACATTCTATTTATTATCGGATTAAAGAACTAGTGTTATTTAAAACACAGTTCACGATAAACCCATGAATCAATTCTATTTAAACCCACTTCAAATCCAATTTATTTATTTAAAAATAAACGGGTTTAATTTTAGTTCAAAGCTAGTTCATTTCGATAAAAATCTATTTTTATCTTTTCAAACATGGAGTTTTCATCCCAATTCTTCACAAATCATTTCTTATGACTTTACACAAAATATTACTATTTTTAATAATTTTATCAAGGCCCATACAGTCGATTTCCATCAACGGCCATCGAACTGCACTTACAGCGACCTTTTCCAAATTTGATTTGGACGTATCTCCAAATCCAACTGTTAGATTTCAAATCTCTAATATTCGTTAGAAAGCTTTTTTCGATACGAACCCAACGGTTCCGGTTTTAGGAGAATCCGACAGTCGGATCTCCCGCAATGTCCATTCGAAATCAATGGTCGAAATTCACGAACTACCGCGGCGCGACGCGTTCTATTCTGGCCATTATATATATATATATATATTTTGTCGATTTCCTTTTTAAAACGAATTTTATAAATCATTTCAAATTTGTTTCGAAAACAATTTCAACCTTTATTTCAAATTCAAATCAAAATTGAATTTTCCCTTATAAATTCTTTTTACATTCACTTCTATTTGATTTCAATTCAAATCGATTTCAATTTTATTTCAATTCGTTTTCAATTGAATTCAATTCAATTCAGATTTGTTTACTATTCGATTCAATTCGAATTCGTTTTCTATTTTATTCAGTTCGAATTCGTTTTCTATTCAATTCAATTCGAATTCGTTTTCTATTCAATTCAATTCGAATTCGTTTTCTATTTAATTCATTTTGAATTCGTTTTCTATTCAGTTCAATTTGAATTCGGTTTGAATTTCAATTTTTTTCAAAATATCTGATTTTGAAATCACTTTCGATATTCATTATAAAATGAATAAAATCGATATAAATATCGTTCACGTCAAAATGGCGTCAATCTAATCAACACGACTTCATATATTTCTATTTTCAAATATTCTATTTCAAACATTTCTTTTTTTCAAATATTTCTATTTCAAATATTTCTATTTCAAATATTGCTTTTCAAATATTTCTATTTCAAATATTTCTATTTCAAATATTGTTTTTCAAATATTTCTATTCAAATATTTCTATTCAGATATTTCTTTTTCAAATATTTCTATTTCAAATATTGAATGAAGCCCAATCAATTACCATATAATGTTAATTATATGGATTTTCTACAACACATGTATACAATAACAACGATGAAAAATCAAACATCATCCAAAGTGCATTCTACACTGTATAAGCATCGAATATAAATATTTAACGCTCATAACAGTCTGTCAATCAATCGATCGACATACAACTAAACAATCGGGATTAGTGTACGTCAAATATCATCCCAATACCCGTGTGGGGTTTCAAACAATCAAACACAGATTTTATTTGTGTAGTTGGGCGATGTGTAAAATTTATCGTCCCAATCAATATCATTCAAATAGGTGTACATAAACAAATCGTCCGATTTGTTTATTTTTATTTCATTTCATATACACGTTAAAAATTCTATTTTTTACTATAAAATATTTTTAACTATATAAATATTTTATTTCATTTCACATCACACAATCAACTACACATCAAAATCATACAGACAAGCATACAAGCCGTCCATGATCTGTGGACGACGGGTGTCGGGTGCTACTAAACACCGTCTGCATCCTAGTATATATATATATATAACTAGAAAATTAAATTAAAGAGTGAGAAATTCTCATAGATTAGCTAATCCAATCCCACGACTCTTGTTATGTAGAAATCTTCGTCGTTCTTGTCTCTTGTCACTTTCGTTGCCCGTATTCTCTACATATGTAAAAATCACATTTTTACTTCGCTATTCGATATATAGAAATCGAATTTTTACTTCGCTATTCAATATATAAAAATCGAATTTTTACTTCGCTATTCAATATATAAAAATCGAATTCTTACTTCGCTATTCAATATATAAAAATCGAATTTTTACTTCGCTATTCAATATATAAAAATCGAATTTTTACTTCGCTATTCAATATATAAAAATCGAATTTTTACTTCGCTATTCAATATATAAAAATCGAATTTTTACTTCGCTATTCAATATATAAAAATCATATTTTTACTTTGCTATTCAATATATAAAAATCATATTTTTACTTCGCTATTCAATATATAAAAATCGAATTTTTACTTCGCTATTCAATATATAAAAATCATATTTTTACTACGCTATTCAATATATAAAAATCATATTTTTCTCCTTACTATACTGTAAAAATTATATTTTTTCCTTATTAAAAACGTATCTTTTTAATGATAAAAATCAATTCTTTTGCTAATTAAAAATCAAATCATCCCTTTGTATAAACAAAATCATAACTTTTTAAACGATAAAAATCTAAACTTGATATATTATAACAAATTATAAGAATTCCTTTTTTAGTTTAACCATTTCATATGAAGGATTGACTAGCAAATTAAAGTAGAGAAACTCACAGCATCAATTTGATTTAGGAAGCCCTAGTTCATCGCTGCCGCTCAAGCCAGGGAAGGGCAACGGTGAACAGAGTTGGTGACGATGCCATTACAGGTGGTCGGAGCGCTGCCTGGAAAACTGGTGGAGGTTGGCCTTGTTGCAGTTTCAGGGGGCTGAACGGTGCGGCGTACGATGGCGATGACATTGGTCTCGAGCTCGAGAGGAGGACGAGGTTGTCTACGATGGAGGAGGGCGCTGCTCCGGGCGGTGACGCAAAGTGGTGCGCAGCACCTGAAGTTGCGCGGTGAAAGATTCGATGGTCACCATCGATCTGAGGAGGAGGAGAATCAATCGACGGTGGGGGAGTGGGGAAGCGTATCGGTGGTGGCCATTGATCGTCTGATTTGGGATGAAAATCTCGATCGGATTTGGCCATTGAAGAAATAGGGCAATGACTTCAAGGGGTTGACCGTGTAGAGATAAAATGAGGGGTTTGACCAATGTTAACCTCATATATATATTTTATTAATATTTTTAATTCCTTTTAAAATCCCAAATTGTCACGAACTCCAAATCAAACCCAACGAGTGTCGCCCCGAACCAAATACCCCCATTCCGAACACAATGGGATATGCTTTGTAGATTGATTTGATCATTTCGATCAGTTTCCGTCAAAATCAACATATAACTCTATATATTGAATTTGAACGCGCATTTCAATTTACCTGGGTCACATACTAACTCAAAAAATTCCAGAAAAATATTTTCTAGCTTTGTATTGACGATACAGTCCTAACAAAACTAGTTTCGCTGAATTCTGAGACCGTTAGAAAAATGGTCATTTTCCAGTCGATTAAAATCATCTGAAACTGGTCAAACGCGTTTTCCTTTGCCACACTCACATATTGATTCGAAAAATTATGAAATTTGGAATCTAGCAATAACTTGACATTACAGACCCAACAAAAGTGGTTTCGTCGAAATCTGATGTCGTTTGTAAAATTTCCATTTTTAAGGGCCTGAATTCCATAGCGACTATTCAGAATTTTCAACTGGACATATCTTTTGATCCCCGCTATGAAATCTTGATTTGTCGGATTCGTTGGAAAGATATCATTAATTAGATCCTATTATTTTTGGTTTCACTAAAATCCGGTTTGTTTTGCACCCGGTACCTTCAATTGAAGTTTGAAATCGAATTATCGAACTACCGCGCCATTTTCAATTCCATTTATAATTATAAATAAATATTGATATTCTAACGACGATCTATATAATACATACATTCTAAATATATTCAAAATAAATTTCTCGTCCATATTATTTAAAATAATTCATTTTAAGTATTCAAAATTCGCTAAAATTGCCAAAATAAAAATTTTAAACTGGCCCAGATTTCCGGGTTGTTACAATCTCCCCCACTTAAAACTTTTCGTCCCCGAAAAGGAACAAAGTCAAAAGTAGTTTGATTAATCAACTCTACGTTCGATCTGGCTTCCATTCTCCAACTTTTCAGTTTCTGAGAATTTTCAAATTCTTCAAAAATTTGGCTAACACCCGGAATTTTCGAAAAATTTCGCCATAACCTCCCCTACACCGGGAGCCACGGGAAAATCCCGAAATTGCCATATAGGCCTTCTGATCTCAAAAAGAAAAAGAAAAAGCCAAGCGGCTAGCCAATCGGCTCATAAAATCATCATCACCCAAACAAAACAGTAAATTATAGTAAATATGTACCTATTTGTCGGGCAAACAAATTTTATTCTTCGGCTCTAGCCTCTTTGCTATGACCTGTTCAATGAAAGTACAAGTATATGCAAGAAAATGCGACTAAATTTCAATACAATTCAATATTGGATCAAATTGGCTATATGGTTAAAATTTCAATTAATCAAAACAGTAATCAAACAACACAACCATCAATCAATTAGTTGATTAGCTTTTCAAATTCATAACTTTGATATATAGTCAAAATCACATTTTTGATGCCAAATCACAACAATAAGCCCTATCTAATTTTGGTTCTCACACCAGTCAATAGGAAATATATAGAAATCTCACTTTCGTCACTCGAACATAAATTCTGATGATGATGCATCAATCATCAGAATTCTCTCCGGGCGACTAGAATGTGATTCTATATCTACCCAATATATCAAAACTTCGAATACACGCAGATCAGACGTATACGCAAAATCTATATATACTGGATTGTCCACATCAATATAAATAAAAAACCAAATACGAAAAATTGATTTATATTTCAAAACAAGATTTGGTTTCATTTTCAAAAATATACTCTTCACACTCGTTCTAGGATACTACTGATCCCATCTTTAACGAGTCATTCTTGTTGGATATTACTAATCCAATTCTGATGAATTCTTTCGCATGGTTCTAATGTGTCTTATTCTCTGAGCTTTGTAAACCAAAGCTCTGATACCAACTGAGAAAACCCGTAACTTCCCCGGTGAGGAAAGCGCGGATAGTTCGAGAACAAGCCACAAAATAATGCAGATGGGAGAACATTTCATTGTATATTACAACAATGCATCAGATTACAAGAATATACAGAGTATAAATGAATAAATATTACACAGAAATATCAGAGATTTAAATTACATTTAAATACGTCGCAGCGGAAAATAATACAATACACAACTGAAGGAGATATACGGATACAAAGCTTTCCGGATATCGTTCCAGCTGTAAACCAGGATCCTGTGAATATAAATCTGCAAAACCAAAATTACTAGCTGCCCGTGTCGAAAATAGGGGCACCCAGAGTTTAGGTTAAAACAATAAACTTCAGGTCAGTCATGTGACTGGTGTGAGAACTAAAACAGTTATTAATGTTTATTATTAAAGTTAGGTAAATCAAGGGACCACGCCGTATAACACGGAACGGGTTTCCTCCCAAGAACACCAGTGCATAAAACAACAGCGCAATGCTAAATAAAGAAAAATGAAGCTATTATAAGACCCAGGTCCCATCACACAATGCAACGCAAGCCGGAGGATAGGGTTTTTACCTTATAATAGCCAAGAATGCTTGATACGTTTAAAACAAATCATTTGATACTATTATAAGTGCATATTGTATAAAATATCTTCAAATCATAAGTATCAATCATAGACGGCATAAGCGCCCCATCCCATTATGTCGCCATACTAGGCTCTACAAATAAAACCGAAATACACGTATCGGAAATTGGATTTCCATCATGGTGGCTCCTAATTCGAAAGATCGATCGCGTAATGCAATTCCCCACGGCTTACGTCCCAACAAGAGAAAATACCGTCTGCACATCCGCACATTTGGGACCAGAGTATCACCGCGGCTTACGTCCCAGCGAGAGAAATCACCGCTTACTCTATATATCCCTGAGCACTAAGCTCATCTCGGTCGACCGAATCCACGACACCACTAAGGTGCCCATCCACTAAAAAGCATACTGATCAAACCATCAGTTTACCACCATACTGGGGTGTGAGGCTCGCGAATCAACGCTATACACAAAGCCATGCTATATTAAAGCTGCGCTTTGATCATCATCCACCAAACTTTGCTTTTCAACAAAAGTCTGGATCACTGCATCTCAGCATGCCACACTATCAATCCATATCGTGCCACTGATTTCTGCCAATATATAACCTCTGAGCTCGTATGTCTCAGAGAAGGGCGCTAAGCAAGAGAATAAACTCCCCGCCGCCAAACAGATATATATTTAGCAGAGATCAACGAATACAATATAAAGGAATACAATGTCAGACACACCATCCATTTACAAGTCCGTTCTAGGTCTGAACGAAACCGGAGGCACTTTCCTCGCATATCCGTTGATCTCCAAGTATGTCTGGACGACCACCAACTGATTCCCTCATCTTGGGTGTACAGCCCAATCAAGATCATCAGTAATCACCCAAACGATGTGAAGACTTTCGGTCTTCGACCACCATCATCATCTTCGACTTATCGTCGAATCGATTATTCAGAATGGGTATAAACCCGGTCTTTCCGAATAACTCGCGTATATTTTAAACAAGTGTTACACAAACACAACATACGCCTCATTCCAATTCATCAGTCACTAACCGTAAATTAATCAAGAGAATAATTCCCCAAATATTAACCCCGAAGGCCGAAACCAACATCAGATCAATATCCAGAAAACCATTCTGCTTAGCTAACCGACAGTTAGTTTCTAACTTTCACATTCATAGGGAAAGGTTCCCATTAATTTTATCAAAGATAAATTCCTTGAATTTATTCTTTAATCTTCCTTTGGATATCATTTCAAACCAAATTATGGTTTTCCAAACTAGTCGGGATTAGCGAACCACACCGAAGTAATTATTTATTTTATTTCTCAATCCCAACCTATTCATCCCATGAAGCAAAACTGGTAATACTCCATATCTAATACCACGGTGTTATCGGTAAATTCAATTACCATTTCACATTCAAATCTAATTAAAGATTTAACTATCGCTTTGGAGAAAAACTGGTAATACTCCATTCTCGCCCACTTTCTATATTTGATAATATAAATTATCAATTCACATTTCAATCTAATTGCAGATTCGTTAAAACTCCTTTTACTGGGTTAAAGAACTAATGTCATTTGAAACACAGTTCACGATAAACCCAAATCACATTCTATTTATTATCGGATTAATGAACTAGTGTTATTTAAAACACAGTTCACAATAAACCCGTGAATCAATTCTATTTAAACCCACTTCAAATCCAATTTATTTATTTAAAAATAAACGGGTTTAATTTTAGTTCAAAGCTGGTTCATTTCGATAAAAATCTATTTTTATCTTTTCAAACATGGAGTTTTCATCCCAATTATTCACAAATCATTTCTTATGATTTTACACAAAATAATTTTTAATAATTTTATCAAGGCCCATACAGTCGATTTCCATCAACGGCCATCGAACTGCACTTACAGCGACCTTTTCCAAATTTGATTTGGACGTATCTCCAAATCCAACTGTTAGATTTCAAATCTCTAATATTAGTTAGAAAGCTATTTTCGATACGAACCCAACGGTTCCGGTTTTAGGAGAATCCGACGGTCGGATCTCCCGCAATGTCCATTCGAAATCAATGGTCGAAATTCACGAACTACCGCGGCGCGACGCGTTCTATTCTGGCCATTATATATATATATATATATATATATATATATATATATTTCGTCGATTTCCTTTTTAAAACGAATTTTATAAATCATTTCAAATTTGTTTCGAAAACAATTTCAACCTTTATTTCAAATTCAAATCAAAATTGAATTTTCCCTTATAAATTCTTTTTACATTCACTTCTATTTGATTTCAATTCTATTTCAATTCGTTTTCAATTGAATTCAATTCAATTCAGATTTGTTTACTATTCGATTCAATTCGAATTCGTTTTCTATTTTATTCAATTCGAATTCGTTTTCTATTCAATTCAATTCGAATTCGTTTTCTATTCAATTCAATTCGAATTCGTTTTCTATTCAATTCAATTTGAATTCGTTTTCTATTCAGTTCAATTTGAATTCGGTTTGAATTTCAATTCTTTTCAAAATATCAGATTTTGAAATCACTTTCGATATTTATTATAAAATGAATAAAATCGATATAAATATCGTTCACGTCAAAATGGCGTCAATCTAATCAACACGGCTTCATATATTTCTATTTTCAAATATTCTATTTCAAATATTTCTTTTTTTCAAATATTTCTACTTCAAATATTTCTATTTCAAATATTGCTTTTCAAATATTTCTATTTCAAATATTTCTATTTCAAATATTGTTTTTCAAATATTTCTATTCAAATATTTCTATTCAGATATTTATTTTTCAAATATTTCTATTTCAAATATTGAATGAAGCCCACTCAATTACCATATAATGTTAATTATATGGATTTTATACAACACATGTATACAATAACAACGATGAAAAATCAACCATCATCCAAAGTGCATTCTACACTGTATAAGCATCGAATATAAATATTTAACGCTCATAACAGTCTGTCAATCAATCGATCGACATACAACTAAACAATCGGGATTAGTGTACGTCAAATATCATCCCAATACCTGTGTGGGGTTTCAAACAATCAAACACAGATTTTATTTGTGCAGTTGGGCGATGTGTAAAATTTATCGTCCAAATCAATATCATTCAAATAGGTGTACATAAACAAATCGTCCGATTTGTTTATTTTTATTTCATTTCATATACACGTTAAAAATTCTATTTTTAACTATAAAATATTTTTAACTATATAAATATTTTATTTCATTTCACATCACACAATCAACTACACATCAAAATCATACAAACAAGCATACAAGCCGTCCATGGTCTGTGGACGACGGGTGTCGGGTGCTACTAAACACTGTCTGCATCCTAGTATATATATATAACTAGATAATTAAATTAAAGAGTGAGAAATTCTCACAGATTAGCTAATCCAATCCCACGACTCTTCTTATGTAGAAATCTTCGCCGTTCTTGTCTCTTGTCACTTTCGTTGCCCGTATTCTCTACATATGTAAAAATCACATTTTTACTTCGCTATTCGATATATAAAAATCGAATTTTTATTTCGCTATTCAATATATAAAAATCGAATTTTTACTTCGCTATTCAATATATAAAAATCGAATTCTTACTTCGCTATTCAATATATAAAAATCGAATTTTTTACTTCTCTATTCAATATATAAAAATCGAACTTATACTTCGTTATTCAATACGTAAAAATCGAATTTTTACTTCGCTATTCAATATATAAAAATCGAATTTTTACTTCGCTATTCAATATATAAAAATCATATTTTTACTTCGCTATTCAATATATAAAAATCATATTTTTACTTCGCTATTCAATATATAAAAATCGAATTTTTACTTCGCTATTCAATATATAAAAATCATATTTTTACTTCGCTATTCAATATATAAAAATCATATTTTTCTCCTTACTATACTGTAAAAATTATATTTTTTCCTTATTAAAAACGTATCTTTTTAATGATAAAAATCAATTCTTTTGCTAATTAAAAATCAAATCATCCCTTTGTATAAACAAAATCATAACTTTTTAAACGATAAAAATCTAAACTTGATATATTATAACAAATAATAAGAATTCCATTTTTAGTTTAACCATTTTATATGAAGGATTGACTAGCAAATTAAAGTAGAGAAACTCACAACATCAATTTGATTTAGGAAGCCCTAGTTCATCGCTGCCGCTCAAGCCAGGGAAGGGCGACGGTGAACAGAGTTGGTGACGATGCCATTACAGGCGATCGGAGCGCTGCTTGGAAAACTGGTGGAGGTTGGCCTTGTTGCAGTTTCAGGGGGCTGAACGGTGCGGCGTACGATGGCGATGACATCGGTCTCGAGCTCGAGAGGAGGACGAGGTTGTCTACGATGGAGGAGGGGCGCTGCTCCGGGCGGTGACGCGAAGTGGTGCGCAACACTTGAAGTTGCGCGGTGAAAGGTTCGATGGTCACCATCGATCTGAGGAGGAGGAGAATCAATCGACGGTGGGGGAGTGGGGAAGCGTATCGGTGGTGGCCATCGATCGTCTGATTTGGGATGAAAATCTCGATCGGATTTGGCCATTGAAGAAATAGGGCAACGACTTCAAGGGGTTGACCGTGTAGAGATAAAATGAGGGGTTTGCCCAATGTTAACCTCATATATATATTTTATTAATATTTTTAATTCCTTTTAAAATCCCAAATTGTCACGAACTCCAAATCAAACCCAACGAGTGTCGCCCCCAACCAGATACCCCCATTCCGAACACAATGGGATATGCTTCGTAGACTGATTTGATCATTTCGATCAGTTTCCATCAAAATCAACATATAACTCTATATATTGAATTTGAACGCGCATTTCAATTTACCGGGGTCACATACTAACTCGAAAAATTCTAGAAAAATATTTTCTAGCTTCGTATTGACAATACGGTCCTAACAAAACTAGTTTCGCCGAATTCTGAGACCGTTAGAAAAATGGTCATTTTCCAGTCGATTAAAATCAACTAAAACTGGTCAAACGCGTTTTCCTTTGCCACACTCACATATTGATTCGAAAAATTATGAAATTTGGAATCTAGCAATAACTTGACATCACGGACCCAACAAAAGTGGTTTCGTCGAAATCCGAGGTCGTTTGCAAAATTTCCAATTTTAAGGGCCTGAATTCCATAGCGACTATTCAGAATTTTCAACTGGACATATCTTTTGATCCCCGCTATGAAATCTTGATTTGTCGGATTCGTTGGAAAGATATCATTAATTAGATCCTATTATTTTTGGTTTCACTAAAATCCGGTTTGTTTTGCACCCGGTACCTTCAATTGAAGTTTGAAATCGAATTATCGAACTACCGCGCCATTTTCAATTCCATTTATAATTATAAATAAATATTTATATTCTGACGACGATCTATATAATATATACATTCTAAATATATTCATTCTATGTAAATTAAATTGATTTCTATCTAATATATATCTGTGGTGGCGGAGAATTTATTTTCTTGCTTAACACCCTTCTCTGAGACGCATAAGTTCAGAGGTTATATATTGGTAGTTATCGATCACATGGCATGAATTGTCAATGTGACATGCTAAGATGCAATTGATCGAGGCTTTTGTTGAAAAGCAGAGCCTTGTGGATGATGATCAAAGCATAGCCTATTTCGGCATAGCTTTGTGTATAACTTTACCTCGCGAGCCTCACACTCCGGTAAGAGTCAGAAACGGGACAAGGGAACGCAGGGAGTGCACACGTTTCTTTCTAGCTAGAAATGGTATCAGGGTTTTGCAAGCCCTGACATTATACTTATGTGGCTGGTGGAATGAGGCACCTCGGATATATTGGTCGATAGTGACCATTTTATAGGTTCAATAGTACCGGGAAGCGTGTGTTCAGGAATAACTAATCCACTAAAGTATTTGTGGACTGGCCCTGCAGGATCCAAAGGTTCGCTAGCGTCCGAATCCTGAGACACTGCTAGAGTGTCTCGAATCAGTAAGGAGATCGTCCCTAGCCTTGACTCATGATGGAAACCCAATTTCCGATACGTCATTATGGTTTTGATTGTAAACCTATATATGGCGACATAGTAGAATGGGGTACAATGCCGTCTAGGATAGATATATTTACCTTGAAGTATTTTTGAAATTGATTAGACACTAATAATAATATTAAAATATTATTTTCTACGTATCAAGCATGTTTGATCATTATAAGGTAAAACTCTATCCTCCGATTTGCATTGCATTGTGTGATGGGACTTGAGTCATATAATGATTTCATTTTATAAAAAGCATTGCGTTATTTTTAAATAAAAATATATAAACATATGCACTGGAAATCCAATGGAGTAAACCCGTTCCACGTTAGCGGCGTGTTCCTATGATTAGCCATATTGTTAGTTAAGAAAGATTTCTCATACCAGTCCCATGACTGACTCGTAGTTTGTTTCACTTTGCAAACTTGGGTGCCCTCTTATCACACAGGCAGCCAAGTGACAGGTTTAGGTATGGATACATTGTGGATTGGAGCTTGCTTAAGGAAGAAGATAAAGAAAATTTTCCTTTTATCTTTTTATTGCTACTTGAGACATTTAGACATTATTGATCTTTGATGTATTTGATGGAGATTGAGACTTATTTCTTTCTTTGTTGAGACTTATGTTTGCTAAGTGTATCCTGTAACTGCATACTCTGATGTCTTTGATGTTATGTTGTGATGACACTTCTATTTCCCCTGCAATGATTATGTGTTATGATGTTATATGAGATCTGTTATTGTTGTAATTATGTTATGCTCTTATGATTATCCTTGCTTTCGTACTACGAAAACTTGGGGTCGTCACAGTTGGTATTAGAGCTAAAGGTTAACCTTAGCTTCGGAGTATAACATTTTTAGAACAATTCGTCTAGAGAGACTCAGTAGTATTCTAAGACGAGTGGCTCATTAGAGATAGGATTAGTAATGTCCTAGAATGAGCACAGTAGAATAGCACATATTAATCAGTCATTACATCATTATCATCTTATTATATGTCTCTACTTTAACCTTTCCTTTAAAATTATCATTTCTGTTAGTCTGACTCTTTCCTTGATGGTACAGAACTAACTAGAAAATGAGCACTAGAGCGAGATCTAGAGCCCGAGGCAGTGGTGAGGCTGGAGGACCAGCTAGAGATTAGACTCCCACTGCTCAGGAGCAGCCCACTCCCGAGGCTGTAACACCACCTCTACCCCCAGAGCGGTTTGACTTGGATAAAATGTCCAAGTTCAGAAATTTAGGGGGTGTATCCTTTACCGGGAGAGAAACAGTGATTGAGGCACATGCATGGCTAAAGAACTGCAAGAAAATATTTGGAGGCCTGGAATTGGAAGATCATCGTAAGCGCTTTTTGGCAACATGGCTATTGAAAGACGATGCTGAAAATTGGTGGGATACAGTCAAAATAGCAATAATGTGGCCGATATGTCTTGGGCCAGATTCAAAGAACTCTTCAATGATAAGTTTATCCCTCAGCGAGAAGTAGAGCGGCTCCACGATCAATTTTCCAATTTGCAGCAGGGAGATATGACTATTTCAGAATATGTGCTGAAGTTCGAGGAACTCTCACCGTATGCTCCAGAGTTAGTTCAGGAACCAGTGCAGAAAAATAAAAGATTCATTAATGGCCTCTCCAAGAAATATCTAAACAGAGTCACTGCTCACATCAAGCTCTCCTTTAATGAAGTGATCGAGATGGCTTGCCGCTATGAGGATAACGACAGGAATGCACAGCAAGAGCGTGAAAAGAATTAGAACAATAACAAAAGAAAGTAACCTGACAGGAAAGTAGAGGCGAGCAATTCTTCTACCGCCAAGCCTCAAGGAAAGAAAAGAGACAAATCCAAGGTGAAATGCTTCAATTGCCAAAAGATGGGGCACTTTGACTACGAATGCCGAGCCCCGAAGAAACCAAGAAGGAATGAGTCTGGACCGAGTCAGAATAGCGGACAGAATTCTCGTGGCCCAAGGGAATGCTTTAATTGCCACTAGCCTGGGCATCTTATCAAGAATTGTCCATTGCTAAAGAAAACCGAGGTGACGCATGTTTATGATGGAGCGGCTGCACCGACTTCTTCCGAGGGAGCAGGTAAACCCGATGTTTTAGGAGGTACTCTTAATATTAAGATGTTATTACTGTTTCGTTTGACACTTGTGCATCAAGAAGTTTCATTTCTAGTGACACAATTAAAAAGCTAAAATTGAAACCAAGAAAACTTAAAGAATTGATTAGAGCCCATAGTCCGATAGGAGGTTCACTTATTCTCGATAAGTATTGTAGAGTGCCTGTTTCTTATTCCTATTTCCAATTCCCTTTTAATTTGATCGTCATGAATTTCTCCAGGTATGATATCATACTTGGAATGGATTGGCTAACGTAGTGTGAGGCTGAGGTACTATGCGCTGAAAGAGTAGTCAGAATTAAAACCAAATTCGAAGATACTATTGCTATTCCATGCCACGGCTCAGCCACAGATAGGAAAGAATTCTGATCTTCTCTAGAAGTCACTCCTGCTTCTATTGAGGATATCGTTGTCGTTAGAGATTATGCGGATGTGTTTGAAGAAGTTGACAGCTTACCTCCGCACAGGGAAATCGACTTTAGGATTGACTTAGTTCTAAATGCAAGGCCCGTTGTGCATCCTATAAGGAGAATGACACTGAAAGAAAAAGAGGATCTGAGCAATCAAACTAAACAGCTTTTGTGGAAGGGTCTGATCAGGCCTAGCTTCTCAAACTGGGGTGCAACCGTGGTGTTTGTCCCAAAGTCAGACGATACCCTCAGATTATGTGTGGACTACCGTGACCTAAATAAGAAAACGCTAAAAAATAAATATCCACTGCCACACATTGATGATCTGTTGGACCGCTTGAATGGAGCGCAAGTATTCTCTAGGATGGACCTACGTATAGGTTTCCATCAACTGCACATTGCCGAAGAATGTGTTCCTTTGACAGCTTTCAAAGGACCAGACTTATTCTATGAATGACTAGTAATGCCCTTCGGCTTATGTAACGCTCCAGCATACTTTGTTGATCTAATGAACAGAGTATTCCGAGATGTTTTAAATAAATTTGTGCTGGCGTTCATTGATGACATCCTAATCTTTTCTAAATCCACTGCTGAACACGAAAAGCATCTGAAAGAAGTCTTAATGATTTTGCATAGGAATGTGTTGAAATCCAAATTATCTAAATGTATATTCTGGCAAGATGAGGTGAAATTCCTCGGCCATGTTTTGTATCAAAGAAAGGCATTTCAGTAGACCCAGGAAAGGTCTCAGCCATCCAAGATTGGAAGCAACCTAGCACTCCTACAGAAGTCAGGAGTTTCTTAGGACTGGCTGGCTATTATCGGAAATTCATTAAGGATTTTTAGAAATTATCTTATCCATTGACAAAGCTGACTAAGAAGCATACAAAGTTCATTTGGACACCCGAATGTGAGGCAGCTTTCCAAGAGCTGAAAGAGGTTGACCACTGCTCCTGTGTTAACCATTATTTATGGCAATCAGGATTTGAAAGTCTGAACCGATGCTTCTATTGAAGGTTATTCCTTTTATCTAAACAAATATGTCAGATATGACATTTTTAATAACAAATCTCATTTTAACATGTTAACTTTTTTATCTGTTTAAGGTATTGGTGTGGTGCTAGAGCAAGGGACAAAGTAGTCGCATATGCTAGCCGCCAGTTGAAACTACATGAGAAGAAATACCACACTCATGATCTTGAGTTGATGGCCATCGTATTTGCTTTAAAGATATGGAGGCACTATCTCTTGGGTGAGAAGTTCGAACTGTATAATGATCACAAATCCTTGAAGTATCTGTCACCCAAAGAGAGTTGAACTTGAGGCAGCAACATTGGGTTGAATTTCTTGCGACCTATGACCTGGACATCTTATGTACTCTAGGAAAAGCCAACGTTGTAGCCGACGCGCTCAGCAGGAAGAATGCAGACAACGCTAATCTTATCATCGCCAGTCTTATCATTACACCTACATTAATGGATAAGATCTCTGCCCTTCAGAAAGATGATAAATTTATTCAGATGATTAGCGAGCGAGTTCAAAAGGGCGAAGCGTCAAGCTTCCAAATAGACAGCAAGGGGACTCTTAGGCTACAATGGCGAATATGTGTGCCAGATATTCCTGAGCTAAAAAGAGAAGTTATGGATGAATGTCACAAATCTAAGCTCAACATCCATCCAGGAGTAAGCAAGATGTATCATGATCTTAAGCGCACCTTTTGGTGGAAGGCAATGAAGAGGGACATTTCCATATATGTTGCTAGATGTTCCACCTGCCAGCAAGTCAAAAGAGATCAGTAGAAGCTAGCAGGAATGTTGCAACCGCTAGAGGTTCCAAGTTGGAAGTGGGACCAAATTTCTATGGACTTTATTGATGGCTTGTCCCGAACTAGAAAAGGGAATGATAGTATATGGGTGATTGTAGATTGCTTCACAAAGATTGCCCATTTTATCCCTGTCAAATCTAATATAACAGCTCGAAGTCTGGCGCAGCTTTATTTCAGAGAGATTGTCAGACTACATGGAGTTCCCAGTAGCATCGTAAGTGATCGCGATCTGATATTTGCTAGCAAATTCTGGGAAGCATTCCAAGAAGAGCTTGGGACCAAATTGAATATGAGCACCGCTTATCATCCTCAGACAGATGGCCAGACTGAGAGGGTGAACCGCATATTAGAAGACTTGTTGCGAGCATGCATTCTTGATTTTGGCGAGTCATAGGAGGATCATTTACACTTGGTTTAATTCTCTTATAATAACAGTTACCAAGCAAGCTTGCAGATGTAGCAATTTGAAGCCTTATATGTCAGGCCATGAAGATCTCCCGCATGTTGGGTGGAACCCGGCAATCGATTAGTATTGGGTCCCGACATGATTTGTGAAGCATTAGATAAAGCTGATTTTATTAAGAAGCGATTACTGGCTTCTCAAAGCCGACAAAAGAGCTATGCAGACGCATGAAGAAGGGATTTGGAATTATCTGTTGGTGATCTTGTATACTTGGGGGTTTCCCCACTGAGAGGTGTAATTCGATTTGGGAAGACTGGGAAATTGGCGCCGAGATTCATTGCTCCATTTGCTATTCTCGAAAGGATTGGAAGCCTCACTTATAGGGTGCAGTTGCCTGACTGGTTGCCAGAGGTTCACGATGTATTCCATGTGTCTCAACTCCGGAAGCATGTTCATGATCCAGACTTAGTTGTGGAGGAAGCAGCACAACAAGATTTGGAGATTACCCCGAGCTTAGCAGTAAGAAGGGAGCCAGTGAAAATTGTTGGCAAAGAGACCCGAGTTCTGAGGAACAAGAGGATCCACTTAGTCAAAGTGCAGTGGAGCGGGAATCCTAGAGACTGTACATGGGAGACTGAGGATAGCATCAAACATGCTTATCCCAAGTGCAGAGTGGACATCTCCGAGTAACTCTTGTGTTGAGGTACATTTACAATACCTTGCATTTTCTGTTTTGTTTCATACTTTACTATTGTTTCCTTTTCGAACGAAAAGCTTTTAAGTGGGGGAGATTGTAACAACCAATAAATGAGAACCAATTTAAAATTTTTATTTTGGCTATTTCAATGAATTCTGAATAGTTAAAATAATTTATTTTAAATAATAATGATTAAAAATTTATTTAAATCGAAGTTAGAACGTATATATTTATTTTAATTTTAAAAGGAATTACAAATAGCACGGTAGTTTGAAAAGTTGAATCTGAACTTTGACTGAATGTACATGATTCAAAATGAAATGGATTTTAGTGAACCAAAAATATCTAAATCTTTTTAAAAATATCTTTTCAATTAATCCGAAAAATCGAAATTTCATAGCAGGAATAAAATGTTATGGCTAGTTGAATATTGAGAATAGTCGCTATGGAATATAGTATAATTTATAGCCCGTATAAAAGGCGATTATACAAACGACCTCCGTTTTCGACGAAACCACTTTTTCCGGATCCGGAATATCAAATCATTGCTAAGTTTAATTTTCCGGAATTTTTGGAATTTATTTGTGAGCGTAGTAAATTAAACTATGATTCGATAATTTCTATTGAATTTAATCAACCGTTAAAAAGGCCATTTTTCAAACGGTCTCCAAATTAGACGGAATTAATTTTGTTAGGACCGTATCATCAAAACATAGCTAGTTTTATTTTTCGGAAATTTTCGGAGTCCGCATGTGGCCCCGGTGAATTTAAATGTACGATCGAATTAATTAAATAAAGGATTTAATTTTTAAATTAAGGAAAAAAGGCCAAAAACAACCATTTAGGCTAACGGGGCCTAGCCCATTGGTTCCGGAACAGGGGCAATTAGGTAGAAACAACTTTTGTTGGGCTGGATTTGGAGTCCGTATAAATTAACGGGTTATTCTTTTATTAAATAATTAATTAATATAAAATATATCGTATAAAATACGGTGGAATACGCTAAACCCTAATACCAAATTCACGGCCGCCACTTCCTCCTTTTTCAATGGCTGATTCTCTCCAGATTTGAATCCTTATTTCCTCCTAATCCAATTCGAATTTGGACCTCAATCCAAAGCAGAAATAGAAGTACTTCTCGTCCTCTTGAGATCAGTACGGTTGGATCCTCCTCTGGTGGCGTATACTTCGAGGACCGCACCTTCAAATCCGCGCCGAACAAACCGCCGTCGCGCCGTCAGGTCAGCATCGCAGGTAACCGGAGCACCACCGCCGGGCGCGCCATCCTCTCCCCTTCCCCGTGACGTTCGCTGATCATCCCCACGTGCCTCAATCCGCGTGTAAACCCGAACCCTAGGTTCGAAGAATTGGTGAAACCCATCGGCCTGAGTTATTTTGAAGAAGAAAGGGTATTTTATTTCATTTATTTAATCAATTAATTAATTTAAATGTTATCGATCTAAAATTAAATCGTATCTCACTCATACGAACTCGAAACTGAACGATTTCAGATCCATTACGATCGTGAGACCAAGATCTACGCTTCGGGACTGACTAGAACTAATTCTAAGCAGATCAAATTTTGGCCAAAATTTCAGATCTGAACCATTTAGATTTAAACGACTGTGAGAAATCTATTTGTTTCTTTTTTTTAAATAATTAGAAATAATTCTGATTTTATTGTCACCAATCTATAGTTAATTCATGTTTGTTACTATTCATGATTTGTTATGTGCTGGATGTAATATATATATTTGTGGTTTGGTGATGTTGTGTGGTGATATAATTGTTAAAACATATTGACACTACAAAAAAATACCCTATTGCAACTAGCTATTTGCAACAGGCGACAAATTACAGTTACAGTAAATAATATTTAGCAACAGACCTATTATTGCAGTTGAAATAGGTGAGATTTAACAACATGCCTTTTTTTCCTGTTGCGAAAACCATATTTTTAGCAATTGCGCTTCTCTTCCTGTTGCAAAAGCATACTTTTAGCAACTGTGCTTCCATAACAGTTGCAACAAACATATTATTTGCAACTACGTTTCCAAGCCAGTTGCGAATAAATATCTTTAGCAACTGTTTTCGCCTCTTGCAATAACTCTATTTTTTTACAACTGGTAAAGCCAGTTGCAAAAAACATACTATTAAAAATTAGTATTTAAGTAATAATAATTAAGTAATATGAATTAATATTTTACTAATTTATCACGGTTAGTTGTTAATAGTGTATAAATTATATTTTAACAATTATTAACTACATTTAATAATAAATAAATCTAATTAACAATAAATTTTAAAGAATTAATAAAATATTCATAATATTAACTAATTAATAAAAAATTCATGGCAATTACTAAATAATTAACCATTAGTAATTACATAATAATTAAGATTACAATTTAATATTATTATTTATTTATAATAAAATTTAATTATTATTAATTGATATTTATATCTAATAATATTCACTAATTTTACCAAAAAGGTTTACACCTTTGGATTACACAAAATAATAACACATTTCTACGGTTCAATCCAACTTTTGCGACTTCGAATATATGTATTTTTTGGCTTGTAGCTACGTACTCGCGCCCCCTTTCCCACGAAAATTTCATTTCCCGCTTACACTTCCAGACCCATTTCTAAATCCGCCGAAATTTCCAGATCCACTTCTCCACCATCACGATACACAATCTCAAAAGAACCGACTTAAAAATGGCGACCAGAAGTTTCATGTGGCAACAAAATTCAGCCCCTCTTCCAACCTTCCAACCGCCATTCCTGACACCTCCGACCCCTGCTCCGCCTCGACCTTCTCCACCAGATCCCCCGACATCGGTTCCACCCTAGCGGACGCCCAACTCCCATCGACAGAGGAAACCCTAATCCCCGATCGTTCCAGCTCTAGGGCACAACGATTAAGCGTTTGCGCGGAAGACCGATTAAAGGATTCACAAAGTCAACTCGGTAAAATGAATCAGCATCAAAATATCGCTTTTTACTGGTTCTGGATCTGAGCGATATTTTATTCCTTTCACTGCTTCTCATACTCCACTCGAATTCACATCTTCTCCCTCAACTTCAGATATCATCAGTATAGCTCTCGATTGCCACAACAGGTTTCTTTCTATTTTTCCTAATTTTATAATTGTAACACCCCACCTCCGTTAAGGTCACTCACAAAGGGAATGCCTTAACTTTGGTGGAGCATTTTAGTAACCAGAACAGAAACTTACAAGACAAATAAAACAGTACTTGAATTTTTTTAACTTTATTACAGTAGAAACAGAAATCAATATGGTTACATCCTTTCAAATCTCAGGATTCAAGTACAAATATCAGTCTTGTACAAAAGCCTTCAAAATGCATGTTTTAAAATCATAATCCCTATAGAACGGGAGCTATACAGAGCCGAGCTATACTTTAAGCACTTCAAGCAGAGAGAAATCCGGATCAAGCTAAAGTATTCCCTCCTTGGATAACCTGGGGGGAACGGAAGAAAGGAGGCGAAACAACAAGGGTCAGATAAAAAGTCTAGCAAGTCCAGTGACTTTCAGCATATGAACAGATAATAATAATATGACATGAACATAAAACTGGATGAGAGATAACTGTAACAGGTGTAGCAGATATAACGGAAGAACAGAATGACATAGACTATTGCTTTACACTTCTCTGCACTAATACTAGTATAACAGAATTAGGTGTCACCCTAATGTCTAAACTGAAATAGAAACGGGTACAGAATAATTTAACAGAAACAGGCTGTAATAATGGGCCTTTACTACCCGATCAGAAACAGACAGATTCAGAAACAGATTAATCCCTACGGAAACAGAATGTAGAATTAGGTGTACACTAGTAATGGGCCTTTACCACCCGAACTGACGGTACCACGCAGAAACAGACAGGTGTTACCACCCAACAGAAACAGACGGTACCAACAGAAACAGACAGAACTAAGTGTACCCTAAAACCCTACCCCAAGCGATCGGCTCCCTAATACATAAATATCCTGTGTCGGCCCCACAATAGGGTGTATCACTCCCTAAAGTGACAACCAATTGGCACAGACCTATTTACAGATGTCACGGCGTCTTACATCCTCAGAGGCAGACCGAGATCCATGCACGCACATGACCCGGTTGGAACGTACAATCAACACCCCTCGCCATTATCAGAATGAACCGCTTATAATTAGTTCAGTAAGCGTGCCCGGACCCTACTTCCTGTTGGGTCAAAGTTTTGATACCAGAAAGGGTTACTGACTAATATGGGTCCCAAACAACAGATGACACAAGTAATTCCCCTCCTAATCTTGTGTCCCCAGACTAACAGATTTCAGTTTAACTTGTCTACAAGTTTCAGACATACAAAATTTAGATTAACTAGTTCACTGATCAGGCAAACAAGTTAACATGTTTCAGACTAACGGATCAGATGTTCGGATTAACAGGCTTACAGATTAACTGGTTCCAGATTATCTAACTTTGTATTGGGCCTATGGATTCACGAAACGGGTTTATCAGATTCATTGGTCCAATTGGTTTAACCTTACCCAACACGTTTTAGACATCACAGTTATCTCAGATTTTCATTAATTAAATATTAATGCCCAAACCTCTCACATTAGACTGACAGTTTGCGGCTACTGGTTAGGCTGGTTGGTTCCGGGCAGGTTTCTGTCGCAAACTGAGTCTAACCTCGGGTTTCAAGCACGTTATGACTAACTTCTCACATTAGAACCTATTGTTTGCGACCACTGGAATATGCCGGGCGGTTCTGGGCAGAATTACGTCGCAAACTCATTCTAACCTCGAGTTAGCCATGTTTATCTTTGCGGCCAATTAATTAACGATTTACCATTTATACTCATGCCTAATATACATGTCAATTATTTATAGCTAATGACAACAACAGACTGAATATATCAACTTAACGGATATAGCAGATAACAAGTTTTGCAGATTAGGCGACTTAACGGATTTAGCCGATTAAACAAACTAGCAGATTTTAGCATATAACAGATTAGGCATCTCAACAGACAAATTTAACAGACTAGGCATCTCAATCTAATTAGCAGTTTAGGCAGAATTGGCAGATTAGAACTAGCAAATTAGGCAAATATATTAGATTTAATCATTCCGTAAGGTTTCACAACATATCTTGCCTAAATATAAATCTTGCCTAAGTTCACATGCATAAATAATAGTCATGATTCCCAATATGATCATTTATCCCATGTTTGCATTAAATTCACATAGCACAGATTATGGTCATAATTTACCATATATCGTATGTTCCCCTTTTTATTAAACTTGCAAAGTACAGAAGATCCATATATAGATTATACCAAATATAACCATAGATTACTATGCATGTCATATATCCCAAAGATCCCTTACTTAGGTGTTTATTTACATAATAGATATCCTACTTCCATGTAAATCTTTCTACCTAAGCCATATTCCCTTTTTTTTAAAGTCATAGTCCGTTATATAAAATATGCCCAAGGATCTAGACCTAACCTGTATTATGTCTTTCTATTCAGATCTTAATTTTTAACATGCCTTATATTCCAGATTTACAAGTCATATATTATCATATGATAATCCAAAATTGTCATATATGCATAGATCTAGATCTAGTTTACAACCTATGTCCTTCACTCAAATCAGTCACAAATCAGTCCAATTATGCATCATTCATTTTATTGTCCCAAATATTTTAGCGTATGTTAATCTCTTATGAGATTGGCTCAAGCTCGTGGTAGCCTGGCTATAGAACAAAAAGAGGAAAGAGATAAGATAGATCCAAACAGGACAGAAAAGAACAGATATAATCTCATATTCAGATTTACAATTCATGTCACAATCAGAATTAACGTTTATATCGGAAAATAACTGTACTTGCCTTGATTGGATTAAAGAAAGAACTTTAACTTGTTGTAGAATCTTTGCAGAAACTTTAATCTCTAGTTTGAATTGAGTTGCTTAGGCTGATGTTGATTATCTTCTAGTTTTGATTCCAGCAGAGTAGCGACGCCATTATTTTATTTTAGTTAGAATAAAGGCAGAGTATAGGTAGAATGAAGTTGTGTGGAGAGAAAGTGAGGTTTGGGGGTGTTTTTATAGGAGAATAGGGTGATTTAGAGCCTTCAGATCAGTCCAGAAGTCATCAGAATCGTACAGCTCGAATACACATCATCCAGCCACTCAAAAGAAGACATGTCACCTCAGAACACTCCAGAATTCAGTGCTGGATTTGTATGGGCGCACTTGGCAGGTGCGCCAGTGTATTTTTGTACTGGCGCACTTCACAAGTGCGCCAGTGTATTCTGGCCTATTTCCGGTTTTTCTGCCTAACTTCGTTCGTCCATATCTTCTTCATACGGACTCCGATTTATGCAAATTCGGACTCTAATTCGCGTATTTTTCCGAGACGAACACAATGGCGCAACCCGTTTCCCTTATTTCTTCTCCTAAAAATTAATTATACCTTGATTTTTAACTCTTATGTTTACAGAAAATACGGGGTGTTACAATAATTATCATTTTAGTTTGTATGATCTGCTTCTATCTTTATTCTGCACTGATGAGTTTGGAGCGCTACTTAAATTTACATGTATGTTAATTAGTAGCTGATGTATGGTTGATAGTAGGCAAGATGTTGCGCCTGTGTACTGATGAGTTTGCTGTGCTATTTAGATTTTCATAATCACCAATTACTAAGATCTAATTTTGTGTTTGCCTTATTCTCTTTGCCTACTACTTTTGTCCCTTCTCTCCTTAGACGTTTTTCTTATTCTCTTTGCCTTCCCACCAAATTCGGAGGCTCAGACCTGAATACCTTCTTCTTCTATATAACTCTTGGTCCAATGGTAAGAGTTTACTCAACAGCGAAGTGTATATGGCGAGTTTGGGTATGAGTTTTTAGTCATGGCTGTGGAATTGCTTTAGGGCTCTTGTCTTGGGTGGATTATGGCTGTAGTGTTGTCTGTTCCTGGTTGTCGGCATCTGGTAATTTTTTTATGCTTTTGATTTAGCAATGTGATATACTGTGGTAGTTACCTGAGCCTGTTGTTCAAACCTTTACGCAACTGCTCCAACCTTTGTTTCTGGCCACGATGGTCATTTTTGGCGACGGTGGTTGGCAGTGTAGTGGATCTGTGAGTTTTGTTGTTTGTATATTGTGTATTTTGATCCAAGTTACAGTGCTTTCCTTGTCAAAAAAAAGAAAAAAAAGGGGTAATAGTTCAACAATGTCTTTGGGGGTAATATAGATAAGTGCAGTAACAAACATATGTGAAGTTTGGTTTAGTATAGTGTGTTCTATTGCATAAACAGTTGAACTACATTTGATTCGTAGATAATTATAAGGAATATAG
The DNA here is from genome assembly GCA_030737875.1 of Allium sativum. Taxonomy (NCBI): domain Eukaryota; kingdom Viridiplantae; phylum Streptophyta; class Magnoliopsida; order Asparagales; family Amaryllidaceae; genus Allium; species Allium sativum. Next base: position 173,341,298 of record CM060923.1, read on the forward strand.
CAAATGATAAGTTATCAGTTAAGGTTGAGTATGCATTTACATATTTTGAATTATAGCAATTGACCATGGCAACTGTAATGGTAATCAGTATATTAAATAAAATAGGACTATATAGGAGTAGGAAAGAGCATGTACATTATTTTTATATGAACTTTAATATGCATCAACAATGTCACGTGTACAAAAGAAGAAACAAGATCTGCACTATAATATACTGATTGTGGTGACACTAGTGCAAAGAATATATTTATATAATAGTATGTTTTGCATAAAAGAACACTATCTCTATGTAAGTATGTACTGATATACGTATATGGCACGACAATGATTTGTAATATAAAATGTTTCATGTATTTTTACTAAAGGAACTCGGTTATGATCAACTTAATGAATGCAGGGATAATCAAGACTCTACACCAGGGAAAATTATGTGCTAAGCTGCATAGGTCAGGCGGTCAAACTTAAGTTTCCAAAGTTGAGGTTAGGTGTTTGACACTTGTAAGTGGTTAAAGTTTTTGGCATATTAATTTCGTTGTCCTATCTAGCTCTAATAGGAGATGGATTTGCTTCAATTCCTGTATCTGGTATGCCTTCTTTGAGTTCTACTAAATTCGTTTGTAATATTTGTGTTTTCCAAATGATCCGAGGTATGTTGTGATGATATATCTTTTATTGCATACAGGTTACTATTTGGAGTTTTTTTTCTTGTCATTTTTGTGCTTTCGTTTCCTTCTATAAGAATTTCTCTCATCTTGGTATTCTTGGTTGGTACAGAGTCTATTTTTAAGATGATTCTAGGATGACATGACCCAAGCCTTTGTTTTCATGTGCAGCTTTTTTGGAAGTCTTCGCTTGATAAGCTTTCTTTTCCATTTCTGATAAAGTAAGGTGCCTAACATGCTAGAATTCTTCACATTTCAATTCAAATAGTTATTTCATTTCAATTCAAATATTTATTTCATATATGTTTTATTATTGTATGTCAATTCTAGGTTTTTATTTGATGTAGAGTTCGCTGGAATGACATACATATTCTTGGATAGGCATGTGCATGTTCATGATCGACAACAAACTTGGAGCATGAACTGCAGACTTGTTTAAGTGAACTGATGATATTTATTCTCTTGTTATAATATATGTATGATAGAGTAGAAATATGAGTAGAAACTACTCTATTCGAAAAAAAAAGTGTTGTGTGAGTGAAGAAATAGTTATACATGGATAGTGTATGAAAATTGTAGAAACTTTTATTGTAATTGTTTGTACTATTAAAACTTTATTGAAATAAATTTTTATTTGTTTATTTCATTCTGTGATATAGATTATTACTAAAATAAATATATTTAATATGTAATATCTACAAGCTGTAATATTTTTTTTTTTACAGATTTATGAATCAATTGCAACGGGCATATACTGTTGCAAAATGGTTTGTTGCAACACCAAAAGCCTGTTGCAAAAAAGTATACTGCAACATCTTATTGCAACAGGCCGAAAATGTTGCATACTTTTAGCAACTTCGGCTATACCAACAGGCCTAGGCCTGTTGCAATAGGTCTACTGCAACAGGTATCGCCTGTTGCGAAAAGTGTTTTTTGTTGTAGTGAATTGTAGTGATAAAAATTTGTTAGAAACATATAGATCAATATGTAGTGATAAATTGGGTAAAAAAAATATATAATTTTTGTTTAGATAAGATGATCAACTTAGAATCATTGGACAAGATTTATCATTTTATAGTTAAAATAGTGAAACTAAAAATTATCCATTTTAGGTTTATTAGAGTAGTTGATTTAAAATAATTATCACTTTGTTCTTTGGAATAATTGGACAAACTTGTCATTTTTGCCAGATTGGAACTATTGGAAAAAAAACATCATTGTTGTCAAGATTAGAGTAGTTGCATTGGAATTGTCATTTTTGTTTAAATTAAATTGGCCAAAACAAAAAAGGAACATTTTTGGTTTAAATCAAATGTTATGAAGAATAAAAAAATATGAAATATCAATTTGGTCTATTTGTTGAATTTGAATTTTCAACAAATATGAAAACATCAATTTTTGGATATTTGTTGAATTAGAATTTTCAACAAATATGAAAACATCAATTTTTGGATATTTGTTGAATTAGAATTTTCAACGAATGTGAAAACATCAATTTTTGGCTATTTATTGAATTAGAATTTTCAAGAAATAAGAAACATCAAGTTTTGTCTATTTGTTGAATTAAAATTTTCAACAAATAGAAAACATCAATTTTTGTCATTTTGTTGAACTGAGAGTTTTCAACAAAAATGAGGTATCAAATTTACCATTGTGTTTAACAAGAAGATTCACCCAAAATGAAAAATCACCTTTTATACATTTTGTTGAATCAAAATTTTTAACAAAAATGAATCATACATTTTTGTCATTTTGATTGAATTAGAATTTTCAATCAAAATGAAGCATCACTTTTGCCATTTTGATTGAACTAGAACTTTCAACAAAAATATGAAATATGAATTTCTATCATTTAATGGAATTAATATAAAAATAGAAATGTTCATGTTTTTTTCTAAAATAAGAACATGATTACATTAAAAAGTTCACATTTTTAATGTAATGTTTGAACATAGAAAATGTACATGTTTCAAAGTAAAACATGTACTACATTAAAAATTCCTTTTTAATGTAATAATAGAACTATAGAAAATATTCATGTTTTAAAATGAAAACATGTTTTACATTATAATTTAACTTTTTATTGTAATAATAGAATTTAGACAAAGATTCATGTTTTAAAATGAAAACATGTGTTACATTAAAAATTCACTTTTTAATATAATAATAGAAGTTGGACAAACATGCATGTTTCAAAATAAAACATGTTTACAATAAAAACTTTATTTTTAATGAAATGAATGAATCACTAGAAAATGTTCATTTTTAAAACAAAGACACGTTGACATTAAAAAATGTCATTTTTTTATAAAAGAATGATTCATATAAAAATTGTTCATAGTTGAATAAAAGTGTTAAAACATTTTAATCATATTTTTAATGTAAAGTTTGATTTATGGAAAATATTGACCGTTGAATAAAAATGTTGCAACATTTAAAATTCCAATTTTCTTATGCAAAAGTGATTCAGTAGAAAACATATGTTTAGAGGATATTTGTATGTTAAAACATTAAATTTAACATGCTAGGAAGGAGGAAAATAAACACATGCTTTCATACATTTTGTTTAAATAGAATTGCTAACAAATTGAAAACATCAAAATATGCATTGTTAAAATCACATTTATATTTACATTGCATATATTAGATTTATATGCATTGTTAAATTTACATTTATATTTACATTGCATATATCAGAATTTACATGCATTGTTAAAATTACATTTATATTTACATTGCATATATCAGAATTTACATGCATTGTTAAATTTACATTTATATTTACATTGCATGTATTAGAATTTATATGCATTGTTAAATTTACATTTATATTTACATTGCATGTATTAGAATTTATATGCATTGTTAAAATTACATTTAAATTTACATTGCATATATTAGAATTTATATGCATTGTTAAAATTTCATTTATATTTACATTGCATATATTAGAATTTATATGCATTGTTAAAATTACATTTATATTTACATTGCATATATTAGAATTTATATGCATTGTTAAAATCACATTTATATTTACATTGCATATATTAGAATTTATATGCATAGTTGAGATTACGCTTTTATTAATAATGCATATACTAGAATTTATATGCAAGATTAAAATATCATTTTAATGACAATACGTACATTAGAATCTATACGAATTATTTTTGTTGTAAAAACATTCGCTGAAAACTTTATACAAATAAAATATTCCTTTTTTATTCGTTAAATTTAAAAATAGAAAGACAAATAAAAATTAGCTTTTATTTGTCATTGGTTCAATTTTCATGTAAATGAAATATATTTTATTTGACATGATGAATATTTAGATATGATATACCGATAAAAACATTCTTTTATTTGGTATGTTAAATCACGTTAGTGTAATCGTCAAATGGTTTATATTTATATATAATTATATATATAAATATAAATTAAAATTAAACGAATCATGTGCGATAGTTCGCATTTTGGAATCGTAACTTTAAACGATTATACCGAAAGACCCAACCGTCGGATTTTCCCAAAAATGGAACCGCTAGGACTACTTTGGGAAGATCTTTCCACCAATATAATTTTTTTTAAAATCCAATGGATAGATTTCGAGATAAGTATAAATAAAATATTGATAAAAGCAGCGCCAGGGCCGCCTATTAACCCGAAACGTCGTTAAATTAATTTAGCTATTTTTATATATATATAATAGCGATAAATCGTTATTAAATACTATTAACGATATGAAATGATTTTAAACTATATATATATATGCGAGAATCATTTGAAAAGAACGAGTTCAATCTCATTTCAAATGATTATACGACGATTCGAATCGAAGATATTGAAGACGGCGATTGAAGACTGACGATCTTCACATCGAATGGATAACTACTGATGTCCGACATTGGTTAGCTCCCAAAAGGGTTAAAGTGGTAGTTGTTCGGACGTACTTGTTGATTGTCCGGATATGCGAGCACCTCTTCCGTATTGGACAGACGGGATGAGGAATAAGGTGACTCCGGTTTCGTTCAGACCCAGAACGGACTTGTAAATGGATGTGCGTCTGACATTGGATTTCATTCCATGTAAATTAAATTGATTTCTATTTAATATATATCTGTGGTGGCGGAGAATTTATTCTCTTGCTTAACACCCTTCTCTGAGATGCATGAGCTCAGAGGTTATATATTGGTAGTTATCGATCGCATGGCATGAATTGTCAATGTGACATGCCAAGATGCAATTGATCGAGGCTTTTGTTGAAAAACAGAGCCTTATGGATGATGATCAAAGCATAGCCTATTTCGGCATAGCTTTGTGTATAACGTTACCTCGCGAGCGTCACACCCCGGTAAGAGTCAGAAACGGGACAAGGGAACGCAGAGAGTGCGCACGTTTCTTTCTAGCTAGAAATGGTATCAAGATTTTGCAAGCCCTGACATTTTACTTATGTGGTTGATGGAATGAGGCACCTCGGATATATTGGTCAATAGTGACCATTTTATAGGTTCAATAGGACCGGGAAGCATGTGTTCAGGAATAACTAATCCACTAAAGTATTTGTGGACCGGCCCTGCAGGATCCAAGGGTTCGCCAACGTCCGAATCCTAAGACATTGCTAGAGTGTCTCGAATCGGTAAGGAGAACGTTTCTAGCCTTGACTCATGATGGAAACCCAATTTCCAATACATCATTACGGTTTTGTTTGTAAACCTATATATGGTGACATAGTAGGATGTGGTACTATACCCTTTAGGATTGATACATTTAACTTGAAGTATTTTTGAAACTGATTAGACACTAATAATAATATTAAAACATTATTTTCTACATATCAAGCATGTTTGATCATTATAAGGTAAAACTCTATCCTCCGATTTGCGTTGCATTGTGTGATAAGACTTGAGTCTTATAATGATTTCATTTTCTAAAAAGAATTGCGTTATTTTTAAATAAAAATATATAAACATATGCATTGGCAATTCAATGGAGTAAACCCGTTCCACGTTAGCGGCGTGGTCCTGTGATTAGCTATATTGTTAGTTAAGAAAGACTTCTCATACCAGTCCCATGACTGGCTCGTAGTTTGTTTCACTTTGCAAACTTAGGTACCCTCTTTTCACCAGCCAAGTGACATGTTTAGGTATGGATACATTCTGGATTGGAGCTTGCTTAAGGAAGAAGATGAACAACATTTTCCTTTTATCTTTTTGTTGCTACTTGAGACATTTAGACATTATTGATCTTTGATGTATTTGATGGAGATTGAGACTTATTTCTTTCTTTGTTGAGACTTCTATTTGCTAACTGTATCCTGTAACTGTGTACTCTGATGTCTTTGATGTTATGTTGTGATGACACTTCTATTTCCGCTGCAATGATTATGTGTTATGATGTTATCTGAGATCTTTTATTGTTGTAATTATGTTATGCTCTTATGATTATCCTTGCTTTCGTACTACAGAAGTTTGGGGTCGTCACAGAAAAGAAGTTCCATATAAAAAATGTATTATCTACCCATAACTCCCAGACTTCAACGGCTATATGCATCTTTTGCTACAGCGTGTCATATGCGATGGCATAGTATGAGAACATCAGAAGAAGGAACTATGATACATCCGTCTGATGGTTAAGTATGGAAACACTTTGATAGGACTTATCCTGAATTTGCTACAGAGAATCGTTATGTTAGGTATGGAAACACATTGATAGGACTTATCCTGAATTTGCTACCGAGAATCGTAATGTTAGGCTCGGTTTATGCACATATGGATTTTCACCATTTTCTCAGTTTGGTAGTAAATATTCATCATGGCCTATCATTATTACTCCTTATAACTTACCTCCATGGATGTGTATGAAAAATCCATTTATGTTTCTAACGGTTTTCGTCCCTGGTCTCGATGATCCGACACAAGAAATTGACGTTTATCTACATCTGTTGATTGAAGAATTGAAAACAGTGTGGCACGAAGGAGTCGAAACATACGACATTTCGAGAAAAAGAAATTTTCGTATGTTTGCTTCTGTATTATGGATTATTAGTGATTTTCCCGCGTATGACATGCTTTCAGGTTGGAGCACAGCTAGACGTCTAGCTTGTCCTCATTGTACAGAGGAGACATGAGCATTTTCATTAAAGTATGGGAAACAAATTTCTTGGTTTGACTGTCATCGGTGCTTTCTCCATACTAATCATAAATTTAGAATGGATAAAAAGAACTTTAAAGCTAACAGAGTAGAGACAATGCTACCGCCTAAAGTTGTAGGATCTAAATTAACCCTAAAGGGGGGGTGAATAGGGTTTATCGCAGATTTTCGCAGAGTAATTAAATAATAACAACATAGATAATAATCAGAGTAAATGCGGAAAAATAAATAACACACAGATATACCCAGCTTCGGCAAAATCCTACCTACTACTGCATTCCCCAAGGTTTCTACTAGGAGTTAAAACAATCTCTACTCTTACAATCCCCTGTAAACTCACGACACTCGCTCCCAACTGTTCTTAACGCTACGCTCAAAACCCTGCATGGTTTCTATCCCCGAAACCAGATTTCCCCGAATTACAAATCTCGTAATCGTCCCCTACTTTTAGAGATAAACTAGAAAACTCTAGATTTGATTACAAATTGAAATAAAAACAATTTAAAATTAAACCCTAAACTAGACCCTAGTTTTAAAAGAAAATGTCCTAAGCTTCTTTATTAACTAAGGTGGCTCCTTTGTCTTTCTTTAACCACTTTTGTTTGTGGCCCGATATCTCTATCTTTTTGAAAATTGCGGAGGCGATTTAGCTAGGGTTTCTTCCTCTTGTCTCAAATCTCGACCTTTGATGTTCTGAAATTGGAAATTGAATTTGGAAAATGAATCTCATTCTCTGTATGCTCACGTTTTCTCTAATTGTTTGATCGAGTTGAGATGATTCGATCCAAGTTGCTTCCGTTCTCTGGTATGTTATTTCAATTTGAATTTTTTCTTGATTTTTGCTCGAACTTCGTTAATCAAAAGCCAATGATGATGTGAGTGTTAAATAGGTTTTTGAATCCGAGTAATTCTCTGATTTCATATACGATTTGGTCGTGATATATTCGTGAATATTGGGGCTTTTTATTAAAAAAAATCCACCTGGCTTGAATTCACGCCTTTAACTTGATGGAGTTTGAATTATTCAACTTCTCTGAAATAAATTGTGTGATTTGAATTTGTCCATGATTGTTCGTGATTTCTAGAATTGCTTACATGTATATTATTGGAGTTGAGTTTTCGTCTTGGAATTAATCTCTTAATTACTGGAACCGATTTTACATTTCCTGGTTGACCATTTAAACTTTCCAGTAAATTTTGTACTGACTTTTTCTTCGGCTTCCTGCTGATTTGATCTCGAATTCTCCAATTTATTTCTTCCCATATATTTGATGACTTGCACAATTTTCTGGCAATCAACTTAAAGAGACTTTTGGACAATTTGATTTGTGAACTACAATAAAAATATTTGCTTCATTTTGAAATCATGCCAAAAAATGATTTGCAGATCTCTGGAAATCAAACTCAGTTTTGCATTATGATATATTGCTTTCCAAAACAGAACTTCATTTGCACACTTGAAAAAATGCTTTGTGTTCAAACACACACATTTGTGAACCTACCTTGTTTATCTGCTGTATGTACACTTGTGAATATTGGACCTACTTCCTTATGCTATGTCACCATGACTTGTTCACATGGGTACATTTTGTATATGCACCTGAAATCTGAAGCTGACCATTCTTCTATAGTATACACTAAACCATGTTTGTGTATCTAAACTTCTTGTATCCATATTATAAACTGAACTGCTCCACTGTGTGACATGATCATTTTCCTACTTTGAACTGCAGAGAATATATGCTTCCACGTTTTCCTGTTGCCTTGTCCCTTTTGAGTTGCACTTGTAAACTGTTTGTGCACATACACTTGAACCTTTGAAACTGAAATGGACTTCACTAGAACACATTGCATGGTATAACATGTACTCTGTTTATCTGTTGCATTATCACTTGGTTGAACAGTTTGTTTGCTTTCACACTTGCTTCGCTGGACCATGCAGTATTAAACTGATTTGTTTTGCTTCACGATGGTGTATATACTAACTTGAAACTATGTTGAACACTTTGCATTTGTTTTGCTTGAACACTTTATACTGCCTCGACTATATTAGTATTGTGTTGTCCTGTATATACATGTTAGACTTGCACCACCCTGGCACATGTGTTTGTACCACTTTGCTGATTCAATCATGTATATTGCTTCTCCACAATGTAGTAGCACCATTTGTATTTGCTGCGTAGCCATTTCTGACTTTGCTTGGCTCGACACTTGACTTGTATTCACTTCTGAACTAAGAACTTGGTGTTGTATTTGTGCTTTGCCACTATTCCATTTTGCTGTATTACCATTTATTGACTTTGTTGGCTATACTGTTGCACCATGAATCATTTGCCTTCCTGTTCTATGCTTGAATTGCATTTAAAACAATTTCTTGTGTACATGTGACACTAGCTCGACACTTGGGCTATTTGAGTACTTGTTTGGCTTCACTTGTCTCGACCGTATTTGTTGATAGCTTCATTGTCTTGAAATGTGTTGAGTTGTGCACTGAGTTGAGATGGTCCACGAGGCTACTCCTCAGATGCACACTGTATGTTGATTGGTGAGGCAGAGCACACATGTATATTTATACACATGTGTATATGCAGCAATTAGACAATTTTTTCCTTTCCCTGCATATCAGACCAAGTTTAGAAAAATGATGAGAAACACACCAGAAATTTGAGGCAAATAAAATTTTAAAAATAAACTTTATATTAGCATGTATTTAGTTTCATTTTTATTGCAGTATACTGTGTGTGTGTTTCATGTGACAGGTAAGCAGATTGGACTGAATGAAAGCTGTGAAGACTGAAGATGACAGAGAAAAATATATAGGAATATCTGTATGAGTGAGTCTGTAAACTGAGTGTAGTGTATATGAAAATGTACTGAGTGATGAATGAACTGTAGTGAGGAGTTGTGAGAGAATTGTATTGTTATATGTAATAAACAAATTTGATTGAAATATTAGTTTATTGTTGTCAAACAAACTTGTCTATCATATTCAGTTTATTTACAAGTACAATCTCATGTGAATTGAATAAATAGTGGAGTTATAAATAGTTGTACTGTTTGAATGTTTGAAATATAATATTTAATTTTAATAAAATACTGTATGAATATATGAATGTCTGTACGGTCGTATTCTATTTAAATATAAATATTATATTCCTGACTGTGATGTATATATACAACAGTACATTAACAAACACATTTAAAATAATATTTATTTGGTTGTTATCATCAAACAAAAATCATATAATTGTGTATACAACTACGTCATATACAACAAAAGTTTGGACAAGTGAAGAGATATAAGAAGTTGTATGTGAATACCCAAAGATACATGAAAATGGAGAGCAGGTTTAAATTCCAGGTAAATCGGGCATTCATAATTGGTGCAAACAAAGTATATTTTAGGAGTTACCTTACTGGGAAGTCTAAAACTTCGGCATAATATTGACGTGATGCATAATGAAAAAAAAACTTTTTGATAACGTTTTTAATACAGTTTTGAATGTAAAGGATAAAACCAAGGACGATGCGAATTCGAGACGTGATATATTACACTTTTGTAAACGGCCGAAACTGCACTTGTATGACGAAAATAAAAAAAGCCTAAAGCATGCTATGAGCTAGACAACAAGCAAGTAAAACTCGTGCTAAAGTGGGTGGAAGGATTACGATGTCCTGATGGAATTTCTTCAAACCTCCGTATATGTGTGGACTTTTGAAAACAGTAAATTGAGTGGAATGAAAAGCCATGATTGCCATATCATAATGGAATACTTTTTACCTGTGATTTTCAAGGAGTTGTTGCCTACAAAAATCTAGAGTGTTATAACATAATTAAGTTTGTTTTATAAACAACTTTGTTCAACGACGTTAAAGGAAGATCATCTACATAAGCTTGAACTAGAAATCCTTGTACTGATTTGCAAACTCGAGAAAATATTTCCACCTGGTTTTTTTAATGTAATGGAGCATTTACCTATTCATCTTCCGTTCGAAGCACTTCTTCGAGGTGCAGTCCAATATGGATGGATGTATCCGTTTGAGAGGTAATTTTGTATCAATAATTATCGTGATAGATTACAACTTAGATTATTGTACCCACATATAAATTAAATTAATCTTGTTATAGGTACTTGAATCATTTGAAGAAAAAATTAGGCAAAAAGCTCGAGTAGAAGGTTTTATTTGCAAATCGTACCTTTAAGAAGAAGCTTCATTTTTTTTCTCTCATTACTTTAGTGAAGATGTGAATTTGTCTTTTGTAACTGTTCCCCGTAATGAAGAAGCCGTTGAGTAGGAGTCTTCTCAAACAATGTTATCTATTTTTAGACAACACGGAAGACCTGCAGGAAAATGTATGGAAAAATGGTTAAACGATACAGACTACAATGTGGCACACACATATGTTCTGTTAAATTGTGCGAAAGTTGCATCATTTGTCAAGTAATACTAAATTCATGTACAATTAAATTATATATACATATGCATTTATTTGTGTCTATTAATAAAAAAGGAACATAACACATATATGTAGTATCGACGAATCACAACATCCATCTGGTGATCTCAGTAAAGAATTTTCTGGATGGTTTTCAGACTATGTTTATGATCCAAAAAACTATGTTGTTAACGAAGGATTATGACATCTTGCTATCGGACCAAAAAGAAATGTCAAAACTTATCCAATATACTTTGTCAATGGATTTAAATTCAACACCAATGATTACGAAGATGAAAAATTAACGCATAACAGTGGTGTATTTGTCAAAGGTAGTGATGATCCAAAGGAGCATATAAAAGATTTTTATGGCGTCTTAACATAAGTTGTTGAGTTGACATATTATGTTCAGCCCATAGAGAAAATTTATCTGTTCAAATGCAACTGATTTAGCAATGTTCCTAGTTTTGGAATCAATGTGCACAAAGATTATAAGCTAATCGAAATAAGGCATACGTCGCGTTACTATAAGTATGATCCTTTTGTGTTAGCTAAGCAAGCATTACACGTCTATTTTGCTCCGTATCCATCCTTAAAAAAGGATAAAGTAGATTGGTGGGCTGTTTTTAAAACAAAGGCGGGATTTACATTTGATGGAAATAATATTCCAGACGAAGCATCATATCAAGCAGATCTTGAGCCAAATACTGAAATAATAGTAGCTGATGACATTGATGTAGGGACATTGAATGATGAAGCGAATGTATAGATGCATTTGTAAGTACTGAAGAAAACGATATAGAGTATGAGACCGAGTCTGGATCCAAAGATGACGAAGACTGAGGTTTTGTACTTATGTTATGTACTATTACGAGCTATGTACTATGTTATGTATTATTCCGAGCTATGTAATAATAATGATGTTGATTGTTCTTAGCTATGAATTTACTCACGTTCATTACTATTCTGATTTATGTAATGATAATGTTGACTATGTATGTTATTCAGTATCGTTCTTCTCATTTACGATTTATGTTATGATAATGATGACTGATGTTAATAATTCAAGTTATTTTGTATGCATATTATATGATTGCAACAGATATGTCGGATGATAGACGACGACGATCGAGGAGTACATCTCAGCCTACTCCTTCGCCATCTCCTGGACCAGGAGCAGGTCCGAGCAGCTCAGTGCCAGATCTACGCCGAGTTGCGGAGATTATTCCGAAGAGTGGCGTGTAAATATCAAATTTATTTCAATTTATTTTATTTAAAATATATGAAATATTTGTATCAACTTCTGCACAGGGGATTCGAGATTGAGCCAACATAGTTCATTTTAGATGTATCGAGGCAGTCTTACATAAGCAGAATGTCGGGGCCTTGGCCACATTGGGATAGTATTCCACCTCATATTAAGAATGTCATTCTAGTTGATTTATTGGTAAGTATTTTTTATACTAATATTGAAAATTAATATATTGTAAATAATTAAAAATAAATGTAATGTGCAGGCTGTTGTACGCATTGAGGATCAGGACATGCCTACTTATCTGACTCATTGGAATATGAAGATGCGCAAAAATTATCAAGAGATGGTTTCAAGGGTGAAGATATCTAGAAAAAAGCCTCCATTTATGAGTGATGATGTTTGGGCAGATTTTCAAAAGTATTTGGAGACAAAAGAAGCTAAAGTAAGATATAATGATAAATTTTCACATTTATAATATTGATTGCATTATTTTACATCATCCTGTATCAAATTTAATAAAAAGTAGCAGCTAGAAATAAAGCAAATAGAGAAAAGAATCCTACTCTACACTGCGGTGGCTCAAAATCATTCCAACAACATAGAAGGGATTTGGTATAAATTTTAAATATTTGTAGTATATGTTCACGTAAAAATTTAGTGTATATAATTCATTCTTATTTTTAATAAATATTTACTTAGACTGTAAAGTATGGAAGAGAGCCTTCGCTGGCAGACGTATTCAGACACACATATGCAGTGGAGCATACTGATGAAGAAGGAAATGTTACGTATGATTGGGTGGATCCGAAGAGTGAGCGTATAGTGGTAAATATGCTTATCCGTACGAATTAAAATGTTTCATATTTGTTCATATCACAGTATACAAGTAAATTTTATAGCATTTGTGTTAAAATTATATTGCTATTGTAGGGGAAGTATGATGCAGAGGTTGTTAGAGTGATAGAGGCTATTGGACAAGAGCTTACGGTTGCAGATTCTGATCATGTATGGCTTTCTATCACAGATCCTCCTACTCGAGGAAGGCGATATAGTTTTGGCAATTAGGAGGAAAGACTTTTTTTAGACATAAATTACGATTTTAAAATATGAGAAATAATCTTATGCTATTTAGTATTAAGTTTGGTTTACATTTGGACCACACTAAACTCATTTCCCATTTATTTGTATCTTTTGTCCAACGTACGATGGTTTATAAATATCATGATAAAAGATGTGCAATATATATGTGTGTATTGATATTATATTTGACAATTCTACTTAAGAAAAACAAATGTTATTGCGAACTATATACATGTTTAACACAAACCATATACGTTTAACTATATACATGTTGAAATAACTTTAATGTGAACTTACTTATTTCGCAGGATGTTCAGCGTGGTTATAGGAGGTCGATGTAGGAGGCGACTATTGCTCGGATGCAGGAGCAGATGAATAAGATGATTGATTGGCAAAAAACTCAGATGCAACAGGAAATAGATGAGCGCATTGCAACTTACTTTCAGGAGCATGGATTTATTCCTGGGGAGGGAGGAGAGGGAGGAGATTCTGCTGCTTATCGAGGGGAAGAAGATGAAGACAACGACGATGATGACGAGGAAGATGATGAAGATTAGTGTAGGTGCTCATTTCTTGGTTTATGCTCCGGTATGTACATATACTTAGTTTTTTACATGCTAGATGCACGTACGATGGTATTTGACTATGGTTTGATGTGTTTTGATATGTACGATAGTATTTGACGATGGTATGATGTGTTTTGATATGTATGACAGTATTTCATGATGGTTTGATTTGTTTTGATATGTATGGTGTTTATAATTTTGATTTTTTAATTGGTAAATTGATTGTTGATGAGCACTGGTGAATTGACGAGATGATATTGGTGAATTGAATTGATTTTTAATGACTATTGGTGAATTGATGAGATGATATGATAGTGATGATAGTGGTGTGGTTTGATGGAAAGGAATTACTGTGCAGTGCAAAAATTTTACTTCAGATTTGCGAAGGCTAGCGACGGCCTATCGGTCATTATATAGCGACGGCCCATAACGTCATTTTGTAACAGATTTGCGACGGTTTACAATGGTTTCCCGGTTAAAGAAACTACTTGCCACGTAAGGTGGCATGTGGCAACTAACCGTTGCAAGTCGTTGTTATATGAGCGACGGAGCCGTCGATCAATCCGTTGCTTTTTCTATTGGTGACGTCTTAAATAGCGACGCCACATAGCGATAGCTAGCAACGGCCGCCGACGGCTTATGGCCGTCACAAATCACTGTGTTCTTTGTAGTGTAGGCTCTGTTTGATGCCTATGACTCACCTAAGGGCCTAGGCAGTCGTTCTAAACGGCAAGACCACCTAGGTGACACCTTAGTACGTCTTGACTGCGCATAAATCCGCTTAGGTCTTCTTAGGATTTTCAAGTTAGTTGATCCTGCCTATAGCTTCCTAAGCCCTCATGAGCCTATATAGTCCTCTCTACATTAAACTAAATCTTTCCAACGTTATTTAAATTCATCTACTTTTTGTGCTACTTTTTTTAACGAATAATTTGAATTTATCATTATTATTTTAAGGCTTTTAGATTATATATGTCATCCTTTGCATGATTATATAAAAACAACCTATATATTGAAATTATGCGACACAATATATAGGCAAGAATTGTGGATGAATTTAGTTTTGGAGCGGAGAAGACGGTTTGCAAATCAGGGCTTGTAGAAGGAAGAATGACTATTCTGGGGATGGGAATTGATAGTGCAGCAGCTCAGAGAGAAGGGGTGCTTCTAAAGACAAAGAGAACCAGATGTCTGGTTAACCCAGACCAAACCTTTGGCTCCAAGTCAAACGTTTGGGAAGGATCCAGGCAGGGCTGATTTGTGGTGATTTTAAAGGGGCATTTAAGTCATTTTCTTGGGTTTCTATTCTCTTGTATAAGTTGTTTTTCAGATTTAAATAAGGGAGATTGATCTCTATAATCAAACTAAGGATTTTACCCTCCATTAATTAGGGTTTAGGCAATCCTTATCTTCTTTCATTCTCATCTCCACGAAATCAAAGTTTTTTTTTTGTGAATTATCAAGATCATTGTAATCAATATCTTGTACTCTTCTAATTGATATTAATAAAAGCTCTCTCTCAAGTGGACATACACTAACACGACATTAGTTCAACCACTATCGGTGTGATTTACTTATCACTATTGCTTGTTTATTGTTTGTTATTGGATATTGGATTAATCTTGTTCGGGTTTGAGATATTGATTGGTTGTTTTTGCACTTCTGTCGCGATCTTATTCCTTTCTACTGCGTTGGGGTTTGTGTCTGAGTGTCCTCGAATAGGTAAACTCCACAACATTCGGTATCCGAGCTTTGGTGTTAGTAAATAGTCGTAAAAATGCCAGAATAATGTTTAAGTAGCCCCTTAATTGTTAATCCAAGTAGTATAGCGTCGTATGTATGTGGATCGTATGTGGCTTTGGGATTACAATTGGTTATTGACAAGTGGAATGATGATAATGAATTTTAAAAGTGACAATGGAAGGTGAAAGTGGTTCTTATACGGAATTGGGTACATCGGGCAGTGTTTGATACACATTTGTTGTCGGTGGACATCTCATATGTAGAGAGAGAGGTAATGGTACGTAGAGTGCGCATTACTACACTTTAACTTGCTATGGGGGAGAATGTTGTCTTACAAATTAGTGGTGAGACGACTGCTAAGGGTATTTGGGACAAGTTGGAATGGTTATATATGAAAACTAATCATTTGACCTTGTTGCGAATGTTGCTCACCGATAAGATGAAAGGGAGAAATTCGCTAAAGGTGTAACTGAATGTGTTTAATGATATTCTAATGAATATGAAGTCAGTAGATTTGAAATTTGAGGAAGAGCAGAAGGCGATGATAATTTTATGTTCGTCGTCGGACCGTTATACGAGTTTTTCAAGTAGTTTGATATATAGTCCGGATACATTGACGTTGAATGATGTCAAGAAGGATCTTCTTAGTGATGAATTGTGGGATCAAATGAAGGAGTTGAGTATGGAAAATAGTAGTGCTAGTAATAGTCAAGGTTTATTTGTGGAGAAGGAGAGACATGTGAAGAAGGAGAATCAGGGAAATTCAAATCTAGAGATCCCGTTTGGAGAGGAAAGTCGAAGGAAAGGAAAGACAAGTGCTATATTTGTAAGAAGCTCGATCATTGGAAGAATGATTTTCTGAACAAGGAGAAGGAAAAGAGGGAACTAACATCTTTATCGGTTGCGACCGGGAATGGTGTTGGTGAGGAAGAAGTTGATGTTTTGACGGTGATAACATCAGATGTTTCGAGTAGTGTTTGGGTGCTTGATTTGGGGGCGTCTTGTCATATAATGTCAAATATGAATTGTTTTTCTTCTTATTTCAATACGAAAGGAAATGAAATTCTTATAGGATATTGTGCTATTCGTATGTCTAAAGGGATTGGTTCCATGGAAATCTGGATGTTTGACGGAGTCGTTCGTACTCTTACTAATGTGCGCTATGTTCTAGAACCTAGGAAGTCTCTTCTCTCTTGGGGAAATTGGATTCCTTGAGATGTAAATTCACCAGTAAGAGTGATAACTTGCAGATTTCAAAGGGTGGGCTTATGGTAATGAAAGGTACTAGGGCCACTGGTGTTTATTTGCTTCAAGTGTGACAACTGAAGGCGAATCTTGCATTGTTGTTGATAGTTCTTGTGGCTTGAATGCAATTATGTTGTGTCATTTGAGATTGGGTCATGTCTCTTAGAAGAGCTTGGACATTCTTCGAAAAAGGGAGATGATTAGTGGAGAGATTTTTGACAAGTTAGAGTTTTGCGAGGAATGTGTTAGAGGAAGAAAACTAGTGTATCATTGGGTGAAGGAAAACATGATTCAAGAGGGGTTCTTGAGTACATGCATACAGATGTTTGTGCGCCCATATGAGCAGCTTCTTTGGATGGAGCAAGATATTATATTTCCTTTATAGATGAATTATCTCAAAAAGTTTTGGCATATGTAATGAAGGCCAAGTCGCAAGCATTTTCAAGTTGCGAGGCCTGAAAGGCTCTTGTTGAGAATGAGAGTGGTAAGTTTTTGAAGGTTCTCAGGTCCGACAATGGTGGGGAGTGTGTTTCTGGAGAGTTCTTGGATTATTGCAAGCATCATGGTATTTATGGCATTTTACTATATCGGGAGGTCCGCAATCAAATGGGTTTGCAAAGAGGATGAACCATACACTACTAGAGAAAGGTTGATGCTTAAGATTAACATTTTGTCTAAGGGATTTTGGGCCGAATCTTTGTCAACAGAAGTGCATATTGTGAATTGAATTCCATGCTCAATTATTGATAACAAAATTATGGAGAAAGCGTGGAAGGAAAAGAGCATTGAATTGAGCTATCTTCGTGTGTTTGGAAAACCTGTTTATGTGCATGATTCCGGGGATGATAAGCTTGTGCATAGAGCTTTCAAGGGGATTTTGCTTGGTTATACGGATAAAGTTAAAGACTATTGGATTTGAAATTTGGAAATGAAGGAATGTTGAATTCTCGTCATGTTACTTTTGATGAGTTGGCTATGTTCAAGGATAATGAGAGCTCATCGGATGTTCCAGAGTTGGTTCATGGTGAATCAAAGGAGAACGAAGTAATTCCAAAATTTTATCCAAAGGATAGAGAGAGTAGAGTAGTTGAAGATGCTTGTGGGGAGAATGCAGTTGATGGTACATCATATAGTCCACATGTTTTACCTCGTAGTGCGGGTGATGTGCATGATTCTAGAGAAGATTCAGTTCAAGGTGGAGCTGAAGGAAGACTGGGTGAAAGAATCGCTACTCGGGTTGGTTAACATGCAATAAAACCATTGGAAAAGTATGATGATTGGAACTATTTTAGCTTTAGTGATAATTTGGGCTATTCTCTTCATGTAATCCGAGATGAGCTGATGGACCTTGATGACGTCATGGGATCGAGTGGTAACTCGAAGTGCATTAGTGCCATGGAGAAACATATGCAATCGTTAATGACGATGGAAAATACGAAGCTAGGCTAGTGGTCAAGGGGTTTTCACAAAGGAAAGGAAATAAGAATGATTAAATGTTCACATAGGTTGTGAGGCACACTTCTGTCTCGATATTATTTCCATAGTGGTTACTCACGACTTAGAGTTTTAGCAACCTGATATGAAAACCGCATTCTTGCATGGTGACATGGGTGAAGACATTTACATGGAGAAATTAGAAGGTTTTGGTGTAAATGGTAAGTCAAATTTAGTTTGCAAGTTGAAGAAATCACAATATGGTTTGAACCAATCATCTAGTCAATGGTACAAGAGGCTTGATCATTTTACGCCTGAAAGTGGTTTTGATAGAAGCATCAAGAATGCTTGTGTTTATTTCAAGAAGTTGAAAAATGATTGTTGGGTGCATTTACTCTTGTATGCAGATGATATGCTCATTTCTTCTAAGGACAAGGAAGAAATCAGCAAGTTGAAATCAATATTAAAAGCGGATTTCGAGATGAAAGTCCTTGGAGAAGCAAGGAAAATTTTAGGTTGAAAATTGTTAAGGATCGAAAGTGTTTTGATTTGAAATTGACTCAAAAGGAATATATTAGAAAAGTTCTTTGTCGGTTTAGCTTGGAGGATGCAAAGGCGTCAAATACACATTTTCTTTTGCATGTAAAGCTTTCGAGTAAGGGACCATCTATCAAGGAGAAAGACAAGGCTAGTATGACATACGTGCCATATGCTAGTGCAATTGGAAGTTTAATGTATGTCATAGTGTGTACAAGACCCGATATTGCAAATGTCGTCAGGATGGTTAGTCAGTATACGGCTAATCTAGGAAAATCAAATTAGGAAGCAGTGAAGCTTATTTTGAGATACTTGAAATGTACAGCATCTCATGGTCTTGTTTTTGGCGGTAGTGAAGAGAAGAATTGCAAGTTGGTTGGTTATCATGATTCGGACTATGCTGGTGAAAGGAATCAGTGAAAGTCAACTTTTGTACATGTCTTCACACTTGGTGGTATAACTATAAGTTGGACGTCTAGATTGCAAATTGTAGTTGTTTTATCCACTACGGAGGTGGAATTTATAACTATAATGGAAGCATCAAAGGAAGCACTCTATTTGAATTGATTATTGTGTGACTTAGGTTTTGAACATGACAGTGTTAATGTTCAATATGATAGCCAAAATGTTATTCATTTGGCGAGAATTTTACGTTTAGCTTACAACCAAAAATATTGAAGTGAGAGAGTCATTTATGGTATCCATGAATGAAGATAAGAAAGTATAACTTTGGAAAGTGCACACACAGGATAATGCAGTGGATACGTTTACTAGCGCATTGCCGGTTGGGAAGTTCGAGCATTGCTCGAAATTGATTCTTTTGGAGAAGTTCTAGGTGGCATGGGTGAGAGAGGAGCCTAATTTTGGATAAATAGAAGTATCAACGAGAGTTTGGAGTTCTACCCTTTCGGTAAGTACACATTTATATTCATGAGCATGCCTGTCTTTGGTGAGATAGTTTTGGAGTTGGGTGCTTTCAACACTTCGTTGGCAGGTGTGGGCTTTGCCTGAACTCATTGATGGAGTGCTATAGGTAGTGGCTTTGCTGGAACTCATGGGAAATAAATCAAGTTTGGTTGAAGGTAGAAGTTATGATATATTGATTGATTGGAGATGGTATGATATCATTGGTATTGGAGTTGGATATGGTTATATTTTTGAGGTGGAGTGTTGAAATTATCCAACACTATATATATGCTATAATTGAAGTGGGTGAATTTAGCTTTGGGGCAAAGAAGACGATTTGCAAATCCGTGCTCGGAGGAGAAAGAAATGGCGATTTTAGGTTTGGACATCAACAGAGCAACAACTTAGATGTTTAACTGGGTGGTCAGATGTCTGAGCAAGGGGTGCTTTTGAAGACAGAGAGCAGAACCAGACATCTAGCCACCCCAAACCAGACGTCTGGCTCTAGGTCAAACTTCTGACCTAGAGGGTCAGACGTCTATCCATCGGAAGTGAAAACTTCCAATGGCTATAGCCAGACATTGACAATTCCAATCAGATGTCCAAGCCGGCTCCGGGCTAGGCTGATTTGTGGTGATCTTGGAGGGGCATTTGATTCATTTTCCTAGGCTTCCATTCTCCTATATAAGCTGTTTTTAAGAATTGAATGAGGTTAATTGATCTCATTAATCCAGCTAAGGGTTTTATCATCCATTATTTAGGGTTTAGGCAATCCTAATCTTCTTCGATTCTTATCTCCACAAAATCATTTTTCTTTGTGAACTATCAAGATCATTATAATTAATCTCTTGTACTCTTCTTATTGGTATCAATAAAAGCTCTCTCAAGTGGATGTACACTAACAAGATTTTAGTGAAACCGCTATAAATCATTATGTAATTTATTTATCGTTATTTCTCGTTATATATAGCTAGCCGTCTGTTTTTGATAGGTTATTGGATTGATCGTGTTTGGTTTGAGATATCGATTAATTGTTTTTGCATTTCTGTCACGATCTATCCCATTTCCACTACGGTGGGGTTCATGTTTGAGTGGTCTCGAATAGGAAAAATCCACAACACTATAATCACATCACTGTTGTGTGTTTTATTTTCTTCATGTAATGCCAAGGAGTTCATGCTCAACTGCATAAAAGTTCATCAAAAAATGTACATTTATATTACCGAAAGATATAAATTCAACTGATATAAGGACATTTAATCAAGAATAAAATTTCCAATGTTTATTGCTTAAAATGTTACAAAAATGGCTAATTTACCAAAAAAAAATGATTAATCCTGGATTAGCTTTTGTTGAAATGATTTATCCATAATCTATGCTCAATATGTAACATTCCCCTTAGTGATTCTTTTCAACCTTGAAAAAAAGAAATTTTATAATTGTTTTCTTTCACAAATTTTGAAAAAAAATGTATCAACTTTAACTTCCTATAATTTAACATCAAATTTGAAATAGATATGCATTAAAAAAAAATCTAACCGCTACTGAGATGTATATGCTTTTTCTATGTCTTGGCGTTAAAAACTTCCTATGTCTTGGCGTTTCGGATCCAATGAAATTAATTTCGTTGAATTCCGACTTTGTTTGCACAATGGCGTTATTTTAATTTCAATATATTCAACGGTTCACATTTAAAATATCGCACACTGACAAAACAACTCCAATTTGCTCTAAACTGGAAATTTAGCAATAACCAGCTATGTGTATTCCAATAAAATTTGTTTCGTTGGAAACATAGGTCTTTTTAAAAACGGCTATTCTTAAGGCTTATATAATACCGATTAAATATTAAATAAATTGTGAAACCATTAAATTTAATAATAACAAATTATTATCGTCCGAATGGAATAAATATCACATTAAATTCAACCAACATTGAATTATAACTCAACATCTATAATTTCGGGTTAAACGAATAATTTCACTCTTCTTTCATTAATCTAGTTTTTAATGGTTAATCATTTAGGCTTAATTTCACTCTTTTATTCACTAATCTAGTTTTTAATGGTTAATCAACACCATTAATTGTGGAGAAATCTAACCTTAACCAAAAAACATGATCGAAAAAAAACAATATAATATTGATACAGGAGAGTGAGCGTTATGTTGGAGTTGATCAGAGTGATGAGATGGTAAGATCTAATTTTAGTTTATTAAATCGTATGCACATGTTGTTAGGGTTAAGATCTAATTTCAGTTTATTCATCGTATGCATATGATATCAACTATTCCCTAACGTTATTTGCAGTTAAACGATTTAGGCTTTTTTTATTATTTAAGGATTTGATGATTTTACGGTGTGTAAGTTTTTAAAAGAAATGGTAAAAATGTAAGAAGTTAAAATAAATTAGTTACCTACATTGACTCCTCTTAACAATTTAAAAAAAATGGAGTGTTCTTAAAAATTGGCCTTCTCTGAACATAAATTGGAGTGTCAATAACAAAACTCTTTTCATTTGTGTTTATTCTTCTACCCAGGCTCTCTGTTTAAATTTTGCCTTCATTACGTTCATAAAATTGTATTAATTCCCCCATTGACTGATTTAAAAAGGGTATTGTTATTGACACTCCAATTATTGTTAAGAGGGGGTCATTTTTTTAAAAACACTCCACTTTCTGCAAAGTTGTTAAAGGGCTACACGAACATATTATTTCACACTACTCAATATTCCCAATTTCCCCTTCAAATTAGATTAAAAAAACTTATTCGAAAAGGGAAACCGAATTAAAATAAGCAGTTCGTCACCACTCCACCGAATGCAGCACATAATCAATTATATATGTATTCGACAGTGATATGTCGAAATTAATAATTATTTCGGTGCATTGCCTCCGTAATTATAAAATTCGGCATATTTATGTCGATTAAAAAAGTATTCGATCCTATTCCTACGAAAACGCTTATCCTTTAGGGTTTTAAAAAAATCGATATATGCGAATCGAGAAAAAATACTACGACCCTTCCAATATTTGTTAAGGTAAAATTACCTTTATTTATTAAGTGACTAAATGGGTAATAAGGTAAAATTATCATTATTTGTTAAGAGGTTACTTTCCTCATTGGTATTCCCCTTAACAATTTTTGGAAGAAAAAAAAAATTAGTCCCCCCCTAACAATATTTAGAGTGTAAATAACAATTCATTTTAAAAAACATTTAGAATCTGTATTACTATCTCAATTTCCCAACTAATATTGACAAACCCTGTGCAAACAGTATTAAAATCATTTTTTTATGCATCAATTTCTTTGCCCAAGGCAAAACCTTAACGAAAAAGAATGTAGACAAATACTTCCTTCTAAATCAAAAACAGGAAAATTCCATTTCTATTGTTTTTCATTTCATGATATAGGCCGACCACTTAGTTCAAATACATAAGAGATGAATAAAACAACATAAAATAGAGTGCAAAAATAATAAGAATTATTTTGTTTTATTATCATCAAGCAAAGCTGATACACTTGTAGGTGGGGGCAGTTCCATTTGCAGGTCCAAGTGTGAACGTCAGAGCAGTAACTCCCCTCAGCGCAGAAGTAATGTTTAGCGCAAAACTCTGTACACTCTTTTTGTTCACAGTTAAATGATTCGTGGGGAAGTTTGCACGTTTTGTTTGGAGTAGGGCATTGTTGTCCTTTCACTACCATCTTCAAAGCTGCAAGCAGTATTTAACAACAGCATCCATTAGAACAAAAATAAAAAATGTTTTTCTACCTTAATAAAAAAAAGTAACTAACAGAGTATAGTTTTTTCTCTTGCATACCATTCGAGAAAAGAATGAGGAACACAAGCAAGACTATAACGCATGTTGCCTTCATGTTTCTTTGGTTTAAAATCTATTTATTTTTTTCCGGTTCTTATATGGTAGAGTATTGGTTAACTAATTGGTTGGACTCAATTACTTTACTCTTGAATTCAACTAATTTAAGTTGGTCCCATATCTTATTTATTCACCAATCGCAATTTAATTCTTTACCATTCTGGAATCAAGACTTACTGATTCCTTTTATCGTTATCCTTTAATTTTTGGTTATCGAGTATTTGCAGTTGTAATATTTTGCCGTCAATAAATTGTCAACTAGTAATGTGCCCCATGTTACACATACACAGTACTGTTGGTAACTATGTTGATATTTAAGGTTTTCTAGAATATAATCTGTCTGTGAAAATGAAGAAATTTTAAGTAATAGAGGAATGCAGATTTCTACCAATATTTCCTTGTCACTTCATGATTCGACTAACTAATTGAAGCTAACATGGTAAAACTAACCAATATTTTTTGATGTTGTTTATAATCTTATAAGAATCAATCTATAGTAAAAGTGTTTTTACTATTTTAAAGTGTAACTTATTATTCCTCAATCATAATCTGTATCTTATATGACCATATTTGGAAATAAATTTGTACAATGAAATTTGGTATTAGCTTATATCAAAGCCTCGGATGTAGGCAATTTATGAACAAAGGATAGAGGTAAATTGTGAGTTAATTTTTAAAGGGTGTTGTTATTGACACTCCAACTTTTGTTAAGGAAGGGTCATTTTTTTTAAAAACACTCCACTCTTTAAAAAATTGTTAAGGAGTTACACAAACATATTATTTCACACTACTCAATATTCCTGGATTTCTCCTTTAAATTAGATAAAAAAAACTTATTCAATAAGGGTAACCAAATTAAAATAAGCAGTTCGCACCACTGCACCGAATGCAGCATGTAATCAATTATATATGTCTTCAGCAGTGATATGTCAAAAATTAATAATCATTTCGGTGCATTGCCTCCGTAATTATAAAATTTGGCATATTAATGTTAACAAAAAAAATAGTTCGATCGTATTCCTCCGAAAACGCTTATTCTTTAGGGTTTAAAAGAATCGATATATGGGAATTGAAAAAAAATTACTATGGCATTAGCAATATTTTTTTAAGGTAAAATTACCTTTATTTGTTAAAGGGATAAACGGGAATAAGGTAAAATTACCTTTACTTGTAAAAGGGATACTTTCGTCATTAGTACTCCCCTTAATAATTTTTGAAGAAATAAAAATTGGTCTCCCCCTTAACAATTTTTGGAGTGTCAATAATAATACCCTTTTTAAAACTGGATAACAAATTATGGTATTCTTTAGTGAATGTGGTTAGTCAATACATAAGGAATGTTTAATATATAATGGAGTGTGAATGTAAGCACTTTATATTTTGGAAAATAATATATCCTTTATTATCCTTGAGTCATTTTAAGCCCTAAAAATATAGAAGAATCGAATAGTTCATATGTTTTCTCCATGTTAAATGATATAATGTTTTTTCTCTTCTATACTAATTTTTGAACAATACTAATAACATGTGAATAGAACATTAGTTATAGTATGTAGCATGTTAACTAGCAATATTTTGCTATATAAAATGATCCAATATTGATTTCTATAGTCGGATTATAAAATCGGCGATCTTCTGAAAAACATGAAGTAAAATGTACATAGAGAGTTAAAATGTACATACAACAAACTAATGTTGTAAGTAAAACAGTTGCATATACAGTGTGAATGAGGGAGGAGGATAGGGATAGTCTACTCATTGTTTCTAAGAAAACCTTGAAGTAAGATGGTGGAAAAGAAAAGTAGCAGCTACGTACGGTGATATGAGAGAGGCATCCAGTGAATGCGTTGCAATATAATTGCTTTAGACGGTGTTAAAGTTCTATAGGAAATTCAGTTGTCATTGAAATAGTGATGGCTGTTGTGGTTTTGACTGCTATAAAGGCTTTGCATGTCCAGTAATCCTAGTTCATGGTCTTAAGTACAGAATTGATAAGCAATGTACTGTGGAAATATTGAAAATAATTATTCATATGAATTTCTGGGAAAGTGAGGGGAGGGGCGGGATGGTTATTTGTTTGCCCAAACTGGAAAACATGTTGATCATGTGCCTACTTTGACTTGGAAGTAACTTGGAAATAGTTTACGTATATTTGTGTGAAATATATCTTTCCATTAAAGCATTAATGGAAGTAGTTTACATATATTTTTGTGAAATATATCTTTATAGCTACACAACAATTTTATGTCTTTAAGTATATATAAACATGTACATTATTCTAACTTTCCATTCAAGAATTATTCCCCCATACATGGTAGGAATACAAACAGGCCAGACTACCTAACTTTCCATTAAAGTATTAATCATAATTTTATGTCTTAAGTATATATAAACATACACACTATTATATTCGATTTCAAACATAAAGAAGGAGGCGAAATCATAATGTTTAGAGTCTTACCATTTTGTTTTGATGTCCACTAAGCAATTGACAATAATCTTCCTAGAACTGAACATAATTTCATCTTAGAGCATCACAATTTTGCAATACAAAATTATATTTTACTTGATTAAAAAATGTACACCGATGTTTTCCCCAACATAAAACAAGGTTAAACGCCTACTGAACAGACGTCGAAAAAAAAATCATTCGAAACTTTTCGCCTATTTCACATCCCAGCGTGAATTTTAATTTTCACCTACTTAGAGTTAACTAACCACAATTTTTCTGAAAATTTAATTTAGACATATCTCAAAATGTACAAGACCAAATTAAGAATTGTGACATTCATTTAAAAATTATATTCGTATTAGTCTCAAAGATTCTTGTTTGGAAGGATTCCGACGTATTTTTGATTTATATATTAATTTGAAATTCTTTTCGTTAAATTATGAACTACGTGAAAAGCTCAATTTAATCGAATTTAGTTTATTCGTTTAAAATAAACAAAAAGAGGAATGGCCTAAATTATTTAACTCATTCTGAAGCCATTATGAATTATATAAATCGATCGTCCTATACTTACTTAAACAAATGGGTCATCCTCGGTTAACTTAAAGAAATGGGTTGTGTTATTTTAATTAAACGATATCATTTATAGCTCTAAAACGATACAATCAGGATACAACTAAGATAAATAAAACAATACGGTCAAGGTCATAAAGGTACCATAGATCTAAAACAACTTCAGATTTAAACCGTTACAAAGGCAATAATTTTTCTGCATATAATCGCTGAGTTGAGTTAAAATACATATTAATATCGTATTTATATATTTTTAGTACTTTAGTAATTAATTGAGTTGAAAAAAGTTAATACTAAGGGGGAATGTTAAAGGGACTCCATTTTTTGTTAATAGGGATAAATTTAAGGGGACTCCATATTATTTTTTATTTGTTAAGGGAGGGTTTGGAATTTTAAAAATAAAATAAAATATAGACTAAAGTACCCTAGCTTCATCATCCCTTAAACCCTATCGATCAAAATTCAATCTCAGTTCGATCCAAACACGTCGCGATGTAAAAAAAGAAAAAGAAAAAAATTTCAAACGTTGATAAATCCTCTTTCTGAAATTTTAGATTTTCTTGAAAAAGATGAATACAATTTGCAGAAAGCGGATGAATTTCGTTCATTTGCATGAAGATGAATACAGTTCGTCATGGAAAGTTTGGATTTTGTTCGAGGGTGAATATAGTGTGTTACGGTTTGGATCTTACAGTTTGGTAAGAGAAAAACAACCTTGTTGTGAGATGATTTGTCAAAAGTAATTACATTAAAACAATGTATATGTTCCAACAGTAAAACAAATGTTTGTTAAGTGAATTTATGCTCATGTTCATGCTTGGTTAAGCGTATGTGCATGTTGTTACTTTTTTTCTCATTTGTGGCTAGTGTTCTTTATATGTGTTTAATTTTTGTTATTGTGTTCCATGCTTATTTTGATAGTGAAAGCTAAACTAAACAATGCTTGAATATGTTATTTTCGTGTGTGCAGAACGTTTATGTTTCATGTATTATTATTTTTCTATGTGCAGAATTAAATTAGAATTTATGTTTTAAGGTTACATCAATGAAGAGTATAGGGTTAGTATTGGAAATTTTATTAATATGTTTAAGGGGAGGCTAATTTATTTTAACCCCCCCCCCCCCTTAACTATTTTAAAATAAACTGAAAATGGTACTCCCCTTAACCAAAAGTGAAGTCTCTTTAACAATCCCCATATTAAGTTAAAATAACTAATTTATGTTCATTGATTTATCAACCGTTGATGGAATGGATAATTATTCGATATCCGTCCGTATCCGCGGATGCGGATATCCGACAATGATTTTGGATGTGGATATGACATGTCCGCATCCGAAAGTATCCGTTGACAGCCCTACTAGTAACAGTCAATTATGGCTCTACAATGGAAAGTTAAATGATAAAAAATTACCTTTGCAACAACTACCTCAATCCACACACACACACACACACACACACACACACACACATATATATATATATATATATATATAAGTTTTAGGCTTCGCTCATTAATGGCGACAGGAGAATTCCTTCTCCTGCTTTCGCCATGCGTGAGCGATTTTTTCTATCCTATTTTTCATTTACTTCCTATCACTTTCTATCTACAACCTTCAACGAGGTTTTCTAGTTGATAAGCCTAATGTTTTCAATTAGTTTTTTGTTCCTCCTGTTTTTCATAATTTTTTTCAGATCTGATACTTTTACTTCACCTTTTTAACCCTAATATTCAAATCACCAGATCTGCTATCACAACCAAAGTCGGATCTGGTTTTTCTACAATCATATACCAATCCTTTTATCCTAGTTTTAGTTCTACGCTTCGAGGGGCTTACTGCAGTTGCCACAGATCTATTATGAAGCTATTCGAAATGGGGAGATTAAGCCTTTGGGGGAGCTGGGTTCTAGCATTGCCGGCGAAAGTGTTAAATCACTTCATGTTCCTCATAACCTATCTTCATGTTTCTGACCCTCTTCGGGATTTTGGTATGTGTGTTTAACTGATTTTTAGAAGTTTGCGGTAGATTTGGGATTGCTGTTTTGAATCTAAGCTACCTGTTGTTGATAGCAATTTTGGGTTTTACATCTAAGTTAGAGAATATGGTCTCAATAATACTTCATTATATATTTCTTCAAATCCAGATAAGTTAGAAATTCATAGGTTGTTATATTGACAAAGCAGATTTCCACGATTTGTTATCCCAAATTGCATATGCCAACACTGTTTTTCAGGTTTCGAGTAAGCATAATAGGGTAAACATGTTAGAAGTTGTTTCTCAATGTTCATATGAAATCTACAGTACATATTGTTTTTTTGGAACTAAGATAGATTCACAAGTGTTTGGGAATCATCAACCAGATTTAGTGTTAGGAATTTGAATACTATTTGGGGTTTCGTTAGCAAGAAATTTCAGGGGTTGTCTTCTTCTATATTATGTTTGCTTTGTGACTGGTATACTCTTAGACATAACACAGTAGTCGTTGACACCTTGTATTTCAATTTGGGATTTCAACATTAATATAGTGGTTTTAAATGTATCGGTTGATATACGCCTTCAGTTGTCTGACAATCTTTAGTGTGGCAGTAGGTTCAAGAACCATTTCTAATCACCTACTCCTAGAAACAGATCAGATTATTTGGGTTATTGGGTTGCTGAAAGTGGATTTAGCAGTTTGTATATTTGAATTGAAGAATGAAGAGGTTTTGGGATATAAACTGCCTTAAGTTTATGAGCTGCCAATAGTTTGGATCACTGGATCAATGGAATTCAATGCTTAGATGTTTTAATACTAGTTCGGTTTTATCTGGAAATTGTTGAGGTGGTTTTCTACTTCATAAATTGTAGTACAACAAGAAATTACTAAAGCTGATTCTGGAGTTTCTATAATGGAGTATCTTTTATTTGAGATGTTCGGTGATGAGCTTGTTTAAGAGGAGCTTTATGATCGTGTGTGGTGCAAAGCGATGCACAACAGTGGGATGTTAGCCTTATTGTGGGCTACGTTAGTTTGATTATATTTTACTTATATTTTCAGTTTTTTCATTTTTGGTTTTTGTTGTAATGATTAGTATGCTAACCTGCTTCTTGTACTTTTTTAAGTAGATAATAAAGTGAACCAATTTTCAAATATATATATACACATACATACATACATACATATATATATTGAAAATGGGTTCTTTTATTATACACTTAATAACTTACACGCATATTTACAACATCTATACACAAATACACTTCTTCTACACAAGCATTCCCTTAAATTCGCCTGAAGCAAACCATTTCCATCCCTAAAACTTAAAATGAAAGAAAGAAAAAAATAACTAGAATGTACAGAAAACACATCTTTTTGACAACAACACAAAGTCTCATACCCACTTGCGTACATTCCAAGTTAGGAAGAAGTTGCGATGAGAAATCAATTGTAGGCTTCCACCATTGTAATACTTGTAGCAGCATCATCCTCATCATGTGCATAAACCAACCACATGTATGGATCCAAGATATAATATCTGTAGCAGCACCTTCATTGTATGTTACATACTTGACTTCCAATAAAAAATAACCAGCTTCTAGTATACAGCCTCTTGTCTTGAAAAATCAGATGACCCTCAACTAAATGTACTCCCAATTGTAATACCATAATATATTTATTATGTTATCTACACTAATTCCTAAACAATCCCATAATGTGGTTTATGGGCTTCCACGGGAATGAATCAAGCCAGCCAGCATTCATCTCTCATTTGATCCGCAGTCATCATGGGTTGTTTGTGGAGCTCCAAGTCCTTCTTCTAGGCGGAGCAGCAGTTGAAGGTTGAATACCTCCATGATGTTTATGGACGTAGGCCGCGTTTAATGTGACCATATGGGAGAAGTCTATACTCTCTGATGCAGTGGCTGTCTCCTGAATTGTCTCTGCAGTATTTGATATAAAATGGTCTTCTAAAAAGTCAGTTGTAGCCTCAAATTCATCTGAACTTGAGCTATCACTATTTACATCTTCAACAATAACATGATCTTGCTCTAAAGTCTGACACATAGACTCTGAGAATGACGTATGTAATTGAGTGTTGGAATCAGTCATCCTCAAACAATCATACGGATTGTTAGTAGGGATTTCAGTCGCTCATTTAGCGTTTTCAGGTGGTTGAGTAGTTTTCTTCCTCTTGTTGCTAATAGTATTCCACTCTTGTTGAGGTGTAGATTCAGCCGGGATATTTAAATAGGTTGTAGCATTCATAGATGACATGGTAGTAAGGTAAGGTACCTTTTCGGCAGGGCCTGCTTCATCTTCAAACCCTCTGTTGGAAGTTATATGGTACTCTTTCCTTTGTCAAGAACTGGGACACATAGTGTACTAGGATCTACACATTGCATGTCATCTTTTCTTGCGTTGGGTTGTGAACTTGAACCATGCTCCTTTGGTTGCCAAGTTTGTTGAAATGTGAAAGTAAAGTTCCATGTATTATGTCCATAAACATTGCAGTTATAACACGGCTTTGGCTTGTATTCGTATGCAATTTGTACTTCCAGTTTCTCTCCATCATAATTTAACCTACGAACCATTTCTAGGTACGAAAACGAAGCATTAACTTCTACTAACACTCGTGCTATTGCAAACGAGTCTCGTTTAGAGTGTTTGCATCCATTCGAATGGGTTTTCCAAGTGTTGAAACAATTCAACCAATAACATCATGATTCCACATCTCCAGATTTAGATTATGAAGTTTAATCCATATGGGGATTGTTGTAAAATAATCATGATTAAAGCGTAGCCCAAGTTTAAGAATGCTAATTTTTAAATTAAAAGAATATGGACCTGACTTTAAAATTATAGAATAATCTTCCTCCACATGAAATCTGACAATAATAAATCCTCCTTCCTTGTAATATACATCATACGAACCAGTAGGCCTCCAAAATTTGTCAATATATTCCACATATTTTCCATATAAAGGTCTTCTTTCGAATACATACGCAACTATCGTTAATTTCCACTTTTCAGACGCCAATTCTCTATTAGTCTCTGGTATAACAAACAACCGATCTCCGTCTTTAGAAATTGGATCTATGAACTGCAGATCAACATCCTGTTGAGTCGCGTCCAGACCACCTTGGCCCCGAACAACCTCCGCCCATGTCTGCTTTTTGACGGTACTTGATTATGGTTGGGAGGTTAGGGGTGGATGATCCGGCGGCTTTGGTGGAATTGTCGCTTTTGTAACTGTTCCCTCCGGATGTCGTTCCTCCATTGAGAATATATTCGAATGAAAAGTTTTTACTTTCGAGTATTTTCTTTGTTTGCCGCAATTACTTTTCTTTACATATATATATATATATGTGTGTGTGTGTGTGTGTGTGTGCGCGTGTGTGTGTGTATATATATATATAGAGAGAGAGAGAGGAGCGATCGGGGGCACCCCTGTTTTGAAGCACCCCTGTTGCACCCCCTATTCATTCGTGAGCTACGGCGATCCAAATTCAACGAGAATTTGTAGATGTTCAATCCACACATATATAATGATCTATCCAAAATTTGAGCTCATTCTGACATTCGTAACATTTTCAAAATGATAGCTTAATTATTCACCGTTCAGACATTTATTTAAACCGTTAAATTTAAACATCAAATATATTATTATACGAATGTCAGAGTGAGATAAAATTTTGGATAGATGCTAATATATGTGTGGATTGAACATCTACAAATTCTCGTTGGATTTGGATTGTCGTAGCTCACGGTAGGGTAGGGAGTGCAACAGGGGTGCACACCTCTACCCTACTGTAAGCTACATTAACCAAAATCCAATAAGATTTTGAAGATGTTTAATCCATATATATACTATCTTCCTATTATATATTTTAAGAGAAATATTAATGTACACATTTGTCATTTCTTAATTCTTTCACATCCATTTCATTTTCTTCCAAAATAATCTTTTTTTCTTTTCCACTTTTCTGTTAATGATATGGTAATTTTTTTTAATCCCAACCTAAATCAAATTAAAAATATTATATCTATTATATTATATGAAAGCTCAACATTATGTCGAATACCCTCTCAGTTCCATTTACACCAAGAAATAAGCTGCCAAGTGTACACACAAAAAATCCAACACTCATTGGATCTTTTCCCATTCGTTGACTTTCTAACCGTAGGAAATGGTAATTCCTATAGCCGCCATTATTGCATTCTCCACTTGAATTTCTCCAACTTCCCTTGCCCTCTACTTTCATATTCCCTTTTCAGATAGTCAATGATCCTTAGCACAGAAAAGAGTATCCTCTTCCTCTTTGTCTGTTCTGAACCACAATTTCCTTTGTCTCCCTCACTACTTTTTACCAATTCATTTTAAAGCCATATAAGCAGCAGTCTCATCTTGTTCGGTCAAAATATCACAATAAGTTGTTTAGTTTTTGTCCTTTCCCTCCCCATCTTCGAGATGGTATGAAAGCTTTTTAGTCTGCAGGCTAAAATTCCAAATCTGGTGTTCAGTCAGTAATGATTTCTAGCTTTGATTAGGTATTTATTGTATAAAAACCTAAATGCTACATATGACAAATTTATATTCTGCATCAATAGAATTTATCTTTATAGATGAAGGTAGAGAACAATACTTTTTGGTTTAATCTTTCTCACCATTTATATCCAACATACTAAATATTTTCTGAAGTTGTAATTTTTCTGTGTGGAAAGTCATCTGATATAAATATACAAAAATCTTTATGTTGTCGTAGCTTGTTAGAGAACCTCGAAATTATCACAAAACCAATTGGTAATGTAAAGGATAGACTTTTAATGTTTATACAGAAATTATTTTATAAATTCCCCAATGTGGGACTTGTCTCAACACGCCCCCGCACGTGTGGTGGTATATCCTGAGCCTAACACATGGAACTTATTGGGTGACGTGGATAAGTGTGGCAGTTAGGTGCACACAAATTAAACCTGCTCTGGTACCATGTTAAAGAACCCCCAAATTATCATAAAAACAATTGGTAATGTAAATGATCGACTTTTAATGTTTATACAGGAATTATTTTATAAATTCGCCGATGTGGGACTTGTCTCAACATAGCTTTTTAATATACACGTAAATATGTATATTTTATCCGCTTATTTGTCTTGTTTTATATTTAAAATAATTGATATTGTGCATTTATTGTAATGTTTTCATATTATTTAAGATAAATGGGTTAATGCACTTAATTGTTGAAAAGATTGAAGAATTGGTGCAAGAAGAGTGTTTGTAATAACCCAAATTTTTATGTAATTAATTTATGGATTAATTAATTAAGGAAGAAAATTCAAAAGTACGCAAGAAATGTAGAAAAGCGTTAATGTAAAGAAATGCGTGTGACAAATTAAAGGTAAGAAGATTAACATATTAGTACGTGCGTTAAATAAGGAGATTTACCGCAATAATGCATACGGTAGAAGTATTAAATAAATATATGCATATATGTACATATGTGCAATTATGTTATAAAGATACAAATTTAAAAATGTGTGAGTACAGAAGGAATCAATACATGCAATAAATTGATTGCAACAAAAGAAAGAAAAACATTGATTTGTAGATATGTTTAGTATGACATTGATTAGAAAACAAGTAATTTGTCATTTATGTTCGATTGATTGTCATTTATGTTTATTTGATGATAATTTAGGAAACCATGTAATTAATCTTAATTTGTATGAATACTTATGCTAATTTGTCACTTATGTCAATTGACATTATAGAGAATATGATAATTTGTCACTTATGTTAATTGACAATAAAAAAAATATACATATATATATGACATGTACGCATCATGTGGCGCACGTGGCGCATTTCTATTGGTCAAGGATTGTTTTTTTGAACGTGGTCTTCTCTGATTGGCCTGGTGACGAATTCTGAGGTATTAGGGCTTATGTGTCGTGCTGTGATTGGCTGGGTGACACATCTCTTTTGTTTGGATGGCTCTGATTACTCCTAGACTGATCTAAAGGCTAGAATTAATCCTACACTCTTATATAATCACATCTAACCTAAACTCTAAATCAAAACAAAAATCATTCTCCAGCCGCCGTTTTGCTACAACATGGACTGAGCAAGCTTCTATTATTCAACGAATTAAAACCTAGGATGGTGGAAAAAGTATTCTACACTTAATCTATTCTCTTCTTTAATCCGTTCATTGTGAGTACAACTTCTTTAACAAGATAATTGTTGAACGTAATTGTGATGGATTTATAAGTTGGACTATATGAATATGACTAATTACATATACTTGATTAAGTCCATTTTATGATGTTAATTCATGTGTCTAATTACGTATGCTCGATTAGATTCATTTTATGATGTTGTTGTATGCAAGTTTGTATGCAAATCATATGCAAGTTTATATGTAAATCATGTGATATATTAGTCTACATGTCTAATTACATATGCAAGTTTGTATGCAAATCATATGCAAGTTTATGTGAAAATCATATTCATACATGCAAGTTCCTATTTATATGTTTAGATCTATGCAAGTCAAATTTTATATGATTAGATCCATGCCAGTTTATATGTTTATGCAAATTCATATTTTATATGTTTATTGCTTATGCAAGTCATTGATTATGCAAATTTATGTCAATATAAATTATGATCATGCAAGTTTATGATCCATGCTAGTCTATTTTCATATGTTAATTTAGATATAATTTGTTATGCAAGTTAATATGTTAATTTAGATCTAATTTGTTATGCAAGTCCATATGTTAATTTAGATCTAATTTGTTGTAGTGTCCCGAAATTCCAGTTCAATTTGAGCTGACCAAATAACACAAGTCCAACCCCAAATTACAATGGAAACCAGAAAACTAACTTGTAACGTCCCGAAAAATCCGAACCAATTTAAAAATTTTATTTTAAATTATTTGGTGGAAAAATGTGACAGAAATTTAAAATTTCATTTTTAAATAATATTAAAGCCAGTGAAAATAGTCAATTTTCAAACAATCTCTGTTTTCGACGAAACCACTTTTGTTGGAACCAGAATGTTGAATTATTGCTAGGTTTCAATTTTTAGAATTTTTCGATTTAATATGTGAGCGAGGCGAAGGAAAATGTGTTTGGTCGATTACAATCAAATTTAATCGACTGAAAAATAGCCATTTTTCAAACAGTGTCAGAATTTGACGAAATTAGTTTTTTTAGGACCGTATCGTCATAACATAGACAAATATATTTTTTCTGGATTTTTCTGAGTCCGTTTGTGGCCTCGGTGAATTTATTTATGCAGACGAATTAAATTAATAAAGGAATTAAATATTAAATTAAATAATACGGGCCACAGACTGCCGTTTGGGCTGACGGGACCTGTCCCATTGGATCCGGAATATGGGCTATTGGCTAGGGTCACTTTCTGCTGGACTAAAATTGAATCTGTTTGAAAGTTATGGGTTTTTTTTTGTAAAAATACATTAAAATATTATAAATAATAGGAGATTAAACCCTAAATTACTATTCATTGCCTTCTTCCAGCCGCCATCCTCAAAACGCATGGCCACTAACCTCCGAAACTTCTCCTCCTAATTCCTCCTTCATCTCTTCGAATTAGAACCCACTCTTTACACCACATCGAAGCTCTTTCCCTCCTCTTCCCATCCATACGGTCAAAGCTAACTGAAATTGCCCCTAGCAGCCACCTCAACTCCTCGAACGTCCGCCGCATTGCACCGCCGTGGGGCCCCCAGGGTCAACCGAGCTGCGCCGAACACCCCCCCTCGTGCGCTCCACTTCCCTCTCCAGCGTGCCATCGACCGATCAGTGCCTCGTACCCTGTAGTGGCTGCAATCCCGAACCCTAGTTTTGAACACTAAGTGAAACTTACGGCCTGTAGTAACTGAGGAAGGAGAAAGGTTATTTTCTTAACTAATTTATTTATTAATTAATTTAAACCTCATTTAACCATAACTGATTCATTTCAACTCAGAATTCGACGATTTCGGAAGCATTGGAATCGTAACAGCGAATAGAACGTGTTGAGACTGAAACAGGACCATTCTGAACAGTTTGAATTTTGGCCAAAATCTTCAACGACTGTGAGATTTCTGAATTTGAATAATTAAATAATTTAATTATATTCAATCAGTTGAATCATTGTATGTTATTTCAGATCTGTTATGTGGTGATTGTTGTATAGTTGAATTATATTCGTTGTGATATCATGTTATAGTATGACAGTTTGGATCTGTAAAATTCTGATGTAATCATAATAAAGTTCTCATCTTTTTATTTTTATTTTTATTTTTAATCCTTTCTATTAAAGTTGAATTTTTTTTATTTTGAAACAAAAAGAAAAGTTAGAATTTTAATTTGATAAACAAAATATAATAAAGTTTTGATCTTTTGTTTTGAAAACAAAATATAATAAAGTTTTGATCTTTTGTTTTAGAAGATTTGATCTTTTATTTTGAGATATTATAAATAAAGATTTGATCTTTTACTTTGATTTATAAAATAAAAGAAAATTGGATTTATATAATAAATAAAGATTTGATCTTTTATTCTAATTTATAAAATAAATAAAGTTCATTTATTTTGTTTGATTTCACAAAATAAAGGTGGGACCTTTTATTTTGATTCATAGAAATTATACACCCGATCATATGTTGTCGTTGTTGTAATGACACTAAATTTCATTGTTATGTAAATTTAGTCGTAATGGCACAAAATTCATCGTTATGTTGTCGTTGTTGTAATGACACAAAATTTCATTGTTATGTTAATTTAGTTGTAATGACACAAAATTCATCGTTATGTTGTCGTTGTTGTAATGACACAAAATTTCATCGTTATGTTAATTTAGTCGTAATGACACAAAATTCATCGTTATGTTGTCGTTGTTGTAATGAAACAAAATTTCATTGTTATGTTAATTTAGTTGTAATGACACAAAATTCATCGTTATGTTGTCGTTGTTGTAATGACACAAAATTTCATTGTTATGTTAATTTAGTCGTAATGACACAAAATTCATCGTTATGTTGTCATTGTTGTAATGACACAAAATTTCATCGTTATGTTAATTTAGTTATAATGACACAAAATTCATCGTTATATTGTCGTTGTTGTAATGTATCAAAATTTCATCGTTATGTCTATTTAGTTGAAATGAACATACTTTGGTGTTGGGTTAAAAATTGAAACTAAGAGAAATAATAGAACATTTGCATTTTTCTATGTAAAGAGAAATTAATATAAGATTTACGTTTTTCTATGTAAGGATAGAAAATTTACTTTTTCTATGTTAAAATATAAGATTTACATTTTTCTATGTAAAATAGAAAATTTACGTTTTTCTATGTTAAAATATAAGATTTACCTTTTTCTAGGTGAGGATAAAAGAATTTATATTTTTCATTGTAAAAGAAAAGGAGATAAAATATATACATTTTATAAAAACATAAAAGTTCATTTTATGGAAATGAAATAGGATAAAAGTTCATTTTTATGTTATAAAAATGAAACAGGATAAAAGTTCATTTTTATGAAAATGAAATAGGATAAAAGTTCATTTTTATGAAAATGAAATAGGATAAAAAGTTCATTTGTATGTTATTAAAACAAAAAGCATAAAGATTCATTTTTATGTCTTTAAAACAAATAGAATAAATACGTCATTTTTATTTAATATACAATATTCAATGTTGTAAACATCATTTTTGTCGCATTAGAGTTGGCGAACAAAAATGTCATTTTTTATTGAATATGAAATATACATCGTTGAAACATCATTTTTGTCGCATTAGAGTTGGCGAACAAAATGTCATTTTTTTATTGAATATGAAATGTACATTGTTGAAACCATCATTTTTGTCGCATTAAAATTGGTGAACAAAAATGTCATTTTTATTGAATATAAAAATATACAATGTTGAAAACATCATTTTTGTTGCATTAGAGTTGGCGAACAAAAATGTCATTTTTATTGAATATAGAAAATGTACATTGTTGAAATCATCATTTCTGTCGCATTAGAATTGGCGAACAAAAATGTCATTTTTTTATTGAATATGAAATATACATCGTTGAAACATCATTTTTGTTGCATTAGAGTTGGCGAACAAAAATGTCATTTTATTGAATATGAAATATACATCGTTGAAACATCATTTTTGTCGCATTAGAGTTGGCGAACAAAATGTCATTTTTTTATTGAATATGAAATATACATCGTTGAAACATCATTTTTGTCGCATTAGAGTTGGCGAACAAAAATGTCATTTTTATTGAATATAAAAATATACAATGTTGAAAACATCATTTTTGTTGCATTAGCCTTTGCGAACAAAAATGTCATTTTTATTGAATATAGAAAATGTACATTGTTGAAACCATCATTTTTGTCGCATTAAAATTAGCGAACAAAAATGTCATTTTTTATTGAATATGAAATATACATCGTTGAAACATCATTTTTGTCGCATTAGAGTTGGCAAACAAAATATCATTTTTATTGAATATAAAAATATACAATGTTGAAAACATCATTTTTGTTGTATTAGAGTTGACGAACAAAAATGTCATTTTTGTTGAATATAAAAATATACAATGTTGAAAACATCATTTTTGTTGCATTAGAATTGGCAAACAAAAATATTATTTTTGTAGAATAAAGAAATGAATGTTATTATAGGGAATCGCCAATTGGTTTATATATATAAATATAAATATATAATTTAACGAAACGAGCGCGGCAGTTCGTGTATCGACAATCGTAACTTCAAACGATTATTCCGGAAGATCCGACCGTTGGATTTTTCCCAAAACTAGAACCGTCCGGACCGCTTTGGGAAGAGCTTTCCAACGATATAAATTTCATCAAAATCCGACGGTTAGATTTTAAGATATGTGTAAATCAAATTTTGATAAAAACAGTGCCAGTGTCACCCATTGACCCGAAACGTCGTTTATTTATTTCGAGCTATTTTTAATAAATAAAAATAGCGATAAATAGTTATATATATATACGGAATGTTTTAAATTATAATTATACGACAATTATTTGAAAATGCCGAGTTTAACTCATTTCAAATAATTGCACGGCGATGAAATCAAAGATGTAAGAAGACGATGGTTGAAGACCGGCGATCTTCACATCGAATGGGTGACGACTACTGATGCCTTGGACTGATTTGCTCCCAGGACAAGGTTGAAGCAGTAATTGTCCGGACGTATATGTTGGTTGTGTGGATAAGCGAGCGCCTTTTTGGTGTCTCCGGTTTCGTTCAGACCCAGAACGGATTTGTAAATGGATGCGTGTCTGACGTTGGAATTCATCCCATGTAATTAAATCGATTTGTATTAATATATGTCTGGTTGGTGGTAGAGAATTTATTCTCTACTTAACACCCGGATATATAGTGATAATTATCGATCGCATGGCGTTGAATATACAAGGTAGCACGCCAAGATGCAATGATCAAGGCTTTGTTGAAAAGCACGCCTTGTGGTCGACGATCAAAGCATAGCCTGTTTAGGCATAGCTTTGTGCATAGCGTGACTTCGCGAGCCTCACACCCCGGTATGAGTCAAAACGGGGATATGGACCATAGGGAGTGCACACGTTTCTTTCTAGTTAGGAGTGGTGTTTGGGCTTTAACATGGCCCGGCATTTTACTTATGTGGATTATGGATTGAGGTACCTCGGGTTTTTGTAAGCCAGAAGTGGTCATATTATAGGTCCAAAAGGACCGGAAAACATGTGTTCAGGCATAACTAATCCACTACCGTTAGGTTGGGACCGGCCCTACCGCATCCAAGGGTTCACTGCGGGGGATCCTGAGGCATTTGCTAGAGTGTCTCGAATCGGAAGAGGACGATCCCTAGCCTCGATTTCATGACAGAAAACCAATTCCCAATACGTCGACATTTCGGTTTTGATTGTAAACTTATATACGACGACATGGTAGGATGGGGTACTATGCCGTCTAGGATTGATATATTTATATTGAAGTATTTTAATACTACTTAGACACTAATAATAATATTAAAATATTACTTTTCACGTATTAAGCATATTTGATCATCATAAGGGAAAACTCTATCCTCCTGTGTGCGTTGCGTTGTGTGATAGGACTTGAGTCTTATGATGATTTCATTTTTTAAAAGTCATTTCGCTATTTTATCCAAACTTTATAAAATTATGCACTGGCAATCCAATGGAGTAAACCCGTTCCGCGTTAGCGGCGTGGTCCTGAGATTCGCCATATTGATAGTTAATTTAGTTAAGAATTCTCACACCAGTCCCATGACTGACTCGTAGTTTGTTTCACTTTTGCAAACTCGGGTGCCCTCTTTCCACACGGGCAGCCAATTGATAGGTTCAGGTGATACATTCTGATTGGAGCTTGCTTGGACGAAAGAAGAAGAACACCTATTCTCTAGTTTTTACTTCTGCTTGAGACATTTTACCTCTTTAGCTTTGATGTATGTGATGAAGTTTGAGACTTGTTTCTTTCCATTTGAAAACTTATTTCCCTTTTTGTTGAGACTCTTTATTTGGCTAAGTTGTATCCTGTATTGCATACTCTGATGTATTGGATATTATGATGCTGATGACATTTTATTTCCGTTGAAATGTTTTTGTGCTATGTTCTTTCCCTGAGATCTGTTTATTGTTGTAATTATGTTGTGTTCCGAAATGATTATCCTTGCTTTCGGTCAACGGAAGTTTGGGTTCATCACAGTTGGTATCAGAGCCTAAGGTTAACCTTAGCTTCAGAATATAACTTATTTAGAACAATTCGTCTAGATAGAATCCACATAATTCTAAGACGAGTAGCTCATTAGAGATAGGACTAGTAATGTCCTAGAGTGAGCACAACAGAATAGCACATATTTACCAGTCATTACATTATCATCTTTCCATCTCGTCCTTATCTTATCTTTTCTTGAAAATTCTCATTTTTGTTGGTCTGACTCTTTCCTTGATGGTACAGACTGATTTAAATGGATACTAGAGAAAGAACAGTGTAATGACCCGCATTCTACGCATCGGGGGGGATCGT
The DNA here is from genome assembly GCA_030737875.1 of Allium sativum. NCBI lineage: Eukaryota > Viridiplantae > Streptophyta > Magnoliopsida > Asparagales > Amaryllidaceae > Allium > Allium sativum. The sequence continues at coordinate 173,383,276 of CM060923.1, forward strand.
AGAATATTTATTTCTTTCTCGTATGAAGTCGTATGGTCATGTAACTTTGGGAAACATCCATTGGAGTCATTTTCCATGTTCATGATTTTTGTCGATTTTTAAATGACCATTTTGCCCCTAGTTAGTACTGTTTTGGCCATAACTTTTTATTGGAAAGGAATTTTGACCTGAAACCACTTCTATTTGATTCGTTTGATGGTTTCTCTTTCCGTAGAGTGGTCATAATAGTCAAACGGGCTTACCGTTTGGGAGTTATGGCTAAAACAAGGTTTGGAGGGTGAAAAACTGCTTAACCGGGCCAAATCGGGTGATTAGTGAGTAGGCCCATAACCCATTTCGGGATTAGGGTTATGGGAGGGCTGAAATGAGGTGGAGAATCATTCCATTTCAGTTTTCTGGCCTCCACTTATCACCAAAGAACCCTAAAAATGGCCTCCAACCTCTAAATCACCTCCAAATCACCTTTAGGTTAAGGATTTGGCTTAGCAACCCCTAATCGAGAAGGATCTTCACCAAATCAACGAAGGAGCTGCTGTTTGGCATTGAAATTCGCATCAAATCAGAGAATTATTTCAGATCTTAGTTTATTTAGTGGCTAAGGTGAGTGATTTGCTTAGTTTTGCACTAATTAGGGCTAATTAGGATTGATTAGTGGTAATTAGCGAATTTAAACATGATAAAATTCTGGAAAAATGTTTATAAAATTCGGAATGATGTTTTAGACCTCTGATATGAATTTGGGTTAATTTGGTTAAGTTTTGCTAATCCTATCATTAGTTTCACCTAAATATGCTTAGGGGAAAATATGGGGTTTTGGGTATGTTTGATCCATTTTTACCTATCATATTGATGTTTTGATGTTTGTGGTTGATTATGCATGTTGCTATGACTGTATGAAATGCTTTGTGACTGTTTAGAATAGCTAGAATGATCGAAAACGCCGTCGAGGGGCGTAAACAGCTCGCTGGACAAGGTGCAGGGGTTCGGATCGCGTAGGGGGTTGAGGGACGATCGGATCGCCCTATGGGACCGTGGGGGCATCCCCACGAGTCGAGTCACCTCCTCCGAACCGAACCGTCTGTGCAAGGCCCACAAAGCGAGTCGATGCAGCGCCGTGCCGAACTGAAGTACTCCGATCCGGATCGCGAATAAGCATCATGACCCGATCCGTCCGTGAAGGGTGAGCACGATCCGTCGACCTGGAGAAGTGCGTCCGATCCGAACCGCTTGAAGGACCACGATCCGATCCATATGGGGTGTTCCGATCCGAACCGAGAAGGGGAGCACGATCTGAAACAAAGGAAAGGAGGACCACGACCCGATCCGACGTAGGGGGCGCGACCCGATCCGATGAAGAATGTGGAGGCTGATCCGATCCGATTCGATGGTGATGACCAATAACCCGAAATGCAAAGGTAGTCCAAATGGAAGTTAGAGCTCAGGATCCTGGAACCAGTTGGGAACCAACGAGTTCACTTCATGGTTGGACTTTGCTTTCTGTTTATTGTTGTAATTATGTTGTGTTCCGAAATGATTATCCTTGCTTTCGGTCAACGGAAGTTTGGGTTCATCACAGTTGGTATCAGAGCCTAAGGTTAACCTTAGCTTCAGAATATAACTTATTTAGAACAATTCGTCTAGATAGAATCCACATAATTCTAAGACGAGTAGCTCATTAGAGATAGGACTAGTAATGTCCTAGAGTGAGCACAACAGAATAGCACATATTTACCAGTCATTACATTATCATCTTTCCATCTCGTCCTTATCTTATCTTTTCTTGAAAATTCTCATTTTTGTTGGTCTGACTCTTTCCTTGATGGTACAGACTGATTTAAATGGATACTAGAGAAAGAACAGTGTAATGACCCGCATTCTACGCATCGGGGGGGATCGTAGAATATTTATTTCTTTCCCGTATGAAGTCGTATGGTCATGTAACTTTGGGAAACATCCATTAGAGTCATTTTCCATGTTCATGATTTTTGTCGATTTTTAAATGACCATTTTGCCCCTAGTTAGTACTGTTTTGGCCATAACTTTTGATTGAAAAGGAATTTTGACCTGAAACCACTTCTATTTGATTCGTTTGATGGTTTCTCTTTCCGTAGAGTGGTCATAATAGTCAAACGGGCTTACCGTTTGGGAGTTATGGCTGAAACAAGGTTTGGAGGGTGAAAAACTGCTTAACCGGGCCAAATCGGGTGATTAGTGAGTAGGCCCATAACCCATTTCGGGATTAGGGTTATGGGAGGGCTGAAATGAGATGGAGAATCATTCCATTTCAGTTTTCTAGCCTCCACTTATCACCAAAGAACCCTAAAAATGGCCTCCAACCTCTAAATCACCTCCAAATCACCTTTAGGTTAAGGATTTGGCTTAGCAACCCCTAATCGAGAAGGATCTTCACCAAATCAACAAAGGAGCTGCTGTTTGGCATTGAAATTCGCATCAAATCAGAGAATTATTTCAGATCTTAGTTTATTTAGTGGCTAAGGTGAGTGATTTGCTTAGTTTTGCACTAATTATGGCTAATTAGGGTTGATTAGTGGTAATTAGCGAATTTAAACATGATAAAATTCTGGAAAAATGTTTATAAAATTCGGAATGATGTTTTAGACATCTGATATGAATTTGGGTTAATTTGGTTAAGTTTTGCTAATCCTATCATTAGTTTCACCTAAATATGCTTAGGGGAAAATATGGGGTTTTGGGTATGTTTGATCCATTTTTACCTATCATATTGATGTTTTGATGTTTGTGGTTGATTATGCATGTTGATATGACTGTATGAAATGCTTTGTGACTATTTAGAATAGCTAGAATGATCGAAAACGCCATCGAGGGGCGTAAACAGCTCGCTGGACAAGGTGCAGGGGTTCGGATCGCGTAGGGGGTTGAGGGACGATCGGATCGCCCTATGGGACCGTGGGGGCATCCCCACGAGTCGAGTCACCTCCTCCGAACCGAACCGTCTGTGCAAGGCCCACGAAGCGAGTCGATGCAGCGCCGTGCCGAACTGAAGTACTCCGATCCGGATCGCAAATAAGCATCACGACCCGATCCGTCCGTGAAGGGTGAGCACGATCCGTCGACCTGGAGAAGTGCGTCCGATCCGAACCGCTTGAAGGACCACGATCCAATCCATATGGGGTGTTCCGATCCGAACCGAGAAGGGGAGCACGATCCGAAACAAAGGAAAGGAGGACCACGACCCGATCCGACGTAGGGGGCGCGACCCGATCCGATGAAGGATGTGGAGGCTGATCCGATCCGATTCGATGGTGATGACCAATAACTCGAGATGCAAAGGTAGTCCAAATGGAAGTTAGAGCTCAGGATCCTGGAACCAGTTGGGAACCAACGAGTTCACTTCATGGTTGGACTTTGCTGCGGGACGTGTGCTAAGGAGTTGTCGACGTTCATAACTTCGATTCACCACTAAAAATGGATGGTGGCTACTTATCAGTGCAGTAGGGTCATTACGACCTGAGGGGCAAAGTGATGGTAGTAAGACTACGTTATCAGTGCAGTAGGGTCATTATGACCCGAGGGGCAAGGTGATGCGTAGTAAGACTATGAGCCAGTGCAGTGGGGTTCTTGTGACTCCATGGGGCAAAGTGGACATAGTAAGGATTGATCAGGCTATGAGCCAGTGCAGTGGGGTTCTTGTGACTCCATGGGGCAAAGTGGACATAGCAAAGGAATTGCGGCTACGTTATCAGTGCAGTGAAGCCATTTATGACTTCATGGGGCAAAGTGATCGTAGCAAGGAATGTTGGGTGATCGAAGTGGTGAATATCGTATACTTTACGCACTGAGTGAGAGATGTGAGGATGGATGATATGTTTGATTGTTTGCCATCATTATGACATGCACACCTCCCCCACCTCCGTATCTTTATATTGATTGATATGATACCTTAGAGTGTTGTACGGTATGTAGTGCTAACTCTTTGGTTGCAGGTCCAGGTTCAGGTATGTTTTAGTCTACCTGTTATTGTTCACTTTAGATGCTTATCGCTCATACCAGACTTTATGTCTGACCCAGAGTTTTATGTCTCCTCTTATTACTCTTGGTGCTCACACGAGCAGACTAGAGACAGGTTAGCTGGTGATGTGCGAGTAGCTGATTCGGAGGCGGGCAGGAGGCTTCCACGTATGATATATATATATACACATTCTCCCTGTGTCGTTGGTGGTCGCTACTTGGGCATTAGTAGTGTACCTCATTTACCTTACTTTTGCTTTGAGACAATTTGAAAATTGTAATAAGCTGTATTCTGAATTTCCGCTGCTATGATGTTTAGTTCTGATTTTCAGCTTATGCACTGTCTCTCCTGTTTTATGTCAAGTATATTATTATCATATTTTGTTCTATGCGCTGTGAGACATTCTACAGGTTCTTTGTATGTTCATTTCCTTCTTCCTTTTTCCTTCTGACGACCCGTTCCGTGCTAACTGGATATGTGTACAGCGCACTTTGGAGTAAATGTCGGTTGGTGCGGGGCGGGCCGTCACACTTGGTATCAGAGCTCTAGGTTGCGTAGTTAACCTAGGGAAAGACACCAGGGAGAGATAGTATGTATATGAGAGCGCGTATTTGTGATTACTTTGGTTTTCAAAAGCTATGTATATATATACTATTAGTAGTATAAATATGAAGTTGCACTGCACTAGTACCACTATGGGGTCGTTAATCGTTTCCCTTTTTGCAGATTGACGATGAGCCGATATGTTAGAGGTACCAGTAGAGGGGCCAATAATGGGAATGCCGCGGACATGAGGGCGATGTTTACCGACCTCATGAGAGACATGCTTAGAGAAGTGCAAGGGGCAGTTCCCAATCCCGGAGCTGGTGTTGGCCCAGTAGTGCAGGCGCCTAGGGTCGATTTCGCCAAGTTGTGCAAAGATTACACTAACCTTGGCGGGAAGCCGTTCCACAGGACGGAGTCGGCCACGGATGTTCAAGATTGGGTGGATAGCTGCGACCGTATCTTCGATGACTTGGGTCTTGAGGATGCGATGAAGAGAAGGCTAGCGTCTCGCCAGCTGCAAGGGCGAGCGATGAATTGGTGGAATGCCATTAGAACAGCTACTCCAGAGGATCAGGTTACGTGGGATCAGTTCAAGGCTCGCTTTAGTGAGAAGTTTATCCCAGCTGCCCAGAAGTCAGTGTTGTTTAAGAGGTTCTTGGAACTCAAGCAGAACGGAAGGGCAGTTTCTGATTATATTGCTGAGTTCGACACTTTGTCGAAGTATGGACTGTCTCTTATCGATACTCCTGAGAAGAAGAATGAGAAGTTCATTACTGGTTTGGATGGATACTTGGGGGAGAGGCTTATTAATCACATCGATGAGACTTTTGAATCGATTGTGGGAAAAGCTTTGAGATCAGAGAGTCTTTACCCTAAGTCAAAGACTGAGGCTGCATCTGCAGAAGGGCCAAAGCCGCAAGCAGGCGGTGGAGGCAAGAATAATTCTCAGAATAAGAGGAAGCAAGACCAATCAAAGGGTGGCCAGAAAAAGAGCAAGAAGGATGTTGAGTGCTTCAGCTGTGGAAAGAAAGGCCATTATGCTAAGGAATGTCGGGCCAAGCCAGCGGAAAGGAAGTGCTACAACTGTGGTCAAGTGGGACATCAGAAGGATAAGTGTTCGCAACCTCTTAAGGAGAGGCAGATTGTGAAAGCATATGCTCTTGATGCTGTTCCTTCTTCGTCGAATGCCCCAACTGCGGCGGAGAAAGGAAAGAATGTTGTTATTCAAGGTATGCTTTCTATTTATGATATACCAGTTCGAGTTTTGTTTGATACTGGGGCTTCCCGTTCCTTCATATCTAGTGACCTGGTAGATAGGCTGGGACTGGAACCCGAGATAGTCGATAGGCCATTGGTTGTGACGAACCCGATTGGTGGTTCGACTAGCCTTAGTATGATTTGCAGGAATTTGGTCTTATCGAGTCATGGATGTATGTTTGTATGTGATTGCTTTGTTTTGGGCTTTACTGGGTATGGCATTATATTGGGAGTCGATTGGCTCCAAAGATACGGGGTGGTGGTAGACTGTGAGGGCTTTTTGGTGACAGTGAAGGCGGATGATGGGCGGAGGGTAGTGTTTGGTAGTCTACCTAGTGATGGGGTTATGGCTAGTTTTGTAAATTCCCTCGACATCCCGCAGGACGAGTTGTCAGATGTGCCCGTGGTTGGCCAGTATCCGGACGTCTTCGAGGAGGTGACCGGGCTTCCACCACACCGAGAGATTGAGTTCCGTATTGATTTAGTAAAAGATGCCAGACCTATAGTGATGCCACTTCGTCGTATGGCACCAAAGGAGCAGCGAGAGCTCGGGGTGCAAGTCAGCAATCTTTTGAAGAAGGGATTTATTAGAAGGAGTGTCTCCGAGTGGGGAGCACCAGTTGTGTTTTCCACTAAGGCAGATGGTTCCCTTCGTTTGTGTGTGGACTATCGCGAGTTGAATAAGGTGACGAGGAAGAATAAGTATCCTCTACCGCGGATAGATGATTTGTTTGATCAGCTGGAAGGAGCTAGAGTGTTCTCCCAGTTGGACCTCGCGACAGGATTTCATCAGCTTCGAGTAGCGGATGGGAGTGTTCCGAAAACGGCATTTAGAACGCCGTCTGGATTCTATGAGTGGTTGGTCATGCCGTTTGGGTTGACCAATGCACCAGCCTATTTTGTGGATCTTATGAATCGAGTATTCAGAGATCAGTTGAATAAGTTTGTTCTTGTGTTCGTGGATGATATCCTTGTTTACTCAAGGACAGAGGAGGAACACAAGGGACACTTGAGGATAGTGATGGAGGTGTTGAGGAAACACCAATTGAAAGCGAAATTCTCTAAGTGTCATTTTTGGAGAAGGGAAGTAAGATTCTTGGGTCATGTTGTTTCAGAGTGTGGTATTGTCGTGGACCCTGCGAAGGTGGCTACGGTACAGGATTGGTCTACGCCCAAGAATGCTACAGATGTAAGAAGTTTCTTGGGATTAGCAGGATATTATCGTAAGTTTATCCAGGACTTCTCCAAGATAGCAGCACCGTTGACTCAGTTGACTAAGAAGAATCAGTCCTTCGTCTGGGACGGAGTGTGTGAGGATGCCTTCAAAAGTCTAAAGGAGAGATTGACGCGTGCGCCAGTATTAGTCATTCCTAAAGGGAATGAAGAGATGACGGTATACACGGATGCTTGTGGTACCGGACTGGGTGCTGTATTGATGCAAGGAGGTAGGGTTGTAGCTTATGCTAGTCGACAGTTAAAGCCGCATGAGAAGTATCCTACCCATGATTTGGAATTGGCAGCGATTGTATTTGCGCTGAAGATGTGGAGACACTATCTCTTGGGAGAAAGGTTTGAGTTGTTTACCGATCATAAATCGTTAAAGTATCTCTTCTCTCAGAAAGATTTGAATCTCCGTCAGCAGAGATGGTTAGAGTTCTTGGCTTCGTATGATTTTGATATCGCATACACACCTGGGAAGGGTAATGCGGTAGCCGATGCCTTGAGTAGGAGACATGCCAGTTTAGGGGCAATGTTTCTTGAATGGAAGCAACTGGAGTATATCGCGGGGTTTGATTTCAGACCAAAGTGCGAGTTGGACCCAGTTATGCTAGCTAGTTTGACGATCAGACCCACTTTGATAGAGCGGATTGGTTCTAGTCAGAGGGACGATCCTAATCTATTAGGAATCATCTCCAAGTTAGAGATGGGTATCGATGAGGAGATGAATGTGTATGGGCTTGATCGAGATGGATGGCTTCGGAAGAATGGAAGACTAGTTGTGCCCAACGTGAATGGTTTGAGAGATGAAGTGCTTAGAGAATGTCATCACTCAAAACTGACTATACATCCCGGTGGTAATAAGATGTATCAAGACATGAGACAGACTTACTACTGGGAAGGGATGAAAAGAGACGTTGGAAAGTTTATATCCAAATGCATGAGTTGCCAGCTAGTTAAAGCCGAGCAAAAGAAGCCTAGTGGGTTATTGCAACCATTAGAAATTCCTGAATGGAAATGGGAGCAAGTCTCGATGGATTTCATCGATGGTTTACCAAGGACTAGGTCGGGACATGATAGCATTTGGGTAATTGTGGATCGATTGACTAAGAGCGCAAGATTTATACCAGTCAAATCGACCAGAACGGCAGCCAAGTTGGCAGAGTTGTATTTGAAGTGGGTAGTGAGATTTCATGGAGTACCCAAAAGCATTGTGAGTGACCGAGACCCGTTGTTCACTAGTGAGTTTTGGAAGAGCTTACAAGAGGCTCTAGGGTCAAGATTGCATCTCAGTACCGCATATCATCCTCAGACCGACGGTCAGGCGGAGAGGGTGAATCGTATATTGGAAGATCTCTTGAGAGCTTGTATATTGGATTTTGGTGGATCATGGGATGACCATTTGCATCTAGTAGAGTTTGCATATAATAATAGCTACCAATCCAGTATCGGTATGGCTCCATATGAAGCTTTGTACGGAAGACCGTGTAACTCACCATCATGTTGGATAGAGACTGGCGAGAAGTTTGTGCTTGGACCAGATGTGGTGAGAGAAACTTCGGATAAAATCAAGATCATTCAGCAACGAATGAAAGCTGCCCAAGATAGGCAGAAGAGCTATGCTGATAAGAGGAGAAGAGACTTGAAATTCTTCGTTGGTGACTTGGTGTTCGTCAAGATCTCTCCGTTGAAGAGCGTGATTCGATTTGGCAGGAGGGGCAAGTTGGCACCAAGATTTGTTGGCCCATTCCCCATTCTTGAACTTGTCGGGAATTTGGCCTATAGAGTTGGCTTACCAGAGAAGATGGCAGGAGTTCACAATGTATTTCATGTTTCCCAACTAAGGAAGTTCGTTCACGACTCAGATATGACTATTTCACCTGATCAGTTAGAGGACTTCGAAGTAGAACCAGAGGCGGTTGGGAACCGCAAGCCGATTCGTATTGTGGGGCACGATACGAAGCAACTTCGAAGGAAGTCGGTGAAGCTAGTCAAGGTTCAGTGGGGCGAGGACGAGAATGATTGTACTTGGGAAACAGAGGAGAGCATTAGGAAGGCATATCCAGAACTCTTTGCCTGGTAAGATTTACTTTGTGATTTAGTTATTCTGCATGCTAGGATAGACTTGTTTTGCTTGTTTTGCATGTTTGATGGTTGTTTTATGGTTGATAGGCATGCGGGACCTTTGTGTGTGTTTGGATTAGGGAATTTCGGGGGCGAAATTTCTTAAAGGGGGGAGAGTGTAATGACCCGCATTCTACGCATCGGGGGGGATCGTAGAATATTTATTTCTTTCCCGTATGAAGTCGTATGGTCATGTAACTTTGGGAAACATCCATTAGAGTCATTTTCCATGTTCATGATTTTTGTCGATTTTTAAATGACCATTTTGCCCCTAGTTAGTACTGTTTTGGCCATAACTTTTGATTGGAAAGGAATTTTGACCTGAAACCACTTTTATTTGATTCGTTTGATGGTTTCTCTTTCCGTAGAGTGGTCATAATAGTCAAACGGGCTTACCGTTTGGGAGTTATGGCTAAAACAATGTTTGGAGGGTGAAAAACTGCTTAACCGGGCCAAATCGGGTGATTAGTGAGTAGGCCCATAACCCATTTCGGGATTAGGGTTATGGGAGGGCTGAAATGAGATGGAGAATCATTCCATTTCAGTTTTCTGGCCTCCACTTATCACCAAAGAACCCTAAAAATGGCCTCCAACCTCTAAATCACCTCCAAATCACCTTTAGGTTAAGGATTTGGCTTAGCAACCCCTAATCGAGAAGGATCTTCACCAAATCAACAAAGGAGCTGCTGTTTGGCATTGAAATTCGCATCAAATCAGAGAATTATTTCAGATCTTAGTTTATTTAGTGGCTAAGGTGAGTGATTTGCTTAGTTTTGCACTAATTATGGCTAATTAGGATTGATTAGTGGTAATTAGCGAATTTAAACATGATAAAATTCTGGAAAAATGTTTATAAAATTCGGAATGATGTTTTAGACCTCTGATATGAATTTGGGTTAATTTGGTTAAGTTTTGCTAATCCTATCATTAGTTTCACCTAAATATGCTTAGGAGAAAATATGGGGTTTTGGGTATGTTTGATCCATTTTTACCTATCATATTGATGTTTTGATGTTTGTGGTTGATTATGCATGTTGCTATGACTGTATGAAATGCTTTGTGACTGTTTAGAATAGCTAGAATGATCGAAAACGCCGTCGAGGGGCGTAAACAGCTCGCTGGACAAGGTGCAGGGGTTCGGATCGCGTAGGGGGTTGAGGGACGATCGGATCGCCCTATGGGACCGTGGGGGCATCCCCACGAGTCGAGTCACCTCCTCCGAACCGAACCGTCTGTGCAAGGCCCACAAAGCGAGTCGATGCAGCGCCGTGCCGAACTGAAGTACTCCGATCCGGATCGCGAATAAGCATCACGACCCGATCCGTCCGTGAAGGGTGAGCACGATCCGTCGACCTGGAGAAGTGCGTCCGATCCGAACCGCTTGAAGGACCACGATCCGATCCATATGGGGTGTTCCGATCCGAACCGAGAAGGGGAGCACGATCTGAAACAAAGGAAAGGAGGACCACGACCCGATCCGACGTAGGGGGCGCGACCCGATCCGATGAAGAATGTGGAGGCTGATCCGATCCGATTCGATGGTGATGACCAATAACCCGAGATGCAAAGGTAGTCCAAATGGAAGTTAGAGCTCAGGATCCTGGAACCAGTTGGGAACCAACGAGTTCACTTCATGGTTGGACTTTGCTGCGGGACGTGTGCTAAGGAGTTGTCGACGTTCATAACTTCGATTCACCACTAAAAATGGATGGTGGCTACTTATCAGTGCAGTAGGGTCATTACGACCTGAGGGGCAAAGTGATGGTAGTAAGACTACGTTATCAGTGCAGTAGGGTCATTATGACCCGAGGGGCAAGGTGATGCGTAGTAAGACTATGAGCCAGTGCAGTGGGGTTCTTGTGACTCCATGGGGCAAAGTGGACATAGTAAGGATTGATCAGGCTATGAGCCAGTGCAGTGGGGTTCTTGTGACTCCATGGGGCAAAGTGGACATAACAAAGGAATTGCGGCTACGTTATCAGTGCAGTGAAGCCATTTATGACTTCATGGGGCAAAGTGATCGTAGCAAGGAATGTTGGGTGATCGAAGTGGTGAATATCGTATACTTTACGCACTGAGTGAGAGATGTGAGGATGGATGCTATGTTTGATTGTTTGCCATCATTATGACATGCACACCTCCCCCACCTCCGTATCTTTATATTGATTGATATGATACCTTAGAGTGTTGTACAGTATGTAGTGCTAACTCTTTGGTTGCAGGTCCAGGTTCAGGTATGTTTTAGTCTACCTGTTATTGTTCACTTTAGATGCTTATCGCTCATACCAGACTTTATGTCTGACCCAGAGTTTTATGTCTCCTCTTATTACTCTGGGTGCTCACATGAGCAGACTAGAGACAGGTTAGCTGGTGATGTGCGAGTAGCTGATTCGGAGGCGGGCAGGAGGCTTCCACGTATGATATATATATATATATATATATACACATTCTCCCTGTTTCATTGGAGGTCGCTACTTGGGCATTAGTAGTGTACCTCATTTACCTTACTTTTGCTTTGAGACAGTTTGAAAGTTGTAATAAGCTGTATTCTGAATTTCCGCTGCTATGATGTTTAGTTCTGATTTTCAGCTTATGCACTGTCTCTCCTGTTTTATGTCAAGTATATTATTATTATATTTTGTTCTATGCGCTGTGAGACATTCTACAGGTTCTTTGTATGTTCATTTCCTTCTTCCTTTTTCCTTCTGACGACCCGTTCCGTGCTAACTGGATATGTGTACAGCGCACTTTGGAGTAAATGTCGGTTGGTGCGGGGCGGGCCGTCACAAACAGCCCGAGGCGGAGCTCGAGGCGGGGCTAGAGGAGGAGCCCGAGTAGGAGCTGGAGGGCAAGCTAGAGACGAGACACCCATCACTCAGGAATAGCATAATTCAGAGGTCGTAGTCGAACCACCTCCACCTCCACAGCCTTTCGATTTGGAGAGAATGTCAAAGAAATTCAAAAACCTTGGAGGTATACCTTTTACAGGGCGAGAGTCTGCGATTCAGGCAGAAGCATGGCTTAAAGATTGCGAAAAGATCCTAGAGGGCTTGGAACTGGAAGATCAGCGAAAGTGTTACCTGGCAGTTTGGCAACTAAAAGTGGAAGCAGGGCATTGGTGGGATACAATCAAAATCTGTAATGACGTGGCCAATATGTCTTGGGCCAGATTTAAGGAGCTTTTCAATGAGAAGTATATACCCCCACATGCTAGAGAGCGCCTGCGCGAGCAGTTCGCTAACCTTTAACAAGGGAATATGACCATTTCTGAGAATGTGAGGAAGTTTGATGAGCTTTCACGATATGCTCCTAGTTTGATTCAAGATCCGATAGAGAAGAATAAGAAATTTATCAAGGGGCTGTCCAAGAAATATTTGAACCGAGTCACTGCCCATATCAAGCTTCCTTTCAATGAAGTGGTAGAGATGGTGTGCCGCTACGAGGAAAATGACGAGTCTGGACCGTAGGATAGAGGGAAAAGTCAAAGCAACAATCAGAAGGAACAGGCTAACAAGAAACAGGAGGCGAGCAACTCTTCTGCAGCTAAACCCCAAGGGAAGAAGAGGGATAGGAGCAAGGTGACCTGCTATAACTGCGGCAAGATCGGTCATTTTGATTTCGAGTGTAGAGCACCTAAGAAGGTCAAGAGAAATGATTCAGGCCCTAGTCAGAACAGTGGTCATAGTTCCCAGAACCGAGGTCAGAATCCTCAGAATCGTGTCCAGAGTTCGCAGGACAAGAGGGAATGCTACAATTGTCATCAAAAAGGGGCACATTAAGGCGAACTGCCCGCTGCTAAGGAATGCTCAGGTGGCACATGTTTATGAGGGAGCAGATACACCAGCTTCGACTGAGGGGCCTAATAAACCCGATGTCCTAGGAGGTACGCTTAATATTAAGAACATCCCTATTACTGTCTTATTTGATACTGGTGCTGCAAGAAGCTTTATTTCTAAAGATGCAAGTAAGAAGTTGAAACTAAAACCAAGAAAACTCAAAAATTTGATCTAATAGTCCGATAGGAGGTTCCCTCATTCTAGATCAGTATTGTAAAGTGCTTATCTCCTATTCTCGCTATCAGTTTCCTTTTAATTTGATCATCATGGAGTTTTCTGGATATGACATCATACTTGGCATAGATTGGCTAACAAAATATGAGGCTGAGTTAGTATGCGCCGAAAGAATTGTTAAAGTTAAAACTAATCTCGGCAATGTATGTATCCCCTGCCATGGCTCAGCCACCGACAGGAAAACATTTTGGTCTTCTCTAGAAGTTACCCCTACTTCTATTGAGGATATCCCTGTCGTCAAAGATTACACTGATGTATTCAAAGAAGTTGAGGGCCTACCTCCGCATAGAGAAATCAGCTTCCGAATTGATTTAAATCCGAATGCAAGGCCTGTCGTACATCCCATTCGGAGAATGTCGCCAAAAAGAAAGAGAGGAGCTGAAAAATCAAACCAAGAAGCTTTTGTGGAAGGGTCTGATCAGGCCCAGCTTCTTAGAATGGGGAGCAGCAGTGGTGTTCGTCCCAAAATCAGACGGTACTCTCAGGCTATGTGTAGACTACCGTGATCTCAACAAACAAACTATGAAAAACAAATACCCTCTACCTCGTATTGATGACTTACTAGACCGCTTGCATGGAGCGCGAGTATTTTCTACGATGGACCTAGCTACAGGCTTCCATCAACTTCGCATTGCAGAGGAGTGTGTGCCTTTAACTGCTTTCAGAGGCCCGGACATCTTTTATGAATGGCTAGTAATGCCTTTCGGTCTATGTAATGCTCCAGCATATTTTGTTGATCTGATAAATAGAGTATTCAGAGATGTTTTAAATAAATTTGTGCTCATGTTCATCGATGACATCCTCATCTTTTCTAAATCCACTGCTAAGCATGAACAACATCTGAGAGAAGTCTTAGAGATTTTGCGAAGAAATGTGCTGAAAGCAAAATTTTCTAAATGCATATTCTGGTAAGAAGAGGTGAAATTCCTAGGCCATGTTGTATCAAAGGAAGGCATCTCAGTAGATCCAGGAAAGATCTCTGCCATCCAAGAATGGAAGCAGCCTAGAACTCCCACGGAGGTCAGAAGTTTCTTGGGACTGGCCGGCTATTATCGGAAATTTGTCAAAGATTTTTCGAAGGTAGCTTGCCCATTGACAAACCTAACCAAGAAACATACAAAATTTAAGTGGACACCGGAATGCGAGACAGCTTTCCAAGAGCTAAAGAAGAGGTTGACCAATGCTCCTGTGTTGACCATCATAGATGGCAATCAGGATTTGAAGGTCTGGACTGACGCTTCTAAGTAAGGTTGTTTCTTTTATAAATTAACATGTCAGAGATAACATTTTTCGTTTAATGAAAAATCTCATTTTAACTTGTTATCCCTTATTTTTTTTAGGTATTGGTGCGGTGCTAATGCAAAGAGCCAGAGTAGTCGCGTATGCTAGCCGCCAGTTGAAACCGCATGAGAAGAATTACGTCACGCATGATCTTGAACTAGTGGCCATTGTGTTTGCTCTTAAAATATGGAGGCATTATCTCTTGGGTGAGAAGTTTGAAATTTACACGGATCACAAATCCTTGAAACACCTTTTTACCCAAAAAGATTTGAATATGAGGCAGCAACGCTGGGTTGAATTTCTTGCATCATATGACCTGGATATCCTATATACTCCGGGAAAAGCCAACGTTGTAGCCGATGCGCTCAGTAGAAAGAATGCAGAATGCAACAATCTCATTATCGCCAATCTTATTATCACTCCTACTCTGATTGATAAAGTCTTTGCTCTTCAGAAGAATGATGAATTTATTCAAAAGCTTTGTGAGCGAGTTCGTAAGGGCGAGGCCCCAAGTTTCCAGATTGACGATAATGGGACCCTTAGATTGCAAGGGCGAATTTGTGTGCCAGACATTGCTGAGCTAAAAAGAGAAGTGATGGATGAGTGCCACAAATCTAAAATCAGCGTCCATCCAGGTGTAAATAAAATGTACCATGATCTCAAGCGCACCTTTTGGTGGAAAGCGATGAAGAGGGATATTTCTATTTATGTTGCTAGATGTCCCACTTGTCAGCAAGTTAAAAGTGATCAACAGAAACTGGCAGGTTTGTTGCAACCGCTAGGAGTGCCTGGTTAGAAGTAGGAGGAAATTTCTATGGACTTTATAGATGGCTTGCCCCGAAGCAGAAAAGGCAATGATAGCATATGGGTGATTGTGGATCGCTTAACAAAGTCTGCCCATTTCATCTCTGTTCGGTCCAATAGAACAGCTCGTAGTTTGGCGCAGCTTTATCTTAAAGAGATAGTCAGACTGCATGGGGTTCCCAAAAGCATTGTCAGTGATCGGGATCCATTATTTACCAGTAAATTCTGGGAAGCTTTTCAAGAAGAGCTTGGGACCAAGTTAAATCTGAGCTCTTCCTATCACCCTTAGACAGATGGTCAGACTGAGAGGGTGAACTGTGTTTTGGAAGACTTGTTGCATGCTTGCATTCTCGATTATGGCGGTTCATGGGAGGACCACTTGCACTTGGTGGAATTCTCCTATAATAATAGCTACCAAGCAAGCTTGGGGATGACACCATTTGAATTACTTTATGGCAGGCCATGCAGATCTCCGGAATGTTGGGTGGAGTCAGGCAATCGACTAGTCTTGGGCCCCGACATGGTTCGTGAAGCATCGGATAAGGTTGACTTGATTAAGAAGCGCTTGTTGACTGCTCAGAGCCGACAAAAGAGCTATGCAGATTAGTGAAGAAGGAATCTAGAATTCTCTGTGGGTGATCGAGTATACTTGAAGGTTTCTCCTTTGAGAGGCGTGATTCGTTTTGGGAAGACGGGAAAGTTGGCACCGAGGTTCATTGGTCCATTCCCTATTCTCGAAAGGATTGGTACTCTCGCTTATAGAGTGCAGCTACCTTACTGGTTGCCAGGGGTGCATGATGTATTTCATGTGTCTCAACTCCGCAAGCATGTTCATGATCCAGATCTAATAGAAGATGAATTAAATCAACAGGTCCTAGATATTGCTCCAAATCTGACAGTGAGGAAGGACCCGATTAAGATCATTGGCAAAGAAACCAAACTCTTGAGGAACAAGAAGATCAACCTAGTCAAGGTTCAATGGAGTGGGGATCCTAGAGACTGCACTTGGGAGACAGAGGATAGCATCAAAAAGGCTTACCCCAAGTGCAGAGTGGATACCTCCGAGTAACTCTTGTACTGAGGTATGTTTATTCCAAATTACATTTTCCATCTTGGTTCCTACTTTTCTTTGTTTCCTTTTCGAGGACGAAAATTCTTAAGTTGGGGAGATTGTAACGAGCCGGAAAATCCGAACCAATTTAAAATTTTTATTTTAAATTATTTGGTGGAAAATGTGACAGAAATTTAAAATTTCATTTTTAAATAATATTAAAGCCAGTGAAAATAGTCAATTTTCAAACAATCTCTGTTTTCGACGAAACCACTTTTGTTGGAACCAGAATGTTGAATTATTGCTAGCTTTCAATTTTTAGAATTTTTCGATTTAATATGTGAGCGTGGCGAAGGAAAATGTGTTTGGTCAACTATAGTCAAATTTAATCGACTGAAAAATAGCCATTTTTCAAACAGTGTCAGAATTCGACGAAATTAGTTTTGTTAGGACCGTATCGTCATAACATAGACAAATATATTTTTCTGGATTTTTCTAAGTCCGTTTGTGGCCTCGGTGAATTTATTTATGCAGACGAATTAAATTAATAAAGGAATTAAATAATAAATTAAATAATACGGGCCACAGACAGCCGTTTGGGCTGACCGGACCTGTCCCATTGGATCCGGAATATGGGCTATTGGCTAGGGTCACTTTCTGTTGGACTAAAATTGAATCGGTTTGAAAGTTATGGGCTTTTTTGTAAAATTACATTAAAATATTATAAATAATAGGAGATTAAACCCTAAATCACTATTCATTGCCTTCTTCCAGCCGCCATCCTCAAAATGCATGGCCACTAACCTACGAAACTTCTCCTCCTAATTCCTCCTTCATCTCTTCAAATTAGAACCCACTCTTTACACCACATCAAAGCTCTTTCCCTCCTCTACCCATCCATACGGTCAAAGCCACCTGAAATTGCCCCTAGCAGCCACCTCAACTCCCCGAACGTCCGCCGCATCGCACCGCCGTGGGCCCCCCAGGCTCAACCGAGTTGCGCCGAACACCCCCCCCCCCCCCCTCGTGCGCCCCACTTCCCTCTCCAGCGTGCCACCGACCGATCAGTGCCTCGTACCCTATAGTGGCTGCAATCCTGAACCCTAGTTTTGAAAACTAAGTGAAACTTACGGCCTGTAGTAACTGAGGAAGGAGAAAGGTTATTTTCTTAACTAATTTATTTATTAATTAATTTAAACTTCATTTAACCATAACTGGTTCATTTCAACTCAGAATTCGACGATTTCGGAAGCATTGGAATCGTAATAGCGAATAGAACGTGTTGAGACTGAAACAGGACCATTCTGAACAGTTTGAATTTTGGCCAAAATCTTCAACGACTGTGAGATTTCTGAATTTGAATAATTAAATAATTTAATTATATTCAATCAGTTGAATCATTGTATGTTATTTCTGATCTGTTATGTGGTGATTGTTGTATAGTTGAATTATATTCGTTGTGATATCATGTTATAGTATGACAGTTTGGATCTGTAAAATTCTGATGTAATCATAATAAAGTTCTCATCTTTTTATTTTTTATTTTTATTTTTAGTCCTTTCTATTAAAGTTGATTATTTTTTTATTTTGAAAAAAAAGCAAAGTTAGAATTTTAATTTGATAAACAAAATATAATAAAGTTTTGATCTTTTGTTTTGAAAACTAAATATAATAAAGTTTTGATCTTTCGTTTTGAAAACAAAATATAATAAAGTTTTGATCTTTTGTTTTAGAAGATTTGATCTTTTATTTTGAGATATAATAAATAAAGATTTGATCTTTTACTTTGATTTATAAAATAAAATAAAATTGGATTTATATAATAAATAAAGATTTGATCTTTTATTCTAATTTATAAAATAAATAAAGTTCATATATTTTGTTTGATTTCACAAAATAAAGGTGGGACCTTTTATTTTGATTCATAGAAATTATACACCCGATCATATGTTGTCGTTGTTGTAATGACACAAAATTTCATCGTTATGTTAATTTAGTTGTAATGACACAAAATTCATCGTTATGTTGTCGTTGTTGTAATGACACAAAATCTCATCGTTATGTTAGTTTAGTCGTAATGACACAAAATTCATCGTTATGTTGTCGTTGTTGTAGTGACACAAAATTTCATTGTTATGTTAATTTAGTTGTAATGACACAAAATTCATCGTTATGTTGTCGTTGTTGTAATGACACAAAATTTCATTGTTATGTTAATTTAGTCGTAATGACACAAAATTCATCGTTATGTTGTCATTGTTGTAATGACACAAAATTTCATCGTTATGTTAATTTAGTTGTAACGACACAAAATTCATCGTTATGTTGTCGTTGTTGTAATGTATCAAAATTTCATCGTTATGTCTATTCAGTTGAAATGAACATACTTTGGTGTTGGGTTAAAAATTGAAACTAAGAGAAATAATAGAACATTTGCATTTTTCTATGTAAAGAGAAATTAATATCAGATTTACATTTTTCTATGTAAGGATAGAAAATTTACTTTTTCTATGTTAAAATATAAGGTTTACATTTTTCTATGTAAAATAGAAAATTTACGTTTTTCTATGTTAAAATATAAGATTTACCTTTTTCTAGGTGAAGATAAAAGAATTTATATTTTTCATTGTAAAAGAAAAGGAGATAAAATATATACATTTTATAAAAACATAAAAGTTCATTTTATGAAAATGAAATAGGATAAAAGTTCATTTTTATGCAATAAAAATGAAATAGGATAAAAGTTCATTTTTATGAAAATGAAATAGGATAAAAGTTCATTTTTATGAAAATGAAATAGGATAAAAAGTTCATTTGTATGTTATTAAAAAAAAAAAGCATAAAGATTCATTTTTATGACATTAAAACAAATAGAATAAATAAGTCATTTTTATTTAATATACAATATTCAATGTTGTAAACATCATTTTTGTCGCATTAGAGTTGGCGAACAAAAATGACATTTTTTTATTGAATATGAAATATACATCGTTGAAACATCATTTTTGTCGCATTTGAGTTGGCGAAAAAAATGTCATTTTTTTATTGAATATGAAATGTACATTGTTGAAACCATCATTTTTGTCGCATTAGAATTGGCGAACAAAAATGTCATTTTTATTGAATATAAAAATATACAATGTTGAAAACATCATTTTTGTTGCATTAGAGTTTGCGAACAAAAATGTCATTTTTATTGAATATAGAAAATGTACATTGTTGAAACCATCATTTTTGTCGCATTATAATTGGCGAACAAAAATGTCATTTTTTATTGAATATGAAATATTGTAACGACCCAGAAAATCTGAACCAATTTAAAATTTTTAAATAGGCTAAAATAATGGATTTTAAATATTTAAAATAAATATTTTAGATAATGGCAATGAAAACTGAGTTTGAATCGACATTTGAAAACGAATATAATTAATTATAATTATATATAGAATTGAAAATGGCGCGGTAGTTCGATAATTCGATTTCAAACTTCAATTGAATATACCGGGTGCAAAACAATCCGGATTTTAGTGAAACCAAAAATATTTAAATCTGTTAGTGAATATCTTTCTAACGAATATGACCAATCGAAATTTGATAGCGGAAATCAAAAGGTATGTCCAATTGAAGATTCTGAATAGTCGCTATGGAATTCAGGCCCTTAAAAATGGACATTTTGCAAATGACCTCGGATTTCGACGAAACCACTTTTGTTAGATCCGCAGTGTCAAGTTATTGCTTGGTTTCAAATTTCATAATTTTTCGAATCAATATGTGAGCGTGGCAAAGGAAAACGCGTTTGACCAGTTTCAGTTGATTTTAATCGACTGGAAATTGGCCATTTTTCAAACGGTCTCAGAATTCGACGAAACTAGTTTTGTTAGGACCGTATCGACAATACGAAGCTGGAAAATATTTTTCTAGAATTTTTCTAGTTAGTATGTGACCCCGGTAATTTGAAATGTGCGTTTAAAATTCGATATAGTGATTTAAATGTAAATTCAAAAGGAAACCGATTGTAACGATCAAACCAGCTTGCGATACATATCCCATTGTGTTCGGAATGGGGGTTAAACGCTATGGACGACAGGCGGTGGGCCTCGTTTAGAGGTCGTACGTAAAAGGTCAACTCTTTGCTAAATATAATAATTAAATAATAAATAAATAAATAAAAAAGTACTCTTCCCTCCCTCCCTTTATTCTTCCTCCTGCCCCCCCCCCCCCCCCGTTCATTATAATTTCAAATCAGAAAGCGAAAAAAAAAAAAAAAAAAACCCTAGAAAAATCGAAGCCGTCGCCCCCCCTAAAGACCTGACGCCGACGAGCCCACCATCGCCGCCGTACCTCGAAGCCCCCCCCTCGAGACATCACCGACGAAGCAGTCCCCCCCCCCCCCCCCCCGTCGAATCCCATCGCGACGCCACCCTCGAGAGACCCAAACCGCCTCCTCCTCCCCTTCGAAACCTCGGTGAGCCATTTTACTTTATTTTTTTTTATTTTTAATTTAGTTTTGTTAAAACTAAATACTGTATTTTTATTTTAAGTTATAAAACTGTATTTTTATTTTAAGTTATAAAAACTGCATTTTTATAAAATATAAAAACTGTTTTGAAAAGTAAAATAAAAACTGAATAAATTAAATAAAGTTTAAAACTGAAACTGTTTTAAAAATAAAGAAATAAAACTGATTTATTTTATAAAGTATAAAACTGATTTCAAAAGAATTTAAAAAAAAACTGATTTTTAAAGTTATAAAAACTGAATTTTTAAAAGTATTCAAAACTGAATTTTTAAAAAGTATAAAAACTGATTTTGTTTTTAAAGAAAAAAAAAACAACAAGGAAAAACTGATTTTAAAAGCATAAAGGAAAAATCATATTTTTATATTGAAAGCAAAAGTAAAAATCATATTTTTATATGATAAGTCAAAGTAAAAATCATATTTTTTTTATATTGAATAGCATCGTAAAATTTCTATTTTTACATATGCAGAGAATACGGGCGAAAGCGACAGAATAGGCGAAGATTTTTCTATTAAGAAGAGTCGTGCAGTTGGATAGCTATTGGTGAGATTTCTGATTTAAAATTTATATATATATATGTGTGAAGTAAAAGTGAATTGCTATATAGAAATATATATATATATATATATATATATATATATATATATATATATATATATATATATACGCCCCTCGTCCACAAACCATGGACGATATTTATTGGTTGAAATTGTTGTGGAAATTTGATTGATAGCGAATGATTGTTTGGGATTGTTTGTGATTGATATTGGTTGATTGTGGTTGAAAAATACCGATTGGTGGTTGTGAAATATTTGGTTGAAACCACTTAGGATTAGTTTGTGGAAATGAAATAAATATATACATGCCGCCTGCGTGCGAACTATATGCATGTTTCCCATTGTCAAAAACCGCGAGGTTTTAAGGTAGAGCGAGGAGCCGTACTAGGGACGGTGCCGGTGTAACTACCCTGCCGTTATGCTGCCGAAATTTTGAATAATATTTGTGTGTTTGAATTATTTTCATATGCTTAAACTATATTTATTCCTTATATAGAAAACATTCATGTGTTGAATAGATATTCATTCGTTGTTTAGAAATTCATGTGTTGAATGGTATTCATATTTTGAAATAAATTGTTCGATAATAAAAATCACGTTTTTATCGATATATAAAAACTATAGAAACATTCATGTGTTGAATTGATATTCATTCGTTGTTTAGCAATTCATGTGTTGAATGGTATTCATATTTTGAAATAAATTGTTTGATAATAAAAATCACATTTTTATCGATATATAAAAACTATAGAAACATTCATGTGTTGAATTGATATTCATTCGTTGTTTAGAAATTCATGTGTTGAATGGTATTCATATTTTGAAATAAATTGTTTGATAATAAAAATCACCTTTTATAGACTATATGAACTATATAGAAAAATAGTGTTTTGAAATGAATTATTTTACAATAAAAATCACATTTTTATTGTATGCATAAATCGTTGAAATGTGAAATGTTAAAAATAGCCACTTGTTCAAATAAACATATATCAGTTGAAATATTCATTAATTAGCTAATGAAATGATTTGCGCCTATTTATGTGACATTAGAATGAATGGTGTTTTTAAACCAAATAGAAATCAAATATGAAGTTGAATAGAAAATGAAAAATGATATGAACTGTATATATATGTACATGCAATATTCATTGAACAGGTTATAGCAAAAGGGGCTAGAGAAGAGGAATAAAATTTTGTGCCCGACAAATAGGTACACATTTACTGATTTGTTTGGGTGATGATTCTGAGCCTGTTGGCTAGCCGCTTGGCTTTTTCTTTTTCTTTTTGAGATTAGAAGGACCGGGACGCTATTTGCGATTTCCCGACGCTCCCGGTGCAGGGGAGGTTATGGCGAAATTTTTCCAAAATTTAAGGTGTTAGAAAAATTTTTGAAGTGAAAACGATATTGAAATTGCTGAATGAACTATATTTATATAAATATATAAATATAAATAAAATTAAAACGAAACGAAGCCGTGCAGTTCGTATTTTGAAACCGTGATTTCAAACGACTAGTACGGGAAATCCGACCATTGGATTTTCCCGAAATCCCAACCGTCGGGTTCGCCTTGGAATAATCTTTCCAACGGCACCAACCTTGTAAAAATCCAACGGTTGGATTGTCTGGAATGTTTAATTCAAATCTGAAGAAAAACAGCGCCAGAAACGATTATATTTATATATATATATAAATATAATTATATTTAATCGAATAACGACGCTGCAGTTCGTATTTTGAAATCGAAAATTCAAACGATTGTACCGGGAGATCCGACCGTCGGATTTTCCCGAAACTGGAACCGTTGGATTCGTTTTGAAAAGACCTTCCTAATGATGTAAATTTTGCAAAGATCCAACGGTTAGATTTTCAGATATGTGTAAATCAAATCTGAAGAAAAACAGCGCCACGGCCGCCTTATGGCCCGAAGCGTCGTTTTGAATAAAATAGCTATTTTAAAATAAAGAAAAATAGCGATAAATAGTTATAAAATATCATAAGCGATATGGAATGGAAATAAACTGAATTTGCTTGATTTATGTGATATTTGATGGTTGAATGTGTTTGGTGTGAAAATTACATTAAAGAACAAAAGTGGTGTTGTCGAATAATTTAACCATTGAAATAAATCGATTTGAAATTCTAAATATACGTGAATTATTTGAAAAGGCCGAGTTAATTCTCATTTCGAATAATTGACCGACGATTGAAAGTCGAAGATGAAGACGGTGGTCGAAGACCGGAGATCTTCACCTCGTTTGGATGGTAACCGAGGTCCTGATTGGGAGGCATCCCGAAATATGGATAATGAGTGGTGATTGTTCAGACGTACATGTTGATCGAAGGGTTTGTGAGGTATTTAGTGCCTCCGGTTTCGTTCAGACCCAGAACGGACTTGTAAATGGACTGTGTGTCTGACATTGGATTTTATTCTGTGTTGATTGATTTCTGTTAAATATACATCTGTTTGGCGGCGGAGAATTTATTCTTTTGCTTAACGCCCTTCTCTAAGACGTACGAGCTCAGAGGTTGTATATCGATGGACATCAATCGCATGGCGTGAATTGCCCGTGTGGCATGCTAAGATGCAGTGATCAGGGCTTCTGTTGAAAAGCAAAGTCTTGTGGTGATGATCAAAGCACCGCCTGTGTGGCGTAGCTTTGTGTAAACGTGAATTTGCGAGCCTCACACCCCGGTATGAACCTAAAACGGGAGGAAGGACCTCAGGGAGGACATGCGTTTCTTTCTAGCTAGGGTGGTGTCAGTGACCTACCAGCCCTGACATTTATATACTTTTCACCTATGTGGTTGTTGCTGTTGCGAGGCGCCTCGGTTTGATCGGACGATCCGGGTCCGATGGAGTCATTCGTTGGCTCGTTTACGCCCCAAAGGGCGGGGAAACGTATTGTTCAGGAATTTTAATCCACATCGGTGGACCGGCCCTGTCGCTCCTAGGGTCACTCGAGCTCTGATCCTGAGGGGCGGGCTAGAGCATCTCGAATTCGGTAAGGACTATCTTTTGCCTTGGTTCATGACGGAAATCCAATTTCCAAATACGGCATCGTGCGAATCTGATTGTATATATATATGGCGACATGATATATGGTACCCATGCCGTCTATGATTGATAGTTATGATTTGAAATTGTTTTCAAAACATATAAGCACTAGCAATAATATCAATTGCCTTTGTTTTATTCGTATCAATCATATTTTGGCCATTATAAGGTAAAACTCTATCCTCCGGTTTGCGTTGCATTGTGTGATGGGAACTGAGTCTTATAATGGCTTCATTTTTATAAAAAGCATAGCGATGTTTGAAAAGAAAGATCTGTTTTAAAGCACTGGTAATCCAATGGAGTAAACCCGTTCCACGAAAGTGGCGTGGTCCTGAGATTAGCCATATTATATATGTGTTGAGTGGATTTCTCATACCAGTCCCATGACTGACTCGTAGTTTGTTTCACTCTCAAACTCGGGTGCCCTTTTTTCTACACGGGCAGCCTTGTATTCAGGTTTAGCTGGTTCTTTCTGGATAGCTGGAGCTGAAGATGGATTCTATCATTTATTTCTTTTTATGCTGTTCAGCTCCTATTGTACATATTTTGTTTATTTCCGCTGTAGACATTTATGTATAACTGAACTGTATTGGTACTAAGTAAGATCCTGTATACTGTGTAACTCTGATGATTACTTTTATCCAGTATATTTTGTTGTTCATTCCGGTGTACTTATTTAATTCTGTTCTGCTATTTTATGTTTCTGTGTTATATTCCAAAAGATAACCTTGTTTCCGTGAGAACGGGAAATCGGGTCGTCTCAACGTGGTATCAGAGCTTTGGTTAAGCTTAGTTCTGGAATATAACATTTGAACGAACTCGTCAGAAATAGAACCAGTA
The DNA here is from genome assembly GCA_030737875.1 of Allium sativum. NCBI lineage: Eukaryota > Viridiplantae > Streptophyta > Magnoliopsida > Asparagales > Amaryllidaceae > Allium > Allium sativum. Next base: position 173,408,594 of record CM060923.1, read on the forward strand.
GTGTTCTAGGACGGGTAACTCTATACAGATAGGATCAGTAATATCCTAGTATGAGTAAAGCAGAATTAAATTACACCTTGATAGACACATTTACATTTGAAGTATGTGTTTCTATATTTTAAAACTACCTTTTCTGTGACCTGACACTTGATCTGCCATTTGCAGAAGGACTAGAAAATGAGTGTCAGAAGCAGAAGGAATGCAGAACCGGATATTGAGGCCCTATTAATCAAATATCGAAATATGGGTGGAATACCGTTCTCTGGTGAAGAATCTATTATGAAGACACAAGCTTGGATTCGTTCGGCTGAGAAAATCTTCGAAGCATTAAAGCTGAGGGATGACCAGAAAAGATTGCTGGCCTCCTGGGCTCTCAAAGATGAAGCTTTGTTCTGGTGGGATTCTGTTGTTAAGGATAATCCAGAAGGTGATATCACCTGGGATAGATTCAAAGTGATTTTCTTAGAAAGATTTACTCCTCCCGAAGCAACTGAACGACTATGTGATGAATTTTCTTATCTAATACAAGGTGACATGACCATTCCAGAATATCATAAGAAATTCAATGAACTTTCTCACTTTGCCCCTCACCTAATTCAAAATCCGAAGAGTAAAAATATGAGATTTATTCACGGGCTTCAAAGGAAATACCAGAATAAAGTATTGGGGCATGTGAAGCTTCCTTTTTCAGAAATGATTTATATGGCTTATCAATATGAAGATCTAGATAAGAAAGGAATGTTATGCGACGAAGAAGAAGTCTATTCTAGTGACAAAACAGAGTCAGAAACTGAAATTCCTGAAGCCAGTACGAGATCTGAAGTCAATAAGAAGCCCAGCGCCAAAAGAAAAAGGGCGGAACCTGGGAACGAACGAATAATGACCGCCACGTGCTCAAGCTGCAATAGAAAAGGACATGTGGCGATAAGTTGCAAATCTTGGAACCAACAAAGAAAGAATAAGTTCCCACCCAAAGAGGGATTTCAAGAGAATAGAAAGTGCAGTCAGTGCCATCAGTCTGGTCATCTTTCAAAGGCCTGCCCGCTATTCAGAAAACCTAAAATAGTTCAAGTAAATGAAGTAGCAGAAACTTCCGAGCCCTCAGCTAGTCAAGAAAGGGCGGACGTTTTAGAAGGCACGCTCAATGTCAGAAACATTCCAGTTAAAGTACTGTTTGACACAGGCGCGTCGCGAAGCTTTATTGCAAAGAGTGCAGTCAAGAAGTTGGATTTGAATTTGAAGAAGCTCAAAGAGCCAATGACTGTCCGAAATCCAGTTGGAGGTTCTATCAATCTTAGTTGGGTTTGTGCAGTACCCGTCTCTTTTTCCTGCTATAAATTCCCTATTATCTCGGTCGTCATGAATTTTGATGAATTCGATCTTATTTTGGGATTGGATTGGTTAACCAAATATGAAGCGGAAGTTAAATGCGCCGAGAGAGTTGTGAAGGCAAAAGCACAATTGGGAAATTATATAACCATACCATGTGAAGGCCCAACTTCAAATAGAAAAGATTTCTGGTCAGCTCTCGATGTTTCTCCAGCTCAAATAGAAAATATCCCTGAGGTCACAGAGAATATTCCTGACCTCATTAAAGATATTCCTGTCGTCAAGAATTATGCGGATGTGTTCGAGGAAGTTGTTCGCTTACCTCCGCAGAGAGAAATAGATTTCAAGATTGCTTTGATTCCTAATGCAAGGCCGGTAGTTCACGCTATTCGAAGAATGTCCTTGAAAGAGAAGGAGGAATTAGACAATCAAACAAGACAGCTAGTATGGAAAGGTCTGATCAGGCCTAGTTTCTCTGATTGGGGTGCAGCAGTGGTGTTTGTCCCAAAATCTGACGGTACTCTACGTCTATGTGTGGATTATCGTGATCTAAACAAGCAGACCATAAAGAACAAATATCCATTGCCGCGGATTGATGATTTGTTGGATCGATTAAATGGAGCGCAAGTATTTTCACGAATGGACCTAGCTACAGGTTTCCATCAACTTCGAATTGCCGAAGAGTGTGTTCCAATGACAGCGTTCAGAGGTCCCGACCTATTCTACGAGTGGTTAGTAATGCCGTTCGGCTTATGTAACGCTCCAGCTTACTTCGTCGATCTGATGAACAGAGTATTCAGAGGGGTTTTGAATAAATTTGTTCTGGTTTTTATTGACGATATTCTAATCTTCTCTAAATCAAAGGCCGAACATGAAAAACATTTGGAACAGGTTCTAGAGATTCTGAGACGGAATGTATTAAAAGCCAAATTTTCCAAATGTATATTCTGGCAAGATGAAGTGAAATTTCTGGGCCATGTCGTATCGAAAGAAGGAATCGCTGTTGATCCAAGTAAAATTACAGCTATTCAGAACTGGAAACAGCCCAGTACTCCCACTGAAGTCCGCAGTTTTCTTGGATTGGCTAGCTATTATCGGAAGTTCGTTAAAGACTTTTCGAAAATATCTGGCCACTTAACGAAGCTTACAAAGAAGCATTCTAAGTTCAAATGGACTGAAGAGAGTGAGGAGGCTTTCGAAGAGCTAAAGTTAAGATTAACGACAGCTCCAGTGTTAACCATCATCGATGGCAACCAGGATTTAAAAGTATGGACTGATGCTTCTAGAGAAGGCCTTGGCGCAGTGTTAATGCAAAGAGGCCAAGTAATTGCTTATGCTAGCCGTCAGCTTAAGCCACACGAGAAAAACTATGTAACTCATGATCTTGAGTTATTGGCTGTCATATTCTCTTTGAAAATCTGGAGACACTATCTTCTCGGTGAGAGATTCGAACTGTTTACAGATCATCAGTCATTAAAGTATCTGTTCACTCAGAAGGACTTGAATTTGAGGCAGCAACGTTGGCTGGAGTTTCTTGCAGCATATGACTTTGAAATTATATATACTCCAGGAAAAGCCAATGTCGTGGCCGATGCGTTAAGCAGAAAGAATGTAATGATCGCCAGTTTTATTATCACGACTTCATTGCTAGATAAGATATCCGCTCTTCAGGAGGATGATCACTTCATTCAGAAAATCAGAGGGATAATTCAACAAGGCGAACCCTCGAGTTTTCAAGTTGATAATGAGGGGATTCTAAGGCTCAAAGGTCGAATATGCGTTCCTAACATTCCTGAACTTCGAAAGGAAGTATTGGATGAATGCCACAAGTCAAAACTCAGTATCCATCCGGGAGTAAGCAAAATGTATAATGACATCAAACGCACTTTCTGGTGGAAGTCGATGAAAAGGGACATTTCTTTATATGTCAGCCGATGCCCTACTTGCCAGCTAGTTAAGAGCGACCAACAGAAATTGGCTGGATTATTGCAACCGCTAGAAGTTCCTGGCTGGAAGTGGGAACATATTTCTATGGATTTCGTTGATGGTCTGCCCAGGACCAGAAAAGGAAATGACAGTATTTGGGTGATCGTAGATCGTTTCACGAAGACCGCCCATTTTATACCTGTCAAATCAAACAGAACTGCTCAGAGTCTGGCACATATTTACTTCAGGGAAATAGTTAGACTGCATGGAGTGCCGCTCAGTATAGTAAGTGATAGAGATACGATATTCACTAGCAAATTCTGGGAAGCATTTCAAGTCGAGCTGGGAACGAAGTTAAACTTGAGCACCGCTTATCATCCTCAGACAGACGGTCAGACTGAGAGGGTGAATCGCATTCTAGAAGATCTATTGCGGGCTTGTGTTATAGATTTCGGTGGATCATGGGAAGACCATCTGCATTTGGCTGAATTCTCTTATAACAACAGCTACCAGGCGAGCCTGACAATGTCGCCATTCGAAGCATTATATGGTAGACCGTGCCGATCTCCTGCTTGTTGGGTCGAGCCTGGGAATAGACTTGTGTTGGGTCCCGATATGATTCGAGAAGCTGCCGACAAAGTCGATTTTATTAAGAAGAAATTACTCGCCGCTCAAAGCCGACAAAAGAGCTATGCCGATAAAAGAAGAAGAGATATATCCTTTGAAGTTGGCGACTATGTATATTTGAAAGTATCGCCGATGAGAGGAGTTATCCGGTTCGGTAAAACTGGAAAGTTGGCACCCAAATTCATAGGTCCGTTTCCTATTCTGGAACGGATTGGAACTCTCGCTTATAAAGTTAAATTGCCTGACTGGTTGCCTGGAGTGCATGATGTATTTCATATATCTCAACTTCGAAAGCACGTTCATGATCCAGACTTGATCGTGGAAGAAGCAGCTCAGCAGGACATTGAAATAACTCCAGAATTAGCTGTGAGGCGAGAGCCGCTAAAGATTATCGGCAAAGAAACCAAAGAGCTGAGAAACAAGAAGGTTCACTTAGTCAAAGTACAATGGAGTGGAGATCCGCGAGATTGTACTTGGGAAACTGAGGAGAGCATTCAGAAAGCTTATCCTAGATGCCGAGTTGATATCTCTGAATGACTCCGGTGCAAGGTACATTTACCCTACTTTGCATTACCATTTAATTCTCTATTCTATTGCAATTTTCTTCCTATGGATGTGCACTATTTATTCTATACTCTGAATGATTTGTGAAGGAATATAGGATTTGATCAGAATATTTTAGAAAGGTTAAAAACAAATTGGTTGTTGTATTTTGTGATCGTAGATTTATCAAACCACTTTCGACTTTATTCCTTTTCGGGGACGAAAAGTTTTAAGTGGGGGAGATTGTAACGACCCAGAAAATCTGAACCAATTTAAAATTTTTAAATAGGCTAAAATAATGGATTTTAAATATTTAAAATAAATATTTTAGATAATGGCAATGAAAACTGAGTTTGAATCGACATTTGAAAACGAATATAATTAATTATAATTATATATAGAATTGAAAATGGCGCGGTAGTTCGATAATTCGATTTCAAACTTCAATTGAATATACCGGGTGCAAAACAATCCGGATTTTAGTGAAACCAAAAATATTTAAATCTGTTAGTGAATATCTTTCTAACGAATATGACCAATCGAAATTTGATAGCGGAAATCAAAAGGTATGTCCAATTGAAGATTCTGAATAGTCGCTATGGAATTCAGGCCCTTAAAAATGGACATTTTGCAAATGACCTCGGATTTCGACGAAACCACTTTTGTTAGATCCGCAGTGTCAAGTTATTGCTAGGTTTCAAATTTCATAATTTTTCGAATCAATATGTGAGCGTGGCAAAGGAAAACGCGTTTGACCAGTTTCAGTTGATTTTAATCGACTGGAAATTGGCCATTTTTCAAACGGTCTCAGAATTCGACGAAACTAGTTTTGTTAGGACCGTATCGACAATACGAAGCTGGAAAATATTTTTCTAGAATTTTTCTAGTTAGTATGTGACCCCGGTAATTTGAAATGTGCGTTTAAAATTCGATATAGTGATTTAAATGTAAATTCAAAAGGAAACCGATTGTAACGATCAAACCAGCTTGCGATACATATCCCATTGTGTTCGGAATGGGGGTTAAACGCTATGGACGACAGGCGGTGGGCCTCGTTTAGAGGTCGTACGTAAAAGGTCAACTCTTTGCTAAATATAATAATTAAATAATAAATAAATAAATAAAAAAGTACTCTTCCCTCCCTCCCTTTATTCTTCCTCCTGCCCCCCCCCCCCCCGTTCATTATAATTTCAAATCAGAAAGCGAAAAAAAAAAAAAAAAAACCCTAGAAAAATCGAAGCCGTCGCCCCCCCTAAAGACCTGACGCCGACGAGCCCACCATCGCCGCCGTACCTCGAAGCCCCCCCCTCGAGACATCACCGACGAAGCAGTCGCCCCCCCCCCCCCCCCCCCCCGTCGAATCCCATCGCGACGCCACCCTCGAGAGACCCAAACCGCCGACTCCTCCTCCTCCCCTTCGAAACCTCGGTGAGCCATTTTACTTTATTTTTTTTTATTTCTATTTTTAATTTAGTTTTGTTAAAACTAAATACTGTATTTTTATTTTAAGTTATAAAACTGTATTTTTATTTTAAGTTATAAAAACTGCATTTTTATAAAATATAAAAACTGTTTTGAAAAGTAAATTAAAAACTGAATAAATTAAATAAAGTTTAAAACTGAAACTGTTTTAAAAATAAAGAAATAAAACTGATTTATTTTATAAAGTATAAAACTGATTTCAAAAGAATTTAAAAAAAACTGATTTTTAAAGTTATAAAAACTGAATTTTTAAAAGTATTCAAAACTGAATTTTTAAAAAGTATAAAAACTGATTTTGTTTTTAAAGAAAAAAAAAACAACAAGGAAAAACTGATTTTAAAAGCAAAAAGGAAAAATCATATTTTTATATTGAAAGCAAAAGTAAAAATCATATTTTTATATGATGAAAGTCAAAGTAAAAATCATATTTTTTTTATATTGAATAGCATCGTAAAATTTCTATTTTTACATATGCAGAGAATACGGGCGAAAGCGACAGAATAGGCGAAGATTTTTCTATTAAGAAGAGTCGTGCAGTTGGATAGCTATTGGTGAGATTTCTGATTTAAAATTTATATATATATATATGTGTGAAGTAAAAGTGAATTGCTATATAGAAATATATATATATATATATATATATATATATATACGCCCCTCGTCCACAAACCATGGACGATATTTATTGGTTGAAATTGTTGTGGAAATTTGATTGATAGCGAATGATTGTTTGGGATTGTTTGTGATTGATATTGGTTGATTGTGGTTGAAAAATACCCATTGGTGGTTGTGAAATATTTGGTTGAAACCACTTAGGATTAGTTTGTGGAAATGAAATAAATATATACATGCCGCCTGCGTGCGAACTAGATGCATGTTTCCCATTGTCAAAAACCGCGAGGTTTTAAGGTAGAGCGAGGAGCCGTACTAGGGACGGTGCCGGTGTAACTACCCTGCCGTTATGCTGCCGAAATTTTGAATAATATTTGTGTGTTTGAATTATTTTCATATGCTTAAACTATATTTATTCCTTATATAGAAAACATTCATGTGTTGAATAGATATTCATTCGTTGTTTAGAAATTCATGTGTTGAATGGTATTCATATTTTGAAATAAATTGTTCGATAATAAAAATCACGTTTTTATCGATATATAAAAACTATAGAAACATTCATGTGTTGAATTGATATTCATTCGTTGTTTAGCAATTCATGTGTTGAATGGTATTCATATTTTGAAATAAATTGTTTGATAATAAAAATCACATTTTTATCGATATATAAAAACTATAGAAACATTCATGTGTTGAATTGATATTCATTCGTTGTTTAGAAATTCATGTGTTGAATGGTATTCATATTTTGAAATAAATTGTTTGATAATTAAAATCACCTTTTATAGACTATATGAACTATATAGAAAAATAGTGTTTTGAAATGAATTATTTTACAATAAAAATCACATTTTTATTGTATGCATAAATCGTTGAAATGTGAAATGTTAAAAATAGCCACTTGTTCAAATAAACATATATCAGTTGAAATATTCATTAATTAGCTAATGAAATGATTTGCGCCTATTTATGTGACATTAGAATGAATGGTGTTTTTAAACCAAATAGAAATCAAATATGAAGTTGAATAGAAAATGAAAAATGATATGAACTGTATATATATGTACATGCAATATTCATTGAACAGGTTATAGCAAAAGGGGCTAGAGAAGAGGAATAAAATTTTGTGCCCGACAAATAGGTACACATTTACTGATTTGTTTGGGTGATGATTCTGAGCCTGTTGGCTAGCCGCTTGGCTTTTTCTTTTTCTTTTTGAGATTAGAAGGACCGGGACGCTATTTGCGATTTCCCGACGCTCCCGGTGCAGGGGAGGTTATGGCGAAATTTTTCCAAAATTTAAGGTGTTAGAAAAATTTTTGAAGTGAAAACGATATTGAAATTGCTGAATGAACTATATTTATATAAATATATAAATATAAATAAAATTACAACGAAACGAAGCCGTGCAGTTCGTATTTTGAAACCGTGATTTCAAACGACTAGTACGGGAAATCCGACCATTGGATTTTCCCGAAATCCCAACCGTCGGGTTCGCCTTGGAATAATCTTTCCAACGGCACCAACCTTGTAAAAATCCAACGGTTGGATTGTCTGGAATGTTTAATTCAAATCTGAAGAAAAACAGCGCCAGAAACGATTATATATATATATAAATATAAATATAATTATATTTAATCGAATAACGACGCTGCAGTTCGTATTTTGAAATCAAAAATTCAAACGATTGTACCGGGAGATCCGACCGTCGGATTTTCCCGAAACTGGAACCGTTGGATTCGTTTTGAAAAGACCTTCCTAATGATGTAAATTTTGCAAAGATCCAACGGTTAGATTTTCAGATATGTGTAAATCAAATCTGAAGAAAAACAGCGCCACGGCCGCCTTATGGCCCGAAGCGTCGTTTTGAATAAAATAGCTATTTTAAAATAAAGAAAAATAGCGATAAATAGTTATAAAATATCATAAGCGATATGGAATGGAAATAAACTGAATTTGCTTGATTTATGTGATATTTGATGGTTGAATGTGTTTGGTGTGAAAATTACATTAAAGAACAAAAGTGGTGTTGTCGAATAATTTAACCATTGAAATAAATCGATTTGAAATTCTAAATATACGTGAATTATTTGAAAAGGCCGAGTTAATTCTCATTTCGAATAATTGACCGACGATTGAAAGTCGAAGATGAAGACGGTGGTCGAAGACCGGAGATCTTCACCTCGTTTGGATGGTAACCGAGGTCCTGATTGGGAGGCATCCCGAAATATGGATAATGAGTGGTGATCGTTCAGACGTACGTGTTGATCGAAGGGTTTGTGAGGTATTTAGTGCCTCCGGTTTCGTTCAGACCCAGAACGGACTTGTAAATGGACTGTGTGTCTGACATTGGATTTTATTCTGTGTTGATTGATTTCTGTTAAATATACATCTGTTTGGCGGCGGAGAATTTATTCTTTTGCTTAACGCCCTTCTCTAAGACGTACGAGCTCAGAGGTTGTATATCGATGGACATCAATCGCATGGCGTGAATTGCCCGTGTGGCATGCTAAGATGCAGTGATCAGGGCTTCTGTTGAAAAGCAAAGTCTTGTGGTGATGATCAAAGCACCGCCTGTGTGGCGTAGCTTTGTGTAAACGTGAATTCGCGAGCCTCACACCCCGGTATGAACCTAAAACGGGAGGAAGGACCTCAGGGAGGACATGCGTTTCTTTCTAGCTAGGGTGGTGTCAGTGACCTACCAGCCCTGACATTTATATACTTTTCACCTATGTGGTTGTTGCTGTTGCGAGGCGCCTCGGTTTGATCGGACGATCCGGGTCCGATGGAGTCATTCGTTGGCTCGTTTACGCCCCAAAGGGCGGGGAAACGTATTGTTCAGGAATTTTAATCCACATCGGTGGACCGGCCCTGTCGCTCCTAGGGTCACTCGAGCTCTGATCCTGAGGGGCGGGCTAGAGCGTCTCGAATTCGGTAAGGACTATCTTTTGCCTTGGTTCATGACGGAAATCCAATTTCCAAATACGGCATCGTGCGAATCTGATTGTATATATATATGGCGACATGATATATGGTACCCATGCCATCTATGATTGATAGTTATGATTTGAAATTGTTTTCAAAACATATAAGCACTAGCAATAATATCAATTGCCTTTGTTATATTCGTATCAATCATATTTTGGCCATTATAAGGTAAAACTCTATCCTCCGGTTTGCGTTGCATTGTGTGATGGGAACTGAGTCTTATAATGGCTTCATTTTTATAAAAAGCATAGCGATGTTTGAAAAGAAAGATCTGTTTTAAAGCACTGGCAATCCAATGGAGTAAACCCGTTCCACGAAAGTGGCGTGGTCCTGAGATTAGCCATATTATATATGTGTTGAGTGGATTTCTCATACCAGTCCCATGACTGACTCGTAGTTTGTTTCACTCTCAAACTCGGGTGCCCCTTTTTCTACACGGGCAGCCTTGTATTCAGGTTTAGCTGGTTCTTTCTGGATAGCTGGAGCTGAAGATGGATTCTATCATTTATTTCTTTTTATGCTGTTCAGCTCCTATTGTACATATTTTGTTTATTTCCGCTGTAGACATTTATGTATAACTGAACTGTATTGGTACTAAGTAAGATCCTGTATACTGTGTAACTCTGATGATTACTTTTATCCAGTATATTTTGTTGTTCATTCCGGTGTACTTATTTAATTCTGTTCTGCTATTTTATGTTTCTGTGTTATATTCCAAAAGATAACCTTGTTTCCGTGAGAACGGGAAATCGGGTCGTCTCAAATATACATCGTTGAAACATCATTTTTGTTGCATTAGAGTTGGCGAACAAAAATGTCATTTTATTGAATATGAAATATACATCGTTGAAACATCATTTTTGTCGCATTAGAGTTGACGAACAAAATGTCATTTTTTATTGAATATGAAGTATACATCGTTGAAACATCATTTTTGTCGCATTAGAGTTGGCGAACAAAAATGTCATTTTTATTGAATATAAAAATATACAATGTTGAAAACATCATTTTTGTTGCATTAGCCTTTGCGAACAAAAATGTCATTTTTATTGAATATAGAAAATGTAAGTTGTTGAAACCATCATTTTTGTCGCATTAGAATTGGCGAACAAAAATGTCATTTTTTATTGAATATGAAATATACATCGTTGAAACATCATTTTTGTCGCATTAGAGTTGGTAAACAAAATATCATTTTTATTGAATATAAAAATATACAATGTTGAAAACATCATTTTTGTTGCATTAGAGTTGGCGAACAAAAATGTCATTTTTATTGAATATAAAAATATAAAATGTCGAAAACATCATTTTTGTTGCATTAGAATTGGCGAACAAAAATATTGTTTTTGTAGAATAAAGAAATGAATGTTATTATAGGGAATCGCCAAATGGTTTAAATATATAAATATAAATATATAATTTAACGAAACGAGCGCGGCAGTTCGCGTATCGACAATCATAACTTCAAACGATTATTCCGGAAGATCCGACCGTTGGATTTTCCCAAAAATGGAACCGTTAGGACCGCTTTGGGAAGCGCTTTCCAACGATATAAATTTCATCAAAATCCGACGGTTAGATTTTAAGATATGTGTAAATCAAATTTTGGTAAAAACAGCGCCAGTGTCACCCATTGACCCGAAACGTCGTTTATTTATTTCGAGCTATTTTTAATAAATAAAAATAGCGATAAATAGTTTTATATATATATACGGAATGTTTTAAATTATAATTATGCGACAATTATTTGAAAAGGCCGAGATTAACTCATTTCAAATAATTGCACGGCGATGAAATCAAAGATGTATGAAGACGATGGTTGAAGACCGGCGATCTTCGCATCGAATGGATGACGACTACTGATGCCTTGAACTGATTTGCTCCTAGGACAGGGTTGAAGCAGTAATTGTCCGGACGTATGTGTTGGTCGTGCGGATAAGCGAGCGCCTTTTTGGTGTCTCCGATTTCGTTCAGACCCAGAACGGACTTGTAAATGGATGCGTGTCTGACGTTGGAATTCATCCCATGTAATTAAATCGATTTGTATTAATATATGTCTGCTTGGTGGTAGAGAATTTATTCTCTACTTAACACCCGGATATATAGTGATAGTTATCGATCGCATGGCGTTGAATTGTCAAGGTGGCACGCCAAGATGCAATGATCAAGGCTTTGTTGAAAAGCATGCCTTATGGTCGATGATCAACGCATAGCCTGTTTAGGCATAGCTTTGTGCATAGCGTGACTTCGCGAGCCTCACACCCCGGTATGAGTCAAAAACGGGATATGGACCGTAGGGAGTGCACACGTTTCTTTCTTGCTAGGAGTGGTGTTTGGGCTTTAACACGGCCCGACATTTTACTTATGTGGATTATGGATTGAGGTACCTCGGGTTTTTATAGGCCGGAAGTGGTCATATTATAGGTCCAAAAGGACCAGGAAACGTGTATTCAGGCATAACTAATCCACTACCGTTAGGTGGGGACCGGCCCTACCGCATCCAAGGGTTCACTGCGGGGGATCCTGAGGCATTTGCTAGAGTGTCTCGAATCGGAAGAGGACGATCCCTAGCCTCGATTTCATGACAGAAAACCAATTCCCAATACGTCGACATTTCGGTTTTGATTGTAAACTTATATACGGCGACATACTAGGATGGGGTACTATGTCGTCTAGGATTGATATATTTATATTGAAGTATTTTAATACTACTTAGTCATTAATAATAATATTAAAATATTACTTTTCACGTATTAAGCATATTTGATCATCATAAGGGAAAACTCTATCCTCCTGTGTGCGTTGCATTGTGTGATAGGACTTGAGTCTTATGATGATTTCATTTTTTAAAAGTCATTTCGCTGTTTTATCCAAACTTTATAAAATTATGCACTAGCAATCCAATGGAGTAAACTCGTTCCGCGTTAGCGTCGTGGTTCTGAGATTCGCCATATTGATAGTTAATTTAGTTAAGAATTCTCACACCAGTCCCATGACTGACTCGTAGTTTGTTTCACTTTTGCAAACTCGGGTGCCCTCTTTCCACACGGGCAGCCAATTGACAGGTTCAGGTGATACATTCTGATTGGAGCTTGCTTGGACGAAAGAAGAAGAAGACCTTTTCTCTAGTTTTTACTTCTGCTTGAGACATTTTACCTCTTTAGCTTTGATGTATGTGATGAAGTTTGAGACTTGTTTCTTTCCATTTGAAAACTTATTTCCCTTTTTGTTGAGACTCTTTATTTGGCTAAGTTGTATCCTGTACTGCGTACTCTGATGTATTGGATATTATGATGTTGATGACATTTCCGCTGAAATATTTTTGTGCTATGTTCTTTCCCTGAGATCTGTTTATTGTTGTAATTATGTTGTGTTCCGAAATGATTATCCTTGCTTTCGGTCAACGGAAGTTTGGGGTCATCACATAACTGAAAGAAAACAGAGGGTGAGAATAGATAAGATAGAATCTTAGAATAGTAGAGAAGAACAACACAACATCAGAGTAACACGAACCTTACAGCGGAACGAATAACATATAATATATAATATAACTTTGAAATATAAATTTGTACTTGACTATACATATCATTTCCAAAGTACAGCACTTAAAACACAGCGGAAATAACCATAGCTATATAATTCTGAAGCCTACTGCTCCAGCTTTCCAAATATATCTGTAAATCCCGACTACTTGACTGCCCGTACAAAATTGGGCACCCAAGAGTTTAGGGAAAATAAAACAAAATAAACTCCGGCTCAGTCATGTGACTGGTGTAAGTAAACTCAAATCATTTGTTTAACTTAAAAAAATCCTTTCAAAAGAAAGAATAATCGTAAGGCCGATCCACACATAAACACGGATGGTTTTTACCTTACGATAACCCAAATCATTTGTAAAACAATATTATTTTGATATTATAATAATATCTAACACAAGTAATATCAATCTAGTAGAAATGTTTACATCTAACTTTCTACATATATAATATACAATCAAAACCGCGGGCTCTTATTTGGGGAATGGATTCCAACTACGACAAGGTATGGATCCACCTTCCGCTCAGTGTACTCTAGATGCAATACACTGGAGTTCAACAAGAACATCTTGCAACTCGGCCACACATGACTGACCACTCATTTCACTTGAGTGTATTGAATATATTGTCACCTTACAGTTGGTAAACCAACATAACCATTCCCGGGAGATACAGATTTGAAAGAAGTAACAAATATGAATATTCTCTAGATAGTGACAATATACCCTACTTGGTTGCGGCCCACTTAGCCATGCTGCCTGCCCGATTTCTGTCTTTTCCCAGTTAATGAGGCTAGAGGTCATAACGTATCTTTCAACAGATTACTCATTCATTTACTTTGAATGCCACATCGTCATACCCGTCAAACCACAAATTGATTTCCCCAAAAATACCACGGGTATAAGCTAAGAGAAATGAATTCCTCCGTCACCAACGTAAATACGTTTGAAATGATCAACTCACGTGATCCGCTAGATATACTCTGTCAAACATTATTCCATACAGGTTGTCCTGGGATTGGACAAACGGAAGGCACTATTATGTAAACAGGATAGCCCTTGCATAACTCCGTCTTCAATTTGTCTTCGATCTATTTGATTCGAAATGCTAACGCCCATACGGAGTGGTTCTCGGATAATAATCCAATCGTTCTCTCCGTATTGACGACGGAAAAATGGTCAAAACTTTGATAGTATGTGATTTAACTATCAAAGAAAAACACGTGTGCAAACAACGATATTATTTCCGGATGGAAATAATCGATCAATCATCATTTAACATTTATCTATTTAGTTCATTAATTTACTTATCTCCTGTTTCCATATATTCTAAATCCTTATTTTCTATTATCAGAAAAACATTTCTGATTATTATTTGGAAAACATTTCCAAAACTCCTTCACTGGATTTAAACTGATGTTTAAATCAAACATCGCCATGCCAACTCAAACCATTTCCCTCATTAACTAAATTCACTTAACCATCCTTTACTATCAAACCTTAGCCATTCCTTAGTTAAGAAGGAAGTCAATCAAGTTGGGGTATAATTACCTCTCAGACCTTAACTAAACAATGTTTTAACTTCGGAATAGACAAAGTTTATCTTCTAAATCTTTAACAAACTTCCTTGCGAACCTCACAGATTCTATTTACGAATCCACTTCTTTTATAAAAACATTGGTTATAACGATAACTTTATAATCCCTACTTTCGAAATATATAACTTTAAATATAACTTTTATTCTTTAATTTGAATAAATAAATAAACACATAATTTATAAATAAAAAAATCTTGATTTAAACACCGGAAAGTATAAGTACTTTCCCGAATTCGATATAATTGAATTCGACGATTAACTCTCTTCGAATAACTAATATTCGATAACTCTCCTCTTCGAATAACTTATATTCGATTTAACTCCATTCGAATAACTTATATTCGATTTAACTCCTTTTGAATAAACTATATTTGATAACCCCTTCAAATAACTAATATTCGATAACCCCTTTCGAATAACTAATTCGATAATTCCTTTCGAATAACTAATTCGATAACTCCTCTCGAATAACTAATATTTGATAACTCTTCTCTTCGAATAACTTATATTCGATAACTCCTCTCGAATAACTAATATTCAATAACCCCTTTCAAATAACTAATATTCGATTGACTCATTTCGAATAACTTCTTTTGATTAACTCCTTCATTCTATTTGAATAAACTATATTCGATTAACTCTTATTAACTCTATTTAATTAACACTATCAATTAACTCTAACTGGTTAACTCTAACTGATTAACTCTAGTCGATTAACTCTAACTCTAATCGATTAACTCTAACTCTAATCGATTAACTCTAACTCAAATCGATTAACTCTAACTGATTAACTCTAACTGGTTAACTCTAACTGATTAACTCTAATCGATTAACTCTAACTCTAATCGATTAACTCTAACTCTAATCGATTAACTATAATTCGATTAACTCCTCTAACTCATTTTGATTAACACATTTTGATTAACTCCTTTGATTAACTCCTTTGATTAACTCTACGTCCATATTCAGTTTCAAATATCGATGTTGAAATCGATTCTTACTTCTCTATATAAGTCCTGACTTATATATTCTATTTATCCAAGGATAAATATTTTACTTAATTTATAAAACCTTATTTATAAATTAATCTTCTTACTTTATCTATTAAAACAGATTTCTCTTAAATATTCACTTTAAATTCATATTCTGTTATACCCGTGTGCGAAGCACGGGTCTGAACTTTCCTAGTGTAAAATTCTCTTTTCTCTCTTTTTATACAATTCTATTTATTTATCAAATAATTCTCTTTTGATAATTCTATTTATTTACTACATAAATATTTCCTTTTATAACTTTATTTATTTTCTAAATAAATATTTCTATTTAATCTATTTGTAAATGTTTTTTTCCAATATTTCCTTTTAAATTTTATTTGAAAATATTTTACAAATATTTTCTTTTAAATTCTATTTGTAAATGTTTTACAAATATTTCCCTTTTATTTCTATTTGTAAATTGTTTTACAACTATTTTTTTTCTATTTGTTTTACAAATATTTTCCTTTCTAACTCTTTGATTTTATAATTATTCCCTTTTCTAAAATCCTTTTTCTTTTATATATAAAATCCATTGATTTTATATAAATAGTTTATTTTCAAAATATACTTTGAATATCCCCTTTTTACATCCCAGTATTTCTTACGGTATTTAAAATACCAATTCACGATGATCGCTATCATTAAAACACACAAAATCAACAACAGACTATATATCACATCATATACCACAATATATGAAACCAACCAGTATTTTATATATTTGAGGAACCCAGTTAGGTCCCTCTAACCTATTTCCCTGCATCCACAGATGTTAAAAGATAAAATAATATCGATTCCATTTCGATATGAAATATTCTGATAAACATAATCCATATTTGATTAACGATTTATATGTATATCGTTATCATACAACCAATACACAAGCAATTTAACCAAACAGTTAACACACAGCAATCAACAGATAATTATTAGTTCTAAAAATATGTTGTAAAAATATAACTGTTCAAAGTTGGTGAGTTTTACTCACTTTGGACGATCATCGTTAATAACGATAACCATCGCTTGATTCAAATGGACAATTTATTTTGCTATAAATTGTAACGAGCTTCGATTCGCTCCCCGTCAGTTCCATTGCGTAGCCCTCGTCCTTACGATCCCAACGGATCCAACCATTCGAAATTTTGGTATTGTATGCAGAAGTTATCGCGTTAACAAGTTAATATACAATTTTAAATTAAACTTAAGTTTTAAATAAATTACATGGGCCTTTACCACTTATCATAATGGCCTACCCATTTCAGACCCGCCTCCAATTGAACAGTTTTCATCTCCTTCATCACCCGTATGAACTCAAGCCATTACCGCCCCTTCATTTTCACCGAGCTCTCCCCATGAACCACCGAACTCCACAAGAACACCACCCACATACTCCTCTCTCCAAGCACTTCCTCTCCATGCCCTATTCTCAGAGCTCGCGCCCCTCCCCTGTTTCCGATGAACGAGCGCACCTCACAGAAGACATCGACATTTATTTGAACGGAAATCACCCAACAATGTCGTACAAAACCCATTTTCCCTCCTCAACCCAAAAACAACCATGAATCCATCCGTCGATGCTTGAATCGAGATCGAAACGTAACCCTAGGTCCGATGAACGAGCGCACCTCACAGAAGACATCGACATTTATTTGAACGGAAATCACCCAACAATGTCGTACAAAACCCATTTTCCCTCCTCAACCCAAAACAACCATGAATCCATCCGTCGATGCTTAAATCAAGATCGAAACGTAACCCTAGGTCGCTCTGTACATTTCGAGCATAAGGAAACTGACGTTGCACCTTGTATAGGTTACCCCAAATCGACGAGCAAACCACAACGATCTCGAATCTATATATATATTTTGATTTATAGATTTGATTTTGATTTTCTTTTGATTTTTGAAGCACCGACTTTCTCGTTTTGGATAAGGAGATGGCGGCTCAAAAAAGTATGGAGCATGGATAGTTTTTGATCGAAGGAATGAATTAAGTTAAAGGGGGAAGTTGAGGTGATTATATATGGATTTTTCTTGATTTCATTTTGATTTTTGTGGAGGAGATGATTTCCACGTTTTTGCTGTGAGAAAGAACGCGTGGGGTTTGTTTTGATCAGAAGAACTTCAAGATAATCAGGTTAGAGAGGAAAAGCTATTATATAGGCAAAATATAATATTTTATTTTTATCATTTTATATTCATTTTTGCCTCCTAAAAATCTGTGTGATCACACATGATATTCAAAAATCACGAAAATGATCATGTAGCTACAGTTCGACATTACGGTCCCAACGAATCGGGTTTCGTCGAATTCCAACTTCGTTTGCTCACACAGCGTATTTTTAACTGCCAAAATATTGACTGTTTTTCACATTAAAATCCCATACGGCCACAAACTGACTCTAAAAATCACGAAACTTGGAGTCTAACAATAATTTAATATTGTGGATCCAACAAAATTAGTTTCATCGAAAACAGAGGTCGTTTGCAAAACTGGCTATTTCTAAAGCTCTAAATAACCCCATTTTAATATAGAAATATATTTAAAAATAATTAACTTTAATATTTAAAAATAAATATTATCGTATATATTCATTATATATATATCATACAACTCCAATATATTTCTAACTGAATTTACAGCTCGATATTTCATCATCAGAGTTATATCGATATTCGATTTATATTTAAAATTCATTAAAAATATAAATATATATATTAATAAATTTCAAAGGAATTCCATAGCGACTTTTCTAAAATTTGATTTGGACATAGATCAAAATCTATACAATGAAATCTCGATTTTTCTCTTCCATTAGAAAGATATACTTCACTAGCTCCGAACGTTTCTTATTTCACGGAAATCCGATTTAAAACGGACCCGGTATATTCAGTTGAAGTTTGAATCGCCAAATAGCGAACTGCCGCGCCATTTCGAGCTCGATTATAATTATATTATAATTCTACGTTCAAACTTCGTTTAAATAATATATTCGTTATTCAAATTCAATTCCAAACTAAAATATATACTTTGAATTGTCCAGTTCATATTATATTGTCAATTCACTATTTCTGATTATTTCAGAAATAAATATATTATTTAATTATTATATTAATTAAATATTTAATATAATTTAATTAAACGGCCATTTAATTCTCTAAATCACTATATAAATATATAAATATATTAATTATTATATCGCCGAAAATATGGGTCGTTACATTCGTTATGCAAGTCCATATGTTAATTTAGATCTAATTTGTTATTCAAGTCCTTATGTTAATTTAGATCTAATTTGTTATGCAAGTCCATATGTTAATTTAGATCTAATTTGTTATGCAAGTCCATATGTAAATTTAGATCTAATTTGTTATGCAAGTTCATATGTTAATTTAGATCTATTTTGTTATGCAAGTTCATAAATGGGATCTTTGTTATATGCTAGTTATGTTCATAATTGGATCTATATTGTTTTATGCCAGTTTGGATGTTATACGTCTCTTTCTTTCCCTTTTTCTTATGAGTTAGGCTAATTGCAAGCCTAACGTATTATATGAATCATACGAATGATTGACGTTGGGAAACAGTTGGGAAACATTAAATATCGGACATTATGTAATTGGCATAAAATGGGTTGTAATCATATAATTAATTTTGGGCATATCAAGTAAATGTGGCATAACTTGAATTGACCACACTTATGGATAATTTACATATAAATCTAGACTTGGACATAAATGGTAAATATGTAAATGGGTTAAAAGATGAACATGCCTAACCCGAGGTTAGACTGAGTGGCAGTGTAAGACTGCCCGGAACCGCCCGGCACATATAGCGACCGCAACAACACAGATCTAATGTGAGAGGTTAGCGCATTAAGCCCAAAACCCGAGGTTAGAATGAGTTTGCAGTGGAAGTCTGCCTGGAACCACCCGGCACATCCAGCAACCGCAAACAACAGTTATAATGTGAGAGGTTGGTGCATTAATAAATTAATTAATGTCAATGAACAGACATGCTTAGAACGGAAGGGTTGAGTAACATATGAATAGGCGACACTTAACCAATACAACATGTTAATTAGACATGTGGGTGGGGTTAAGTAAATTGAGAACACTTAACCAATACAACATGTTAATTAGACAAGTGGGTGGGGTTAAGTAAATTGAGAACACTTAACCAATACAACATGTTAATTAGACAAATGGGTGGGGTTAAGTAAATTTAAAACACTTAACCAATATAATATGATGAATGAACATGGTTAAGTTAATGAGAAACTGTAATAACCCGGAAAATCTGAGCCAGTTTAAAATTTTTATTTTGGCAATTTTAGTGAATTTTGAATATTTAAAATAGATTATTTTAAATAATATCATCGAGAAAATTTATTTTGGATATAATTAGAACGTATATATTATATACGCCGTCGTTAGAATATAAATAATTATATTTAATTATAAATAGAATTGAAAATGGCGCGGTAGTTCAATAATTCGATTTCAAACTTCAATTGAATGTACCGGGTGCAAAACAATCCGGATTTTAGTGAAACCAAAAACATTAGGATCTAATTGATGATATCTTTCCAACGAATCCGAAAAATCAAAATTTCATAGCAGGAATAAAAAGATATGTCCAGTTGAAAATTCTGAATAGTCGCTATGGAATTCAGGCCCTTAAAAATAGACATTTTGCAAACGACCTCGGATTTCGATGAAACCACTTTTGTTAGGTCCGTGATGTCAAGTTATTGCTAGATTCCAAATTTCATAATTTTTCGAATCAATATGTGAGCGTGGCAAAGGAAAACGCGTTTGACCAGTTTTAGTTGATTTTAATCGACTGGAAAATGGCCATTTTTCTAACGGTCCCAGAATTCGATGAAATTAGTTTCGATAGGACCGTATCGTCGATACGAAGCTAGAAAATATTTTTCGGGAATTTTTCGAGTTAGTATGTGACCCCGGTAAATTGAAATGTGCTTTCAAATTGAATTTATAAAGATTTATATTTTAAATTAAACGGAAATTGATCGAAACAGTCGAATTGGATTGTGAAACATATCCCATTGTGTTCGGAATGGGGGTAAAACACTAGGTACGACAGTCGGTGGGTCTAATTTCGACTTCGAAAGAAAAGTCAACTATGGGGATTAAAATAAAATAGAATATTATATAATAATTTTTATAAAAGGCCCTCTACCTTTTTCTCCCTCCCCATACCCGCTCAGGCCAATGAAATGAAAAAAAAAAGAGAAACCCATGCCCTAATTGCGCCTCCTCCCTAGGCCTCGTCGGACCACCGCCCAAGGTGGCGCAGCTCGCCGCGCCCCCCTCTAGACCCCCTCCTCGCCCCTCGCTCCTCCTTCTTCTTCCCTCGTGCGAAACCCCTCAAGCCCTAGCCTCCTCCAGCCCTGAAGCCGCCACCCACGCGCCCTCCGCCAGCGTGGAGCTGCCGTGCCGCCTCCCATATCACCATTGACCACCTAACCTCTCGCCGCAGCCACCCTCTCTCTGCTTCGATCCAACAATGCCCCTTTCGCCCCCAATTCAAACCCCCTCAGCCAAAAATTAAACCCAATCAACCCTACCCCGTCGCAGCAGGCCCCACCACCTGCCGTCGGTCGACTGACCACTCCACGAACCCACCAGAAGCCGCGATTCAATGTGAGTAGATCCACACAGTTTTATTTCAGTTTTTAATAAATATAAATGCAGTTTTATTTTCAGTTTTTAATAAATATAAATGACACTATGAAAAGAAAAATAGAAAAGCTTTGATTTTTAAAATAGAAATGATTAAATCTTTGCATTAGAAAAGGCAAACTCTTTAAATTAGAAAAGGCGAAATCTTTGCATTAGGAAAGGCGAAATCTTTATATGTAATAGCGTAGTAAAAATAGAATTTTATCTATATAATAGCAGAGTAAAAATTCGATTTTTATATATTGAATAGCATAGTAAAAATTCGATTTTTATATATTGAAAGGAAAAGTAAAAATTCGATTTTTATATATTGAATAGCATAGTAAAAATTCGATTTTTATATATTGAATAGCATAGTAAAAATTCGATTTTTATATATTGAAAAGAAAAGTAAAAATTCGATTTTTATATATTGAATAGCATAGTAAAAATTCGATTTTTATATATTGAATAGCATAGTAAAAATTCGATTTTTAGATATTGAATAGCGAAGTAAAAATTCGATTTTTACATAGGTAGAGGATACGGGCAACGAAGGTGATAAAAAGGCGAGAACGACGAAGATTTCTATAAATGAAGTGTCGTGGAGTAATGATAGCTATCGGTGAGAATTTCTCACTCTTCAATTTCTTTTCTAGTTATATATATATACTAGGATGCAGACGGTGTTTAGTAGCACCCGACACAATCGTCCACAGACCATGGACTTGTTTGTTTGGTTGCATAGATTAGTTAGATGATTTGATTTGAATTTGGTTGTTTGGTGAATTTGATTGATGTGTGAATGGCGTGGGCCTTCACTAGACCGGGGATAAGGCTAGGCCTCGTCCCGTTTCTAGTATCGTGCCGTTATGCCGCCGAAATTTTCTAAAATAAGTTAGATAAATAAAAATATATTTTATTTAAAGAATGAATTGAATAGAAATTCATATGTTAAAATAAAATGTTTTATCATTAAAATATAATTTTTAACGTGAATATGAATATAGTGAATGTGAATAAATAAATATTCATTTACAAATCGGACGGTTTGTTTATATACACCTATTTGAAGGACATTGATTGGGACGATAAATTTTACACATCGCCCAACCGCACAAATAAAATATGTGTTTGTTGATTTGAAACCCCACACGGGTGTTGGGATGAAATTTGAAGTTCACTCATCCTGATTGATCAAATATGTCGATCGATGGATCGACAGGCTGTTATAAGCGTTAGATATCTATATTTGATGCTTATACAGTGTAGTACACTTTGGATGATGGCTAATTATTTATCGTTGCTATTATATACATGTGTTGTATGGAATCCATATAATTAACTTTATATGGTGATTGATTGGGCCTCATTCCAATTTAGAAAATAAAGATCTTTATAAAATAAAGGTTCATGTGTTGACTGTACTCATCCGTTGAGATTAGTCATGTGTTGAACGAAATATTTTAACAATAAAATTTATATCTTTATCTTTATAAAATTAAGGTTCATGTGTTGACTGTACTCATCCGTTGAGATTAGTCATGTGTTGAACGAAATATTTTAACAATAAAATTTACATCTTTATCATATATAAAATTAGAAACTAACTGGAAAATAGATAAGATGAGTGGTCTCCTGGATATTGATCTGATGTTGGTTTCGGCCTTCCGGGTTAATATTCAGGGAATCGTTCTCTTACTAATTTACGGTTGGAGTCGGATTTAATATCAAACGATAGATACCTAAATTTTTATAAAATATATTAAACAACAAAAATGGTCACACTTGGACAGTACTCATTCGTTGAGATTAGTCGTGTGTTGACAAAAATATAGATTCACATACTGAATAAAATATATATTCATTTGTTGAATAGAATAACGAATTTATTGAAATATATAAAGCCGTGTTGATTAGAGATGTGCTATTTTGACGCGAATGATATTTATATCGATTATATTCGTTTTTAAATTTGAATTGATTTGAATAGAAAACGAATTTGAATTGAATCGAATAGAAAACGAATTTGAATTGAATCGAATAGAAAACGAATTTGAATTGAATCGAATAGAAAACGAATTTGAATTGAATCGAATAGAAAACGAATTTGAATTGAATCGAATAGATAACGAATTTGATTTGAATTGAATAGAAAACCAATTTGAATTCAAATTGAATTGAAAACGAATTCGAATTGAATTGAAAACGAATTTGAACCAAATTGAATTGAAAACGAATTCGAATTGAATTGAAAACGAATTTGAACTAAATTGAATTGAAAACGAATTCGAATTGAATTGAAAACGAATTTGAACCAAATTGAATTGAAAACGAATTGAAATGAATTCAAATTGAATTGAAATTTGAATTGAATAGAAATGAAATTTAAAACGAATTTATAAGGAAGAATTCAATTTTGATTTAAATTGAAAAGGAAGTTGAAATTGTTTTTGAAACGAATTTAAAACGATTTATAAAATTCGTTTTAAATAGAAATCGACGAAATATATATTATATATGTTATATATATAATATAATGGCCTGAATAGAACGCGCCGCGCCGCGGCAGTTCGTGAATTTCGACCATTTATTTCAAATGGGCATTACGGGAGATCCGACCGTCAGATTCTCCTAAAACCAGAACCGTTGGGTTCGTATCGAAAAGAGCTTTCTAACAAATATTAGAAATTCAAAATCTAACGGTTGGATTTGGAGATACGTCCAAATCAAATTTGGAAAAGGTCGCTGTAAGTGCAGTTCGATGGCCGTTGATGGAAATCGACTGTACTGGCCTTGATAAAATTATTAAAAATAGTAATAATTTGTGTAAAATCATAAGAAATGATTTGGGAAAGTTTGGGATGAAAACTCCATATTTGAAAAGATAAAAATAGATTTTTATCGAAATGAACTAGTTTTGAACTGAAATTAAAACCCATTTATTTTTAAATAAATAAATTGGATTTGAAATGGGTTTAAATAGAATTGATTCAGGGGTTTATCGTGAACGGTGTTTTAAATAACACTAGTTCTTTAACTCGATAATAATTAGAATGTGATTTGGGTTTGTCGTGAACTGTGTTTTAAATGACACTAGTTCTTTAACCCAGTAAAAGGAGTTTTATTGAATCTGCAATTAGATTGAAATGTGTATTGATAATTCAAATTATCAAATTGGAAAATGAGCGAGAATGGAGTACTACCAGTTTTGCTCCAAAGCGATAGTTAAATTTTTAATTAAATTTTAACGTGAAATGGTAATTAATTTTACCGATAACACCACGGTGTTAGATATGGAGTATTACCAGTTTTGCTTCATGGGATGAATAGGTTGGGATTGGGAAATAAAATAAATAATTACTTCGGTGTGGTTCGCTAATCTCGATTAGTTTAGAAAACCATAATTTGGTTTGAAATGACATCCAAAGGAAGATTAAAGGATAAATTTTAAAGAATTTATCTTGGATAAAATTAATGGGAACCTTTCCCCTAGGAATGTGATTTTGTGAATAAAAGAATATTCTGGATTGGAATGAGGCGTATGTTGTGTTTGTGTAACATTTGTTTTTAATATACGCGGGTTATTCGGAAAGTCCGGGTTTATACCCATTCTGAATAACCGATTCGACGATATATCGAAGATGAAGATGGTGGTCGAAGGCCGGAAGTCTTTACATCGTTTGGATAATTACTGACGATCCTGATTGGGCTGTACACCCAAGAGGATGGAAATAGTTGGTGGTCGTCCAGACGTACTTGGAGATGGATGGATATGCAAGGAAAGTGCCTCCGGTTTCGTTCAGACCCAGAACGGACTTGTAAATGGATTGTGTGTCTGACATTGGATTTTATTCTGTGTTGATTGATTTCTATTAAATATACATCTGTTTGGCGACAGAGAATTTATTCTTTTGCTTAACGCCCTTCTTTGAGACGTACGAGCTCAGAGGTTGTATATCGATGGACATTAGTCGCATGGCATGAATTGCCTATGTGGCACGCTAAGATGCAATGATCAAGGCTTTTGTTGAAAAGCAGAGTCTTGTGGTTGATGATCAAAGCACGCCTACGTGGCAGCTTTGTGTATAACGTGAATTCGCGAGCCTCACACCTCGGTATGAGTCAAAAACGGGATACGGACTGCAGGGTGAGCACGACGTTTCTTTCTAGCTTTGGTGGTGTCAGTGACTTACCAGCCCTGACATATATATACTTTTCACCTTTGTGGTTGTTGGAATGCGAGGCGCCTCGATTATAGGTCTGTAAGGACCGGGAAACGTGTGTTCAGGAATAAATAATCCTCTAACGTAAGTGAGGACCGGCCCTGAAACATCCAGGGGTTGCCCAGAGTGCGTAGCCCTGGGACATTTGCTAGAGTGTCTCGAACGCGGAGAGGAGCTTGCCCCTTGCCTCGACTCATGACGGAAATCCAATTTCCAATACGTGTATTGCGGTCTTAATTGTAGAACTAGTATGGCGACATGAAATATGGTACCCATGCCGTCTATGATTTATATTTATGATTGAAATTGTTTTGACACTATACACTTATTATAGTATCAAATGATTTGTTTTAAACGTACCAAGCATGTTTGGCTATTATAAGGGAAAACCCTATCCTCCGTCTTGCGTTGCATTGTGTGATGGGACCTGGGTCTTATAACAGCTTCATTTTTCGAAAAAGCATTGCGTTGTTTATTCTATGCACTGATATTCTTGGGAGGAAACCCGTTTCGTGTTATACGGCGTGGTCCCTTGAATTACTATCTTTAAAAATGAAGTTTTAATAACTGTTTTAGTTCTCACACCAGTCACATGACTGACCTGGAGTTTATTGTTTTAACCTAAACTCTGGGTGCCCCTATTTTCCGCACGGGCAGCTAGTAGTTTTGGTTTTGCAGATTTATATTCACAGGATCCTGGTTTACAGCTGGAATGTTATCCGGAAAGCTCTGTATCCGTATATCACCTTCAGTTGTGCTTTGTATTATTTTCCGTTGCTATGTAATTTATTGTAATCTCTGATATTTATCGAATGTAATTTATTCATTTATACTCTGTATATTCTTGTATCTGATGGTATTGTTGTAATAGCAATGAAATGTTCTTCCGTCTACGTTCTGTTTTGTCCTGTTCTCACAGTAATTCGTTCTTTCTCATCTCTTCGGAGATCGGGGAAGTTCGGGTCGCTACAGAAACACTTAACCAATACAACATGATGTGTGGGTGGGTTAAGTTAACATGAATGGACAGCACTTAACCAATATTACATGAACAAAGGGGATAGGGTTAAGGCAAGCTTAACCAATAATACACATTGACTTGATAAGTAGGAGGGTTAAGTAAACCTTGGGTAGATGGGTAATATTAGTGTATATAGGCCCACAAATTTAACCGTTAAATAAACATGTTTGAATCAGTGGGAGAGTTAAGTACATCTCGTGTAGATGGGCAATATTTGCATATATAGGCCTACAAACTTAACCAGTAGGAAACCCTAGTAACGGGGACCCATTTCAGCAGTAACCCACATAGATGTATCATGGTACCCTGAACTAGGCAGGGTGGGGCACGATTACAGGGCCGATTATAAGCGGTCACGTGCTCCGGAGTATGGGCATGCACGTGCTCCGGAGTGGAAAAAGCAGGCACTGGGCATCAGTAGTATACCCTATGCATCTTGAATTGTGTCGGGTTGTCATCATAGGGATTGATATACCTTATGGTGGGACTAGCACAGGTATCTACATACAAGCGGGGCCGAATGAGACAAGTAAACAAGCAGGGTCGAATGACACACGTAAACAAGCGGGGCCGAATGACACAAGTAATAAATACATGCGAGTTAGGGTGATGATCGATTAAGCGATAAGGGGGTAGTGTGGGGACATCTAGTATTTAGTTTGGGCAAGTAAGGATTGTATGGGGTGAACACCTCTTATTAGATGTTACGTCTGAGGACTACCATTACAAGATGGGGATCCACTTTCAGTATGGAACTAGTAACGGTATGGTGAAATTAGCATTGGTGCAGTGTAGTAATTATCCTTTAGTGATTAGAAGCGCGATCTACGTTTATCTTATTCATCCTACTTACCTTGTCATGCATATTTATGTATAGTCATTTCTTACCTTCCAGTTTATGTTCTTATCCTGTTAATTTAAAGATTATATTGTTAAAGTCACTGGACTCTCCAGACTTATGTCTGACCTAGTTTGTTTTCGACTCTATTCTTTTGTTTCCCCCCTCCCCCCCCCCCCCCCAGGTTTTCTAGGGAGGAAATACTCAAGCTTAGTTCGGATATCCCTTCTTCCAGCTTGCAGTTGAAAGATGAATTGCTTGGCTTTGATTCAGCTTATCTATGGCACTTTCTGTTGGGGATTACAGTTTTAATATTAAGTACTCTGAAGGTTTTGTACAAGACTGATATTATGTACTTGGTTTTGGTATTTGGAAATGTAATCAAACTTAATTATTTTTCCGCTGCAATAAAGTTACAAAGTTTTTCAAGTACTACTTTCTCTGTATTGTAATATTCCATTCTGTTTACTTATAATACTCCACGAAACTTAATGCATTCCCTTTGTGAGTGACATTAACGGACGTGGGGTGTTACACTTGGTATCAGAGCTGAAGGTTACCAGATTAGATAAAAGTTTATGAAAACTATTTTCAAAATGGTTTTAAAAGGTAGTATTTTCAAAAGGAAAGTTTATTTTGAAAAAAATAATCCCCAAAATCCATATATCTTTCTTCCGATTCTTTGTTTCGAGTTCCTTCCTCTTTCCCTTTTGAATCTCTTCCTCCGTGTATAGATGCTTTTTCTAAGATGTGTAAGGACTTCCGTGCGGAAAACCGCTTCATGGGACTGAGAAGTTTGTCGAGGCTGGAAGTTGGCTCAATGAAGTGGAGGACTTGTTGGTACCTTTGAGATAGACGATGGGAGGAAGGTTCAATCATCTGCTTAGTTAATGAAGGATGAAGCTTCATTTTGGTGGGAGGTCACGAATGGAGAACGTGCAGGGGAGACATGGATAGGACACATGATAAGAAAGTGGATCCAAAGAAAGGCGGTAAGGATAACAAGGGCCAAGAGAAAAAGGAAGTACCACAATTGTGAAATACCTGGCCACTTACAGAAAGACGTTAGAAAGAAGAAGAAGAAGAGTTGTTATCATTACGGAGAGACAGGACATCTTATCAGGATTGTCCAAAGTGGCAAGGGTAAGGACAAAGTACAGGATCTTCGGAAGGGCAGGTTGTGTTCTCGTGGTCAGTATATCGGAAAGAGATAGGAAGTTTTGGTTGAAGATTTCATTTCTTTTCCCTAGAACTCTTTTCGACTTTTGCGCTTTGCACTCGTTTGTATCTGCTTCGATAGTTGAAACACTGCACCTAAATACTAGTCTAGTTATGGATCCCATTGTAGTCTCAAATCCTATTGGTGGTTCGGCTCACTTATCTATGGTTTGTCGGGATTTGAGAGTGTTTATCTTGGGTGTTGGGCTTGAATGCAACGCCTTCGTTCTTAGTTTCAAGGGCTATAGATTAATTCTAGGAATGGATTGGCTAGTCAGGCATGGTGCTATCCTAGACAGTGAAAAGAGGGTAGTTAGACTGTTGATTCGTTGTTGAAAGACCCTTGATATTTCCTGTGACCCTAGGGGTTCAGTGATGCTTAGCTACCTAGAATTTTTTAACGCATTCATCGATGATTTGAAATTTGTCCGTGTGGTCTGTGACTTTGATGACGTCTTTGATGAAGTTCAAGGTTTACCCCCGAGGCACGAGATAGACTTTGCGTATCACGAGACGAGAGCTTGAGGAAGACAATCCTTAAAGAAGCGTTTACATGATACCGTGGAAGTAGTGGAGCCGAGCATGCTTAGGGAAGTGGAAATGGAGCAAGATGCCACGATTAGACGAGCTCCTACATGCATCCTTGGATCGGAGGTCAAAAAGTTACACAACCGAGAGGTCAAGTGGTTAAAGTCCAATGGGGAGATGATCAAGGAGACGCGACTTGGAAGACGGAAGACAAGATGTGTACGTTGTACCCTTTCCTTTTGGAGGGTATGTTATTAACTTCTCATTTTTTCTATCGCTTTGTTTATACTTGTTCTATCGTTCAGTATGACCTCTCGATTACATCTTCGATCTTTAGGTAGGAAAATCCTATGGTTGTAAATATGTGTTTGAGACATGTTATGTTTGGTGGATGCAAGTGGATGCAAATGTTTGCTAGTGGTTGCTCGTGGATGCATTCACACACACATTAGGCACTAGATCGGCTCAATCACTCTCATATTGCATATGAATAAGTGTGCATAATTAATTTGAGGGATGTATATTGAATGTGTTATCATGTGGATGTTGCATTTGAATGAATGATTGTGCACACATGTAAAAATGATATGTATCATTAGGATTCTTTTTCATACATAATGGACGCATGGCACTATCATTAATTGCATTAAGGAGGTCGACTGAGTCAGTAGACCGCCTGATTTTGCATTAGAGTAGGAACATATACACACACTTTTGCATATGTTCATTAAAGCATTAGAAATATTTTAAGGACAATGGATGTCTGTGATTGATGGATGAGTAGATGGATGATGGATGGTAGGATGGTAACATTCTTCTTAACTTGGAGATTTCGAGGACGAAATCCTTTAAGAAGGGGAGAATGTAATAACCCAAATTTTTATATAATTAATTTATGGATTAATTAATTAAGGAAGAAAATTCAAAAGTGCACAAGAAAATGTAGAAAAGCATTAATGTAAAGAAATGCAAGTGACAAATTAAAGGTCAGAAGATTAACATATTAGTACGTGCGTTAAATAAGGAGATTTAACGCAATAATGCATACGGTAAAAGTATTAAATAAATAGATGCATATATGTACATATGTGCAATTATGTTATAAAGATACAAATTTAAAAATGTGTGAGTACAGAAGAAATCAATACATGCAATAAATTGATTGCAACAAAAAAAAGAAAACATTGATTTGTAGATATGTTTAATATGACATTGATTAGAAAACAAGTAATTTGTCATTTATGTTTATTTGATGATAATTTAGGAAACCATGTAATTAATCTTAATTTGTATGAATACTTATGCTAATTTGTCACTTATGTCAATTAACAGTAAAGAGAATATGATAATTTGTCAATTATGTTAATTGACAATAAAAAAATAAAAAAATATATATAGAAAATATACATATATACATATATATATATATGACGTGTATGCATCATGTGGCGCACGTGGCGCATTTCTGTTGGTCGAGGATTGTTTTTTTGAACGTGGCCTTCTCTGATTGGCCTGGTGACGAATTCCGAGGTATTAGGGCTTATGTGTCGTGATGTGATTGGTTGAGTAACACATCTCTTTGGTTTGGATGGCTCTGATTACTCCTAGACTAATCTAATGGCTATAATTAATCCTACACTCTTATATAATCACATCTAACCTAAATCCTAAATCAAAACAAAAATCATTCTCAAGCTGCCATGCTGCTGCAACATAGACTGAGCAAGCTTCTCTTATTCAAACTTAGGATGGTGGAAAAAGGATTCACGCTTAATCTATTCTCTTCTTTAATCCGTTCATTGTTAGTACAACTTCTTTAACAAGATAATTGTTGAACGTAATTGTGATGGGTTTATAAGTTGGACTATATGATTATGACTAATTACATATACTTGATTAAGTTCATTTTATGATGTTAATTCATGTGTCTAATTGTGTATGCTCGATTAGATTCATTTTATGATGTTGTTGTATGCAAGTTTGTATGCAAATCATATGCAAGTTTATATGTAAATCATGTGATATTAGTCTACATGTCTAATTACATATGTAAGTTTGTATGCAAATCATATGCAAGTTTATGTGAAAATCATATTCATACATGCAAGTTCATATTTATGTGTTTAGATCTATGCAAGACATATTTTATATGATTGGATCCATGCCAGTTTATATGTTTATGCAAATTCATATTTTATATGTCTATTGCTTATGCAAGTCATTGATTATGCAAATTTATGTCAATGTAAATTATGATCATGCAAGTTTATGATCCATGCTAGTCTATTTTCATGTGTTAATTTAGATCTAATTTGTTATGCAAGTTCATATGTTAATTTAGATCTAATTTTTTATGCAAGTCCATATGTTAATTTAGATCTAATTTGTTATGCAAGTCCATATGTTAATTTATATCTAATTTGTTATGCAAGTCCATATGTTAATTTAGATCTAATTTGTTATGCAAGTCCATATATTAATTTAGATCTAATTTGTTATGCAAGTCCATATGTTAATTTAGATCTAATTTGTTATGGAAGTTCATATGTTAATTTAGATCTAATTTGTTATGCAAGTCATATGTTAATCTAACTTGTTATGCAAGTTCATATGTTAATTTAGATCTATTTTGTTATGCAAGTTCATAAATGGGATCTTTCTTATATGCTAGTTATGTTCATAATTGGATCTATATTGTTTTATGCCAGTTTGGATGTTATACGTCTCTTTCTTTCCCTTTTTCTTATGAGTTAGGCTAATTGCAAGCCTAACGTATTATATGAATCATACGAACAATTGACGTTGGGAAACAGTTGGGAAACATTAAATATTGGACATTATGTAATTGGCATAAAATGGGTTGTAATCATATAATTAATTTTGGGCATACCTAGTAAATGTGGCATAACTTGAATTGACCACACTTATGGATAATTTACATATAAATCTAGACTTGAACATAAATGGTAAATATGTAAATTGGTTAAAAGATGAACATGCCTAACTCGAGGTTAGATTGAGTTGCGGTGTAAGACTGCCCGTAACCGCCCGGCACATCCAGCGACCGCAACAACACAGACCTAATGTGAGAGGTTAGTGCATTAAGCCCAAAACCCAAGGTTAGAATGAGTTTGCGGTAGAAGTCTGCCCGTAACCGCCCAGCACATCCAGCAACCGCAAATAATAGTTCTAATGTGAGAGGTTGGTGCATTAATAAATTAATTAATGCCAATGAAAAGACATGCTTAGAACGGAAGGGTTAAGTAACATATGAATAGGCGACACTTAACCAATACAACATGTTAATTAGACAAGTGGGTGGGGTTAAGTAAATTGAGAATACTTAACCAATACAACATGTTAATTAGACAAGTGGGCGGGGTTAAGTAAATTGAGAACACTTAACCAATACAACATGTTAATTAGGCAAGTGGGTGGGGTTAAGTAAATTTAAAACACTTAACCAATATAACATGATGAATGAACAGGGTTAAGTTAATAAGAAACACTTAACCAATACAACATGATGTGTGGGTGGGTTAAGTTAACATGAATGGACAGCACTTAACCAATATTACATGAACAAAGGGGATTGGGTTAAGGCAAGCTTAACCAATAATACACATTGACTTGATAAGTAGGAGGGTTAAGTAAACCATGGGTAGGTGGGTAATATTAGTGTATATAGGCCCACAAACTTAACCGTTAAATAAACATGTTTGAATCAGTGGGAGGGTTATGTACATCTCGTGTAGGTGGGTAATATTTGCATATATAGGCCTACAAACTTAACCAGTAGGAAACCCTAGTAACGGGGACCCATTTCAGCAGTAACCCACATAGATGTATCATGGTACCTTGAACTAGGCAGGGTGGGGCACGATTACAGGGCTAATTATAAGCGGTCAAAATAGCAGTGGGTGGTGCGGCAGTGTAGGTTCCGACGGAGTATGGGCGTGCACGTGCTCCGGAGTGGAAAAAGCAGGCACTGGGCACCAGTAGTATACACTATGCATCTTTAATTGTGTCGGTTGTCATCATAGGGATTGATACATCCTATGGTGGGACCAGCACATGTATCCACCTACAAGCGGGGCTGAATGACACAAGTAAACAAGTGGGGCCGAATGACACAAGTAAACAAGCGGGGACGAATGACACAAGTAATAAATACATGAGAGTTAGGGAGCCGATCGATTAAGCGATAAGGGGTAGTGTGGGGACATCTAGTATTTAGTATGGGCAAGTAAGGATTGTATGGGGTGAATGCCTCTTACTAGATGTTACGCCTGAGGACTACCAATTACAAGATGGGGATCAACTTTCAGTATAGAACTAGTAACGGTGCGGTGAAATTAGCATTGGCGCAGTATAGTAATTATCCTTTAGTGATTAGAAGCGCGATCAACATTTATCTTATTCATCCTACTTACCTTGTCATGCATATTTATGTATAGTCATTTCTTACCTTCCAGTTTATGTTCTTATCCTGTTACTTTAATGATTATATTGTTAAAGTCACTGGACTCGACAGACTTATGTCTGACCTAGTTTGTTTTCGCCTCTTTTCTTCCGTCTCCCCCCTTCCCCCTAGTTTTTTAGGGAGGAAATACTCAAGCTTAGTTCGGATATCCCTTCTTCCAGCTTAAAGTTGAAAGATGAATTGCCTTGCTTTGATTCAGCTTATCTATGGTGTTTTCTGTTGGGGATTGCAGTTTTAATATTAAGTACTCTGAAGGTTTTGTACAAGACTATTATTATGTACTTGGTTTTGGTATTTGGAAATGTAATCAAACTTAATTCTGTTTCCGCTGCAATAAAGTTATAAAGTTTTTCAAGTACTACTTTCTCTGTTTTGTAATATTCTGTTATGTTTACTTATAATACTCCACGAAACTTAATGCATTCCCTTTGTGAGTGACATTAACAGACACGGGGTGTTACAGTGTTGATTTTTAGAGCTAGATTAAAGCTTGAAATCATAAGTAATGTTGTTGTTCAACCACCTTCTGCTGCATATTTTAAAAGATTCAATGCTTTTTCATAAAGATCACTTGTGTCAGATGTTATGGAGTTCTTATTCATGCTCAAAACAGTTGGAGTTGATGTCGTTTGATGCCCACAAGCTATGACATTTGCATGTCCATTCACATGCGTTCACATTGGTCTAGTCGTTATTTGGGAAAAGGCTTTTGTCCCACATTGTGTAATTGGCCATTTAGTCTCTGCCATAGCAGCTATAAATACGTTGTATCTTCTTCATTTGTAAATACATTGGGTTTTATTCTGTAACTCTACTTTTGGAATAAAATTCTTCTCCTTCTCTTCTTAGCTGTTATTTTATTTTATTTATGTTTATGTTGTTTATTTTCTTTTTCTTCTTCTTCTTTAGCTATGTCTAGCTAATTCCCTTTTATTATGGGGTGATGACGCTTAGATTAGATTCAATATGAATCACATAGCCAAAGAGATGAGGAATTTATGCATATAGATCTAGATTTGAACTGGGGGTTAAATCTAAACCTTCATACTTTGTGTCGTTTAAGAGCTATGCTCCTTCACAGGGTATATTCGAGTTCGATTTAACGCTTATCAGATTTAGATCTAACTTTTTGGGTTTGAGAAATAAAATAGTGAATCTGTCCTGATAGCCTATGGTTGTTTAAGAGCTTAGCTCCTGCATAGGCTATACTTGTATTTATTCACCTGTTTGTTTCTAGAAACCTAATTATCGTTGACTCGTGTTTGTGACAAAAACATAAATTAGATCTGTATTAATCTATTGGGTTATTAATTCATATGAATGTAGTTTATTTCATTGCTTCCTAATTGCTTTCATTTATTATTAAAAAGCTCTCTTTTTGTTTATTTTCTTTTATTTTCAAACAATCAAAATTTCGGAATAACTTGATTGGATTTATTATTAAAATAATTTTGGTCCTAGAGTTCGACACCTTTTACAACAACCCTTGTTGTTTAGGAAAGCCGAACGAATTAAATAGTTGTTTTCAATTTGTTCGTAAACAAATTTTGGTGCCATTGCCGGGGATCAAATAATTTTTGTTAGTAAATCCTTCGGGTTATAATTTTATTTTCCTATTTTTCTACTAAAAAAACACAAAAATATTTTTTTTCCTTTTGTTTTCTTGTATAGATAGAAAAAAACACAAAAATATTTTTTTTCCTTTTGTTTTCTTGTATAGATAGAAAAAAACACAAAAATAATTTTTTTCCCATTAAAATAGCGGTTCATAAGTTCAAGTGGTGGACACCGAGATATTCGATTAATGGATAAGCTCAAAATCAAATCGATATCGTTTTAAAAAATATAAAAATTCCTTTAAATCAAATCGTATTAATGTATAATCAAATCAAAATTTAATAAAATGTATCTAAGCTATAACCTATATTATACTATACGTTGTTTCAAATCTCGCAAATATCGCCCGAGATCTCCTTCGAGATCTCGTTTTGGGCTCCTTCCGAAATGAAATAGCAAATATCACTCTAAATCTCCTCTTGAGTATATCGCCCGAGATATTGTAATATCGAATGATATATCGACCGAGACGAAATACTGGAATATCGTCCGAGGTCTTAGTTTTTTTTGGTTAAAATTTAAATTTGTGCCTAAACTAGAACTATAATTAAAAAAACTCAAATCTAGCCATAACATTCTTTTGTTATTTTACATTTTGCATGTTAAATGACTATATTGTATGTTCGTATATGTTTTACAATGCTTATGGTTTTCATATTCGTCTTTTTACATACATGTTACTTATGAAATTACGTAATTTATGGTCTATTTATGCTAAATTTTTTAATGTTTTGGGTCCTTTTAATGTTTCATGTCTAAGAATATTCTTATTTTAAGCATATTACGATTTTGAGTATGAATGATCTTTCGCAAAATAAAGAATAATAAAATTATTTTGCATTTTAAGTTACTATGTTTTTGATAACATTCATAAAAATCATTTTGTTAAAATATCATTTTTAACATATCATGTATCCCGAGATTGTTCCGATATGAACTTTCAGACCCAAGATGAAAATCCGAGACGAACTCCCGAGTTAGACTCATCTCGTCCGAGATCTCCCCCGATACGAGACTGAGTCTATAAAATCCCCGAGACGAAACGCGACCGAGATCCGAGATTTAAAACCTCGGTACTATACACAGGCTATTCCTTAATGCCAAAGTCTTCTTCATCTATAAATCGCATATACTCCCTCTGTTATTTCTTTCTTGTGCAAAATTGGAAATCAAAGCCCTTTCCTTTTCATCACTATTTCAGAAGGCTAGCCCCTTTCTTTTCAAAACAAATTAAAAATTGCATCCCTTCTCCATTGTTTACAAATCAAGATTTAATTCTGGCTTTGTCGTCAATATGGAGGCCACGCGCAAAGCGTGGGTTCTAAGTCAACCGCGTTTTGAGGGGGGTTACTAGGGTTAGCCGTGTACCATTCGCAAGGGAAATTTGGGTTTGCAATGATGTTGGGGTTTGAACTCAAGGAAAACACATCGATCTTGGGTAGATTCGAACTAGATAGTGGAGCGGTGACCAAGGTTTGTAATCTCGGATATCGGTCGCGTATCGTCTCGGGGATTTTAGAGATTTGATCTCGTATCGGAGGAGATCTCAGACGAGATGAGTCTAACTCGGGTGTTCGTTTCGGATTTCCATCTCGGGTCTGAAAGTTCATATCGGAACAATCTCGGGGTACATGATATGTTAAAAAATGATATTCTTACAAAATGATTTTTATGAATGTTATTAAAAACATAGTAACTTAAACTTGAAATGCAAAATCACTTTATTATTCTTAATTCGCAAAAGATCATTCATACACTAGATCGTAATATGCTTAAAACAGAAATATAACACAATGCAAATAGACTAGTGCTTAAAACATATGAACATGAATTATTGTTAGACATAAAGTACATAATTTCAAAGATAACATTCATGTAAAAAGACGAATAGCAGGAGATTATCGTGGCTAGATTTGAGTTTTTTTAACTATTCTTCTGGTTCTGGCACATATTTAAATCTTAACAAAAAAACCAAGGTCTCGAACGATATTTCAGTATTTCGTATCGGTCGATATTACAATATCTCGGCGTATATTCGAAAGGAGATTTACAGTGATATTTACTGTTTCGTTTCGGAAGGAGCCCAAATCGAGATCTCAGAGGAGATCTTGGGCGATATTTTCGAGATTTGAAACAGTGGCGGTGATAGTGGAGTTAAGGAAGAAACACATCGCGATTTTTTGTTTATTGCGATTGGGGGTTGAATCAGTAATTAGATGTAACAGTCACCTTGTGTGCAAATCTTGTTGGATTTGGGGGAAAGTTAAGGTTGTATTGGGGTACTGGATCGTGCATGGATGCTCCAGTGCGCAACCTTAGGAAGCCGCGGTTTGATAACGTTGGTAATGAGGGGGACGAGCTCAGAAATTTTAGGATTAGCGTTTGTAAACATTGTCGAACAGTGGAGTGTAGTGGATTCAAGAAAGGAGAGAGAGCTGTAAAGATGGATTCTCCTTATTGTCAGTAGTTCGAAATATTTAACTAGAGAAGATAAATTAAGTTAGATAATTAAATTTATTTAATTTAATTTGGTTACTAATTTAATTTATCGGTCCCTTATAAATCTTGTATTTTACTAATATAAGGTTATGAAATCTTGTGTACAAATGTTTCAAGCTGGAGTTGATTTGGGATTTTTCAGAATCAACTGTGAATTTTAAATTTTATCGAACCTTGTTTGATTTAATTTAAAATTTGGAACGAATTGCAATTAAAAACCCGGTGAGTAAATCTCACTCAGAAATTTATTTTAACATTAAAAATAAATTGTTGGTTGCTTAAATGGATTTATTTATTTGTTATCGGTTGTGATTATTATATATTAGTTAATTAGGCTTGGTGTTTGTGGCTATTATATATGTATTGGTGGTTGGATATTTCCCGCGGTACTATTAGCGAATGCCCGCAGTATCATTAGTGGATGACCCTATGCGCCCCATAGTATGGTAGTAGATGACCTTCTATACCGCGATATCCTGCCTCAAAACAGGATAAGTATTATTTATGTTGGCTAAAATCTGTGGATGCAGGGAAAACAGTTGAAAGGATCCAACTGGATTCCTCAAAACTCATTATTTATCTATTTGTTTTCATATATTATCATATATGATATGTCAGAAAACCTGTGATTAATAATTGAGTGTTTTGGGTGTTTAAATATCACTAGGCCTAGATGTTAATTTATAAAAATATCGTGAAAAGGAATTCTGTGATTTAAAAGGAAAATTCTATTTTTCCAAAATAGAATTTGAATTTCGAAAGGGCTAAGAAATATTAACTTGTTTTGAATAATAAAAACAAGTATCGACTTTATAAACGATGTTTATAAATTGAATAATGCGGGGAATTGAAGTGAATTTATAAACGGTGTTTATAAATGAAATGGGAAAAATTATCATTTAGATAATTTGGGAAATGTAGATTCAGATGTGAATTTAAAAGAGGAAATTTATTTTTCCAAAGTAGAAATTTAATTTCAAAAATGGATTTGAAATCAAGACTTGTTTAAAAATATGAACAAGTAAAATAAATGATGTTTATAAAGAAAGGTGAAAAATTATAAATGGGATAATTTAAATATTTAAATTCAAATATGAATTTAAAATGAGAATTTGGAACCGTGTTAAAAAGGAAGATGAGTTAATCTATTCCGATGTTCGGAATATAAATTAAAATAAATCCAAAAGGATTTATGGTTAGAATTCGACTATGTCGAATTTATAAAAATAAATTATATCTAGAAAGGATATTTAAATTGTATCAAATAGAAATTGAAATTAAATATGAAAATAGATTATACATTATATATGAAAGTTATGAAAATAAAATATTTCAAATATAAGAATCGGGTTTCAAATAGATTTTGAAATGGAACTTGTTTTAACATCTAAAACAAGGCAGTAAATTTATAAACGATGTTTATAAATAAAATTGGGTAATTATTATGGGATAATTTGGGATTTTTGAATTCAAGTAAGAATTTAAAAGTGAATTAGAAATTGTTTCGAAAATTGAACCACGAATGTTATTCTGGAATTCGGAGTACAAACTGATTTGAGATAAATCCAAAGGATTTATAATCAGAATTCGATTATATCGAATTTTATAAAATAATTTATTTCTAAAGGAATTGGGATCTTAAAATAAATAGAGTTGTAAATAAATTTACAACTGAGTTAGGAAAATCGACGATTTAGAAAAATCTAAATGTTTAACTTAGATTTGGAAAGCCGATCTTATATATAAAAATATATAAGAATATAGTTGAAATTTATAAATTAAATGAAGTTTAAACGTTTATATTTAAATATAATTAAAAAGAACTCACCGCAGCGCGGTAGTTCGTAAATTGGCGTTTTGAACGTCAATTGAGTATATAGAACTCAATTTGAGTCAGAATTATTTGAAACAAGAATCGTCGGGACCAATTTGATAATAGTTTTCTAATGGAAGAGAAAAATCTGGATTTCGTCGAAAAGATTTGAGTTATGTCAAAATCAATTTTCCAGAAAAACAGCGCCATAACCATTATAGAACCATAACGGTTTATTTAAATAAATAAAAGGATTTTAAGTAAATAAAATCCTAATTTCCATTAAAAATAATCTAGAATTGAGATATAAAATAAATATGAACTCAAGTGGAGTAAGTGAACCGATTTTTGAAACAAAAATCAGATTTTTATATGTTG
The DNA here is from genome assembly GCA_030737875.1 of Allium sativum. NCBI lineage: Eukaryota > Viridiplantae > Streptophyta > Magnoliopsida > Asparagales > Amaryllidaceae > Allium > Allium sativum. Next base: position 173,448,585 of record CM060923.1, read on the forward strand.
AAGAGAATTAACTAGTTTGCAGAATAATTAGTTAATCGAGTTTTGAATTGAAATTGGGCATTCGATAAGTGAATGGGGTTTATAAATTCATATTCGAAATCGAAAAAACTCAAGTTGAAAATGGAATTAGATTGGTTTTTAAGTAAAATAAAAAATTCCTAAATGGATATGTTCAATTAAAAAGATGAAATGGGTAAAGAGCTAAATAAAGATAAATTAAAAAATTGAGTTAAAAATGGCAGGACTGATTTGAAACAAATTGGGAATGGACGTATATGGGTTAGATAGATATGGAATGAAGTGCATGAAGAATTTTAATTCGAGTGCCCGTCAAAAAGGTACACATTTAAATTCCATATGAGCTTTTATGCGCCGAACTGGCAAGCCGCTTGGCTTTTCGATTTTCTTTTTGAATGGAAAGGGCCTAGAGAGGCGAGTTAGAGTTTGAGCTATTGACCGGTACAAAGAAGGTGCTGGCGAAATTTTCCGAAAATTTAAGGAGTTAGAATACTTTTAAGGAAATTTGATAATTAGAAATCTATATATCGATATATATATATATAATTCGGTAAGGAAACAAACATAAAATAGAGTATTATAAACAAAAAGAAAATTTATAATTAAATCTGGTAAAAATAAAAGAGAAATGTATACACGGTTTAAAAATGAATAATTGGTTTATATGATGTTGATTATTCGAGATAAGTACTCTTATCCATTTTGAAGTTAAGAATGTTATTCAGTCAAGGTCTAAGAGGTAGTTATACCCCCAACCTGATTGATTTCATTATTAACCGATAAATAACAAGATTCAAGCTCGAAGATAAATGTTTTGAATAAGATTTAGTTGAATGTAGTATTTTGGGTTGTTGTAACAATGTTTTACACAACATTTGTTTTAACCCAGATAAGTGGAATTTTGGAAATATAATAATAAATATTTCCTAAGTATAGAAATGAATGGTCGTAAAAGGGAGAAGTAATTGGAATGTTTTCCAATTATTAATAGAAGATATTTATAAGTATAGAAAATAAAAGAAGGCAAGATATGAAAATGTTTTCCAAATAGCATAAAAGGCCAAGATGATTACTGAAAATATTTGATTAACAAATATTAATAAGGAAATGGAGAAGTGATTTAATTAATGGAATAATAATTAAGGGGCCCAGTGATTGTTTGATGTTTTTCATGGATGTTTATTTTTCTTCGATAGTTAAATAACCGACTATCGAAGTTTTTTTTACCATTGTTGTCAATATGGAGAGACTGGTTGGATTATTATCCGGGAACCACTCTGTATTGGCAATAGCGTTGCGAATCAGATTATATGAAGGCAATCAAACATGGTGTAAAGTGCAAGGCTTTTTCTGTTAATCCTAGGTAGAAATTGCTTAAGATGGAATAATGGAAATTGTGCCTTCGGTTTCGTTCAGCCCTAGAACAAAGTCTATGGATGAATGTATGACAGAGTATTTCCAATGGTCGCATATATTGGTCTATATAAATATATATGGTGGCGGAGAATTTATTCTCTTAGCATAATATCCAGAATATATTTATGCAAATCAATTAATGATTAAAGGATCTGACAATGTGGCATTCAAAGTGATTGTGCTATTAATGAATGGTAAGTAATTATAGCCTCAAGCCTCAACAACTGGGAAATTGTAATATCCCGTATTTTATCGATATAATAATTAATTTATTTAATTATTTAAATAGTGATTTAGAGAATTAAATGGTTATTTAATTAAATTATATATAATATTTAATTAAATTAAATAATAGAATAATATATATTTAATTCTGAAATAATCAGAATCAGCTGAAATAGCAATATTGTGAAATGGGACAAATTCAAATATATAATTCAGTTTAAGATTTGATTTATATTAAGGTATATATTTAAATAATGACAGTTTGAACGTATAATTATATTATAATTATAATCGAGCTCAAAATGGCGCGGCAGTTCGCAATTTGGCGATTCGAACTTCAACAGAATATACAGGGCCCGTTTTAAGCCGGATTTCTGTGAAACAAGAAACGTTCAGAGCTGGTGAAGTATATCTTTCTAACAAAAGAGAAAAATCAAGATTTCATTGTGTAGATTTTGATTTATGTCCAAATAAAATTTTCAAATAGTCGCTATGGAATTCCTTTATAATTTATAACGATTTATAAAAGGATTTCTATTTTTAATTGGATATCGGTTAACTCTAATTATGAAATATCGTGTTGTAAATCCATATATATTTATTCTTGAGTTGTATGATATTTTGTTGGAATATATATATATATGATAATATTAATTTATTTTAATTAAATTAATTTGTTTTTAAATATATTTATATAATTATTGGTTTATTTAGAGCTTTAAAAATTGCCAGTTTTGCAAACGACCTCCGTTTTCGACGAAACTAATTTTGTTGGATCCGGAATATTGAATTATTGATAGATTCCAGTTTTTGTGATTTTTGGAGTCAGTATGTGGCCGTACGAATTTTTAATGTGAAAACAGTCGATATTTTAATGGTTAAAAATACGCTGTGTGAGCAAACGGAGTCGGAATTCGACGAAACCAGTTTCGTTTGGTCCGTAATGTCAAATTATAGCTGCGTGTCCATTTTCGTGATTTTTGGATATTGTATGTGATTGTGGGAATTTTTAATCAATGACACAAATAGAAATGTGATATAAATTAATTTAATAATCTAAACCCTTCTAATATATATACCCCCTAATATCTCCATACCCTAAGTCAAAAAGAACCCGGTGGTCAACCATACTACAGCCATCACCCCACTATCAAAATAAACGATCAGAAAGATTCCAAATCAAAACTCACTTCAATCTCCTCCTTCAGGCCTTCGTTGTCGATGATCTCTAAGGCAAACTTGTTCGTTTAGGCGTGACCTGGGCGTAACCGGAGGCGCGGGGTCTCTGGTCACCGTAGCTGACCGTTGTGAGCTCGAGTAGCCGTCATGGTATTGGGTCGATTAAGGAATCTGTGGTTGTCAATAGGGTTTGGGACCATGGGGGAAAGGCGTAGCATACGTAGGGGGTTAGAGCGGAAGCACTTGATTGGGGTCTGGCTTCCTGAATCGGCGGCGGCGGGGGTGAATTAAGGTGGTGAGGGTTTTGAATATTGTACATTTTTGTGTGTTTCAGGCCGAGTTTTCTGGTGAATGGCGAGTTAGTAGGGGTCGAGACCGATCAGCGGTGAAAGGTGGGTCGTCGGTGGTCACGTAGGTGATGAGGGTTCATCGTCCAGTTAACTGGATTGGTGGTGGCGGAGGGTAGAACTGGTAATCACAGGAAGTTTAACGACATGATTAAACGAACTAACGATGGTAATTAATAATTAATTAGAGTCATTAGTGGATTATTATTATTTAAAAAATGAATCATATGGTTTTAAACTTGTAATAGCCTCATATGAAAGCAGAACGTATTAAGATGAAAAGGAGTTGGTTGTTCTGATGCCAAGGAGAAAGAAGGTAGCACATTTACAAAGTTAGGGGAATTCAGTCTGTTTTGTGATGGGAATTGAAAGCAAAGAGGAGTTGAAATGGGTCAACATGGTGCTTATTAACTGGTGATGAGTTTTGTTTAAACAATACATAAAAGGGATGAAGGAGGCAACAAAAATGGGTGTATGCAAGGAATGATTTTAGTATGTATTCGGCAGGAAGGGAAGTAATTAGAGAGAAAATTTAGTGGCTTAATCACGCAATCATCAGGGTAATTAATTTAAGTATATAATTAAGTAAATTTAATTATTTGTACATGACCATAATCTTGTTATAATCATAACTAGTTCGTACATGAACATAGTTGGAAAAAACAAGATCCGTTAGGATCGTATGGACGGCGTCTACATACTGGAACTGACTGGGAGTGAATTGGAGCTCGTTACAATTTATAGCAAAATAAATTGTCGGTCAGAATCAACCAACAATTATCGTTATTTAACGATGATCATCCAACGTGAGTAAAACTCACTAACTCTATCAATTTATATTTTTATAAATATAATCTAGTGATGATAAATGATAATTAACTGTTGTGTGATGATTGTTTGGTTGAATTACTTATGTATTGGTTGAAATTATAGATAACGATATGTATATAAATCGTTAATCAAACATTGATTCTGTTTATCAAAATATTTCATATTGAAATGAAATCGATGTTAATTATATTGTTTAACATCTATGGATGCAGGGAAACAGGTCGGAGGAATCCAACTGGATTTCTCAACGTTTATTTTACTGTTTTTCATATATGGTGATATATGATGTGATATATAATCTGTTGTTGATGATGTGTGTTAGAATGATATTGATCATTGTTATATGGTACATTAAATACCATAAGGGATAATGGAATGTTAAAAAGGAAATTCTCAATGTTATATTGAAAAGAAATATTTATAAAATCAAAAGATTTTATGAAAAGAAACATTTTTAAAATAAATAGATTTTAAAAGAAATAATTATTTGGAAAATAAATATAGAGAATAGAAAAGGAAATATTTGTAAAACAAATAGAAGAGGAAATATTTGTAAAACAAATAAAAAAGGAAATAGTTGGAAAATAAAAGGAATTAGTTATAAAATCAATGGATTTTATATAAAAAGGAAATATTTCATAAAATAAATAGAATTATCAAAAGGGATTTATTTGGTAAATAAATAGATTATAAAAGGAAATACTTGAAAAATGAATAGAATAGTATAAAAAGAGAATTTTATATTTGAAAGGTTTAGACCCGTGCTTCGCGCACGGGTATAACATGATATGGATTTAAAGTAAAGATTTTAAATAGAATCTGTTCTAACCGATAGATTGAGAAGATTAATTTATTAATAATATTTTATAAATAAAACGTTTATCAATGGATAAATAGAATATATAAGTCAGGACTTATGTAGAGAAGTAAGAATCGATTTCAATATCGATATTTGAAACTGAATATGGACGTAGAGTTAATCAAATGTGTTAATCAAAATGAGTTAGAGGAGTTAATCGAATTATTGTTAATCGATTAGAGTTAGAGTTAATCGGTTAGAGTTAGAGTTAGAGTTAATCGATTAGAGTTAGAGTTAATCGAATATAGTTTATTCGAAAAGAGTTAATCGAATTAGTTATTCGAAAGGAGTTAATCGAATATAGATTATTCGAAAAGAGTTAATCGAATTAGTTATTCGAAAGGAGTTAATCGAATATAGTTTATTCAAAAAGAGTTAATCGAATTAGTTATTCGAAAAGAGTTAACCGAATTAGTTTATTCGAAAAGAGTTAATCGAATTAGTTATTCGAAAGGAGTTAATCTAGTATAGTTTATTCGAAAAGAGTTAATCGAATTAGTTATTCAAAAGGAGTTAATCGAATATTAGTTATTCGAAAGTAGTTAATCGAATTTAGTTTATTCGGAAAGAAGTTAATCGAATATTAGTTATTCGAAAGGAGTTATTCGAATATAGTTTATTCTAAATGAGTTAATCGAATCAGTTAATCAAAAGGAGTCAATCGAATATTAGTTATTCGAAAGGATTTAATCGAATTAGTTATTCGAAAAGAGTTAATCGAATTAGTTATTCGAAATAGAGTTAAGTCGAATATATTTTTTCGAATAGATAATTATACATTGGGGTTTGATTATATCGAATGTAGGGAAGTACTATTGACTTTTCGGTTTTTAAATCAAGATTTATTTATTAAATAAATCGTTTATTTATTTATTTAAATTAAGGTATAAAAGTTTTTATTTAAAATTAGATATTTAGGAAGTAGGGATTATAACACTATTGTTATAATCAAATGATTTCTGTAAAAGAAGTGTATTCGTAAATAGAATCCGAGAGTTACGTAAGGAAGTTTATTAGAGGTTTAAAAGGTGAACCTTGTATATTTCGAAGTTAGAAATGTTGTTCAGTTAAGGTCTGAGAGGTAGTTATACCCCAACATGATTGGCTTCGATTTTAACTAAGAAATGGTTAAGGTTCGATAGTGAAGGTTGGTTAAGTGAAATTAGTTAATCAGTGTAATGTTTTGAGTTGGCATAACTATGTTTTATTTAAACATCTGTTTAAATCCAAATGAAGGAGTTTTGGAAATGTTTTCCAAATAAGAATCAAAAATGTTTTCTAATATAGAAAACAAGAAATGGAAATGTTTTCCAATGGTAATAACGTATATTTTCTAAATTTAGAAAAATAGAAATGGTGAATATATGGAAATAGGAAATAAATAAATTGATGAACTAAAGAGATAAATGTTAAATGATTGTTGATCGATATAATTTCAATCTGGAAGTAATATCGTTGTTTGCACACGTGTTTTTCTTTGATAGTTAACTCACCGACTATTGAAGTTTTTGACCATTTTTCCGTCGTCAATACGGAGAGACCGGGATCAGATTCATTACCTGAAAACCACTCTGTATGGACGTTAGCGTTGCGATCAAATATGATGAAGATAATTGAAGATGGATTTTATGCAAGGGTCGTTCTGTCAAATCCTAGGTAGAAATTGCCAAAGATGGATTTACAGAATAGTACTTTCGGTTTGTCCAGTCCCAGGACAACCTGTATGGAAGAGTGTTTGACAGAGTATATTTAATGGATCACATAAGTTGATCTCTTCAAACGTATGTACGTTTGGTGGCCGAGAAATTCGTTTCTCTTAGCTGTATACCTGTTGTATTTTTTGGGAAATCAATTTGTGATTTGGCGGGTATGACGATGTGACATTAAAAGTAAATAATTGTGTGATCTGTCAGAGATAAGCGTATATATTTTGAATAATAACGACGAAAAATTTATTTTGAATAGAATTAGAATGTATATATTTATTTGAATAACGTTATAATATAAATATTTTAATTTAATTATAAAAAGACTTGGAAATGGCGCGGTAGTTCGAAAATTCGATTTCAAATTTCAAATGAATGTACAGGATTCAAAATAAACCGGATTTTAGCAAAACCAAAAATATTAGAATTTAATTGAGAATATCTTTCCAACGAATCCGAAAAATTGAAATTTCATAGCGGGGATAAAAAGTTATGCCCAGTTGAAATTTCAGAATAGTCGCTATGGAATTCTGGCCCTTAAAAATGGAAAATTTGCAAACGACCTTCGTTTCCGACGAAACCAATTTTGTTGGATCCGGGATGTCGAGTTATTATTAGATTCTAAAATTCGTAATTTTTCGAATCAATATGTGAGCGTGGTGAAGTAAAACGTGTTTTAACAGTTTCAGTCAATTTCGATCGACTAGAAAATGGCCATTTTTCAAACGTTCTCAGAATTTGGCGAAATTAGTTTTGTTAGGACCGTATCGTCAATTCAAAGATAGAAAACATTTTTCGGGAATTTTTAGAGTCCGTATGTGGCCCCGGTAAATTGAAATGTGCGTTAGAATTCAATATATAGATTTATATTTTGATTTTGATGAAAACTGATCGAAACGAGCGAATAAGCCTATGATACATATCTTATTGTGTTCGGAATGGGGGTAATTAGCTAGGGGCGACAGTCGACGGGTTCGATTTCGAGCTCGAAATAAAAAGTTGCTTTTTGAAATTTTAAAATATATAAATATTTATATAACTCACCCCTCTCCCTCTTCTTTCTCCTCTGTAAGAAATCGATTTTGAAAAAAAAAAGAGAAGGGCGACGGAAGCGCTAGCCGCCACCCCCCTCGTTGTCGCCCCCCCCCCCCCCTAGGACTTCGCTGCCGCCTCCATCTTCTTCCCCATCACCTCCTCTTCCCTGTCACCTCTTCCTCCTCACGCCAAAACCCCCCTCGATTTACCCCTCCTTCCAAACACCGGCAAGTCCCCCCTTTTTCCCCCTCCCTCCCTCTTCCAAAAGGCCGACGCCCTAGAAGTCGCACCCCCTCCCTTTTCCGATGCAGCGCCAACGCCTGACAGCCCTTCGCCTCTCCTTCATCCGCGACGCAACACCTCTACCAACCAAAAACTGTGAGTTTTCATTATTTATTTATTTTTTTCAGTAATTTTAATTTCATTTTTTTAATTTATTTATGAACTTTAAAAGAAATAAAGTTATGAACTTTAAAAATAATAAAGTTATGATTTATAATTGCATAAAAGTTTGATTTATATATATATATACATAGCGATAATAAAAATAGAATTTTTATGTATATGGTTATGATGTAAAAATGGGATTTTTATATTAGAAGTAGCGAAGTAAAAATATAATTTTTGTACATCTAGCGAAATAAAAATATGATTTTTATATTATAGAAGGAATAAAAATATGATTTTTATATTATAGAGATAATCAAAATATGATTTTTAGCTCATAGTAAAGATTACATTTTTATCATAGTAAAGATTATATTTTTATCGTAGGAAAATTCGATATATATATATATATATATATATATATATATATATATAGAAAGGCGGGATTTTTATATATGAAGCGAGATAAAAATTCGATCTTTATATAAGAAGTAGAAAAATAAAAATATAATTTCTATATAGAAAGAAGCGTTGTAAAATATATGAAGTTGAAATAGAAATATGATTTTTATTTATTGGGATAAAGCAATGAAAATATGATTTTTACTGTGAACAGCGGGAAAAGATGGCGATGGTATCGACTGAAAACAAAAATGAAACCCGAGCGGTTCAGAAAGAAAGAACGGCGGAGTGGAACCCAAAGATGAGAACTCCTCACTTTTATTTTAATTTCTAGTTAACAATATGTACTAGGATGCAGACGGTGCTTAGCAGCACCTGACACCCGTCGTCCACAGACCATGGACGACTTGTTTGCTTGTTTGATTTTGTGTGAAATTGATTGTGTGATGGGAAATGGAATAAAATATTTTATCTAGTTAAAAATATTTTATAGCTAAAAATATAATTTTTAACGTGTATATTAAATAAAATATATATATTTATAAAAAATCGGATGATTTGTTTATGTACACTGATTTGACTGATATTGATTAGGACGATAAATTTTACACATCGCCCAACTGCACAAATAAAAATCTGTGTTTGTTGACTGAAAACCCACACCGGTATTGGGATGATATTTGGCGTACACTAATCCCGATTGTTTAGTTGTGTGTCAATTGATAGGTTGACAGACAGTTGTGTAGTGCACTCTGGATGATGGTTGACTGTTTATCGTTGTTGTTATATACATGTGTTGTATGAAATCCATATAATTAACATTATATGGTAATTGATTGGGCCTCATTCCAATTTGAAAAATAAAGAATATTTTAAAATAATATTCAGAACAGGAAAATAAATATTCATGTGTTGAATAAACAAAATAGTCATGTGTTGACGATACTCATGTGTTGAGAATATTCATATATTGAAGCTATTCATGTATTGAACGAAATATTTTATACAATAAAATTCACATTTTTATTGTAAGTAAGAATTAATAAATACTCATGTGTTGAATAAAATATATATTCATGTGTTGAAGAAAATATTCATTTGTTGAATAGAATAATGAAGTTATTGAAATATATAAAGTCGTGTTGATTAGATTTCCGCCATTTTGACGCGAACGACATTTATATCGATTATATTCGTTTTTATAATGACTATAGAAAAGGAAGTGATTTCAAAATCTAATATTTAGAAAATATTATCATTTATATATTAATGATATGGAATATTCAATTTTGATTTAAAATTGAATATGAAGTTGAAATTGTTTTGAAAGAGGATTTAAACGATTTATAAAATACGTTTTGAATTGAAATCGACGAAGTATATATAATATATATATTAAATGGCCTGAATAGAACGCGCTGCGTCGCGGCAGTTCGCTAATTTCGACCATTGACTTCGAATGGGCGTTACGGGAGATCCGACCGTTGGATTTTCCTGAAACCAGAAACGTTGGGTTCGTATCGAAAAGAGCTTTCCAATGAATATTAGAAATTTGAAATCTAAAGGTTGGATTTGGAATTATGTCCAAATCAAATTTGGAAAAGGTCGCTGTAAGTGCAGTTCGGTGGCCGTTATTGAAAACCGACTGCACGGGTTTTGATAAAATTATTAAAAATGTTAATAATTTGTGTAAAATCATAATATATGAATTAGAAAGAACTGGGATGAAAATTCCACATTTGTAAGGATAAAAATATATTTTTATCGAAATGAACTAGTTATGAACTATAATTATAATCCAATGTTTTTGAATAAATAAATTGGATTTGAAATGGTTTTAAAAATAATCAGAATTTCCAATATACGAATTGGAATGGATTGAATCGAAATTATCTTCGGAATATTTCGATGTTGGATTTTGTGATTATACAGATATGGTTGTTGAAATTTGAAAGATATATTTATATCGTTATTTCCAATACGATATTTGTTGGTTTCAGAATTTGATATTGAATATAAGCCGATATATTTTCTATTCAGAGCCTTGTATTTAATATCAAATGGCATTTTGGGTTCGTCGTGAATGGTGTCTTAAATAACACTGTTCTTGAACCCAGTTTAGAAAAGAATAAATCTTTTAATTAAGATTTAGTGAAATTGTCCAGTTAATTAGTATTTAATTGGAACTGGATTTAAATGGGTTTTTGGGTTTATTATGAGCGGTGTTTTGTGTAACACCTGTTCTTTAACCCGATTAACAATGGAATGTGATTTTGGGTTTATCGTGAACCGTGTTTTAGATGACATTGGTTCTTTAAACCAATTAAAGACAGGATACTGATTTGTGGGAAGATTAAAACTAAGTGGAGTTTTAATGAATCTTTAATCAGATTGAAATGATCGAGAATGGAGTATCACCAGTTTTGCTCCAAAGCGATAGTTAAATCTTTAATTATATTTGAACGTGAAATGGTAATTAATTTTACCGATAGCACCGTGGTGTTAGATATGGAGTATTACCCGTTTTGCTCCATGGGATGAATAGGTTGGGATTGGGAAATAAAATAAATAATTACTTCAGTGTGGTTTGCTAATCCCGACTAGTTTGGAAAACCATAATATGGTTTGAAATGATATCCAAAGGAAGATTAAAGAATAAGTTTAAAAGAATTTATCTTTGATAAAATTAATGGGAACCTTTCCCTAAGAATGTGAACATTTGAATAAAAGAATATTCTGAATTGGAATGATGTGTATGTTTCGTTTGTGTAACACTTATTTATTATATACGCGGGTTATTCAGAAAGTCCAGGTTTTATACTCATTCTGAATAACCGATTCGACGATAAATCGACGATGAAGACGGTGGTTGAAGACCAGAGGTCTTCACATCGTTTGGATGATTATTGATGATCTTGATTGGGCTGTACAGCCAAGAGGAGGGAATCAGTTGGTGATCGTCCAGACGTACTTGGAGATCGATGGATATGCGAGGAATAAGGTTCCTCCGGTTTCGTTCAGACCCAGAACTAACTTGTAAATGGACTGTGTGTCTGACATTGGATTTTATTATGTGTGATTGATTTCTATTAAATATATATATGTTTGGCGGCGGAGAATTTATTCTCTTGCTTAACGCCCTTCTCTGAGACGTACGAGCTCAGAGGTTATATATTGATGGATATCAATCACATGGCATGAATTACCTGTGTGGCATGCCTAACTGGAAAATGATCGAGGCTTCTGTTGAAAAGCAAAGTCTTGTGGTTGATGATTAAAGCACGTCCTGTATAGCATAGCTTTGTGTATAGCGTTAATTCGCGAGCCTCACACCTCGGTATGAGTTAAAAATGGGATAAGGACCGTTGGGAGAACACGACGTTTCTTTCTAGCTACAGTGGTGTCAGTAACTTACCAGCCCTGACATTTATATTATTTTCACCTGTGTGGTTGTTGGAATGCGAGGCGCCTCGGATATAGGTCTGATAGGACCGGGAAACGTGTGTTTAGGAATAACTAATCCTCAAAAGTAAGAGAGGACCGGCCCAATCGATTCCAAGGATCGCTGTGTGTGGTCCTGAGACATTTGCTAGAGTGTCTCGAATGGAGAGGAGCTTGCCCCTTGCCTCGACTCATGACGGAAATCCAATTTCTAATACGTGACATTTCGGTTTTATTTGTAGAGCCTAGTATGGCAACATGATATATGGTACCCATGCCGTCTATGATTGATACATTTATATTTGAAGTTGTTTTCTTCGCTTATAGTAATAATAAAAGATAAAATTTCGCGTATCAAGCATTCTTTGGCTATTATAAGGGAAAACCCTATCCTCCGGCTTGCGTTGCATTGTGTGATGGGACCTGGGTCTTATAATAGCTTCATTGTTCTTTATTTAACGTTGCACTATTTGTTTTATGCACCGGTATTCTTGGGAGGAAACCCGTTCCGTGTTATACGGCGTGGTCCCTTGATTTAACTAACTTTAAAATAAAGATTAATAACTGTTTTAATTCTCACACCAGTCACATGACTGACCTGGAGTTTATTGTTTTAACCTAAACTCTGGGTGCCCTTATTTTCCGCACGGGCAGCTAGTAGTTTTGGTTTTGCAGATTTATATTCACATGATCCTGCTTTATAGCTGAAGTGATATTCGGAAAGCTCTGTATCCATGTATTTCTTTTAGTTATGATTTGTATTATTTTTCCGCTGCAGTAATGTATTTAAATCTCTGATATTTGTCAAATGTGTAATATTTATTCTTACTATGTAATATTCTTGTATTCTGATGGAATTGTTGTAATAAACAATGAAATGTTCTTCTGTTTGTGTTCTGATTCGTCTTGTCCTCAAAGCTTCGTTCTTTCCTTTACGGGGAAGTTCGGGTCGCCACAGTTGGTATCAGAGCTTTGGTTTACAGAGCTTAAGAACAAGACACATTAGAACCAAACGAAAGAATTCATCAGAGATTGGATTAGTAATGTCCAATAAGAATAACTTGTTAGAGATGGGATCAGTAGTGTCCTAGAACGAGCGTAAAGAGTGAAATTTTTGAAATAAAAATTTGAAAACAAATTTTGTATAGAAAATTTAAACCATTTTATACGTATTTGAATATTTTATTTGTATTGGATTTGGACAATCGAGTATATAAAGATTTTGCATATACGCGTCATGAACGTATATTCGAAGTTTTAATATACTAGATAGATATAGAATCACACTCTAGTCGCCCGGAGGTGTTCTGATGGTGGTTCGAAACATCATCAGCAATTATGTTCGAGCTTCGAAAGTGAGATATCTATATATTTCCATTAGACTGGTGTGAGAACCAAAACTAGATAGGTTTATTGTTGTGATTTGGCATCAAAAACATGATTTTCTGTATTTATATCAAAATTATGAATTTGAAACGTTAATTCACTAATTGATTGCTGGTTGTGTTGTTTGATTCTTGGTTTGAAATTTTGAACCATTATGCCAAATTGAACCGAATATTGAACTGTATTGAAAAATGATTACAATTGCATGCATATACATGTATATCCATTGAACAGGTCATAGCAAGGAGGCTAGAGCAGAGAAATAAAATTGTTTGCCCGACAAATAGGTACATGTTTATTGTATTTCTTGGTGATTTGATGATTTTATGAGCCGCTTGGCTAGCCGCTTGGCTTTCTCTTTTTCTTTTGGATTGGTGAGGGCCATGGGAGGCTATTTGAAATATCCCGAAGCTCCTAGTGCAGGGGAGATTATGGCGAAATTTTTCAAAAATTTAGGGTGTTAGCCAAATTTTTGAAAAATTTGAAAAGTTCTTAGAAACTGAAAAGTTGAGGAACTTAATCTGTAATGAAAATAATGGAAGTTGAGTTGATTAGTTAAACAACTTTCAGCTTCGTTCCTTTTCGACGACGAAAAGATTTTAAGAGGGGGAGATTGTGACAACCCGGAAAATCTGAGCTAATTTAAGAAAATTTATTTTTAAAATTTTAATGAATTTTGAATATTTAAAATGAATTATTTTAAATAATAACGACGAAAAATTTATTTTGAATAGAATTAGAATGTATATATTTATTTGAATCGACGTTAGAATATAAATATTTTATTTTAATTATAAAAGGACTTGGAAATGGCGCGGTAGTTCGAAAATTCGATTTCAAATTTCAAATGAATGTACAGGATTCAAAATAAACCGGATTTTACCAAAACAAAAAATATTAGAATCTAATTGAGAATATCTTTCCAACGAATCCGAAAAATTGAAATTTCATAGCGGGGATAAAAAGTTATGCCCAGTTGAAATTTCAGAATAGTCGCTATGGAATTCTGGCCCTTAAAAATGGAAATTTTGCAAACGACCTTCGTTTCCGACGAAACCACTTTTGTTGGATCCGGAATGTCGAGTTATTGTTAGATTCCAAAATTCGTAATTTTTCGAATCAATATGTGAGCGGCGAAGTAAAACGTGTTTTAACAGTTTCAGTCAATTTCGATCGAACAGAAAATGGCCATTTTTCAAACGATCTCAGAATTTGACGAAATTAGTTTTCGTAGGACCATATCGTCAATACGAAGCTAGAAAATATTTTTCAGGAATTTTTAGAGTCCGTATGTGGCCCCGGTAAATTGAAATGTGCGTTAGAATTCAATATATAGATTTATATTTTGATTTTGATGAAAACTGATCGAAACGAGCGAATCAGCCTACGATACATATCTTATTGTGTTCGGAATGGGGGTAATTAAGTAGGGACGATAGTCGGTGGGTTCGATTTCGAGCTCGAAATAAAAAGCTGCTTTTTGAAATTTTAAAATAATAAAATATATAAATATTTATATAACTCACCCGTCTCCCTCTTCTCTCTCCTCTGTACAGAAATCGATTTTGAAAAAAAACGAGAAGGGCGACGAAAGCCCTAGCCGCCACCCCCCTCGTCGTCGTCCCCCCCCCCCTCCGGATTTCGCCGCCGCCTCCAACTTCTTCCCCGTCACCTCCTCTTCCCCGACACCTTTTCCTCCTCGCGCCAGACCCCCCCTCGATTTCCCCCACCCTCCAAACGCCGGCGAGACCCCCTTTTTTTCCCACTCCCTCCCTCTTCCAAAAGGCCGACGCCCTAGAAGCCGCACCCCCTCCCCTTTCCGACGTAGCGCCAACGCCTGACAGCCTTTCGCCTCTCCTTCATCCGCGACACAACACCTCTCCCAACAGAAGATTGTGAGTTTTCTTTATTTTATTTTTCAGTAGTTTTAATTTCTTTATTTATTTATTTATGAACTTTAAAAGAAATAAAGTTATGAACTTTAAAAATAATAAAGTTATGATTTATAATTGTATAAAAGTTTGATTTATATATATATATATAGCGATAATAAAAATAGAAATTTTACGTATATGTTTATGATGTAAAAATGGGATTTTTATATTAGAAGTAGCGAAGTAAAAAATATAATTTTTGTATATCTAGCGAAATAAAAATATGATTTTTATACTATAGAAAGAATAAAAATATGATTTATATATTATAGAGATAATAAAAATACGATTTTTAGCTCGTAGTAAAGATTACATTTTTATCATAGTAAAGATTATATTTTTATCGTAGGAAAATTTGATATTTATATATATAGAAAGGCGATGTTTTTATATATAGAAAGGCGGGATTTTTATATATGAAGCGAGATAAAAATTCGATCTTTATATAAGAAGTAGAAAAATAAAAATATAATTTTTATATAGAAAGAAGCATTGTAAAATATATGAATTTGAAATAGAAATATGATTTTTATTTATTGGGATAAAACGATGAAAATATGATTTTTACTGTGAACAGCGGGAAAAGATGGCGATGGTATCGACTGAAATCAAAAAGGAAACCCGAGCGGTTCAGAAAGAAAGAAAGAAAGCACGGCCTATGTGGCATAGCTTTGTGTATAGCGTTAATTCGCGAGCCTCACACCTTGGTATGAGTTAAAAACAGGATAAGGACCGTTGGGAGAACACGACGTTTCTTTCTAGCTACGGTGGTGTTAGTGATTTACCAGCCCTGACATTTATATTATTTTCACCTGTGTGGTTGTTGGAATGCGAGGCGCCTCGGATATAGGTCTGATAGGACCGGGAAACGTGTGTTCAGGAATAACTATTCCTCAAAAGTAAGAGAGGACCGGCCCAACCGATTCCAAGGATCGTTGTGTGTGGTCCTGAGACATTTGCTAGAGTGTCTCGAACGGAGAGGAGCTTGCCCCTTGCCTCGACTCATGACGGAAATCCAATTTCCAATACGTGACATTTCGGTTTTATTTGTAGAGCCTAATATGGCGACATGATATATGGTACCCATGTCATCTATGATTGATACATTTATATTTGAAGTTGTTTTCTTCGCTTATAGTAATAATAAAATATAAAATTTCGTGTATCAAGCATTCTTTAACTATTATAAGGGAAAACCCTATCCTCCGGCTTGCGTTGCATTGTGTGATGGAACTTGGGTCTTATAATAGCTTCATTGTTCTTTATTTAGCATTGCGTTGTTTGTTTTATGCACTGGTATTCTTGGGAGGAAACCTGTTCCGTGTTATACGGCGTGGTCCCTTGATTTACCTAACTTTAAAATAAAGATTAATAACTGTTTTAGTTCTCACACCAGTCACATGACTTACCTCGAGTTTATTGTTTTACCCTAAACTCTGGGTTCCCTTTCCGGACGGGCAGCTAGTAGTTTTGGTTTTGCAGATTTATATTCGTAGGATCATGCTTTATAGCTGAAGTGATATTCGGAAAGCTCTGTATCGGTGTATTTCTTTCAGTCTAGATTTGTATTATTTTTCCGCTGCAGTAATGTATTTAAATCTCTGATATTTGTCAAATGTATAATATTTATTCTTACTCTGTAATATTCTTGTATTCTGATGGAATTGTTGTAATAAACAATGAAATATTCTTCTGTTTGTGTTCTGATTCGTCTTGTCCTCAAAGCAATTCGTTCTTTCCTTTACGGGGAAGTTTGGGTCGCCACAAGTACTATTTACTTTCCGGTTTTTAAATCAAGATTTATTTCTTAAATAAATCGTTTATTTGTTTATTTAAATTAAGGTATAAAAATTTTTATTTAAAATTAGATATTTAGGAAGTAGGGATTATAGCACTATTGTTATAATCAAATGATTTCTGTAAAAGAAGTGGATTCGTAAATAGAATCCGAGAGTTACGTAAGGAAGTTTATTAGAGGTTTAAAAGGTGAACCTTGTCTATTTCAAAGTTAGAAATATTGTTCAGTTAAGGTCTGAGAGGTAGTTATACCCCAACTTGATTGGCTTCGTTTTTAACTAAGGAACGGTTAAGGTTCGATAGTGAAGGTTGGTTAAGTGAAATTAGTTAATCAGTGTAATGTTTTGAGTTGGCATAATGATGTTTTATTTAAACATCTGTTTAAATCCGAATGTAGGAGTTTTGGAAATGTTTTCCAAATAAGAATCAGAAATGTTTTCCAATATAGAAAACAAGAAATGGAAATGTTTTCTAATGGTAATAACGTATATTTTCTAAATTTAAAAAAAAATAGAAATGTTGAATATATGGAAATAGGAAATAAATAAATTAATGAACTAAAGAGATAAATGTTAAATGATTGTTGATGGATATAATTTCCATTTGGAAGTAATATCATTGTTTGCACACGTGTTTTCCTTTGATAGTTAACTCACTGACTATCGAAGTTTTTGACCATTTTTCCGTCGTCAATACGGAGAGACCGGGATCATATTCATTATCTGAAAACCACTCTGTATGGATGTTAGCATTGCGATCAAATATGATGAAGATAATTGAAGACGGAGTTTATGCAAGGGTCGTTCTATCAAATCCTAAGTAGAAATTGCCAAAGATGGATTTACAGAATAGTGCCTTCGGTTTGTCCAGTCCCAGGACAACCTGTATGGAAGAATGTTTGACAGAGTATATTTAATGGATCACGTAAGTTGATCTCTTCAAACGTATGTACGTTTGGTGGCGGAGGAATTCGTTTCTCTTAGCTGTATACCCGTTGTATTTTTAGGGAAATCAATTTGTGATTTGGCGGGTATGACGATGTGACATTCACAGTAAATAATTGTGTGATCTGTCAGAGATAAGCCTGGCCTCTAGCCTCACAACCGGGAAATGACAAAAATCGGGCAGGCAACTTGGCTATGTGGGTTGCTTCCATTAGGGTGTATTATCACCTATCTAGAGATACTCATTTCATTCTTTAATCTATTTGATGCTGTCTCATTTGGGAAACGGTTGTTGATCCCAACCGTTGGTGATATACATTCGATACACTCAAGCGAAATGAGTGGTCGGTCATGTGTGGTCGGGTTGCAAGATGTTCTTGTTGAACCCAGTGTATTCATATCTAGAGGTACACTATCGGAAGGTGGTTCCATACCTTGTCATAGTTGGAAATCCATTATCCAATAAGTGCTCGCGATTTTGATTGTATATGTATGTAGAACGTGAGATGAAAGCGTTTCTGCTAGTTGATTATTATATTGTGGTTGATAGACACTATTATAATATCAAAAGGGTTTTGATAAAAGATTATCTTTTCTTTCAAAATGATTTGAAAGTTAAATCAAATTGATTTGGATTCTCATAAGGGAAAAACCCGTTCCGTTATACGGCGTGGTCTTATAAGATATCGTTTAAAATGCTCAAACTGTTTTAAATTGTTTTACTCACACCAGTCCCAAGACTGACCCAGAGTTTGTTTTGTTTTGTTTTCCCTATACTCTTGGGTGCCCAATTTTGTACGGATAGTCAAGTAGTCAGGATTTTACAGATATACTCGGAGAGCTTGGAGCAGGAGGCTTCAGGAATATATAGCTATTGATTATTTCCGATATGTAATAAGTGTTATACTCTAAAAATGTTACTGTATGCATATACTGATTTTATTTCAAAGTTATGTATCTATTGTATATTATTCGTTCTGCTGTGAGATTCATGTTTACTTTGATGTTGTATGTTCTTCTTCTTCTATTCTAATTTTCTACCTTATCTATTCTAACCCTCTAATTTCTTCCATGGACTATCCGATATTTCCGATGCTTGAATAGTCGACATTGGTATTTATGTCGAGTACTCAGGATCGCGAAAACTTAGGTCGTTACAGAAATGAAAAAAATGGGAAGACAACATGTCTAAGTGGGTAGCTCCCAATTAGGGTGTATTATCACCTATCTAGAGAAATTCATTTCATTCTTTATTATATTCGATGATGTCTCTTTTCGGGAAACGGTTAACCGTTGGTGATATACATTCGATACACTCAAGCGTAATGAGTGGTCGGTCATGTGTGGCCGAGTTACAAGATGTTCTTGTTGAACCTAGTGTATTCTTCTCTAGAGATATACTATCGGAAGGTGGTTCCATACCTTATCATAGTTGTAAATCCATTACCAAATAAGTGCTCGTGGTATTGATTGTATATTATATATATGTGGAGCGTGAGATGCAAACGTTCCACTAGATTGTTATTTATTTCATTCAGACACTATTATAATATCAAAAGCATTTTGATATAAAGATTATCGTTTCTTTCAAAAGGATTTTGGAAGTTAAATCAAGTGTTTTGGATTCTCATAAAGGAAAACTCGTTCCATGTTATATGGCGTGGTCTTGTGAGATATCATTTATTTTCTCAAATTATTTTAAATTGTTTACTCATACCAGTCCCATGACTGACCCAAAGTTTATTTTTTTATGTTTTCCCTAAACTCTTGGATGCCCAAATTCGTACGAACAGTCAAGTAGTTCAGAATTTTACAGATTTATCCAAAGGAGCTAGGAGCAGGAGGCTTCAGCGTTATTTAGTTATTGTTTTTCCGCTGTGTTGTAAGTGTTGTACTCTGATGATGATATGTATATATAGAAAAAAATTGTACTCTAAAAGTTGATATATATTATATTTTATTCCGCTGCGATTGTGAGATTCTGTGTTGTTGTTTCTGTTCTTCTTCTATCTTCTTCTTCTTTATTTCATAATGATTCGTGTTTCTGTGATATTTGGGTTGGATGTGTGGTGTATTTAGTCAGCTTAAATGGTACGGATTTGCGGGCCACTACATAAGGTATTGGAGTTAGGGGGTTCGACCTTGGAGAGTGGGTTATAGTGGTACTGATGTAACTTTCGTGGGGCTATGGGGCCTAGGAATTGGCTGATTGGACGTGGAAGGGTGGAGATTTTGGAGTAATTTGGGTTTATCGGTGAAAATCAGATATTTAAAGAAGTATTTAGGGATTTTGAGTGGAGGGGTCCACAACAAGGGGGTGGGATCTGGTGGGGCTGTTGCAGGTGAGGAGAGTGAGGAGGAGGCGGAAGTGGTTAATGGCAGGCATGGGGCGTGGCGGCCATGTTAGGAAGCTTGGAAGAGGAGGGTAAGTTTAAGGGAAAAGATGTAAATGGAAAAAGAGAAGAAAGGAAGGGTGTTTTATAGAATTGAAAAGGAAATGGATCGCTGAGGTGTCATAGCATGGGAGAGAGAAGAAAACGCAATGGAGAGGCTTGGATGTTTAAGCCAATTTCATCATAGTCCAGCCGTCTTAGGAATTAGGATACCTGGCTTTCACACTGGTGACCTGGGTTCAAAATCGGACATCGGAACCACCAACTTTTTTAAATTTAATTTTTATAGCTCACCCAGTCTACGATCTCACCCAAACATCATCCCGCATAGGTACGAAAAGATACGGAATATCACTCAAATATGATCGAGTTATTATTGAACAGGCCTTTTTGGCTAGTCACTGTGTCCGATGCCAACGTCAGAAAATGAATCAAAATTTCCACACGAACCCTACCACGGTGCTCTATCTCTAAATGTAGTAAAGGTTCACATATTTTGTTGTGAAGATTTCATGACGTTAATGACTTACTTTTGCTATGTACATTTTTTGTTCATTTATATTTTACGTTGGTGCATGCATATGACTAGTGCTGCCTGATGCAGAGCCACCCCGCTTACAACAGTAATAAATGACTACTACGTAAAATACATCATAACTTACATATCCCATAAGATTGTTGAGATAGTTTTGTTTTTTGTTTGAATAAGTCAGTTTTGAACCCGTTGTTAGCTAGTTAGAATTTGTCTGCTATTTCTTTGGCTTGTTTCTAAAGTTTAGGAATCACGTTGCTTTGTGTTTTAGTGGGCTTGTGTCTGTTACAATCTTAGGCTTTATAAGCCGAGCTCTGTGTGAATAATAAAATCATCATTTGCAGTTTACAGAAATAAAAACCACTTCTCTGTTGCTTTGTTTTCTACATTCTGGTATCAGAGCAAGGGAGTGAGAGAGTATGGCTGCAATGAGTGTTGGTGGGAGCAAAGTAGTGATGGAGGGAGTAGCTGTGCCGTTAGGAGTTCCTGTTTTCGATGGTTACTATGATCATTGGGCACTCTTAATGGAAAACTTCATCAGATCGAAAAAGTTATGGCATCTGGTTGAGGCCGGAATTCCAAGCACTCCACCAACTGAGGAGACGTCCAGCGCATCCACATTCTCTGCCATGGTTCAGGACCAGCGGCAGCAAGCTGAGTTGCAGAGGAAGAGGACAGAAGATTTTAAGAAGCAGGTAGAAAAGATGAAAGAAGATGATTTCATTGTGAAGAGTTACCTTCTCCAGGCCATTCATAGAACCATAATCGAGACGATTATAGACAAATCCTCATCCAAGAGCATCTGGGATTCGATGAAACAAAAGTATCATGGGTCGAGTCGAATGAAAAGAGCACATCGACAAGCCTTGAAGAAGGAATTTGAGAATCTGCAGATGAGGGAGGATGAGAAGATCGACGACTACATGGGACGAGCTTTAACCATTATCAACAAATTGAAGGTACACGGTGGAACAAAAATGTCCAAATAGACATTGTCGAGAAAATACTTAGATCTTTGCCGTCAAAATTTGATTATGTCGCTTGTTCTATTGAAGAGTCAAATGATTTGGATCTTATGAGTGTGGATGAGTTGCATAGTAGTCTGCTAGTACATGAGCAGAGGATTAACAGGAGGGAGAGTTTGACAAAAGAAAAACAGGTGTTGAAGATCACCAATGGCAGAGGACAAGGGAGAGGAGTCCGAGGCCGTGGAAGAGGGTTTGGTGGAAGGGGACGTGGGAGAAACACGTTCGACAAAGCCACGCTGGAATGTTATAGGTGCCACAAACTAGGACACTTCCAATATGAGTGTCCACTGAGGAAGGAGGCACATTATGCTGAATCACATGAGGAAGAGGAGATGCTATTGATGACCTCTACAGAAATATCAGAAGTTCGAAAACCAATGGTGTGGTTTTTAGATTCGGGATGCTCGAATCACATGTGCGGAGATGAAGGGTTATTTTTGAGTCTTGATTTGAGCTTCAAGCACTCAGTCAAGCTTGGAAATGATTCGGTGATGCAGGTCATCGGAAAAGGTAAAATTAAAGTTGTCATCAACAACTTGAGATACATTACTGAGGATGTGTACCTGGTACCTAGCTTGAGAAATAATCTTCTCAGCTTAGGTCAATTACAAGAGAAAGGCCTTTCTGTTTTGCTTCAAGACAATATGTGTAATTTATATCATGGTCAGAGAGGTCTTATTGCCTCAGTCAGGATGTGCAAGAACAGGATGTTTGTTCTTAGTGCAGAAATAGTTGCTGAAACTGCCAACAATATTAGTCATTGTCTGCAAATTGATTCATCCAAGGATAAAGCTTATTTATGGCATCAGCGCTATGGACACATAAGCTATAAAGGTTTAAGGACTTTGTACTACAAGAAAATGGTAGCTGGTATCCCTCCCATTGGAGCAACACAAGAAGTTTGTAAAGATTGCCTCATCGGCAAACAACCGAGGAACAGAATTGAGAAGAAAAGCATCTGGCGTGCCAAGAAGATACTTGAGTTGGTGCACGCTGACATTTGTGGCCCCATCACGCCGGAGTCCAATTCAGGTAAAAGGTATATTTTATGCTTCATTGATGATTTCAGTCGCAAAGCATGGGTGTATCTTCTACATGAAAAGTCGGAGGCATTGTCTTCTTTCATCAGTTACAAGAAGATGGTAGAGAAGAGTATGGAAGTCTCAATTAAATGCTTGAGAACAGACCGAGGAGGAGAGTTTACATCTAGAGCATTTCAAGAATTCTGCAAGTCAAATGGCATCAAGAGGCAACTTACAAATGCTTACTCTCCTCACCAAAATGGAGTTGCCGAGAGAAAGAATAGAACGGTGCTCAACATGGTGAGATCGATGTTGGTTGCGAAAGGAATGCTGAAACAGTTCTGGACGGAAGCGGTGTTATGGACTATTTATGTCCTCAACCGTGCACCAACTACATCTCTCAAAGACATGACACCTCAAGAAGCCTGGAGCGGTAGGAAGCCGTCGGTGGAACATTTCAGAGTATGGGGAAGCATAGCTCATGTTCATGTTCCAGAGGAGAAGAGACAAAAGCTTGATGATCGGAGCTATACTTGCATTTTACTTGGTGTAGGTGAGTCAACCAAAGGATACAAGTTATATGATCCATTGAAGAGGAAGATAGTTTACAGTAAAGATGTAGTCTTTGAAGAAGAAAAATCTTGGGATTGGGGAGCTGAGTTTAAGGAGCAAGTGAATATGGAATTTACTTGGAACTATGAGCCTGCATAATGCGAATTTGATGGAGCATCATTCGAAGAAGAAAGCAGTTCAAGTGAGGAAGGTGAAGCAGACATGTTGAAAGGAAACATTGGAGTACAGACTCCAATTTCAGGCTCAAACTCGAGCTCTTCTCTTAGTACCAATTCAGACCTAGCAGATGAAGGTCCAACAGACCTTGTTCCCAGCCCAACAACAAAGAAAGATGTGGTCGATGAAAGCACAGGAGCGGTGCTAGAAAAGAGATCGAGAAGAAAACCTAGCTGGTTAAAAGATTTTGTCTCTGGAAATAACCTCGACGAAGAGGAGGCGTTGCTGGTAGAAGACGAAGACGCGTTAGAAGAGCCAACTGAATTTGCAAAAGCAGTGAATGAAAGAAAATGGAAGGAGGCCATGGACAGCGAGATATTGTCAATCGAAAAGAATCAAACATGGAGTCTCGTCCAATTGCCGAAAGGAGCAAAACCAGTTGGAGTGAAATGGATATATAAAGTCAAGAAGGATGAGAACGGAGCGGTGGTTAAGCATAAAGCAAGATTGGTGGCCAAAGGATATTCACAAAGACAAGGCATCGATTTCACTGAGGTCTTTGCACCGGTAGCAAGGATGGACACTATTAGGACAGTCATCGCACTCTCGGCAGTGAAAGGGTGGAAGGTATATCAGTTAGATGAGAAGTCTGCGTTCTTACACGGTAAATTGGAGGAGGAGGTCTATGTAACGCAGCCGGAGGGGTACGAAGTGAAGGGAAGTGAGCATCTTGTGTATCGACTCCACAAAGCGCTTTATGGGCTCCGACAAGCACCACGGGCCTGGTACAATCGAATTGAGGGCTGGTTCTTGAAGCAAGGTTTTTAGATTTGCAACAGTGAACAAACATTGTTTACTAAAGGAGGTAATCAACCGGATATTATTATTGTTAGCATGTATGTAGATGACCTCATATATACTGGTAATAATGCTATTTAGCTTGAGCGGTTCAAGGAAGAGATGGAGAAAGAATTCGATATGACTGATTTGGGTTTACTGTCTTATTTCCTTGGTGTTGAAGTTGTGCAAAGGCCGCTGGGAATTTTTATTTGTCAAAAGAAATTTGCATTGGAGATACTTAAAAGGTTTCAAATGGAGGAGTGTAAACCGATGGATACCCCTATAGTTCCAGGAGTGAGGATGATGAAAGATGAGACAGGAAATGCAATTGATGTGACTTACTTCAAGCAACTCATAGGAAGCTTGATGTATCTCACATCAACTCGGCCGGATCTAACATTTGCTGTTTGTTTCTTAAGCAGGTACATGGCGAAACCCACGGAGTACCATCTGCAAATTGTGAAGCGAATTCTTCGCTATTTGAAAGGGACCAGCAGTTTTGGGCTGTTGTACCAACGTGATGGAAACAGCAAGCTAGAAGGCTTCACGGACAGCGATTATGCTGGAGATTGCGACGATAGAAAAAGTACAAGTGGCTATGTTTTCAAATTGGGATCAGCAGCAGTGGCATGGTGCTCAAAGAAGCAACCAATCGTCACCTTGTCAACAACAGAGGCAGAGTTTGTGGCAGCGGCAATGACGGCATGCCAAGCTATATGGATGTGCAGAGTACTCGAAGAGCTAGGAGAAGGACTCAGAGGCATGGAAATTAAGTGTGACAGTAGCTCAGCAATTAGATTATCGAAAAATCCAGTCATGCACGGACGAAGTAAGCACATTGATGTACGCTTTCATTTTCTTAGAGACTTGGTAAAAGATGGAGTGATTTCTTTAAGCTACTGTAGCAGCAAGGAACAGTTAGCAGACATAATGACAAAGCCTTTGAAGACTGAAACATTCAAGCAATTGCGGAGCATGCTGGGAGTGTGTGATCTACATGAAGTAATCTGAAGCTCTACAAAGCTTTCATATTAAGGGAGTGTTTGTTGAGATAGTTTTGTTTTTTGTTTGAATAAGTCAGTTTTGAACCTGTCGTTAGCTAGTTAGAATTTGTCTGCTATTTCTTTGGCTTGTTTCTAAAGTTTAGGAGTCACGTTGCTTCGTGTTTTAGTGGGCTTGTGTCTGTTACAATCTTAGGCTTTATAAGCCGAGCTCTGTGTGAATAATAAAATCATCATTTGCAGTTTACAGAAATAAAAACTACTTCTCTGTTGCTTTGTTTTCTACAAAGATGATGGATGTGGCAAACAGAAATCACAACCTTTTAACTCAACGAAAGACTGAATACAAGAAATCACAAGTTCATCTCTTACACTTTTCATTGCCTTTGAGAATGCAATGCAGAAGAGTTTATATGACAACAGTTTGCATTTTCGAGCAGTCCAAAAATTCAAGAAAAACTGATGAGGTGGTCCTGTTAAAATACCATTAGCTTCGAGTAAAATCTCCCTGACCTTAGTGTAATGGCTCAGTGAATTCAAACATACAATGCTTATAAGTACAAACACCCTCTGCACCATATATCGGAAAAAGTCAAACTTTTTATCATGAGTAGCCTTTCTAATATGCGATGCGCGCAGCATTCTACGAGCAACGGAGAGAATGAAATGGTAGATATGATTGAGATATCTGCTATTTTCAGGAACTATACTTCGTAGGTCTTGAAATTGACAGCAGTAAACAATCTGTTTTTTCGAGAGCTTGGAAAGACCGGAACTGGTAGTGATGAACCAGCCTTTCCTAGTTTCGAACAGCAACACGTTAAAAAAAACATTTTCAACCAGCGATAATTGGCTTTCCAAATCCAAATTTGGCAAAGCGAAGAACTTCTTTACCAAGGAAGTGCTATGATGAAACTTGTATGATTTAAATTTCGAAAGTTGACCAAAAAACTCATTCCATCTAGAGTTTCTACACACAATCTCTGAAGTTGCATCAATTACTTCACCTGAAATTTCACGAGCAAGCAAATACACTAGAACTCAAGCTGTCTTCATAGGCTCAAACAGATCGAAGACTGATTTGAAAGTAAGGCTGTTGCTGAATCCTCTAATGAAGAGGCCAAAATTTTCAAAGTTGTTTCCACATCAACGTTGAGTGGAAAGAACGTAACAAGCAAGAAGGATTTGAAGTGCATCAAACTGTTTTGCATTTTTGAAGAACTAAATGATCCATTTTTGACATAATCTCTAACCTTGAGAAAATGATGGGCAACTACGGATTGAAATATGATAGTTGATTTCTCCTGTAATAAGTATTCATGAAGACTTTCCAACTTCTGTAGTAGCGATTCTCCAATAAATGAAATTTCAGATAAGCAATGCTTCTTTGCAAGTGGGTTAAATTTTGAACTACTAATGTAGGAACCGGCCATCATATAACCTTCGCTTGTGTCATCGCTAATCATCCAGGATGGCTTGGAGAGGTAACAAACATAGAATCCCTTAAGGTCTAGTTTAAGAACGCCAATGTATTTCAGACAAAGTTCCTCATATTTTGTATACTAGGTAATACCAGATGTTCCGTAGGACTCGATATAAGACAATATCCCTTCTATATGCTTCTTCCAACGATTCCATGCAAACATAAACGTTTGGATGGAAACACGACCTTCAACTAACATATTTCGAACCATAATTGGTTGATGAATAGAAAAATCTCTTTCTTGATAAAATCTTGAAACTTCTGTTTCAAGACAGATTTCTAGAATCTTTCGACATGCAACAAATTCTGTACAAATATTTTTAAAAGGTTTGGAATCATAAATATGGCAAGCCAAAGTAAAAAGGTTAGCACTATGGTCTAGTAGAAACTTGGCTTCGGAACAAATTGAATTCATTATACTATTATTTGAAACCAGTTTAGCTACTGATATAGCATTTTCCAAGATGTTGTCCAGATCACTAGACGACCTAAGAGGCCAACCTTTTTTACCATCCATCCAAAGCATTTTACTAAGAGCATATGAAAGCATCAAATTTGATGAGATTTCATAAAGCTGAGCACTTTCTGAAACATCAATTTCTCCAAGAACATCTCCTTTTAGCCTATGAATAGCTGCAGCCTCTACAAAATTTCCACTTTCAAACAGTACAGATGTCAAGTCATCAGGAAATGACTTGACAAATTTCACTAGAGAACCAATAGTTTCTAGCTTGTAATAAGATTTTAGAGCGGCTTTGGTAAATTTAATCCATTCAATTTTTGATACATGCATCGGCCAATTTTTTAGGAAATGAAATCCCAAATCAAAACGTAAGCCTTCTACACATGCCATCAAGCACTTGGAAAGACGTTTACCTTGAGCATAAGTTTTTGCAGCAGACAACCAATTACCAGCTAGTGCAAAACAATCGCCTGCATCTTCAAACCTTGGTTCATCAAAATTTTCCAAGTACAACATCCCTGTAATTGAAATATTAAATTAGATGTAGACAAACTGCACAGCCAGAGGTATGAAGAGGTGTCACCTTTTTTATTTGCACTGCCATGATAGCGATGCAGATAAAATTTATAAAACAGCTATAGATAATCAGTTAAAGAAACAAATGAAAAATCACCTGCTTCCTTATACTTCTTTGCCTTCATATAGCAAGCAACAGCTAAATCTGTTTTCCCAATATTAAGATATATACCAGCAGCATTGTTTAGAGTGTCAGCAGCAGCATCGAAGTTTAAATGAAGATTATATGATCCATCTGCATGAAGTGATGCAGCTTTAGCCCAGTTGGACATGTACACATCTCCAGCTTTCTTAAAGCACACAATCGCCATCTCATAATTACCCTCGTTAAAAAACTGAGTATATTAAGAACGAAACAGAAAACAAATTAGTAGTAGAATGCAAATGCTTACCAACGGAACTATATGAATTAAAACAAAATGATACCTTTCTCCCATGAATTGCCCAATCCTCTTTCTTACATTTAACTTCTATTCTCTTGACAAATATAGAACTGAGCTCTTGAACATGTACAAGTCCTAGTGACATCCAGTAGTCAAAAACAGGTTTAGCAAACATGTCATCGGATTCACATATCCATAACTTATTCCTCGTTCTTGTTAGAGCAACATACAGTTGCTTCAATTCAAAGCAAAGAACCTGATGCTTATCCATGTCAAAATCTCTGAAAGTATTATTAGCCGAGGAGGCAATATTTTTATGATTCATAAATTTATAAAGAATCCTCCATTCATTCTTAAGAGAAGAACTACTAAAGAAATTGTATAGAAGGACATCCTGCAATAAAAAATATTCCAAATGGAATTACAGCATTAAGTATGAAACCGTATAAAAGAACATTCTGCAATGAAGAATATCTTAAATGACACATAAAGCAATCCCAGTATTCGTATGTTACCTGAAACTCTAAGCCTTTGCACTCTTTGATGGTTAGCACAAGAGCTTTACTCCCTATCTGTGTGATAACCTTTTCTTTATCAGATACACTGCGAACCAAAATAACTTGTTCAGATCCAAATTCCAACCCACTTTCTTGGGAAATATTGAAAATAGTTTGCAGCACTTCTTCCTCATTGGCAGCTTTAAGGATAATAGGAATTTCACCACGTGTTTAGCTCTTTTCAGAAGCAAGATGATCAAGTGAAAAAGGAAAGAAATGGTACAACAAATTCAAAACACTTTCAGCTAATTCAAGAATTCCAGAATGAGTCCGGAAATTAGTGGTCAATTGGAAAAAAATAGGTTTGCTTCCATTTCCAGATAAATATTCTTGGTAGAACCAGCACTTGATATCTTCAAATCTAAAATCATTCATAAGGGTTTGTGCCGTGTCACCAGCAAACAAGTATCCGCTTTGAAAATTTTCACATGTATATTTAAAAAGAGAGATTTGTTTCATTGAAAAATCCTGAATTTCATCAATGTACATGTAGTCCAACTTCGGGCCCTTATATCCATATATTGACAGTCGAAAGTGAAGATTATTTACCAAGCCTGCTAGATCATATTCCCCGTTTCGTTTCTTAAGGTCTTCATAGCTAATGAAGATTTTATAGATCATTGCCTACTTTTCTTTACTAAACATAGAGCTGCGTTTCTTGGACTTTTCAAGATATTCCTCCAAGCTGATGTTTCTATGGATGGCCTTTTTAGTAGATCCATTTTCACCTTTTATACAGTTAACAATCTGGGCAAATACCAAAGTTGGCTCCAATTTCTTGGTCAAATTAACATCAAAACAAGGCCAATATCGAGAAACAAACCGATCGTGATCAACCTCCTTACTCAGTATAAGTTGTTCCATAACATGACTAACTCTGCCTTGCCCTTGTCCATCACATATTAGTTGAATATCTGAAAATGAACTGAAAAATGAATCCTTCAAGGATCCATCAAGCATTACTAGAAATTTCAGTAATGAAACCACAAGTGGAAATTTATGATGAGGAATTTCAATGAGGTTATTTGGAATTTCAGAGAAAATTGATAAACGATCGACGGCTTCACATGCTTTGACGATATTCAACTTTTCTGGAGCACCTCCATCAGAAGCATACCTAGAATCAGAATAAAACATTAAGGTAGTGTTTGGTTTACCATTTTAAGTCTTCAGTTTTCGTCCATAAAAAAATACGCACGATGTACATATATCGTTAAAAATAATTAATTTAGAAAACAAAGTTAATATACAAAATAGAAAACAATTTTTTTTTTCATTTTCCATGTTTTGAGAAATAAGATAAGCACGAAACATAATCCATTCTTACATTACTCATCCATCCCCTCTGTGGTCCCCTCCGTCTTTATTTAGCCCTCTTCATCATTACTCCACTCTTCTCATTTTTGACATATTAATTGAAAACCGAAAACACAAAATAATTTTTAAACCAAACACTACCTAAGTGTCTTAACATACGAGAAACTTATATGCTCATTTTGCAGTGAGCAAAACAAAGCACAAGTCTAATTTATCAGAACAATGATATCAGCAAACAAAAACACAGCACTTCTACTGATAATGCATGTCTCAACTTTATATGTTAAGGTTGATACAAGCCAAGCTCATCTTCAAAAAGATGCCAATCAACTTATTGCTAAAGTTCACGGTTAGACATGCTGAATTTGTCAAACTTTCAAAAAGAATAACACGATCGGGTATTTGAAAAACACAAAAGCAAAAACCTATGAGCATATATATTAAGCTAAAAAATATGCACCTTCTAAGTTGGTTGATGTAGTTTTTAACAGAAGAGCACAGGATGGGGTTGAAAGCTAGAAAAATTTGAAAAAATGAGTGCCTTCCTATATCAGCTGAACAATCTTCTTCTTCGGAATGATCGAAATCGGTATGCAATTCAATCTTACTTGAAGAAGAACCCCCCGCAGCCAACATGTGTTGCTGCTCTCTTTGTACCAATTTTGTGATAAGCACCAACGTTTTCCCGTACCAGACCTTCCAAGTACAAAGGCACTCTCAGGAAATGAAATTATTTCAGCTTCAAGGGCACTAACTTCGAAAGGGAGTTCAATTTCTCGACCATCGCAACCAGTCAATAAATGCTTTACATTGCCAGAAGATAAGGAATAGAACTTCAAGAACCTAAGACCTGCGGTTTGAACATCAGCAAAGTCGTCAACAACTGACTCTATATTTGATTTACGTTGAGGCCCACGATCAGATGCCACTTCACGAAAAACTGCTTCAGGCAGTGTGTCCCAGCTCATTGGGATAACAAGGTCCCTAACAAATAAGAAGAGTACATTTAGTACTGTAACTATTAAGAATGATAAATATAAATATATAGAAAAGAAACAAATAATTATTACCCCTCAAGCATTTCAGTCTTGCAAAGCTTTAAATAACTTTCACTGAAAGAAGATACCATGGTCTCAAGACGTCGAACAAGTTTTGGAGACTCCAGTGAAGTTAACACATCCCAAATCTTTATAGTTTGAATAATCTTAGCCGCCTTAATGATATCAGTCATACATATAAGGGTTAACCCATGGACCTTGAATTGTTTGATGGTCTTTGAGAAATGAAGGCTTTTACATCTGGGTCGCCACCCAGAAGCTAGCCTCCATATGTACGCAATTATTATCTTTTTGGTCAGTGTGGACCGTATAGCAACAAATGACTTTTTGAAATCATTGCTAAAAAGAACCTACAGAGAACATGATAGATTTAATATATTAAGTAGTTCAGATCAACAGATTTTAGATACAAGCAAGGATGTCAATGAATACCAAAAGTCCAAAGTTCATCTGCATCCGCATCCAAAATGCGGATAATATCTGTTATCCAAAAAAGGATACGAATATGGATATAGACAATAATCCATCCAGTTTTTGTCAAGATTATGGTTTATTTTATGGGTATTTAAGTACAATGTCGTATATGTATTTATTTTATTAAGTTAACAATTTATTTTATATGCACTTAATGCATATAAACTGCTCAAAACTATTTACTATCATCATATTTTTCAAACTTGCACTTTATAATCAATAATCATCATATTTTTAAAACCTGCACTTTATAATCAATAATCATCATATTTTTCAAACTTGCACTTAATGCGCTTTATAATAAAAGATTCATGTCAAATCAAATTTCTTATTTTTTTTCTTTTAATTTGTCGATCGTTGGTAGATAAGATAATAATCTCGCACCTGTTCATATCTACGGATGCAACTATGTGATGATATCTGATAATTATTTCGGATATAAATGTAGATAGAAAACTATCTGTACACGAAAATACATTGTTGACCAGTTTTATATAAAGTAACGGTGTATACAAAACATGGTTGCATGATACTTTCACAGATCAACCAAGTTGAAGGTGAGGATTATGTACATTCGGATGCAGCAGCATCATAGGTGAACATCAGGGGGTTTAGCGTAATTTTACAAGTTGAATGACGGTTACAAAT
Source organism: Allium sativum (assembly GCA_030737875.1). NCBI lineage: Eukaryota > Viridiplantae > Streptophyta > Magnoliopsida > Asparagales > Amaryllidaceae > Allium > Allium sativum. The sequence continues at coordinate 173,480,996 of CM060923.1, forward strand.
CTGCCTGATTTGCACCCGTAGGGCGTGCCGACAACTTCCTGAATATAATTTACAGTTCATAGGAAGGTGCACCTTCTAAAGCGAAACATAAATAATGAAGTTGTTTGGACAGGTTTTATGAACAAGACCATCCCAAAGGACAGCTCGTCGAACCCATGACCTGAGGCAACCGACCAGGTTCAGCGCAATACAGATGTACCATTTTTTATATAGTTAATACGAATTAAGCGTTTAAAAAGAGTAAATTAGATGAAGAGCAACCTAGTTGTTTTGCAGGACCCAGCGGTTTGTCTTGTTTTGTGTGTTGTTTGGGGGGGGGGGGGGGGTTGTTTTGACTGAGGGATGGGAAGTGCTGGACCAATGTTTTATCCAATATTTGCTTGTCAAAAGCTACTAAGGAAAATGCGGACCCAGACAACCAGTCGTTGGGTCAGCCATGCATATACCAATAAAAGAATTTTGTTGGTTTAAAGCTTCCAAGTGTAAAACATGCAAACCTTCCATTTTGTCCCATCGAAATGTGCACCTCCGGAATCAAACAAGTGATCAAGCTGTTTCATTTCACCCTTCAACTTTATTATAGTATTTGAAAGAAATTTCTCTCTACTAGCCACAATTAATGAACCGCGTTCCTCGGCATCAAGAACAACTTCTTGCCAAATAGAAGAGCATTTCTTTATGATTTCTCTGTTTCCCACTATCCACAAATACTTCCTGAAAAAGAAGAAAAGTATAAATTGTCAACTGCCAAATAAGGCATTGAGCATAATTTATTCAAAATTACTATGAATATTAAAAAAGGAAATATTTTAACAATTATAAAGAGTATGTTTTTTCTTCTTTACCTGGCCCTTGTCAGGCAATATATCAGATTCTGAGCTTTGGAGAGCAATCTTAAGCAGCTGCTATTGTGCCTACTGCTTACAGTCGATAGAATAAGTATATCTTCTTCAGTGGAATAAAATTCGTCTATGGACTTTACCCACAATCGAGAACTATTAAGATTAATTTTGTCGTTCAGCATTGTGCTTATCGTAGAGACCTAGGCAGGACTTGGTGAAATCACTCCAACCCCTAAAGTCTTACCAGCAGAAGAGCACGCTGCGGGTTTCACAATACATCCCACTAGTCATTATGATGACAAGTATTTGATCTTAGAAATATAAATGTCATTATGAAAAATGATTGCCAGAAGTGGATAATGTCGGTTGAAATGGGCAGCTAGTAAATGTGGATCGTATAGGTTTCCCCCCTTCCCATATGTTCTTGATGTTTAAACATTTAAAACCATATATAACGGTACCATTTCCTTTTTTCCATTAGATTTTTGTTGGTCCAATTAGTGCGTTATCAGGGAAGATGAACTATTAAGGAAATATGCGTATACGAGTTCGAGAAAGTAAAAGAAATACTAGGTTTAAGAAATCTGGATATTTTAGCAATTGCCTTAATTTATAGAATGAATACTAAAGTTTGAGATTTCGACGAAGACACCAACTTTCAGCTGTTCTGTTTGGTTTTCAATAGGAATCGAAATGAAACCAAACCAAAATTCTGGTTCAACAAAAAAAAATATTAAAATTCAAATTATAAAAAGGAACTCAAAAAAGAATTAACTTGAATATTACAAAATATTTGATTATTTTAAATCTAAAATTTTAACTTAAAAAACATACAAATTCACAAACCATACAAAAGATGAACTATTCAGGAAACATGCGCATACGAATTCGAGAAAGTAAAAGAGATACTAGGTTAAAGAAATCTGGATATTTTAGCCATTAGCTTAACTTACAGAATGAATACCAATGTTTGAGATTTAGACCGAGACACTGAAATCCATTTGGTTTTCAAAACCTCTGGTTCAACCAAAAAAAAAAATCTAAATTCAAATTATACAAAAAAAAAAAAAAAAAAAAAAAAAAAAAACTAAAAAAATTAATTTGAATATTAAAAAAAAATATGAACATTTAAAATCTGAAATTTTAACTTAAAAAACATACAAATTCACAAAAGATGTAACTAAAAAGTTAAAAATGAAGTAATAAAAATATTTTATATTGTTTAAAATATTTATAATCAACCAGTATTTATTGTGTATATCTTATTTTTCAATTAAGTTAAACTATACATTTTGTTCCAAATGCATGGGCACACACAAACACATCTGTATGTTTACATATTAAATACGTACTTACAAGTATACAGACAAACATTCAGATTAAGTTGAAGGGCTACTAGAAATACTAGAAAAACACTCAGCCACCCATTATAACTCCTGAATAGTTTGATCCACAGGCTTTAGCATGATAATAAAATTGTGAATTACAAAACATGCACAAGGTAGTTGTGAACTTCAATTTAGAATATTTACCCTCTAGAGTTTTCAAAGCAATTTTGCAAATAACTGCAGCTTCCAACAAATTCTTAGGCTGCATGTCTTGCTCATCAGTTATCTCTTCTCCATCTGAAACATCAGTAAACCTATACGCCCCAGAAATACACTCAGGCAGACAAGGTAATTCTGAATCCACATCAGTTACACTATTGACGAGTTCAGACTTGAAGAACTTGTTATTCGGGAAATGACTTATATCCGGATGCATTCTATACTGCTTAACAAGATTATACTCTGGCCTACCACCGACACTTAATCTTCCAAATAAGCTCCGATAGAAGCCAGTTGGCACTAAATTCTGAAAATAGATCCATTTTAAGTTTCAAGCAACCAAGAAATTAAGAAACAAGTCAATTTAATAAGAAAGATAATAAGTGAATAACCTTGCTCATTTTAGCTGTTGGCAAACCACTCCCTCCAAATAGAAATGCATGGCATGCACCATTAAGCTGAAGTAACGGAAGAACATCACACTCTTTTACCTCACATGCCCTATCAACTAAGACCGTAAGTCTACAGCTGGCACTGATTTTTTTTAATTTCCTTCCATCACTTATTGGGCAGAAAATAACGAGCATGCTCAAGAAAAAGACTCTCAATATATGTGCTATTAGCTATCACAGGAATATTGGTTGGATCTATTAGCTCCCGAATTGAAGTAGCACAAGCATGTCCTAAAGCGCAAAACTCATTTGGACGTACAGTATTACAGCAATATTCAATCATTTTAGTTGTTTCATGAAGGGAACGCAAACAAATCATTTCATATTCTGAGAGCACAAAACGAGGAAAATACAGCAAAATCAACTGAATGTAATCACTGACTTTAACAGCAGATGAATGAAGTTTCTCCATTAACACCTTTGTTTCTTTCAATTTATGACATTTAACTCTGCCAAGAGTATCTAACAATGAACTCATGACCTGCTTCCATCCATTAGTTTCTGAAAATAAAGGTTCCAAAACAACAATAAGATCATCTAAACATACAAATGGTGATTCCTCTAAAAAGTTAGGCCACTTATTGTAACCGCCGACAAGAACAATATTGGATGCATGGAAGGCATTCTTCCCAGCTAGCTTCATCATTCGTGATACTATCTCTAGTACCGAAAATGAAATAGGTGCAGAAATAACAAGCTTATGCTGTTCCATTTGTAAAGCCATCAAAGAAACAATAGCAATTATTTCAGTCTTCCCAGTACCAGGAAAGCCTGATATCCTCTGTAGAGAAGAATGTGAACAGCCCATGGTCGAAACAATTTTGCGCACCAACTTGATCTGAATATTATTCAAGGCCGGTAAATTTGGAACTTTCAGGAGCTTTTCTTTAATGCTAAATTCAGAATGTAAGGGGCAGGAACAATTCTGTTGTACCTGGGGCCAAAACGAAAAGGGAATCTAATAATGTATCATTAACTTATATAAACTCAGTTTATGTAAAATTGACATATAGCTCCATGATTCATTTGCTTGCAATCCCATGATTTCTATTACTGTTTTTTAAACTGTTACAACACTGCATATGTTTACTTTCGCAATTTTTACTTGCATCAACTTCAAATGAAGTGTGCATATTGTAATTAAGAATTAAACAAATATGCTAAACAGCTAAACAGTAACACACGCATAGGGATGTATAGTAAACAATTTATAGTTCTTACCGAACAGCCAGCATGAAGCGTCCGTCTGACCAAAGCCAAGTTAGAACACGGATCATCAATATTTACGTTCAGTGTGTTCCATATGTGACTTTTAGCTGCAGTTCTAAGAAGCAGCACGGCAACATATGATAACTCCAACTTTTTACTCCTGCTCCCAAGAGGCTTACATAGTTTCACTCTCACCTGTTTCTCCTTGAATCTCGAAACATCCGTGATAAAAGCAAAAGAACTGAATGCCCCGATGTTATTCAACTCCAATATACTGCTTGGTACAAAAGCAGACAAACATATCATATCACCTACCTCCGGTTGGTAAAAATTTTGATCAGTCACATTACCGTCCGACCACTTTAAGAGAATAGATGATTCATCATCCTCTAAAATGCAGACAACAAAGCGAGGCCTATTGCTAATTTTGTCTAAGCAAGAAGCCAACTCAGCTCTTACCTCTTCAAGAAGTGGATAACGGAAAGCGTCAAAGTACTGAGATACAGACAGAAATGTCTTTGGAATCTCCCGTACCTATATACGTGAGATCATCATTAACCCGTATACCGTTCAATTAAGTTTAGGATGCAATATGGTTAACTCATCTACGGAACCATTACGTGGATGCCTCTTAAATTCAAACTTAGGGGATATATTACATTAGTTTTCCATTTAGCCAAATATCTTGAGAATCAGTGTTACATGCCTAAATGCACTCCATAAAACTTAATCTACTGAAATTATTCAACTTCTATACTTACTATAATTTATTTATTAGTTAAAATGGCAGATGACCATTCAATCTTACTTGGCCTGCTTAAAAGTTAACATTGCTTTTACATGCACGATAATGTCAATAGTATGTTGTTCCAATACATTCGTATAAATTTGTGCATTGCCAGACAGCTATGTAGCTCTAAACGGTACCGACATGTTACTTTCAATGTAAATACATGAACTGAGAAATGGTTTTCAATTGAAATTTGATTGTGAACAACAATGGACAGAGTGAATAACAAGGTGAAGTAAAACTTATACCTGATCCATAAAGAGGTCTTCGTTAAGAATATCATCAACTGTCCACTTGCTAATGATATCAGCAAGCTCGTCATTGTTCCTTTTAACTCCTGAATCCATTTACTATCTTCGCATAATAATCGGTCGAAATCAATTTCCAGTGTGATACTGTATTAATGAAGTTCCATACCCCTAGCAATAGAGTAATTAATTTCCTCTTTTTTCTATATTTATAGGAACGACGTATAATCTCGTAAATGACAGAAAAGAAAAGGTGAACAAACTCAGTCTCAAAGAAAACGTCAGGGAACATCGTCGTTGGTAAAGGCGAAGCGACATTTGGAACTGGAAAAGACATGACCTCAAGTCGCCGATCAGTCCTGTCAATGCAAGCTTCAGAATAATAACCTGGGGTGTTGTTATTGACATTTCAGTTATTGTTAAGGGGATGTCAAATTTTAAAAACACTCCGATCATACAAGAAATGTTAAGGGGGTCACGTACTTAATTTTTTATGTTACCTTCTTACCCTTATCATCTTAAATCACAATTAATCTCAAACGCAAAAAAAAAAAAACAGAGAGAGAGAGAAACTTTAAATTATTTGCAAACAAAAAAAATAGGGAGAAATAATGGTGTAAAAGATGAACGTTGCCCTGGAAACTATAAATGTTAGGGTTTTTGTTATGTCAATCTTGAAAGCCAAACGCCTTAGTGTCAAATTTAATTCAGTGGAAGATGGTTGTTTATTTCTTCGATTTGTCATCGCTGAAATATGTGAATTACTGCATTACGACATGAACAAGATAAGTCTGCCATATTGTATATTTTTGTTTGACATTGTTATTCATTTTTTAAATTTGTATTCGTTGTTGGGTTTTCAAAGTGGAGAAAATAGGGTGTATCGAAAAATTCAGCGGTGGGATAATGTATAAAAAAATTGTTCGATATATGTATATTGATTTTCTATGAATGATATATTTTCATCTGATCCGATGCATATCGACAAATAAAATTAATGATAATTTGGTATAAAAATCTGATGCAGTTCAACAAATATAACGTATTTTTTTATTAACAACTAAAAAAGAGATAATTGCAAAGAAGACTAATTTGGTAAAATAAACTTTATTTGTTAAGGGAGGTGCTCTCTGCATTAGTACTCCCCTTAACAGATTCTTTCTTTTTAAAGAATTGACCTCCCCTTTACAATATTTGGAGTGCCAATAACAATCCCCATACCCTGCTTTATTTATGGTTTACTCGATTGACTTGTTGGGCCTCAAGATTAAGCCCTTTTAGGCTTCAGTTCAAACCTGTTTGATACCATGGAAGGTTTTAAGATACCGGTTTTGATCGTCTATTATAATATTGATCTGATTTATTTATAAGATTTTGCTGTTATAACTAATCAATGCATCATATGCATCAGTTTTGAAAGACTTCGAAAGTTTTCAAGTAAAATGTTATCACATATACATTACTATGTTTATTCTTTGGTTTTGTGAAGATTAATTTAACAATATAATCAGTGGTGACATAATTGAAAAAAAAAAAGATTTATGCCCCTTCAAATTATTCGAAATTAATGGGTTAAAAATTATGATTAAAATTGCAGAGCATTAGTTTTCATTGGTTTTATACCAATAACTGATGTGAAAAAACTCGTAGGCAAAGATAATGATAACATCGAAACTCGGAGCCGTCGAAAACCAATCAATACCATTAGAAAATAAACTCCAATCTACAGTACCATTACGTGAATGTATTTTATTTTAACTACTAAAAGGTTTATTTTCAAATTTAATCACTCGTTTGAACAACATTTACAATTTTAGGCAAAAATCACTATTTTGACATATTTAACAGAATAAAAATTATTTCTTAGTCCAATGAAGTGTAATAAAATGTTTTATCATTTTTAAAACATAAAAAAAACATTTAGCCAATATTACACTTTTTATTCTAGTTAAATTTTATTTTCTTTACATGTCCTTTTATTTCACAATAAAAGGCTAATATTGGTATAAATTTCCAATATTCTAAACTTAACCCAAATAAATTACCATTATTAATTATCTTCATTCCTAATGTCAAAATAAAGCATCCAGGATTTTACTTTTACATTGGCCTCACAAATTTATTTAAACAGGAAAATAGTGTGAAGGACAAAATGAATAAAAATTTGTTTCATAGGGACAAGAGGCTAAAATTTTATCCATAAAGACAAATTTTAGTGTAAAGTATGAAATTATAGTGGACCCCTGAGTTCCTCCATTTACATAAAATTGGTATAAATTTCCAATATTATAAATTTAACCCAAATAAATTACCATTATTAATTATCTTCATTCCTAATCTCAAAATAAAGCATCCAGAACTTTACTTTTATAATGGCTTCACAAATTTATTGATTATTTCCTAAATAATCCCCTTAAAATTTCAATTTATTTATTAACTATATTAAATTACAACTCTCTAAAATCGGGTCGTTACACTGGACGTTCCCAAAATGAGTACTATCGGGTCGGGTAAATTAGAGAATAGACAGATGTATGTTGGCATTCCAGCTTTCCTTCTCTTTTCAGGGCCTATCCGAAAGAGAATCCAGTACCTCTTGCTCGTAAATAGGACGAACCACCTCCATGGGTATCTTTGCTTCGGAACAAAACAATTCGAATTTGGCTCGGTCAACTGGAATATGTATTATTCATATGGGAGATCTTCCAATTGAGAAGATCCATTGACCTGAGACGAAGAAAAGGGTCTATCTATTTTCTTTAGTTATTCAGTTAAATCAATGATTTGTTATTGGAGCAAATAGCAACAATCGTTTCATTGGACATACGTATTTTTTCTTTCTCCCCTCTTTACAAAATTGCATTCTCGAAATTTCTAGAGAAGAATTTGTACTCAACATCTTAATTTCATCAATCTAATGAAAGTTTGATAAGCACAAGACCAAAAAAATTCATTCCTTACTCATAAAGAAGGAATAGATGAAGGCAATCACTTGGTAATTTTATAATTTTCCCTGAACATATAAATAGCGGTAAGTAGATTATGGAAATTTTCCAAACAACATTTCAAAATTTCGAAGGCACCTCACCTTCGAAAAAAAGTCAAAAGGGAAAAATTCTTTGAAAAGAAGAAAAGCCATTTAAAAGAGGAAGACTTCACCAAATTTCTTGAGTTAAGTTGGGATTTAGCTCAACTTTATCCCGAACTCAAGTCATAAAAGAGGTCATTGACCCAAATTTTCTGTGTCTCACATGTTAAAACCATTTCGATAAGGAAAAAGAAATTGAGAATGATAGAGAATTCAAAAGAAGGTGGTTTCATCAAGAGCCACCAACCTCAATGACCGCTATAAGGAAATAGAAGCACAAAGAATCGGGATATCCCAAAAAATGGATATAGACTTCAGTCTTTTATTTTATTTTTTAGTTCATGAATTCATTATTAGAAAAACAAAATCTCAATATTTCTTTGTTAGAAAAAATCTTGATCTTTTAATATAACTTCTCAATTAGAAATAATTTCTAATTCTTATATTCTCTTACTTCATAAAGATTATTTCCACATATAATTCTTTTGAGTCTTTCCCAAAATAAAGTTTGAAATCTCATTTCTGTCTTCAGTTTGAAATCTCAATTTATTTTGTCTTCAGTTTGAAATCTCAATTTCTGCTATAAGGAAATTTATTTTGGAAATCTCAATTGAGGAAGAGGAAATCTCAATTTCTGCTATAAAGTAATAAATAATTTTGTAAATTTGTTTGAAATCTCATTTCTGCTATAAGGAAATTTATTTTAGAAATCTCAATTGAGGAAGTGGAAATCTCAATTTTGCAACAACTTGGGAATATGAGGAAGGAGAAGAAGCATCTGACAGCAGCGAGGAAGAGGCTAATCTATGTTTTATGGCACAATCAGACTCAGAAGACAGCGGAGAAGAATCTAGTTTGGTATACAGTTACAAAGATCTTCTTTTGATGTGGAATTATTCATGCTCTAGAATTAAAAGTTAAGAAACTAAAATCTGACATATTAAAGCTTATTCATGATAATTATAGGTTAGAATCTGAACTTGAAAAGGTTCAACTACTCAAAATCTAGAATGTGAAAATTGTAACCTTTTGAATCTCGAGATATCAAAACTCAAGTCAAACATAGAAGATCTTGAAAAGGAAAATTTGAGTTTAAAAGAGAATGATGACGTTAGAAGGAAGAATTTCATGAATAGATGCACCTCACTTGTGAATTAAAACACAACACTTAAACCAAAGTCCATGATCTTGAGAGCACTCTGAATAAGTTCTCAATTGGTGAAACATCATTTAAAATGTTGTTAGGAAATTAGTTGTTCGCTAACAATAGAAAGGGACTAGGATTTGTAAAGTCACAAAATAATGTGAACGATAATGCCAAAGGTAGGAGTGTCTTTCCTAAGTGTGTGAAATGTGGAGAAATTGGACATAGTTTTGAAAATTGCAATAATTGGAACAAGAAAAGAAAATGTACACAAGTTTGGGTTCCTAAGAATTTGACAAGGAATCATCATAATTGTTGGAACACAAATAAAAAGGCAAAACAAATCTGGGTTCCAAAAGGATCTTTCATCCATAATGTTTCAGCCACTAATAACCTTAGAACTAAGAGCTTCTCTAGGCCACTCTCTTCTTTTCTTGTGTATATGATGGACGGTTAAGGAGCAACTTCAAGAGAGACAGAATTCAATTTGTTCCAAATTCTTATTGATCTAAATTTTCGTGTTCCTTAGCCAAGATTGTTGAGTTTGAGATCCACAACGTCTATTGTAAATCAAGTATGATCTCTGGACTCACGTTTCTTTGTTTATAATTTGTATTTGTATTCTTCCTTCTACCCCTTCTATTTCTTTTCTTCCTTCTGATCTTGCTTATTTGTATTGACACTGCCACAATTATTTTTTTCACTTCTTGAGCTTTCTAAACTTCAAATTGCAATATTCTTGATCTTCTAGAAATTTGCTTCATTCGTATAAAACTATCATCTTTTAATGATTTCCATATCTTGAATTCAAATTTGTAAATTTTTACAATTGTTTTGCAGTTTTTTCTGAATTCCTTTCCTAACAGTGCTGAAGCATTCGTAACATATTTTGAATATTGCTAATTTGTATTCAATATTTTTGAAGATCTGAAAAACAAATGAAATTTCACACATCTCGGCTGTTTTGAGTTTTTACTAATTCATTTTGGAAAGACTTGAAAAATCATACTCATTACAGCATGCTATTATTTTTTAGTTGTGAGAATTTCATTGTTTTTTTGGATTGGCTTGGCTATTCTGAATTGAAAATCATTTGGGATGAATTTTTGTGTTACAACTTGGAACTCACTTTTAAATCATGATCGTTTGGCTTGGATATTTGATTATTTGAAATCATTTAAATTTTTTATATTTTGAATCTCAAATACTTCTTACATTTGAAATTAATAATCTTGTGTGATTGATTCATTGAATCTTGAAGTTTACACATCTCTTCAAGTGATTTCAAATAACTTGTTTTTAATCTTGGGTCATGAATCATCTTTTTGGCTTGATGCAAATATTCTGAAAAAAATCTTTTGTTTACTTGTCCTGAATCTGTTTGTTCTGCTGCTTTGATAAAAGAAACTCAATTGTTTGATTGTCTGCTTGGGCTTGGTGATTGGATTTTTTTACTTGAGATACATTGGTATGCCACTATGGATAATTAGAAGCTCCAAGTAGTATCGGTTCTAGAAGTGCTGGAAAAAAATTCTTGTTCAATTGATTGATTTGTTTGAAATAGATTCTCACCTTGTATAGATCCTTTAGAATCCCTCTTGTAATTGATATTTTAAATTTTAAAATCATTTATTGATTATTTATTCAGAAATTGAAATCAATAATTAAATTGAACTTATTTAGAATTCATCAAAATTATTATCAGATTTTTGAAATTGTGATGAGGTGTGACTACAGTATACTTCACGACAAGAGGAAATTTTATTTAAACTCTCATGATGTTTTGAACATATTTCACAATATCTTTGAATTGACGCTTATTTCACAAACATCTTCTTTTACTAGCATCTTTCTGTCATCCATCATGATTTTATATTAATGTGGAGAGTATATTTTTTAAAATCATCTTAAACTTACAGTTTCAAAACTTACGATGGAAATGTGACTGTATTATTTTTTAGAAAAAGTAATAACTGAAATTTTTTCAAAGATCCCGGTAAAGTTGAGCATATTTCATAATATGATTAATTTAAAATTTTATTTCACAACCATTTCTGTACTTGTATTTCTATCATCCATTTTGATTTTATATACTAAGGAGATTTTGTACATAATAAGTGTTTCTCTAATCTCATTTAAAAATCCAAGATATAGTCATGCATGGTTAGAGATTACTTATAATTTAAGCTGCGATTGATCTCATTTAAAAATCGAAGATCTGGTTATGTGTGATTAATGTGCTCTTAAAGAGAAAAGAAAACAGGAAAATATTTACAAGGACAAAAGCCAAGGCCTTTTTATCCATAAGGACAGCCCACTAAAATTTTACTCATAAGGACAATATTTTGAAAAAAAAATTTGGCCGCTACTTTTATCTTCTCCCCCTCCCACGTCGGCCGCTACTTTCAACTTCTCCCTCTCTCACGTCATTCTCGATTTCATCTTAAATCATGAAATCATAAAATCAGAAAACGCGAAATCACGAATTTCAGAAAATAGTTAAATCGAAATTCGAAATATAAGAAAAACAACACGAAATCAAAATCGAGAAGAACTTCGTTCGAAACCCTAAAAAATAAAAATAAAAATGTCGATCAACAAAATCCAAATGGAAATCGATTGCGATTGGAAAAAAAAATATGTAGCAGACGACGGAAATCACAATTGAAGAAGTCGAAATTGTTGAAACAATTTTTTTAGATTGGAAATGTTTTTTTTTTTTTTTTTTTACCAGTACAGCAGTTCGTAGGTATCATTTTTGTATTTTTGTAGTTATCATTTTTCCTGTTTTTAACTTTAAAGCATAGCAGCAGTTTTTAGTTATCATTTTTCTATTTTTTAGTTATCATTTTTCATGTTTTAACTTTAAGAACATAGCAGCAGTTTTTAGTTATCATTTTTCTATTTATGCAGTTATCATTTTTACCGTTTTAACTGTGTTATATGTTTTTTTCATGAGATTTTGTTGTTGTGTTAATTTTGAGGTTATATTGATGTATCAGCTAAGAAACGAAGCCGAACTTATTTCAGTTTAATCAATCAAACTGTGATATAATTTTTTTTTTCATTGTTTTATCTTCAAAGCATTGCATCAGTATTTAGTTATCAATTTTCTAATATTTTAGGTATCATTTTTACTGTTTTAACAGTGTTATGTGTTGTTTTGTTTTGATTTTATTGCTGTGTTATGTGATGTTTAACATAACACATAAATCACTGTAAAAATGATAACTTAAAAAATATAAAAATGATTCCTTCAAACTGCAGTAATGTTTGACATAACAGAGAAATTACACTAAAAATGATACCCTAAAAAATATAAAAATGATACCTTAAAAATGTTGTGATGTTTAACACAACACATAAACTGCAGTAAAAATGATAACTAGAAAAGTAGAAAAATGATAACTAAAAACTGCAGTAATGTTTAACATAACAGAGCAGTTCTACAAAAAATGATAACCAGAAAAATAGAAAAATGATAACTAAAAACTGCTGCTATGTTTTTAAAGTTAAAACAGGAAAAATGATAACTAAAAAAATAGAAAAATGATAACTAAAAACTGCTGCTACGTTGTAAAGTTAAAAACAGGAAAAATGATAACTAAAAAAATACAAAAATGATAACCACGCGCTGAAAGGTTAAACATCAAAATTGCCGAACGAGAAAAAAATCACGAATCACCTTTCGAAATAACCTTAAAAATAATCAGTAGAAATCATCATTAAAGTATAATGATTATAGCAACAAATAAAAATCCATTCGATTTTTGCTGTTCGTCCTTTTTCTGTTGTCGACTTTTTCCTGTTTCGAGCGATTTAGGGTTTTGAATTTTTGGGTTCGAACGTTGATTTCGATTCTGATGATTTCAATTTCCTGATGTTTGAATTCGATTTCAAATTTCGTTTTTGGTATATTCTGAAATTCGTGATTTTGCAATTCGTGATTTCGTGAATTTTATATTTAGTGATGACTGGTGCGCAAGAGGAGAGAAGAAGAAAGAAGCGGCCGATTTTTTTTCTTCAGTGTATTGTCCTTTAGGATAAAATATTAGACGGCTGTCCTTATGGATAAATTTTAGTGGGCTTTTGTCCTTAAAAAAATTTTTCCCAAAAGAAAAAGGAAAATAAATAAATAAAAACTTATATGAAATCTTCCATGGTATGTAAAAACTAGCCTAACAATCCATTTTTCTAATTTGTGAAAGTGTTAATATTTTATGATATATTATGATTTTTTTTATTGATAGTCGTTGGGATTTGAGATTATTTGATTTTGTCACTTGATTTTGAATTTATAATCATAGTCTAAATCCATCACTATTCTGTGCTCATTTTTAAAATTTTACTTGAAAATAATTGGAATTCGCACATTTTAAAACTCTCTCCATTTATAATTTTTATCATAAATCCTTCATTCTACAGTGTGAAATTTTCCACTAGTTCTTAGAATATTATGATTTTTGTTTGATTGAATGAGATTTATGATGTAACATTCTCTCTCTTGGTCTGATTTTATAATTCTAGTCTATATTTCATTGCAGTTGTTTTATTTCTATATCCTTTTAATGATAACAAAATGGGGAGAATGGTTAAGATTTTGACCAATGAATGAATATTCCTTGAATATTTTAATATTGAAGTTTCAATTATTGTTTTACTTCACTCATATGCACATATTTACGCGGAGTTCTGCTATAAGGGGAGCATACATATAAGGGAAGTTCCAGAATTCACTATCAAACAAATTTATTGTATTCAAAATCTTATTATATGTTTGTCATCATCAAAAGGGGGAGACTGTTGTATATAACAATATGAGTTTTGTTTGATGATAAAAAACATATATATATTATATTAAATGTGTTTGCAATTGTACTATTCTACTACATCACATACAAAAATAAATATTTATATCTGAATAAAATACTACTGCACAAGAAGTCAAATATTCAAACATTATTTTATTTAAATATAATATTTTATTTCAACATTTCAATAGTGCATATTTTCTAACTCCACTATTGTACATCTCAGTTATTTATTACATTTGCTCCTCACTACAACACTCTGTCACTCAGTTACATTTCACTCAGTTATACAAACTCATATACGTTCGCATTCACTCAGTTCACACATATACCTTCATTCACTCATTGACACTCAATTCTGTCTTCAGTTAGCTTCAGAATTAGTCCAGTCACCTGCATACCTATTACATAAACATACATAGTAAACTAGAACAAAAATATATTTAAATTGTAGAAGATATAATTTTATTTTAAAATTTATTTGCCTTAAAATTTTGGTGTGTTTCTCATCATATTTCTTTACTTGGTATGATGTGTATATACATCTATCTGTGTCTAACTACTTGTGATATTCACGGTGATACACTGTTAATACCACAAGGTAGACAATATATCTGTAGTGCTCACAGACTGTCTATCATTCAAATAGCTCACATATATAAACTGCACATGCACATACATGTATACACATACATGTGTATGTATATACACATATTTTTGTGAAGGGGAAATATGGTCAAACATCGAAATAGAAAGGGACAAATATATCAAGTTTGATATGTTCAGGTGAAGCTTGACAACACATGTATGCTGCAAGTATCCATGAACACACAAGTGCAACAAAACAGGAATGACAACACACAAAATACAAACATATATATATATATATATATATATATATATATATATATATATATATATATGGACACACACACACACACACATCACACACATATTTATGTATACAAGTGCATGCACATAGGCAAGTCAACATGCTGGAACCAAAGTCATCAACATGCAACATAAACTCAAGACAAATCTGTATCAAGTCAATACAAATTAGTGTGCAAAACATAATGCATGTAAATGGAGTCAAGCACCATGAACACAACATAACTTGGTCAAAGAAAATATACATAGCAGTAAGATTCACATGTGCAAGTAGACATGATCATGACACAATGAATGTACAACCGCATATATGCATGTATACAGTTCAAGTGTAAACATATGAATGCATGTACATGACATGGAATGAAGATACAAGGCCCAGGGATGCTCACAACAAATGCACATGTTTTAGATTTAAACAAAGGAAGAGCCAAAATTCAGGTAACAATCAAAATTGCCCAGTCAAATGACAGTAAACGTGGTCAAGCTTTCAAAATGGACAATGTCCAAACATGTTTCAGCATAGTACAAATTCATGCATGCAACACAAGTGGACACAAAGAGGCAATTACAAATGTGACTAAATAGAAAGAATGAAGCACTTCACATGAATACACACAAGGATGAACATCTTTGAGATTGCAAATATACACAACAAAGAGGGCAGACTCACGCATACATGGCAATCCAGCATGAACAGGTCAAAGATATGCACATCAATACTAACAAGCCAGAGTAGCATAGGTCAAGAAATATATGGTGCAACATCAAAGAAAGTCGAGCACAGTGTGCATGAACAAGCACAAATGAACACAATTGGTGATAAATGCATGAGTGACATGTTCAAACCAATGGCAGCACCAAAGAGTAAATTGGAAGAGTAACAAACAGTAGACCAAACAACTCAGGCTCAAAAAAAGACATAACAAGCAAATCAACCTGAGTTATCTCAAAGAGGTCAAGTCAATACTGATGCATGAAGCCTTGTTTTTCAATTGAATGCCCACAGTAAAAGGCAAGTAATAAGCTGGCATGTAAGAAAAATGGAAAAAGAATTTTAATTTGCATTTTTGGCGAATGATAAATCGGCAATTTTTTTTGGAAAGCTTTTAAATCACTGCATTTTGAAATGGGCAATTTATTCACAAATACATAGCGACTAGAAATACGGCCAAATCAATTCAAGAATAATTGGCAAGAATGAAATCTTTAGTTTCCAGAAATTCGCAAATTGTTTTGGTAAGAATCTTTCTCCAAAAATTGGCAACTAAACAATAAAGCAGGTTGACATTTCAGGCAAGGTTCATCAAAATACGGGAAAAATTTCATCAATAAATTCGAAGAACAATTTCTGGAAAGAAAATCAATTCAAGATGCAAAATGCTTCTAGAATTCAGCAAGAACAATTTTGGGCAAGAAACAAATCAAATCATTGACAAGTAAAAATCCACCATAACATCAAAACATCATGAATTCATAAACATTAAAACATTATGAATTTATCATAGAATTGCTTTTCTCGTCCTATTGACAAGTTTACATGGCATCGTGGTTGGTTCAGCATCGAGCATACTCCAACTGAGTAGTTCTAGAACCAATGGTCTTCGCCAAATTTTGGCAACATCTTAAAACATCGCATCAAAAGGATTCCAATCGTACAAGTCTGATATTAAGCGATAAAATAAAAACACATGTCCCATACCATGTATTCTTATTAAATCGTTTAATTCTCATTCTTATACGTCTAAAAAGTGAAAAAAAATATGTTCTTCCTAAAATAATTTACTAAGGAAACCAGGTTTTTTAAAATAATTTACGAAATCCATAGAAATCCATTTATTAAAATTCTTCTTTTTATATAAAATAAATATAGTATAAATACTTTTATTATTTAGAAATACTCTTAAAAATATTTAAAATAAAATATTTAACATCGTAATTACCAAGTCAGAGCATGCATACATGTTCATGGATGCAAAACAACTTTTAAGAGGTTAGAAACCGATAAGTGCAATAACAACATGAAACAAAAACATAGGACATCGGATAATATTGGCTGGTTTGAGCTCGCAAATATCAAAAAATTTAAAAACACTCTGAAGGAAAGTTGTTGCATACAATTCAAGCTTTCTGGAATGGACAACATAATCGAATTTGATCAGTGATGCAAAAGTTATGTCCATTTTACTAATAAATATCAAACTAAGCCAAAACTATATATCCGACAGGACAAAGACAACAATTGAGATTTTAGCATAGTTAGCTTCAAAATCCGGCATAGTGAATATAAGGAAAGTTGTAGCTTAATTTACAAGCTTTCCAAAACATCTGAATCATTAAATTCGGTTAAGAAATGAAAAAGTTATAGTCAATTTTGTTTCAGTTTCAACCAAAGAGCAATATTGCTTTTCTCTCGTGAAAACAATGGATAAATACATTTTTGAGTAAGATAACATCAAAATTTCTGAAAACTCAAAACATGAGAGCTATAGAATAAATCGTATGCTTTCCAGATCATCAAAAAAATATCATATTTCGATAAAGGTTGAGAAAGTTATGATCGAAATACGAACTGAGATTCAAATCGAAATTTACAGTGACAAGAAAATGAACTTACATTAGGTTTTTCGACCATTTACTCTTAGAACCTTCGAATGTGCCCAACATGAAAGTTGTCACATTCTTTTCAAGGATTCTAGAACATCAAAAATCATTTAATTTTGATGAAGAACGCAAAAGTTATGATTAAAGTACTAACTCAGATTTACAAAAGAATAATACAACACAAAAATTAATTTTTAGCAAAACTATTTTTGCATTCTCGAGCTAGAAACTGTGAATTCATTACTCACCTTGATCAGTAGCAGGAATTACCATGAATTTAAAAACAATTTGAAGCTTTCATCATATCAAAAGTTTAAAGTAGCGAAGAAAATAACTTGTAACCCAATTCAAGCCAATTCAATCAAAACGGGCCCGATTTTCGTCTCTTTTACAGTAAGAATTTAACATAGCAAACCTATATGTTTTAAAACAAAATTTTAACTAAAGGAGAGAATTTTAGTTGAGAATATCATATTTAAAATTCAGATTTTTTTATTTTTCTACAGTTATTAATGAATTTTCTACTAAACTATGTTTTTATTCCGGATTTAACCCGAAAATTACTTGAGGAAAGAAGCCATCTTATACCCCAAAACTAAACCAAATGCCACAAAAATTGGAGGATTGGTGCTGGAAGTTGTTAGAAACAAAATTTGAGAAATTTTGAGAATTTAGTTGATTTTTTATGATTTTTATAGCAACCATGGTTTTGACTATTTTCTCATTTTGGAGCATTTTTTCTTTTCTAGAAGAAGAATGAGGGGGAGTACGTACATGAGATGGGAAAAGGCTAGAAATATCTTGTGAGGGCTAATGGATCTTAATCAAAACTAGATGGCCCATTTCCAATACTTAATAAAAATAACTAGTTTTATGTGTTCATATTTTACTAATTTATGCACAATTTTCACATGTTAACATGTTCAAACATGAAAAAAATTATGTCCTACATATTTTAACAAATTGGTCATGTAATTGCAACAATGAGATTTTATTTTAACCTCTAAAAGGTTTATTTTCAAATTTAATCACTCATTTGAACAACATTTACAATTTTAGGCAAAAATCATTATTTTGGCATATTTAACGGAATAAAAAATATTTCTAAGTCCAATGAAGCATAGTAAAATGTTTTAACATTTTTAAAACATAAAAAAATCTTTTAGCTTATATTACACTTTTTATTCTAGTTAAATTTTATTTTCTTCACATGTCTTTTTATTTCACAATAGAAGGCTAATATTGGTATAAATTTCCAATATTTTAAATTTAACCTGAATAAAATTACCATCATTAATTATCTTCATTCCTAACCTCAAAATAAAGCATCTAGAATTTTACTTTTACAATGGCTTCACAAATTTATTGATTATTTCTTAAATATTCCCTTATTTCAATTTATTGTCGATTAACTATACTAAATTACAACCCATAATATAATTTAATACAAATAGGTAATCTCCAAAATAAGGTTGTTACATTTATACTCTCCATGCTTGGATGAGTTCGAGTATTGATTTTTGTCGAAATTTAGGCCTAGAAAAGTATGAGGTGTTACATGCGGTATCTGTAACAACCCGAAATTTTGGCGATAATCAATTTAGTTATTAGATTTCAAAAATGAAATTTTTGCATATTGTTGAATTTGACTACAAAACTTACACCATTGCTTTCATGGTGGAATTCTAATTAGCTTTTATGTGTGGAACTGCAAAAACGGAGTTTGTATGAAAAAGTTACGGACGAAATACGAAATTTGACAGAAAATAAATATATAAGAATCTATAATTATATGTTACCATTTATAACCCGCCTTCACTAGGTGTTTTCGACCCAGAGCAGTCGACCCTAGGAACGACTAGGGTGGTCGACCTAGGGATCGACCCCTCTAGTCAAAAATAGCTAGTGACGCCTACGTTTTAATGGTTATTTTCATTATAAAATTTTATATTAATGGATGGATCTTTATATAATTAAATCTAATAGTCTAGGGTCATTTCTACGCCTATAAATAAAGGGCTAGAACCTCACTCTATTATTCATATTTTTTTAAGGTAGTAGTAAAGCTCTAGCATTTCCAATCCCCCAACTTCTTCTAAAACATAAATTATAAACATATACAAATCAGATAAACAAGATTGGAGAGATTAGATTCAGATTTATGAAAAATGTGGTTCTTTGCTTAGGTAATTTATGTTATTGAATTTCGTTCTTCATCTTCTATTCTTTATGTTTGAAAATTCCCTTGGAAATAAATTGTAGATCTATAGGATTTGGGAGTTTTAAGCCTATTATATCATATTCAGATTTGAATAACTTTCAAATAAGTGGGAAATATATATTGTCTATAATAAACATATAAATTTGTTTGTGTTGAATCTGAATTATAAGCTTAAAAGTTATCAAATTTGTTTATTTTCACAAATCTGAAATATTATGAGGATTGGTTAAGTATGAATTATAGGCCTTTTAATAATTTATCATCATATTGCCTATAACTGTTCTTAGATTTGTTTGTGGTTATTGTAAATACCTTGGATCTAGAAATCAGTCCCAAAATTATGATTAAAAGTATAGTTTTCTATTAGAATTCATAGGATTTGGTTGTTGTTTTGTAATTGTGCAGTTTTGAATACAACAATAATAATCCTATTGTGTTTGATATCGTGTAGGTTTCTACTTAATTATTGTAATTTTGTCATGTTTTTTTCTTTCTGCACTAAATGGGATCATTTGAAATCTATAAGGAAGTAAATAAATCAAGTAAGAAGAGATGTGCAAATTCACGTATTTTTTTATGTAGTTCGCAACATCTATTCTAAGTAAAATAGTATCTTATTTCCCTAGGATTTAGAATGTGCCAATTTTCCTCTTTTAAATAGTTTGGGAAAAAATTATAATAATCACAGTAAATAACCTTTTATAATATTTTGAATCTTAAAACAAGATTAAACACAAAAATGGTTGTTTTGGTCGTTAGTTTAGACTAGAACATAAATAATAAATGTTAATAAAATAAAATTAGTTACTACATTAATTATGCGTTCAAAATATAAATAACTACATACATATTATAACCTTTTCCGTTCAAATCTATGTAAGTAGCATTATTGTGTTAAATGTTTGTTTATTGTTATGTGTTTGGATAATTTTCATTTTATGGAGATGTACGTGGAAATATAACCCATATTTAATGGAAATAATATTACGACCATTATAGCAATAAATTAATTGATTTTCTATAATTAAAAAGTGTCAAAAGTAAGGTAATAAATATTGTAAACATATTGTTTAGGAAAATGGATTGAACAGGATAAATGGACCTAAGTTGTTACAATTAAACTCGTGTTTAGGAATAGTGATTATAACTCCAAACAGGGAAATAAATAAATAATAAACTTATATATATGTGTATTCGAATAAGAACTAAACAGAACTAAATTTATAGTAATAATTGAAAGATACAATAATTATACTAGAATTTAAATAGGGCTGATATAAATGGCATTAAATAAGTTAATTGATGCCTTAGTAAATATGACTGTTGGGGCCATTAATGGCAGGTAACCTAATTAATAGTAATAAATAGA
Organism: Allium sativum; assembly: GCA_030737875.1. Lineage (NCBI taxonomy): Eukaryota > Viridiplantae > Streptophyta > Magnoliopsida > Asparagales > Amaryllidaceae > Allium > Allium sativum. The sequence goes on from CM060923.1 coordinate 173,502,212, forward strand.
ATTAAAAGGGATTTATGGGAACTGATTGGCGCAGTAAATACTAAGTCCAATAAGAAAATAAATAATTAACCATCCTAAGATAATTAGTTATGGGTTTTCCTTATTTTATTCTAGTTAATCCAATATTAATATAAATAGAAATAAGGATTGGACTTTGTAGGTTAATGATGCAAGGTCATTTGCCTTATTCGACACTTTCCAACATTCGGATATATGTGCAACTGATGTGATATATCATTAACCATAGGACCCATGACGATAGTTAATTATGCATTGAGAATTATGTCCTAAAATAAGGTTTACTTCAAGTGTTAAGGTATTAAGTGGTTGTAGAGCTCGCCTTCCGTCCAAAAGAAGAAATCATCATGGGGATAGTTCATAAGCATAGCCTTCTTCGGGATTAGAGGTATTAAGTAGCCAGATCCACCCTAAGGGGTATTAAGTGATCGCATAGCTCACCTACCTATAAACAAGAAGTATTAAATGGCTATTGGGACGATTTTGGTAGTCCCTGCGTAGGTCCGCTTCCTCTAGTTATTAAGTGACTAGGGTGAGAGTCCACCTTGAAATTAGGTATTAAATGACATATAAGGAGGTACCATGGGTCTGCCTATCCTGTGGGAAGTATTAAGTGGTTAGGTGATTATCTCATAAAGTCTGCTAGATAGTAACATAGGGGTCCGCCAACAGGGTCTTAAATGGTGTTAAGCTCCTACCTGAACTTGGTATTACGTGGCTAGTTACTATCTCCCGCCTTATGCGAGGCTTGGGTATATGAGTGAATGACAGAAGCCTTAAATTAGTTGGACTTAGTAGCTAGTGCCCTCTAACTTATATTAGTTTAGAGTAAACCACCGAGAAAGGTATTAAGCGATCGATAGGTCTGCCTTGGGTCTTAAGTGATCAGAAGGATTCACCCTTATCTTATATTAATAGTGAGGTCTTAAGTGGCTATATAGAAATAATTATCCTTCTTATGGAATAGTGAGTAGCTGGGATCCCGCCTCTTATCTTTGGTAATTAGTAGAATGGTGGTTTAAAGGCTGCATACTTATGCGTAAATGTTCTATCTCAGTATTGCGTTATCGTTATTTTTGGAGATACTACCTGAGGTATGGTAGTTAGTTCCCATGTGTAAACTTTACAAGGTTAGGTTATAATTACCAGCCTTGTTAGACATATGTTTTGGTTGTGACGAAGTGGGATACATTTGTGTATTGTAGAAAGTGCTAAACATTTTTTACTCACCAGGACTTGTTGTTCCGACCCCCTCCTAATAACTACCCTCGGATTTGCGTTGAGGAAGAAAGGTCTTCGCATGTTTTCAAGGTTGGTTTTTTATTCTCATTCTCTTATGCTTGATATTGATGTGGCAATTTGCTTTAAGGTAGTTGCATTGTCGGTATTGGTTAACCTATTTTATTTCCGCTGTGAGTTAGTTTTATTTTACTCTTATTATGCTCATGCTCATTTATTTGCAGGTACTAGATTTACACTTTCCATTCTTAGACGTGTCGAGTTACGATTTTTGTCAAATTCGGGCTTAGAGAAGTGTGGGGGTATTACATTTGGCTTCAGAGGTAGGTTTTGACGATTAGAGGAATTAATAAAACAAGATTATTAAGAGAACATATTTGGATTTCTTTTGTCTTTCTTATTTAACTCCAAATTATTTCAACGATGAGATAGTCATGAGTCTGTTTAATTAAGATAGGTTTTTAAGGACTAAGATTTAGAAGTATTTTGAGTTCGAGCATTCGACCAACCCTGATTTACCCCACGGTGCGTTTGGCGATTTTTCTTTGAAGAGCTTGAGGACGAAATTTGATGAATCCCATGAATTTGAGCTAAGTGACTAGACGAAAGGCTAGCTACAACTGATATAGTTGCTATTTCTTGTTTTTGTTTCGCTTGGGAGTTCCAGTCAATGAGTTTTTCATGGTCTAAAATGGGAAGTTCACGTTAATGTGTCGTTATAGTTCAGAAGCATAATTTTGAAATATATTCATTGGATATTTCGCTTTACAAACCTGTATATTCTTTTGATAGAATTATTGATTTGAATCCTTGGTCTTAAATTCAAAGAGATTTCAATTTTTAAAACTGTTTTTGAAATTAAAAAGGGTTTCAGAAATTTAAAACTATAGTTTTCAAAAAACTGTTTTATAAATTAAATCTAACTATGTTTCAGATTGTTGGGTTTTGTGAAATTTTAATAAATAATCCATTTTGGTAAAAAAAAAAGGAATTTGAAAATGATAGGGAATAAGCCTATAAATTCTAAAACTATAATTACCCATTCCATGCGATTTTTAATGTTCCTCTTTTCGAATATTTTAGAGGATTTATAGAAATGATCATAAATAACCTTTTAGAGATCTAAAAAAACCTCGATAATTCATAACATGGAAAGGTTGTTCAAGCCCATTGTATAAACTAGAATATAAAATTTTAAATATAGTTTTATGTTATGAGACCCTCAGATAAAAATAAAAATTTAATATTGAAAAGTTTTCAAAATTTTCTCTCGGAAAAGACTTAGGAAATTTCTATTCAACTTGGGGTACTTGATGTCGTAAATCGTTTGTGTTGTTTGTTAGTTAGGTAAGGGGAAAATCCATTTTATTTTATTTCTGATTTCTAGCTGAATTTTTTATTTGTTTCGAGAGTTTGCTTGCTTGTTGTGTGGTCGCAGCCTTTTGGCTAAGACCACTTTGATTATCTAGAAATGGTTCGAAGTTTGACTGCGGTCTATAATACTACTATGATGAGGACAAGTATTTTTTGGATTCACGTCAAATCCTGATAGATGACGCAAGACGATTAGTATTTTAATCCGACTTTAATAAGGTCAAGGTTTGCCTAATATTGTCCAAAGCCCGTTTAGCAGTTGATCGTCTAGCAGTATAACTAAGATGGTCAACTAGTTGATGAGTTTTGGCACAACTTGAACATAGGACTCAATCGTAAAAGTTGCATCCAAATTACCCTCCTTAAACTTCTTTCTTTCGTTCTTCATCATCTAGTCGAACAATATCATTATTCTCCTTCTCTTTCTTTGTTGTTGTCTCATCTCCTCTTTTTTCGTGCTAGATTGTGCATTAGATCTCTCCCCACTAGTACTTCAAGATCTAAACCCAATTTCTTCTCATCGATCATTTCTTAGCTCATGATATCTACTTGCACTACCCGGCCTTTTTCGTGCCATTTAAGTCTCATTCTTGGGGAGAGAGACCATTTGCTTGGATTGGACTGAGCATAAGGTTTAATCGCTTTAGGTCTAAGATAATTAGTCGTAGCAGTTGGACATGCATCGGTCCTTTGCTTCGAAGTTTTTCAGTAGAATCGTTGTTTGTGTTGCACTCACCTTTGTCGTATCTTTTTGGAATAGATTTTGACAAAGGCAATCATTGTTTTGGAGGTGAAGATTGAGATGTCTTTGGGTGGTCTTTCGGAGGAGGATTTCGATGAGATTTTAAAGGCATCCATGTTGTATGCAAACTTGTAGTGTAATAACACGGAAATTCTGAGCCAATTTAAAATTTTTATTTTGGCAATTTTGATGGATTTTGAATATTTAAAATGGATTATTTTAAATAATAACGGCGAGAAATTTATTTTGAATAGAATCAAACGTATATATTTATATAGATCGTCGTTAGAATATAAATATTTTAATTTAATTATAAAAGGAATCGAAAATGGCGCGGTAGTTTGAAAATTCGATTTCAAAATTCAAATGAATGTACCGGGTGCAAAATAAACTGGATTTCAGTGAAACCAAAAATATTTGAATCGAATTGAGAATATCAATGAATCCAAATAATTGAAATTTCATAGCGGGAATCAAAAGTTATGTCTAGTTGAAAATTCAGAATAGTCGCTATGGAATTCTGGCCCTTAAAAATGGAAATTTTGCAAATGACCTCGGATTTCGATGAAACCACTTTTGTTGAATCCGGGATGTCTAATTATTGCTAGATTTCAAAATTCATAATTTTATGAATCAATATGTGAGCGTGGCAAAGTAAAACGTATTTTGACAGTTTAAGTTGATTTTAATCGACTGGAAAATGGTCATTTTTCAACCGATCTCGGAATTTGACGAAATTAGTTTTGTTAGGACTGTATCGTCAATACGAAGCTAGAAAATATTTTTCGGGAATTTTTAGAGTCAGTATGTGACTCCAGTAAATTGAAATGTACGTTTAAAATTGAATATACTGATTTATATTTTGATTTTGACGGAAACTGATCGTAATAGCAGAATTGGTTTACGATACATATCCCATTGTGTTCGGAATGGGGGTAATTAGCTAGGGACGACAGTCGCTGGGTTCAGATAGGAGTTCGAATAGAAAAGTTGCTTTTTAGAGAAATAAATTAAATAAATAATTATAAATATATATATATATATATATTATCACTCACCTCACCCATTCTCTCCTCTTCTGGTCAACGCTCAAAACCGAATTAAAAAAGAACTAACAGCCCTCGATCGCGCCCCCTATCGCCGCCATCGGAGGAGCATTCCGCCGACGCTCCGATCCTGACAGCCACCCTCTCCTCCACGCGACGTTGACGAACCCCAGCCCCCCTTTCGATCGACGTGAATCCAATCCGCGCCCCAGTCCTGTTCCGCCGCCACCTACACCCTCCTAACTGACTGCGCCTCCCCAACTCCCCCCAAGGCCGCCGAGAAATCCCCCTACTTCTCCCTAAACCCTAGCCGACGCTGCGATTCCCCCTGCCGCCACCTGCTCCGCCTTCTTCTTCCCCCTCTTCCCTCTTCGTTTTACAGTGAGTGTCTATTTAATTTTAATTTCAGTTTTATTATATTAAACAGTGTTTTTAAAATCAGTTTTAAGGTAGGAAGAAGAATAGAATTTTTATATATTTACAAGATAAAAATCAGATTTTTTAAATATAGAAAAATTGGAATTTTCTTTATGTAAATGAAGTAGAAGAATTGGATTTTTCTTTATATGAATGACGTAAAAAAATTGGATTTTTATTCATTTGAATGGCATGTAAAAATATGATTTTTATATATGAAGAGCGATAGAAAGAAAGATAAGATTTTTAAATGTGAGACATTGAAATAAAAGTCGGATTTTTATATGTTAGATATATGAAGTAAAGACGTGATTTTTAATGAAGTAAAGATGAGATTTTTGAAATAGAAAAGATTTGATTTTTATATTTGTTAAAGATATAATTTTTATGAAGTAATAGCGAATATAAAAATATGATTTTTATATAGTAGAGATAATAAAAATTTGGTTTTTATGGTATGGAAAGAATAAAAATATGATTTTTATATTATATAGATAGTAAAAATTTGATCTTTATTTATATAGCGAAATAAAAATCTAATTTTTATTATATATACGTTGAAATAAAAATGTGATTTTTATAGCGATGATATAAAAATTCGATCTTTATATTAGAAGTAGATATATAAAAATATAATTTTTATATAGAGAATAGTGTGATAAAAATAGAATTTTTATCTATATAGTAACAATATAAAAATATGAATTTTATATATAAAAATGAATAATAAAAATGTGATTTTTATATATGTAGTGGCTACGGATAACGAAATTGAAAAAAAGGGCGAGCACGACGAAGATTTCTACATAAGAAGAGTCGTGGCGAATTGGTTTAGCTAGTCGGTGAGAACTTCTCACTTTAAATTTCCTTTTTTAGTTAAAAATATATACTAGGATGCAGACGGTGTTTAGTAGCACCCGACGTCCACAGACCATGGATGGCTTGTATGTTTGATTGTTTGTTGTGATGAAAATTGATTGTGTGATGTGAAATAAAATAAAATATTTATATAGTTAAAAATATTTTATCGTTAAAAATATAATTTTTAACGTGAATGTAAATAAATAAATATTCATTTACAAACCGGACGGTTTGTTTATGTACACCTATTTGAAGGATATTGATTGGGACGATAAATTTTACACATCGCCCAACTGCACAAATAATATTCAGTATTTGTGGATTGAAATCCCACATGGGTGTTGGAATGATATTTGGCGTACACTAATCCCAATTATTTAGTTGTATGTTGATCGATTGGTCGACAGACTGTGTAAGCGTTAATTATTTATATTGGATGCTTATGCAGTTGTGTGGTGCACTTTGGATGATGGTTGATTATTGATCGTTGCTATTATATACATGTGTTGTATGGAATCCATATAATTAATATTATATGGTAATTGATTGGGCCTCATTCCAATTTCGAATATAAAGAATATTATAAAATATAGATTCATGTGTTGACAGTACTCATGTGTTGAGATTAGTCACGCGCTGAACGAAATATTTTAACAATAAAATTTACATCTTTATCATACATAAAATTAGAAACTAACTGGAAAATAGATAAGATGAGTGGTCTCCTTGGTATTGATCTAATGTTGGTTTCGGCTTTCGGTGTTAATATTTAGGGAATTGCTCTCTTGCTAATTTACGGTTAGAGTTTGATTAAAAATTTAACGATAGAAATCAAAATTTTATAAAATATATTAAATAACAAAAATAGTCACGTGTTGACAGTACTCATTTGTTGAGATTAGTCATGTGTTGAAAGAAATATAAATTCATGTTTTGAATAGAATAAATATTCATTTATTGAATAGAATAACGAAGTTATTGAAAAATATAAAGTCGTGTTGATTAGAGATGCGCTATTTTGATGCGAACGATATTTATATTGATTATATTCGTTTTTATAATGAATATTGAAAAGAGATATAAAAATTGAATATAAAACGAATTCGAATTGAATTGAATATAAAATGAATTCGAATTGAACTGAATATAAAATGAATTCAAATTGAATTAAATATAAAATGAATTCGAATTGAATTGAATATAAAATGAATTCGAATTGAATTGAATATAAAATGAATTCGAATTGAATTGAATATAAAATGAATTCGAATTGAAATGAATTCAAATCGAATTGTAATCGAATTGAAATTGAATTAAATAGAAATGCAATTGGAAATTGAATTGAAATCAAATAGAAATGAATATAAAAAGAATTTATAATGGAAAATTCAATTTTGATTTGAATTTGAAATGAAAGTTGAAATTGTTTTTGAAACAAATTTGAAACGATTTATAAAATTCGTTTTAAAAGAAAATCGACTAAATATATATATATATATATATATATATATATATATATAATGGCCTGAATAGAAAGCGCCGTGCCGCGGAAGTTCGTGAATTTCGACCATTGACTTCGAACGGACATTACGGGAGATCCGACCGTCGGATTCTCCTAAAACCAGAACCGTTGGGTTCGTATCGAAAAGAGCGTTCTAACAAATACCAGAGATTTGAAATCTGACGGTTGGATTTAGAGACACATCCAAATCAATTTCAGAAAAGGTCGCTGTAAGTGCAGTTCGATTGCCGTTATTGGAAATCAACTGTACGGGCCTTGATAAAATTATCAAAAATATCAACAATTTTTATAAAATCATAAGAAATGATTTGTGAGGAATTGGGATGAAAAATCCAAATCTGAAAAGATAAAAATAGATTTTTATCGAAATGAACTAGTTTTGAACTAGAATTAATATCCAATTATTTTTAAACAAATAAATTGGATTTGAAATGGGTTTTAAATAACCAGAATTTTCAATATCTGAATTGGAATGGATTTGAATCGAAATTGTCTTTGGAATATTTCGATATTAGATTCCGCGATTATACAGATATTTTGGAGGAAATTTGGAAGATATATTTTGTATCGTTATTTCCAAAGCGATATTTGTGGGTTTCAGAATTTGATATTGAATATAAGCTGATATATTTTCTATTCAGAGCCTTATATTTAATATCAAATGGGATTTGGGTTTGTCGTGAATTGTGTCTTCATCAACAATGTTCTTAAACCCCGTTGAGAAAAGATTAAATCTTTTAATTTAGATTTAATGAAGTATACCAATTAATTAATATATTTAATTGGAATTGAATTAGAATTGATTTGTGGGTTTATCGTGAACAGTGTTTTAAATAACACTTGTTCTTTAACCCGATAACAAATAGAATGTGATTTGGGTTTATCGTGAACTGTGTTTTAAATGACATTAGTTCTTTAACCCAGTAAAAGGAGTTTTAATGAATCTGTAATTAGATTGAAATGTGAATTGATAATTTAAATTATCAAATTTGGAAAGTGAGCGAGAATGGAGTATCACCAGTTTTGCTCCAAAGCGATAGTTAAATCTTTAATTAGATTTGAACATGAAATGGTAATTAATTTTACCGATAACATTGTGGTGTTAGATATGGAGTATTACCAGTTTTGCTTCATGGGACAAATAGGTTGGGATTGGGAAATAAAATAAATAATTACTTCAGTGTGGTTCGCTAATCCCGACTAGTTTGGAAAACCTTAACATGGTTTGAAATGACATCCAAAGGAAGATTAAAGAATAAATTTAAAAGAATTTATCTTTGATAAAATTAATGGGAACCTTTCCCTAAGAATGTGAAATTTAGAAACTAACTATAAGTGAGCTAAGAAGAATGGTTTCCTGGGTATTGATCTGATGTTGGTTTCGGCCTTCGGGGGTAATCTTTGGGGAATTGTTACGGTTAGTGACTGATGAATTGGAATGAGGCATACAATGTGTTTGTGTAACATTTGTTTATTATATACGCGAGTCATTCAGAAAGGTCAGGTTTATACCCATTCTGAATAACCGATTCGACGATATGTCGAAGATGAAGACGGTGGTTGAAGACCGGAATTCTTCACATCGTTTGGGTGATTAATAATGATCTTGATTGGGCTGTACACCCAAGATGAGGGAATCAGTTGGTGATCGTCCAGACGTACTTGGAGATCGATGGATATGCGAGGAAAGTGCCTCCGATTTCGTTCAGACCCAGAACGAACTTGTGAATGGATTGTGTATCTGATATTGGATTTAATTCTATGCTGATTGATCTCTATTAAATATACATATGTTTGGCGGCGGAGAATTTATTCTCTTTCTTAACACCCTTCTCTGAGACGTACGAGCTCAGAGGTTGTATATCGATGGACATCAGTCGCATGGAGTGAATTGCCTGTGTGGCTTGCCTAAGTGGCAAATGATCAAGACTTCTGTTGAAAAGAAAAGTCTTGTGGTTGATGATCAAAGCACTGCCTACGTGGCACAGCTTTGTGTATGGCGTTAATTCGCGAGCCTCACACCTCAGTATGAGTCAAAAATGGGATATGGACCGTTGGGAGAACACGACGTTTCTTTCTAGCTATGGGTGGTGTCAGTGCTTAAACTGGCTGACATTTATATTATTTTTACCTATGGGGTTGTTGGAAGGAGGCGCCTCGATTTTAGGTCTGTAAGGACCGGGAAACATGTGTTCAGGAATAACTAATCCTCAAACGTAAGGGAGGACCGGCCCAGCCGATTCCAAGGGTTACCCAGAGAGAGTAGTCCTGAGACATTTGCTAGAGTGTCTCGAAGCGGAGAGGATCTTGCCCCTTGCCTCGACTCATGACGGAAATCCAATTTCCAATACGAGATATTTCGGTTTTATTTGTAGAGCCTAGTATGGCGACATGATAGATGGTACCCATGCCGCCTATGATTGATATTTATGATTTGAATTGTTTTGACACTATACACTTATAATAGTATCAAATGATTTGTTTTAAATGTACCAAGCATGTTTGGCTATTATAAGGGAAAACCCTATCCTCCGGCTTGCGTTGCATTGTGTGATGGGACCTGGGTCTTATCATAACTTCATTTTACGAAAAGGCATTGCGTTGTTTATTCTATGCACTGGTGTTCTTGGGAGGAAATCCGTTCCGTGTTATACGACGTGGTCCCTTGAATTACTCTCTTTTAAAGAAAAGTTTTAAATAACTGTTTTAGTTCTCACACCAGTCACATGACTGGCCTGGAGTTTATTGTTTTAACCTAAACTCCGGGTTCCCTTATTTTCAACATGGGCAGCTAGTAGTTTTGGTTTTGCAGATTTTTATTCACAGGATCCTGATTTATAGTTGGAACAATGCTCGGAAAGCTCTGTATCCATGTATTACTCTCAGTTGTGTTTTGTATTGTTTTTCCGCTGCTATGTAAATTATTGTAATCTCTGATATTTATCGAATGTGTAATATTTATTCATACTCTGTATATTCTTGTATTCTGATGGAATTGTTGTAATAAACAATGAAATGTTCTTCTGTTTGCGTTCTATTTTGTCATGTTCTCAAGATAATCTGGGCTTTCCTTACCAGGGAAGTTACGGGCTATCACCGCTTGTATCAGAGCAATACCCTGGAAACCACCCATCTTAGCTCGTTTCCAATTAGTTTCTAATTTTATATACAATCATAAATATCAATCATAGACGGCATGGGTACCATATATCATGTCGCCATATATAGGTTTACAATCAAAACCGCACGATGTTGTATTTGGAAATTGGATTTCCGTCATGAACCAAGACAAAAGATAGTCCTTACCGACTTCGAGACGCTCTAGCCCGCCCCTCAGGAATAGCCGCAACTGTCCCTTGGATCGTCAGGGCCAGTCCGTCGATGTGGATTATTATGCCTAAACACTGCATTCCCCCGCCCTTTGGGGCGTAAATGAGCCAACGAATGACTCCATTGGCTTCACATAGCCACCGATATATCCGAGGCGCCTCGCAATAGCAACAACAACACAGGTGAAATAATATATATGTCAGCCAGTTTAAGCACTGACACCACCTCTAGCTAGAAAGGAACACAGGACCTCCCTGATGTCCTCTCCCGTTTCTGGTTCATACCGGGGTGTGAGGCTCGCGAATTCACGTTATACACAAAGCTACGCCACACAGGCGGTGCTTTAATCATCAACCACAAGACTTTGCTTTTCAATAGAAGCCTTGATCACTTCATCTTAGCATGCCACATAGGCAATTCACACCATGCAACTGATAGCTATCAATCACACAGAATGAATTCCAATGTCAGACACACAGTCCATTTACAAGTCCGTTCTGTGTCTGAACGAAACCGGATACACTTTATACCTCGCATACCCATCGATCTCCACGTACATCTGGATGATCACTACTCATTATCCATATTTCAGGATGCCTCCCAATCAGGACATCAGTTATCATCCAACCAAGGTGAAGGTCTCCGGTCTTCAACCACCGTCTTCATCATCGACTTCTTATCGTCGATTCAGTTATTCATAATGGGATAAACCCGGTCTTTCTGAGCAACTCGCGTATATAATAAACAAGTACTACGCAAACACAACATACGCCTCATTCCAATTCATCATTCACTAACCGTAAATTAGTAAGAGAACGATTTCTCAAGTACTAACCCCGAAGGCCGAAACCAACATCAGATCAAAACCCAGGAAACCATCCGACTTAGCTAACCTCCAGTTAGTTTAGAAATTTCACATTCAACCATCAAATATTCAATAAACCGGGTAAATTCGGTTTATTTCCATTCCATATCATTTATAATATTTTATAACGATTTATCGCTATTTTTATTTATTTAAAAATAGCCATTTCATTCAAACGACGCTTCGGGTCATAACGCGGTCATGGCGTTGTTTTTCTTCAGATTTGATTTACACATATATGAAAATCTAACTGTTGGATCTTCACAAATTTTATATCACTAGAAAGATCTTTTCAAAACGAGTCCAATGGTTTCAGTTTTGGGAAAACCCGACGGTCCGATCTCCCGGTACACTCGTTTGAAGTTTCGATTTCAAAATACGAACTGCAGCCTCGTTATTCGATTTAATTTAATTATATATATATATATAATCGATTCTGGTGCTGTTTTTCTTCATATTTGAATTAAACATTCCAGACAATCGAACCATTGGATCTTCACAAAGTTGGTGTCGTTGGAAAGATATTTCCAAAGCGAACCCAACGGTTTTGGTTTCGAGAAAATCCGATGGTCGGATCTTCCGCACTAATCGTTTGAAATCACGGTTTCAAAACACGAACTACAACTTTGTTATTTGATTTATTTTAATTATATATATATAATCTATTCTTCGATTTCCAAACCATATTCTTTTCATACACTTGATAAAAATGATATTCTTATCCAACAGACATTTATTTCGACACTTCACTATTTTTAACAATTCATATATACAATAAAAATGTGATTTTTATTGTAAAACTATTTATTTCAAAACACAACTATTTTATATAGTTCATATAGATGATAAAAATATGATTTTTATTATAAAACAATTTCTTTCATAACACGACTATTTTATATAGTTCATATAGATGATAAAAATATGATTTTTTATTATAAAACAATTTATTTCAAAACATGAATGTCGTTCAACACATGAATCTCAATTCAACACATGAATTTCTATTCAGCACATGAATATAGTTTCAACACATGAAAATAATTCTAACACATGAATATTATTGAAAATTTCGGCAGCATAACGGCAGGGTAGTTAAAACCGGGACCGTCCCTAGTACGGCTCCTTGCTCTACCTTAAAGCCTCGCATCTTTTGACAATGGGGATTTCGTGCATCTAGTTCGCACGCAGGCGACATGTTTAATTTTTTCTTTTCCACAAACTAATCCTATTTGGTTTCAACCAAATAATTCTCAACCACAAATGGGTATTTTTCAACCACAATCAATCAATTTCAACCACAAACAATTCTAATCAACCATTCGCTATCAACCAATTTTCACACCAATCACAACCAATAAATATTGTCCATGGTTTGTGGACGAGGGGCGTATATATATATATATATATTTATATAAGTATATTTCACTTCTATTTCAACACATATATAATTTTTACAACGCATATATAACTTATACATCTAACGTACAACTTATACAATGCTTATACATGAGGTGTACAACGCTTATATAACTCATATTTCGAATATATAATTTATACATCGTCATTTCCATATCGTTTATAATTCAGAAATCTCACATTGGGTTCCACTCCACCAAAAATAGCAGGAGGCTCAGAAAAATATGCGGTCTCTTCTAGAATGTAGAAGACGTCCACACGAGTCCACTATCTCTTGTTTCACTGAATTTCGTCAACAAACGAGAAAGATATTATTTTTATAGTGAAATCAAAATCCATAGCGTTTAGAAGTGCTATAGAATAGTTGAAAATAAAACAACCATTACCTCTCTGATTTGTTCAAAACTAGGTTTCAGCTTTTCTCGAAATCCGTGTAGCGGTTGCTCGATCGGATTTCACCACGGGGTAGGGCCTGGAGAGGCGCACGTGCGTCAGGGAGGGGTCCTGTTCGGTGGTTCCAGGAGGGCTCGGCGGCGATTGAAAGACTCCGACTTTGGAAGCTTCGTTCTCGACGATGACGAGGAGAGGGAGGGCGAGGCTAGGTCGGATTTGAAGAGGAAGGAGAGGGCTACAAAAAGCTCAACTGGGTAGAGTCTGAATCGCAGCGGTTTGACCGGAAAATGTATGGGAAGGGGGGAAGCACTTTTCGTCGTCAATCTGAAGATAAATCGGGGAGAGAGAAATGATGTGGCCCAATGATAGATTTTTATTTTATTTATATATTTTAAAAATCCAAAATACGTTGTGACGACCCCAAACCCTGTTGGATGGTGGCAAGGGTAATCTTTGGAATATAACACATAAACAGATAATAGTAGAACAGAATTAAATAAATACCCCAGATAATGCACAAGTAATACACTGGATAAACTTAATCATCAGAGTTACACAGTATACAGGATCATACTTAGTACAAATACAGTTCAGCTATACATAAATGTCTACAGCGGAAAACAAACATAATATGTACAATAGGAGCTGAACAACATAAAAAAGATAAATGGTAGAATCCATCTTCAGCTCCAGCTATCCAGAAAGAGCCTGCTAAAACCTGAAGACAAGGCTGCCCGTGTAGAAATATGGGCACCCGAGCTTGCAAGTGAAACAAACTACGAGTCAGTCATGGGACTGGTATGAGAAATCTACCTAACACATTTATAATATGGCTAATCACAGGACCACGCCACTTTCGCGGAACGGGTTCCTCCATTGGATTGCCAGTGCTTAAAACAAGTAAATCTTTTAAACATCGCAATGCTTTTTACAAAAATGAAGCCGATATAAGACTCAAGTCCCATCACACAATGCAACGCAAACCGGAGGATAGAGTTTTTCCTTATATCGACCAAGATATGCTTAATACGTGTAAAGTAAATCATTTAAAACGTAGATTTTGTCGTTTAATTCTTAATCAGACTCCAACAGTAAATTAGTAAGAGGACGATTCCCTAAGTATTAACCCCGAAGGCCGAAACCAACATTAGACCAATACCCAGGAAACCACCCATCTTAGCTCGTTTCCAGTTAGTTTCTAAAATTATATACAATCATAAATATCAATCATAGACGACATGGGTACCATATATCATGTCGCCATATATAAGTTTACAATCAAAACCGCATGATGTCATATTTGAAAATTGGATTTCCGTCATGAATCAAGGAAAAAGATAGTCCTTACCGACTTCGAGACGCTCTAGGCTGCCCTCAGGAACAGCCGTAACTGCCCCTTGGATCGTTAGGGCCGGTCCACCGATGTGGATTATTATGCCTGATCACAGTGTTCCCCCGCCCTTTGGGGGCGTAAATGAGCCAACGAATGACTCCATCGGCTTCACATAGTCAACGATATATCTGAGGCGCCTCGCAACAGCAACAACCACACAGGTGAAATAATATATATGTCAGCCAGTTTAAGCACTGACACCACCTCTAGCTAGAAAGGAACGCAGGCCCTCCCTCACGTCCTCTCCCGTTTCTGGTTCATACCGGGGTGTGAGGCTCGCGAATTCACGTTATACACAAAGCTACGCCACACAGGCTATGCTTTGAACATCAACCACAAGACTTTGCTTTTCAAAGAAACCTTGATCACTACATCTTAGCATGCCACACAGGCAATTCACACAATGCAACTGATGGCTATCAATCACACAAAATGAATTCCAATGTCGTACATAGTCCATTTACAAGTCCGTTCTGGGTCTGAACGAAACCGAAGGCACTATATACCTCGCATACCCATCGATCTCCACGTACGTCTGGACGATCACCACTCATTATCCATATTTCGGGATGCCTCCCAGTCAGGACATCAGTTATCATCCAACCGAGGTGAAGGTCTCCGGTCTTCAACCACCGTCTTCATCATCGACTTCTTATCGTCGATTCAGTTTTTCAGAATGGGATAAACCCGGTCTTTCTGAGCAACTCGCGTATATAATAAACAAGTGCTACACAAACACAGCATACGCCTTATTCCAATTCATCATTCACTAATCGTAAATTAGAAAGAGAAGGATTTCCCAAGAATTAACCCCGAAGGCCGTAACCAACATCAGATCAAAACCCAGGAAACCATCCGACTTTGCTAACCTGCAGTTAGTTTAGAAATTTCACATTCAACCATCAAATATTCAATAAACCGAGTAAATTCTGTTTATTTCCATTCCATATCATTTATAATATTTTATAATGATTTATCGCTATTTTTATTTATTTAAAAATAACCATTTCATTCAAACGACGCTTCGGGCCATAACGCGGTCGTGGCACTGTTTTTCTTCAGATTTGATTTACACATATATGAAAATCTATCCATTGGATCTTCACAAATTTTATATCATTAGAATGATCTTTTCAAAACGAATCCAACGGTTTCAGTTTTGGGAAAATCCGACAGTCGGATCTCCCGGTACACCCGTTTAAAGTTTCGATTTCAAAATACAAACTGCAGCGTCGTTATTCGTTTTAATTTAATTATATATATATATATAAATATAATCGATTCTGGCGCTGTTTTTATTCATATTTGAATTAAACATTCCAGACAATCCAACCGTTGGATCTTCACAAAGTTTGTGTCGTTGGAAATATATTTCCAAAGCGAACCCAACGGTTTCGGTTTCGGGAAAATCCGATGGTTGGATCTCCCGCACTAATCGTTTGAAATCACGGTTTCAAAACACGAACTGCAGCTTCGTTATTTAATTTATTTTAATTAATTATATATATATATAAATATAATCTATTCTTCGATTTCAAAACCATATTCTTTTCATACACTTGATAAAAATGATATTTTTATCCAACAGACATTTATTTCGACACTTCACTATTTTTAACAGTTCATGTATATAATAAAAATGTGATTTTTATTGTTAAACTATTTATTTCAAAACACGACTATTTTATATAGTTCATATAGATGATAAAAATATGATTTTTATTATAAAAAAAATTCTTTCAAAACACGACTATTTTATATAGTTCATATAGATGATAAAAATATGATTTTTTTTATAAAACAATTTATTTCAAAACCTGAATGTCGTTCAACACATGAATTTCTATTCACCACATGAATTTCTATTCAACACATGAATTTATATTCAACACACGAATATAGTTTCAACACATGAAAATAATTCTAACACATGAATATTATTGAAAATTTCGGCAGCATAACGGCAGGGTAGTTAAAACTAGGACCGTCCCTAGTACGGCTCCTCGCTCTACCTTAAAGCCTCGCAGCTTTTGACAATGGGGATTTCATGCATCTAGTTCGCACGCAGGCAGCATGTTTATTTTTTTTCTTTTCCACAAACTAATCCTATGTGGTTTCAACCAAATAATTCTCAACCACAAACGGGTATTTTTCAACCACAATCAATCAATTTCAACCACAAACAATTCTAATCAACCATTCGCTATCAACCAATTTTCACACCAATCACAACCAATAAATATCGTCCATGGTTTGTGGACGAGGGGCGTATATATATATATATATATATATATAAAAGTATATTTCACTTCTATTTCAACACATATATAATTTTTACAATGCTTATACAACATATACATCGAACGTACAACTTATACAACGCTTATACATGAGGTGTACAACGCTTATATAACTCATACTTCGAATATATAATTTATACATCCTCATTTCCATATCATTTATAATTTAGAAATCTCACATTGGGTTCCACTCCACCAAAAATAGCAAGAGGCTCAGAAAAATATGCGGTCTCTTCTAGAATGTAGAAGACGTCCACACGAGTCCAATGTCTCTTGTTTCATTGAATTTCGTCAACAAACGAGAAAGATATGATTTTTATAGTGAAATCAAAATCCGTAGCATTTAGAAGTGCTATAGAGCAGTTGAAAATAAAACAACCGTTACCTCTCTGATTTGTTCAAAACTAGTTTTGTTGGGACCGTATCGTCAAAACATAGCTAGATTTATTTTTCTGGAATTTTTAGAGTCAATTGTGATGACCCCAAACCCCGTTGGACGGTGGCAAGGGCAATCTTTGGAATATAACACATAAACAGATAATTGCTGAACAAAATTAAATAAATACCCCAGATAATGCACAAATAATACACTGGATAAACGTAATCATCAGAGTTACACAGTACATAGGATCATACTTAGTACAAATACAGTTCAGCTATACATAAATGTCTACAGCGGAAAACAAACATAATATGTACAATAGGAGCTGAACAGCATAAAAAGAGATAAATGGTAGAATCCATCTTCGGCTCCAGCTATCTAGAAAGAGCCTGCTAAAACCTGAAGACAAGGCTGCCTGTGTAGAAATAAGGGCACCCGAGTTTGCAAGTGAAACAAACTACGAGTCAGTCATGGGACTGGTATGAGAAATCTCCTTAACACATTTATACTATGGCTAATCACAGGACCACGCCACTTTCGCGGAACGGGTTTCCTCCATTGAATTGCCAGTGCTTAAAACAAGTAAATCTTTTAAACATCGCAATGTTTTTTACAAAAATGAAGCCGATATAAGACTCAAGTCCCATCACACAATGCAACGCAAACCGGAGGATAGAGTTTTTCCTTATATCGACCAAGATATGCTTAATACGTGTAAAGTAAAATCACATTTTTATTATATATACAAACTATAGAGAACATTCATGTATTGAATAGAAATTCATTCATTCAATAGAAATTCATGTGTTGAATGGTATTCGTGTTTTAAATAAATTACTTTAACAATAAAAATCACATTTTTATTATATATACAAACTATAGAGAACATTCATGTGTTGAATAGAAATTCATTCGTTGAATAGAAATTCATGTGTTGAATGTTATTCGTGTTTTAAATAAATTGCTTTAACAATAAAAATCACATTTTTATTATATATACAAACTATAGAGAACATTCATGTGTTGAATAGAAATTCATGTGTTGAATGGTATTCGTGTTTTAAATAAATTACTTTAACAATAAAAATCACAATTTTATTATATATACAAACTATAAAGAACATTCATGTGTTGAATAGAAATTCATTCGTTGAGTAGAAATTCATGTGTTGAATGGTATTCATGTTTTAAATAAATTACTTTAACAATAAAAATCACATTTTTATTATATATACAAACTATAGAGAACATTCATGTGTTGAATATTCAGTGAATAGAAATTCATGTGTTGAATGGTATTCGTGTTTTAAATAAATTGCTTTAACAATAAAAATCACATTTTTATTATACATACAAACTATAGAGAACATTCATGTGTTGAATAGGAATTCATTCGTTGAATAGAAATTCATGTGTTGAATGGTATTCGTGTTTTAAATAAATTGCTTTAACGATAAAAATTACATTTTTATTGTGAATATGAAGTGCTAAAAACATTCATGTGTTGAATAAATATTTCTGATGATAAAAATATTACTTTTATCATGTATGCGCCTCGCTAAAAATACACACATGTTGAAATAAATATTTGTTCGCTAGAAATATTATTATTAGCTTTGTTCTGCATATATATATATATATATATATACATGTGTTGAACAGAGAAAATGGATTAGCTATTGAGTAAAGAAATTATTTACGTGCCCGACAAATAGGCAAGCCTTAATGAGTTGGCTGCGCAATTTTATTTTTATATCAACTCCTGTGAATGCCATTGGATGCGGATTGCTGGTTATTCTGTGTGTAATAATAAACATCGCCATAGGATAGTAACAATTAGTTTTAAACTACACTGCATGGCATACTTATTGATGATAGGCATACTTCATCATATCCCACATAAGCATTTGGAGCTTGTGTGACGAGGTTGAAGATTTACCATACGAGCGAGAGGCTTGTATGGCGATGACTATATATTACAGGTTGAACTGATGACTGATTTGAACTATATAAATTGTAACGGTAAATTGCCAGATTAATAAAAACCCCACACGGGTCTGGAGATGACAATAAACATGTCTCTCTGGTCATTAAGGCACAAAAACCATTTATAGGGTGACGAGAATTTATTCTCTGGAGTTATGATCTATACACACTCCCCTATGAATACCGGAATATATCACTATAAATATGTGTATGTTTATTACGATTTATTGGGTACCTAATACGGCCCAATAAATTTCCAAACCCCTTCCCATACAAAGGAGGTTATGGCGAAATTTTTCGAAATATAAAGGCGTTAGTGAAATATTTGAAGTGAAAACGACATTGAAATCGCAGAATGAACTATATATATATAAATAAAATTGAAACAAATTAGAAAGAATTGGGATGAAAAATTCCATATTTGAAAAGATAAAAATAGATTTTTATCGAAATGAACTAGTTTTGAACTAGAAAAATTAATCCAATATTTTTGAATAAATAAATTGGATTTGAAATGGTTTTAAAAATAACCAGAATTTTCAATATATGAATTGGAATGGATTGGAATCGAAATTATCTTCGGAATATTTCGATATTGGATTCCGTGATTATACAGATATTGTGATGGGAATTTGGAAGATATCGATATCATTATTCCCGATATGATATCTGTTGGTTTCAAAATTTGATGTTGAATATAAGCCGATATATTTTCTATTCAGAGCCTTGTATTTAATATCAAATTGGATTTAGGTTTTGTCGTGAACTGTGTTTAAACGACATTAGTTCTTTAACCCGAGTAAAAGCAGGATTAATTTCCAAAAAGTAGAACAATCAATATGAAATGATTTTAGAGATGAAACCAATTGGAGTTTGAATAATTCTTTAATTAGATTTGATTGAATGAATGGTGATTAAATTTACCAAAACATGAGATGTAGTGTAAACCAAATATACGTGGTTGTTGCTATTGATTGTGACTGATTGATTGTTTGGATGGTGCTTGACCAGTTTATGAGCAGAATATGCTTTTACATCATTGGGTTGGGTAAAAATATCTGTGTGTTAACAACTTGTGAAACACTTCACGATTTGACTATAGGGTGTTTAGCGATGTTATATATTTCAAAATTTAATGAATGATTTTGAAATGACGTTTTTCTTAAGTGAAAAGAAATATATTCCCGATTTTGGATAGGGAATGTTTTATAGAAATGTTTTATAAAACAGAAAGGATTTCGAGGCCTAAACCTTCTAAAATGATTTAGAAATGTATTATGTTTTACATTGTAGTTCATCGCGTATTCGATTAGTTGTTATTGATAACATATCTATTTGGTGGCGGAGAATTTATTCTCTTGCTTAACACCCTTCTTTGAGACGTACGAGCTCAAAGGTTATGTGATTAATAGTGACTGATCATATGTGTGAATTACTGATGTGAAGTACTATATTTTGAAAGTACTTGTGATTATTATGTTGTGAAATAATTTTCCCTACTTCGGGAAATGAAATGATTTAGTATGTGGCCAAAGATTCGGGAAATCCTGAGACTAAAAGTATGGGGTGAGAGGGCGGTGCATGCTCTCCATGTGTGGGAGGTGCATCGTCGGTGTAGCCTGCTCCTATGTGGGGTAGGTGCACATTTATATATCGAGTTGCTAGATGCGTACCCTTTGCCTTGTCAATGGGGAGCACGATATTTGGTTGCATACTTGTCGGTATGCATTGTTATGTTTTTGAATTCATATTTCCAAACGATTTGATTTGAGATCCCGAAGTGAAATCTACTTTGATATAGAAAGTTAGATATGTATTTCAAATGATTTGAAATAAGAAATCGGGAATAAAATCCAAAGGAATAATTTCTGTAAATTGAATTGGATATGGAAAATCTAAGTGTGGTGATTAATCTAAATGGGTAGATTGGGATATTACATGTTGATTGATGCATAGTAGATCCATATATCTATATTGATTGTTGTTTATAAACTGGCATTCATGGGGGTAAACCCGTTCCGCGTTAGCGGCGTGGTCCTGTGATTTGCCTTATCATTTTATATAAGTTAATTTAACTGTAGAGTTTCTCACACCAGTCCCATGACTGACCTGTAGTTTGCTTTTCCCTTGCAAACTCGGGTGCCCCTATTTTCCATACGAGCAGTCGAGTAGTTTATTTTGCAGATATATTGAGCAGGATGCTTGATCGAAGCTTTAAGCTGTGTCTAGATCATTGATAGTCTTCCATGTGTTATTTATTTATTTCCGCTGTATTGTATTACATTTATGTAAATTTATCTTCCCTGTGTATTATTTTCGATATACTATGATATTCTGTACTCTGATGTAACATTATTATGATGTTTATAAAAGTCTTCTGTTATTTGTTCTGATGTGTTGTATACCCAGAGTTAGCGTATGCGGGATTCGAACGGTCTTGGTCGATTTAGCGATCTGGGCGAAATCCGTGTCATTACAGCTGGAGTATTTGGTTTGACCGACTTTGGAGATTCTACAGCAAAACTCTTCTTCCTGAATTTCAACTTTTGTGTATGGAAATCTATGTTCGAACTACCCATATAGACGAGTGATTCATTTAGCACGTTATTCTGAAGATATGACGCGAATATCTATCTTTTCTTTGATCGATGGCGTAACCATCAATTTGTATCGCATCATCTTTGATTCAGCCTGTTTTTCTTGTGTGCTATTTTACGGAGTCACTTTTCGTACTCCTACTTATCCACTTTTGTATTTATACAATGTTGGTTGAATCCTCGCGAAAAGCAGTTTTGTGGTAGGTTTCTTTTGTCATAGCTAATTCTCTCTTAAGAGAGATGGTGATATGGAAACCTCCAACAACCTCAATAGTGTCTACAACGCGAGGTTGAGCATTTTGCTACTATAATATGACTAATCAAAGATCGTGGAAAGAGTTCGAGTTCCAGCCATGGAGCAAGACGCCTCATTGTTTATAGGCAATGTTTTGGTGTTGTTGTGTTATGGTTGTTTTTGTTCTTTTCCTCTTTCCATTAATTTTCTCTTGGTTTTCAGGTAGTTCATGCTTGTAACTGTTAGTGTTGTTGTTCCTGTAAATCATACAATAATGTAATGGGATTTCATGCATTTGTCTTTCACGCTTCGTTGTATTTGAATTATAAATGAAATATCATTTTCTTGTTTAACTAACAGTTGTTTTAGAGCTGAAAAGTATATAATTCTGTAGTGGATAAATGTTAGCGAAGGATGGGTTTTTGCGTTGTTTCTTCACGAGAATATTTATTATTTATCTCGTATTCCTTTTTGGGCTAAAATTTATTGCTGAATTTAGTATGCGGTTTTGGTTTTCGCATTTTTCCACGTGGCTAACTTCCTTTAACACCAACATGTAAATTGAATCATTTAAGTTTCCGCAAAATATATTTTGAAACTTTTTGCAAATGCTGTTTGAATTTTTTTTACAATTTGTATTATTTATGGATTTACTTTCTTTTAATCCGATCTATGTAAAAACAAGAATTTGGGTGCGATAGTTTACGTATGCTTAAACATCTGTTTTGTATAAAAATAGATGGTTTAAATGTAGTAAATCGCATGTTGCCAGAAAAATTTATGCGAATATGATAAGGAAAGTTGACCGATACGAAGATGGAATTTCAAAATCTACATAAGAATTTTTAAAATGAAAAATTATTTTTTTTGCAAAATTTCAATTTTGTAGTCACATGTAAAGTGTAAAGAAGATATTGAGTGATTTGTTTGCATGTTATAGTGGTGCATTAGGTACAACAATGCGTTAAAGATGTTAATGATAGTAAGAAAAGGTTGTTTTACCTATGGGAACGTTGTTTCCATAACCTGTTGACGATGCGCACAAGTTATTAGTTAACCTGTTTTACGTTTTAGAGCATTTCTTAATCCTTCTTTGCAGTCTACAAATGGAAATTGTCAGAGTATTTTGAGGCTTTTGAGGTAAATCCCATTATAGGATGGAAATTGAAACGTTTATAAGTGGAAAGAGCATTGAATTTCTCTGCATTGATCTCCATTTTCCGACTTAGGAGAAATTAATAGGAAACGGTTTAATTACGTTAACGTATTGGATGGTAGGATTGGATGCAAAAAAATACTTGCTTTACAATCTATTCGTGTTCCTGGGTGGGTCAGGGATAAAAATGTTTTCAAAAATTTGCATTCTTATAGAACTGCCAGGATATTTTAGGATGTTTGCATCATGTTTTCAAAAAGGTTTTCAAAAATGAAATGCACACAAATCGGAGGATCCTATTTAGAACCATTATGCATGAATATGTTGTGGTTCTAACTCATTATGTACACTCTGCACATGTGCACGTTGGTTATAGAATTGGATGTACAATAATTGATTGTGTAGTTTAGGATAATTAGGCACTAGTGCCATGAATTTGTCATTGTAAAATTTCTAGATGAAATTTCTTTTAAGGAGGGGAGAACGAAACAACTCGGAATTTTGACGATAATTAATTTAGTTATCATATTTTCAAAAATGACAATTTTTCAAATGGTTGAATTTGATCATGAAACTTGCATTGTTGCATTCGTGATGGAATTCTGGTCAACTTTCATGTTTGGAACTTCGCGAAAGGAGTCTATATTAAAAAGTTACGGACAAAATAGTAAAACGAACAGAAAATCAATATATAAGAATCTATAATAATATATACCATTTATAACCCGCCTTCACTTCGCGTTTTCGACCAAGGGCGGTCGACCCCTCTAGTCGAAAATAGCAGTGACTGCTAGGTTTTGAGGGGTGTTTTAATAATAAAATTTTATATTAACGAATGGATCTTTATATAAATCTAACGGTCTGGGGTCATTTCTATGCTTATAAATAAAGGGCTAGACCCCCATTCTCTTATTCATATTTTCTAGAGGCAGCAACGAAGCTCTACGATTTTCAATCCTCCAACTTCTTCTGAAAAGTAAATTAAAAACATATACAAATCAAATTAACAAGACTATTCAAATTTATGAAAAAGTGGTTCTTTGCTTAGATAACTCATATTATTCAATTTCCTTCTTTTCCTATTTTTCTTTCAGATCCACAAATCTAAATCTGTGTTTGTAAAACCCGTTGTAAATAGATTGTTGATTTGTAGGATTTGAGAACTGTAAGCCTAAAAGTTGTATCATATTTAGATTTGGATAGCTTTCAATTGAGTGGAATATATATATATATAGTGTTTATAATAAACTAATAAATTTATTTGTGTGGAATTTAAATTATATGCTTAAAAGTCATCGAATATTTTTATTTTATCAAATCTAAAATACTATGAGTATCGATTAAGTATGAGTTGTAGGCCTTTTAATAATGCTGATGCCAAAAAATGATCGCCAACATCCGAGAGTTCAAAAAAATTGAAACTTTTTGTCCAAAGCGGAAAAGTGTGCAAGATACAGTAATAATGTGCAGGAAAATAAAGGACACAGTTGTTTATAGTGGTACGGTCCCGTGAGGGGTCTACGCCAAAGGCTTTTCTGATTTTATTTCACTATTCAAAAGTACAATCGAACATATCATTACAAGAAGTTAAAATGACTAGCGATATTTGATTAATCCTTGTTGCCGAGCTTCCTTGCAGGTCAGAAGAAGTCGAGGAGCTTCCGAGGTCTGGAGCGTGTTGGGAGTTGTCGAAGTCTGGAGTGTGTCGGGAGTTGCCGAGGTCCGGAGGGAGTCGAGAGGTGCCGAGGTCCGGAGGGAGTCGAGAGGTTCCGGACCACGTCGGGAGTTGTCGCAGCCACTCGACCTCATTTACCCTTCTTGTGAAGGGATTACGCCTAATATGGGCCTCCCATGAGTCGTGTACATTCCCTCGCATTTCCCTTATGACCCTTCGGACCATGTCTGTAAGGTAAGTTGGATGGTGGTCCGCCATTAGGACCCATGGGTTTTGGCGAGGTTCCGGAGTTCTGTTGTGAGGGCATCTTCTTTGATGGATGTCTGGATCGTCTTCTTTCATATCCTCGACATCTATAATCGGATCCTGGTGCGGCGCGGGTTCATGCGGATCCTGTTCTGGAAAAGCGCGGGTTGCTGGAACGGTAGGTCCTCCAGCGTCTCGATGAGCGACCGTTGGGTTTTATCGAGGAAGGGGTTGGTTGGTCGGACCCAGTCCGTCGTTGATGATCAAGCGAGAACGATCTCGGTATTGCGCCCCTCGCTATATGTGACTGTGGTTCGGTCGTCGTTGTCATTCCCATTGACGTTGACATAGCCATTGTCGAGGGCATTGGTGCGGGCGGCGACGTGGTTGATGAGGCTAAACCTCTTCCTTTGATGTGGGCCCCTCGACTCAAGAGAGGAAGTTTTCGAGATAGTTGGTCGAGCGTTGTTCCAAGTTAGTTGAAGTCGAGCGATGATTCACTGACTTTCTTGAAGTTGTCGTATAAGGTTAATGTTATTCCTTAATGCTTGATCGAGCTCGACCGCCGTGTTCTCGTACTTTTCATTAAGCGCGCGGATCTGAGTTTGTGTTGCGGGAGCTTCGGGGTCCACAATAGGAGAAACGTTTTCATTAGTGGCCAGGATGCCCGCCGGTTGAAGCTATTGGGAGGTCCCGGGATCGGCTGCGGCTGAAGAGCCGACCATTGCGTTCTTTGGTCGCTTTACCATCGTAAGCGGACTCGACGATAGGTTTAGCAAAGGAACCTCAAGCTCGTCAAAGTCAAGACGATAACATGCGACAAGGACGCAAAACTTGAGTTCAACTCTCAATGCAAGCACCAAATGTTGATGGCAAAAAATGTCGTAAACACCAAAGATTCTAATTACTGGGAATAGTTAATTTGGTCGTACAGACAAGAGTAGAAAGCAGTAAAATAACACCAGATATTTATATTGGTTCGGCCCCGTAAGGGGCCTACGTCTACTTTAAAGCGTTGTTGTCTCAAAAGTTTACAAGGTTGAGACCTCTCATGACATCTTATTACATTCATTTCAAAGCCGTATAATGTAATCTCTAAGCTATATGATGTCATCTCTAAGGCATGATGTCATCATTACCATATATGATGTCATAATCATCATATATTTAATATACTAGGAAAAGACATTTTTGCCCTTCTTCTTCCTCAAATAAGAGATGCCATTAAAGTAGCTCTCTAGAGGTCTTGAGCTCACAGATTCCAACCCCTTTCAAGTGTGAAGTCATGGGGTATTTACAGGAAAGAGAGTAGGTAAGAGTAGGTGGGGGTAGGTAGAAATGGGGGACCACACCTAGAATTTTTCACCTGGAGCCTGCACACCCGTAAATTTCATACCTGGAGCCTACGCACGCTGGAAATTCGCACCCGGGCCTGAGGTGCGAAATTTCGCACCTCGTGGGTGCGAAATTCGCTCCCCATGGAGGTGCGAAATTCGCACCTCCTTGGGTGCGAAATTCGCACCTCCTTGGGTGCGAAATTCGCACCTCCCGGGGGTATGTAGTTCGCTTTATGAGGCACGCGATGGCTGCATGAATAGGTGTTTGGGGGGCTCGAGATCCGGGCTTATGAGTCTTAGGGATTCCAGGCCTTGGTTCGGAAATGTGTTTGGGGTGTCGCGAGATCTCTTTTAGCGCGATCCCTCTTCATCCTGTTTCTTTCACTCCTAAGCGTCCCTTTCGGCTTTAGTTCCACATGATGCATTGAGTCGAGCGTGACTCGTGTACTTTTGGGAACCGGACCAAAATGCCAGTTAACAATATACATCTTGCTTCTGATGAATAAAATATAATGAAATAGAAAAAGTTTCTTTTGTGGAATTTGAGGATTTTTACGTCCAACGTTAAAGAAAGAAGTTTAATGAACACCAAAATCACAAACCCTGTATTTAGTTTTTTAATGCAAGCCAAGACACTCAATAAAATTGAAATTACTAATTGACATTATTCAACTAATGAGTTAAAATGAGTGAATAATACTCAGTAAACCAATATAAACATCATGGTCTCAACTAATTATGATAATAAAAATCAAGTCACAAGACCCATTACCCAATAAAATTTTCAAATCCATTTAAGTATAATAACAGCTCTAGTGGGGACCATTACTCAGGAAGGAACAAATTATTTCTATAGTGACATAGTAAGTAAAATCAGAAAATTAACCGAATTAGATCAAGTAACTAAAGACAATAATATAATACAAAAATTATCGTTGTTTAGGGTTACAACTATCATATGATACTTGGTCAGAGAAGAAGTAAGGTTAGTGATTAGAGATATGAAAGAAGTTGGATAAAGTAATTGGTGGAAGAAATAAATTCCTATTAAATCAGGCATAAAACCGGGCTATTTTATGTTAACCGAAAAACTAAGTTCTCCTTATAAATTAGGCCTTAACAACATGAAAACATGATGTATCAATCATGCTTCAGCAACTATATATTAACTTCACATCACTTACTTTTATGCAACTATACTAAGGCAAGCTTCATCCAACAATAATAGAGATTGAATCTTTAAGAAGTATCATACGTTGGCCCTCATTTTCTATCTTTATGCCAAAGCAGTTGATAAGCCTTTCGCCAAAGTCTGTACCAACCATGTTACACAGGTCCATTATCCATTTTAAAAATCAGTTTTCATGTCTCCTAATGTTGTCATCTAATGTAAACAGTTCAACCTAAAATTCTTAAAGTTTCAGCTAACTTCATTAACTTGCACAGTGTGGCAAATGGGAATTATTCCTCCTCACTATTATTGTCATTAAAGCTATGGTAAAACTACTATGAACCTTTTAAGGTTTAAAATTAGTGAAATTGGGCAAAAAGAATTTATATGTCAAGGGAAATAAGGGAGCGAAGAAATATAGTAAGCTTTGGCAAAAGAGAATCATCATCGTGGCTATTCATAGACTTGAGACACACTCTCATTTATTCAACCCTTCCAGGCTTCTCCTTTCTTCGCAATTAGTTTTTCTCTTATTTAGAAATGGAGTGATACAATACAAATAAACAATATAGTGGACTGTGCACGTAAACAATATGGATAAAAAATTTATACAACCAAAGAAAATATAAATGTTGGATGATATTTTTGTCAAGTTTTTTCAATTGATCATTGGAACCACTTGTATTTTAGATGCGTGGTTCATAAAATAAATAACATTTTAACTTTAAGCATATGTAATGTATAGATACTTTTGTGCTAGCAATAAATACATCGTTGGCATTATTGATGCTAAAAAACAAAAAATAATTATCAATGAGCAATTTTTTTATAATATTTAGGATATAAATCCACAAACAATGCGCTTAGAATGGTATTACTTCAGCTCTACTTGTGACGCTTTCCTCAAAGAAGATTCGTAATTTTTGGAGCTCATGTCCACTACTGATTTTAAGAGCTCAACAAATAAGGACATGAAATTATTTTCCTTCATATGGAACATTGAAATTCATATAGGATATCTTCTTTTACATTGTTAAGCGGCACAATTGATAATTAAACTAAATATATTAAATTTATTTGGTACCCAATTTCAAAATATGGAATAAGCTATTTCTTAAAATCGCTGCATCTTTATAAAAGTGTACAAATGTAACTCAACAAAAATGTAGCGGCAATCCATTATATAATTAGTGAATAATTTGTTGATCGAGAACCTTGATTTTAGAAATTCTAACGCAATGGCGAGAGCACTCTAAGCATCCTACGCAATAAACAAAAATAAATAAATAAATGTACGCATAAGAGCAAGATGCTTTGATAATGCTTATTGAAATTTTGCATGAAGCATGTAAAACCGATGAAGTTGACTCCATGAACTGGATTTGGAAAGGGAAAATTTGTAAATTCATTGTAGATTATGTAGCCTTTCCTCTATGCAGCTTTGTATTAACTATTGAAAAGGAAGGAGTTCAGTAGCAGAGCCCATAAAATTAATTCACATTCATAAGGAGACAAAAAATGCAAATTTATAAGGTAACCGTTGTACTGTCATTCAATTATCTATGTCGATGAATAAATAGACACAAATAAAAATGATAAACAAAATATTCTACTTACCAATATTCAATGGTAAGTTTCACGATATTTGATTAATCTTTGCTTAATTCCATCAAATTAGCACATAAATCTCATGGACTTTAGCCAAGATTTTTGTCGACGAAATATTTCTGGGTAATAATTTACATTATATATTTTATTTTCGGATGGGAAAGGAAGTATGAACTTGAATTAAATAGGATAGTTGTCAAACCATTAAAGTAAATTCGAAAGGTTTCTGTAAGGACATATTGAGGATAGTTTTATCAAAGATCTCATACTCCCTCCGTTCCTATATATAAGATGTTTTAGCAAGTTCGGTGTGTTACAAAATATAAGATGTTTAAGGTTTCATGCTCTTTTTTATCAATGATGCATAATAAATAATGATACTTTTTACGCATCTATCATGTTCTCAACCACTAATTGTTCCTTAATTAATGACTTTTTCCTTCTTTTTTAAAATGTTGTGCATGAAAAGATGTAATTTAAAAAAAATAAGGCAACATTGATTAGCTCCTTAATTCTTGTGCAAACAAGTAAAACATCATATATATTGGAATGGAAATAGAGATTTGTTTACACATCCACATGTCGAAACTTTACAAAAGTAGGTAAAAACGACAATTTGCAATTTGAATAACATAGAGTAACTAAAAGTACAATCAATGGTATTTTTTCTTCAGTTCTCAAATGAATAAAAAACAAAAACAAATTAGAAATAACATCAATAGAATACCCAACCCGGAAATAAGTGAACAAAACAAATGGAAGGATGAAGATAAATTTACCATTCGGATAAGGAGATGGATAAAGGAGGTTCCTCCTGTAACGACCCGTATTTTTATGGTCGAATAATTAATTAATTTGATTATTTAAAATGATGGTTTATAAATTTAAAGTTGTTTAATTAAATTATATTGAATATTTAATTAATATAAATAATAGAATAATATATTTAATTTTGAAATAATCAGAAATAGTGAATTGACAATATAATGTGAACTAGATCATTTAAAATATATAATTCAGTTTAGATTTGAGTTATACTAACGAATAGATTTATAAACGCCATCTGAACGTATAATTTATATTATAATTATAATCGAGCTCTAAATGGCGCTGCAGTTCGTAATTTGGCAATTCGAACTTTAAACGAATGTAGAGGGTCTGTTTTAAATTGGATTTCTGTGAAACAAGAAACGTATGGAGCTGGTGAAGCATATTTTTCTAGTGGAAGAGAAAAATCAGGATTTCATCGAGTAGATTTTGAGTTATGTCCAGATCAAATTTTAGAAAAGTCTCTATGGAATTCCTTTATAATTTATATCGATTTATTTATATTTTTCAATGGATTTTTAATACAAATCTATCGATATAACATTAGATTTGGAATATCATGTTATAAATCCAATTGGAGCTGTATGATATCGTATGTGAATAAGTATACGATAATATTTATTTTTAAATATTTAATTTAATTGTTTTTAAATATATTTATATATTTAAATGGGTTATTTAGAGCTTTAAAAATAGTCAGTTTTGCAAACGACCTCCGTTTTCGATGAAACTAATTTTGTTGGATCCGCAATATTAAATTATTGCTAGATTCCAATTTCCGTGATTTTTGAAGTCATTATGTGGTCGTATGGATTTTTAATGTGAAAAACAGTCAGTATTTTGACGGTTAAAAATTCGCTGTGTGAGCAAACGGAGTCGGAATTCGACGAAACCAGTTTCGTTGGGTCCGAATATCGAGCTGAAGATGTATGTCCAGTTTCATGATTTTCGGGTATATTATGTGAGCCTGCGGATTTTTAAACGATAAGTACAAATGGCGATTCATTATAATCGAATATATAAATATCCTATAAATACCTGCTTTACACCTCCTAACCCTAAACAATTCTCTTCTTTAGTCAACAGGAAAATGCGCCGCTATGTTTTCCTTTCAGAAAGAAAAGTTTGGATCCTCATAAATCAAAATAAAATAGTATTAATTATAAAAGCTATATGTTTGGATTCGCTTAGTGTTTTGCTTCAACTTGATATAGTTTCTGTTGAACTCGATGATGGTTTATTCGCTGTTATTTACACAACGTTAAACTAGGGCTAAGGGAATTAAGGAATAGAAGCACTGAATCGGTTTTGTGATGTTGGTTTCGAGTTTGGTGTAGGATCTCAAGTCTGTAGGGAAGAAATTGGGGAGTTCGATGCCAAACGTTGTCGCACTGTTCTTGTACATTCAAATAAGCTGAGTCGCGTCGCCATTTGAGGGAGCAGCTCGAGTTACGATTGATTGTTGCGGAGACTTGGAGTTTGGGAAGAGAAGTTGTGTGGTATATTTGGTTTGAATTTCCGTTAAGAGGAGATGGAGCTAGAAGGTGAAATGATTGGCGAAATGGTGAAGTGGTTTTACTGGAGAGATGGATTTTCGGTTTCGGGAAGATGAAGATGAGGGAGTAGCGGGTTTGGGATCTAAGAAGGGTACTGGGCCAGTTTAAGTGTGTAAGGCCCAAATTTAATAGTTAAATTAAGTTTTTTTTAAATAGTATTCATACTTAGAAAATGCATAACTTTATCATACGGTATCGGAATTGGACAAAACAGGATCCGATGGGATCGTATGGACGGTGGCTCCACAGTGGAACTGTCTGGGAGCGAATCAAAGCTTGTTACAATTTATAGCAAAATAAATTGTCCGTCTGAATCAAGCGATGGTTATCGTTATTAACAATGATCGTCCAATGTGAGTAAAACTCACCAACTCTGAAGAGTTATATTTTTATAACGTATTCTTAGAACTGATAATTATCTGTTGATTGATGTGTGTTAACTGTTTGGTTGAATTGCTTATGTATTGTTTGAAATTATAGATAACGATATATATATAAATCGTTAATCAAATATTGATTCTGTTTAGTAGAAATATTTCATATTGAAATGAAATTGATGTGAATTATATTGTGTAACATCTGTGGATGCAGGGAAACAGGTTGGAGGGATCCAACTGGATTGCTCAACATTTATTTTACTGTTATTCATATATTATGATATATGATGTGACATATAATCTGTTGCAGATTATGTGTGTTTGAATAATATTTATCTTTTCTATATGGTATGTTAAATACCATAAGAAATACCAGAATGATAAAAGGGAATTTTCAAGAACGTATATTGAAAATGAAATGTTATAAAATCAAAGGATTTTGTAAAGAGAATATTTATACCATCAAAGGATATTATAAAAGGATTTATTTAGAAATAAATAGGATAGAAAAAGAAATATTGTAAAATAAATAGAAAAAGGAAATAGTCGGAAAATAAAAAGGGGTTTCTTATGAAATCAATGGATTTTATATATAAAAGGAAAAAGTTTTTTTTTTACAAAATCGAAGGATAAGTTATAAAAGGAAAATATTTGTAAAACAAATATAAAAGGAAAATATTGTGAAACAAATAGGAAAAGAAATATTTATTTAGAAAATAAATATATGGAATTGAAATGGGAGTATTTGTAAACCATTTACAAATAGATTTAAAAAGGAGATATTTGTAAAACATTTACAAATAGAATTAAAAAGGAAATATTTATTTAGAAAAATAATTAGAGCTATAAAAAGGAAATATTTATTTAGGAAATAAATAGAGTTATAAAAGGGATTTAGTGGGAAATGAAAAGAATGTCAAATAAGGAAATATTTGGCAAATGAATATAATTTTACATCAGGAAAGTTTAGAACTGTGCTTCGCACACGGGTATAACATGATATGGATTTAAAGCAAAGATTTTATATTGAATTTGTTGTAACTAATAGATTGAGAAGATTAATTTATAAATAATATTTTATAAATTAAATAAAATATTTATCATTGGATAAATAGAATATATAAGTCAGGGCTTATATAGAGAAGTAAGAATCGATTTCAACATCGATATTTGAAACTGAATATGGACATAGAGTTAATCAAAGGAGTTAATCAAAATGTGTTAATCAAAATAAGTTAGAGGAGTTAATCGATTAGAGTTAGAGTTAATCGATTAGAGTTAGAGTTAACTAGTTAGAGTTAATCAGTTAGAGTTAATCGATTAGAATTAAATCGAACTAGAGTTATTCGAATAGAGTTAATCAAACAAGAGTTAGTCGAATATTTGTTATTCGAATAGAGTTAATTGAATTAGAGCTAGTCGGATTAGAGTTATTCGAATATAGTTTATTTGAAGAAAGAGTTATCAAATAAGGTTATTCGAATAAGAGAATTAATCGAATATAGTTTATTCAAATAGAGAAAGAAATTATCAAATATTAGTTATTCGAAAGAAATTATCGAATATTAGTTATTGGAAAGGAGTAAATCAAATATTAGTTATTCGAAAGGAGTTAATCGAATATTAGTTATTCCAAAGGAGTTAATCGAATATTAGTTATTCGAAAGGAGTTAATCGAATATTAGTTATTCGAAAGGAGTAAATCGAATATTAGTTATTCGAAAGTATTCAATCGAATATAGTTTATTCGAAAGGAGTTAATTGATAAGAGTAAATTAGTTAGAGTCAACTGAATAGAGTTAATTCAGTAGGGTAAATCAAATAGAGTTAATCAAATAGAGTTAATAGTGTTGAGTTAATCAAATAGAGCTAACTGGTAAGAGTAAATCGATTAGAGTTAATCAAATAGTGCTAATTGAATAGAGTTGTTCGAATATAGGTTATTCGAAGAAGAGAGATTATCGAATATAGTCTATTCGAAGGAAAGAGTTATCGAATAGAGATTTATTCGAAAGAGAGTTATGTAAGGAAGTTTGTTAAAGATTTAAAAGATAAACTTCGACTATTTCGAAGTTAAAACTTTGTTAAGTTAAGGTCTGAGAGGTAATTATACCCCAACTTGATTGACTTCCTTCTTAACTAAGGAATGGTAAGGTTTGATAGTGAATGATGGTTAAGTGAATTTAGTTAATGAGCGAAATGGTTTGAGTTGGCATGGCGATGTTTGATTTAAACATCAGTTTAAATCCAGTGAAGGAGTTTTGGAAATGTTTTCCAAATAAGAATCAGAAATGTTTTCATAGAAAATAAGAATTTAGAATATATGGAAACTGGAGATAACTAAATTAATGAACTAAAGAGATAAATGTTAAATGATGATTGATCGATAAAATTTCCATTTGGAAATAATTTGCACACGTGTTTTTCTTTGATATGAATCACAGACTATCAAAGTTTTGACCATTTTTCCATCATCAATACGGAGAGACCGGTTGGATTCTTATCCAAAGAACCACTCCGTATGGGCATTAGCGTTTCGAATCAAATAGATCGAAGACAAATTGAAGACGGAGTAAAGTGCAAGGGCTGTTGTATAAGTCCTAGGTAAAGATTGCCTAGGATGGGTGTACGGAATAATGCCTTCAGTTTGTCCAGTCCCAGGACAACTTGAATGGAAGAATGTTTGACAGTGTATATCTGGTGGATCACGTGAGTTGATTGTTTCAAACGTATTTACGTTGGTGGCGGAGGAATTAGTTTCTCTTAGCTTATACCCATGATATTTTTGGGGAAATCAATTTGCGATTTAACGGGTATGACGATGTGGCATTCGAATTAAATGGAGGAGTGATATGTTAAAAGATACGTTACGACCTCGAGCCTCATCAACTGGGAAATGACAGAAATCGGGCAGGCAGCATGGCTAAGCGGTTCGCAACCAATTAGGGTATATTGTCACCATCTAGAGAATATTCATATTTGTTACTTCTTTCAATTCTGTATCTCCCGGGAATGGTTATGTTGGAATACTAACCGAGGGGTGATAATATATTCGATACACTCAAGCGAAACGAGTGGTCGGTCATGTGTGGCCGAGTTGCAAGATGTTCTTGTTGAACTCAGTGTATCGCTTCTAGAGTACACTGAGCGGAAGGTGGATCCATACCTTGTCATAATTGGAATCCATTCCCCAAATAAGAGCCCGCGGTTTTGATTGTATATTATATATGTAGAACGTTAGATGCAAGTGTTTCTACTAGATTGATATTACTTGTGTTAGACATTATTATAATATCAGAATAATATTGTTTTACTAATGATTTGGGTTATCATAAGGTAAAAACCATCCATGTTTATGTGTGGATCGGTCTTATGATTATCCTTTGTTTCAAAAGGATTTTGAAAGTTAAATCAAATAATTTGAGTTTACTCACACCAGTCACATGAATGACCCGGAGTTTATTTTGTTTTGTTTTCCCTAAACTCTTGGGTGCCCAATTTTGTACGGGCAGTCAAGTAGTCGGGATTTACAGATACTTGAAGAGCTGGAGCAGTAGGCTTCATAATTATATAGCTATGGTTTTTCCGTTGTGTTGTAAGTGCTGTACTTTGGAAATGATATGTATATTCAAGTACAGATTTATATTTCAAAGTTATGTTATGAAATATATTTATTCATTCCACTGTGAGATTCGTGTTTACTCTGATGTTGTATGTTCTTCTTCTTCTTCTATTCTAAGTTTCTATCTTATCTATCCTCACCCTCTAATTTATTTCATTAACTACCAGTATTTTCGATCCTTGGATGTTCGATATGTGTTGTATATCGGATAACCAAGATCGACCTTTTTCCGGGACGTTACACAGCCATTGACATAATTTTTGTTACAGCCTCACAAATGTTACATGCTTAAATCAAAGTTGACGACGACAAGGTTAATTTGTAGGAATCTAAGAGGGGAATTTTCACCCATTAGTGTTCATAGGGTTGGCAATGAAGATAGAGGTGGAGATGGGTCAGAAGGTATAGGTGCAGACTATTGGCGCGAATAGTGAAAAACGCGGGAGAGACGTAGCCGATAATTTGATGGTATGGAGAATCTGACACGATGAGAAATTGATGGAGTCGTGAGAATTGGTTTGGCCATTATCAACTAGAAAACAAGGAAGATAATTAGAGATCAGATGACTACATGAAGGAAAGAGGGTTAGATGGTCTATTTTTATATCTCCTTCCAAACCCGTGACTGTCATGGATATTTAGTGCAAAAGTGATTTTCTAACTCATACCACTTTGGTAAAAAAAATGGAGAACTAATAACATTGTTAATGATTAATTTGAATATTGACATTTACTTTACAACAACATTTAGTGTGCTTATGCTTTGCCAATGGATTTTAATGTTAAAATCATTTGTTTTTATCATTTTATTATTGCAATATCTTATGGTCTAAAAGCCTGAATCTTCATTTTCTATTATTAGTGTTAACATCTGTGTGACAAGGCCGTTACGTTTTGATTTGGGACATCCGGATTGCTCATAACTCGAGCGCGGACTCGTAAGCATCGAAATTGATGTTCGCTTGAATATCGGACAATGACACGACTCGGAATAATCACATATGGGAATTGTCTAATTACTTAGAAACAACCTGATTAGCTCATTGAATCACTCAATATTTACTTGATCGATCGCGCAAAGGATCAGATTGATCGCCTCAGAAAAGCATGATTGGCATGGTCTGATTACTAAAAAAGACATGATCGCCACACGAGATCACTCAAAGTTCATTGATCGATCATATTTGAATCTGATTACTATGGCAATTCGTATCCGAGCTATCATGCTTGATCACTTGTTTCTGGTTGATCATATCGTGTTGACTAAGTGTTTTTCCGTGATCTGCTTCGTCTTTAGCCGATCGATCGCTAAGTTCTGTCGAATCCAAGTCACGTTTCGTATCCGGGAGACAGTGTTTTTCGTATCCGAATAACTAGCCTGCGATCACTTGATTTTATGTGATCGTGTCATTCCTATCACTCATTTTTACATGATCTGAAGTAATGATCGGTGTGTTCCAGACTAATACGATATGACCTAGGAGTCATGCTAATCCCTCAATTTCCATCAACAATGTCAATCCTTGTAAATGATTAGGAAAATTCTCCATATCTCGATCCTTAATTTTTGAGCGATCGCATCATATTGATTATCAATTCTGACGTGATCTGAAGTTGTGCTGATCCGAGTTTCCAACGTCATCTGGCAAGCTTGATGAATTGATTTCTGTATAACAGTTCGTCTGTTTTGAGTGATCGGACCATACCGATCATGCTTTCCATGATATTGATACGAACTTTCCGAAATGATCGAGCAAGTATCAGATCGATCCAACTTTTGGTTTTTAGAGTGATCGAACTATGCAGTTCAAGCATTTCTGAGGCGATCCATCCGATCTTATGTGTGATCCACCAAATGGATATGGAGTGATCCAGCAGGTTTAATAAGCTTTTTTTGAGTGATCAAACGATGCATGAAGACAGTCAATCCGAGCTGAGTCATTTTCTGATTTTCAAATAATCATCGATTCTGATGCTTAGTTTAAGTTCGTACGAGTCCATGTATGAATCATGAGTGATCCAAATGTTTAAGTCCAAAAAATAATAGCCTTGTCAAAAGATGGGTTAACAATGTGATACTCAAAA
The DNA here is from genome assembly GCA_030737875.1 of Allium sativum. Classification (NCBI taxonomy): domain Eukaryota; kingdom Viridiplantae; phylum Streptophyta; class Magnoliopsida; order Asparagales; family Amaryllidaceae; genus Allium; species Allium sativum. The sequence continues at coordinate 173,539,992 of CM060923.1, forward strand.
GGCACGGACTATTGTTATAAACCATAATAATTTATTTAATAAAATAAATAGGGTTTTTAATAATTGAATATCATTATAACCTTGAATTAAGTCAAAATGGTTTCTGAATAATTATATATGCTATTAGAATATAATGAAAGTTGATAGAGGTTTTAAAATTCAGTTTAATGTTAATGGAGAATGACATTATATGCAATACGCTTGACATACATAAGATGCTTGTTTCAGGCCTCACACCTTAGGCTCATGCTATGCATTGGAACTAAATTCATTGAAAGAAAATAACATTGTCCGAAATTCAAAAATACTAAAACAAAAAATGAATTAAATGAAATATTACAAAACGTTGAATGATCCTTTAATGCAAAAGTATAGTACAATCCATGTGATGAAAATCGAGATTATTCCTCAGATTCTATAACTTATATTATACGCTTAAAAGTAAACCAAACATGAACTACTATTGTTATGGCCTGAAAATTCTCGATCTTGATCATCAACATAAATACATATCCTGTATCACATATCGATTAATCAAACATCCGAAATTAACAGATCATAAATAGAAAGAAGTTAGTGGGTGAGAAACAGAAAGAAAGAAAGTTGGAATAGAAGAAAAAGAAGAACATAACACAACAGAATCAAAGTAACATGAATCTCACAACAAAATGAATAAAATATATTATATAAAAAAATTTGAAACAGAAAACTGTGTTTGTACTTACATACATCATCAGAGTACAATACATACACAATACAGCAAAAATAAACTCTATATATCCGATGTTGAAGCCTTCTGCACCAAGTTCCTCCAAGTGTATTTGTAAAATCCTGAACTACTTAACTGCCCGTACAAAACTGGGCAGCCAAGAGTTTAGGGAAAACACAGAAAATAAAACTCTGGGTCAGTTATGGGACTGGTGTGAGTAAACAATCTTAGAACAACTTGATTTAACTTTTAAAAATCTTTTTTGAAAGAAAGGATAATCGTAAGACCGATCTACACATAGACATTGATGGTTTTTGCCTTATTATAACCCAAAACATTCCTTTATCAAAACTATTTTGATATTATAACAGTGTCTAAATCGAATAAATAGCAATCTAGTAGAACGCTTGCATCTCATGCTATATATACATAATATACAATCAAAACCGCGAGCGCTTATTGGGTAATGAATTCCGACTATGACACGGTATAGAACTACCTTCCGATAGTGTATCTCTAGAGGGGAATACACTGGGTTCAACAAGAACATCTTGCAACCCGACCACTCATAACCGACCACTCATTTCGCTTGAGTGTATCGAATGTATATCACCAACTGTTATGTACGAAAACCATTTCTCGAGAGGGATAACATCGAAAGAATTAATAAGGAAATGAATTTTCTCTAGATAGTTGATAATACACCCTAATTGGGAGAGATCCACTTAGCCATGCTGCCCGCCTGATTTTTGTCATTTCCCGGTTGATGAGGCTTGAGGTTTGAAATTACATTTTCAGAACATCTGGCCACCATTTACTTTGAATGCCACATTATCATATCCGTTAAATCACTAATTGACATCCACAAATACACTCTGGGTGTTAAGCTAAAGAAGTTGCCTTCTTCGCCACCAACTTGAATATTTGTAAAAATCAACATACGTGGTTTTTAGGAAATACCCTATCAGACATTCATCCATACAAGTCATCCAGGAACAGGATGAACCGAAGGCACTCTCCAACTGCATCTAATAAAGTAATCACCTAATGGATTAGTAGTGAGAAGTCCTTGCAATCCGAAGATTTCAATCACGATAGAATCACTGCCGAAATATCTCTGGGAGCTAACTAGAGAACTTCAACAAGTATTTCTTCCGCTCATGATGGTCTATATTCTTCAATCCTTTAAATTCTATAATCGTCCCTGCAAGTTAGTTTGCGTAAAGTTGGTTCGAACTGGTTTTGGGTCTACTTCCCATCCCGGTCTCCTAGAACTAACACGTAAGGTATATTCATTTGATAGTCAGTGTTTTAACTATAAAATTTAAACAGTGTAGATGAGTGAAACTATTTATACAAATTATTCCATATTTAATTTACATGACTTGTCAATTCAATTCAATTAACAGACAATCTCATTTCCAATTTCGGAACAGTAATTAACACAAGGTGATTTAAACACAATAAAACATATCAACATTTTATTTTAACTTATTTAGGTATGTTTGGTCACTTCATAGCGTAACAGATAATTTGATCAATAGTCATCTGTCAAAACATTAACAATGAACAATGATTTTACATGTAATTTCAAACTAATAGTAGTTTGAAACTATTTGATCTCGGATAGCAACTTCTTTCTCACAATATTATCCCAATTTCTTTGGAAATAAATTAATTGAAATTATTTAAAACTTCTATTTCTCTTTTAACATATTATATATAAATACGTGTATATATATAGCATTGAAAATTCGAATTTAAGTTTACACGACAACGTTTATTCTGCAATTACAAAATAGTTTCCCGATCCATTCTTCTTTTTAATTTGTTTATTTATTTCTTATTTACTTCTATTAAAAATCAATTATATTAACATGAATTTCCTAAGCTTATTACGATCTAATTATTTGTGCAATTGTTCTAATTAATTTTTCGCTTACTATAAACCATCTAGGTGAATTTCCACTTCTTAAATTTATATAAAAATAACGTTTACATTTTAAAGTGGATCTTTGAATTTTAAAACAAACATTATTTCCCTTTTTATATAATTGTTTCCTGTGCTGAAGCCCAGTAGCACATAACAACCCATGTCCTAACACGACCCTTCTTCCCTTATCTTTGTGTGTGTATATATGTATACACACACATACATGCATAAAAATATTTTTAATTTTAAACTAAGGATTTTAGAACCACATTTATTATATATTGTTGTTGTTGTTGTTGTTGTTGAGGCCCAAAGCCTAAATACACTAAACAATCCACGTCCCCTACCATTTCCATTTCCCTGGCTTCAACAAATGGTCGATCACATGAAAAAAACGGTCTAACACTGGAAAAATGGATCTACATGCTTCGACCATATCTTTTTTCCTGATCCGATCTTCCCTTCGCCTTCTTTCTTTTTCCCCTCCCGCTACCTGTTCTTCACCACTCCTGTGTACCCCATGCACTGTACACGTGCACGGTCTCCTCCTCGACCATCTCGCTTGTGCTGCTATCATCACAAAAAAATGCCTTAATCCATTACTTCCATCAGTATTTGCTATAGTCCAGTAAATCAAAATATGGGACTTCCATTGTCAGTTCACCATAACTATCTTTACCCAATTTTCCTTGCACTACCATTATCCATGACTGGTTACCTCTAGATTTTAGTCATAGGTCCGTAACGACCCTCTGATCTTATCTCCCTCCATGTGATCATGTGAAGCTTCACCATCTCGATGCAGTTCATCGACGAACACAGGCAACCCAAACACTAGTAAATACCCTAATTCAATCTGATTTGCTTAACTCCAACCTTTAAAAATTCAATTTATATTTTTTTGGTAATCTCCATTCTTCCACATAGCTCCAGTCCTGACAACATGATCGTCGGTTATCCCTCTTGCCGTAATTTCCCCAAAATCCATTTTTCGGTTAATAACAAAATTCCCATCCCCTAAGCTACTAAAAATCACGATTTTTTTATAAAAATTCATGGTTTCTTATTATAAATCCAACCTCGAACCTAAATCGTAATATAGTTATATTTGAAAATCTGAGATTTCCAACCTCTTTGCGGTATTTAATCGATTTCCAGTGATAAACGCTACTAATTGAAGTGGAACAAATTTTAGAACATACATGGGTCAATAACACGCAATTTCATGTTAAACTTAAACATAGCTACACATTAAAATATGGCTTATTGATTTTTGAGTTTCCTGGAGATGAATCCATCTCTCCTGTTTGTCCCGCAAACATGTTTCATCTGCTTTAACTAATTTAATCTAACAACAACAACGTGTATACATAATATACAACAACAATGGCATCAACATGAAGACATATGTTTTGAATTAAAACCACTACAACCTTAAATTAGATTTTAAGGAAGAAAATTTAGTGTTTACTCACAAATATTTTTACTTCACTCTCGTTTGTATTTTATTCCAGGTTTGTTCAAACTTGCAGGTCTAAATACAAGCAGCAGTATGTTCCAGGTCTCTTCAATATTTTATATTTAATCCTAGTAGATCGTATAAATACTGCTGCTTGTATTTGGTTTATACAAAACCTGTAACATACTATTACTTGCATTCGGTTTCCTGAATTTTGCTTGTGCCTCTCAGGTTTTGTGCTCATTGTCTTGCTTCTAAAGTTCAGGTCTTTGCTTCATGGTTCTTGGCCATTTTAGTTATGGCTAACCAGTGCATGAGATATTGGGGTTTCTATGCGTATTTGTAAATGGGAAGAGGTAGGCTTGATTTGGGTAGATGTTAAGCCAAGAAGGGCACATATGCTGCAGCCATAGTGAGGTGATGTTGTGTGTGATGTTTGATGTTACAAACCTATTATTGTCTTCATTATTTTCCATTTGATTTTTGATGTTACAAGCCATAGTGAGGTGATGTTGTATCATCTTCTCATGAGTTTCCATTTGTTCATTAATTTCCTCTTCTTCCAACCGAAATGCGGAATCAACCAAAGATTCAAAAGGTATATCAAGTTGGAGCATTAAGGACTTTCTTAATGTTTGCATAATCCCTGAATAAATTTCCGGTTTTTCTTTCTTGGGGTATTAATAAATTCAAGACCATATTTGGATAATCGCTCAAAAGTAGTTGCATACTCTCCAACAGACATTTGACCCATGTTAAGATCTATAAAGCGTCTAGTCATGGCTTCTTCTCCTGCTTCTAGAACAAACTTCAATTCAAATATTTGTCTAAATTGGGCCCACAAAAGTTGTGTCTCTGCAACTTCTACTTCCATTAAACCATACCAGTCCAATGCTCTTTCCTGCAGCTGACTACAAACAAATCTAATTTTCTACTCGTTTGCAAGTCCCATGCTTGTACCTCATTAATTGGCTCAGTACCCTTAAAAGGTTTTCCTCCTAAGTGCACAAAATCCTGACAGAACCAAGAAAATTCAGATTGAGTGGGTTGGGCACCTAGAGCCTGAATCTGTATTGTCCTAATCATTCCATATATTTGCTCTAGAGTTAAAAATACTCCCTCAACATTAGGACCACTGGTTGCTCCGCTATTTGTCCTAGGTCTACCTCTAGCCATAATACTAATCCTGCACGTACAATACTAGTGTTATGTTAAAAGTGTCAACCTTAGTAAAAATAAATAGAAGCCCTACATTTATCCTAAAAACTATTCTATACTTCTACCCCTATGTGGATAGTCCACGTAAACTACCTACACACTCTCTAGGGGATAGGATTTTAAGTCTCACTAGGTCTCGGATCCATGATTTTATATGTAATATTGTTCTGACCCCACTCTGGTACCAAACTCTAACGACCCCACTGTTATACCCAGTTTAACAAAGAACATTTTAATAATATCATATGCTAATCCGGAGAATACAGCTTGATAGGGGCGATCGAATGTGAGTTTATCTTTATACTAACACTACACGTCACTTATACCTTTTTCACTTAATGTCTGGTCTAAGTTCGATGTATTCAGTATTAATGCAAATAACAGACACACCAATTCCACATAATCAAAACAATATATCATACACATTACAATCATAGATCACACTAGAAAAGTATACATCATACCATACATAGAGTATGTCCACAAACATACTTCTAAGCTTACACTCTACTTTAACTGGTTAACTCCAACTGATAACTCTAACTGATAAACTCTAACTGATAACTTTAACTGGTCAACCCTAATTGATTAACTCTAACTGGTTAACTCTAACTGATAAACTCTAACTGATAACTTTAACTGGTCAACCCTAATTGATTAACTCTAATCGAACAAATAATATTCGATTAACTCTTTTGAATTAACTCCTTAAATTTATTCTTTTTCTATTTGTTTACTTGACAAATAACTAATCCCTTTTCAATTCTATTTATTTAACAAATAAATATTTCTTTTATCTTTTCTATTTGTAAATGGTTTACAAATATATCCCTTTCATCTCTATTTTAACATATTTATTCCCCATAAATATTTCTTTTCCAATTCTATTTTAACATATTTATTTCCTATAAATATTTCCTTTTCAATTCTATTTTTTTAACAAATATATATCTCCTTTATTATAACTTATCCTTCGATTTTATAATTATTATCTTTTAAAAAATCCTTTTTCCTTTTCTATATAAAATCCATCGATTTTATATTAATAATTCATTTTCAAAATACACTTTGAAAATCCCCTTTTCCACATCCAGTATTTCTTATGGTATTTAACATACCATATAACAACGATAAATATCGTCCAAACACACATAATCAACAACAGATTATATATCACATCATATATCACAATATATGAATCACAGTAAAATAAATGTTGAGGAATCCAGTTGGATTCCTCCAACCTGTTTCCCTGTATCACAGATGTTAAACAATATAGATAACATCACTTTCAGTTCCATATGATATATTCTGTTAAACAGAATCAATATAGAAATTCAACTAACTGACCAGCAGTTCAATCAAACAGTCAACACACAGTCAATCAGCCAATATTTAACAGTTCTAAAAATACAACATGAAATTATAAACCATTCAGAGTTTGTGAGATTTACTCACATTGGCAGTTCATCGCTAAAGAACGATAAACTGTTTGTTTGATTTTAATCAAACAATTTATTTCGCCATAAATTGCAACGAGCTTCCCGTCAGTTCTATGTTGTAGTGTTCGTCCCTACGATCCCGTTGGATCTTGTTTTGTCCAATTCTGATCACGTATGACATAATTATTTATTTTACAAATAAATATGTTATTTCCATTTAAATTAAACTAAATAATCTAAATTCCCTTGGGCCTCACTATTGAAACAAGGACCGTAATCCATCTTCCAATATGCAGACCCGTTTATCCTTCTCCTTCCACAAATCCCATACACAGTAATTACCAAGCTCCATAGCCGCGTGTTCTTCCAAACAAAACTCCACCATTCCTAACTTTAAATTCGAACAAAACCATCATCTTCCTCCTCAACGAAATCCGTACATCCTCCACCCATCAGTTCGAACACGTTGCTCTCCTTCCCATTCGCAATCATCACCAAACTCGAAATGGCGTCTTCCCAGTCTGCTCACGTTATACTAAACCGTTTTCGAAAACCATTATCACCGTTGAATCCTCCATCGAAATCTCCATCTACTCGCGGTATTTCCCTCTAGCTCGCACTCAGATATCGTACTCCATTCTCTGGTCCAAAACCGCATCACAGGAACTCGCGCCTCCCATTTTTACATCGAATCCCCCAAAATTACCATAATTAAAACCGAATCCAACTACTAACTCCATAACAAAACTCAAATCCGCAAATCATCACTTCAATTTTCCAAGAGTGAAACCCTAGATTCGCTGTCCATTTCCACGTTCAGGAAATCCTGCATCAAACTGAAATTTATTTTCATAGAATCGAAGCTCTTTCCTTGTTGAATCCATATATATGAATCTTCCGTTTTATAGAATTTTATTTCGATTTCATTTTGATTTTTTCTTCTTACGTTCATCATGTTTTTACCTTACTGAGTGGCGGCCAAATGAAATTAATTTTATAGGAGGACGAGATCTGTTGTGAGGTTGAAAAGATGAGTGGGTGGCCCGTTAAATGTCCACACATACTTAGATATTTTATTTTTATTTTTTCTTTCTAAAAATTTGTGCGATCACACACGATACCTAAAAATCGCGAAACTGGACCTGTAGCTAGGGTTCGACATTACGAACCCAACAAAGCTGTTTTCGTCGAATACCGACTCTGTTTGCTCACACAGCGTATTTTTAACCATCAAAATACTAATTATTTTTCACTTTAAAAATTCGTACGGCCACATACTAACTTCAAAAATCACGGAAATTGAAATCTAGCAATAATTTAATATTGCGGATCCAACAAAATTAGTTTCGTCGAATTCCGACTTCGTTTGCAAAACCCGTTATTTTTAAAGCTCTGAACGACCCATTTAAATATACAAATATATTTAAAAATAATTAAAATAAATGTTCATAAATTTATATTATCGTATATATTCACAGTGGAATACCATACAACTCTACTGGGATTTATAACTCGATATTCACTTCTGGGTCAACCCGATATTCTATTTATATTGAAATTCCTTTTTAAAAATATAAATAATTCCTTTATAAATTATAAAGGAATTCCATAGCGACTTTTCTGAAATTTGATTTGGACGTGAATCAAAATCTACAAGACGAAATCCCGATTTTTCTCTTCTACTAGAAAGATATACTCCACCAGCTCCACACGTTTCTTGTTTCACATAAATCCGACTTAAAACGAATCCTGTACATTCAGTTGAAGTTCGAATCGCCAATTTACGAACTACAGCGCCATTTCAAGCTCGGTTTTAATTATAATATAATTATACGTTCAAACTATCGTTCAAATAATATATTTGTTATTCTAATCAAATTCTAAAACTGAATTAAATATCACAGATGATCCAGTTCACACCATATCGCCATTTCAGCCAATTCTGATTATTTCAGAATTAAGTATATTATTTAATTTATTATTTTAATTAAATATTTACCATTATTTAATTCTACGACCATTTATTTCATTATATCACTATTTATATAATTAAATAAATTAATTATAATACTTCTACCAATGCGGGTCATTACAAAGAGCTTGGAGCAGAAGGCTTCAACATTTGATATATAGTTTATTTCCGATGTGATGTGTTTAGGTGTACTATGATAAAGGTATGTATCTATACTGTTACAAGTTTGTATTTCAAAGTTATGTTATATAATATATTTTACTCGTTCCACTGTGAGATTCATGTTTATCCTTATTTGTGGTGTTGTGATCTTCTTCTTATATTCTAACTTTCCTTCTTTCTATTCTCACCCTCTAACTTCTTTCTATTAATGATCTGATATTTCCGATGCTTGAATAATCGACATGGTATTTTGTGTCGATTTTCAGGGTCGAAAATCCCTGGGTCGTTACAGTGGTAACAAAGTTGAAGGTTAAGTGATTACCTTGGCTCTGTTGCGTAACTCAGTAGAGATAGGGTTAGTAATACCCTAGATTGAGTTTGAGTGTATATATATGAGCACGTATTTGTAGATTGATATAAAATGGTTTTATATTGTGGATTTTCATTGATTGAGTAGTTTATGAATTCTGGTCGATCAGTAGGATCCACTGGATCGTTAGGGTTTTCTAAACGCTTGAATACAATGAACCGACACAGTATGTTTTGAAAAGAGGGTAAATGAAATAATTTTACCTAAAGGATATTTTGATATAAAGAAAAGTATATATCTTCAAATTATTATAGTATATTAGATGTATTGGTTGTTATTATAATAAAATAATATTATAATTGAGATAGTTTTAAATAACCTATCAAGATTCGTATAAGAGAGAAATATAAATTCAGATGAATTAAATCTGAAGACAAACTTGCATTGAAATGAAAACTCTGGAGAATAGGAAAAGGGTTGATATGAAATTTAGATTAAATACATGGGAATTTTAAGATCCTGGGATAATTCATAAATCTTTTCCAATCAATTTGAAGGATATTTTGAAATAATATCAAAATGGAAGTGCTTAAAAAAAATTTGGAAGTGATATAGTATTGAACTCACTTCAATCACTGGAAAATAATTCTAATGATGATTGTAGCATCATCAGTTTTCATTTTCAAGTTTCTAAGTGACATATTCCTACTAAAGATTTTGTTTTGAATTGTTTTGAGGAAACAAGTTGGTAAAAATTCAAATGTTTTGTATCACTATTATTATATGTCAATATATATATATGATTTCAAACTAATTTGAAATAAAAAACCAGGAATTTGATTCTGAAATTTAAATTTAACTTTTGAAGTTAAATAGCTTAAAATGGTAAAAGTGAATAAATAAATTATAATTTAACCTAAATAAAGTTAAATAAAATTAGATTGGATTAGAGATAATCTGGAATGGAACTGAATTGATGGGTTAAGAGTTTGGAATTGAGATTGGAACTGGAGTATGAAATGGAATTTGGCTTGGCCATAAGAAAATGATTTGATTTGAGGATAAAGCGATTGAAGATCAAAGTTAGGAATGCATGGACATATGCTGATTTGACGGTGAATAAAAGAGACAGAGTGAATGCCCAAAAAAGGTACAAGTTTATGTTATATTTGAGTAGGAGATTTATAAGCAAATTGGGAAAGCCACTTGGCTGATTGGTTTCCTTTTGAATTGTTGAAGGCCTAGAGAGGCGATTTGTAGTTATACCAATTGAGTCGTGCAAAGTAGACGTTGGCAAAAAATTTGGGAATTTAAGATGTTAGAAAATTTTCAAGATTTTTGAAATTTTTCGTTAATATGAAGGAATTAATATTTTAATTGGGATTAATTGGTTCAGTTAAAACTGAATCTAAGGAATAAACCAAAGATTTTAATTTAGCTAATAGATTGATAGCATTTTTCCTACCTTAGTAATTTCGGGGATGAAATTCTTTTGAGGGGGGAGGAATGTAACATCCTGGAATTTTAGCGATTTAATAATTAATTGATTTAATTATTTTAATATAGTTATTTGATAATTTAAATGGTTTGGACTCAAATATTTTGAATATTTAAATTTATATAATTTATAGAATAATATAATTTAATTTCAGAAATAGTAAAATATAGTCGGATTAACGATGTTATGTGAATTAGATATTTAATCGAGTTTATATTCGAATTATAATAACGAATATATTATTTAAATGACGATTGAATGTAATAGTTATAATATAATTATAATCGAGCTCGTAACGTCGCGGTAGTTCTTAATTTTATGTTTTGAGCTTCATCTGAGTATACAGGATTCGTTTTAAGTCCGATTTCTTTGAAATAAGAAACGTTCGAATCTACTAAGCTGAATTTTTCTAATGGAAGTGAAAAATCGAGGTTTCGTCTTATAGATTTTTAAGTTATGTCCAAATCAAATTTTCAAATAGTCGGTTTGAAATCATTTATAAGCCATAACGATTTATTAAATATAATTAAATATTGGTTTTGAATTCGGACAAGATTTTTGAGATGATTCTTAATTTAATTTATAGAACTTTTCTATAATTTTTATTTTGGAAAATAAGCAACTTTTCATTTGAAGTATTTTACACCCTATAACGGTATTTTGGAATTTCACAGAATAAGTTAACATGTCTGTTTTATTATATTTTTGGAATCGGGACACATCGCTCGACACGATCGTATTTCTATCTTTGTCCATAACAGTCCGTAACTAAAAGTAATTCTATGTAATAGATACGGTATAAACTTTAACTTTTTGTTGAAACCAAAAAATGGCCACAACACCAAAGGTATTCTTGGAGCATTTCACCAAATTGTATGATTTGAGATTACAGAGATACAAACACAAAATAAAAGGAAAGTAGTAGAGAACAAAGAATTTTAGAGTGGTTCAATCATTTTAAAACCTACGTCCACTATGGAATCACTTCTCATTATCATACTTGAGTTTACAAAGTACCACGCTTTATACGTTTCCCTCGTTTTATGATATTTCTCTCTTTTCTCTCTCTTTGATCTAGATTTCACTTGAATATATCAAAGGAATGGTTTGATCTCTCTATTTATGGTGGAGATTGATGAATATCTTCAACACTTCAGCAATTGAGGTATTTTTCTTGATTACATGACGGTTTTGTGTTAGATCTAGGCTTTAAAGAGGGTTGATGGAGATTAAAGAAGATTGAATCGAATTTGAGCAATTTCTAGTGGATTTGGAGAAGATTTGGTGCATTTGTTGTTGAAGGAAGATGGATTGGGCTTGAGAAGCCATTAATGAAGCTTGGAGTGCTTGAGAGTAGTGGAGAAATGGTTTGGACAGGCCTTTGGGGTAGAAAAATCAGTCCTTTGAATGGTTGAGAAGTGGGATATTTATAGATGTAATTTGTAGGTAGTGGCAAAGCTGAAAATATGGTGTGCAGGTTTTGGGTCGGCCTCAAACTTATTTAAAAAATGCCACTGGGAAATTTTCCAACTGACTTGAATTATTTGTTGCCGACTAACCACATTATTTGCTGCCGACCAACCAGTTTACTTCTTGATACCAACCCATTTTCATATATATAACCGATCCATTTTCACAAAATCACATGCATCTTTATACGTATTGAGTTATCATCCAATCCATACATGCATGTGTAGAATAATTGGTCCATATTGCTTGCTCGTATTACACGTGACACGTTACTTATCTTGATAAATATTTTGTTATGAAAGCTTCAGGTTTTTCAAAGTTAACGTTAATTGGTCTATATATATGCTTTAATACCGATCCACATATATTTCATCTGGCTGAACCATATATGTCTTGAGATGCTAATTCATTTAATTGCAGAATGTGCCACCGTGTTGTTTAAAGTGCCAATCCACTTTTATAACTTTGCCATCGTCCAATCTTTTTCTCCAGCCTTTACTATTTGTTTTTTCATAAAGCCACGTGTAATGTCACTTTGTTATGTCCATCCATACATGAATCCAACGCCTTCCTTATGTACTGATTTATTATCCAATCCCACTTATACACGAAAGCCGCCATATTAACATTATACCGACCCAAAGTAATTATAGTATTGCAATTAAAATACAAATCAACCAACTCGTATTCTTGTGCAAAGGCCGACCCATATAGTGCATATGCTTTGTTCTTGCAGCCAACCCATGCATAACAACGTAGGACCAACCCCAAATAGTTCTTGTTGACCGACCCATTGGTGAGATGCTCAACCCAGTTAGCAGTCTACCGTGCTCAAGTTTGACCACGTGTTTGGATGACAAGTCTTGAACGAATGGTGCAGATCTATCGGGTTTCATGGCCTTACATGTTTCACACATTTGTACCTGCAAATGCATGGATCCACATGGCCTTAAAGTTGCTACTTATTTTCCTGGAAACAGCTTTAGTTCGTTGCTCCTTAGAAAAGTATTTTCTCCTTTATATTAAGACGTGATGTATCATTTGAACTAATGCATGTAAGTGAGCAATCCTTCTCAATTGTTCATCCATACATGAATGCAGCGCCCTTCATATATACAAATGACTGACCCGTCATTAACGAAGTGACCGACCGACTCATGAAGAAGGGGCTCGACTTATCCATTGTTTGTAATGCGGCTGACCGACCCAGTTGCTGCGGGGATGACCGACCGACCTATGCTTTGGCGATGATCGACCGACCCAATTGATGTCGGCCGGCTCACTGCAATGCAATACGACCGACCTGAACCATTATTATTCCATGTTTCCAATATGATTACTTCAATTAGATAATTGATGCATTATTTTCTGAACCGCGTTAACAACGGGGCTAACATTTGCCCCTCGGAGCTTGTATTTTACTCATGAGAAATGCAAGCTTTGAAATGAATGTGATTGTTATAATTTGCGTCAAGCATATCGATGGACTGCTAACATTCATTGTTGTTGGATCGAAATGAATTTAACTTAAAAGTTTGTTGGCGATGATTCGCATTCAAATTCGTTTTTGAAATGTTCTGTTGCACAAACTTTGTTGCGTTAATTAATGCTTCAGTTTTGAATTCAAGCCTTTTATCGTTGATAACGCCGTGCCAATATGTGAATTCCTAGGTTTTAACTCAAGCTCGAGTGCGTAGAACAAGTGAAATTTGCGATGGATTGGTTGTGGACGATTTTCATTGAAATGGTCATGGCCAATTCACGCTAAATTACTTGCTTTACATACTCACTTAGCCATTGGATTTCATCGAAGCAGTACACCTTCTAAAGCGAATGACGGTTGTTCCTTTTTCAATGCTACAACCTGTTTTGCAACAACAAAAACATTGCATATTTCTGCGCTAATATTTTGTTATCAACTGCCCATATCGATAATAGATTAGTCGGTTAAAAAATCTAGTCATAGCGAATCACTGTTATGAATTGAATGGAGTGTTGATACAGAATTGTTTTATTCAACAGTTTATAATATGTTAAGTATTATCTGTACAAACACGACATTCTAATTCTGAATTCGCATTAACGCTTAAGATCAACTAATCAACATAAAGCCGACTTAGATTTCAAGCGTCATTTTTTTAAGGACTTATATGATGGCGTACGACATTTCACATTTGGGAAATACGTAGCTATGAATTATTTTCTACTTCCTTTTGGAGAAGCCTTGGATATTTATGCCCCTATCTGGGAGGTCTTTATCCTTTACTATGGGAAGTATTTTGGCCTTTGCTGTGGAAAGAAAATTTGGTGCTCAATGTTCGTCTTCTTTATCGATCAGTTCTGACATCGGAGATTCCATTGGATGTCCGCACTATGGAGAGGTCGTTTATAATCCAACGTTTGTCTTCTCTTGCCGACGAAATCAGCATGATAGACTTCACTGAGTATTGTTGATCTTTTCTATAGAGAAGTTTCCCATTCTATGAAAAGAACTTTTGTTATTATGCCCCTACTTGGGAAGGGCTTTGAATTTCATGCCACTGCTTGGGCTAAAATCTAACACTTGTCGCGTGTGGGGATATTCAGACACTACGCAAGTGAACTAGTTAATGTCCAACAACCGTCGCATCTGAGATGTTCAAACACTACGCAAGTTAATTGGTTACTGTCCAACACCCGTCGCACGTGAGATATTTAGACACTACACGAGTTAATTGGTTAGTGCCCAACACCCGTCGCATCTGGGATATTTAGACACTACGCGAGTTAATTGGTTAGTGTCAAACACCCGTCACATCTGAGATATTCAAACACTACATGAGTTAATTGGTTAGTGTCAAACACCCGTCACATCTGAGATATTAAAAACTATGCGAATGATTTACATTCTTCACATCTGAGATTTCAGATTCTAAGCAAATGAATTGGCATTCTTCACATCTGAGATAATCAGATGCTACGCAAATGAATTTCATCATCCTTCACAGCTGAGATAATCAGATGCTATGCTGATGATTTACATTCTTCACATCGGAAATTCCAGATGTTACGCAAGTAAATTGACATTCTTTACATCCGAGATAATCAGATGCTACGTAAATGAATTTCGTCATTCTTCACATCTGAGATAATCAGATGCTACGCAAATGGATTGGACAGTTGTTGTATCGTACCACGGGACATGCGCCATTTCCTTTGTTGGACGTTTGACTTGGCGGGCTATCTCAGTTCAGGAACTGGAGTTTTTAACCTTGCAATTGGGGAAATGCCCCTTCGATGAAAGTCGCAACTTGTTCGTTGTTTGAATCTTTGTGACTCTTCCCATTCACTTTCCAAGGCAGTACTTTTCATCTTTTGCATTTGTGCATGTTGATGTTTACAACATTTGGCACTTGAACTAGATTTGTTGGGGTCTCCATGTGTCGCCATATTTTGAAGGAACAAGTGTTCGAAACATAGCCTACAATATGAAATCGTATTTTAAGCAAGTTTTAAATTATCGAAAATATTCCAAGTAAGAGAGTTACTCAGACAGATATGCTTTCAGTAGTAGATATGATATTCTATTACAATAGCACCTTTACCAAGGGAGGTTTATATTTGTAAAAGAAAGTATATCATTTTTTCATAAGGACTGGGTTGTGCTTTTATGTAGAATGTTGACACATGTGGTCGTTATTCCAGATTCGTATTGAAACTCCATCAAGGGTTGACAATTTGTAGATGCCATCCAGAAGCTTTTGACTGATGACATATGACCCCTGCCAGTTAGGCTCAAATACTCCAACACTAGCATTTACAGAGCTTTGGTATAGAAGTGCTTGGAGATCATTGGATGAACATGAGCTTTTAATTCTATACGAGTCATTGTTCTGTCGGACTATACTCCTGAGCATTTGCGTAGCCTTGCATCTTCTCCCAGCTTTTATCGGTTGAGCAAGAACTATTTGATGTTAGAGCGTTTCCATCCAAACCCAGTTGATTGGTGGGTATGCTTTGCCCCTGGGTAGTTGGAAGAGAATTTATTGCATGCGATTTCCTGTCATATTTTTGTAGCTTGTTCTTCTTATCCAACACCTCAATTGAGCTTTTTAGATATCTGCAATCATTAGTCCAGTGGCCGGGCTGAGTATGGTAGTAGCACAATCTTCCAGACCGCGCAGCTTTGTTTGAGATTTTCAATGCTGGTGGTTTTGGAAAATATTCTACATCCTTATCAGCAAAAAAAGATGTTCTCCCGAGTACCATTTACAGGAGTCAACTCTTCGAGTTTGATAAAGCAGAATCTCTTGCTATTATTCTCTTCTTTTCCTTCATCCTTGTTTTCCCTCTTATGCCCCATGACATTCTTCTTATTGTCTTCCCGGTAGATGGGGAAGAAAGGACACTCAGGTTCATTTTTCTCTTTACCATGATAATTGTACTTTTCTCTGGTCATATCTGAAATAGAGGAGTACGCGTTTCGTTTCAAACCGATGTTCTTTAGATAATTTGCAAGGTCAGTTTGAGAGACTTTGGGAGCATAGAGTTGGTTCGACAACATCTCATTTGAAGCATCAATTTTTAGATATAAACTGGCCACAACACTTTTGAACTCTTCTCGAGATACAACATCTCTCGGAGCTTGGCCGATAGTCGGATTATTTGTTTTAGAAGTGGCGGAGACATCTTCAACAACATTAGCGGAAATCCTTGATTTGCTTGCGCATTCAGAAGAGCATTCATCTTGCTGATAAAATCTTGAATAGCATCCATTAAAGTTTTAGTAGAGGTTTATATACATTCATTTAAATTAGTGATGGCGGCGTTTAATCCGTCTTTAGTTACCTTGGCTCCACCTGTCGAGCTTTGGCCAATTTCAAAGTGATAAGTAAGTGGTGTAGCTTCATCGTCCATGTTGTGGGATGCTTCAATGGTTTTACTTGCAGTTTTCTTAGATTTAGCCATTATTTTGGACAAAGCTTTGAATTTCACAGAGAACTCGTCCATTGGACTGGATCTTAGATTTGGAGAACCGATAGTAGAAGTAGGATTGGAACTTCAATGCAAAGCTCTTAAATTTGAGAGAATAATGAACGTGGCCCCACGGTGGGCGCCAAATGTTGAAACCAAGAAATGGCCACAACACCAAAGGTTCTCTTGGAGCACTTCACCAAACGGTATGATTTGAGAGTACAGAGCCTAAACAAAAAATAAAAGGAAAATAGTAGAGAACAAAGAATTTTAGAGTGGTTCGGTCAATTTAGACCTACGTCCACTATGGAATCACTTCTCATTATCAAACTTGAGTTTACAAAGTACACCGCTTTATACATTTTCACTCATTTTATGATATTTCTCTCTTTGATCTAGATTTCACTTGAATATATCAAAGGAATGGTTTGATCCCTTTAAGTATGGTGGAGATTAATGAATATCTTCAACACTTAAGCACTTGAGTGATTTTCCTTGATTCCATGAGGGTTTTGTGTTAGATCTGGAGGATTGAGGGAGAATAAAGAAGCTTGAATTGAACTTGAGAAATTTCTATTGGAGTTTAGAGAAGATTTGATTCATTTGTTGTTGAAGGAAGATGGATTGGGCTTAAGAAGCAATTAATGGAGTTTAGAGTGCTTAAGAGTGGTGGAGAAATGATTTGGACAGCCCTTCGGGAAGAAAAATCGGACCCTTAAATGGTTGAGAAGTGGGCTATTTATAGGTGTAGTTTGGAGGTAGTGGCAAAGCTGAAAATATGGTGTGAAGGTTTTGGGTCGGCATCAAACTTATTTACAAAAATGTCATTGGGTAATTTTCCGACCGACCTGAATTATTTGCTATCGACCAACCACATTATTTGCTGCTGACCAACCAATTTACTTCTTGATGCCAACCCATTTTCATATATATGAATGATCCATTTTCACAAAATCACATGCAGCTTTATACATATTGAGTTATCATCCAATCATACATGCATGTATAGAATAATTGGTCCATATTGCTTCCACGTATTACATATGACACGTTACTTATCTTGATAAATATTTTGTTATGCAAGCTTTAGGTTTTCAAAGCTAACGTTAATTGTTCCATATATATATGCTTTAATACCGATCCATATACATTTCACCTAGCCGAACCATATATGTCTTGAGATGCCAATTCATTTAATTACAGAATGTGACACCATGTTTTTTAAAGTGCCGATCCACTTTTATAACTTTGCCACCATCCAAGCTTTTGCTCTAGACATTACTATTTGTTTTATCATAAACACATGTGTAATTTCACTTTGTTATGTCCATCCATACATGAATGCAGCGCCTCCCATTTATATTGATTTATTATCCAATCCCACTTATACACGAAAGCCTCCATTTAACATTATATCGACCCAAAGTAATTATAGTATTTCCACTAAAATACAAATCAGCCAACCCGTATTCTCGTGCGAAAGCCGACCCATATAGTGCATATGCTTTGTTATTGCAGCCAACCCATGCATGGCAACGTAGTGACCGACCCCAATTAATTCTTGTTGACCAACCCATCAGTGAGATGCTTGACCCAGTCATCAGTTTACGGTGCTCAAGTTTGACCACATGTCTGAACAACAAGTCTTGAACGAATGGTGCATGATCTATCGGATTTCATGGCCTTACAGCTTTTACACATTTGTACCTGCAAATGCATGGATCCACGTGGCCTTAAAGTTTCTATCTATTTTCCTGGCAATAGCTTTAGTTCATTGCTCCTTAGAAAAGTGTTTGCTTCTTTATATTAAGACGTGATGTATCATTTGAACTAATGCATGTAAGTGAGCAATCCTTCTCAATTGTCCACCCATACATGAATGCAGCGCCCTTCTTATATACTAATGACCGACCTGTCGTTAACGAAGTGACCGACCGACTCATGAAGAAGAAGCTGGACTGATCAACTGTTTGTAATGCAGCCGACTGACCCAGTTGTTGTGGGAATGACCGACCGATCGTATGCTTTGGCGATGACCGACCGACCGAATTGATGTCGACCGACGCAAAACGACCGACCCGAACCATTATTATTCCATGTGTCTGATATGATTACTTCATTTAGACAGTTGACCCAATATTTTCTGAATCGCATTAACAACAGAGTTAACACTTTTCAAAACAAATATATACATGCCTTATTACCCATTCTTCTTACTAGTGGAAACACACCTAACGGTATAACTAAAGTTTTCTTGGCGCCTTTTTATGTGTGAGAAATTTGATGAAACAAGTTATGTACTTTAACATCATTTACTACGTTTTTTCATATCACGTTATATAATATATCAGCCATGTTTTATATCAGTTGTATTATATTTATTTATGGTCTGTAGTTTGTAGGCTGCCATACGTAGGCATATGTATTAGAAAGTTTCTTTTTCCACATTGAAGAATTCATGACAACCCAACAATTTTACCTCCATTCTTGTATTTAGTATTCGTGCTTGCTCAGTATGTCAAATTTGACAACGAAAACACATGACATTAGCTTGGGATATAGCCAGATCATTAAATATAAAACATATATATATATAATAATATTTTGTAGTACATAGTTTCCTTTTTTATGAAGTTATATATTTACTGGGCACCACTGAAGAAGCATACACTTTAATTCTGAAGCCATCCTACCCTCTAGTTATGTATGTTAAGTCTTAGCTAGGAAATTTTAAGCTCTACTTACCTTAATCCTTGCTTGCTAAGTAAACGACTTCTATATATACAAAATCCTTCTCTATTTGTTTTGGGTTCAAAAATTTCTTTGTTATTCTTTTAATGGCTGAAAGAAGAAAATAAAATTCATTTCAAAATGAATACTCAACAAAAAAAATTAAAACTGATGCATTTAAGTCCTTAAAATATTCTCCTCGTTTCTGTTCACATACTAGAGAGCTCGACATTCTTTTTTTGTTGCTCGAAGTCCCATGGCAGTGCCTGGGGTTCCTGTTTTGGAAAATACAAGCGCTAATTCATGTTTTGGTGATCGTTTATGAGTCTGCACTGAAATTCGCACCTAGTATACAAGTTTGGTAGAAACCCGTGCATATTTTTTTGCATGTGTGTCTGTTGTGTGAAGAGCTATCTGAAGAAAGTGAATCCAAATAAGGGTGTGAGTTCAATATCAATGTTATGGAGAGAATGAGTATTTGAAGAGAAGATTTTAGGAATATTTTGTTTGAGTTTGTGTTGAAGGAAAGATGCAACTATGTTGGAGATGTACAGGAGAGGCGCGATTCATTTGATGTTGGGGAAGAAGATGTCCACGTGGGTATGGGTTTTTACAAAGGGGTATGGACCAGTTTCAGAAACGTGGTGCCGATAAATAAATTAAAAGAATATATAAGGGAGCTTGCGGCTGAATTCTAGAAGATGGATGTGCGAATACAGGAAAGGGAGGAATTGTTTTAAGTGGGGCGGTGATGATATGTTGGATGGGCAGAACTATAGGGTAGAGCCCAATTTGTAATTAAATTAATTTTAATCTTTAATAGTGTATTAGTTTAAAATAAACATATCTTTCTCATACATTTTCAGAATCACGAATGGTCTGATCCGTTGGGATCGTGGAATCGTACTCTACGTACTAGAACCAGTCTGGAGTGATTTGGAGATCGATTCAATTTATGGAGAAATTAAATGTCTGGCTGAATCAATCAACCGTTAATCGTTATTTAACGATTAATGACCAAGGTGAGCAAACTCACAAACTCTGTCCAGTTTTACAATTTTATAAATATTATTTAATATTGATAAATAATGATCAAATGTTTGTGCGATGGTTGATTGGATGATTTACTTATTAGTTGGTCGAAATAATATATATAATTATATATATAAATAGTTGATTGAATGCTGATTCTATTTATTTTAATATCCCACATTGATAATAAATTAGTGTTATTTATGTTGATTAACATCTGTGGATGCATGGAAATAGGTTGGAGGGATCCGACTGGATTCCTCAACAATTATATTGTTATTTTTCATATATGCATTATATAATGTGACAAACAATCTGTAGTGGATTATTGTGTGGTGGGATGTTTCAAAAACATCGAACCTGAATAATTGGTATTTAAAATACCATAAAAATATATTAGAAAAGAATTCGAGTTTTAAAAAGGGAAAATTCTATTTTTAAATAGAAGTTGAATTTTGAATAAACTAGAATATAATAACTTGTTTTAATTATATTAAAACAAGTAGTTCGATTTATAAAAGATGTTTAGAAATAAAGTGGAATTATAATTATTAAATAATTTGAAATTATGAGGATGAATTTAGGAAGAGGAAATTGGAAAATCATCTCAAAGGGAAGCGATGAAATTATCTTGATGTCAAAATGTGAATAAGATTGAAATAAAGCCGTAAGGGTTTATAATTAGAATTTGACTCTGTCAAATATATTAAAAATAATATATTCTTATAAATTATATAATGAAATTCAGATTTTGACGCGATAATTAATATTTGGATTTATTGTCGAATATGTATTTGAGATTTAGTTATAACTTATAAACGAAGTTTATGAAATAAAACATGAGGTATGAGTTTATAAAATAACTAGATAATTGGAATTTTAATTTGTAGTGGTATTTATTATTTAAATCAATATTTGATTTAACAAAATGGGTCCATATTTCTATAGAGGAATATTATTCAGGCTTTAAAGTGAATAATGATTTAAAAGCAAACGTTTTGAAGATTAAATTTGTTATAAAAGGAAATTCATAAATATTTGAAATGATTTTGAAATTAAGAATGGAGTTAAGGAAATTAGAAACTGACTAGAGATTAGTTTTGTTGAATGGCTTCCTGAGTATCGATCTGATGTTGGTTTCGGCCTTCGGGGTTGATGCTTAGAGAGTTGTTCTCTTACTAGTTTACAGTTAGGGACCGATGGACGTGGAAGAGTAGTGATACATGAATAGAAATTGAAATGTTTCCGATGTTAAAAACGTATATTTTCCAAAGATACATAAAATAAGAAGTCATGGATAGATGGAAACGTTTTTCCAAGAATCGTGAGAGGTTAAATGGGTTTTGAAGAATATATGGGCAAGGACATAAAAAGGGAATAGGGGAATGAATAAATTATTGATAATCTATTTAAAGGGGCTCAGTGCTGATTGATAGTTGATTGGTAAAATTTCCATTTGGAAATAGGACTGTTGTTTGTATGTATGTTTTCCTTTGATAGTTAAATAACCGACTATCAAAGTTTTTGGACCATTTTTCCGTTGTCAATACGAACAGTCCAGGATCAGGTTTATTATCTAAAACTACTCAATATGGGATTAGCGTTGCAAATCAAATATGACAAAGATAATTGAAGACGGAGTTTATGCAAGGGCTATTCTAGTGATCCTAGGTAGAAATTACCTAAGATGGATTTACATAATAGTGCCTTCGGTTTTTCCAATCCTAGGACAACATGTATAGACGAATGTCTAACAGAGTATATCTAATAGATCGCGTAAGTTGATCGCTTCAAACGTATTTACATTTGTGGCGGAGGAATTCATTTCTCTAAGCTTTATACATGTGGTATTTTTGGGGAAATCAGTTTGTGATTTGGCGGGTATGACGATGTGGCATTCAAAGTGAATGAAGATGCGACTTGTTAAAAGATACGTTATGACCTCAAGCCTTATCGACCGGGAAATGACAAAATTAAGGTAGATAACATAGCTAAGTGGTTCGCTCCCAATTAGGGTATATTGTCACCATCTAGAGAATATTCATTTTTGTACTTCTTTCAATTCTGTATCTCCTAGGAATGGTTATGTTGGTATACCAACCGTAAGGTGACAATATATTCGGAACAATCAAGCAAAATAAATGGTCGGTCATGTGTGGCTGAGTTGCAAGAAGTTCTTGTTGAATTCCCATGTATCTCCTCTAGAGTACACTGATCGGAACATGACTCCATACCTTTTCATAGTTGGAAATCCATTCTCCAATAAGACCCCATGGTTTTGATTGTATATTATTTATGTAGAACTTGAGATGCAAGTGTTCTGCTAGATTGCTATTTACTTGATTTAGACACTATTATAATATCAGAGAAATATTGATTTTAAGGAACGTTTGGGTTATCGTAAGGTAAAAAACATCTTACGTATGGATCAGTCTTATGATTATCTTTTCTTTTGAAAAGGATTTTGAAAAGTTAAACTGAATAGCTGCAGTTTACTCACACCAATCCCATGGTGACCCAGAGTTTATTTTGTTTTGTTTTCCCTAAACTCTTGGGTTCCCAAATTTGTACGGGCAGTCAAGTAGTCGGGATTTTATAGATATACCTAGAAGATCTTGGAGCAAAAGGCTTCAATATTTGTTATGTATAGAGTTTATTTGTGATGTGTTAGGGTGTAGTCTGATAATGGTATTTATATATATTGTTATAAGTTTGTATTTCAAAGTTATGTTATATAATATATTTTAGTCGTTCCGCTATGAGATTCGTGTCTACTCTGATTCTATGTTGTTTAATATTCTTCTTCTTCTATTCTAACTTTTTTTCTATTTCTCATCCTCTAATTTCTTTCTATTAATGATCTGGTATTTCTTATGCTTGAATAATCGACATGGTATTTTGTGTCGATTTTTAGGGTCAAAAATCCCTGGGTCATTGAGCTTTGGAGAAATTTTGTCTAAAGTTTCAAGGACGCTCTTCCTTTGTCATTCTCATACTCCTCCACTAACTTCTCCTGCCACACAAATAAAATCTTCATTTCATAGTGTCGAAAGATATCAAGATAAAGGTAAAACTCCTATTGAAGAGCATGTTGAAGAAGAAGAAGAAGAGCTTCATAGTGAAGGGCAAGGAGACAAGTCTTGGACCAAACTTTCAATGGATCAAAATCTATGCTACACACTATTTGAAGAGTTGTCCATCAATGAAAAAGAATAATATAGCACTATGAAATTTTAATGACCAGGTGACTACCAAACTAACAAGTCTGCCTACTTTGAGTACTATAAGCATTTATAGTGGGTTTTCTTATGATGGTCCAAATAGATATTAGTACTTTATTCTCAATCTCTTATGTTTATGTTTTCGTTTCATCATTTTGTCTCATTTTGAAAAAATGGTTTTATTGTACTTATTTATATGTGTTGGTTAAACACTGGCATTTGTCAAGTTTATTATGCAATTGTTTGTTCTCTAATGTGCTATTTTTACTTATGTGTTTGTCAACACTTATGTACATTTGTTTTCATGTCCATAATCACCTATAGTAGCATTTTTGTTTTCTATAATAACAAAAGAGGAGAATAATAGGGGCTTCTATTTAAACACAAATCTAGTCACAAAATAAAAAATAAAAAATTCAAACCATTGGATTTGTTGGTCTTTATGTGAAAGTGGTAATCAGGGACAATTTGATGGTTGAGATTTTGTGTCTTCCAATTTATGTCTTATTTTTGTGCTCAAATAGGCTTTTCCAGAAATGATACATACTCATGTAGATAGGGGAGTTACCATGCCGGTGTATCTATGTTGGGAAATGCTATGAGACCTGAAAATTAGTTTGATAAAATGTCAGGAAACAGATCTGATGGTTGTTGTTTCCCCCCGCTCCTTGAATTCAACAGCTCCCCATAAATTGCGCCCATATCCTGATTTTCCTTACCTCTATTTTTTGATCCTTGTAGCATCTTCCATCTATATTATATCAATGCTTACTAGATTTTATAGTTGTCATCATCAAGACAAAGGAGAATGTTAGAACCTCACTGCTCGGGTTTTGATGACAAATACTTATCACTCTAGCTGAAATTGCCGCATTTATTAACTTCCAACAAACCAATTATACAACTACGTACGTCAAGAGCTTATAGAAAATTGAGTTTGTAGCAAATGACAAGGAAATGGACTACCTTTCAATAATACAAAACTAGAAGATATTCATGAGGGGCACAAGAATATCTTGTTGTTAAGCTACATAGGATTGACCAACCTATTAGTGGATAGTACCAAATATTCCATCACCATGGTCGGGATTGGCAACCGTATTGAAACATGAATTAGTAGTATCCAATTTAGAATAGATGCTGATAATACCCTAATGGCAGTGGCCAACATAACCATGCTAACTTTACCCTTTTATGGGTTTGAATGAGCTGATAATGTTCGTCTATATAAGTCTTTTATGGGTTTGAATGAGCTGAAGGCACTACTCCTACGACATCCATTTTGGAATCACCCTTGGGATTAGTATCGAATAACTCTTTCACTTCAAAAGCTCCATCTTTGATTACATGCTCATAAGATGATTCAATTTGAATGCTTTGGTTGGATGAAGTGGCTTCTAGATAGCAAATCTGATTTCAGACTCATTGAAACAACTTTTGGTAGTTTCATGTAAACTCAATCCTAGCTCTTTAAAAAAAAGACAAAGATAAGAATGGAGTTCACCTCTTGACTATCTAGTGAATAGATTTCCTTATCATTTTCCCTATGAGAATACAATGAGTTTTATTCGTACAGTGAATCATCATTGGGAACGACTATGCATATATCTCATGTGTTTCTTCTAGATATTTTCAGAGTAAGATTTTAGGTCAGATTTTATAGTTGGTTATTTAAATATCAAATAAGAATACATACATCTTGGAATTTTGTTACCCATGGAGATTATTATGTCTCATTTAAATAGATCTTTCATTTGAAAATTTCATTTCCAAGCACTTATTGAAGTATTATCTCTTCAACCTAATTATATTCATAAATATTAAAATGGATTTCTCATTTTCAAAAGGATTAAAAGAACTAAATTCATTTTAAATTAACTTCCCAAGTTTTGATATCTAAAAACAACGAACGTTTATGGAAATAATATCTAATTCCAACATTATCCTCAATCTCGAACTAATACAATTCCTTAGATGCTAATGAAGTGATTAATTTAGGTATTTATTTACCTTTAAGAAAACACTTTTACCTTTCGGAATAAAAAAGGCTTATCATCCCAAATTGTTTATCTAAGTAAATGTTTTTCTCAAATCTAAGTTTAAATTTTTAAAACAAATTATATGAACTGACCTCTCTTAAGCTTCATACTTCTTTTAAAACATATAAACAAAAACCAAAATTTATTCACAAACTACTTGTAATGTCCAATTGTATTTGTAAAGTTTTTTATGCACATTTAAACCCATTTACGAACTTGTTCATAGCTATTCGAAACATTTTTATAAACATTTATTCTAACAACAACTTCAAAAAGTAGAACCTCTTAATGAACTAATTTTACTTTAAATCGTTTCAAAAATAATTACATAAATTCGAAGTACTCTTAAATAAACCAAATTATAATCCATCAATAATTTCTCAAGAATCATTTAACTGATACTAAACTAGATATAATGTTGATTTAAAAATCAATTTACTTGTTTATTTTGAAAGGATTTAGCGATTCATAATGGTACATAATCAATAACCATTATTCTATAGCAGAATTCAAGTCATAACCTAAAGGTTTACATAACATCAAATATGTAAACAAATGCATAATAATCTATCAAAGAAAGCATGTCTACATTGATTAGCTTATAGATTTAAGTCTACAATAACATGATATTAAAATGGTGATTAATTTTACAAAGTATATGTTTAAACAACAATTCAATTTAACAAGCAGAATGGGGTTTTATTTTACTTTTAAAATGGTATCAATATTTATTCAAATATTATAGTATGAGGATATATTCTAATAAGAAGATGTTCACATAGATAAATAAGTTAAAGAAGATGTGGATTTATTCTACAAATAAATTTCCAAGTATTTTATTCAATCAAGTTATAAAATAAGGGGGTTTACTCTGCTAAACGATGTCATGAATAACCTATTATAATTTTATTCAACCACTTAAAATGTTGTGGACAAAGGAATACTTACTGTTCAAACTATTATTTAATAGAAAGATGCTTTTCAAAGAATTAACCCTACAAAAATTAAGTAATCTAAAACGTATTTTTTTGTAATTCAATAATTACAAGTTGCACCCTTTCTTAAATCATAACCAAATCTTAATAAAACCTTAATTTTTAATCAAAAAATAATGAATAATTGAACCTTTAATAAATAATAATTAAAAATTAAACCCTTAATTAATTATAATTAAAAATAATTTAAACAATTATTAAATAATAAATTAATAATTAACCATATATCTAATTAATAACTAATTGAAACCAATCTTATATTTAACTCATAAATAATTAAGAATTAATCTTACGTAATTAAATAATTAATAAGAATAAATTTTAGATAATTAGCTAATCTAATCTTTACTTAATTATAATTAAAAAAAACCTTGTTTAGTACTTAACTCATTATTAATAAAAAATATAATTTAATTAATAATTAACCATTAAATCCTTAATCATCACTAATAGTTAAATATTCTAAAATAGTTTCTCAGTATACAAATACATTTGCAAAAATTGTTTTTTACTATAAAACTACATCCACATCAACTATTGCAATATGGACCATAACTTGAAAATTCGAATTTAGGCTTTATTTTTGAAAATTTAATGCATAAGCTTATTTACTTTTCCAAAACATAAGAGGAAGCCTCCTTTTTACAAGGTTGTTACACATTGGATTTGGATGCACCAATTATTCAACCATCAAAGAAGATAGCTCTGAGAGATGGTTGGATCACTCAAAAATCAAATATGTAGGATGACATAATCTAATAACATATGGATTTGCTTAGATCATACTTTGAAGCTAGATAAATGTGTGAATGCCTAGCTTAAGCCCAGATAAGCATGTGCCACAGCCCTAGATCGAGTCGATATGCCATCACCTCAAAACTTTATGTTAGATCTGCATACAAGGGTTGACTTGGATCAGTAACTTGGATTAGTATACAATGAGCAAGAATACTGGAATGGCATGAAGTAAATACACAAATGAATTGTAGGGGTCAAATCGGCTCACCCATGCTTGAGTGAACTCAAATCGATATTTATATAGTTCACCCACAAGTCGATACCGATCGGGAGTCCCAAGCATGGGTAACCTATATGTAATCTTCTAACTCGGTCACCTCCACTACCCCGACTTCTCTATGTATTTCCAAGCCATTTAGGCTAACTAGAACTATAAATAATGTAGATCATATAACACTCATAAGGGGATCTTCTTCTCTCTAAAAATGAAAGCTCTACTAAGTAAAAAAGTCAACTTCTTTTCTCTACTTTCATACAAACAAAGATTGTAGCTGTAATCTATCGGTATAAATAAGATGTTACACTAAGTGGACATAGGGAAAAGTTTGCCAAACAACTAAAAAAATATGTGTGTTCATTTATTTTTCTGCATTCTACGATAATAGATAAGTGGTTGTGATTTTTCAAATTTCATCTGGAAGTTAGTGATTGTTCGACCAAAAACAAGGCTACTATTTTTAGCATGCTAGGAAAGGGGAACCACAAATTGGAATTTGGTAAGCAAAAGGGTTGATAATAGCTAGAACCAGAATGAATACCTTTAAGGAAGAAGAGGCTGGAAATGAGGCAAGTCAGCTTCCTCAAAAGGAAACCCCTTCATCTACCTTATAAGAGAGGAGACGAATGATGAAATAAAGCAATTGCAAGCAAAGTTGGACCGTTAAGAGGTGATGCAATTGCTAGAGTTCATAATTAATGAATCATATTGAAAACGTGTTATAGGAATTACTAAAATTTTAATTATATGGGAATTGCTAAAGTCTTAATTAAATAAAGGAACTATCTAGAGTTCATAATTAATCAAAAGCACCTACTAGAACTAATTATATATCCCAGCCTTGTAATTTGCCTAGGCATTGAATGAATATTTTCTAATGCAAAAAATCTCTAGCAACTATCGAAGTTTGTTGTGTTAATCATTTGATCAGTTTCTCCTTCAACTCCTATTCTTTTACTGTTTACTGGGCTGCATCAGGTGGTATCAGAGCCCTGATCCGTTACGATTCTGCTTCAGCATGGATCCTCGAAGAGGTGGTAGAAATGGTGAGCTCGAATTAACGCTACAGACCCAAGAGAAGTAAATGAATTAAGGAGGCATGTTGAGATTCTGACCCAACATCTGGCTCAACTGGAATCATCCAACCATGATGATGACGAACAATCCAAGTCAGAAAGTACATTTAACAATCCGTTTCACAATTGAAATCCACAACATGAAGCACTAGTTCGAGAAAATCAAAGGTGGGATATTAATTTCAAAATTGAAATTCTAGAGTTCAGTGGAAGTCTACAAGCTGAAGAGTTGTGGATTGGCTAAACACGGTGGAAAGAATATTTGAGTTTAAATAAGTCCCAAACACCATGAAGCACTACAAGAAAAAGTAGAATAGAAATCACAGTTTTAACATCATCGTAAATTCAGCCGATGTCAAAAGTATTATTTAGCATCGTTAATTTTTAAAGTGATGTTGTTGGTTTCTCAAACATCAATTTATTGAATGATTTATTGTACTTGTGCTATCCAATCACTTTAGTTCTCGGCCACATGTGGTCTATATTTGATGCTGCTCTAATTCATGAATATGTTGACACATGAGGCGCCACATGTTTGTACTTTTGGCTCGGCCATTTTGATTCACCTACACCTATATATGTGTATATACATACAACTGTATGTGTATACATGTATCGTGCGTGTGTAATATTTATATTTGTGGGCTATATGTGTAGAAAACGGTAATTTTCTATCAGCAGACCACTATATTTGAGTTGTGGCTGTTAAAAATCAACTAATTAAATGTTGGTTCTGATCAACAAACCAGCGTAGTTGTGTCGGGGTTGATTTGTGAGAACTAGAGTATATATATCAGACCAAGTCTGGAAAAATGATGAGAAACACACCAAAATTCTAAGGCAAATAAAATTTAAAATAAATTTATATTTTCTTATATTTAAAATATATTTTTGTTCCAGTTTACTGTGTGTGTTTCTATGATAGGTATACAGGTGACTGGGTTGGATTGGAGCATAAAATCTATAAGAAGAATCAAAAGTATTACACTGTGGAACAGTTGGAGGAGGTACGTATTGAGGCACTCGGCGTAATGTATAACCGATTGTGTTGAGTACTATAGCGAGGTGATGAGTGTTGTAGCGAGGTGACAATGTAAAACTGATTGAGTAATGTATTGAATTGTGTATGAGAAATGTGAAATAAAATATTTAAATAAATAAAAATGTGAATATTAGGCTCACATCCTTAAAACTAAAGTTAATTAGGCTCACATCCTTCTCTTTTGAAACACTTAAATCTCATCCCTATTTTTAAAACACAGCTTTTACATTTCCGGAAATGCCCTTAGTTATTGTTTATAGGTTACGTATTGTTTTTTTACATCACAAAACACAATTTTCTGTAAACCTAAATCCATGGCGGCGCTTTAAACCTAAATCCATGGCGGCGGCTACAACACCAAAAGCATGGCGGCGGCTCCAGCACCGAACCCTAAATCAAATCCATGGCAGCGGCTCCAGCACCGAACCCTAAATCAAATCCATGGCAGCGGAAATTAAGTCGCCATCTCCAACGACTGTTTCCTTCTCGGCCCTCAATCGAGATCCGAGTCCATGCCAGTCAGCGTCTGCTTCCAGGATTTGCCTCCACCGAGCACCGCTGTTTCCTGTCCTTTCATCTTGCATCGCGGTCGGAACAGTGCTTTTCTTCTCCATTGAAGCTCGAAAATCACCACCTTAACCTCACTGATATTTATGCCAGACATCGAAAGGTACTTGATTTTCTGTTGTTGGAATTGCTGTGTCATCAATCTAATTTTTCCATGTTTCTTTGATTGCTTAGAGTTGTATTAAGTTGTCTTTTTAAGTCACTGATATTTATGCAGCTAATTTACTTGCTGATAATTTTGATACTATATGCTTGAGCATGGTAAAATGTATTTCTATAATCAAGTTGTTTCAAGATCTGGCTTTTACTCTATATTCCAGCAAACAATATAAAATATCTTTTTGATTTTTTACATTTAATTGGCGCAGCAGGTTTTATTACATTTAAGTTGCGCACAAGTATGCATTTATTCTTAATATATGCATATATGTATGCAATTTTTTATCAAACAGACAGAAAAATATATTATTTTACAAATATATTCATATTTCTATGCATAAATCTGGAATACTTGCATATAAATATTCAGAAATTATTGTGTAAGATGTAGGAAAATATCTTTGTTTTTTGCTGAACTTATGATTAAAAGTTGCGGACAAATATGCAGCCATTTTTGATATATGCAAATATGTATGCAATTTTTTATCAAAAAATAGAAGAACATATTATTTTAACAATTATATTCATATTTCTATGCATATATCTGGAATACTTGCATATAAATATTTCAGAAATAATTGTGTAAGATGTAGGAAAATATCTTTGATTTTTGCTGAACTTCTGCTAAAAAGTTGCGGAGAAATATGCAGCTATTCTTAATATATGCATATATGTATGCAATTTTTTATCAAACAAACAGAAAAACATATTATTTTACAAATATATTCATATTTCTATGCATATATCTGGAATACTTGCATATAAATATTCATAAATTATTGTTATTTTGCTGAATTGTACGCATGTATTTATATTATTCTGAAGCAGTTTTTGTAATTTAGGTTACTGCACGTTAAGCTTATTAATGTTGTTTTTCTTTTTTTGATAACAGTGTTCCGGCGGATATTGGTGTACTAGTGTTGTTGAAGCTCGGTCGTCCATCTTTTTCCGAATGATTGAACACATTTGTTGTTTCTACAGAGACTACTAGATGTGGTTTACGCAATAAGCTGGGTCTTAACAAAATAACTTGTTCTTCAAAAGACCATCATCTCTGCTTTGTAAATGTTCTGAAATTTTTGATGTAGTACATGTAAATGTGGTCTGTACTTATTTTTCGATGTAGTACATGTAAATGATATGAATTTTTTCATGTAAGTATGCACATATTTCTGTTATTTGCATATATATATGCATTTTGTTATAATTATCTGTATTTACTTTTTTGTCATTTTTTTTTTGTTTCAGCAATTGTGCAGTACAGTTCTGTATATATATGCAATTATTTCACTTAGTTGCGCAAAACTAATAATTTATTTTCTGCATAATATTACTATATTTATGCAATTATTACACTTAGTTGCATAAATGTATGCAATTTTACGTAATATATGTATATAATTGTCCAGTTTTTCGTGAAAATAAAAAAAAAGTAATAAAAAAAATCATTTTACGTAATGTATGTATATAATTGTCTAGTTTTTCGAAAAAAAAAGTAATAAAAAAATTCATTTTACGTTATTTATGTAAATATTTGTCTAGTTTTTCGTAAAAAAAAAAAACCACGTTGGAGTGATTGAATGTTTTCCAGAATTGTTGGATTAGGTTTATGAGCGAGATAATAGGAGCGATAGACTAAGTAAATGAGGACAAATAGTTGTTGGATAGTTTTTTAGGTGTGTAAGGGTAGATCTGGAATTTTTTTAGCGGAAATTCAAAAATAGGGATGTTTTCTATATTACTTTTATCGCCGGGTTTTTTTTATATTTTGAAACTTAATAGGGACCTGTAAAAAACGCACCCAATAAAAATACTATTTGAATATTAAATTCTGTGCAACAGTATTTCATTTAATAAATATTTATTTGTGAATATTAGGCACACATCCCTATTTTCAAATTTAATTAGGCTCACGTCCCTCCCATGTTTTAAATGCAAACCCGCCCCCCTATTTTTCACACTTCCGTATTTTACATGTTTTGGCCAAAAAAACATGAGCTACTATATAAAAAAATTCTAAATTCTGGAAATATTTCGAAAGTCCACGCAAATTAAAAAAATGTTGCATACATGTGTGCAAGTATTGCATAAGCTGTTTGGCTTGAAAATCTGGACTGAAACTTGCATACATATGTGCAACTATTTGAAATACTTGCACACATGTATGCATGAAGAAAATTTAAGTGAAATTTAGCCTACGGATTTGTAACGTTCCAGATTTCTGAACGTTAATTACAAATATTTAAATTCATTTTAAATATTGATTTGACAATATAAATGGATTTTATATTGAATTTATTTGTCAAAATGGAGTTCGAATATATATATAAATTTATAATTTAATTAAAACGAGCTCATAACGACGCGGTAGTTCGTAATATTTAGTTTTGAACTTTAATTGAATATACAGAATCCGATATAAGTCGGAATTCTTTGAAACAAGAAACATTTGAATCTATTTGATTACATTTTTCTAACTAAAGGAAAATTGGGATTTTAGTTTATATAATGTAGGTTATGTCCAATTCAAATTTTCAAATAGTCGTTATGGAATTCGTTAATAAACAATAACGTTATTTAATAAAATATTAACGATTTTTATATGATTTGAATATCGTTTAACTCGGAAATGTTAACGTTGAGTTATAATTTCATTTTGGTTGATATTTGAAGCTGCATGTTATATATTTGGAAATACATGCCAATGCCCATACTAAGAATTTAATTTATTAACAAGCATTATTCGTTAAAAATATAATTTCAACGTAACCATGATATGCTTAAAAATTATTATAATTAAGCGTGCAACAGAAAATTGCAAAGGAAACGGAAGCTCATAATATGTATGCCTGCATAAGAATACAAGTTTGCAGAATAAAACATCAAATATTATTAAACAAAACATTTTGACACCCAAATGTAAGACAAAGTAAAGCCAACAAGTATAACAAATGAAATACAAGTTTGAACATCTTTCTTGAAGGGACGACATTTATATACCATACAGGTATAAGTAAAATAGTAAGAAACAGTCCCATATCTACCGAACTATCCGACATACTATGTCCACTTCACAGCATGAAATTTCATTTCAGTAGCACACTAGGGGATAACCGACCTACATAACGTAAATCCATGCCTATGCCCAGATCAAATGAAAAGATAAGAGCACAATTACCCTAGCCGACGCCTTATATGTTGATTGACATTGTTTTCATCTTCCCGCCCTATATATATATATATATATATATATATATATATATATATCGCCATACCCCCTCGTTCCTCCTGTTACACAACTCCTTTCCGCCATTATTAAACCTACTGAGCCACCACTTTAAAATGAAAATCAAAACTCCACTGCATAAATAATTTAACCACAAGTTCCACAAAAAGAAATAATTCATATGAATGGCTACAAATCAAAATATATGCGAATCGAAGTTCACGTTATTCTGCTTCACTCTCGGATCAGTTTTGAGGGGATCAACCTCAAAGTTTGTTGCGTAACGGTGAGCGCTGAGTGGAAGAAAAACATGGTGCACAGGTTTCAAATACAAGGATTAGCAGTGAGGTGGTGAGGGTTTCGAACAATATAGAGTAGAGGGATGGTGTATTATTCGAAGCTGCATGGGGAAGTTGACGTGCTAGCATGGTGTTATATAGGTTTAAATGGCTGACGTGGGTGAACTGGTGGTGTAGAAAAATGTACAGCATGGGGTGAAGCTTGCATGAAGGAGGAATACCGTATGAAAAGAATGAAAGCAGCGCATTTGTAAGGGACTGAGAAGGGGAGAGGAGCAGCTTGGATGGATCGGAGTTACATGAACAAGTGATATCTTTTGATGGAGTTCGATGGGGGAACGTGAGTGCTCCAGTGGTTGAAACATACAACAGCTTCGTGACACCGGATGGGACCTCGGTTGGCTAGAGAGAGACGGGGGGAAGTCCAGTGGTGCGTGCATGGATGAGAAGGTAGCCAGTATACATGGTAAGGGAAGGGACTGTTTTGTTTTAACGTGAAGGCTTCAGAAGGATTCGAAAATTTCAAAACATGAAGATAACGGAAATGTTTATGTTGAGCGGGTGGGTTTTGGATGGATAATGGGCTGTAAAACAATGAAATGGGCCTCAACTAAAAATAAAATAAAGAGGAGTAAAACGAGAATGAGGACGCTTCATAAGGTTTGGAAAGTTTTAAAACAAAAAACAGGAAGATGGGAATGAGGAAACGGGTAGCGTGATGAAGTAGGCAGTTCGAATTTGAGGTGGGAGAAAAGAAAAATGGGCCGAGCAACGAATAGGAGAAGGAAATGTGATGTTGGGCCAAGGTAATGGTGAGCTCAATTAATAATAAAAATAAAAATAGGATTGTTTTAATAATTTATATTGTTTATAAAAACTTGCTAATTAACGTGATAATCCGCTCACACTTTGTCAAAAATTGACGCCGTCAGAAGTGTTGAGACCGTATTGAAGAGTACTACATTACGGACCCGATTTGGACAAAGATGAAAACTATTAGAATTTTCAGTTAAATTAAACGCTTGTTTAATTTAACTAAAACAAACGATTCAACGACAAATCAAATCAAGGTGAGTTTAACTCACTTAGTTCTATCCTACTTATATTTATATAAGTCGGATTTTTTAATGCGTGTAATGTTTGTTAATGGTTGATGATTTGATGACTGTTTTCATGGATGTTGAATATTTTTAAATATTCATTTATTAAATTAAACATTTATTTAATATAATTGAAATAAATCGTTAATTTAACGATAGATTCCAAATGAGGTAACTTACCTTGTTGGTTACGTTTATAAAATATAAACGTATTAAATAAATAATTAGATACTTCATTGGATGTTATTAATTGATTGTTGATTGTTAAACTATTTATTTCCATTATCGTGATGAATAAATATATTGTTGAATTAAAATTGATGTAACCCATTGTGATGCAGGGACGGACAGGTTAAGGGATCCAACCGGATCTCTCAAATATGTTGTTTATTATTTTTATGAATTGTTGAATGATTGAACTAATTGTTTGTCGTTTGATAAACCAAGGGATGAAATTATTTGAGTAAATTGGCAGTAGATGGTTAAATAATGAATCGGATTATAAATCTTGATTTACCGTTAGGTAGATCGAATGAAATAAAGTAATAATTTTTTTTATAACCGGAAATAGATTTTTAAATCTATTTATATGAATTATTTTAAATAAAAGTTTTATTGAAGGAAAAATAAATATTTATTATTATAATTATCGAGTTTTATAAGTAATTATTAAGTGATATTAAATGAGCAAAGTATAAAGCCAATTTTAGAAATTGATCAATGTTGTAAACAGTTTTCAAGAATCGAAATAAGTTCATAATTCAAACAGTTGAAATACTAAAAGGGGCTTTGTTGAGATGAAACCAAAATAAGTTTGAATTAAACTTATAAGACATTTTGTAAAGGGTTCTATTTATCAAGGCTCATATAAAATGTTGAAAGGATAATTTAGAAAGGAAATAAATATGAGTTTGTTTAAGTAAACGTGTTGAGATTGAAATAAGGTTTTCCAAAGGAAAAGAGTATGGATTTAAAACCCATATTTAAATAAAATAGTACATGGAATTTCTGTGATATTTATTAGTTTCAAAGTATTAGTTACATGAAATTATTTGGGAATATTCTTATTGTTATTAGAAGAAGTAAAAGCTGCATATTTAAGATTTAGAAGTCTGATTTTGTAACAACCCGAAAATCTGGGCCAGTTTAAAATTTTTATTTTGGCAATTTTGGCGAATTTTGATTATTTAAAATGAATTATTTTAAATAATATCGACAAGAAATTTATTTTGAATATAATTCAAACGTATATATTATATATGCGTCGTCGTTAGAATATAAATATTTATATATAATTATAAATAGAATTGAAAATGGCGCGGTAGTTCGATAATTCGATTTCAAACTTCAACTGAATGTACCGGGTGCAAAACAATCCGGATTTTAGTGAAACCAAAAATAATGGAATCTAATAGTGAATATCTTTCCAACGAATCCGAATGATCAAAATTTCTTAGCGGGAATCAAAATATATGTCCAGTTGAAAATTCTGAATAGTCGCTATGGAATTCAGGCCCTTAAAAATGGACATTTTGCAAATGACCTCGGATTTCGACGAAACCAGTTTTGTTGGGTCTGAGATGTCAAATTATTGCTAGGTTTCAAATTTCATAATTTTTCGAATCAATATGTGAGCGTGGCAAAGGAAAACGCGTTTGACCGGTTTCAGTTGATTTTAATCGACTGGAAAATGGCCATTTTTCCAACGGTCTCAGAATTCGATGAAACTAGTTTTGTTAGGACCGTATCATCAATACGAAGCTAGAAAATATTTTTATGGAATTTATAGAGTTGTTACGTGACCCCAGTAAATTGAAATGTACGTTTAAAATTCAATATAAGGATTTAAATGTTAATTTGAACGAAAACTGATCGAAACAGTCGAGTTGGCTTACCAGACCTATTCCATTGTGTTCAGAATGGGGGTATTTAGCTGGGGACGACAGTCGTTGGATTTGAATTGGAGTTTGTATCGATAAACAAACAATTTTCAAATAAAATAATAATATTATATATATTATAAAACCTAATTCCCTTTCACTTCTCAAACCCGCAGTCAACCAGGTCGAACCCGCCTCCACCCCAAAACCGACGTCCCTCGTCCTTCGAAATTAGTCGCCAGCGATCTCCCCAATCCCGCATCATTTCGACCTGGTCCCTGAAGCGAAATCGGCGATCTGGGGGGGGGGTCTCGAAGGTGATATTGTGTGATGGGTTATCGTGGACTGGCGGGGCCGATTCCATTCACCAAAGGCGCCGACATCATGATGATTTCCAGGCCAAAGGAGGCCGTCGAATTGGGGCCCACTCCAGGCGCAGGTGGCGCACTCCAAGGCGCACCTCGTGCCATCAATTGATCCTCCTCCGGTCAAGCGTGGCAGCGGCTGCTTCGAACCCTAAATGTCGAGCCTTATCCAATGTCAACCTGGAGCAGTTCGGGAAGTTGCTGAATGATGAAAACAGACTGTGAGCTCCTTCTTTCTATTTATTTTAATTAGCTTAAATAAAAATGTTAGAATTTTTTTTTTATATGAAACAAAGTTCTGAAAATGAAAATATATATACATAGTTTAAAAGTCAGTTTTGAAAATATATATACAGTGGTTTAAAAAAAATCAGTTTTGAAAAAAATATATATAAAGTTTAAAAATCAGTTTAGAAAAATATACATATACTTTGTTTAGCAAAATATAATATGCTATGATTTGAAAATGAGGAAAAGATACGATTTTCAATAATGTAAAAATATGGTTTTTATATAGTGAACATCGAAATAAAAATATGGTTTTTATATATTGAACATAGAAATAAAAATATGGTTTTTATATAGTGAACATCGAAATAAAAATATGGTTTTTATATAGTGAGCATCGAAAGAAAAATATGATTTTTATATATTGAACATCGAAATAAAAATTCGATTTTTATCTACTGAATTTCGAAATAAAAATATGATTTTTATATATTGAGTAGCGAAGTCAAAAATTCAATTTTTATATATTGAATAACATAGTAAAAATTCGATTTTTACATATGTAGAGAATACGGGCGAAGGTGACAAAAAGGCGAAACGACGAAGACTTCTGCAAAAGAAGAGTCGAGATGATTGGATAGCTATCTGTGAGAATTTCTCACCTTTCAATTTCTTTTTCTAGTTATATATATATACTAGGATGCAGACGGTGCTTAGTAGCACCCGACACAATCGTCCACAGACCATGGACTTGTTTGTTTGGTTGCATAGATTAGTTTGATGATTTGATTTGAAATTGAATTGTTTGGTGAATTTGATTGATGTGTGAATGGCGTGGGCCTTCACTAGACCGGGGATAAGGCTAGGCCTCGTCCCGTTTCTAGTATCGTGCCGTTATGCCGCCGAAATTTTCTAAAATGTGTTAGAAAAATAAAAATATCATTTTATTTAAAGAATGAACTTAATAGAAATTCATATGTTGGAATAAAATGTTTTATCGTTAAAAATATAATTTTAACGTGAATGTGAATAAATAAATATTCATTTACAAACCAGACGGTTTGTTTATGTACACCTATTTGAAGGACATTGATTGGGACGATAAATTTTACACATCGCCCAACTGCACAAATAAAATCTGTGTTTGGTTGTTTGAAAACCCCACACGGGTGTTGGGATGAAATTTGAAGTTCACTCATCCTGATTGATTAAATATGTCGATCGATTGATTGACAGACTGTTATAAGCGTTAGATATTTATATTTGATGCTTATACAGTGTAGTGCACTTTGGTTGATGGTTGATTATTTTTCAATGCTATTATATACATGTGATGTATGAAAATCCATATAATTAACTTTATATGGTAATTGATTGGGCCTCATTCCAATTTGAAAAATAAAGAGTAATATAAAATAAAAGTTCATGTGTTGACAGTACTCATCCATTGAGATTGGTCATGTGTTGAACGAAATATTTTAATAATAAAGTTTACATCTTTATCAATATAAAGTAAAAGTTCATGTGTTGACAGTACTCATCCATTGAGATTGGTCATGTGTTGAACGAAATATTTTGATAATAACAACTATTTTGAAAAAGAAATATTTGAAATAGAATATTTGAAAATAGAAATTTATGAAGCCGTGTTGATTAGATTGACGCCATTTTGACGTAAACGATATTTATATCGATTTGAAAACGATTTCGAAACGAATTGAATTGAAAACGATTTCGAAACGAATTGAATTGAAAACGATTTCGAAACGAATTGAATTGAAAACGATTTCGAAATGAAATGAATTGGAAATGATTTCGAAATGAAATGAATTGGAAACGATTTCGAAATGAATTGAATTGAAAACGATTTCGAAATGAAATGAATTGAAAACGATTTCGAAATGAATTGAATTGAAAACGATTTCGAAATGAATTGAATTGAAAACGATTTCGAAACGAATTGAATTGAAAACGATTTCGAAATGAATTGAATTGAAAACGATTTCGAAATGAAATGAATTGAAAACGAATTCGAAATCGAATTTAATTGAAAACGAATTCAAATTGAATTGAAAGCGAATTGAAATGAATTCAAATTGAATTGAAATTTGAATTGAATAGAAATGAATTTTAAAAACGAATTTATAAAGAAGAATTCAATCTTGATTTGAATTGAAAAGAAAGTTGAAATAGCTTTTGAAACGATTTTAAAACTATTTATATAATTCGTTTTAAATAGAAATCGACGAAGTATATATTATATATATTATATATATAATATAATGGCCTGAATAGAACGCGCCGCGCCGCGGCAGTTCGCGAATTTCGACCATTTATTTCAAACGGACATTACGGGAGATCCGACCGTCGGATTCTCCTAAAACCGGAACCGTTGGGTTCGTATCGAAAAGAGCTTTCTAACGAATATTAGAAATTTGAAATCTAACGGTTGGATTTGGAATTATGTCCAAATCAAATTCGAAAAAGGTCGCTGTAAGTGCAGTTCGATGGCCGTTGATGGAAATCGACTGTACGGGCCTTGATAAAATTATTAAAAATAGTAATAATTTGTGTAAAATCATAAGAAAGGATTTGTGAAGATTTGGGATGAAAAACTCCATATTTGAAAAGATAAAAATAGATTTTTATCGAAATGAACTAGTTTTGAACTAGAAATATAATTCTATTTATTTTTAAATAAATAAATTGAATTTGAAA
The DNA here is from genome assembly GCA_030737875.1 of Allium sativum. Lineage (NCBI taxonomy): Eukaryota > Viridiplantae > Streptophyta > Magnoliopsida > Asparagales > Amaryllidaceae > Allium > Allium sativum. The sequence continues at coordinate 173,580,810 of CM060923.1, forward strand.
AGGGTTTTGAAAATAACCAAAATATCCAATGATTGCATTGGAGTGGATTTGAATCGAAATTGTCTTCGGAATATTTCGATGTTGGAATTCGTGATTATATAGGTGTTGTTATGGAAATTTGAAAGATATATTTATATCGTTATTTCCAATACGACATTTGTTAATCGTAGAATTTGATATTGAATATAGGCCGATATATTTTCTATTCAGAGCCTTGTATTGAATATCGAATGTGATTTGGGTTTGTCGTGAATGGTGTCTTCACTAACACTGTTCTTGAACCCAGTTGAGAAAAGATTAAATCTTTTTATTTAGATTTAATGAAGTGTACCAATTAAATAATATTTAATTGGAATTGAATTGATATTGATTTTTGGGTTTATCGTGAACAGTGTTTTAAATAACACTCGTTCTTTAACCCGATAATTAATGGGATGTGACTTTGGGTTTATCGTGAACCGTGTTTTAAATGACACGGATTCTTTAACCCAGTTAACTATTAAAACTAAGTGGAGTTTTAATGAATCTTTAATTAGATTGAGATGATCGAGAATGGAGTATCACCAGTTTTGCTCCAGGCGATAGTTAAATCTTTAATTAGATTTGAACGTGAAATGGTAATTGAATTTACCGATAACACCGTGGTGTTAGATATGAAGTACTACCAGTTTTACTTCATGGGATGAATAGGTTGGGATTGGGAAATTAAAACAAATGATTACTTCGGTAAGGTTCGCTAATCCCGACTAGTTTTGAATTGATATTCAAAAATAGATTAAAGAATAAATTCAAGAAATTTATCTTGGATAAAATTAATGGGAACCTTTCCCTATGAATGTGAAATTTAGAAACTAACTGTCGGTTAGCCAAGCAGAATGGTTTTCTGGATATTGATCTGATGTTGGTTTCGGCCTTCGGGGTTAATATTTGGGGAATTATTCTCTTGATTAATTTACGGTTAGTGACTGATGAATTGGAATGAGGCGTATGTTGTGTTTGTGTAACGCTTATTTAAAATATACGCGAGTTATTCGGAAAGACCGGGTTTATCCCATTCTGAATAACTGATACGACGATAAGTCGAAGATGAAGACGGTGGTCGAAGACCGGAGGTCTTCACGTCGTTTGGGTGATAACTGATGATCTTGATTGGGCTGTACACCCAAGAAGATGGAAACAGTTAGTGATCGTCCAGACGTACTTGGAGATCGATGGATATGCGGGGTACTAGGTGCCTCCGGTTTCGTTCAGACCCAGAACGGACTTGTAAATGGACTGTGTGTCTGACATTGGATTTTAGTCCGTGTGATTGATTTCTATTAAATATATATCTGTTTGGCGGCGGAGAATTTATTCTCTTGCTTAAGGCCCTTCTCTGAGACGTACGAGCTCAGGGGTTATATATTGATGGATATCAAACGCATGGAGTGAATTGCCTGTGTGGCATGCCTAAGTGGCAAATGATCGAGGCTTCTGTTGAAAACCAAAGTCTTGTGGTGATGATCAAAGCACGGCCTTTGTGGCGTAGCTTTGTGTAACGTTTACTTCGTGAGTTTCACACCCGGTATGAACCAAAAACGGGAGACGGACGTCAGGGAGGGCATGCGTTTCTTTCTAGCTAGAAGTGGCGTCAGTGGTTTTACACGCCCTGACGAGTTTGACTTATGTGGTTGTTGCTGTTGCGAGGCGCCTCGGTTATATCGGTTTCGGCCGAATGCATTCTGGTCGGCTGACGGACCAGACTTACACCCCATAGGGTGGGGAGACGTAGTGTTCAGGCAAAATAATCCACATCGGTGGACCGGCCCTGAGGATCCAAGGCTTGCCTGTGCGCTTGCCTGAGGGGCGGGCTAGAGCGTCTCGAATCGGTTGAGGACTATCTTTTGCCTCGGTTCATAGACGGAAATCCAATTTCCAAATACGTGACATTTGCGGTTTTACTTGTAAAACTAGTATGGCGACATGATATATGGTACCCATGCCGCCTATGATTGATACTTATGATTTGAAGTTGTTTTATACACTATGCACTTATAATAGTATCAAATGATTTGTTTTAAACGTATCAAGCATTCTTTGGCTGTTATAAGGGAAAACCCTATCCCCCGGCTTGCGTTGCATTGTGTGATAGGACCTGGGTCTTATAACAGCTTCATTTTTCTTTATTTAGCATTGCGCAGTTGGTTTTATGCACTGGTATTCTTGGGAGGAAGCCCTTTCCGTGTTATACGGCGTGGTCCCTTGATTTACCTAATGCTTTAAAAAAAATAAAGATTAACTGTTTTAGTTCTCACACCAGTCCCATGACTGACCTGGAGTTTATTGTTTTAACCTAAACTCTGGGTGCCCTTATTTTGACACGGGCAGCTAGTAGTTTTGGTTTTGCAGATTTATATTCACAGGATCCTGGTTTACAGCTGGAATGATATCCGGAAAGCTTTGTATCCGTATATCTCTTCTAGTTGTGTATTGTATTATTTTCCGTTGCTATGTATTTAAATGTACTTTAAATCTCTGATATTTCTGTGTAATATTCATTTATACTCTGTATATTCTTATAATCTGATGCATTGTTGTAATAAGCAATGAAACGTTCTTCTGTATGCGTTCTGTTTTGTCTTGTTCTCAAACGATAGGGCGTTTCGAACGGCCTGAATCGGTTTAGCGACTGGTTCGGACCGAGCGAAATTCCCTGCCGTCACAGTTGGTATCAGAGCTTTGGTTTACAAAGCTAGAGAACAAGACACATTAGAAACATACGAAAGAATTCATCAGATATTGGATTAGTAAAAATCCAATGAGAATGACTCGTTAGAGATGGGATCCGTAGTATCCTAGAACGAGTGTGAAGAGTATATTTTTGAAAATGAAAACAATTTTTGTTTTGAAAATTTAAATCAACTATTCGTATTTGAATAATTTATTTATATTGATTTTGGACAATTCAGTATATAAAGAATTTGCATATACGCCTTGCAAACGTATATTCAAAGTTTTAATATATTGGGTAGATATAGAAACACATTCTAGTTGCCCGGGGATGGTTCTGATAATGCTGCAGCGTTACTAGCACTTATATTCGAGTGATGAAGGTGTGATATCTATATATTTCCATTAGGCTGGTGTGAGAACCAAAACTTATATATAGCTAGAATACATTGTTGTGATTTGGCATCAAAACATGATTTTCTTTATATATATCAAAATTATGAATTTGAAACTCTAATTCACTAATTGATTGATGTTTGGGGTGTTTGTTTATTTGTTTGCTAATTTTTAGCCATTTAGCCTAATTGAATCAAATATTGAATTGTATTGGAAATTGGTCGCATTTGCTTGTATATACATATATATCATTGAACAGGTCATAGCAAGGAGGCTAGAGCAGAGAATAAAATTTGTTTGCCCGACAAATAGGTACATGTTTACTACATAATTTACTGTTTTGTTTGGGTGATGATGATTTTATGAGCCTATTGGCTAGCCGCTTGGCTTTTTCTTTTTCTTTTTGAGATCTGAAGGACCGGGGAAGCTATTTGAAATTCCCCGATGCTCCCGGTGCAGGGGAGGTTATGGCGAAATTTTTCGAAAATTTAGGGTGTTAGCCAAAATTTTGAAATTTTGAAAATTCTCAGAAACTGAAAGGTTGGAGAATGGAAGCCAGATCGAGCGTAGTGTTGATTAATCAAACCACTTTCGACTTTGTTCCTTTTCGGGGACGAAAAGTTTTAAGTGGGGGAGATTGTAACAACCCGAAAATCTGGGCCAGTTTAAAATTTTTATTTTGGCAATTTTGGCGAATTTTGATTATTTAAAATGAATTATTTTAAATAATATCGACGAGAAATTTATTTTGAATATAATTCGAACGTATATATTATATATGCGTCGTCGTTAGAATATAAATATTTATATATAATTATAAATAGAATTGAAAATGGCGCGGTAGTTCGATAATTCGATTTCAAACTTCAATTGAATGTACCGGGTGCAAAACAATCCGGATTTTAGTGAAACCAAAAATAATGGAATCTAATAGTGAATATCTTTCCAACGAATCCGAATGATCAAAATTTCTTAGCGGGAATCAAAAGATACGTCCAGTTGAAAATTCTGAATAGTGGCTATGGAATTCAGGCCCTTAAAAATGGACATTTTGCAAATGACCTCGGATTTCGACGAAACCAGTTTTGTTGGGTCCGAGATGTCAAATTATTGCTAGGTTTCAAATTTCATAATTTTTCGAATCAATATGTGAGCGTGGCAAAGGAAAACGCGTTTGACCGGTTTCAGTTGATTTTAATCGACTGGAAAATGGCCATTTTTCCAACGGTCTCAGAATTCGATGAAACTAGTTTTGTTAGGACCGTATCGTCAATACGAAGCTAGAAAATATTTTTATGGAATTTATAGAGTTGTTACGTGACCCCAGTAAATTGAAATGTACGTTTAAAATTCAATATAAGGATTTAAATGTTAATTTGAACGAAAACTGATCGAAACAGTCGAGTTGGCTTACCAGACCTATTCCATTGTGTTCAGAATGGGGGTATTTAGCTGGGGACGACAGTCGTTGGATTTGAATTGGAGTTTGTATCGATAAACAAACAATTTTCGAATAAAATAATAATATTATATATATTATAAAACCTAATTCCCTTTCACTTCTCAAACCCGCAGTCAACCAGGTCAAACCCGCCTCCACCCCCAAAACCGACGTCCCTCGTCCTTCAAAATTAGTCGCCAGCGATCTCCCCAATCCCGCATCATTTCGACCTGGTCCCTGAAGCGAAATCGGCGATCTGGGGGGGGTCTCGAAGGTGATATTGTGTGATGGGTTATCGTGGACTGGCGGGGCCGATTCCATTCACCAAAGGCGCCGACATCATGATGATTTCCAGGCCAAAGGAGGCCGTCGAATTGGGGCCCACTCCAGGCGCAGGTGGTGCACTCCAAGGCGCACCTCGTGCCATCAATTGATCCTCCTCCGGTCAAGCGTGGCAGCGGCTGCTTCGAACCCTAAATGTCGAGCCTTATCCAATGTCAACCTGGAGCAGTTCGGGAAGTTGCTGAATGATGAAAACAGACTGTGAGCTCCTTCTTTCTATTTATTTTAAATAGCTTAAATAAAAATGTTAGATTTTTTTTTTTATATGAAACAAAGTTCTGAAAATGAAAATATATACACATAGTTTAAAAGTCAGTTTTGAAAATATATATACAGTGGTTTAAAAAAAATCAGTTTTGAAAAAAAAATATATAAAGTTTAAAAATCAGTTTAGAAAAATATACATATACTTTGTTTAGCAAAATATAATATGCTATGATTTGAAAATGAGGAAAAGATACGATTTTCAATAATGTAAAAATATGGTTTTTATATAGTGAACATCGAAATAAAAATATGGTTTTTATATATTGAACATAGAAATAAAAATATGGTTTTTATATAGTGAACATCGAAATAAAAATATGGTTTTAATATAGTGAGCATCGAAAGAAAAATATGATTTTTATATATTGAACTTCGAAATAAAAATTCGATTTTTATCTATTGAATTTCGAAATAAAAATATGATTTTTATATATTGAGTAGCGAAGTCAAAAATTCGATTTTTATATATTGAATAACATAGTAAAAATTCGATTTTTACATATGTAGAGAATACGGGCGAAGGTGACAAAAAGGCGAAACGACGAAGACTTCTGCAAAAGAAGAGTCGAGATGATTGGATAGCTATCTGTGAGAATTTCTCACCTTTCAATTTCTTTTTCTAGTTATATATATATACTAGGATGCAGACGGTGCTTAGTAGCACCCGACACAATCATCCACAGACCATGGACTTGTTTGTTTGGTTGCATAGATTAGTTTGATGATTTGAATTGAAATTGAATTGTTTGGTGAATTTGATTGATGTGTGAATGGCGTGGGCCTTCACTAGACCGAGGATAAGGCTAGGCCTCGTCCCGTTTCTAGTATCGTGCCGTTATGCCGCCGAAATTTTCTAAAATGTGTTAGAAAAATAAAAATATCATTTTATTTAAAGAATGAACTTAATAGAAATTCATATGTTGGAATAAAATGTTTTATCGTTAAAAATATAATTTTAACGTGAATGTGAATAAATAAATATTCATTTACAAACCAGACGGTTTGTTTATGTACACCTATTTGAAGGACATTGATTGGGACGATAAATTTTACACATCGCCCAACTGCACAAATAAAATCTGTGTTTGGTTGTTTGAAAACCCCACACGGGTGTTGGGATGAAATTTGAAGTTCACTCATCCTGATTGATTAAATATGTCGATCGATTGATTGACAGACTGTTATAAGCGTTAGATATTTATATTTGATGCTTATACAGTGTAGTGCACTTTGGTTGATGGTTGATTATTTTTCAATGCTATTATATACATGTGATGTATGAAAATCCATATAATTAACTTTATATGGTAATTGATTGGGCCTCATTCCAATTTGAAAAATAAAGAGTAATATAAAATAAAAGTTCATGTGTTGACAGTACTCATCCATTGAGATTGGTCATGTGTTGAACGAAATATTTTAATAATAAAGTTTACATCTTTATCAATATAAAGTAAAAGTTCATGTGTTGACAGTACTCATCCATTGAGATTGGTCATGTGTTGAACGAAATATTTTGATAATAACAACTATTTTGAAAAAGAAATATTTGAAATAGAATATTTGAAAATAGAAATTTATGAAGCCGTGTTGATTAGATTGACGCCATTTTGACGTAAACGATATTTATATCGATTTGAAAACGATTTCGAAACGAATTGAATTGAAAACGATTTCGAAACGAATTGAATTGAAAACGATTTCGAAACGAATTGAATTGAAAACGATTTCGAAATGAAATGAATTGGAAATGATTTCGAAATGAAATGAATTGGAAACGATTTCGAAATGAATTGAATTGAAAACGATTTCGAAATGAAATGAATTGAAAACGATTTCGAAATGAATTGAATTGAAAACGATTTCGAAATGAATTGAATTGAAAACGATTTCGAAACGAATTGAATTGAAAACGATTTCGAAATGAATTGAATTGAAAACGATTTCGAAATGAAATGAATTGAAAACGAATTCGAAATCGAATTTAATTGAAAACGAATTCAAATTGAATTGAAAGCGAATTGAAATGAATTCAAATTGAATTGAAATTTGAATTGAATAGAAATGAATTTTAAAAATGAATTTATAACGAAGAATTCAATCTTGATTTGAATTGAAAAGAAAGTTGAAATAGCTTTTGAAACGATTTTAAAACTATTTATATAATTCGTTTTAAATAGAAATCGATGAAGTATATATTATATATATTATATATATAATATAATGGCCTGAATAGAACGCGCCGCGCTGCGGCAGTTCGCCAATTTCGACCATTTATTTCAAACGGACATTACGGGAGATCCGACCGTCGGATTCTCCTAAAACCGGAACCGTTGGGTTCGTATCGAAAAGAGCTTTCTAACGAATATTAGAAATTTGAAATCTAACGGTTGGATTTGGAATTATGTCCAAATCAAATTCGAAAAAGGTCGCTGTAAGTGCAGTTCGATGGCCGTTGATGGAAATCGACTGTACGGGCCTTGATAAAATTATTAAAAATAGTAATAATTTGTGTAAAATCATAAGAAAGGATTTGTGAAGATTTGGGATGAAAAACTCCATATTTGAAAAGATAAAAATAGATTTTTATCGAAATGAACTAGTTTTGAACTAGAAATATAATTCTATTTATTTTTAAATAAATAAATTGAATTTGAAAAGGGTTTTGAAAATAACCAAAATATCCAATGATTGCATTGGAGTGGATTTGAATCGAAATTGTCTTCGGAATATTTCGATGTTGGAATTCGTGATTATATAGGTGTTGTTATGGAAATTTGAAAGATATATTTATATCGTTATTTCCAATACGACATTTGTTAATCGTAGAATTTGATATTGAATATAGGCCGATATATTTTCTATTCAGAGCCTTGTATTGAATATCGAATGTGATTTGGGTTTGTCGTGAATGGTGTCTTCACTAACACTGTTCTTGAACCCAGTTGAGAAAAGATTAAATCTTTTTATTTAGATTTAATGAAGTGTACCAATTAAATAATATTTAATTGGAATTGAATTGATATTGATTTTTGGGTTTATCGTGAACAGTGTTTTAAATAACACTCGTTCTTTAACCCGATAATTAATGGGATGTGACTTTGGGTTTATCGTGAACCGTGTTTTAAATGACACGGATTCTTTAACCCAGTTAACTATTAAAACTAAGTGGAGTTTTAATGAATCTTTAATTAGATTGAGATGATCGAGAATGGAGTATCACCAGTTTTGCTCCAGGCGATAGTTAAATCTTTAATTAGATTTGAACGTGAAATGGTAATTGAATTTACCGATAACACCGTGGTGTTAGATATGAAGTACTACCAGTTTTACTTCATGGGATGAATAGGTTGGGATTGGGAAATTAAAACAAATGATTACTTCGGTAAGGTTCGCTAATCCCGACTAGTTTTGAATTGATATTCAAAAATAGATTAAAGAATAAATTCAAAAAATTTATCTTGGATAAAATTAATGGGAACCTTTCCCTATGAATGTGAAATTTAGAAACTAACTGTCGGTTAGCCAAGCAGAATGGTTTTCTGGATATTGATCTGATGTTGGTTTCGGCCTTCGGGGTTAATATTTGGGGAATTATTCTCTTGATTAATTTACGGTTAGTGACTGATGAATTGGAATGAGGCGTATGTTGTGTTTGTGTAACACTTATTTAAAATATACGCGAGTTATTCGGAAAGACCGGGTTTATCCCATTCTGAATAACTGATACGACGATAAGTCGAAGATGAAGACGGTGGTCGAAGACCGGAGGTCTTCACGTCGTTTGGGTGATAACTGATGATCTTGATTGGGCTGTACACCCAAGAAGATGGAAACAGTTAGTGATCGTCCAGACGTACTTGGAGATCGATGGATATGCGGGGTACTAGGTGCCTCCGGTTTCGTTCAGACCCAGAACGGACTTGTAAATGGACTGTGTGTCTGACATTGGATTTTAGTCCGTGTGATTGATTTCTATTAAATATATATCTGTTTGGCGGCGGAGAATTTATTCTCTTGCTTAACGCCCTTCTCTGAGACGTACGAGCTCAGGGGTTATATATTGATGGATATCAAACGCATGGAGTGAATTGCCTGTGTGGCATGCCTAAGTGGCAAATGATCGAGGCTTCTGTTGAAAAGCAAAGTCTTGTGGTGATGATCAAAGCACGGCCTTTGTGGCGTAGCTTTGTGTAACGTTTGCTTCGCGAGTTTCACACCCGGTATGAACCAAAAACGGGAGACAGACGTCAGGGAGGGCATGCGTTTCTTTCTAGCTAGAAGTGGCGTCAGTGGTTTTACACGCCCTGACGAGTTTGACTTATGTGGTTGTTGCTGTTGCGAGGCGCCTCGGTTATATCGGTTTCGGCCGAATGCATTCTGGTCGGCTGACGGACCAGACTTACACCCCATAGGGTGGGGAGACGTAGTGTTCAGGCATAATAATCCACATCGGTGGACCGGCCCTGAGGATCCAAGGCTTGCCTGCGCGCTTGCCTGAGGGGCGGGCTAGAGCGTCTCGAATCGGTTGAGGACTATCTTTTGCCTCGGTTCATAGACGGAAATCCAATTTCCAAATACGTGACATTTGCGGTTTTACTTGTAAAACTAGTATGGCGACATGATATATGGTACCCATGCCGCCTATGATTGATACTTATGATTTGAAGTTGTTTTATACACTATGCACTTATAATAGTATCAAATGATTTGTTTTAAACGTATCAAGCATTCTTTGGCTGTTATAAGGGAAAACCCTATCCCCCGGCTTGCGTTGCATTGTGTGATAGGACCTGGGTCTTATAACAGCTTCATTTTTCTTTATTTAGCATTGCGCAGTTGGTTTTATGCACTGGTATTCTTGGGAGGAAGCCCGTTCCGTGTTATACGGCGTGGTCCCTTGATTTACCTAATGCTTTAAAAAAAATAAAGATTAACTGTTTTAGTTCTCACACCAGTCCCATGACTGACCTGGAGTTTATTGTTTTAACCTAAACTCTGGGTGCCCTTATTTTGACACGGGCAGCTAGTAGTTTTGGTTTTGCAGATTTATATTCACAGGATCCTGGTTTACAGCTGGAATGATATCCGGAAAGCTTTGTATCCGTATATCTCTTCTAGTTGTGTATTGTATTTTTTTCTGCTGCTATGTATTTAAATGTAATTTAAATCTCTGATATTTCTGTGTAATATTCATTTATACTCTGTATATTCTTATAATCTGATGCATTGTTGTAATAAGCAATGAAACGTTCTTCTGTATGCGTTCTGTTTTGTCTTGTTCTCAAACGATAGGGCGTTTCGAACGGCCTGAATCGGTTTAGCGACTGGTTCGGACCGAGCGAAATTCCCTGCCGTCACAGATTTACAAATGGTAATTTTAAAAGAGGCCAAGTGACGTTGTGTAATGAAGCAGTGAGTCCATTTTATTTTATGGATGAATTTTTTTGATAGTTAAATAACCGACTATCAAAATCTTGCTAAGCTGTTGTTGGTATAGAAAGACTGGGATCGAATTTATATACGAAAACTATTCCGACCAGGAAATATGTAACATTGAAGACAAAAGATGGAGCAATTGAAGACCGTGGATTTTCGTAAGCGGTAGGGTTTCTTAAAATCTCTGGTAAACTCCCCCCGGTTTTAAAATGATTTATATATATATATATATATATTAAATGTTTTAACCAAAGATATACTGTGATTCTGTCATGGTTGGAAATTATGATTTGCAAAGTCTTCTCGACACTGATATGTTGGGTGATTTCTCGGGTGCGGTAGGAGGGTGCCTTCAGTTCATCTAGTTCCTGGATGACTTGTATGGACGAATGTCTGACAGAGTATTTCCTGAAGGTCACGTACATTGATTTTTACAAACATACTTCTGTTTGGTGGCGGAGAAAATAACTTCTCTTAGCTTATCATCCAGAGTATTTTTGTGGACGTCAATTGGTGATTTTGTTGGATCTGACGATGTGGCATTCAAAGTGATGTGCTGTTCTAAAAAGGAAAATGTAGCCCCAGGCCTCATCAACCGGGAAATGACAAAAATCGGGCAGGTAACATGGCTAGGTGGTTCATACCCAAGCAGGGTGTATTATCACCAATCTAGAGAAATTCCTTGTTTGTTCTTCTTTCGATTCTATATTTCCTCGGATGTGAGGTGGGCCCTTAAAACCTCAGGGGTGATAATACATTCGCTACACTAAAGCTAAATGAGTGGACGTAGCCGGGTTGCAAGACGTTCTTGTTGAACCCCCAGTGTATCCCTTCTAGAGTACACTGGTCGGAAGGTGATCCCATACCTTGTCATAGTTGGAATCCAATCTCCAATAAGAGCCCTGCGGTTTTTGATTTTATAATATATATGTAGAGCGTGAGATGCAAGCATTCTGCTACTTGGTTATTTACTTGATCTACAGCACTATTATAATATCAGAATTGTATTGATTTCAAAAATGATTTGGTAATAGTAAGGTAAAAACTGTTTGTGTTTATGTATGGACTGGTCTTACTATTACCTTTTCTTTCAAAAGTTTTTTTTAAGTTAAGCAATATGGATGTTATCTATAACTTAGTGAGTTTTCTCATGCTGGTTCACCAGACTGATCCGTGGCGTTTGTAATGTCAAGGATCAGCCCGAGTGTGCAGGTTTAGGTTATTGGATGCTGAGAAGTTCAGAGACGAGATGGAGGAGGCCAAACGTATGATATATATAGTATTATTCTGAAGTGTGATGTATTTGAGGACAGGTTGTTATAACTGTCCAGATATTGCCGTACTCTGATGATTGTAAGTACATTTTTTCAAGCTTTCAATAAAAATATATTTCTGTATTATATTTTATTCCGTTGTGATGTGAAACTCTGATTCGATGTTGGTTCTTCTTCTTTCTTCTATTCTAATCCTTCTCACCCTCTAACTTCTTTCTCTTAATGTTTTTCTTTTCTGTATAATTTGGGTTGACTGTGGTAGTTAAATGTTGGCTCAAACTGTATGGAAAAGTTGAACGTTACAGCTTGTTTCACACATGTGTGGCACTTTTGTGCTTTAGTGCACGCTTGAATGAAAATATATGTGAACTGATTTGCATGGCTACGAATTATTGCATACTTTTATGCAATAATTATGCAATACTTGCACAGACGCATGACTGGAATACTTGCATAGATGTATGAAGGAAAATTCAAATATATGCATACTATTATGCATTTAACTGCAGTTTCGCTGTTTTGCTATTTTTTCCTTTTTTATGCCTTGTTTGATGGTTTTTTAATCTGAATTTTTGTCGAATGCATGTTTAACTTAAATAAGAATATACGTATTATTTATTTATTTATTATTATTTTAGTGAATTTTCAAAAAATATGGACTAAATTTACAATAAGTTTATGACCGGATGTGAGCCTAATTTTAAACTTAATAGGGACATGTGCCAAACGGACCCTATTTATTTTCATACATGAGATGAGAAAACAACATAAACAAGCCATCATACACATCAGTATAAAGCCATCACAGACATCAGTCAAAAGCTGATATGGTAAAATACTTATTACAACAGTTAATTAATTATTTTATGATGTCTTTGGGGATTGTTAAAGGGACTCCATATTTGGTTAAGGGGAGGATAATTTAAAGGGGACTCCAGCTTAATTTTTTTTGTTAAGGGAGGGACTGGTTTATTTTAAAAGAAAAATAAAATGAGACCTAATTACCCCTGGCTCATCACTTATGTAAAACCCCAACTTACTGAATTCAACACAAGTAACGAGCCTGCGAATTGCTAAACATTCCAATTACACAAATTCGATACAACATATTATATCAAAATTTTCGTTTTTGCATTTATTTCAAATTAACCATACCAATTCTAATATGAAATTACAATTAATTACTTGATCTGATGTCTTTTGATCACCCACGAAACTTTCTTATGTCTCCATTACATTAGCTACACCATTTTTTATTTAGCAAATTCTATTCATACACCGAAAATTAGTTTATGTACACCACTATTTTGCTAACAATATATATTATTAAATTACCCTTCTTTGTTGCATTTTTACTTTTTTAATTATAACTCATCAAACTAAAACATTGTATCTAACAATATCTAATTAAATATACGTAAAAAAATTGAAGAACATAATGTATTTTTAAACATGAAACATAAATTTTGAATTACGTGAAATTTTACAAGTAATTGTTTAAATTTAGAGTCATTTGATTCAAAAGCAGGGCCACTTTTGCTAAAATTAAAAATCTTTTGTAGCATAATAAATTGGTTACCGTACATACAAAAAATTAAAATACATTTTACGGATTTTAAACTTTATTTAGTTCTATAGATTTCCTATTTTCTATAAATAACTTTAAAGTTTTAGAGAGGGAAGATAAAGAAAAAAAATAAGGCTAGTATTGTAAAAAAGATGGTGTATATAAAGTAATTTTTGGTGTATGCTTGTTTATTTTATTTTATGGGGTATGTTTAGATATTGTTGGTGCATGAATAGAATTGACCTTTTTAATTTTATGTGCAATATTAAATTGTAAGCATTAATTAAGATTTATGGTTTATGGTTTATATTAATGAGGATCATAGGGGGTTAATATTGGAATTTTAATTTATATGTTTAAGGGGAGGCTAATCTATTTTGTCCTCCCTATAACAACTATACAATAAACAAAATTTGGTTCTCCCCTTAACCAAATGTGGAGTCCCTTTAACAATCCCCATGTCTTTAAGCTGCTTTGACATCGTCTTTTAACTGATGTAAAAAAGAGGTACTTTAGACGTCACCGACGAAGACATTTCTCTCGAAAAATGAAGACATCGTTTTCTAGCCGATGTCTATGTGAAGTTTTCTTGTAGTGAAGGTGAAATTAGTAGCCATCAAACTAAAAGGAAGAGCTTCTGCTTGGTAGGAACAGCTGAGAATGAAGAGGGAAAGAAGAGGGAAAAGTAAAATCAATAATTGGGAAAAGATGAAAGGAAGTTAAAAGAAAATATTTTGTCTACAAACTATATACAACCATGTTTTAGCGGCTTCAAAATTTGTGTCTAGGAGACAGGTCTGTTCATGATTATACTGAAGATTTTTATCAGTTAGTCTCTCGAAATGACTTATCTAAAGGTGAAGAACAGTTGGTTGCGCGATATTTGGGAGGACTGCGCTTAAATATTCAGGAAGCACTGGACCTTCATAGATTCTGGTCAGTTTCAAATGCTTATTAGGTAGCTTTAGCTATTGAAAAAGGCCAAACCAAGGTAGATAAGTCTAAATTTCTTACCACTCAAAGCTAAGACATGACTTCCCACCAACGAGTTAACACCGATAATTAGGCTAGAGGTTCTCAAAACACAATTATGCCACGAAAGAATACTTCTGAATTTATTACCACACAAAACAAGGGCAAAGGAGCTGAATTTAAATGTTTTAAATGTAACGAGCCAGACCACACTTCAGCTGCTTGTAGATGGGAACAGGGATAACAACTCATGATTGATGGTGGAGAACATAGTCAAAGCACAGAATATGAGGGCGAATCGGTGTACGATAGTGAGTTAGAAGAAGATATTTTTATGGAGATGTTGGAGAGTCTCTAGTAATTCGAAAAACCTTGTTGCTGAAAGAGGATGTTGAAGAATACTGGCTGCATAATAACATCTTTCACACACCATGCACTATTGAAGGTAAGATTTGCAAGTTAATTATTGATAATGGCAGTTGCGAGAATGTTATTTTTCATGAAGCAGTTGATAAACTGAAGTTAATACAAGAAAAGCACCCAAAACCATACAAGCTGTCTTGGTTCAAGAAAGGAAACGAGGTTTCCATTGATTCTCGCTGCCTAGTCTCATTTTTAATTAGATGCAAGTACTTTGATAATATTTGGTGTGATGCAGTCAAAATGGATGCATGTCATATACTTCTTGGTAGGCCATGGCAATATGATCGCAATACCATTCATGACAGGAAGAAAAACACTTATACATTATGGAAGGACAATGTGAAGGTTATCTTATCACGTATGAAACAGCAAGCTTTTATCAAAGGAGATAAAAATGGGGGAGACAACATGCTGTCAATCACAAATTTCATAAAAAAAGGCTGAAGAATCTAGAGTTATTTTGGCACTAGTAAATCGTGAAGTGCAACCACCTAATACAATTTCCAGACTATGTTAAGCAATTACTTGAAGAATATGATGATTAAACGTCGGAAGAGCTACCATCTGGTCTACCTCTAATGCGTGATATACAAAATAAGATTGATTTAGTTATAGGTTTAAGTCTCCCAAACAAACCAGCATACTGCATAAATCCAAAAGAGCATAATGAGTTGCAGAGACAAGTGGATGAAGCAATTGCAAAAGGACTAATCAGAGAAAGTTTAAGCCCACGTGCAATTCCTGTGTTGTTAACTTTGAAGAAAGATGGCACGTGGCGCATGTGTGTTGACACCCGTGCAATTAACAAGATAATATGAAGTATCAATATCTGATTCCGCAGTTTGAATACTTGTTGGACCAGTTAGTTGAGGCAAAGATATTTCAAAGATTGATTTTCGCAGCGGTTATCACCAGATTCGCATTAGGTCAGGAGACGAGTGGAAAACTGCATTTAAAACATGAGATAGGTTGTATGAATGGTTGGTAATGCCATTCGGGTTATCGAACACGCCTAGTACATTTATTCATGTCATGAGTCATGTCTTGAAATCATTTCTCAGAAGGTGTGTTGTAGTTTATTTCGATGATATCTTAATTTACAGCCTATCCCTCTAAGCTCACAAACAAGATATTAAAGAGATGTTCGAAAGACTGAGAAAAGAAGAGTTGTATATAAACATGAAAAAGTGTAATTTTGGAGCACAAAGTGTGTTGTTTCTAGGGTACGTCATTTTAGACGAAGGAATTAAGGTGGATCAAAGTAAAGTTCAGTCCATCCTAGATTAGACTACACCTCGAACAATTCACGAGGTGCGCAGTTTTCATGGGCTGACATCTTTCTATAGCAATTTATAAGGAATTTCAACAGCTTTATAGCTCATATAACTGATTGTACAAAATTCGTAAAAATAATAAGTTGGACTAAAGAAGTGGAAGAAAGTTTTCAAATAATCAAAAAGAAAATGTCTCAAGCTCTGGTCCTTGCGTTACCTGACTTTAACAAGGTCTTTGAGGTGGATTGTGATGCATCGAAGGTGGGCATAAGGGCTGTCCTAAGTCAAGAGGGTTGCCCTATTGCTTTTTACAATGAAAAACTTAATGATTTGCTCTGCCAATACTCAACATACGATGTGAAATTCTATCTTGTACGTACACTTAAACACTAGGAGCATTGTTTGGTGCAACGTGAATTGATCCTTAACTCAGATCATGAGACCTTAAAGTTCATTAACAGCCAACAACGCTTAAGTCAAAGACATGCTAAGTGGGTCAACTTCTTACAATGGTTCACTTTTACCATCAATCACAAAGCCGACATCCGAAACAAAGTTGCAAATGCATTAAGCAGGAAGTCTACATTCCTAACAGCAATGAGAGTTGAGATTGCGGGATTCGACACATTTGAAGAGTTGTACGTTGATGAAAAATTCTTTGGGCCAGTATTCAATCAGTCCTTCAAGGTGCTCATTCTGATTATCAACTGGAAGAATGTTTTCTTTTTAAAGGATTACAACTTTGTATTCCTAAATGTTCACTGCGAGAAAAGATAGTTGCTAAAAACATTCTTTTGGCCACTTTGGGTGAGACAATACTATTTCATTAATCGAAAGTAAGTATCTCTAGTCAAAATTAAAAAGTGTCACTCGGTATGTTGAAATATGTCATGTTTGTCAAAGATCAAAGGGTGGTTCAACAAATGCAGAATTATATACTCCACCTCCTACTCCTTCCGCTCCATGGAATGATGTAAGTATGGATTTTTTTTTCATTGGTTTACCTTGTACGCAAAAGTGCTCAGATTCTGTCATGGTAGTGGTTGGTCGATTTTCAAAAAATGGCACATTTTGTTCCCTTTCAGAAGGCAATGGATGCTTCATACATTGCAGAACTTTATTTCAAGATATTTCGTTTACACGGTATTCCTCATTCAATAACTTCTGATCAAGATACTAAATCTATAGGACATTTTTGGAGGACGTTATGGAAGAAAAGTGGAACTGAGCTGCGTTTTAGCACAGCTTATCACCCTGAGACTGATGGTCAAACCGAGGTGGTGAATCGCAGTTTGGATCTGTTACAATGTATTGCTAAGGATAAACATAAACAATGGGATTTAGTACTACCTTTTGCTGAGTTTGCATATAATAACTCTAAGAATTGCACTACTCAATTGAGTCCTTTCGAAGTTGTTTGTGGGAAGAATCTGAATCCTAGCACCGCTCTTGATTTGGCTCCCATTCCTAATATGAACAAAGCAAATAAAAAAGTTGAAGAGATGATTGAACATATCAAGGAAATACACCATAAGGTTAAGGAATATATTGAAGAAAATAATAGAACGTATAAAGCAGCTGCAGATGTTCATCATCTCAAGGTTGCTTTAAAGGATGGTTTGTCAATTCCATGATGCTCATCCAATAGCTTATGGATATCATGAATAACTAATCCTCCTTGATCCCCCAAGAGATCATGTGACTGCTCTTCCTTCTGTTGGAAGGCCAGTGAAGTGCACAACTTCATCAATTTTTATTCTCATTTCACCAAAAGGAAGATGGAAAATGTTTGTTCCGGGATAAAAAAATTCCACAAATGAATTGATAAGAACTTTATCTAGTTGTTCGTGAGCATGCAGTACTAATTTATGTAATCTTGGCAGAACTACAACATTTTGTACAAAATAACATTTCTTTATATAGTCCTATATTCTTCGTGTACTAACATGGTTGTGAACTTTTATGATTCTAGTTTCACCTCGTGGTTCCTATGTGAAACATATACAATAAGATATATATATATATATATATACACTAATAATTATACATATGGTGCACTAAAAAAATTATCTGTGAAACTTACATTGGAATTCCATATTTTACTAGCGACATGACCTTCGAATGCAAATAGTAATGCTGATTGAGCTTCAGTTTCTGGTGGTTGAGTTGATGCTTCTTTTTGCACTCGCTTACCTTTCTTATTTTTTACATGTTTTCATTTTAACTTCCTCCACCGCTTACTCTTCTACGTGTTCATCGCTTTCGTGACCTTCACTTCTACCTTCATCCCCCTTTACTCTCTTCCCATTCACCTTCATCCCCTTTACTCGCTTCTGATTCATCTTATTCCCCTTTACTTTCTTCCCATTCACCTTTGTCCTCTTTACTTGCTTTTGATTCATTGCTTTCATCCACTTCTTCATCCTCATCCTTGTCTGCATTTTCATCCTTCTCGTTGCCGTTATCATCCTCATCACCTTCATCACGCTCATCGCCTTCATCGACTTCACGATCAGCATCTTCATCGGCCTCATCGCCTTCACGATCGACATCTTCATCACCTCATCGTCTTCATTATCTCTTCTACTATGACTCTCCTCATCGGAACAACTACTCTCACCACTTTGGTTTGAACTTTCTTCATCTTCATTGTCTTCACGTTCACTTACTACTATTTTCTTTCCTTTTTGCTATTGCAGCATTTTTGTCTTCCATAGCTACTTTCCTCGGTTTGATGCCCTTGGGAGTACACGACCATGCTTAGATGTACTCTATGTACCGCAAATGGAAATATGAGAATGGTTAGAGAAAAAAGGCAAAGACATGTTGTAACGACCCGTAAATCCGTACCATTTAAGCTGACTGAATACAACTCACGTCCTACCCAAATTGCATGAAAATATGAATCATTAATAGAAAGAAGTTAGAGGATGAGAAATAGAAAGATAGAAAATTAGATTAGAACAAAACAAATAGAAGATGGAACTAAACAGTAATACAGAATCTCACAATCGCAATGGAATAAAATAATATATAAATAATCACTTTCGAAATACAAATTGTATTTGCACTTACATCATCAGAGTACATCATATATATAACGCAGTGGAATAAACTCTAAACATCTAATACTGAAGTCTCCTGCTCCAAGCTCCTCCAAATAGATCTGTAAAATCCTGAACCATTGAACTGTCCATACAAATTTGGGCACCCAAGAGTTTAGGGAAAACACAGAAAAATAAACTCTGGGTCAATCATGGGAATGGTGTGAATAAACGATTTTTCAAACAGCTTGATTAGTACGGGATATCTTATAAGACCACGCCGTAAAAACGAAATGGGTTTTTCCCTTATGAAAATCCAAAAATAACTTGGTTTAACTTTCAAAACGGTTTAAAAGGAAAGATAATCGTAAGACCGACCCACACATAAACACGGATGGTTTTTACCTTACGATAACCCAAAACATCTTTATATCAAAAACTCGTCTGATATTATAATAATGTCTATCAATCCACAAATAAATAATCATCTAGCAGAATGCTTGCCTCTCACGCTCAACATATATAGTATACAATCCAAACCGCAAGCGCTTATTGGATAATGGGTTTCCAACTATGACAAGGTACGGAACCACCTTCCGATAGTGTATCTCTAGAGGGGAATACACTGGGTTCAATAAGAACGTCTTGCAACCCGGCCCACATGACCGACCACTCATTTCGCTTGAGTGTATCGAATATATTATCGCCAACGGTTGGGAGCTACCCACCGTTTTCCGAAAGAGACAACATCGAAAGGGTAAAGAAGTAAATGGAATTTCTTTAGATAGGTGACAATACAACCTAATGGGAGCGACCCACATAGCCATGCTGCCTGCCCGATTTTTGTCATTTCCCGGTTGTGAGGCTTGAGGCTGAACTTACCCGAGGACATAACACATCTTCATTCACTTTGAATGCCACATCTTCAAACTCGCCAAATCACAAATTGATTTCCCCAAAAATACCATAGGTATAAAGCTAAGAGAAACGAATTCCTCCGCCACCAAACGTAAATACGTTTGAAGAGATCAACTTATGAAATTTATTAGGCATACTCTGTCAGACACTCGTCCATACAAGTTGTCCTGGGACTGAACAAACCGAAGACACTATTCTATAAATCCATCTTAGGCAATTTCTACCTAGGATTGACAGAACAGCCCTTGCAATACTCCGTCTTCAATGTTCTTCAATAGTCTCTGATTCTAAACGTATATGTCGAATCAAAGTGGAATTTTGATTCTGGCCTCTTCGAAACGATAACGTAAAAGGTCCAGATTTGATAATCATTTAACAATCAAATATAAATTAAAATAAACAGATTTATCTCCATTGGTCTGCTAAGCCTTATTTATGTAATCTTCAAGTATTAACTTGTAAAAACCCGTAACTTCCCCGTTAAGGAAAGCGTCGGATAGTTCGAGAACAAACCACAACAGAACACATACAGAAGAACATTTCATTGTATATTACAACAATGCATCAGATTACAAGAATATACAGAGCATAAACAAATAAATATTACACAGAAATATCAGAGATTTAAATTACATTTAAATACATAGCAGCGGAAATAATACAATACACAACTAGAAGAGATATACGGATACAAAGCTTTCCGGATATCGTTCCAGCTGTAAACCAGGATCCTGTGAATATAAATCTGCAAAAACCAAAACTACTAGCTGCCCGTGTCAAAATAAGGGCACCCAGAGTTTAGGTTAAAACAATAAACTCCAGGTCAGTCATGTGACTGGTGTGAGAACTAAAACAGTTATTAATCTTTATTTTAAATCATTAGGTAAATCAAGGGACCACGCCGTATAACACGGAACGGGTTTCCTCCCAAGAATACCAGTGCATAAAACAAACAGCGCAATGCTAAATAAAGAAAAATGAAGCTGTTATAAGACCCAGGTCCCATCACACAATGCAACGCAGCCGAGGATAGGGTTTTCCCTTATAACATCCAAAGAATGCTTGATACGGTTAAAACAAATCATTTGATACTACTATTAGTGCATAGTGTATAAAACAACTTCAAATCATAAGTATCAATCATAGGCGGCATGGGTACCATATATCATGTCGCCATACTAGTTCTACAATTAAAACCGCAAATGTCACGTATTTGGAAATTGGATTTCCGTCTATGAACCGAGGCAAAAGATAGTCCTCAACCGATTCGAGACAATCTAGCCCATGTCTCAGGATCAGAACGCATCAACCCTTTAGATCGTCAGGGCCGGTCCACCGATGTGGATTATTATGCCTGAACAATACGTCTCTCCGCCCTTTGGGGCGTAAATGAGCCAACTAAATGACTCCATCGGTTCGAGAACGACCGATCAATCCGAGGCGCCTCGCAACAGCAACAACCACATAAGTCAAACTCGTCAGGGCGTGTAAAACCACTGACGCCACTTCTAGCTAGAAAGAAACGCAAGTCCTCCCTGATGTCCTCTCCCGTTTTTGGTTCATACCGGGTGTGAAACTCGCGAAGTAAACGTTACACAAAGCTACGCCACGAAGGCCGTGCTTCGATCATCAACCACAAGACTTTGCTTTTCAATAGAAGCCTTGATCATTTGCCACTTAGGCATGCCACACAGGCAATTCACTCCATGCGTTTGATATCCATCAATATATAACCCCTGAGCTCGTACGTCTCAGAGAAAGGCGTTAAGCAAGAGAATAAATTCTCCGCCGCCAAACAGATATATATTTAATAGAGATCAATCACACGGACTAAAATCCAATGTCAGACACACAGTCCATTTACAAGTCCGTTCTGGGTCTGAACGAAACCGGAGGCACCTAGTACCCCGCATATCCATCGATCTCCAAGTACGTCTGGACGATCACTAACTGTTTCCATCTTCTTGGGTGTACAGCCCAATCAAGATCATCAGTAATTACCCAAACGACGTGAAGACCTCCGGTCTTCGACCATCGTCTTCATCTTCGACTTATCGTCGTATCAGTTATTCAGAATGGGATAAACCCGGTCTTTCCGAATAACTCGCGTATATTTTGAATAAGTGTTACAAACACAACATACGCCTCATTCCAATTCATCAGTCACTAACCGTAAATTAATCAAGAGAATAATTTCCCAAATATTAACCCCGAAGGCCGAAACCAACATCAGATCAATATCCAGAAAACCATTCTGCTTGGCTAACCGACAGTTAGTTTCTAAATTTCACGTTCATAGGGAAAGGTTCCCATTAATTTTATCCAAGATAAATTCCTTGAATTTATTCTTTGTTCTATTCTTTTGAATTTCGATTCAACTAGCCGGGATTAACGAAACTTACCGAAGTAATCATTTGTTTTAATTTCCCAATCCCAACCTATTCATCCCATGAAGTAAAACTGGTAATACTTCATATCTAACGCCACAGTGTTATTGGTAAATTCAATTACCATTTCACGTTCAAATCTAATTAAAGATTTAACTATCGCCTGGAGTAAAACTGGTGATACTCCATTTCGATTATTTCAATCTAATTAAAGATTCATTAAAACCCCACTTAGTTTTAATCTGTGACTAGGTTAAAGAATCAGTGTCATTTAAAACACGGTTCACGATAAACCCAAAATCACACCACATTTCAATCAGTCCCTAATTGTAAATTAGCAAGTGAGCAATTCCCTAAGTATTAATCCCGAAGGCCGAAACCAACATCAGATCAATACCTCGGAAACTATTCAACTTAACTAATCTCCAGTTAGTTTCTGATTTTCTTAACTCCTTTAGGTCTAAGAACTGTATTATTGAAGATACCGTTCACGACAACCCAAAATCACATTTCATTAATGATCGGGTTAAAGAACGAGTGTTATTTAAAACACTGTCCACGACAAACCCAAAAATCAATATCAATTCAATTCCAATTAAATATTATTTAATTGGTACACTTCATTAAATCTAAATAAAAAGATTTAATATTTTCTCAACTGGGTTCAAGAACAGTGTTAGTGAAGACACCATTCACGACAAACCCAAATCACATTCGATATTCAATACAAGGCTCTGAATAGAAAATATATCGGCCTATATTCAATATCAAATTCTACGATTAACAAATGTCGTATTGGAAATAACGATATCAATATATATCTTTCAAATTTCCATAACAACACCTATATAATCACGAATTCCAACATCGAAATATTCCGAAGACAATTTCGATTCAAATCCACTCCAATGCAATCATTGGATATTTTGGTTATTTTTAAAACCCTTTTCGAATTCCATTTATTTATTTAAAAATAAATAGAATTATATTTCTAGTTCAAAACTAGTTCATTTCGATAAAAATCTATTTTTATCTTTTCAAATATGGAGTTTTTCATCCCAATTCTTTCTAAATCATTTCTTATGATTTTACACAAATTATTACTATTTTTAATAATTTTATCAAGGCCCGTACAGTCGATTTCCATCAATGGCCATCGAACTGCACTTGCAGCGACCTTTTTCAAATTTGATTTGGACATAATTCCAAATCCAACCGTTAGATTTCTAATATTCGTTAGAAAGCTCTTTTCGATACGAACCCAACGGTTCCGGTTTTAGGAGAATCCGACGGTCGGATCTCCCGCAATGTCCGTTTGAAATAAATGGTCGAAATTCACGAACTGCCGCGGCGCGGCGCGTTCTATTCAGGCCATTATATTATATATATAATATATATAATATATACTTCGTCGATTTTTATTTAAAACGAATTATATAAATAGTTTTAAAATTCGTTTCAAAAGCAATTTCAACTTCCATTTCAATTCAAATCAAAATTGAATTCTTCTTTATAAATTCGTTTTAAAATTCATTTCTATTCAATTCAAATTTCAATTCAATTTGAATTCATTTCAATTCAATTTGAATTCGTATTCAATTCAATTCATTTCGAAATCGTTTTCAATTCAATTCATTTCGAAATCGTTTTCAATTCAATTCATTTCGAAATCGTTTTCAATTCAATTCATTTCGAAATCGTTTTCAATTCAATTCATTTCGAAATCGTTTTCAATTCAATTCATTTCGAAATCGTTTTCAATTCAATTCATTTCGAAATCGTTTTCAATTCAATTCATTTCGAAATCGTTTTTAAAATCGATATAAATATCGATCACGTCAAAATGGCGTCAATCTAATCAACACGGCTTCATAAACTTCTATTTTCAAATATTCTATTTCAAATATTTCTTTTTCAAAATAGTTGTTATTATCAAAATATTTCGTTCAACACATGACCAATCTCAATGAATGAGTACTGTCAACACATGAACCTTTATTTTATATTGATAAAGATATAAATTTTATTACTAAAATATTTCGTTCAACACATGACCAATCTCAATGGATGAGTACTGTCAACACATGAACCTTTATTTTATATTGATAAAGATATAAATTTTATTACTAAAATATTTCGTTCAACACATGACCAATCTCACTGGATGAGTACTGTCAACACATGAACTTTTATTTTATAATATTCTTTATTTTTCAAATTGGAATGAGGCCCAATCAATCACCATATAATGTTAATTATATGGATTTTCATACTACACACGTATATAATAGCATTGAAAAATAATCAACCATCAACCAAAGTGCACTACACTGTATAAGCATCAAATATAGATATCTAACGCTTATAACAGCCTGTCAATCAATCAATCGACATATTCAATCAATCAGGATGAGTGAACTTCAAATTACATCCCAACACCCGTGTGGGGTTTCAAACAATCAAACACAGATTTTATTTGTGCAGTTGGGTGATGTGTAAAATTTATCGACCCAATCAATGTCCTTCAAATAGGTGTACATAAACAAACCGTCCGGTTTGTAAATGAATATTTATTTATTCACACTACGTTAAAAATTATATTTTTAACGACAAAACATTTTATTCTAACATATGAATTTCTATTCAGTTCATTCTTTAAATAAAATGATATTTTTATTTTTCTAACTTATTTTAGAAAATTTCGGCGGCATAACGGCACGATACTAGAAACGGGACGAGGCCTAGCCTTATCCCCGGTCTAGTGAAGGCCCACGCCATTCACACATCAATCAAAATCACCAAACAACCCAATTCAAATCAAATCATATAACTTAGCTATGCAACCAAACAAACAAGTCCATGGTCTGTGGACGATTGTGTCGGGTGCTACTAAGCACCGTCTGCATCCTAGTATATATATATAACTAGAAAAGAAATTGAAAGGTGAGAAATTCTCACTGATAGCTATCCAACTTCACAACACTTCATTGACAGAAATCTTCCTCGTTGTTGCCTTTTTCATCTTCGTTGCCCGTAGTCACTACATATATAAAAATCGCACATTTTTATATTTTGATGTCTTTAAAATAAAAATTACATTTTTATTTATTCACTTTCAATTTAAAAGTCATATTTTTATAATCACTTCATATATTTAAAAATCGAATTTTTATTTCGTTATTCAATATATAAAAATCGAATCTTTACTACTATGTTATATAGATAAAAATTATATTTTTATCACGCTATTTTTCCATATAAAGATTTCGCCTTTATAAAAACATAGACTTCGCCTTTATAAAAATAAAGTTTTCGCCTTTATAAAAAATAAAGTTTTCGCCTTTATAAAAATAAAGTTTTCGCCTTTATAAAAATAAAGTTTTCGCCTTTATTATTTCATCCCTATAGAAATCACATTTTTATTATGCTACCTATATAAAGATGATATTTTTATAGTTCCTACTATGCAAAGATCATATTTTTATCTTTCTACAATAATAAAGATTATATTTTTAATACTTTAAAAATATAAAGATCATATTTTTAATTCTTTAAAAATATAAAAATCATATTTTTCACTAACCAAAATCAAATTTTTACATATAAAATTTCATACCTTCGATATTGTTAAAAAAATAAAATCTTTATCTATATTAAAATTCTAATTTTTCTTCTACTTTAAAGATCTAATCAATATCAGATTTTATTTTGAAATCATTACATAAATGAATTGAAAATAAATAAAGTAAATAAAAGACTAAAATAAAATAATTAAAACTTTACCTTTGTTTTCTTTTCAGTTTTGGTTCGGGGGTGTGCTGTGGCGCTGCGTCGGAGTCGAGGGTGGTCGGAGCGGTGAGGGGAGGTGGCGGAAGTGGCTGCAGGCGGTGGAGGGTCGGGGTTTGCTTCTGGTTTTGGTGGCTGGATGTTTCGAATGGGAGAGAGAAGAAAGGCGGGCGAGTAGAGGAGCGAGGGGAGGGGGGAGGGAGGGTCGAAGGGGGAGGCGCCGGCCTGAGGAGGCACGGCGGTGGTCGACGGCGAGCACAGTGCTGGAGGCCTCGCGATTTAGGTTTCGAGCCCCTTTTTTTTCATTCTAATTTCTGAAATGAACTAACGGGGGGGGGGGGTATATGAAAAAGGTTTTATATATTTAATTTAATTTTAATTTATTTTATCCCAAGGAGTTGACCTTTTATTCGACTTCAAAACGAGGCCCACCGACTGTCGCCCATAGCGTTTCACCCCCATTCCGAACACAATGGGATATGTTTCGTAGTTTGATTTGATCGTTTGAATCAGTTTCCGTTGAATTTACACTTAAATCACTATACTGAATTTTAAACGTACATTTCAAATTACCGGGGTCACATACTAACTAGAAGAATTCCAGAAAAATATTTTCTAGCTTCGTATTGACGATACGGTCCTAACAAAACTAGTTTCGTCAAATTCTGAGACCGTTGGAAAAAATGGCCATTTTCCAGTCGATTAAAATCAACTGAAACTCATCAAATGCGTTTTCCTTTGCCACGCTCACATATTGATTCGAAAAATTATGAAATTTGGAATCTAGCAATAATTCAACATCACGGACCCAACAAAAGTGGTTTCGTTGAAATCCGACGTCGTTTGCAAAATGTCCATTTTTAAGGGCCTGAATTCCATAGCGACTATTCAAAATTTTCAACTGGACATATCTTTTGATCCCCGCTATGAAAATATGATTATTCGGATTCGTTGGAAAGATATTATCAATTAGATCCCATTATTTTTGGTTTCACTAAAATCCGGATTGTTTTGCACCCGGTATGTTCAATTGAAGTTTGAAATCGAATTATCGAACTACCGCGCCATTTTCAATTCTATTTATAATTATATATAATTATTTATATTCCAACGACGATGTATATAATATATACGTTCTAATTATATTCAAAATAAATTTCTCGTCGTTTTTATTTAAAATAATTCATTTTAAATATTCAAAATTCGCTAAAATTGCCCAAATAAAAATTTTAAACTGGCCCAGATTTTCCGGGTTGTTACAATCTCCCCCACTTAAAACTTTTCGTCCCCGAGAAGGAACAATGTTGAAAGTGGTTTGATCAATCAACTCTACGCTCGATCTGGCTTCCATTCTCCAACTTTTCAGTTTCTGAGAATTTTCCAAAATTTCAAAAATTTGGCTAACACCCTAAATTTTCGAAAAATTTCGCCATAACCTCCCCTGCACCGGGAGCATCGGGGAATTTCAAATAGCTTCCCCGGTCCTTCTAATCTCAAAAAGAAAAAGAAAAAGCCAAGCGGCTAGCCAATAGGCTCATAAAATCATCATCACCCAAACAAAACAGTAAATTATGTAGTAAACATGTACCTATTTGTCGGGCAAACAAATTTTATTCTCTGCTCTAGCCTCCTTGCTATGACCTGTTCAATGATATATATGCATATGCAAGCAAATGCAACCAATTTTCAATACAATTCAATATTTGATACAATTAGGCATAATGGTTCAAAATTATCAAACAATTAAACAAACAACACAAACATCAATCAATTAGTGAGTTAGAGTTTCAAATTCATAATTTTGATACATATACAAAAAATCATGTTTTTGATGCCAAATCACAACAATGTATCCTAGCTATATATATAGGTTTTGGTTCTCACACCAGTCTAATGGAAATATATAGAAATCCCACCTTCGAAACACGAACATAAGTTCTGATGATGATTGATCAATCATCAGAACCATCTCCGGGTGTCTAGAGTGTAATTCTATATCTATCCAATATATTAAAATTTCAAATACACGTGGATCAGACGTATACGCAAAATCTTTATATACTGGACTGTCCAACTCAATATAAATGGATAATCAAATACGAATGATTGATTTAAATTTTCAAAACAAAAATTGTTTTCATTTTCAAAAATATACTCTTCACATTCGTTCTAGGATACTACTGATCCTATCTCTAACGAGTCATTCCCATTGGATATTACTAATCCAATATCTGATGAATTCTTTCGTATGGTTCTAATGTGCCTTGTTCTCTGCTTTGTAAACCAAAGCTCTGATACCAACTGAAAAAACCCGTAACTTCCCCGTTAAGGAAAGCGTCGGATAGTTCGAGAACAAACCACAACAGAACACATACAGAAGAACATTTCATTGTATATTACAACAATGCATCAGATTACAAGAATATACAGAGCATAAACAAATAAATATTACACAGAAATATCAGAGATTTAAATTACATTTAAATACATAGCAGCGGAAATAATACAATACACAACTAGAAGAGATATACGGATACAAAGCTTTCCGGATATCGTTCCAGCTGTAAACCAGGATCCTGTGAATATAAATCTGCAAAAACCAAAACTACTAGCTGCCCGTGTCAAAATAAGGGCACCCAGAGTTTAGGTTAAAACAATAAACTCCAGGTCAGTCATGTGACTGGTGTGAGAACTAAAACAGTTATTAATCTTTAGTTTAAATCATTAGGTAAATCAGGGGACCACGCCGTATAACACGGAACGGGTTTCCTCCCAAGAATACCAGTGCATAAAACAAACAGCGCAATGCTAAATAAAGAAAAATGAAGCTGTTATAAGACCCAGGTCCCATCACACAATGCAACGCAGCCGAGGATAGGGTTTTCCCTTATAACAGCCAAAGAATGCTTGATACGGTTAAAACAAATCATTTGATACTACTATTAGTGCATAGTGTATAAAACAACTTCAAATCATAAGTATCAATCATAGGCGGCATGGGTACCATATATCATGTCGCCATACTAGTTCTACAATTAAAACCGCAAATGTCACGTATTTGGAAATTGGATTTCCGTCTATGAACCGAGGCAAAAGATAGTCCTCAACCGATTCGAGACAATCTAGCCCATGTCTCAGGATCAGAACGCATCAACCCTTTAGATCGTCAGGGCCGGTCCACCGATGTGGATTATTATGCCTGAACAATACGTCTCTCCGCCCTTTGGGGCGTAAATGAGCCAACTAAATGACTCCATCGGTTCGAGACCGACCGATCAATCCGAGGCGCCTCGCAACAGCAACAACCACATAAGTCAAACTCGTCAGGGCGTGTAAAACCACTGACGCCACTTCTAGCTAGAAAGAAACGCAAGTCCTCCCTGATGTCCTCTTCCGTTTTTGGTTCATACCGGGTGTGAAACTCGCGAAGTAAACGTTACACAAAGCTACGCCACGAAGGCCGTGCTTCGATCATCAACCACAAGACTTTGCTTTTCAACAGAAGCCTTGATCATTTGCCACTTAGGCATGCCACACAGGCAATTCACTCCATGCGTTTGATATCCATCAATATATAACCCCTGAGCTCGTACGTCTCAGAGAAGGGCGTTAAGCAAGAGAATAAATTCTCCGCCGCCAAACAGATATATATTTAATAGAGATCAATCACACGGACTAAAATCCAATGTCAGACACACAGTCCATTTACAAGTCCGTTCTGGGTCTGAACGAAACCGGAGGCACCTAGTACCCCGCATATCCATCGATCTCCAAGTACGTCTGGACGATCACTAACTGTTTCCATCTTCTTGGGTGTACAGCCCAATCAAGATCATCAGTAATTACCCAAACGACGTGAAGACCTCCGGTCTTCGACCATCGTCTTCATCTTCGACTTATCGTCGTATCAGTTATTCAGAATGGGATAAACCCGGTCTTTCCGAATAACTCGCGTATATTTTGAATAAGTGTTACACAAACACAACATACGCCTCATTCCAATTCATCAGTCACTAACCGTAAATTAATCAAGAGAATAATTTCCCAAATATTAACCCCGAAGGCCGAAACCAACATCAGATCAATATCCAGAAAACCATTCTGCTTGGCTAACCGACAGTTAGTTTCTAAATTTCACGTTCATAGGGAAAGGTTCCCATTAATTTTATCCAAGATAAATTCCTTGAATTTATTCTTTATTCTATTCTTTTGAATTTCGATTCAACTAGCCGAGATTAACGAAACTTACCGAAGTAATCATTTGTTTTAATTTCCCAATCCCAACCTATTCATCCCATGAAGTAAAACTGGTAATACTTCATATCTAACGCCACAGTGTTATTGGTAAATTCAATTACCATTTCACGTTCAAATCTAATTAAAGATTTAACTATCGCCTGGAGTAAAACTGGTGATACTCCATTTCGATTATTTCAATCTAATTAAAGATTCATTAAAACCCCACTTAGTTTTAATCTGTGACTGGGTTAAAGAATCAGTGTCATTTAAAACACGGTTCACGATAAACCCAAAATCACACCACATTTCAATCAGTCCCTAATTGTAAATTAGCAAGTGAGCAATTCCCTAAGTATTAATCCCGAAGGCCGAAACCAACATCAGATCAATACCTCG
This sequence comes from Allium sativum, assembly GCA_030737875.1. Classification (NCBI taxonomy): domain Eukaryota; kingdom Viridiplantae; phylum Streptophyta; class Magnoliopsida; order Asparagales; family Amaryllidaceae; genus Allium; species Allium sativum. The sequence continues at coordinate 173,611,684 of CM060923.1, forward strand.
GAAACTATTCAACTTAACTAATCTCCAGTTAGTTTCTGATTTTCTTAACTCCTTTAGGTCTAAGAACTGTATTATTGAAGATACCGTTCACGACAACCCAAAATCACATTTCATTAATGATCGGGTTAAAGAACGAGTGTTATTTAAAACACTGTCCACGACAAACCCAAAAATCAATATCAATTCAATTCCAATTAAATATTATTTAATTGGTACACTTCATTAAATCTAAATAAAAAGATTTAATCTTTTCTCAACTGGGTTCAAGAACAGTGTTAGTGAAGACACCATTCACGACAAACCCAAATCACATTCGATATTCAATACAAGGCTCTGAATAGAAAATATATCGGCCTATATTCAATATCAAATTCTACGATTAACAAATGTCGTATTGGAAATAACGATATCAATATATATCTTTCAAATTTCCATAACAACACCTATATAATCACGAATTCCAACATCGAAATATTCCGAAGACAATTTCGATTCAAATCCACTCCAATGCAATCATTGGATATTTTGGTTATTTTTAAAACCCTTTTCGAATTCCATTTATTTATTTAAAAATAAATAGAATTATATTTCTAGTTCAAAACTAGTTCATTTCGATAAAAATCTATTTTTATCTTTTCAAATATGGAGTTTTTCATCCCAATTCTTTCTAAATCATTTCTTATGATTTTACACAAATTATTACTATTTTTAATAATTTTATCAAGGCCCGTACAGTCGATTTCCATCAATGGCCATCGAACTGCACTTACAGCGACCTTTTTCAAATTTGATTTGGACATAATTCCAAATCCAACCGTTAGATTTCTAATTTCTAATATTCGTTAGAAAGCTCTTTTCGATACGAACCCAACGGTTCCGGTTTTAGGAGAATCCGACGGTCGGATCCCCCGCAATGTCCGTTTGAAATAAATGGTCGAAATTCACGAACTGCCGTGGCGCGGCGCGTTCTATTCAGGCCATTATATTATATATATAATATATACTTCGTCGATTTCTATTTAAAACGAATTATATAAATAGTTTTAAAATTCGTTTCAAAAGCAATTTCAACTTCCATTTCAATTCAAATCAAAATTGAATTCTTCTTTATAAATTCGTTTTAAAATTCATTTCTATTCAATTCAAATTTCAATTCAATTTGAATTCATTTCAATTCGCTTTCAATTCAATTTGAATTCGTATTCAATTCAATTCATTTCGAAATCGTTTTCAATTCAATTCATTTCGAAATCGTTTTCAATTCAATTCATTTCGAAATCGTTTTCAATTCAATTCATTTCGAAATCGTTTTCAATTCAATTCATTTCGAAATCGTTTTCAATTCAATTCATTTCGAAATCGTTTTTAAAATCGATATAAATATCGATCACGTCAAAATGGCGTCAATCTAATCAACACGGCTTCATAAACTTCTATTTTCAAATATTCTATTTCAAATATTTCTTTTTCAAAATAGTTGTTATTATCAAAATATTTCGTTCAACACATGACCAATCTCAATGAATGAGTACTGTCAACACATGAACCTTTATTTTATATTGATAAAGATATAAATTTTATTACTAAAATATTTCGTTCAACACATGACCAATCTCAATGGATGAGTACTGTCAACACATGAACCTTTATTTTATATTGATAAAGATATAAATTTTATTACTAAAATATTTCGTTCAACACATGACCAATCTCAATGGATGAGTACTGTCAACACATGAACTTTTATTTTATAATATTCTTTGTTTTTCAAATTGGAATGAGGCCCAATCAATCACCATATAATGTTAATTATATGGATTTTCATACTACACACGTATATAATAGCATTGAAAAATAATCAACCATCAACCAAAGTGCACTACACTGTATAAGCATCAAATATAGATATCTAACGCTTATAACAGCCTGTCAATCAATCGATCGACTTATTCAATCAATCAGGATGAGTGAACTTCAAATTTCATCCCAACACCCGCGTGGGGTTTCAAACAATCAAACACAGATTTTATTTGTGCAGTTGGGCGATGTGTAAAATTTATCGACCCAATCAATGTCCTTCAAATAGGTGTACATAAACAAACCGTCCGGTTTGTAAATGAATATTTATTTATTCACATTACGTTAAAAATTATATTTTTAACGACAAAACATTTTATTCTAACATATGAATTTCTATTCAGTTCATTCTTTAAATAAAATGATATTTTTATTTTTCTAACTTATTTTAGAAAATTTCGGCGGCATAACGGCACGATACTAGAAACGGGACGAGGCCTAGCCTTATCCCCGGTCTAGTGAAGGCCCACGCCATTCACACATCAATCAAAATCACCAAACAACCCAATTCAAATCAAATCATATAACTTAGCTATGCAACCAAACAAACAAGTCCATGGTCTGTGGACGATTGTGTCGGGTGCTACTAAGCACCGTCTGCATCCTAGTATATATATAACTAGAAAAGAAATTGAAAGGTGAGAAATTCTCACTGATAGCTATCCAACTTCACGACACTTCATTGACAGAAATCTTCCTCGTTGTTGCCTTTTTCATCTTCGTTGCCCGTAGTCACTACATATATAAAAATCGCACATTTTTATATTTTTATGTCTTTAAAATAAAATTTACATTTTTATTTATTCACTTTCAATTTAAAAGTCATATTTTTATAATCACTTCATATATTTAAAAATCGAATTTTTATTTCGTTATTCAATATATAAAAATCGAATCTTTACTACTATGTTATATAGATAAAAATTATATTTTTATCACGCTATTTTTCCATATAAAGATTTCGCCTTTATAAAAACATAGACTTCGCCTTTATAAAAATAAAGTTTTCGCCTTTATAAAAAATAAAGTTTTCGCCTTTATAAAAATAAAGTTTTCGCCTTTATAAAAATAAAGTTTTCGCCTTTATTATTTCATCCCTATAGAAATCACATTTTTATTATGCTACCTATATAAAGATGATATTTTTATAGTTCCTACTATGCAAAGATCATATTTTTATCTTTCTACAATAATAAAGATTATATTTTAATACTTTAAAAATATAAAGATCATATTTTTAATTCTTTAAAAATATAAAAATCATATTTTTCACTAACCAAAATCAAATTTTTACATATAAAATTTCATACCTTCGATATTGTTAAAAAAATAAAATCTTTATCTATATTAAAATTCTAATTTTTCTTCTACTTTAAAGATCTAATCAATATCAGATTTTATTTTGAAATCATTACATAAATGAATTGAAAATAAATAAAGTAAATAAAAGACTAAAATAAAATAATTAAAACTTTACCTTTGTTTTCTTTTCAGTTTTGGTTCGGGGGTGTGCTGTGGCGCTGCGTCGGAGTCGAGGGTGGTCGGAGCGGTGAGGGGAGGTGGCGGAAGTGGCTGCAGGCGGTGGAGGGTCGGGGTTTGCTTCTGGTTTTGGTGGCTGGATGTTTCGAACGGGAGAGAGAAGAAAGGCGGGCGAGTAGAGGAGCGAGGGGGGGAGGGTCGAAGGGGGAGGCGCCGGCCTGAGGAGGCACGGCGGTGGTCGACGGCGAGCACAGTGCTGGAGGCCTCGCGATTTAGGTTTCGAGCCCCTTATTTTTTTCTTTCTAATTTCTGAAATGAACTAACCGGGGGGGGGGGGGGGGGGTATATGAAAAAGGTTTTATATATTTAATTTAATTTTAATTTATTTTATCCCAAGGAGTTGACCTTTTATTCGACTTCGAAACGAGGCCCACCGACTGTCGCCCATAGCGTTTCACCCCCATTCCGAACACAATGGGATATGTTTCGTAGTTTGATTTGATCGTTTGAATCAGTTTCCGTTGAATTTACACTTAAATCACTATACTGAATTTTAAACGTACATTTCAAATTACCGGGGTCACATACTAACTAGAAAAATTCTAGAAAAATATTTTCTAGCTTCGTATTGACGATACGGTCCTAACAAAACTAGTTTCGTCAAATTCTGAGACCGTTGGAAAAAATGGCCATTTTCCAGTCGATTAAAATCAACTGAAACTCGTCAAACGCGTTTTCCTTTGCCACGCTCACATATTGATTCGAAAAATTATGAAATTTGGAATCTAGCAATAATTCAACATCACGGACCCAACAAAAGTGGTTTCGTTGAAATCCGAGGTCGTTTGCAAAATGTCCATTTTTAAGGGCCTGAATTCCATAGCGACTATTCAGAATTTTCAACTGGACATATCTTTTGATCCCCGCTATGAAAATTTGATTATTCGGATTCGTTGGAAAGATATTATCAATTAGATCCCATTATTTTTGGTTTCACTAAAATCCGGATTGTTTTGCACCCGGTATGTTCAATTGAAGTTTGAAATCGAATTATCGAACTACCGCGCCATTTTCAATTCTATTTATAATTATATATAATTATTTATATTCCAACGACGACGTATATAATATATACGTTCTAATTATATTCAAAATAAATTTCTCGTCGTTTTTATTTAAAATAATTCATTTTAAATATTCAAAATTCGCTAAAATTGCCCAAATAAAAATTTTAAACTGGCCCAGATTTTCCGGGTTGTTACATAACTTTATATGTATATTTATTTGAAAATATGATTATTAACAAAACTTTTATTTTGAATCCTACGTGATAATCTCACTTTCGAACATCCATTTCATAACTGAGACGATATTTACTCGAACACTTATTCTGAACACCAACAAATACGAACTATCAGATAATAGTGAAATCTATCAAGTTGGAGTATTTAATTACTTTTTAGACCTTGAATTGAAATCATTCTTATCGTCAAGATTCATAGAAGTTCGATATTCAAAATATTCGTCAAAACCAGAACTTGGTAAATCTATTTGATTTCCAAACCTTAAACCATTTTCAAACAACATTGTTGTTTTGAATCATTTATCAGGTTAACTTGGTTAACTTAAATATCTAACTAGGGAATTTAATTCAAATAATCGACTTGATTTCAAACTTCTCTGGTAATTAAATTATCTTCAAACCTTACTTAATTAAAAGATTAATTATTATTCAATTTTAACTTCTCTATTTAACTGTACCATTATCCTGCCCAGCATGTTAATTAAAACATTATCAAGTATTTAAACCACCATTTATTTAAAACCTCTTCTATTAAATTAATTGAAAAAAATTTATTTAATAATGAATTCCTATTTATACAGTTGATTTAAATCAACCCTAAACAACCTGATTAATTGATTATAATTGATATTCCTATTTAAATAATTTAATAATATAATTAATTAATTTAAAATAACTCGTTTAATTGTTTTCTAAAAGTGATTTATATCTAATTATCAAGACTTAATTTCATTTCTGAGTTACTTTGTAGAAATTATCACTTAACAGTTCCAACCGTATTTTTCATTTCTTATAACAGACGATGTTCAAGTTGTTAACCCAATTTGCACAAACAATAATGTAAATACAATTCAATATTATCAATTGATAATATGATATCTCAACATCATATATTAACTGATAAAATATGTTAAACCGATATAATAGCAGAATGGTGTTTATTTCTGCTAATAGGATGTTCAAACAATTCAGTCAATCAAATATATAGTGGAACGGTGTTTATTTCTGCTAATAGGATGTTCAAACAATTCAGTCAATCAAATATATAGTGGAACGGTATTTATTTCCACTACCAGATGTCAATAAATAATATAATTACGGTAAACATAATTGAACACAAATTAATTTATAAATCAATCAATTTAGAATTTGCCGAATTTATAGATAATTACAGATCAATTATTAACAGTTGCGTGTTAATTTGGATCAGCGGCTAAATTTACGTTTGATGTATTATAAATGGTTCTTAGAATTAAACCAAGTTTTAATTATATAATAAATCGATTAAATTTAGATTCAAATTGTTAAAACTCGACATTTATGTCGAGTTGCTTACACAAATACACATCATCGATCAACCCGACTAACACGCACCCAAAAATATATTCTTTCCTACCTCATACAAAAAAAAAAAGAAATCGTTTTTTTTCCAAATAGTGAACATATAAGTATACATGAAAAAAAACTAAAAATTTGGAAAAAGGGTGTATACGAAAGTTGGTGATTTATTTCCTACATCCTATTAAACTACATTTAGAAATAAAAATCTTTCTTTCCTGCTACTCACTTTTCTTTCCTATATTCCTATTTTCTTTGGTTTCTGCTCTTTCACTGTTGTTTCCTTTCTTCTTCATATAGTCTTTAGTTAGTTGCTTTTTAATACTTTTTTTTAATGCTTACGGAACCAATCAAACAATCACCACCCATCTTTTTTTTTCCTTCTATACTACTACTTCCTTTCCTCTTCTGTTTGAAGACAAACCAATGCACGTTGTGCACACTGTGCACTTGTGCAGTCGAGCCACTCACTTGGAAGCCGCCATCAGTCTATGAATACTATTTTCATTACGGACTTGAGAATCAATCCGCTGCTTCATATATCCTGATCTTTGCTTGAAATTAAATAACTTTTCTAAGATGTAGGAGCGACAACCTATTTGTAATTGTTTTCCCTCTCTAATAAACCTTATATGTTTCATTTGTTTGCTCGTCGGACGGGTCTACGCCTTATTATACTATATTACTAATTTTCTTTTCTCCTCAACACTATAATTTCCAATTAATTTTGGTAAGTAGAATCACCAGACAAATTTCAGCAAAAGTTAGTTTAGTTGAAGCCATGACAACTTCTAGGCATTCGATGGTCATGCGCAATGCAATCAACACTTCAAACAGGGGCGGAGCTACATGGAGGCTGGCATGGGCACTTTCCCCTCCCAGCATTTTTACCAAACCAAGAAAAAAAATCGCGTACAGAAAAAAACCTAATTGACAGAAGATGTGGCCACACCGAACCGCCTTCTCCTGTTTCCTTGTCTTCTATACGAACCCTAATCCTAACACACGAAACCCAGATCTACACAAGCCCATTAGTCGAAAAAATAAAAACCTATATCCACCAGCATGCAATTTAGGTAGTAACAGCAAGAGCTCATAGGCAATCGAGGATGTAAATCGAGTTGTGGGCTCACGTGTCTTGAAGGGAAGCAAAAGGGATCTCTGGAAAGTATAGGAATTATGGTAGTAGTATGTTAGAAGAAGTTGGTTAGGGAACTCCTAAGGGAAGGATACGAATGATTCAAACACTCATGTAAAGTAGGTGAAAGATAAAAGGTGGAAAAGTTCTTCTGAATTTCAACCTGCAAAATAGGGCTTCATGTGCACTGTCTCAAGTTGTCATGGATTGTGAGGTAGTAATTTGGTTGTCGATTTGGTTTCTTTTTGCTTCAGAATTTTAATTGATGGGTTTCGTTGATACTTTGATTGATTTATTTTGACGGCAGACTGAAGGATTTACATCCCTGCACTTCGTGTCCTTTTGCTTCAGAATCTTAGTTGATGGTTTTTTTTACATATTATCAAATGCTCAACAATGGAGATTTTTTTTTTCGAGGCCTGCCGCCCCCGAACCCCTGCACTTCGTGTCTTGACCTCCCCAGCCAAACTTTATGGCTCCGCCACTGACTTCAAACTAATTTTTCTAATGAAACAGTTCATTTGGTACATCACATTAGAAAGTAATATTAATATTGAACAGTTCTTTTCTGCAAATCAGTGGTATGAACATCTTGATGAATTCCAATTGCTGCTGCCAGAACAGCTCTCATGTAGTTCGAAGAGCATGAGACAATCCAGGCGCCATAACATTTACCGCATTCCTTTATCTGCTATTTTAGTTTCCGTCTTGTGCTTGACAATATAATTTAGATGCTTACGTATTAACAAGGATATGACATTGAAAATCTTTGATGTTTACTCACAAAATTCTCTTTCGGTTTACTATTTCATTTCAGGTTTTATATAAAGAATGAGTTAACTAATTACCACCCATCCAAAACATATCTACATACAATCAGTAGCCGAAGGTGTAAATCTCCTCACAATGACAACTCCTCCTCAGTTTCTATTCTCTCCCCTGTTTTCTCAAATGATGTGTATGTATGCACCATTTCCTCTTACTCTTATTTTATCCTTTAGACTAGCAGAAGAGTAGTAAAATTAAACATTCAACAGTTTTAAACACATACAGTGTATCATTTCAAGTGAACTTTGCATGATGGGCAGTTTACGGATATACACGGATTCAGAATCATATGTGGATGTATATTAGTTTGAGTTAAGTAAACACAGTCATGACATAAATTTGAAAAGAGAACTAATGGGGTTTACTCACTAACTATATATGTATATAAAATCCAGGAGAAAATGTGAAGTTTACTCACATAAGTGCTTGATTGTCTTAATTGTTGTGCTCTGTTATTTAGGGTCTCTGTTTTGTGCTCATGGTTGAGTTTCCAGGTTTTCCAAATCCTATGTTATCTGCCATTTTGCGTTCATTTTCTCTCTAGTTTGTGAACGGTTTTAGTGTAAGTATGTGTGGCTATTTATAGGTAAAAACAAGGCTTCTCCATGAAGTTTTCAGTAGGGTAGACAAGGGTAGATGGATGCTGCTACATGGTGTGATTGAAAAGAGGTGTTAATAATGATAATCACATTAATTCTTTCTAGGCCTATCTGTATGTGACCAGTCTATGTTGTAGCATAACTACATGCACAAAGCCATGTGCATATCTGCTTTTGAAACTAGGCTTTGGGTAGGAGAAAAGTAGGGTAGATGTGAAGCATGCGGCAGCAGTGCTGTGATTGAAAAGAGATGGATGTCAAGGCTTTTCATATCTAAATGCTTTCAGTCAATTTGTACATGGTCAGGATTGATTAAGTACCCTTATATGGGCATAACCATGTGTATTAACTTCATAATAATCCAGGCTTTACTGGTAGGTAGCTTAGGCTGACTTATGTTGATTGAGAAGATGTGCTAGGATATTAGCTAGCCACATTTCAATGTTGACAGGAGTGAAGTGTTTGTGGTAGGTCATTTCACATTGATTCTCCTAGGCCCAAATGCATGCTAGTCTATATAATGTATATGTGCATGTGTACAATGTGAACAAAATGTCTTATAACTCATACTTTGATCCTAAGTAATTCAAGCCATCACATATTGTATTTTATGATTTCAAACATAGCAACTTAATTTTCAAGCAAATCAATTTGCTATATGGCTATGTCCTTAAACGATTTAAAACAACAAAATCAATATATCAAAAAGAAGTATTCTTCTTTATTTATGCTTATATATTTTAATGTGACGTAATTAAACATTTTTTTATAAATAAAAAAACAAAATAAAATTAAAACAACTTCACTTGTACAAAATTATAACAAGTTAAAATATACATATCGGATTTTAAACTAATGATTGTCTAAATTCCAAAATATTAGAATTTAATATTATTAAATTGATTTACATTACAAATATAGCACATATTTATAATTTAAGAAAATCAATCAAATCTGGGACATTACACTTGTCGAAATATTCAAATAAATACGGTAGAGTATGACCGAAATGATGTTAAGATGACAGTCCAGCCTAATCACTATACGACAACCAGTTGTCATTAACAAATCTGATTTGAGACACTATGCTAACATTTTTACTTAACAACCTGCAGAAAAATTGAATTAAACAGCAGAACCTTATCAATTTTCAACTTAAAATTACAATGTAACCAAATACGACCTCAACATGCCAATATAATTACCTTAAACGGTGTTCAATGGTCGTTAAAAGTTGGTACTACTAGTTCATTTTGTAAACCATATTCGGTAGGTGATAACCAAATTAACCACCTAAATTTGGCAGCATCTCATTGTTAACCGCGGTTTTATTAATTCTAAGGTTGTCGTTTTACTCGTCTTCCCCATTCAACTGTGGAAAACCCTAACGCAAACCAAATCACACAACCTAACCGCAACTACACAGCAAACCACAATCGAAAACATCTCAAATCGAACAAAACCACTAACCTTTGCTCTTTATAATGAGTTTTGTTCTCTTCTCTTTTTTGTAATGTAACGCACCATATATTTGATATTGCTGGAAACCTAATTTTTTTAAGATCGAATAAAATTACGAAGATGAAAACGAAGTCTGGAAGAAATCCCAAGTTAAAATGAGGGAAAGACAGAAGTACGAGAGTTTGAATTTTTACTGCGTTGTAATTCTTTTTCATTGGATAAACTAAGGACATTTTGGTCCTTAATTTTTAATTTAAAAATCATCATTTAACAATTAAAAATTGTTATGGAATCCCCATAAAATTGACCATCCCTTAGTCATATTTGGAGTGTCAATAACAACACTCATTTGATATAGGATTTGAAGTTCGGTCGAGGTTGAGATCAAAACTCGATGGAGTTTGTGTCGATTTTTATTGGTGTTTATTCCCATGCAATAATGTTTAAGAGGAGAAAATGAGAGAATATAAAGAAAGGAGGAGAATCTTGGTTATCATGGTGTTAATGATTGGATGACAGGATGAAAGGAAGTTATTCGAGAATACAAAGAATCACAAGAACTCTAGTGCGATTACTAGAACAAAAGGAGATGCAAAGAGTCTTAGGAGACTCGAGCAGCAAGCCACACTAATCAACCATTCAAATCAGATCGACCTAACGTTTTACTAGCCATGCCATATCCCAATGATTGACCAATGATACTGGATTGGTTTAATAACCTTCAGACCTCGCACACTTACCAAAAAACGTGGTCTAGTTCTACCCATACATAACTTAGTCATTCCACCCTTTCTTTAAACCAGTCTAGCGTCGCACCTATTTTAGGGTTGTCAATGAATACCCGAAAAATCTGATATCCATCCGAATCCATATCCGAAATATCCATTATCCGATACTATCCGAAAAGCGGATACAGATATCCGATATCCGAAAAGCTTTTTGGATTCGGGTATGGTTATAGTGGTATTCGTACCTGAAAAATATCCGTCCGACTAATTGATGTAATATATATTACTCAAAACAAAAAAAAGAGTTAATAATTATTTTGTAACCGTTGGATGTTGCTATGATATAATTCTTTGTTCATTTTTAGTGAATAATGGTAGTTTTAGTGTTTAATTTTGGAATATTTTTTGATATGCCTATGAATATTAGTAAAAAATAATGTTTCATCATAACATTTCTTTATTTTCTGGTTTTTTTACAGACATTAGTATAAAAATTATTTTATGTTGATCCAAATTTTTTATTTATACTCTTAAATTTATTAATTACAGGCGGAGCAGATAAATATCCGATATCCGTCCGTATCCAAAAATTAATCGGATACGGATATTCGGTATCCAACAATTAAATGGATACAGATATCCGATATCCGAAAATATTCTCGAATACAGATACGAATATGGCACTATCCGTATCCGAAAGCATCCGTTGACAACTCTACCTATTTACCAAATCTTGACTTTTACCGGCTTTGCAGTGATATTTTGACAGATGTGGGCAGACAACAAATTGTAGAAGTATGCATCCAGTCAAGACTGCTAACATACCAAGCCCTCATCTCCCAATATATGATGACACGCTCCTCGTCCGAGCCAATCTCCCTTTGTATCAAGACACTAAAAGGTGCATTTGCCAAATGATTTCGACCTCTTAGCATCCATTTTCTTCTAGTGAAGGTCATCTTGCCTAGTTTTGAAGTGTTCATCATCTACATCTACGAAATTAGCTTCAATGGCCAAAGTCAGCAACAAGGAAGTTACTCCTTGAACGCTTATGTAACGTCCCGTATTTTTGGTAGTAAATTATTTTATTTAATTTGTTATTTTAAATATTATATTTGGAATGTTAATTGAATTTAATATTGAACTCGTTATTAAAACGAAGTTTGAAGGTTATATATTTATATAATTTTAAATCGAGCTCGAAATGGTGCTGCAGTTCATAATATGGAATTTTGAACTTCAACTCGATATACAGAATCCGATATAAGTCGGATTTCTGTGAAACAAGAAACTTTGAACCGTATTGATGATAATTTTCTAATGGATTAGAAAAATCCAGATTTCGTGTTATAAATTGTTAGTGATGGCTAAATCAAATTTTAAAATAATCGCTGTGAAAATCGTTCTTAAAATATAGGGCTTTAAAATAGCCATTTTGCAAACAGTCTCCGTTTTCGACGAAATTAGTTTCATTGGAACCGTAACGTTAAATTATTGTACGGTGTTGAATTGCGTGACAAACCGATGTCATATGTGACCACGGTAGCCGTAAACGCCCGTTCATTTTCTATAGTGCGTAATTAAATTTATTTAATTTAATAGAGAGATATTTGAGTGTAACTTGAGCAGACGGTCGAATTAAGCCACGAAACCAATTCCATTGAATTTGTATCATCGATTATAGTCGGGATAGGAATATAGTTTGTTATTTTTTGGAGACCGTCTAATTTGGTGTCCAGAATGGAAATGCGGTGCGTATAAAAATAGCCTACCGGGAAAGTCTCAGAATTCGACGAAACTGGTGCCGTTGGGTTCGTATTAATTAATTCTTGTAGGATTTCAAAGTTTCAAGTTGATTGGATTTATTTAGTGACCGTGGAAAATTTAAACGCGTGTTTTTCACTGGTTTTATGAAGGAAATTTTTTCAAATGATGTCCGAATTCGACGAAACTTGTCTCATTGGGTCCGGAATATTTTTTTATGCTAGGAATAACATTTTTATCAGTAAATAGAAGGAGATTGTGGTTATTTTCACTTGTTACTTCGTGACGAAGTTTCGATAATAATATTATATTCATTTGGTTTGTCTATATAAATGGGTCAACAACCCTATTTTGGGCATCAACTGTTAGTTGCGTGGTCAAAAGAATATGGAGCCGCCACCTTATATTTGAACGGCAGAAACTGCTTGTTCCTTTCTTCCTTGATCGATCCCAATCCGCGAAGTATCTCGTATTATCCCAACTACAAAACACTTCAGGACATTGAGACGCTAGATGTGACGGCCCGCCCCGCACCAGCCTGCATTTCCTCCGAAGGTGCGCTGCACACATGCCCGACTAGCACGGAACGGTCGCCAAAGAAAGGAAAGATGGAAATGAACTAACAAGGAACTTGTAGAATGTCTCACAGCGCATGGAACAAAATATAATAATAACATAATCTTGACATAAAACAGGAGAGACAATGCATAAGCTGAAAACTAAACCAACATAGCAGCGGAAATCCAAATACAGCTTATTACAACTTTCCAAATTACTGTCTCTAAAAAAAAGAAAGCTAAAGTAGAAGATGCACTACTAATGCCCAAGCAGTGATCTTCAGCAACACAGGGAGAATACTACATATATCATACGTGGAAGCCTCCTGCTCGTCTCCGGATCAGCTACCTGTGCATACCCAGCTAACCTGTCTCTAGTCTGCTCGTGAGAACACCCAGAGTAATAAGAAGAGACATAAAACTCTGGGTTAGACAAAAAGTCTGGTATGAGCGATAAGCAGCTAAACAGAACAATAATAGGTACACTAAACCATACCTGAACCTGGACCTGCAACCAAAGAGTTAGCACTACATACCGTACACTACTCTAAGGTGCCACAAAACAAATTGTGTATAAATAACAGGGGGTGGGGTGTGCATGTCATAATGATGGCAAACAAGTCAAGCATAGCAACCATCCTCACATCACTCACTCAGTGCGTAAAGCATATGATGTCCACCACTGTCAATCACTAGACCCATTGAAGTAGTGACGGAGTTCGACTTGTACAACTACTGCAACTACCAAGCTTACCACATGGAGTCATGACGAATCTTTACAAATGACCCCACTTCATTGGTCTATAGCCCTTTAGTCATACCTGGGCCACTGTGGCCCTGAATCCGTTCACGTACTCCCTACACATAGTGACTCAAAGTTACAGACATCGACAACCCCTTAGCACTCGTCCCGTAGCAAAGCCCAACTCATGAAGCCGACTCATTGATTCCCAACTGGATCCTGAGTACAAACTTCCCATTTGGACTACCTTTGCATCTCGGGTTATTGGTCTTCTCCGGATCGGTTCTTTACTTCAAAGTCGGATCATGATTCACGTCTTGAGTCCAAGCATCTCGGTTCGGATCGGTCGAGCTACCCCCATCCTGTTGCGGTTCAGATCGGTCATCATCACCTCCAGGCGGATCGGGTCGGTCATCATCACCTCCAGGCGGATCGGGTCGGGTTCTTCAAGTCCAATCGCCATGCATCGGTTCGGTTCGGAGGTGGCCATGCGGGTCGGGTCGGAGAAGATGCTTCCCAATTTTTCAGATCATCTCGTGGATACACTGCTTGGAGGGCGGTTCGGTTCAGATGCCCTTTCTCCGATCCGGATCGGCCAGTTTCCTGCAGCTTCTTCCAGTGATTGTTTACGCCACTCGACGGCGTTTTCGACTAACCTAACACTTCTAGACAATCACAAACCATACCATACAGTCATAGCAACATGTAACATCAACCATAAACATCAAAACAATAACTTGATAGGTTAAAATAGATCAAACATAGTCAAAATCCCATATTTTCCCATAAGCATATTTAGGCAAAACTAATGGCATGATTAGCAAAACTTAACCAAATCAAACTAAATTTCTAACAGAGGTCTAAAACATTATTTTCTAATTTATAAAGATTTTTCTAGAATGTATTAGTGTATAAATTCGCTAATCTTCACTAATTACCCTTAATTAACTGTAATTAGTGTCAAAACAATGCTAATCACTCACGTTGGCCACAAACGAAATTTTCAAATTTGAAACCTCGCTGATTTGGGCGAATACTGATGTCTAACAGCAGCTCTAATACTGATTTGGTGAAGATCTTCTTTGATTTGATGTAGATTAAGCCAAAACTTGATTAGAAAGTGATTAGAAGTTGATTTGGGCGTTGGAGGCCATTGTTAGGGTTTCAAGAATGAAAGTGGCGGCTGAAAAATGAAAATAAGATCGCTCTCTAACTGATTTCAGCCTCCTCATAACCCTAATCCCGAAATTCCCCATTGGGCCTAGCTGTTAATCACCCGGTTAGGCCCAATTAAGCTGTTTTTCACTATCTGAAACTTGTTTCAGCCATATCTTCCAAACGTTAAGTCCGTTTGGCTAATGTGACCACTCTACGGGATTGTAAACCATCAAACAAATCTAATGGAAGTGGTTTCAGGTCAAAATTCCTTTCCAGTCAAAAGTTATGGCCAAAACAGTACCATCTAGGGGCAAAATGGTCATTCAAAAATCGGAAAAAATCATGAACATGGGAAGTGACCCCAATAGTCGTCTCCCAAAGTTACATGACCATACGACTTCGTATGTGAAAGAAATAAATATTCTATGATCCCGCGATGCGTAGAATGCGGGTTGTTACATTCTGCCCCCATTAAGAAATTTCGTCCCCGAAATTCCTTAACCCAAAACATACAAATGATCCCGCATGCCTACCAATCATATACAACAATCAACCATGCAAAACAAACAAAGCAAACCTATCCTAGCATGCGGAAAACCTAAATCGAAATTGAAATCTTACCAGGCGAAGAGTTCTGGATACGTCTTCCTAATGCTCTCCTCTGTCTCCCAAGTACAGTCATTCTCATTCTCGCCCCACTGGACTTTGACTAGATTCACCGCTTTCCTCCGAAGTTTCTTCGTATAGTTCCCAACAATACGTATAGGCTTGCGGTTCCCAACCGCCTCGGGTTCAACTTCGATATCTTCCAACTGATCAGGTGAAATAGTCACATCTGTGTCGGGCACGAACTTTCTTAACTGGGAAACATGAAATACGTTGTGAACTCCTGCCATCTTCTCTGGTAATTCAACTTTGTACGCCAAATTCCCAATTTGCTCAAGAACTGGGAATGGACCAAAAAATCTTGGTGCTAACTTACCTCTCCTGCCAAATCGTATCACGCTCTTCAACGGAGAAATCTTGACAAACACCAAGTCACCAATGGAGAACTTTAATTCTCTTCTCCTCTTGTCAGCATAACTCTTCTGCCTATCTTGGGCAGCCTTCATTCGTTGTTGGATAATCTTAATCTTAGCTGAAGTTTCTCTTATCACATCGGGTCCAAGCACAAACTTCTCGCCAGTTTCTACCCAACATGACGGTGAGTTGTACGGTCTTCCGTACAAAGCTTCAAACGGAGCCATACCGATACTGGATTGGTGGCTATTATTATATGCAAACTCTACTAGATGCAAATGGTCATCCCATGGTCCACCAAAATCCAATACACAAGCTCTCAAGAGATCTTCCAATATACGATTCACCCTCTCTGTTTGACCATCGGTTTGAGGATGATACGCAGTACTGAGATGTAATTCTGATCCTAATGCCTCTTGTAAGCTCTTCCAAAATCCACTAGTGAACAACGGATCTCGGTCACTCACAATGCCTTTGGGTATTCCATGAAATCTTACTATCCAGTTTACATATAGTTCAGCTAACTTAGCTGCCGTCCTATTCGACTTGACGGATCTTGCACTCTTGGTCAATCGGTCCACAGTCACCCAAATGCTATCATGGCCCGATCTAGTCCTTGGTAACCTATCAGTGAAATCCATTGACACTTGTTCCCATTTCCATTCTGGAATTTCTAATGGTTGTAACAAACCACTAGGCTTCTTTTGCTCAGCTTTAATTAGCTGGCAGTTCATGCATTTGGATATAAACTTCCCAATGTCTCTTTTCATCCCTTCCCAGTAATAGGTCTGCTTCATATCTCGGTACATCTTGTTACCACCGGGGTGTATAGTCAATTTTGAGTGATGACATTCTCTAAGCACTTCATCTCTCAATCCATTTACATTAAGTACAACTAGTCTTCTATTCTTTCTAAGCCATCTATCTCGATCAAGCCCATACTTGTTCATCTCCTCATCGATACCCATCTCTAACTTGGAGATGATTTCCAATAGGTTAGGATCGTCCCTCTGACTAGAGCCGATCCGCTTATTCAAAGTGGGTCTGATCGTCAAAATTGCTAACATTTCTGGATCCAACTCGCACTTTGGTCTGAAATCATACCCAGCGATGTACTCTAATTGCTTCCATTCAAGAAACATAGTCGCTAAACCGGCATGTCTTCTACTCAATGCATCAGCAGCCGCATTGCCCTTTCCGGGTGTGTATGCGATATCGAAATCATTGGAAGCCAAGAATTCTAACCATCTTTGCTGTCGGAGATTTAGATCCTTTTGGGAGAAAAGATACTTTAACGATTTATGATCGGTAAACAACTCGAATCTTTCTCCCAAGAGATAATGTCTCCACATCTTCAATGCGAACACGATCGCTGCCAATTCCAAATCATGGGTAGGGTATCTTTTCTCATGGGGTTTCAGTTGCCGACTTCCATAAGCTACAACCCTACCTCCTTGCATCAATACAGCACCAAGTCCGATACCACAGGCATCTGTGTATACCGTCATCTCTTCATTCCCCTTAGGAATGAATAACACTGGTGCACATGTCAACTTGTCCTTTAGACCCTTGAATGCGTTCTCCCACCTTTCGTCCCAGACAAAAGCTTGATTCTTCTTGGTCAAATGAGTCAATGGTGCTGCTATCTTGGAGAAATCTTGGATAAACTTACGATAATATCCAGCTAATCCCAAGAAACTTCTTATGTCCGTTGCATTCTTGGGCGTAGACCAATCTTGTACCGTAGCCACCTTCGCAGGATTAACGGCAATACCATTCTCTGAAACAACATGGCCCAATTATCTCACTTCCCTTCTCCAGAAGTGACACTTATAAAACTTTGCTTTCAATTGGTGTTTTCTCAACACTTCCATCACTATTCTTAAATGTTCCTTGTGTTCTTCCTCTGTCCTTGAATAGACCAAAATATCATCCACGAACACAAGGACAAACTTATTCTACTGATCTCTGAATACTCTATTCATAAGATCCACAAAATATGCTGGGGCATTGGTCAGCCCGAATGGCATGACCAACCACTCATAAAATCCAGACGGCGTCCGGAATGTCATTTTAGCTATACTCTCAGCTTCCACTCTAAGTTGATGAAAACCTGTCGCGAGATCCAACTGAGAAAATACTCTCGCGCCACTCAACTGATCAAACAAAACATCTATCCACGGTAGAGGATACTTGTTCTTCCTCGTCACTTTATTCAACTCGCGGTGGTCTACACACAAATGAAGGGAACCATCCGCCTTGGTAGCAAACACAACTGGTGCTCCCCATTCAGAAATACTCCTTCTAATAAATCCCTTCTTCAAAAGATCGCTGACTTGCACCTCGAGCTTTCGCTGCTCCCTTGGTGCCATATGACGTAGTGGCATCACTATAGGTCTGGCATCTTTCACCAAATCAATATGAAACTCAATCTCTCGGTGTGGTGGAAGCCCGGTCACTTCCTTGAAGACATCCGGATACTGGCCAACCACGGGCAACCCTGACAACTCACTATGCGAGATGTCGAGGGAATTTAAAAAACTAGCCATTACCCCATCACCGGGTAGACCACCAAACACTACCCTCCGTCCATCGTCCGCTCTAGCTGTCACCAAAAAGCCCTTACAGTCTACCACCACCCCGTATCTTTGGAGCCGATCGACTCCCAAAATAATGCCAAACCCAGTGAAGCCCAAAACAAAGCAATCCCAAACAAACATGCATTCATGACTCCATAAGACCACATTACGACAAATCATGCTAAGGTTAGTTGAACCACCAATTGGGTTCGTCACTACTAAAGGTCTATCGACAATCTCGGGCTCAAGTCCCAACCTATCTATCAGGTCACTAGATATGAAAGAACAGGAAGCCCCGGTATCAAACAAAACTCTTACTGGAACATCATAAACAGAAAGCATACCTTGAATGATGACGTTCTTTCCCTTCTCCGCTGCGGTTGGGGCATTCGACGAAGAAGGAATAACATTAACGGCATATGATTTCACCATCTGCTTTTCTTTAGGGGGTTGCGGACACTTGTCCTTATGATGTCCCACTTGGCCACAGTAGAAGCACTTCCTATCCGCTGGCTTGGCCCGACAATAACTAGCATAATGGTCCTTCTTACCACAGCTGAAGCACTCAACCTTTTTCTTATTCTTTTTCTGGCTATCCTTATTCTGATTCTGCTTCCTCTTATTCTGAAAACTGCTCTTGCATCCACCACTTGCTTGCGGCTTTGGCTCCTCTGTAGATGTAACCTCAGTCTTCGGCTTAGGGTAAAGACTCTCTGACCTCAATGCTTTCCCCACAATCGATTCAAACGTCTCATCGATGTAGTTAATAAGCCTTTCCCCCAAGTACTGATCCAAACCAATTATGAACTTCTCGTTCTTCTTCTCGGCAGTATCAATAAGAGATTAACCCATACTTCGACAAAATGTCGAATTCGGCAATATACTCCGAGATAGCTCTGCCATTCTGCTTGAGTTCCAAGAATCTCTTAAACAACACTGACTTCTGGGCAGCTGGAATGAATTTCTCGCTAAAGCGAACCTTAAACTGCTCCCAAGTAATCTGATCCTCGGGAGTAGCTGCCTTTATAGCATTCCACCAATTCATTGCCCGTCCTTGTAGCTGACAGGATGCTAGCCTTCTCTTCATCGCATCCTCGATACCAAAATATTCAAAGATACGTTCGCAACTGTCCAACCAATCCTGAACATCCGTAGCCGACTCCGTTCCGTGGAACGACTTCCCACCAAGACTAGTATAATCCTTATTCAGCTTGGCTAAATCGGCACTAGGCACCTGCACTATTGGACCACCACTATTACCACCATTGGGAGCTTCCCTCTACACTTCCCTAAGCACATCACTCATGAGGTCAGTAAACATCGTCCTCATGTCAGCAGCATTCCCATTATTGGCTCCTCTACCGGCACCTCTTACATATCGGCTCGTCGTTCAATCTGTAAAAAGAAAATGATTAACCATCTCCATAGTGGTGCTAGAGCAGTGCGACTTTATCCTTATCTATACTTATAGTATATATATATAGCTTTTGAAAACCAAAATAATCACAATTACGCGCTCTCATATACTTATACTATCTCTCCCTGATGACTTCCCTAGGTTAACTACGCAACCTAGAGCTCTGATACCAAGTGTGACGGCCCTCCCCGCACCAGCCTGCATTTCCTCTGAAGGTGCACTGTACACATGCCCGACTAGCACGGAACGGTCGCCAAAGAAAGGAAAGAAGGAAGTGAACTAACAAAGAACCTGTAGAATGTCGCACAGCGCATGGAACAAAATATAATAATAACATAATCTTGACATAAAACAAGCGAGACAATGCATAAGCTGAAAACTAAACCAACATAGCAGCGGAAATCCAAATACAGCTTATTACAACTTTCCAAATTACTGTCTCTAAAACAAAAGAAAGCTAAAGTAGAAGATGCACTACTAATGCCCAAGCAGTGATCTTCAGCAACACAGGGAGAATACTACATATACCATACGTGGAAGCCTCCTGCTCGTCTCCGGATCAGTTACCCATACATACCCAGCTAACATGTCTCTAGTCTGCTCGTGAGAGCACCCAGAGTAATAAGAAGAGACATAAAACTCCGAGTCAGACAAAAAGTCTGGTATGAGCGATAAGCAGCTAAACAGAACAATAACAGGTATATTAAACCATACCTGAACCTGGACTTGCGACCAAAGAGTTAGCACTACGTACCATACAATACTCTAAGGTGCCCGAAAACAAATGGTGTATAGATAACGGGGGGTGGGGCGTGCATGTCATGATGATGGCAAACAAGTCAAGCATAGCAACCATCCTCACATCTCTCACTCAGTGCGTAAAGCATACGATGTCCACCGCTATCAATCACTAAACCCATCGAAGTAGTGACGGAGTTCGACTTGTACAACTACTGCTACTACCAAGCTTACCACATGGAGTCATGACCATTCTTTACAAATGACTCCACTTCATTGGTCTATAGCCCTTTAGTCATACCTAAGCCACTGTGGCTCTGAATCTGTTCACGTACTCCCTACACATAGTGACTCAAAGTTACAGACATCGACAACCCCTTAGCACTCGTCCTGCAGCAAAGCCCAACTCATGAAGCCGTCTCATTGATTCCCAACTGGATCCTGAGTACAAACTTCCCATTTGGACTACCTTTGCATCTCAGGTTATTGATCTTCTACGGATCGGTTCTTTACTTCAGTCTATATTTCAAAGTCGGATCGTGATTCACGTCTTGAGTCCAAGCATCTCGGTTCGGATCGGTCGAGCTACCCCCATCCTGAGGCGGTTCAGATCGGTCATCATCACCTCTAGGCGGATCGGGTCGGTCATCATCACCTCCAGGCAGGATCGGGTCGGTCATCATCACCTCCAGGTGGATCGGGTCGGTCATCATCACCTCCAGGCGGATCGGGTCGGGTTCTTCAAGTCCAATCGCCATGCATCGGTTCGGTTCGGAGTTGGCCATGCGGGTTGGGTCGGAGAAGATGCTTCCCAATTTTTCAGATCATCTCGTCTATACACTACTTGGAGGGCGATTCGGTTCGAATGCCCTTCCTCCGATCCGATCCGGATCGGCCAGTTTCCTGCAGCTTCTTCCAGCGATTGTTTACGCCACTCGACGGCGTTTTCGACTAACCTAACACTTTTAGACAATCACAAACCATACCATACAGTCATAGCAACATGTAACATCAACCATAAACATCAAAACAATAACTTGATAGGTTAAAATAGATCAAACATAGCCAAAATCCCATATTTTGCCATAATCATGTTTAGGCAAAACTAATGGCATGATTAGCAAAACTTAACCAAATCAAACTAAATTTCTAACAGAGGTCTAAAACATTATTTTCGAATTTATAAATATTTTTCTAGAATTTATTAGTGTATAAATTCGCTAATCTTCACTAATTACCCTTAATTAACTGTAATTAGTGTCAAAACAATGCTAATCACTCACCTTGGCCACAAATGAAATTTTCTGAACTGAAACCTCACTGATTTGGGCGAATACTGATGTCAAACAGCAGCTCTAATGCTGATTTGGTGATGTTCTTCTTTGATTTGATGTAGATTAAGCCAAAACTTGATTAGAAAGTGATTAGAAGTTGATTTGGGCGTTGGAGGCCATTGTTAGGGTTTCAAGAATGAAAGTGGCGGCTGAAAAATGAAAATAAGATCGTTCTCTAACTGATTTCAGCCTCCTCATAACCCTAATCCCGAAATTCCCCATTGGGCCCAGCTGTTAATCACCCGGTTAGGCCCAATTAAGTTGTTTTTCACTATCTGAAACTTGTTTCAGCCATATCTTCCAAATGGTAAGTCCATTTGGCTAATGTGACCACTCTATAAACCATCAAACAAATCTAATGGAAGCGGTTTCAGGTCAAAATTCATTTCCAATCAAAAGTTATGGCCAAAACAGTACCAGCTAGGGGCAAAATGGTCATTTAAAAATCGGGAAAATCATGAATATGGGAAATGACCCCAATAGTCGTCTCCCAAAGTTACATGACCATATGACTTTGTATGTGAAAGAAATAAATATTCTATGATCCCGCGATGCGTAGAATGCGGGTTGTTACACTACATTCGAACGGCTATGATGAGAATCGAGATAGGGTGTCGACAGGAAAGTTGTCACAAAGTCGCGGTGGATCGAGAGTCGTTGCAGGCAAATGAGGCGATGGGAGTTCATGGTTTTTGGGGAGTGGATAGCGGCTGCTCAGGTGGACCTTTTGTGGATGGCCGATCCTAGTCTGGTGCTCAAAATTGGTTGCGGCGGTGGAGATAAAGTCAGAGCAGGGACATGTTTTTCCTTGGTGCTTGAAAATGAAGCAGGCAGGTCTAGAGCGTCTGAATCAAAGGGATTGCCAGTTTGAACACCTGTATTGGTGGGTGCGTGGAGATGTTCGACTACGGGTTTCAGATAAGTCGGATGGAGCAGCAAAAAGAAATCGGTCACAAGCAGATTGAAAAAAAATAGCGGGTTTCTTTTCGAGAACCGGGCAGAACAAATATAGGTTTAAGTTCCGGTACGATGTAGAAGAGAAAGGCGAACTATCGGGCTCGTTGGGTTTGGAAATAAGCGACCGCCAGTGTTTCTGGTAGCCAAGTGAACAGCATAACAAAAGTAAGGTGATTCTATCCTTTACCATAATTAACTAACCAACCGTATTATAAAATATTGAAATAACTTATAAGTTTTGAAATAGTGACAGGTTTGTTCGGGCTTTACTGTTATCAGATGGTATGAGAAAAAGGAAACACGAAGTGAGGGATAGACATGAACTTGAACGAAGCTTTACAAAGTATCGACCTTTGTTTTTGTTTTTTCCTAATCCAAGTTAATTAAAAAGTTACTAATTGTATAATCAAAGAACCATTAATTAGTCTTGTTTTGGAACGTGACAGGTTTTGAATAGGGAGCAGTGTACTAAACAAATGAGAAAACAAATACGGAAAGGAAAGGGAAACAGGACGACTTTCTTTATTCAAAAACATGTAATTAAGCTTTAGTAGTTTTATTTAAAGGAATTAACTATTTTAATTAAAATCAGGTTTAGTAACCATAGGTAACTTTTGTTCCATGATCATAATCAAACCAAATGAGTTGCGTTGGAACCATGCCAATGAATACTACATTTTGGAACAGACCGAGATAGAGCTGGAGACTACTGGAGTTTCTAGTGAAATTAAACTTCTGTTTAATTTGACTAGGACCGACCGCTTAAAACAATGGAATCAAAACAAGGTGAGTTAAACTCACTCAGTTTTCCCCATTTATATTTTGTATAAATTGGGTTTTTATTTTGTGTGCTCTGTTTGCTGATGATTGACTGTTTGCTGATTATTTATCCATTTGTTGATTTAACCAATGAAATTAAACCGTGTTTAATTTTAGTAAAATACCAAATCGTTATTTTAACGAATTGGACCCAATAAAGGTAATCTACCTTATTGGTCATGTTTATTTATAAACGTGTTTATTTGCCTGAATTGTTTGAATTGTTTGTTAATTGGTTGATATTTAATAGTTGTTGTTACTGTTATAATAATTATCAGTTAAATGGAATTGATTGACATGGTTTGAGATAGCCTATTTACAGGGAAGGACAGGTTGGAGGGATCCAACGGGATTCCTCAAATATATTATTTATTTTCATATTATCTTATGGATTGTCATGATTGGGTAATTGATTTTTGTAGTGATCATTGACTGAAAAGTCAACTTGTGTTGTGTTTTAACCAATGGGCTATATTGGTTGAGTAAATGGCCTAAAAGTAAATTGTTTTGTTTATATTAATTTACTGTCAGGTGAATTGATAGAACTGAAGTTATGAAATTTATTTTATAACTAAAGTTAGATTTTTAAATATATATTTTGAATAAAACTTTATTAAAAGAAAATAAATATCCAATATTTATTATTTAAGTTATATTTAATTATTAATTGATTTATAAAGTAACTTCTGACGTTAATCAGATTTATGAACTAGTTAAGATGAAAAATTGTTTTGTTAAGAAACAATTACACGGAATTATTTAAATTAATTACATTATTAATTAATTTAAAGTGAGAACGAATTGGAATGAGTTAACGAAATAACCGTGCCTTGAGTTGACTAAGTCAACCATTGTAATTGGAATTGATTTTAAGTTAGTTGATTTGAATTAATCCAATAAAATAGTTTAATGAATATTGTTTAATCTTAATAAGATTTAAAAGTGATATTTACTATTTAATTTAGTAAATAAAGGAATTAACTGTGGAAGTAGTTAATGATTGAAATAAATTATTATAATTTTATTTAATAGTAAGTTAGGAAATTCTTTTTAATTGAAATTCCATTAAAAGGTAATCGAAATTGAGATGTAATCCAATCAAATGGTGAGAGAAGTTTATGAACAGGTTTTATTTAAAACCTGAGTTTTATTTAAAACCTGAGTTTTATAACAAAGTTATAAAAGAAATTTTTAAGGGGATATTATGGCTTAAAATAAATGTTACTTGATTATTTAAATTAAGTAAAAGGAAATTAGAATAAAGAGTTTATAATAAACCAGGTTTATAGAAATGATTTAAAGTGTAAAAGCGTTAATCTTACATTAACATTATTTAATAACGGGATTAAGTAAAAGTGAGGGATTGAAATGAGAATTCCAACGGGAATGGTTGATTTGATCTGAAAAGGGATTAGTAAAGGTGAATTTGGTGAAAGAAGTGGGTCGTAGGATTTGATAACCAAATCCGAATTATAACGGAGTTTGGTCAAAGAGGTCGAGTTAAGAGTGGTGTTTCATAAAGGAATTACTTAATTATTATATTAACAAATAATGGTTATATTCCAGAAAGAGATTTTCAAGAAGTAAGAAGGTTTATTAAACCGTATCTTGAATTAAATAGTCAAACGAAATTTGAGTTGTTTGGAATGAAATATTGGGTTTTAATTACAACTTATATTTATCTGAGGATAAGAACGTTGTTGATCAAGGTCTAAGAGGTAATTAAAATACCCCAATATGAACAACATCAGGATTATCTAAAGATGATATTAGTTGGTAATCGTAAAAGAGGGTAGTGATAGTTCATTATTTCCATTAGTGAAATAATGTAACGTTTGGTGGAAATTTGGAGAATATATATAACGAGAGATCTGAAGTAAAGGAAATGTAAAAGTTGAATTTTATTCAATAAGAATAAGTATTGGTGTTGTTAGGTAATGAATGAAAGATATTTCGTAACGTTGTTGTACGAGTAATAAGTTGAACCGATTTCCCAATATTAGATAATAGGGTTAAATGTTTAAAAGTGAATGATATAGGACTTTCCTAAGTATTATTAGAATCTTGTTAAAGAATAAATCTTATGTTAAATAAAAAGCGTAAAGCTATATTTAAAATGTCGAAATGTTTGAGAAGTTTTAAATTTACATTTGTTTTAATAAAAAGGCTAAGTGATGCTGAATACTGAACCAGTGAAGTCACATGGTTGTCATGATTGAAACACTGTTTATTTTGATAGTTAGATCACCGACTATCAAATCTGTCCAATACGATTGTTGGTACGGAAAGACCGGGATTGAATTTATATTCGAAAGCCATTCCGACGAACAAATACGTGAAGATATCAGAAGATGATCGAGATGGAGCATTGAAGACCATGGATCTTCATAAATGGAAGAACTGCTTATATTCTTCGGTCTGCAGTCAAAGATGTACTGTGGTTCTATCGTGGTTGGAATTTACGGATTGCAAGGACTTCTCGCTACTGATCCATGGGGTGATTCTTATATTGGATGCAGTGGGAGAGTGCCTTCGGTTCATCCTGTTCCAAGATGACTTGTATGGACAAATATCTGACCGAGAATTTTAAAAGGAGTCACGTACGTTGATTTCTTCAAATGTATTTCTGTCAATGGCGGAGAAGGTTGTACTCCTTCTCTTAGCTAAACCACAGAGTATTTTTTGTGGACGTCAATTAGTGATATCTGGCGGATTTAACGATGTGGCATTTAAAGTGAGTAGTGACCAGATGTTCCAAAAGGGATTTCAAACCTCAAGCCTCATCAACCGGGAAATGACAGAAATCGGGAAGGAAGCATGGCTATGTTGGTCATTCCCATTAGGGTGTATAATCACCTATCTAGATAAATTCCATTTGCTTCTTTAATCTATTTTGATGCTATCCCTTTTCGGGAAACAGTGGTTTGAGCCCAACCGTTGGTGATATACATTCGACACACTCAAGCAAAATGAGTAGTCGGTCATGTGAGGGCCGGGTTGCAAGACGTTCTTGTTGAACCCAGTGTATTCGCCTCTAGAAATACACTATCGGTAGGTGGTCCCATACCTTGTCATAGTCGGAACCCACTTTCCGATAAGCGCCCGCGGTTTTGATTGTATACTATAAATGTGGAGCGTGAGATGCAAGCGTTCCACTAGATTGATATTTACTTGTATTTAGCCATTATTATAATATCAGAAAAACATGGATTTCAAAGCTCTTTTGGGTTATCATAAGGTAAAAACCGTCCGTATTTATGTGTGGATTTGGTCTTACGATTACCCTTTTTCTTTCGAAATAATTTTAACTTTAAAATCAAGTTATGTGATACCTTAATACTGTGCGAGTTTTCTCACTCTGGTTCACCAGACTGACCCGGTGTTTTGTAAATGCTCGGGTTAGCCCGGAGTGTATGGGTTCAGGTTACCGAATGCTGTGAAGAGACTAGCTGGAAGAGTTCAGACGTATGATATTATATATAACTACTATTCTGCTGTGTGTTGTATATGAGGACAGGTTATTATAACTGTTCAGCTGTGTGATATACTCTGATAAATTGTAAGTATTTTTAAAGGCTTTCAATAAAGATTTATTTCTGTATTATATTTTGTTCCGCTTCAATATGAGACTCTGATTATGTTGTGTTAGTTCTTCTTCTTCTTCTTTTCTAATATTTCTTTCTTTCTTATCTCACCCTCTAATTTCTTTCTATAAACGTTCCAGTGTTGGGAGGTCGGCATGAGTTACAGTAAAGGTATTTATGTCGATTTTCGGGGTCGAAAATCCTTGGGTCGTTACAGTGGTATCAGAGCTATTGGTTTGGTAATAAACTTGGCTTTGTGGTGTAACTCGATAGAGATTGGGTTAGTAATACCCTAGATCGAGATTGAGTGTGTAACAACCCTGAATTTTGGGGTAAATTCAAAAATTTATTTTTATTTTGAGAATTTTAATGGAAAAAGCATATGCTTTTATTTGAAAAAAATATATATAATAATAATAATAATAATATGCCATGACAAACAAATAAATGGAAAACAAACAAAAATGTGTAAATCACGTTTCTTTAATTTCGACTGCACCGTTCTAACTTCCCTTTTCTTTATCTTCTTAATGTTCAGCATGCTACTTAATATGCTGCTTGTTTCATTATTTAATGTAGTCGTTCCCTCTTTCCTAACCGTTACGTTTCTTTCCCCCTTTATTTTTCCATTCATTCATTTCTTGTTCAAATTCTTTATTTTATTCATTTCATTACATGACCTGAAGCATTTATGGAAGAGAAAAAAAAGGGAAAGTCACCTTCTTTGTACGATAAATAAATTTGAAACCTATTTAATGGAAATTAAAGACCTTCCATTCTTTGGAATATATATATATATTCAAAACGTTAAGAATGGAATGAGTAAATGTGTACACGTATTATGGTGCATAATTTGTGGGATATACTGATTTATTACTAGGAGTGGATATTTGCTTTCCTCTCCTTATTTTTGATCCGTACATTCCTGTTACATTGTGTGTGCGTATATATATATATAACGCAAGCCACAATGATAAAAAGAAATGTTCCTTACCATATATACTTGCGATACACATTTTCTCTCAAGTTTTATGTCCATTTATTCCCAAGGTCATTCATTTCTGGCGTTGCTCCTTTTGACTATTTATTTTCAATGCTTTTATCTCTTTCCCTTCACCTTCCTTTTTCCCGATTAATTACGAAATTATTTCTTTCCTTTAATCTATTAACTTCTTTTGCTTAATTGTATTAGTTTATTTTCCTTCAATTTATTTTATGCATCTTATTTCATAGTCTTATTCCTTAAATTTATATCCTTTGATTTCTCCTTTCCACTTACTCCCTTCATTAGTTCTCTCCAAAACTAATGAACCCACACATTTATTTCTGTTCTATTTATCATTCAAATTCATTTAGAAATAAAACTAATTCCCATTCAAACGTACAGCCGTTGCCATGTCCATTTCAATGGCCAAAAATTTCGAAACTTCTTCCTCCATTTTCTCTTTATCCACTCAATCGATTTCAGTAATTCCAAAACCAAATCGAAGAGCTTCCTGGGCTCTGTAAGTTGTAAGGTGGTGGATTCTGATCGGGACACAGGTGAAGGATGTGGCGCACGTTTCGAGGTGGAGCGGGTGATGTTGGGTTTCGATGACAGGCTATTTACTGAGTGAAGATGATGAAACAGACGGCCTAAATTTTTGACTAAAGAAATCAAGGTTTAAGGAAATTATTTAAAGTTAATCATCTTTTATTAGCAAATAATGTAATTTAAATATAATTTGCCATATCTTGTTCAAAACAGAACGGAATTCAATGATTTTCGTTGTGTTAGGATCGTCTTTCTGAACTCTACAACTAGGGACAAACCAGAACTGCGACGGAGCAGATCAGATTTTGGATAAATTTCAGATCTGATCTATTCTGAATTTAAAGCTCGGTAAGAAATTCTATTTTATTTCTTCTTAAATAACTAAAATTATTTATGTTTGTGTTATCATCACTCTGCGGTAAAATTCTATTGTTATGTGACGTGATTTGATTCTATGATTGGTGTGTTGTATAGATCTGTTAATTGGATGATATCGTATTGTAATAAAAAAAATTGTTAAAAACAAAAATATAGATTTTTGTCAAAATAAATTTGTCAAAACATATTTGTTATTTTTGTCAAGGTAAATTAGTTAAAACAAAAATCCCTATTTTTATTCATTAGTTATGTGACACCAAATTGAACATTTTGTGATGTTTGAGATTATTTGAATTGACTATATTTTGGTGAATTGACTGTATTGTGTTGATGGATGGTATGAAATATATGAAATGTTTACATCAAGGAAAATATCATTTTTGTTATATAAATTGTTAGAATAGAAAAATAACATTTTTATTTAAAAATGTCATCATTTGGAAAAGAACATATTTTTATGTATAAATGTTAATATTATAAAAATCTCATTTTTACATTAGCGTTATAAAGATCACATTTTTATGGTATCACTTTTGTTTGATTTGAATTGATCTAGTTTATCAATTCATAATAAAAATATGATTTGTCATTTTTGGTTGTTAATAAAAAGAGAAAACAAATTATGCATTTGTTTTGTTAAGAATGAAAAGAATGGAAATTTACATTGATTATGTTAAAGAAGGAAAAGTTACATTTTTACATTGTTTTATTATTAATATTGATTTTTAATATTAATTGAATTAAAATAAGTTAATATTGATTTTTATTATTAATGAAAGGAAATCATTTTTGATTTATAATGAAAAGAATCACTTTTGTTTGTAAAGAAATCGGTAATGACATTAATTTGCACCATTATGTATTAGTGTAGAAAATGAAACTTATTTGCACTGTTATTCGTCAATGAGACTTATTTACACCGCTATGTTGAAATTAGAAAATGAGACTTATGTACACCGTCATGAGTTAAATTAGAAACTGACATTGTTTTCACACCGTTATGTGATAATTTAGAAATGAACATTTTTGCACCGTTATGTGTTAATAATGAAATGAATATATTCACCTCCAAGTTGTTATAAAAGAAAGTTACATTTTCTTAATGTAGATAAGGATTAGAAAAGTTTTACATTTTTCTTAATGTAAATAAGAATTAGAAGAAAATTTCATTTTTATGTAATTAAGTTAGAGAACATAAAAATTACATTTTTATGTAATTAAGTCAATTTACATGTGAATTAGATTAAAGTGAAAATTTTACATTATTATGTAATTAAGATTTAAGGAGTAAAATTACCATTTTCATGTAACTAGTTTTAAAGTAAGTGAAATTTACATTAAAAGAACACATTTTTAGTACGTTAAAAGGAACACCTTTTTTTAATGTGTTAAAAAGAAGATATTTTAGTGTCAAATTGTTTACGCTAAAAAGATGTATTTTTAATGTGAAATTGCTACATTAAAATGAATGGATTAAAAGTTTATATTTTATTTAATGTAATAGTTAAAAAGAGAAAAAAGTTACATTTTATTTAATGTAATAGATAAAAAAAGAGAAAAGTTTACATCTTTTATCTAATGTAATAGAAAAAGACAAAAATTACATTTGTATGTGATGTAATGAAAAAGAAAGAAAATTACATTTTTATAATGTAATGTAAAGATAGGAAGAGTTACATTTTCATGTAATAAAAGAAGTTAAAAAGAGTTACATTCTTTATAATGTAATAAAAGAGAATAAAGAAAAGAATACATTTCTTTTTATATGAGGAAAAGAATACATTTTTATGCAAGTCATGAAACGAGGGAAATGATCATAATTTTAAAATAAAAATATGCTAACATTAAAGGTCTCATTTTTAATGTAAGGTTAGAATATAGAAAAATGATCTTAACGTTAAAGTGAAAGTGTGATTACATTGAAAATTCTCATTTTCAATGTAAAGTAAAATTTAGAAAAGGGATCATAATTTTAAAATGAAAACTTGATTACATTAAAAATATTATTTTTAATGCAAAGTAGAAAAGTAGAAAATGATCATATTTTGAAGAGAAGGATAGGTTCATTGGAAATCCCATTTTCAATGTAAATGTAATATATATAAAAATATGATATGTGAATAAAAATACCATTTTGTATGGAAGCATGTTATGTGGATTAAAATACCATTTTATTAGAAAAGTCATGTTAATGAAAATATCACATATATTAGAAATGTTATGTTAAGGTTAAAATTATCATTTTGTTAGGAAATGATAAGTTAGATTAAAATTATCATTTTGTTAGTAAATGATAAGTTAGATTAAAATTATCATTTTTGTTTGGAAATGATAGGTTGGGTTAAAAATATCATTTAGTTATAAAATGATGAATTACATTAAAAACACATTTTTAATGTAACATTAGAAACATAGAACAGAAATTAACAAAAAAAATTTAATATATAGATTGAGCGAAAATATACATTCATGTTCATTAAACAGAAATTAATATTTTGTTCGTTAGGATGGATTGGACGAAAATATATGTTTGTTCATTAAAAAAAATAAACATCTTTGTCAAGAGAATAGAATCTAGACAAAATCCACATTTTTGTCTAAATAAAAGAGTTGAAACAAAAATGTACATTTTGTCAAATGTGGTAGTTGAAAACAAAAATTACATTTTTTTGTCAGAAGAGGTTTGAATTAAAAAAAATAAAAATAATTCCATATTGTTGAACTAGAATTGTCAACAAAAATGAATGAACCACTTTTAGACATTCTGTTGAGATGAAATTTGTATGTTAATTAAAGAATTATGTTTACCGTCGTAATGCACATTAGAATTTGGGTATAAATAAAAAAGACACTTTTATTGTCAATACATACTAGAATTTGTTTATGAAATGTAAACACATTAGAATCAGGTGGCAAATTCATGCAAATAAAAACATGAGTTGAAAAAGTACATTTTTATTTACATGGTAGATGTAAATAAAAATATGAATTGAAAAGGAGTATTTTTATTTACATTTTAGATGTAAATAAAAACATAGAAATAAAAGTGACATTTTGAAGAATTTACATTTTTTAATGTAAACAAAGGAAATAGAATATGAAATAAAAGTTACATTTTAAGTATAATAATATATTGAAGTATAAGTTTACATTTCCCAATGTAAATAAAGTAGGAATAGAAATTACATTTGTCAATGTAAGTAAAAGGATTAGAAATTTATATTTTAATGAATGGATTTTCATTAGAGAGAATAATGAACCAAATATACATTTTATGTAATTTGAAAGATAAAAGAAAATATACATTGTTATGTTTAGGATGTGTATGTAAAGTAAAATAAAAATAGCGATAGATCATTATAAATTATTAACAACGATATGAAATGGTTTTCAAAATTATATATGCGAGAGTTATTTGGAAAGTCCGAGTTTACTCTCATTCCAAATAATGATACGACGTTCGAAGAATTGAAGACAGCGATTGAGGACCGACGATCTTCACATCGAATGGGTAACTAGTGTTGAGGCCCTGGATTGATTAGCTCCCAAGACGGGGCTAAGATGGTAGTTGTCCGGATGTAGTGTTGATTTGTACGGATTTGGCTTTCGCTCAGACCCAGAGCATAAGCTTTCAAATGGAATGTGTGTCTGACATTGTTGTAACAACCCGTATTTCGATAACATGATTAAGACGAGAATCAAGGCAGAATTTAATTTTAACTTCTGAATCAAGTAAAACGGGCTATGCCATTGCGTTCGTCTCAAAAAAATACGCGAAATAGAGTCTGAGTTTTCGAGAATCGGAGTACGTATGACCAAGTTATGGTCCGACGAAGTTTTCAGAAAATTCAAGTTCAAAATCGAGTTTAAATTTCGAAAATTAGGGCTGGAAAGTTAGGCGGGAAAAACTCTCGCCAGGCACCCCAAGTCGACAGCCCTGTCGACTTGGGGGTCGACATGCTTGACCCCAAGTCGACAGCCCTGTCGACTTGGGGGTCGACTTAGGGTGGCCGAGCCATCTTGGCTTGGTGCACCTGCACTTGTCTCTGGTCTTGTTCTGGAAGCTTCCAACGTGGTTTGATGGCTCAGATCCATCCTAGGGTTAATCTTAGGGCCTAAAACTACCCTAATCTCTATAAAAAGACCCTAAGCCTACCCTAAACCCCTCATAATTCACTCATGCCACGAAGTGCTGCCCAAATCTCCATTGATCATGGCCTCCATCTCCAACTTCAAGAGCCTGTGCATTCAAATCGGGTTCTAATCAAAAGGTGCAAGCTTGCTACACCAAATCAAGGCCAAATCAACGTTGCTATGCGAGTTTCATGACGGTTCTTCATCAAAGGAGCCACCTTTCTTCGTCAAAATGATTCATGCTCCTAGTTCTCTTGCCACACTAAGTAAGTTCTAGCTACTTTTGGATCAAAACGGTAGTTTTAATGTTGACATGGGATAAAATGAGATAAAACATAAGTATGCATGTATGTGAACCTAACTTTGCCCCTTTTCTATGATCTATGACCTTGGGCTAAGTTTTAGCGACTTAATCATGTCACTCATGTTATGTTTAGCCTAGTTTATCTTGCAAGTTTGGATCTTTATCTATGGAAAGTTAGCATGAACCTTTGGGAACCATTTGACTTGTGAAACATAGGCAAATACTTGACTTTGGGGCATATGCATGTATATGAACACAAACCCCCTTATGTATCATGCATGTTTGTGGCCAAATCCCCTTGTGATACTATGCATGTTTGTGGCCAAATTCCCTTGTGATAGGATGCATGTTTGTGGCCAAATTACCTTATGACACTATGCATGTTTATGGCCAATGTTGTGCATGTGGAAGCCAATCCCTTTTTGGCATCATGCATGTTTTGAGGCCAATATGTGACGTAGTATCCTTACTATGTTGACTCGCTTTTGCTTACGTTGGAAAACACGATTTGGGGTAAGTTAGGAAAACGCGAAGATGACATGAAAACTTGACATGGGGTTTACATGAGAACATGACATTCATGATACATTTAGATATGGTCATGACACGGGGGGGGGGGGGGGAACATGGAACTTGAACTAGACATGGGTGGGTTGTAAGTGTAATAAGACACTAGACCAAACATGAAAGTGGCCAACTCGAGGTTGGGTTGAGTTTGTAGCATAAATCTACCCGGACCCGCCCGGCTTAACTAGTGGCTACAAACAATAGGACTCAATGTGGGTAGTTGGTCACATAGCACTCAAAACCCGAGGTTAGACTAGGTTGTGGTATAAATCTACCCGGACCCGCCCGGCTTAACTAGTAACCACAACAAAGTCTAATGTGAGAGGTTGAGGTGCATTAATTAAATTAATGCCACATGATAAGGTTAAGTAAATTTGACTAATGACACTTAACCGATATGACACGAATGGGTAGGTTAAGTGGGACCGGGCTTGATTTCTTAATGACACTTAACCATGCAAGATGATTAGGGGATGGGGTTAAGTAATTTACACTTAATTAATCCGACTCGGTAATTAGATGGGGTTAAGTAATTCAGACTTAACTAATCTAAACATGGTAATTAGATGGGGTTAAGTAATTAAGACTTAACTAATCTAAACACGGTAATTCGATGGGGTTAAGTTAAACACTTAACCAATTTAAACTTGGTAATTCAATGAGGTTAAGCAACCAATACTTAACCAACTTAACGTGATAGTTTAATGGGGTTAAGCAACTTATACTTAACCAATTATACATGATGATTTGATGAGGTTAAGTAACCTACACTTAACCAATCTAATGCGCGGACCTGATAAGGTTAAGTCACAAGACCTTTTTAGAGTATACTTAACCATTGTAGTACAATTAGGGGATGGGGTTAAGCTAACCTCAACCAATCCGACTCGAAAATTCGATGGGATTAAGATAAGCTATGCTTAATCAATCTAGCAAGATAATCCGATAGGGTTAAGGTAAACTAGTACTTGACCAATTTGACTTGATAGGGTTAAGTCATGAGCCTCTGGGTACACTTAACCAACTTGTAGGGCTAAGTCTTGAACTTAAATACTTAGCCAATCTTGACGTGATTCGTGGGCGGGTTAAGTCATGGATTTGAATGATAACACTTAACCCAATAAACAAACCCTAGTTAGAGGAACTAGGTAGAAAATCGTGGTTAATCAAGGATAACGGAAAGGAAGCTAGGTGGTAAACCTTAGTTAAAGAACTAAGTAATAATTCTTAGCCAAATACATGGGACTAGTTCATAAAGAGATGAGTAACCTGATACGGTAGGTCATCGCTTAGTATACGAGGAGGAGCAAGTTATCTGACTTGGATAAAAGCTCCAGCGAACTGGGTGCCGAAGCGGAAGCTCCGGGGAACGTGAGGGTACTCTTGGTATCTCTCTGTGAGGTGGCAAGTGGTCCATGAAACCCGGCCTCACAGGGGTTAAGGTCTGCGGTAGAAGAGCCAAGAGTATGCCTTGGTTGCTATGCGAGCGACCTAAAGACTGGGATGGATTAGCGTGGAGTTGACGATACTTGGTTTTCGCCCCGGGATAGCATGTCGCCGACTACCTACCATCTTTAGTCAATCGTGTACGTACGGAAAGGCATGGACCTCCCAACAGACCATATACTAGCTATCAAGTTATGGGTGAGGTTGGGTATCAGGAAATGGGCATCGATGGGCCTAGTGTAGTTCTCATACATGTTTTTTTGTGGGTTGCCTTTCAGTAGTTGAGGGAGGGGTCATGTGGGACCATAGCCACGGGTACAAAAACAGACCTTGATATCTGCATCAGCAGACGACTTAAAGCTCCCGACCGAGTTCCGTATTTCTTGGTTTGCCCTGGCACGGAACTCGGATGGCACATTGAGGAACATGTGCGTCTAGACATGGAAAACGATTCACGATACATACGTGGGATAAAGGGCGCGGTTGACGGGTGGCATAATTCCTAGTGGCCCTAGGTGGCTGAACCCAAACCGAGACACGGAGACGTTCATTAGGTAGCATAATCCCTAGCGGTCCTAGGTGGCATAAATCCTAAGTGGATGCGCGATAGTTCATGGTAAGGAAACATAACTAGATCAAGGGAGGCAGTCCAAAATAACCTCAAGGATAAAACGTTTACATGGGAAAGCCCGTATGGCCTACGGCAAAGGACTGAACTTATACATGGAAAGAAACATACGAGTTGGGAAAACCTACATATGCTATATGTTAGGTTGACATGGACCATTACATGACATTGGGCAAGGGACATTCATGGTTAACACATGACGCGGGTTGGGATACTAGTACGAGAGGTGCAGAGCAAACATACATGTTAGAACCAAGAGCAAATATACATGATAGATACCGTGTGATGTTATACAGGGTAGATACCTTGGGATAGTATACTTGATAGAAACCTGACGATGCGATACCTTGATTTATCATGACACCGTAGTTTATCATGATATCTTAGTTTACCTTGCTACAGTAGTTCAGCCTGTTACCCTGGTTTAGTTTATCTATCTTGTAGTCATCCTTATGTTTACTTTCAGTTTATGCATGTCATGTTACCTTTACCTGTTTTTATACTGGAAGTAGATAGGACTTACCAGTCTTTATGACTGACCCCGTTTTCTTTCGCCTCTTTGTCTTCCGTTTCCCCCCCAGGTTTCAGGGAGGAAATGATGTTGTTTAGTTCGGACCTCTTATGCTTGAAGGTCATCATGTATGGCTTGATGTATAGCTTGGTCTTCTCTTGGCTATGGCTGCCTCACCGCTTTATTTTGGGGAATAATTTATGAAAAGGTTTTTATGCTTCTTTATTATTGCAAGACAGGTTTTGATGTATTCTGATGTAAAAGGCTTTAAGCCTTACTTTATAAGGTGATGAAATTTGTTTTACTTCCGCTGTTTTATATATGTTCTGTCTTGTAATATTTCTGTGCATGTTTACCTCGATAATGCTTCACCAAACCTAGTGCATTCCCTTGTGAGTGACCCTAGCGGAGGTGGGGTGTTACATTTGGTATCAGAGCAGAAGGTTACCAAACTGGGCAAAAGCTTTTAAAACCTTCTGAAAACTTTTTGAAAAACCGTTTACAAAGAAGCATTTTTCAAGAAAAGTTTGTTATAAAAAGGCTATTCCCCAAAAGCCATTAGCACCATCCTTTGATTCCTTGATTGAATCTCGTTTCCTTTCTTTCCTCCATATGTGGTCACAGTAGTTCTAACTGTGACTAATCTTTGTCTAGCCACGTACGTGTTTCCCATACGATGGAGGTGGTTCTCGAGAGACCTGTTGCCGTGGTACAAGGAAGGATAATAAGAGTAAGGGTAAAGGATACCAGCTTAAGGATAAGCAACTGTTGTTATGGCTTAGTCCATCAAGGAGGACAAGGACAAGATCAGCGGAGAGGGAAATAGTACGCTCCCATTTCTAGGGTACCTAAAAGAAATGGTACCGTTTCTGTTAGAGGTTCAGCCTTCCTTTTCTATCATCCCGTCCAGACTTTGTTTTGATCATCGCATCATTTAAGTCTGCTTGGATAATGAGTCTCTGCACCTTAGTACTAGCATAGAAGAGGATCCCATTTTGTCCCAAATCTTGTTAGAGGATCGGTCCATTTATTCATGACTTGTTTGGATTTGAGAGTGCCCATGTTTTTGGAACTATGGATGGATTCTAGGGGTAAAGGGATTATCCAGTAAGGGATGCCATTCTCGGTTTTGGAAAGAGGGCAGTTAGACTCTCGACTCATCTTGGTGATACCCTCGAAGTCTCGTGTAACCTTTTTGGGTTCTGTCATGGTTAGTTACCTAGAATCCCGAGATGCAGTTGTTGGTAATCCGTTCGAATAGAATTCGCCGCTAAGGCGGATGGTTCGTTTTGATTATGCATGAGTTATGGGAATCACCCTAGTAAGAACTCTTGGCAACATGGATTGGCATCGGAAAATGAGATCCAGAATTCACTAGTGAATTTTGGAGAGCTTGCATGAGTACGCAGACATATTTGAGCCGAGCATACTAGGGGAAGAATAAGTGAAAGTGAAACGAGAGGCGACAGTGAGATGAGTTCCACTCACACCTTGGAAATAGGAATCAAGGAGCTACAAAATCATGAAGTCAAAGGCGGTCAAGGCCTGATGGAATTAAGCTCATGGAAATGCGGCTTGGACGCGCATCACGTCTCTTTTTAAGAGTATATCTTTGATCCTTGGTTCACCTGTAAAGCTTACTTGCATGA
This sequence comes from Allium sativum, assembly GCA_030737875.1. Lineage (NCBI taxonomy): Eukaryota > Viridiplantae > Streptophyta > Magnoliopsida > Asparagales > Amaryllidaceae > Allium > Allium sativum. Next base: position 173,650,235 of record CM060923.1, read on the forward strand.
TATCGCTTGGTGGATATCCTCTCGGTCCTGTTTCTGTTACAAACCCTGTAAGGAGTTTGTCTTGTTTATCTTCTCGATCTTATCTTGGGAACCTTAGGTAGAACGCTATGGATGTAAACATGTATTTGAGACATGTTATGATTGATATGGTTGCAAATGGTTGCAAGTGGTTGCTCGTGGATGCGCGAATACACGTTATATACTAGATTGACGCGATCACGTTTCATGTTGCATATGCACGAGCATTTATACTTCTTTATGGATGAAATTGAATGTGTTGTCATATGGATGTTGCATATGAATGAATGTTTGTGCACACATATAGTACTTATATGACTAGGACTATTTGCATACATGTTGGATTCATGGCACTTAACATATCTTGCATTAGAAAGATCATTCAGGCCTGATCATTAGCATTAGCTAAGGAGCATATACACACACGTTTTGCATATGTTCATACAGCATTAGAAATCATCTAAGGACAATGGTCGCTTGTGGATGATGTTTTGAGTAGATGGATGATGGATGGTAGGATATGTTCTTCCTAACTTGGAGATTTCGGGGACGAAATCCTAAAAGGTGGGGAGAATGTAACAACCCGTATTTCGATAACATGATTAAGACGAGAATCAAGGCAGAATTTAATTTTAACTTCTGAATCACGTAAAACGGGCTATGCCAGTGCGTTCGTCTCGGAAAAATACGCGAAATGGAGTCTGAGTTTTCAAGAATCGGAGTACGTATGACCAAGTTATGGTCCGACGAAGTTTTCAGAAAATTCAAGTTCAAAATCGAGTTTAAATTTCGAAAATTAGGGCAGGAAAGTTAGGCGGGAAAAACTCCCGCCAGGCACCCCAAGTCGACAGCCCTGTCGACTTGGGGGTCGACATGCTTGACCCCAAGTCGACAGCCCTGTCGACTTGGGGGTCGACTTAGGGTGGCCGAGCCATCTTGGCTTGGTGCACCTGCACTTGTCTCTGGTCTTGTTCTGGAAGCTTCCAACGTGGTTTGATTGCTCAGATCCATCCTAGGGTTAATCTAAGGGCCTAAAACTACCCTAATCTCTATAAAAAGACCCTAAGCCTACCCTAAACCCCTCATCATTCACTCATGCCACGAAGTGCTGCCCAAATCTCCATTGATCATGGCCTCCATCTCCAACTTCAAGAGCCTATGCATTCAAATCGGGTTCTAATCAAAAGGTGCAAGCTTGCTACACCAAATCAAGGCCAAATCAACGTTGCTATGCGAGTTTCATGACGGTTCTTCATCAAAGGAGCCACCTTTCTTCGTCAAAATGATTCATGCTCCTAGTTCTCTTGCCACACTAAGTAAGTTCTAGCTACTTTTGGATCAAAACGGTAGTTTTAATGTTGACATGGGATAAAATGAGATAAAACATAAGTATGCATGTATGTGAACCTAACTTTGCCCCTTTTCTATGATCTATGACCTTGGGCTAAGTTTTAGCGACTTAATCATGTCACTCATGTTATGTTTAGCCTAGTTTATCTTGCAAGTTTGGATCTTTATTTATGGAAAGTTAGCATGAACCTTTGGGAACCATTTGACTTGTGAAACATAGGCAAATACTTGACTTTGGGGCATATGCATGTATATGAACACAAACCCCCTTATGTATCATGCATGTTTGTGGCCAAATCCCCTTGTGATACTATGCATGTTTGTGGCCAAATTCCCTTGTGATAGGATGCATGTTTGTGGCCAAATTACCTTATGACACTATGCATGTTTATGGCCAATGTTGTGCATGTGGAAGCCAATCCCTTTTTGGCATCATGCATGTTTTGAGGCCAATATGTGACGTAGTATCCTTACTATGTTGAATCGCTTTTGCTTGCGTTAGAAAACACGATTGGGGTAAGTTAGGAAAACGCGAAGATGACATGAAAACTTGACATGGGGTTTACATGAGAACATGACATTCATGATACATTTAGATATGGTCATGACACGGGGGGGGGGGGGGAACATGGAACTTGAACTAGACATGGGTGGGTTGTAAGTGTAATAAGACACTAGACCAAACATGAAAGTGGCCAACTCGAGGTTTGGTTGAGTTTGTAGCATAAATCTACCCGGACCCGCCCGGCTTAACTAGTGGCTACAAACAATAGGACTCAATGTGGGTAGTTGGTCACATAGCACTCAAAACCCGAGGTTAGACTAGGTTGTGGTATAAATCTAACCGGACCCGCCCGGCTTAACTAGTAACCACAACAAAGTCTAATGTGAGAGGTTGAGGTGCATTAATTAAATTAATGCCACATGATAAGGTTAAGTAAATTTGACTAATGACACTTAACCGATACGACACGAATGGGTAGGTTAAGTGGGACCGGGCTTGATTTCTTAATGACACTTAACCATGCAAGATGATTAGGGGATGGGGTTAAGTAATTTACACTTAATTAATCCGACTCGGTAATTAGATGGGGTTAAGTAATTCAGACTTAACTAATCTAAACATGGTAATTAGATGGGGTTAAGTAATTAAGACTTAACTAATCTAAACACGGTAATTCGATGGGGTTAAGTTAAACACTTAACCAATTTAAACTTGGTAATTCAATGAGGTTAAGCAACCAATACTTAACCAACTTAACGTGATAGTTTAATGGGGTTAAGCAACTTATACTTAACCAATTATACATGATGATTTGATGAGGTTAAGTAACCTACACTTAACCAATCTAATGCGCGGACCTGATAAGGTTAAGTCACAAGACCTTTTTAGAGTATACTTAACCATTGTAGTACGATTAGAGGATGGGGTTAAGCTAACCTCAACCAATCCGACTCGTAAATTCGATGGGATTAAGATAAGCTATGCTTAATCAATCTAGCAAGATAATCTGATAGGGTTAAGGTAAACTAGTACTTGACCAATTTGATTTGATAGGGTTAAGTCATGAGCCTCTGGGTACACTTAACCAACTTGTAGGGCTAAGTCTTGAACTTAAATACTTAGCCAATCTTGACGTGATTCGTGGGCGGGTTAAGTCATGGATTTGAATGATAACACTTAACCCAATAAACAAACCCTAGTTAGAGGAACTAGGTAGAAAATCGTGGTTAATCAAGGATAACAGAAAGGAAGCTAGGTGGTAAACCTTAGTTAAAGAACTAAGTAATAATTCTTAGCCAAATACATGGGACTAGTTCATAAAGAGATGAGTAACCTGATACGGTAGGTCATCGCTTAGTATACGAGGAGGAGCAAGTTATCTGACTTGGATAAAAGCTCCAGCGAACTGGGTGCCGAAGCGGAAGCTTGGGGGAACGTGAGGGTACTCTTGGTATCCCTCGGTGAGGTAGCAAGTGGTCCATGAAACCCAGCCTCACAGGGGTTAAGGTCTGCGGTAGAAGAGCCAAGAGTATGCCTTGGTTGCTATGCGAGCGACCTAAAGACTGGGATGGATTAGCGTGGAGTCGACGATACTTGGTTTTCGTCCCGAGATAGCATGTCGCCGACTACCTACCATCTTTAGTCAATCGTGTATGTACGGAAAGGCAGGGAACTCCCAACAGACCATATACTAGCTATCAAGTTATGGGTGACGTTGGCTATCAGGAAATGGGCATCGATGGGCCTAGTGTAGTTCTCATACATGATTTTTTCGTGGGTTTCCTTTCAGTAGTTGAGGGAGGGGTCACGTGGGACCATAGCCATGGGTACAAAAACAGACCTTGATATCTGCATCAGCAGACGACTTAAAGCTCCCGACCGAGTTCCGTATTTCTTGGTTTGCCCTGGCACGGAACTCGGATGGCACATTGAGGAACATGTGCGTCTAGACATGGAAAACGATTCACGATACATACGTGGGATAAAGGGCGCGGTTGACGGGTGGCATAATTCCTAGTGGCCCTAGGTGGCTGAACCCAAACCGAGACACGGAGACGTTCATTAGGTAGCATAATCCCTAGCGGTCCTAGGTGGCATAAATCCTAAGTGGACGCGCGATAGTTCATGGTAAGGAAACATAACTAGATCAAGGGAGGCAGTCCAAAATAACCTCAAGGATAAAACGTTTACATGGGAAAGCCCGTATGACCTACTGCAAAGGACTGAACTTATACATGGAAAGAAACATACGAGTTGGGAAAACCTACATATGCTATATGTTAGGTTGACATGGACCATTACATGACATTGGGCAAGGGACATTCATGGTTAACACATGACGCGGGTTGGGATACTAGTACGAGAGGTGCAGAGCAAACATACATGTTAGAACCAAGAGCAAATATACATGATAGATACCGTGGGATGTTATACAGGGTAGATACCTTGGGATAGTATACTTGATAGAAACCTGACGATGCGATACCTTGATTTATCATGACACCGTAGTTTATCATGATATCTTAGTTTACCTTACTACAGTAGTTCAGCCTGTTACCCTGGTTTAGTTTATCTATCTTGTAGTCATCCTTATGTTTACTTTCAGTTTATGCATGTCATGTTACCTTTACCTGTTTTTATACTGGAAGTAGATAGGACTTACCAGTCTTTATGACTGACCCCGTTTTCTTTCGCCTCTTTGTCTTCCGTTTCCCCCCCAGGTTTCAGGGAGGAAATGATGTTGTTTAGTTCGGACCTCTTATGCTTGAAGGTCATCATGTATGGCTTGATGTATAGCTTGGTCTTCTCTTGGCTATGGCTGCCTCACCGCTTTATTTTGGGGAATAATTTATGAAAAGGTTTTTATGCTTCTTTATTATTACAAGACAGGTTTTGATGTATTCTGATGTAAAAGGCTTTAAGCCTTACTTTATAAGGTAATGAAATTTGTTTTACTTCCGCTGTTTTATATATGTTCTGTCTTGTAATATTTCTGTGCATGTTTACCTCGATAATGCTTCACCAAACCTAGTGCATTCCCTTGTGAGTGACCCTAGCGGAGGTGGGGTGTTATAATTATACTCCTTTATATTGTATTTATTGATTTTTTGTCGAATGTATGAATGTTTTGGTGGCGGAGAATTTATTCTCTTGATTAACACCCTTTCATATATTTCGGCAAAGGATTGGTATTGTGATATGGAGTGACAGTGTGGCATACTAAGATGCAAGGATCAAGGTTTCTTGTTGAAAAGCAGAACCTTGTGGTGACGATCAAAGCACAGCTTGAATAAGCATAGCTTTGTGTATTACGTTGCTTCACGAGCCTCACAACCCGGTTGAGTCTAAAACAGGAGAAGGGAACGCAGGGAGAGCAACACGGTTCTTTCTAGCTAGAAGTGGTGTTTGAGTTTTTACACGGCCCGACATTTTATTTATGTGGATGATGGAATGAGGCACCTCGGATGATAGGTCCTATAGGACCGGGAAAAGTGTGTCCAGGAATTGCCAATCCGCAAAATCGTATGTGCGGACCGGCCCTGCAGGATCCAAGGGTTCACTGCGGGGAATCCTGAGACATTAGCTAGAGTGTCTCGAATCGGTAAGGAGCTCCTCCCTAGCCTTGACTCATGATGGAAACCCAATTTCCAATACGACCTCATGCGGTTTTGATTGTAAAATTAGTATGGCGACATAGTAGGATGGGGTACTATGCCGTCTATGATTGATACATTATGATTGAACTGTTTTTGAGACTTATATACACTAGTAATAATATCAAATCTGTTTTATCATATCAAGCATCTTTTGACCATTATAAGGTAAAACTCTATCCTCCGGTTTGCGTTGCATTGTGTGATGGGACTTGAGTCTTATAATGGTTTCATTTTTCTAAAAGGCATTGCGTTGTTTAACGATTTACTTTAATTTATGCACCGACAATCCATTGGAATAAAACCTGTTCCGCGTTAGCAGCGTGGTCCTTGGATTTGCCTTATTGCTATTAGTTAAATTAGTTTAGAATTCTCGCACCAGTCTCATGACTGACCCGTTGTTTGTTTCCACATTTACAAACTTGAATGCCCTCTTCTCCACATGGGCAGTCGAGTAGTTTGTCTACAGGTTCTTATCTCAAGCAGGATTCTGGATTGAAGCCTAAAGCCGTGTCCAGAGCATAGAAGTCTTCCGCTGTTTATTGAATTTAATTTATTGAAATTTATCTTCCGTTGTAATTTTATTCAATGTACTCTGATTTGTTATGTACTCTGATGTAACATTATTGTAATGTTTATAAAAGTCTGTTGTTATTGGTCTAATGTTGTAGTATTCTCAGAGTTAACGTATTCGAGTTTTGAACGGTCTTAGTCGATCTTGCGATCGATTGGGTCCGGGCGAAACCGGAGCCGTTACAGAGTGTATATATATGAGAGCGTATTTGTAAATTTTATATACAAATGTTTTGTATTGTGTGGGTTGATCGGTTCAAGTGTTGAGAAGCGTTGAACTGGCAATCGATGCAGTATTGTTTTATAAAGAGGGAAAATAAAATAATTTTACCCAAATTATATAGAAAGGAAATAATTTTATCAAATTATTGAGATATTAGTGTGTTTGATCGATTTGAATGGAATTCAAATCGAATTGAAAATTTGAATTGAAATTTAACCTGATTAAGTGAAATTAAATTAATAATGATATTGAAATTGAATTAAATAAATTGGAAATTTGATGAATAAATAATAATCAAATAGAAATCAATCAGATATTATTCGATTAATGTTAAAAAATGTGAAATTAAAATAAAATATTAATATTGAATGTAAATTCAATTGATTTGTTGGTGTATTGGTTGTTGATTGTGAATTATTTGTTATTGGATGATAGTTTGTTTGAATGGAATAATCAACAAATTTAATGGAGCTAAGTGAATTATAAACTAAAGAATAGTTTCCGGTATAATTAAACTAGAATAAAATGCATATGAATTGGAATTTATAACTTAACCCTGTATTTGATAACGAATGGATGCTGTGTGTTTGATTTTGGAATTGATGTAGTTATACCAGTTGATTAGTGAAATATTATCTCAGAATTTCATATATCCATTACTGATATGTGAGTTGAGTTAAGTACAGGTGCCAGATGGCTAGGCAGGTTGATATTGGTTGAATAAATAGCATATATATTGAGCCATTATGCTCAATAGCGCTCGTAGAAGGTACACCTACGCGAAAATATAAAACTTTGGGTTTTGATTTTTGTTTTCCGACTGTATAGGTCGATGTACATATATTATTTGTTCCTACGATATCGCAGATGTCACTCCGTACAAGGGAGACTCTGCCGATTTTTTTCGGGAATTTAATGTGTTAGAAAATTTTCGATATTTTTGAAAATATTTATCTATGAGATTGAATTGGCTTTCGATTTATAATAAATTAGATTTGGAAATTAATGGGATTTGTAGCATTTTTCTTACCTTAGCAATTTCGAGGACAAAATTATTTTAAGGGGGGAAGATTGTAACGTCCTGTATTTTTGGTAGTCAAATATTTTATTTAATTTATTATTCTAAATATTATATTTGGAATGTTAATTGAATTTAATATTGAATTCATTATTAAAACGAAGTTTGAACGTTGTATATTTATATAATTTTAAATCAAGCTCGAAATGGCGCTGCAGTTCATAATATGGAATTTTGAACTTCAACTCCATAATATAGAATCCGATATAAGTCGGATTTCTGTGAAACAAGAAACTTTGGAACCGTATTGATGATAATTTTCTAATGAAAGAGAAAAATCCAGATTTCGTGTTATAAATTGTTAGTGATGGCTAAATCAAATTTTAAAATAATCGTTGTGAAAATCGTTCTTAAAATATAGGGCTTTAAAATAGTCATTTTGCAAACAGTCTCCGTTTTCGACGAAATTAGTTTCATTGGAATCATAACGTTAAATTATTGTACGGTGTTGAATTGCGTGACAAACCGATGTCATATGTGACCACGGTAGCCGTAAACGCCCGTTCATTTTCTATAGTGCGTAATTAAATTTATTTTATTTAATAGAGAGATATTTGAGTGTAACTTGAGCAGACGGTCGAATTAAGCCACGAAACCAATTCCACTGAATTTGTATCATCGATTATAGTCGGGATAGGAATATAGTTTGTTATTTTTTGGAGACCGTCTAATTTGGTGTCCAGAATGGCAATGCGGTGCGTATAAAAATAGCCTACCGGGAAAGTCTCAGAATGCCTGGTTCCGTTGGGTTCGTATTAATTAATTCTTGTAGGATTTCAAAGTTTCAAGTTGATTGGATTTATTTAGCGACCGTGGAAAATTTAAACGCGTGTTTTTCACTGGTTGTATAAAGGTAATTTTTTCAAATGATGTCGGAATTCGACGAAACTTGTCCCATTGGGTTCAGAATATTTTTTTATGCTACGAATAGAATTTTTATTAGTAAACAGAAGGAGATTGTGGTTATTTTCACTTGTTACTTCGTGACGAAGTTTCGAAAATAATATTATATTCATTTGGTTTGTCTATATAAATGGGTCAACAACCGTATTTTGGGCATCAACTTTTAGCTGCGTGGTCAAAAGAAAATGGAGCCGCCACCTTATATTTGAACGGCAGAAACTGCTTGTTCCTTGATCGATCCCAATCCGCGAAGTATCTCGTATTATCCCAACTACAAAACACTTCAAGACATTGAGACACTAGATTTGAACGGCTATGATGAGAATCGAGATAGGGTGTCGATGGGAAAGTTGTCACAAAGTCGCGGTGGATCGAGAGTCGTTGCAGGCAAACGAGGCGATGGGAGTTCATGGTTTTTGGGGAGTGGATAGCTGCTGCTCAGGCGAACCTTCTGGGGATGGCCGATCCAAGTCTGGTGCTCAGAATTGGTTGTGGCGGTGGAGATAAAGTCGGAACGGGGACATGTTTTTTCCTTGGTGCTTGAAAATGAAGCAGGCAGGTCTGGAGCATCTGAATCAAAGGGATTGCCAGTTTGAAGACCTGTATTGGTGGGTGCGTGGATATGTTCGACTACGGGTTTCAGATAAGTCGGATGGAGCAGCAAAAAGAAATCGGTCACAAGCAGATTGAAAAAAATAGCGGGTTTCTTTTTGAGAACCAGGCAGAACAAATATAGGTTTAAGTTCCAGTACGATGTAGAAGAGAAAGGCGAACTATCGGGCTCGTTTGTTTTGGAACGAAGCGACCGCCAGTGTTTCTGGTAGCCAAGTGAACAGCATAACAAAAGTAACGTGATTCTATCCTTTACCATAATTAACTAACCAACCGTATTATAAAATATTGAAATAACTTATAATTTTTGAAATGGTGACAGGTTTGATCGGGCTATACTGTTATCAGATGATATGAGAAAAAGGAAACACGAAGTGAGGGAAAGACATGAAATTGAACGAAGCTTTACAAAGTATTGACCTTTGTTTTTGTTTTTTCCTAATCCAAGTTAATTAAAAAGTTACTAATTGTATAATCAAAGAACCATTAATTAGTCTTCTTTTGGAACGTGACAGGTTTTGAATAGGGAGCAGTGTACTAAACAAATGAGAAAACGAATACGGAAAGGAAAGGGAAACAGGACGACCTTTCTTTATTCTAAAACATGTAATTAAGCTTTAGTAGTTTTATTTAAAGGAATTAACTATTTTAATTAAAATCAGGTTTAGTAACTATAGGTAACTTTTGTTCCATGATCAGAATCAAACCAAATGAGTTGCGTTGGAACCATGCCAATGAATACTACATTTTGGAACAGACTGAGATAGAGCTGGAGACTGCTGGAGTTTCTAGTGAAATTAATCATCTGTTTAATTTGACTAGGACCGATCGCTTGAAACAATGGAATCAAAACAAGGTGAGTTAAACTCACTCAGTTTTCCCCATTTATATTTTATATAAATTGGGTTTTTATTTTGTGTGCTCTATTTGCTGATGATTGACTGTTTGCTGATTATTTATCCATTTGTTGATTTAACCAATGAAATTAAACCGTGTTTAATTTTAGTAAAATACCAAATCGTCATTTTAACGAATTGGCCCAATAAAGGTAATCTAACTTATTGGTCACGTTTATTTATAAACATGTTTATTTGCCTGAATTGTTTGTTAATTGTTTGATATTTAATAGTTGTTGTTACTGTTATAATAATTATCAGTTAAATGGAAGTGATTGACATGGTTTGAGATAGCTTATTTACAGGGAAGGACAGGTTGGAGGGATCCAACGGGATTCCTCAAATATATTATTTATTTTCATATTATTTTATGGACTGTCATGATTGGGTAATTGATTTTAGTACTGATCATTGACTGAAAAGTCAACATGTGTTGTGTTTTAACCAATGGGCTATACTGGTTGAGTAAATGGCCTAAAAGTAAATTGTTTTGTTTATATTAATTTACCGTCAGGTGAATTGATAAAACTGAAGTTATGAAATTTATTTTATAACTAAAGATAGATTTTTAAATATATATTTTGAATAAAACTTTATTAAAAGAAAATAAATATCCAATATTTATTATTTAAGTTATAATTAATTATTAATTGATTTATAAAGTAGCTTATGACGTTAATCAGATTTATGAACTAGTTAAGATGAAAAATTGTTTTGTTAAGAAACAATTACATGGAATGGCAATGCGGTGCGTATAAAAATAGCCTACCGGGAAAACAGTCTCAGAACGCGATGAAACTGGTGTTGATGGGTTCGTATTAATTAATTCTTGTAGGATTTCAAAGTTTCAAGTTGATTGGATTTATTTAGTGACCGTGGAAAATTTAAACGCGTGTTTTTCACTGGTTTTATAAAGGAATTTTTTTCAAACGATGTCGGAATTCGACGAAACTTGTCCCATTGGGTCCGGAATATTTTTTTATGCTAGGAATAGCATTTTTATCAGTAATCAGAAGGTGATTGTGGTTAGTTTCACTTGTTACTTCGCGATGAAGTTTCGATAATAATATTATATTCATTTGGTTTGTCTATATAAATGGGTCAACAACCTTATTTTAGGCATCAACTGTTAGCTGCATGGTCAAAAGAAAATGGAGCCGCCACCTTATATTTGAACGGCAGAAACCGCTTGTTCCTTTCTTCCTTGATCGATCCCAATCCGCGAAGTATCTCGTATCATCCCAACTACAAAACATTTCAGGACATTGAGACGCTAGGTTCGAACGGCTATGATGAGAATCGAGATGGGGTGTCGACGGGAAAGTTATCATGAAGTCGCGGTGGATCGAGAGTCGTTGCAGGCAAATGAGGCGACGGGAGTTCATGGTTTTTGGGGAGTGGATAGCGGCATCGCAGGCGGACCTTCTGGGGATGGCCGGTCCAAGTCCGGTGCTCAGAATTGGTGTGGCGGTGGAGATAAAATCGGAGTAGGGACGTGTTTTTCCTTGGTGCTTGAAAACGAAGCAGGCAGGTCTGAAGCATCTGAATCAAAGGGATTGCCAGTTTGAAGACCTATATTGGTGGGTACGTGGAGATGTTCGACTACGGGCTTCAGATAAGTCGGATGGAGCAGCAAAAAGGAATTGGTCACAAGCAGATTGAAAAAAATAGCGGGTTTCTTTTTCAGAACCGGGCAGAACAAATATAGGTTGAAGTTCCAGTACGCTGTAGAAGAGAAAGGCGAACTATCATGCATGTTGGGTTTTGAACGAAGCGACCGCCAGTGTTTCTGGTAGCCAAGGGAAGTGGACGGCATAACAAAAGTAACGTGATTGTATCCTCTACCATAATTAACTAACCAACCGTATTATAAAATATTGAAATAACTTATAAGTTTTGAAATGGTGACAGGTTTGTTCGGGCTTTATTGTTATCAGATGGTATGAGAAAAAGGAAACACGAAGTGAGGGAAATACATGAACTTGAACGAAGTTTTACAAAGTATCGACCTTTGTTTTTTTCCCCTCCTAATCCAAGTTAATTAAAAAGTTACTAATTGTATAATCAAAGAACCAATAATTAGTCTTGTTTTGGAACGTGACAGGTTTTGAATAGAGAGCAGTGTACTAAACAAACGAGAAAACGAATACGGAAAGGAAAGGGAAACAGGACGACCTTTCTTTATTCTAAAACATGTAATTACGCATTAGTAGTTTTATTTAAAGGAATTAACTATTTTAATTAAAATCAGGTTTAGTTACCAAAGGTAACTTTTGTTCCATGATCAGAATCAAACCAAATGAGTTGCGTTGGAACCATGCCAATGAATACTACATTTTGGAACAGACTAAGATATAGCTGGAGACTGCTGGAGTTTCTAGTGAAATTAAACATCTGTTTAATTTGACTAGGACCGACCGCTTAAAATAATGGAATCAAAACAAGGTGAGTTAAACTCACTCAGTTTTCCCCATTTATATTTTATATAAATTGGGTTTTTATTTTGTGTGCTCTGTTTGCTGATGATTGACTGTTTGCTGATTATTTATCCATTTGTTGATTTAACCAATGAAATTAAACCGTGTTTAATTTCAGTAAAATACCAAATCGTTATTTTAACAAATTGGACCCATAAAGGTAATCTACCTTATTGGTTACGTTTATTTAAAAACGTATTTAATTATCAGAATTGTTTGTTAATTGGTTGATATCTAGTAGTTGCTGTTACTCTTATAATTATTATTAGTTAAATGGAATTGATTGACATGGTTTGAGATAGCCTATTTACAGGGAAGGACAGGTTGGAGGGATCCAACGGGATTCCTCAAATATATTATTTATTTTCATATTATCAAGTGGACTGTCATGATTGGGTAATTGATTTTAGTAGTGATCATTGACTGAAAAGTCAACATGTATTTGATTTAACCAATGGGCTATACTGGTTGAGTAATCAGCAGTAAATGGCCTAAAAGAAAATTGTTTTGTTTATATTGATTTACCGTCAGGTGAATTGATAGAATTGAAGTTATGAAATTTATTTTATAACTAAAGATAGATTTTGAAATATATATTTTGAATAAAACTTTATTAAAAAAAATATCCAATATTTATTATTTAAGTTATAATTAATTATTAATTGATTTATAAAGTAACTTCTGACGTTAATCAGATTTATGAACTAGTTAAAATGAAAAACTGTTTTGTTAAGAAACAATTACATGGAATTATTTAAATTAATTATATTATTAATTAATTTAAAGTGAGAACGAATTGGAATGGGTTAACGAAATAACCGTGCCTTGAGTTGACTAAGTCAACCATTGTAATTGGAATTGATTTTAAGTTAGTTGATTTGAATTAATCTAATAAAATAGTTTAATGAATATTGTTTAATCTTAATAAGATTTAAAAGGGAATTTTACTATTTAATTTAGTAAATAAAGGAATTAACTACGGAAGTAGTTAATGATTGAAATAAATTATTATTATTTTATTTAATAGTAAGTTAGGAAATTCTTTTTAATTGAAATTCTATTAAAAGGTAATCGAAATTGAGATGTAATCCAATCAAATGGTGAGAGAAGTTTATGAACATGTTTTGTTTAAAACCCGAGTTTTATAACAAAGTTATAAAAGAAATTTTTAAGGGGATATTATAGCTTAAAATAAATGTTACTTAATTATCTAAATTAAGTAAAAGGAAATTAAGATAAAGGGTTTATAATAAACCAGGTTTATAGAAATGAGATTTAAAGTGTAAAAGCGTTAATCTTACATCAACGTTACTTAATAATGGGATTAAGTAAAAGTGAGGGATTGAAATGAGAATTCCAACGGGAATGGTTGATTTGATCTGAAAAGGGATTAGTAAAGGTGAATTTGGTGAAAGAAGTGGGTCGTAGGATTTGATAACCAAATCCGAATTATAACGGAGTTTGGTTAAAGAGGTCGAGTTAAAAGTGGTGTTTCATAAAGGAATTACTTAATTATTAAATTAAGAAATAATGGTTATATTCCAGAAAGAGATTTTCAAGAAGTAAGAAGGTTTATTAAACCGTATCTTAAATTAAAGAGTCAAACGAAATTTGGGTTGTTTGGAATGAAATATTGGGTTTTGATTACAACTTATATTTATCCGAGGATAAGAACGTTGTTGATCAAGGTCTGAGAGGTAATTAAAATACCCCAATATGAAGAACATCAGGATTATCTAAAGATGATATTAGTTGGTAATTGTAAAAGAGGGTAGTGATAGTTCATTATTTCCATTAGTGAAATAATGTAACGTTTGTTGGAAATTTGGAGAATATATATAACGAGAGATTTGAAGTAAAGGAAATGTAAAAGTTGAATTTTACTCAATAAGAATAAGTAATGGGTGTTGTTAGGTAATGAATGAAAGATATTTCGTAACGTTGTTGTACGAGTAATAAGTTGAACCGATTTCCCAATATTAGATAATAGGGTTAAATGTTTAAAAGTGAAAATAGACCAACTAGATATGATATGGGTCTTTCCTAAGTATTATTAAAATCTTGTTAAAGAATAAATCTTATGTTAAATAAGAAGCGTAAAGCTATATTTAAAATGTCGAAATGTTTAAGAAGTTTTAAATTTACATTTGTTTTAATAAAAAGGCCAAGTGATGCTGAATACTGAACCAGTGAAGTCACTGGATTGTCATGATTGAAACATTGTTTATTTTGATAGTTAAGTCACCGACTATCAAATCCGCCCAATACGATTGTTGGTATGGAAAGACCGGGATCGAATTTATATTCGAAAACCATTCCGACGAACAAATACGTGAAGATATCAGAAGATGATCGAGATGGAGCACTGAAGACCGTGGATCTTCATAAACGGAAGAACTGCTAATAATCTTCGATCTGCAGCCAAAGGTGTACTGTGGTTCTGTCGTGGTTGGAATCTACGGATTGCAAGGACTTCTCGCTACTGATCCATGGGGTGATTCCTATATTGGATGCAGCGGGAGGGTACCTTCGGTTCATCCTATTCCTGGATGACTTGTATGGACGAACGTCTGACAGAGTATTTTTAAAGGAGTCACGTACGTTGATTTCTTCAAACGTTTTTCTGTTGATGGCAGAGAAGGTCGTACACCTTCTCTTAGCTAAACCACAAAATATTTTTGTGGACGTCAATTAGTGATATCTGGCAGATTTGACGATGTGGAATTCAAAGTGAATAGTGACCAGATGTTCCAAAAGGGAATTCAAACCTCAAGCCTCATCAACCGGGAAATGATAGAAATCGGGCAGGCAGCATGGCTATGTGGGTCGCTCCCATTAGGGTGTATAATCACCTATCTAGAGAAATTCCTCTTGCTTATTTAATCTATTTCGATGTTGTCCCTTTTCGTGAAACGGTGGTTTGAGCCAAACCGTTGGTTATATACATTCGACACACTCAAGTGAAATGAGTGGTCGGTCATGTGAGGGCCGGGTTGCAAGACGTTCTTGTTGAACCCAGTGTATTCGCCTTTAGAGATACACTATCGGTAGGTTGTCCCATACCTTGTCATAGTCGGAACCCACATTCCAATAAGCGCCCGCGATTTTGATTGTATACTATATACGTGGAGCGTGAGATGCAAGCGTTCCACTAGATTGATATTTACTTGTATTTAGCTATTATTATAATATCAGAAAAGATATGGATTTCAAAACTGTTTTGGGTTATCGTAAGTTAAAAACCGTCTGTATTTATGTGTGGA
The DNA here is from genome assembly GCA_030737875.1 of Allium sativum. NCBI lineage: Eukaryota > Viridiplantae > Streptophyta > Magnoliopsida > Asparagales > Amaryllidaceae > Allium > Allium sativum. Next base: position 173,665,786 of record CM060923.1, read on the forward strand.
TTTGGTCTTACGATTACCCTTTTTCTTTCGAAAAGATTTTAACTTTAAAATCAAGTTGTGTGATACCTTAATACTGTGCGAGTTTTCTCACTCTGGTTCACCAGACTGACCCGGTGTTTTGTAAATGCTCGGGTTAGCCCGAGGTGTACAGGTTTAGGTTACCGAATGTTGTGAAGAGACTAGTTGGAAGAGTTCAGACGTATGATATTATATATAACTACAATTCCGCTGTGTGTTGTATATGAGGACAGGTTACTATAATTGTTCAGTTGTGTGATGTACTCTGATAAATTGTAAGTATTTTTAAAGGCTCTCAATAAAGATTTATTTCTGAATTATATTTTGTTCTGCTATGATGTGAGACTCTGATTATGTTGTGTTAGTTCTTCTTCTTCTTATATTTTAATATTTCTTTCTTTCTTATCTCACCCTCTAATTTCTTTCTATAAACGTTCTAATATTTTTGTTTTCGGTGTTGGGAGGTCGGCATGAGTTACGGTAAAGGTATTTATGTCGATTTTCGGGGCCGAAAATCCTTGGGTCGTTACAGCTTAGAAGGTGATCAAGCCTTAAAACTAGAGGTGTCAAATGAGACATTTAGGATCCTATGAGGGGCAACCAAAATTTGACCCAACCATTTACGATTCATTTATTTTGACTCGTCCAACACAAAGCTTTGTCTAACCCAACCCACCTACTAAGTGAATTACTCATTTGATCCATCTAAATGTACTATGCTATTTTTTATATATAATTATGAGAATCAGTCTGTTATTTTCTAAGTATAAACGTTAATCACCTGGGAGAGCTATATTGTTCGTTCATAAGACGAAATATCCAAGTGTTCCATACTGTCCGTAATTTAGGTGTGAATCTATCGTCGAAGTCTCGTCCGGCTCCAAGACAGTATGAATAAATTACTGCAATTTTTACAAAAAAATAGTGATTCTGTATGTAACCAAAATTCAAATATGCGAATATAGCCTGTTATTTTCTAAGCACAGTTGATAGTCTCCTTGGAGAACTACAATGTACGATCACTGAGCAAAACGTCTGAGTGTTCCACACTGCCCATAATTTAGGTGGGAATATATCGGCCGAAGTCTCGTCCGATTTGTGGGTAGTATGAAGAAATTACTTTAGTTTTTACAAAAAAAAATAAGGACTCTGTATGCACGCAGAGTACAAATATGGTAATTTAGCTTGTTATTTTCTAAGTACAACTGGCAATCCTCTTGGAGAACCACATCGTTCGGTCATAGAGCAAAACGTCTAAGTGTTTCGCACTATCCGTAATTTAGGTGGGAAACTATCGGTTCAGTCTCATCCGGTTTTAGAGCAATATGAAGAAATTACCATAGTTTTTACCCAAAAATTAGCGATTCTGTATGTAAGCCAAGTTCTAATATCAGAATTTAGCACGTTATTTTCTAAGTATAACTGATAGTCCCCTTGAAGAACTAGTGTACGGTCATAGAGCAAAACGTCCGAGTGTTTCACACTGTCCGTAATTTAGGTGGGAATCTATCGGTCGAAATCTCGTCCAGTTCCGGGACAATATAAAGAAATCATTGCAGTTTTTACAAAAAAAATATAGAGACTTTGTATGTAGGCAGAGTTCAAATATGGAAATTTAGCCTGTTATTTTCTAAGTATAACTTACAGTACCTTAGAAGAACTACAGTGTACGGTCATAGAGCAAAACGTCCGAGTGTTTCACACTGTCCGTAATTAAGGTGGAAATTTATCAGTCGATGTCACATCCGGTACCAGGGAAGTATGAAGAAATTGCTACAGTTTTTAACAAAAAAAATAGCAATCATGTTTGCAGGCAGAGCTAAAATATGGGAATTTAGCCTGCTATTTTCTAAGTATGACTGACAGTCCATTTAAAGAAGTACAGTACAGTCACAGAGCAAAACTTCCGAGTGTTTCACACTGCCCGTAATTTAGGTGGAAATCTATCGGTCGAAGTCCCATCCTGCTCCAGTATGAAGAAATTATTGGAGTTTTTACAAAAAAAATGACTTCGTATGTAGACAGAGTTATATGGGTAAATGGATTACCCATTTTAAAAATGAATCGAACCTTTTACGACTTATTTAATAAAAAAATTATAAGCAGATTAGCCTAACAGGGTTGTTATTATGGTAAAATGAGTTAGATAAATGTATTGGATCATGCCTACTTAAAACTCCGGGACTGCACTAAAATTCTGACTGATTCCTCAACCAAAATTGTAATCTGGTTCATTATTGCAATACAAATCAATGTAAGCACATCAGAGGTGCTAAACGGATTCAGATCAAGCTACCAAATAAAGTTATAACGTACATCCTTATACTCGTGCTTTCATCTATTTTGATATCTCCCCAGCTTAGCGTTTTGAATTTGAAACAACCAGAGCAACAGAGATAAATACACATATATAAAGCAGCTGGCTCTCCATGGGTGTCTACCAACACAAGTAGTATTTAATACATCGTGCTTATAATTTTTTAAGGAACATTTACAATATTAAGACATCAGTTCTATATGATTTTACAACAGAGCCGCTCTTCAGCAGTAAGAATTTCATATAATTTTGTGAAGTTGCAAGTCATGGGTCTTTATGTGCTATACTTAGTGTGTCTTCGTTCTTCATTTATTCTATGCAGGGTAATATTTCCTGTCCAACTCAGAAGCCATTTGTTATCACCCAGTTCTTTATCATCCTCAGCTATGGCGGAATTCTCGTATCTGATAAGAATACCAAACAATATTTTTTCATGCAGTGTTTACAGATTAATATTAGCACAAAAATTAGCAAAGCGTGATAACAATCAATAGTTCCTTGGATAGCAAGGATTAAATACAAATAAATATCATGCTAAATTGCTGACTGATTACGATGATAAGCCTATTTTGTGTTTGCATGCAGTGTCATGTTCAAACAGCTATTTGAATTATTTAGCATTGAGATATAATCAAATAATGCATATATAACATAAAAATGGAATGGTTTAGACCTGCATTCTTCGGTATGATGCTAATGTTCTTAATGGTTCCTTTGCCTCGAGCAATCGCCCACTATGCTGATCTATGTTAACCATTTGACAACGACTGCACCCACCCAAAGACTACTAGAAGAAAACCATAATCATTCATTCGATACATTATTATTATTATTTAAAAAGAATTGAGGAAGTAAAAATTATAAATTTGGTGGAAGTAAAATTCAAATGATAGACATCCAAGTGTAGATTAAAAGTGAAGTTAATGTCAGCAAAGGAAGCTACAGCATATAGTCAAAAAACAATTCATCCCAAGAAATTACTCATATTACTAATAAAACATTCATATTACTAATAAAACATTCGCATGATACACGATGCACCAAAAAAATAGGCTAAGTTGGACAATATTGTCAGCATAGGAAGCTACAGCATATAGTCAAAAAAACAATTCATCCCAACAAATTATTACTCTTATTACTAATAAAACATTCGCATGATACAAGACGCACCAAAAAAATAGGCTAAGTTGGACAATATAAGATGGACTCGTCGTAGGACATAAACAAGCTACAATGTATATATTACTAGAAAAATCCAAGCTTTTTGTCGACGGTAACCCACAGCAGAGTAGTTGTATTAAGTTAAATTGAATGCAAATTACTTTTCAGATTTTTCTAATATCATTTAACTAAATCATCCTTTTAAGTGATATCATTCAGTAGGAAGTAAAAGAGTATATATCGGGCATGGTTTAACAGGAAGAAACTGTTTCTAAGCCAGTGCTACATCTGGATTCACATCTTAAGACACTAACCAGAGTCAGATTATAAACGCAGATCTACTTACGGTGAAATGAGCTTTTCCTATGTTAAGACTTTTCCAGTTATCTTCAGCAAATGGTTTTGCTCCTGAGACAACAAGATTTGATCGGAACCTCGTTGCATCAATCAGTGTGTGCTGCTCACATCCTGATATTTCTTTCTGATTATCTGCTTTAACAGTAACAATGCATACTCTGGTTACCATTACACTGATTTTAATGTAGGTAATTATCTGCTTTAACAGGGTTCGACAGATATATGGGCGCTTAAAAACAAAAATAAATCTCAAACATATACCGACTAGCTATAAAATTATCAGATAACAGTATTGGAACAGGATCCTTCCTCAAAGAGCATACATAGTATATGCATAAGTTGGGCCTGCTCAATGGCACCCATGTTTTGCAGCACACCTGTAACCCTCTAATTTTCACTACACAATCCAAATCTATTAAATAATAGTAAAGCAGAAGAATTTAAGCTCTCTCACTAATTTTAGGAGTTATCTCCATTCTCCTTAATTCTCTTCAATTTCAAATATTTTTGATTTTATTTTGAAAATTATAATATCTACCATTTTACAATTATTTACTAACCATTTGCACTATTTTACACTCAAATATCTACTCTTTTAAAAAGTTCAACAATTATTTACAAATGTTTCCCAATTTTCTCCCAATATTTTGTTAAATTTTGTAACACTATATAAGCTAGAACTGAAGCGGTTGGAAGTAACTTCATAACGGAGAAGACGGTTCACAAATCGAAGCTCGTAGGAGGAAGTTTAAGGTGAAAAAGTGCAGTAGGTTTTGGCTAATTTCAACTCGGACGTCTGACCAAAATGACGGACTCTGAAAATGGGTATTGTGCAACCAAAGAGTTGCAACAAAAATCTGACAGAAATGACAGACGTCTGAACGTGGATACTGTACAACCAGAGAGTTGCAACAGACGTCTGACCAAGGAGACAAACATAGGGCTGTAAACGGATGCAGTCGGATACGGATAGTGCCGTATCTGAATCCGTATCCGAAAATGAAAATCCGTATCCGAATCCGTATCCGATATCCGCGGATACCAGTTAAAAATATCTGTATCCGTATCCGCGGATATTTTCGGATATCCGAAAATATCCGTATCCGCCTTAGCGAATACGGATATCCAAAAATATCCGAAATATCCGTATCCGAAACTTAAAACTGTACATTGGATGTGTATATCCGAAAATATCCGAAAAATATCCGAAAACATCCGAAAAAATATCCGAAAATAAAACAATAAAAGTTTACAAATACATCACTCACATACAAATTTGCTCATAAAATAATTTTTTTTGAAAATGTGAATACATCAAATTAAAAATTTCAAGCAGGACATCAATCAAATAATTTTCTTACAACAAATATTTTAAGACATCAAGTGTTCAAAATATGAAATACACAACCCTAAGACTAAAATAAAACAAAATATAAATCATAGAAGCACATACACAATTATGTTTTAATTATAACCATACCACAAAATAAAATGAGTACATGATTTAAAATGTTGCATAATACAAAATAAAACTGTGACGACCGCCCATAACCCCCGCACTAAGCAAGAGGAATAATGCGCTGAAAGGCGTGCCAGGCTGCTATGGACGATCATCATAGTAAGTGAACACATCGAAACCTGTCGTAGAACTCACAGCGCAAGGATAAAATGTAATAGAACATATACAACAGGTGATAGTAATGAGGTATCATATAGCAAACTTTTGAAACTCTTTCAAACATCCCGAAAGATTATCCAACTGATATCCAAGTTTGTACATAAGGCCTCACTACAACTCTCAAGCAACTCAAACAGCGGAAACAGAAATACTAGATAGAATAAAACTGGTACGCCAGCCTCCTGCTCGTCATCGCTCAGCTTCCTCGTATCACTAAGCTCCATTACCTGTAACCTGCTACTTAGTCTGCCCATCCACAACCGGATGAACAGCCCAAGGTAATAAGAGGAGACATAAAACCTTTAGTCAGACAATAGTCTTAGTGAGCGATAATACAACTAACAAACTTCAACAAGAAAGCATATGAGAATGGGTAAATGAACAACTTATCTACCCACATCACCAGAGAAGAACTCAACCTTATCTTCCCCACATCGGACAGTGATAGCCTTTACACCAAGCATTTCAACCATTCATCCATAGAAACCAGAACACCCATTCAATCATAGAGAACACACATAACATCCAGATTATATAAGTCTCACACAGACAACCCTAATCGAGTTTAACATTCCTCAAGTACCCTCGCCAGAAGCCTAAACCAATATCACTTAAGCACTCAAAGAACATCTCCCTCGACTTTGGATAATCTATATGAGATAGTACAAACAGAACAAACAATCATCCATAACCGACTCTGGCTATCACCGCCAATCCTGCTTCGAAACCATAATTATCGTATGACGGCCAACCTTGCCATATGTCAAGGGCTAATGATAACCCCAGTTCTAGCATGAACTCCATATGCCCAACCTTGGCAATGTCCAACCTTGACACTAGGCCTTTCCCCAACCAGAAAGACCCAGGGTACTCGACCAACAACCGGTCTTTTGGGCCTTTCAACGATACCCATCGTACCCCTGCTTTGAGCCTGCTAGAACTTACGACAACGATGACTTCTCGGCCTTCGCATCTCTAATCGTCCAACCTTGACGATGTTTCATAGCTCAAGCAACCTTCTCGAGCAGCCATTATCCACCAACTCACGACCTTTGAGTTGTCTCCGCATTCGTTGTTCCACCTTGATCAACAAACACATTCATCACTTCGAGTCTTCCTACTTGAATCACCTCGAAGTTACGTCATCACTAGAAGTGTCCGATCAGAAATTTTCCACTAGAAATGCCGACCAGACCCATTCTGGACCGACCAGACCTCTTCCGGTACTTCTAGACCGATCAGACCCCCTGGACCGACCAGACCTCCCTTTGCTCCTCCTGGACCGACCAGGACCCTCCTGAGCCGACCAGACTCCCTCCTCAGCCTTCTGGACCGATCAAACCGACCAGCTCCAAGACCCAGTCAAAACCGACAAGAATTGCTCCAGAACGGCCAGTCAAAACCGACCAACATTGCTCCAGAATGACCAATCAAAACCGACCAGCATTGCTCCAGAACAACCAGTCAAAACCGACCAGCATTGCTCCAGAATGACCAATCAAAACCGACCAGCATTGCTCCAGAACGACCAGTCAAAACCGACCAGCATTGCTCCAGAATGACCAATCAAAACCGACCAGCATTGCTCCAGAACGACCAGTTAAAACCGACCCCGATGCCTCCATTCCAACCAACCAGCTCCCTGACTTACTTCCCAAGCCATAACGTGACCGACCACCTCAGTCCAGACCCTTCTGGACCGACCAGAGCCATCAGACCGCCTCAACCGACCCGACTACCTCCAAAACCGACCAGAAACCTGCACTGCTCCATTTCGACTTCGATTTCGACCAAAACTTCGCCAAACGACGAATCCGACGAAACCGGTTCATCCAATTCATCCAAACGCAACCACAAACATGTTATGCAACCAACAATATCATCAATCTAACAATTTCCATCAAAACACATAAATTTCCCAAAACATGATAAGTGAATCATATGAACATAAAAACGGATCTAACTTGCATAATCTTGAGAAAAATCATAAAATTAACCATTTAAAATATCTAGATCAGATCCTAAGGTGATTCATATATAAAATGGACTTAGCATGGTGTGGATCTAAGGAAAATAACATGGAAATGATGAAATTAACATCCTAAAACCCATATACTTGCATGAATCCGAATGAGAGATGTAAATCACTCACCAATTATCCAAATCTAAGCAAAAGCAATGAAAACGCAATCCGGACAGCGAACACTTCGAATCAAACTCTTCAATCCGATGAATTAGCCCTTGAGACGATGTAGATCTAGCCTCTTATGGTGTAATTCTTCGATTTCCCTCCTTGGATTTTGGAATTTTAATGGTGGAAAGATGTTAGAGGAAGAAGGAGATCAAAGCCTCCCCATAAGAGAATGGAAAATGCCAACCTTTCTCCAACCTTTCTCCATACCCCTTACCCCCTATTTATAGTCTCCACCCACCCTCTAATGGGCCTTCTCCAAATCAGCCCATTAGCCTTCCAAAACCTGAACAGCCAACTGAAAAACCTTAAAACAGCGATTTTTCCCAAACCGCTGAACCAAATCCTTAATGTAACCACTCTACGGAAAGGGAATCATCAATTCCTTTCCAATGGCACAGGTCTCACCCTCTGATTCGACCTGAGTCAAAAGTTATGCCCAGTACAAGACTGACAGGGGCAAAATGGTCACAAACAAAATCGGTAAAAATTATGGACATGTCACACATCCCCATAAGCAACATATCAAAAGATGAGAATGATCCAACCCTCAGGGAATAAAATAAAAATATTTTACGATCTTCCGATACGTAAAATGCGGGCTATTACATTCTCCCCCCTTAAGAATTTCGCCCCCGAAATTCCAAGCAAACACAAGCAACCACAACAATTCCGCATGCCTATCATCCATGAGAAGCCAATCCTATCATCCAAACTAGCAACCATCAAGCCATACATCCATAGCCTTATCCTAGCACGCGGAATTCTATCAAACAAGATACAACGATATAACGATGATAAAATCAAAGGGTCCTACCGATGAAAAGTTCTGGATGAGTCGCCTTCATGCTCTCTTCCGTCTCCCATGTACAATCATCGCCATCTTCACTCCATTGTACCTTGACTAGCTTAACCGTCTTCCTCCTAAGCTGTTTCGTATCATTTCCCACAACACGAAGTGGCCTACGAGGTTTCGCAACTGCGGTCTCGACTTCTAAATCTTCATACTGTTCTGGGGATACCACCACATTCGAGTCATGCAAAAACTTTCGTAGAAACGACACATGGAAAACATTATGCACACTCGACATCTTCTCGGGTAATTCCAACCTATATGTGAGCTTTCCTATTCGCTCGACTATCGAAAATGGTCCAACAAACCTAGGAGCCAACTTTCCTTTACTTCCGAATCGAACCATATGCTTTAACGGTGAAATCTTCACAAAAACCATATCACCTACGTTGAATTCTAAATCCTTACGACGCTTATCGGCGTAACTCTTTTGACGATCTTGGGCCGCTTTCCTTCGTTGCCGAACAATCTTGATACAACCCGAGGTTTCTCTAATCATCTCGGGCCCAAGTACCAACTTATCTCCAGTTTCTAACCAATAAGCTGGAGAATTGCACGACCTTCCATACAACGCCTCATATGGTGCCATCCCAATACTCGACTGGTAGCTATTATTATATGCAAATTCGACTAAATGTAGATGGTCCTCTCATGATCCTCCGAAGTCTAACACACAAGCCCTCAGGACATCTTCTAAAACTCGGTTGACTCTCTCGGTCTGACCATCAGTTTGGGGATGGTATGCTGTACTTAAGCACAACTCGGTTCCCAAAGCTTCTTGCAAACTTTTCCAAAATCCACTCGTGAACAATGGATCCCGGTCACTTACTATACTCTTTGGGACACCATGGAATCGAACTATCCATTTCACATAAAGCTCAGCCAATTTTGACGCTGTCCTAGTCGTCTTGACAGGAATAAATCTCACACTTTTGGTCAAACGATCCACAATGACCCAAATCCCTTCATTCCCTGCCCTAGTTCTAGGTAGTCCATCGATAAAATCCATCGATATCTGCTCCCACTTCCACGTAGGAACCTCTAATGGCTGAAGTAAACCACTCGGCTTCTTCTGTTCAGCTTTCACTAACTGACAGTTCATACACTTGGAAATGAATTTTCCAATATCTCTTTTCATCCCTTCCCAGTAGTAGACTCGCTTCATGTCCTGATACATTTTATTACCACCGGGATGAATCGTTAGCTTCGAGTGATGACATTCTCTCAGAACCTCATCCCTCAATCCGTCGACATCAGGAACAACTAATCGTCCTTGCTTTCGAAGCCAGCCTTCTAGGTCGACCTCGAACTCCTTATCCTCTGGTTTCAGTTTCTGAATGGACTCGACAAGCTTCGCATCTTTCTTTTGGCCCTCGCCAATCCTTTCGATAAGAGTAGGCCTTATCGACAAGCTTGCCAATATTTCAGGTTCCAACTCACACCTTGGCCTGAAATCGAACCTTGCCAAATACTCGAGGCCCTTCCATTCCGAAAACATCGCTCCCAAACTTGCGTGTCTTCGACTCAATGCATCTGCAACTGCATTGCCTTTGCCAGGATTATAGGCTATCCCAAAATCATACGATGCCAGAAACTCTAACCATCGTTGCTGCCGAAGATTCAAATCCTTTTGGGAGAAAAGATACTTCAACGACTTGTGATTCGTAAACAACTCGAATCGTACTCCCAATAGGTAATGTCTCCACATCTTCAGAGCAAGCACAATCGCTGCCAACTCCAAATCATGAGTTGGATATTTTCTCTCATGCGGCTTTAGCTGTCGACTTGCGTAAGCCACTACCTTATCCTTCTGCATTAGTACCGCTCCAAGTCCAGTACCACATGCATCCGTGTACACCACCATCTCTTCATTCCCACTTGGGATGGTCAACACAGGTGCACTTGTCAATCCCTCCTTCAAGATTCCGAACGCTTGTTCACACTTCACATCCCATGTGAACACTTGGTTCTTTTTCGTCAATCCTGTTAATGGTGCAGCTATCTTGGAGAAATCCTTGATAAACCTTCGGTAATAACCAGCCAACCCAAGGAAACTCCGAACATCCGTCGCATTCTTAGGTCTATCCCAGTCCTGGATTGCTGCCACTTTAGCGGGGTCAACCGCTATACCTTTCCCAGAAACAACATGACCCAAGAACCTCACTTCATCCTTCCAGAAGTGACACTTTGAGAACTTAGCTTTAAGCTGATGCTTTCGCAAGATCTCTAACACAACTCTTAAGTGTGTCTTATGTTCTTCCACATTTCTGGAGTAAACCAGTATATCATCCACGAACACAAGCACGAACTTATTCAACTGATCTCTGAACACTCTATTCATAAGATCCACGAAATACGCGGGCGCGTTAGTCAACCCGAATGGCATCACCAACCACTCGAAAAATCCGGACGGTGTCCTAAAAGCAGTCTTTGGCACACTATCCTTAGCTACTCTCAACTGGTGAAATCCCGTTGCCAAATCCATCTGAGAAAACACTTTGGCTTCGTGAAGCTGATCGAACAAGTCATCAATCCTTGGCAACGGATACTTGTTCTTCTTAGTCACCTTGTTCAGCTCATGATAGTCCACACACAACCTTAACGAGCCATCTGCTTTAGTTGCAAACACGACTGGTGCACCCCACTCGGAAACACTCCTCCGAATGAAACCTTTTCCCAGAAGGTCTCTAACTTGCACCTCCAACTCTCGCTGTTCCTTAGGCGCCATCCGCCTAAGTGGCATAACAATTGGTCTCGCACCCTCGACCAAATCGTTCCTAAACTCGATCTCGCGATGCGGCGGCAACCCTTTGACCACGTCAAAGACATCTACATACTCATTAGCGATCAACACTGATGATAGGTCTTCCTGTGGAATCCCAAGCGAATATAGATAACTCACGAAGACCCCGTCTTCGCGCTTACATCTAATCAACACCTTTCGCCCTTCCACATCCCCGACCCTCACCTCTAGCTTCTCGCAATTCACCCTTGCCGCATACTTCTTGAGCCAATCCATGCCCAAGATGATTCCATACCCAGCGAAGTTAAGAACAAAGCAATCACACATGAAAGAGCAACCATGACTCAATAATACTAGACCACGGCAAATCATGCACAAACTGGACGAACCCCCAACTGGATTAGTCACGATCAATGGTCTATCACAAATCTCGGGTTCCAAACCCAAGACAAACTTCTCGTTCTTCTGATAGGGCGTATCAATGTATGAACAAGCATATCTAGACAAAGCCTCAAAATCAGAAATATAGTCAAGAACTGATCTGCCATTCTGCTTCAACTCTACGAACTGCTTGAAGAGAACGGACTTTTGAGCAGTGGAGATAAACTTTGCTTCAAACTTAGCTTGGAATTGCTCCCATGAAATCTCCTCTTCCGGAGTCTCGAGTATAACAGAATTCCACCATTCCATGGCCCTGCTTTGCAGCTGCCTTGATGCAAGCTTTCTCTTCATTGCATCTTCAATACCCAAGCCTCCAAAGTTTCGAACACATGAATCCATCCACCTCTGAACCTATTCAGCTGGTTCAGTTCCCTTGAATGGTTTCCCTCCTAGAGATATAAAGTCCTTGCACATCTTTGCAAAATCTATTCTAGGAACTCGCACCCCTACATCTACCGTGGCCGCCACTGGAGCGGGCACCCTTCGCATAATTGCTTCTGCCGTGGCTTCAAACATGGCCGGGTAATCTGGCTCACCACCATTTCCCACTCCAGTATTAGCTCTCCTAACAGCGTGCCTTGATGGTCGTCTACTCATTCTAAATCTGAAATTTAGAATAGTTAGCCACTTCCAAAAAAACTGCTAAAAGAATACAACCGCTACTACTATATATGCTAATATATATAGTAACATCCTACTGAAATCTACAAATACGTCCCTCATACGCAATTACGTCTTTGAACTTTGGCCAAAATCGTTGACCGAGCTCTGATACCAAATGTGACGACCGATCATAACCCCCGCACTAAGCAAGAGGAATAATGCGCTGAAAGGCGTGCCAGGCTGCTATGGACGATCATCATAGTAAGTGAACACATCGAAACCTGTCGTAGAACTCACAGCGCAAGGATAAAATATAATAGAACATATACAACAGGTGATAGTAATGAGGTATCATATAGAAAACTTTTGAAACTCTTTCAAACATCCCGAAAGATTATCCAACTGATATCCAAGTTTGTACATAAGGCCTCACTACAACTCTCAAGCAACTCAAACAGCGGAAACAGAAATACTAGATAGAATAAAACTGGTACGCCAACCTCCTGCTCGTCATCGCTCAGCTTCCTCGTATCACTAAGCTCCATTACCTGTAACCTGCTACTTAGTCTGCCATCCACAACCGGATGAACAGCCCAAGGTAATAAGAGGAGACATAAAACCTTGAGTCAGACAATAGTCTTAGTGAGCGATAATACAACTAACAAACTTCAACAAGAAAGCATATGAGAATGGGTAAATGAACAACTTATCTACCCACATCACCAGAGAAGAACTCAACCTTATCTTCCCCACATCGGACAGTGATAGCCTTTACACCAAGCATTTCAACCATTCATCCATAGAAACCAGAACACCCATTAAATCATAGAGAACACACATAACATCCAGATTATATAAGTCTCACACAGACAACCCTAATCGAGTTTAACATTCCTCAAGTACCCTCGCCAGAGGCCTAAACCAATATCACTTAAGCACTCAAAGAACATCTCCCTCGACTTTGGATAATCTATGTGAGATAGTACAAACAGAACAAACAATCATCCATAACCGACTCTGGCTATCACCGCCAATCCTGCTTCGAAACCATCATTATCGTATGACGGCCAACCTTGCCATATGTCAAGGGCTAATGATAACCCCAGTTCTAGCATGAACTCCATATGCCCAACCTTGGCAATGTCCAACCTTGACACTAGGCCTTTCCCCAACCAGAAAGATCTAGGGTACTCGACCAACAACCGGTCTTTTGGGCCTTTCAACGATACCCATCGTACCCTTGCTTTGAGCCTGCTAGAACTTACGACAATGATGACTTCTCGGCCTTCGCATCTCTAATCGTCCAACCTTGACGACGTTTCATAGCTCAAGCAACCTTCTCGAGCAGCCATTATATATCCACCAACTCACGACCTTTGAGTTGTCTCCGCATTCGTTGTTCCACCTTGATCAACGAACACATTCATCACTTCGAGTCTTCCTACTTGAATCACCTCGAAGTTACGTCATCACTAGAAGTGTCCGATCAGAAATTTTCCACTAGAAATGCCGACCAGACCCATTCTGGACCGACCAGACCTCTTCCGGTACTTCTAGACCGATCAGACCCCCTGGACCGACCAGACCTCCCTTTGCTCCTCCTGGACCGACCAGGACCCTCCTGAGCCGACCAGACTCCCTCCTCAGCCTTCTGGACCGATCAAACCGACCAGCTCCAAGACCCAATCAAAACCGACAAGAATTGCTCCAGAATGACCAGTCAAAACCAACCAGCATTGCTCCAGAATGACCAATCAAAACCGACCAGCATTGCTCCAGAACGACTAGTCAAAACCGACCAGCATTGCTCCAGAATGACCAATCAAAACCGACCAGCATTGCTCCAGAACGACCAGTCAAAACCGACCAGCATTGCTCCAGAATGACCAATCAAAACCGACCAGCATTGCTCCAGAACGACCAGTCAAAACCGACCAGCATTGCTCCAGAATGACCAATCAAAACCGACCAGCATTGCTCCAGAACGACCAGTCAAAACCGACCACGATGCCTCCATTCCAACCAACCAGCTCCCTGACTTACTTCCCAAGCCATAATGTGACCGACCACCTCAGTCCAGACCCTTCTGGACCGACCAGAGCCATCAGACCGCCTCAACCGACCCGACTAGCTCCAAAACCGACCAGAAACCTGCACTGCTCCATTTCGACTTCGATTTCGACCAAAACTTCGCCAAACGACGAATCCAACGAAACCGGTTCATCCAATTCATCCAAACGCAACCACAAACATGCTATACAACCAACAATATCATCAATCTAACAATTTCCATCAAAACACATAAATTTCCCAAAACATGATAAGTGAATCATATGAACATAAAAACGGATCTAACTTGCATAATCTTGAGAAAAATCATAAAATTAACCATTTAAATTATCTAGATCAGATCCTAAGGTGATTCATATATAAAATGGACTTAGCATGGTGTGGATCTAAGGAAAATAACATGGAAATGATGAAATTAACATCCTAAAACCCATATACTTGCATGAATCTGAATGAGAGATGTAAATCACTCACCAATTATCCAAATCTAAGCAAAAGCAATGAAAACGCAATCCGGACAGCGAACACTTCGAATCAAACTCTTCAATCCGATGAATTAGCCCTTGAGACGATGTAGATCTAGCCTCTTATGGTGTAGATCTTCGATTTCCCTCCTTGGATTTTGGAATTTTAATGGTGGAAAGATGTTAGAGGAAGAAGGAGATCAAAGCCTCCCCATAAGAGAATGGAAAATGCCAACCTTTCTCCAACCTTTCTCCATACCCCTTACCCCCTATTTATAGTCTCCACCCACCCTCTAATGGGCCTTCTCCAAATCAGCCCATTAGCCTTCCAAAACCTGAACAGCCAACTGAAAAACCTTAAAACAACGATTTCTCCCAAACCGCTGAACCAAATCCTTAATGTAACCACTCTACGGAAAGGGAATCATCAATTCCTTTCCAATGGCACAGGTCTCACCCTCTGATTCGACCTGAATCAAAAGTTATGCCCAGTACAAGACTGACAGGGGCAAAATGGTCACAAACAAAATCGGTAAAAATTATGGACATGTCACACATCCCCATAAGCAACATATCAAAAGATGAGAATGATCCAACCCTCAGGGAATAAAATAAAAATATTTTACGATCTTCCGATATGTAAAATGCGGGCTGTTACAAAAACTTTCCTTTATAATTATATAGTTGAGTTTAGGTTAGCTATTTTAAGGAAATTTATATATTAATTTAATCTTAAATAAAAATTAAAAATTATATAATATATATACATACATACACGTATCAGAAAATCGGACGGATATTTTTCGGATACGGATACCACTATAACCATATCCGTATCCGAAATGATTTTCGGATATCGGATATCCGTATCCGCATCTCGGATAACGGATATTTTTCATATTTTCGGATACGGATGCGGACGGATATCGGATTTTTCGGGTACCCGTTGACAGCTCTAGACAAACATTCGACCAAGGGGACAAATGTCTAGCTAAGCAGGAAATTTTTCTCGAGGATAATGACAAATATATGACCCAAAATGACAGACGTCTTAGTCGACTTATGGAGCTATTTTGGGTTTTGGGCTTGACAGGTTGATTTGTGGAGGTTCAAGAGACAATTTGGAAAATTATCAAATATTAGTCTTTTCCTATATGAGCAAATATTAGTCTTTTCCTATATGAGCTATTCTAGAATTCAAAGGTTGATTAAGAGATTGATTAAAGTTTATTCTAATTAGGGTTTTGACAATACTAATTTTCTTCAATTTTCATCTCCACAAAATCATTTTTTTATAGAATTTTGATCATTATAATCAATCTCTTATAATCTTCTACAGGTATATAATAAACATTCTCTCTCAAAGTGGATGTACACTAACAACACATTAGTGAAATCACTATAAATCCGTGTGTGGTTTACTTTTTATTATTGTTCTATTATTTCTCTTGTTTCGTGACTGTGTGTGGTTATCGGATTGAATTGAGATTGTTTTGGGCTATTGATTAATTGTTTTTGCACATCTAGCACGATCTCGTTTTCCGCGGTGTGTGAAGATTTGATTTGAGCCGCCTTGAATCGAAATTCTCAACAATTGTATCAAAGCATTGGCGTTGATAGGTAATTGTAGAAATATCATAATCAAATTCAAATAGTGTATCAACAGTTAGTCCAAGTGGTGTAGCGCCGTATGTACGTGGATCGTATGCGGCTTTAGGATCACAACTGGTTACTAACAAGCAGAATGACGATAATGATTTTGAAAAGTGAAAATGAAATATGAAAGCGGTTCTTAGGTGAAATCAAGTGCATTGGGTAGTGTTTGATACACATTATTCAACTTGCTATGAGGGAGAATGTTATCCCTCCAATTAACGGTGAGACGACTATTAACGGTATTTAAGGACAAGTTGGAGGAGTTGTATATGAAGAAGTCACTCACAAATTGATTGATCTTCTTTGCGAACTTTCTTTACATACAAGATGAAGGAATGAACTTTGCTAAAGGCGAACTTGAATGTATATGATGGTTTGCTAACAAAGATGAAAAAGGTATATTTGAAGACGGAGGAAGAGCAGAAGACGATGATATAGTTGTGTTCGTTGCAAGACCATTATACGGATTTTCTCGAATAGTATGATCTATGGTTAAGATACACTGACTCTTGATAATGTCAAGACAAGTCTTCTTAGTGAGGAATTGCGAGATCAGATAAAGGAGCTAAGTGATGAATGTTGCGGTGCATGTAATAATCACGATTTGTTTGTAGAAAAGGAGAAATATACGAAGAAGAAAAACCAGTGCGCTCTAAGTCTAGAAAGCTCGGTTGAAGAGAAGAGTTGAAAGAAAGAAATAGCAAGTGCTTTATTTGTAAGAAACTGGATCACTGGAAGAATGAGTGTCTAGACAAGGAAAAGAGGAATGAAGTAGCATCTTCATTGGTTGTGGTGCAGAGAGTTGTTGGAGAGGGAGATGTAGTTGTTTTATCGGCAGTAGCATCAGATGTTTCAGGTAGCGAATGGGTGCTCGAATTGGAGGATTCATCACATGATGCCAAATAGGAATGGTTTTCCTTCTTATGCTGATAAAGAAGGAAATTTGATTGTTATACGGAATGGTGTTGTTTATAAGTCGAAGGGCATTGGTTCCATGCAAATTCGAACATTTGACGCAGTGGTTCGTACTCTTACTAATATGAGCTATGTTCCGAAACTACGAAAGTCACTTATATTTTTGGAATAGCTAGATTCTTTAAGGTCCAAGATCATAATTGAAAGTGATAGCTCGAAGGTTTCAGATGGTGCACTTATGGCTACAAAGGGTGCTAGGACTCATTGTAACAACCCGCATTCTACGCATCGAAGGATCGTAAAATATTTATTTCTTTTGCATGCGAAGTCATATAGTTACATTGGAAGATGACTATTGGGGTCATTTCCCATGTTCATGATTTTTGCTGATTTTTAAATGACCGTTTTGCCCCTAGCTGATTTTGTTTTGGCCATAAATTTTGATTGGTAAGGAGTTTTGACCTGAAACCACTTCCATTAGATCCGGATGATGGTTTACCTTTCCGTAGAATGGTCACAATAGCCAAATGGATTCACCGTTTGGGAGATATGGTTGAAACAGGGTTTAGAAGGTGAAAAACAGCTTAACCGGACCTAATTAGGGTGATTAGCAAGAGGGCCCATAACCCATTTTGGGATTATGGTTATGGGGAGGCTGAGAACAGTAGGAAAACGAATTTTTATTTCATTTTTCAGCCGCCTCAAACATTTCTCTAACCCTAACCATGGCCTCCACCTTCTAATTTCATCCCAAATCGCTCCCTAATCAAGTTTTAGCCTAATCTACGTCAAATCAAAGAGAAATAACACCAAATCAGAGTTGGAGCTGCTGTGTTGCATAGAGATTCAACCCAAATCAGAGATAGTTTCAAATCTAAAGTTAATTTGTGGCTAAGGGCATTGTTTTTCACTAATTACGGCTAATTAGGGGTGATTAGTGATAATTAGCGAAATTATGGCTCAGAAAATTCTGGAAAAATTTGTAAAATTCTAAAATATTATTTTATGGATCGGATAAAAATTTGAGTTAATTTCGACTAAATTTGTTAATCCTATTGTTAAAACATGCTTAAGGGGATTACGGGGAAACATGAGTTTTTGGGGTATGTTTGATCTTAAATGACCTATATGCTTGGTGTTTTGACCTTGTTGATTTATCCTATATGTTACTACCACTGTCTGGATGGTTGTATGATTGATTAATAAAGTTAGAATGGTTGAAAACGCTGTCATATGGCGAGAATGGATGATATAAGCTCGCTGGAAAAAGTGCAAGGATCCGGATCGAATGTGGGAAAGGGGTTCGGATCGGATAGAAATGGTCGAACCGAACCGAACCGACACCAAAGACATGGAATCCGAACCGAATCGGGGTCCAGGCAGAAGAAGGGTATGGCAACAAAGGAAGCCCGGTAGCTTCGAGTTGGAGTTGGAGTGAAGATCTGAACCGAACCGAGATCCATGAGCACCGAATCGAACAGGGGACGGACTGGAATGAGGTGAAGTACAAGAGCCAAACCAAGAGATACGAACCGAACCCAAGCAGAAGACATCTGAATCGAACCGAGCCAGAAGGGAAGCACCGAACCGAACCGCACCCAGGAGCATACTAGGAAGCATTGAACTGAACCAAACCGATGATGACTGGAGCACTATGCATATTCGAACCGAACCGGACGTGTGCTATTACTACTGCGCGACGACTTTTCTGAAGACCAACTCCAATTCGACCAAAACCCGAGATGCAAAGGTAGTCCAAATGAGAGGTTGTAGCTCAAGATCCAGACGGGAACCAATGAGTTAACTTCATGAGTTGGGCTTTGCTGTGGGACGTGTGCTAAGGGGTTATCGATGTCTATAACTTTGGATCACTATGGAGTATGGGGTATGTGAATGGATTTAGGGCCACAGTGGCCTAGGTAGGACTCTTGTCTATGGACCAATGAAGTGGAGTCATTTGTAAGGATTTAGTCATGACTCCATGGGGCAAGCTTGGTGGTAGCAATAGTTATACAAGTCGGACTCCGTCACTACCTCGATGGGTCTAGTGATCAAAATGGTAGATATCGTATGTTTTACGCACTAAGTGAGAGATGAGAGGATGATTGCTATGCTTGATTGTTTGAAATCACTATGACATGCACACCCCACCCCCGTATCTTTACACCATATGTTATTGTCACCTTAGAGTATTGTACATCTAGTTGTACTAACTTTTTGGTTGCAGATCCAGGTTCATGTATGATTTAGTATACCTGTTATTGTTCTGTTTTGCTGCTTATCGCTCATACCAGACTTTTGTCTGACATAGAATTTTATGTCTCTTCTTATTACTCTGTGTGCTCTTAAACGGGCAGACTAGAGACAGGTTAGTATGCACGAGTAGCTGTACCGGAGATGAGCAGGAGGCTTCCACGTATGATATATATAGATATTCTTCTTGTGTCGCTGTTGGTCACTACTTTGGGCATTAGCAGTGTACCTTTCTTATTTTTGCTTTAGAGACAATTTGAAAAGTTGCAATAATGATGATGTGGAACATAAGCTGTATTTTGAATTTTCCGCTGCTATCATGGTTTAGTTTTTAGTTTTCAGCTTATGCGCTGTCTTGCCTGTTTTATGTCAAGTATGTTATTATTATATTTTATTTCATGCGCTATGAGACATTCTACAGGTTCCTTGCTAGTTCAAATTCCCTTCTTTCCTTTCTTTGGCGACCGTCCTGTGCTGGTTGGACATCGGCACAACGCTCTTTCATTGGAAATATCGGCTAGTGCGGGGAAACCGTCACATTTGGTATCAGAGCACTAGGTTGCGTAGTTAACCTAGGGAAGAACTTAGAGAGAGATAGTACGTATATGAGAGCGCGTATTTGTGATATTTTGGTTTTCAAAAGGTATAATATATATATATATGCTATTAGTATATTTAAGGATGAAGTCGCATTGCACTGGCACCACTGAAGAGATGGTTAATCGTTTTCTCCTTACAGATTGAATGATGAACCGATATACTCAGGGCACTGGTAGAGGAACTAATAATGGGAATGCTCCTGATATGAGGACGATGTTTACTGCCTTCATACGAGAGATGGTTAGGGATGCTTTGGGAGCAGTTCCTAATGCTATTAATGGTGGTGGTGTAGTAGTGCAGGCGCCTAGAGTCGGTCTCACCAAGATTAACGAGGAGTCCCTTGGAGGAAACAGAACCAAGCTAATGATGGCCAGAAAAAGAAGAACAAGAAAGATGTAGAGTGCTTTAGCTATGGCAAGTAGGGCCACTATGCCAAAGAATGTCGAGCGAAGTCAGGGGAAAGGAAGTGCTTCAATTGCAGCCAAGTGGGACATCTCAAAAAAGAATGTCCGCAACCCCCTAAGAAGAAGCAGAGTGTGGAAGTGTATGCTATCAACGTTGTTCCTTCTTCTTCGGATGCCCCAACTGCGGCGGAGAAGAGAAAGGGTGTTGTTATTCAAGGTATGCTTTCCATTTATGAGGTTCCAGTTCTAGTTTTGTTTAATATCCGAGTTTCCCATTCCTTTGTATCTAGTGACCTGATAGATATGTTGGGATTGAAACCTGAGATTGTCGATAGACCTTTAGTTGTGACGAACCCGATCGGTGGTTCGATTAGCCTTAGTATGACTTATCATAATGCAGTCCTATCGAGTCATGAATGTATGTTTGCTTGTGATTGCTTTGTTTTGGGCTTTACTGGGTTTGACATTATTTTGGGAGTCGATTGGCTCCGAAGGTACACAGGGTGGTGATAGACTGTGAGGGCTTTCTGGTGACAGTTAGCGCGGATGATGGGCGGAGGGTAGTGTTTGGTGGTCTATCTAGTGATGGGATAATGGCTAGTTTTCTAAATTCCCTTGACATCCCGCATGATGAATTGTCAGATATGTCCGTGGCTGGCCAGTATCCGGACGCCTTCGAGGAAGTGACCGGACTTCCACCACACCGAGAGATTGAGTTTCGTATTGGTTTAGTGAAAGATGTCAGACCTATAGTGATGTCACTTTGTCGTATGGCGCCAAGGGAGCAGCGAGAGCTCAGGGTGCAAGTAAGCGATCTTTTAAAGAAGGGATTTATCCGGAGAAACGTCCCCGAGTGGGGAGCACCAGTTATATTTGCCATTAAGGCTGATGGGTCCCTTCGTTTGTGTGTGGACTCGAGTTAAAGATGGAGTTAAGGGTAGATCTTCTGATGGAGTGCCAAGGAATCGTCGATAGTTTGGAGTATTCTAGGCTGACTCAAAGCAAGGGTATCTAGGGACGCCCACTTACCTTGGATCCATTGGACGTAATCTAATTATCCTTGGAGGATAAACGTGCGTTGGACGTGCGGTAGTCCGTTTGGAGCCGGGGCTTCCATTAGCCCTTGATACTGGTTGGACCAGTCATTCGGGTATCGATGTATTCATGGTTTTAGCGGATGATAGACATGACTTGTCTATGAATGTTATAGATTATTTAGGACCTTACATTGATGTTCTCTTTGGTTCAAAAATGGTAATAAATTCGAAGTGAGATTCTTGGGCCATGTTATTTTAGAGAATGGTATTGCCGTGGACCCTGCGAAGGTGGCTACGATGCAAGATTGGTCTACACCCAAGAATGCAACAGACGTAAGAAGTTTCTTGAGGTTGGCTGGATATTATCGTAAGTTTATCCAAGACTTCTCTAAGGTAGCGGCACCGTTGACTCAGTCGACCAAGAAAAATCAAGCTTTCGTCTGGGACGAAAAGTGCGAGAATGCATTCAAGAGTCTAAAGGAAAAGTTGACATGTGCACCAGTATTAGTCATTCCTAAAGGGAATGAAGAGATGACGGTATACACATATGTATGTGGTACCGGGCTAGGTGTTGTATTAATGCAAGGAGGTAAGGTTGTAGCTTAAGCTAATCGGCAATTGAAACCGCATGAGAAAAGATATCCTACCCATGGCTTGGAATTGGCAGCGATTGTGTTCGCATTGAAGATGTGGAGACATTATCTCTTGGGAGAAAGATTCGAGTTGTTTACGGATCATAAATCATTAAAGTATCTTTTCTCTCAGAAATATTTAAATCTCCGACAGCAAAGATGGTTAGAAATTCTTGGCTTCCTACGATTTCGATATCGCACATACACCAGGAAAGGGCAATGTGGTAGGTGATGCATTGAGTAGAAGACATGTCAGTTTAAGGGCTATGTTTCTTGAGTGGAAGCAACTGGAGTACATCGCTGGGTATGATTTCAGACCAAAGTGCGAATTGGATCTAGAAGTATTAGCAAGTTTGACGATCAGACCCACTTTGATTGAGCGGATTGGTTCCAGTCAGAGAGACGATCCTAACCTAATGGAAATCATCTCCAAGTTAGATGGGTATCGACGAGGAGATGAACAAGTATGGGCTTGATCGAGATAGATGACTGAGAAAGAATGGAAGACTGGTTGTGCCCAATATCAATGGATTGAGAGATGAAGTGCTTAGAGAATGTCATCACTCAAAACTGACTATACATCCCGGTGGTAACAAAATGTATCGAAACATGAAGCAGACCTACTACTTGGAAGTAATGAAAAGAGACGTTAGGAAGTTTATATCCAAATGCATGAACTGCCAGTGGTTAAAGCTGAGCAAAAGAAGTCTAGTGGTTTGTTGCAACCATTAGAAGTTCCAGAATGGAGATGGGAACAAGTCTCAATGAATTTCATTGATGGGTTACCAAGAACTAGATTAGGGCATGATAGCATTTGGGTGATTGCGGACCGATTAACCAAGAGTGCAAGGTTTATACCCATCAAGTCGAATAGAACAACAGCTAAGTTAGCAGAACTATATATAAGGTGGGTAGTGAGATTTCATGGAATACCCAAAGGCATTGTGAGTGACCGAGATCCGTTGTTCACTAGTGGATTTTGGAAGAGCTTACAAGAGGCGTTAGGATCAGAATTACATATCAGTACCGCGTATCATCCTCAGACCGACGGTCAGACAGAGGGTGAATCGAGTATTAGAAGATCTCTTAAGAGCTTGTATATTGGATTTTAGTGGATCATGAGATGACCATTTACATCTAGTAGAGTTTGCATATAATAATAGTTATCAATCCAGTATCGGTATGACTCCATTTGAAGCTTTGTACGGAAGACCGTGCAATTCACCGTCATATTGGTTAGAAACCGGTGAGAAATTTGTGCTTGGGCCAGATGTGATAAGAGAAACCTCAGATAAGATCAAAGTTATCCGACAGCGAATGAAGGCTGTCCAAGATATGCAAAAGAGTTATGCTGATAAGAGGAGAAGAGATTTAAAATTCTCCATTGGTGACTTGGTTTTTGTCAATATTTCTCCATGAAAGTGCGTGATACGATTTGGTAGGAGAGGCAAGTTAACACCAAGATTCGTTGGTTCATTCCCAGTTCTCGAGCAAGTTGGGAATTTGGCATATAAAGTTGAATTGCCAGAGAAGATGGCAGGAGTTCATAACGTATTTTATGTTTCCCATTTAAGGAAATTCGTGCACGATCCCGATATGACTATTTCACCTGATCAGTTGGATGATATAGAAGTAGAACCCGAGGCGGTTGGGAACCGCAAGCCGATTCGTATTGTCGAGCACGATACGAAGCAACTTCGAAGGAAAGCGGTGAATCTAGTCAAAGTTCAGTGGGCCGAGAATGAGAATGGTTGTACTTGGGAGATAGAGGAGAGCATTAGGAAGACGTATCCAGAACTCTTTGCTTGGTAATATTTTAATTGCGACTTAGTTTTCCGCATACAAGGATAGACTTGTTTGTTGTTTTGTATGTTTGATTGTTGTGAATGGTTGGTAGGCATGCGGGATCCTTTGCTTGTTTCTTAGTTAAGGAATTTCGGGGGTGAAATTTCTTAAGGGAGGAAAAATGTAACGACCCGCATTCTACGCATCGAAGGATCGTAGAATATTTCTTTCACATGCGAAGTCGTATATCCATGTAACTTTGGGAGACGACTATTGGGGTCATTTCGCATGTTCATGATTTTTGTCGATTTTTAAATGACCGTTTTGCCCCTAGCTGATCTTGTTTCGGCCATAACTTTTGATTGGTAAGGAGTTTTGACCTAAAATCACTTCCATTAGATTCAGATGATGGTTTACCTTTCCGTAGAGTGGTTACATTAACCAAATGGACTCATCGTTTGGAAGATATGGCTGAAACAAGGTTTAGAAGGTGAAAAATAGCTTAACCGGGCCTAATTAGGGTGATTAGCAAAAGGGCCCATAACCCATTTCGAGATTAGGATTATGGGGAGGCTGAGAACAGTAGGAAAACGAATTTAATTTCATTTTTCAGCCGTCTCAAACATTTCTCTAACCCTACCCATGGTCTCCACCTTGTAATTTCATCCAAAATTGCTTTTTAATCAAGTTTTAGCCTAATCTACGTCAAATCAAGGAGAAATAGCACCAAATCAGAGTTGGAGCTGCTGTGTTGCATAGATTCAACCCAAATCAGAGATAGTTTCAGATCAAAAGTTAATTTGTGGCTAAGGGCATTGTTTTTCACTAATTACGGCTAATTAGGGGTGATTAGTGATAATTAGCGAAATTATGGCTCAGAAAATTCTGGAAAAAAATGTAAAAGTCTAAAATATTATTTTATGGATCTGATAAAAATTTGAGTTAATTTTGACTAAATTTGCTAATCCTATTGTTAAAACATGCTTAAGGGGATTAAGGGTAAACATGAGTTTTTGGAGTATGTTTGATCTTAAATGACTTATATGCTTGGTGTTTTGACCTTGTTGATTTATCCTATATGTTACTAACACTGTTTGGATGGTTGTATGATTGATTTGTAAAAGTCTAAAATATTATTTTATGGATCCGATAAAAATTTGAGTTAATTTCGACTAAATTTGCTAATCCTATTGTTAAAACATGCTTAAGGGGATTAAGGGTAAACATGAGTTTTTGGGGTATGTTTGATCTTAAATGACCTATATGCTTGGTGTTTTGACCTTGTTGATTTGTCCTATATGTTACTACCACTGTTTGGATGGTTGTATGATTGATTAGTAAAGTTAGAATAGTTGAAAATGTCGTCGTATGGCGAGAATGGACAATATAAGCTCGCTGGAAAAACAGCAAGGATCCAGATCGGATCGGATGTGGGAAAGGGGTTCGGATCGGATAGGATTGGTCGAGCCGAACCGACACCAGAGACATGGAATCTGAACCGAATCGGGGTCCAGGCAGAAGAAGAGTATGGCAACAAAGAAAGACCGCTAGCTTGGAGTTGGAGTGAAGATCCGAACCGAACCGAGATCCACGAGCACCGAACCGAACAAGGGACGTTGGACTGGAATGAGGTGAAGTACAAGAGCCGAACCAAGAGATACGAACCGAACCCAGGCAGAAGACATCCGAACCAAACCGAGCCAGAAGGGGAGCACCGAACTGAACCGCACCCAGGAGCATACTAGGAAGCATTGGACCGAACCAAACCGATGATGACTGGAGCACTATGCATATTCGAACCGAACCGGACGTGTGTTATTACTACTACGCGATGACTTTTCTGAAGACCAACTCTAATTCGACCAAAACCCGAGATACAAAGGTAGTCCAAATGAGAGGTTGTAGCTCAGGATCCAGACGGGAACCAATGAATTAACTTCATGAGTTGGGCTTTGCTGCGGGACGTGTGCTAAGGGGTTATCGATGTCTATAACTTTGGATCACTATGGAGTATGGGGTATGTGGATGGATTTAGGGCCACAGTGGCCTAGGTAGAACTATTGTCTATAGACCAATGAAGTGGGGTCATTTGTAAGGATTTAGTCATGACTCCATGGGGCAAGCTTGGTGGTAGCAATAGTTATACAAGTCGGACTCCGTCACTACCTCGATGGGTCTAGTGATCAAAGTGGTAGATATCGTATGCTTTACGCACTAAGTGAGAGATGAGAGGATGATTGGTATGCTTGATTGTTTGACATCACTATGACATGCACACCCCACCCCCGTATCTTTACACCATATGTTAGTGTCACCTTAGAGTATTGTACATTTTGTTGTGCTAACTCTTTGGTTGCAGGTCCAGGTTCAGATATGATTTAGTATACCTGTTATTGTTCCGTTTTACTGTTTATCGCTCATACCAGACTTTTGTCTAACCCAGAGTTTTATGTCTCTTCTTATTACTCTGGGTGCACTAGAGACAGGTTAGGTAGTATGCACGAGTAGCCGTACCGGAGACGAGCAAGAGGCTTCCACGTATGATATATATATATATTCTCTCTGTGTCGTTGTTGGTCACTACTTTGGGCATTAGTAGTGTACCTTTCTTATTTTTGCTTTAGAAACAGTTTGAAAAGTTGTAATAATGATGATGTGGAACATAAGCTGTATTTTGAATTTTCCGCTGCTATCATGATTTAGTTTTCAGCTTATGCGTTGTCTCGCCTATTTTATGTCAAGTATGTTATTATTATATTTCATTCCATGCGCTGTGAGGCATTCTATAGGTTCCTTGCTAGTTCAAATTCCCTTCTTTCCTTTCTTTGGAGACCGTCCCGTGCTGGTTGGTCATCGGCACAAAGCTCTTTCATTGGAAATGTCGGCTGGTGCGGGACGGCCGTCAAACTCATAATGTATATTTGCTTCAAGGAGTGACCATAAAAGGTGAAACTTGCGTTGGTGTTGATAGTTCTCATGGCTTGGATGCGACACGATTATGTCATTTAAGATTGGGTCATGTCTCATAGAGGAGTTTGGATATACGTCGTAGATGGAGGATTGAACGAGAGAGTTTCAACAAGCTGGAGTTTGCGAGGAATGTGTCATTCAAAAACAAACAAGGGTATCATTCGGTGAAGTAAAACAAGATTCATGATGGATTCTTGAGTATGTGCACACGGATGTTTTAGGACTGGCAACAGTAGCTTCATTAGGAGGAGCAAAATATTATATATTTTTTATTAATGATTTTTCCCGGAATGTTTGAGCGTAAGTAATGAAGGCCAAGTCGGAGGCATTTGCAAGATTCAAATGATGGAAGGCTCTTGTTGATAATGAGAGTGGAAGGTCTTTGAAGGTACTTAGATCCGACAACGCGGAGAATATGTTTTTGGAGGCTTTCTAAAATTTTGCAAGCATCATGGTATTCTGAGACATTTTACTACACGTGTGGATCCACAATTTGATGGAGCAGCGGAAAAAATGAACTGAGCTCTACTAGCTCGATGTTTGAGATCGACATCGGGTTTTTCTAACGGATCTTGGGCCGAAGCTTCATCAACCGCAGTACATATTATTAATCAAATTATGTGCTCGACTATCGATAACAAAATTATGGAAGAAGCGTGGAAGAAAAAAACGTTGACTTGTTATTTTCGTGTATTTGGCAATTCAGTTTATGTACATGATTTGAGGAATGATAGGCTTGCAGCTAGAGCTTTCAAAGGAATTTTGCTTGGCTATACGAACGGAGTTAAAGGCTAACAGATCTGGATTCGAAAACGAAGAAGGTTATGAATTCTCGTTATGTTGCTTTTGATGAGTCTGCAATGTTCAAGGAGAATGAGGGCTTATCGAATGTTCCATGTTTGGTCCATGGTGAATCAAAGAAGAAATTATTCTCACTTTTAGGTCTAGAAAGAGTAAAGTAGTAAAAAGTGCTTGTGAGATGAATGTGGTTGATGGTACATCACATAGTCCACATGGTTGCTCTAGTAGTGTTCGTGATGTCATGGCACTAGAGAAGATTCAATTCAAGGTGGAGCTGAAGGAAGTCCAGGTAAAGGAATTGCTACTCGTGTTAGCCATCGTACTATAAAACCACCCGAAAGATATGGTGATTGAAACTACCTTAGCTTTTGTGATAATTTGGACCATGCTCTTCATGTAGTCTAAGATGAGCCGATGGCCCTTGATGACGTCATGTGTTCGAGTGATAGCTCGAAATGAATTTATGTGGAGAAAGGGATGAAATCGTTCAAGAAGAACCAAACTTAGGATTTGGTTCAACTTCCTAACGGAAACTGTGCTATTGGATGCAAATGGATATACAATGTGAAGGACGATGGAAGATACAAAGCTAGGCTAGTGACTAAGGGGCTTGCGCGGAGGAAAGGGAAGGAGTGTGATGAAGTTTTAGCAGCGATTGTGAAACATACTTCTACCCGGATATTACTTGTCATAGTTGTTATTCATGACTTGAAGTTGGAGCACCTTAATGTGAAAACCGTCTTTTTACATGGTGACTTGGATGAAGACATCTGCACGGAGCAACCGGAAGAGATTGTGGTAGACAATAAGTCGAAATTGGCTTGCAAGTTAAAGAAATCACATGGCTTGAAGCAATCACCTCGCAATGGTGCAAGAGATTTGACCATTTTATATCTAAAAATGGCTTTGCAAGAAGCATCAAAGATGCTTATATTTATTTCAAGAAGTTGAAAAATGATTCTTGGGTGCGTTTACTCTTGTATGTGGACGATATGCTCACTTGCTTCTAAGGACAAGGAAGAAGTCAACAAGATGAAATTGGGATTAGAAGTGGAATATGAGATGAAAGACCTTAGAGAAACAAAGAAGATTTGAATATGGAAATTGTTAAGGATAAAGTATTTTGAGTAGAAATTACTCAAAAGGAATACATTAGAAAAGAGCTCTGCTGATTTAGCATGAAGGATGCAAAGGCGTCAAATACATTTTTACCTTTGTATGTAAAATTTTCGAGTAAATGAGCACCTATCGAGGAAGACAAGACTTACATGGCAAAAGCGTCATATGCTAGTATGGTTGGTATGCCGTGGAATGCACAAGGCCCAATATTGCAAACGTCGTCGGGATGGTTAGTCGGTATATGGATAATACCGGGAAATCGCATTAAGAAGTGGTAAAGCTTATTTTGAGATATTTGAAAGAATCTCATGGTCTTGTTTTTTGGCAGTAAGTAGGAGAATTGCAAGTTGGTTGGTTACTGTGATTCGGACTACGCCGGTGATAGGAATCGAAGAAAGTCAACTTCAGAATATGTCTTCACTCTTGGTGGTACAGCCATAAGTTGAAGGTCGAAATTGCAAACCATAGTTGTTATATCCACTACGGAGGCGGAGTTGATAGCCGCAGTGAAGGCGACAAAGAAAGCACTCTATTTGAAGTGATTATTGTGTGACTTGGGTTTTGAACATGACATTGTCGATGTTCAATGTGATAGCCGAAATGCTATTCATTTGGCGGAGAATTTGGCATTTAGCTCACGGACTAAGCATACTAAAGTGAAAGTCATTTCTAGTGGTCATGGATGAAGATAAGCAAGTATATTTTCAGAAAGTACACACACGATAATGCGGCGAATATGTTCACTAAGTCGTTGCTGATTGGAAAGTTCGAGCATTGCTCGAGCTTAATTCGCTTAGAGAAGCGCTAGGTGACACGGTTGAGGGAGAAACTTGATTATTGATGAAGAAAAGTATCGGTGAGAGGTTGAAGTTCTATCTTCTTAGTAAGTACTTATTTACACTCACGAGTATGTTTATCTTATGGTGAGACTGATTTTAGAGTTGGATGTTTCTAGCACTTAATTGACAGATGAGGGCTTTGCCTTAGCTCGTTGATGGGGTGCAATAGGCGGTGGCCATGCTGGAGTTCATTGGGAAAACACTCAAGCTTGCTTGATAGAAGATAGAGGATGGTTCGGTACCATACGATTAAGGTGATGGAAATGAATATTGTGTTAAAGTGGAGAGTTAAATTTTGTAACACTATATAAACTAGAATTGAAGTAGTTGAAGTAGCTTCGTAACGGAGAAGACGGTCCATAAATCGGAGCTCGTAAGTGGAAATTAGAGGTGAAAAGGTGCAGCGGCTTCAGACGGCCAACCAAAATGACAGACGTCTAAACATGGGTACTGTGCAACCAGAGAGTTGTCACAAACGTCAGACCAAAATTACAGACGTCTGAGCTAAAGCGGGGGGCGATGACAGACGTCTAACCATGGGGACAAAAGTCTGAGCTTAGCAGGAAGTTTTTCCCGAGGCTAACGACATACGTTTGAGGCGACTTCTGGAGCTATTCCGGGATTTGATCTTGACAGATTGATTTGTGAAGGTTCAAAGGGCAATTTGGAAAAATTTCAAATATAATTCTCTCCCTATATAAGTTATTTTAAAATTCAAAGGTTGATTTAAGGATTGATTAGATTTATTCTCATTAGGGGTTTGACAATCTTAATTTTCTTAAATTATTATTTCTATAAAATCAAATTTTTTATGAGAATTTTGATTATTGTAATCAATTCTTTATACTCTTTTATTGGTATATAATAAAGATTCTCTCTCAAAGTGGACGTACAATAACAAGACGTTAGTGAAACCACTATAAATCGTTGTGTGGACTACTTTCCATTATTGTTCTATTATTTCCCTTGTTTGGTGATTATGATTGATTATCGGATTAGATTGAGATTGTTTTGGGCTATTGATTGGTTGTTTTTGCACATTTACCACGATCTCGTCTTCCGCTATATTTGGAGATTTGATATAAGCGGTTTTGAGTCGAAATTCTCCAAAAATATACATTGAGACCCACATATTTAAATTAATTAATTGGCCCGAATTTTAAACATAACGATAAAATTAGTCAACTAATGTTACAAAAATTTCAATATGCATACTACATACACGTCAACAAATTGATTACAAAACCATTTAGATACAAAAATATATAAATCACATAACACAAATTATATACATTATTGATAATAATAATTTTACTATGTAATAATTCATTCACAAATTTACCATGTATTAAAATGCAGAATTTCATTAACTTCAACATCCAATTTTTTTTTTTTTTTTTTTTTACAATTACTTAGAAACACTTCTTAGTTCTATATAAATATTTTACACTCAAGTCCATGTGTCTAATTAATCATGTGGATCTCCAATTAAACTATTTGAGTATTTGATTAACTATCAATCATTAATCTATCTAATAAATCCTTAAAATATGATAGTTTTAATATATGCAATATTCCTGTATAACTTAAAATAGTAATAAAATAATTTGTTTAGTCAAATTAAGCAACATAAATGTATACTTCAATATAATATCTCTTTTAATTTCCAACTCATTTATCCTAGAACAAGATTTTTCTCATTCCATAAAGTTATTTTTTTAAAAGCAACTTTTACAAGACAAATATATATTTGCCAACATTTAGATGCGAACACACAGATTAATTGATAAAAAATATATTGACATGTTAAAAATAGAAACAAGAAATTTTCTGAATATGCTTGCGCAATTAGCACATAGCAGGATTTATTATTTATAATCTGAGATTTTATCAGAACATTAATAGAAATACAACTTCCAAGATAAGCAATAAAGACATGTCAATTTCCTAAGAAACACGTCAATTTCCTAAGAGACATACACTCATTCATTTTATCAAATAATGAAAGGACTTATTGGGAAGTGAAATAATTAAATGCAGATTGGAAGGTAGGTAGAATTAGTGCAGAACTATTTCCAACACTCCCCCTCAAGCCGGTGAATAGATATTCATCATTCCCAGCTTAGACACCATTTCTTCAAAAACTGGGCTGCTCAATCCTTTGGTCAGAATATATGTGAGTTGCATTTGTGAAGGTACATACGGAGTATAAATCAAATCGGAGTCGAGTTTTTCTTTGATAAAATGTATATCCACCTCAGTATGTTTTATTCGATCTTTGTTGTACGGGACTATGAGCTATGCTGATTGCTGACTTATTATCACAATAAAGTTTCATAGGTTCATCCCATTTAATCTTCAAATCATCTAAAATTATTTTGAGCCAAAGCAATTCACAAATTCTCTGTGCCATAGCCCGAAATTCAGCTTCAGCACTAGAACGAGCCACCACATTTTGTTTTTTACTTCTCTAAGTTACTAAATTTCCTCCAAGAAAGGTGCAGTATCCAGTAGTGGATCTTCTGTCAGTGATTGACCCTGCATAATCAGCATCAGTACAAGCCTCAATAATTGTGTTTCCATTCCTTTTGTGTAAAATTCCTCTTCCTGGAGTTCCATTGAGATACTGCAGAATTCTATGAGCTGCCTTTAAATGAACTTCTCTTGTATTGTGCATAAATTGGCTGACCATACTTACAGCATATGCAATATCTGGTCTAGTATGAGACAAGTAAATCTCCCAACAAGGCGCTGGTACATTTCTTTATCTACTGCAACATTTTCCTCTGCATTACCCAATTTCAGATTTGGATCCATAAAAGTGCTCGCAGGTTTACATCAGGTTTACATGATGTTTTCCCTGTCTCTTTGAGTAAATATGTAATGTACTTATGCTGAGATATAAAAATTCCTTTTTGGGAATGTGCCACCTCGATTCCCAGAAAGTACTTCAGCTTTCCAGGAGTTCATTTCAAATTCCTTAGCCAAACACTGACTCAAGATATGTTGCTCCTTCCAATCAGTTCCGGTCATTATGATGTCATCCACGTATACTAACATAATTGTTACCCCTCTTTGTGGCGAGTGTTTGATAAACAAGGTATGATCTCCTTGACTTTGCTTGTACCCCAAAGATGATATAACCTTGGTAAATCTTCCAAACAATGCCCGGGGTGATTGTTTTAGGCCATATAATGCTTTTTTCAACCTGCAAACTGTATTAACAGGTACATTTTTATCATACCCCGTGGTACCTGCATATAAATCTCCTCCTCAAGCTCCCCATGTAAGAAGGCATTCTTCACATCAAATTGTTATAGATTCCAACCATAATTAGCAGCAAATGACAAAATTACCCTGACAGTATTCATCTTCGCAACCAAAGCAAATGTCTCTGAATAGTCAATTCCATAAGTTTGTGTAAACCCTTTAGCAACTAGTCTTGTTTTATATCTTTCAATTGTTCCATCAGCCTTATATTTTATAGTGTATACCCATTTGCATCCAACTGACTTTTTCTCTTCCAGTAAATTCACTATCTCCCAAATTCCATTTCCATCCATCTCGATATTCATGGCTTGCTTCCATTTTTCATCAGACAATGCCTCAGAAACATTTGTTGGGATAGGAGTAGTGTTTAGATTTGTAAGGAAGGCTCTATGGGTAGATGAATTTTTTTGAAAAAAGAGATAGTTTGAAAGGGGATACAAGGGCTGTTTGGTGCATTTTCTGATTCCTTTTCTAATGGCAATTGGAAGGTCTAGGTCATCATCTGTTGTTTGGGAAATCATTTCATCCTCATTAAAAGGAGTCAAGTCAGGCTCTTGAACTTGTGTCGATTCAGAAGAATTATTCACCTCATTCAAAGGAGTCAAGTCAGGCTCTTGAACTTGTGTCGATTCAGGAACAACCTTTGACTTTCTCATGTAGACCAGATTCTTTCCAATTCTTACATCCACTTCAGGTTCATCTAAAGCTGAAGGTGAACTTGAATAATTTGATTCAGTTTCTTCAGCCTCAGATGATTCTGGAACAAGTATGTTTGACTCGAAATCAGAAAGATTAGGTGTATTTGACCGAAGACCAGAAAGATCAAGTGTTTCAAGCTTATCTTCCTTCAAATTCTGCCCCTGAAGATAAGGTTGAGAGAAGTACGGTTCCTCCTCATGAAAAGTTACATCCCGCAAAACGAAAACCTTTTACATGGAGAATGGAAACATTTATATCCCTTTTGAGAAGGGGAGCACCCGACAAAAACACATCCTAGTGCTCTTGGATCAAGTTTTATCCGATCTTCACTATGAATATGGACAAATGAAACACATCCGAAGATTCGAGGCTTACGATTACTATTTGCTGAAAAATTTGGATAGAAGGAAGAAAGAACATCCGTAGGACTCCTGAACCCTAATACTCTAGAGGATAATCGATTAATAAGATATGTGCTAGTGAGAACAGCCTCCCCCCATAAATATTTAGGACCATTTTGATGAAACAACAGTGCACGGGTTTGGACTAATAGATGACCATTTTTCCTTTCTGCGATTCCATTTTGTTGTGGTGTTTTAACACAAGAAGACTCATGGACTATGCCCTCCTTTTGACAGAAAGAAATAAGAACATGATTGTAGTACTCTTTTCCATTATCAGTCCTAAGCCTTTTTGATGTTTACACCAAATTGATTTTGAATCATGTAGAATTTTTTTGGAAAAACAGTACTAACGCCAGACTTGGTTTTGAGTAAAAACACCCAAGTAACCCGAGTACAATCATCAATAAAAGTCACAACCACCTAGCACCAGTTACATTTGGAACTGTAGAGGGACCCCAAACATCTGAATGAATAAGATAGAAGGGGGAAGAGCTTCTTTTGTTGTTTAATGGAAAAGGTAGACGCTTTTGTTTTGCAAACTCACACACATCACAATGAAGACTTCCAATATCTACTTTAGTGAATAAAGATGGAAACAAGACTTTAATGACTCCGAAAGAAGGATGACCCAATCGATAATGAAAAAGAAATATTTTTTCCTTTTTAAAGAGAACCGACTCTGACATAAATGAGTGAGACAAGTGGACTATTGTACTCTGACCTGGTTCTAAAAGATAGTAAAGGCCATTCCTTTCTCTAGCACGCCCAATAGTCATTCCCGATTCCTTATTCTGAAATATAAAACAATCGTTCTGAAAAATCACATTACAAGATAAATCATTTGTAAGTTTTTGTATGGAGACAAGGTTCATGGATAGTTTTGGAACATAGAGAACCCTTTTTAAGGTTATAAAATGATTTAATTGGATATCTCCAATGCCCGCTACAGTTACAAGAGTACCATCAGCAGTAACAATTTTCTTATTACTGGGACAAGGGGAATATGTGGAGAATTGTTTAGAAGAGGGTGTCATGTGGTCTGTGGCTCCGGAATCTAATATGCAGAAAAGGTTAGAAGGTGTTTCTGAGACATGAAATCCAAATGAAAGTGGAAGATTGCCTGAACATGCCACACTACAATTACCTGCTGATTTTTCCATACCAGAAAATGTCGGGACAGCAGCTGGAACAGAAGACGTGGCTGAAAAAGTGTACTAACGGCTGTTGAAAATCCTACGGATGATTGTTGAAAAGGTTTAGAACAAAGAATAACTTGACAACACTTAGTGCCCAGTCAAGATTTTGAAGTTACTGACAGCAAAAATGCCCAGTCAGATTTTCTCAA
This sequence comes from Allium sativum, assembly GCA_030737875.1. Taxonomy (NCBI): domain Eukaryota; kingdom Viridiplantae; phylum Streptophyta; class Magnoliopsida; order Asparagales; family Amaryllidaceae; genus Allium; species Allium sativum. The sequence goes on from CM060923.1 coordinate 173,701,411, forward strand.
GAAATATTTGCGGAAGCAGAGTCCTAGATTAAGGCTCTGATACCATGTTAAAAATAGAAACAAGAAATTTTCTGAATATGCTTACGCAATTAGCACATAGCAGGGTTCATTATTTATAATCTGAGATTTTACAAGAACATTAATTGAAATACAACTTCAAAGATAAGCAATAAAGACATGCCAATTTCCTAAGAGACATACACCCATTCATTTTATCAAATAATGAAAGGACTTATTGGGAAGTGGAATAATTAAATGTAGATTGGGAGATAGGTAGAATTATCAAATGCAGAACTATTTCCAACATGACATTTTCTCTTTCAATACATTGTAAAGCATACCCAAATCACAACTCACCAAGATGCTACATGACATTATTTTGCAATTATCACAATTATAAACATGACTCTTACAATAAAATAAAATATATGGTGACTACAAAGATAAAATTGCTTACATACTAAAACTAAGTAATGAATAAATGTTATTTTCAATTACAAATACGTAAAGCACTTTTCTTAGTTTTTCAACTTTTTTACATTCAACTCTTTGGAGACTGACCTGGGAAGCCCTCGCGCTTGAGTACAGGAGCCTTTGGCAGTGGGTATCTACCAACTCTTTTATTGAATTAGTTATGCTGATTATAAAATATTTAAATAACTTAAATTATTTAATATTTATTCCTTCATATATATATCTTTACAAAAAATGAGAGTTGAATGTAAGAAAAAAAACAGTTCAACAAAAATGATAAAGTTGTTTATTCCTTCATACATATATAATAAATATATCTCACATAACATAAATTATTTATATCTACATTGTTAAGAAATTTAGTTTTTGTCTTTGGTTAAGATATTAATAGTTAGAGATATATGTAGTTAGCGATAATTGAATATTGTTTTAGTTTGTAATTGATATGTCATAGTAAAATTCGCAGAAATTGTATACAACATACTTTTAACAATAGCTAAAATACAATTATAATTGTTAATAACATTATTGTGTGCAACGCACGGGTTACACGCTAGTTAAATAATATGGAAAGTGCAGAAAGAGAGAAAGTTGTGGTATTCAATTCGGATTGTGTGGTGGAAATCGAAGGACAACAAAGGCATTGCACCCTTTGGGGTATCATTCCACACTAATGAGTGATGTGTCCATACATTGCTTAATCATCAGTCAATATTGTTTGAAACTCATACAAACCCTTTCCAAAGCAGTATCAATAACACAATTTCCTCTGCTTTCGCTAGAAATGGTAAAATTTCTACTTCCTATTTCTACAAAAGGTAAGGTTTGAACTAGAAAATGTTAGGGTGAAATTGTAGTTATCTAGGATAGCACAATGCTTAGGAATGCTACACCAAAACCAAGGTGATAAAAGCAAGGAATAAATAGAAATGACTTACTGGGTAAACGACTACTGAGGTCGTCAACACTCCCTTCAGATATTAGTAACAATTGTGCCTCATTTGCAAAATTTATTTTGCTTCGAGTCTCTCTACATATTCCTGCTATATTAATACCTTCCGTCAAACAGTGACTATTCTTTGAATTCATACATCTCACGAATTTACAAGATCGTCCAATAACTTCACTAAACCATGTGTTCACTTCAGATTTATAATTCTGTACTTCATATCTGACTCAAATAAATTTATTAAACAATGTCAATATTTGCACATTCTGCCACACAACATAAATTGGTAAAGTAAGATATTCAGCATAGGAGAAAAATAATAAATGGTTTATTTTTGGTGCTCAACAACGAGCTAAAATGCATGCACATTCATTCCAATATGTGCACAGATTACAAAGCACCCCAAAAATATGCTAGCACTAGTATTTTATGAAGAGAAACGGAGTGTTCACATTTAGTTCAATTTGCGCATGCATCTGAGAGGGAAAAACAAACCCCTTCATCATATATGAGCATTAGCTATTTTTTCTCACAAACAAAATATTTATTCATATTGGTTTGCATGCTAAGTCCTCTAAAAACAAGCAACAGTCTGGCAATTCCACGTGTATATACATACACGTACACAAAATACATGAGTGTGTATCCTTCCAAATTTTCTGTTTTGAAGGAAAAGAGTAATACAATTTATCAACCAGAACAAGCACCGAAAGGCGGCACACAGATATATTTCGTTAGCGTTTTTGGACATTTTGAAGGTGGCCAAGGTCCATGTACTACGAGGACATGACAAAATATACACATTGATCAGTTCATACAAGTTTGAATTTAGCTTCTTCTTTTTTAAGAAAAAGAAAATACTCGTATTGTGCATTTAACTTCTATGAATCAAGTAAAAAACAAGTATTTCACTTGATAACTGATTTTTGAACTTTTACAAAGACTTTGAGATTCCTTGGATCCTATAAGCTCTATTGAGTGAAATATTAATGATATAATCGATTTTTGAATATATTTTTTCCAAAGACTCGGAGATTCCTTGGATCATATACGCACTAACCGGGAAAATATTAACGATATATCATAGGAGTCATTCATAGAGAATAATTAGAAGAAAAAATTAATTCACTTGCAGGGGAAAGATGAATCTTCAATTATAGAACATTAGTCATGTATTATTTGTGAACTACCAAACCAATATTAGAGATCAAGTGTCTGGTCATAGATTCAAAAATAGAACAGTAGTTGATCATAGGCGAACTATTGCAAAATAGGCTCATCTACCATAATGGTGTTTCAATGATGAGAATTGTGTCAGACATAAGCAAAGAACTTAAAAAGAAGGCTTACTCAAACTTCCAAATTTATCTGCATGTCCACTTTACATGTTAATATTGATAAATGTGTACTCAGGCTTGCAAACAAGATTGTATTGCCATTAACAGTCTTGAATAAAAGTTGAAATTAGTTTTAAATTGTCCTTATCTCTTTCCATTCTACACTTTCTGTGTTTGCAATACTGTGCTAATGCATTACAATACACAAATCAATTTTGCAAACAAAAAATGTAACATAACACGAAAAGAAAGAGCAAACCTTTGTCCATAGACATCCAAATCTTCGTTTGAATTACATGCAGAATCCCTCTAAACAGAAATATGCAACTTAGTTTTCGAAAGTGATGACTCTATGGACATAACTTCTTCCTCTAAATCAATGGAGGTTAGAATGTAGCACAATGCAGGAACCTGCAGCAAACAACGGTTGGATTTTGAAAACATATACATTTACATATGTTGAGAGAGAAAAATACATTATCAAGCCAACAAATCTAGGTCTGTAAACGAATACTTTCGAATATGGATAGTATCATATTTGCATCCGCATTCGAAATCATTCTCGTGTATAACGGATATCTGCGTCTATGGATACAGATGATATCGATCCTACCCGCGAACATTAGATAAATCCAGAAATATAAACAGAAAATTTTGTTTAGCATTAACTTTTTCAATCTCATTGGTTATGTAAGTGTGAAAAATAAATAAATAAAATGATAATAAATAGTTTGAGCAATTAACATTCACTAAGTTCATATAATACAAATTTTTAGCTTAATTAAAAAGCAAACACATGTCCATCATTGTACTAAAATACACAAAATACTAATTATAACCTTGGTAGACGAGACGAATAATTTTTGGATGCAGATATCATTGTATTTGCATCCGTCCCCGTTCTTCTCGGATATCTGATATTATCCATCTTTTACGGATATGAATGAATTTGAAGTATTCATTGACATGCCTAGACCGGTCGGTAGATATACCTAACACCGTTTGCTATATTTCATGATTTATAGTATGATGGAGAGCATGTAGGCTCCATCAATGACAGATATCTCTTTACTACTGCTATTTTATTGGGCCTGGAAACTTGAAAATTATGTAGCAGAAACACTTCACCTTTTTCTGGGTCAAAATCTGTCCGCTTGAATCTTTAAGTAGCCATTCACGGTCATACAATAGGCCTGCTTTGGGATTATTATGTAAGGCTAAGAATAAAAAGCACCAATACCAGAGCTCATCAATTCAAATTATAATTTTGGTAAGTTTTCAAGCATGCACAGAAACGAGCGTAATATTCCATGGTACAATTACACGACTTCTAAAACATAAAAAGCCGAACAGCAAAATTGTTATAAACCACACATTTAGATATACATTTGAGCATGAGGACTGGGAAAGTCAATCACAAATGGAAGAAGAAAAAAACAGAAGATACCACTTACAAAGACGAATTTATGGCAATATTAAAATATTTGCTTTGTTATTACACACAAGGCACTATATATACAAAATATATATAATATAGACACGCACATATATATACATATAGACACACACCCTTCAGAAATCCATAGTAGCGAAATCCACAGTGAAACATCTAGATCATTTCTTCTTTCGCCTCCACGTATCTTGCTCTTTTAAGCATCCTGAAATCCATAGCCCTAATTTTAAATTAGTTTTTTTTTTTTTTGGTTTACTTTTCTTCAGTTGATTTTCTTTTTGTTTATTTTACTTGAATCATGCTTTTAATAGTATGCTTTGCTTTATTTTTCTCCTTCTATTCATTTGTCTGCAATTTTTTTTTTTTACCCGTTATCGTCCGAAACGGATTTTGGGGCAAGTTCCGGTCCGGTCCAGTCCACGTCAAAGCCAGGACGGAATGTCAGGGATTCCGATGTGCCGGCCGGAATCTTAAACCATGATACACACATATACAAATACACATACACATATCTATTAAATAATAGTAAAGCAGAAGAACTTGATGCTTTCTCATTAATTTCAAGAATAATTTCTTTACTCCTTAATTCTTTCAAACCTGGATATTTTGTTTTCAAAATCTTATAATCTGCCACTTTACAATCATTCTATTAAACTTCTCACACTATTTTACATTCAAATACCTTACTTTATACACTTCTTTAAGAATCTTTCACAGTTCTCTCACAGAATTTTACATTAAAGTTCATACATTTTAAATAAATAAATAATCCAAAAATTAAGCTCACTGGTAAACTCATCCAGCTAAATTTATTAATAAACCTAAAAGAATAAATTTTAATGTACATTATAGAAGCATTAACAAATTGGTTAAAAAATTCATTTAAATGCAAATACATGCAAATTACGTATATATTAATAACAATAATAAATTATCTTTTAATATAGTAAAAATAAATTTAGAATACGTTGGACTGCATAATTCTATTAATTTCAAATGCCTAAATTTTATTTTATTTTAACAAATATGTGGGATTCCTTTTCAATTTTCTTCTATTGTTTTACATTTTAGTCCATATATTTAACAAACTGTGTAATCTTAAATTTAAACTAATTAAATAAAAATGATTAACTAATATTCATTAATACATTTAATAAATCCTAACAATACAATAAATTTAATATATATACAATATTCGTATGTATGGGGAAAAGGCTAAAATTATTTCTTATGTATTTAAATATATGAAGATATATAAATCACGTAATGTAAATGTAAACATAAATAATAATAAAAAATTTAATTTCTAATTCATCTTTAAAATAAATATGTGCATTACCTAATATAATTTCATTTTTAGCAACCTTTAAAAAATAAATTTAAAAGTTACAACATTATAATGTGAACATACATGTTTATATAGATATTTTACTACAAACATTCTCGCTTTCAACATGTTATCAAACCATACCAACTCATAGCTCAACTTAATGCTACATAACACTATTTTGTAATTGCCCAGATTATAAGCATGACCCTCCTACAACAATATAAAATACAAGTTTAATTACAAGAGATAATTTTTCTAAATGAAAATTAATAAAAATTTACACACAACTACAAATATGTATATAGCTCTTCTCAATATTCACCAACCTCTTTGTCTTCAACTCCTAATATTTAATTAGTTATATTAATCACTAGTTCAAACTATTTAAACAAATGCAATTATTTAATGTTCACTAATCCATTTATAAGAATCCTTCGGAAAGATGATGATAATTCGGTGCACACAACAATCATATTAACAAAATTATAAAGTTACATATTTACTCATACACACAAATATCAAGGTTTCAGCTGGAACCACGAGATTCCGACCATCTAGTACTGGTTTCGGCCGATGGCGGGGCAGGATTAGGGAAAAATCTCATCCCGTTATTGATGTTAAAAAAACAAAACTAGTGGAAGGGAGGGAAGCAATAGAAAAAAGGGGGAAAAGCGAAATTGAATGAATCGAAATAGCAAAAAAAAAAAAAAAAAAAACCCTTAATCAATTGAATCAGAAAAAAATTATAATTAGAAAACCTCAGTCAATCTAGTCAGAAAAATTCAAGCATGCCGAGGCTTCAACATCATCGAGGAGCTTCGACACCACCAATTCGGGCTTCGTAGGTGAATTTATTTTTGTTTTGCTGATTTCTACTTTTGTTGATATGTAGTTTTCTTCCTTCCTTTGTTTTTGGGCTCTTTCGAATGAGAGAAGCATTTGGCAAGCAGGTGGGCCGGGCTTGGACTTTAATACACTGGGGCTGGAAATATTAAAATACTTGAATAAAAGAATATGTTATGTCTAACTTTATACATTAGATTAACAGTATGGTTGAACCAGCCAATGCAATTTGCAACATTGAATTGAACCAAACAACCACTGCAATTTGCAACATCGAAAAAATATTATATGGAATCGGCATATTACGTTACATTGTTATCTTTTTGTAAACTACACTCGCATATGAATTTGCAACTTTTATCATTACTTCTTAAAAAATACAAATATTCAATATCAGGATTGAAACCAAAACACATACCGAACTTCTGAAATTTACGAAATTGACCGAAATCAAATTCTCGAACCTTAATAAATATGTATCACACAACATAAATTATTTATGCCGCCAACAAAAAATTTATTTACATATACAATGTCAAATATTTAAGTTTTTGATTTTTTTTGCATTGAAATATAAATTTTTACAGTGAAATGTAAAGAGTTGAATAGGAAATATAAGTCTGATTGCACCCTTAACATTATGTCTGAGCAACGCATGTTATATTAATTTATGACTAATATATCAGGATATATTTATCATGTATCGAAAGCGGTGTCTGGCGCAGTGGTAAGGTTACCCGGCTGGTAATCTGGAGCGCGCAGGTTCGAGTCCCGGTCTCTTCACATATGTGAGGGAAAGGCTGTGCGCATTAATCGACCACCCCCAATGCCCGGAAAGTCGTGAGAATGGTACTAGAACGGGAGACTGCCTGGGAAGTCCTCTCGCGCTTGAGTACGGAGCCTTTGGCACTAGGTATCCACCTTATATTTATCATGTATTGCTTGATAAAATATTTTTATTACAATAAATAACATGTTTTAAAAACATGAATGTGTGCAACGCACATGTTACACACTAGTATATACATATACATGAATTGTTATCAAAAAAATTAAACTCTTGCGATTAAAATCCCGATTCAATCTGAATCTAATGTTTCGGTTTGATCTACATAGTGAGCCAAACCCAGTAGAAACATGATGAATAAAAGTCATTCAATCCTTGCTTATATATTGAATATGATAATCAAAATTCACAATGCCCGGAAAGTCGTGAGAATGGTACTAGAACGGGAGACTGCCTGGGAAGTCCTCTCGCGCTTGAGTACGGAGCCTTTGGCACTAGGTATCCACCTTATATTTATCATGTATTGCTTAATAAAATATTTTTATTACAATAAATAATATGTTTTAAAAACATGAATGTGTGCAACGCACATGTTACACACTAGTATATACATATACATGAATTGTTATCAAAAAACTTAAACTCTTGCGATTAAAATCCCGATTCAATCTGAATCTAATGTTTCGGTTTGATCTACATTCATGTTTTAAAAACATGAATGTGTGCAACGCACATGTTACACACTAGTATATACATATACATGAATTGTTATCAAAAAAATTAAACTCTTGCGATTAAAATCCCGATTCAATCTGAATCTAATGTTTCGGTTTGATCTACATAGTGAGCCAAACCCAGTAGAAACCATGATGAATAAAAGTCATTCAATCCTTGCTTATATATTGAATATGATAATCAAAATTCACAATGCCCGAAAAGTCGTGAGAATGGTACTAGAACGGGAGACTGCCTGGGAAGTCCTCTCGCGCTTGAGTACGGAGCCTTTGGCACTAGGTATCCACCTTATATTTATCATGTATTGCTTAATAAAATGTTTTTATTACAATAAATAATATGTTTTAAAAACATGAATGTGTGCAACGCACATGTTACACACTAGTATATACATATACATGAATTGTTATAAAAAAACTTAAACTCTTGCGATTAAAATCCCGATTCAATCTGAATCTAATGTTTCGGTTTGATCTACATAGTGAGCCAAACCCAGTAGAAACCATAATGAATAAAAGTCATTCAATCCTTGCTTATATATTGAATATGATAATCAAAATTCACAATTTCAATTCTAGCAGTTTCTATGCAAAATATAAAAAAAATCAACAGATAAAGTTGAGTTTTAGGTTTAGATACAAAGGTTAAAACATCAAAATCAATTTCAAAGTGTTACAAACCTTAATATATGAACATTTTGAATCTACGTTTTAAGATTTAAATCTCATTATGATTTAAAGTTTGAATTTCACAATGTACAGTTTCAAAGCATGTACAAACCTTAATATATGAACATTTTGAATCTACGATTTAAGATTTATACTATGTTTCGATTTGAACCTTGAACTCTATGGTTTACGATTTGAATCTCATGCTGAAAATATTATATATATATGTATATGTGTGTGTGTGTGTAAGAGCGGGTATTTGAACATAAAATAAAGTACAAAATGTAACAATGAATCTAGACCGTTGAATCTCATTGAGTTTGCATTAATGCTTAAAACAATGAACAACCTAATGGTTTAGATCCATCATCTCATCAGTTATATCATTATTTTGCACTCTAGAGATTGTGTATTGTGTAGAAGGTTTGACAACACTACACTTGTGTATCATTGTTACTTTCCTACACGAAGTTTTATTTAAATAATAGTATGATGTGTAAGACACAAACATATATACATATGTGTGCGTGTGTGCTCGTGTATTTATATATATGTTAGTATATACGCACATGTATGCAAATAATCATTAGCCAAGTAGTAAAGTTGTTGTCAAAGTGATCAAAGATCTAGAGTTTTATAAAGGTTTCAAATCTCGGAAATCTCGACCGAGATCTCGGCCTAGATCTCGTTTTTGAGATCAGACGATTTGAAACAACAAATGTCAATCATATATCATTTGAACTGAATCTCGACCGAGATTTGGAAATCTCGGCTGAGACCTCGACAGAGATTTATTAACGAGATCTCGGCCGAAACTGTTGTATTTTGCATTTTAATTTTATAACGGGCCAGGTCTATAATATTTTCTTTATTTCTAGGCCTATATTTGTTGTGTTATTTAAATAACAAACTAAAAGCTTCCTATTTCAATTCTAACCATGATGCCCTGCACCTATACAATAAGAATATACATGTACAACTTGAACATGCTATCATGTAAGGGTGAGCATTTGGTTGGTTCGGTTTATCCGATGATGAAAATTGTCAAACCAAACTAAAACCGATAAAAATGAAAACCAAACCAAACCATCCAAATTAAGCTTGGCTGGTTCGGTTGGTTATCCGATTTAACCGAACTAAAAATATTTTAGGTCTTATAATTGTAATATTAACTATAATTTGAAATGAATCATAAGTATATGATTGGAGTATTATTATTTATGACTCTTATGTTTTCTAAAAGTAATTTTGACACATGCATGATGATTAAAATTTACTTGTAGAACTAATCTAACTTAAAATATTTAGAATAATATTGATAATTTTCAAAAATATAATAAAAGTTCGGTTAATTTGGTTAAACCAAAAACCAAACTAAATATTTTTCCAAACCGATTTAATTTCAAAACCAAACCAAACCGACCAAAATAAATTGGTTTGGTTGGTTTATTTGGTTTAACCAAATAATGCCCACCCCTACTGTCATGCATTTGTACAAACAAGACATCACCCTTTGCACGTTCCAAATGTTGTCCTACACTTGTACAAATAAGAAAATGTTATTTTTATGAATATTTAGTCACCGACTCATTGACACTATTTATTATATAAAACAAGAAATTAATTAGTAATTTATTAACTATGCAATTCTATTTTAACTTAATTGGTTGTATATATTCTTAAATGATTGCAGACTCATTCCAAAAAAAGAACTATACTTGTTTCCAAATGATTACAAATTGTATATATTTCTTAACTATGTAAGTTTATCATACATCTCTTCATCTGATTGAGATGTCATATATTGTGTCCAAAAATTCTAATTATTTACTACCCTTGTATAGTCTAGATGGTTTTTCAAGCTGCAAATCATTAACAACCAGTGTACTCTTGGTGAAAATCAAGTAACTTAAACAATTTTTTTGTAATTAGTATTTATAAATAGTTGCATACTTGAATGTAAACTAATATTGAAAATATTAAGTAGTCCGAAATCATTTCGAGATGTACTTTATGATCCGAGACATAATTCCGAGATGAACACCGATATACGTTTATCTCGTCCGAAATCTCACCCGATACGAGATTGAATACCAAAAAATTTCAAAATGAAACATGACCGAAATCCGAGATTTAAAACCTTGATACCAATATTGCATCATCTGCTAATTATTGATATGTGCACGGGTGTGCGTGATAAACACGTTAACATGCATATTTTAACTTATTTATTCACGAATAAATGTTTAGTATTGTTTAGTGTTTCAACATAGTGATCGGTCATAAGAAAACGCAATCTGAGGAGGATCCAAAGAGTTCTACATTTGTTAACAAAGCCGTGTTCGATTCATTTGGTGTGGTATATAACAATATTTTAAATTAACATTTTTTTAATTAATTGTTTGATCAGTTGGAGTGGCGTATTTTGAATGTTTATTACTTGTGATTGATTTGAAAACTACAAGGTGATTTTGCTCATTATTATGCCTATAGCATTTACGTACTACCACACTTAATTTGCTTCCAAAGAATAACTCAATTTGAAAAAATTATTTTTCGTTGAGCACCGTCTTAATTTTTATGTTTCTTTTTTACTCAACCTAATCAAAGAATGCCATATTGAAGTCCTTTGTTTTATGTGAACCGATCTTTTATGTGAAGCCCTTCATTTTGGACATGTTGATTTTTTAGAACTTCGTTAGTAGAAAATTTATTTGTTAGTGAGATCTGTTTATATTCGTGTGCTTTATTGTATTGATTCGTTTTTTGAGATCCTCCCTTTTCCACGATTTTGCATATTTCCATTTACTCAACTTTTTGGACAATATATGATTGGAAAATTCAATATGTTGCAAGAATCATCATCCACATAGATTATGTCACTTGTGCTTAATTTTTCCTGTGCGTTTAAAAAAATAATTATATACCTCAGCAGTTCCTGAAAAATTCAAATAAAACAAATAATAAAAAAAATTTAAGATGCATTAAGATGAACAACTTTATCAACGCAAAACAAGTGACATGGAAGCATGGAAACTAAACCTCTCAAAATTAGCGCTTAGATCATCTGAAAGGATTGCATTGCTACAAAAAACACTGCTAAAAAATTCGCTGCTAAATGAAGGTTTTGCTGAAAAAACTACTACTTCATGTACTGTTTGCTGTAGCCTTTTTTGTATTGTTGATTGATTACAATTTAAAAAAATGTTATAGTTACATCGTTAGTGCATACATCTTCTTCATTTCGCTCGAGATCCACTTTTTGTACTTGGACAAGATTTCAAACATGATTTATAGTTGTATTTAATCTTAAACAAGTTCTTTTATGTTAATTTAACCATGTAGGACAAAAAAGGTTCTCTTTAGGTTTTACTTGATAAATTTAAAAAAATGGAACGAACTGTACTTTCGACATACTACTTTATAACCGTGCACTTGAGATTATCTTATAATAACTTGCGATTCTCCGTACTAAAAAAAGCAAATTGCACGCAAGTACGTGTACTGACTCTATTGAAACTAATAGACCACAATTTTATGATTGTGTCATCTCAAATTTGAGCCACAACGTGTATAAATGAACAAGTGATCGTCCATAGTTATAGAAATAAATAGCATGATTGACACCATACCCAAAAAAAACAGAGAAAATGAAAATTTCCATAATACCAAAACTGCTGAGATCCAACGCTTTGTAATTCTCTTTTCTCTGTGCAGCATATGGAATTTCCAGCATACGATAGAGGCGTAATGTAACACCCCGTGTATTTTATAACAGTGAAATTCACAAATTAAAGTATAATAAATTTCAAATCAAAGTATTAAGGGAAACGGGATATGCCACTGCGTTCGTCGCGGAAAAAATACGCGAAATAGAGTCCGAGTTTTCGAAAAACGGAGCCTGTATGACCAAATTATGGCCCGATGAAGTTTCAGAAAATTCAAATTTCGAAAACAGATTTGAATTTCAGCCCAATCAGAGTAGGCGGGAAAAGTTCCCGCCCAACCCACCAGGACGACCTGGGGGTCGACCCTAGGATCGACCTGCCAGACCAGGTCGACCTGGGAGTCGACCGGGGGGTCGACCTACCCAGGCAGGTCGACTCTAGAGTCGACCTGGGGGTCGACTGGGGAGTCGACCTGGCCCCTGAGCCAGGTCGAACCCAGCCCGCCCTGGCTGGCCTGGTCTATGTTTGGTCGATTTTCTGAGCCTTGCCTTGTCACTAGGGCTAGGTGTCAGCTCCTGATTGGCCTCTCCTTTGAACGAACGGCTATTATTAAACCAAGCTTCATCGACGGTCTAAATCAACTCACAAACTCTATAAAAAGGACCTAAGACTAACCCTAATTCACACAAACTAAAATGGAGATGAGACCGTCATGCTGCTAAGGAGAGACTACGGATAGCCGCCAGAAATTGGGAGACAATTAGGAGATAAATCAAAAGCTTAAAGCAACGTTAATTGAATCAAAGCAACGCCTACAACAAAGGATAGCATCTCCAATTTCAGAATTCAGATTCCTGAATTGAAGATTCGTCATATGTTGTAAGTAGAGTGCTATTCCGATGTGAATTAAATAATTGTGTTGATTTGTGTAAAGTATGAAATGGAATTGTGGCGATAATAATCTATATTTGTTGCTTTGATTATAAACGATTTGGGAATGTTGTAGTATACGATTTGATATTCGCAAGCATATGATTCATATTGAAAACTACGTGTTTGTGGTAGTTATTTACAACACCCATTTGGTAATTGCAAGTATATGATTCATGTTGAAAGTAACAACTATATGTTGTAATAGTTTATTTGAGATTCATGCAAATATATGATTTACTGTTATGCCAACATGATGTATAATTTTATGGTCATCTTTAGTGTAATGGGATCCATTTGAGTATTATGATTCATATATGTTGGAATTGGCATCATGGTTCAAGTATAAAAGTCATGCTTTTGTGATAGTGACAAAAACAAGCATCATTGTGAACTTGTATTAATTTTATGAACATGACTAAACTATGTTTGTTGTTATGCCTAATTGAAAAACATGTTTTTAGGCTTATGTTGTTAGCATAATCATATGATAATATATGTGACACATAAGTTACATTAGAATTACATTCCACTTGCAAGTTTACATAGGTAGATTAAGAACCATGATTTAAGTTTAGGTATGTTTATGCTATAATTCTATGGATAAAACGATTCATGTTTAAGTATTGTTTATGCCATAATCATATGAATAATTCATGTTTAAGCATTGTCTATGCCATAATCATATGAATAGAATGATTCATGTTTAAGTATTGTTTATTCCATGATTATATGAATAAAATGATTCATGTTATGCCATGATTATATGATGTTACAATTGCAAGTTCACATGTGCCTACTTTATGTTAACTGAATCGTTCGTTGCAAGTTCATGCGTTCACACTCCCCTTTTTTTCATGTTAACTTATAAACACCATGTTATAAGCCTCCCTTTTTCATTTGGCTAAATTGGGTTTAAGTATTAAACCCAACACACCTTACACTGGAGCGAACGTGTTAAACGGGGGTAATGACGTTTGGGCTAAAATATAGAACATATGTGTTGGTATGTTTGACGCATGCCAACAACCTTGAAAAGAAATTAAGTGGCACAAATGAATTCTAATCAATAAAGGTAAATTTGAATAATGGGCCGCAAATATTTACATATAAAAAGAAAAGAGACAAAATATGTAAATGTAGAAAATACGATGTGTTTAACCCGAGGTTGGATTGAGTTGTGATGTAAACCTGCCCGGAACCGCCCGGCTGTCCAGTAGTCACAACAATACCTATCCAATGTGCGTGGTTAAACACGGAGCCCAATAAGGACCTGAGGTTAGACTGAGTTGTGGCGTAAGACTGCCCGGACCCAACCGGCAACAGGCAGCCACAACAATACCTGTCTAATGTGAGAGGTCAAGGCTTTAATAAGACAATTAAGGCTGAGTCAGGATTGATAGGATTAAGTAAATTATATTAATACTTAATCAAAATGGAACATGCTAAACTAAACAGACTGATTGGGGGTTAGGTTTATAAAACACTTAACCAACTTAGCATGTTGGCTAGAAATAGAAAACCTAGTAGCGGGGGACCCTTTTCAGCAGTAGCCCTACAAGGTGTATCAGGATACCCTGAACTAGGCAGGGTGGGGCACGATTACTGGGCTGAATGTAAGAGGTCAAATCGACGGCGGTGGTGCAGCAGTGTAGGTTCTAACGGGGTGCGGACGTGCACACACTCTGGCGCAGAAAAATAAGGCACTGGACACCAGTAGCATACCTGTGCATTCTAAGATTGTGTCGGGCCACCACCATGGGACTTGATACACCTCATGGTGGGACCAGCATAGGTAACTACAACATCGGGGGCCGTAAGACACATGTAAATATGCGAGTAGGAGCCGATCATCAGAAAAAGGATCACTTCACCCTGATTATGGGGTGCCTGTTGGGAACTAGTTTATATGGGTACAGAGATGAATATGGGGTACGATAGTATTAAACCCTAGATCACTTAACTTAGTTTATAATGCTTTCCCATTTCCAGTTTATGCTTATCATACCCAGTTCTTTATTCATAGACTGAATAGTTCTAGACTTACTCAGGCTTTATGTCTGACTCTACTTTTCTTTCGCCTTCTTTTCTTTCGTCCCCCCCCCCCCCACCAGGTCCACAGGGAGGGAATACCGCAGCTTGACCAGTTTTCACATCCAGCTTGAAGAGAAAGAATGTATTGCTTGGATCTTTTCCGTTTTGGGCTATGGCTTTGGACATCAATTATGGGATTTTTGCAGTTTATTTATGTTTTCTTTATGCTTCTTTAAATAATGTAATCAAGATAGTTCTGGAGATGTTATGTTTTGGGAAGTATTGTAAAACAAATTATGACATGGTTTGTGTAACACGTATTTTGTTGAAATAAAAGTTATTGATGTTTTCTGCTGTTCAAAAATGTGTGTTCTTATATCTGTCTTGTATATCTGTGACTTATACTTATAAACCTCCACCAAAATTAGGGCATTCCCTTTGAGAGTGACCCTAACGGAGGTGGGGTGTTTCACTTGGTATCAGAGCATAGGTTTACCAGATAAGAAAAAAAAAGTTTTGAAAATTTATTTTTCAAAAAGAAATTTAAAGAAGCATTTTTAAAAGATAAAATATTTTTTTATTTTAAAAAGGCAAAGTCCCCCAAAGCCATGGGTACTATCTCTTATCCTTCGTTTTGAATCTACCCTTTTTGTTTCAGCATGTCCGAAGAACTTAACTTGCCTGAGGGTGTACCAATACCTGGTTGGTTTAGACGGTTCTTAGAAGCAAGGGCCACTCAGCCAGGTCCTACCGTTCCTCCTCCCCCAGCTGTAGGAAATCATCCAGCTGCAGCAGCACCTCTTCCTTCACCTCCTCCGCGGGGAAACACTTTTGCTAAGATATGTAAAGATTTTAAAGCTATGGGAGGAAAGGACTTTCATGGAACTGAGTCCTTCGTGGCAGCTAGGAATTGGCTGAAAGAAACCGAGGACTTATTCGTCATCTTTAAGGTAGAAGATAGGCAGAAAGTACAATTGGCAGTGTGGCTACTAAAGGGCGAGGCTTCCTACTGGTGGGAAGTCACTAATGCAGAAAGACCAGTGGAAACATGGGAGGACTTTAGGGCAAGGTTTGAGGCTAAATTTCTCTCAGACGCGGAAAGGAGTTTGCAGTTGGAAAAATTCTTATTTCTTAAGCAAGGGAACAAGACACTCAAAGAGTATGTTAATCAGTTCGATGAGCTGGCTAGGTTCGGACTGGACCTGGTCAACACCCCGCATAAGAAGGCTCTCCGTTTTGTGAAAGGGTTGAATGAGCCATTACACAGTTTGGCCATGACCCATATACCCATGGGAGCTACGTATGAAAGGTTGGTACAGATGACATTGCTGAACGAAGAGGATAAGGGCAAGAAGGAGACAAAGGCAGAAAGCTCTCTAGGGAAGAAATTAAGTGGCATAAATGAATTCTAATCAATAAAGGTAAATTTGAATAATGGGCCGCAAATATTTACATATAAAAAGAAAAGAGACAAAATATGTAAATGTAGAAAATACGATGTGTTTAACCCGAGGTTGGATGTAAACCTGCCCGGACTTGATCTAGTGCCTAATAGTATGCATATGCATCCACGAGCAACCGTTTGCAACCACTTGTAACACCCCGCGTGTAACAATTTTACTTATTTATACCACGTGTAACCATTTGTCTGATATACATATGTGTATGCCTAATACGCTCTCATATTGCATTTACATATACCACGTGTAACACCCTACGTCCGTTAGTGTCACTCACAAAGGGAATGCACTAAGTTCTGTGGAGCATTTTGGGTAAAAGATGCAGATAAATTACAAGACAGACAAATATTAAACAGCGGAAAATAGAACTTTGCTTTATTGATAAAATAGCCTGTACAAGATTCTTTTACAATATCAGAGTATCATCTGTCTTTACAAAATAAAGAAGGATAAAACAACATTTTATATTCCCCAATGTAGCAAGAGCCAGCCATAGCATCTGAAAGAGAATCCAAGGACGACTTCGTCAAATCTTCAAGCTGGGGAAAGAGCAACGGTCCAATCTAATCCTGAGTTATACTATTCCCTTCTCAACTACCTGGGGGGAAACGGAAGAAAAGAAAAGAAAGAAAAACAGAGTCAGACATAAAGCCTGAGTAAGTCTGTAACTTCTAGCATGTGAACAGGGAAAAATGAAACGACATGAATTAACTGAATACAAGACAATACCATGATGATAGGGTCAACAGGATAAGATAAGATTACCACAAGATATATTAAGGCAAGATAAACAGGATATACTTTAATATTTCTCTGCTTCGCTATTACCTTATTATTCTGGTTTCTATATCTCTGCACCGCCTAACTAGTGTCCCTACTAGTAACGATAACGTGATCCCAATCCCTGTAGTTTTCGTCGCCTTCAGGCATCCATTTATTATTTAATTACCTAGATCTAATCTAGGGTTTTCTATCAAGTGCCTTCTAGATTCAACTAGAACTTACGCTATTTTTCTGAATGCTTCTTGGATTCAGGGTTTATGCCACCTAGTTCCAAACTAGGGATTATGCTACCTGTCGAACGATGCCCTTTAGTCTAGGACACACCACCTAGGGTGATACATGTTCCTAGACTTTTCCCACGCATGTATCGCGAATCGTTATCGCTTGTCTAGATGCACATGTCCAGTAATGTGCGGTCCGAGTTCCGCTGTCAGCGCTACTCTAAAAATACGGAACCCAGTCGGAAGCTTTCAATATCTGCCGATGCAGATGCTAAGGTCTGTTTTTCCAGTGGCTATGGTTCCACTCGACCCTTCCCTCAACTAATGGAAGGCCACCCTTGTAAAATGAGAACTGTACGAAGGCCCCTGTCTGCCCCACTAATTCTATGGCCAACGACACCCCGCAACCACAACTAGATAGCAAGTATGTGGTCCGTATGAGTCCTCCAGTCTTCCCGCTTCACGTGTCTCGCTTGACTGAAGATGGATGGTAAACGACGAGTTGCTATCACAGGGCTTCCGATTTCTCGCCGAATCACGCTGGTCCATCCGAGTCTTTAGGTTGCCATATATATATATATTGCAACCAAGGCATACCCTTGGCTCTTCTATCGCAGACTTTAACCTCTGTGCGCCCAGGCGGATCATCTGCAGCCTCACAGAGGGATACCAAGAGTACCCTCACGTCCCCTCGAAGCCTCGGGCTTCGTAACCCAATTCGTTGGAGCCTTCTTAAAACCAGATGGATGTCCGCTCCTACGTGTTATACTAAGAATTACTACTTAGTTCTACTAACTAAGGTTTACCACTTAGTTTCCAAATTCCTTGTTTTCTTAACTAAGTTTTACTACTTAGTACCCTTTTCAACTGAGGTTTACTACTTAGTTTTCTTTCTCGCCAGGTTGGATTGGTTAAGTGTCTTTAGTCGATTCAAGCTATCTTAACCCTCTTCCCTTATCCTGTTAAACTGGTTAACTGTTATTCCTTTATGCTTTTTACTTAACCCTATTCATTTATCAAATTTTGATGGTTAAGCGTTCAAGTTTACTTAACCCTATGGTCTAGTCCAGCTAACATATTAAATTGGCTAAGTGTATTACTTAACCCCAACCTCTAGTCTAATTAACATGTTAAATTGGCTAAGTGTATTAACTTTACTTAACCCCACCTTCTAGTCTAGTCAACATGTTAATTTGGCTAAGTATTCCCATGGACTTAACCCTCCCATTCTAGCTTTAACTGTGCTAAGTTGGTTAAGTGTTCCTTAACCTTCCCATTCTAGCTTAACTATGTTAAGTTGGTTAAGTGTTCCTATGGACTTAACCTTCTCATTCTAGCTTAACTGTGTTAAGTTGGTTAAGTGTTTCTATGGACTTAACCCACCCATTCTTGCTTAACTGTGTTAAATTGGTTAAGTGTTTCTATGGACTTAACTCTCCCATTCTTGTTCTAGCTTTAATTAATAAATTAAAGCCGCAACCTCTCACATTAGACAGATATTGCTGCGGTTACTGGATGTACCGGTCGGTTCCGGGCTGGTTTACACCGCAACTCAGTCTAACCTCGGTTTAGGCATATTCATGTTTTCTAAGTTCAAAGGGTTTTTGATTAATTTCCAAATATGGTTTTGAAAACAACCATCCCGTCCTTCGGATCAGTTAGGGATAGCCAGGGAGGGCAGGAAACTTGTATTTTCCAAACCCAAGCCTAGACACTATCCTCTCTGTCACCCTAGAACTTTCAGGTGTATGTGTTATTTGTAACACCCCACCTCCGCCAGGGTGGCTCTTGCAAGCACTCTGACTTTGGAGGGACGTTTGAATCAGGTAAACATGCATAATGATATATCAAAGCAGAACAAGAACATATGTATATATGTAAGCAGAGTAAATAAGATAAGTAAAACAGCGGAAGATTTCAAACTATTTCAAAAACAAGTCTGGTACAACATAATGTCAACTTTCCAAATACACAAGTCTAGATAAAAACAACATTACTGAAAAACTGAAATACATAAGTACTATCCCAAAAATAAGTGATAACCATAGCTAGCTTCATGTCAAGACCGTACATGAGCTAAATCCCACAAGCAAGCGATCAGAAATCCAAGCTAAGCTCCAACGTTCCCTCCCTGAGAACCGGAGGGGGGAACGGAAGAAAAGAGGCGAAAGAAAAACAGGTCAGTCAAAAAGACTGAGTAAGCCCTACTACAATCATTGTAAACTGGTAAAGTTAACTGGCATGAGAAGCAGGGATGAACATAAGGATAACAACATACTAGCATGATGATTAACTAACAAGGTAGATAAATGTGTCATCGCATAATCAGGTTTAAGGTTTTGCACCACAGGTGTACTAGCAAACTAACATGACTTGAATAAACAAGTATTGATCCCTTGGCCCAAGCTTTGGCCCAATAACATGAAGTGACCCCAATTCGAGGTCCAACCAAACGGTCTAGTCGATCGGCTCCCTATAAGCCTAACTCGTCACGTGTTGGTGTCCATACGGCCCAAACATAATTGTAGTCAGACTGTGCAGGGTCTCCCGTCGGGTGTATCAAGCCCTAGGGTGTCAACCCCTGGACATCATAAACATGCGTGCACAGTCTCGATCTACTGGTACCCGTGCATGTTTTCCCCGGCTTCGGACTGTGTGCATGACCATAGTCCGCCCGGAACTACACCGGCGTACCCTTCTGCCGTCGTTTTTGGTCACTTACCTCAAGTCCAGTAATCGTGCTACCTCCCTAGCCTAGTCCCTAGGGTCTTAATGATACAAACTTGGGATTACTGCTGGAGTGGACCCCCATTGCTAGGATTTTTCTAGTGGGTTAAGTACGGTTTAACCCTCTTGCTAATCATGGATTAACTTGGTTAAGTGTAACGATGAGTTCACGACTTAACCCTGATTAATCTACCAAGCCCAAATTGGTTAAGTATTAAGTGGACCATGACTTAACCCTAATCATGAGGCATTAATTAATTTAATGCGCCTTAACCTCTCACATTAGACTTTGTTGCGGTTACTAGTTAAGCCGGTCGGTTCCGTGTAGCTTTACACCACAACTTGGTCTAACCTCGGGTTCAACGTACAACATGACCAACTTCTCACATTGGGTCCTATTGTTTGTAGCAACTAGTTAAGCCGGTCGGTTCCGGGTAGGTTTACGCTACAAACTCAACCCAACCTCGAGTTGGTCACACTTATCTTTTCTAAGTGTCATGTCCATCATGTTTCCAAAACATATTACACTTTTCAAGCAATTGGGTAGACCTAACTTAATAGGTAAATTCCCAATGGGTAGACCTAACTTAATAGGTAAATTCCCAAACTTATGTTTTTATGTCTTTTAAGTTTACCCAACCCCAAACGCAATCCCATCGCTTACATATCGCAATAGCGCATAAAGGATAGAAAGAGGGAACTTGGCATAATCATGACATAAAGGTGTTGAAGCCACAAGTTTAACATGGTGGCATATGAAACGTACATATGTTCATATACTTGCATATTACATTTTAGGCCTCAAAAGCATGCATAAAACCAAACTTAGCATATTGGTGATACATGGTGATAAATGACATGTAAAAATGGCCATAAGCTCGCATTTAGCCTCACATGCAAGTTATCATAAGAGATATGATAACTTACATGTTGCCAAAATGCAACCTTTAGCATAAAGCTTGAAGCTTTATTTTCGTATACTCAAGATAAGCTTGCATAACATGATAACATGAACAAAATGATCACCCCAAACTTGCATAACATACATGGCAAACTTGCATATCATAACATAGCAAACTTGCATAACATAACATGGCAAACTTGCATATAAACTTGCATATCATAACATGATAAACTTGCATATCATAGCATAGCAAACTTGCATATAAACTTGCATATCATAACATGATAAACTTGCATATCATAACATGACAAACTTGCATAACATAACATGGTTAACTTGCATATCATAACATGGCAAACTTGCATATAAACTTGCATATCATAACATGATAAACTTGCATATCATAACATGGCAAACTTGCATAACATAACATGGTTAACTTGCATATCATAACATGGCAAACTTGCATATAAACTTGCATATCATAACATTATAAACTTGCATATCATAACATGGCAAACTTGCATAACATAACATGGTTAACTTGCATATCATAACATGGCAAACTTGCATAACATAACATGATTAACTTGCATATCATAACATAGCAAACTTGCATAACATGATAAACTTGCATATCATATCATAATGATCAAACACCACTTGCATCATTCATTAACTTTAGAGTTTAAATATGAAAGTAGAAAAGGGCTTACAATGCTTATGAAGACACAAAAATATGACAAAGCCCTTATGCAATCAAATAGACCCAAAATGCAAGCTCTAATAGAAAAACCCTTGAGCCAAAATGATCAAAACCCTTGCTTTATGATTCAAATATGGAAACTTGACTTGAATGCAAGCTAATGATGCTCATACAAGCTTGAAAACACTTGTATGCATGGAAAATCTCTCATAGAAATAACTTAGGAATTTTATGAAGAGAGTGGAGGCCATGAGAGGAATGATTTTGCCATAGTTTAGTTACTTGAATGAATAATGATGATTTAGGGTTAGGTTAGGGGCTTATTTATAGAGATTAGGACTAGTTTTAGCCTTAGGATTAAACCCTAGTTCCAATCTCAGCCCTTAAAACCGAATCTGGCCCAAAAACCTAACCAAAACCCCGAAATGGTGCACCAGGCAAAACTGCCGGCTGGACCAAGTCGACAGCCAAGTCGACAGGGCTGTCGACTTGGGTCCAACCAAGTCGACTCCCAAGTCGACAGGGCTGTCGACTTGGGTACTCTGGCGGGAATTTTCCCGCCTGCGCCCAACTGCCCTAATTTCCAAATTCAAACTTGAATTTGAAATCTGTTTTTACTTTGAAATTTTCTGAAAACTTCGTTGGGCCTTGATCGGGTCATACGAACTCCGATTTTCGAAAACTCGGACTCTATTTCGCGTATTTTTCCGAGACGAACGCAATGGCATAGCCCGTTTCCCTTGATTCAGATTTATAAATTAAATTCTGCCTCGATTTACGTTATAACAGGTTATTGAAAATACGGGTTGTTACATTCTCCCCTCCTTAAAGGATTTCGTCTCCGAAATCTTCAAGTTGGGAAGAACGTATCCTACCATCCAATCATCCATCTACTCAAAACATCATCCACGAGCAATCATTGTCCTTACAAGATTCTAAATGTTGTATGAACATATGCAAAGGTGTGTGTATATGTACTTATCTAATGCAAATATCATCAATGCAAATTATGTTAGTGAAATGAATCCATATGTATGCAATTCCTAACATAATGTATAACATCTATATGTGTGCACATAACATACATCCATATGCAACATCCATGTGATAACACAAAAATTTTCATCCATGAATAAGCATAAACACTCATGCATATGCACTATGAGGAGTGTGTGAGCCGATCTAGTGCCTAACGTGTATAATGCATCCACGAGTAACCACTTGCAAACACTTGCAGCCACTTGCAACCATCAAGCATAACATGTTTCAAACACATGTTTCATCCAAAGGGTTTCTACCTAAGGTTCTCATGACAAGATTAACACGATATAGATAGCAAAAGAAAGATATGCTACAAAGAGATCGGGAAGATAAGCAGGATATACTCCTTTCGGATTACAAGAAATCCCTTCCTAACCCAACCCCAATCCTATAAAAGCCCAAAAGGTTTAGTCAACCTAACGAACCCCTTCAAACCTTGACATGTATTACCAACCGATGAGTCATACCCCCTTATGGAGTTTACAACAGAAATGGGATCGAGAATGAGACCGAGATGATATATGTAAAAGATAACATGCAAGTAAGTTCCACCGGAATACAAGGATCAAGGATATACTCTTAGAAAGAGATATGATGCGCGTATCTAGCCTTCAGTCTTCTAAGTCACGTTTCCTTGAGCTTAACTCCACTGTGCTTTGACCGTCTTTTACCTCATGATTTCTTAGCTTCTTAACTCTTATTTCCAAATATGAGTTGGAACCCATTTCATTGTCGCCTCTCGTCTTCCTTTTTCACTTACTCTTCTATCATTCTTGGCTTAAACATAACTATGACCTCATGGTTTCATGCAAGCTCTCCAAAATTCACTAGTGAATCCTGGATCTCGTTTACTTACTATAAAGTATTCCACGCAGCAGAACTTTTCTTGAAAATACCAACCCTCGTTGCCAATTGCTCTTACTAACATGATTTTCTATAACTCATGCTTGAACGAAATGAACCATCCGCCTGCGAATGATAGGCCGTACTTAGATTCAGTTGCTTGCCCATGACTTCCTGTAGACTATCCCAAAACTGGCTAGTGAAGATTGAGTCATGGTTACTAACTATACTTTAGGGAACCTCGTGCAACCGCTTTATTTCTTGAAAGTAAACTGTCGCTAGTTATGATGCAGTCCTTTCGCTCTTTACCGGAGTGAAATGAGCACTCTTCGTGAGTCTACCTACTATGACCCACATGCTCGTATTCCCTATCCTTGATCTAGGTAGTCCATCCACGAAATCCTTCGTGACGCTTTACTACTTCCATTGCGAGGACCTCCAATGGATGTAATAGCCCACCGGGCTTTTTATGACTCGGCCTTAATCTGTTGGCACAACATGCACCTTGGGACAAACTCGGCCAACTCCTCGAGTGATGTGCATCTTCAAGAGCCTTCTTTCTCTCATTGCGTCTTAGCCATCCCTTGTCATCTATAGCGAGATGACTTACCATCTCGCCTCGAATCAACTTGTCCATGATCTCGGCTAACTGCGGGTCTTCCTTCTGTGAAGTCCCTACTTGATCCAGAAGGGTAGGTCTAAACTCAAGGGACGCTAACTGACTAATTAAACTGAGAAAGCTTCTTACTTCAATTGTCCTCGTCGGAGCTTTCCGGTCTTGACCCGCGACCACTTTAGCAGGATCCACCACTAAGCCTTGCTTAGAAACTATGTGCCCAAGAAATCTAACTTCTTTTTCTCCAAAATGACATTTGGAGGACTTGGCTTTCAACTGATGCGCTCTAAGCGTATCCATCACCTCCTTGAGATGTCTTGCGTGCTCTTCCTCATCCTTTGAGAAGATCAGAATATCATTTACGAAGACTACCACAAACTCGTTCAGGAACTCCCTAGACACCCTACTTATCAAGTCCACGAAGTAGGCGGGTGCATTAGTCAAACCGAATGGCATGACCAGCCATTCTAAGAATCCATCTGGAGTTCTGAACGCAATTTTGTCTATACTATCCTCAGCTACTCTGAGCTGATGGAATCCAGTAGCAAGATCAAGAGAGAACAGATGTTCCTACAAGCTGAACAAATCATCGATCTTTGGTAATGGTTGTCTAATCTTCTTGTTCAACTCACGATAATCAACACACGGGCGAAGCGAACTGTCCACATTAGTAGCGAATACTACTAGAGCACCATCTTCGGAAATGCTTCATCGTATGAAGTTCTTCTCAAGCAACTCCTTGACTTGCTTTCTTAACTCTCGTCTCGCGGGACCATGTGCCTAACCGGCCACGTAACTGGCTTGGCATTATCAACCAGATAAATGCGGAAATCAATCTCTCGCTTAGGGGTAACCCCCTTCACTTCACCCAAGATATCAGGCTATTCTCGGACCACCCTCACCGATTGCAAACTATCGATAGACGAGTTGAGGGATTCAAGATAACACAACATGACGGGTCCCATAGGGTTACAAGAAATTTTTAGGGTATTACCGAGGCGAGTCATGAGCCTCACAACCCTATGCTCTAAAATCAAGGATGGCTCCAAAACTGGACAACCCATCCATGCCCAAAATCAACCCATACCCCATGAAACCGAGAATATAAGCATCACACGAGAACTCTACACTCAAGATAGATATTTTCAAATCCACGTAGATAATAGACAAATGGGCGGAACCCCCAATTGGATTTGAAACACACACGGGATCATTAACTAGACTAGTACTTAGGTGCAAACTTTCAACTAGATCAGATGAAATAAACTATGCGATGCACCAAAATCAAACAAAGTACGAACAGTAAAATCAGAAATGTAAACAAGACTTTTAACAGAAACACTACCTCGATTATGAGCTGGAAGAATGATGTTGAGGGGGTGAACTTGCCCTTCAGACGGTCTTGCACACTGAGTCTGACCTTGCCCTTGCTTCTTCGGGCAATCTTTGCTGAAATGTCCAAACTCACCACAACGATAGCATTCACCACTCTTCCTTTTCCTCTTCTTACAATCCTTAATAAGATGCCCAACTGAACCGCAATAATGGCACTTCCTCTTGTCGTTATTGCCCTTGTTATTGTTCCCTTTGTTGCCTTGACTCTTGTTCTTATTGCCTTGACTGCTCTGACCGCTTGGATTACCCTGATTTCCTTTCCACTGGGAATCAGTCTTCTTGGCTTGAGTATCATTCATCTTGATCTCCTTCTTGTCACTCCTATTCTCTTCATTGAGTAGGGCCATATTCACCAAGCTCTCGAAAGTTGCCCCCAAGGGTATATGAGTCATGGCTAAAACATGTAATGGTTCGTTTAATCCTAGAGCAAAGTATAGGGCCTTCTTCCGAGCAGTGCTAACCAAGTCTAAACCGACCCGAGCCAGTTGATTAAACTTATCTATGTATTCCCTAATAGTCATGTCCCCTTGCTTCAGTGATAGGAATCTTAGTCCAAACTTTCCCCGAAAGTCATCCCAAGTTTCAATTGGCCTAGTAGCGGTGGTGACCACCCACCAACGTGCAACTTCTTCCTTTAGCAACCACACTGCTAATAAAACCTTCCTACGGTCATCTATATCAAAGAAGGCAAAAAGATCTTCGGTTTCCTTCAATCAATTCCTTGCCTCTACATAAGTCTCGGTTCCAAAGAAATTCTTGCAACCCATCGCCTTAAAGTCTTTGCAAATCTCTGCGAAGTCAGCTTGAGGATGCTGAGGGGGAGGAGGAAGAGGAACCTCAGCGACAGGAAGAGGAGGAACATCAGCGACAGGAGGAGGAGGAACATTAACTACCGGAGGAGGAGGAGGAGGAACATCTGCGGGGCCGGCTTCGGTCGCCCTAGCCTCCAAAAGTCTCCTATACTAAACAGGTACGTGTACTCCCTCCGGAATAGCAAAGTTATTGACCATACTGAAAACGAAGAAAAATGATGGATTCAGAATGGAGAAAAACGAAGGAATTTTGCTAATGGCTTTTTGGGGAATAGCCTTTAAAATAAAATAGACTTTTCTTTGGAAAATACTTTATACTTAGTTTTGAAAATAGTTTTCCAAAATTTTTCTAAAAACCCTTTTGTTCCTTCTCGTAAACCATATGCTCTGATACCAAATGTAACACCCCACCTCCGCCAGGGTGGCTCTTGCAAGCACTCTGACTTTGGAGGGGCGTTTGAATCAGGTAAACATGCATAATGATATATCAAGGCAGAACAAGAACATATGTATATATGTAAGCAGAGTAAATAAGATAAGTAAAACAGCGGAAGATTTCAAACTATTTCAAAAACAAGTCTGGTACAACATAATGTCAACTTTCCAAATACACAAGTCTAGATAAAAACAACATTACTGAAAAACTGAAATACAGAAGTACTACCTGTAACAACCCATATTTTTAATAACCTGTTATAACATAAATCGAGGCAGAATTTAATTCAAAAATGTGAATCAAGGGAAACGGGCTATGCCATTGCGTTCGTCTCGGAAAAATACGCGAAATAGAGTCCGAGTTTTCGAAAATCGGAGTCCGTATGACCCAGTTAAGGCCCATTGAAGTTTGCAAAAAATTCCTAAGTAAAAACAGATTTAAATTTTAAAATTAAAAATAAGGGTTAGGGCAAACTGGCGCAGGCGGGAAAATTCCCGCCAGGACCCTCATGTCGACAGGCATGTCGACAGGGTCCCTAGGGTGTCGACAGCCCTGTCGACAGCCCTGTCGACAGGGGGTGGCCGGGCTGTTTGGCCTGGTGCACCATTTCTGATTTGGGCTTGGTCTTGTGGCTTGGTTCTAGAGAATTCCGAAATCTGATGGACCTAATTGAATCTAGGGTCAATCCTATGGTCTAAATCACTAGCCTAATCTATAAATAAGACCCTAACCTACCCTAAATCATTCATTATTCATTCTAGCAACAAAACTATGGCAAAATCAAAACTCTCATGGCCTCCACTCTCTTCATACAATTCCTAAATTAATTCCTAAGTGATTTTCCATGCATACAAGTATATTTGGGCTTGTGTGATCCTCCTTAGCTTGCATTAAAGGCTTGTTTCTCTATTGGCATCATAAAGGAGGAGTCTTGATCAAGTTTGCTTGCATTTGGGGTTTTTAATTAGTTGCATAAGGGGTTTCTTACATTTGCTATACTCATTTGAGTCCGCATAAGCATTGTAAGCCCTCTTACCTTCATTTTAGAAACTCTAAAGTTAAAATGTGATGAAAGTTGGGATTTTTGCAAGTTTATTGAGTTATGCATGTTTATGCATGTTCACTAAGCCATGATTTGCAAGTTCATTGAGTTATGCATGTTCACTATGCCATGATTTGCAAGTTCATTGAGTTATGCATGTTCACTATGCCATGATTTGCAAGTTCATTGAGTTATGCAAGTTCACTATGCCATGTTATGCATGTTTAATAAGTTATGCATGCTTATGCAAGTTTAAAATGACAAGTTGTGCATGTTTGACAAGTTATGCATGTTTATGCAAGTTCCCTATGCCATGTTAGGCAAGTTTAACATGTTATGCATGTTTATGGTAATATGCAAGTTCACTATGCTAAGTTGTGCAAGTTTAACAAGTTATGCATGTTTATGGTAATATGCAAGTTCACTATGCTAAGTTATGCAAGTCTAACATGTTATGCATGTTTGTTGTGATAAGCAAGTTCATCATGTATGTTGTGCCAAGTTCCCTCTTCCTATCCTTTATGCGTTATTACGAATATGTAAGCGATAGAATGACGTTGGGGGGGTTTGGGTAAACTTAAAATACATGAAATATAAGATTGGGAATTTACCTATTAAGTTAGGTCTACCCCTTGGGAATTTACCTATTAAATTAGGTCTACCCAAGTATTTGTTGACTTGTAATTATGTTTTGAAATAAAGTGGACATGACACTTAGAAAACATAAGTGTGGCCAACTCGAGGTTGGGTTGAGTTTGTAGCGTAATTCTACCCGGAACCTACCGGCTTAACTAGTGGCTACAAACAATAGGACCCAATGTGAGAAGTTGGTCATGTGGTGCCAAGACCCGAGGTTGGACCAAGTTGTGGTGTAAAGCTACCCGGACCCGCCCGGCTTAACTAGTAACCGCAACAAAGTCTAATGTGAGAGGTTAAGGTGCATTAAATTAATTAATGCCTCATGATTAGGGTTAAGTCAGTGTCCACTAATACTTAACCAATTTGGGGATTCGAGGGATTGAAATGGGGTTAAGTTGTGAACTGTTGGTTACACTTAACCAATTTAATCCATTTGGGGATTAGAGGGATTGAAATGGGGTTAAGTGTGAACTGTTGGTTACACTTAACCAATTTAATCCATTTGGGGGTTCGGGGGATTGAAATGGGGTTAAGTTGTGAACTGTCGGTTACACTTAACCAATTTAATCCATGATTAGTGAAGGGTTAAATCGCAATTAACCCTCTTAGGAAACCCTAGCAACGGGTCTGTTCCGGCAGTAATCCCAGTTTGGTATCATCACAACCCTAGAGGACTAGGCTAGGGCGGGGCACGATTACTGGACGGATGTAAGCGACCAAAGCGAAGGCCGAGTGGTACAGCGATGCGGGTCCAGGCGGGCTACGGACGTGCACGTAGTCCGGTATTGGACAAACTCGAGGCACGGGTACCAGCAAGTTTGGGCTGTGCATTATTGCTTAAGTGTCTGGGGTTGACTCCCGAGGGCTTGATACACCCGAAGGTGGACCCAGCACAGTCAGACTACATCCATATGTGGGCCGTATGGACACCAACACTTGACGTGTTAGGCTTATAAGGAGCCGATCGACTAGATCGTTTAGTTGGACCTTATATTAAGGTCACTTCATGTTATTGGGTCAAAGTTTGGGCTAAGGGATCAATACCTGTTATGTTGGTTTGCTAGTACACCGTGGTGCAAAACTTAACCTTGTTTATGCGATGACACCTCTATCTATCTTGTAGTTAATTTATCATGCCAGTATGTTGTTATCTATGATCATCTCAGTTTCCATCATGATGTTAACTTTATTAGTTTATAGACTGATCGTAGCAGGGCTTACTCAGTCTTTTTGACTGACCTGTTTTCTTTCGCCTCTTTTCTTCCGTTTCCCCCCCCCCCCCCAGGTTCTCAGGGAGGGAATACTGGAGCCTAGCTTGGATTTTAGCCGCTTCCTTGGATAGCTCAAGTATGCTTTGGACTTGAGCCGCTATGGTTTATCACTCTTATTTGGGGATAGTACTTATGTATTTCAGTTTATCAGATGATGTTTTATCTAGACTTGTAATTTTGGGAAATTGACATTTTGACGTACCAGACTTGTGTTTTGAAATGGTTTAAAAATCTTCCGCTGTTTTATCTACTTACTCTGTTTATTTACATATATATATATGTCATGTCCTGCCTTGCTATATCATTATGCATGTTTACCTTGATTTAAAACGCCCCACTAAAGTCAGAGTTGCTTGTAAGAGCCGGCCTGGCGGAGGTGGGGTGTTACATTTGGTATCAGAGCATATGGTTTACGAGAAGGGATAAAAAGGTTTTTTAAACTTTTGAAAAACTATTTTCAAAACCAAGTATAAAGTATTTTCCAAAGAAAAGTCTAGTTATTTTTAAAGGCTATTCCCCAAAAGCCATTAGCACTATCCTTTGACCCCTCGTTTGAACTCTTCTCTTTTCGTTTCTAGCATGTCTGATAATCTCATCTTGCCCGAAGGAGTAATAGTACCCGATTGGTTTCGTCGGTACTTGGAAGTCACGGCACCGGTCCCCGGGTGTCTCTAATATTGTCTTTCCAGTCAAGGCCGCTGTTTCTCCTCCCCCTTCCGTACCTCTTCTCCCTCAGCCCCCACAAGCGGATTTTGCGGAAACTTGTAAGAACTTTAGGATGATGGGTGGCAAGAATTTTAGTGGAACAGAGACTCTTGTAGAGGCAAGGAATTGGTTGAAAGAGACCGAAGATCTTTTATCCACCTTTGATATAGGTGACCGCAGGAAGGTTTTAATTGCAGTATGGTTGTTAAGGGAAGAAGCTGCACGTTGGAGGGTAGTCACCACCGCTACTAGGCCAATTGAGACTTGGGATGACTTTAGGGGAAGGTTTGGACTGAGGTTCTTATCATTGAAGCAAGGGGACATGACTATTAGGGAATACATAGATAAGTTTAATCAACTGGCTCGGGTCGATTTAGACTTGGTTAATACAGCTCAAAGGAAGGCCCTACACGTTGCTCTAGGATTAAACGAGCCATTACATGGTTTGGCCATGTCTCATATACCCTTGGGGGCGACTTTCGAGAATTTGGTGAATATGGCCCTACTTCAAGAAGAAGATAACAATGACAGAAAAGAGGCCAAGGCGAATGAGTCTCAAGGCAAGAGGGTAAATTCCGGGAAACAAGGCAAGAATAACAACAACCGCAGGGACAAGCCAAGAGAGAATAGGAAATGCAACTTCTGTGGTAAAGTTGGACATATATCCAGGGAATGTTGGAAGAAGAAGAGAAAGCGGGGCGAATGCTTTCATTGTGGTGAGTCTGGACATCTGAGCAAGGATTGCCCGAGGAAACAAGGGCAAGGTCAGACTCAGTGTGCAGGACCATCTGGAGGGCGAATTCATCCCCTCAACACCGTTCTTCCAGCTCATGATAGAGGTGGCATTTCTGTTGAAAATCTGGTTTACATTTTCTGATTTTCCCCTGTTCGTACTTTGTTTGACTCTGGCACATCGCATAGTTTTATTTCATCTGATCTAGTTGAAAGTTTGCACCTAAGTACTAGTCTAGTTGATGATCCCGTATGTGTTTCAAATCCAATTGGGGAGTTCTGCCCGTTTGTCAGTGGTCTGAGTGGATTTGAAAATTTCTATCTTGAGTATAGAATTCTCGTGGGATGTTTATCTTCTCGGTTTCAGGGGATATGGGTTGGTTTTGAGCATGGAATGGTTGTCCTGTTTGGGAGCCATTCTTGGTTTTTGTATATAGGGGTGTGAGGCTTGACTCGCCTCAGTAATACCCTAGAAATTTCTAGCAACCCTATGGGTCCCGTCATGTTATGTTATCTTGAATCCCTCGACTCGTCTATCGATAGTTTGCAATCTGTGAGGGTGGTCCGAGAATATCCTGATATCTTGGGGGAAAGTAAAGGGGTTACCCCTAGACGTGGGATAGATTTCCGCATTATCTGATTAACATGTTAAATTGGCTAAGTGTATTAACTTTACTTAACCCCACCTTCTAGTCTAGTCAACATGTTAATTTGGCTAAATATTCCCATGGACTTAACCCTCCCATTCTAGCTTTAACTGTGCTAAGTTGGTTAAGTGTTCCTTAACCTTCCCATTCTAGCTTAACTGTGTTAAGTTGGTTAAGTGTTCCTATGGACTTAACCTTCTCATTCTAGCTTAACTGTGTTAAGTTGGTTAAGTGTTTCTATGGACTTAACCCACCCATTCTTGCTTAACTGTGTTAAATTGGTTAAGTGTTTCTATGGACTTAACTCTCCCATTCTTGTTCTAGCTTTAATTAATAAATTAAAGCCACAACCTCTCACATTAGACAGATATTGCTGCGGTTACTGGATGTGCCGGTCGGTTCCGGGTAGGTTTACATCGCAACTCAGTCTAACCTCGGGTTAGGCATATTCATGTTTTCTAAGTTCAAAGGGTTTTTGATTAATTTCCAAATATGGTTTTGAAAACAACCATCCCGTCCTTCGGATCAGTTAGGGATAGCCAGGGAGGGCAGGAAACTTGTATTTTCCAAACCCAAGCCTAGACACTATCCTCCCTGTCACCCTAGAACTTTCAGGTGTATGTGTTATTCAAAGAGAAAACCTTTCTTTTGTCCATATATAAATTGTCAACAATTTATCTTCGAAGTCCATTTTCCCTTTTTAAATAAACTTGGCCTATACCATTTTCATTTTGTCCTGCCCACTAGTATACTTATATTCTAGGCCCAAGTCCTAACCCAACTTGCAGTTCAGGCCATTTCCTATTTCATTGCCAAAACTAGATTAAATATCCTAGTTTATAATTTATGGCCAAAACTTTACCTACATGCAAGTTACATATTTTGTGGTAAATGAACAATTTATCATTTATGACAAATTCTATAAGTAAATTTACTCCTAATTTACTTATTTCATTATTACACTTTTAATGTACATTGTCACATTTATTATTATGGCCCGTTCCCTCTTATTTATCATATTTATACTTTTTGGTATGTAAATTATACCAAATTAAGTGTAACTGACCATAATTTATTCTAAACATGACAATTTCTCACAATTATGGCTAAATTATAAGAATATTTCATGCGAATAAAACAGATAAATAAATTACAGAAATTCAAAAGTTCAAAAATCAAACTTCTACGCCAAAACAATTCATTCGAAATTCAAATTTATACGCCAAAATAGCTTGTGGGGCGCAATGCTGACTCAGCACTGCGTGTATGATAAGGTTTGGCTAGATTGATCTACGTACCTGGACTATTTTCTTAACTGGGTTCAATGCTGACTCAGCGCTGCGTGTACGATAAGGTCTTGAGCAGCTATATAAACAGCCCTAGTCTTCATTCTCTTTGCACCAATTCTCTCCTATCCTTATGCTGCTAAGATTCATGGCCCCTTCCCCTCCTCTAAATTTTCTTAAATAATTAAAATAAAATATAAATTCAAGACATGGAGATGCTGCTCAAATCTGTTCAAGAGAAGATTCAAATCAAAGTGAAGAATTCAAAGGCTAAATCAACAAACCTCGAGCAACGACATACGAATCTTAGCATCGCCGTTCTTATATTCTAGATCTAATTTCTGTAAGTTGGTTATTTCTAGATTTGAACGTTTTATTTTTATTTGTGACATGAAATTAAAAGGATATAAGAAAAATGCCTAATCTCTTCACTTGGATCTGTGTTTATTTAAGTTTTTGGATCTAATTCTTGACTATGGCCCATAACATACTATGACTTTGATTGACGGCCTATGACTACTGAACAAAGAGGATATGCCTATGCCTATGATCATGATTACGAGAACTATGACCATGAACCTATTGCCTTTGAATTACGAACATGAACCTTGAGTTGGGACATACAACATATGACTAAGACATTGCCTATAACAATGACTTGTGACTATGAGAATTATTTTCCCTTTTGGACTATGAACATTGCCTATAACTATGAACTTTTCCTATGATTCATAATTAGGAAAATTGTTGCTTAAGTTTTGTGGCTATGAAATTGGGTCTAAACCCGATTATCTATTTTATCTATTCCTTGTTTTTCTTTGGTTTTAAACTGTGGGAATTTACCTATTCATTTAGGTCTACCCATGTTCTTGAACCTATTCTATCTATTGGTTTTAGACCGTGGGAATTTACCTATTAAGTTAGGTCTACCCATATTCTTGAACCTACGTCGTTATCCAAACCTTTTATGCCAGTTATTATCCCTTTTCATAGCATTTTTGGTTCATTCCCTATTCTCTACGAATCTAGATTTATTTACAATCTAGATTAAATCACGATTATACGAACGGTGGGAATGCAATTTGGGGAAATATGAAAATGAACATAAACGTAGTTATAAGCTTGGAAATTGGCATAAATTGGGAATATGTTTTATGGCATGTTCATAGGAATGCAAATTGGATAAGTTTGACATATTAAATTTAGTATTAGCAAGTAAGCTAAATTTTAGGCATGAAATGTATACTAGAATAATAATTCTAGTCTTACCATAAACTGTGAATTAGGAATGTTAAATCAAAAATTGTGTTAATTAAAAATTTGGAATAAGTATATTAGCAAAATTTTGAATGTAGCCATAATTGTGAGAAATTGTCATGTTTAGAATAAAATTATGGTTAGTGACACTTAATTTGGTATAATTTACATACCAAAAAGTATAAATATGATAAATAAGAGGGAAC
Organism: Allium sativum; assembly: GCA_030737875.1. Taxonomy (NCBI): domain Eukaryota; kingdom Viridiplantae; phylum Streptophyta; class Magnoliopsida; order Asparagales; family Amaryllidaceae; genus Allium; species Allium sativum. Next base: position 173,736,348 of record CM060923.1, read on the forward strand.
GAACCATAATAATAAATGTGACAATGTACATTAAAAGTGTAATAATGAAATAAGTAAATTAGGAGTAAATTTACTTATAGAATTTGTCATAAATGATAAATTGTTCATTTACCACAAAATATGTAACTTGCATGTAGGTAAAGTTTTGGCCATAAATTATAAACTAGGATATTTAATCTAGTTTTGGCAATGAAATAGGAAATAGCCTGAACTGCAAGTTGGGTTAGGACTTGGGCCTAGAATATAAGTATACTAGTGGGCAGGACAAAATGAAAATGGTATAGGCCAAGTTTATTTAAAAAGGGAAAATGGACTTTGAAGATAAATTGTTGACAATTTATATATGGACAAAAGAAAGGTTTTCTCTTTGAATAACACATACACCTGAAAGTTCTAGGGTGACAGAGAGGATAGTGTCTAGGCTTGGGTTTGAAAAATACAAGTTTCCTGCCCTCTCTGGCTATCCTTAACTGATCCGACGGACGGGATGGTTACTTTCAAAAACAGATTTGGGAATTAATCAAAAACCCTTTGAACTTAGAAAACATGAATATGCCTAAGCCGAGGTTAGACTGAGTTGCGGTGTAAACCTGCCCGGAACCGACCGACACATCCAGTAACCGCAGCAATATCTGTCTAATGTAAGAGGTTGCGGCTTTAATTTATTAATTAAAGCTAGAACAAGAATGGGAGAGTTAAGTCCATAGAAACACTTAACCAATTTAACACAGTTAAGCAAGAATGGGTGGGTTAAGTCCATAGAACACTTAACCAACTTAACACAGTTAAGCTAGAATGGAAAGGTTAAGTCCATAGGAACACTTAACCAACTTAACACAGTTAAGCTAGAATGGGAAGGTTAAGGAACACTTAACCAACTTAGCACAGTTAAAGCTGGAATGGGAGGGTTAAGTCCATGGGAATACTTAGCCAAATTAACATGTTGACTAGACTAGAAGGTGAGGTTAAGTAAAGTTAATACACTTAGCCAATTTAACATGTTAATTAGACTAGGGGTTGGGGTTAAGTAATACACTTAGCCAATTTAATATGTTAGCAGGGTTGGACCGTAGGGTTAAGTAAACTTGAACACTTAACCATCAGAATATGATAAATGAATAGGGTTAAGTCTAAGACACGAAGAGATGATACTTAACCATTAATAACAGGTTTAGTTAAAACCGGTGGGAAAGGTTAAGTTAAAAAGGGAACACTTAACCAATACAGGATGAATGAGTAGGGTTAAGAAATACTTAACCAATATGACTTGGTTTGTGGTGGGGTTAAGTCAACATGAATACTGACAACACTTAACCAGTTTAATAGGATAAGGGAAGAGGGTTAAGTTAGCTTGAATCGACTAAAGACACTTAACCAATCCAACTTAACGGGAAAGAGAACTAAGTAGTAAAACTTAGTTAAGAAGACAATGATCCTGGAAACTAAGTGGTATAACTTAGTTAGTAGAACTAAGTAGTAATTCTTAGTATAACACGAAGGAGCGGACGTCCATCTGATTTTAAAGAAGACTCCAACGAAATGGGATACGAAGCCCGAGGCTTTGAGGGGACGTGAGGGTACTCTTGGTATCCCTCTGTGAGGCTGCAGATGATCCGCCTGGGCGCACAGAGGTTAAGGTCTGCGGTAGGAGAGCCAAGGGTATGCCTTGGTTGCAATATATGGCAACCAAAAGACTAGGATGGACCAGCGTGATTCGGCGAGAAGAAGGAAGCCCTGTGATAGCAACTCGTCGTCTACCTACCATCTTGAGTCAATCGAGATACGTAAAGCGGAAAGGCGGAGAACTCCAAAAGACCATATACTTGCTATCTAGTTATGGGTGAGGATGGCCATAGGTTTGTGCGGCATAGGGGGCCTGCGTATAGTTCTCATTTTTCAAGGTGTGCCTTTCATCAGTTGAGGGAGGGGTCGAGTGGAACCATAGCCACTGGAAAAACAGACCTTAACATCTGCATCGGTAGATATTGAAAGCTCCCGATCGAGTTCCATATTTCTAGAGTAGCTCTGACACGGGACTCGGGTAGCACATTATAGGACATGTGCATCTAGACAAGCGATAACGATTCGCGATACATGCGTGGAGAAAGTCTAGGAACATATACCACTCTAGGTAGTGTATCCTAGACTAAAGGGCATCGTTCGACAGGTAGCATAATCCCCTAGTTTGGAACTAGGTGGCATAAATCCTGAATACAAGAAGCGTTCAACAGATAGCGTAAACTCTAATTGAATCTAGAAAGCACTTGATATAAAACCTAGACAAGATCTAGGTAATAAATAATCAAGGTACGCCTGAAAGCGACGGAAACTACAGGGATTTGGATCACGTTATCGTTACTAGTTGAAACACTAGTTAGGTGGTGCAGAGATATAGAAACGAGTATATCGCGGTAAAAGCGAAGCGGAGAAAGTGTTGTAGTATATCCAGTTTATCTTGTCTTAGCATGTCTTGTGTGAATCTTATCTTGTTAGCCTTATCATCATGGTATTATCTTAGTGTCACTCGCAAAGGGAATGCACTAAGTTCTGTGGAGCATTATGGGTAAAAGATGCAGATAAATTACAAGACAGACAAACAATTAACAGCGGAAAATAAAAATTTGCTTTATTGATAAAATAGATTGTACAAGATTACTTTACAATATCAGAGTATCATCTGTTTTTACTAGATAAAGAAGCATAAAAATACATTTATGTTCCCCAATGTAGCATAAGCCATCCATAGCATCTGAAAGAGAATCCAAGGACAACTTCGTCAAATCTTTAAGCTGGGAAAGAGCAACGGTCCAATTTAATCCTGAGTTATACTATTCCCTCCTCAACTACCTGGGGGGGGGACGGAAGAAAAGAAGCGAAAGAAAAACAGAGCTAGACATAAAGCCTGAGTAAGTCAGTAACTTCTAGCATGTGAACAGGGAAAACATAACGACATGAATTAACTGAATACAAGATAATACCATGATGATAAGGCTAACAAGATAAGATTCACACAAGACATACTAAGACAAGATAAACTGGATATACTACAACACTTTCTCCGCTTCGCTTTTACCGCGATATACTCGTTTCTATATCTCTGCACCACCTAACTAGTGTTCCAACTAGTAACAATAACGTGATCCCAATCCCTGTAGTTTCCGTCGCCTTCAGGCGTACCTTGATTATTTATTACCTAGATCTAGTCTAGGTTTTATATCAAGTGCTTTCTATATTCAATTAGAGTTTACGCTATCTGTTGAACGCTTCTTGTATTCAGGATTTATGCCACCTAGTTCCAAACTAGGGATTATGCTACCTGTCGAACGATGCCCTTTAGTCTAGGATACACTACCTAGAGTGGTATATGTTCCTAGACTTTCCCCACGCATGTATCGCGAATCGTTATCGCTTGTCTAGATGCACATGTCCTGTAATGTGCTACCCGAGTCCCGTGTCAGGGCTACTCTAGAAACACGGAACTCGGTCGGGAGCTTTCAATATCTGCCGATGCAGATGTTAAGGTCTGTTTTTCCAGTGGCTATGGTCCCACTCGACCCCTCCCTCAACTAATGGAAGGCCACCCTTGTAAAATGAGAACTGTACGAAGGCCCCTATCTGCCCCACTAATTCTATGGCCAACTACACCCCGCAACCACAACTAGATAGCAAGTATGTGGTCCGTATGAGTCCTCCAGCCTTCCCGCTTCACGTGTCTCGCTTTGACTGAAGATGGTAGGTAGACGACGAGTTGCTATCACAGGGCTTCCGTCTTCTCACCGAATCACGCTGGTCCATCCTAGTTTTTTGGTTGCCATATATTGCAACCAAGGCATACCCTTGGCTCTTCTACCGCAAACCTTAACCTCTGTGCGCCCAGGCGGATCATCTGCAGCCTCACAGAGGGATACCAAGAGTACCCTCACGTCCCCTCGAAGCCTCGGGCTCTGTATCCCAATTCGTTAGAGTCTTCTTTAAAATCAGATGGACGTCCGCTCCTTCGTGTTATACTAAGAATTACTACTTAGTTCTACTAACTAAGTTTTACCACTTAGTTTTCAGGATCATTGTCTTCTTAACTAAGTTTTACAACTTAGTTCTCTTTCCCGTTAAGTTGGATTGGTTAAGTGTCTTTAGTCGATTCAAGCTAACTTAACCCTCTTCCCTTATCCTGTTAAACTGGTTAAGTGTTGTCAGTATTCATGTTGACTTAACCCCACCACAAACCAAGTCATATTGGTTAAGTATTTCTTAACCCTACCCATTCATCCTGTATTGGTTAAGTGTTCCCTTTTTAACTTAACCTTTCCCACCGGTTTTAACTAAACCTGTTATTAATGGTTAAGTATCATCTCTTCGTGTCTTAGACTTAACCCTATTCATTTATCATATTCTGATGGTTAAGTGTTCAAGCTCACTTAACCCTACGGTCCAACCCAGCTAACATATTAAATTGGCTAAGTGTATTACTTAACCCCAACCTCTAGTCTAATTAACATGTTAAATTGGCTAAGTGTATTAACTTTACTTAACCCCACCTTCTAGTCTAGTCAACATGTTAATTTGGCTAAGTATTCCCATAGACTTAACCCTCCCATTCTAGCTTTAACTGTGTTAAGTTGGTTAAGTGTTTCTATGGACTTAATCCTACCATTCTAGCTTAACAGTGTTAAGTTGGTTAAGTGCTCCTATGGACTTAACCTTCCCATTCTAACTTTAACTGTGTTGGTTAAGTGTTCATATGGACTTAACCCTCCTCTTCTTGTTCTAGCTTTAATTAATAAATTAAAGCCGCAACCTCTCACATTAGGCAGATATTGCTGCGGTTACTGGATGTGCCGGTCGGTTCCGGGCAGGTTTACACCGCAACTCAGTCTAACCTCGAGTTAAGCATATTCATGTTTTCTAAGTTCAAAGGATTTTCTGATTAATTTCCAAACCTGGTTTTGAAAGCAACCATCCCGTTCGTCGGATCAGTTAGGGATAGTCAGGGAGGGCAGGAAACTTATATTTTCCAAACCCAAGCCTAGACACTATCCTCTCTGTCACCCTAGAACTTTCTGGTACGAGTTATAAAAAGGGGTGTTATCAAAATATCTTTCTTTTGTTTATAAAATGTTAACAATTTATCTTACAGCCCATTTCCCCCTTTTTAAACAAATTTGACCTATATTCATTTGTCGCTAACAGGCTTATATTCTAGGCCAAATCTTGATTTGTCTAACCTACAGTTCATAGCAATTTAGATCTATCATCTTTATTTTCAGTTTATGCTAAACTAGATTTTATACGCCAAACTAGATTTTCTATTCTAGTTCACCGTTTATGCCCAAAAACTAGATTTATTCTTCTAGTTTACAGTCTACATACAAACTAGATTTATTATTCTAGTTTTTCAGTTTACAGGCCAATACTATATCTAAATTTCATAACCTATAATCCATGTCAAATCTACCCAATTCACATGTCTTAACACATGTTCTAAAATTGTATAAATCAGAATCATGTTCGCTTCCAAACTATGCCAATTTCAAGCTTACAATTATATTTATGTTTATTTTTGTGTTTTTCCCAAATCGCATTCCCACCGTTCGTATAATCATGATTCAACCTAGATTGTAAATAAATCTAGATTCGTAGAAAATTGGGAATGAACCAAAGATGCTATGAAAAAGGGTGGACATAATAATCGGCATAAAAAGATTTTGAATAACGACGCAGGTTTAAGAATATGGGTAGACCTAACTTAATAGGTAAATTCTAACGGTCTAAAACCAAGAATAGACAGAATAGGTTCGAGAACATGGGTAGACCTAACTTAATAGGTAAATTCCCACAGTCTAAAACCAAAGAAAATCAAGAACAGACAGAAAATATAAATCGGGTTTTAGACCCAATTTCATAGTCACAAAACCTAAGCAACAATTTTCCTAGTCATGAATCATAGGTGTTTAAATCACCGTTGTTATGTCATAGGTAATGCTTTATGTCCAAATCAAAGGCTTGTGTTCATAGTCATAGGCAAATGTCCATAGTCATAGGCAATATTCATAGTCAAAAGGGAAAATAATTCCCACAGTCATAAGTCACCGTCATAGGCAATGTTTTATATCCCAAAATCAAAGGCTTATGTTCATAGTCCAAAGGCACATGATCTTAGAATCCATAGTCATAGGCAACGGTCTTAGGCAAAGTCTTATTTGTCCTTGAATCATAACAGTTCTTAATTTAGTCCAAGAGTATAAACACAGATTCGAATAGAGAGAGAGAGAGAGATTTGGTATATTCTTTTATTCCTTTAATTTCATGTCACAAAATAAAGCAAAAACGTTCAAATCTAGAAACAACTGACTTGCAGAAATTAGATCTAGAATAGAAGAATGGCGATGCTAAAATTCGTATGTCATTGCTCGAGGTTTGTTGATTTAGCCTTTGAATTCTTCACTTTGATTTGAATCTTCTCTTGAACAGATTTGAGCAGCATCTCCATTTCTTGAATTTATATTTTATTTTAATTATTTAAGAAAATTTAGAGGAGGTGAAGAAGTCATGAATCTTAGCAGCATAAGGATAGAAGAGAATTGGTGCAAAGAGAATGAAGACTAGGGTTGTTTATATAGCTGCTCAAGACCTTATCGTACACGCAGCGCTGAGTCAGCATTGAACCTAGTTAAGAAAATAGTCCAGGTACGTAGATGAATCAAGCCAAACCTTATCATACACGCAGTGCTGAGTCAGCATTGGATCCCACTAATTTGGCGTAGAAATTTGAATTTCGAATGAATTGTTTTTGGCGTAGAAATTTGATTTTCAAACTTTTGAATTTCTGAAATTTATTTAACTGTTTTATTCACATGAAATATTCTTATATGTATACGATTCCTCTAACGACAATTTTACGCGTATATATATACGCACAACTTTCATTTTATTTTCAAAATTCAAATGATGTTACCATATTTCATTGACTGTAGCCTTATCTTGAATTTTATCTCTCGTATACATATATTTTTGCATATATATATATATATATATATATATATATTTATATTTATATTCTCATATGTGTGTATATATATATATATATATTCTTTCTTTCCTTATATGTACGTTCTTATCCTTTCAAATTTTGAATTTGTATACGTACATATATTTGCATGTTCAGTTGGCCCTCTCTAAAACAAAGATTAAAAAATTATGTCGCCGCCGGGGTTCGAACCCCCAACCTCTATGCTACAAATTCAATGCCTTAACCAACTGAGCTACAGAGGCTTTTGTTAATAAGTCTTAGAACAATAATAATTATTGTTCTCTCCTTACTTCTCTTTTTCATGTTAGTTACGATACTTAAATTAAACAACTGCATGGATCTTTTTTTTTTCTTTTAAAAATAAATTGTACTTTAATTTGTGAATCTTAATGTCACGGAATTACGGGGTGTTACATTGTCCCCCACTTAAAAGGATTTCGTCCCCGAAATCTTCAAGTTAGGAAGAATGTGTCCTACCATCCAATCACCCATCTACTCAACCATTCAATCACAGGCATTCATTGTCCTTAAAAGATTTCTAATGCTTTCATGTTCATATGCATAGTGTGTGTATATGTCTCTATCTAATGCAAAATCAGGCGGTTTACTGATTCAGTTGACCTCCTTAATGCAAATCATGTTAGTGTCATGCGTCCAATCATGTATGCAAGCATCCCTGGTCATGTAAATACTACATACGTGCACAACCATACATCCATATGCAACGTCCATATGATATCATATCAAGTTCAACTTACAAACAAATGCATATATGTAAATGCTATATGAAAGCGTTCGAACTTGATCTAGTGTCTAATACGTATGCATATGCATCCACGAGCGACCATTTGCAACCACTTGCAACCATTCAACCATAACATGTTCCAAATACATGCATATATGTAAAATGGCCGTGCACGCATGTAGTATTTACGTAACTAGGGATGCTTGCATACATGATTGGACGCATGACACCGACATGATTCGCATTAAAGAGGTCGACTGAATCAGTAGACCGCCTGATTTTACAGTAGATAAAGACATATACACACACTATACATATGAACATGAAAGCATTAGAAATCTTTTAAGGACAATGGATGCCTGTGATTGGATGGTTGAGTAGATGGGTGATTGGATGGTAGGACACATTCTTCCTAACTAGAAGATTTCGGGGACGAAATCCTTTTATGTGGGGGAGAATGTAACACCCCGTATTTTTAATGTAATTAAAAATGTATATATCCACAGATAAGATTAATATGGTGATGTATAATGAAAATTAATTAATATAAAAAAAAAAAAAAGATTGGTTGCATGCGATGTAAATATGTTGCATGCACTGATTTGCAAACATAATGCATTAACATTAAAAGAAAAAGATTCATGCATTGGTTTAATTTAAGTATTGTAACTAACATGAAAAAGAGAAGTAAAGAACAATAATTATCATTGTTCTAAGACTTATTAACAAAAGACTTTTTAGCTCAGTTGGTTAAGTCATTGGATTTGTAATATGGAGGTCGGGGGTTCGAACCCCGGCGGCAGCATAATTTTAATCTCTGTTTTAAAGAGGGCCAACTGAACATGCAAATATATGTACATATACAAATTCAAAATTTGAAAGGATATGAACGTACATATAAGGAAATAAAGAAAATATATGTATATACATGAGAATATATATATATATATATATATGCAGAAATATATGTATACGAAAGATAAAATTTAAGATAATGCTATAGTAAATGAAATATGGCAAGAATTAAATAACGGTGCAACATCGTTTGAATTTTGAAAATAAAATGAAAGTTGTGCGTATATATATATATATATATACGCGTAAAATGGTCGTTAAAGGAATTGTATACATATAAGAATATTTCATGTGAATAAAATAAATTCCAGAAATTCAAACATTCAAAATTCAAATTTCTGCGCCAAAACAGCTTATGGGACCCAATGCTGACTTAGCACTCCATGTACGATAAGATTTGGCTATATTCATCTGCGAACCTGGACTATTTTCTTAACTAGGTTCAATGCTGACTCAGCGCTGCGTGTACGATAAGGTCTTGAGCAACTATATAAACAACCCTAGCCTCCTCCTCTATTCACAATTCTTCTCTACCCTTATGCTGCAAAGATTCTGAGTGAACATGGCTTCTTCTCCTCCTCTAAAATATATAATTAAATAAATAATATATATAAAATAAAACAAGACGAGGAGATGCTGCTCAAAAGACTTTCAAGAAGAAGAGATTCAAGCTAGGATTCAAAAGGAGGTTCAAACGACTTCAACGAATGATTTTCTACGAATCATAGCAACGCCATCTTTCTTTTCTAATCTAAATCTCTGTAAGTCAGTTATTTCTAGATTTGAATGTTTTTCTTTGTTCATGACATGAAATTAAAGGTATAAAAGAATATGCCAATTCTCTTTCTTTCTATTCGAATCTGTGCCCATCTCTTTGGACCTAATTAAGAACTGTCATGATTCAAAGACAAATAAGACTATGAAACTATGGACCTAAAAACCATATGCCTATGACTATGAACATTTGCCTATTACTATGGACATTGCCTATGACTATGGACACGGCCTATGACTATGAACATTGCCTATGATTGTGACTATGACTATGAGGATTACTTCCTTGACAAAACCTATGCCTTTGATTAACATAAACTATTGCTTATGACATAACAAGGACATCTGTGATTAAACCTCCATGATTCATGACTAGGAAAGTGTTGCTTAAGTTCTGTGATTTTGAGATTGGGGCTAAACCCGATTATTTATTCTGCTTGTCCTTGGTTTTCTTTGGTTTTAGACTATGGGAATTTACCTACTAAGTTAGGTCTACCCATGTTCTTGAACCTACTCTGTCTATTCTTGGTTTTAGACCTTGGGAATTTACCTATTAAGTTAGGTCTACCCATGTTCTTGAACCTACGTCTTTGTTCAAAACCATTTTATGCCAGTTGTTATATCTATCCTTTTCCTAGCAATCTTTGGTTCATTCCCTATTTGCTACGAATCTAGATTTATCTATAATCTAGATTGAAACACGATTTTACGAACGGTGGGAATGCGAATTGGGGCAAAATATGAAATTTACTAAAACGTAGTTTAACTTGGAAATTGGCATAAATTGGGAACATGTATTATGGCATGTTCATAGAAATGCAAATTGGATAAATTTGACATGAATTATAAGATGTGTAATTTGAATCTTGTATTGACGTGTAAATCTAGCATTTACATGAATAGTGAACTAGAGTAATAAGTCTAGTTTGACGTGAATCAGAATGTAAATCAGAATTGGATTAGCTAATTTGGCTCGATAAGTATATTGGCATAAACTTGAAATTGGCATAATTGGGTTTACATCGCAACTCAGTCTAACCTCGGGTTAGGCTTATTCGTGTTTTCTAGTTCAAAGGGTTTTGATTAATTTTCAAATCAGGTTTTGAAAGCTAAATTAGGAGTAAATTTACTTATAGAATTTGTCATAAATGATAAATTGTTCATTTACCACAAAATATGTAACTTGCATGTAGGTAAAGTTTTGACCATAAATTATAAACTAGGATATTTAATCTAGTTTTGGCAATAAAAAAGGAAATGGCCTGAACTGCAAGTTGGGTTAGGACTTGGGCCTAGAATATAAGATACTAGTGGGCAGGACAAAATGAAAATGGTACAGGCCAAGTTTATTTAAAAAGGGAAAATGGACTTTGAAGATAAATTGTTGACAATTTATATATGGACAAAAGAAAGGTTTTCTCTTTGAATAACACATACACCTGAAAGTTCTAGGGTGACAGAGAGGATAGTGTCTAGGCTTGGGTTTGGAAAATACAAGTTTCCTGCCCTCCCTGGCTATCCCTAACTGATCCGAAGGACGGGATGATTGTTTTCAAAACCATATTTGGAAATTAATCAAAAACCCTTTGAACTTAGAAAACATGAATATGCCTAACCCGAGGTTAGACTGAGTTGCGGTGTAAACCTGCCCGAAACCGACCGGCACATCCAGTAACCGCAGCAATATCTGTCTAATGTGAGAGGTTGCGGCTTTAATTTACTAATTAAAGCTAGAACAAGAATGGGAGAGTTAAGTCCATAGAAACACTTAACCAATTTAACACAGTTAAGCAAGAATGGGTGGGTTAAGTCCATAGAAACACTTAACCAACTTAACACAGTTAAGCTAGAATGGGAAGGTTAAGTCCATAGGAACACTTAACCAACTTAACACAGTTAAGCTAGAATGAGATGGTTAAGGAACACTTAACCAACTTAGCACAGTTAAAGCTAGAATGGGAGGGTTAAGTCCATGGGAATACTTTGCCAAATTAACATGTTGACTAGACTAAAAGGTGGGGTAAAGTAAAGTTAATACACTTAGCCAATTTAACATGTTAATTAGACTAGAGGTTGGGGTTAAGTAATACACTTAGCCAATTTAATATGTTAGCTGGACTAGACCATAGGGTTAAGTAAACTTGAACGCTTAACCATCAGAATATGATAAATGAATAGGGTTAAGTAAAAAGCATAAAGGGATAACACTTAACCAGTTTAACAGGATAAGGGAAGAGGGTTAAGATAGCTTGAATCGACTAAAGACACTTAACCAATCCAACCTGGCGAGAAAGAAAACTAAGTAGTAAACCTCAGTTGAAAAGGGGACTAAGTAGTAAAACTTAGTTAAGAAAACAAGGAATTTGGAAACTAAGTGGTAAACCTTAGTTAGTAGAACTAAGTAGTAATTCTTAGTATAACACGAAGGAGCGGACACCCATCTGGTTTTAAGAAGGCTCCAACGAATTGGGCTACGAAGCCCGAGGCTTCGAGGGGACGTGAGGGTACTCTTGGTATCCCTCTGTGAGACTGCAGATGATTCGCCTGGGCGCACAGAGGTTAAGGTCTGCGATAGAAGAGCCAAGGGTATGCCTGGGTTGCAATATATATATGGCAACCTAAAGACTCGGATGGACCAGCGTGATTCGGCGAGAAATCGAAAGTCCTGTGATAGCAACTCGTCGTTTACCATCCATCTTCAGTCAAGCGAGACACGTGAAGCGGAAAGGCTGGAGGACTCATACGGACCACATACTTGCTATCTAGTTGTGGTTGCGGGGTGTTGTTGGTCATAGAATTAGTGGGGCAGATAGGGGCCTTCGTACAGTTCTATTTTACAAGGGTGGCCTTACATTAGTTGAGGGAGGGGTCGAGTGGGACCATAGCCACTGGAAAAACAGACCTTAGCATTTGCATCGGCAGATATTGAAAGCTCCCGACTGAGTTCCGTATTTCTAGAGTAGCCCTGACAGCGGAACTCGGACCGCACATGTGCATCTAGACAAGCGATAACGATTCGCGATACATGCGTGGGAAAAGTCAAGGAAAATGTACCACCCTAGGTGGTGTGTCATAAACTAAAGGGCATCGTTCGACAGGTAGCATAATCCCTAGTTTGGAACTAGGTGGCATAAACCCTGAATCCAAGAAGCATTCAGAAAAATAGCGTAAGTTCTAGTTGAATCTAGAAGGCACTTGATAGAAAACCCTAGATTATATCTAGGTAATTAAACAATAAATGGATGCCTGAAGGCGACGGAAACTACAGGGATTGGGATCACGTTATCGTTACTAGTAGGGACACTAGTTAGGCGGTGCAGAGATATAGAAACCAGAATAATAAGGTAATAGCGAAGCAGAGAAAGTATTAAAATATATCCAGTTTATCTTGCCTTAGTATATCTTGTGGTAATCTTATCTTATCCTGTTCACCCTATCATCATGGTATTGTCTTGTATTCAGTTAATTCATGTCGTTTCATTTTTCCCTGTTCACATGCTAGAAGTTGCTGACTTACTCAGGCTTTATGTCTGACTCTGTTTTTCTTTCGCTTCTTTTCTTCCGTTTCCCCCCAAGGTAGTTGAGGAGGGAATAGTATAACTCAGGATTAGATTGGACCGTTGCTCTTTCCCCAGCTTGAAGATTTGACGAAGTCGTCCTTGGATTCTCTTTCAGATGCTATGGTTGGCTCTTGCTACATTGGGGAATATAAAATGTTGTTTTATGCTTCTTTATTTTGTAAAGACAGATGATACTCTGATATTGTAAAAGAATCTTGTACAGACTATTTTATCAATAAAGCAAAGTTCTATTTTCCGCTGTTTAATATTTGTCTGTCTTGTAATTTATCTGCATCTTTTACCCAAAATGTTCCACAGAACTTAGTGCATTCCCTTTGTGAGTGACACTAACGGACGTGGGGTGTTACACGTGGTATCAGAGCTGATGGTTACCGGATCAGATAAAAGATTTGAAAAATTATTTTCAAAAGGTTTTTAAAGAAGCATTTTTAAAAGAAAAGATTTGTTTTAAAGGCATATTCCCCAAAGCCATACGCGTTGCCTCCTCTTCCTCTGTTTGAATTCTTGTCTCCTTCTTTCTTGAGTCTCTGGGGCTCCTGGCTTTCTGGGAGGTAACCTCATCGAAGGGCGAAGTAGTGCCCGACTTCCATCTATAGCCGTAGTTGTTTCACTTACGGCCAGTCTTCTTTCAAGGTTATAGGGTTTTCCGTGCGATGGAGGCGACTTTCGAGAGATTTGCCAATGTGGTTACACACGGAAAAGGATGAGGAGTTTGGCAAAAGAGCACAACCCAAGGATGAGGAAAATCATGGATGTAGACTTGGCTCACAAAGGAGGAAGGGATTATAAAACCTAAGACAAGAGGAAGTATCTTTACTCGGGTATGATAGGGCATATAATTAAGGACGAGGGCAAGAACAAAGGACAGGATTTTCAGAAGGGCAAGCACATACTATGCGTATCTAGGAGAAAGGTAGTAAAGTTCTGTAGGAAGAGTCTAGTTTTTTTGTTTGTGCACTTTCCTTTTTAGCGCTTCGCATTTGTTCATATTTGCTTCCATAGTTGAGTCTTTGCACCTTAGTACTTGTATAGTAAGAAGATCCCAATCAGTCTCAAACCCAATGGGTGGTTCGACCCGTTTATTTTTGGTTAGTAGGGGTTTGAATAGCTATCGAGTTTGCTTATATCATATCACGTCGATCATCTAAAATCGGAGGAGATATTCCCTGGATACTTATCTGATATTGGTTTAGGCCTTTGGGGCTTGTACTTGAGGAATGTCGAGTTCGACTAGGATGGTTTGCGTGAGAGATGAATAGTTGTGACAAGTGCTCTAAAAAGCGCGTAGTGATCTTTCAACCCTTATAGTTATGGCATGGTGGATAAGGGAGAGACCTCTAATCATACACTTGGTACCGTGATTGACATCTGTTTATTTTGGAAATGGAGGTTAGGAACTTTACAATCGTGAAGATAAATTGGTTAAGATACAGTGGAGTAAATCTCAAGAAGGCTAGATACTTGCAACATGCCCTTTTTCCTTAAGGGTGCATCTTTGATTTCTCTGTTTTGGAGCTTTACGCGTAGTTGTTTCTCTCTTTCCAAAGTTTATCCTCTAGGTCGTATCTGCGATCCTTAGGTAGAATCCAATGGATGTAAACATGTATTTGAAACATGTTATGATTGAATAGTTGAAAGTGGTTGCTCGTGGATGCATATGCATACGTATTAGGCACTAGATCAAGTTCGGACGCTCTCATATTGCATTTACATATATGCATTTGTTTATAAGTTGAACTTGATATGATATCATATGGACGTTGCATATGCATGAATGACTGTGCACGCATGTAGTATTTACATGACTAGGGATGTTTGCATGCATGATTGGACGCATGGCACTAACATGATTTGCATTAAAGAGGTCAACTGAATCAGTAGACCGCCTGATTTTGCATTAGATAGAGACATATACACACACTATGCATATGAACATGAAAGCATTAGAAATCTTTTAAGGACAATGAATGTCTGTGATTGAATGGTTGAGTAGATGGGTGATTGAATGGTTGAGTAGATGGGTGATTGGATGGTAGGACACATTCTTCCTAACTTGAAGATTTAGGGGACGAAATCCTTTTAAGTAGGGGAGAATGTAACACCCCGTAATTCTGTGACATTAAGATTCTCAAATTAAAGTATAATTAATTTTTAAAAGAAAAATTAAAAGAAAAAGATCCATGCAGTTGTTTAATTTAAGTATTGTAACTAACATAAAAAAGAGAAGTAAGGAGAGAACAATAATTATTATTGTTCTAAGACTTATTAACAAAAGGCTCTGTAGCTCAGTTGGTTAAGACATTGGATTTGTAGCATGGAGGTCGGGGGTTCGAACCCCGGCGGCGGAATTATTTTTTTATCTTTGTTTTAGAGAGGGCCAACTGAACATTCAAATATATGTACGTATACAAATTCAAAATTTGAAAGGATAAGAACGTACATATAACAAAATAAAGATATACATATGAGAATATATATATATATATATGCAAAAATATATGTATACGAAAGATAAAATTCAAGATAATGCTACAGTCAATGAAATATGGCAACATCATTTGAATTTTGAAAATAAAATGAAAGTTATGTGAATATATATACGCGTAAAATGGTCGTTAGAGGAATTGTATACATATAAGAATATTTCATGTGAATAAAACAGTTAAATAAATTACAGAAATTCAAAAGTTCGAAAATCAAACTTCTACACCAAAACAATTCATTCGAAATTCAAATTTCTACGCCAAAATAGATTGTGGGACCCAATGCTGACTCAGCACTGCGTGTATGATAAGGTTTGGCTAGATTCATCTACGTACCTGGACTATTTTCTTAACTGGGTTCAATGCTGACTCAGCGCTGCGTGTACGATAAGGTCTTGAGCAGCTATATAAACAGCCCTAGTCTTCATTCTCTTTGCACCAATTCTCTTCTATCCTTATGCTGCTAAGATTCATGGCTTCTTCCCCTCCTCTAAATTTTCTTAAATAATTAAAATAAAATATAAATTCAAGACATGGAGATGCTGCTCAAATCTGTTCAAGAGAAGATTCAAATCAAAGTGAAGAATTCAAAGGCTAAATCAACAAACCTCGAGCAACGACATACGAATCTTAGCATCGCTGTTCTTCTATTCTAGATCTTATTTCTGTAAGTTGGTTATTTCTAGACTTGAACGTTTTATTTTTATTTGTGACATGAAATTAAAAGGATATAAGAAAAAATGCCTAATCTCTTCACTTGGATCTGTGTTTATTTAAGTTTTTGGATCTAATTCTTGACTATGGCCCAGAACATACTATGACTTTGATTGACGGCCTATGACTATTGAACAAAGAGGATATGCCTATGCCTATGATCATGATTATGAGAACTATGACCATGAACCTATTGCCTTTGAATTACGAACGTGAACCTTGATTTGGGACATACAACATATGACTATGATATTGACTATGACAATGACTTATGACTATGAGAATCATTTTCCCTTTTGGACTATGAACATTGCCTATAACTATGAACTTTGCCTATGATTCATAATTAGAAAAATTGTTGCTTAAGTTTTGTGGCTATGAAATTGGGTCTAAACCCGATTATCTATTTTATTTGTTCCTTGTTTTTCTTTGGTTTTAGACTGTGGGAATTTACCTATTCAGTTAGGTCTACCCATGTTCTTGAACCTATTCTATCTATTGGTTTTAGACCGTGGGAATTTACCTATTAAGTTAGGTCTACCCATATTCTTGAACCTACGTCGTTATCCAAACCTTTTATGCCAGTTATTATCCCTTTTCATAGCATCTTTGGTTCATTCTCTATTTTCTACGAATCTAGATTTATTCACAATATAGGTTAAATCACGATTATACGAACGGTGAGAATGCAATTTGGGGAAAATATGAAAATGAACATAAATGTAGTTATAAGCTTGGAAATTGGCATAAATTGGGAATATGTATTATGGCATGTTCATAGGAATGCAAATTGGATAAGTTTGACATATTAAATTTAGTATTAGCAGGTAAGCTAAATTTTAGGCATGAAATGTAAACTAGAATAATAATTCTAGTCTTACCATAAACTGTGAATTAGGAATGTTAAATCAAAATTGTGTTAATTAAAGATTTGGAATAAGTATATTAGCACAATTTTGAATTTAGCCATAATTGTGAGAAATTGTCATGTTTAGAATAAATTATGGTTAGTGACACTTAATTTGGTATAATTTACATACCAAAAAGTATAAATATGATAAATAAGAGGGAACGGGCCATAATAATAAATGTGACAATGTACATTAAAAGTGTAATAATGAAAATACTTAGTTCCCAATCAGTCTGTTTAGTTTAGCATGTTCCATTTTGATTAAGTATTAATATAATTTACTTAATCCTATCAATCCTGACTCGGCCTTAATTGTCTTATTAAAGTCGCAACCTCTGACATTAGACAGATATTGCTGCGGTTACTGGATGTGCCGGTCGGTTCCGGGCAGGTTTACGCCGCAACTCAGTCTAACCTCGGGTTAGGCATATTCATGTTTTCTAAGTTCAAAGGGTTTTTGATTAATTTCCAAATATGGTTTTGAAAACAACCATCTCGTCCTTCGGATCAGTTAGGGATAGCCAGAGAGGGCAGAAAACTTGTATTTTCCAAACCCAAGCCTAGACACTATCCTCTCTGTCACCTTAGAACTTTCAGGTGTATGTATTATTCAAAGAGAAAACCTTTCTTTTGTCCATATATAAATTGTCAACAATTTATCTTCAAAGTCCATTTTTCATTTTTAAATAAACTTGGCCTATACCATTTTCATTTTGTCCTGCCCACTAGTATACTTATATTCTAGGCCCAAGTCCTAACCCAACTTGCAGTTCAGGCCATTTCCTATTTCATTGCCAAAACTAGATTAAATATCCTAGTTTATAATTTATGCCAAAACTTTACCTACATGCAAGTTACATATTTTGTGGTAAATGAACAATTTATCATTTATGACAAATTCTATACGTAAATTTACTCCTAATTTACTTATTTCATTTTTACACTTTTAATGTACATTGTCACATTTATTATTATGGCCCGTTCCCTCTCATTTATCATATTTATACTTTTCGGTATGTAAATTATACCAAATTAAGTGTCACTAACCATAATTTATTCTAAACAAGACAATTTCTCACAATTATGGCTAAATTCAAAATTGTGCTAATATACTTATTCCAAATCTTTAATTAACACAATTTTGATTTAACATTCCTAATTCACAGTTTATGGTAAGACTAGAATTATTTCATGCCTAAAATTTAGCTTACCTGCTAATACTAAATTTAATATGTCAAACTTATCCAATTTGCATTCCTATGAACATGCCATAATACATATTCCCAATTTATGCCAATTTCCAAGTTTATAATTACATTTATGTTCATTTTCATATTTTCCCCAAATTGCATTCCCACCGTTCGTATAATCGTGATTTAACCTATATTGTAAATAAATCTAGATTCGTAGAAAATAGGGAATGAACCAAAGATGCTATGAAAAGGGATAATAACTGGCATAAAAGGTTTGGATAGCGACGTAGGTTCAAGAATATGGGTAGACCTAACTTAATAGGTAAATTCCCACGGTCTAAAACCAATAGATAGAATAGGTTCAAGAACATGGGTAGACCTAACTGAATAGGTAAATTCCCACAGTCTAAAACCAAAGAAAAACAAGGAACAGATAAAATAGATAATCGGGTTTAGACCCAATTTCATAGCCACAAAACTTAAGCAACAATTTTCCTAATTATGAATCATAGGCAAAGTTCATAGTTATAGGCAATGTTCATAGTCCAAAAGGGAAAATGATTCCCATAGTCATAAGTCATTGTCATAGGCAATGTCATAGTCATATGTTGTATGTCCCAAATCAAGGTTCATGTTCATAAATCAAAGGCGATAGGTTCATGGTCATAGTTCTCATAATCATGATCATAGGCATAGGCATATCCTCTTTGTTCAATAGTCATAGGTCGTCAATCAAAGTCATAGTATGTTCTGGGCCATAGTCAAGAATTAGATCCAAAAACTTAAATAAACACAGATCCAAGTGAAGAGATTAGGCATTTTTCTTATATCCTTTTAATTTCATGTCACAAATAAAAATAAAACGTTCAAGTCTAGAAATAACCAACTTACAGAAATTAGATCTAGAATAGAAGAACGGCGATGCTAAGATGCGTATGTCGTTGCTCGAGGTTTGTTGATTGAGCCTTTGAATTCTTCACTTTGATTTGAATTTTCTCTTGAACAGATTTGAGCAGCATCTCCATGTCTTGAATTTATATTTTATTTTAATTATTTAAGAAAATTTAGAGGAGGGGAAGAAGCCATAAATCTTAGCAGCATAAGGATAGAAAAGAATTGGTGCAAAGATAATGAAGACTAGGGCTGTTTATATAGCTGCTCAAGACCTTATCGTACACACAGCGCTGAGTCAGCATTGAACCCAGTTAAGAAAATAGTCCAGGTACGTAAATAAATCTAGCCAAACCTTATCATACACGCAGTGCTGAGTCAGCATTGAGTACACAAGCTATTTTGGCGTAGAAATTTGAATTTTGAATGAATTGTTTTGACGTAGAAGTTTGATTTTCGAACTTTTGAATTTCTGTAATTTATTTAACTGTTTTATTCACATGAAATATTCTTATATGTATACAATTCCTCTAACGACCATTTTACGCGTATATATATACGCACAACTTTCATTTTATTTTCAAAATTCAAATGATGTTGCCATATTTCATTGACTGTAGCCTTATCTTGAATTTTATCTTTCGTATACATATATTTTTGCATATATATATATATATTTATATTCTCATATGTATATATATTTTTTCTTTATTTTCTTATATGTACGTTCTTATCCTTTCAAATTTTGAATTTGTATACGTACATATATTTGCATGTTCAGTTGGCCCTCTCTAAAACAAAAATAAAAAAATTATACCGCCGCCGGGGTTCGAACCCCCGACCTCCATGCTACAAATCCAATGTCTTAACCAACTGAGCTACAGAGGCTTTTGTTAAAAAGTCTTAGAACAATAATAATTATTGTTCTCTCCTTACTTCTCTTTTTCATGTTAGTTACAATACTTAAATTAAACAACTGCATGGATCTTTTTCTTTTAATTTTTCTTTTAAAAATTAATTATACTTTAATTTGAGAATCTTAATGTCACAGAATTACGGAGTGTTACATTCTCCCTCACTTAAAAGGATTTCGTCCCCGAAATCTTCAAGTTAGGAAGAATGTGTCCTACCATCCAATCACCCATCTACTCAACCATTCAATCACAGGCATTCATTGCCCTTAAAAGATTTCTAATGCTTTCATGTTCATATGCATAGTGTGTGTATATGTCTCTATCTAATGCAAAATCAGGCGGTCTACTGATTCAGTTGACCTCCTTAATGCAAATCATGTTAGTGTCATGCGCCCAATCATGCATGCAAACATCCCTAGTCATGTAAATACTACATGCGTGCACAGCCATTCATGCATATGCAACGTCCATATGATATCATATCAAGTTCAACTTATAAACAAATGCATATATGTAAATGCAATATGAGAGCGTCCGAACTTGATCTAGTGCCTAATACGTATGCATATGCATATGCATCCACGAGCAACCATTTGCAACCACTTGCAACCATTCAACCATAACATGTTTCAAATACATGTTTACATCCATTGGCTTCTACCTAAGGATCGCAGATACGACCTAGAGGATATACTTTGGAAAGAGAGAAACAACTACGCGTAAAGCTCCTAAACAGAGAAATCAAGGATGCACCCTTAAGGAAAAAGAGCATGTTGCTAGTATCTACCCTTCTTGAGATTTACTCCACTGTATCTTAACCAATTTATCTTCACGATTGTGAAGTTCCTAACCTCCATTTCCAAAATAAACAGATGTCAATCACGGTACCAAGTGTATGATTAGAGGTCTCTCCCTTATCCACCATGCCATAACTATAAGGGTGAAAGATCACTACGCGCTTTTTAGAGCACCTGTCACAACTATTCATCTCTCATGCAAACCATCCTGTTCGAACTCGACATTACTCAAGTACAAGCCCCAAAGGCCTAAACCAATATCAGATAAGTATCCAGGGAATATCTCCGATTTTAGATGATCGACGTGATATGATATAAGCAAACTCGATAGCTATTCAAACCCCTACTAACCAAAAATAAACGGGTCGAACCACCCACTGGGTTTGAGACTGATTGGGATCTTCTTACTATACAAGTACTAAGGTGCAGAGACTCAACTATGGAAGCAAATATGAACAAATGCGAAGCGCTAAAAATGAAAGAGTACGAACAGAAAAACTAGACTCTTCGTTCAGCAATGCCATCTGTACCAACCTTTCATACGTAGCTCCCATGGGTATATGGGTCATGGCCAAACTGTGTAAAGGCTCATTCAACCCTTTCACAAAACGGAGAGCCTTCTTGTGCGGGGTGTTGACTAGGTCCATTCCGAACCTAGCCAACTCATCGAACTGATTAACATACTCTTTGACTATCTTGTTCCCTTGCTTAAGAAATAAGAATTTTTCCAACTGCAAACTCCTTTCCGCGTCTGAGAGAAATTTAGCCTCAAACCTTGCCCTAAAGCCCTCCCATGTTTCCACTGGTCTTTCTGCATTAGTGACTTCTCACCAGTAGGAAGCATCGCCCTTTAGTAGCCACACTGCCAATTGTACTTTCTGCCTATCTTCTACCTCAAAGATGACGAATAAGTCCTCAGTTTCTTTCAGCCAATTCCTAGCTGCCACGAAGGACTCAGTTCCATGGAAGTCATTTCCTCCCATAGCTTTAAAATCTTTACATATCTTAGCAAAAGTGTTTCCCCGCGGAGGAGGTGGAGGAAGAGGTGCTGCTGCAGCTGGATGATTTCCTGCAGCTGGGGGAGGAAGAACGGTAGGACCTGGCTGAGTGGCCCTTGCTTCTAAGAACCGTCTAAACCAACCAGGTATTGGTATATCCACAGGCAAGTTAAGTTCTTCGGACATGCTGAAACAAAAAGGGTAGATTCAAAACGAAGGATAAGATATAGTACACATGGCTTTGGGGGACTTTGCCTTTTTAAAATAAAATAATATTTTATCTTTTAAAAATGCTTCTTTAAATTTCTTTTTGAAAAATAAATTTTCAAAACTTTTTTTTTCTTATCTGGTAAACCTATGCTCTGATACCAAGTGTAACACCCCACGTCCGTTAGTGTCACTCACAAAGAGAATGCACTAGGTTCTGTGGAGCATTTTGGGTAAAAGATGCAGATAAATTACAAGACAGACAAATATTAAACAACGGAAAATAGAACTTTGCTTTATTGATAAAATAGTCTGTACAAGATTCTTTTACAATATCAGAGTATCATCTGTCTTTACAAAATAAAGAAGCATAAAACAACATTTTATATTCCCCAATGTAGCAAGAGCCAGCCATAGCATCTGAAAGAGAATCCAAGGACGACTTCGTCAAATCTTCAAGCTGGGGAAAGAGCAACGGTCCAATCTAATCCTGAGTTATACTATTCCCTCCTCAACTACCTTGGGGGGGAAACGGAAGAAAAGAAGCGAAAGAAAAACAGAGTCAAACATAAAGCCTGAGGTAAGTCAGCAACTTCTAGCATGTGAACAGGGAAAAATGAAACGACATGAATTAACTGAATACAAGACAATACCATGATGATAGGGTGAACAGGATAAGATAAGATTACCACAAGATATACTAAGGCAAGATAAACTGGATATACTTTAATACTTTCTCTGCTTCGCTATTACCTAATTATTCTGGTTTCTATATCTCTGCACCGCCTAACTAGTGTCCCTACTAGTAACGATAACGTGATCCCAATCCCTGTAGTTTCTGTCGCCTTCAGGCATCCATTTATTATTTAATTACCTAAATCTAATCTAGGGTTTTCTATCAAGTGCCTTCTAGATTTAACTAGAACTTACGCTATTTTTCTGAATGCTTCTTGGATTCAAGGTTTATGCCACCTAGTTCCAAACTAGGGATTATGCTACCTGTCGAACGATGCCCTTTAGTCTAGGACACACCACCTAGGGTGGTACATGTTCCTAGACTTTTGCCACGCATGTATCGCGAATCGTTGTCGCTTGTCTAGATGCACATGTCCAGTAATGTGCGGTCCGAGTTCCGCTGTCAGGGCTACTCCAGAAATACGGAACTCAGTCGGGAGCTTTCAATATCTGCCGATGCAAATGCTAATGTCTGTTTTTCCAGTGGCTATGGTCCCACTCGACCCCTCCCTCAACTAATGGAAGGTCACCCTTGTAAAATGAGAACTGTACGAAGGCCCCGATCTGCCCCACTAATTCTATGGCCAACAACACCCCGCAACCACAACTAGATAGCAAGTATGTGGTCCGTATGAGTCCTCCAGCCTTTCCGCTTCACGTGTCTCACTTGACTGAAGATGGATGGTAAACGACGAGTTGCTATCACAGGGCTTCCGATTTCTCGCCGAATCACGCTGGTCCATCCGAGTCTTTAGTTTGCCATATATATATTGCAACCAAGGCATACTCTTGGCTCTTCTATCGGAGACCTTAACCTCTATGCGCCCAGGCGGATCATCTGCAGCCTCACAGAGGGATACCAAGAGTACCCTCACGTCCCCTCGAAGCCTCGGGCTTCGTAACCCAATTCGTTGGAGCCTTCTTAAAACCAGATGGGTGTCCGCTCCTTCGTGTTATACTAAGAATTACTACTTAGTTCTACTAACTAAGGTTTACCACTTAGTTTCCAAATTCCTTGTTTTCTTAACTAAGTTTTACTACTTAGTCCCCTTTTCAACTGAAGTTTACTACTTAGTTTTCTTTCTCGCCAGGTTGGATTGGTTAAGTGTCTTTAGTCGATTCAAGTTATCTTAACCCTCTTCTCTTATCCGGTTAAACTGGTTAAGTGTTATCCCTTTATGCTTTTTACTTAACCCTATTCATTTATCATATTCTGATGGTTAAGCGTTCAAGTTTACTTAACCCTATGGTCTAGTCCAGCTAACATATTAAATTGGCTAAGTGTATTACTTAACCCCAACCTCTAGTCTAATTAACATGTTAAATTGGCTAAGTGTATTAACTTTACTTAACCCCACCTTCTAGTCTATTCAACATGTTAATTTGACTAAGTATTCTCATGGACTTAACCCTCCCATTCTAGTTTTAACTGTGTTAAGTTGGTTAAGTGTTCCTACGGACTTAACCTTCCCATTCTAGCTTAACTGTGTTAAGTTGGTTAAGTGTTTCTACGGACTTAACCCACCCATTCTTGCTTAACTGTGTTAAATTGGTTAAGTGTTTTATGGACTTAACTCTCCCATTCTTGTTCTAGCTTTAATTAATAAATTAAAGCCGCAACCTCTCACATTAGACAGATATTGCTGCGGTTACTGGATGTGTCGGTCGGTTCAAGGCAGGTTTACACCGCAACTCAGTCTAACCTCGGGTTAGGCATATTCATGTTTTCTAAGTTCAAAGGGTTTTTGATTAATTTCCAAATATGGTTTTGAAAACAACCATCCCGTCCTTCGGATCAGTTAGGCATAGCCAGGGAGGGCAGGAAACTTGTATTTTCCAAACTCAAGCCTAGACACTATCCTCTCTGTCACCCTAGAACTTTCAGGTGTATGTGTTATTCAAAGAGAAAACCTTTCTTTTGTCCATATATAAATTGTCAACAATTTATCTTCAAAGTCCATTTTCCCTTTTTAAATAAACTTGGCCTATACCATTTTCATTTTGTCCTGCCCACTAGTATACTTATATTCTAGGCCCAAGTCCTAACCCAACTTGCAGTTCAGGCCATTTCCTATTTCATTGCCAAAACTAGATTAAATATCCTAGTTTATAATTTATGGCCAAAACTTTACCTACATGCAAGTTACATATTTTGTGGTAAATGAACAATTTATCATTTATGACAAATTCTATAAATAAATTTACTCCTAATTTACTTATTTCATTATTACACTTTTAATGTACATTGTCACATTTATTATTATGGCCCGTTCCCTCTCATTTATCATATTTATACTTTTTGGTATGTAAATTATACCAAATTAAGTGTCACTAACCACAATTTATTCTAAACATGACAATTTCTCACAATTATGACTAAATTCAAAATTATGCTAATATACTTATTCCAAATATTTAATTAACACAATTTTGATTTAACATTCCTAATTCACAATTTATGGTAAGACTAGAATTATTATTCTAGTTTACATTTCATGCCTAAAATTTAGCTTACCTGCTAATACTAAATTTAATATGTCAAACTTATCCAATTTGCATTCTTATGAACATGCCATAATACATATTCCCAATTTATGCCAATTTCCAAGCTTATAACTACATTTATGTTCATTTTCATATTTTCCCCAAATTGCATTCCCACCGTTCGTATAATCGTGATTTAACCTATATTGTAAATAAATCTAGATTCGTAGAAAATAGGGAATGAACCAAAGATGCTATGAAAAGGGATAATAACTGGCATAAAAGGTTTGGATAACGACGTAGGTTCAAGAATATGGGTAGACCTAACTTAATAGGTAAATTCCCACGGTCTAAAACCAATAGATAGAATAGGTTCAAGAACATGGGTAGACCTAACTGAATAGGTAAATTCCCACAGTCTAAAACCAAAGAAAAACAAGGAACAGATAAAATAGATAATCGGGTTTAGACCCAATTTCATAGCCACAAAACTTAAGCAACAATTTTCCTAATTATGAATCATAGGCAAAGTTCATAGTTATAGGCAAAGCTCATAGTCCAAAAGGGAAAATAATTCCCATAGTCATAAGTCATTGTCATAGGCAATGTCATAGTCATATGTTGTATGTCCCAACTCAAGGTTCATGTTCGTAATTCAAAGGCAATAGGTTCATGGTCATAGTTCTCATAATCATGATCATAGGCATAGACATATCCTCTTTGTTCAATAGTCATAGGCCGTCAATCAAAGTCATAGTATGTTCTGGGCCATAGTCAAGAATTAGATCCAAAAACTTAAATAAACACAGATCCAAGTGAAGAGATTAGACATTTTTTTTTATATTCTTTTAATTTCATGTCACAAATAAAAATAAAACGTTCAAGTCTAGAAATAACCAACTTACAGAAATTAGATCTAGAATAGAAGAACGGCGATGCTAAGATTTGTATGTCGTTGCTCGAGGTTTGTTGATTTAGCCTTTGAATTTTATAACAGTACATAAAATTATTTGAAGAAAATAGTTCAGTACATACTATGCGTAGCTAGGAGAAAGGTAGTAAAGTTCTGTTGGAAGAGTCTAGTTTTTCTGTTCGTACTATTTCCTTTTTAGCGCTTCGCATTTGTTCATATTTGCTTCCATAGTTGAGTCTCTGCACCTTAGTACTTGTATAGTAAGAAGATCCCAATCAGTCTCAAACCCAGTGGGTGGTTCGACCCGTTTATTTTTGGTTAGTTGGCCTTCTTTTTCCGGCAATCTTTCACTAAGTGCCCCACTTTGCCACAGAAATTACACTTCCCCTTCTCTTTGTTGTCTTTCCCGCCCTTCTTAAAGTCCATCTTCTTAGGCTGTAAACCCTCGTATGCGGTTATGCTTAGTTATCTTGAATCGCTAGATGCCTCCGTTGAAAATTTGCAATCGGTTAGAGTGGTCCGGGAATATCCAGATGCCTTCGAAGAGGTGAAGGGCTTGCCTCCGAAGCGGGAGATAGACTTCCGCATATATCTTGTAGATAATGCAAAGTCCGTTGCGTTGCCCGTTAGACACATGGCTCCACGGGAAAGAAAAGAGCTCAGTAAACAGATTAAATAGCTTCTAGAAAAGGGGTTCATTAGGAGGAGCATTTCAGAATGGGGCGCTCCAGTGGTGTTCGCTACAAAGGCGGATGGTTCACTCCGTCTATGTGTTGACTATAGGGAGCTCAACAAGCTAACGAAAAAGAATAGGCACCCTCTCCCCAGAATTGACGATTTGTTTGATCAGCTTGTAGGAGCGTCTGTTTTCTCCCAACTCGATTTAGAGACCGGTTTTCATCAGCTAAGGGTGGCTGAAGATAGTATCGATAAGACGGCATTCAGAACCCCAGACGGCTTCTTCGAATGGCTTGTCATGCCTTTCGGCTTGACAAATGCACCTGCTTACTTCGTGGACCTGATGAGTAGGGTATTCAGAGATTTCCTCAATAAGTTCGTAGTGGTCTTCGTAGACGATATCTTGATCTTCTCAAAGAATGAGGAAGAGCATGCTCAGCACTTAAGGGCAATCATGGAAACTCTGCGAGTCCATCAGCTAAAAGCCAAATTCTCCAAATGCCACTTTTGGAGAGAAGAAGTGAGGTTCCTTGAGCACATGTATCCAAAGAAGGGTTAGCTGTGGACCCTGCTAAGGTAGCAGCGGTACAGGATTGGAAGACACCAAGAAACGCAACTGAGGTCCGAAGTTTTCTAGGTCTAGCAGGTTTCTACCGAAAATTCATAAGGGATTTTGCGAAAATCTCAGCTCCGCTCACAAGGCTGACCAAGAAGAATCTAGTGTTCAATTGAGACTTGGATTGCGAGTTTGCTTTCCAACGACTAAAAAGGGCTCTTACAACAGCCCCAGTTTTGACGTTGCCAGATTGAAGCAAGATGTTCACAGTTTATACAGATGCATGTGGGACAGGGCTAGGCGCTGTCTTAATGCAAGAAGGAAAGGTAGTAGCTTATGGCGGAAGACAGTTGAAAGTGCACGAAAAGAACTACCCGACCCACAATCTTGAATTAGCTGCCATCGCCTTTGCACTCAAGTCTTGGCGACACTATCTCCTAGGTGAGAAGTTCGAACTTTACACTGACCATAAATCGTTGAAATATCTTTTCTCACAGAAAGATCTCAACTTGAGGCAACAGAGATGGATGAAGTTTCTTGCCTCGTACGATTTCGAGATCTCCTACACTCCGGGCAAAGGCAACGTAGTGGCAGACGCGTTGAGCCGAAAGAAACTAACCCTAAGCCCGTTGTTTGTTGAAAGACAAAGCCTAGAGTTTATAGCCAGCTTTGACTTTAGGCCCTCCTCCGATTTTGTATCAGGCTTGCTAGCATCTCCCGAAGTACGCCCGACTTTAGTGGACTCAATAGGGATAACACAACGCGAAGATCCTCAGCTTATGGAAACGATTGATAGGCTAATTAGGGGTGAGACTTTAAGTCACCTCAACAGATACTCCATCGACGATAAGGGTTGGCTAAGGCGAGACGGAAGACTATGCGTCCCACAAACAAGGGATTTAGTAAAAAAGGTTCTCGAGGAAGCGCATCATTCCAAGATGACGATACACCCAGGCGGAGATAAAATGTACAAAGACATAAAAAGAACTTTCTTTTGGAACGGCATGAAGAAGGACGTGACAGATTTCATTTCTAAGTGTATGGTGTGCCAACAGGTTGAGGAGAAACAGAAAAAGCCTGACGGTCTGCTACATCCTCTAGAGGTCCCGCAGTGGAAGTGGGATAGCATCTCAATGGACTTCGTTGATGGGCTGCCTAGGTCTAGGAGAGGCAACACTAGCATTTGGGTAATAGTGGATATGCTTACTAAAAGCGCCCACTTTTTATCTGTCAAAAGTAAAAGAACTGCCTCATCCCTAGCATCTCTTTACCTCAAGGAAATTGTTCGACTCCATGGAATACCATCCAGCATTGTTAGTGACCGAGACCCTATCTTCACAAGTGAGTTTTGGCGGAGTCTGCAAGAAGCGGTAGGCACAAAATTATGCTTGAGCACAGCCTATCATCCCCAAACCGACGGCCAAACAGAAAGAGTGAACAGAGTTTTGGAGGACCTTCTAAGACTGTGCGTCCTTGACTTCGGAGGGACATGGAAAGACCATCTTCCTTTGGTGGAATTTGCCTACAACAACAGTTATCAAGCAACCATCGGAATGGCGCCCTTCGAAGCTTTATATGGAAGACCGTGCCGATCACCCATTTTTGGTGGGAGTCTACTGATAAGCTCATACTTGGACCAGATATGATCCGAGAGACTTTAGAAAAAGTAGACTTAATACGAAGAAGGATGAAGACGGCCCAAGACAGACAAAAGTCCTACGCCGACAAGAGGAGGACCGACCTTGAATTTGAGGTTGAGGACAGTTTTTCTTAACGTATCTCCGCTAAGGAACGTTGTTCGTTTTGGAACCACAGGAAAGCTAGCACCAAGGCTCGTAGGGCCATTCCCTATCATCGAGAAAATTGGGGAAATGGCCTATAGATTAGAGCTACCCGAAAAATTGGCCGGAATTCACAACGTCTTTCACGTTTCACATCTCCGAAAATGTCTACATGAGTCTGCTGAAGTGGTAGAGCCAAATAACCTAGAAGAAGCTGAAGTGGAACACGAAGCAACCGTAAGTAAAGTTCCAACCCGCATATTAGGGACGGAAGTTAAGAAACTACGCAACCGCGAAGTCAAGCTCATCAAAGTGCAGTGGAGCGACGCCGAGGGAGATGCAACCTGGGAAACTGAAGCTAGGATACGCGCGGCCTACCCTTTTCTTTTCGATGGTACATCTTTGATCTTTTCTTTTTCCTTAAGTTGCGCTTTTATCTATCTTTTTAGGTATATCTCCTCGACCCTATCTTTTAGGTAGAAACCCTTTGGATGAAAACATGTAATTGAAACATGTTATGGATGATGATTGCAAGTGCTTGCAAGTGATTGTTAGTGGTTGCTCGTGGTTGCATATATACACACACAATCTAGGTTTTAGATCGGCTCAATCACTTCATATTGCATATGCATATATGTTTGCATTCGTATATGGTTGAACTTTAATGTGTTGTCATATGCATGTTGCATTTGTATGAATGATTGTGCACTCATGTAGAATCATGAATAGGAGGATTTGCATACATAACGGATTCATGGCACTTACATAATTCGCATTAAGGAGGTCAACTGAATCAGTAGACCGCCTGATTTTGCATTAGATAAGTACATGAACACACACACTTCGCATATTATCATGAAGCATTAGAAGTCTTTCAAGGACAATGGATGCTCGTGTTTGATGGATGAGTAGATGGTTGTTTGGATGTTAGGATGTACATTCTTCCTGAATTTGAAGATTTCGGGACGAAATCCTTTTAAGTGGGGGAGAATGTAACACCCCGTGTATTTTATAACAGTTAAATTTACAAATTAAAGTATAATAAATTTCAAATCAAAGTATTAAGGGAAACGGGATATGTCATTTCGTTCATCTCGGAAAAATACGCGAAATAGAGTCCGAGTTTTCGAAAAACGGAGCCCGAATGACCAAATTATGGCCCGATGAAGTTTCAGAAAATTCAAATTTCGAAAACAGATTTGAATTTCAGCCCAATCAGAGTAGGCGGGAAAAGTTCCCGCCCAACCCACTAGGTCGACCTGGGGGTCGACCCTAGGGTCGACCTGCCAGGCCAGGTCGACCTGGGAGTCGACCTGGGGGTCGACCTACCCAGGCAGGTCGACTCTAGAGTCGACCTGGGGGTCGACTGGGGAGTCGACCTGGGGGTCGACTGGGGAGTCGACCTGGCCCCTGAGCCAGGTCGAACCCAGCCCACCCTGGCTGGCCTGGTCTGTGTTTGGTCGATTTTCTGAGCCTTGCCTTGTCACTAGGGCTAGGTGTCAGCTCCTGATTGGCCTCTCCTTTGAACGAACGGCTATTATTAAACCAAACTTCATCGACGGTCTAAATCAACTCACAAACTCTATAAAAAGGACCTAAGACTAACCCTAATTCACACAAACTAAAATGGAGATGAGACCGTCATGCTACTGAGGAGAGACTAAGGATAGCCGCCAGAAATTGGGAGACAATTAGGAGATAAATCAAAAGCTTAAAGCAACGTTAATTGAATCAAAGCAACGCCTACAACAAAGGATAGCATCTCCAATTTCAGAATTCAGATTCCTGAATTGAAGATTCGTCATACGTTGTAAGTAAAGTGCTATTCCGATGTGAATTAAATAATTGTGTTGATTTGTGTAAAGTATGAAATGGAATTGTGGCGATAATAAACTATATTTGTTGCTTTGATTATAAATGATTTGGGAATGTTGTAGTATACGATTTGATATTCGCAAGCATATGATTCATATTGAAAACTACGTGTTTGTGGTAGTTATTTACAACACCCATTTGGTAATTGCAAGTATATGATTCATGTTGAAAGTAACAACTATATGTTGTAATAGTTTATTTGAGATTCATGCAAATATATGATTTACTGTTATGCCAACATGATGTATAATTTTATGGTCATCTTTAGTGTAATGGGATCCATTTGAGTATTATGATTCATATATGTTGGAATTGGCATCATGGTTCAAGTATAAAAGTCATGCTTTTGTGATAGTGACAAAAACAAGCATCATTGTGAACTTGTATTAATTTTATGAACATGACTAAACTATGTTTGTTGTTATGCCTAATTGAAAAACATGTTTTTAGGCTTATGTTGTTAGCATAATCATATGATAATATATGTGACAAAAGTTACATTAGAATTACATTCCACTTGCAAGTTTACATAGGTAGATTAAGAACCATGATTTAAGTTTAGGTATGTTTATGCTATAATTCTATGTATAGAACGATTCATGTTTAAGTATTGTTTATGCCATAATCATATGAATAATTCATGTTTAAGTATTGTCTATGCCATAATCATATGAATAGAATGATTCATGTTTAAGTATTGTTTATGCCATGATTATATGAATAAAATGATTCATGTTATGCCATGATTATATGATGTTACAATTGCAAGTTCACATGTGCCTACTTTATGTTAACTGAATCGTTCGTTGCAAGTTCATGCGTTCATACTCCCCTTTTTTTCATGTTAACTTATAAACACCATGTTATAAGCCTCCCTTTTTCATTTGGCTAAATTGGGTTTAAGTATTAACCCCAACACACCTTACATTGGAGCGAACGTGTAAAACGGGGTTAATGACGTTTGGGCTAAAATATAGAACATATGTGTTGGTATGTTTGACGCATGCCAACAACCTTAAAAAGAAATTAAGTGGCACAAATGAATTCTAATCAATAAAGGTAAATTTGAATAATGGGCCGCAAATATTTACATATAAAAAGAAAAGAGACAAAATATGTAAATGTAGAAAATACGATGTGTTCAACCCGAGGTTGGATTGAGTTGTGATGTAAACCTGGCCGGAACCGCCCGGCTGTCCAGTAGTCACAACAATACCTATCCAATGTGGGTGGTTAAACACGGAGCCCAATAAGGACCCAAGGTTAGACTGAGTTGTGGCGTAAGACTGCCCGGACCCAACCGGCAACAGGCAGCCACAACAATACCTGTCTAATGTGAGAGGTCAAGGCTTTAATAAGACAATTAAGGCCGAGTCAGGATAGTTATGGAGATGTTATGTTTTGGGAAGTATTGTAAAACAAATTATGACATGGTTTGTGTAACACGTATTTTGTTGAAATAAAAGTTATTGATGTTTTCTGCTGTTCAAAAATGTGTGTTCTTATATCTGTCTTGTATATCTGTGACTTATACTTATAAACCTCCACCACAATTAGGGCATTCCCTTTGAGAGTGACCCTAACGGAGGTGGGGTGTTTCACTTGGTATCAGAGCATAGGTTTACCAGATAAGAAAAAAAAGTTTTGAAAATTTATTTTTCAAAAAGAAATTTAAAGAAGCATTTTTAAAAGATAAAATATTTTTTTATTTTAAAAAGGCAAAGTCCCCCAAAGCCATGGGTACTATCTCTTATCCTTCGTTTTGAATCTACCCTTTTTGTTTCAGCATGTCCGAAGAACTTAACTTGTCTGAGGGTGTACCAATACCTGGTTGGTTTAGACGGTTCTTAGAAGCAAGGGCCACTCAGCCAGGTCCTACCGTTCCTCCTCCCTCAGCTGCAGAAAATCATCCAGCTGCAGCAGCACCTCTTCCTCCACCACCTCCGCGGGGAAACACTTTTGCTAAGATATGTAAAGATTTTAAAGCTATGGGAGGAAAGGACTTCCATGGAACTGAGTCCTTCGTGGCAGCTAGGAATTGGCTGAAAGAAACCGAGGACTTATTCATCATCTTTGAGGTAGAAGATAGGCAGAAAGTACAATTGGCAGTGTGGCTACTAAAGGGCGAGGCTTCCTACTGGTGGGAAGTCACTAATGCAGAAAGACCAGTGGAAACATGGGAGGACTTTAGGGCAAGGTTTGAGGCTAAATTTCTCTCAGACGCGGAAAGGAGTTTGCAGTTGGAAAAATTCTTATTTCTTAAGCAAGGGAACAAGACAGTTAAAGAGTATGTTAATCAGTTCGATGAGCTGGCTAGGTTCGGACTGGACCTAGTCAACACCCCGCACAAGAAGGCTCTCCGTTTTGTGAAAGGGTTGAATGAGTCATTACACAGTTTGGCCATGACCCATATACCCATGGGAGCTACGTATGAAAGGTTGGTACATATGACATTGCTGAACGAAGAGGATAAGGGCAAGAAGGAGACAAAGGCAGAAAGCTCTCAAGGGAAGAAATTAAGTGGCATAAATGAATTCTAATCAATAAAGGTAAATTTGAATAATGGGCCGCAAACATTTACATATAAAAAGAAAAGAGACAAAATATGTAAATGTAGAAAATACGATATGTTTAACCCGAGGTTGGATTGAGTTGTGATGTAAACCTGCCCGGAACCGCCCGGCTGTCCAGTAGTCACAACAATACCTATCCAATGTGGGTGGTTAAACACGGAGCCTAATAAGGACCCGAGGTTAGACTGAGTTGTGGCGTAAGACTGCCCGGACTCAACCGGCAACAGGCAGCCACAACAATACCTGTCTAATGTGAGAAGTCAAGGCTTTAATAAGACAATTAAGGCTGAATCAGGATTGATAGGATTAAGTAAATTATATTAATACTTAATCAAAATGGAACATGGTAAACTAAACAGACTGATTGGGGGTTAGGTTTATAAAACACTTAACCAACTTAGCATGTTGGCTAGAAATAGAAAACCTAGTAGCGGGGGACCCTTTTCAGCAGTAACCCTACAAGGTGTATCAGGATACCCTGAACTAGGCAGGGTGGGGCACAATTACTGGGCTGACTGTAAGAGGTCAAATCGACGGCGGTGGTGCAGCAGTGTAGGTTCTAACGGGGTGCGGGCGTGCACACACTCCGACGCAGAAAAATAAGGCACTGGGCACCAGTAGCATACCTGTGCATTCTAGGATTGTGTCATGCCGCCACCATGGGACTTGATACACCTCATGGTGGGACCAACATAGGTAACTACAACATCGGGGCTGTAAGACACATGTAACTATGCGAGTAGGAGCCGATCATCAAAAAAGATCACTTCACCCTGATTATGGGGTGCCTGTTGGGAACTAGTTTATATGGGTACAGAGATGAATATGGGGTACGATAGTATTCGACCCTAGACCACTTAACTTAGTTTATAATGTTTTCCCATTTACAGTTTATACTTATCATACTCAGTTCTTTATTCATAGACTGAATAGTCCTAGACTTACTCAGGCTTTATGTCTGACTCTACTTTTCTTTCGCCTTCTGACTCTACTTTTCTTTCGTCTTCTTTTCTTTCGTTCCCCCCCCCCTCGGTCCATAGGGAGGGAATACCGCAGCTTGATCAGTTTTCACATCCAGCTTGAAGAGAAAGAATGTATTGCTTGGATATTTTCCGTTTTGGGCTATGGCTTTGGACAGCAATTATGGGACTTTTGCAGTTTATTTATGTTTTCTTTATGCTTCTTTAAATAATGTAATCAAGACAGTTATGGAGATGTTATGTTTTGGGAAGTATTGTAAAACAAATTATGACATGGTTTGTGTAACACGTATTTTGTTGAAATAAAAGTTATTGATGTTTTCTGCTGTTCAAAAATGTGTGTTCTTATATCTGTCTTGTATATCTGTGACTTATACTTAAAAACCTCCACCAAAATTAGGGCATTCCCTTTGAGAGTGACCCTAACGAAGGTTGGTGGGGGGGGTCACGTAAATTGAGAAATTTTAGCATGCCAGATGCTCATATTCATTACTGTTAAAAATCTTGAAATCCTAAATTTGAATCTCGTTTCAAATGGAATCTCTCCCTTTATGATTTAATTTATGTTCCAAGTCAAACCTAGCTAATACCATGACCATAAAAAAGAAAAAAAACAACTCAAACTGATATATTGGTATACTTACTTGGATCTACAATCTCAATTCTAATCATTTCCAAATAAAATAAAATCGGAACAAAAGAGAAAAGGAACTCTAGGTTTAGACGGAAGTTCAAACATAAGAATAAATTCAAAATAAAAAAATTCAAACTTTGTGTGAACCTTAAAATACGAATTTTTAAATCCAGATATACAATTTAAATCCCATTTCGATCTAAAGTTTGAATTTTACACTTTGAATCTCATTCGAAAGCATTGCTCACATCCACTTACGAAATCAATAAATAAACTGTCCTCTTGATCAAGGTTCAAAATTTGATTTTCAGTTTCGCTATGTTAGTTTCATATTTGTGAAATTTCGAATCTGGTATAGATTTTTATTTTTTAGAAGCTTCACTTCAATTCTTGTCTTGGCTTTAGTTATTTTCAATATTGTTCTTCACTATAAATTAACTAAGTGCAATCAAATATCTATGTTTTACCATTACGACTTCTAAATCCCTAAAATCTTATATTTACCAAATATCCTAACCAATACTTCAGTTCAATATCCAATATTCATTTCCTTGCGTAAGGCCCAATATTCATTCCCTTGCATAAGGCCCAATATTCATTCCTTTGCATAAGGCCCATTGCCCCTGTGATTTTTATTTCATAAACCCAATTTTTCATTTCATCTTTCCGGAGCCCTAGTTTTGTAAAACTGTCTCCTTCGGTTCCTAATTTTATTTCGAATTCCCAAAAAAGGTGAAAATTCAGATTTGATGATGCCATTTCGATCTGAAGTTTGAATGTTACGCTTCGAATCTCATTTGAAAACCTTGCTCACATCCACTTACAATAAATAAACTGTCCTCTTAATTAAGGTTCAAATTTTGGTTTTCAGCTTCGTTCTAATAAACTGTCCTCTTGATTAAGGTTCAAATTTTGGTTTTCAGCTTCGTTCTGTTAGTTTTATATCTGTGAAATTTCGATTTTGGTACAGATTTTTAGAAGTTTTACTTCAATTCTTGTCTTGGCTTTAGTTACTTTTCAATATCGTTCTTCAATATAAATTAACAAACACGTGCAGTCAAATATCTATGTTCTACCGTTACAACTTCTAAATCCCTATAATCTTATATTTACCAAATATCCTAACAAATCCGTCAGTTCAATATCCAATATTCCATTTCCATGCATAAAGTCCAATATTCATTCCCTGGCATAAGGCCCAATATTCATTTCCAACTGCCAGGGGCGGAGGCAGTATTAGCCCAGCTAGGGCCTTCGCCCCACCTGAGAAATGAGTAACTAGGCATAAAGAGAGCATTTGAAAGTGCCTGCCCAAGGTAAGATGAAGGCTATGCCCTACCTGGCGCATGCAAGCAGTCCCATTTTGCCCACATAGAAATGCTTATCACTGATTTGTATTGCTTAGTACATTAGTTATACATACATACATACATACATACATACATATATATATATATATATATATATATATATATATATATATATATATATATATATAGAGAGAGAGAGAGAGAGAGAGAGAAAGAGAACATAATTTTGAACTTTTGTAATGTGGGACTATAGTTTTGTAAAACTACCTCCTTCGCTCCCTAATTTTATAAGCCCAATTTTTCATTTCACCTTTCTGGAGCCATAGTTTTGTAAAACTACCTCCTTCGCTCCCTAATTTTATTTCGAATTCCCAAAAGAGGTGAAAATTCAGATTTGATGATCATGCCACAACTATCGTACTTGGATTTGCCTCAATTAACGGCTCAAAATAGATACGCTTATCCTTTGTTTAATTTTATGTATTATGATGGAATCTTTCATGATTTTGCATTTTATACCACTAGGAAAACGGTTTTTTTATTCGACATCGGTTTCGAATTGTCTGAGAAATTGGCAAAAATGGTTGTAATCCGGCGTGTGCCACATGAAGGTTGCATCATTCCAACTTCCTCAACAATAAAGTTATTTTTTGATTGACGTGCATACCAAGAAGTCTAGCAACAAAATGAATGTACATACCCTTTTTTTAATCTAGTTACGTGCCGGCATCCATTTCAGCTAGTTGCAATACCAGACACCTCTATTTGCATAAAATTCCATTTGTATCGACAAGTTACATTCACCTTGTTACTGCATATACACACTTGATCACTTGTTTACTTGGACATGCCCATTTCATAAAAACAAGAGTATCTTGAGTGGGTTGACGACATATAAATGCAATTCAAGGTAAACCAGAGAGAGTTTTCTGAGATTATACCTTTTCAACTGTCTTAAGCATTTTAACTCAGGGGAAAACAAGGCTATAGGTCCAAAATACAGTTGATATACGAGATGAGCGTCTGTTTGTTTGAATATTTAGGTAATAAAAGTACTACCAAAATTATATTTTCCAAATGTCTTTGCAGAAACAATATATGGTGGGAAAAAAGATTACCTGTATTACTTAAGGGCCAGCTTTCTATGCTGAATCCTGAACATGATTTTATTGGGTATATTGTGATGGATTTCAGAGAAATTCCACCAGTCAATTGTCCACCTGGTACATAAAAAAGATCACTATCAAAAGACATGTACTTTCGTATTCAGTTCCTGACACCGTCATTCAGACAATGGTCTGCAGAAGTGGCTCAGTATAAGAAAACCTTAAATGCAGCAGATTTACAGTCCCGACTGTTCTTTCTACAAAATACTGTGATTTTGCTTTCAAATTGATAATGCACTCTTCATAAAATATATTTAATGACTTCCATAAATAACTTGCAATTTTCTCCTCCTATGATATAAGTAATCGGTAATCACAACTGATGCCTGCAGCTAAAAGCACTAAGCCATATCTTAATGAATTGTCTACATTTTTATATCTGAATTTTTGTTCATTACCAGATATTGGAAAAGAAGATGACTGAATTTGAATTTTATAACATGAAATGCCAAACTAGTGTATCGTAGTTTATGCCTATTGAGCTTGACCACAGGATTATTCAAACATATTTGTTTGCATAGAAGTAGTTAAGCTTGACCGTTGGATTGAAATAGTATTGATAAGCAAATGATGATTGCACCTAAATTATTCAACTCATTTACACAACTAGCCATTGCTGTACAATAAAGAACTTAAAACAAAACAAAAAAGATCGATTATTCTGCATTATTCCAGAAACATATCGTTTTAATTAAAAAGAAATTTCTAAATCCATTTGGCACGCACTACACGTAACAAGTTTAAGCATGTTTCAAAACATATAACAGTTTTAGATTTGTTTTTGTCACGCTGGTGCTGATTCAATTACCATAACACCATCTGAAACTGCGCCCAATTATTGTTTTGGAATATAATTCAAGATGCATCGTCAAATGAAACAGGAAGGGAACAAAATGTTCAAGCCTTTCTCCTAGCAACTATGATTTTTCCCCCCTTTTTGAGAAACCTGTAGGTGCATTTTCAAAAGGAACTGGGAGGAGACTGCTGAATCAGTGCCAATCTGGTAAATTTTTGCCTATATGAGTGATATGTTTTGAAACGGATCTAAATTTGTAATGTTTTGGAAAATGAGCTGAATGATTTTTAAAAATTTGGAAAAAAAAATCAATGAAGAGATGTGTTCTGATGTTTATAGAATGGAATATATAATGTAATCGTTTGATATGAAATGTTATCATGAGACCTATTTAATATGTCCCCACAAAGAAAATTCTGGATTTGTTATGGGTAACATCTGCAACTCACGGTGCTATTTATTATGTCACCATGAGGAATGTTCGGCTACGTCTAACTTTGCTACACCTGAGTGCCCCATGAATTTCATCCACGAGATCTTATTTGAATAATACTATTGTCTCTCCCCCCTGAATTAAATAATGTAGTACAGTGAAAAAAAGAGAAATGGGTATTAAAATACCATTGTGGCTTCAGGGGAACTGAGGTGTAGCCGAGTGTTTGTCTGTATTATGTAACCTAATAAACAATATTATGTTACAGTAATATATGCAAATAGTATTTAGTTTCAACCAGACAGGCGGAAACCCATTAGTCATCTCCAAAAGTCCCGAGTCTCGTGACCCCCATGAAAATTTTAAATACTGATCACTACTGCGTAAATATTTAGCATGATATATTGATATATAGAGAATCTTGTCGGTAGTGGAACGATTGAGTGCTTTTTCATCTTCCCAAAATCAGTCACATTATAGCTTAAAGGACCTGAGCTTGATTTCTTTCCTCAAAAAGAAAATACAAAGTCGTCTTTGTCTTTTCAAGTTTGCCACATTGACCCTTCTACCTACCTACAGCTTTTTTGCCTTGATTTTTTAACCAAATTTCAATTCTACAATCAAAATTCTAAAGATAATCTCTTTGATTAATTAGAATTCTCCATTTAGGTAAATTTTGATAAATCTATAACAATCAATTAGGGAATTTTAAAGGATATATGTCCAGTGTGTTGCTAACCCCAACTTGCTTGAGATTTATGGCTTTGTTGTTGTTGTTGTATTATATGTCCAGTGTGTTGCTAAGCACATCCTGTTTTCCTCTTCCTAATACCATTACTAAAAAATACCATAAAATTTTACAGTCCTCTTTCTAAGACTAGGCTTTTTAAGGGACTACCAAAAACGTTATTTTCTGTTTTTTATTTTTTACATGGCGAACAACCGCCAACCAAGTTACCAACCACCGAATAACAATATTTTGGTGGTCGGTCGCTGTGGAAAACAGTGTTGATCAGCGGTTATTTGCTGCGGAAAACGACTTTACGCAGTTTGGTTGTTGTGTGAAACGACTTGGGTATTAGGAAGGCCACAAATTTTATTGTGTTTATTGTTATTTTTCTATGCTATTAGGAAGAGAGAGACGGGATTCCCTTAGCAATACACTTTTCCATATACAAATTAAGAATCGGCATATACTATTTTATAGCTTATCCTCAATCATGTTGTTGGTTTTTCATTAGTTTTGCCTTTTCCACAAAAATGAAGTAGCACAATCCATATTTGTGATTATTATGAAACAATGAAAATACAAATGCAACAATACCCAATATTGATAAAGGGGATATAAATGAAGATTAGATTTTGAGATTAGTTTACATATGGATATTTCAAGTTCATAAAATAATGTGTGGATCTGACTTATATATGGTACAACATTTTAAAGTCATTTATGATTAATGCATGGATATACATGATCAAGCTTCTTTTACAAGTTTTAAACTTGGTATCATTTGAAAGTTGAAGGTTTAAGCCCAAAATTATTTGTTCATTTATCCATACAATAGTAAATTATATGCATAGATGAAGTTTGTTGCCATTTATATGTCTCTGCAATCATATTTAAATATCTAACATCAAAGTTGCTTTGTAGCTAGGTTGCCAGGTTCAATAACACCCATAATATGTAGCATTCTTTTTCAGGGACACGTAATCTATAAGATTTATTTTATCAATATCATCAATAATGCAGACATGATCATAATTGATAATGAGAACTTATATAGCGTACAATAGGCATAGTCACTGTTGACATGAATCCAATGAACAAAATTGAGTTGCAAAAAAGATGTTGGATTTAGAATGTTGCTGAACCAAGCTCATTATTTTGGTTTGAACATCTAAAATATTGTGCCCCCTCAAACATGGATCCTGGCCCTAGTAAAATGTGAACTTAAAATTTATGCAACTCACTCGCATTATTTTGTGCCCCATCAAATTAAAAATACAACACTTCAGCACGAATTACTGCATATTTTATGAAATATATTCCACCCAAATTTTCAGAAGTATGATCCCATATTCAGATCAATAGTGGTAAACACCTCATAGCAAGAAACTAAGTAGAGGGCAGGAAAAAATTACCATAAGAGATTTTTGTTCCCAAGTTGGACGGATATAATACTTTCGGTAAGGTTGGCTTTTCCACAAAAGAAGTTATTACAAACTTAAAGAATGTCTGCAATAGCAAAATTAACTTAATTGCTAAGAAATTCATCAGAAATGCATTATAACAATAGAAAAGAATTATTGAAAATGCAAAATTCAAAGAGTGATTCTGAAGTAGAGCATGTAACATAAGAAACAGAACAATATATGATTTCACAATGGAGAAAAACATCCCAGAATTGAAAAGGTAGACTCATTTAGAATATGAAAGAAACAATAGTTACAGTATATGAAAGAAACAATAGTTACAGTGTACCCTAAAATGTCCTTGAAATTTATTTGAAAAACACGTCTTGCATAAGAATACATAAAAAAAATTATAAAAAAAATTAAACAAAATCAGTGGGCAAATTTTAGAATGTCTCTTTTATTTTCTTCAGGAAGTCTTTTTCCCAAAAGCACGAAATCATGGATTGCAAATAAACAGTTATATAGTTGACAACACAAACTGTATTACATGTGGATGTGAGAAATATAACACATGGCAAACGGTTCGTACATAGTATAAACCTTGTACGTAATACAAAATCCACCACATAAAAATTGTATTGCGCCCTTTCAGTTTAAAATAACGGTAATTTTGAAGAAGCTAATGATACTTCCAAAGTATGTTATAAAACAGCATGAGTGGTTGTTACTCTCCTAAAAGTTGGGTTCCTTAAATAAGCTTAACCTGAAAATGGCTTTCTTTATATGCGATAGGAACAAAACAAGGACTCAATGGAGGTGCACATGAACAAATGTACCATATGATAACAGTGTGAACGGCACATAAGTTCAAATATGAAAGTCAAAATACCACTACCTATTTTTATTTTTATTTTTATTTGCTAGGTACAAAGACGGCTGCCAACTCAAATCTCGGTTATAAACCCTAGGCACCCCTACCAACTTCAGTACAAATAAAATACTTCTCTGCTCAACTGAAAATGATGAAAGTCCTTCAAAGCAGTAACTTCTTCTCGCATGTTGACCAGTAATCAAAAATACTCATCATTCCACCTATGCTTCAGCTTGGGCAAGCACGACTGGTTTCATTATCAAAGAACCATCTAACAAAAACACACGGAAAAAGAAAAATCTTGTACTTCTCTACCCCCACCAACTTTGATGATAAATTATACAAGGTAGAATGCAACAAAATAGAACTCCTTCAAAGTTGGAACTTCTTATGGCGTATTATCCAGGAATCAAGATACTCATCATGCCCAAGGCTGATTTTATTAATTATACGAAAGAACCATCAAACATCAAACCCACGAAAAAGACTAGTCCTCCGTTTCCACACCTTCGAGCAATAACTCACCTCCCTCCATCACCTGCTTCAATCCGATGCACCTCCACTGGCCAACTTTGATAGAGACAAGTAGCTCCTGATGGCCTCTGCATGTTCACCTTATCCTAGACTCTCCTTTAGCCCAAACCCAATAGCATGTGTAACTTTAGAAGTAAACCCATCCATCATTGCAAACACAGATGGTGTGGAAAAATGCAGGCCTTCATATTAAAGAATGCATAGATCATTGGCAGTGACAGAGGTGGTGGAGTAGAGCAGAGATTGCACGCGGTGGTAGCCGTAGGTGGAGTGTATAAAAAATTAATTAGGAAGAGTTTGACTATCTGTTCAAGTATTCAGTGAATAGTTGCACAAAATTTAACTCTGGGGCAATGTTTGATATGAAAAACTGAGTTGGGATGTTTCATGGTAATGGAAGAAAAAAGAAAAGCATTAAGGCATTGGTTAAACAATATTCAAAATCTAGAAAGGTGTCCCATGAACTTTCTATAAATTGAACTATATACTATTATACAACTATCAATTGCAACATGTTAAAAGAATTCTCACGTGATAAACAGAAC
This sequence comes from Allium sativum, assembly GCA_030737875.1. Lineage (NCBI taxonomy): Eukaryota > Viridiplantae > Streptophyta > Magnoliopsida > Asparagales > Amaryllidaceae > Allium > Allium sativum. Next base: position 173,779,437 of record CM060923.1, read on the forward strand.
TATACATTACCTCAGCATCCTCAAATGTTGACATGTAACCAAACGAGATCCGAACAGCACCAGTTGGCTTCCCATTTATTATGTCATTGTCATCCCAGCAAACATGCCCCACCTGCTATGAATATGCTTATAAACAATTGATTTATAGTTTCACTTTCCAACATAGTTATTAATGGCGCAAAAAGGCGCAACATCAGTCTGGAGCCTTGGCGCACGGCGCGGCAAATGGCGCACGCATTTCTGATTTACTACGCATTTTTGTTTTTTTTAATTTAACATATAACAACAAATTTAAAAGTTCAGTATTTTGTTGCTAAAACATATGCAATCAAAGTTTTTACTATTTTGCAAAAAGAAGCATCATCATATTTGACATCATTAACATAGAATTTCAAGCATAATAGTTTTTAAAATCCAAAATAATAATACATATTACTAATAAACTAGAATTCCAAATCCGATTCAACAATCATATTTTCCAAATCAACATCTGCATCATCGGATTCATAAAGACAATTAGATTATATCAAGTCTTTTAATTGTTACGATGCGGTTATATTTAGCAACACAAAGGACAATTAGTGAGGAAGAACATATCGATTGGTAATATTGTTTCCCTGATGCAATTGATAACTTTATGCAAAAAAAATAAAAATAAAGTGATAAATATTTATTGATAATCTATATGATGCATCTACAAACTGTTTGAAATAAAATACACAATCAATTGAAATACATGTTTTCTGTACAAGCAATATTACATTTGATATAAGAGTACTACATAAAATAAAATATATTTTCAATATCGATATAATTATTTCTTTTCAAGGAAAAAAATCTGTAGAAAAGTCATCCATCAAAACTCACAGAGTAAATAAAAATCAAATACAAAACATTAGCAAACGCAATAATATGATCAACAATACTGTAGAAAAGTCATCCATCAGAACCCACAAAATAAATAAAAACCAGATATAAAACATTAGCAAACGCAAAACAATAATTTTATGTGAAATGCAAAAACAAGCAAAAAAAACAAAACAAAAGGCGTGCCATTTTGCGCCATGCGCCTTTTTTGCGCCACGCGCCTTTTGTGCCTTTTGCCGTGCCTTCTCATATGCGCCGCGCCGCAAAAAGAAATGGCGCAGATGCGGCGCGGCGCGGCGCCGCGCGCCGTAGCGCGCCATTCATAACTGTGCTTTCCATGTGTGGGTTAGCTAAACCAGACCATACCGTACCTCGATATTGGATAGCAGATCGGAATGAGATAAACAAAGATATTTAGCACATGCACCAGGATTGCAAAAACAGCCTGTCTACATTAAAAAAATATTTAAGAAAAATGTATCAGAATGTTATCATATAAAAATATTATGATTAACCTTTTGAAGGTGTAACCATCTGAAAGCTGACATTTCGTAGTTAAATCGTGTTTTGGTGGTTTTGGCCATTTTTTCTTGAAAACTTTATGAAACTAATCTCGATGTAGATCGGGATTCCGGAACGAGTTTTAAATAGTTGAAAATATGTTTGTACAGGACATTTCAAATAATACAACGAACTTTTCTTTGAACTTGCACATATTGTATGCCTTGGGGTATCCGTCCACCATTATTGCTGGAGGTTACTATCATATATGTATATGTGTGTATGTGTTTCAGTTATCACTTTAAAGTAAAACATATCTTGAACTAATTTTAGCAATAATGCTTAATACCATCTATCTCTGGAAGCAACAAAAAAGTAAGTTAAGGAGGGTGGCCACCGGTTGCGGTAGGAAAAAAAAAAGCAATTTATATAACACAGACTAATAACACACATTAATCATAACTTTTTTCAGCCTTCAACATTTTATGACATTAAGATATGGTGCATCTTCTAAAGCTAGTTTATCAGCTTCATGAGCTATCACTTGTAACTCATTGGTTCATGTTTATGAAATATCATAAAACTTAGTCATGCATAGATTAAAAATTGAGTACATAATCACAAATATTGCTAGTTATCATTGGCATTTTAAAAACTCAAAGCCCCTATATGACACAATTTTTTTGTTGGAAAAACACGTACTTTAATTGGTAACTATAAGAATGTACAAAGACAAAACATTAAATAAGCACATATGTTTCGGGTGGATATGTGGGTTTTCTGAGGGTGGGACAAGGGGTAAAATTTCAGTTACAACTGATTTGGAATTTACCCGCAAATGGATTCCAGACAAAGAAGCTACTTTTTCCACCTCCCGGTACCCAAACCATGTACCATCTGATCTTTTCAAATTAAATGCAACTGTAGGTCCCATATCTTCTGCCTTCAGAAAGAAAAATTAGGCATAAAATAACTATGATGACAAATTTACAGATCCAAGCTATTTAGCGAAAAACATATTACCATACCATACATAGTTGTTATTATTATTATACACAAGAGAGGGGGCGGCTATCGTGACACAAAATTAGATACACAAATTATGGATCATTGAATTTATTTGTATTTACATGGAAGGTGGAATTCAGGGGAGATCCAATGGTAAAGGTTTCTTGTATCCAATTTTGCATCAACATTTTGTGTTCAAACGGACCTTCGCTACATATAACACACGCACACACACAAACACACATACATACATACATACATACATATATAAACTAAAACGAATGGCATATTTGTGTGTAAGCAATGTAGATTCAGCTCTATAAGTTGAACTCATCTTGATGTATGGGTACTTAATAAGAAGGAAGTTATGATCATAAAGGAAAGACTAATAAACTAGTGGAAATAGGGATTAGTATCCCATAGGACCCATACTGTAAAGTTTATTAGGTCAAAACCACATCACAATCAAATTTTGTACACTGCAACCTATAATTATTTATGGCAGAAAAAAAGGACTGAAATCTGCAAAAGAAATCACAATTGTTTCTGAGCAAAAACCAATTATTATCATCTTTCAAAAATTAACTTTTTTTCCAAATATTTGTTAAAGGCTGTAGTACATTTCAGTCATCCATTTAATTAACAATTTAACAATTAGTTGAAGTTTATGTGAAGTTGCGCAGTTAAAGCGCTTAGCAATTCTAAGGCGGTAGATGTACAAAAAATTACAACAGGACTAAAGGGGGATGTAACGGAGGAGCAAAAAGCATATTGGATACAACATCAAAGTTAATTTATTTTCATTCTCAAATCATCTGCATAGGGAAAAAATATTGTTTAATCTTATATAATAAAAACAAATAATATAATGATTTATGCAGTCTAGATTACAATACTTTTTCAAGCACTAATGACTTAAAATCAGGCATTTACCCTAACTTAATTGATTTAGTTTAAAGAACTAGTCAAATCTGTCTTTTTACATTAATATTGCTAAAACGACTGATAAAAAGTTTTTGACTCAGCGGTTGCAACGGAAAATAACAAGACTAAAAGTGGATCTATTATTCATTGGGGCTACACTGAAAACGCCTAGCAGTGGAAAAGCACTGTGAGCTATAGCAGGAATTTTGTGGACTTTGGCTGGGCTTTAACTGCATAGAGGTGACGAGAAAAACGAATTGAAGGAAATACTGGTGGTGCACGTTGAATTTCTATGTTTTCTAGAGGCAAAATTCAAAAAATACGGGTGCGATTTAAAGGTTTATTATCAGAAAGATCTTTCCTATTTTGAAGCTTCTAGAGATGTTTGCCAGAAGTATCCATTGAACTAATTTCACTTGAAGGGTAATTTTTTTTTTCCAAGATGTAGTTATGAAACACAATCAAAAATACAATGCAACCAATTCCAAAGGTTGATTTAGAACGGATTAGCAATGAGGTAGTGCTCGGTCATATTGTGTTTTTTTAAGATCGGTGATTCAAATTTGGTGGATGATTCTTTTTTTTTTAGGTAGCTTCTACTAATAAGAATATGTTTAGCTGATTAAATGAAAACATTGTGCATGGATTGGGTTGTCTATACTCTATTTCATTGGCAATGCTAATATAATCAAGTGTGTGAATGTAAGTTACATAGTCAATCTAGTAAATGTCATTAAATCCGCGATAACTCACAAAAAGACGAACATGGCTTAAAAATTGTTTGTGCATTCTTTAATGTTTTCTTTCCTACACATTTTTAGATAGGTAAGGATGTTTTTCGATATATAACACCAGTGTAACAGTCCCTTTAACGAAGAAGCATCTCCAAATTTTGTTCATAATGCTTTCATATCAGAAATGTCACTTAAATAGTTTGCCATTTAAAGAAAGACATGATCAGGTTATTACTCAATTCCACGAGATTACAGAATGTCATGATATCAATTGCCAAGAATAATCGACATGGTTTAACCAATTATCAAGTAAAATTCCCTACTGCCAGCATTAACGAGGACTGAATATGCAATGGCTATAACAGCTAGATATACATAATAAAATATTGCCCTAACTCATAAATAAACTTGTTATCAATCATTCAAACAAATAATTAACAAAAGCCCATATTCCCATATCACTGGATGGTCTAACCTTTGATATGTCCCTTCCATATAGTGTACAAACATCTGCTCCATTATCATGCTTCAAGCTTACCATCACATGTCTCACATAGGTAGCAAGTGATCTTGTATGCCTACAATGAAGAAATAGCTTCCATCAATTTCAATTTCTTTTTCTTTTTTTTAATTCATCAGAAGGTTGACCAGAATGTTTTTTAAACATCATAGATCAAAAACCACAGTTGTTCATGATGAACGGTACAAACACAACAACCACCGAACCATTATTCCCAAACAAGTTGGGATCGACTTGAGATGGAACTCAAAACCAAATGACAAAGTCAATTTAAATGTAACAATAAAAAAAAAAATTAGAAATGAAAATAAAAATAAAATGAATTAAAATAAATAAATAACAGTAATAATAAAAATTAAAAAAACAATATACAGTAATCATGGTACTAGTAATAATAGGTACCAAAGACCAATATTATGTCTTATGTCCATGTTCATTGTTCATTAGTCATATAATCTGGAGCTTATATCACTCTTCCTAAACTAACCCTAAACTCATTATTCCGGTACATGAATCGCTAACTTCCACGTGCCCCTATCCGGCATCAGCTTTTCGGATATATTCTAATTTCTCAAGTTTTTTTTTTACAACTTTCTCCCATTTTAATATTGGTCGACATCTACTTTTCTCTGAGCAATTGGTGCAGCCTATAATTCCAATTTCCAAAGCACACAGGTCCCCCGAAAGGCCTCCGTTGGAGATGTCCAAATCATCTTAAACGGTGTTGAACAAGCTTATCTTCAATTAGTGCAACTTTAAGTTTGTTGCATATATCATTATTTTAATTTGGTCTTGTATTGTACGTCCACAACTCTGAAGTAGCATACGCATTTCTGCAGCATTTATCTTCTGAACGTGTTATCGTTTAATATACCAACATTTTGTATCATATAACAAACTTGTCTTTAAGCTTTCGATGGATTTCCCTGCCACATAATATATCATACATTAATCATCATTTCATCCATCTGCTCGAATTCTAAAATTAACATCTTCATTAATCTCACCATCAAGCTGCAACATTGATCCTAAATATCGAAAGGATCCCTTCTTGCGTACTATTTATCCAACCAGGAAGACATCTTCATTCTGTGACCTGACACCGTTGAACTCACACTTCATATACTCTATTTTAGTTCTGGTAAGCCTGAAACCCTCTGATTCTAAAGTCTGCCTCCATAACTTTAGTGTCTATTACCTTTATCATACTTTCGTCAATCAATATAACATCATCGGCAAGGAGCATGCACAAGAATCTCATTTTGTATATCATTCACGACCTCATCCATCACCAAGACAAAAATGTAGGAGCTCAAAGTCAACCATTAATGTAATCTCCGTTAACGAAGAAGTCACTAGTTTCACCATCGCATGCTCTGGCACCACTAGTCACAAAGTCATCGCACGTATCCTTAATAAGCGTAATATACTTTATCGGAACCCTCTTCTTTTGCAGAGCCCACCACAAAAAATTTCTGATACTTTATGATAAGTTTTCTTCAAATCGATAAATAGCACGTGTAGATCCTTCGTTTGCTCCCTAAATCTCTCCACAAGTTGCCTTATTAAGAAAATCGTTTATGTGGTCAACCTTTCACGAAATCAAGTTTCTGAAACATTTGTCATCCTTCTCAATCAACGTCTGAAGAATCTCTCCTATAGCTTCGTTGTATGACTCATAAGCTTAATTTCTCTATGGTTTGTGCAACTTTGAATATCTCCTTTATTTTTTAAGATTGAAGCCAAAATGATTCTCTTTTATTCATCTGACATCTTGTTTGTTTGGAAATATAATTGAACACCTTAGCTAGCCAAGATATCCCTGCATTTTCAAGACATCTCCACACCTCAATAGGGATGTCATCAAACCACAACAATTTGTTTGTGTTTATCCATTTTAGAGCCTCATTTACCTCACTCTTGAATTCTCCGAACAAAATATCCACTAATGTCGTTAAAAGAGAGCCATCCAAGTTGATTGTAGTGTTATCGCCTTCTTTGTTGAAAAGCTTGTCGAAGTATTCTCTCCATGTATTTTTTATCTCATTGTCATCCACCAAAAGTCTACCATTATCATTTTTGATGCATTTCGCTTGGTTGAAGTCTCTTCTCTTCCTCCCGCGGAGCTTTGCGATCATATAGACGTTTATTTCATCTTTTTTATACTTGGCTTTTGATATAGATCTTCATACGTCTGACCTCTTGCTTCATTCAACGCTCTCTTTTCTGGTCTTCTTTGCCACTTTGTGCTTTTGCATGTAGTTCTCGGTCCTATGATGATGCATTTGTAGCATTCATTCTCTTTGCTAGTCATTTGCACATCACTTTCCACCACCACGAACCTTTAGGTTCGCGTTTGTTTCCTTTTATTATCCCTAACACCTCAGTAGCCACTTTCCAAATGAATATTGTCATCCCATCCCACATGTCACTTGCTTCTCCTTCCATATTTCATGACATTTCTCTCAAGTCTCATCACTCTATCCTTAAACACCCATGAGGCGTCTCCTCTGAGCTTTCACTATTTCGTCATACTAATCTTAGCTCCTTTATCCTTAAAACACCCGAAGACGAAACATGGATATCAAAAGATGATGTTATAGATAATGAACAAGTCAAAAAAATTCCCTCGCGTGAAATATTATAGATAATGAACAATCCGTCCTTTCTGAACCATTCAATGAATGCATTAGCCAGAATCCCGTACACAGATGTTGATTACGCATGGTTCCTTCAGGCAGTCTAAGGCCCTTAGTTCAACCGAAATTAGCAAATCAGGATATTAATTATGCCTTGTTGGTCAACAAGATTTGTTAAAAGGGATTACAACTTCTGTGTTCACAATTATTCAGTAGAACTACTTGTACAAAATGAATTCTTCAAGTGGGATTACAGACTAACGAAAATTGTTCACGAAACTAAAAGTTGGAGTACCATGTATCTTTCTTATATGATTTAGCTCTCATTTTCTCAGGGATCAAGCGTATCCCGATTATTCATTATTATGAATACACATATATCAACTTCATAGTCATTAAGAATCCAATATATCGATGATAAATTTTGCAATATTCCTGTGATTAATGTGTATGATATCTTTTTTCTTGTTACAGACTTTTTGTTGCCTATTGTAAGTTCATAGTCATTAAGAATCCAATATATCGATGATAAATTTTGCAATATTCCTGTGATTAATGTGTATGATATCTTTTTTCTTGTTACAGACTTTTTGTTGCCTATTGTAAGTAACCTTACATACAAAACCCACGTCTGAAGTGAAGATATGAACACGGGACTACGAACGCAAATTTACATTTAGAGATCAACATAACAAGGAAAAATTACACAACAGAAAAGTTGCGTAGAAGTTTCAAACTTGTAGTGCTTGAGTTTGGAAAAAAAATATTTTTTCTTCCAAAAAGTCAACCAAGTATTTTTCAATTTGAACCCCTGGTTCTAATTTTTGTTCCACTGGTAAGTCAACCAAGTTGCATAGAGAGGGGTGTTTGTTCTTAGTTTTTACTTTATTGATGACATGAGTGTTAGCTAGAAATGCAGAAGATTTTTCTTAGCAACATATGAGCACAATAGTAAATATTATCAATTTTCTTTTCATGCGCTCTAGTATTTTAAATCTTGTCATATCTGAACTGTTTTTAAGACTAAACTCGTTTCTTTCTCCAAAACCAAAAAAAAAAAGTAGGAATGCACATGCTAGAAAATAAAGTGCAGGACCAAAGATTAGATTTCTGCACTCATTTTAATACAAAAGAAGATGATAATAGTTTATGACCTCTACGTGCAAAAGTGAACATAAAACCTTCTGTTCGTCCCTTTTTTGCACTTATAAGGTCACAATTTTTTTCAACTAATAATAAAAATCAATGTGCATGCTAAAACAGATTCATGTTAACACTAACTTTGACAAAGTTCAGAAATAAGCCCTTATAATTGCAATTCCAAATTTCAATAAATTATATTATAAAAAAAATCAATGTGATAAATATGGTCCTTGAAGAATCGAACCAAGACTTATAACTACAAGGGCTTATTGTTACTAGGGGTGATTGGCAGGGACAGTTCCACTTTCTTTTTTTAGGAAAAGAAAGACGCATATACGAGTAGGTCTCTCAAACATACCGAGATATAGCAGACACAGTGACCGTATCTATTATCTTGAAACCATGGCAGATAGAAGCTATGCTCAGAAATGACACAGTGCCATCTTCAAGCAATTGCTCTATATTTTCTCTTTGTTTAACAAGGTCGACATCAGCAATTGAAGCAGATACTGTACCTGCAAAATTAGAATTAATTATATCATGAAAATGAAATAAAATAGAAATGAGACAGTTGATTGATTTATTACCTCCACTGAAATATTTTTTATTCAGAATCTTGGCTGCTTCTGTAAAAGAACAAGGAAATCAGCATGAGCTATCAAATGTGAACTATGAACTGAGTTTAAACATGACAGGGAAATGAATGATGAATACTATAATTCAATGTGTAGCAGACATGAATGATACAATTATGAGTTAATTTGTTTATATTCATTTTCTTCCCATTTTTGTTCGGCACAAGGCATAACAATCTCCAAGAAGACTTTCTGGATATAAAATATCGACGAAAACCAATTGTAGTATCTCTCTATTACCAATCTCCCAGCTAAAAAGATTGTTTCTGCTAAGGTTCAAATCCCAGATTTCAGTCATGATTCATCTTGGAATTTTCACACAAGTTATCTCGTATCAGAGGAGATCTCGGTGATATGAGTGTACCTCGATGTACATCTCAGAATATCTCGAAGTAACTTGTGTATTTAAAATAGATGCTTTAACTATAATCCTCAAAGTAAATAAAAATTGTAACATACTTGGTTTGCATAGAAAACTTAATCAAAAATAATGATTTGGAGAGGAGTGGCAATTTAATTAGCTTAATTATTTGGTTCTGATTGAATAATGTCCTCTTATCTAAAGGAAAAAAATGTAACCTTTTGTTGTGACTTATCAAGATAAAAAGTAAAAGATATGCTGAGGAAGTTGATAAATAGTAAATGGATTGAGTGTTTTCTTCTGAATCTATGTGAAAATGAGAAAATATTGTGTAAAAGAGGAATAAGACATAATTTCAGGTGAGATCTCAAACCAAGATTTTGATGCATATTTCGGACGAAATTTTACTATTTCGAACAAGACAGGTGTAGAAGAGATATAAATGAGATGTGATGTCTAGTTCTGTCTAAACGTGAAAAGGAGATCCCAGTGGAGATTTTGGGTCAAAAATAGGATATTTAAAACCATGGTTTCCTCACAAGTCAATTAATTCAAATTCAAAAGGAAAACGTATAGAACAGTATATAAATCGCATACCGTTACGGACAACAAGAGCTCCAAGCCCAGTTGGGTAACCAAATATCTGACATGAAATGTAACTATTAGATGAATTAGCAAGGATGTTGGAGTAATTCAAAAGCACTCACTGTTATTACGGCGCTCGACTAGTCGCGACTAGTCGTCGACTAGTCGGCTAGTCGAGATGGGGACCTCGACATGAAACGTCGACTCGCCAAACGTCGACTGGAATTGAAACCCTAGAAATCGGAACCCTAAATTGAAGTCTCGATGTCGATTTGGAACCCTAACTCGAACTCGAACTCGATTTGGAACCCTAACTCGAACTCGAAATCGAACTCGAACTCGATTTGGAACCCTAACTCGAACTCGAACTCGATTTGGAACCCTAAATCGAAGTCTCGATCAAGGTTCGAACTTCTATTTCAGGATCTAGGGCACAAAAAAAATGAAGCAGAAGAAAACGAAGGAGAAGAAGAAGAAAACGAAGGATAAGGTTCGAACTCGATTTGGCCTGATGTTTTGTAAGTTAATAACAATGGACTTCAAAGTTTTGTTACTGTAATTAACTAATTAAGTAATTATGGACCATATAAATTTGAAATTATTGGTCATATAAATTTTGTTTACATTTACCAACTACTTAAAAATACAAAATTTGACTACATAAATATATATATTTATTTATCGACTAGTCCGACTAGTCTACGACTAGTCTACGACTAGTCCACTAGTCGACTAATTGAACCTCCATCGACTCGACTCGACTTGCCGCCGTGATAACCATGAAAGCACTTGAACATGCTTCACGTTATTACATGTATATACCTTGTAGAAAGAGAGGACAACAAAGTCAGCAGGATACCTAGATAAATTGGGTGGTTCAGTTGCACATCCTTTTGCAGCATCAATCAAGACAAACCACCTACCTCTGCTTCCCAAATGATAATAAACACAAATGATTAATGTTGCATTATGATTAGTATGTTGTTGCTCAAAGTTACACAATTCATACAAGGTCGCTGAAGCAAATTTGAATTTAAGTGGGCTGGAGAATATACTATATATGATAGATTCATATAACATGAATACATAGGAAAGGAGGGATCATGAAGGCGAAAAAAGACCAGAAGCGACAACACCTATGATTGCTGTCAGTCACTCAAAGCTCTCTGGGGAAAAATTACGAAGAGAGCAGTTGACATATTATAACGTGAACTTATGCTAAAAGGTTACAAGCGGTCGAGCACACATGCAGTTGCTCTCAAACAAGGTCGAGGTCGCTGAATCAAATTTGAATTAAAGTGGGCTGAATTTAAGCGGTCGAGTATGCTATGATTATATAACACGAATACATAGGAAAGGAGGAGAGAACATGAAGGGCAAAAAAAAAAAAAAAAAAAAAAAAAAAAAAAAAGGACCAGAAGCGACAACACTTATGATTGCAGTCAGTCACTCAAAGCTCATTGGGAAAAAATTACCAAGAGAGCAGTTGACATCTTATAACGTAAACTTATGCTAGAAGGTTACAAGCGGTCGAGCACACTGCATAAGCAGTCATTCATTGGTGGTCGTCAAGGATTAATAATATCCTAGCATTAATATTAAATCATAATCATGGTGATCTAATTGTCTCGTAGAGTGCTTTTCATACATTTTCCCAGATATTCACTGTTACACCGCTTTATCAATTGTAACTTTGTAATCAATCAATTTCACAATAGCTAGCATGTACAAAGGAGTTGTTGGAACCTAGGATAAAGACCGACTTGAAAGAACGTCAATAAATCCATGTTGCTATTTTATTGTTCTTCAGTTGTGTTGAGGTGAGGCAAGCAATTCTTTCTCCTTGGTGAAACAATGGATGAACATTATTAACCCCCTCACCCTCCACACCCCTCACCCACCCCCCTCCCCCAAAAAAAGACCCATGCAGGACACAAAGAAATCAAAGAAAAATAGCTTTATACTTCCAAAATAACTGCCATTATGTCCCACCATCAGTCACCAATTTTACCGCTATTGGATTTAAGCACCCTAGCTATCACTTGTCTACCCCCATGACATGTTAAACAAAAACTATTGAAAATGATCCATGGTTCACGATATATTGCACAAAAATCATGAAAATTATCAACCAAGTTCAAAGTTAAAATTAAAATTTCTCTAAAAAAATAAATTCTTCATTAGCTTGCCAATCATATTGCACAAAAATGTAGAATACTTGATGTACCTAAATTGAGACAAGCCTTCTATTATTGTTCCACCACCTTTAACGGCGCCTACCAGATCAAGAGGATATTTCACACCAGAAAAGTTGCACTCGGAGGGAAAGGCAAACAAATTCTCAACATTTCCTATAACAATTTGCAATACGAATATAACTCATTATTCAAAAATAGAATAGTGATTAGCCAACAAAAAAATTGAAATTTTGGTCAATGGTATGCTTAAGGAAATTGTGTTGAACTAATAATGATTGCACAGTCAGTCTACTTACTGCTACGCCAATCATAATGCAAGTGAAATTACATAAGGCTGGACCGTAATCAGTTATCCAACAAAAGAAGTATACAGAAACGATAATTTTACTTTCCATAACCCAAATAATGGCGTGACCTGTTTGAAGAGGCCAAAAAATGTACTGTGTATCTCTACTATTAATAACTAGCACATACAATTTATATGTTGTCATGCGAAATTACGTCAACATTCCTACACATCTTTACTATTAATATTAATAAAGGAAATGATTGCATAGCATTCATCGGTGCTTGTTGTTTCAGCCAACATCGAAGTTACATTATTCAATGTTTCAAATTTCATCGCATCTCCGAATCATTTGCATGTGTGAGCATACTTCTTGCAAGTCATCTTCTAGTTATGATAAAATAATCGTTGCCCAATGCTGACTTTCGAGCCTACCGTAGAAGTCATATATTAAAATTTACAAAGCTCCAGAATAGAATATTAGCGACACTTGTTATTTAACCTAAGACACACATAGGAGCCAATTCCGATCTTTTGCCATTGAAACTACATGGTCACCATGACAGTTAAGTAGAATTACAAGCATCGTATACTATGTAACAAGCAAACACCTAAATCTAGAAACTATGATGCCTGGATACGACAAAGATCAAAAGGATACAGCCACAGCAGCCTGCAAATTTGAATCCTACTAACGACCTTTTGGAAAACATATTGGATATAATGGTTCCACCAGCGCATGCACGCACGCACACATTCAAATATCTGTCCCATAAAAATGCCCTTTAAATGAAACATTGAACCATATTCATATGATCTGAAGGTTTCATGAGTGCTTTAGGAACAACTTTCTTCAAATTAATAGGAGAGAAAAATTACTGCTTAACACTAAAAAAACTAGGCCAAAGGACAAGAGACTTGTACTAGATCAAAATTTTGCATGCAATAATGTTAACATCAAGATTTAATGTTATATAAAAAATTAACCAAGCACTGAATTAAACTGCCAGCTAGAAATTTACCATCAGGATCTATGCCAATAAGCTCGTCGGATTTAGTTTCAGACCTTTTAATTACTGATTGCTTTACTATATCAATGGATGGTAAATTGGCTTTATTCTGATCAGTGCAGTACTCATTCTCTTCAATATCAACCACAACAGCAGTTGCCCCTTGATTAAGAGCATATCTAACAATTCATAAGGATCAAATAAAGTTCTATGGCATGTAGTATAAGTAAAAAAGAATTCATAAAAGTAGAAATCATTGTTTGTTAGTCATTTGGGGAGGTCGTCTAATTACGCCCATGGATATATATAACTTCAACATGGTGAACAACGGGATATAATAGTATAATGCAAGACAAAAGCATGATGCCACATTTGTTGTTTCACATGTATATTGTTGTTGGTCAATGGTTAAAAACTTAAAATGCCTACATGATACATCAATGACAGTCCTAAAGATGGGACTATAAATCAAATCACTTGCAGACACCAACATTAACATCCTGTTTATACATGCTCTATAACAATATATGTATGCATACATGTGTACTAATAGAATATGTAAACATATACAGAATTTATGAAAATGCACAATTTAAATTATGTGCATTCAACACTAGATAAGTAACTGGAAGGAAATAACAAGAAAGAGGTTTATTGTTGGTAGGATACTCTCTAATGCCAAGGACACTGTTATGATTTTCCATGGTGTACATAAAACAGCTTTCATTACTCCAAGGAAAACATTCCCCAATGAGTTTTAAAGCAGCAGTAGCTCCGGAAGTAAATATGCATTTGTATTCTTCCAGTGATGCATTCATGTACTGCAAAACCTATAAAACAAAATGTCATCACTATGAAGAAAAGAAGCCACGAAACAACCAACTAAAAAGGCTAATTTGCAGGAGCCAAACAAATTAATTAATTTTTTGCTGTAAGATGGATTTACGAACTTATGAAGGGGTGAAGAATAAAAAAAGAACAATAATGGGAGGCAAATTTGAGGTACATGATAGCTTCCCACAGAATTAATATTGGCAAAAAGGAGAACAAACTAATTCATGCCAACAATAAAGCACTTCCATACAATAATATAGATACAAGCAAACACAAAATAAACTGAACTTAAATACCATTGCACCATCAAACAAGTAACATATGGGACTTTTATCAGATAATGAAAATTAATATACTCATATAGTTATGTTTGCAAATTTACCTGACGTCTTGCTGCACTCATTATGTCTGAAGAAGCCACGCTGGACTCACTCTGGCTGTCTATTTTACTTGGTTAAAAAAAAGCACAAATATCTTATGTCCAACATTTCCATATAAGAAAAGAGAAAAAGGTTAACTTCCCCTCCACCAAAGATTAAGCGTTTTCTGTATAAAAAAGAAAGAGTCCGGACTGTATAGTTGCTTTAGAAACGTTATGATATGATAAATCATGGTAACCATTCAAGCGTGAACTATAGACCAATGGAAGCATATTAATATTTCAATTTTCAAGTAATTAAGTAGCTTTATGTCACATTGTTCATACAAAATTGCATTAAACAATGGAAGTTAACTAGGGTATGAAATGAGTGTTGAAATTCGCATCATGAAAAAACACCCAAAATTACTCAGAATTCAATCGGAAATGGAATGCATAGGCTCTTCATTACCAGAGGCAACCTATTGTCGAATAAAAAGCGTACATGCTTTCCATCGCCAATTGATCATTTGTAATTTTTATAGTCAAACTATGGTCAAATGCTGAATGCAAAGAAGATCAAACACCAACCAATTGCTGATTGAAATCAGGTATTTTCAAGTCGACATTATGGAGCAAATAGATTACTTTCTGTGAAAGCAGATTAAAAAATACAATAGTTTTTTGAGTAATACACATGCTCAAATGACTAGCTTTTGAATCTATGTTGTAGCAAGTAAAATAATTAGTAATTCCTTAAACCCCATGACATGTTGATTGCCACCAAATCTGTTCTTGCGAAGTCAAACGATAAGTGAAATCTCCTTAACAAATATACATCTATCTTATGAAGCTAAAAGAAACCTCATTAACCGTTTGATGCTAAAGAGGTTAAAGAGCACAAGCAGTTAGGATTAATTTTAGCTAAACTGACTGAAACCTTCATTCCAAGTACACTTATATTCATAATATTTCGTTGAGGGAACTAAAAGTTTGTTTTAATAAACTGCAAGTGACACACCGTAGTGTGGTATCAGATGCTGCTTGTAATTAATAGCGTTTGATGCAACAACCAGCTACGTGCAAACAAAGACAAACAGCAAGGTGTTTTCCCTTTAAGATTGCAATTAAGCATCAAATTCTGAAACTAAGCACCAAAACACCATATTTCAAGCAGTTTTTAGCACATAAAAAAGTTAGATAAAAAAGAATAGTTGAACACCCAAAAAATACATGGCTATATGATACCAAAATCAAAGGATACGAGGATTTCCTAAAACGCTAGAATTAAGATCACTAATCACAGACTCCATCTGAGTTTCAGAATACAAAGTAGCTCCGGCGTGATCCAGATAAACTAATCCTGCAAGCAATAAACAGTCATCTTGCATCATAAACCAAAAAAAGAAAAGAAAAACGCAATTAAAAAAGAAATCAAAAAAAAATTTGGTAAAAAAATGCATAAAAATATTTAAATAATGCCTTCTAATCTCTTGAATTCAGTGGCTCTTATTTGATCTATGTTCTTTCGAGCATTGGGATAGCCATAATCCTGTGCAAAGTTTTGAAGGAATTTCGCTTTCGACATTTCCATATTTTTGGGTTGCTTAATCTTGGCTTTCAAGAGGGAAAAGTTAGTCGGTTCCCAGCTGTGCAAACTCTTGTAACGTCTAACGGCCTGTTTGGCAACTCAAAATAGAAGTACTTATGCTTATTTGAAAAGTGCTTTTACTTTTTAAAAGTTAAAAAGTCAAAAAGCTTGTTTGGTACGGTAACGACTTATAAGTCAAAAAGATGAAAAGCCAGTATGGATAGAATTTTTATTTCATAATAGCTTTTTGGCTATTGCATAAGAATATTGAAATAAAATGTAAGATCATTTAGATTTTTAAAATTATATATTACAACTAGTTAACTAAAAATGACAAAATATAAATCATAAGATATTGAATGGAAACATAACATAAAAACTTGCATGTTATTCGCACATAATCCAAGCAGCTACATTTTAACTTACAAAATCAAACAACAAACCACATAATAGATAAAAGTTGATCTTTTACACAAATTTCAAGCATTACAATCAAAATATTAAAAACTTCTAAAATCATACGGAATCTAAAATGGCAAATGATAAAACGCGGCCATGCTTCGTCGGATTTCTTCTCTTTTGTTGTTGAAATCTTGTCTTCCTCCTTGAGTTGAATCCACTCCAACCAAACTTTGATTAGATTTAAGATTGTTTTCTTCAGAAAGAAATAAATCATCATTTTGAAATTCTTTAAAAATCTCATCATCCAAAGCATGCTTTCTAATGTAGTTGTGAATTACACATGCAGCTATGACAATATTACGTTGTTTGCGAAGACTATACGATGACATCATTTTCAAAATAGGAAAACGCGCTTTAAGAACGCCAAAATAACGTTCAATGATATTCCGCAAAGATGAGTGAGCATAATTATATTGCTCCCTCGCAGATTGTGGTGCCCTGTTTGCTCCTATAAAGTCACTGCGATGGTATCTTTCTCCTCTATATGGCGCTAAAAACCCAGGCATATTAGCATATCCTGAATCGACCAAATAAAATTTCCCTACGAACAAAAGATACATAATTATAAACTTATAACTAAATTTAAATTTGAGTTTATTGTTTAAGTTTTTTGTGGCATAAATAATTACAAAAGCAAATTAATTTCATGATTTTGATATTCATATAAGTACTACTGTGAAAAACAATATTGAATATTACCTTTTGGAGGTATCGGAAACTTTTTACTTAATCATTAATTGTATCCATCAATATTCTTGAATCATTTGCACTACCTTCCCATCCAGCTAAAACGTATGTGAAACACATATCAAAATCACATGCGCACATTACATTTTGGGTAGGTAAACTTTTCCTTCCTCTATATGGAATTTGTGCCTTTCCCACTACACATGCACTAATGTGTGTGTCATCGATCGCTCCAATGCAATTCTAAAAGAAGAAACAATAACAAATATTATTGTTAACCATACAAAAATAAGAATATATTTTTTGGGAAATGTAAAAAGAGAAGATCAACTTGCACTTATGAATAAGAAACATACCTTAAACCAAGGCCAATACTTATCACCTTTGCTTTTCAAGTATGGATGAATTATCGTGAAATCTGGAGGTACAATGACTTCTTTAGCGAATTTACATAAAGCCTTTAACACATTTCCAAAATGACGTGAAATTGTTTCCGACAAGTGCTGAAAACGATCGAAAACAACTCTATTACTATCATTATGACCAACTGTGTATAGAAATATGCACATTTGTTCTTCCACTTTGACATGTTGTGTATCACGTAACAACTCATGAGTCCTCAGAGCCTCACATAAATCTAGTAGAACATTTGTATGAATACGAAACATGTCCAAGCATCTAGATGTATGACCATTGAGCACATTAAAAACATATTCTCTTCCACTTAACGCATCATTTCTGTATGGTTGTCTCGGGATCCATCTTGAATAATATTTTTTTCCAACATGGCTAACTATCAACTCAATAGCTTCTTGTTCGATATCACTTGATTCACTTGATTCGCTACTTGAACTCATATTTGTCAATATCCTATATGTTGAATAAATTTATTTTATAGATAACTGAACAAGTTAAAAATGCAATTAAAGGAAATTCAAATGAAAACACAAATAATTGTAAAATTAAACCAAGGAATAAGACTAGAATTGAATACACTGAAATTGGTTCTGCTACATGTCAACCTACCTACTTACCCTCCAATAAAACTCACACTATCATTCACCAAGAACAATGAGTTTAGCAAATTGATTTAATATTCAAATATACCCGAATATGTTAAGCATTTATTGGCCTTGTTTTCCCATTTTTAAATACTTACAAAATTACAATTGTAAACATATAAAAATGGATTGCTTGTAATCATCAGATTAACTAATACAAGAGCACATTCCCAAGCATGTTATGTTTCTAGCTTTTGACCAGTAATGTTTTTCTTTTTATATGAATAAATGGATTGTTTAGAATTGAATACACTGAAACTGACCAACTGGTTTTTGATCACAAAATAGAAATAAAACATAAAGTTTGGAAAAGAGGATGTGTCTCCAGTTTTCACTTTATTTTGTCATGGGAAAAAAAAGAGAATAAGATTACATACTTTAGTGAAAGGTTAGAGCAAGAATTCACCCTACTGGTTGTACATTTTAGCAAAATAAGTGCTTTTAATTTTAAAATCTAATGTTACACATAATTGTGAAGTTTTCCTTTGGTGTTCCATTATAATACCTGAATAGGTGCTGACAATCCAATTGTATGAACAAACAAGTACCTGAGAAGATTTGTATGCTTTTGGTGGAAGATGGTAATTTTCTTCTAGCGTCACAGTAACAACAAGATCAACAATTGTTGCCCCCGTATGATCTGTATGCTTCTGGTGGAAGAATACAGAAGTGCAGAATGTTTTTTAAAAAAAAAAAAAAATTGAATGAGAATAAAATGCAAAACAGTCTGTTTTCCATGCAATTTGCATTTTGCACTCTTTGTTATTTACAGAGTCTGTACATTTCACAACTGAACTGTCATTAACAACAATCTCTGTTACATTACATTTGGCTGTGCACTTTCTGATACATTTCTAAACTTTAAGACTGTCAAAACTTAAACTATATTTGATTTACTATAAAACATGTGTTGATTGACTATACAATGATAACATACCATTGAGTGTACTGTAGTTCACACAGTTCAGCAGACCATTGGCTGCAACAGTAGAGTAGAGGGCAACTTCTTCTTCACATGCTTGTTTGCTTGATATGGTAAATCTACAAAAAATTAAAATGTATTATTGATCCACCTGACGTCGCTAAATGAAAACATGTAGAAAATACCATACATTGCTAAACCCTATGCTGTAAAAGGGAATTGATCCTACCAATGTCAGCAAATGGAAATCAACTTATAAACATTAGCTATTTGAATTTGCTAACCTTCTAACAGGACACTACTATACCAGACACAATGATAATACTTTGAAATCATGTCTAAAAACATTTCAAATATTTTTGAACTTATCCTATGTGTCCATGTTCTTTGCTCATTGTTCTTCATTCAAAACGAATCTTCATTGCACAGGCTTCCTGATATACCATTTGCATTACAGGTTCACCTTTGTATATTAGTGGAATTAACCAGAAAAGAAGCCTGAGCAAAAAGGTAGCAAGCCTTTGTCTTTAAAGACCAACCCCATCTAGTTCACACTTCAAATAATATTGAATCAACTCGCAGTGTGTGCGTATATCATATTGCATGGGGTGATGCAAATCAAGTAAAAGAAAAAACCAACATATGTCTGCATGCTGAAAGTATGTCTAACATGTCTAGTAGAAATTCAAAATACTGCCTCATATATGTCAATTTCATTATGGTATAATGCAAAATTTTCACAGCATTCTTAAATAAAAACACAACATCCTCAAATTAAAACATAATACTCAAATTTGTACCATTCAACATTCACAAAACCATAACACGTCCCAAAATATTCAGCATTCAACATAACATCTCTAGTAAAAAAAAAAAAACATTCAACATTCAACATAACATCTCTAGTAAAAAAAACATTCAACATAATATCTCTAGTAAAAAAAAAAAAAAAAAACATTCACCATTCAAACTAATATTTTCTCAATCTTTAAACCGATAAGATCCAATCCTTCCTTAGCTCATCGGACATGTGAACAAATGTCTCCCTCCATGATTTTTCTTGAAGCAATTTCAAAACACGGATACGTGCATGGTTATCGATGTCCAAAGTCATTTCATCCATAATTTTCATGCACTCTGAGATTGAATATTTGTTTTTCTCCTCGCGCTTCCTCTTTTTCTCCTCCAATCTTGCTTTAGAAGTCTCGGTTAAAATCTTGATAGATTCATTGAAATCCGTCTCGTTCCTCTCTCGTTTGTCACGCTTGTTGCTCTTACTCGAGGTCCTAGATGGCAAGCCACTCGTGGCATCCTCTTGTACTTCGTCATTAGGCACATCTTCAGCGTGAGACACTGTTACAGGTGGGCTATGACGAGATGTAGAACGAGACACATTTATTTGAGGCAAAGCGACGCGATCATCACTTGAGTCAAATTCTTCTAAATGCGAAACTTGTAGTTTTCCTCGTGCTACTACATCATCAAAAATAATAGCCAGCTTGTCATACTCTGGGCATCCTTCCGTTCGGAATTTTTTTATCCACTTTGACTTTGGATATCTCTGATCGATAAATAAATATTAGTTTACAACAATACCTAGAAAATATCCTTTTCATTAGACAATAATTATTACCTTAATGTAGTCCCACCAAACACTATCTGCATCTACCGTACCCAACACTGAATTCCATCCTAAGCCAGTGTTTTCAGTGATCAGTTTTTTGTGCTCTTTTTATTTCTCCTTCAATAATTGCATCTTATTTTTAAATGCCTTTGGATGATATTTTTGAGCACATATTTTATAGTATTTCCTTCGAATGTCTTCCCATTCGTTTTTGGAAAATGTCCCAATAACTCTATGTTTTTCACATGCATGTACCTTTTCTACCATCAAATCTATAAAAACACCTTCTTTTGTTTTGTCCCAACTAGCCAAGACTTCGGTTGCCAACTCATATGAAGGATTATTACGTTGATCGGATGTCATCTACTAAAATAGTTATAGAAGTTAAAGCAAACATAGAAAAAAGGTATGAATTAAACAAGTCATAGATACATAATGGCGTATGACAAACAAGACTGCAGTTTAGATGCTGGAGGGGGAGTTCAATAACAAATTTATGCAATTGGATGAAAATCTGGGCAGTTGGAAATATATGACACTTCAGCTCAATTATAACTTGATATCAAGCAAATACATAATGCTCAACATCAATTCAACAAACAGCAAAGCAAGTTCTCATGGTTGTAGTATGGAGAAACTAATTAAAAAAATGTGCAAAGGTCATCCATCAGCAAAGAATAATCCTAAAAATAACACAATATCATCTCATATCATCCGGTTTTACGAGTCCATTTTTCCGATGCTCACATATAACACTCATTTGTTCTATATTATATTTAACGAATCTAAAACATAACTAGAAAAGTGTTATTGAAAGCCATATACCGTACGATATTGCTAGGTCATTTATTCAGATAGGAAAAATGAACAAGACATCCTTAAAAACGTGCATATCACTTTCCAAATAGGTACAAAGTTAAGTCCGCCAACAGATAGAATTCTATTTGTATATTAACAACTTTAACCAATACAACTATATAATATCCAAACAACAATGATTCTTGATCCAATATGCTAATCAAATGATTCAGCTAATAATCACAACTAATTCAGACTAATATGCAATGATATATGGAGATGAATACCAATTTATAATCACAACCATATACCAGCTATTTTTTCCAACTTATAATCACAATTATATACCATAAATTAATGCATAGCATATTTTTCCAGTCGGTTGAACACATGTTATTGCATGGACAAAAAATTACAGTAGCATAACACAACAAAAGGTTTATATCACTTATCATTTTGGATGTAACAAAATCAACAGTATAATATCATCTCATGGTTGTAGTTTGGGAAACTAATTAAAAAATATTCAAAATACAACAGTATAATAAGTTTTATGATAACAAAATCAACCAAACACTTTAGATGCAATCAAGCAAATCAACCAAACTCTTTAAGAGAAAATAGTTCTTTAAGAGTAAAACCATTTTAAGCCACTTGTATCATTGTTCTTCAAAGGCCAACACTTTTAACTGATATGATATTCATGTCAGATATTATTCTTCAAGTATACAAGTTTAAGTGAACAAAAGTTTATTTAATATGCAAATACAAAAATAAGTAATACCTTTGCTATAATAATAAATTGAACATGTCAGTACATTAGAAAATATGTAGTAGTATGTGGGAGTTATGTGATTACTTATTTTAGCATAAAAATCCATTCATGGGTCATCATCCCATGGAGGCTTTGTCTTATTAAAAATAATATTATAACATCAATTGATTATGACAATTATTCTGTAAACAAAAACATATACTATAACATCAATTGACCAAGAAATAAAATAAGAGAGTAACATTAAAGAAGTGTTCTTGGTCCATTTGAATATTTTTATTACGCGCTATGCAGAAATTTTAGTCAACTCAAATCCACCATCAACGATCAATCCGTCATACAACCAGTTTCCAACTCATAATTCCACTCCTTAAGGAAGGAAGACGACTTAAACAATGTCATTAGTTCAGAAATATGTGTTACTTGGAGAGAACAAAATGAAGTGATTTTGATGGAAGTATCATACAGTGGCTGTAGAAAGAATAGTTGAAGCTAATCAAAAGAAAAAATAGGAATAGTGTTTATTTTATCGGATGAAAACAGAAATAATCAAAGAACTCCATTAAATTATTGGTCGACTGATCAGCGGTAGCAATCCATTAAATTATAAGAAAAATAGAATAATCATTCAAAACAGAGAATACTAGATATTAACATTTTACATTTATAAATTCATGAAATATCCAACATCGAAATACAACACAGTACAACCAACAGTGACATAGATCGAAATAGATTACGGATTAAACTCATATAGATTAGGGTTTCGAGGATTATAAGCAAACAAACAAAAAAATCTGAAAACTATAGAACAAGTTCGTAATCTGAGAATAGATCGGAAGGATTGAAGGCAAATAAGAGAAGAAAAATATTACCTTGATGAAGAATTTCAGAGAGAAAATGAAGTGTGCGATTTTCGCCCGATGCCCTAATTCGAAGTCTCGCGGCCAAGAAGTCGTTTACTGGAGAAGTCGAAAGCAAGAAATTTTGACTTCTGGAAAAAGAAAAAAAAGTTACTTCTAAAAGCCCAAATTATTCACATAACCATACGGGCTTTTTTGCTTTGGATTTTAATAAGCTGAAAAGCAGCTTTTATAAACCCTTTTTTTTTTACATTTCCATAAGGGACAATTAGCAAAAAATCCAATTTCTAAACTTTATTGCACAAATAGCCCGGTTTCGAAACTAATTAGGTTTGTAGCCCGATTTTGAACGCTGAGTTGGCCGTAATACATTGGCGCAATTTGAAAATGCGCTAGTATAAAAAAATTGTACTGGCTGTATTTTAAAATTACGCCAATGCAAATATTAAAGAAAAAAAATTTCGTCTGACGCCATTTTACATGGCGCTGGTGTACAATAATAAAAAAATTAAACTACCGCGATTTGATATTATGCCAGTGTATTACAGCCAACTCAGCTCTGAGTTGGCCAAAACCAGGCTATAAATGTAATTAGTTTCGAAATCGGACTATTTGCATAATAAAGTTTGCAAAACCGAGCTAAAAATAGAAGGAATCCTTTCCATAATTGTAATACAATTTGTACGGTCCAATCTTGTTTAATTTTCAACTGTTAATTTATAATTATGCAGATTCGTGTGTTAATGCTCATGCCGGCCTGAACTTTTCAGGTAGCCTATGCCATAGATGTGTCCATGATTGTGCTTTGGGTCTTTAATTGTTTGTTGAACATCATAGCTAGTGCCTTTTGTGTAGACATTTAGAACGATCCTTGTACTCCGCACTTTATTATTTTGACTTGATGTACATATTGTGATAGTATATCACGGTTTTGAGACACTATATGTTGGACTGATGTATCTATGTATATATTGTTGGGTTGATTGTTCTAAAATCTGTGATGATTTACTTAATTGCTTTTTGTTTTGGATTATGTTTACAGCCACCGTAGCATTGTACTAAGCAAGGATCAAGAGTATTGAACCACTTAAAAAGAAGAGCTCATGCCGACACTCTTGATGCTTATTCATTACAAGGCTCACAGTTGGTCGTTTCTAACTAGTTCTATCCACGTCCTCATAAACGAAAAATCACAACCGTCGAACCGCTTTAATCAATCTGGTTGCCCTTCTTTTATTTCCCGCTGACATTTTCGTTCCCGCTAACATTTGGACATTTTGTTCTCACCAAATCCCTATGTCCATTTCCATAGTCCAACTCATGAAAACAAAACCTCAGCAAACTCCTCACGTCCATATTAGGGCACATCGAACTTCCTATCCCGGCGCCGATTCCAGCAACTTCCCATTCCTCCCTTCCTCCCCTTCGTACATTAGCTTCCACACCTACGCCGTAGGAAACGATATAGAAGAAGGCTCTCGAAGTTCGCCATCGACATGCTGGGTTTGGTCTTCGCCCTGCTGTTTACCGCGATTCTGACATTGGTGCTTTCCTCGTCGTCGAATTGTTGCCAGGTACTTTCGATCCTAGTCCCCCTTTTGCTTTGGGTTTGCACGCAGTTTGCTAATTAACTTTGTTATATTTTCGTTGCCACAAGAAATTAGCGCAAATTTGTACCATTTTGTGGATGATAACCTTGGGCACTTGCTAATATGCATCCAAAATTGGCTAACAGGGTCAATCATTGCCTCTATTAGTTCCAATCTCCCATCGGAACAAGTATTACAGCTCCACGAATCTAGAAGCCTGGTAGGTTGGTCAATTAATTCTCTAAAGTTTATGCTTTTCGATTAATTAGCTAAAAAAGGAATCTCAAAGTATTTGACTGGCAAGTTAAATCATTGAATGCTAAGAATTCGAATAATTTGCTCTTTATTGGTGACTTATTTACCAAGAGCCACCTTAGGTTTGCTACTATTTATCATCAGGCTAGTGAAAATATCCAAAACAGTAACAATATTTAATAGTATTAGCACAGCTCGAATAGGCTGTGGAGAATATTAGCGAATCACCAACACAAATTAAGTGATTTATCATAGATTCTATGTTGTGGACTGAATAAAGGCATGTTGAAAAGATTGCGGGAATTGTAGATTACCATTCTATCTAGCTTGTTATACATCGAGAAATCGGACCCCCCCCCCTCCCCCCCTCACACTGCAGTCTGGTTAAGTTATTTCTACTTGCATTAATGTCCTTTAGACTACTGAGATTAATACATGCGTCGAGAAATCTGACCTTTTACTCACGTACACCTTTAATATCATTTTGCAGGAGAGATTTCCAACAATGTTGGGCTTGAGTCTTGAAGTGGCAAACCAACTATCTAGACAAGAAAAAAAAAACTGGTAAGCTTATATGATTGTTATTATCCTCTTTACTAGTAATACAAGCTTTGATGCTGTTGTGTATTTCCAAAACTTACATGCTACTTTTACAGAGTAGGACTGATGTCTGTTTATATATGTACATTGCTCCCTTTACCTCGGCTTTGTCAAGGCACTTATGTACGAATATTGTAAAGTGTGTTAGCTCTCTATATATACTATTTTTCTTAAACATATATGATCCAAAAATTGTTCCAAAACTTCTGAGGTTGCAAGACATGAAATCCCGGCAGTATGGATTCCTTGTTTGTCTTGATTGTCATGTTATTTGATCAAATGAGCCAATACTATTGGTATTGGACATGATCTACATACTTTCGGTTATTAGCAGGCATGTTTACTCGATTGTTAGTTGAGTTTATCTTTATATATGCGTCCAGTATAACAGTATCATATGTTTATTATGAGTGTTCGTGTGCTTGGAACTTAATCTGGCATACTTTAAAGTGATTTCAGATAAGTTTTGTCTGTTTGGAGAAATTTTGTAGCTTTAATTAGCATAAATATAGTTGATAATTTCTAGGAATATAAAGGCATAAACTTCATTTTTTCCTCACTTTTTAATTTCTATTGATCATTTTTTGGCATAATCTATTCGGAGTAATGGAGACCAATGTTAATCAATATATTATGTTGCACTTCTTTTATTCTCAAGAGATCACTGAGAAAAATTATTAACTTGTTTAGGTTAGATGTTGTTTTGAACAATTATTGATTCCATTTTTAAAGATTCAATTCTATACTTGGTAGCTATGCTATTGCAAATTAATTATGTACTTAATATACAATTCTATATCATGCTGCTAGAGACAATTTTACAAAATGAATAACAATTTGTTACCAAAGCTGTTACCCTGTCGTTGATGCCACTACATTTTACGCAGAATTGCATCATATCCTGCTAGTAATATCTGTAGGAAATATTTGTACTTTATGCCACCATCGACTAGATCTTCTGGAACAAAAATTCAAGTTTCATTTGATGCTAAATGCAGATAGAGAATTCCTTGCTCAGAAAACAGCACCACATCATGACTTTTATAATGTCAGGAAGGTTGACACTCATGTTCATCACTGAGCATGCATGAATCAGAAACACTTGTTAAGATTCATAAAGTCCAAGTTGAGAAAAGAGCCTAATGAGGTTGTCATATTCAGAGACGTCACGTACTTGACTCTAAAAGAGGTTTTGAGAACTTGGATTTAACTAGGTATGATCTAAATGTTGATCTTTTGGATGTTCATGCTAACAAAAGCACTTTTCATCGATTTAACAAGTTCAATCTCAAGTGTAATCCATGTGGCCAGAGTAGGCTAAAAGAGATTTTTTTAAAGCAAGACAATCTTATCCAAGGCCGCTTCCTTGCTGAGGTTACTAAACAAGTTTTCTCCGACCTTGAAGCTAGTAAATATCAGATGGGTTTCTTCCTTGCTGAGGTTACTAAACAAGTGTTCTTTTTATGTTTACTTAGAGCATATGTTTTGGATGGGTTTCTTTTATGTACAAAACTTGTATTGTAATATTTTTAGAACATTGTTATTGACACTCCAAATATCGTTAAGGGGAGATTATTTTTTTTTTCTCTTTCAAAAATTGTTAAGGGGAGTACCAAGGAGGAAAGTAGCCCCTTAACAAATAAAAGTAATTTTTCATTATTAACCATTTAGTCCCTTAAAAAATAAAGTTAAGTTTACCTTAACAAATATTGCAAGGGCGTGGTAATTTTTTTCGATTCGCATATATCATTTTTTTTAAACCCTAAAGAATAAGCGTTTTCGGAGAAATATGATCGAAATATTTTTTTATTGACATAAATATACCGAATTTTATAATTACGGAGGCAGTGCAACGAAATGATTATTAATTTTCGACATATCACTGTCGAATACATATATAATTGATAACATGTTGCATTCGGTGCAGTGGTGACGAATTAATTATTTTAATTTGGTTTCCCTAATCGAATAAGTTTTTTTAATCTAATTTAAAGCGACAATCTAGAAATATTGAGTAGTATGAAATAATATGTTTGTGTAGCCCCTCAACAATTTTTCAAAGAGTGGAGTGTTTTTAAAAAATGACTCCCCCTTAACAATAGTTGGAGTGTCAATAAAAACACCATATTTTTAATTAAAGCGTTGTATTTGCTTTCTTCCAATATAGCGTTTGCCTTATTCTACTGTAGTGTTTGCTTTTTTTTTTCTGATGTTGCATTTCAAGATAATAGTGTTGCATTATATAATAAGTTGTGTTGCATTAAATAAAATATTATTAATTCCATATGGCAAGTGGGTCCCATGGCTGACATGGCATGTGACGTGGATAGCTGACGTGACATGTGACACATGTGCAGCTGATGTGGAGAGATGACGTGGCGTGTGACACGTTGGCAGATAACGTGGAAAGTTCATGTGGGCCCCACTACCATGGCCTGGAAGCCAGACTTCGGCTTCTGCTTAAGGCAATGTTGTGTGTTGTTGCATTACTTGCATATACTATTGCAATAGGGTTATAATGCAACACTTTCTTTCCATGGCCGTAGAGGGGCAAAAGCGTTGCCTTTGAGGGCTAATGCAACGGTCGCGGATGTCACGCTCCTCTGGTGTTGCCTATTTGAAAAAATGGCTTACGACAACGCTTTTTTGATCTACGGCCACAAAAAAATAGTGTCGAATATGCCCACTTTTGTAGTAGTAATTCTCTGCATTAGGAAACAACGTTACTCATTAGTGCTATTTACTAATGTGTGTCTCGGGGTGGGGCCTCACAAGTGTAGTTGAGTTAACTTCTTTATATAAAGTCATGTGCTTGAGAACAAGTACATAAGGTTAAAATAAGATTTAATCAAAACCTAATTCTATAAAATCATATAAGGTAAAAATTGATGAAACAATACTTATATATCATATCACGAAGTATTGGTAGGTTTTGTGAGTCAAGAGACTACATGCAATGCATGTTCCCGAGGGACCTTGCCAACCACCCCATATGAGTTTTGGACCAATCAATATTGATAAACTAATATATGTTAAAATAAATGTTTATAACTTGAACCAAATGAAGTTTATGTATATGTATAGGCAATTCATAAATTATTAATGAGTGCTTGTTCCATTGCACCAAGGAACTATTTTTTCATAACAAAATTGATATTTTGTTCAATTAAAACACTATTATGACATCTCAAAGGCTTAAACCCATGACTTACAAAACCTAAGCATAAATCATCAAATTTCTAATAATTTAAGCTTGAGATCTTTGGCCATTGAGTAATAATCGTTGTTTCAAGAAACACTAACTTCACAACGAAAGAAATTATTTAAGAAATTAATAGTAGTAAAATGGATTTGGATACGGTCCAAAGATAAAACTGATTACAAATGGTAAAACAGAATTGACCAAACCTAAAAAGATGCAACATAATATAATATCTAATAACATCTTTAATACATTAGAGAGCTATGATTTTCTTATCGATGTCGAGAAAAAAAATTATCGATAAATCTTTAAGAGCATTTGGCATGATGTGCAAATTCAAAATAGATTCCAAGTATATTAGAGAAATATGATATTTATATTTGTACTCCAAGGGAGACGATCTATGAATCGTAGATATGTCTTCCAAAAGAAGACAGATGCAGTTGGAATATAAGGTATATTGATAGAATAGTATCATACATTTTTAGTTATTGAAATTAACATAAAAAATTCATCATTTAATGTGCTTAAGTTAATTTGGGTTATTTTTTAGGAAAGTTATCATCTATTATGAATTTGAGTTTTGTTAAGGATTATGATGATGATTTTGATGACAACAACCTTGTTTTAATTACTATTGTTATAAAATATATACTAACATTATTCTCTCGAATATATATATATATATATATATGTGTGTGTGTGTGTGTGTGTGTGTGTATACAGGAAATATATGCAGGTATTGATCATTGAAGACTGTACAGTTTAGGGAATCAAGATCTCAAAGAAGAAGAGTTCACGATAGAAAACTCATGAGTAATAAGAGTTTAAGAAAAAAAGTAATAGAGTCTAGATTTATTGTTAAAACTCTGAAATAACACTGAAGCCTTATTTTCATTTTTCTCACTGTTTTAAATCTCTTATTTGATTTTCAAACCGATACTAAAATTACTTCCTTATTTCAGATCTATATTTCTTAGCTTTTAAACTTATTTTAACTCCTGATTTTAAATATGTCTTTTAAAATTTAGCTTAATTCCTAATTGAAATATTTTATACTTCTTTAACTATATGTGTTAACGATAAAAATCGTCAATGTCCAAATATAGGGTTATAGTTGTGGGTCATAGCGTAATCTAGTTCTTCCAAGATCGACTTAAGTCGCCCTTTCTTAAGTAACAATGTCCCAAGTTTGAAGATTAGTTACTCTTCCTTCAAGAGGTGAGTATCACGCAATACTTAGGTAAAAAAAGTTATCTTGGGATAAGGACTTCATAAGTTCGTTGCTAGTTGAAGCTAGAATGTTCATTGAGGTTGGTTTAGTAATTATTTGGAAAGTTCGATTGGTTAAGATATTAGGGATTGTCCCATATATCCAAGTTTAAATAAAGATTGTGGTGTTAGGTGTAATTACTTCTGATTTAAGGTTTCAAATCCAAATTATCAGTTGAAAGACAAGTGCAATTGATTGTAGAAGCTAAGTATTTCCTTTATTGATCAATTGATGAAATACATGGAAGATTACAAGAGAAATCCTCGATTTGATCTCTAAATTAGGGTTTGGTATCTTAAAACTAAGTATAAGATTTTCGTATGAGAAAAAAGTCCCCTAAATTGTGACCATAGAGTCTTATTTATAGAAGATTCGGAACCCTTCCATAGCAATTGTGTGGGAAACCTCCCTTTTGCATCAACCTCTTAATATTGGCTCATGTCAGCGATTTCTAGCTTCGGTACCGACTTTAATCCTTTGCCACTTGCACCTCTTGGTATTTCCTCCATGTTTTCCCCCAATAGTTGGGTATCGCTCCTGTTAACCCCATTATTAAAACACGGTTAACATGTGTATATACATGGATACATCAGTTCATGATCATATAGGGATGGATATTTCAATTCGTAAATAAGATGCACACGTGAGTATGCATAGGTCGTTCCAAGTTAGACCTTTCACAAGCATCAACGTGTAACATGCTGGTTGTTTTTCTTTGGATCATCCAGGCATGTAAGAGATGGATGCGTCAGCATCAATATGGAGTTTCTGAATATAGGTTGATTTCCATGTTCACATGTGTCACCATGCAACGTTAACCCACAGTCAGATTGTCCACAATGTTATGGGTTAGTAATACAGTGAGTACGAGCCATGTGTGAAGTAATAAACACCAAAGTAACGTGGAAAGGTGAAACGCTGTAGATGGTAGTAAGGGTCGGTTCATGAAGAACTTCTATGGGTCGGATTCCATTTAACTCAAGATGTTAACACGATCTACGACCTATATCAAGTCGTTAATGGTATATAGTAAAAATGGGACTCGTGCATTCAATGACGACCAAGCACTTCGAGATGTGTACATGCTGGCTTATATGTGGATTGTTCATCTCTTATGTTGGTAGTGAAACTCCGGGGGGGGGGGGGGGGTCATTATGTTAGCAGGTCGTTCAAAAAATTGAACACGTGACATATGGATGGACAATGCATGAAGCCACTCAGGTCAATAAGTGTATTTGAACAAGAAGACATATCAGGTCGTCGATAAAAATGTAGCATGGACAGTTTGCCTGTATGAGTCAAAGCTCATATTGTTCCGATGTAATATATCAGGTCGTTAGTCATGAAGATGCCATAGCACTAGCATGAAGGCCATTTGGATGAGGTAGGCACTCGTAAGTGTTGGCCATACATTGATAATATGTGTATAATTCAAGGAGATAAAGCCAAAGTCCATCAAATTGTCAACGTAACTTGTACCGGATCGTACCAATGAAACCAGGACATGCCCATGAAAACTATATAATCCAGGTCGTTAACTATAGTATGAGTACACGTGGCAACGGTTTAAATGCCATTCACTAGCTGTAAAGTGTAAGTGGCTAGCTGTCATCACATGGAGAAATGCATGCAAATAAATTAGACTGCTATACGCTTGCATTAGGACGTTCATTTATATTTGGTCGTTCATAGCCTAAAGACGGGGCATCCAATTTACAGATCTGCCACTCCACTCCTCATGACACCTATAAATACTTCCTGCATGGAAAGGGACCGAATTTTCTCTCCACGAAATGCTATCCAATTCATTTCTCCACTACCCCAAATCACTTAAACCTCCATTAATCTTCCTCCAAGCTTAGATCCAACATCTCAACCACCATGGATTTGCTAAAATCATCAAAGTGCTCAAGTTGTTGAAGATCTACTCCAACAACCATTGCGAGCTAAGAGATCTCATCACTTCCTTGGTGTATTTAAGTGGATCAAAAGTAAAAAGAGAAGAACTAGAGAAGTTTATTGTAAAAAAGAGAGAAAATGAGTGATAAAGCAAAGATTATGTTCCTTGTAATTTCAATGGTGATAATGAGAATTCTTCCCATAGTGGACGTAGGCCAATTCTAGGCCGAACCACTCTAAATCTCCTTGTTTTTTTTTCCTTTTTTTGTGTTTGGCTTCCACTTTTAGATCTTACATGTGAAGCGTAGAATTTACACCTTGGATTTTAGTGTCATTTTTAGCATTAACATTTTGGCACCCTGTGGGGCCACATCCTAAAGGTTAAGTGCTTCGTGGGAGATCCGGAAATTGAAGTCTTGCTTTTTACAATAGATTCTCAAAATATAAAATGCAAGCTAGTTAAGAGATTATCTTCAAAGATTCAATATCTTTTCTGGAAAAAAATGCCACCGAAGAAAAACGGCTAGTAAGTCCGTAAGAGCTTGGGGATCGGAAAATGTTGTAGATAATCCTACTGCTCCGCAAACTAATTTTCATGAAGTTGGCCAATCCTCAAGAGTAGGAGTCGGTGTGACCAGGAATGAATTGAATGAAGTCGTTGTCGGTTTGACTCAGCAGATGGAGATCTGAAACAAAGCTATGATGGATAGAGTAGAAGCTCTTTTTGCCACTCAAACCGCTGCGGCAAATGCTAATGTCAATATCAACCTTGAGGATAATGCCAATTCTTCCTCTTCAAGTCCCAATCATGATCGTTCAGCTCAAGAGATCTATGAATCAGATAATGGCGAGAATGAAGAATCTAAACCAATCGCTAAGAACCATTCCGCAAGAGGGGATTCTCGAACTGTGGTTAGTCCCGCCAATAGGGCACCTCCTCAAGAAGAAGGTTTAGGTCTTCGGATCTGGAACCGAGATCGTTCGCTCAAACGAACATCCGACAAAGGTGACGACGCCCGCCCCGTGAGTCAACACGGTGAAGAAGAACATCTTTCGGACATGGTAAGGAAGATCATGCAAGATAACATAGAAAGAAATGGTGATGAGAAAGAGTGAGAATCGCCCTTAGAAAGACTCCACTCACTAAAAGAATTCGTAAGGCCAAGTTCCCGAAAAGGTTTACTCCACCAATTATTTCAGCCTATGGTGGGACTGGTGATCCCAATTTGTTCTTATACAAATATGACCAACACATGGATGGTGCACGAGCCACCGATGAGATTAAATGCTTATATTTTCCTGTCTATCTCGAAGGTGTGGCATCACTCTGGTTTACAGGTTGCCACCAAAATCCATGGATAACTTTTATGTCATGGCAAAGAATTCAGAGAGCAGTTTAGGTTGCAAACCACCAAGGTTAAAGATGTGATGTCACTCAATGACTTGGAGCAAAGACCGGGAGAATCGATTAAATCCTTTCTGACTTGATTTAATACTACTGTAATGTAAGTGGCAAATCCAGAACCTCGATTGGTCTTGATGGCACTAAACTGGGATATAAACAAAAATTCAGAATTAGGGATGTGGATCAAGATGAAGAACCCTACCACTCTGGAGAAATTCTATGAAAAAGCAGAAGAATTCATCAGTGTGGAGGATGACCCTTCTCTCATTCAGAATGTTGCTAAAAACAGAGTCGTGGAAGATAAGAGAAGTAATGATACCCAAGGTGACGAGAAGAATGCGGGAGGACTGAAAAGGAAAACCAAGGATAACGGAAAAGCAGAGAATGATAACAAACGATTCCGCTTTATCAAATCCGAAGAGTTGACTCCTCTAAATGATACCCTGGAAAACATCTTCTTCGCCACCTAAGATGCAGGATATTATCCAACACCATGACCAATCAAAGTAGACAATAAGGCAGCTAATTCTGGAATGTTCTATCGCTACCACAACCAGCCTGGTTATGATACTAATGAATACATATACTTAAAGACCCTGATTGAGAATTTGGTTAGGAAAAATAAGCTGCAACAGTATGTGAAATAGACCACCAGTAACTAACACCTCTTCAGCTGCTCAGTGACGAGTTCAAGCTAATGATGGTTGATATGGTTCAAATGTTCAAAGCCTAGAATAATGACCATTCGTGTCAACTCTTTGCTAAAAACATTATTCATTCTTATGAAAGTTGTTATTTTTTCTTACAAGTATAAACCCACCATGAATGGGGGCACTGTATCCAAACAATAACCATTTCCGCTATTGACGAAGCTTGTATTCAATCAACTTACAGTTCCTTGCAAAGTTCTATTGCTAGCTTAAATTTGCTTGGTTCTAAAATTGATTTGATATTACAGGAAACCCAAGGAGCGCTTGCTTCCTCATAGTTCAACAAGACCGAGTGATACTTACAACACATCCCGACAATGACAGATCAAGTGTCGAGTGTTACAAACATTATTCCACACATAAGCGAAGAAGCAATGCACCGCCTTGTAGATCGAAAGGGGAATCACTTATGGTCAAGCAGCAAGGAAAGGAGCAAGCAAAAACACTCAATAAGATCGCCAAGCCAGATTGACTGGGCTCGATTACGAAAAATGTTGAGTAAAAGGAAACACCTTCCTTACGCGAGGGCACCCAGTCGAATTTCTGACGCTATTACTCGGCCAGATGAGATGAACGATGGGGCAAGCCAATGCCTTCCTTACGCGAAGGCGAATTCCAAAATATTCCTTGTGCGAAGGTAAAACCCCACGTCTTCCTTACGCGAAGATCAAACCAAAACCTTCCTTGCACGAAGATAAAATTAGGAGTCGCCCTTACGCGAAGACCAAACCAAAACCTTCCTTACATGAAGGTGAATCAAACGTCTTCCTTACGCGAAGGCACCCAATCGAATCTCCGATGCCATTACTCGGTCGGATGAGATAAACGTTGGGCAACCCAATGTATTCCTTATGCGAAGGCAAAACCAACGCCTTCTTTACGTGAAGGTGAATCAAATGTCTTTCTTACGTGAAGGCAAAAACCAACGTCTCGCTTGCACGAAACCATAAACCTTCCTTATGCAAAGGTACTCAATCGAATCTCTGACGCCATACTTGGCAGGATAAGATGAACACTGGGCAGTCTAACATCTTCCTTACGTGAAGACGAATTCCAAAACTTTCCTTATGCGAAGGTAAAACCCCACATCTTCCTTACGCGAAGACCAAACCAAAACCTTCCTTACGTGAAGGCCAATCCAGCGCCTTCTTTACGTAAAGACAAATCAGAAACTTCCTTTTGCGAAGGCACCTGGTAGAGTCTCTGACGCCATTACTTGGCCAGATGAGACGTACACTAAGGTGAGCTAAAAGTCTCCCTTATGCGAAGGCATCCAATCAAGTCTCCAACGCTGTTTACTCCAAATTTGGAATCAACACCAAAGGTGCAAATGATGCACTTCACTGATTCGGTAAGATTAAAATATGGAACCGCGTTATTACAAAATAAAAAGCATAGAATGAAGACAAAGGAATTTTATAGTGGTTCGATTCTAAATGAATCTACATCCACTTTATAATTAATTCTCATTATAGAATTTTGCCCTAAAATATTCGTGAAATCTCTCATACATTTGTTTCTCACTTCTCTCTCTTTTTAGGATCTAATTACACTTGAATTTGGCAATCGGATGGAAGAGATCACTCGCTTTGTGATGGTAGATGTATCAATCCTTGATCACTTAGGCACTCTTGTGATTTTCCATGTCTTTACGAGATTTTGTACTTAGATCCAAAATTTGAGAGGAGTGGAGAAGGTTTGAGATTCCTTAGATTGATATTGGAGAGCTTTCTTATGAATGAGATTCAAAATCCTTTGATCCAATTGAAGATGGCTTTAATGACCATAGGAATTGATTTGATCCACATGAAATGGGAGAAGAGTTGTTAGATTCATGAGATCCATAAATGAAGTTGAAGACAAGCTCTGAATTTGGCGGCACTTCCTTCTAGGAATGAAATTGGGTGCTTGCTGTGTATTGATTTTAAGTTGAATCAGGTTCGATTCAAAGTTTTCTACTTGCTGTGTATAGATTTTAAGTTGAATTTTATACTTTCGGATTTTAAGGGATTATCATTTGGCACGATCTCAAAACATGTTTGATGATAAAGTTGATGTCCGTAGTGATCTCTTTTAATGATTTCGAGCTTCAAATTTGCCTATTTGTGATGGTCTCGGCCCAAATTTCTTGTATGAGTTCTTGTAATTCGATCATGGCTTTTACTGCTAAGTGTTATGTACGCTAGAATGATAATCTTACACAATTCTATCGCTTATTAATGATCTTAATTTGCAAAATCATGCCTTGTCATTCTTTTCAAAGTTAAAGTGCCCCTGTTGGTTGTTTATTTCAGATCGTTGTTCTATAATGGCTCATCTTGAATTAGGTCGTAACGATCACTTTTAAGTTTTAGACTACAACCCTACTCTAGGCCGTTATGATAACTCAAGGCCTTAGGTCGTTATATCAGTCCTCATCTTTGGGTCGTTTGACGCTTGAGGTTTATGAGGAATCGGACTGTTATAGCGACCTAAAGCTCTCTGTTTGTACAAAACAACCTAGAACCTGATACCACACAGAACGACCCAAACACTTAAGGTTAGCGGAAACAAACCGAAACATCTTGAACAAGTTGCTTTCTGGTTCGTTATTCACTTCTAAACACCGTTATTCGTGCATGATTGAGAGGGGCTCGAGCGAGGACAAAACTTTGAAAACACCGTAGGTTGGACAAACTTCCCGTGTCAGAAATTCAAACTACTACTTTTGCCCAACTTTGGCCGAACTATGAGCTATCATAGATAGGCCTAGTTACACTTCCAAGCCGCACACCCCCGAACTTGCCGATCGCCTCGAAGGCTGGTGTCTTGAAGGATTGAACTTTGATCAATTTGACTTGGACATATATCCATCTGACAAGCGATTAGTCCTCGAAGATTTGGATACTGTAAAGAATCACTCATTGATGCAACTTGATGTTATTAGGACTTGGATGGAAAAGCACTTCAAAGAAATCGGCCAGTACCATGCGCGCAAATTGGGTGCTTGGAACACCTTTGCTTGTGATCTCTAGAGGCTAAACAGGGAGAATATTGAACGCATTACTACTTTGGAGAAGGACAAAGTCGTGCTTGTTCAGGCTTTTAAGTCTCAAGATGAGATCATTGCCGAATTACCGAGTCCTGGAGGTAAGGCAGAACCGACCGGTACTTCTCCTTCTGCTCAAGTTGGGGAATGATCTAGTGATGAAACGAAGAAGTTCTCTTTTCTGACTTTTGCTATTATCTTTTATGTACTTATGTTCTAGACTGGATGTATACGCGAGTGTCGGCCCTCGCTTACAACTCTTATGATATTTTGCGTCTAATGTCTCTGTACTGGACTTGTGACGTGGTGATGGAAATGCATTTTGCCTGTCGTACTCTAAGCCTTCATTTTTGTTTTGTCGTACTTTTGCTTTGTATTAAGATCGAAAAATATTTGCTACAACAATTTTTTGTTTTGAACTCATATATCCCATGCTACCTGTTCTACAATTAAGACAAGTTTTTGCACAATTCTGGACTTATACTCATTATCAATTGTCCACATTGATAATGGATTAGTTAGAAATGAACTATAGCGAGTTGTTAGAAATGAACTATAGCGAGTTTACTTTGCATTGACTAAAATGCTTGCCTAGGACCATTTTATTTGACGGTTTAAAACTCATCAACTATTGTTCGTGCAGTCATGGTATTCTAATTCAAATTTGTGTTAACGCTTGAAATCGATCAATCAACTAAGGTTGACTATAGATCCAAAATGCTATTATTTTAATAACCCATATGAGTGTGTTTGATATCTCTTATTTGAGAAATATATATCTACGATTCATTTTCAACTTCCCCTTTGAGAAGCTGTGATATTAGTGCCCCTTGAACGGACTTTGGTTAAGGCCCCAATGTCTGTCGTTATCGGGTCAGGTACTTCCTGATTCTGACGATTAATTGGGTGCTCAACATTTTTCACATCTGGGATTTCAGATGCTGCGCGAATGGTTTGACACTCTTCGCAAATGGATTTTTCATTCTTCACATCTGAGATTTCAAATGCTACGCGAATGGTTTGACACTATTCACATCTGAGATTCCAGATGCTACGCGAATGGTTTGACATTCTTCACATCTGAGATTCTAGATGCTACACAAGTGGATTGACACTTTTCACATCTGAGATTTTTCATTCTTCACATCTGAGATTTCAAATGCTACGTGAATGGTTTGACACTTTTCGCAAATGGATTTTTCATTCTTCACATATGAGATTTCAAATGCTACGCGAATGGTTTGACACTTTTCACATATGAGATTCCAGATGCTACGCGAATGGTTTGACATTCTTTACATCTGAGATTCCAGATGCTACGCAAGCGGATTGACACTTTTCACATCTGAGATTCCAGATGTTACGCAAGTGGATTGACACTTTTTACATCTGAGAGTCCAGATGTTACACAAGTGGTTTGACACTTTTCACATCTGAGATTCCAGATGCTACGCAAGTGGATTGAAACTTTTCACATTTTAGATTCCAGATGTTACGCAAGTGGTTTGACACTTTTCACATCTGAGATTCCAGATGTTACACAAGTGGTTTGACACTTTTCACATATGAGATTCCAGATGTTACGCAAGTGGTTTGACACTTTTCACATCTGAGATTCCAAATGCTATGCAAGTGGATTGACACTTTTCACATCTGAGATTCTAGATGTTATGCAAGTGGTTTGACACTGGTTCGCTTCTGCCCTTGAGTATTCTTTTGATTAGATTGCATAGCTGCACTTTTAGGAGCTTCAAGGAATTGATTACCATCAATGATCTGAAGAGGTACAGGATTATCGTCTACCCTCATGTACTCGTCTGCTTTCTTATAGAACTTGTCAAGCGTAGTCGGTTCCTTCATCTTTATCCATCCCCCGAACTCGCTCGTTTTGTCTATAGCATCGAGTAGAGCCATGAGGACTATACGTGGTTCCGGGTTCCTTACTTCAGACAAAGCAATATTGAATCAACTAAGGAAGGCTTTGACAGTTTCTCCTGGCTTCTGCCTCTTGGCTGAGTGTGTTATAGCATCCTTGGCTTTGGTAGCATACAAGCGGAACTGCTCTTTGAACTTTTTGGTCAGGTCGGAGAACCGATCGATAGATTTAGGAGCAACTTTGTGAACCATAGTGATGCAATACCTTCTAAGTAGAGAGGGAAATATGTGCATCTCATCTCATCAGTTGCCTTATCCGCACTCATATGCCACTCGTATTTGAAGAAAAAGTAGTTTGGATCAACAAGGCCGTTGTACGGGGGCAAAGTTGGTGGATTGAACTTCCTCGGACATTCTGCTTCAAGGATTCTTTCAGTGAATGGAGTCCTATTGGGAGAGAAGTCTCATTCCCTTTCATCGTCTTTGCAAGCTTGATTCTTTTTCATGACTCGTTCTTTCATATCCGAGATGTATTCTTTAATGTTA
This sequence comes from Allium sativum, assembly GCA_030737875.1. NCBI lineage: Eukaryota > Viridiplantae > Streptophyta > Magnoliopsida > Asparagales > Amaryllidaceae > Allium > Allium sativum. Next base: position 173,819,205 of record CM060923.1, read on the forward strand.
TGGCGCTCTATGAAGCTGAGCTCTTTACCAAATATTCGTCTAGGCATACGATCTCGATTAGAGAGCTTAGGTGCTTTGCCTTCTCGACGAGGGGGTGCCCCCGTGACAAGATTAGTGACCTTTCGAGCATTCATTTCGGAATGATTCTTAGCTTTTGATCTCAATTTTTTGACATTAGCTTCGTCCCTGTTACTTGCCCCATCATATTCGTCTTGCATATTGTCATTGCGATTATGATCGGAATTGGGCGATTTATCATTCTGTTCGAGATCTACATGCACTTTTGGAGGAGCTGGGTTTGATCGAGCGTTAAGGATGGCATCAAGTTTCTCCATCATCGCTTTAGTAGAGGCATCCATCGGTTGTTTACGTTGGCAATAGCGGCTTTTAATTCATTTCTAGTCACACCGGCTCAGCTTTCCGAGTTTTCAACAACTTCAAAGCGGTTTGCAAGCGGTGTTTCTTCATTTGCAACATTATCGGCTTCTACCACGGTTTTGCTAGCGGTATTCTTAGATTTGGCCATAATTTTGAGGAAGGATGCGGTTTAGAACTTTAATGGTAAGGCATTTAACTTTGTGAAGTGTGAGAGGAGGAAGGAGATGCGAACGCGGCCCCACGGTGAGCGCCAAAATGTTTACTCCGAATTTGGAATCAACACCAAAGGTGCAAATGATGCACTTCACCGATTCGGTAAGATTAAAATGTGGAACCACGTTATTACAAAATAAAAAGCATAGAATGGAGACAAAGGAATTTTATAGTGGTTCGATTCTAAATGAATCTACATCACTTTATAATCAATTCTCATTATAGAATTTTGCTTTACAGTATTCGTGAAATCTCTCATACATTTATTTCTCACTTCTCTCTCTTTTTAGGATCTAATTACACTTGAATTTGGCAATCAGATTGAAGAGATCACTCGCTTTGTGATGGTAGATGTATCAATCCTTGATCACTTAGGCGCTCTTGTGATCTTCCATGTCTTTATGAGATTTTGTACTTAGATCCAAATTTCGAGAGGATTGGAGAAGGTTTGAGATTCCTTAGAATGATGTTGGAGAGCTTTATTATGAATGAGATTCAAAATCCTTTGATCCAATTGAAGATAGCTTTAATGACCATAGGAATGGATTTGATCCACATGAAATGGGAGAAGAGTTGTTAGATTCATGAGATCCATAAATGAAGTTGAAGACAAGCTCTAAATTTGGCGGCACTTCCTTCTAGGAATGAAATTCCATCTTTCTTCTATGTGAATTATGAGGGGTATTTATAGGTGGAAATCAGACCAGGTGGCAATTCCGTAATTTTCCTAAACTCCCTTTAGGCTGTCGGGCGAGTTAAAGGACTCAAAGGAATGTTTCTGCGGTCTAAGGAGTGGTGGCACGAGCTTAAAAGAGCGGAGCGGGCTAAGTTCCTCTTGTTAGTGGGCGGTGCGGTCTAAGACAAGATGGTGCGAGCTTGTACATAGAGGAGCGACCCAAGCATATCTAGAACGAGTTAAACCAGGACGATGTAGTTTGGACCTTGATAGAGCGGGTTAAAACCCTTATCGGGCTAGCGACTTGAGGAGCTGGCGACCCAAAAACCATGTGGGCTAAGACTTAAACAAGCCTAGATGACCCAACGGTCCAAGATGCCCAAATGAGCTAAAACTTCCTGGACATCTCGTATTTCCTAAACGACCCAAGACACTGTAATAACCTAGAGCACTTAAGTGGGCTAAGGAGCTCATTGAGCTATAGGAACCATAATGACCTAAAGGGCCTATAGGTCTAAAATCATAAAACGACCCAAACATGCTTAACATATTTTATGGGTTAACAAACGCCATCACACGGCTGGATGAGACAAATGCTTGAATAAATCAAGGACCTCCGTAAGCGGAGGCATTCAAACTAGTTTTCTAACGCTCGATATATTAGTTCGGAAGAGACAAAAGTTAAATTGAGAGAAAGGCCTCTCCAAAGAAGAATCATATAATCAACTACTAAAGTCGGGTTTTCTAAATATATTGGCAAGCTCAGAAGCTCTAAATAAGCTGGTGAAAGTAAAAAGACTTTGCCAATGAATTAGAAGCTTCTAATGCAACAATTTGAATCAAGGAAATTCGGCAAAGTTGATCACATTCGTCTTATGCAATTCGTGACGACCCATGGTATGAGGGCAACACAACCACATTAAGATTGGACAATGTTTGAAAAACATACCAAGTGCCCTGTAACAACCCGAAAATCTGGGCCAGTTTAAAATTTTTATTTTTGCAATTTTAGCGAATTTTGATTATTTAAAATGAATTATTTTAAAAAAAACGACGAGAAATTTATTTTGAATAAAATTCAATCGTATATAGTTATACAGATCGACGATAGAATATAAATAATTATATATAATTATAAAAGGAATTGAAAATGGCGCGGTAGTTCGATAATTCGATTTCAAACTTCAATTGAATGTACCGGGTGCAAAACAATCCGGATTTTAGTGAAACCAAAAATAATAGGATCTAATTGACAATATCTTTCCAACGAATCCGAAAAATCAAATTTTCATAGCGGGAATCAAAAGATATGTCCAGTTGAAAATTCTGAATAGTCGTTATGGAATTCAGGCCCTTAAAAATGGAAATTTTGCAAACGTCCTCGGATTTCGACGAAACCACTTTTGTTGGATCCGCATTGTCAAATTATTGCTAGATTCCAAATTTTATAATATTTTCGAATCAATATGTGAGCGTGGCAAAGGAAAACGCGTTTGACCAGTTTCAGTTGATTTTAATCGACTGGAAAATGACCATTTTCCCAACAGTTTCAGAATTTGACGAAACTAGTTTTGTTAGGACCGTATCGTCAATACGAAGCTAGAAAATATTTTTCTGGAATTTGTAATGTTGTTATGGGACCCCAGTAAATTGAAATGTGCGTTCAAATTCAATATATAGAGTTATATGTTGATTTTGACGAAAACTAATCGAAACGATCGAATCATCCTACGATACATATCCCATTGTGTTCGGAATGGGGGTAATTAGCTATGGACGGCAGACGGTGGGTCTCGTTTCGTGTTCGAAATAAAAAGTTGCTTTTTGAAAAATAAAATGAATTAAATATAAAATATATATATTTTCAGAAAACCCCCTCCCTCTTTCGTTTGCCCTCCCCGTCGAATTCGATACCAGAAGGAAAAAAAAAACCTAGACAATCGAAGACCACCGCCCGTCGCCTGCCACCCCTCCGCCTAGCCGCGCAACCTCCTCCGCCCCTGACCTCCACCAACCCCGATGGCGCCCTGTCCTCCTCCCTCAAGTCGTGGAACCCAAGCCAAATCGAATGGAGGCCGACGAGATCCATTGTGGGTCACCTGAGCACTACCGCCTCTGCCTGGAAGACCGGTGCCGCCGCCTCCTTGGTTCCAGCGCGAGCCTCCGCCCCTCTACCTCAGTTTGACAGTCCAAAATTGGGTTTTGGTGAGTTTTTTTTTCTTTTTTTTTCTAATTAGTTTATTTATATATAATGTTGTTTTAAAAATTAAAAAGGTTATTTTTTTTATATAAAAAGATTTGTATTTTAGTTAAAAAGAAAGGAAAGGTTAAAAATCAGTTTTATTATATAATTAGCGAGTATAAAAAACCTGGTTTTTATGATGAATAACCCTGTTTAAAAATGTGATATTCGTTTATATATTAACAATATAAAGAGGCGATATTGGTTAATGTAAAACCAAAAGATTTGTTTTTCTTTTAAAGAAAAATTCGATTTTTATATATTGAATAGCAATATAAAAATGTGATTTTTATATATATAGTGGCTACGGGCAACGAAAGCGACAAAGAGCGAGAATGACGAAGATTTCTATAAATGAAGTGTCGTGAAGATGGGATAGCTATCAGTGAGAATTTCTCACTCTTTGATTTAATTTTCTAGTTATATATATATATATATATATACTAGGATGCAGACGGTGTTTAGTAGCACCCGACACCCGTCGTCCACAGACCATGGACGGCTTGTATGCTTGTTTGTTTGATTTTGTTGTGTAGTTGATTGTGTGATGTGATGCGAAAGGAAATAAAATATTTATATAATTAAAAATATTTTATAGTTAAAAATAGAATTTTTAACGTGTATATAAAATAAATATTTATAAACAAATCGGACGATTTGTTTATATACACGCATTTGACTGATATTGATTGGGACGATAAATTTTAAAAATCGCCCAACTGCACAAATAAAATCTGTGTTTGATTGTTTGAAACCCCACACGGGTATTGGGATGATATTTGACGTACACTAATCCCGATTGTTTAGTTGTATGTCGATCGATTGATTGACAGGCTGTTATAAGCGTTGAATATTTATATTTGATGCTTATACAGTGTAGAATGCACTTTGGATGATGGTTGATTATTCATCGTTGTTGATATATACATGTGTTGTAGAAAATCCATATAATTAACATTATATGGTAATTGACTGGGCCTCATTCCAGTTTTAAAATAGAAATATTGGAAAAAGAAATATTTGAAAGAGAATATTTGAAAATAGGAATATATGAAGCCGTATTGATTAGATTGACGCCATTTTGACGTGAACGACATTTATATCGATTTTATTCATTTTATAATGAATATCGAAAGTGATTTCAAAATCAGATATTTTGAAAAGAACTGAAAATAAATGAATTCGAATTGAAATTGAATACAAATGAATTCGAATTGAAATTGAATTGAATTGAAAATGAACTGAAATTGAATTAGAAATCAATTTGAATTGAAATCAATTTGAAATGAATTTAAAATGAATTTAAATTGGAATATTCAATTTTGATTTGAAATTGAATATGAAGTTGAAACCGTTTTGAAAATGAATTTAAAACGATTCATAAAACACGTTTTGAATTGAATTCGACGAAGTATATATTATATACATTATATATATAATATAATGGCCTGAATAGAACGCGCCGCACCGCGGCAGTTCGCGAATTTCGACCATTGACTTCGAACGGATATTGCGGGAGATCCGACCGTCGGATTCTCCTGAAACCGGAACCGTTGAGTTCGTATCGAAAAGAGCTTTCTAACGAATATTAGAAATTAGAAGTCTAATGGTTGGATTTGGAATTATGTCCAAATCAAATTTGAAAAAGGTCGCTGTAAGTGCAGTTCGATGGCCATTGATGGAAATCAACTGTACGGGCCTTGATAAAATTATTAAAAATAGTAATAATTTGTGAAAAAACATAAGAAATGATTTAGAAAGAATTGGGATGAAAAACTCCATATTTGAAAAGATAAAAATAGATTTTTATCGAAATAAACTAGTTTTGAACTAGAATTATAATTCTATTTATTTTTAAATAAATAGATTGAATTAGAAATGGTTTTGAAAATAACCAGAATTTCCAATGATTGCATTGGAATGGATTTGAATCGAAATTGTCTTCGGAATATTTCGATGTTGGATTTCGTGATTATACAAATGTTGTTATGGGAATTTGAAAGATATAGATATATATATCGTTATTTCCAATACGATCTTTGTTGGTCGCAGAATTTGATATCGAATATAAGCCGGGATATTTTCTATTCAGAGCCTTGTATTTGATATCAAATGTGATTTGGGTTTGTCGTGAATGGTGTCTTGACTAACACCGTTCTTGAACCCAGTTGAGAAAAGATTAAATCTTTTTATTTAGATTTAATGAAGTGTACCAATTAAATAATATTTAATTGGAATTGAATTGATATTGATTTTTGGGTTTATCGTGGACAGTGTTTTAAATAACACTCGTTCTTTAACCCGATCATTGATGGAATGTGACTTTGGGTTTATCGTGAACCGTGTTTTAAATGACACTGATTCTTTAACCCAGTTAACGATTAAAACTTAGGGGAGTTTTAATGAATCTTTAATTAGATTGAAATGATCGAGAATGGAGTATCACCAGTTTTGCTCCAAGCGAAAGTTAAATCTTTAATTAGACTTGAACGTGAAATGGTAATTGAATTTACCAATAACACCGTGGTGTTAGATATGAAGTGTAACCAGTTTTACTTCATGGGATGAATAGGTTGAGATTGGGAAATTAAAACAAATGATTACTTCGGTAAGGTCCGTTAATTCCGACTAGTTGAATCGAAATTCAAAAGGATAGATTAAAGAATAAATATAAAGAATTTATCTTTGATAAAATTAATGGGAACCTTTCCCTATGAATGTGAAATTTAGAAACTAACTATCGGTTAGCCAAGCAGAATGGTTTTCTGGATATTGATCTGATGTTGGTTTCGGCCTTCGGGGTTAATATTTGGGGAATTATTCTCTTGATTAATTTACAGTTAGTGACTGATAAATTGGAATGAAGCGTATGTTGTGTTTGTGTAACACTTATTTAAAATATACGCGAGTTATTCGGAAAGACCGGGTTTATCCCATTCTGAATAACTGATACGACGATAAGTCGAAGATGAAGACGATGGTCGAAGACCGGAGGTCTTCACGTCGTTTGGGTGATTACCGATGATCTTGATTGGGCTGTACACCCAAGAAGATGGAAACAGTTGGTGATCGTCCAGACGTACTTGGAGATCGATGGATATGCGGGGTACTAGGTGCCTCCGGTTTCGTTCAGACCCAGAACGGACTTGTAAATGGACTGTGTGTCTGACATTGGATTTTAGTCTGTGTGATTTATCTCTATTAAATATATATCTGTTTGGCGGTGGAGAATTTATTCTCTTGCTTAACGCCCTTCTCTGAGACGTACAAGCTCAGGGGTTATATACTGATGGATATCAAATGCATAGAGTGAATTGCCTGTGTGGCATGCTAAGTGGCAATTGATCGAGGCTTCTGTTGAAAAGCAAAGTCTTGTGGTGATGATCAAAGCAAGGCCTGTGTGGCATAGCTTTGTGTAGAGTTGATTCGCGAGCCTCGCACCCCTGTTGTGAACCAAAAACGGGAGAGGACGTCAGGGAGGGCATGCGTTTCTTTCTAGCTAGGGTGGTGTCAGTGACCTACCAGCCCTGACATTTATATACTTTTCACCTGTGTAGTTGTTGCTGTTGCGAGGCGCCTCAGTTTGATCGGACGATTTGGGTCCGGTGGAGTCATTCGTTGGCTCATTTACGCCCCAAAGGGCGGGGAAACGCATGTTCAGGATTTAAGTTTAATCCACATCGGTGGACCGGCCCTGAGGATCCAAGGGTCGATGTGCTCTGACCATGAGGCTCGGGCTAGACAGTCTCGAATCGGTTGAGGACTATATTTTGCCTCGGTTCATAGATGGAAATCCAACTTCCAAATACGTGACATTTGCGGTTTTGATTGTAGAGCCTAGTATGGCGACATGATATATGGTACCCATGTCGCCTATGATTTATACTTATGATTTGAAGTTGTTTTATACACTATGCACTTATAATAGTATCAAATGATTTGTTTTAAACGTATCAAGCAATCTTTAGCTGTTATAAGGGAAAACCCTATCCCCCGGCTTGCGTTGCATTGTGTGATAGGACCTGGGTCTTATAACAACTTCATTTTTCTTTATTTAGCATTGCGTTGTTTGTTTTATGCACTGGTATTCTTGGGAGGAAACCCGTTCCGTGTTATACGGCGTGGTCCCTTGATTTACCTATCTTTAAAATAAAGATTAATAACTGTTTTATTTCTCACACCAGTCCCATGACTGACCTGGAGTTTATTGTTTTAACCTAAACTCTGGGTGCCCCTATTTTGACACGGACAGCTAGTAGTTTTGGTTTTTGCAGATTTATATTCACAGGATCCTGGTTTACAGCTGGAATCATATCCGGAAAGCTTTGTATCAGTATATCCATTCTAGTTGTGTATTGTATTATTTTCCGCTGCAATGTATTTAAATGTAATTTAAATCTCTGATATTTCTGTGTAATGTATATTCATTTATACTCTGTATATTCTTGTAATCTGATGCATTGTTGTAATATACAATGAAATGTTCTCCCATCTGCGTATTGTTGTGACTTGTTCTTGAACTATCCGCGCTTTCCTTCACGGGGAAGTTGCGGGTCGTTTCATCGTGGTATAAGAGCTTTGGTTTACAAAGCTAGAGAACAAGGCACATTAGAACAATACGAAAGAATTCATCAGATATTGGATTAGTAATATCCAATGAGAATGACTCGTTAGAGATGGGATCAGTAGTATCCTAGAACGAGTGTGAAGAGTATTTTTTTAAAATGAAAACAAGTTTTGTTTTGAAATTTAAATCAACTATTCGTATTTGATTATTTATTCTATATTGATCGGGACAATCCGATATATAAAGATTTTGCATATATGTCTTGCAAACGTGTATTCGAAGTTTTAATATACTGGATAGTTATAGAATCATACTCTAGTTACCCGGGGATAATTCTGGTGATGGGGCACCGTCGCCAATATTTATTTTCGAGTAACGAAAGTGAGATTTCTATATATCTCCTATTGACTGGTGTGAGAACCAAAATTAGATAGGGCTTATTATTGTGAATTGGCATCAAAAATCTGATTTTTGACTATATATCAAAATTATGAATTTGAAACGTTAATCCACTAATTGATTGATGTTTGTGTTGTTTGTTTAATTGTTTGATAATTTTGAACCCTTACGCCTAATTGTATCAAATATTGAATTGTATTGAAAATTAGCCGCATTTGCTTGCATATACACGTACTTACATTGAACAGGTCATAGCAAGGAGGCTAGAGCAGAGAATAAAATTTGTTTGCTCGACAAATAAGTACATGTTTACTACATAATTTACTGTTTTGTTTGGGTGATGATGATTTTATAAGCCTATTGGCTAGCCGCTTGGCTTTTTCTTTTTCTTTTTGAGATCAGAAGGCCTATATGGCAATTTCAGGATTTTCCCGTGGCTCCCGTGGCAGGGGAGGTTATGGCGAAATTTTTCGAAAATTTAGGGTGTTAGCCAAATTTTTGAAAAATTTGAAAATTCTCAGAAACTGAAAAGTTGGAGAATGAAAGCCAGATCGAACGTAGAGTTGATTAATCAAACCACTTTCGACTTCGTTCCTTTTCGGGGATGAAAAGTTTTAAGTGGGGGAGATTGTAACAACCTGAAAATCTGGGCCAGTTTAAAATTTTTATTGTTGCAATTTTAGCGAATTTTGATTATTTAAAATGAATTATTTTAAATAAAAACGACGAGAAATATATTTTGAATAAAATTCAATCGTATATAGTTATATAGATCGACGGTAGGATATAAATAATTATATATAATTATAAAAGGAATTGAAAATGGCGCGGTAGTTCGATAATTCGATTTCAAACTTCAATTGAATGTATCGGGTGCAAAACAATCCGGATTTTAGTGAAACAAAAATAATAGGATCTAATTGACAATATCTTTCCAACGAATCCGAAAAATCAAATTTTCATAGCGGGAATCAAAAGATATGTCCAGTTGAAAATTCTGAATAGTCGCTATGGAATTCAGGCCCTTAAAAATGGAAATTTTGCAAACGACCTCGGATTTCGACGAAACCACTTTTGTTGGATCCGCAGTGTCAAATTATTGCTAGATTCCAAATTTTATAATTTTTTCAAATCAATATGTGTGCGTGGCAAAGGAAAACGCGTTTGACCAGTTTCAGTTGATTTTAATCGACTGGAAAATGACCATTTTTCCAACTGTTTCGGAATTTGATGAAACTAGTTTTGTTAGGACCGTATCGTCAGTACGAAGCTAGAAAATATTTTTCTGGAATTTGTAATGTTGTTATGGGACCCCAGTAAATTGAAATGTGCGTTCAAATTCAATATATAGAGTTATATGTTGATTTTGACGAAAACTGATCGAAACGATCGAATCAGCCTACGATACATATCCCATTGTGTTCGGAATAGGGGTAATTAGCTATGGACGGCAGGCGGTGGGTCTCGTTTCGTGTTCGAAATAAAAAGTTGCTTTTTGAAAAATAAAATGAATTAAATATAAAATATATATATTTTCAGAAAACCCCCTCCCTCTTTCATTTGCCCTCCCCGTCGAATTCGATACCAGAAGAAAAAAAAAACCCTAGACAATCGAAGACCACCGCCCGTCGCCTGCCACCCCTCCGCCTAGCCGCGCAACCTCCTCCGCCCCTGACCTCCACCGACGCCGATGGCGCCCTGTCCTCCTCCCTCAAGTCGCGGAACCCAAGCCAAATCGAACGGAGGCCGACGAGATCCATTGTGGGTCACCTGAGCACCACCGTCTCTGCCTGGAAGACCGGTGCCGCCGCCTCCTTGGTTCCAGCACGAGCCTCCGCCCCTCTACCTCAGTTTGACAGTCCAAAATTGGGTTTTGGTGAGTTTTTTTTTTCTTTTTTTTTCTAATTAGTTTATTTATATATAATGTTGTTTTAAAAATTAAAAAGGTTATTTTTTTATATAAAAAGATTTGTATTTTAGTTAAAAAGAAAGGAAAGGTTAGAAATCAGTTTTATTATATAATTAGCGAGTATAAAAAATCTGGGTTTTATGATGAATAGCCCTGTTTAAAAATGTGATATTCGTTTATATATTAACAATATAAAGAGGCGATATTGGTTAATGTAAAACCAAAAGATTTGTTTTTCTTTTAAAGAAAAAATTCGATTTTTATATATTGAATAGCAATATAAAAATGTGATTTTTATATATATAGTGGCTACGGGCAACGAAAGCGACAAAGAGCGAGAATGACGAAGATTTCTATAAATGAAGTGTCGTGAAGATGGGCTAGCTATCAATGAGAATTTCTCACTCTTTGATTTAATTTTCTAGTTATATATATATATATACTAGGATGCAGACGGTGTTTAGTAGCACCCGACACCCGTCGTCCACAGACCATGGACGGCTTGTATGCTTGTTTGTTTGATTTTGTTGTGTAGTTGATTGTGTGATGTGATGCGAAAGGAAATAAAATATTTATATAGTTAAAAATATTTTATAGTTAAAAATAGAATTTTTAACGTGTATATAAAATAAATATTTATAAACAAATCGGACGATTTGTTTATATACACGCATTTGACTGATACTGATTGGGACGATAAATTTTACACATCGCCCAACTGCACAAATAAAATCTGTGTTTGATTGTTTGAAGCCCCACACGGGTATTGGGATGATATTTGACGTACACTAATCACGATTGTTTAGTTGTATGTCGATCGATTGATTGACAGGCTGTTATAAGCATTGAATATTTATATTTGATGCTTATACAGTGTAGAATGCACTTTGGATGATGGTTGATTAGTCATCGTTGTTGATATATACATGTGTTGTAGAAAATCCATATAATTAACATTATATGGTAATTGATTGGGCCTCATTCCAGTTTTAAAATAGAAATATTGGAAAAAGAAATATTTGAAATAGAATATTTGAAAATAGGAATATATGAAGCCGTATTGATTAGATTGACGCCATTTTGACATGAACGACATTTATATCGATTTTATTCATTTTATAATGAATATCGAAAGTGATTTCAAAATCAGATATTTTGAAAAGAATTGAAAATAAATGAATTCGAATTGAAATTGAATACAAATGAATTCGAATTGAAATTGAATTGAATTGAAAACGAACTGAAATTGAATTAGAAATCAATTTGAATTGAAATCAATTTGAAATGAATTTAAAATGAATTTAAATTGGAATATTCAATTTTGATTTGAAATTGAATATGAAGTTGAAACCGTTTTGAAAATGAATTTAAAACGATTCATAAAACACGTTTTGAATTGAATTCGATGAAGTATATATTATATACATTATATATATATATAATATAATTGCCTGAATAGAACGCGTCGCGCCGCGGCAGTTCGCGAATTTCGACCATTGACTTCGAAAGGATATTGCGGGAGATCCGACCGTCGGATTCTCCTGAAACCGGAACCGTTGGTTTCGTATCGAAAAGAGCTTTCTAATGAATATTAGAAATTAGAAATCTAACGGTTGGATTTGGAATTATGTCCAAATCAAATTTGAAAAAGGTCGCTGTAAGTGCAGTTCGATGGCCATTGATGGAAATCGACTGTACGGGCCTTGATAAAATTATTAAAAATAGTAATAATTTGTGTAAAATCATAAGAAATGATTTAGAAAGAATTGGGATGAAAAACTCCATATTTGAAAAGATAAAAATAGATTTTTATCGAAATAAACTAGTTTTGAACTAGAATTATAATTCTATTTATTTTTAGATAAATAGATTGAATTAGAAATGGTTTTGAAAATAACCAGAATTTCCAATGATTGCATTGGAATGGATTTGAATCGAAATTGTCTTCGGAATATTTCGATGTTGGATTTCGTGATTATACAAATGTTGTTATGGGAATTTGAAAGATATAGATATATATATCGTTATTTCCAATACGATCTTTGTTGGTCTCAGAATTTGATATCGAATATAAGCCGGGATATTTTCTATTCAGAGCCTTGTATTTAATATCAAATGTGATTTGGGTTTGTCGTGAATGGTGTCTTGACTAACACTGTTCTTGACCCCAGTTGAGAAAAGATTAAATCTTTTTATTTAGATTTAATGAAGTGTACCAATTAAATAATATTTAATTGGAATTGAATTGATATTGATTTTTGGGTTTATCGTGGACAGTGTTTTAAATAACACTCGTTCTTTAACCCGATCATTAATGGAATGTGACTTTGGGTTTATCGTGAACCATGTTTTAAATGACACTGATTCTTTAACCCAGTTAACGGTTAAAACTAAGGGGAGTTTTAATGAATCTTTAATTAGATTGAAATGATCGAGAATGGAGTATCACCAGTTTTGCTCCAGGCGATAGTTAAATCTTTAATTAGATTTGAACGTGAAATGGTAATTGAATTTACCAATAACACCGTGGTGTTAGATATGAAGTGTAACCAGTTTTACTTCATGGGATGAATAGGTTGGGATTGGGAAATTAAAACAAATGATTACTTCGATAAGGTCCGTTAATTCCGACTAGTTGAATCGAAATTCAAAAGGATAGATTAAAGAATAAATATAAAGAATTTATCTTTGATAAAATTAATGGGAACCTTTCCCTATGAATGTGAAATTTAGAAACTAACTGTCGGTTAGCCAAGCAGAATGGTTTTCTGGATATTGATCTGATGTTGGTTTCGGCCTTCGGGGTTAATATTTGGGGAATTATTCTCTTGATTAATTTACAGTTAGTGACTGATGAATTGGAATGAGGCGTATGTTGTGTTTGTGTAACACTTATTTAAAATATACGCGAGTTATTCGGAAAGACCGGGTTTATCCCATTCTGAATAACTGATACGACGATAAGTCGAAGATGAAGACGATGGTCGAAGACCGGAGGTCTTCACGTCGTTTGGGTGATTACTGATGATCTTGATTGGGCTGTACACCCAAGAAGATGGAAACAGTTGGTGATCGTCCAGACGTACTTGGAGATCGATGGATATGCGGGGTACTAGGTGCCTCCGGTTTCGTTCAGACCCAGAACGGACTTGTAAATGGACTGTGTGTCTGACATTGGATTTTAGTCTGTGTGATTGATCTCTATTAAATATATATCTGTTTGGCGGCGGAGAATTTATTCTCTTGCTTAACGCCCTTCTCTGAGACGTACAAGCTCAGGGGTTATATACTGATGGATATCAAATGCATAGAGTGAATTGCCTGTGTGGCATGCTAAGTGGCAATTGATCGAGGCTTCTGTTGAAAAGCAAAGTCTTGTGGTGATGATCAAAGCAAGGCCTGTGTGGCATAGCTTTGTGTAGAGTTGATTCGCGAGCCTCGCACCCCGGTTGTGAACCAAAAACGGGAGAGGACGTCAGGGAGGGCATGCGTTTCTTTCTAGCTAGGGTGTTGTCAGTGACCTACCAGCCCTGACATTTATATACTTTTCACCTGTGTGGTTGTTGCTGTTGCGAGGCGCCTCGGTTTGATCGGAAGATCCGGGTCCGGTGGAGTCATTCGTTGGTTCATTTACGCCCCAAAGGGCGGGGAAACGCATGTTCAGGATTTAAGTTTAATCCACATCGGTGGACTGGCCCTGAGGATCCAAGGGTCGATGCGCTCTGACCCTGAGGCTCGGGCTAGACAGTCTCGAATTGGTTGAGGACTATCTTTTGCCTCGGTTCATAGATGGAAATCCAACTTCCAAATACGTGACATTTGCGGTTTTGATTGTAGAGCCTTATATGGCGACATGATATATGGTACCCATGTCGCCTATGATTGATACTTATGATTTGAAGTTGTTTTATACACTATGCACTTATAATAGTATCAAATGATTTGTTTTAAACGTATCAAGCATTCTTTGGCTGTTATAAGGGAAAACCCTATCCCCCGGCTTGCGTTGCATTGTGTGATAGGACCTGGGTCTTATAACAACTTCATTTTTCTTTATTTAGCATTGCGTTGTTTGTTTTATGCACTGGTATTCTTGGGAGGAAACCCGTTCCGTGTTATACGGCGTGGTCCCTTGATTTACCTATCTTTAAAATAAAGATTAATAACTGTTTTATTTCTCACACCAGTCCCATGACTGACCTGGAGTTTATTGTTTTAACCTAAACTCTGGGTGCCCCTATTTTGACATGGGCAGCTAGTAGTTTTGGTTTTTGCAGATTTATATTCACAGGATCCTGGTTTACAGCTGGAATGATATCCGGAAAGCTTTGTATCCGTATATCCATTCTAGTTGTGTATTGTATTATTTTCCGCTGCAATGTATTTAAATGTAATTTAAATCTCTGATATTTCTGTGTAATGTATATTCATTTATACTCTGTATATTCTTGTAATCTGATGCATTGTTGTAATATACAATGAAATGTTCTCCCGTCTGCGTATTGTTGTGACTTGTTCTCGAACTATCCGCGCTTTCCTTCACGGGGAAGTTGCGGGTCGTTTCATCGTGGTATCAGAGCTTTGGTTTACAAAGCTAGAGAACAAGGCACATTAGAACAATACGAAAGAATTCATCAGATATTGGATTAGTAATATCCAATGAGAATGACTCGTTAGAGATGGGATCAGTAGTATCCTAGAACGAGTGTGAAGAGTATTTTTTTAAAATGAAAACAAGTTTTGTTTTGAAATTTAAATCAACTATTCGTATTTGATTATTTATTCTATATTGATCGGGACAATCCGATATATAAAGATTTTGCATATATGTCTTGCAAACGTGTATTCGAAGTTTTAATATACTGGATAGTTATAAAATCATACTCTAGTTACCCGGGGATAATTCTGGTGATGGGGCACCGTCGCCAATATTTATTTTCGAGTAACGAAAGTGAGATTTCTATATATCTCCTATTGACTGGTGTGAGAACCAAAATTAGATAGGGCTTATTGTTGTGAATTGGCATCAAAAATCTGATTTTTGACTATATATCAAAATTATGAATTTGAAACGTTAATCCACTAATTGATTGATGTTTGTGTTGTTTGTTTAATTGTTTGATAATTTTGAACCCTTACGCCTAATTGTATCAAATATTGAATTGTATTGAAAATTAGCCGCATTTGCTTGCATATACATGTACTTACATTGAACAGGTCATAGCAAGGAGGCTAGAGCAGAGAATAAAATTTGTTTGGCCGACAAATAAGTACATGTTTACTACATAATTTACTGTTTTGTTTGGGTGATGATGATTTTATGAGCCTATTGGCTTTTTCTTTTTCTTTTTCTTTTTGAGATCAGAAGCCTATATGGCAATTTCGGGATTTTCCCGTGGCTCCCGGTGCAGGGGAGGTTATGGCGAAATTTTTCGAAAATTTAGGGTGTTAGCCAAAATTTTGAAGAATTTGAAAATTCTCAGAAACTGAAAAGTTGGAGAATGAAAGCCAGATCGAACGTAGAGTTGATTAATCAAACCACTTTCGACTTCGTTCCTTTTTGGGGACGAAAAGTTTTAAGTGGGGGAGATTGTAACAACCCGAAAATCTGGGCCAGTTTAAAATTTTTATTTTTGCAATTTTAGCGAATTTGGATGATTTAAAATGAATTATTTTAAATAAAAACGACGAGAAATTTATTTTGAATAAAATTCAATTATATATAGTTATATAGATCGACGATAGAATATAAATAATTATATATAATTATAAAAGGAATTGAAAATGGCGCGGTAGTTCGATAATTATATTTCAAACTTCAATTGAATGTACCGGGTGCAAAACAATCCGGATTTTAGTGAAACCAAAAATAATAGGATCTAATTGACAATATCTTTCCAACGAATCCGAAAAATCAAATTTTCATAGCGGGGATCAAAAGATATGTCCAGTTGAAAATTCTGAATAGCCGCTATGGAATTTAGGCCCTTAAAAATGGAAATTTTGCAAACGACCTCGGATTTCGACGAAACCACTTTTGTTGGATCCGCAGTGTCAAATTATTGCTAGATTCCAAATTTTATAATTTTTTTGAATCAATATGTGAGCGTGGCAAAGGGAAACGCGTTTGACCAGTTTCAGTTGATTTTAATCGACTGGAAAATGACCATTTTTCCAACTGTTTCAGAATTTGACGAAACTAGTTTTGTTAGGACCGTATTGTCAATACGAAGCTAGAAAATATTTTTCTGGAATTTGTAATGTTGTTATGGGACCCCAGTAAATTGAAATGTGCGTTCAAATTCAATATATAGAGTTATATGTTGATTTTGACGAAAACTGATCGAAACGATCGAATCAGCCTACGATACATATCCCATTGTGTTCGGAATGGGGATAATTAGCTATGGACGGCAGGCAGTGGGTCTCGTTTCGTGTTCGAAATAAAAAGTTGCTTTTTGAAAATAAAATGAATTAAGTATAAAATATATATATTTTCAGAAAACCCCCTCCCTCTTTCATTTGCCCTCCCCGTCGAATTCGATACCAGAAGAAAAAAAAACCCTAGACAATCGAAGACCACCGCCCGTCGCCTGCCACCCCTCCGCCTAGCCGCGCAACCTCCTCCGCCCCTGACCTCCACCGACGCCAATGGCGCCCTGTCCTCCTCCCTCAAGTCGCGGAACCCAAGCCAAATCGAACGGAGGCCGACGAGATCCATTGTGGGTCACCTGAGCACCACCGTCTCTGCCTGGAAGACCGGTGCCGCCGCCTCCTTGGTTCCAGCGCAAGCCTCCGCCCCTCTACCTCAGTTTGACAGTCCAAAATTGGGTTTTGGTGAGTTTTTTTTTCTTTTCTTTTTTTCTAATTAGTTTATTTATATATAATGTTGTTTTAAAAATTAAAAAGGTTATTTTTTTATATAAAAAGATTTGTATTTTAGTTAAAAAGAAAGGAAAGGTTAAAAATCAGTTTTATTATATAATTAGCGAGTATAAAAAATCTGGTTTTTATGATGAATAGCCCTGTTTAAAAATGTGATATTCGTTTATATATTAACAATATAAAGAGGCGATATTGGTTAATGTAAAACCAAAAGATTTGTTTTTCTTTTAAAGAAAAAATTCGATTTTTATATATTGAATAGCAATATAAAAATGTGATTTTTATATATATAGTGGCTACGGGCAGCGAAAGCGACAAAGAGCGAGAATGACGAAGATTTCTATAAATGAAGTGTCGTGAAGATGAGATAGCTATCAGTGAGAATTTCTCACTCTTTGATTTAATTTTCTAGTTATATATATATATATATACTAGGATGCAGACGGTGTTTAGTAGCACCCGACACCCGTCGTCCACAGACCATGGACGACTTGTATGCTTGTTTGTTTGATTTTGTTGTGTAGTTGATTGTGTGATGTGATGCGAAAGGAAATAAAATATTTATATAGTTAAAAATATTTTATAGTTAAAAATAGAATTTTTAACGTGTATATAAAATAAATATTTATAAACAAATCGGACGATTTGTTTATATACACGCATTTGACTGATATTGATTGGGACGATAAATTTTACACATCGCCCAACTGCACAAATAAAATATGTGTTTGATTGTTTGAAACCCCACATGGGTATTGGGATGATATCTGACGTACACTAATCCCGATTGTTTAGTTGTATGTCGATCGATTGATTGACAGGCTGTTATAAGCATTGAATATTTATATTTGATGCTTATACAGTGTAGAATGCACTTTGGATGATGGTTGATTATTCATCGTTGTTGATATATACATGTGTTGTAGAAAATCCATATAATTAACATTATATGGTAATTGATTGGGCCTCATTCCACATTTAAAATAGAAATATTGGAAAAAGAAATATTTGAAAGAGAATATTTGAAAATAGGAATATATGAAGCCGTATTGATTAGATTGACGCCATTTTGACGTGAACGACATTTATATCGATTTTATTCATTTTATAATGAATATCGAAAGTGATTTCAAAATCAGATATTTTGAAAAGAATTGAAAATAAATGAATTCGAATTGAAATTGAATACAAATGAATTCGAATTGAAATTGAATTGAATTGAAAACGAACTGAAATTGAATTAGAAATCAATTTGAAATGAATTTAAAATGAATTTAAATTGGAATATTCAATTTTGATTTGAAATTGAATATGAAGTTGAAACCGTTTTGAAAATGAATTTAAAACGATTCATAAAACACGTTTTGAATTGAATTCGATGAAGTATATATTATATATATTATATATATATAATATAATGGCCTAAATAGAACGCGTCGCGCCGCGGCAGTTCGCAAATTTCGACCATTGACTTCGAACGGATATTGCGGGAGATCCGACCGTCGGATTCTCCTGAAACTGGAACCGTTGGGTTCGTATCGAAAAGAGCTTTCTATCGAATATTAGAAATTAGAAATCTAACGGTTGGTTTTGGAATTATGTCTAAATCAAATTTGAAAAAGGTCGCTATAAGTGCAGTTCGATGGCCATTGATGGAAATCGACTGTACGGGCTTTGATAAAATTACTAAAAATAGTAATAATTTGTGTAAAATCATAAGAAATGATTTAGAAAGAATTGGGATGAAAAACTCCATATTTGAAAAGATAAAAATAGTTTTTTATCGAAATAAACTAGTTTTGAACTAGAATTATAATTCTATTTATTTTTAAATAAATAGATTGAATTAGAAATGGTTTTGAAAATAACCAGAATTTCCAATGATTGCATTGGAATGGATTTGAATCGAAATTGTCTTCGGAATATTTCGATGTTGGATTTCGTGATTATACAAATGTTGTTATGGGAATTTGAAAGATATAGATATATATATCGTTATTTCCAATACGATCTTTGTTGATCGCAGAATTTGATATCGAATATAAGCCGGGATATTTTCTATTCAGAGCCTTGTATTTAATATCAAATGTGATTTGGGTTTGTCGTGAATGGTGTCTTGACTAACACTGTTCTTGAACCGAGTTGAGAAAAGATTAAATCTTTTTATTTAGATTTAATGAAGTGTACCAATTAAATAATATTTAATTGGAATTGAATTGATATTGATTTTTGGGTTTATCGTGGACAGTGTTTTAAATAACACTCGTTCTTTAACCCGATCATTAATGGAATGTGACTTTGGGTTTATCGTGAACCGTGTTTTAAATGACACTGATTCTTTAACCCAGTTAACGATTAAAACTAAGGGGAGTTTTAATGAATCTTTAATTAGATTGAAATGATCGAGAATGGAGTATCACCAGTTTTGCTCCGGGCGATAGTTAAATCTTTAATTAGATTTGAACGTGAAATGGTAATTGAATTTACCAATAACACCATGGTGTTAGATATGAAGTGTAACCAGTTTTACTTCATGGGATGAATAGGTTGGGATTGGGAAATTAAAACAAATGATTACTTCGGTAAGGTCCGTTAATTCCGACTAGTTGAATCGAAATTCAAAAGGATAGATTAAAGAATAAATATAAAGAATTTATCTTTGATAAAATTAATGGGAACCTTTCCCTATGAATGTGAAATTTAGAAACTAACTGTCGGTTAGCCAAGCAGAATGGTTTTCTGGATATTGATCTGATGTTGGTTTCGGCCTTCGGGGTTAATATTTGGGGAATTATTCTCTTGATTAATTTACAGTTAGTGACTGATGAATTGGAATGAGGCGTATGTTGTGTTTGTGTAACACTTATTTAAAATATACGCGAGTTATTCGGAAAGACCGGGTTTATCCCATTCTGAATAACTGATACGACGATAAGTCGAAGATGAAGACGATGGTCGAAGACCGGAGGTCTTCACGTCGTTTGGGTGATTACTGATGATCTTGATTGGGCTGTACACCCAAGAAGATGGAAACAGTTGGTGATCGTCCAGACGTACTTGGAGATTGATGGATATGCGGGGTACTAGGTGCCTCCGGTTTCGTTCAGACCCAGAACGGACTTGTAAATGGACTGTGTGTCTGACATTGGATTTTAGTCTGTGTGATTGATCTCTATTAAATATATATCTGTTTGGCGGCGGAGAATTTATTCTCTTGCTTAACGCCCTTCTCTGAGACGTACAAGCTCAGGGGTTATATACTGATGGATATCAAATGCATAGAGTGAATTGCCTGTGTGGCATGCTAAGTGGCAATTGATCGAGGCTTCTGTTGAAAAGCGAAGTCTTGTGGTGATGATCAAAGCAAGGCCTGTGTGGCATAGCTTTGTGTAGCGTTGATTCGCGAGCCTCGCACCCCGGTTGTGAACCAAAAATGGGAGAGGACGTCAGGGAGGGCATGCGTTTCTTTCTAGCTAGGGTGGTGTCAATGACCTACCAGCCCTGACATTTATATACTTTTCACCTGTGTAGTTGTTGCTGTTGCGAGGCGCCTCGGTTTGATCGGACGATCCGGGTCCGGTGGAGTCATTCGTTGGCTCATTTACGCCCCAAAGGGCAGGGAAACGCATGTTCAGGATTTAAGTTTAATCCACATCGGTGGACCGGCCCTGAGGATCCAAGGGTCGATGCGCTCTGACCCTGAGGCTCGGGCTAGACAGTCTCGAATCGGTTGAGGACTATCTTTTGCCTCGGTTCATAGATGGAAATCCAACTTCCAAATACGTGACATTTGCGGTTTTGATTGTAGAGCCTAGTATGACGACATGATATATGGTACCCATGTCGCCTATGATTGATACTTATGATTTGAAGTTGTTTTATATACTATGCACTTATAATAGTATCAAATGATTTGTTTTAAACGTATCAAGCATTCTTTGGCTGTTATAAGGGAAAACCCTATCCCCCGGCTTGCGTTGCATTGTGTGATAGGACCTGGGTCTTATAACAACTTCATTTTTCTTTATTTAGCATTGCGTTGTTTGTTTTATGCACTGGTATTCTTGGGAGGAAACCCGTTCCGTGTTATACGGCGTGGTCCCTTGATTTACCTATCTTTAAAATAAAGATTAATAACTGTTTTATTTCTCACACCAGTCCCATGACTGACCTGGAGTTTATTGTTTTAACCTAAACTCTAGGTGCCCCTATTTTGACACGGGCAGCTAGTAGTTTTGGTTTTTGCAGATTTATATTCACAGGATCCTGGTTTACAGCTGGAATGATATCCGGAAAGCTTTGTATCCGTATATCCCTTCTAGTTGTGTATTGTATTATTTTCCGCTGCAATGTATTTAAATGTAATTTAAATCTCTGATACTTATGTGTAATGTATATTCATTTATACTCTGTATATTCTTGTAATCTGATGCATTGTTGTTATATACAATGAAATGTTCTCCCGTCTGCGTATTGTTGTGACTTGTTCTCGAACTATCCGCGCTTTCCTTCACAGGGAAAGTTGCGGGTCGTTTCATGCCCATCACGACATCGCAATATAAAAAAATATTAACTTGCACTCGATGAAGAAATGAATGCACTTGTAGGTGTATGAGCTAAAGTGCACAACAAACAAGGAATCTTACCTTAAAAAGCTTGGTAAAAGGTCCTTGCCTTCGAGAGTGGGGCATCTGAAAATTTGATAGAATCAACACGTTCGATATGTCGATAAGACACATTAAACCGATGAAAGTCAACCATGCATATCCAACTGCTTATCAGTAAATAGTTGCGAATCTCATAAAGAAGAAAAGATAGATACATCGGTCAAATCAAATCAAAAGCAATCTCTTGTGAAAATGAATCCCTTCGCTAACCAAACCTAGATTCCCTCAACATAAAAGCTTCCCTGACTACAAATCGTTAATCGTAAATAACTCGTAGAACCTGAAGGTAGTCTGCTTTAAACCCAAGGATAAGCGATGCTTAAAAGGCGACTATTCGAATATAGCATGGTTCGAATCCAGTAGAGCAGTAATGCTTCCTTAGGAATTGAAGCTAATATCCATCAGCGGCGTCAACGTGAGTTATAAAAAGAAGATTGAGCAATAGTCTTACACTGGGACAAGCCGTTTTGAAGTTGAAATTCAAAGTTTTGTGCAGCCCGGGATGATCCACGATATTAAACAATGTTGAAAGAGATAGCATACCGCGAGGTTGTGATATGCAATAGAGCATCCTCGAATGTGGAGAAGGTCAATATGAGCATAGGACGCAAGAAGTGATTCATTTATGCATGGCACTTAATTTTGGGACCTAGCTCCAAACTCATGGTTTTCAGAATGGATGCCGCAAAATCATAATATTAAATGCCAACCTAATACAACTTATTAAGCGATGCGTATAAGCTACTCGGTTTCCCAAAAATCCTGCGGTCATGGCCACCCAAAAGGATTGGCGGAGAACATGAGTCAAGCTGACTGGGGAATCACTAATAATAATCGTATGAGGCAGGCTAAACTCAAAATTACATCAAACAAATTGCCAAGGGCATGCCTCTCATAAATATTGAATCTAATGAAGTAACAGTTCAAAAGATAATACTTAGAATTCACAGTCCAAAACCGAGACTGACGAATCTCAAGTGTTATCGACAAGCAAATTAAGTGTATTACCAGCGTGGACTGTATCTAGCGAGTCATAAACTCCTAGATGAAAACAACTTCACATTGATAACACATTCAAATTTGTAAATGATTCTCATAATCTATCTCCTTTTACTAAATTAACCCATTGTCGTCTTGAGCAATCGACAACGAATTTATCGCCAAATGTGAGCAAAAGTTCTTCATTATAGGTTCTTTGGAAGGGTACATATGCTAAGGAAAACTCTCCAACGAAACTGGGCCAATGTTGCACTACTGTTCATCGAAACAAGGCAAAAGGAACAAACGAGACTAGTGTGCATCATCGACCAATTTAAGAGCTATGTGCAAGTTCAAACTGAAATTTCTGAGTCCAACCAAGTTACTGCGAAAAAGTCAAAGGGAGAACAATCGGTACATTTCACTTTTCCTGGTAATTTTGCGTTAGATTCGGGAAAGCTAAACTGAATGCATGCTTGATGAAAGACATATCGAGCTAGCACAGAATGTCATCTCACCAGCAAACTATCAAAAGTACGATGGATAACCAAAAACTGATTTATTCGCAATCCAGAAGTTGTGACTGTTCTAGCCTTGGAAACTCAAATTAAGGCTCCAGTCTAAGAAGAAGTGATCTACTTTCCAAAAAAGATAACTAGTCTTCTGTCTAGTATTCACTCTACATATAGAACTTTATTTTTCAATAGAGCACAAGTACACGTTTCATAAAACATGAGTTGTCATGCAAAATTATACAAGTCATTAAAAGAGCGAGGCTTGAAATCTGTAGTCGGTATACATATCGATTGGTAGAACTCAAGTATCGTTGCGAATTCGGATTAGAATATCATATCTATGTATACAATGTTTGATGAATTATAAACAGTTAAACAAAATAGTACTATAGTAAGCACGTTATTCAATCCAAGTCATAAGATTCGTTATAATTCATTTTTAATGATTTAATTAATTTGTCATCGATATGGACGGTTGATGGCGAAGTATAAGTCCAAAACACACAAATGTTTGTTGATGTTGAAAGACAGAAAACAGGGCATAAAGGTGTTCAATTTCAAAGCGTAGATGTGAATTGTTTAACGTTTGGGATGTTTGAATGCAACATGTTTCAAAAACAAGTGGCCAAGTGCCATGGTTTAGGTCGTTCAACGACCTAAGGATCAGGTCGCTCAACGACCTAAGGGTCAGGTCGCTCGACAACTTAACCTTCAGGCCGTCCGACAACCTAACCTCTAGGTCACCCAACGACCTAACCATCGGGTCACTCAACGACCCGAAAGGTCACTTCTTTAAAAGCTTGAATCGTGCATTGACATAAAAGTACGAATCATCAAATTAAAGGCCATCAACGATGAAAATTCAAAGCTGCTAGTGCTGCAAAATTTAAAGTTGTTAAAAGCTGCAAGTCATAGATTTTCGTACAATAGATCCAATAGCTAATGTGCCACGAAGTATAAGCTAAAGACATTCACACTTCGACACAAATACAAATTGGACTCCTAGCAGATTTTAACAAGAATTACCGCTGAAAATTTTGATGCATTTCAATTAACATGCAAACTATCAAAGTGCAAATCGACACAAAACATTGTACACAAAAAGCCTGAAGAGAATCTTGTCAAAAGCATACAGCCAACATCGAAGTTCATATGTTGCTTCAAACAACAAGCACCTGCAGTAGTGATTAAAACAAACATTCGATCATTGAAATCAGTCTGGAAACACAACTCAGTTTGAAGCCCAGAGAGCTGCGAATTTATTTGATGTTGTAAAATTTCCGTTGATCAGTGTATTGAAAGTTGGTTCAGCATGAGTAAACAAACTTCGACACAGTCGGTCCTAAGAGTAATGAACATGATTGAAGCCAAAGTTGAATCTCAAGTGCTAGATCTAGTGCAAAGCATAGACTAATCCGCAATTAACAACTCATAATCCAAAATCACTAAATTCGGCTGGAACCGACAGTCTGGTCCAGTCCAATTTGCAAACTTCGAATGCCCAGATTCTCAAAATAATAAAGCTAATTTAACAGCAAAAGCTTGAAGAAGTACCACTTGCAATCAAGATGAATGGTCGAACTATGACAAAATCAAACCAAATAGCAGCAAGGTGCTCCCGACCCGATGCGTTCATCTTTAAAATTGGTTGGGAATCAATCATAGTCCTGGAAGCAATTGGCAATAAGAATTTCAGACGGAGTTTAACGGATCTGGAAAGTATTTAAATTTGAGTTGAGAGCCAAGTACTCTAAATATCTAATCCCGATTCAGATCTGAGAAAGGTGACTTCAGATTGACTTAAGACCGAGTGAAGCTATGGCAAAGTGAATTCAAAGATAAACCTAATCTTATTTCCGATTAGGGCTGATGATAGTATTGCCAATGTAATCAGTAGAGAAGCAAACTCGAGATGCAAAAATCTCTTCAGAAAAGGAACACCGCCATTAAACTGTTTTTTTAGCTGGAAACACACAAATGAATATAAGTGTGGTTCTGAAAAAAGAATATAAAAAATGGAATGAAATATAGTGAAGCTTGAGAGCGGGCTTTGGGCCTTCAGTAACCATCAAAGCATCCCGCCTACTCAAAAGCTACAAATATTGAGATAGCCCCATTCATTAATTAAAATCTATTCTTATCTATCAAAAACGAATATTAATTGTCTATCGATATGCATTGGCGCAAGGTTATGGCACTCATTTCGAAGTCTACATTGTTCACAGGCAAAAATATAAACTTCAAGGGGCAAATGTTAACCCCGTTATTAAAACGCGGTTCAAAAGTTGCATATTGAATCTAATAAGTGTGTATACATGGATACATCAGTTCATGATCATATAGGGATGGATATTTCATGTTAACCCCATTAAAATGTGGTCATTAAAGAGATGAAGGGTCTGTCGTATGCCATCAATTGATTCGATCGGTCATCACCAAAGCATGTGGTCGATCAGTCATCACCGTAGTAATTAAGCTAGTCGGTCGAGCTGCATCATCAAACTGGTCGGTCGAGCACTACTGGTCAATCATGCATGGCGCAACACTTCAGGACGGTAGCGCACCATTTCAGTCGCGCACTGTTTCAGATCGTGCACCGTTTCGGAACGGTCGAGCAGAAGTGTTCTGCGGAGGTGGTCGTTCACCATTTTATGCCATGTAGGTTGTTCACTTCACAAATAGATCGTACAAAATGGAAAAAGCAATGGATCCACTTGCACAATTCTTGACTCAACAGACCATTATCATATGGACTATCGTCAGGAAGTTGAAATAGATTGGTGGCATAGGACATATGAACTAAATGTGTAAATACGTGCACAGCTAGTATTCCATTTCTTAAGACATGGATCACTTATATTCGCAAGAAAGTACTAGATTGGTAATTACATAAGGTAGGAACAATTAAATATCTACTCGCACACATGTAACTGTCGCTCGTGCATGTGTACAGCGAGCATTCACATGATAACATACATAAGGATCGGTCGTTCATTATGTTGGTCGCTCACTTCCTGATCGTGCATACCTCATGATCGTACATATGTATTCTGGACGTTCATTTCAATATGGCCACACGTATGAAAGGAGGATCGATCATCAGGACACTGGATCGCTCATGCATGTTATAATACATAGAGTAAAATATTACGTGAAGTCTCATGATCGTTTATAGTTGGGTTAACTCCTATATGAACAATGGGTCAACAACTGTCTGAACGAACATAAGTCACTCCAAAGACCGGAATGCAGCAATGTTCCAGTGGATTAACCGCTCAACGGATTTTGGGATCGTTCACCATAATTTTTGTTAGACATATTTCAGCTACAGTACCTAAAATATAATGGCATACTTGTAATTGTAATTCATGATCCCCATTTTGAACAGTAAAAGAAATAACAAACACACAGCACGTGGCACTTTATAAGGCTTAGGATCTTTTTAATATAAATGAGGCAGTACAATATTTAAAGTAAGTAAGCACGTGAACTAATTGGCACCAAATATATCAGAAAGCGATATAATGGCATAGTTGTAAATAGAGTGGTCGGTCATAATTTGTTGTGGGCTCGTTTGTTCCAACGGAGTAGAAGTCGCTCGTGCATATAGATACCTGGTCGTGCAATACATTCAAAAGGGAGCTCGACCATGTACAACTGTAAACGGCTGGCTCTAGTTGGCTGATGGCAATTCCGTAAATACCCCTATGTGTGACCAGAACCCTGTACATCATAATTACGACTTTGCCACCTGGTCCAAACTTCTTCTATAAATACCCCATTTCACCACACTTCAAGGGACCGATTCTTCCACACCGAAGGGCTGCCCAAATCATTTCTCCACCATTCCAAAGCTTCTTAAGCTCCATTAATGGCTTCCTAAGCTCACTCCATCTTCCTCCAACATTAAATGGATCAAATCTCCTTCATGCTCCATGAAAAATCTCTCTAGCTCGATTCACACCATCTCAAATCTCCATTAGAGATCCATTCAAGCTCACTCAAAGTTCTCCGATCTTCATTCATTCTCTCCAATCCAAGATCCACCATCTCCAAGCCGAGATCCACCATCTCTAAGCCGAGATCCTCCATTCTACTTCTCTCCAACAGCCATTAATCCTCCTTTGAGCTTCGATTCACATCTCAACAGCTACGGATTCATCGTTGATCCACTAAGTGCTCAAATCGTGGAACAAATACTCTCATGCTCATTACATTCAAAGGATCCAACCATTTCCATAACAGTCTAGAGGGAATCAAGCCATTAAAGAGAGGAAAGTCATTGTAAAAAGAGAAAATGAGCCAAAATGAGATGTATGAGATAATGAACTTTGTAAATTTCCTCATAATATTGAAAATCACTTCAAAAGTGGACGTAGATCTATCATAGATCGAACCATTATAAAAATCCTTATATTTTTTACTTGCATTTGCGATTGTGGTCTCATTTTTTATTGCATACCTTTTCGGTGAAGTGTCAATATGACATCTTTGGTGTTGAACCAATTTTGGTTTAAACATTTCAGTTCGTAAATAAGATGCACAGGTGAGTATGCATAGGTCGTTCCAAGTTAGACCGTTCACAAGCATCGATGTGTAACATGTAGATTGTTCTTCTTTGGATCATCCAGGCATGTAAGAGATGGATGCATCATCATCAATATGGAGCTTTTGAATATAGGCCAATTTCCATGTTCGCATGTGTCACCATGCAACGTTAATCCACAGTCAGATCGTCCACAATGTTATGGGTTGGTACTACAATAAGTACGAGCCATGTATGAAGTAATAAACAACAAATTAATGTGGCTAGTATAAAACATAGAAAGGTGAAACGTTGTAGACGGTAGTAAGGGTCGGTCCATGAAGAGCTTCTATGGGTCGGATTCCATTTAACTTAAGACGTTAACACGATCCACGACCTATGTTAAATCGTTAACAGTATATGGCAAAAGATGGGACTTGTGCATTCAATGATGACCTGGCACTTTGAGATGTGTACATACTGTCTTATATATGGATTTTTTTATCTCTTATGTTGGTTGTGAAACTCCAGGTAGGTCATTATGTTAGCAGGTCATTCAAATAATTGAACACATGACATATGGATGGACTACGCATGGAGCCACTCAGGCCATTAAGTGTATTTGAACAAGAAGACATATCAGGTCGTCGACAAGAATGCAGCATGGACCATGTTCCTGTATTGAGTCAAAGCTCAGAGCATTCCGATGTAATATATCATGTCGTTAGACATGAAGATGCCATAACACTAGCATGAAAGCCATTTGGACAAGGTATGCACTCACAAGTGTCGGCCATACATTGATAATATGTGTATAATCCAGGGAGATGAAGCCAAAGTCCATCAGGTCGTCAATGTGACTTGTACCAGACCGTACCAATGAAATCAGGTCGTGCCCATGAAAACTATATAATCTAGGTCGTTAACTGTAGTATGAGTATACGTGGCAGCGGTTTAAATGTCATGCGCCAATTGTAAAGTGTAAGTGGCAAGTTGTCGTCACTTGGAGAAATGCAGGCAAATAAATTAGACCGCTCTGCACTTGGATTAGGACGTTCATTGGTATTAGGTCGTTCATAACCTAAAGACGGGGCACCCAATTTACAGATCTGCCACTCCACTCCTCATGACACCTATAAATACCCTCACACTTCCTACATGAAAGGGGACCGAATTTTCTCTCCACGAAGTGTTGTCCAATTCATTTCTCCACTACTCCAAATCATTTAAACCTCAATTAATCTTTCTCCAAGCTTAGATCCAACATCTCAACCACTATGGATTTGCTAAAATCATCAAAGCGCTCAAGTTGTTGATGATCTACTCCAACAACCATTGCAAGCTAAGAGATCTCATCACTTCCTTGGTGAATTTGAGTGGATCAAAAGTAAAAAGTGAAGAACTAGAGAAGTTTATCGTAAAAAGGAGAGAAAACGAGTGATAAAGCAAAGATTATGTACCTTGTAATTTGAATGGTGATAATGAGAATTCTTCCCATAGTGGACGTAAGCCAATTCTTGGCCAAACCACTCTAAATGTCCTTGTTTTTTTTAACCTTTTTCTATATTTGTGGCTTCCATTTTTAGATCTTACATATTTGTGAAGTGTAGAATTTACACCTTGCGTGTTAGTGCCATTTTTAGCATTAACAACTCCATTATCCTTGGAGCTTTCACCCAATAGTTGGGGTTCGGTTTTATGTCTTTGTCTTCATGACTTCGGTATCAGCTTATACGTCTGCTGCTTTCCTTGTCTTGGTATCGATTTTATTTGTTTGCATGCATTTTTCGGTGTCGACACCAAACTAACTGCTCACTGCACGTTAGTGTCGACAAGGTGCCTTTATTACCTTCTTTTCTTGGTACACCAAGTTATTTGTTCCCCTATGTTAGTGCTGATAGCGTATTTACAAAGTCATTGTTCCGGTGTGTCTTCGTCGATACCCTATATATCCTCAATATCAACTCCATATTCCCGATCTTGCTATTTTGATATCGGTTTCATTATTATTATCCGAAGCTTTTAGTGTCGGCTCCACTTGTTATGACTCCACTTCCTGGTGTTGGCTCTACTCCTATCCTTTACATTTTGGTGTCGGCTTCGTTCCTCTGAAGCCTTTTCTTCTTGGTTTTGGTTTCGTTATCTCGAGCCATCTATATTTAGTATTGTGTTCTGGTTTCGAAGCCTCTACTCCTTTTCATTAGGTCAATACAAATATTGGTGATAACATTTACCCCCACCTCTAGTGAAGGGGTATTCTTGACTTTTCATGTCCGCGGTTTAAACATTTGCTTCTTCTAGTACGCGATCATGTTACCTCCTAAAGGGTATTTTTCCTGTACTGCCATCCATATCTGGCACAGAGATTTTGTCCCTTTTCCAGATTTCATTACCAGATTCCTATAATATCTTAACATCGCTCCCATCCAGCTTTCTCCTGATACCTATACCTACCTAGGTCTAGAGCTTTTGTCATTGGAATCTGGTAACCCTTCCTTAGATCTCCCACTTCTTGATTACTTGATTCACCCCTCCAAACTTAATGATTTGAATCACCAAATTTTTCGCGCTAATCTCTTAGTGAAACTACGATTTGAAGGAGCAGTTAGATTTAAAGATTCGAAAACTCAGTTTTTCTCCATACGTTGCCCACCTGGTAATTCTGGAAATTTCAATACTCCATGTTAGGATTTTGACTACATCTTTTACTTACTCTTCTTAATTCAATGTACACTTATTATTCACGTGTGTGTTCACACACTGTTTTTATTTCATATGTTGCTCCCAAGGTTCCAAGTTTCAAGGGTAAAAGATTTGTAGACCTTCTTAACATTGCTTAAGAATAGTGGGGTAATTGACCTTTTTTACTAACACCAAGTACCCTTCAGAAATACTCTTTCCTCCTGATAGGTTAGAATGTTATCGGCCGACCTCCCTTAATTTCTTTTAATAAGGGAATGCTTTCACTAGTACAAAACAGGGTATTTGCATCCAATATTTCACATTATCTGCGTCTGTTCCAATGTGGATGAAAATGCAATGGACAGAAATGTTAAAATATTTTTGCTTCTTTCGCTGACAGATGCAAATTTGACATATTTGCGGCTGTTGTAGCGTACATTGGACCCAAATACCAGTGCATTTTCGTATGTTTTACTACTACAACAAATGCAAATTGTTGTGTATGGCAGTTTTACTCTTCGATGCATTTGCGTCTGTTTTGCTACAACAACAGATGCAAATTTATTTTTTTAAATGAGCATTTTAGGTTTGCCACAATAGATGCATACTTGTCCCTGCAGTCACCTCTTAAAACAAATGCAATCTCTTCAAACTTCCCAACAATAAAAGAATAGTGGACTTACTCATATTAACATGCTCATCTAGAATATTACTTTCTGAATGATACACGACATGATATTTAACAATCGGAAAACATTAAGTGTGTGGCCCAATAACATTTAGGTCCACTAATGAATTAAAAAAATAGTTAAACATATTGATTCTTAAAAGATTATACAACATAATCTCATGTATTATTTACCAACTAGTTCACCAAGATGCATTGAAACTAAATTCGATTGTGCTTTATTTTCATGAAGAAGGTTCACTGTCTGCCTTGATCTTACAATCTCCTTAGCAAGAACCTAGATTTAAAGAAAACAAATAATTATTATATAAATGGCTTCATTCTACGAACATTAAGTAAGAATGTCTTCAACCCAGAGTTATCGTTGCCAATGATGCAAAAGTTCTCCTAACATCCAGTCACAAGCAACTTTTTATGAATGAAATAGATAAATATAATTTAAATGTAAGGTAGGCATGACAAAATGAAAATTATACTTCATTCTGTATGCGTCAGAGAATAAAGCAATCATAGTCTTAAGAAGTCATGATATGAGGCATATAAAAATGCAGGAATTAATGGCACTGATAAATATTTTACAACCAATTCTATGGTATAAAATTCTTGTCAAATACAAAAATCATGGCCTAATTTTTCTGGGTATAAAGAAGTGGTTCATGATGCATGGAAAGTTAATTATGAAAGTAACTCGGCAGATAAACAACCAAACTATTTTTATTTATTATGAGTCATTATCCTATCTACTGATAACGGAAAAGAAATCGTAGCTGGATGTATAACTGATCATACGTAAGGTAGTTTTAGCTGAATTAAGTGTGACAGTTTGCAATATATCTTTGAAATAAGGGTTAGGGTTACAACAAAACTGGGTATGAATATGAATTTGCAAGTACATGTAATGGAGCAAACAAATTGGATCAATGTAGATAAATCATTGAATTTGCAAGTATATGTAATGACTGAATCTAAATTTCATATATAAATCAATAGTTTGCGTTAGCAAGTCATCATTCTTTGTGATATCTCCGTTTATTTCTCTTTTATGTCTGGTTTTAATGAGTAATATTAAGAATGAATAAATTTTCATGTAAGTATTAAAACGAATCAATGTAGTGTTTATCTAAATTGCTCTAGTAGTTAATGATTTCCGGGCATGATGACAATGAAAATAATAATAATCTATTTTCTTTACAACAGACAATTCAACATACAATTATTTTTAGGAAATTTAAAGGACATCAAAAAAATGGCTTAATATGCAATGCATTCATTGCACAAGTCCTTGTATTTCCCTAACTAAACTATATTCCCATACTAGGTTAACCTTCAAAAGCTCATATAAAAGTTAAGACAACTGCATAACCAACAATACTAGTTGTGATGTTTTGTTGTTGTCTTATTCGTCGTACTAGCATGCTAATATGATGTGAGAGATAGAGCAGTTCTACATAAACCTTTTTTTTTGATAATTTTATTTAATATTTTTTAAGTGAAAATAATAGTTATAAGAGCACAATCCGGCATACATATAAACTAAATTGCATGTAATATCTTACATATAAACTTTTGGAAATGCTTGTAGTGGTATAGTCCTATGCAAAATTGAGAACAATGTTACCACGCATCCCCTTTATTGTAAATCTAATTTATACTTATAATGTTGGATCACATTAATCATTGTAAATATATATATTAAAAAAATGTCAAACATAATATGTTACAGTAATGTGTTAATAGCAAATCATTTAGGTGGAACTTTGTAACACACTTCATATGGTAGATAAATAATTGAAAATGTATTTTTTACCTTTGCTGTCAAGAATCTATGTTAGCAAGTGGTTGCTTTTACTCAACAATGAAACTAAAATATGAACTGTAAGTGGTAGCATAAAGAATATGAGAATATACAGTGAATAGTTAACCAAGCTTTAATTGACTGATTCAAGCTACGTGTAAATCCTGAGGTAATAAAACGTTCAATGATTTTATGTAAATTTATAAAAACGCTAAAGAAATGGCAGTAAAATGAGATACAAATGAGATACTCGGACATAGAAGGTAGGAAAAAACCCAACGTGAGTTGACTAATTCAAGCAGCAGCAGCGTTTAAGTTAACCCAAGACATCTAACCTGAAGTGAAAATGCAAGGTTAGTTATATTGTTTGTATGCCAGTAATAACAAAATGCAAATGAACACATGATAATGCATAATATGTTATAAACTTCCGATAATAAAATTAATCCCAAAATTGTTGAGAAATGGGGTGGTAACGAACTATAACCACTTGCTTTTCTTTTCTTTTCCAAAATTGTTGACAAAAGAGGCGGTAACAATCTGTTAACAACTCCAAGTATTAAAATTAATCCCAAAATCTGTTATCACCATTTTCTTTTCTTTTGTTGCTTCTCTCACCATAGCTTCCTTTCTGTAGTTTTTGTTAACTGGGTGTACGTTTGATAGTAGTACGTAATAGCCTGGGTTCTCTGGCTTGAGTTCAAGCAACTTGATGGATGCTAGTTGAGCAAGGCATGTATTTTTGTGAATCATGCATGCGCTTAGCAAGGCTCCCCAAACACTTAGATCTGCATTATTCGGGATATTCTGGATAAACTCTAAAGCTTCATCCAGTCATCCAGCTCGTCTGAACATGTCAACCATGCATGTATAATGCTTAGTTCATGGTTTGATTCCATAGTCCATTTCAATGGAATGGAAAATCCTCTTACCGTCATCCACTAAGCCACCATGGCTACAAGCATTTAACACAACAAGAAATGTCATGCCAGTTAGATTATATTGACCACTCAAAGCTAGCTCTTTAAACAACTTTATTGCTTCCTTGCCTTGTCCATGATGCTCGCATCCTACATTCCAAAAACCATAGTTTTATCTTTTATAGCATTAAATATTCTCCCAGACTCTTCTACGCTTCCACATTTTGCATACATGTCAATCAGTGTGGTCGATACAAACACGTTAGCCTAAACTTTCTTCTTATTGATAATATCATGTACCCATCTTCCACGTGTAAGTGCCCCTAACTGTGCACAACCTGATAATATGCTTGTAGTAGTAACTTCATAAGGCTGCACATTTTGCATTTGCATTTCTTTAAATAAGCAAATAACATCTTCAGTCAAATCATTTTGAGTGTAACACAATATCATAGCATTCCATGATGCCATGCTTTTATCCTTCATTCCATCAAAAGCCTTGCATGCAAACTCTATATCATCCAATCTTGTATAAAAAGTAGTAACAATAGTAGTCACATTATAGTTTTGATCAAAACCAGATTTTACTACGTATGCGTGAGTGCACATCTTAACCAACTCATATCCAAATGGAGAAGAAACAGGAATCAAACCAACCAAAGTGCTGGAATTCAGGTTCTTGCCCGCATCAAGATCTCCCTAAACAATTCAACTGATGAATTAACACATCCATTGCTTGAATACCCCCGATATCATCACGTTAATACAAACCAAGTCTAGCATTTCACTCTCCTTGAACATTAGCTCACCATCTGAAACATCACCGCACTTGCAATACATAGTAACTAAACCTATTGTAGCATGGGAATTTACCAAAATGCCTTTTTTTAAACCCGACCCGTGAACAACCCTTCCCAAACATAAATCTGTGATTTCCCCAATTGCAGGTAGGATAACTGAAACTGTGATTGAATCCAAAGCCACCATCTCCATGAACCTCTTTACAGCCTTATCAAACGCTCCATTTTTTTTACCAGATTGGAAATTAGGGCATTGCGACAAACAATATCCAGACTGGTAATTTGATTGAACATGTCCTAAGCAGAAGAGATGTTTCGAATTGGAGCTAGGAGTTAGTCGGAGCGGGGTCGACAAAGACGCTGAGATGGTGGCCATGGACGATGGATTTGGTGCGAATGGCGCGAGTGAAATGGAAGAAAGAGGAGGAGGACGTGGAGTTGAGGAGGGCAAGGGATAAGGTGTTGGGGATGAGGATGGAGCTAGAGAAGAAGAGGAAGGCAGAGGAAGGGGAGAGGACAGAAAGGGAGCAGAAGGGAGTTGAAGAGGAAGAGATCAGAGGCGGGGATGGAGCGGAAGAGAGAGAGAGAGGTAAAAGGAGAGGGAATGAGGAGAGGAGGAGGTTGGGAAGGAGGAGAGGTGGTTGAGGAGGGAGGTGGTTGGTGGGTGGGGGAGGGTGATGGAATAAGCGAGGATTTGATGGAGGTGTGAGAGGGTTTTCGAGTTAGAGATTTGGGACAGGTAGGAATTTGAGAAGGAGAGAGCATTTGAGGTCATTAACCAGAATTTTATTTGAGTCACTTTGCGTCTGTTTTTAACAAAGAAGACGCAAGAAATTATTTCTGTCACCTATTTGCGTCTAACTATGTAATGAACGGACGCAAATATCTATATCAAATTTTCACCTCACCCTACCGCATCGCTTCATAAACAAAAACAGATGCAAAGGTTGGGTTAATATTTTCTCTTCCTTATTTGCGTTTGTTTTTAGTTAGGAACATATGCAAATTGTGTTATTTTCATCTGTTTTTTATTCAACATATGCAAATAAAGAGACATAAAAGACAAGTTCTGTACTAGTGTTTCTCTATCTATGGAGAGGAATGCTCCTTTCTCCTCAAATTCTCCAATATTTCCTGAAATCTCTGTTAAGCGATTCATCTAACAACTCAAAAACTTAGTAATAGCTTTATTTTCTTGTCCATTTGCATAGTATACTTTGTTCATGATTCATTAGATATCGTCTGTTTCAAACTAAATAAGATCATTCACTTTCCTTGGTTCCAAAAACATGAGGCACCCTGCTTAACTCTCAAGAAGTTGCTAAAAGAAAACTTGTATATGTAATCACTGAGAGTTCTTCGTCCAAGAGATACAAAGATGTTGAAGGCCAAACTTATTGTCTTGATGCGAATGTTGATTTTCCCATAACTACTTCTCCAAAGGTTGCCTCCCCAACAAGTATCCATTTTTCTAAAACTCCTAAAGTTTTTTCTACGATCTACCACACTACGGCACTTTCTTCTCCCTCTCAGGACCTCAATTCGCAAGGATCTTCTGTACCCTCAGCCGTTGAGGGCTTTGATGAGTTGGTTAAAATGATTATGTCTTCATCCTCATTTTCTGATATTAGTCTTCCATCTTCTAATCCTCATTTATTTAGCTATCATCAATCTCTAGTCGAGCAAAAACTCTCGGTATTATTCTTACTTCTTACTTCTTGTGGTCTTGTAATTGTGCCCATCATTTGTGCTATATCTTTCTTTCTTTAGGTCACCAAATGATGGTTCTTATTGCAAGAAAGTGTCACCGGGACTTCTTCTGATTTGTCAAAGCTTAAGGAAGAAAATCTTTCCTTGAAAGAAGAAATTGCTACATTTATCAACGCTAGAGATGGTGCTAGTCATAAGTTCCCCTCGCTGATGCAGAATCCTCGGTTGCTAAGGAGAAAGGAATCAACCTATCTTTAACTGAAGAAAATAAAGCTTTAAACAAGACCTTAGGAAGAACTAAAGAAGAAATAACTGTAATTGATTCTAGTCGTTCTTCTTTACAAGAAGAAAATTCTCTTCTAAAGGAGAAGAATGCCTCTCTTAGGAGGAAGCTTGAGAAAAATGATGCTTCCCCGACAAAGGCTATTAGTGTGATTAATGATGCTAAACAAAGGCTTTCATATTTCCTTCAAACTACATTGGATGTGATCATGGTCAACTCGTTCGAGGATGCATTTCTGCTCA
Source organism: Allium sativum (assembly GCA_030737875.1). Classification (NCBI taxonomy): domain Eukaryota; kingdom Viridiplantae; phylum Streptophyta; class Magnoliopsida; order Asparagales; family Amaryllidaceae; genus Allium; species Allium sativum. Next base: position 173,856,279 of record CM060923.1, read on the forward strand.
TTTATGCAGACAACATAAGAAAATACCCTTACTTAAGCTTTTCCTCTCTTAATCCACTTTGGCAGAAAGGTTTATGACAAAGATAAATAAGGTAAAGATGGAATCGTCATTCCGGAGAGAGAGGAGACTAATGTGGCAAAGCTGTTGTTTATAGATGACATCCCCATAAGAGTCAGATGCTGATGGCAAGGAAAATACTGTTATAGCAGCAAATGTCAACCGCATTAATGACGACTATGGTTTTAAAGGTTGTGACATTACTGGAAATAGAGGCGATTGTAGCGACAACTTTAATGATGATAATGATACCTTCCAAGTTCCTAATAGCTAGGATGAAATGCCAAGTATCAATCTCGAGACCCTTAATCATGACGCCATTCCAACAAGAACTCTCAACCCTTTCAACACACAAGAGGAGAAGATAGGTTTGTTCTCAAAAAGTGATAAAGGTGTTGAGACTCACCAAGCTTCCTCTTCAATTTCTAAGGTATGATAATTTTTAATAGTATCTTCCTTTATTCATAGTCTCAATAATTATCCTCTTTCCTCCCTATTAGCTGACAAGGAAAAAAATCAGATCTTAAGCACGTCCATCTCTGTAAAACCCCACACTTTTCTACACCCTAATTTTGACAAAAATCGAAACTTGAACACATCCAAGCATGGAGCATGTATATCTGGTACCTATAATAAATGAGCATGAACATAATCAGAGTACGATAAAAGATAACCCACAGCGGAAACAAAATATGATAAACTATTATTAAATCAAGTAACTACCTTTTTGAAGTAAGTCACTTTTCCAATACCGAGCATGAGAGAGAATGAGAACCAAAAGCCAAACTTAACTGTATGTGGAAACCTGACTTTCTCTAGGAAACCTGGGAGGTTGTAATGATGAGGGGTTAAGAAATGACTAAGAAATGTACAACACATACTATAATACACAAATATAGCCCGTTCGGTTCAACCTAAGATGTATGCCTAACAAGGTTAGTAATTCTGCCCTAACCTTGTAGATGTTTAAGCACGACCCTACTACTCTTCCCAAAGTAGTATTTCCAAAGTATAATATCGAGATAGGACGTTTTAACATATTTTTGTGAAGCTTTTATACTAGAGCTTGGCTGGTTACTATATCAAGATTAGAACCCTGGTTATAAAGTGTGTATATATATATATATATACGCTCATTTTCTTATCCTTCATCATTTATTGCCTCACTATCAATGATAGATAGGGTGGATTCTTCCTAGTCGCTTAATACCCTAAGCAGACAGTTTGGTTAGTTATTATTTTTTGATAATTTACTCAAGTCAACATGAACTAGAGGGCACTAGCTACGGGCCCTACTACTTAAGGTTTTTGTCGTTCATGCATATACACTTGCCTTGCATAAGGTGAGAGATGGTATTTTATCGTTCGCTATATCTTCTAGCTGACCTTATTATTAGATAACTCCCTTAATCGCTTATTACTTCCTATAGGATAGGTAGCCATTTCTTACATTTTAATTTTCAGTTTTGGATAAGTCCACACACACTTTCCATTTAGGACCCCTAAATTGAAAGACCTATTCCCAGGTGAACTCTTAAGCCCTAGTCACTTAGCCTTTTAGGACACAGGAAGCGGGCTATACACGAAGGTTATTAGTTTGTTCCCCATTAACCTTCTGTACCTCTTTCCTTATTTGGGATAAGGTGGGCTACGTTATTAAATCATTCCCATTTAGTCCCTCTACACGGAATTGCTATATGTACACGATTCATTTTTGTCACTGGTTCATATGTTTAATTTACATTATTAACCTACTAAGTCCAGCTATATGCTATATTTCCTATTTCCGTTTATATAAATAAGGAATGTTATATTTCTCGTTTTCCCTTCGGATATTTATTTGATATATTCCCTAGTTTGGACTTAGTGTTTAAATGACAATCATAAATTCCCTTATGACACCCATTTCCTTTTATTTCCTTTTTATTTCCCTTTATGACCGTGATGGTCATATTTACGCACCATGCCTCTCACATTAAGTTGGTAAAATATGGATGTTGGATTTGCCGATCGGTTCCGAGCAGACCTCTACCACAAGTTAAACTTAACCTCATGCCTTAATACAATTATATTAACGGTTTAGACCCCTCACATTAAGATGACTACCAGTGGTTGTTGGATTTGCTGGTCGGTTCCGGGCAGACTTATACCCCAAGTTGAGCTTAAACTTGTGTTTAAACGTGGTTATATTTCAAATTTCCTAATTTGGGGTTCACAACATTTATCTTAACTGATTTTAATAACTTTAACCATTTCACTATCATTTTCATTTTTCCCCAACCAATATTGGCTACAATTGGTATTTATTGATTTGCGGTCGTATTTATAACAATCAATTATATTTATTGCTATCAATGGTCACCACAAATATAATAATTCAATACAGATTACATTTACATATGATTCCATAATTGAACCTTATCTAAACATTCAAAGATTCCATACAATGTATAGTTTACCATTTTACGTTGATTTGGACGAATAATATGTATATATTTATTTTTATGTTTTCGTGCGGTCAACGTAATTATTAATTCTATTTTGACTATTGTAAGTTAATTGATTTGGTTTAATCAACAACCAAATATTCTTTTTTATATCCAATCTTGCAAAAAGGTTTAAATCTTACAAAATGACTTTTAGCCATAACCAATGTAAACCATGCCTAATTGTTAGAATAGATATACCTCAAATTCACAAGAAATATAAGTGTATATGTATATTTTTAGAATAGTCGATGCAAACTATGCACAAATAAATAAATAAATATGTTTATACGTACGTTTGAACCACTTTTCCTTTTTAAATATTCTTGTCATATCCCTTGTGAATTCAAAATGACATATTTTTGTTTAAAAATAGGGAAAATGACATATTTACAACAATTAAGCCAAAACCCAACAATCTTGAATATAAACAGGCATATTTGTTTAAACATTGCAATCACATAATTTACCAATTTCATATGTTTACCCAAATTCACATATATTAATATTCAACATTGAACTAAAGATCTAGAATGTAACTACATCTAATTTGTGTTTAGTGGGACTGATTTCCAGATCCACAGTGCTATGCAACATGTATAACATATTTCATGACGTAACTGTAGGAATATATATGAACAAGTTTACCAATCCTGCAATTTATGTTATACATAACCATAACTTATAATTCACAAATTCTAACCATGTTTATAATCAGATCTGGTGGTTGTCAATAAATTCATAATATTTAAATGAACAGATTTGATAGGAAATAGGTATAAAAAAATAGATCTAATTCAAATGAAATAGATAAATTATTATAACTGTATTCATAAATTTCCCATTCCCTTATAGCTTCCAAATCCAAAGTTAGATCCTTTTAAGCCTACAATTCCCAAATTCTTATAAATCTACAATTTATCTAGAAAGGGGAAAATTATTGATCTGTAGAGATGTAAGAGAATAGGAAAAGAGGGGAGAATATGATTTGGAGTGTCACTTTGCATTCTGTTCCATTAGATCTACTTATCCTCTCAATTTCATATGAATTGGATTTGATTTGTTATATATGAATATATTTTATATTAAGAAATTAGGTTTGGGGAAGGAGAAAAATGGCAGAGCTCCACTGCCTCTGCAGATTTATGTGGATAAAGAATGAGGCCTTACCCCTTTATTTATAGATGTAGAAATGGCCTAGAAACGTTGGATTAGTTTTAAGTTATATCCATCCATTCGTTATATAAATAATTTTACCTAACCTCTCAAAACCTAGCCATCACTGGACAACCTGATGCCCAGTAGGTTGACCGTGGCAGTCGACCGTCGGTCGATCCTCTACGGTCGACCGCCTGGGCATCAGATTGTTCAAGTCGGTTTGGTCAAATTAGGTAAATTATAATTATAAATTTTGGTTTGTTTATTTTCTGTCCGTTTTCGTATTTCGCTCGTAACTTTTTCATATGGACTCCGTTCGCGAAACTCCAAACATGAAAGTTGACAGAATTACGAAAGGAACTCACCGGTTAAAGTTTCGCGGCCAAATTCCATTATTTGCATAAATTCCTATTTTTGAAATTCTAATAATTAATTTATATCGCTAAAATTTCAGGTTGTTACACTCTTCTCTTCTTAAAAGGAATTTCGTCCCGAAATTCTGATGCCTATAGTCCTACTCTACACAACCAATTTTTGTATATCCACTTTGCAACCATGTGTATATATGCCATAGTGTACATAATGCAATCCAACCATAAAATATGTATGCAAGATGATTCTAATCGGATCCTCCTATATGTTTGCATAAAATTTTTTGAAATATTTTTTAAAACATGATGCAAAACATCCTAAATATACTGGCATTTCTATGTGAATGCAAAATTTGAAAACTATTTTTCATCCATTATGATCACACAATTACGAATAAAAGTGTGAAGCAACCAAGTTTTGCATCCAAACCCTACCATCCAAAACGTCACGCAATCTAACCGTTTCCTACTTAATTTCTCCCAAACCAGATAAAGGAAATCAAAGCGAAGAATTTTAACATTTTCCCCGCTTACCAATGTTCCATTTCACGCCCTACCGTGAAATTTTCACCTTAGTTACCCAAAATACTCCAAAAATTTCCATCTGTATATTGTAAAGGAGGCTTAAAGCAAGCTCTGAAATATAAAACGAGTTAATTAATAGCTCGCGCGCATTGTTGACAAGGTATGGAAACAGCGTTTCCAAGGCTAAAACAGCATTTTCCTTGTTACTGTTAACGTTTTTATCATATCGTTTGTCCTGTTGCACCGCTAAACGTGCACATAGAGCATCCAAAAATCTTCCTTACACCGTTTATGCGACCAAAAATCAAAACTTTTCATAAAAATAAATTTTCGCTTAAAAACTTGTCATGTCTATTTTGAAAATTTTCTTTCAAAACTGCTTCACTTTCCTATAAAATAAGAAAATGATAAAAAGAGACCTTTTTTTTTTTCAAACAACATTTACAAAATCTTCAAAAAATGTATTTTGTGGAAATTTAAATGATTCAGGTGACATGTTGGCGAAAAAGGAAGTCAGTTACACCAAAAATGAGAAAACTAAAATCACACAAAAGACCAGAATAAATTTTAGTTTTCTCAAGGAGTGGTTATTTATTTACTTGTATACCCGTGACGTAGAACCGCTCCTTTACTAAAATTTATCCAATACAGAATTTTATTCTTTCCAGCTCTAGGACAAGTGTTAATAAATAAACGAGAATTCATTCAAATAATCGTGCATGAACGACAAACATATTTTTTTCAATATAGAAATCTTATTACTAAAGTTGTGCAAATTTTCACTACTAGCAGTTACAAACACAACATTTCATTAAAGAAAAGAAAAATGTTAGAAAGGGAAATACATGATACAATATGCAACGTGCACGAGGCATGTACTAACAACAACAATGAATAACACAACCCACTGTAGGCTGGCCTACCTCTGCGGGTGGAGCTTGATCCATTACCACTACCATGCTAGGAGCGTAATATGGCGGAGATGCAACCAATCTCATGCGTCTGCCGGCGCTGCTCGCCGCGAACCTTTCGGAGCTCGACCTGCATAGCACGGATGGTAGTGAGCTCAGGGCTCTCGTGACCGGGATGCTGGGGCTTGTAACTCCCTATAATTTTAAAGAACATTAATGAAATGAAGAATACTTAATTTAATAGTGGGAATTAAGTAAAATGGACTGTACCATTGTGTTCATCTCAGAATTCTGGTCCAGATAGACTCCAAGTTTGTGTAAAAAAGACATTGTATGAAGAAGATATTAAAGTTAGAAGTTTGTATACATATAAGAGAAATATATATAAACAAATCAAATCAGAATTCCAAAAATATTCGAATTCAAGAAGCGGGAGACCAACGTGGGATTAAGACCTGTTGGGGATCGACCCACATCCCAAGGGGGTCGGTCGACTTATGGGTCAACCCACACAAGGGTGTGTCGACCCTAGGATCGACCCACCCCAGGTCTGGCCATGTTCATTTCATGAACCTGAACTTGTTTGTTAATGATATTCGTTGGAAAAAAGTCTATATAAAAGCCAGCATTTCTATTGTTTTCTACACCTAAAACAATGGAGACAAGGATATGCTGCCTCAACTTGGATTGAATTAGACAATCTTCTACAACAACAACCTATACATATACAGGAATCTCATTTGCAATATCAACATATTATTATTTGTTCTTCAGATCCAATCTCTATGAGTTCATGTTACTTTTAGATATAAAAATTTAACAGTAACCTTGACATGTCAATAAACCAAATCTGAACCTATGCCTGTTAATAAACTGATTTATATCTAAACAGATCTGCTATAATTACATGTAATTTTTCATACACCAATTCTGTTGTTTAGTTATTATTGTATGCTTATTTTTGATTATTATATGCCTATTTCTATTCTTCTCTCTCTTATTTCCTTTTTATTTTTATAGCGTAGGCTACCTTCGAGCCTAGGCCAATATCGCTGAAATATGCGTGCGAACAAAATTGGGATTAATTGGAAATGATTGTGAATGATAGTTTGGAGGCATATCATGTACTATGAATATGACTAAAATTTGGGGCATATATTATATTGTGTAATATGACTAAAATTGAAGGGTGTATGAACATGTAAATCTGTAGGATTAATTCAAAGATTAAGTGGAACATGTTAATGAAACTGTATGTCACCTATGTAACCTGCTTAATCTGTTGGGGTTAAGTAAACTTGTTTAATATGTTAGGGTTATATGAACACCGTTAACCCGTGAAAATTTAACCTGTTGAATTTGTGGTGGTGGTGGGGTGGGGGGTGGGTTAAGCTGTAAGACTTAACCTATGGAAATTCTAGTTGAATGGATATACAAGTTTAGGGGTTTGACTTGTGTCATATGTTATATGGGACCCATATTAGTCAGTAACTCATTTTGGTATTAAACGAGGACCTCGCACTAGGTAGGGGTCAGGGCACGCTTACTGAGCTAATTATAAGAGGTTCACTTGGGGTGGGGTGTTCTGATGGCGCGTTCCAACGGGATCATGTGCGTGGGTGGGTCCTGCCTGCCTGGGAAAATAAGTTCTGTAACACCAGTAAATAGGTCCATGTCCTTCCATAGTTTTCCACTTTAGAAAGAAATACACCCTACGGTGGGGCCGGCACAGGGTATTTAGTGTCAAGGAGTCGATCGCATAGGGGTAGTAACTAGGGTACATCTAGTCCTATTTAGGTACCTGTTATTTCTGTTTGGGGCAAAACCCCTAACTAAAAGTACACCAAAGTCTACCATTATGTTTCTGTTGGGATCATTTCTGTTCTATTAAGTAACTGGAAAACACTTAATCCGTAATACCAGTATTGGTGTAGAGAAACTAATTGAGAAGCATATTTAATCCTATTTATACCTGTTATATTCTACAGTTATCTCTCATCCAGTTTGTTACTGTCTTGAACCTTTTATTTCTCTATATGCTAATAATCACTGAACTCGCCAGACTTTATGTCTGACCCGTTTTATTTCCTTTTCACTCTCTTCCTTTCCCCCCAGGTTCTCAAGGTGGGAATGCTCATGCTTGACTAGGATTATCTCTTCTGTTTCTGCTTGTATTTGGATCTGCATTGATGTATCGCTTTGACTACTTGTTTATGTCTACTTATCGGGATTATGATTTTTCATTTCTATACTATGATGGTTTTTAGTGCAAGATAGATATTTTTATTTGATGTATTTTGTTCCAGTATTTTAGTCTTGACGTTGTAACTGGATTTTTTAGACCATGATGTTTTCTGCTGAAAAATAAAGTTTTAAATTTCCGCTGCTATTTTATACATCTGTCTTGTGAGATTCTACTTCTGTTTACCTATAACGCTTCACGGAACTTAATGCATTCTGATAAAGAGTGACATTAACGGACATGGGGTGTCACAGGGCTGCTGCTGAGCTGGAGTGGGTGGTGCAGGGACATGAGCGTCGGGCAGTTGAATGCCCATCTTCTGGAGAGTGGCGCAGCTAATGGTGGTCGGCGCCTTCCTCACCGCCATCTCCCTAGAAAGCCTCACCTGAAAGTGTTGGAAGACACGGGTGAGAAGATGACTATAAGGAAAATGGCTCCACAGGGTGCCAGGGAAGGGCTCATAAAGATGGATCATAAGCATGCACACCCAAACGACGGCTATACCGCAAAGAATAACATAGGTGGCGTGGCGAGCAGAAGGATAAATTTGCTCCAAACTTTCCGACTTCGGGATTATGTTGTGCTAAATGATGCGCACAACTATGTGGGGGATAGGTCGTAGATTGGCGGTGGTCTAGGCTCCGGGCACTCCAACAAAGATACGCTGAAGGATCCGAGGGTCCTCCATATCAATAGCATCAAGCTCGGCTCCAACTGCCGAGATACCCAAAATCTGAGCTAAGTCATCGTCGGTGAACTCGATATGGGTGCCCATAATCTTAGATCTGATGATGCAGGACTCATCATCGATGTCAGCATCCATCTGGGCATCAAACAGACAGACACATCGTGGATATAGGTCGCACTAAAAAATGTCGAAGCGCAGCATCAGTGCTTGGCCTGCGGCGACAAAAAGCTCCTCCAAACCAAATGCGGTGAAATCGGCAAACTTCACTGGTCGACCAACTTGGAACTCATAATTGGTTGTGGCTAGGTAGTGCTTAATATTCGCCTCATTGTGGTCTAGCCAAGCGGCTTCTTGAGGCGTGAGACCAGGATATTGGTTGCAAGGTGCCATGGAGGAATCAGCGAATTGGGCAAGCAAAATTGCAAATTCGGAGTATAATTAGGTGGAGATTTGCACGAGGAGGATTTTAGTGGTAATAAGGGGCAAAACAAAGCAGAGGTTGCTCGGATTTGAGCTTGGGAAAGAGAAGGGTTTTGGGTTTTCGGTGGAAATAGGTTGGGGGAGAAAGAGTCGGCTGAACGATGTATATGCACATCGTTAAGGAGGGCAGTCGACCACCGGTCGACGCTTGCACCATAGTCGGCGCGGTTTGAACCTTGGCCCAACGACTCGTTTAAATTGTATATGAATTAAAATTTAAAATTCTATTACATCGAAACAACTTCTACTCCCAACCAAATTATCGTATTGACTTCCATAAGTCGTCTAGTCGAGAAATTTAACTTTCCGACGCCTTTTCCCTGCCTCCAAAAAAATTTGTGACCACCGAAGCGAACAAACTTCATAATAGGAAATCAGCTAGAAATCCGAAATAAAATTCTAAAACGGATTTCCCCCTTACTAGCTGACATAAACTAAATGATTCAAATTCAAATACCCCAATGATCAAGATGAAGGATTTTCCTTAGCCTTTCCAAATAAAAATTTAAAACTTTTCCAAAGATGGAATTTATCATAAACTAATGGTTTCGTACATGTAAATTCATTTTATTGTTATTATTATTTATATCCAGTCTATATTTCAAACTAGAAAAACCTTTTCGTGTTCAAAATATGGGAGCTTAAAACAATTGAGATTAAATTTGATAATTTTAATAAATTATCCAATATATATATATAGGAAGATGAATACTAAAAGTTACAAGGAACAGATATTTATTATTCTTGGGTTTTGGTCGTATTTTCCTGGTTATTTTTAATTCCTTCTTTCCTACCAATAAGACTACATTTATTAAAATTACCAATTGACCCTCTAAATTTTGAAACGCGAATAGATTGAAACCTAAAAACCATATCTTTACAAGCTATTTTCCGAAACCATATTTCAAAACCATTGAAATCCATTTTTGTTTTTCAAATAGTAAAAAAAAATCCCCAAATACAAAGCCAAGAACACAGTTGAATATTTCAACAATGGTAGATTTGGAGTTTTAACGCAGTAACAAATGGATACACCTCGTAATTGTAATGGATACGGCATATTAACGTGGGCTTTTTCCCGTTTTGGATCGAGTAATGGTCTTAACAGGAACTACCAACGAAACCAAACCAGGAATCCAGACTATCTCGGTTGTAGCGAGATTTTTATATTAATATTCCAGTCTCCAAATTTGCATTAATGGGATCCACCGTATGTCGTCCTCATTCTCTTCACGATGAGATCGCTAGCGTATTGTGGGGTAATACATAATTGGCTTGAAACCCGAACTCGACATATTTCAACTCTTAGTCGCCCAAAGCCCATTTAATATAATTAGGCCCACGACTAGTTTCATTATTGAAATAAAATAAAGTCGAGTAAGAAAGACAAAGAAAAATAGAAAAGAGAATCGAATTACGTTCTCTTACAAGTCCTATCTTAATAACTCCTCTGATGGTTTAACCTCGCTCTGATACCAAATGTAACACCCCATACTTTTCTGCACCCAAATTTCGACAAAAATCAAAACTTGAACGCATCCAAGCATGGAGCGTGTATATCTGGTGCCTGTAGTAAATGAGCATGAGCATAATCAGAGTACGATAAAAGATAATTCAAAGCGGAAACGAAATAGGATAAACTAGTATTAACTCAAGTAACTACCTTTTCCGAAGTAAGTCACATTGCCAATACCGAGCATGAGAGAGAACGAGAACCGAAAGCCAAACTTAACTATCTGTGGAAACCCAACCTTCTCTAGGAAACCTGGGAGGTTGTAATGAGGAGGGGGTTAAAACAACAAGTTCTGGTGACTAAGAAATGTACAACACAGATTATAATACATAGATATATCCCATTTGGTTCACCTAAGACGTATGCCTAACAAGGTTAGTAATTCTACCCTAACCTTGTAGATGTTTACACACGACCCTACCATTCTTCCCAAAGTAGTATTTCCAAAGTATAATACCGAGATAGGATGTTTTCACATATTTTTGCAAAGACTTTATATCAGAGCTTGGCTGGTTACTATATCGATATTAGACCTCTAATTATGGAGTATATATATACTTTCATTTGCTTATCCTTCGTCATCTATTGCCTCACTATCAATGATAAATAAGGTGGATTCTTCCTAATCGCTTAATATCCCAGGCGGACCGATTGGTCACTTATTATTTCTCGGTAATTTACTTACGTCAACATGAACTAGAGGGCACTAGCTACGGGCCCTAGTAGTTAGGGCTTCTGTCATTCACGTATGTACCCTTGCCCTGCATAAGGTGAGAGATGGTATTCTATCGTTCGCTATACCTTCCAACTAACCTTATTATTAGATAACCCACTTAGTTGCTTATTACTTCCCATAGGATAGGTAGCCATTTCTGACTTTTTAATTTCTAGGTTTGGGTAGGCCCACATACCTGCCATTTAAGACCCCTAAACTAAAAGACCTATTCCCAGATGGACTCTTTAACCCTAGTTACTTAGCTTTTTAGGACCCAAGAAGTGGACTATACGCGAAGGTTATTAGTTCGTTCCCCATCAGCCTTCTGTACCTTTCCCTATTTAGGATAAGATGGTCTACATTATTAAATCATTCCCGTTTAGTCCCTCTGCACGGAAATGCTATACGTATAAGATTCATTTTCGTCACGGGTTCATATGGTTAATTTACATTATTAACCTATTAAGTCCAGCTATATGCTAATTTTCTATTTCCGTATATATATATATATATATATAAGGAAGGTTATATTTCCCTTTTTCCCTAGGATATTTATTTGATACCTTCCCTAATTTGGACTTAGTGTTTAAACAACAATTATAAATTCCCTTATGACACCCTTTTCTTTTTATTTCTTTTTTATTGCCCTTTATGACCATAACGGTCATATTTTCCTAAGGCAACTATTTATCAGTTCTAAATTATCTATTTGTTGTACCCCAATAGGAATTTTCTATTCTTATTCCTTTGTTAATATATATATATATGTATGTATGTATTTACGTATTGGGCCTCTAACATGAAGTTAGCAACTTATGGATGTTGGATTTGCCGATCAGTTCCGGGCAGACTTCTACCACAAGTTAAACTTAATCTCGTGTCTTAATACGATTATATTTACGGTTTAGACACTCACATTAAGCTGACTACCTGTGGTTGCTGGTTTGCCGGTCGGTTCCGAGCAGGCTTATACCACAAGTTGAGCATAACCTCGTGTATAAATGCCATTATATTTCAAAGTTTCTAATTTGGGGTTTACAACATTTATCTTAATTGATTCTAAGAATTTTAACCATTTCCCTATCATGTTCATTTTTCCCCAACAAATATTGGCTACAATCGGTATTTATGGATCTGTGGTCCCATTTATAGCAATTAATTATATTTATTGCTACCAATGGCCGCCACAAATATATTAATTCAATATGGACTACATTTCCATATGATTCCACAATTGAACCATATCCAAACATTCAAACATTCCATATAATGTATATTTTACCGTTTTATGCTAATTTGGACAGATAATATGTATATATTTATTTTTATGTTTTCATGCGATCTACGTAGTTACCAATTCTATTTTGACTATTGTAACTTAATTCATTTGGTCTAATCAACAACCAAACATTCGTTTTTATATCTAATCTTGTAAAAAGGTTTAAATCTTACAAAAAGACTTTTAGCTATAATCAATCTAAACCATGCCTAATTGGTAGAATAGACATGTCTCAAATTCACAAGAAATATATGTGTATATTTTTGGAATAGCCGATGCAAACTACGCACAAACACACACACACACACATACACACACACACACACACACATATATATGTTTATACATACATTTGCAACACTTTTCCTTTTTAAATCTTCTTATCATATCGCTTGTGAATTCAAAATGACATCTTTTTGTTTAAAAAGAGGGAAAATAACATATTTACAACAATTAAGCCAAAAACCAACAATATTGAATATAAATAGGCATATTTGTTTGAACATTGCAATCACGTAATTTACCAATTTCATCTTTTCATCCAAATTCACATATATTAATATCTAACACTGAACTAAAGATCTGGAACGTAACTACATCTAATTTGTGTTTAATGGGACTGATTCCCAAATCCACAGTGCTATGCAACATGCATAACATATTTCATGACATAACTGTAGGAATATGTATGAACAAGTTTAAGAATCCTACAATTCATGTTATACATAACCATAACTTATAATTCACAAATTCTAACCACGTTTATAATCATATCCGGTGGTTATCAATAAATTCATAATATTTAAATGAACAGATCTGATAGGAAATAGGCATAAAACATAGATCTAGTTCAAACGAAATAGATAAGTTATTATAATTGTATGTGTAAATTTCCCACTCACCTTATAGCTTCCAAATCCAAAGTTAGATCCTTTTAGGCCTACGATTCCCAAATTCTTATAAATATACAATTTATCTAGAAAGGGGAAAATTCTAGATCTGTAGAGATTTAAGAAAATAGGAAAAGATGGGAGAATATGATTTGGAGCATCACTTTGCATTCTTTTCCATTAGATCTTCTTATCCTCTCAATTTCATATGAATTGGATTGGATTTATTATGTATGAATATGTTTTAGATTAAGAAATTAGGTTTGGGAAAGGAGGAAAATGGAAAAGCTCTATTGCCTTTGCAAATTTGTGTGGAAAAAGAATGAGGCCTTACCCCTTTATTTATAGGGATGAAACTGGCTTAAAACCGTTGGATTAGTTTTAAGTTATATCCATCCATTCGTTACATAAAAAATTTAACCTAACCTCTCAAAACCTAGCTGTCACTGGATAGCTTGATGCCCAGTAGGTCAACCGTGGCAATCGACCGCCGGTCGACCTCCTATGGTCGACCGCCTAGGCATCAGATTGCCCAGGTTGGCTTAGTTAAATTTGGTAAATTATAGTTACAAATTTTGGTTTATTTATTTACTGTCTATTTTCGTATTCCTCCCGTAACTTTTTTATACGGACTCCATTCACGAAACTCCAAACTTGAAATTGACCAGAATTACGAGATGAACGCATTGGTTAAAGTTTCGTGGCCAAGTTCCATCGTTTGCAGAAATTTCTGCTTTTGAAATTCTAATAATTAATTCATATTGCCAAAATTTGGGTTGTTATAATCTCGAAAAGATACGAATATAAGTAGCTCATCTCACCAGGGAGCTAAATAAGCAAACGAGTGAATATAACGCCATATCTGATAAATACCACCGGCTTGATAAAAGTGCCTCTAGACTTATGTCCTTTAAGGAAAAGGAAGTAGCTCCCAGCTAAATAAGCAAACGAGTGAGCCACTTTTTGGTCTTTGATTGGCCATTTCAGCCTTGTGAGCCACACTCTGGGCTTTGTTTTGATTTGTGAGCCACTTCTTGAGCTTTGTGTGTTTGGTGCGTTTGGATCATTTATTCTCAAGCAAGGCCCAAGGACTTACCCGATCTCCCTCCAACAGGTGCTTTATCCTGGCCATCATAGACGCGGCTAAAGGCTTAAATGCTTTATCCTAGCCATCACAAACGCGGATAAAGGCTACTCTTTTGATGATCTACCCTGACCATCGAAGGTGCGGATAGAGGCTTACACTCATCTCCTCCAAAGGGTGCCTTACCTTGGCCATCGTAAAGGCGGATAAGAGTTTGTGATGCTTTAACTTGGCCTTTTCTGATTTGGACGCGGATAAAGACTTACACCCACCTATCTCTAGGAGGCGCCTTAATCCAACCATCATAGACACTGTTAAGGGTTTAGATGCTCCGGCTTGGCCATTACTGACACGGTCAAAGACTTACTGTAACGTCCCAGATTTTTGAACATTTCTTAAGAATATTTAAATCCGTTCTAAATATTGATTTGGTAATATAAATGGATTTTATATTGAATTTTTTTATCGAAAATGAGGTTCGAATATATATATATATATATATATATATATATTTATTTATAAATTAATTAAAACGAGCTCGTAACGACGTGGTAGTTCGTAATATTGAGTTTTGAATTTTAGTTGAATATACAAGACCCGATATAAGTCAGATTACTATGAAGCGAGAAACTTTAGGACTTATTTGATTATAATCTTCTAATGTAAGAGAAAAATGGAGATTTCATATTATAGATTGTAAGTTATGTCTAATTCAAATTTTCAAATAGCCGCTATGGAATTCTTTAATAAACGATAGCGTTTGTTTAATAAATATAAAGGAATTTTTACATAATTTGAATATCATGTAACCCGAAATTATATATTATTGAGTTTAAAATCTATATTGGTCTATTTTGAAGCTGTATAAAGTTTCATTTGGAGATATATGATGATAATTTATTATTATTATTTAAAATAGAATTGTTTTGGATTTAATTGTATTTTATCGATATTATATAGGCCTCAGAAATGATTTTTTTTAAAGATCTCCATTTCCAATGAAACAAATTTTATTGGAATACGTGTAATTAATTATTGCCGAATTTCAAGTTTGGATCCAAACGGAGTTGTTTTGTCGGTGGACGAAATTTAAAGGTGAGCTGATAAATTAAAATAACGTCGTTGTGCAAACGGAGTCCATTTTCAACGAAATTAATTTTATTAAGACCGGAGCATCAAGATGTAGCAGTGTATTTATTTTCATTGTATTTGTAGCCAGCGTGCAGCGGTACGAATTTCAAAATTACCAATAAAAACGGAGCAGTAGAATTAAATAACTTAAAAAAAAAATTAGATTAAACCGCTAAGGATAACAAATTAGCTTGTTCTAGCCAACCTACTAACTAACTATGTATCCTATTTTATAATGCATATTCTGTCTATATTGATACGCCTACCCATGCCATGCCTTGTATTTTCAACGCCATATAGTATGAAAATTCCTACCTCACACATGCCTCTTGCCACCTACAGACTGAAATTAAACATCACAAAACAATCAATGACCAGCCATGGCATTTAATGCCTACCTATCATACTTCATGTCCAGTTTCCTACCCTCGCCGCTCTCTTTTCACTACATTGTCTACCCAACATCACACAACCCTGAATTTGCAGCTATCCTACATACCTAGGAATAGACTTGGTTTTTATCCACATTTTTGTTCACACACACACACACACACATATATATACACACACACACCCCCACGCTTCCTTCTGTTTTCAAAGTTTCCTCCTAGAAAAACAAATCAAATGATTTAATCTCCATCTCTTTCTAGTATTATAAATCAAATAACACACTTCCTCTTCCCCTCATCAGAACTAAATAGAACGACACGCAAGGACCCTGTAGGCTGTACCTCGCGCATTGAGGAGGAGGACGGAGACAGTTGGGTGGAGACATGCGGTGGTGTTGGATTAGGTATCGACACGGATTTCGCCCGTACCCAATCAATCGCTAAATCAACCAAGACCGTTCGAATCCCGTATACGCTAACTTTGGGCATACAACACATCATAACAAACAACATAAGACTTTTATAAACATCATAATAATGTTACATTAGAGTACAGAATATCAGAGTTCATCGAATATAATACAGCAGAAGATTAATTTACCACAAATGTAGTACACTGCACAGTGGAACAATTAAACTAACACAGCAGAGGACTATCATTGCCCTGGATACAGCTTTAAGCTTCGATCCAGAATCCTGCTCAATATATAAATATCTGCAAAACAAACCACTCGACTGCCCATGTGGAAAATAGGGGCACCCAAGTTTACAAGTGAAACAAACTACAAGTTAGTCATGGGACTGGTATGAGAAATCTTTACTTAATCTATTTAAAAATAAGGCTAATCACATGACCACGCCGTTAACGCGGAACAAGTTTGCTCCATTGGATTGCCAGTGCATAAACAACAGCTATAAATAAACTTATGGATCTGTAATGCATCATACAACATGCAATTTTTTTTTCAATTTACCCATTTAGGCTTAATCCCTAAACTTAGATTCCAAAATCCAATTCACTTTACAGAAATTATTTCTTTGGACTTTATTTACTGATTTCTTTATTTCAAATCATTTGAAATATATATCTAGCTGTTCTAATAAAGTAAATTTCACTTCGGGATCTCAAAAACAAAACATTTGGAAATATGAATTTCAAAACGTAACAATGTATACAAATAAATATGAAACCAAATATCGGTCATGTTCCCTCAGACCAGGTTGTACGCACCTTAACCGAACCAATATATATATGTATATATATATATATATATGCTCCTCACGACTACACTGACATTGCACCATCCCACCTATGGGGGAAGACATGCACGCCCTCACACTTTTAGTCGCTCTCGGGTCACCCAATCTCTAGCCACATACTTGCTAAATCATTTTATATCCCCAAGTAGGGAAAATCATTTCACAACATAATAATCACAAATACTTTCAAATCTATATAGATTTCCACTTCCAAAATATTCGAAATTATCGGGTATAACCCTCGAAATCCTTTCTATTTTATAAAACATTTTATAAAACGTTCCTTGTCCAAAATCGGGCATACTATTCTTTTTACTTAAAAAATCTCATTTCAAAACCATTTATTAAATTTTGAAATAAACAACATCGCTAAACACCTTATAGTCAAATCGTGAAGTGTTACACAAGGTGTTAGCACATAAATATTTTTACCTAACCCAATGCTAAATGTAAAAACATATTTTTCTCATAAACTGGTCGAGCACAATTCAAACGATCAATCAATCATAATCCATATCAATAACCAAGTATATTTGGTTCAATCACATTTTATATTACAATAAAAGAGTATTTTATTATCTACACATTTTCTACATTTCATATGCAAAAATAAAAAAAAAGTATTTCATTGTCTATGTATTTTCTATGTTTCTAATGACAAATAAAAAGAATATTTTATTCGCAATACATTTACTATGTTTCTAATGACGAACAAAAAGAATATTTTATTTGCATTACATTTTCTATGTTTCTAGTGACAAATAAAATGAACATTATATTTGCATAACAATCTCTATGTTGCTAATGGCAAATAAAAAGAAGATTTTATTGTCATGACTTTTCTATGTCACTAATGACAAATAAAAATACAATTTTCATTTTCAACCAATCCTATGACAAATAAAAAAGAATATTTTATTCGCATTACATTTTCTATGTTTCTCATGACGAACAAAAAGAATATTATATTTGCATAACAATCTCTATGTTGCTAATGACAAATAAAAAATACAATTTTCATTTTCATTATTTGTATACAATTTCAATGTATAACATGACACATAAAAATGACTTTGTGTTTGTATACAAATTCTATGTATAAAATGACAAATAAAAATGTCTCTTTTAAATTGTACACAATTCTATTGTATAACAAGACAATAAAAATGTCTCTTTTAAATTGTATACAATTCTATTTTATAACATAATGATAAAAATGTCTCTTTTAAATTGTATACAATTCTATTTTATAACATGGCGATAAAATTGTCTCTTTTAAATTGTATACAATTTTATTTTTAATATAACAAATAAATATGATATTTCTATATCTTAACATAGCCAACAAAAATGATATTTTAATGTTGTATACAAAATCCTACATTAATGTGACAAATAAAAATAATATTTTTATTTACTGACAAATCTATTTTTAACATAACAAATAAAAATGATTTTTCTATTTGTTTGCAATTCCTACTTTAACATGTAACATAAAAAAGATATTTTTATGTGTTTTACAATTCCTACATTAACATTTAACATAACAAATAAAAATGACATTTTCATTTGCATACAAATCTAATTCTAACAATAAATGATACTTTTATTTTGTCGACAATTCTATTACTACAAATGAATAAAAATGATGCTTCTTTTTTGTTGACAATTTTATTTCAACAAAACAAATAGAAATGATACTTTTATTTTGCCGACAAAACAAATAAAAATGATTCTTCTATTTTGTTGACAATTCTTTTTCAACAGAACATATAAAATGATATTTCTATTTTGTTGACAATTCTATTTCAACAAAACAAATAAAAATGATAACTTTATTTTATTGACAATTCTATTTCAACAAAACAAATAAATATGATAACTTTATTTTGTTGACAATTCCATTTCAACAAAACAAATAAAAATGATAATTTTATTTTGTTGAAAATTCTTTTCCAACAAAACAAATAAAAATGACAACTTTATTTTGTTGACAATTCTATTTCAACAAAAAAAATAAAAATGAACATTTATTTGTACACAATTTCACTATTTAAAATGTCAAATAAAAATGAATATTTTTATTTGTATACAATATCCATATTTAATAATGACAAATAAAAAATGAAAATTTATTATTTGACAACTATTTCAATATTTAACAATGACAAATAAAATTGAATATTCTTATTTGACAACAATTTCAATATTTAATAATGACAAATAAAAATGAATATTTTTATTTGACAACAATTTCAATATTTTACAATGACAAATAAAAAATGAATATTTTTATTTGACAACAATTTTCTACTTATTCCATTAAATTCAATTAAATCAACAGATCACATAATCAAGATATTTCAAATCAAATCACGTACAATACACAACTGAATCTTAACGGCGGATATATAAAAATTTCCAACAGTTAATTTTAATTTTAATTTTTAAATATGGAATCTCACCTTGATCGGTTTCAGGAATTGTTTGTATAATGATTGGTTCTGTTAAAATTAAACTTGCGTTTAATTTTATCAAAAATCCAACAGCCTCTGTTTCAGTTCTGGTCAGTCCTGAAATGTAGATCTCGTTGACGCGATCCCAATGCAACAAAACTAGTTCGATTTCGTTCCTGTATGACAAAGTTATAGTAGTTTATATGTTAATTACTTTTAAAACTAATTAATTTTTTAATTATTAAATTTAATTATTTCATTACCCTCTATTCCCTGTTAATCCTCTTCGCCCCATCGAGCCCATTCCTCATCTTCAAAAAACCAACGCCGCACCTCCCTCTTCAGCCCGACCGGTGATCGGAGGTCCCCATGTGATCCGCCTACGCGCTAGCTCCCCCTACACCCGACTTTGATGAACTCGAACTTCTCTGGTGTCTGAAAAAGGCACCCAAACTCCGGTTGTCTAAAGCGAGAAATCCGCCACCACGGTCACCAATATCCCATCACCTTCGTTGAAAACCTCAATCTCGCCACGCTCTACCATTTTCTGTTTAGCAGAGTTCAAATTTATTATATGGATTCGTAGAACATTAAGGAAGAAGATCAAAAAATACCGGCCTTCATTTCGTGAATGGAGGGTGTAAAGGAGATGAGCTAGGGTTTCTAATTTTTTCGGATATTTATAATTTAATATAATTAAATTCATTAATTCACAAAAAAGCCCATTAATTCCTACCAACTCCAAATCCAACCCAGCAAATGTCCCCTCTAGCCAAATACCTCTATTCCGAACACAATGGACTAGGCCTCGTCAACCCATTTGATCGTTTCAGCCCATTTTTCTTTAAATTAAAATATAAAACATTTTAATATTAAATTTGATCGAACATTTTAAACTACCGAGGCCACATACTAACTCCAAAAATTCCCAAAAAATAAATCTAGCTATGTTTTGACAATACGGTCCTAACAAAATTAATTTCATCGAATTTGGAGACTATTTAAAAAATGGTCATTTTTTGGTCGATCCAAATTGACTGAATTGACAAAACACATTTTCTTTTGCCATGCTCACATATTAATTCCAAAAAATATGAAAATTGGAATCTAGCAATAATTTGACATTTTGGATCCAACAAAAGTGGTTTCGTCGAAAACGAAGGTCGTTTGCAAAATGGCTATGTATTATATTAAAATATTTATATAAATTCCTTAGCGACTATTTCAAATTTTAAACTGGACAAAACTTTTTATTCCCGGTATGAAATTTCAATTTTTCATATTCGTTGGAAAGATATTTCTAAACAGATTCAAATAATTCTTGTTTTACTTAAATCCGATTTATTTTGAATCCCGTATATTCATTTGAAATTTGAAATTGAATTTTCAAACTGTCACGCCATTTCAGGCTCGTTGTGTAATTAAAACAAATTTATTTGTTCTAACTTCGATTTAAATAAATTTTTCGTCATTATTATTTAAAATAAATTATTTTAAATATTAAAAATCCATTAAAATTTCTAAAACAAAAATTTTAAATTGGTTCCAAAATTCCGGGTTGTTACAGATTAAGCTGGGAATTATATAGTAGTGGAGTGGGGGATGTTATATAGTAAATAAAAAAGGGGACTGTGCGTGAGTTTTTGGACTGTGCATGTTTAAAAGGGTGGGCATTTTGAATGGAGAAAAATATAATATCGGTGTAAACGAAGTTGCGCGGACTTCTGGCAAGGTGGCAACGCTAGTCTGGCGCCACGACAGTAGTGATGGCGGACGAGTTATGGGTGAAGGGGTGGAGGTGGAAGTCCTTGAGATGGTGGAGACAGTGGTGAAGTAGTGAGAAGATGTAAGGGAGAGTGTGGTTTCAAAACACTGGAAGAAAGGAAAGTGAAGTGGTTTTTGCGTAGGGAAGGTCAGTGTGTGGGTTCTTGCATGTTATGATGGGTTCATGGGGACTGGTAGTTCTAGGTCACAGTGGGGGAGGTGATGTGGCGGAGATTCGGAGGTCTGGTTGAACTCAAGTGGGATGTGAAGTGGTGAAGACATGCGGTGCGGATGGGAATAACATTGAAGACCATGCGGTGGGGATGGAAATATAACCAGTGGAAAGGGGAAGTGTATAATGGGAAGTTGCGAACAGAAGAGAACAAGTTGGGCATTGCAAACGAGTTGGGTTCGAGCATTTGCATACAAGAAAAAAATGGTGTTTTTACACGATAGCTTCGAAGTGGCTTGCGTACATGGAAGAATATTGTTTGGGGAAGAAAGATATGTGGCATAAGGTGTTTAGAAGTGGGTTGTTATAAGATCATGGGCTAGGGCCGTTATTATATAAAAAAAGAAGAATAGGAGAAGAAGTGGACCCGTGTATTATCTCCAACCCAAGTTTGATCGGCTTATAGCCAAACGGATGAGGCATGCAGAAGGAATTAGGCACGAATTCTTGGATCTCACCATTGACAAAGTAACTAAATTAGTCTAATTATATAATTAATAAAATTAATCAGTTTTAAATTAAAAGTTTGTGTTTGAAAAGAAATGTGACAGCACTCGGATGTTTTGAAAATAAGGAGTAGCTTTTGAACAAAGCGGTGATGTGAACGAATAAAGAAACAATATCGGACGGTATTATTCCTAATTATAAAAATAATTAAATGTTAATATAATTATTATTATGAAAGTAGTTTGTTAATATAAATCGTATGCTTATAATTTTATATATATCGCAAATATGTTGACAGAGTCAAACGAAAACGAGCTACGTTGGAACCGTTTGGTCACAGAATATGTGATGGAGCCGTTATGGTCAACATTGGAAGCTGCTGGGAGTTTTTATAAAATTAAATGTCTTTTTAATTTTGTTTAAAATGAATCGTTTTAATGTCATAATAAAACCAAGGTGAGTACAACTCACTCAGTTCTATTCCACTTATATTTATAAGTCGGGTTTTTAATCTGTGTGCAATTTTTGTTAATGACTGATGATTTGATGACTGTTTGCATGGATTATGAAATATTTAAATATTCGTTGATTAAATTAAACATTTGTTTAATTTAATCGAATTAAATCTTTGTTTTAATGATTAGATTCCAAACGAGGTAACTTACCTTGTTGGTTACGTTTATAATAATATAAACTTATAATTGGAAGTTTGATTAGATGTTATTAATTGATTTGATTGTTAAACTGTTTATTTCTGTTTATCATGATAATAAATATATTATTTAATTGAAATTGATGTAACCCATTTTGATGCAGGGAAGGACAAATTGGAGGGATCCAACCAGATTCCTCAAATATATTGAATGTTATTTATTATGAACTGTTGAATGATTGAACTAATCGTTGATTGTTTTGATAAACAAATGGATAATACTGGTTGAGTAATTAGCAACGGATGGACAAAGAATGAATCCTTTAATGGGATCTACCATTAGGTAAATCGACAGAAATAATGTTATCAAATTTATTTTATAACTAAAAATGATTTTTAAATCTATTTTTATGAATTTTTTTAAATAAAAGATTTGTTAAAGGAAGAATAAATATTTATTAATTATTATCCAATTTTACAAGTAATTATAAAATGAATTCAAATAAGAAAAGTATGAAGCTAATTTTGGTAATGGATCAATGTTGTAAACAGTTTTCAAGAATCGAAATGAGTTTATAATTCGAATAACTGAAATACGAAAAGGAGCTTCGTTGAGACGAAACCAAAATAAGTTGAATGAACATATATGACATTTTATAAGGGGTTCGATTAGAATCAAGGCTCGTGAAAGATGTTGAAAAGATGTTGTAAAAAGAAAATGGATATGGTTTTAAATTAAGTAAACATATTAGGATTAAAATAAGGTTCCCAAAGGGAGGAGTATGGATTTAAATTCCATATTTAATTCGAATACTATATGGAAGTTCCATGATATTTGTTAATTTCAAAGTATTAGTTAAATGAAGTATTTTGGGAATATTCTTATTTTGTTATTATAAGAAGTAAAAGCTGTATATTTAAAGATTTAGAATTTTGATTTACAAATGGTTAGTTAAGAGGACAAGTGATGCTGTGTACTAAACCAATGAATCCATTTTGTGTTATAGATGAATAATTAGATAGTTAAATAACCGACTATCAAAATTTGACCTATACCATTGTTGGTATGGGAAGATCGGGATTGAATTTATATTCGAAAACCATTCCGACCAACAATTACGTAAACGTGGAAGATATCATATGTTGTTCAAGATGGAACAATTGAAGACCATAGATCTTGATAAAGCAGAAGGATTACCTAAAATCTTTGGATAACTCCCCCTGTTTTAAAATAAAAAGAATTTGTAAAAATATATTTTTAAAATGTTTTACCAGAGATATATACTGAATCTGTCATGATTGGAATCTACAGATTGCAAGGACTTGTCGCTACTGATCTGTTGGGTGATTCCTTGGAGTAGTAGGAGGGTGCCTTTGGTTCATCCTGTTCCTGGATGAGTTGTATGGATGGATGTCTGACATAGTATTTCCAAAAGAACCACGTGCGTTGATTTCTTCAAACGTGCCAAGAATGGTGGCGGAGAATTCATTCTCTTGCTTAACACCCGGAGTATTTTTGTGGAAATCAATTAGTGATTTCTGGCGGATCTAACAATGTGGCATTCAAAGTGATGTGCTGTTCTAGAAGATAAAACGTAGCCTCAGGCCTCATCAACCGGGAAATGAAAAAAATCGGGAAGGTAGCATGGTTTATTGGGTCATTCCCAAGAAGGGTGTATTATCACCATCTACAGAAATTCCTTATTTGTTATTTTTTTTCGTTTTTGTATCTCTGCTGATGGATGGTGGTCCCTTAAAACCATCGGGTGATAATACATTCGCTACAATGAAGCTAAATGAGTGGGCAGTCTTGTGTGGCTGGGTTGCAAGATGTTCTTGTTGAACCCTAGTGTATCCTTTCTAGAGTACACTGATCGGAAGATGATCCCATACCTTGTCATAGTTGGAATACAACCTCCAATAAGAGACCCGGGGTTTTTGGTTATATACTACGTATGTAAAGCGTGAGATGCAAGCGTTCTACTACTTAGTTATTTATTTGATATAGACACTATCATAATATCACCGGATTTTCATATTAAAAATGTTTTGGGTTATAGTAAGGTAAAAATCGTCCGTGTTTATGTGTGGGCTAGTCTTACTATTACCCTTTCTTTCAAAAGTTTTTTCCAAAAGTTAAGCAATTTGGATGTTATCTAAACTTAGTGAGTTTTCTCACGCTGGTTCAGCAGACTGATCCGTGGCGTTTGTAATGCTTAGGTCAACCCAAATTACAGGTTCAGGTTATCGAATGTTGTAAATTTCAGAGACGAGCTAGAGGAGCCCAGACGTATGATATATAGTATTATTTCGCTGTGTGTTGTATTTGAGGACTTGTTATTATAAATGCCCAGGTATGTTGGATGTTCACTGTACTTTATTGATTATTGTAAGTAATATTTCCAAGCTCTCAATAAAATTATTTCTGTATTAAATTTTGTTTCATGGCGATGTGAGACTCTGATTTGATGTTGATTCTTCTTCTTTTTTTCTATCTTATCTTTCTTTCACCCTTAATATTTTGCTTTTTCTAAATAATTCGAGTTGGCTATGGTATTTTAATGTCAGCTTAAATTGTATGGAAAAGTGGGACGTTACAACTTGGTATCAGAGCTATTGGTTAAGTGATAACCTACTCTTTGTGGCGTGACTCAATAAAGATGGGATTAGTAATACCCTAGATTGAGTTTGAGTGTATGTATAAGAGAGCGTATTTGTAGATTTTATATAAAAATGTTTTATATTGTGTCGGCTTATCGGTTAAGTGTTTAAATTTTCCGATCAATATGGTTTAGTTGACCTTATTGATAAGGATTTCTAAAGTCTTGAACCACGCAAATTGACACAATATTGTTTTCGTAAAGGGGTAAATGAAATAATTTTTCCCAAAGTATATTTTTATATAAAAAGGATACATAATTTCTTAAATTATTATTGGTTGTTTGATTGGTTGGAATGAAATTCTAAATTTGATTTATGAAATGAAATTGAATCAATTAGAAAATCAATTAGATAATTATATATGGAAATTTGACTTAACTTGGTTAAATGGAGTAAATAAATATAGTAATGAAATCTAATAAAATGAACTTGGGATTTGGAATTCAAATGAAAAATAGTTGAATAGAAGTCAAACAGATATTAATCGATTAGTATTAAACTAAAGTAGAAGCAAGCAAGTAAAGATTAGTATTGAATATTAACTGAATTGAACCAAACCAATTGAGCTTAATGAAATAATCTGGTTAAGTTGATTGTTGATTACTTGATGATTAGATTGGATTAAATAGAATCCTTAACAATTTAATAAATAAGTTAAATGGATTAAAAATTAAAAGGAAAAATTCCAATATCATGAATTTGGATGAGAACTAAAAGATTTAACCCTGTATATGTTACTGGCATTGTAAATTGAGATAAGCACAGATATTATAGAAGGCCATAGGAATTGGCTTAATTACAGAGATTGAAGTACAGTTGGAAGACGAAGAGCTGTTGGTGGATTTGCTTTGAAATTGGAATTTAGTTGCCGGACAAATAGGTGAACCTTAATATTATTGGCTGGTGATTGATTTTATACCCCTGGGTTGGGTAGCTATCTGGCTTTGGTTTTCTTTTGAGAAGTTGAGGCCCGGAGTGGCGGTTGTAGTTGTACCGATCGAACCACACAAAGGAGGTGCTGGCAAAATTTTCGAAATTTTTAAGTGTCTGAATTTGTTTTGATGATAATCAAAAAAATAATTATTTTGAAAATAATCAGATTTGGAGCACTCTTCTTACTTTGTAATTTCGGGGACGAAATTCTTTTTAGGGGGAAGAATGTAACGTCCCATATTTTCGAATATTTTTTACGAATATTTAAATCCATTTTAAACATTGATTTGGTAATATAAATAGATTTTATATTGAATTTATTTATCCAAAATGAGGTTCGTATATATAAATATATATGTATATATATATATTTATAAATTATTAAAAACGAGCTCGTAATGGCGTGGTAGTTTGTAATATTGAGTTTTGAACTTTAACTGAATATACAAGCTCCGATATAAGTCGGATTATTGTGAAACGAGAAATTTTAGGATTTATTTGATTATAATTTTCTAATGTAAGTGAAAAATGGTGATTTCATATTATAGATTGTAAGTTATGTCCAATTACAATTTTCAAATAGTCGCTATGGAATTCATTAATAAACGATAACGTTTATTTAATAAATACAAAGGATTTTTTACATAATTTGAATATCGTGTAACCAGAAATTATATATTATTGATTTTAAAATCTATGTTGGTCTATTTTGAAGCTGTATAAAGTTTCACTTGGAGATATATGATGATAATTTATTATTATTATTTAAAATAGAATTGCTTTAGATTTAATTATATTTTATCGATATTATATAGGCCTCAGAAATGATTATTTTTCTAATGACCTCCATTTTCAACGAAACAAATTTTACTGGAATATGTATAATTGATTATTGCAGAATTTTAAGTTTGGAGCCAAACAGAGTTGTTTTGTCGGTGGACGAAATTTAAAGGTGAACCGATAAATTAAAATAACGCTATTGTACAAACGGAGTCCGTTTTCAACA
Source organism: Allium sativum (assembly GCA_030737875.1). NCBI lineage: Eukaryota > Viridiplantae > Streptophyta > Magnoliopsida > Asparagales > Amaryllidaceae > Allium > Allium sativum. The sequence continues at coordinate 173,883,609 of CM060923.1, forward strand.
AAATTAATTTCATTGAGATCGGAGCGTCAAGACGTAGCAGTGTATATATTTTCGTTGTGTTTGTATCCTATGTGTAGAGATATGAATTTCACATTTACCAATAAACAACAGTAAGCGGTAGAATTAAATACGATAAAATAAAACAAAATAAATTATTTAGACTAAACCCCTAAGGATAACTAATTAGCTTGTTCTAGTCGACCTAACAACTAATTGTGTACACTATTTTATAATGCATATTCTGTCTAAATTAATACGCCTACCCATGCCATGCCTTGTATTTTCAACGCCAGACAGTATGAAATGAAAATTCCTACCTCGCACATGCGTCCAGTCTCCTACAGACCAAAATAAAACATCACAAAGCAATCAATGACCAGCTATGGCATTTCATGCCTACCTATTGTACTTCATGTCTAATTGTCTACCCTCGCCGCTCTCTTTTCACTACATTGTCTACCTAACATCACGCAGCCCTGAATTTGCAGCTACCCTACATACCTAGGAATGGACTTGGTTTTTATTCACATTTTTGTTCACACACATATATAAACCCCCACGCATGCTTCTGTTTTCAAAATTTCCTCCCAGCAAAACAGATTAAATCATTTAATCTCCATCTCTTTCTTATATTATAAATCAAATAACACACTTCCTCTCATCAGAACTAAATAGAATGACACGCAAGGACCCTGTAGGTTGTACCTCGCGCGTTAAGGAGGGATATGGAGACAGTTGAGTAGAGACATGCGGTGGTGTTGGGTTAAGCTGGGAATTATATAGCAGTGGGGTGGGGAAGTTATACAGTAAATGAAAAAGGGGACTATGTGTGAGTTTTTGGACCGTTCATGTTTAAAACGGTTAGGCATTTTGAATGGAGAAAAATATAATATCGGAGTAGATGAAGTTGCGCGGACTTCTGGCAAGGTGGCAGCGCTAGTCTAACGCCACGACAGTGGTGATGGCAGACAAGTTATGGGTGAAGGCGGAAGCTCTCAAGATGGTGGAGACAGTGGTGAAGTAGTGAGAAGATGTAAGGGAGGGTGCGGTTTCAAAACACTAGAAGAAAGGAATGTGAAGTGGTTTTTGCATGGGGAAGGTCAGCATGTGGGTTCTTGCATGTTATGATGGGTTCATGGGGACTGGGTGGTTCTGGGGCACGTCGGGGGTGGTGATGAGGCGGAGAGTCGGAGGTCTGGTTGAACTCAGGTGGGATGTGAAGTGGTGAAGACATGCGGTAGGGATGGAAATAGTAGTGAAGACCATGCGGTGGGGATGGAAATATAACCTGTGCGAAGGAGAAGTGTATAATGGGAAGTTGCGAACAGAAGAGAACAAGCTGGGCATTACAAATGAGTTGGGTTCGAGCATTTGTAGATGACAAAAAATGGTGTTTTTACACGATGGCTTCGAAGTGGCTTACGTACATGGAAGAAGATTGTTTGGGGAAGAAAGATATGTGGTAAATGGTGTTTAGACGTGGGTTGTTATAAGATCATGGGCTTGGGCCGTTATTCTTAGAAAAAGAAAGAATAGGAGAAGAAGTGATCGTGTATTCTCTCCAACCCAAGTTTGATTGGCTTGTAGCCAAACGGACGAGGCATGCAAAAGGAATCGGGCCCGAATTCTTTGATCTCACCATTGACAAAGTAACTAAATTAGTCTAGTTAATAAAATTAATCAGTTTTAAATTTAAAGTTTGTGTTTGAACAGAGACATGACAGTAGTCGGGTGTTTTGAAAACAAGAAGCAACTTTTGAACAAAGCGGTGATGTGAACGAATAAAGAAACAACATCGAACGGTATTATTCCTAATTATAGAAGCAATTAAATGTTAATTTAATTATTACTAAGAAAGTAGTTTATTAATATAAACTATTTGCCTATAATTTTATATATATCGCATATATGTTGACAGAGTTAAACGAAAACGAGCTATGTCAGAACTGTTTGGTCATAAGATACGCGATGGAGCTGGTATAGTAAACACTAGAAGCTGCTGGGAGTTTTGATAAATTAAACGTCTGTTTAATTTTATTTAAAACAAATCGTTTTAACGTACGAATAAAATCAAAGTGAGTACAACTCACTTAGTTTTATCCCACTTATATTTATAAGTCGGGGTTTAAATTTGTGTGCAATGTTTGCTAACGATTGATGATTTGATGACTGTTTGCATGGATGTTGAATTTTTTAAATATTCATTGATTAAATTAAACGTTTGTTCAATTTAATCGAATTAAATCATTGTTTTAACAATTAGATTTCAAACGCGGTAACTTACCTTTTTGGTTACGTTTATAATAATATAAACGTATAATTGATGTTATTAATTGATTGTTGATTGTTAAGCTGTTTATTTTCGTTTATCATGATAAATAAATATATTGTTTAATTGAAATTGGTGTAACCCATTTTGATGTAGGGAAAGAAAGATTGAAGGGATCCAACCGGATTCCTCAAATATATTGAATGTTATTTGTTATGAACTATTGAATGATTGAACTGATTGTTGATTGTTTATTGTTGCGATAAACCATCGGATAATATTGGTTGAGTAATTGGCAGCGAATGGCCAAAGAATGAATCGTTTTAAAAATGTGATCTACCGTCAGGTAAATAGACTGAAATAAAATTATCAAAATTATTTTATAACTAAAAATAGATTTTTAGATCTATTTATATGATTTTTTTAAATAAAAGATTTATTGAAGGAAGAATAAATATTTGTTAATTATTATCCAATTTTATAAGTAATTATAAAGTGATTTCAATTGAGCAAAGTATGAAGCCAATTTTGGTAATGGTTCAATGTTGTAAATACTTTCAAGAATCGAAATGAGTTTATAATTCGAATAACTAAAATACGAAAAGGAGCTTCGTTGAGACGAAGAAAAAATAAGTTGAATGAACTTATAAGACATTTTATAAGGGGTTCGATTAGAATCAAGGCTCGTGAAAGATATTCAAAATATTTTTTAGAAAGAAAATGGATATGGTCTTAAATTAAATAAACGTGTTGGGATTAAAATAAGGTTCCCAAAGGGAAGAGTACGGATTTAAATTCCATATTTAATTCAAATACTCTATGGAAGTTCTGTGATATTTGTTAATATCAAAGTATTAGTTAAACGAAGTATTTTGGGAATATTCTTATTTTACTATTATAAGAAGTGAAAGCTGTATATTTAAAGATTTAGAATTTTGATTTACAAATGGTTAGTTAAAGAGGCCAAGTGATGTTGTGTACTAAACCAATGAATCCATTTTGTGTTATGGATGAATAATTTGATAGTTAAATAACCGACTATCAAAATCTAACCTATATGATTGTTGTTATGGAAAGACCGGGATCGAATTTATATTTGAAAACCATTCCAACAAAAAAATACGTAAACGTGTAAGATATCAGATGCTGTTCAAGATGGAGCAACTGAAGACCGTGGATCTTCATAAAGCGGAAGGATTACTTAAAATCTTTGGTTAACTCCCCCTTTTTTAAATAAAAAGAATTTGTAAAAATATTTTTTTAAAATGTCTAACCAGAGATATACTGTGATTCTATAGTGATTGGAATCTGCGGAGTGCGCGGATTTCTCGCTGCTTATAACACACCGTAATTTTAACAACACTAAAGAGAACAAATTAAAGAATTATTAATTAAATTTTCAGAATTAAGGGAAACAAACTGCTCCATTGCGCCTATCTCGAAATTCTGGTCAAGATAGACATTTGGTTTGCGTAAAACAGACAACGTATGAAGAAGTTATGAAGGTTGAAGTTAGTATACATGTAAGAGAATATATATATATATATATATATATATATATATATATGTATATATATGATCCAGAAATTCAAAATTTGGTTTAGAAAAATCAAAATCGCGCAGATTGGGTTGAGCGGGAAAAATCCCGCCCAGGGGTATCGACCCCTGGGTCGACCACTCAAGGGGGGTGTCGACACATGGGTCTACCCCATAAGTGGGGGGAAGGGGGTTGAACCCCCTAGGGCAGACGTGGCAATTAGGGTTTGGGGGTGGTGGCTGTAAATATGGCTCCATTTCTCTTGTTTTCTACACTGAAAAATAATGGAGGACTAGATGTTGTCGGTGCCCAGACTGAATCAAACATTTTCCTTCTTCGGCAATCAAGTTAACCAAGTTATTCAAGTGTAGATCTATGATTCAACATCTGCTATTCTCCTTATGGTTTTTTCTAGATCCAAACACTGTAGTTTAAGTTACTTTTAGATTTAAATAATTAAAAAGTAAAACATGACTTGGATCTATGCATGTGACTGCTTGAATCATATCAGATCTGTAATAATTTGTTAATCCATGATATTCTGGCATAACTATGACTTGGATCTTAACCTTTATCATGTCAGATCTACCTTTGATTATAGATCTAATTCACTATTTAGATCACCTTGTACCTATTATGTTGTGGTTAAATTGGATCTGTTACTAGTTGGACATCTAACTTATTGTTTAGATCTTATCATGCCTATTATGACATCCCTATTATGTTAGAATCAGTTCTATTATCTCCTGTTCACCAGATCTGTTCTGATATGCCCATCTTATCAATATGCCACTGTATGGTTATCTCAATTTTGTTACTATAATCATTTATGTCATCTTCCCTTCATCTTTCCCTTTTTATTTTATATATCATGGCTACTTTCAAGCCTAGGCATGCCGCAGAAATATGCGAACGCGTTAAACGGGGAACGAGGGAAAAAACACTGAAATTGGGCATAACTTGTAATTATGAATTTGGGCATAACTTGAATAAAATGTAAGAATATAAATTTGGGGCAAATAATTCATTATGGACATATTTGGGGAAAAGGGGCATGAAAACCTATAACAACATAGGTAAAATTAGCTAATAATGAAATGCCTAGGATTACAGTAATTAGAAACTATAACTACGCCTAGACACGAGGTTAGATTACACTTGTGGTGGAAGTCTGCCCGGAACTGTCCGACATATCCATCGACCACAAGTGGTGAATCTAATGTGAAGGGTCTACGTGCATCAATACGAGATGTGCTAAGACACAAGGTTAAGCCCGACTGGTAGAAGAAGCCTGCCCGGAACCTACCAACATATCCAACATCCACAAGTGGTAGGCTAAATGTGATGGGTCTAACACATTATAACCATAGATGGACATAGTATAGAATTGGAATACTTAGCCTAGTTGAATCCATAGGGATTATATGAACATGAACTCGAATAGGGGTTAAGTAAACTTGGTTGAAACAGTGGGAAAGTTAAGTATATCTGGGTAGGGTAGGTAATATTTATATGTAGGCCCACAAACTTAACCTACTGGGGTTATGTAATTAAATACATTGTTAGGTAGGCATAACCTGTTGAAATCCTAGTGGGGATACAAGACAAGGGGGGAGCTTGTATCATCTTGTGTGGGGGACCAGTTTTAGTCAGTAACCTATATAACAGTATCAGACGAGTAATCTACCTTAGGTCGGAGTTGGGACACGCTTACTGGGCTAATTGTAAGTGATCCAAATGTGGAGGACGGTGTGGGTAGCGCAAACTGATCGGGGCCATGTGCGTGCATGGTCCGGGCAGAGGGGGATAAGACGACCGTGACACCAGTAGATATGGTTGTACACTTAAAGGAAGGGTTGCCACTTTAGGAAGTTATACCTCCTACTGTAGGGACAGCACAGGGTATCTACGGAGTAAGGAGCCAATCGATTATGGTAGTAGTTAGGGTACATCTAGACTCTAGTAAAGTTTAGGAGCCTGTTAGGATTGGGCTGCTTGTGAATTGTATGGGGTTAAAACCTCTCACCTGAAGTACGCCTAAGTCTACCATCTTATATTTGTTGGGAACATCTCATTCTGGTTATACTAGTACCGGTGCAGAGAATCAGAGTAATCATTTGGGAAGCGTATACACTCTATCATGTTTACCTTGTCACACCTGCCTTTTTTTGATGTTATCTCTCTTATCCACTTTATATGCCTATGATGATACTTGTACTTATTTACTTGCTAAAAGTAACTGGACTCGCCAGACTTTATGTCTGACCCTTTTTGTTTCCTCTTCTTTCTTCCGTTTCCCCCCAGGTTCTCAGGGAGGGAATACTCAACCTTGCCATGATTCTGCTATCATTTTGTTGGATTTGCTTAGATGTATTTCTCAATCTCCTGTCTTTGCTACTATGGCTATGTTTATATTTGGGGATTATGCTTCTTTTACATTGTACTCTGATGTTTTAAGTACAAGACATAGTTTTTTTGATGTACTGGTTTTTATGTAAGTCAGACATATGATGTTTTGAACCACGATGCTTTATGATTAATAAAAGTTTTTAATTCCGCTTCTATTTTATATCTATCTTGTAATGTTTTCGTTTCTGTTTACCTATAACGCTTCACGAAACTTAACGCATTCTCTAAATTAGTGACATTAACGGACGTGGGGTGTCACACTTGGTATCAGAGCTTAAGGTTACCAGATTAGGTAAAAGTTTTTGAAAATTATTTTCAAAAAGGTTTTAAAAGAAAGCATTTTCAAAAGAAAAGTCTATTTTGAAAAACATATTCCCCAAAGCCGTATGTACCATCTTTCGATCCTTTGTCTGAATCTCTTTCCTTTTCTTTTCATCATGTCTGGGGAATCTAATATTCCAGAGGGCGTTATGATACCAGGCTGGTTACATAGGTATCTAGAGGCCATGACGCCTGTTGGTGGTCAAGCTGACGTTCCTCCCCCAGCTGTACCCGTCGTTCCTCCTTCTCCGCGTGCAGATAATTTCTCTAAAGTCTGCGAAGATTTCCGTGCTATGGGAGGAAATCCATTCCATGGAACCGAGACATTCGAAGAGGCAAGGAATTGGCTCAAGGAGATAGAGGACTTGTTTGGAATTTTCGATGTGGACGATCATAGGAAGATTCAGCTAGCCACCTGGCTACTGAAAGATGAAGCTTCGTGCTAGTGGGAAGTAACCCAAGCGGGGCATCCAGTGGAAACTTGGGATGATTTTAGATAGAGGTTTAAAATGTAGTTTCTTTCTCAAGCTAAGAAAAGTATGCAAATGGAGAGGTTCTTGGCGCTCAAACAAGGAAACATGACTGTTAAAGAATATGTGAACAAATTCAACCATCTAGCAAGGTTTGGGTTGTAATTGGTGGATACTTCGCATAAGAAAGCTTTGCGGTTTGCTAAAGAGCTGAATGAACCCCTTCATGGGTTAGCTATGTCCCATATTCTAATGGAAGCAACTTTTGAAAGGCTTGTTGATATGGCCTTGATGCATGAGAAAGACAAAGGAGAAAAGAAGGATGTTAAGGCCGAGGAAACAACGCAAAACAAGAAAGTACGACCCAAGAAAGGACTACAACAACAACAACAGAAGAAGGGCGGAAAGAATGATAAGGGCAAGGATAAGAGGAAGTTTCACAGTTGTGGACGTAAGGGTAACTTGGTGAAAGACTACAAAAGAAGGAAGAATTCTTGCTTCAATTGTAGAGAGGTTGGACACTTTGATAAGGAGTGCCTGAAGAAATAGGGACAAGGTCAAAGGGCAGGAGCTTCTTGTAACACCCTGTATTTTTTATGTTTATTAAAGTAACGAATTAAAGAATACTAAATTGTAAAAGTGAGAATTAAGGGACACGGGTTACACCATTGCGTTCGTCTCAGAATTCTGCTTGAGATAGAGTCCGAGTTTGCGTGAATCGGACTCCGTATGAAGTTATGGAGTTCAGAAGATTTCATGTTTAAACAGAAAATTAAATAATTAAATAAACAAAAGCAGTTTGAATTTCAAATTTACGCAAAAGAGGCTGAGCGGGAAAATTCCCGCTCGGGGGGTCGACCCCCCGGGGGAGTCGACATAGGTGTCGACCCCCCTGTAGGGGTCGACTCCTGTATTCTGATCCAAACAGTGACGATTTCTGACTTGCTGCTGAGTCACAAGGGCATAGGTGGCAGTTTTTGGATAGTTCTATCTAGTCTGGATGGTTCTGATTGCTCCTAGGTTGATCTAACGGCTCACATAAATCTAAACTTCTATATAAACAACCCCAACCCTCAACCCTAAACCACACAATTTCATTCCAAGGAGCCGTCATGCTGTCCATGGTCAACCTGGGATAGCCACCATTCTTCTCCAACTAGAAAGCAAGCTAGTAAGCAGGTTAGAAGCCTCAAACCAAATTAAAATTAGAGAACCAATAGTCTACATCAAAGGATAACTTTTCAGTTTTAGAAAACAGATCCTAGAAAACAAGATTTTTCTTTTATTTGTAAGTTCAGTTATTCTTTAGATGTGAACAAATAAAAGTCATGATTTATAATAAAGCGAAACTAGAATTGTGCCTAGTTGTAAGAAAATGGTGATGCTGATTCATGTATATTCTTGTGACAATTCTATCATATATGCCCATGGGACTATTGTGGTTTATTGGATTTATCATGTTGTATGTTAAACCAATCATGTATTATATAAATTTGGTGACTCTTTCATGTTATGTTACATGCAAGTTTTTAGGCTAAGTCATATATGCCTATGTGTTTGGATCTACATTCTCATATGTTTAGATCTATGTTAATTTGATCCAACTCAAATGCAAGTTCACATTTACATGCCTAATGGGATTTGTGAAATTCTATGTAAGTTCCCGTTCATATGCTTAAGATTCATGTTAATTGGATCTAAAATGCAAGTTCATTGTTCTATGCCAAGTTTATATAACACATGTTTGGTAAGATCCATATTATTTTATGTTGTTGGAATGGTACATTCTCCTTTCTTTTCCCTTTTGTTTATGAGTTAGGCTAAGTTGCGAGCCTAACGTTCTATGTGAACTATGCGAACGTATAACGGGGGTAACATTGGGAAAAAACATTAAATTACAAATTATTGGCATAGTTTGGCTCATAATCATGTAAATGATTAGTGACATGAAATGGTATAATTTATATACCTAAAAATTATTGTAACACCCTGTAATTTGAACATAAAAATTCACAAATTAAAGTATACTTAATTAAGTGAAATGGGTTGCGCAGAGAAATATATATATATTGATATATATATATATAATTGAAAATTTAATAAATAAATATGCAAAAATGTTCAAAACAGCGAATTGGGGGAGGGGAATAACCGAACCGGCCGATTTTTGAGGTCGACCCGAGCTCGCTGGGTCGACTAGGGGTTTATACAGGGTGTTTGGCTATCGACCCGTGGGCCGATTCGCTCGAATGCAGATTTTGCATTTGAATGGTTCTCATGGTTCAGCTTTAATCTAAAGGCCCTAAATGGTTCCTACACTTGACTTCTTCCCCAAGACATGCTTTGTTGGCTTGTGATGGATATAGATGGCTAGGATCTAAACTAAGGTTTATCCTTCGGCCTAAACTATCCTAGTCTTCTATTAAAAGACCCCTAACCTAATCTAAAATCCTCATTATTCAATCCTACAACTAAACTATGCCAAAATTTCTCATGATCGTGGCCTCCACTCAAACCCTAGCCTCCATCCTCTTGTCATAAATTCTATCTTCATTCTCATGAGAGATTAGATGTTCATTTGAGTGTTTCTAAGTTACATGAGAGTTGCTAAGCTCGATTCAAGGCTAAAGTTGCAACCTTTATACTTCAAAGCAAGGATCTTTCTTACCATTTTCTTAAGGGTTATATTGGAACTTAGTGATTTGGGTTTTTTTGCTAGTGTGGCTTCGTCTCAATCTTTTTATATGTCGATTTGTGCCTTCATAGCATTGTAAGCCCCCTCCTACTATTAGATATTAACTATGAAGTTAAATGAATGTTGCAAGTTGGGTTTGAACATTAAGTATCATACATGCTATCATGTTATGTATCCCATCATGTTTGTAAAGACACCATCTTGATCTTATGGGCTAAAAGCTATAAGCTTTATGTTGAATGTTGCATTATGCAACATGAGAACTATCATATCCCTTATGATAACTTGCATGTAGTGCTATATGCGAACTCGTAGACATCTTTCTATGTCACCTATCATCATGATTCGCCTATGTGCTAAGTTTGGGGTTATGCATGTTTTTGAGGCTTAACAATGTAACATGCAAGTTAATGAACACACTTACGCCTCATATGCCACCATGATTAACTTGTGGCCTTATACCCTTTTTGTCATGACCTTGCCAAGTTATTTCTTCAATCCATTGTGCGTTGTTGTGAATGTATATGCGAGTTTAGAAGCGTTGGGGTTATGTTATGAGGAAACTTTAATGACATGAAACATGATTTGGGTAAATTGGTATAAACGTGGCAACATGTAACTCTGGCTATGAGCATGGGACTTGAAAACTTGACACGCATGGGTTGTAAGTGTAACAAGACACTAGACCAAACATGAAAGTGGCCAACTCGAGGTTGGGTTGAGTTTGTAGCATAAATCTACCCGGACCCGCCCGACTTAACTAGTGGCTACAAACAATAGGATCCAATGTGAGAAGTTGGTCATGTCGCGCTTAAGACCCGAGGTTAGACTAGGTTATGGTGTAAATCTACCCGGACCCGCCCGGCTTAACTAGTAACCACAACGAGGTCTAATGTGAGAGGTTGAGAGTGCATTAATTAAATTAATGCCACATGATAAGGTTAAGTAAATTTGACTAATGACACTTAACCGATATGACACGAATGGGTAGGTTAAGTGGGACCGGGCTTAATTTCTTAATGACACTTAACCATACAAGACAATTAGGGGATGGGGTTAAGTAATTTACGCTTAACTAATCCGACTTGGTAATCAGATGGGGTTAAGTAAGCCACACTTAACTAAGCTAAACACGGTAAATTCGATGAGGTTAAGTAATCCATACTTAACTAATCTAACATGGTAATTAGATGGGGTTAAGTAACTTAGACTTAACTAATCTAAACACGGTAATTGGATGGGGTTAAGTAACCTTCACTTAACTAATCTACACACGGTAATTCGAGGGGGTTAAGTTAGACACTTAACCAATCTAAACATGGTAATTCAATGAGGTTAAGTAACCAATACTTAACCAACTCAACACGGTAATTTAATGGGGTTAAGTAACGTACACTTAACCAATTATACATGATGATTTGCTGGGGTTAAGTAACCTATACTTAACCAATCTAATAGGTGGACCTGATAGGGTTAAGTCACAAGACCTTTTAAAAGTAGGCTTGACCATTGTAATACGATTAGTGGATGGGGTTAAGCTAACCCATACTTAACCAATCCGACCCGATAATCTGATGCGATTAAGATAATCTATGCTTAATCAATCTAACATGATAATCTGATAGGGTTAAGACAAATAAATACTTAACCAGTTTGACTTGATAAGGTTAAGTCATGAGCTTCTTGGTACACTTAACCAACCTGTAGGGCTAAGCCTTTAACTTGAGTACTTAGCCAATCTTGACATGATTCGTAGGCGGGTTAAGTCATGAACTTGGATAACAACACTTAACCCATTTGACAAAATCCTAGCTCAGGGGACTAGGTTGGAAATCGTAGTTAACAAGGATAGTGGAAAGAGGGGCTAAGTGGTAAACCTTAGTTAACGGTAACTAAGTAATAATTCTTAGCTAAGGACATGGACTAGTTCATAAAGAGATGAGTAACCTGGTACGGCAGGTCATCGCTTAGTATACGAGGAGGAGCAAGTTATCTGACTTGGATAAAAGCTCCAGCGAACTGGGTGACGAAGCGAAAGCTTCGGGGAACGTGAGGGTACTCTTGGTATCCCTCTGTGAGGTGGCGAGTGGTCCATGAAACGCGGCCTCACAGAGGTTAAGGTCTGCGGTAGAAGAGCCAAGAGTATGCCTTGGTTACTATGCGAGCGACCAAAAGACTGGGATGGATTAGCGTGGAGTCGACGATACTTGATTTTGCCCCGGGATAGCATGTCGCCGACTACCTACCATCTTTAGTCAATCGTGTACGTACGGAAAGGCAGGGAACTCCCAAAAGACCATATACTAGCTATCAAGTTATGGGTGAGGTTGGCTATCTGGAAATGGGCATCGATGGGCTGTAGTGTAGTTCTCATACATGATTTTTTCTTGGATTGCCTTTCAGTAGTTGAGGGAGGGGTCACGTGGGACCATAGCCACGGGTACAAAAACAGACCTTGAAATCTGCAACAGCAGACGACTTAAGCTCCCAACCGAGTTCCGTATTTCTTGATTTGCCCTGACACGGAACTCGGATGGCACATTGAGGAACATGTGCGTCTAGACATGGAAAACGATTCACGATACATACGCGGGATAAAGGGCGCGGTTGACGGGTAGCATAATCCCTAGTGGTCCTAGGTGGCTGAACCCAAACCGAGACACGGAAACGTTCATTAGGTAGCATAACCCCTAGTGGTCCTAGGCGGCATAAATCCTAAGTGAACGCGCGATAGTTCATGGTAAGAAAACATAACTAGATCAAGGGTAGCAGTCCAAAATAACTTCAAGGATAAGGCGTTTACATGGGAAAGCCCGTATGGCCTACGGCAAAGGACTAAACTTATACATGGAAAGAAACATACGAGTTGGGAAAACCTACATATGTTATATATTAGGTTGACATGGACCATTACGTGGCGTTGGGCAAGGGACATTCATAGTTAACACATGACGCGGGTTGGGATACTAGTACGAGGGGTGCAGAGCAAATATACATGGTATATACCTTAGGATGTTATACATGATAAATACCTTGGGATAGTATACTTGATAGAAACCTGACAATGTGGTACCTTGATTTATCTTGACACCGTAGTTTATCATGACACACTCGTTTATTTTGGTACCGTAGTTCATCCTGTTATTTTGGTTTAGCTTATCTATCTTGCCATCATACTTATGTTCATCTCAGTTCCTCATGCCAGTTAACTTTACTAGTTTATATACTGATAGTAGATAGGGCTTACCAGTCTTTATGACTGACCCCATTTTGTTTCGCCTCTTGTCTTCCGTTTCCCCCCAGGTTACAGGGAGGAAATGCTATTGTTAGTTTGGACTTCTTCTGTTTGAAGGTCATCACGCATGGCTTGGACTTCTCTTGGCTATGGCTACTTTACTGTTTTACTTGGGGAATAATTTATGAAATGGTTTCATGCTTCTTTATTATTGCAAGACAGGTTTTGATATATTTTGATGTAAAAGGCTTTTAGACCTTATTTTATAAGGTAATGAAATTTGTTTTACTTCCGCTGTTTTATATATATATGTTCTGTCTTGTAATATTTCTGTACATGTTTACCAATAATACCCCTCTAAAGCTTGTGCATTCCTTTGCGAGTGACCCTAGCGGAGGTGGGGTGTTACAATTATGAACATTATTTAGAGGATAAATAGGGCATGACTTGAATTAAAATAATTTTTACATATAAAAATGAAGGGTAAATATGTAGAATAAGTAAAAGATGAATATGCCTAACCTAAGGTTAGATTGAGTTACGGTGTAAGACTGCCTAGAACCGCCCGGCACATCCATCAATCATAACAATACAGATCTAATGTGAGAGTTTAGCGCATTAAGCCCAAGAGAACCCGAGGTTAGATTGAGTTGCGGTGTAAGATTGCCCGGAACCGACCGACACATCCAGCAACTGCAACAATATAGATCTAATGTGAGAGGTTGGTGCTTTAATGAATGTATTAAAGCTAAGGAATAGGCAGACTAAGAAGGTAGGGTTAAATTAATTAAGGCAACACTTAACCAATACAACATGTTAACTAAACTGATGGGTGGGGTTAGGTTGATTCGAGAACACTTAACCATTTTAACATGTTGATTAGGAAACCCTAGTAACGGGGACCATTTCAGCAGTAACCCACATAGATGTATCATGGTACCCTGAACTAGGCAGGGTGGGGCATGATTACTAGGCTGATTATAAGCGGTCAAAACAACGGTGGGTGGTGCGTCAGTGTAGGTTCCGACGGAGTGCGGGCGTGCACGTACTCCGGAGTGGAAAAAGCAGGCACTTGGCATCAGTAGTTATACACTGTGCATTTTGAATTGTGTCCGGTTGCCACCATAGGATTTGATACACCCCATGGTGGGACCAGCATAGGTATCTACAATCAAGTGGGGCCGTATGACACAAGTGGTAAACATATACGAGCAAGGAGCTGATCGATAAAGGGGATCATTCTTTTATGAACACGTGAGGCTGGTTGAAACAATGGTTAGTAGGTGTAGAGAAATGGAAATGAGTACGATAGCATATTTAGTATATCTTACCTTGTTTGTTGTTATCTTGTTTCTAGGGTATTGTCCTATGTTCAGTTTATTCATGTCATGATCCATTTACCTGTTTACATGCTGAATAATCACTAGACTTACCAGGCTTATGTCTAACCCATTTTCTTTCGTCTTCTTTTCTTCCGTTCCCCCCCTCCAAGGTCCGCAGGGAGGGAATACTTCAGCTTAGTTCAGACCCTTTCAAGCTTGAAGAGAGTAGATGTATTTCTTGGATTCTCTTTCCTTGGGCTATGGCTTCGGATACACTCTTATTGGGGATTTATGCTGCCTTATTTTTGTTTTATGCTTCTTTATGTTTTAATCAAGACAGAGATTTTGTTGTAATGATTTGGAAGTTGGTTTTAGATAGTTGTTGTAATGTTTTGACTGAACCACGTGCTTATGAAATAAATTAAGTTTTTCCGCTATTTATATGTCTGTCTTGTAAATTATCTGTATCTTTTACCTATAGCGCTCCACTGAAGTTAAGGCATTCCCTTTTGTGAGTGACTTTTACGGAGGTGGGGTGTTTCGCTTGGTATCAGAGCTGATTGTTGCTAGATCAGATAAAATTTTTGGAAACTAATTTTCAAAAAGAAGTTTAAAGAAGTATTTTTAAGAAAAAGTGTTGTTTTAAAAGGCATAGCCCTTAATGTCGTATGAACTATCTTTCTATCCTTTGTTTTGAATCTTTTCTTTTTCGTTTTAGCATGTCTGGGGATCTTAACCTTCCAGAGGGCATACCGATACCTGGCTGGTTCAGAAGGTACCTAGAGGCTAGGGCTAATGATGCAGACCCAACAGACATTTCTCCTCCCCTAGCTGCAGCCGTTCCTCCTCCTCCTCCTCCACGTGCAAATGCTTTCTCAAAGATATGTAGAGACTTTCGAGCCATGGATGGAAAGTACTTTAATGGAACTGAATCACTCGTGGAAGCAAGAAACTGGCTCAAAGAAACCGATGATTTGATTGTTATCTTCGAAGTGGACGACAGGCAGAAGATACAGTTGGCCGTATGGTTGCTTAAAGACGAAGCCTCTTATTGGTGGGAAGTTACTAATGCTGAGAGACCAGTTGAAACTTGGGTGGATTTCAGAATGAGGTTTGAAATTAAATTCCTCTCACAAGCTGAATGAAGCCTACATATGGAGAAGTTGTTAGCTCTCAAACAGGGAAGTATGTCGGTCAAGGAATATGTCAACCAATTCAACCAGCTGGCTAGATTTGGGCTGGAGTTAGTGAACACTCCACATAAGAAGGCTCTCCATTTTGTTAAAGGGTTGAATGAGCCACTACACAGCCTAGCTATGTCCCATATACCTATGGGTGCGACTTATGAGAGACTAGTGGACATAGCACTGTTATAGGAGGAAGACAAGGATGGCAAGAAAGAGGCAAAGGTGGAAGTACCTCAAGATAAGAAAGTGGAGGGATCGCAGAATAAGAAGACAGATTCAAAGAAGAGCGGGAAGAACAACAAACCCCATGATAAAAGGAAGTGTAATTTTTGTGGCATTCCTGGATATCTGATTAAGGACTGCAGAAAGAAAAAGAGGAAGATGGGTGGTTGTTTTCAGTGCGGCGAGACAGGACACATGGCTAAGGACTGCCCAAGAAAGCAAGGGAAAGGGCAGAGGACTGGATCTACTTCTGGAGGGCAGGTTCACGCTCTCATAGTACCTCCGCTAGAACGAGGTAGAAATATTTCTATTGAGAGTTTAGTTTATTTTTTTGATCATCCTGTTGGTACACTCTTTGATTCTGGCGCATCACACTCTTTTATATCTACTGCTTTAGTTGAATCTCTACACTTGGACACCGGTATAGTAGAGGATCCCTTGGTTGTTTCGAATCCAATTGGGGGCTCGGCTTATTTGTGAATGATTTATTTGGATTAGGAAATTTCTATGCTAAGCATTGGGTTTAAATGTAATGCCTATGTTTTGGGCTTCACGGGCTATGGGTTGATTCTGGGCATGGATTGGTTATCCAGTAATGGTGCCATCCTCGATTGTGAAAAGAGAGTGGTTAGACTTATGAATCGCCTCGGTAACACTCTCGAAATCTCTTGTAATCCCATGAATTCTGTTATGCTTAGCTACCTAGAATCTCTTGATGCGTCTGTTGAAAACTTGCAGTCTGTTAGAGTAGTCCGTGAATACTCAGATGTATTTGAAGAGGTGAAGGGCTTACCTCTGGAGCAGGAGATAGACTTCCGCATATACCTTGTTGATAATGCAAAACCCGTAGCTCTACCCATTAGATACATGGCTCCAAGGGAAAGGATAGAGCTCAGCAAGCAAGTTAAAGAGCTGCTCAAAAAAGAGTTCATAAGGCGGAGTATTTTTGAATGGGGTGCTCCAGTAGTATTCGCAACCAAAGCGGACGGTTCCCTTTTCCTATGCGTTGACTATAGGGAGAAAAACAAGCTGACTAAGAAGAATAGGCATCCACTTCCAAGAATAGATGACTTGTTTGATCAGCTTGTAGGTGCATCAGTTTTCTCCCAACTAGATCTGGCTACCTCATTAGCTAAGAATGGCTGAAGACAGCAATGATAAAACCACGTTCAGAACCCTAGATGGTTTCTTCGAATGGCTTGTCATGCCTTTCGGCTTGACAAACGCACCGCTTATTTCGTTTACCTAATGAGCAGGGTATTCAGGGAGTTCCTTAATAAGTTTGTGGTTGTCTTCGTGGACGACATTTTGATTTTCTCGAAAAGTGAGGAAGAGCATGCTTTGCATTTAAGGGAAGTCGTGGATACTCTTCGTGCACATCAGTTGAAAGCCAAATTCTCCAAATTCCATTTCTGGAGAGAAGAAGTAAGGTTTCGTGGACATGTGGTGTCCAAAGAGGGGATAGCTGTGGACCCCACAAAAGCAGTTGCGGTGCAAGATTGGAAGGTTCCACGGAATGCAACCGAAGTCCGAAGCTTTCTCGGGCTAGCGGGCTTTTACCGAAAGTTCATTAAAGACTTTGCGAAAATCTCAGCCCCACTTACAAGGTTGATGAATAAGAACCTAACTTTCGCTTGGGATTTGGATTGCGATGTTGCTTTCCAACGTTTGAAAAGGGCTCTTACAACAACCCCAGTTCTGACATTGCCTGACGGGAGCAAAATGTTTACAGTATACACGGACGCATTCCGTACATGATTAGGCGCTGTCTTGATGCAAGAAGGCAAGGTAGTTTGTTATAAGGGAAGGCAATTGAAGGTACATGAGAAGAACTACCCAACTCATGATTTGGAGCTAGCTGCCGTTTTTGCGCTCTTAAGTCATGGCGTCATTACCTGCTAGGAGAAAAGTTTGAACTGTTTACTGACCATAAATCATTAAAGTACCTTTTCTCACAGAAAGATCTTAACTTAAGACAACAAAGGTGGATGGAGTTCCTTGCCTCATATGATTTTGAGATTTCCTATACCCCTCGCAAGGGCAACGTTGTAGCAGACGCCTTGAGTAGAAAGAAGCTGACCTTAAGTCCTCTCTTTGTAGAAAGGCAAAGCTTGGAGTACTTAGCAAACTTTGACTTTAGACCCTCCTCTGAATTTGTACCTGGTTTGTTAGCATCGCTAGAAGTGCCACTACAACAAAATGAGGATTTTATAGCGTTTGAAAAACGCTATTATATCCTAACATAGCGTTTTAGAGAACGCCATGTAACAACATGCTATGCCAGACCTTCTACTTTAAATAGCATAAACATAAACGCTATGAAAAATGAATTTTGTATAGCGTTTTTCTTTGCTATCAAACAAAAATGCTATAGAATATACTATTCGAACTTACTTCCAATAGCGTTTGTATTTAAGTTTCTATAACGTTTTATCTGTATATTTTATAGCGTTTATTATGATATTTCTATAGTGTTTGTTAACATATTTGCATAGCGTTTATTTAGTTCTACCATAGCTTTCCCAAAGCCTATTTCTATAGCGTTTCTCATTCAATAGCGTTTATAAAACGCTATTGTCTATGTTATTAATTTATATATCATCTGCAGCCATTTCAGCTTTTTTCATGCATACGCACATATTAAACATTTCTTATTTGGATATAAATATAATAAATTTTCACAAACAACAAATATATAAATTATGGAATAATGTTTCATACATATTTCATATATCCACAATTAGTACTTCATACACATTGTTCAAACAAAATTTAACATATTCAAACATGGTATTTCATGCATATTGTTTTATCAACTTTTCTATGTTCACACATAATATATCATACATTTTTGCATCAACAAAACTTACAAACCAGACAAACGATAGGTTTAATCTTGCCTTGCTTCTGGTATTTTCTTCTTAACTTCAACAATAATGCTCCCGCTAATGTTTAATAAACAGTTAACATGTTAGTAATTGTTATGTCATAAATTGACAAAGTAAAAGAAACCAAAAAGAAAAAGAAAAAAATGTAACTAGGAAAAAATATATAACGCAACTATGCTTAAATTTTTCTACAAATATAGTACTGGCTAATCATTATAATGTCAAGGATGAATATTAGAAGCTTCATTTCCATCTATTTGCATATCATTGTTAATACCTCACTTACCCTTTGTTTTTTAGCTACCTGCGCGTGAGTGTTAAAGGCCAAAATAATGACCAACTGTGCAACGAAGTTCCAAAACCCACTTTCTATGAAATGCTAAAACTGAACAAACTAAACACATAGGAAAATTGGTAGGAGATTATGATACAGTAGTATCAAAATACAGGTCAGACTGATGAGAAAGATTTTGAAGTATTAGCGATATCATCAGTCGTATAATCATATCTAGTTTCAGCAAACTTACTGGTCAATTATAATAATATAGTGCTTACACAAGTTTGTTGTGCACTTCTACTTATAGGGTAGGCAGAGATGACATTAGAAGTCGGTCTAGTCCCTGATTAAATTTTACGGCTAAGACAAGATCTTTTATTTAGTGGATCACAACATGCCTTTTCATGGTTTAAAACTGGCATGTTAAATGTTAAAAAAAAGACACGTGTTGCATAAAATAAACCAACGAGGAAAATGAATCAATTATAGTAGTATATACATCCACTGTGATAGAAGTAAACATAGCCTAACCTCACAAACGACAATATTCATTAATTGTATAATGTATTTCAGCATATATGCTGTAACACCCCACTCCCGCTATGATCACTCACAATGGGAATGCCATAGCATCGGTGGAGTATTTTAGTGAATATAGAACAGAAAAATTACAACAAGACAGATATAAATAGTACTTGAAATTTTAAAACATCATCTCATAACAGCGGAAGTAAAACATGTCTGGTTACATCATAAAACCACAATAAAGGTCAAGTACAATATCCATCAAAATAAAGAAGTACATAATCCCACTCTCATACAATAGCCAAACAAAAGAAAAGATAACTGGATAACTGGAGCTTTACATCTATCCAAGCTCCTAAAGACTGGAACAGCAATCCGATCAAGCTCCACTACTGCTAGGATCCACCGTAGGACCTGAGGGTTGGGAAAAAGATAAAAACAACGGGGTCAGACATAAGTCTGAGCGAGTCCTATAACTTTAACAATACAATCGTTAAAGTAACCAGAGAAGACATAAACTGATATACGGTAACATATAGGGATGAATGGCTACCCTAAGCAGTCAACTAAACGAAGATAAAGGATAAAGACGCATCTACCCTCCCTAAGGTAAATTACTAAACTGCACCACACCAGTCGTTCCTAACTTAAAGGTTGATCCCACCCAAGGACTTATAAAATTTACTAATTAGTACTTGCGTACCCCTAGGTGACCAAGTAGGCGCCACGGGGCCCTACAATCCACTAGGTGTACACACTACTTCCCATTCGATCGGCTCCCTAACGTAGATACCCGTGCTGGCCCCACCGTGGGATGTATCATTCCCCAATGTGGCAACCTGATGAAACTAAAGGTGCACGGCTTATATCTACTCGATGCAACAACGGCTTACCTACCAGCCCGGGCCCACTCACGCATATGAAGCCCGTTGGACTTGCGTTGCCACCGCTAACCCGTTTGCCTCTTACAGTCAAGCCCAGTATGCGTGTCCCGTCCTCGACATGGGTCGAGCCCACAAAGATACGTATGGGTTACTGGTTGAAATGGGCCTCCACAAGCTACCCACCTAAGCTTGTCCCTTTTTCTAGTATATCCCACTTAACCCTTTAATCATGTTTTAATTACATGTTCCATTTTGGTTAAGTATTCTAATCGTATTTTCTATTGCCACCCAAGGCAACCACTAGATTTTCTCATGCCACCCGAGGCACCCACTTAACCCCTCATGTCCCTCTACATGCTAATGTGGTTAAGTGTTTCTTAATTAATTAATTAAGAACGTAACCTTTGTAAAGACCTCTCACATTAGACTGTCTTTTATGACCGCTGGTTAAGCCGGTTGGGTCCGGGCAGCCTTATGTCATAACAGAGTCTAACCTCGTGTCTTTACATTAATTACGTATTTAGTTTGTGCCTAAGACCTCTCACATTGGGCTAACATTTGTAGCAACTGGTTAAGCCGGTTGGGTCCGGGCAGTTTTACGCTACAACTGAGTCCAACCTCGTGTCTTAGTCAATTAATTACACCTAATTAATCACCCTCATAATTTTATATTAATTATCCCTAATTAATCAAGTTTTCTTAACATGGGTAGACCTAACTTAATAGGTAAATTCCCATGGGGTAGACCTAACTCAATAGGTAAATTCCCAACACATAGTATGGGTACACCTAACCAAATAGGCAAATTCCCATACTATGTTTATTTATTTTGTGTTATGCATAATTATATTAATTTCACACAATCTTATTAACTTATGCATTTAATTACCCCATCGTTCCCACGTAATTTCGTTCATGATATAACACGTATAAAAGGTGTCAACTTGCATATGAATGAACATGTTTCAAAGGTGCCATCTTGCATATTAACAAACACATAACTTGCATATGAACTTGCATAACATGTCACATAACTTGCATATAATATGTCACATAACTTACATATTCATTTTGCATAACAAACTTGCATATTAGCTTATAGACTTGCATAATGTGTCATCATGAACTTGCATATTAATAAACATGTAACTTGCATATTTACATACATGTAACTTGCATATTAACAAACATGTAACTTGCATATAAAGAAACATGTAACTTGCATATTTACATACATGTAACTTGCATATTAACAAACATGTAACTTGCATATTAACAAACATGTAACTTGCATATTTACATACATGTAACTTGCATATTAACAAACATGTAACTTGCATATTTACATACATGTAACTTGCATAGCATATTACCATGAACTTGCATAACATGCATATGATTACATAGCCCACAACTTGCATATTTAGCATCATGCAAACATAACATACATCATATTAAACTTGCATAAGCTTACATACTCAACATGCATAAACATAAGATTAATGCTAACATCATATCATATGATTCAAAGCTCATTAACCCACATACAAAACCATAAATCTCATCACATCTCATCTAATTAGTTTACCAAAAGATCATCAAAGTGATAGAAACTCACAACTAGCAACTTTGAACACCAAATGGAGAAGATTAAGATGCTAAGAAGGGATTAGAAGTTGATTAGAGAGTGATTAGTATGCAACCCTCTTCATAAAATTAGTGGAGGCCATGAGAGCTAGCATTTTGCCATAGTTTAGTTACTAGGTTTAATTATGAATGAATTAGGGTAGGTTAGGGTCTTATTTATAGATTAGGCAAGTGTTTTAGGCCATAGGATTAACCCTAGATTCAATCCAAGCCATCAAAGCATGTCTTGGGGAAGAAGTCAAGTGTAGGAACCATCTAGGGCCTTTAGATTAAAGATGGACCATGAGAACCATTCAAATGCAAAATCTGCACTTGAGCGAATCGGCCCACGGGTTGACAGCCAAACACCCTGGATTAACCCCTAGTCGACCCAGCGGGCTCGGGTCGACTTCAAAAATCGGCCGGTTCGGTTATTCCCCTCTCCCAATTCGCTGTTTTGAGCATTTTTGCATATTTATTTATTAAATTTTCAATTATATATATATATATATATATATATATATCAATATATATATATATATATATATCTACACAACCCATTTCACTTAATTAAGTATACTTTAATTTGGGAATTTTTCGTGAAACTTCGCGAGGCCATATCTTGGTCATACGGACTCCGATTTTCGAAAACTCGGACTCTATTTCGCGTATTTTTCCGAGACGAACGCAATGGCATAGCCCGTTTCCCTTGATTCCCATTTTAGAATTAAATTCTGCCTCGATTTATGTTATTACAGGTTATTGAAAATACGGGTTGTTACATTCTCCCCTCCTTAAAGGATTTCGTCCCCGAAATCTTCAAGTTAGGAAGAACGTATCCTACCATCCAATCATCCATCTACTCAAAGCATCATCCACGAGCAATCATTGTCCTTACAAGATTCTAAATGCTGGATGGATATATGCAAAAGTGTGTGTATATGTACTTACCTAATGCGAAAATCAGGCGGTTACTGATACAGTAAAACCTCCTTAATGCAAACCATGATAGTGCCATGCATCCAATATGTATGCGAAACCCTATTGACACATACAAATTTCTACATGCGTGCACAACCATACACAAAAATGCATCATCCATATGATAACACAGCCATGATACATCCATCAATCTAACTACCACATCCATTTATGCAATATGCAACATGAAGTGACTGAGCCGATCTAGTGCCTAATGTGTGTGTATATGCATCCACGAGCAACCACTAGCAAACAATTGCATCCATATGCATCCATCAACCATAACATGTTTCAAACACATGTTTCAACCATAGGTTTTACCCTATCTAAAGGTCATAGGTATTAGCGAGAGGATATACTAAAGATAAGATAAGTACTAGACAAGCAATAAAGGAGAAGTTAAAAGACATACTCTCAAAAAGAAATGGATACAAAGAACGCATCTTTGCTTCCGTCTCCCAAGTAGCATTGCTTTCGTCATCTCCCCATTGCACTTTAACTAGCTGGACTTCTCTGTTCCTCAACTTCCTAGTTTCTGACCCAAGGATGCGAGTAGGAGCTCGTCGAATCGTCGCGTCACGCTCTACCTCTACATCTCTAAGCAAACTCGGCTCTACCACCTCTGCGGTCTCATGTAAGCACTTCCTCAAATGTGATACATGGAATACATCATGAACACCACTAAGTCTGTCGGGCAACTCCACCCTATATGCCATCCGTCCAATCCTTTCCTTAATAGGAAATGGCCCAACAAATCTCGGTGCTAACTTCCCAACGGACCCAAAGCGAACCACATTTCTCAATGGAGATACTTTGACAAAAACCATATCCCCAACCTCAAACTCAAGTTCCGTCCTTCTCCGATCCGCATAAGATTTCTGTCTATCTTGCGCTGCTTTCATCCTTCTTCGAATTAAATCAATCTTCTCTGAAGTCTCTCTAACCATATCCGGCCCAAGCAAGATCTTATTCGTAGATTCCCACCAACATGTAGGAGATCGACAAGGCCTTCCATAAAGAGCTTCGAAAGGAGCCATACCAATACTGGACTGAAAGCTGTTATTATATGCGAACTCCACCAAAGGAAGATGTTCTTCCCATGTACCTCCAAAATCCAAGATACAAAGCCTCAAGAGATCTTCTAAGATACGGTTCACCCTCTCGGTCTGACCGTCCGTCTGAGGATGATATGCGGTGCTCAAACACAACTGAGTCCCTACCGCCTCTTGCAAACTTCTCCAAAACTCACTAGTAAAGATAGGATCTCGATCACTCACAATGCTGGATGGCACGCCATGCAATCTAACAATCTCCCTAACATAGACTGAAGCAAGCCATGGAGCGGTCCTCTTACTCTTCACGGGTATAAAATGGGCACTCTTGGTAAGTCTGTCCACCACAACCCAAATTCCCGTATTGCCCTTCCTCGATCTCGGTAACCCATCGATGAAATCCATCGAGACACTATCCCACTTCCACTGCGGAACTTCCAATGGGTGTAGCAACCCACCGGGTTTCCTTTGCTCCGCTTTAACTTGTTGGCACACTAAACATCTAGCCACATACTCGGCTACATCTTTCTTCATACCGGCCCAGAAGAAAACTCTCTTCATGTCTTGGTACATTTTGTCTCCACCGGGATGAATAGTCATTCTTGAACGATGTGCATCATCCAAAATAGCCTTCTTCAAACCCTCATCTTGCGGTACACAAAGTCTACCGTCTCTATGCAACCATCCCTTATCATCTATGGTGTATCTACCCAAATGGCTGGACGACTCCCCTCTTATAAGCTTCTCTACCAACACAACCAACTGTGGGTCGTCTCGCTGAGCCTCGCCAATCCGTCTCAAAAGAGTAGGTCTAACCTCCAAGGATGCCAACAAACCAGGTACAAAATCAACAGAAGGTCTGAAGTCGAACAAAGAAAGAAACTCCAAGCTTCGCCGTTCTACGAACAATGGACTTAAAGATAGCCTTTTTCTACTCAAGGCGTCAGCCACCACGTTACCCTTGCCAGGGGTATATGCTATCTCGAAATCATAGGATGCTAAGAACTCCATCCACCTTTGCTGTCTTAAGTTTAAATCTTTCTGAGAGAATAAGTACTTCAATGATTTATGGTCAGTGAACAACTCGAATCTCTCACCAAGAAGATAATGGCGCCAAGACTTAAGTGCGAAAACAATCGCGGCCAACTCTAGATCATGGGTAGGGTAATTCTTCTCATGCACTCTCAATTGTCTCCCTCCATAGGCTATTACCCTTCCCTCCTGCATCAAGACTGCGCCTAATCCTGTTCCACAAGCATCGGTATAAACAACAAACGGCTTACTCCCATCTGGAAGCACTAAAACTGGAGCGGTGGTCAAAGCTCTCTTTAACCGTCGGAAAGCATCATCACAATCTACATCCCATGAGAAAACCAGATTCTTCTTCGTCAAGCGGGTTAATGGGGCTGATATCTTCGCGAAGTCTTTGATGAACTTCCTATAATATCCTGCCAACCCCAAGAAACTTCTTACTTCGGTAGCATTTTTAGGAACTTTCCAATCCTGGATAGATACTATCTTTGCGGGATCCACAGCTATCCCTTCCTTAGAGACCACATGCCCTAAGAATCGCACTTCTCTTCTCCAAAAATGACATTTAGAGAATTTAGCTTTAAGACCATGTGCTCGAAGAGTCTCCAACACTTCTCTGAGATGTAAGGCATGCTCTTCTTCACTCTTGGAAAAGACCAAGATGTCATCCACAAAAACTACTACAAACTTATTCAGATACTCTCTGAACACTCTACTCATGAGATCAACAAAGTATGCGGGGGCGTTTGTCAACCCAAATGGCATCACTAGCCACTCATAAAAACCATCCGGAGTCCGGAAAGCAGTCTTCTCTATACTGTCCTCCGCCACTCTTAACTGATGAAACCCTGTAGCTAAGTCCATCTGCGAAAATACTGACGCGCCAACCAACTGATCAAAGAGATCATCTATCCTCGGTAATGGGTGTCTATTCTTCTTCGTGAGCTTATTAAGTTCTCTATAATCCACACAAAGTCTGAGGGACCCATCCGCCTTCGTGGCAAACACTACTGGAGCTCCCCACTCCGATATACTTCGCCTTATGAACCCCTTCTCAAGCAACTCCCCTACTTGCTTATGAAGTTCTCTTCTCTCACGAGGAGCCATGTGGCGCACTGGCAAAGACACTGGTTTGGCATTATCCACCAAATAAATTCGGAAATCTATCTCCCGCTTCGGAGGCAAACCCTTTACTTCTTCAAACACATCCGGATATTCCCGGACTACTCTGACAGAATGCAAACTCTCGACCGAAGCATCGAGCGATTCAAGATAACTTAGCAAAACAGATTCCATGGGATTGCAAGAGATCTCGAGAGTGTTACCCAAGCGGGTCATGAGCCTGACAACTCTCCTTTCGCAATCAAGAACGGCACCATTACTGGATAACCAGTCCATGCCCAAGATCAACCCATAGCCCGTGAAGCCCAATACAAAAGCATCACATCTAAACTCAACGCTAAGTATAGAAATCTTCAAACCCAAACATATCATAGACAGATATATGGAGCCCCCAATTGGGTTTGAGACAACCAAGGGATCATCAACTAGACTGGTGTCTAAGTGCAGTGACTCAACTAACGATGATGAGATAAAAGAATGCGATGCGCCAGAGTCAAACAAAGTACGAACTGGATGATCAAACAGAAAAACCAGACTTTCAACGGAAATAGTTCTACCTCTCTGCTGAATCGGTGGAACTGAGAGAACCTGAACTTGCCCCCCTGACTGAGGTGGTGCTATAAGAGCTTGCACCTGCCCTCCTGAGGTAGACCCCGTCTTCTGCCCCTTCTTTGGGCAGTTTTTCACAAGATGCCCTGCTTCACCACAATGAAAGCAACCGGTCTTCTTCTTTTTGCGACAATCCTTACTGAGGTGTCCTGGTGTTCCACAATTGAAGCACTTCTTCTTCGTCTTCTTTTTGTCACCATTGCCTTTTCCGCCCTTGCCTTGTTGTTGTTGTTGCGGTTTCTTCTGATCCCCCTTTTTCTCTGGTGCCTTAGAATTCTTATCATCCTCATGCATAAGTGCCATGTAGACAAGCTTCTCAAAAGTGGCCCCCATAGGAATGTGAGTCATAGCTATTCCTTGCAATGGTTCGTTCAAGCCTCTAACGAACCTCAAAGCCTTCTTCTCCGGTGTATTCACCAACTCTATGCCAAACCTTGCTAATTGATTGAATTTGTTGACATATTCTTTCACCGTGAGATTCCCTTGCTTCAAATTCAAGAACTTCTCCATAAACAGATTCTCTTCCGCCCTTGAGAGAAACTTAGCCCCAAACCTTTGCTTAAAATCTGCCCAAGAGTCAACAGGGCGTTCTCCATTAGTGACCTCCCACCAGAATGAGGCCTCTCCCTTCATTAACCAAGCCGCCAACTTGACTTTCTTTCCCTCTTCCACTTCAAAGATATCTAGCAACTCTTCCACTTCCTTAAGCCAATCTCTAGCCTCTACGAAAGTCTCTGAACCAAGAAAAGGTTTTCCTCCTATAGCCTTGAACTCCTTGCAAACCTTAGCAAAATTATCCACTCTAGGCTGAGGAGGAGGAGCGGTTGTCTCTGGTGTAGTAGCATTGGCCGGACCCGCAGCCGCGGCCCTAGCCTCTTGCAACCTCCTATACCATAGTGGTATAACTAAACCCTCCGGGATGTTAAGATCTTCAGCCATGCTGAAACGAAAGAGGAAAGATTCAAAAAGGAGATTCCGAAAGATAAAGATATGGCTATTGGGGATTATGCTTTTCTTTTTCAAAAACTTTTTCTCTTAGAAGACATGCTTTTGAAAATACTTTCTTCGAAAATACTCTTAGAAAATAGTTTTTCTCAAAAATTTTATCTGTTCTGGTAACCTTAAGCTCTGATACCACGTGTAACACCCCACTCCCGCTATGATCACTCACAATGGGAATGCCATAGCATCGGTGGAGTATTTTAGTGAATATAGAACAGAAAAATTACAACAAGACAGATATAAATAGTACTTGAAATTTTAAAACATCATCTCATAACAGCGGAAGTAAAACATGTCTGGTTACATCATAAAACCACAATAAAGGTCAAGTACAATATCCATCAAAATAAAGAAGTACATAATCCCACTCTCATACAATAGCCAAACAAAAGAAAAGATAACTGGATAACTGGAGCTTTACATCTATCCAAGCTCCTAAAGACTGGAACAGCAATCCGATCAAGCTCCACTACTGCTAGGATCCACCGTAGGACCTGAGGGTTGGGAAAAAGATAAAAACAACGGGGTCAGACATAAGTCTGAGCGAGTCCTATAACTTTAACAATACAATCGTTAAAGTAACCAGAGAAGACATAAACTGATATACGGTAACATATAGGGATGAATGGCTACCCTAAGCAGTCAACTAAACGAAGATAAAGGATAAAGACGCATCTACCCTCCCTAAGGTAAATTACTAAACTGCACCACACCAGTCGTTCCTAACTTAAAGGTTGATCCCACCCAAGGACTTATAAAATTTACTAATTAGTACTTGCGTACCCCTAGGTGACCAAGTAGGCGCCACGGGGCCCTACAATCCACTAGGTGTACACACTACTTCCCATTCGATCGGCTCCCTAACGTAGATACCCGTGCTGGCCCCACCGTGGGATGTATCATTCCCCAATGTGGCAACCTGATGAAACTAAAGGTGCACGGCTTATATCTACTCGATGCAACAACGGCTTACCTACCAGCCCGGGCCCACTCACGCATATGAAGCCCGTTGGACTTGCGTTGCCACCGCTAACCCGTTTGCCTCTTACAGTCAAGCCCAGTATGCGTGTCCCGTCCTCGACATGGGTCGAGCCCACAAAGATACGTATGGGTTACTGGTTGAAATGGGCCTCCACAAGCTACCCACCTAAGCTTGTCCCTTTTTCTAGTATATCCCACTTAACCCTTTAATCATGTTTTAATTACATGTTCCATTTTGGTTAAGTATTCTAATCGTATTTTCTATTGCCACCCAAGGCAACCACTAGATTTTCTCATGCCACCCGAGGCACCCACTTAACCCCTCATGTCCCTCTACATGCTAATGTGGTTAAGTGTTTCTTAATTAATTAATTAAGAACGTAACCTTTGTAAAGACCTCTCACATTAGACTGTCTTTTATGACCGCTGGTTAAGCCGGTTGGGTCCGGGCAGCCTTATGTCATAACAGAGTCTAACCTCGTGTCTTTACATTAATTACGTATTTAGTTTGTGCCTAAGACCTCTCACATTGGGCTAACATTTGTAGCAACTGGTTAAGCCGGTTGGGTCCGGGCAGTTTTACGCTACAACTGAGTCCAACCTCGTGTCTTAGTCAATTAATTACACCTAATTAATCACCCTCATAATTTTATATTAATTATCCCTAATTAATCAAGTTTTCTTAACATGGGTAGACCTAACTTAATAGGTAAATTCCCATGGGGTAGACCTAACTCAATAGGTAAATTCCCAACACATAGTATGGGTACACCTAACCAAATAGGCAAATTCCCATACTATGTTTATTTATTTTGTGTTATGCATAATTATATTAATTTCACACAATCTTATTAACTTATGCATTTAATTACCCCATCGTTCCCACGTAATTTCGTTCATGATATAACACGTATAAAAGGTGTCAACTTGCATATGAATGAACATGTTTCAAAGGTGCCATCTTGCATATTAACAAACACATAACTTGCATATGAACTTGCATAACATGTCACATAACTTGCATATAATATGTCACATAACTTACATATTCATTTTGCATAACAAACTTGCATATTAGCTTATAGACTTGCATAATGTGTCATCATGAACTTGCATATTAATAAACATGTAACTTGTATATTTACATACATGTAACTTGCATATTAACAAACATGTAACTTGCATATAAAGAAACATGTAACTTGCATATTTACATACATGTAACTTGCATATTAACAAACATGTAACTTGCATATTAACAAACATGTAACTTGCATATTTACATACATGTAACTTGCATATTAACAAACATGTAACTTGCATATTTACATACATGTAACTTGCATAGCATATTACCATGAACTTGCATAACATGCATATGATTACATAGCCCACAACTTGCATATTTAGCATCATGCAAACATAACATACATCATATTAAACTTGCATAAGCTTACATACTCAACATGCATAAACATAAGATTAATGCTAACATCATATCATATGATTCAAAGCTCATTAACCCACATACAAAACCATAAATCTCATCACATCTCATCTAATTAGTTTACCAAAAGATCATCAAAGTGATAGAAACTCACAACTAGCAACTTTGAACACCAAATGGAGAAGATTAAGATGCTAAGAAGGGATTAGAAGTTGATTAGAGAGTGATTAGTATGCAACCCTCTTCATAAAATTAGTGGAGGCCATGAGAGCTAGCATTTTGCCATAGTTTAGTTACTAGGTTTAATTATGAATGAATTAGGGTAGGTTAGGGTCTTATTTATAGATTAGGCAAGTGTTTTAGGCCATAGGATTAACCCTAGATTCAATCCAAGCCATCAAAGCATGTCTTGGGGAAGAAGTCAAGTGTAGGAACCATCTAGGGCCTTTAGATTAAAGATGGACCATGAGAACCATTCAAATGCAAAATCTGCACTTGAGCGAATCGGCCCACGGGTTGACAGCCAAACACCCTGGATTAACCCCTAGTCGACCCAGCAGGCTCGGGTCGACTTCAAAAATCGGCCGGTTCGGTTATTCCCCTCTCCCAATTCGCTGTTTTGAGCATTTTTGCATATTTATTTATTAAATTTTCAATTATATATATATATATATATATATATCAATATATATATATATATATATATATATATCTACACAACCCATTTCACTTAATTAAGTATACTTTAATTTGGGAATTTTTCGTGAAACTTCGCGAGGCCATATCTTGGTCATACGGACTCCGATTTTCGAAAACTCGGACTCTATTTCGCGTATTTTTCCGAGACGAACGCAATGGCATAGCCCGTTTCCCTTGATTCCCATTTTAGAATTAAATTCTGCCTCGATTTATGTTATTACAGGTTATTGAAAATACGGGTTGTTACATATGCTCCATAGCTAAAAGCAAAAAATGTAGTATTCGGAATATATGCTCAGTAACGTAAAAGCATTCCAATCATTATGTTCTGTATGCAACATACATGCACAATGGACAAGAGGGAAGCAAGTCGAATTAGAGGTTAGAATATTCATCAATCATATTCTTTCAATCAATACTTCATAATCGAAGAGGATGCTAAAGACATGAGAATATTTTGAAAAATACTACTAGTTGATATGTAATATTTAATCATACCGGGCCTGGAGTAAATAAGTATTTTGGAGGAAATATCTGAGAGTAATTTAATGTGCAACTATCAAATGAACTGACTCATCTAGTGTTTCTTTGGTGGAAGTCAGATTCCATAAGTCATGTAAAGCATTTCAACCTTTGCAAAACTAGCAAGAATATCAGTTGATACAAAGATTGCAGCATGATTCACGCAACTGTTTTTGGATCTGAATCACAGACTATGACTGCTTTCTTTTAAGAATAGTCTTAAGTAGAGAATAAATTACAAAAAGACCATTACCAACAACAGAAGAGTTCGTTTATATTGTCTATTTTACTTTAACCCAAATAACTAGCTCGCAACCCCCCTCCCCCAATCCCACCAAAAAAAAGAATCAAACTTCATTATCAAGTATCGCGAAAACACATATTAAATTCAAATCATTGATCAATCATAGTTATTTCTTTTATTTATACAGTTTCTTTGTCCATAATAGCATAACTGGATCATAATTGTAATGAAAAAAGCGATGCATAAAATACTACGGTTTTTGGATATAAATTTGCATACCTGTAGAATGCAGCAGGGTTGCGATAAATTCTTGGAAGTGTCGAAATTTCTTGTAAGCAGGAAGAAGACCCATTTTTAAAAACTTTTCAGTAACCGCAGCTCTTCTTATTGCTGCTCTAGCTCTTGACAACCCTTCTTCCATTTGTCCCGGTGATGTACTCACAGTCTTCTGCAAATTTTGATTTATTTCTTTAATAAGATTAGTCTGAACGAAACTCCGAGACCTTCAACAAGTCCACTCCAGCACATACCAGTTTTATAGAATATATAAAAAGGAATAATAATCTAACGAACCTAACAACTCCCCAACCATAATCACTATCGCAACCCTTTCTCATGCCAAGAAACTCCCCAACCATAATCACTATCGCAACCCTTACTCATGCCAAGATTTCTGCATAAAAAGAAATCTTGCATATGATTTTTATACAGAAATCATGCCAGTTTTTGTTCTTGTTACCGCTTACCGTAAACATACCCTTACTCATGGGAACACACTATAAACGACACAACCACACACTAACATGTGAACACCTCCGCATTACTTCTAGACACATGCATAGCTTTATACACACATATAATAAACATACCATAGGTAGTACACATATCACTCACACGCGGAAATACCGGTTAGCTGAAAAGATCGCCAGGCCGGTGGTCTGGACTATATTTAGCCGTAGGTGCTGCTTCTTCTGTCTGCAGCAGCACACCGCTGCTACTAGGCAGCAGTCTATAGGGGCTGCTACTCCGATATCAACGATGTTTTTTATTCAATTATTTTGCTATTTCAAATTCTTTTACAAAACTATATTTTATAGTTATTAGATCTCTGGTTTTTTCTTAGAAATAATTTTGAAGCCTATAGAAATATAATCATCCAATTAATATATAGGTGTGTGTACAACTCATCAATAGATGATGTGAAATAATTATGAAACCAAAATATATTCATCTTGTTAAATTTTAGACTGCAATATTCAATATATATTTCTATTGCCTTTATATCTGAAAGATGTAAATGCTTATACTTGATAGTTTTAATAGAAGCCTCGGGAAAATGGTAGGGATTCATAAGCATATACTTCATGCATTTGGCATCATTGATGCAACCTTTCAGCTCAAGCCTGAAAAATTTATACGAAATGCCGACAATGACAACCTTCTTTCTCCCGTGGGCATCGGGCGGCAGGCCTAGCGGACCGGGATGTGGAGAAAGTATAGGTGGGGCAATAGATTCGTAATGGATGGGGATGAGAGGTGTAGAAGTTGACCGTGGATCCAGCGGCGGCGCAAGGTAGGTGATCGCCTGGCAGATGGCGCAGCGGATGGACTGAGCGCCAGGTGGGAGCTAGAGTGGTGTCCGATAGTTGGAACAATTCACTAGCATCATCGTATATTGATGGAGGGATATATCGAGGCACACGTTAGCTAGAACTTTAGGTAATCTTGGGGCTGTAAATCGGAATTTGTTAATTGGAGGGGTAGACGAAGAACGGTTGAGATTAGGCGGGTTGATCAGGTTTGAAACGCGGAATCAGCAACCTAGCTGAACCAAACACCTCCCCAGCTTATAGTATGTTCAAAACTTATGCAAGATTTTTGTATAAAAATTATATCTTAAATGCGTTCGATACTATCAAAGAAAACAAAAGAACAAAAACTGGTAAGTTGCAAAACATATGCCATTAGGCAACATTCATGCAAACAAAATGAATAACTAAAGAAAGTGCTTCTAAGGAATTTCAAAAAAAAAAAAATCATTCATAAGAGAAAAACAGACATGCAAAGAGATATAGATATTGATTTTAGGAGTTCAATAGTCAAACTGTTATCCACCGTGAACAGTAACCAACTAAGCGACATGCCCTTGCCGGGCAGATGACAAAGCCCCCCTTTTTTCCCAGATTTGTCTTAATCCGAAAGTGGCTATTTTTACCACGTACTACCTATGAGACAGATTTATTTAAGGCTTATGTACAACCAGGGACATTACCTAGTAGTTCGGTGTATGAATTACAATACGTTCAACCAAGTTTATTAAAACCAAACAGAACATCGAAGCGTAAACGCCAACTGTGAATCTTCGCGGATGCTACCATTTGAGAGATGGTAGGCTTTATTTGCTATGAAGATAGCCTCGTGGTTTTGTTTTCTTTATGCATATGTGTATACATATTTATGCGTGTGTGTATATGTATGTATATATATATATGTATGTATATATATATGTATGTATGTATGTATGTATGTATGTATGTATGTATGTTAGATAGATGTTACTAAAATCTGCTCTTATATAAGTAATGCCAACAAATCAGAATCATCGCCTACGTATTACAAGTTTTGTAACTGTGAGAGAAAAATGGAAATGGTCTCAGTTCAACCAGTATCAAAAATCAACTATGATCTGAATAACAACTAGTCTAATACTTTTGAACTTCTAAATATTCAAAGAAAAAACTAATGACATAGTTTGGATTTCATATATTCAATTGTACTTACACTATCAATTATCTAAAACAGTTTCAGAACTGTTATACATCCTCAGGCTAACATCACACTGATGTACTAAGGTCCAACACACAATGTGAGCAACTCACCTAGAAAATTCTGTTCTTATACATATGATGTGTCCCGCATCCTTTATTCTTACTGCCTTCTAAAAGTGGTTACTATTCACCCCTTTTTTCCATGTGTAATTTCTGAATTTTCACTAAATGTTTCATAATTATCTGCTGGTGCAAAATGTTCAATATTAAAATTTCCCTTACTCAAGTAACTCATTTATAAATGCCTCTGTTCTTGTAACTGGAAAAAGTAATTACGATTCCAATTAAACACGAAAACATTCATCCTTTTATTCTCACAATTTATATCTTGGTAAAGTTTGCAACTCATTTTTTTATTTTAGATGTTTCGGTGCATTATAGTTTGTCACTGTTGATCTGACAATTGCTAATCACATGTAGAAGCATAACTATCTCAGTAAAGGAAGCATGCATCTCCGAGTTTTACATTGAATTGGTCTTCATAATATTTTAAGCTTAATGCTTAAACGATAACTGGTTTGTTAAGTCTACGCAAATGGGTGTACTCTTTGAGTTACTTGTTAGCTATTAACATGCAGCCAAGAGTCCATGGTTAGCAGTCTCAAATTCTAACCTTTCGATTTGTATGGACTCTGGAAGAAGAGGGTAATACAATGACTAAATATCAACGACACCACCACAAAATAAAACATTAACATAAGTGTTCACAAATTTGTGGACATCATGAGTAGTTTGTTAAATTCTTATAAGGCATGGTATTTAGGTTTGAACTCATTTGTATACTGGTTGAATGTAGTTAATAATTGCATTGTGCTTTTCTTGAGGAATCATTTGAATATGATATTTGAACCATTGAATAATATCATAATTTATGTTACCAGTGCATATTTTTTGCATTATATCAGATTACACTTTCGTGTACATATTCCTCCAATATGACAGTACAGAACTAAAAAAAGGTTTGTTTTGCTGATGTCAATTAATATGCTAATTGACCTAGATAGTTAAATGCTAAAATGAGAAGACAAATTCTTCATACCTAAACACATTTCATGATTTTTTTCCCACTATAAGAGTAAAAACAGATAATTTACAAGCCATGCATGAATCTTACAAGTTTAAGGAGAAATAAACATCCCAAAAAACTAAGAATATGCTTCCATTACCTTGGGGCTTTCGGGGTCACTTAGAAGGGTATTCCAAATGTGAATGCTGTCAGAAAAGTTAAATTTCTAGGTGAAACGTAGAGTGATCTATAAATATGTGTAGAGTTACGGATTAACTTGCATAATTGCATAGAGTTGCATTTCATTTTAGATTTTGATGGATGCAGAGGTAATATGAAAACACCTTCACAATTTGGTAAAATATGAGATAATATAATAGTAAATAAGAAAGCTATCACCGCTTACACCGAGTAATGATCTTTTGCTATGTACACATCTCCTACATTTCCAGATCATTCAAACTGCATGTGAAGGTCATCTGGTCTGCAGTTCAAAAGGATATTTATTTATAAAAATAAAAGGAACTGCTTTTTGAATTATTTCCAATTTGAGTAACAAAGGGAAAAAATAACCGAGTATTGAGTAAATCTTTGTTTGGTGAAACTTTTGCAGTAAAAGTGATGTTTTACTTTGGCTCAATCACTGTCCACCAACACGCTATAGTAACTATATTAATCAAAAGGATTATTGGGTACATGATTAGTCGAATTTGCATCAAAACATAGTACCATATTCAAATCAAGTAGAGTATCAATCAACAAACCAACATTTACAAAAGTAACAAAACCAAGTAGAACACAATATTCAATTCAAAGAAATCTAAAGTCAAATATCCTTTTTATATGAAATAAACGTAGTTCAAAATAGAATGCTTCTTGCATTTTTTTAAGAAAATTTTCCAGTTAGTTGGTATAGCTAAAAAAAATCAACATAGTATATGTTCTATGTGTATATCCATGATTATTTATTTTATACCCCATATTCTTAAACCAATATAATCAGTCCACCTCATCATCATAAGTCCCTATGCAAAAGTATTCTTCATTCAATCACAGAACTGCAACCTAACTCAAATCCCTTTGGACACCTTTAAATCTAGCAGAAATTTTCCATACCCTCAGTTCCACTGCACTGTGGTCTAATTCATATTTTGAGTTACTA
This sequence comes from Allium sativum, assembly GCA_030737875.1. Taxonomy (NCBI): domain Eukaryota; kingdom Viridiplantae; phylum Streptophyta; class Magnoliopsida; order Asparagales; family Amaryllidaceae; genus Allium; species Allium sativum. The sequence goes on from CM060923.1 coordinate 173,920,163, forward strand.
AAAATAATAATAATAATAATGGTTCGTTGTAGCTCTACATCTAAGTAATTTGTTCATCTTATACCTTTTTTTGTAAATACTAAACCAAAGTAGTGTTTCAATTATCATTACAAATACAAATTTTCACCTAAAAGCACAAACATCACACGTCAATGAAAACAGAGAACAAAATGAAACTTGCACTAAAAAATAAGGGCTTCCTTGTTAGACGGTTTACAAAATTGAATGTTCTAATATGCTTGAAAGTCCGCTACCAGCAGACTTAATGGTATAGTTTTTATAGTTGTGGTGAAAATAAAATACAATAAAGTTTGAGTCGTGCTATATACACCCCAACAGCTACTGCTTTCCAAATCTTTATTTACCCATTCCAGTTTCAGTACGTGGTACATATTATATTTCATACCATCCATTTATTAAATTTTATTTCTCTCCTTCTCTAAACCCCAATTACTGCAGATTGACTACTCTCAAAATCACATACTCCACCGTTCCTACTCCACTGCAATTCTCCATCGCTCGACAATCGGCCGCTCCATCATGTCTACTCTACTGTGACTCCCTTACTCCACATTCAACCATTCAATTCTCCATAATCCTCCACCGCTTCAGTCCAGTTTCACGCGATAAGACAGAATGGATTCAAAAAGATTGCCCTGACTAAAAATTACATAAAAATATATGTTTCATATTATCCACTCCCAGTCGGTTATCAACCACCGATCCAATTCTAGGTAAAAAGTGGTACATATTGGGCTGTATATAGCATGACTCCAAAGTTTTATCTCAGTACACCTACAGTAATCTACAGTCAACAACTTATAAGTGGTTTTCACAAACCTTCTACACCATTGGCGATATTTTACTAGTACACGTTATATACAATCTGCATTCTGCCACTCCATAAAAGCCAACTGTAAAATGCTTCTATGGCCTCAACCCAACAACATACTACACAAGATCCAAAATTCATCTTATTTTATTTGTAAAAAGAAAATTATTTCTCATTCATAAACCAGCAACGCCGTGAAAGGTATTTTCTTTTATTATTATTTACCCATAAAAGTGAACAGACTGTACTGTTGACTTTCGTTAGTACACTAACAACTCAATTAGTTTCGGTTGGAACACATTCTATTCATAGTCAATTGCACAAACAGTTGATATGCATGAGTTTAAAAACACAACCATGTGTGCAATGGCATACAAAAAGAAGAAATAGATGACACTGAACCAGAGAGGGTATAAATGTATAAGGGAAATTGGAAAAGGACCTGTTGAAGAACGCAAGCTCAAAGTGCATCCAAGAAATGGAGGCATTTATCGTGATTGAAGTTTGAATCTGCCACACAATTTAGAAGATCAAGGGATTCTTTTGCACGTAATGGTTTCTGAGTTTGTTGATCCATCCAGTCGACTGACTGATTATAGTCGAGAGAAAGCAGTGGATGACAATAACTTGAGGTTGTAATCGATTCAGCAAGCTCGTGAACGGATGGAAGAATCCTAAGAAAATAAATATGCCGCCCTTGCACTGGAAATATTTTCAACTTATACTTATTAATACAATGCTTGAACCAGACGTTTAGGTCTATGTAGCTAAAAGAAAAGTTTAAACTTCCCCAAGAGACAAAGTAAAACAAACTTATGTGCCAAATTAAGAACAAAACGGAAGCTTCTTGTACAGAACTAATAATATTGCTATGTATACAACAAATTAATTTGTTTTATTTATGATTGCGCTATTCTTCTGTCCACATGCATATTAGCTCCAATATACAGTGCCGGCTTGGGGGGGGGGGTAGGCTGAGTAGGCGGCTGCCTACGGCAACCCCCCGGTGGAGCAACCCGGACTGGTGGTGGCAGTTATGTTAACACTGGCAATGCGTCAAATAAAAGCTACTGCACCTTGTTTTCAAATAGCATGGTAGGTTAGTTGGTTGTGCTGCTGCTTTCCTTATGCAAGTTGTAGAGTTCGATTCCTTGAAGCAACAATTTGAGTTTGATTCCTAGAGGCAACAATTTTTGCCTAGGGCAACCCGCATTTTTTGGAAATCTGGAGCTGGCTCTGGCTCCAATATACCTTTGTGTATAACTTTGACTGCAGTAACCATTTGAAAAAAATTGATGTCTATGACTTTGGGAGAAAAACCTTTGTAGTTTTGTATAGAATATATTATTCTAGCTTGTAATCTTCAAGAAACGAAAATATACATATCACAGTCTGAAACACATTTATGTATCATAGACACATTATTGCTTTTGATAAATTAATTAACACACGAATAGACTAATTCTACTGGATAAGGACAAAACTTTAGAAATATGGAAACTGGGACCCCATCCTATTGAACAGATTTGCTATCATGAATGAAAAAAATCAAGGCAAAGGCTGGAATTACAACATTAGCATACAACAAAACAGTGGGAGGTCATGATAACAATAGATATGTTTCGTGTAATATCAGAGATTCGTATTCGCAATGAAATACCTATAAATAAAAACCATCGATAGAAGAAAAAAAATCAAATTAATAACAAGGGGTGACATAAGAAATCTGGACGGCTGGCAACAACTTAACACAAACAATGACAGGAAAAGCAACATGCTAGAAGAAAATACCTTAATTTCCAGAGAACGAAACTAGGGTTTGGCCTGGACAATTGCGATCGAGGAAGAGGAAGCAGCGATCTACCACCAGTTAGAGAGTTGCGAAATCAGCCACGAAGATTGAGATTTAGCATGAAATTTATGTACCGATGATCGAAATCAGAGGTGATTTGTCGTAAAATGGATTGGATGACTAAACATAGGGCATAAATTAAGTCGTGATATCTCATATCTGTGAGCTGGGGATGGTAGAGTGCTAAAGGGGGGAAGGGAAATTTTTGGAGGCAAAATAAAAAGAAAACGAAAAGAACCCGCGTTCCTCACCGTGTAAGTGAATGGTACAGTGTACATGAATACGGGTACAACGTTCTAGGTAAATGGTATAACGTACAAGAATACGGGTATAGCATTCCGTAATTTTGAGTTCTTTATTCCAAACCAATAAGAGGTGGAAACGCTGTGTACGAATGCTATAAAAATTCTGATTTGTTGTAGTGTGCAGCCTTCTCTTTTGGACTCAATAGGAACCGCGCAACGTGAAGACCCTTAGCTAGTTGATGTAATGGGTAAGCTAATTAGGGGTGAGACTTCTAGTCACCTCAATAGGTACTCCATCGATGACAAGGGTTGGTTGAGGGGGGATGGAAGACTATGCATCGCACAAGTAAGGGATTTGGTGAAAACGGTTCTCGAAGAAGCACACCATTCTAAGTTGACCATACACCCAGGTGGAGACAAAATGTATAAAGACATAAAAAGGATTTTCTTTTGGAATGGCATGAAGAGGGATGTAGCCGAGTTCGTCGTTAAGTGCTTGATATGCCAGCACTCAAAGCGGAGCAGAAGAAGCCCAGTGGTCTGCTTCATCCTCTAGAGGTCCCACAGTGGAAATGAGATAGCATTTCGATGGACTTTGTTGATGGGTTTCCTAGGTCAAGAAGGGGCAATACCAGTATTTGGGTAATAGTAGACAGGCTCACTAAAAGCGCTCATTTTATACCTGTTAAGAGTAGAAGGACTGCCTCGTCTTTAGCATCCATTTATCTTAAAGAGATAGTTCGACTCCATGGGATACCCTCCAGCATAGTGAGTGATCGAGATCCTATCTTTACGAGCGAGTTTGGAGGAGTTTGCAAGAGGCTATAGGCACACAGCTATGCTTAAGCACTGCCTATTACCCTCAAACCGATGGTCAGACAGAAAGGGTGAACATAGTACTAGAAGATCTCTTGAGATTGTGCATTCTTGACTTTGGAGGAACATGGGAGGATCATCTTCTTTTGGGGGAATTCGCTTACAACAATAGCTACCAAGCCACCATAGGCATGGCACCTTTTGAAGCTTTATATGGAAGACCATGCCGATCACCAACTTGTTGGTGGGAGTCTACAGACAAGCTCCTACTTGGTCCAGACATGATCAGAGAAACTTCAGAAAAGGTGGACTTGATACGAAGACGAATGAAAACTGCCCACGATAGACAGAAGTCCTACGCAAACAAAAGAAGGTCCGACCTTGAGTTTTAGGTTGGAGAAAGGGTGTTCCTTAAAGCATCTCCTTTGAGGAATGTCATTCGCTTTGGGTTCGTAGGAAAGTTGGCACCAAGATTTGTAGGACCATTTCCTATCATTGAAAGGGTTGGGGCGATGGCTTATAGAGTAGAGCTACCCAAAAGACTGGCTGGAGTTCACAATGTTTTTCATGTTTCTCAAATACGAAAGTGCTTGCATGAGTCTGCGAAAGTTATGGAGCCAAGTATACTAGAGGAAGTAGAAGTGGAACGAGAAGCGACTGTGAGAAGAGTTCCAACTCATATCTTGGGTACGAAAGTCAAAAAGCTATGCAACCGTGAAGTCAGGCTTGTTATAGTTCAAAGGAGTGACGCTGAGGAAGACGTACTTGGGAAACAGAGGGAAAAATACGCGTAGCCTACCCTTTTCTTTTTGAGGGTACATCCTTGATCTCTTTTTCCATAAGTTTATACATGCTTGTATCTACCTTTTTAAGTATATCTCCTCGGTCCTATTCTTTATCCTTAGGTAGAAACCAATGGATGTAAACATGTATTTGAAACATGTTATGATTGGTGGTTGCAAGTGGTTGCTCGTGGATGCATACACACACACATTAGGTGTTAGATCGGCTCAGTCACTTTCATGTTGCATATGCATATATGTATTTGTATATGGATTAAAACTTGGAGTGCTATCATATGGATGTTGCATTTGTATGGCTGATTGTGCACTCAAGTAGAAAGTATGATTAGGAATAATTGCATGCATAATGGACTCATGGCACTGACATAATTTGCATTAAGGAGGTCAACCGAATCAGTAGACCGCCTGATTTTGCATTAGATAAGGACATATACACACACTATGCCTACAATCATGAAAGCATTAGAAATCATTTTAAGGCTAATGGGAGCTGGTGTTTGATGGTTGAGTAGATGGACGATTGGATGGTAGGATATACATTCTTCTTGACTTGAAGATTTCAGGGACGAAATCCTTTAAGGAGGGGAGAATGTAACACCCTGTATTTTCTATGTTTATTAAACTAACGAAATAAAGAATACTAAATTGTAAAAGTGAGAATTAAGGGAAATGGGTTACGCCGATACATTCGTCGCGGAACTCTGCTTGAGATAGAGTTTGAGTTTGCATGAATCAGACTCCGTATGAAGAAGTTATGGAGTTCAGAAGATTTCATGTTTAAACAGAAAATTAAATAATTAAATAAACAAAAGCAGTTCGAATTTCAAATTTACGCAAAAGAGGCTGAACGGGAAAATTCCCGCTCGGGGGGTCGACCGCCCAGGGGGAGTCGACATAGGTGTCGACCCCCCTATAGGGGTCGACTCCTGTATTCTGATCCAAACAGTGACGATTTCTGACTCGCTGCTGAGTCACTAGGGCATAGGTGGCAGTTTCTGGATAGCTCTATCTAGTCTGGATGGTTTTGATTGCTCCTAGGTTGATCTAACGGCTCACATAAATCTAAACTTCTATATAATAATCCCAACCCTCAACCCTAAACTGCACAATTTCATTCCAAGGAGCTGTCATGCTGTCCAAGGTCAACCTAGCATAGCCACCATTCTTCTCCAACTAGAAAGCAAGCTAGGAAGCAAGTTAGAAGCCTCAAACAAAATTAAAATTAGAGAACCAAAAGTCTACATCAAAGGATAGGTTTTCAGTTTCAAAAAACAGATCCTAGAAAAAAGATTTTTCTTTTGTTTGTAAGTTCAGTTGTTCTTTAGATGTGAACAAATAAAAGTCATGATTTGTAATAAAGCGAAACTAGAACTGTGCCTAGTTGTAAGAAAATGGTGATGCTGATTCATGTCTGTTCTTGTGACAATTCTATCATATATGCGTATGAGACTATTATGGTTTATTGGACTTATCATGTTGTATGTTAAACCAATCATGTATTATATAAATTTGGTGACTCTTTCATGTTATGTTACATGCAAGTTTTTAGGCTAAGTCATATATGCCTATATGGTTGGATCTACATTCTCATATGTTTAGATCTATGTTAATTTGATCCAACTCAAATGCAAGTTCACATTTACATGCCTAATGGGATTTGTGTAATTCTATGTAAGTTCCCGTTCATATGCTTAAGATTCATGTTAATTGGATCTAAAATGCAAGTTCATTATTCCATGCCAAATTTATAACACATGTTTGGTTAGATCCATATTATTTTATGTTGTTGGAATGGTACATGCTCCTTTATTTTCCCTTTTATTTACGAGTTAGGCTAAGTTGCGAGCCTAACATTCTATGTGAACTATGCGAACATATAACGGGGGTAACGTTGGAAAAATAAACATTAAATTACATATTATTGGCATAGTTTGGCTCATAATCATGTAAATGATTAGTGGCATGAAATGGTATAATTTATATACCTAAAAATTATAAACATGATTTAGAGGATAAATGGGGCATGACTTGAATGACAATAATTGTGGATAATTTACATATAAATATGAAGGGTAAATATGTAGATTAAGTAAAAGATGAATATGCCTAAACCGATGTTAGATTGAGTTACGGTGTAAGGCTGCCTGGCACATCCAGCAACCGTAACAATATAGATCTAATGTGAGAGGTTAGTGCATTAAGCCCAAAAGAACCCGAGGTTAGATTGAGTTGCGGTGTATGACTGCCCGGAACCAACCGGCACATCCAGCAACCGCAACAATATAGATCTAATGTGAGAGGTTGGCGCTTTATTGAATGAATTGAAGCTAAGGAACAGACAGGCTAAGAAGGTAGGGTTAAGTTAATTAAGGCAACACTTAACTAATACAACATGTTAACTAAACTGATGGGTGGGGTTAGGTTAATTCGAGAACACTTAACCATTTTAACATGTTGATTAGGAAACCCTAGTAACGGGGACCCATTTCAGCAGTAACCCACATAGATGTATCATGGTACCCTGAACTAGGCAGAGTGTGGCACGATTACTAGGTTGATTATAAGCGGTCAAAACTATGGCGGGTGGTGCGTCAGTATAGGTTCCGACAGAGTGCGGGCGTGCACGTACTTCGAAGTGAAAAAAGCAGGCACTGGGCATCAGTAGTTATGCATTGTGCATCTTGAATTGTGTCGGGTTGCCACCATAGGATTTAATACACCCCATGGTGGGACCAGAACATGTATCTACAATCAAACGGGGCCGAATGATACAAGTGGTAAACGTATACGAGCAAGGAGCCGATCGATAAGGGGGATCAGTCTTTTATGAACACGTAAGGCTGGTTGAAACAATAGTTAGTAGGTTCAGAGAAATAGAAATGAGTACGATAATATGTTTAGTATATCTTACCTAATTTTTTGTTTTCTTATTTCTAGGGTGTTGTCCTATGTTCAGTTTATTCATGTCATGATCCTTTTACATGTTTATGTGCTGAATAATCACTGAACTTACTAGGCTTATGTCTGACCCATTTTCTTTCATCTTCTTTTCTTCCGTTCCCCCCTTCCCCCAGGTCCGCAGGAGGAAATACTTCAGCTTAGTTCAGACCCTTTCCAGCTTGAAGAGAGTAGATGTATTTCTTGGATTCTCTTTCCTTGGGCTATGGCTTCGGGTATACTCTTATTGGGGATTTATGCTGCCTTATTTTTATTTTATGCTTCTTTATGTTTTAATCAAGACAGAGATTTTGTTGTAATGGTTTGGAAATTGGTTTGAGACAGTTGTTGTAATGTTTGACTGAACCACGTGCTTATGAAATAAATTTAGTTTTTCTGCTGTTTATATGTCTGTCTTGTAAATTATCTGTATCTTTTACCTATAGTGCTCCGCCGAAGTTAAGGCATTCCCTTTTGTCAGTGACTTTAACGAAGGTAGGGTGTTTCACTTCTAGAGGGAAAGTGCATACTCTTGCGACCATTGTTCCAGATAGAGGTAGGAAAATTTCCGTGGAAGGTTTGATTTCTCTTTCCATTCATCCTATTAGAGCTCTTTTTGATTCTAGCGCTTCACATTCATTTATATCTAGTTCTGTGGTTGAATGACTGCACTTAAATACTAGTATCGTAGTGGATCCCGTAGTTGTCTCAAACCTCATTGGTGGTTCGGCTCATTTTTCCTTGATTCGTCGGGTTTTGTGCTACACGTCGAGTTTGAGTGCTATGCATATGTGCTCAGTTTTATGGGCTATGGCTTGATTCTATGGATGGATTGGCTAACCATGTATGGTGCCATTCTAGATTGTGAGAAGAGGGTCATTAGACTTTTGACTTGCCATGGGAGGACCCTCGAGATTTCTTGTGACCCATAAGGGTCTGTTATGCTAAGTTTCCTAGAATCTCTAGATGTATCTATTAATGATCTGCAATATGTTCCAGTAGTTCGTGATTATTCTGATGTTTTTGATGAGGTACGTGTTTTACCTCCGAGGCGTGAAATCGATTTTTGTATATATTTGGTGGACAATGCAAAGCCAGTTGCATTACATGTGCGCCTTATGGCTCCAAGGGAAAGGAGAGAGCTTAGCAAGCAAGTACGGGAGCTACTTGAGAAAGGGTTTATAAGGCGAAGCATATCTAAATGGGGTGCTCCAGTAGTATTCGCGACTAAGGCAGATGGTTTGCTTCGCTTGTGTGTGGACTATAGAGAGTTGGACAAACTCACAAAGAAGAATAAGCACCCACTCCCAAGGATAGGTGATCTGTTTGACCAGCTTGTTGGTGCATCAGTATTCTATCAACTAGACTTGGCCATGGGGTTTCATTAGTTGAGGGTGGCTGAGGACAATATAGATAAGACCGCTTTTAGGACTCCAGATGGTTTCTTTGAATGGCTAGTGATGCCTTTTGGGTTGACGAATGCACCCGTCTATTTTGTTGATTCGATGAGTAGGGTGTTTCGGGAGTTTCTAAATAAATTTGTCATGGTCTTTGTTGATGATATCTTGATCTTCTCAAAGAGTGAATAAGAGCATCCCTAACATTTGAGAGAAGTTTTGAAAACTCTCTGTGCGCATCAGCTTAAGGCAAAGTTCTCCAAATGCCATTTTTGGAGAAAAGAGGTGAGATTCCTAGGGCATGTGGTTTCCCAAAATTGGATAACAGTGGATCCCGCAAAGGTAGTTGTAGTTCAAGATTGGCAAATTACAAAAAAATGCAATGGAGGTGAGGAGCTTTTTTGGATTGGCAGGTTAATATAGGAAGTTCATTAAGGACTTCACAAAGATATCAGCCTCACTCACCAAGCTAACGAAGAAGAATTTGGATTTTCATGGGATATAGATTATGATGTTGCTTTCCAACGATTGAAGAGGGCTCTGAGAACAGCCCCATTCTTGACCTTGCCCGATAGGAACAAAGTATTTACAGTATACATTGATGCATGTGGTACAGGGCTTGGTACGGTTTTGATGCAAGAGGGAAAGGTAGTTTGTTATGAGGGTAGATAGCTGAGGGTTCATGAGAAGAACTACCCTACCCATTATTTATAGCTAGCTGCCATAGTATTCACGCTTAAGTGTGGCATCATTATTTGCTTGGAGAGAAGTTCGAGTTGTACACCGATCATAAATCTCTCAAGTACTTGTTCTCGCAGATAGATCTTAATTTAATACAACAAAGGTGGATGGAGTTCCTAGTTATTATGATTTTGAGATTGCTTATACCCTTGGCAAGGGTAATGTGGTGGCAAACGCACTGAGTAGGCAGAGGATGGCCTTAAGTCCTCTATTTGTGGGAAGGAAAAGCTTGGAGTTCGTATCGACTTTTGGTTTCAGACCCTCACCGAATTTTTGCCTGGTTTGTTTGCATCATTAGAGATACGACCTACTCTTATGGGTCAGATAGGAGCTTCGCAGCGAAATATACACAAATTTTAAACATCTTGGATAGGATCAGTAAAGGGGAGACTTCTAGTCACCTCAATAGATATCCTATTAATGATAAAGGGTGGTTGCGACGAGATGGAAGGCTTGTGTTCTCCAAACTGGAAGTTTGTTAAAGGTAGTCCTAGAGGAAGTCCGTCGTTCTAAGATGACTATTCATCCAGGCAGTGATAAGATGTATAGGAATATGAAGAGAGTTTTCTTTTTGGTTGGGGTGAAGAAAGATGTGGCATAGTTTGTTTCCCAATGTTTGGTTTGTCAGCAAGTCAAAGATGAACAAAAGAAGCCGGGTGGTTTATTTTATCCTTTGGAGGTTCCATAGTGGAAGTGGGAGAGCATCTCTATGGCTTTCATTGATGGTTTGCCTAGGTCAAAGAAAGGCAATACCAGTGTTTGGGTTGTGGTGGATAGACTTACTAAAAGAGCTCATTTTATTTCAGTTAAGAGTAAGAGGACGACAACTTGGTTAGCAGCAATTTATGTTTGTGAGATAGTCCATCTTCATGGAGTACCTTCCAGCATCGTAAGCGATCATGACCCCATTTTCACCAGTGAATTTTGGAGTAGCTTGCAAGAAGCATTAGGTACGCAGTTATGTTTGAGCACTGCTTATCACGCACAGACCGATGGACAGACGGAAAGGGTGAACAGAGTTCTAGAGGATCTTTTAAGGCTGTGTATCCTAGACTTCGGAGGGACTTGGGAAGAGCATCTTCCTTTAGTAGAGTTTGCCTACAACAACAGTTACCAATCTAGCATTGGCATGGCACCCTTAGAAGCATTGTACGGACGACCTTGTAGGTCACCAACTTGTTGGTGGGAATCTACAGAAAGACTATTACTTGGACCAAATATGGTTAGGGAAATGTCCAAAAAGGTTGATCTTATTAGACGACGGATGAAGATCGCTCAAGATAGGCAGAAATCCTACGCAAACAAGAGAAGGATTGACATTGAATTTGAAGTAGGAGACATGGTTTTCATTAATGTGTCACCTTTGAGGAATGTGGTTCGCTTCGGATCTGTAGGGAAGTTGGCACAAAGATTCGTAGGGCCATTTCCTTTAACAGAAAGGATTGGCCAAATGGCCTATAGAGTAAATCTACCAGAGAGACTATCTGGCATGCATGATGTTTTCCACTTTTCTCATTTGCGAAAGTGCTTGCATGATATCGCAGAAGTAGTTAAGCCGAGTATATTGGAGGAAGTAGAGGTGGAACGGGAGGCGATGGTTAGAGGAGTTCCTACCCGTAATCTTGGATCAGAAGTTAAGAAGCTACGCAATAGAGAAGTCAAATTGATGAAGGTTCAGTGGGGAGATAACACAGAGGATGTGACTTTGGAGAACGAAGACAAGATTCGTGCTTCGTACACTTTTCTTTTCAAGGGTATGTTCTTAACTTCCTTTCCAAAGCTTTTATTTTTGCTTGTCTCTATCATTTAAGTATATCCTATCGATCGAATCTTCGACCTTTTGGTAGAAATCCCATGGATTTAAACATGTGTTTGATACATGTTATGTTTGATGGATGCAAGTGGATGCAAGTGTTTGCTTGTGGATGCATATACACATACATTAGGCACTAGATCGGCGCAATCACTCTCATACTGCATATGGATGCGTGTGCATATTTTTTCTTTTTTCAATGGATGAAAATGGATGTATCACCATATGGATGTTGCATTTGGATGGGTGATTGTGCACCTATATAGAACTTACATGTTATAATAGGATTATTGCATACATGTTAGATTCATGGCACTAACATACATTGCATTAAGGAGGTCGACTGAATCAGTAGACCGTCCGATCTTCGCATTAGTATTGGTACATACACACACACCTTTGCATATGTTTATATAAGCATTAGAAATCTTTTAAGGACAATGGATGCCTTTGATTGGTGGATGAGCAGATGGGTGATGGATGGTAGGATATACATTCTTCTTAACTTGGAGATTTCGGGGATGAAATCCTTTAAGTAGGGGAGAATGTAACACTCCATAATTTTAACAACACTAAAGAGAATAAATTAAAGAATAATTAATTTAATATTCAGAATTAAGGGAAACGGACTGCGCCATTGCGTCCATCTCAAAATTCTAGTCAAGATAGACATTTGGTTTGCGTAAAACGGACACTGTATGAAGAAATTATGAAGGTTTGAAGTTAGTATACGCGCAAGAGAATATATATATATATATATATATATATATATATATATATATATATATATAGGGTCCATTAGTTCAAAATTTGGTTCAGAAAATTCAAAATCGTGCAGATTGGGTTCATCAGGAAAAATCCCGCCCAGGGGTGTCGACCACTGGGTCGACCTCATAAGGGAGGGGGTCGGCCCCCCTAGGGCTGACTTGGCAGTTAGGGTTTGGGGGCTGGCGGCTATAAATATGGCTCCATTTCTCTTGTTTTCTACACTAAAAATAATGGTGAACTAGATGCTGCCAGTTCCCAGACTGAATCAAACCTTTTCCTTCTTCTACAATCAAGTTATTCAAGTGTAGATCTGTGATTCAACATATGCTATTCTCCTTCTGGTTTTTTCTAGATCCAAACACTATGAGTTTAAGTTACTTTTAGATTTAAATAACTAAAAAGTAAAACATGATATGACTGTAATTTAGATCTATGCCTGTGACTGCTTAAATCATATCAGATTTGTAATAACTTGTGAATCCATGATATTCTGGCATAACCATGAGTTGGATCTTAAAATTTATCATGTCAGATCTACCTTTGATTATATATTTAATTCACTATTTAGATCGCCTTCTACTTATCATGTTGTGGTTAAATTTGATCTGTTACTAGTTGGACATCTAAGTTATTGTTTAGATCTTATCATGCCTATTATAACATCCTTATTATGTTAGAATCAGTTCTATTAACTCACGTTCACCAGATCTGTTCTTATATGCCCATCTTATGAATATGCCACTATATGTTTATGTCAATTTTGTTAGTATAATCATTTCTGTCATCTTCCCTTCATTTTTCCTTTCTATTTTATATAGCCTAGCTACTTTCGAGCCTAGGAATGTCGCTGAAATATGTGAACGCGTTAAGCGGGAAATGAGGGGAAAACACTGAAATTGAGCATAACTTGTAACTGGGAATTTGGGCGTAACCTGAATAAAATGTATGAATATAAATCTGGGGCATATAATTCATTATGAACATATTTTGGGAAAAGGGGCATGAAAACCTATATCGGCATAGGTAAAATTGGCTAATAATGAAATGCCTAGGATTACGGTAATTAGAAACTGTAACTGCGCCTAGACATGAGGTTAGATTACACTTGTGGTGGAAGTCTGCCCAGAACCGCCCGACATATCCAGCGACCACAAGTGGTGAATCTAATGTGAGGGGTCCAGGTGCACTAGTACGAGATGTGCTAAGACACGAGGTTAAGCCCGACTCATGGAAGAAACTTGTCCGGAACTGACCGGCATATCCAATATACACAAGTGGTAGGCTTAATGTGAGGGGTCTAGCACATTATAACCATAAATGGACATGGTAATGAATTGGAATACTTAAGCTTGTTGAATCCATAGGAACTATATGAATACGAACTCGAATAGGGGTTAAGTAAACTTGGTTGAAACAGTGGGAAGGTTAAGTATATCTGGGCAGGGTGGGTAATACTTATATATAGGCCCACAAACTTAACCTATTGGGGTTATGTAATTAAAGACACCGTTAGGTAAGCATAGCCTGTGGAAATCTTAGTGGGGATACTAGATAAGGGGGAGAGCTTGTATCATCTTGTGTGGGGGACCCGTTTCAGTCAGTAACCCATAGAACAGTATCAGACGAGTACTCCGCCCTAGTTCGGAATTGGGACATGCTTACTGGGCTAATTGTAAGAGATCTAAATGTGGAGGATGGTGTGGGCAACGCAAACCGATCGGGGCCATGTGCGTGCATGGTCCGGGCAGAGGGGGATAAGACGACCGTGACACCAGTAGATATGGTTGTGCACTTCAAGGAAGGGTTGCCACTTTAGGAAGTGATACCTCCTACTATAGGAGCATCACAGGGTATCAACGGAGTAAGGAGCCAATCGATTATGGTAGTAGTTAGGGTACATCTAGACTCTGGTAAAGTTTAGGAGCCTGTTAGGATTGGGCTGCCTGTGAATTGTATGGAGTTAAAACCTCTCACCAGAAGTACGCATAAGTCTACCATCTTATATTTGTTGGGATCATCTCATTCTGTTTATACTGGTACCGGTGCAGAGAATCAGAATAATCATTTGGGAAGCATATACACTCTATCATGCTTACCTTGTCATACCTGCCTTTTTTTGATGTTATCTCTCTTATCCACTTTATATGCCTATGATGATATGTTTACTTATTTATTTGCTAAAAGTAACTGGTCTCGCCAGACTTTATGTCTGACTCTTTTTGTTTCCTCTTCTTTCTTCTGTTCTCCCCAGGTTCTCAGGGAGGGAATACTCAACCTTGACTTGGATTCTGCTATCATTTTGCTGGAGTTGCTTAGATGTATTGCTCAAGCTCCTATCTTTGCTATTATGGCTATGTTTTTATTTTGGGATCATGCTTCATTTACATTGTACTCTGATGTTTTAAGTACAAGACAAAAGTTTTTATGATGTACTAGTTTTTATGTAAGTCAGACATATGATGTTTTGAACCACGATGCTTTATGATTAATAAAAGTTTTTAATTCCACTGCTATTTTATATCTGTCTTATAATGTTTTTGTTTACCTATAACGCTTCAAGGAACTTAGTTCATTCTCTTAATGAGTGACATTAGCGGACGTGGGGTGTCACACTACTGATATGTTAGGTGATTCCTCGGATGCTGTACGAGGGCGCCTTAGGTTCATCCTGTTCCTGGACGACTTGTATGGATGGATGTCTGACAGAGTATTTCCAAAAGAGTCACGTACGTTGATTTATTCAAACGTGCCAAGAATGGTGGCAGAGAATTTATTCTCTTGCTTAACACCTAGAGTATTTTTGTGGAAATCAAATAGTGGTTTCTGGCGGATCCGACAATGTGGCATTCAAAGTAATATGCTGTTCTAAAGATAAAACATAGCCTCAGCCCTCATCAACCTGGAAATGGAAAAAATCGGGCAGGCAGCATGGCTAGGTGGGTCATTCCCAAGTAGGGTTTATTATCACCATCTAGAGAAATTCCTTATTTGTTCTTCTTTCGTTTATGTATCTCCACTGATGGATGGTGGGCCCTTAGAACCATTGGGCGATAATACATTCACTACACTCAAGCTAAATGAGTGGGCGGTCATGTGTGGTCGGGTTGCAAGATGTTCCTGTTGAATCCCAGTGTATCCTCTCTAGAGTACACTGATCGGAAGGTGATCCCATACCTTGTCATAGTTTGAATCCAATCTCCAATAAAAGCCCCGCAGTTTTTGATTATATACTATGTATATAGAGCGTGAGATGCAAGCTTCTACTATTGGCTATTTATTTGATATATACACTATCATAATATCACCGGATTTTCCTATCAAAAATGTTTTGGGTTATAGGAAGGTAAAAACCGTTCGTGTTTATGTGTGGGCTGGTCTTACTATTACCCTTTCTTTCAAAAGGTTTTTTTCAAAAGTTAAGCAATTTGGATGTTACCTAAACTTAGTGAGTTTTCTCATGCTGGTTCACCAGACTGATCCGTGGCGTTTGTAATGCTCGGGTCAACTCGAGTTACAGGTTCAAGTTATCGGATGTTGTAAAGTTCAGAGACAAGCTGGAGGAGCCCAGATGTATGATATATAGTATTATTCTGTTGTGTGTTGTATTTGAGGACATGTTATTATAACTGTCCAAGTGTGTTGGATGTTCACTGTACTCTGATGATTGTAAGTAATATTTCCAAGCTCTCAATAAAATTATTTCTGTATTATATTTTGTTCCACTGCGATGTGAGATTCTGATTCAATGCTGGTTCTTCTTATTTTATTCTATTCTAATTTTTCTATTTTATCTTTCTCTCACCCTTTAACTTCTTTCTCTTAATGTTCTGCTCTTTATGTATAATTCAAGTTGACTGTGGTAGTTAAATGTCGGCTTAAATTGTATGGAAAAGTGGGATGTTACATACCTCTTTTGATGCTTTAACCTAGCCCTTTCTTATTTGGGCGCGGCTAAAGGCTTACACATTGCCTCCCTCCAGGAGACACCTTGACCTCACCATCCTGGCATAGACAAGGGTTTTCTACCATCATAGGTACCTTTACCCATTTCGGGTAGTTCCAAATTTGAAGGAGTTTTTCATACTCCCGACCGTATAGATGTTCTTTCTTCAAGGTGTCCTTTGTTAAAACTAGTTAAGTCTTTTTACAAGTCTGTAGAATTGGCATTGATTAAAGAACATGATAAACATGCCTTCGAGATCCCTGTAGTGGTTGGTTTCATGTCCATTCATTATATGGTAGTGGCAATATGGTCCTCCTAAATTCCTTTTATATTTGGGTTTCTTTTCAGTAATGACCAAAAGTTACGCTCATGTTTAGTTAGAAAGTAGATTTTCTCAATAGATATGGTAAGGTTGTATTCGTTAGGTAATCTTGACTCAAAGATTCCCTTTCGATGTCAGAAATTAGACCATTTGTTACTCTGCTTTTTTGATTTATCTTTATCTTCAAGTCTTCTTACCAATGTATATTGAGGCTGAAGTGCAACTTCTTTAGACCATTTTCAAGTCTTCTTTTCAATGTATCTTTATCTTTAAGTCTAATTTTCAAGTCTTCTTTTCATGTGAGAGAATAATTTATATTCCTTTGACGTAGAGCCAATTAAAGCAAAGAAGGGGGTGGCCCTATATAGAAATGTTAATGCTCCAACAGTTAGGGTTATACTATTCTACTTCCTTTTTCTTATCCATGATTTGCAAAGCTTTCATTTTTAGCCTTTTTTCTTTAATAGCTTTCAGATCAGTGACGTCTGAAGTAGAAATTTGTGTTTTAAAAGATTCTTGTTGAGACCTTTTATCCATGGTCTAGCTCTTCAATGTCTAACCAACAGAGTGGAATAACTAGGGATGTGGTAGGTTATCCAGAGGATCGGAGGTTCAAGCCCTCCTTCTAGCACCAAAAATGTTAATGATAAAAATCGTTAACATCCGAATGTAGGGTTACGGTTGTGAATCTTGGTGTAATCTAGTTCTTCCTAGCTCGACTTAAGTTGCTCTTTCTTAGATATCAATGTCTCAAGTTTGAAGATTAGTTACTTTTTCTTCCAAATGTGAGTATCACGCTTACAATACTTAGGGAAACAAAGTTATCTGGGGATAAGGACTTCATAAATTTGTTGATAGTTGAAGCTAGAATGTTTATTGAGGTTGGTTTGGTAATTATTTGGAAAGTTGGATTGGTTAGGATATTAGGGATCGTCTACTATATCCAAGTTTAGGAAAAGATTATGGTGTTTGGTGTAATTACTTCCGATTTAAGGTTTCAAATCCAAATTAATAGTTGAAAGGCAAGTGCAATTGATTGTAGATGCTAAGTATTTCCTTTATTGATCAATTGTTAAAATACATGAAAGATTACAAGAGAAATCCCCAATTTGATCTCTGAATTAGGTTTTGGTATCTTAGAATTGAGTAGAAGATTTTTGAATGAGAAAAAAGTCCACTAAAACGTGACTTCTAGGGTCTTATTTATAGAAGTTTCAGACCAATTCTATAACAATTATGTGGGAAACCCCACTTTTGCATCAACCTCTTAATATCGGCCTATGTCAGCGCTTTTTGGCTTCGGTACCTACTTTAATCCTTTGTCACTTGCACTTCTTGATATCGCCTCTATGTTTTCACCCAATAGCTAGGTATCTATTATCTTTGTCGTTTCACTTTTGAACACTTAAATCCGTGTTTCCGCTTTCGGGGCTTCAGTTTGTTGTCTCTGTCTTCATGACTTCGGTACGGCTTGTACGTCTACTGCTTTCCTTGTCTTGGTATTGGCTTTACGCATTCGCCTTCATTTTTAGTGTCGACGCCAAGCTAATTGCTCACTGCATGTTGGTGTTGACAACGAGCCTTTATTGCCTTCTTTTCTTGGTATCTGCACTAAGCTGTTTGTCCTCTATGCTGGTGTCGATAGCATATTTACAAAGTCACTGTTCCGGTGTCGTCTTCGCCTATACTCTCTAAATCCTTGGTGTTGACTTCATATTCCCAATCTTGCTACTTTGGTATCGGTTTCGTTGTTATTATCCCAAGCTATCAGTGTCGGCTTCACTTGTTGTGACTTCACTTCTTGGTGCCGGCTCTACACCTATCCTTTCCATTTTGGTGTCAGCTTCGTTCCTCTTAAGCCTTTTCTTCTTGGTATTGGTTTCATTACCTCAAGCCATCTGTTTTTAGTATCATCTTCTAGTTTCGAAGCCTCTACTCCTTTCCATTAGGTCAATGCAAACTTTAGTGATAACAATATGTTTGGTATTAATTTTGTATACAGTTTTATGTAACTATTTAATTTTTAATTTTCTTTACTTATATTTATATCTTATGTTTTAAAGTTTATATTTATATTCATAGTTGTATATACGTCTTAATATCGTTTTATATATTTTTAAACCTGTCTTATATATATATTAAATCTTTCTTATATATATATATATATATATATATATATATATATATATATATATATATTGGAGCGTTCAATGACACCCCAAATAGTGAGCACCCCATTTGCCCCTTATATAAACCAAGCATTTATATTAGAATAAGTGAGTGGGAGGTGAGAGAATGAGTGGAGGGAGAGAGAAACAAGATATGTGGTGGAAATCAGGGGGCATTTAGGGGTGCTGCACTATTTGGGGTGCCATTGAACGCTCGCCACACACACACACACACACACACACACACAATATATATATATATATATACACACATACACACTTCAAATACTCTATCTGAATACACAACAAAATAGTTTATTTTCAAAAGAATTTATTTAAATAATACATGTTGTTAATTTGAAATTTTTATTTTTTAAAATTTATAGAGACATATCGACATGAGTAACCCCCATGTCGACATGGTGACCGTTGGGTTTCAAATTTCAATTTTTGAATAGTTGTGTCTTTTCATTTCAAATCTTTTCTGAAAGGTTTTGTCTATTGGCAGACTATAAAAAGGCTTCCAGAAAATGAGGTTTTTTAATCTAATTTTATTATCTTCTTCCTCCATTATCTTCACTCTATTAAAACCCTTACTTTCTTTAATTATATACTTATACTCTGCAAAATTTCAAAGACAATCATATCGAACTCTTTCTAATTTGATTCTCCACCACACTCTCACAAAGATTCTAGTGCTACTCAAGAGCTCTAGGACTTATGTAATAAAAGATCGCAAAATCAAGTTCTATCGAGTCCATCTACCAAAACTGATACTGAAATGGTGTGGTCATATCCCGTCCAAATCGATTAGGTGTGATCATATCCCATTTAAATCGACTGGGTGTGATTGTAGCTTGGAAATTAATTTAGTCCCACTGTATTTAGGAAACAAGCAGGATGTACATTGTGACCTTGAAATTGAAGATTGTAATTGAAGATTATTATTGAAAAGAAATTCTCATCAACTCATAATAGTCGGGGACTGGATGTATGGTAACTCTGAACCAGTATAAAATCTGATGTGTTCTTTCCTTTTACTGCTTTTTATTTATTATTATTATATGCATCTGTACTTGATTCTATGATCATAACATATCTATGATTTTTTTTCATTATAAATAGCTCAAAAAGGCTTCAAGAAGTTTATAAAATTCATTAAACACTATTCACCCCCTCTAGTGTTTAGTTTGTCTTAAGATCCTTGATCCCCATTACACAACCAGTTTCAGTGTATAAGCACTGAAATAGAAATTCCTACTGATAATTTATAATAAACTAATGGCACATGAAGTCAAAATATCTTTAAGTCAATAAGAGCGATAACTAAGTTTGACAGTATTGGATACAATCCAAGAAATTCCCGAAAGTATTATTCAATAAGCACCAAAATTAAGAATGCGTTGTAATAAAGAAATTAAATAATTCTATTTTATCAAAATGTAGAGAAATTGTTGTCTATAAAGGTACTAAAGGATTTGTTAAACTATAGATAAATAATGAACTTATGTTTGTTGATTATGTATTCAAATTATGCATACATGTTTAAATCATTTTTGATTTGTTTTTTTAGTTCTCGACGTATGATATGAAACGACATGTTTTACATTCGATATAAGAGATTATTCATAACATACCAATATGGTATACGTAGGCATCATATTAAAATTTTAATATGGAACTAAAGATATTCCTTATGCATCATCAATAGGAATTATCATGCATGTTGTGTTGTATACAGTATCATTTCACTTACTTATTTGGTTCATAAGCTATATCAAATCTAAATTAACATCACTAACTAACAGCTTATAGCGTTCTCGAATATTTACAAGACATTGGAGAACTAATCATAGAAACAATGAGCTGCTTATAAAGGAGTCTGCATACTCGAACTTCATAAGTGATATTGAGTATAATATGTTAATCCTAAATTCATATTCAATCTTAAATAAAGAACTTTAAGATGGAAATGTTTCAAACTAAGAATAAGAAGTTATCGATCCAATCAAAGCTAAGTACATTGTCTTGAATAGTGTTGCACCAAAAGTTGTATAAGTAAATGCATAAATCTTTAGTAGAGCTAGGAACAGTTCCAATGTTGAGACCTTGTGACATTTTTATGTAACGCCAATGTTTTGATATAGTTCATAAAATAATTTAAAGCCGACCGTAAGTCGAAAATATACTCCGAGGGGGCTCCATATGATAAATATTGTTTATTTTCATTGAAGAGAGTTAATTAGCATAGTAGATATTAAATAAATACAACATACATATTCTCGTCGAGATTGACCATATTAGTTTTTGAGAAAACCGCTAGTAGGACTTGAAATAAGTTTCATAACTAACCCCAGCTATAAGTGAGGGAATGAAAGAATCAGATGTATGCCGAAAGGTGTTTGTGTGATTTATCACATATGCCTAATGCTAAATGTGTTTTCCTTTACATTGTGCACTTGTTGTACCATGATATGTTAACTAATTATTTAGTACAAGAATATTAAGTAGAAAATCCTCAAATGATATGTTATGTCGGGGTGGATATAAAGTTTTGTAATCATGAAAAATCCATCATATTAGAAATGACATATTATTTCTGATGTTCATAATCAAGATGTTTCAAGAAAGGCTATTGGCTCATTCGTTGAGGCTGGAGTACGTTACACTTTCCAAATATTGAGCAGTGTATTACTCATTGTTATTAAAGGAAGCGAAGGATTTTGTACTGACAGTTTTTTAGTCAATATAAAATGAATAACTTGAGAGTATTTAGGTGATTAATATAACTTGGGTTAAACAAAGAACTCAAAGTGACCATTTTTACAATTCTCTCGACCTTAGAACACAGTGAAACTTCAATGTGGATACTTTATTTTAATTATAATTAGATGTAACAACCCGAAAATCTGGGCCAGTTTAAAATTTTTATTTTGGCAATTTTAGCGAATTTTGATTATTTAAAATGAATTATTTTAAATAATATCGACCAGAAATTTATTTAGAATATAATTAGAACGTATATATTATATACGTCGTCGTTAGAATATAAATAATTATATATAATTATAAATAGAATTGAAAATGGCGTGGTAGTTCGATAATTCGATTTCAAACTTCAATTGAATGTACCGGGTGCAAAACAATCCGGATTTTAGTGAAACCAAAAACATTAGGATCTAATTGATAATATCTTTCCAACGAATCCGATAAATCGAAATTTCATAGCGGGAATCAAAAGATATGTCCAGTTGAAAATTCTGAATAGTAGCTATGGAATTCAGGCCCTTAAAAATGGAAATTTTGCAAACGACCTCGGATTTCGACGAAACCAGTTTTGTTGGATCCGTAGTGTCTAATTATTGCTGGGTTTCAAATTTCATAATTTTTTGAATCAATATGTGAGCGTGGCGAAGGAAAACGCGTTTGACTAGTTTCAGTTGATTTTAATCGACTGGAAAATGGCCATTTTTCCAACGGTCTCAGAATTCAACGAAACTAGTTTGTTAGGACCGTATCGTCAATACGAAGCTAGAAAATATATTTCTAGAATTTTTAGAGTTAGTATGTGACCCGAGTAATTTGAAATGTACGTTTGAAATTCAATATAATGAATTAAAAGTAAATTCAACGGAAACTGATCGAAACGACCGAATCAGCTTACGATACATATCCCATTGTGTTCGGAATGGGGGTAATACGCTATGGACGACAGGCGGTGGACCTCGTTACGAGGTCGTATGTAAAAGTCAAATTTTTCATAATAAAATAAAATTAAATAAATATATAATTCCCCACATACCCCCTTCCCCCTTTATTTCCGTCCACCGTCGATTTTCAAAAAAAAAAAAAGAGAATAACGCGCTGCCCTAGCCCTTCGACGGAGCCGCCGCCACTGACGTCCACCCCCTCCTCTGCCGCCGCTCGCAGTCAGCCCCCCCGAATCGATCTCCTCTCCTACCTCCCTCTCTCCTCCACACGAACCCGGGACCCCCAATCACCTAAAACCACGACGCAGTCCCTCCTCCAGCCCACCGCTCCGGCCTCTGACCGCCTCCGCCCTCTCCTGGACCTCGGCGCCGTCCCCCTCCTCTGAAAAGCGCCCAGCCCCAAGACCCGATAACCCAAACCCCCCCCCCCTACACAACAAACCCGAAAAAGGGGTGAGTATTTTAATTTGATTATTTTATTTTATTTTATTTCAGTTTGTTTATATATAATAGCAGAGTATAAAAAAACTGATTTTTATCGTCTTGAAAGCGAAGTAAAAATACGATTTTTAATACATGAAAAGATGAGATCTTTGAAGTAGAAAGAGTTAGATCTTGAGAAAAAATAGAAAAGGCGATATTTTTATCATTTGAAAGGCGATATTTTTAAATAGAAATATCATCTATAAATTTGAAAAGGCGAAATCTTTATTTTTATAAAGGCGAAATCTATGTTTTTATAAAGGCGAAATCTATGTTTTTATAAAGGCGGAATCTATATTTTTGAAATGGAATTTTTTATCTATATGACATCATAATAAAAATTCGATTTTTATATATTGAATAACAAGGTAAAAATGTGATTTTTATATATTGAACATCGAAGTAAAAATGTGATTTTTATATATTGAACATCGAAGTAAAAATCTGATTTTTATATATTGAACATCGAAGTAAAAATGTGATTTTTATATATTGAATAGCATAGTTAAAATTCGATTTTTATATATGTAGTGGCTACGGGCGAAAGAAAGTGATAAGAGGCGAGAACGACGAAGATTTCTCTAAATGAAGTGCCGTGGAAGTTGGATAGCTATCGGTGAGAACTTCTCACTCAAATTTCCTTTTTTCTAGTTATATATATACTAGGATGCAGACGGTGCTTAGTAGCACCCGACACAATCGTCCACAGACCATGGACTTGTTTGTTTGGTTGCATAAATTAGTTAGATGCTTTGATTTGAATTGAATTGTTTGGTGAAATGAATTGATTTGATTGATGTGTGAATGGCGTGGGCCTTCACTAGACCGGGGATAAGGCTAGGCCTTGTCCCATTTCTAGTATCGTGCCGTTATGCCGCCGAAATTTTCTAAAATATGTTAGAAAAATAAAAATATCAATTTTATTGAATAAATGAACTGAATAGAAATTCATATGTTAAAATAAAATGTTTTATCGTTAAAAATATAATTTTTAACGTGAAGTGAATAAATAAATATTCATTTACAAACCGGACGGTTTGTTTATGTACACCTATTTGAATGACATTGATTGGGACGATAAATTTTACACATCGCCCAACTGAACAACTAAAATCTGTGTTTGATGGTTTGAAACCCCACACGGGTGTTGGGATGAAATTTGAAGTTCACTCATCCTGATTGATTAAATATGTCGATCGATTGATTGATAGGCTGTTATAAGCATTAAATATCTATATTTGATGCTTATACAGTATAGTGCACTCTGGTTGATGGTTGATTATTTTTCAATGCTATTATATGCGTGTGATGTATGGAAAACCATATAATTAATTTTATGTGGTGATTGAATGGGCCTCATTCCAATTTAGAAAATAAAGAACACTATAAAATAAAGGTTCATGTGTTGGCTGTACTCATTCGTTGAGATTAGTCATGTGTTGAACGAAATATTTTAATAATAAATTTTATACCTTTATCACTATAAAATGAAGGTTCATGTGTTGACAGTACTCATCCATTGAGATTGGTCATGTGTTGAACGAAATATTTTAGTAATAAAATTTACATCTTTATCAATATAAAATAAAGGTTCATGTGTTGACAGTACTCATCCATTGAGATTGGTCATGTGTTGAACGAAATATTTTAGTAATAAAATTTACATCTTTATCAATATAAAATAAAGGTTCATGTGTTGACAGTACTCATCCATTGAGATTGGTCATGTGTTGAACGAAATATTTTGATAATAACAAATATTTTAATAATAGAAAATATTTGTAATGGAATATTTGAAAATAGAAATATATGAAGCCGTGTTGATTAGATTGACGCCATTTTGACGTGAACGATATTTATATCGATTTTATTCATTTTATAATGAATATCGAAAGTGATTTCAAAAGCTAATATTTTGAAAAGAATAGAAATTCGAATTGAAACTGAATAGAATTGAAATTTAATATAAATGAATTCGAATTGAAATGCAATTGAATATGAACATGAAACCGTTTTGAAAATAAATTTAAAATGATTTATAAAGCGTGTTTTAAATAGAAATCGACGAAATATATATTATATATATTATATATATAATATAATGGTATGAATAGAACGCGCCGCGCCGCGGCAGTTCGCGAATTTCGACCATTGACTTCGAACGGATATTACGGGAGATCCGACCGTCGGATTCTCCTAAAACCGGAACCGTTGGGTTCGTATCGAAAAGAGCTTTCTAACGAATATTAGAAATTTGAAATCTAACGGTTGGATTTGGAGATACGTCCAAATCAAATTTGAAAAAGGTCGCTGTAAGTGCAGTTCGATGGTCGTTGATGGAAATCGACTGTACAGGCCTTGATAAAATTATTAAAAATAATAATAATTTGTGTAAAATCACAAGAAATGATTTAGAAAGAATTGGGATGAAAAACTCCATATTTGAAGAGATAAAAATAGATTTTTATCGAACTGAACTAGTTTTGAACTAGAATTATAATTCTATTTATTTTTAAATAAATAAATTGAATTTGAAAAGGGTTTTAAAAATAACCAGAATTTCCAATGATTGCATTGGAGTGGATTTGAATCGAAATTGTCTTCGGAATATTTTGATGTTGGAATTCGTGATTATGCAGATGTTGTTATGGAAATTTGAAAGATATATATCTATATCGTTATTTCCAGCATGACATTTGTTAATCGTAGAATTTGATATTGAATATAAGCCGATATATTTTCTATTCAGAGCCTTGTATTTAATATCAAATGTGAATTGGGTTTGTCGTGAATGGTGTCTTCACTAACACTGTTCTTGAACCCAGTTGAGAAAGGATTAAATCTTTTTATTTAGATTTAATGAAGTGTACCAATTAAACAATATTTAATTGGAATTGAATTGATATTGATTCTTGGGTTTATCGTGAATGGTGTTTTAAATAACACTCGTTCTTTAACCCGATAATTAATGGAAATGTGATTTTGGGTTTATCGTGAACCGTGTTTTAAATGACACTGATTCTTTAACCCAGTCACAGATTAAAACTAAGTGGAGTTTTAATGAATCTTTAATTAGATAGAAATGATCGAGAATGGAGTATCACCAGTTTTGCTCTAGGCGATAGTTAAATTTTTAATTAGATTTGAACGTGAAATGGTAATGGAATTTACCGATAACACCGTGGTGTTAGATATGAAGTACTACCAGTTTTACTTCATGGGATGAATAGGTTGGGATTGGGAAATTAAAACCAATGATTACTGCGGTAAGGTTCGTTAATCCCGACTAGTTTGAATTGATATTCAGAAATAGATTAAAGAATAAATTCAAGGAATTTATCTTGGATAAAATTAATGGGAACCTTTCCCTATGAATGTGAAATTTAGAAACTAACTGTCGGTTAGCCAAGCAGAATGGTTTTCTGGATATTGATCTGATGTTGGTTTCGGCCTTCGGGGTTAATATTTGGGGAATTATTCTCTTGATTAATTTACGGTTAGTGACTGATGAATTGGAATGAGGCGTATGTTGTGTTTGTGTAACACTTATTTAAAATATACGCGAGTTATTCGGAAAGACCGGGTTTATCCCATTTTGAATAACTAATACGACGATAAGTCGAAGATGAAGACGATGGTCGAAGACCGGAGGTCTTCACGTCGTTTGGGTGATTACTGATGATCTTGATTGGGCTGTACACCCAAGAAGATGGAAACAGTTGGTGATCGTCCAGACGTGCTTGGAGATCGATGGATATGCGGGGTACTAGGTGCCTCCGGTTTCGTTCAGCCCCAGAACGGACTTGTAAATGGACTGTGTGTCTGACATTGGATTTTAGTCCGTGTGATTGATCTCTATTAAATATATATCTGTTTGGCGGCGGAGAATTTATTCTCTTGCTTAACGCCCTTCTCTGAGACGTACGAGCTCAGGGGTTATATATTGATGGATATCAAACGCATGGAGTGAATTGCCTGTGTGGCATGCCTAAGTGGCAATTGATCAAGGCTTCTGTTGAAAAGCAAAGTCTTGTGGTGATGATCAAAGCACGGCCTTTGTGGCGTAGCTTTGTGTAACGTTTACTTCGCGAGTTTCACACCCGGTATGAACCAAAAACGGGAGACGGACCTCAGGGAGGGCATGCGTTTCCTTCTAGCTAAAAAGTGGCGTCAGTGGTTTTACACGCCCTGGTGAGTTTGACTTATGTGGTTGTTGCTGTTGCGAGGCGCCTCAGATTGATCGGTCGTTCTCGAACCGATGGAGTCATTTAGTTGGCTCACTTACGCCCTAAAGGGCGGCGAAATGCATGTTCAGGGTTTAAGTTTAATCCACATCGGTGGACCGGCCCTGACGATCCAAGGTCACTCGAGCTCTGACCTGAGACTCGGGCTAGACAGTCTCGAATCGGTTGAGGACTATCTTTTGCCTCGGTTCATAGACGGAAATCCAATTTCCAAATACGTGACTTTGCGGTTTTATTTGTAAACCTATATATGGTGGCATAGTGGCATGGGACGCTCATGTCGCCTATGATTGATACTTATGATTTGAAGTTGTTTTATACACTATACACTTACAATAGTATCAAATGATTTGTTTTAAAACGTATCAAGCATTCTTTGGCTGTTATAAGGGAAAACCCTATCCTCGGCTGCGTTGCATTGTGTGATGGGACCTGGGTCTTATAACAGCTTCATTTTTCTTTATTTAGCATTGCGCTGTTCGTTTTATGCACTGGTATTCTTGGGAGGAAACCCGTTCCGTGTTATACGGCGTGGTCCCTTGATTTACCTAACTTTAAAAATAAAGATTAATAACTGTTTTAGTTCTCACACCAGTCCCGTGACTGACCTGGAGTTTATTGTTTTAACCTAAACTCTGGGTGCCCTTATTTTGACACGGGCAGCTAGTAGTTTTGGTTTTGCAGATTTATATTCACAGGATCCTGGGTTACAGCTGGAACGATATCCGGAAAGCTTTGTATACGTATATCCCCTTCTAGTTGTGTATTGTATTATTTCCGCTGCTATGTATTTAAATGTAATTTAAATCTCTGATATTTCTGTGTAATATTTATTCGTTTATACTCTGTATATTCTTGTATTCTGATGCATTGTTGTAATATACAGTGAAATGTTCTTGTGTATGCGTTCTATTTTGTCGTGTTCTCAAAACGATCGGGCGTTTCGAACGGTCTGGGTCGGTTTAGCGACTGGTTCGGACCGAGCGAAATTCCTTCTCGTCACATTTGGTATCAGAGCTTTGGTTTACAAAGCTCAGAGAACAAGACGCATTAGAACCATACGAAAGAATTCATCAGATATTGGATTAGTAATATCCAATGGGGATGACTCGTTAGAGATGGGATCAGTAGTATCCTAGAACGAGTGTGAAGAGTATATTTTTAAAATGAATACAAATTTTTGTTTTGAAAATTTAAATCACTTATTCGTATTTGATTATTTATTTATATTGATTTGGACAGTCCAGTATATAAAGAATTTGCATATACGCCTTGCAAACGTATATTCAAAGTTTTAATATATTGGATAGATATAGCATCGCACTCTAGTCGCCCGATGATGATATTGATGATAGCGATCGCATCATCAACATTTATGTTCGAGTTTCGAAGGTGTGATTTTCTATATATTTCCATTAGACTGGTGTGAGAACCAAAACTAATATAGCTAGAATTCATTGTTGTGATTTGGCATCAAAAACATGATTTTTGTATATGTATCAAAATTATGAATTTGAAACTCTAATTCACTAATTGATTGATGTTTGTGTTATTTGTTTATTTGTTTGCTAATTTTTAGCCATTTAGCCTAATTGAATCAAATATTGAACTATATTGAAAATGGGTCGCATTTGCTTGCATATATCTATACTTGCATTGAACAGGTCATAGCAAGGGGGCTAGAGCCGAAGAATAAAATTTGTTTGCCCGACAAATAGGTACATTTACTGTTTTGTTTGGGTGATGATGATTTTATGAACCTATTGGCTAGCCGCTTGGCTTTTTCTTTTTCTTTTTGAGATCTGAAGGACCGGGGAAGCTATTTGAAATTCCCCGATGCTCCCGGTGCAGGGGAGGTTATGGCGAAATTTTTCAAAAATTTAGGGTGTTAGCCAAATTTTTGATATTTTGAAAATTCTCAGAAACTAAAGAGTTAGAGAATGGAAGCCGGATCGAACGTAGAGCTGAATAATCAAACCACTTTCGACTTTGTTCCTTTTCGGGGACGAAAAGTTTTAAGTGGGGGAGATTGTAACAACCTGAAAATCTGGGCCAGTTTAAATTTTTTATTTTGGCAATTTTAGCGAATTATGATTATTTAAAATGAATTATTTTAAATAATATCGACCAGAAATTTATTTAGAATATAATTAGAACGTATATATTATATACGTCGTCGTTAGAATATAAATAATTATATATAATTATAAATAGAATTGAAAATGGCGCGGTAGTTCGATAATTCGATTTCAAACTTCAATTGAATGTACCGGGTGCAAAACAATCCGGATTTTAGTGAAACCAAAAACATTAGGATCTAATTGATAATATCTTTCCAACGAATCCGATAAATCGAAATTTCATAGCGGGAATCAAAAGATATGTCCAGTTGAAAATTCTGAATAGTCGCTATGGAATTCAGGCCCTTAAAAATGGAAATTTTGCAAACGACCTCGGATTTCGACGAAACCAGTTTTGTTGGATCCGCAGTGTCAAATTATTGCTAGGTTTCAAATTTCATAATTTTTCGAATCAATATGTGAGCGTGGCGAAGGAAAACGCGTTTGACCAGTTTCAGTTGATTTTAATCGACTGGAAAATGGCCATTTTTCCAACGGTCACAGAATTCAACGGAACTAGTTTTGTTAGGACCGTATCGTCAATACGAAGCTAGAAAATATATTTCTGGAATTTTTAGAGTTAGTATGTGACCCGAGTAATTTGAAATGTACGTTTGAAATTCAATATAATGATTTAAAAGTAAATTCAACGGAAACTGATCGAAACGACCGAATTAGCTTACGATACATATCCCATTGTGTTTGGAATGGGGGTAATACGCTATGGACGACAGGCGGTGGACCTCGTTACGAGGTCGTATGTAAAAGTCAACTTTTTCATAATAAAATAAAATTAAATAAATATATAATTCCCCACATACCCCCTTCCCCCTTTATTTCCCTCCACCGTCGATTTTCAGAAAAAAAGAAGAAGAGAATAACGCGCTGCCCTAGCCCTTCGACGGAGCCGCCGCCACCGACGTCCACCCCCTCCTCTGCCGCCGCTCGCAGTCAGCCCCCCCGAATCGATCTCCTCTCCTCCCCTACCTCCCTCTCTCCTCCACACGAACCCGGGACCCCCAATCACCTAAAACCACGACGCAGTCCCTCCTCCAGCCCACCGCTCCGGCCTCTGACCGCCTCCGCCCTCTCCTCGACCTCGGCGCCGTCCCCCTCCTCTGAAAAGCGCCCAACCCCAAGACCCGATAACCCAAAACCCCCCTACACAGCAAACCCGAAAAAGGGGTGAGTATTTTAATTTGATTATTTTATTTTATTTTAGTTTGTTTATATATAATAGCAGAGTATAAAAAAACTAATTTTTATCGTCTTGAAAGCGAAGTAAAAATACGATTTTTAATACATGAAAAGATGAGATCTTTGAAGTAGAAAGAGTTAGATCTTGAGAAAAAAATAGAAAAGGCGATATTTTTATCATTTGAAAGGCGATATTTTTAAATAGAAATATCATCTATAAATTTGAAAAGGCGAAATCTTTATTTTTATAAAGGCGAAATCTATGTTTTTATAAAGGCGAAATCTATGTTTTTATAAAGGCGAAATCTATATTTTTGAAATGGAATTTTTATCTATATGACATCATAATAAAAATTCGATTTTTATATATTGAATAACAAGGTAAAAATGTGATTTTTATATATTGAACATCGAAGTAAAAATGTGATTTTTATATATTGAACATCGAAGTAAAAATGTGATTTTTATATATTGAACATCGAAGTAAAAATGTGATTTTTATATATTGAATAGCATAGTAAAAATTCGATTTTTATATATGTAGTGGCTACGGGCGAAAGAAAGTGATAAGAGGCGAGAACGACGAAGATTTCTCTAAATGAAGTGCCGTGGAAGTTGGATAGCTATCGGTGAGAACTTCTCACTCAAATTTCCTTTTTTCTAGTTATATATATACTAGGATGCAGACGGTGCTTAGTAGCACCCGACACAATCGTCCACAGACCATGGACTTGTTTGTTTGGTTGCATAAATTAGTTAGATGCTTTGGTTTGAATTGAATTATTTGGTGAAATGAATTGATTTGATTGATGTGTGAATGGCGTGGGCCTTCACTAGACCGGGGATAAGGCTAGGCCTTGTCCCGTTTCTAGTATCGTGCCGTTATGCCGCCGAAATTTTCTAAAATATGTTAGAAAAATAAAAATATCAATTTTATTGAATAACTGAATAGAAATTCATATGTTAAAATAAAATGTTTTATCGTTAAAAATATAATTTTTAACGTGAAGTGAATAAATAAATATTCATTTACAAACCGGACGGTTTGTTTATGTACACCTATTTGAATGACATTGATTAGGACGATAAATTTTACACATCGCCCAACTGCACAACTAAAATCTGTGTTTGATGGTTTGAAACCCCACACGGGTGTTGGGATGAAATTTGAAGTTCACTCATCCTGATTGATTAAATATGTCGATCGATTGATTGACAGGCTGTTATAAGCATTAAATATCTATATTTGATGCTTATACAGTATAGTGCACTCTGGTTGATGGTTGATTATTTTTCAATGCTATTATATGCGTGTGATGTATGGAAAACCATATAATTAATTATATGTGGTGGTTGATTGGGCCTCATTCCAATTTAGAAAATAAAGAACACTATAAAATAAAGGTTCATGTGTTGGCTGTACTCATTCGTTGAGATTAGTCATGTGTTGAACGAAATATTTTAATAATAAATTTTATACCTTTATCACTATAAAATAAAGGTTCATGTGTTGACAGTACTCATCCATTGAGATTGGTCATGTGTTGAACGAAATATTTTAGTAATAAAATTTACATCTTTATCAATATAAAATAAAGGTTCATGTGTTGACAGTACTCATCCATTGAGATTGGTCATGTGTTGAACGAAATATTTTAGTAATAAAATTTACATCTTTATCAATATAAAATAAAGGTTCATGTGTTGACAGTACTCATCCATTGAGATTGGTCATGTGTTGAACGAAATATTTTGATAATAGAAAATATTTGAAATGGAATATTTGAAAATAGAAATATATGAAGCCGTGTTGATTAGATTGACGCCATTTTGACGTGAACGATATTTATATCGATTTTATTCATTTTATAATGAATATCGAAAGTGATTTCAAAATCTAATATTTTGAAAAGAATAGAAATTCGAATTGAACCTGAATAGAATTGAATTCGAATTGAAATTTAATATAAATGAATTCGAATTGAAATGCAATTGAATATGAACATGAAACCGTTTTGAAAATAAATTTAAAACGATTTATAAAGCATGTTTTAAATAGAAATCGATGAAATATATATTATATATATAATATAATGGCCTGAATAGAACGCGCCGCGCCGCGGCAGTTCGCGAATTTCGACCATTGACTTCAAACGGATATTACGGGAGATCCGACCGTCGGATTCTCCTAAAACCGGAACCGTTGGGTTCGTATCGAAAAGAGCTTTCTAACGAATATTAGAAATTTGAAATCTAACGGTTGGATTTGGAGATACGTCCAAATCAAATTTGAAAAAGGTCGTTGTAAGTGCAGTTCGACGGCCGTCGATGGAAATCGACTGTACAGGCCTTGATAAAATTATTAAAAATAATAATAATTTGTGTAAAATCATAAGAAATGATTTAGAAAGAATTGAGATGAAAAACTCCATATTTGAAGAGATAAAAATAGATTTTTATCGAACTAAACTAGTTTTGAACTAGAATTATAATTCTATTTATTTTTAAGTAAATAAATTGAATTTGAAAATGGTTTTAAAAATAACCAGAATTTCCAATGATTGCATTGGAGTGGATTTGAATCGAAATTGTCTTCGGAATATTTCGATGTTGGAATTCGTGATTATGCAGATGTTGTTATGGAAAGTTGAAAGATATATATCTATATCGTTATTTCCAGCATGACATTTGTTAATCGTAGAATTTGATATTGAATATAAACCGATATATTTTCTATTCAGAGCCTTGTATTTAATATCAAATGTGAATTGGGTTTGTCGTGAATGGTGTCTTCACTAACACTGTTCTTGAACCCAGTTGAGAAAGGATTAAATCTTTTTATTTAGATTTAATGAAGTGTACCAATTAAACAATATTTAATTGGAATTGAATTGATATTGATTCTTGGGTTTATCGTGAATGGTGTTTTAAATAACACTCGTTCTTTAATCCGATAATTAATGGAAATGTGATTTTGGGTTTATCGTGAACCGTGTTTTAAATGACACTGATTCTTTAACCCAGTCACAGATTAAAACTAAGTGGAGTTTTAATGAATCTTTAATTAGATAGAAATGATCGAGAATGGAGTATCACCAGTTTTGCTCTAGGCGATAGTTAAATCTTTAATTAGATTTGAATGTGAAATGGTAATGGAATTTACCGATAACACCGTGGTGTTAGATATGAAGTACTACCAGTTTTACTTCATGGGATGAATAGGTTGGGATTGGGAAATTAAAACCAATGATTACTGCGGTAAGGTTCGTTAATCCCGACTAGTTTGAATTGATATTCAGAAATAGATTAAAGAATAAATTCAAGGAATTTATCTTGGATAAAATTAATGGGAACCTTTCCTTATGAATGCGAAATTTAGAAACTAACTGTCGGTTAGCCAAGCAGAATGGTTTTCTGGATATTGATCTGATGTTGGTTTCGGCCTTCGGGGTTAATATTTGGGGAATTATTCTCTTGATTAATTTACGGTTAGTGACTGATGAATTGGAATGAGGCATATGTTGTGTTTGTGTAACACTTATTTAAAATATACGCGAGTTATTCGGAAAGACCGGGTTTATCCCATTCTGAATAACTGATACGACGATAAGTCGAAGATGAAGACGATGGTCGAAGACCGGAGGTCTTCACGTCGTTTGGGTGATTACTGATGATCTTGATTGGGCTGTACACCCAAGAAGATGGAAACAGTTGGTGATCGTCCAGACGTGCTTGGAGATCGATGGATATGCGGGGTACTAGGTGCCTCCGGTTTCGTTCAGCCCCAGAACGGACTTGTAAATGGACTGTGTGTCTGACATTGGATTTTAGTCCGTGTGATTGATCTCTATTAAATATATATCTGTTTGGCGGCGGAAAATTTATTCTCTTGCTTAACGCCCTTCTCTGAGACGTACGAGCTCAGGGGTTATATATTGATGGATATCAAACACATGGAGTGAATTGCCTGTGTGGCATGCCTAAGTGGCTATTGATCGAGGCTTCTGTTGAAAAGCAAAGTCTTGTGGTGATGATCAAAGCACGGCCTTTGTGGCGTAGCTTTGTGTAACGTTTACTTCGCGAGTTTCACACCCGGTATGAACCAAAAACGGGAGACGGACCTCAGGGAGGGCATGCGTTTCCTTCTAGCTAAAAAGTGGCGTCAGTGGTTTTACACCCCCTGACGAGTTTGACTTATGTGGTTGTTGCTGTTGCGAGGCGCCTCGGATTGATCGGTCGTTCTCGAACCGATGGAGTCATTTAGTTGGCTCACTTACGCCCCAAAGGGCGGCGAAACGCATGTTCAGGGTTTAAGTTTAATCCACATCGGTGGACCGGCCCTGACGATCCAAGGTCACTCGAACTCTGACCTGAGACTCGGGCTAGACAGTCTCGAATCGGTTGAGGACTATCTTTTGCCTCGGTTCATAGTTGGAAATCCAATTTCCAAATACGTGACTTTGCGGTTTTATTTGTAAACCTATATATGGTGGCATAGTGGCATGGGACGCTCATGTCGCCTATGATTGATACTTATGATTTGAAGTTGTTTTATACACTATACACTTACAATAGTATCAAATGGTTTGTTTTAAAACGTATCAAGCATTCTTTGGCTGTTATAAGGGAAAACCCTATCCTCGGCTGCGTTGCATTGTGTGATGGGACCTGGGTCTTATAACAGCTTCATTTTTCTTTATTTAGCATTGCGCTGTTCGTTTTATGCACTGGTATTCTTGGGAGGAAACCCGTTCCGTGTTATACGGCGTGGTCCCTTGATTTACCTAACTTTAAAAATAAAGATTAATAACTGTTTTAGTTCTCACACCAGTCCCATGACTGACCTGGAGTTTATTGTTTTAACCTAAACTCTGGGTGCCCTTATTTTGACACGGGCAGCTAGTAGTTTTGGTTTTGCAGATTTATATTCACAGGATCCTGGGTTACAGCTGGAACGATATCCGGAAAGCTTTGTATCCGTATATCCCCTTCTAGTTGTGTATTGTATTATTTCCGCTGCTATGTATTTAAATGTAATTTAAACCTCTGATATTTCTGTGTAATATTTATTCGTTTATACTCTTTATATTCTTGTATTCTGATGCATTGTTGTAATATACAGTGAAATGCTCTTGTGTATGCGTTCTATTTTGTCGTGTTCTCAAAACGATCGGGCGTTTCGAACGGTCTGGGTCGGTTTAGCGACTGGTTCGGACCGAGCGAAATTCCTTCTCGTCACATTAGACCTAACATGGCATCCATCTAATGACGGTAGTTGTGTGTGAATTGAGGTATCAGAAGCAAAGCATTATTTGGTAGAAAGTTCATCTACTCAGTTATATGATGTTAATATCTTAATCAATTGTACTTAACTTAAATTCAAAGTCCGTGGCCAGAGCATTACGATTAATAGTAATCAATAATTTTATGTTTGAATTAACCAAATTGAATATATATGTAACACCTCTTGATTTTGACATTGGTTTTTTAACTAGTTTGTTAGGGTTCAAAAGTATAATTTATGAAAGTGGTGGAATTTGACCACCAAACTTGAACAATTACATTCATGCCAAAATTCTAAACAACTTTCTTGTTAGGAGTTTCATGATCGGAGTCCCTATGAAGAAATCACTAAGAATGAAATCAAAAAGAAAAAATTAATAAAAAAACTAGCATATTTGGAACGCATATAGGCTACGCAGTTAAAGCCCCACTAAAGCCCCGCAATATCCCCGCTATAGCCCATAGCGCCCTTCAGCCGCTACGCTATTTCAGTTTAGGGCTGATGAATAGTAGATCCACTTCTAGCCCTGCTATTTTCTGCTACATCCGCTAAATCAAGGCTTTTTAGCGTCCGCTTTAGCAATATTAATATATAGAACTTGATTTGACTGGTTCTCTTTTAAAAAATTTAGTAAAGTTAGCGCAAATGGCTAAATTTAAGACATAAATATCTAATATGTGGTAATAATCAATTACACTCACCAAGTTTAACATGCATAACTATCATCTCCTGTGATTTTGTTATATAAGATTAATTAATATTTGTTTCTTCTATACATATAGTGTGAGAAAGATGATTAATTAATATTCAAATATTTAGTTTTACATATAATGAAGCTTTTTGCGCCTCCGCTATATCCCCGCTATTTCCCCGCTTTATCCCCGCTACACCTTTTTGCACCTCCACCGCTATAGAACCGCTAAGCGCTTTAACTGCA
Organism: Allium sativum; assembly: GCA_030737875.1. Lineage (NCBI taxonomy): Eukaryota > Viridiplantae > Streptophyta > Magnoliopsida > Asparagales > Amaryllidaceae > Allium > Allium sativum. Next base: position 173,956,775 of record CM060923.1, read on the forward strand.
CAGCATATAGGTCAACCCATTTGATGGGGTGATCTACTGGGCAACCAAATCCCCAGTAAGGGGCAATCAACTCGCCTTCATGCATTAGCTAATAACTAACATGGTTTAAAGACTCAAATTTAGTATAATTCAATCTGACGATTAAGGTTAGTTCTTGTACATGTTGGAGAATGGAATGTTGATGATGGTTTGATGACAACAACCTTGTTTTAATCATTATTGATTATAAAATATATACTAATATCTTTATCCAGAATATATGTATACATGTATATGCAGGGTTTATATGCACGAAATAAATATTGAAGACTGTACAGTTAAGAGATTCAAGATTTGAAAGGAGAATCAAGACTCGTGATTATCAAGATATCAAGAGTCCAAGACTATCAGGGTAATATAGTCTAGAAATTATGTAAAACTCTGAATAGCACTCAAACACTGTTTTTAAACTATCTCTTTTCAAAATTGATTTCAAACTATTTTCAAATTGATTTCAAACTTCTCTCAAAATGATTTTTAATCATCCAAGGATTTCAAACTTATGATTTCAAATATATATTTCCTAATTTATAAGTATTCTTATTTTTATAGTTTTATTAAATCATTTATATGTATATTTTACTAATTTTATATTTGATTATAACTTCAAATATTCTTATTTAAACTCTAAGTTCTCATAAAACCATTTTGTTTATTTAGTTTATAAATATCTCTTTATAAATTCCTATATATATGTTTATAATTATATTATATATAGTTTTCATATCACTTACATATAAACAATTGAAGAAATCACTAGTTTTATTTCAACAATTTCCAAATTACATATATTAATCTAAATACTTTAAAAATTGATTAAAATTTAGAAAATACAACATATGTCGACAAACAATTCTTACATGTCGACATATAACCATCATTTTTTTTAAAATCAAAAGGAACTATTTTCATTATTTGAAACGTTTCAGAACTGTTGTAACCTTTGGAACTCTATATAAAGGGGTCATTTTCGAATTTTTAACTAACTTATCTTCTCGTTCTTCATTCTTACTCTTACCACCATTATATTACTTTCATTTCTTGAATTCTACTTATACTCTACCGTTTTCAATACAAATTATGTCATTCTTTTTCTATTCTCAATTTCTATCGAAATACTCTCTTATTGGAAGCGCTATTCAAGAGTTCTAGGGTTGTTTGTAATTGTTAAGGAAAGCGTGCATTCCTTATAGCCGTGAAATCAAGGGTGTTGAATCGGTGTGAACCTTGTAGCGGTGAAATCAAGGGTGTGGAATCCGTGTAAACCTTGTAGCCCTGAAATAAAGGGTGTTGTCAAGTTGATACTAGTATTAATAAAATTCTGCGCTATCTAGCATTGCATGGGACTAGATGTAGGAGTAATCTGAACCAGTATAAAATCCGCTGTGTTTTTTCCTTTTCTGCATTTTATTACTCTTTATATTTGCTTCTGTGATTGTTTCTGTTGTGATATTCATTATGTGGTTCATATAGTTGTTTGAGTAATCGTTAATTGTTTAGATTTTCTATAATCTCTTTTAAACACTATTCACCCCCATCTAGTGTTAGAATTGCCTTAAGATCCGTGATTCTCATCCCTAACAATTGGTATCAGAGCATAGGTTTTCAAAAGTTCATTATCTGAATTTTGATAATATTAAATGGAAAATTTTGAAATGATTTATAACATGAGTTTAAATTCATGCATTGCATCAGTATTAGATAGGTCTGCATTTTATTATGTTGAAAAATCAAGTTATCATAATCTGTTTTTTGAAAAGTTTAAAATCAAATTTTTAACACTATTTTTTGTATGAATTTGTCACAGAATCATCATGATTTATTATTTAAATTACAATTAGTTATTTTGAAAAGATACTTGATTCTTTGAAAAGTTGTGTTGTTTTGCAGGGGAATAGTTATGTCTGATGACTACTATCCAAAAGAAACCAAGATGATCGAAGAGAAAAGTTTATGAAGGGATATGACTTTTGGGCTTATAGTAGTTGAAGTATCAATTCATTCAAAATTTTGGCGCCGAGATGGTTAAACTACTAAATCATCAGTATCTTTCTCATATGATCTTCGAATTCAGCAAATGAATATACTATGCTGATTAGAAAAATGAGTCCATCGCAACAGAGCAGATCTCATTGTCAAATTCTAAAAGATGTGAATGTGTGATTCATGACAATGGAAGGACAACAAAATAGAGGATTGCAAGAAGAAGTACGCTTTACAATAATTTCATTATTACCATTATATTTAGGAATATATATATCTATGCACATAGTTAGGTATAGAAATTTATCTCTTTTATAATTTTAGATATTTTGGTTCATACATCGATACACCATATTATATTTATCAATATACCAATCTATTTTTTTTCAAAATGGTCTTTTCTTATAAATTCAAATTTCACTACTCTTTGCTATGGTTTCAAAAATTAAAAGGACATCTTTTCAATATGAAAATGTCAGTTCAAATTCTAGTTATCAACTTTGTCTATCTACTTATTTTCTTATATCTTGCTTCAATATATATATATATATATATATATATATATATTAAAAGTGTAAAATTATATATTAATATGGTACACAAAAATAATATAAAATTCTCAAACATTTGATATTGTTATAAAATGTAATTTTGTATAGCTTTTATATGTAGTTTAAACATGCATAGTTTAACTTATATTTTTCACATAATTTCATAACAATTTTGGGTTACATTATCACAAACACTATTTGTAACTCAATAATAATTTTGATTTCTTATTAAGATTTATAAAATTTGTATATTTAACTTAATATTTGGGTAATATATATATGTATATGACTTTTATGTCTTAAATATGTAGTGTAAATATAAGAAGTTATAGTTCTATAGTTTACTTTATGTTACCAGATTTCATCAAAATAATTTTGTTATAATTATAGATTTCTTTTAAAGTTTTAACATATAAATGGTTCTTTAGCAAATTAATTTGTTTTGATTTCTAAAGTTTAAATTTAAAATTGATTTGTATCAAAAGAATGATGAATATCTCAAAATAAATTAAATTTTAGGTCCTTTTTAAAATTAGTTTTTATATATACAATTATGAATATATGTTTATAGCTTACTTCATATGATAAAATTTTATATTTTCTTTGAGAAGATCTTCAATATTTACTATATTTTTTTTTAAAAGAAGCACCCTACTAAGTTATTTAACTCCACTTTTCTCATAGAATTACTCTAAATATTTTACTACCTATCATGAATATATTTTTAATTATCATTAAACTCTCATTTTTACTATTCTTTCAATCTAATTCATTAGTATCATTAACCTAATTTAGAAAAAATGTATATTACCTTTGTTTGGTTGATATAATATATAATAAATTAGATATTACTTAAGATTATACTTTGAATATCTTTTATCGAGATACATATCATCATCAAATCATTCTGCATAATTATTATAACTAAATATCTTAGTTCATATCATTCCTCATCACTACAAATTACAATGCATGTTAAAAACATTCATATCACAAGATGCATTGCATTCAATAATCATTTCATATTGCTTTGTATATGACACATCGCATTATAAACAACATACTGCACGCGGTGCATTACATGTTAACTTTTTATAGTGTGTATTATATTGTAAAAGATGTTTTGTATTGTTGTCTTAGAAATATAGGGTTATTAATTAAATACATAACATATGCGCTTTGACTCGACTAACTTGCTTGGTTTGATTGATTTATTGATTTGTTTGAATTGTTTGACTTAATTAATTGATTTGTCTGATCTGTTCGATATGAATAACTTGATTGAGTTGTTTGACTTGGTTGAATTTCAGTAGTGGTTGATAGGTTTGTTAGAAATATTATTTATGCATTTGTGGTTGACATTAGCTTTATAAGATTTTAGGATAAATAGATGTTACATGAAATGTTTGGTTTTATGTTTGAATTAATTTGAATTGATGTTTTGTGACAACAAAACTTAAATTGGTTGATTGTTTGGATTAAATTGCTTAAATATTGATTTATCATTACTTGACTTATATTAATTTAAGATGTATCATAGTTTTAAGAAAATTTTATATATCAGAATTATTTCTTAGTCTAGATTAAACTCTTATTATAGTTTTAATGTATTAGAGTTTAGGCTAGGTTTAGTCTTGCGTTAGTTTAAGGGGGAGTTATAAGAAAATTATATATTGTTATAGATTTAGGAGGAGTTAAATATAGAATTAGTTGCTAGGATTATTTCAAGTTTAGATAGATATACTTTTTGTTGATGACAAAGAGGGATAAATTATAAAATAGGTATAGTTTAAGGGGGAGTAAGAAGGAATTCACGGTGAAAGTGGGAGTAATTGAAGAATCAGATTAACATATAATATAGGGGTGGTCATAAACCGCATTGATAAGCGTAAACCATCCGCACATACCCGATTAAACGGTGTGAAAAACCGCTCCGTATTATCTTTCTAAACTGGATATTCAAAACCGACCCGAACTGTTCATTATGGTCCGGTTACGGTTTAAAGGGTGAAACCGACCGTTTTAAACCGGACCGGATTACTTCATAGTTCATACAAAAAAAATGCAACATAAATGTTTAGTTTACGGTATTTCTATTTTAATATTTTTTACTCGGTCAACAACGTTCTTTCAGCTCAAGCCCAGTCAACCCTAGGCTTATTCGGCTATTTCAATTTTCCCTATCCCAGATTCTCAAGCACAAGCGTTCAGTTCAGCCCACAAGCCCACTTTGATGCGGTCCAAAGTTGCTATTAGGGTATTTCGTTCCTTTAATCTGCCCTAGCCGCCACATCCTTTGAATAACCCTTTGTCTTTCTCAAATCAAATGATCTAAAAGAAAAAAAATCGGTAAATCTTCATGTGATACCGATGCCTTTCTCCATTTCCTAAACTAGCTGATGCTGCTTGGATTTCGATCTTCTATTCCAACTTCGAGTACACACGAGGTGCGTGTAAAATTTTCGTGAATTTGTTCTTTCTTTATGCGTTAGCACATTTTTATAAAGTAATCCATAATATTTTAATCTTCGCTACTGACGTTTGGACTTTGGATACCCATTTTCGTTGAACACTTGACATCCAAAGTTTTGAAACCTAGTCAACTTGTCATTATCAGTTTATCACTTTTATTCCGATTCAAGGATGAAGGATACCTAGTTACCTACTAATAAGAACAAAAACGTAAATAAAAGATAACACAATAGTTAGTTAATTTCTTTTTAATAGTTAGCAAACATATTTTTTCACATAATCTGGTATCATTTGGTTGTAAAATAATAATTCTAAGTCACTTACTGAAGCTGAAATATCTTACCAACTCAGTGTAACTTTGTGAAAGCATTTAACTTCAATAAATTATATGATGATACAACAAGTTAAATACTTTAGCTTCATTTAACTGAAGCTAAAGCATAAGGCATATGCCATATGCTAATGTAAGTTAATAAGAATCTAAACAAGCTCATACTAACAAGAACTGACAGAATTAGATTGAAGCTAAAACTAACTAGCAGTGCTGTGCTACAGTAATCTTTCATGACTCATTATATTTTTCTCTCATGACTCTTTATATTTTCTTTTTCTTTTTTGGTTGAATGCAACATGCATGAGCAGTGGGCACTTAACTGGACATTCATTAGCAGTGCTGCATCATGCATGAATTTTTTTAATCTTTCATAATTAACTAACAGTGCTCCAGCATGCAGTTTTAATCATGTATGAATTGTTTTGTGTACAATATGGAAATAACACATGATTCGCTAATCGGAAATGCTCCTACCACAAATGCAACATATTCGGAGATACCAATACAAGACCTGACTACTACTGAAGTTCAACCCGCCGATGCATCTCCACTTTTGCCTGACAATGAAAGAAGGAATAGATCAGAAGTTTGGAATCACTTTAAGAAGGTCAAAGATTCGGATGGCAAAGAGATTACTCCCACTCAAGCAAAGTTCAACTATTGCTCAAAAATTTATCAGTCTAATGCAAATATCGGGACATCTTCCATGAGGGCGCACATGCTTTATCAATGTAAGAAGTGTCCTATTTATTCGGTTAATAAACGACAAAAAATTCTATCTTTTGACCCCTTAGAAAATGGTGTAAAAGTTGTCTGCATTGAGTATAATAAGGATATTAGCAGACTTTATTGCGTTAGGATGATAATTCGAGATGAGCTTCCTTTTAGTTTTATTGAGGGGCAAGGATATATTGAGTTCATGAGAGTAACACAACCCAAGTTTAGTGTACATCTCGTAGGACAATTGGAAGAGGGGTCTGGGAATTGTATTTGGAAGAGAAAAATAATCTAAAATCTGCTTTGCTAAATAACTCGCAACGTGTTTCTCTAACCACCGACACTTGGACATCAATACAAAATGTCAATTATATGGTTCTTACTGCTCACTTTATTGATGATAGTTGGAGGCTACGCAAGAGAATCCTTAACTTTATTGTCATTGCAAATCAAAAGGGTAAAACCATTGGGAAGTTGATTGAAAATTGCTTGATTGACTGGGGAATTGAAAAAGTTTTTACAATTGTAGTTGACAATGCTAGTGCAAATCAAGTAGTCGTTGATTATATGCGAGATAAGATTGGAAATTGGAAAAATCTAGTGTTGAATGGTTCCTTTTTACATATGAGATGTTGTTGTCATATTCTCAATTTAATTGTTAAAGATGGTATGGATGAGCTTAATAGTGCTATAGATAGAATTCGTAATTGTGTGAAATACACAAGGTCATCTCCTTCTAGATTAGCTAAATTTAGAAGTTATGCAGCACAAGAGAAGATTGAGCATAAAGTTGCAGGTTCTTGCTTAATATGTCAATAGAAGATCTTATGCATGTTTTTGAAGATATGAAGTTATGTTATAATTGGCAAGCCCTGAAAGAAAGATGAAAATCCTTTTATATTTTGAATCTTTTGTAACTAAATAGTAAATAGTGAAATGTTATGTAATCATGTATTATATTTATATGCTTATGCTGGAAGAAGTTTATAATGTAAACATTAGTGAAGTTGTTGAAGTATTATGGATTCAGAATCTCAGATGGGTAATTAAAATGGTATGCTTTCAGTTTCATGTGCAGTTTATTTTTATTTTGTTCAAAAACAATTAGTGCGGTTGTATTCAATATTCATACCAATTAATATGTGTGTTTTAAAATTAAACCGCACCGAACCGAAACCGCACCGTATGCGACTAAAACCGGACCGGAACTGGATCGTAATAAGATATAACATAACGGTCTTCATTTTTGATTAACCGTTTGGTACGGTCCGGAAACTGTTTGGGCTTAAAACCGGACCGAACCGACCCGTGCCCACCCCTAACATAATATCAGGTATGAATATTTTATAAACCAAGGTTATCATCATCAAAAAGGGGGAGATTGTTGGAGAATGGAATGTTGATGATGTTTTGATGACAACAACCTTGTTTCAGTCAGTATTGATTATAAAGTATATACTAACATCTTTATCCAAAATATGTGTGTGTGTGTGTGTGTGTGCATGGTTTATATGAATGTAATAGATATTGAAGATTGTACAGTTAAGAGATTCAAGATTTTAAAGGAGAATCGAGACTCATGAGTATCAAGATGTTAAAAGTTCAAGAGTCCAAGATTATCAGGGTAATAGAGTCTATAAATTATATAAAATTCTGAATAGCCCTCAAACTCTGTTTTCAAATTATCTCTTTTCAAAATTGATTCCAAACTATTTTCAAATTGATTTAAAAATTCTGTCAAAATGATTTTTAATCGTCCAAGGATTTCAAACTTATGATTTCCAATATATTTTTCCTAATTTATTATCCCACATTCTTTGTGTACCAACATGGTTGTGAACTTTTACAAATGTAGTTTCACCTCATGGTTCCTACGTGAAACATATACCGTTGGCAATATATATACAATAATAATTATATGTATGGTGTACCAAAAAAATTATCTGCGAAACTTATATTGGAATATTTTACTAGCGACATGATCTTCTAATGCAAACAGTAATGCTGATTGAGCTTCAGTTTCTGGTGGTTGAGCCAATGCTTCTTTTTGTACTCGCTTACCATTTTTTTTTACTTGTTTTCATTTCAGCTTCCTCCACCGCTTCCTCTTCTAAGTGTTTACCGCTTTCGTGACCTTCACTTCCACCTTCATCCCCTTTACTCTTTTCTAGTTCATCTTCTTCCGCTTTACTCTCTTCCCCTTCACCTTCATCCCCTTTACTCGCTTCTGATTCATCTTATTCCCCATTACTCTCTTCCCATTCACCTTGATCCTCTTTACTTGCTTTTGATTCATTGCTTTAATTTACTTCTTCATCCTTGTCTGCATTTTCATCCATATAATTGCCGTTATCATCCTCATCACCTTCATTACGCTCGTCGCCTTCACGATCGACATCTTCATCGGCCTCTCCGCCTTCACGATCGACATCTTCATCACCTTATCTTCTTCATTATCTCTACTACTATGTCTCTCCTCATCAGAACTACTAATCTTACCACTTTGGTTTGAAATTTTTTCATTTTCTTTACCTACTATTTTCTTTCCTTTTTTGCTGTTGCAACCGTTTTTGTCTTTCCATAGCTACTTCCCTCGGTTTGATGCCCTGGGGAGTACACGACCAAGCTTAGATGTACTCTATGTACTGCAAATAGAAATATGAGAATGGTTAGATAAAAATGACAAAGACATGTCAAAATATTCAACCAAATACGGTAGAGTATGACAAAAATGATGATAAGATGTCAGTCCAACATAATCGCTATACGACAACCAGTTGTCGTTAACAAGTCTGATTTGCGACAGTATGCTAACATTTTTGACTTAACAACCCACAAAAAAATTGAATTAAATGGAAGAACCTTATCGATATTTAACTTAAAATTATAGTGTAGCCAAATACGACCTCAATATGCTGATATAATTACCTAAAACGGTGCTCAATGGATGTTAAAAGTTGGTACTACTACTTTAGTATGTAAACCATATACGGCAGGTGATAACCAAATTAACCACCTAAATTTGGCAGCATCTCACCAATAACCTCGGTTTTATTCATTCTAAGGTCATCGTTTTATTCGTCTTCCTCATCCAATTGTGGAAAACCCTAACGCAAACCCAATCACATAACCTAACCACAACTACACAGCAAACCACAATCGAAAACGGGTTTTGTTCTATTTTCTTCGTTGTCTTGTAACACACCATATATTTGATATTGCTAGAAGCCTAATTTTTAAAGTTTGAATAAAATCACGAAGACGAAAACGATGTCTGGAAGAAACCCTAAGTTAAAATGAGGGAAAGACAGTAGTACGTGAGTTTGAATTTTTATTACGTTGTAATTATTTTTCATTGGTTAAACTAAGGACATTTTGGTCCTTAATTTTTAATTTAAAAATCACCATTTAACAATTAAAAATTGTTGTGGAGTACCCTTAAAATTGACCATCCCTTAGTCATAGTTGGAATGTCAATAGCAATGCCTGATATAGGATTTGAATTTCGATTGAGGTTGAGATCAAAACTCGATGCCTCGATTTTGTTGGTGTTTATTCCCATGTAATAGTGTTTAAGAGGAGAAAGTGGGAGACTGTAAAGAAAGGAGGATACTCTTGGTTAAGTTAACGACAAGCTTTAGTTGTTTCACTCACAAGTGGAGTCACTAGCTAAGCCTCCTCTTACCAAGTCACAATCATCAATGTCTCACACTTATCCTCTGTGATTTTGCTTTATGTTTGCTTTCATCTATTTTGACATTTCCCCATCTCAGCATTTTGGATTTGAAATAACCTGAGCAACAGAGATAAACATACAATTACAAAGCAGCTGGCTCTTAATGGGTGTTTACCTACACAAGTATTATTTAATACATCGTGCTTATAATTTTTTAAGGAACATTTACACTATTAAGACATCAGTTCTATATAACTTTACAACAGATCCGTTCTTCAACAGTAGGAATTGGGGCTGCACACAACCCATATTCAATCCAACCCAACCCACGAACCTGACCTAACCCACATAAACTCAACCTAACCCATTCTAGTTTAGGTTGGATATGGGTTACAATTTGTAACCCATACTATATACAGATCAGATTTGATATTTTGTTCAACCCAGCCTTATTTTAACCTAACCAAACCCTATAATAAAAAGATAATTTAATATCATCCCACTTAAAATTAGAATAGTATAATCCTAAAATAGTATACATATATATTCTATAATAAATATACAAAAAACACATTTCATGTCAATCCAAACTAGATAGAATTTGGCAAATACATTTTAAAGAGCATTTTAATGTATTTTAAAATGAAACACTTATTCTACTATGTAGTAACTACTTTCATATGATGTGTTTTACAATAAAATTTTAATAAAATATGTCTTGTAATGAATTGGTTATTTTAAATGCATTATGCAAGCTAAAATTAGATATATTATCCCAAATATTTTAATATTATTTTAAAAAAATTCCCTTATTTTTTTATATTCAACCAACCCAACCCAACTCTACTAAACCCTACCTAACCCATATCCAACGTCATACACGGTCGGTACAGGCTGAACTATCTTAAACCCATACCTATGCGGGTCGGATGAAGTATTTTATCTAACCCGACCCAAGCCATATTTTGTACAACCCTAGTAAGAATTTCATATAATTTAGTAAAGATGCAAGTCATGGGTCCATGTATGCTCTACTTATTGTTTCTTAGTTCTTCATTTATTCTCTACAGGGTAATATTTCCTGTCCAACTCGAAACCATTTCTTATCACCCAGTCAGGGGGGAGGCCGGATTTTAGTGTGACCTGGGCTAAGTTAGAAAGACGAAAAATGTAACAACCCGTATTTTCAATAACCTGTAATAATGTAAATCGAGGCAGAATTTAATTCTAAAATCTGAATCAAGGGAAAACGGGCTATGCCATTGCGTTCGTCTCGGAAAAATACGCGAAATAGAGTCCGAGTTTTCGAAAATCGGAGTCCGTATGACCCGATTAAGGCCCAACGAAGTTTTCAGAAAATTTCTAAGTAAAAACAGATTTCAAATTCAAACTTGAATTTGGAAAATTGGGCCAGTTTGGGCCAGGCGGGAAAAGTCCCGCCACAGTACCCAAGTCGACAGCCCTGTCGACTTGGGAGTCGACTTGGTCTGACCAAGTCGACAGCCCTGTCGACTTGGCTGTCGACTTGGCTCAGACGATCAGTCCTGCCTGGTGCACCATTTTGGGTTTGTGTTGAGCTTGGGGGCCAGATTCGGTTTTGAGGGCTGAGATTGCAACTAGGGTTTAATCCTATGACCTAAAACACTTGCCTAATCTATAAATAAGACCCTAACCTACCCTAAATCATCATTATTCATTCAAGTAACTAAAATATGGCAAAATCATTCCTCTCATGGCCTCCACTCTCTTCATCAAATTCCTAAATAAATTTCTAAGTGATTTTCCATGCATACAAGTGTTTTTAGACTTGTATGATCATCATTAGCTTGCATTCAAGTCAAGTTCTTCTATTTGAACCACAAAGAAAGAGTTTTGATCAAGTTTGCTTGCAATTTTGTGGTTTAATTGGTTGCATAAGGGTTTTCTTACATTTGCTATACTCATTTGAGTCCGCATAAGCATTGTAAGCCCTATTCCTTTCATACTTAAACTCTAAAGTTAAATGTATGATATGCAAGTTGTCATATGATATGCAAGTTTTGTTATGCAAGTTTGGTATGCAAGTTGTCATATGTTATGCAAGTTTGGTATGCAAGTTATCATATGTTATGCAAGTTTGGTATGCAAGTTGTCATATGTTATGCAAGTTTTGTTATGCAAGTTTGATATGCAAGTTGTCATATGATATGCAAGTATGTTATGCAAGTTTGGGATGATCATATGGTTCATGTTATCATGTTATGCAAGCTTATCTTGAGTATGTGAACATAAAGCTTCAAGCTTTATGCCAAAGGTTGCATTTTGGCAACATGTAAGTTATCATATCACTTATGATAACTTGCATGTGAGGCTAAATGCGAACTTATGGCCATTTCTACATGTCATTTAGCACCATGTATCATGAATATGCCAAGTTTGGTTTTATGAGGCCTAAGAATGTAATATGCAAGTGTATGAACACATGAACATCTCATATGCCACCATGTTAAACTTGTGGCTTCAACATTTTTATGTCATGATTATGCCAAGTTCCCTCTTTCTATCCTTTATGCGCTATTGCGATATGTGAGCGATGGGATTGCGTTTGGGGTTGGGTAAACTTAAAAGACATAAAAACATGAGCTTGGGAATTTACCTATTAAGTTAGGTCTACCCATTGGGAATTTACCTATTAAGTTAGGTCTACCCAATTGCTTGAAAACTTGTAATGTGTTTTGGAAACACGATGGACATGACACTTAGAAAAGATAAGTGTGGCCAACTCGAGGTTGGGTTGAGTTTGTAGCGTAAACCTACCCGGCACCGACCGGCCTAACTAGTTGCTACAAACAATAGGACCCAATGTGAGAAGTTGGTCATGTTGTACCTTGGACCCGAGGTTAGACCAAGTTGTGGTGTAAAGCTACCCGGACCCTCCCGGCTTAACTAGTAACCACAACGAAGTCTAATGTGAGAGGTTAAGGCGCATTAATTAATTAATGCCTCATGATTAGGGTTAAGTCATGGACCATTTAATACTTAACCAATTTGGGCTTAGTAGATTAATCAGGGTTAAGTCGTGAACTCATCGTTACACTTAACCAAGTTAATCCATGATTATCAAGAGGGTTAAACCGTACTTAACCCACTAGAAAATACTAGCAATGGGGAGCCCACTCCGCAGTAACCCCAAAATCGTATCATTAACGCCCTAGGGGCTAGGCTAGGGAGGGGGCACGATTACTGGGCTGGAGGTAAGCGACCCAATAAACGACGGCCGAGTGGTACGCCGATGTAGTTCCGGACGGGCTATGGTCGTGCACGCAGTCCTTATTTGGAGAAGTCACCCATGGGTACCAGTAGATCGAGACTGTGCACTCATGTTTATGGTGTCCAGGGGTTGGCACCCTAAGGGCTTGATACACCCGAAGGGTGGACCCGGCACAGTTCGACTACAATCATGTTTGGCCCGTATTGACACCAACACGTGACGAGTTAGGCTTAGGGAGCCGATCGACTAGACCGTTTGTTGGACCTTGTGTTAGGGTCACTTCATGTTATTGGACCTCGTATGAGAGTCACTTCATGTTATTGGGCCAAAGCATGGGCCAAGGGATCAATACTTGCTTATTCCAATCATGTTAGTTTGCTAGTACACCCGTGGTGCAAAACCTTAATCCTGATTATGCGATGACACCTTTATCTACCTTGTTAGTTAATCATCATGCTAGTATGTTGTTATCCTTATGTTCATACCTGCTGCTCATGCCAGTTAACTTTATCAGTTTACATTGATTGTAGTAGGGCTTACTCAGTCTTTTTGACTGACCTGTTTTCTTTCGCCTCTTTTCTTTCGCCCCCCCAGGTTTACAGGGTGGGAATACCAGTACTTAGCTTGGATCTTAGCTGCTTTCTTGGATAGCTCATGTATGCTTTGGACTTGAGCTTGCTATGGTTTTCCACTTTGGGAAAGCTACTTTATGTTTTCCTTTTTAGCTTCCAGTTTTATGTACTAGACTTGTTTATTTGGAAAATTGACATTATGTTGTACCAGACTTGTTTTGAAATGGTTTAAAATCTTCCGCTGTTTTATCTATGTTATTTACTCTGTCTACATATATACATATGTTCTTGTTCTGCCTTGATATATCATTATGCATGTTTACCTGAATCAAACGCCCCTCCAAAGTCAGAGTGCATGCAAGAGCCACCCTGGCGGAGGCGGGGTGTTACAATTTGGTATCAGAGCATATGGTTTACGAGAAGGAACAAAAAGGTTTTTAGAAAACTTTTTGAAAACTATTTTCAAAACCAAGTGTTTTCCAAAGAAAAGTCTAGTTTATTTTAAAAGGCTATTCCCCAAAAAGCCATTAGCAAAATCCCTTCGTTTTTCTCCATTCTGAATCTATCTTTTTCTTCGTTTCAGTATGGCCGATAACTTTGCCATCCCGGAGGGAGTACACGTACCTGTTTGGTATAGGAGACTTTTGGAGGCTAGGGCGACCAAAGCCGGCCCCGCAAATATTACTCCTCCTCCGGTAGTCAATGTTCCTCCTCCTGTCGCTGAGGTTCCTCTTCCTCCTTCCCCTCAGCATCCTCAAACTGACTTCGCAAAGATTTGCCAAGATTTTAAGGCGATGGGTTGCAAGAATTTCTTTGGAACCGAGACTTATGTAGAGGCAAGGAATTGGTTGAAAGAAACCGAAGATCTTTTTACCTTCTTTGATATAGATGACCGTAGGAAGGTTTTATTGGCAGTGTGGTTGCTAAAGGAAGAAGCTACTCGTTGGTGGGTGGTCACCACCGTTACTAGGCCAATTGAGACTTGGGATGACTTTCGGGGAAAGTTTGGACTAAGGTTCCTATCACTGAAGCAAGGAGACATGACTATTAGGGAATACATAGATAAGTTTAATCAACTGGCTCGAGTCGGTTTAGATTTGGTCAACACAGTTCAGGAGAAGGCCCTATACTTTGCCCTAGGATTAAATGAGCCATTACATGGTTTAGCCATGAGTCATATGCCCTTGGGGGCAACTTTCGAGAGTTTGGTGAATATGGTCCTACTCAATGAAGAGAATAGGAGTAACAAGAAAGAGATCAAGATGAATGATACTCAAGCCAAGAAGACTGATTCCCAGTGGAAAGGAAATCAGGGTAATCCAAGCGGACAGAGCAGTCAAGGCAATAAGAACAAGAACAAGAGTCAAGGCAACAAGGAGAACAACAACAAGGGCAATAACAAAAAGGGAGAGTGCTATTACTGCGGATTAGTTGGGCATCTTATTAAGGAATGTAAGAAGAGGAAAAGGAAGAATGGCGAATGCTTTCATTGTGGTGAGTTTGGACACTTCACTAGGGATTGCCCGAAGAAGCGAGGGCAAGGCCAGGGTCAGACTCAGCGTGCTGGACCTTCGGGAGGGCAAGTTCATGCTCGCAATGCCGCTCCAGTTCCCGATCGAGGTAGTATTTCTATTGAAAGTCTTGTTTATATTTCTGTTCGTACCTTGTTTGATTTTGGTGCATCGCATAGTTTATTTCATCTGATCTAGTTGAAGGTTTGCACCTAAGTACTAGTCTAGTTAGTGATCCCGTCTGTGTCTCAAATCCTATTGGGGGTTCCGCCCATTTGTCTATTATCTATGTGGATTTGAAAATCTCTATCTTGAGTATAGAGTTCTCGCGTGATGCATATTCTCGGTTTCATGGGGTATGGGTTGATTTTGGGCATGGATGGGTTGTCCAGTTTTGGAGCCATCCTTGATTTTTGGGCATAGGGTTGGGAGGCTCATGATTCGCCTCGGTAATACCCTAAAAATTTCTAGTAACCCTATGAGTCCCGTCATGTTGTGTTATCTTGAATCCCTCAACTCGTCTATCGATAGTTTGTAATCGGTGAGGGTGGTCCGAGAATATCCTGATATCTTGGGGGAAGTGAAGGGGGTTACCCCTAAACGAGAGGTAGATTTCCGCATTTATCTGGTTGATAGTGCCAAGAAAGTTTCGTGGCCGGTAAGGCACATGGCCCCGCAAGATGAGAGTTAAGAAAGCAAGTCAAGTAGTTGCTTGAGAAGAACTTCATTAGATGAAGTATATCTGAATGGGGAGCGCCTGTAGTATTTACTACAAAGGCATATGGTTCTCTTCGACCTTGTGTCGACTATCGTGAGTAGACAATCATTGCCAAGGATCGATGATTTGTTCGATCAGCTTGTAGGAACATCTGTTTTCTCTTGATCTTGCTACTGGATTCCATCAGCTCAGAGTAGCTGAGGATAGTATAGACAAGACTGCGTTCAGAACTCCGGATGGATTCTTCGAATGACTTGTCATGCCGTTCGGCTTGACTAATGCACCCGCATATTTCGTAGACCTGATGAGTTGGGTGTTCAGGGAGTTCTTGAACAAGTTTGTCGTGGTTTTTGTAGATGATATTCTGATCTTCTCTAAGGATGAGGAAGAGCATGCAAGGCATCTCGGGTAGGTGATGGATACGCTTAGAGCGCATCAGTTAAAGGCCAAGTCCGCTAAGTGCCACTTTTGGAGAAAGGAAGTTAGATTCCTTGGGCATATAATATCTAAGCAGGGCTTAGCGGTGGATCCCGCTATGGAAGTTGCAGTTCAGGATTGGAAGACTCCAAGGAATGTAACCAAAGCAAGAAGTTCTCTCAGTTTAGTTAGTTGGTTAGCGTCCCTTGAGCTTAGACCTACCCTTCTGGATCAAGTGGGGACTTCGCAGAAGGAAGACCCGCAGTTAGTCGAGATCATGGACAAGTTAATTCGAGGCGAGATGTTAGGACACCTCGCTATAGACAACAAGGGATGGCTAAGACGCGATGAGAGAAAGAAGGTTCTTGAAGATGCACATCACCCGAGGAGGTGGCCGAGTTTGTCTCAAGGTGCATGTTGTGCCAACAGGTTAAAGGCCAAGTCATAAAAGCCCGATGGGCTATTATATCCGTTGGAGGTCCCCGCAATGGAAGAGTGAAAAAGCATCACGAAGGATTTCGTGGATGGATTGCCTAGGCCAAGGAAAGAGAATACGAGTATGTGGGTCATAGTAGGTAGACTCACGAAGAGCGCTCATTTCACTCCGGTAAGGAGCAAAAAGACTGCATCATGGCTAGCAACGGATTACTTTCAAGAAGTAAAGCAGTTGCACGGGGTTCCCTAAAGTATAGTTAGTAACCATGACTTAATCTTCACTACCCCGTTTTGGGATAGTCTACGGGAAGTCATGGGCAAGCAACTGAATCTAAGCACGGCCTATCATTCGCAGGCGGATGGTTCAATGGCAACGTGGATTGGTATTTTCGAGAAAAGTTCTGCTGCATGGAATACTTTATGGTAAGTAAACGAGATCCAGGATTCACTAGTGGATTTTGGAGAGCTCGCATGAAACCATGAGGTCATATTTAAGTTTATGCCAAGAATGATGGAAGAGTAAGTGAAAAAGGAAGACGAGAGGCGAGAATGAAATGGGTTCCAACTCATATTTGGAAATAAGAGTTAAGAAGCTAAGAAATCATGAAGTAAAAGACGGTCAAAGCAAAAGTGGAGTTAAGCTCAAGGAAATGTGACTTAAAAGGCTAAAGGCTAGATACGCGCATCATATCCCTTTCTAAGAGTATATCCTTGATCCTTGTTTTCCTGTGGAACTTACTCGCATATTATCTTTTTATGTATATCCTCTCGGTCCCATTTTCGGTCCTATTTCTGTCGGGTGGTATGACTTATTGGCCAGTAATACATGTCAGGGGGGTCCGTTAGGTTGACTAAACCTTTTGGGCTTTTATAGGATATGGATTGGGTTAGGAAAGGATATCTTGTAATCCGAAAGAGGAGTATATCCTGCTTATCTTCCCGATCTCTTTGTAGCATATCTTTTGCTATCCATGCTTATCTAGTTTATCATGTTAATCTTGTCATGAGAACCTTAGGTAGAAACCCTTTGGATGAAACATGTGTTTGAAACATGTTATGCTTGATGGTTGCAAGTGGTTGCAAGTGTTTGCAAGTGGTTACTCGTGGATGCATCATACACGTTAGGCACTAGATCGGCTCACACACTCCTCATATTGCATATGCATGAGTGTTTATGCTTATTCATGGATGAAATTTTTTTTGTGTTATCACATGGATGTTGCATATGGATGTATGTGACGTGCACACATATAGATGTTATACATTATGTTAGGAATTGCATACATATGGATTCATTTCACTAACATAATCTGCATTGATGATATTTGCATTAGATAAGTACATATACACACACTTTTGCATATGTTCATACAGCATTTAGAATCTTGTAAGGACAATGATTGCTTGTGGATGATGTTTTGAGTAGATGGACGATTGGATGGTAGGATACGTTCTTCCTAACTTGAAGATTTCGGGGACGAAATCCTTTAAGGAGGGGAGAATGTAACAACCCGTATTTTCAATAACCTGTAATAATGTAAATCGAGGCAGAATTTAATTCTAAAATCTGAATCAAGGGAAAACGGGCTATGCCATTGCGTTCGTCACGGAAAAATACGCGAAATAGAGTCCGAATTTTCGAAAATCGGAGTCCGTATGACCCGATTAAGGCCCAACGAAGTTTTCAGAAAATTTCTAAGTAAAAACAGATTTCAAATTCAAACTTGAATTTGGAAAATTGGGCCAGTTTGGGCCAGGCGGGAAAAGTCCCGCCATAGTACCCAAGTCGACAGCCCTGTCGACTTGGGAGTCGACTTGGTCTGACCAAGTCGACAGCCCTGTCGACTTGGCTGTCGACTTGGCTCAGACGAGCAGTCCTGCCTGGTGCACCATTTTGGGTTTGTGTTGAGCTTGGGGGCCAGATTCGGTTTTGAGGGCTGAGATTGCAACTAGGGTTTAATCCTATGGCCTAAAACACTTGCCTAATCTATAAATATGACCCTAACCTACCCTAAATCATCATTATTCATTCAAGTAACTAAACTATGGCAAAATCATTCCTCTCATGGCCTCCACTCTCTTCATCAAATTCCTAAATAAATTTCTAAGTGATTTTCCATGCATACAAGTGATTTTAGACTTGTATGATCATCATTAGCTTGCATTCAAGTCAAGTTCTTCTATTTGCACCACAAAGAAAGAGTTTTGATCAAGTTTGCTTGCAATTTTGGGGTTTAATTGGTTGCATAAGGGTTTTCTTACATTTGCTATACTCATTTGAGTCCGCATAAGCATTGTAAGCCCTATTCCTTTCATACTTAAACCCTAAAGTTAAATGTATGATATGCAAGTTGTCATATGATATGCAAGTTTTGTTATGCATGTTTGGTATGCAAGTTGTCATATGTTATGCAAGTTTTGTTATGCAAGTTTGGTATGCAAGTTATCATATGTTATGCAAGTTTTGTTATGCAAGTTTGGTATGCAAGTTGTCATATGTTATGCAAGTTTTGTTATGCAAGTTTGATATGCAAGTTGTCATATGATATGCAAGTATGTTATGCAAGTTTGGGATGATCATATGGTTCATGTTATCATGTTATGCAAGCTTATCTTGAGTATGTGAACATAAAGCTTCAAGCTTTATGCCAAAGGTTGCATTTTGGCAACATGTAAGTTATCATATCACTTATGATAACTTGCATGTGAGGCTAAATGCGAACTTATGGCCATTTCTACATGTCATTTAGCACCATGTATCATGAATATGCCAAGTTTGGTTTTATGAGGCCTAAGAATGTAATATGCAAGTGTATGAACACATGAACATCTCATATGCCACCATGTTAAACTTGTGGCTTCAACATTTTTATGTCATGATTATGTCAAGTTCCCTCTTTCTATCCTTTATGCGCTATTGCGATATGTAAACGATGGGATTGCGTTTGGGGTTGGGTAAACTTAAAAGACATAAAAACATGAGCTTGGGAATTTACCTATTAAGTTAGGTCTACCCATTGGGAATTTACCTATTAAGTTAGGTCTACCCAATTGCTTGAAAACTTGTAATGTGTTTTGGAAACACGATGGACATGACACTTAGAAAAGATAAGTGTGGCCAACTCGAGGTTGGGTTGAGTTTGATGCGTAAACCTACCCAGAACCGACCGGCCTAACTAGTTGCTACAAACAATAGGACCCAATGTGAGAAGTTGGTCATGTTGTACCTTGGACCCGAGGTTAGACCAAGTTGTGGTGTAAAGCTACCCGGACCCGCCCGGCTTAACTAGTAACCGCAACGAAGTCTAATGTGAGAGGTTAAGGCGCATTAATTAATTAATGCCTCATGATTAGGGTTAAGTCATGGACCATTTAATACTTAACCAATTTGGGCTTAGTAGATTAATCAGGGTTAAGTCGTGAACTCATCGTTACACTTAACCAAGTTAATCCATGATTATCAAGAGGGTTAAACCGTACTTAACCCACTAGAAAATACTAGCAATGGGGGGCCCACTCCGCAGTAACCCCAAAATCGTATCATTAACGCCCTAGGGGCTAGGCTAGGGAGGGGGCACGATTACTGGGCTGGAGGTAAGCGACCCAATAAACGACGGCCGAGTGGTACGCCGATGTAGTTCCGGACGGACTATGGTCGTGCACGCAGTCCGTATTTGGAGAAGTCACCCATGGGTACCAGTAGATCGAGAATGTGCACTCATGTTTATGGTGTCCAAGGGTTGGCACCCTAAGGGCTTGATACACCCGAAGGGTGGACCCGGCACAGTTCGACTACAATCATGTTTGGGCCGTTTTGACACCAACACGTGACGAGTTAGGCTTAGGGAGCCGATCGACTAGACCGTTTGGTTGGACCTTGTGTTAGGGTCACTTCATGTTATTGGACCTCGTATGAGAGTCACTTCATGTTATTGGGCCAAAGCATGGGCCAAGGGATCAATACTTGTTTATTCCAGTCATGTTAGTTTGCTAGTACACCCGTGGTGCAAAACCTTAATCCTGATTATGCGATGACACCTTTATCTACCTTGTTAGTTAATCATCATGCTAGTATGTTGTTATCCTTATGTTCATACCTGCTGTTCATGCCAGTTAACTTTATCAGTTTACATTGATTGTAGTAGGGCTTACTCAGTCTTTTTGACTGACCTGTTTTCTTTCGCCTCTTTTCTTTCGTCCCCCCCCCCAGGTTTACAGGGTGGGAATACCAGTACTTAGTTTGGATCTTAGCTGCTTTCTTGGATAGCTCATGTATGCTTTGGACTTGAGCTTGCTATGGTTTTCCACTTTGGGGATAGCTACTTTATGTTTTCCTTTTCAGCTTCCAGTTTTATGTACTAGACTTGTTTATTTGGAAAATTGACATTATGTTGTACCAGACTTGTTTTGAAATGGTTTAAAATCTTCCGCTGTTTTATCTATGTTATTTACTCTGTCTACATATATACATATGTTCTTGTTCTGCCTTGATATATCATTATGCATGTTTACCTGATTCAAACGCCCCTCCAAAGTCAGAGTGCTTGCAAGAGCCACCCTGGCGGAGGCGGGATGTTACAAAAAAATAGAGCTAAATAGTATCAAAAGTTGCAAAAAATAGTTTTAAATTATATATCAATAAAAGCTTACAAAATATGAGATATTGACATACATCCCATGTGCGGTTTAGATAAATACAAAAGTAGATACAATAATCTAAACAAGTTGGACTTTACGTTCTTTACGTGAGTTGAAATCACAAACTACCAAATCCAAGTCAATATCTTCAACAAATTCCCTTTCAATGTTGATAATAATGCAATCTTCAAGAAAATCATCACCCATTTATTTCGCAGAGTAGTTTTAACATGCTTCATAGCTGAAAATGCCCTCTCCGTTGTTGCCGTTGAAACTAGTTGAAATGACCTTAGTCTTAGATATTTCTCCGAATTTCATCTCTATCATTTATTTGTTCTTTCCATATTTGTTGACATCTTCCCGGATTCCTGCAAAATGATCTCCACCATCATCGACTATGTTTCTTGGAATTTTGCAAGGACGTTGTTTTGTAGAGCTTGGAGAAGTTTCATTTTGTGGATCCAAAGAGTTATCTCCTTTCAACTTGTAAAACGAAAACAATGTTTTGCTATATTTTGAGTTTGACATTTACCTAAAAAAATGATTAAATTAGATAAATTTTCTAAAAATAAAATTAAGCGCATATTTTTTTTTCTAACAATTAACTAACATGAAGTTATGAGCATTAAACTGAAATTAGTTCAACCACAATTATGATAATAATCAAACAATTAGCCTTTCACACTTAAGTTATCTAATAACAATTTTGATTCACATCTATAGAAAGATAATAGATTCCATTAAAATGATTCAACATATTGAAATCAGCATTTCGGTTTTCAGAAGAAATCAGCGATAATAATTAACAATTAGGTTTTCAGAAGAAATTTTAATTTCAAAAATACCTTTATTTCTGTTTGAGAAGGAATTGAGCAGTGATGATATTTCTATACTGCGTGTTTTTCTCCAACGCCTAAACCTGTGGAGAAGAAAAGGAGCAGCCGCATATTCTTTTGTTTAGTCTATTAGGGGTATTTTGTGCGTTGTGGGCTATTGGGATGAGGCTAAATAGCTTTGGTTTTTTGTTTTTTATAATTTGCACCCGGGCACCCAGTTCTTCATCATCCTCACCTATAGCAGAATTCTCGTATCTGAGAAGAATACCAAACAATATTTTTTCCCTATAGTATTTACAGATGAATATTAGCACAAAAATTAGTAAAGCCTGATAACAATCAATAGTTCCTCGGATAGCAAGGATTTAATACAATAAATACCATGCTAAAGGGGATTTTATT
The DNA here is from genome assembly GCA_030737875.1 of Allium sativum. Classification (NCBI taxonomy): domain Eukaryota; kingdom Viridiplantae; phylum Streptophyta; class Magnoliopsida; order Asparagales; family Amaryllidaceae; genus Allium; species Allium sativum. The sequence goes on from CM060923.1 coordinate 173,979,326, forward strand.
TTAAAGGAAATTTTTTCTAGTTTTTTAAATCTTAAAGACAACATATAATAAGTAAAATTATACAATATCATTTTATAAAAAGGTTACGCAAAACTGATATTATGTACATTGTCCTCCTCAGCGAGTATTTGTCCTTATGGTATATTTAATTGAAAATTTTGTCCTATTCACTAAAAAATTAAGAGCATGTCCTCAAGGCTAAAAAATTGATGAATTTTGTTCTTTACACTATTTTCCTTTAGGGGAGTTATTTGGCATTGAGATATAATCAAGTAACACATATACAACACAAAAATGGAACGGTTTAGACCTGCACTCTTCGATATGATACATAATGCGTAGGAAGCTACATCATATAGTCAAAAAACAATTCAGCCCAAGAAGTTACTTATATATTACTAATAAAACATTCGCATGATACATGATGCACCTAAAAAAATTAGTCTAAGTTGAAAAATATAAGATGGATTCATCGTATCGTAGGATATTGTAGCACCCCATATTTTTCTATGAATATTAATAGACGAATTTAAAGATTACTTAATTTTAAAATTGAGAATTAAGCAAAACAGACTATACCACTGCGTTCATTTCAAAATTCTGGTCAAGATGGACCCAAAGTTTGCATTAAACAGATAATGTATGAGAAAGTTATGGACCTTGGAATTTTGTATACATATAAGGGAAATATATGTATATATATAAATTAATAAAATAAAAATAAACCTAAAATTCAAGAAAAAATTCAAAACAGCAGGAGCGGGAAGGCAAAACGCCAAACCGACTTATTTTATGGGTCGACCCGAGTCCCGCTGGGTCGACCCCAAGGTCAACTCAGGGTGTTTGGAATCGACCCCGTCGGCCTAGAATGGTCCATGATGAAATTTTGTGTTTTAGGGCTTATATGTCGCACTGTGGTTGGTTAGGTGACATGTCTCTTTGGTTTAGATGGCTCTGATGACTCCTATGCTAATCTAAAGGCCATGGTTTGCCTAACACACCTATAAATACATATCCAAACCTAAACCCTAATTCTATTATTCACTCTCATGGCGCCTCCATGTCGCCAAACTCTCATCTAAACCTAGCCGCCACTAAAACCTAAATCAAATCAAAATTTTCTTCATCAACCTGGAAGATTAATCAATATCAAGTTAGAGTTCTTCAACAACAACAAGTGATTCAATTAACTTTTCTAATCCAAACGCTGTAAGTTCAGTTATTTTTAGATTTGAACACCTAAATCTAGTCATGACATGTAATAAGATGAAACTGAGACTATGCCTGATTCTAAGTTGTTCTTTGGCTTCTATTCTTATTCTCATGATGCTATTATCATCAATTTATCTTGTTGTACATCAGTTTTTCATGTTCATGATGATGTTCTTATCAAGTCTTAGCCTTCATGCCTGTGATGATATTTTCATGCCTATTTTCTCTCTGTTCTTATTTTATGCAACTTCTATCTCCCCCTATTTATTTTCTTTTATTGAACCTGGGTTAACTTCGAACCTAGGCTGAAATCGCGAAATACGAACGTTTGGAATACGGGGAATATTGGGTATTGCCTATTTGGGTGAATTTATGGGCATAACATGTTTGGTGGAATTACTGGGCATAATTTGTGATGGATATGGGGTATTATTATAATTTCTAGTTTGGGTAAATTGGAATGTAAATCAATATTTGGACATATGTAAATTGGCATGTAAATCAATATTTGGGCATATGTAAATTGGCATGTAAATCAATAATTGGGCATATGTAAATCGGCATGTAAATCAATAATTGGGCATATGATAATTGGCATGTAAAAATTGGAATTTGGACATAATTGGCAAGTATATAATTTAATTAAATCTAATGGCCGCCTAAGACATGAGGTTAGATTTGAGTTGTGGTGTAAGGCTGCCCGAACCGCCCGACACATCCAGCAACCGCAACGACAACAATCAAATGTGAGAGGTCAAAGGCAAAGATTAAATGGGTAATAATGCCTAACACGAGGTTAGAATGAGTTTGTGGTGTAAGACTGCCCGGAATCGTCCGGCACGTCCAGCAACCGCAAAAAACAAGTCTAATGTGAGAGGTTAGGGCATTGAATGCTTGAACCCGAGGTTGGAATGGGTTTGCGGTGTAAGACTGCCCGGAACCACCCGGCACAATCCAGCTACCATAAATAAGTCCAATGTGAGAGGTTGATGCATTAATAAATAATTAATGCTAAACAAACATGTTAAGAATGGTAGGGTTAAGTCAACATGCAACACTTAACCAATATGACATGACAATTGGGTGGATTAAGTAACTCGACTGTATTAATGACACTTAACCAATATAACATAATGAATGGGTGGGTTAAGTAAACTTGAATTGATTGATTGATGACACTTAACCAATATGGCGGGTATACGAATAGACCCTAGGAAAACCCTAGTAGCGGGACCCTTTTCAGCAGTAACCCACATTAGGTATCAATGAGACCATGAGCTAGGCAGGGTGGGGCACGATTACTGGGCTGATTATAAGCGGTCAAAATAGTGGCTGGTGGTACGGTAGTGCAGGTTCCGACGGATTACGGGCGTGCACATAATTTTGCCATGGGAAAATTTAGACACTGAGTACCAAGTAGGTATAAACCTGTGCACTCTAGAACTGTATCGAGTTGCCACCCTAGGAAATGATACACCTTATGGTGGGACTAACACGGTATCTACAAGTAGGGGCCGGGTTGATACAAACACACGCGGAACGTTATGAGTAGGAGCCGATCAATTAAGATAGGTACGGTGGGGATAGGTAAACTGTCAATATGAGGTGGGACCCTCATCATGAGATATGTACCTATAAAACTATCATGTGGGAAATGGGGATCACTTATCTTGTTTTGTAACAAATGGCATTCGTTGACACTAGTTAGGTGGTGCAGAGAAATTAGGAATCAGTATGATACCTTATCATGTTCTAGTCTTATCTTCTACTTATCTCGTTATCTTGCGATGCTTATTATCATGGTTATGTCCTGTATCCAGTTTATTCATGTCATGATACCTTTACCTGTTTACATGCTGAAAGTAACTGAACTTACCAGGCTTTATGTCTGACTCTGTTTTTGTTTCGCCTTCTTTCTTTTGTTTCCCCCCAGTCCACAGGGAGGGAATACCACCACTTAATTTAGATTCTTTTCAAGCTCGAAGATTGTGATGTATTGCTTTGGACTCTTTGCTTTACTACTATGGCTGGCTATTGCTTAATTGGGGAATTATGTTATGTTATTTTGTATTATGCTTCTTTTGAGAAACAAGACAGATACTTGATGTAATGGGTTTTGATGTTTTGGTGTTGATGTTTGAATCAACCCTTATGAAAGTTTATCCTATTATGCTACTATGGGATAAAAGTTCTAATTGTTTTCCGCTGCTTAAATTTTTTTATTTTGTAATTTTATCTGTTCTATACTCTTATGACCCCCATAAAGTTAATGCATTCCCTTTGCGAGTGACTTTAATGGAGGTAGGGTGTTACACGTGGTATCAGAGCTGAAGGTTACCAGAACGGATAAAAGATTTTGAAAACTATTTTCAAATGCATATTTTAAAGAAAATATTTTCATAATCATGATTTAAAGAATCATTTTCAAGGAAAAGTATTGTTATTTTAAAAAGGCATACTGCTCAAAGCCATATGCACTATCCTTCTTTTCTTTGTTTTGAATCCTTTCCCTTTTCTTTTCAGCATGTCTGGGGAACCCGAGATACCTGAGGGTGTTCCGATGCCCGCTTGGTTCAGATGATACCTAGAGGCTAGGGCCACTACCGCGGGCCCAATCAACGTTCCTCCTCCTCCTCCTCCTTCCCCAGCTGCTGTTGCTCCTTGTGTAGATGCTTTTGCTAAGATTTATAGGGACTTTCGTGCTATGGGCAGAAAGATCTTTAAAAGGACTGAGACATTTGTTGAAGCATGGAACTGGCTCAAGGAAACAGAAGAGTTGTTTGCTATCTTTGAAGTGGATGATAGGAGGAAGATACAATTGGCCGCTTGGCTAATGAAGGAAGAAGCCTCTTACTGGTGAGAAGTTACTAGTGCTGAGCAACCAGTTGAGACTTGGGTGGACTTTAGGCGGAGGTTTGAGATGAAGTTCCTCTTGCCATCTGAACAAAGCCTACAGATGGAGAAGTTTCTAGCACTCAAACAAGGGAGTATGTCAGTCAAGGAATACGTCAAAAAATTCAATTTGCTTGTAAGATTTGGGTTGGAGTTAGTAGATATACCTCATAAGAAAGCTTTACATTTTGCTAGAGGCTTGAATGAACCATTGCATGGTTTAGCTATGTCCCATATTCCAATAGGCGCAACTTTTGAGAGATTGGTTGACATGGCGCTATTACATGAAGAAGACAAGGGTGGGAAGAAAGAAGTGAAGAAGGATGAACCTCAAAACAAGAAGGTGGACAATAAGAAGGGTGGAAAGAACAACAAGCCACGTGACCAGAGGAAGTGTAACTATTGTGGTATCATTAGCCACATCGCTAAAGACTGTAGAAAGTAGAAGAGGAAGACAGGTGGTTGTTTCCATTGCGGAGAAACAGGACATGTGGTTAAGGATTACCCAAAGAAGCAAGGGCAAAGGGCAGGACTTTCTGGAGGGCAATTTCATGCTCTCATGGCACCCACTCAAGAGAGAGGTAGAAATATTTCTGTTAAAAGTTTAGTTTTTCTTGTTGATCATCTTGTACACACTCTTTTTGATTCTGGCGCATCGCATTCTTTTATATCTGCTTCTATAGTAGAGTCTCTGTACCTTAGTACATGTATGGTAGAGGATCCCATTGTTGTCTCAAATACGATTGGGGGTTCGGCTCATTTATCTATGATTTGCTTGGATTTGGGAATATCTATACTTAGTGTTGAGTTTCGATGCAATGCATATGTTCTTGGTTTCATGGGCTATGGGTTGATTCTAGGGATGGATTGATTATCTAGAAATGGTGCCATTCTCGATTGTGAAAGGAGGGTAGTTACACAGTTATACCCTCGAAATCTCGTGTAACCCCAAGGGTTCTGTCATGCTTAGTTACCTAGAATCTCTTGATGCATCTGTTGATAATTTGCAATCTGTTCTAGTAGTCCGTGAGTATCCTGATGTCTTTGATGAGGTGAAGGGTTTACCCCCAAAATGTGAAATAGATTTCCGCATATACTTGGTTGTAATGCCAAACCAGTTGCTTTACCCGTACGACACATGGCTCCTAGGGAAAGGAAGGAGCTTAGTAAATAAGTTAAAGAGTTGCTTGAGAAGGGGTTTATTAGGCGAAGTATTTCCGAATGGGTTGCTCCAGTAGTATTCGCTACTAAGGCGGATGGTCCACTTCGCTTATGCGTGGATTATAGAGAGTTAAACAAGCTGACTAAGAAAAATAGGCACCCACTTCCATGAATAGATGATTTATTTGACCAGCTTGTAGGTGCGTCTGTTTTCTCACAACTAGATCTGGCTACGGGTTTTCATCAGCTAAGTGTGGCTGAAGACAGTATCGACAAGACTGCATTTAGGACCCCTGACGGTTTCTTTGAATGGCTCGTCATGCCTTTCGGTTTGATGAATTCACCCGCCTATTTTGTTGACTTGATGAGCAGGGTGTTTAGGGAGTTCCTTAATAAGTTTGTGGTTGTCTTCGTGGATGACATCTTGATTTTCTCAAAGAATGAGGAAGAACATACTTTGCATTTGAGGGCAGTCATGGATACCCTTCGAGCACATCATCTTAAAGCGAAGTTCTCCGAATGTCACTTTTGGAGAAGAAGTAAGGTTTCTAGGACATGTGGTGTCCAAAGACGAGATAGCTATAGACCCCGCAAAAGTAGTTGCAGTGCAAGATTGGAAGATCCCAAAGAATGCAACAGAGGTGCGAAGCTTTCTTGGATTAGCGGGCTATTTTAGGAAGTTCATTAAGGACTTTGCGAAGATATCAACCCCACTTACTAGACCGACGAAGAAGAATCTAGCCTTTGCTTGGGACATTGATTGTGACATTGCTGTCCAACGATTGAAAAGGGCTCTTACAACAGCCCCAATGTTGACACTGCCAGACGGGAGTAAAATGTTTGCAGTATACACGGATGCATGCGGTACGGGACTAGGTGCTGTCTTGATGCAAGAAGGGAAGGTAGTAGCTTATGGTGGAAGACAGTTGAAAGTACATGAGAAAAAATACCCAACCCACGATCTAGAGATAGCTGCCATCGTTTTTGCGCTTAAGCCTTGGCGCCATTATCTCCTAGGTGAGAAGTTTGAATTGTATATAGACCATAAATCGTTGAAGTACCTTTTCTCGCAGAAAGATCTTAACTTGAGGCAACAAAGGTGGATGGAGTTCTTAGCATCCTATGATTTTGAGGCCGCATATACCCCTGGTAAGGGTAACGTTGTAGCTAAGCCTTGACTAGGAAGAAGTTGACTTTGAGTCCTATGTTTGTGGAGAGGCAGAGCTTAGAGTACATAACAGCCTTTGACTTTAGACCCTTTGTCGATTATGTGACCAATTTGTTAGCATCCTTAGAGGTGAGACCTACGCTTTTGGGATGGATTGGAGAGGCCCAACGAGATGACCTACAGTTGCTTGAGCTAGTAGAAAAGCTCATATGAGGGGAGTCTTCAAGCCATCTTGGTAGGTATACCCTAGATGACAAGGGTTGGTTACATAGGGACGGGAGACTTTGTGTACCACAAGACGAGAACTTGAGGAAGACAGTCCTTGAGGAAGCCCATCATTCTAAGATGACCATACATCCTGGTGGTGACAAGATGTACAAAGATATGAAGCAAGTTTTCTTTTGGGCCGGAATGAAGAAGGACGTTGCAGAGTTCATTTCTAAATGCTTGGTATGTCAGCAAGTCAAGGCTGAGCAGAAAAAGCCTGGTGGACTGCTTCATCCTCTAGAGGTTCCGCAATGGAAATGAGAGAGTATCTCGATGGACTTTATAGATGGGTTGCCTAGGTATAGAAGAGGCAATCCCAGTATTTGGGTGATAGTGGACAGACTTACAAAGAGTGCTAACTTCATTCCTGTCAAGAGAAAGAGGACTGCATAATCGTTAGCAGCTATTTATGTTAGGGAGATAGTTCGTTTGCATGGGGTACCTTCTAGCATAGTAAGTGATCGTTATCCTATCTTTACTAGTGACTTCTGGAAAAGTTTGCAAGAAGCCATAGGGACTCAGTTATTCTTGAGCACGGCGTATCATCCTCAGACGAACGGCCAAACCGAGAGGGTGACTCGGATTCTAGAAGACCTTTTGAGGCTTTGTATCTTGGACTTTGGTGGGACATGGGAGGACCACCTTCCACTAGTAGAGTTTGCGTATAATAACAGCTATCAGTTTAGCATTGGCATGACACCTTTTTAAGCTTTGTATGGACATCCATGTACATCACCAACTTATTGGTGGGAATCCACAAATAAGTTAGTACTTAGGCCAGATATGATTAGATATACTTCAGAGAAAGTGGATCTAATTCGAAGACATATGAAGACCGTGCAAGATAGGCAAAAGTCGTATGCTGATAGGAGAAGGACCGACCTTGAGTTCAGTGTTGGAGACATGGTCTTTGTCAAAGTATCACCGTTAAGGAATGTTGTTTGCTTTGGGTCAGTAGGGAAGCTGACACCAAGATTCCTAGGACCGTTTCCTATTACAGAGAGAGTTGGACAGATGGCCTACAGAGTAGAGTTGCTCGAGAAACTTAGTGGTGTAAATAATGTGTTTCACGTATCACATTTGAGGAATGCTCACATGACACCGCAGAAGTGGTGGAGCCGAGCATACTTGAGGAAGTTGAAGTGGAGCGAGATGCCACGATTAGACGAGCCCCTACGTGCATCCTTGGATCGGAGGTCAAGAGGTTATGCAACAAAGAAGTCAAGCTAGTCAAAGTACAATGGGGAAGTGATGAAGGAGACGCTACTTAGGAGACGGAAGCTAAGATGCGTACGTTGTATCCTTTTCTCTTTGAGGGTATGTTCTTAATTTCCCCTTTTTCTACTACTTTGTTTATACTTGTTCTATCGTTTAGGATGTCCTCTTGATTATATCATCAACCTTTAGCTAGGAATATCCTATGATTGTAAACATGTTTTTGAGACATGTTATGTTTGGTGGATGCAAATGGATGCAAGTGGTTGCTCGTGGATGCATTTACACACACACACACACACACCTTAGGCACTAAATCGGCTCAAGTCACTTTCACATTGCATATGCATATATATGTTTGGTTATGGATGAGATTGAAATTGGATGTGTTATCATATGAATGTTGCATATGGATGAATGATTGTGCACTCATGTAGAGGTTATGAAGTACATTAGGAATAAATGCATACATAATTGGACTCATGGGACTAACATAATTAGCATTAAGGAGGTCAACTGAATTAGTAGACCGCCTGATTTTGCATTAGATAAGGAACATAAACACACACACTTTTGCATATGTTCATATAGCATTAGAAATCTTTTTTGAGGACAATGGATGCTTGTGAATGATGGTTGAGTAGATGGATGTTGGGATGGTAGGATGCATTCTTCTTAACTTAGAGATTTCGGGGACGAAATCCTTTCAGGATGGGAGAATGTAACACCCCATATTTTTCTATGAATATTAATAGACGAATTAAAAGAATACTTAATTTAAAAAGCGAGAATTTAGTAAAACAGACTATACCACTGCGCTCGTCTCAAAATTCTGGTCAAGATGGACCCAAAGTTTGCATTAAACGGATAATGTACGAGAAAGTTATGGACCTTGGAAGTTTGTATACATATAAGCGAAATATATGTATATATATAAATTAATAAAATAAAAATCAACGTAAAATTCAAGAAAAAAAATTCAAAATAGCGGAAGCGGGAAGGAAAAACGCCAAACCGACCTATTTTATGGGTTGACCCGAGACCCGCTGGGTTGACCCCAGGGTCAACTCAGGGTGTTTGGAATCGACCCCATCAGCCTAGAATGGTCTGTGACGAAATTTTGTGTTTTAGGGCTTATGTGTCGCACTGTGGTTGGCTGGGTGACATGTCTCTTTGGTTTAGATGACTCGGATGACTCCTATGCTAATCTAAAGGCCATGGTTTGCCTAACACACCTATAAATACATATCCAAACCTAAACCCTAATTCTATTATTCACTCTCATGGCGCCTCCATGCCGCCAAACTCTCATCTAAACCTAGCCGCCACTAAAACCTAAATCAAATCAAAAAGTTCTTCATCAACCTGGAGAATTAATCAATATCAAGTTAGAGTTCTTCAACAACAACAAGCGATTCAATTAACTTTTCTAATCCAAACGCTATAATTGGGCATATGTAAATTGGCATGTAAATCAATAATATGGGCATATGATAATTGGCATGTAAAAATTGGAATTTTGACATAATTGGCAGGCATATAATTAAATTAAATTTAATGGCCGCCAAAGACACGAGGTTAGGTTTGAGTTATGGTGTAAGGCTGCCCGGAACCGCCCGCACATCCAACAACCGCAACGACAACAATCTAATATGAGAGGTCAAAGACAAAGATTAAATGGGTAATAATGCCTAACATGAGGTTAGAATGAGTTTGTGGTGTAAGACTGCCCAGAACCGCCCGGCACATCCAGCAACCGCAAACAACAAGTCTAATGTGAGAGGTTAGCGCATTGAATGCTTGAACCCGGGGTTGGAATGGATTTGCGGTGTAAGACTGCCTGGAAGCGCCCGGCACAATCCAGCTACCGCAAATAAGTCCAATGTGAGAGGTTGATGCATTAATAAATAATTAATGCTAAACAAACATGTTAAGAATGGTAGGGTTAAGTCAACATGCAACACTTAACCAATATGACATGACAATTGGGTGGATTAAGTAACTCGACTGTATTAATGACACTTAACCAATATAACATAATGAATGGGTGGGTTAAGTAAACTTGAATTGATTGATTGATGACACTTAACCAATATGGCGGGTATACGAATAGACCCTAGGAAAACCCTAGTAGCGGGACCCTTTTCAGCAGTAACCCACATTAGGTATCAATGAGACCATGAGCTAGGCAGGGTGGGGCACGATTACTGGGCTGATTATGTAATGTCCCGACTTTTTCTAGCTTTGGACTTTTGATTTCAATAAGGAAATGAAAATAAAAGATGTGTGTTTAACAAGCTAAGACAATTTGAATCGTATATATATAAAATATATATACACTAAATATGCACATATGTGATTATGGTTTAATTATGCTAACATAATATAAGTATGAAACATTTTAATAGCATATTACAGGGATAATTTGACATGTATTCAAAGTAAGATGTTGCGAACTAAAACCTTAAAAAGAAGACCATACAAATACATGGATTTGTCAAGGTGCACAGATGCATGTATAGTTAATAAAGAATTTCAAGGGCAAAAACCTTGCAACTAAAACACAAGACTGATAACATAAAATACATACAAGGAAAAAGGGTTATTTTGTCACTTATAAAGTATAAGGACCTTGCAACAAAATGTAGATAAGTATATATGTGAAGGTAGAATTCGGCTAGCACATATTCATGAACATGTAAATTAACATTTGCTCACAACATGTTTTGGAAAATGACAAAGTAAAAATCTAAGAAGATCATACATGTAACCAAGAATAGTGCCACTTAGCATAGGAGAACATCACCTAGAAACACCTAAATACAAGCTGTATGAGTAAACAAATATTCTTTGCACAAATCTCAATTCTTAAGGATGAAGAAACCATTTTTATAATTCATGAAGTGATAGGCATTTAATGAAATCATGGGTGAAAGGGACATGTTTATAGAAACATAACATAGGACAAAGGGATTGGAGGATATCTAGATATACAAATAGATTGCTTCATGTATTGTCTCCTTGAAACATGGAGTAGGGGCTAAACAAGAGGAGTAAGGCTATTAGGAAAATCACTGTAGAAGCACATAAGAGAAAATGGTTTTTAAAACATAAGTCTTGGCTATAAATATACACACTAGAACTTATATTTTCTTCACAGCAAAACTCTAAGTTTACACAAAAATATCTGAAGTTCTTACTGGAAATTGGAAAGCTTACAATGTGAGTAAACCTTGTTTAATTTCCTGTTTTAATGTTTACTGTAAAACAGTTCATATCTGTCTACTTCATTGCAAGTTCATGTATGATAAACACCCATATTTTCCCAACCAACAATACATAACTGATGTTAGAAAACTCCTGAAATTCATTTGATATTGACTGTATATTCATATGTAGGAATACTAGTATGATTTGCACCAGTGTTGACGGGTTAAAAAAACCTTAGTTAAACATGTACCGTGTTTTGCAAACACAGGGTATTTTTGATCATGAATTCTCAGTAGAATAACACTACCAAAATCTCACCCAAGTATTGTGTAAATACAACAATGTAAAGTATATACATTAGGGATTGCAAACAAGAAAATCATAGAAAGGAAACATTTGCAAGAAACAGAAAAACACAGTATATTCTCTATTAATTCGAAATTTCAAACATCATCGATCAAAAATTCAGGTATACGAATATGTTAGTATGTTAAAATCATGAATTTTAGTTACAAAATCAAGATTTTTAGTGACGGGATTCGGGGGAATTCTCGAGATGATCAGAAAATGGATATTGGGCAAATTCCGACGATGGTAGCTGTCGTGGACGATGGCGCCGAGGATGGAGGAGCATGGCATGTCAGAGATCATAGGAAAAATACCCTAATATTTTTCTAATGGGTGGATGGAGTAAACGAGTTCGATTTGTGTTTAGGGTTCATGTTTGGGTTCAGGTTTTTAAAATCGATTTGAGAGGAAAACGGTTGATCAAATTGGCCAGAAATGGGTGTGGAGGAGCTCGCGGGGTCAGAGAATAGGTCGAAGGTGGCGGCAGTCCTTTTGGTGGTCGGAGCCAAGCAGGAGGGTCGAAGATGTAGGTCAACCTGTACCGTATATTTTGGGGTAGTACGGATCGAACATCGTTTTCAAAGGAGAGGGAGTTTAGGGTTTAGACGATCAGTTGGTGGTGATCCTAGCCAGAGATGTGACGTGCGAGTGGGTGGCGACGGATCTCAGGTGGAGGGGATTGGTTGTGCACGTGCACAACTGTGCATTTTAATGGAGGAGGAGAAGGAGTAGGAAGGGAGGAAGGAATTTGGCACTCTGGAAATACGTGTTGCGCGTGAGGATCTGGAGTTGATCATCAGTTGTGGAAAATGGTTTAGGGGGGGGGTGGTACTTCCGATATTCAGAAAGTGGCACTTTAAATCTGGTACTTCCGAAAAAGTGGTACTTCCGATATTCAGAAAGTGGTACTTCCGATAAGATTTTGGCGAAGGTGATACTTCCGATAAGACTTTGGCAAATGGTGAAATCATGGTTGTGGCAGCAGTCTGGAGGTGATCAGCACAGTCGTGGCAAGGTATAGTACCTGGTACTTTGGCAAGTACCAGGGCGGTACTTTGGCAAAGGAGAAAACGCAGTCGTGGCAAGGATTTTTTGAAGGAAATCACAGTATTTTGAAAAGTGGTGCTGGTACTTTGATAAAACCACTGGTGAATGAATTTCTGAACGGGATTTTAAATTCAAAACGGTTTTAATTTAAAATATGGAATTTAATAAATTATAAAAATAAATAATAAATAATTTAATAAAAATAGAATTTTTATTTAATTTTGTCATAGGCAAGTGGACGGAAGAAATGGTAGAAAGATCAAGTACAGAAGTTGACCGGAGAATTTCTAGGAGTTTGAGATGTAGAAATATAAAGAAATAAATTAAATAAATTATTAAATAAATTTATTTAAGATAAATTTGAAGTAATAAAATAATTTACCACAAGAACTAGAGTATAAATCATCGTTTAAACAACGATGATAAACGAAGCAAAATACCGTGTGCGACGCACGTGCTTTGTTTATCCGTTCTAAGTGTTGGTCAAAACTGAATATAAATACCGTGTGCAACGCACACGCTTTAACTGTTCATTTATAAAAGATATTGATAATATTCCGATATGAACAAGATTAACATATACTGTTATGTTAACTAAAATCCATAAATACAGGACGTATAAACTAAATTATAATCATGATTAAGCCGACAAATATTCTATAAAAGATATTTCGTACATCGATTCGAAGAGTCCGGAATAAATATTCCACTTCGACTCGAAGTATACGATGCATGTCAGAATACTGAAGATGACGATATGCAAGAAAATTTTAAATAATATCTTTGGTCTGTTCAATCCCAAGACAAACCCAAATGGACGAGTGTCTGACAACGCATATCAGTTAAATTCTACACATCGAATTTACATAAATATATTATGTTGGTGGCGGAGAAATTCGTTTCTCTTAGCTTTATTGCCCGCAATATATTTGGGTAATCGAATGAGTGTTTCTGACGGATATGACGATGTGGCATTCAAAGTAATTGAAGAAATAATCTGTTAAAAGGATAAATGTGACCTCAAACTTTACAACCAGGAAGTAACAAAAGTTGGGCTGGGCAGCATGGCTTGTTAGGTCATACCCAAGCAGGGTGTTTTGTCATCGATCTAGAGAAAATTCATATTTATTCTTCTTTTTCGATTCTGTATCTTCGGATTTCGGTTGGATGGCCAACAACCATGGTGGAAATATATTTGATACACTCAAGCTAAATGAGTGGTCGGTCATGTGTGGCCGGGTTGCAAGAAGTTCTTGTTGAACCCCAATGTATCCTCTTTAGAGTACACTGATCGGTAGGTGCTCCCATAAATTGTCTGTTGGAATCCAATCTCCAATAAGCGCTCTGCGGTTTTGATTGTGTACTATATACGTGAACGTGAGATGCAAGCGTTTCACTAGTTGATTATTTATTCGATACAAACTATAGTAATATCAAACGTTTTGATATAAAATACTTGGGTCATTATCCATATATCAGTTATGAATTGGTCTAAAGATTTCTAAAGTAAATGAATATATTCAGAATAGAAAACCTTATTCCTTATTCCCTATTCACATCTTTTAACTATGTTTACTCACACCAATCCCCTGACTGACCTAGAGTTTATTTCCTGTGTTTCCTAAACTCTTGGGTACTCATAATAATAATTATGAGTAGACAAGTAGTATATCTATATCTATGTATCCAGTTTGACATCTGTATTATCCTAATCATGATATATAATTATGCTATTGTACTATGGTATTGTATTAAGATGATGTACTATGATGTATCAGACCCTGTATTGTAATATACACTACAACAAAATGGGGATTTCATAGCGTTTCAAAAACGCTATTATATCCAAAAATAGCGTTTCAGAGAACGCCATGTAATGACATGCTATGTTAGCCCATCAGCTTTAAATAGCACACTGAAAAACGCTATCAAAAATAAAAAATTTATAGCGTTTTAACTTTGCTATTAAACAAAAATGCTATATGAAATCATAACCAACTAATACCTATTATAGCGTTTTTTTACCTGTTGTTATAGCGTTTACTAAGCTTCTGCTGTAGCGTTCCTGTTATTTCCAGTGTTTATTACTACATTTTTATAGCGTTTGTTTCCATAATTTGATAGCGTTTTAGAAACCCTATAAATTTCCACTACAAGAAAATGGGGTTTTAATAGCATGTGTCCGCCAGTCTTCCTCAAACGCTCTAAAAGCCAGGATCTCCAACGCTAATTTTATGAAATAAACCCATTTGCTTAACGCTATACAAGGAAAAGCCGGGAACTCAATTGTTTTATGTGCGAATTGAAAATTAGAACAAGCTTCCTTTCCCTTCAGAAAACATCCGCTCAGTTTTCACTTCATCTCCGAAAAGACTGCCAAAATCCTCTTAAGTCCAAAAATCCCCAAATCGCCGAATCACCCATCTCAATAACAATTGATTATGCTCAATTCGTCATCTCCAGAAAGACAACAAAATCCTCTAATGCTAAAAATCCCCAAATCGCCGAATCACCCCTCCCATCAAGAATCGATCATGCATCTCTTTCCTATTCAAATGGGTATGGTAGGTACGACATAATTTACTGTAATTTTTCACTAGTTTATTTGTTACTAATATGTAATAACCATCATTTAACAAAAAACGCTAATTTCATCTGAAATTTTCTCCAATCAGAGTTAATGTGTTTTAACTAGTTTGGTTGTCAAGAACTCAATTGCCTGTAGTTTCAGCATTATTGAATAATTTACTGGCGATGCAACCTCGATTTTGCTTGTGTAAAACATAACAAAATGGATGCGATGATAGACTCATACATGTTCCTATTAAAAGCGTTACCTTTGAACTAATTAGTCACTTGAATTTGGTTAAGGAGGAGTAAGTATTTTTCACATGTCAACACTCTTACGTTCCAACCTTATATTTGGATGATGACTACAAATTGTATGAACTGGCATTAAGTGATTAGGAGAGAAATGTGTCTAACTTGTTGATGTTAATTCTGAAGTAAGGAATATGTATACGTAGTGAAACAGATGTTTGTTTTTGAATAACGTAAGCCAATGTAGGCCACATTTGGTACTTGCCTTTTTCAAATGTTGTACTAGCAACTGTAGATGCATTTCATCAAGAAAAAGAAAAAAGCACAGTACATGTTAATTTGTTAGACTGATAACTAGGGTAACGTCGCATTTTTTTTCTCTAGTCAGCCGACTTCTACCTCTAAACCACAATACATGTTAAGCTAATCCCTACCGCATTATGCTGAATACAAGAAATGCACTAACAGCCAGAATGCAATGTGATAGATTTTAGTACAATTTTTTATGTGTATTCTGGTTGTTCTCATGGTACGAAATTTTACTTCATGCTATGTGATAATTTACCTTTAAATTTTACATTGGCACTACCTCTACTTGTATAATTAACTGCTTCATGGAAACAATAGTAATAGATATCAAAAGTTATGATGAGAAAAATTAATGGATTATTGTTTTTAATTAGGATTTTATAGAACTTGAAACCACTGAGTGATTTGTTTGTGTTTCTATTTTCTTAGTTGTTTGATTGTTTATATATAAATAACTTGTGAGATATGAACTCAAATGAGCTATTTCTTTTGGTATTTCTTTTGTATTTAATTTCTGTTGGATTTGAAAGTTTGATGTACTTGAATTTTTGCTTTCAGCCAAAGGTTGTCTCATGTTTGTTTGGTTTTGTTTTCCCTTTTGTTTCCACACCTTTTCCCCTTATTTAATACTAATAAATTCCACTAGAATGGATCCAAATGCACCATAGGAATTTCTTTTAACTAGATGGTGGAACTTTGTTGAATAAAGATCTGCCATTTTGATCTAGGCTGTTGTTGTGAGTCCCTTTCTTATCTAGTTTGTCAACTATATTTTGTATGCTTTCTGGAGATAATTTACTTATATCATTTAGTGCTTAATATTTGCAAAAAAATTAAATGCTTATACCTAAAAATTCAACTTCTCACACACTATACAATATTAAAGAATACTACAACAATTTCTTTTTCAACTGGGGCATGGATGTTGATCACTATATCCCCACATCTTTTTTTCTTTCCAACCTTTTCTCATACCATAACTTCTCACACTTATAGCTTAAAGCGAATCATCTCTTTCACTAGCCATGAACAGGGAAAGCACCAATCTGTAATCTAAAATTCAAAGTCTCGTAGGAATCTAATATTTGAAATTAGCACCATGAAGAAGATCTACTCTAATACACTATTTATTAATATCATGCACAAAATTGAATTAAAAAGAAGAACAGGAAATAAACAGAAAAAATGGAGGTTTGGTTTTATGTTAAGTATCAAAGAATACAAATTAAGACTTATCGAGTTGTCTATCAGTCTAAAAATAAAAAACAATAAGAGGTTAATTTTCCCTTAAAATAGTATAAGAAGGCAAAATAATATGACACAATGAAATATTCTTGTACACATCTAAATAAGAAGTGCAAAAGGTTGGTCGGGAAAGTGAAATTACTATATATATGTATGTATCCTTGGACAGATTGTTTTAATTTATTTACTGCTTTATAGTTGCGTGATAGTTTGCATATTTTTATTTTTTCACATGCTTGCACAATTTTTGTTTATAGACATTCGTTTACAGTTTCCGTACGCAGCCTTCACTTTGATAGTTGGATTCAGCCATGCGTATTATTTTTGGTATCTCGGAATAGGGAAAATGGGGTGATTAGGATGTATAATGGATATGCTTCTTATCCTCCATTTTTACCCACTATGTCAGGATCATAAGATAGTCAAAAATAGCTCGATCAGTAGTTGTTTTATAATTTGGATTAGCTTGTAAGCTTGAGAAAAGGTAGAAAAGTTCAAAAGTGGGATCCCACGCCCTCTCACGAGGACCAGATCTTGAGTCTGGTGCCTTAGACCACTCTACCATCCTGATAATGTGTCGTTTTGGTTTGCAGTAGATATACGATTATGTAGGAGAAAAAACTAAGTTATCTAGTCAGGGATAATGAAAAGATACTAATCTGATCTTAGTGGTCTGTGTTGAGTCTTTATCCCGTTCACCGATTGTTCTATGCAACTTGTAAAATGTTAGTAATTTAAGTGTTATATTTTGGGAAAATTTGTTGAAACTCAAAATCGGTGACACTGTTAATGGCCATGCTTACGTGTTTCAAATATAAACTTTATTTTCCATGAAGTGCTCTTTTCTACACGTGTAGTATTTTCCCGATGAACCAACACATGTATTAAACAGAACTTATCTACAAAATTTTGGTGGTATGGTGTTGTCAGGTACTTGGATATGTGCGATGGGAATCAACATTTTTGTTGTTGTCATCAAGGCGGTATGTAACTAAAATTCAGGTAGTAATAATTCAATTTGTATTTAAATAATAAATCGATATATAACTTATTTTTAGCCACAAGAATAATAATTCAACTTGTATTCAAATATAAAATACATAAATTCTTAATAAAATTATAGACCTATAAATATAAAATTATGATTGATTTATTGTAACAAACTCAGCATATATTGCACGATAAATCCTGTTCTTCATTTTTTTTAAGAGAATATACTGTGCGCAACTCGCGGATTACACACTAGTAATTTATTGTCACTCAACTAAAAACTTTGAGCCTGTTGAGTCCAAATATTTTAGTATGTGAACTATTTATGCTCTGTCCAGGAAAATGGCATCACACATTGACGGTTATCCTCGCATGGGTCCGAAGAGAGAGCTCAAGTTTTCTTTGGAATCATTTTGGGATAAGAAGAGCTTGCAGAAAGTTGATGTTGATTTAAGAAGTAACATTTGGAAACAAATACCTACTGCTGGAAACAAATACCTACTGCTGGAATTATATTCATTCCCAACAACACATTTTCATACTATGATCGGATTCTTGATACTACAGTGATGCTTAGTGCTGTTCCGCAGAGGTACGGATGTAGTGAAGGAGAAATTGGTCTTGACACATCTTTCTCTATGGTAAGAGGAAATGCTGCCCTACCTGCTATGGAAATGACCAAGTGGTTCGACAAAAACTAGTAAGTTGTCAACTGATAACACCTAGTATGAAGCATGTAATCTACTTTTTGTTTTTTTGTTTTGTCTGAATCACTGTTATATATTGATGTAGCCATTACATCGTGCCTGAGTTGGGTCCACATTCATCATTTAATTACTCTTCTCACAAGGCGATGACTGAATACGAGGAGGCAAAAGCGGTATGACTTTGTTATAACTCTGTATTTTGATTCCCTATTCCAGAGCTTGCAGTATTAATGCGTGAAATAAGCTTTTTGATATGGTGCATGTGTCAGTATGAAACAGTTAACATCTTTGTAATGATATTTTTCATTGCGTTGATCATGTACATTTGATCTCCGAATGGATTAATAATTGCATACGTTGTTTAACTGTCGGAATTCATATCTTTCATATTACATATTTTATCAGCCGAAATTATGTGATGTATTGGTAACAGACTATTTTCATGATTAAATCTTGGTTAAGCCGAATTTAAGATGGTATATTTCAAATGTAACATCACCTTTGCTGTTAATTTGTTTCCTTTTTTATCTCTCTAATCGTCAATGCATGTTTGATGCATATCATTATTCTTTGTTGGTTTATTATTTTATTTTATTTTTTTAAAAAGGAAGGGGGGTTGTGATTTGGTGGGGGGATTGTGCAGGTATTATTCAGTTATGATCTATAGGTATTATTTAGTTATGATCTATGTTAATGTCAGTTTTGCAATGTAAAATAAACTGCTGTCCATCTTTATGTAAAGCATCTAACTTAATGATCAACTCCTATATCTAACCTATCATTTGTATCCTATTTCCTTGTATAATATAATAACATGTACTGCAGCTTGGAATCAAAACTGTTCCAGTTCTTGTAGGAACTGTGTCATACCTTTTGCTTTCAAAACCTGCCAAAGGAGTAGAGAAATCATTTTGTACTCTTTCCCTCTTGGACAAACTGTTGCCTGTATACAAGTGAGATTCCTACCATATTTCTGTCTGATGCTTTATTCCAAATGGGAGTTTGTTTTTATATATTTATCAAGTTATCACAGAGTTGAAGGCAGCGGGTGCTTTATGGATTCAGTTTGACGAGCCCACTCTTGTGCTAGATCTGGGTTCCGGCAAGTTGCATTTACCAAGGCTTACTTAGAATTGGAATCGTCACTCTGTGGTATTGATGCTCTGGTTGTGAGCTACTTTGCTGATGTTCAGCTGAAGTATTAAAGTTATTTGGTCGTATCTTCTTAAATTTTAAAATTATATGCCTTGATACCATTCTCATTGTTTGTTGCACACTTTTTCTTCTTTGGACACTCACCAGATTGAAAGGCATATCTGGTTATGGGTTTGACCTTGTTCATGGAACCAGGACTCTTGACTTGATCAAAAGTGCAGGCTTTCCGTCTGCAAAGTATCTATTTGCTGGAGTTGTCGATGGAAGGAACATTTGGGCTAACGATCTTGCTGCATCCCTAGGTGCACTTAGTGAACTTGAGTCCATTGTAGGCAAAGGTACTACAAATTTCTTGTATCACAGAGGTCAAGGGATTCTTATTGCTATTTTCAGAGTTGATAAATGATTTTTCAATTCTATTTCTTTGTTGTGTGCTTTCTTTAAGAATGACAAAAAATGGCAGAATTGGATTGATTAGTTAGTTGGTTATATTTATAATACATTGTTTTTATTTGGTAAGGCCGTTCAACGTTGTGTGCACCATTTATTGGAACAATTGTAAATGTGGAAGGCCAAACAAAATTATCATATTGCTTATTGGGTTGTGTCAGCATCTATTACCTCATAAGTTTATTCAATTTTCTTAATATTTTGTCATTTTTAAAATATACGACTCATTTTGTAATGTACAAACAAGCTTGTGGTGTCAACCTCATGCTTGCTCATGCACACTGCTGTTGACTTGATCAACGAAACACAGCTGGATGATGAAATCAAATCATGGTTGGCATTCGCTGCACAAAAGGTGGTAGAAGTCAATGCTTTTCCCAAGGCATTATCTGGTGAAAAAGATGAGGTAGCCAATGATGTTTTCTATCAGATTCTCTCAGTCTCATTTTGCTTATCTCCTTCTCACCTTTTACTTGAATAAAGTGCAGGCCTTCTTTCCAGCAAATGCTGCTGCTCAAGCTTCAAGGAAGTCATCTCCTAGAGTTAACAACGAGGAAGTACAAAAAGCTGTAAGTCTTGTTTTTTAATCTCCAAGGTTCTTTTCTATGTATGGAAAATATTTTCTGGATCACCATTTTATTCGTTGGGCTATAGGCTGCTGCTTTGAATGGCTTTGAGCACCGCAGAGCTACAAATTTAAGTGCAAGATTAGAGGCACAACAGAAGAAAATGAACCTTCTGATTCCCCCAAACGCAACTATTGGCTCATTCCCACAAATAATTGAACTAAGGACAGTACGCCGTGAATACAAGGCAAACGAGTAAGCATCTCCCTTCACTATAGAACCATGATTTTAGTATGTATGCATGTATAATAGTCTTGTATACATATTTATATAGCAGTATGTATATATACTATAATATTATAGCTGGATTTAGCTGCAAGGGCGTAGAAGCCACTTAGGAAATTGGAACTGAAACGTCACTCTTAGTCTTCTTCCCCTTTTTCCCTTTCATTGTTTGCCTTATTTCCTAGAAGTTCTCTCAAACAAGGGGAAATAAATGGAAAAACAACTACTTTATTGATGATAACATACCACTGTTCCGCTCTGCCTATTTTCACTCTTTGCTTACTTCTCACCATCGCAATCGTGCCCGACCTACGATGGATTACGCCCTAATTGATTTTGTTCATTCTCTACGGCATATCCGATGACCTAACTGATTTTTACTGATTTTCGCAAGTTCATCAATGATCCAACTCTACTTTGTTATCTGCCAGTCGACTTCTCCACGGTAAATATTTGTCTGCGTATCCTGTTACTTTCAATGCTATAATTGTTTGCATTGATATTCTTATTTTTTGTAGAAAAATATATTTTTGTTCGATGTTTTCCATGTATCTTTAGGTATGAAGGAGTTTTTGATCAGAAAATTGTCCTTTAGGTATGAGTGCTTATGGTTGTAGCCTTCATTTTGCATTCTCTATGTTTATTTGTGTTTTTTATTCAATTGTACATGCCTTCTCTGACTCAACTCCGATTCAACCTTTCGTCCCATATGCGCTAAATCTGAGTTCTGTTATTAGATTTAATTTTGTTTTATGCATTATTGAACTTTGTTTATTAAGAAATTTATATGTTTTTTTCATTTTCTAAACAACAGTAGATCTATGAAAAATGGATTCATTTGCATAAATTACTTGGATTTTTTGCAAGCTCTTTGATGGATTTCAAATCCTTAAGTTTTTCATATTTATAAATCTCCATAAATGTCACTGTTTCTAACATACATCAGATATTTCTCTTATATCTGAAGGTTCACTGAGTCATCATATCATCAACACATCTTGCTTAGCGAACCATCATAGTTTATTGATATTTGTTTAGGGTACCACCGTAGTTAATTCATATATAAGTAATGCACGAAGTTTGGGATCCATATATTATTTTTGCCAAATAAAGAGAAACTATGCACTAAAATATTCTTATTTTTTAAAACACATAAGGTTTGTCTTTTTACACTAATATTTTCTTCTCTTACTTCCGATAATATTGCAGTATTGATATATCTGTGCATGCTTGATAATATTCTTCACACTGGATATTTATTAATGTAACCATGACTTGAGTGATAATTTGGTTCGCTTTAAAATTTGTTTTAATACATGATCCATCTGTTTTGCAAGTGATTTTGTTATTCATTAACTAGCAATTATTAAAATGTACGCAGTAACTGACATTAATAATATGTATCCATTTTTTAGGCCTAATTCTCATTATTTATTTAAGGTATTCTTATAAGTTCATTACTGTAACCAATGGATTACATGTTTTTCTAGATAGGTATATGATTTTATTTTAGTTGTAAACTTCGTTTGTTAATTTTCATATGCTATTTGTTTGCGCAAATCTTGGATTATTTTTTTCATAGCCTTCTTTTCATATATAAAATAATGATAATGATTGAATTTTTTATATTTTGTGCTAACCGTGTGTTGCTTTATAACTTTTATACGTACTTATTGTTAGAGCAAAGATGAATAGCAGTTAAAATAGTGGATACTTATATATTAAATTTTTATTTGTTTTCACAGTAATATGTTTTGCATATAATTAATTGTAACCCTATTTAATGTTTAGGTCTCGAATTTTTTTTCCTTTGTCAGATTTTGCTGTAAAAGTATAGGACTTTGTGTATAAATACTAAATATTTACACAAAATTATATTATTACTTAATTTAGTGACGTAGTTGAACTTCGTATGCTCGAACAAAGAAACAGTGTGTAAAAGAGGACATTGACACCAAGCGAATAATATATGCTGCGCATGTTTAACATGAATGGCTGCCATGCAAAAAAAATTCCCAAACATTTACTAATCGAAGGGAATACCTTTATGCCAATTTAATAATGACAGTCATACATTTCCTTATGTTTGTTGATGCTTGAAAGGACCATATTACGATGAGTTATTTTTTATTTTTTTGGTTTATGATGGTTGCATGCATGACTAAATGTGTGTAGCTATTCTTATTGTCGCTGTCATTATATGCATAAATTTGACAAATGCGGAACAAAAGGCCAGTTCTTAAAGTCATCTTGCCATCTTATGTTTGCTGATGCTTGAAATGATCATATTAAGATGAGTTTTTTTTGTTTATGATAGTTGCATGCATGACTACATTTAAATGTACATACTGTTAGTGCTACACTGTTTTTTTATACTCCAGTGATATATCAGGACATGGATTTAATTTTCTTCTTTCATCTACTTGCTCGCGATCTCTGTTACTTCAGAACTGAAAGCACAACTTTCTTTTTTTACACTGGAAACGTGTTCCAACCTGAAAGAAGGATTATTTTAGTACTAACTAGGAAACGAGGATCTATTTGTGAAAAATTCCTCTGTCTACATATTTACGTTGTATAGCCAAAAAATAGTATGATAGGTTCTATATTTGTCCATTTGCTCAACTTATAACATTTAATTCACTCTGTTATTGGATTGTGGACAGCCGATGCTGAAATTATGATCAAACTTCACCGGCAAGAAATTATAGCTGTAACCAACAAATATAATTAGAAAAATAGTTTAAGCTTGAGCATAGGAAATTGGTTTGATCCTTGCAACGACACAAGATAAAACAATGAGGCATTACAAAACGTTGATATAATATTTCATTTTGAATACAAGGCATGTTTGATATTCAGGATTATTTTTTGGCTTCATCTTTAGCTATAGAAATGATTAAAATTGGAAATTTTATCTAAAAAAGATAAGTGACTATTTCACAAACAAAATACTTAAATTAGTATTTGTTGTTCCTTAAACTGTATTTTATTAAGCAATTTAAATTTAAACATTTTTTAAGAAAAATAGAGAGGAATGTACCATGGAAATAGTGCCATAAGCATAATACTACAAGAAATTATACAAA
Organism: Allium sativum; assembly: GCA_030737875.1. Taxonomy (NCBI): domain Eukaryota; kingdom Viridiplantae; phylum Streptophyta; class Magnoliopsida; order Asparagales; family Amaryllidaceae; genus Allium; species Allium sativum. The sequence continues at coordinate 174,003,462 of CM060923.1, forward strand.
GATACACTGATAATCAAGCAATAAAATACATTTATAACCCGTATGCGAAGCGTTGGTTCGCACTTGTGTATGTATAATCTTGTGTGCGTGCATGCGTGCGCACACACATAGATATGTGTGTGTATATACATATATATGGTGTGTATATAGTCTTGTGCATGCTTGCATACATACATATACATAATGCAGTCTCGGATGGATTGAGGGAGTTGTTAACATACGCAGATATGAAATATAACGACCCTAAGATCTACATCATAGAAAATGGTCAGTATACTCAAATGCAGAGGCATCACAAAGTTTTAACCTAATGAAAGTGGTAGCACATCATATTAACAATAATAATGTTTAGTGTGTATATTAGAAAAGAAATTTTAATCTAACCAATATTTGAAACTTACAGGAACAGCTCAGCTTGATCACGATGAGTTATCAATGGAAGAAGCAATTGCAGATGAGAAGAGGATTGATTACATGACTCTCCATCTTGCTGAACTTCAGGCTGCCATGGAGCAAGTTAAATGGTCGCTCATTTGGTTTGGTTCATTTGCTGGTAAAGTTGTCCAATGTATATTTAGGCTACTGACGATGACTACAACCAAACCGGTCAAATGGTCGCTGCACTTCTTAAATGGCCACAGGAAACCTTTGCCTCAAAGGTTAGATATTATATTAAAGTTTGTTTACTTACTTGACGTGGCCTTCTATATTATATTAAACAGCCATAAATATTCATAGTTATATATTTGTGCGTGAGTTAATTACTCATTCTAAACAATAAAAGCTGACAGGATATTTAATTCCATAATCCTTTATTCTAAGAAGCAGACATGGCCTATTCAAAAAAGTGGTTGTGTAATTGGAATCAGGAGAAAAGCAAGTTATTACTGGAAAATTTTTGGCCTTTTTTGGTTAAGGATAGCAAGTTATTATTCCTTCTGCAAATGAAATCTCAGCATTAATTAATGTCCTTTTATTCTCATGAACGTAATATGCACTATGAATTATGATGTGATCATACAAAGATGATTTCTGGGACTTTGACTATTGCTGAGTAGCAGGTTCATGCTAACATTTCAAAATATCTCCTGTGGGATTGATATATGGAAAGGAAGGATGCATTGCAGTTATCATTTGTTCAGTCTAATTGATCACTGTTGGTGCCTATTTTTCTTCAACCATTCAAGGCTTTGCTAAAGAGTTATCTACGCTTTTTCAAACTATTATTACTTCGTATGTTTATTTAATTGATCTTTTATTAAATTAATGCAATCAAATATTCTTTTTCTGTCATACATAACCTAATATCATGTTAGCTAATTTTAGTTAATTCACATGTATGATTCTTATGGGTAACATGATATTTGCTGAGATTTCTTGGTATTGCTTTTATTTTATCTTTTTGTCTTCATCACAGCCTTCATATTTGCAATCTGGTATATATTTCTTGTAAGTAATCATAATCATGTCAAATTGGTATAAATAAGACACCATGAACAATAGATTAATGATTGAAAATTCTTTAGATTTCATGCAAAATTTTGGTGGAGGTTTTACATAATATTGTTAATCTATCATGTTGTGTTTGTGAATCTTTTTATGCACATCACTGCTACAAGAAAAAGACAAAAGTTTCTACTTCTTGTTTTGCTTTTGATAATGAAGTACTAATCATGAGTATAATCCTTTAATTATTGTGATTTTGTTACTAATCAAGTGGTCATTCAAATTGCAGGTACTGTTATGAAAGTCAAGTGGAGAAGCCATGGGAGAAGGAAAGGGAGGAAGAAATGCATAGTAATTTGTTGATGTAACTATGTATGACATTTTAGTGACATGGAAAACTTGAAAAACAATGTGTATGAAATGCTAAGTTGTCATGTCAAAAGTTGTTTGAATGATACGTGTGAGATACTAAATTGGGATATATGAAAGTTGTTTGAATGATATGTATGAAATATTTTGCTGCAATTTACATATTTGTTGTCTCTGAAAGAATGTTATATCTTTATACATATGAAATGGGTAAATGTATATGCGAACAAGCTGAAATAGGGTATAAATCAATATATCATATTATAGCGTTTTAAAAACACTGTTGATTGAGGAAACGCTATAGAATCATATCATTGTAAATTTTATAATATGACTATGCAAACGCCATGGAAATATACAAAAAACGCTATGTAAATATGTTAACAAATGCTATACAAGTAAATTGCCAAACGGTATAGTACATGAACATAAAACGCTATAGAAACTCGATTTTACATAGCGTTTTTGTCACTGCTATTTAAAACTGAAGGTCTAACATAGCATGTCATACCACGACGTTCTCTGAAACGCTATGGAAGAATAAGATAGCGTTTTTCAAACACTATAAAAAGCCCTTTTTGTTGTAGTGTTCACATACAATTTCATAGCACCACCATTTAAGCTCTTTTGTTACTTTTAAATACATACGTATCATTCAAACAATGTTCGTATATATCATTATCTATTTATCAAATGTATACAAACATAACACATTTTCACAAGCATCAAACATGTAGACTACAACATAATATTTCTTACATCATTCGAACAATTCAAACTTAATATATCATACATATAATTCAAACTACTTCTCAGATATTCAGACTTAATCATTCATACATATTTATTGATCAACTCTTCCATATCCATAATACATCATACATACTTGCATTAACAAATTACTTATAAAGTAGTCGGATGTTTGATTCAATCTTGCTTTGCATTTGATATTCTCTCCAAAACATAAGAAATTTGGACCTGTTATAACAAAAATAAACAATATTTAGCTCAAATGTAAATCGATGAGGATCACTAGTAGAATGGTAAGCGCTGAAAGATGGTGGATGCGTAAAGCGGTTTTCTTGTCAAGTAACATGGTTGTGCCTGTCAATCAATAACATGATGATCCATCCACTAAAATATATTTGATAACCTTTCCTCTTTTACTGTAACTGCATGGTTGTAAGTGAAAAAATAATCTGATATAGTGGTAGTTCATGGGATATGTTCTACTTGCAACACTATACAAAGACAAACTTATTATTAACTTATTATTGTTTATTTCAAATATGTGAGTTCTTTTAGATAATAATAAGATGTATGTGAATACAAATCTATTTCTAACTTGCTTCCTACGAAGGATGATTAACTCGACAACATGATGCTATTGATATCTCTTGGGTTTTATGTAATTCTGCTCTTAAATCAAATATGGATTTATTTTTTCAACGTAAATTTGGTACCTACGTGTGAAAATGGTCTAGCATCAAAATTCTCTGGCCTTTAAATCATACTGACGTCCTATCTATTGACTCAGAAATTACAAGTTTACAACAGCAATTTAAAAGTAAATGTAAAAGCAGGTACATTGCAAAAAAATGCTTTTTTGACATGCATTTGATGTATTTTGCAATACAGAAACTCTAGAACATTCGACAAATTCAAACCCAGAACTGAATGTGAAATGTGTGATCAAGTGCTAAATATGGTGCAAATCAAAGTTTTAAGATTAAAGTAAAACAATTATCTAAATTAAATATATGAAAACATTTGTAAAGAGTGTATATAAAAGGTCTTCCCTGAGGCATTGTTTCTCGATCCTACATGTTGGGCATGGGCAACATTGCATCAGACGTTTGCTCAGGTGAGGGTTCCTTGTCTTCTCTGTAGCTATTTTAATTTGCAGGTTTTGTCCTTCAAAGAACAATGAAACATTTTCAGATGGTGGAAGATATATTAGGGTCAGGTTTTAGCATTCTTACCTTCCTTTTCAGTAGCAGTTTTTCTTCAATTGAAGATGGTCGGTCCTCAAGAGATGATCATTTTGGGTCTGACAGTGCGACTTACACATCAAGAACAAAAAATTTACATTGTTTTTTCAATCTAAGAGCTTTATTTCGGCTTCTTTTGCATCATCAGACGAACTTGCAAAAAGGGAAAATGTTCTGATTTATCTCTTTGGATTTCAGTAACTTGTATTCTTTTCACGAATTAATGGTACTTGATATAATGTGTTGAGAGCGATGCAAATAGTCTTGGAAACAGGAGATCAAACTGGATAATAATATTACAATTTAATGGTAATTTCCAGCAATTTAATGCATGTGCCTAATGCAATTGAAATTAGGATTAGCGTTTCATTCCATATTTTTTGGGTTTTCAGCATATAATTTAATTACACACTTTTGATTTATCATCTTTAGAAAGCGGTTACTCCATATCCAAAAATACAAATCCATCAACTGCTCTATTCTACCGCATTACCCATAAATATGAAATCATTTAGACCACCTGACTCAACCTCAAAAAAAAAAAAAAATTTTAAAATCTTCATTAATTTAAATTTATAAAATAGTAAAGCATTATTAAAATTTGTTATATTATATAGATATACAAGCATATCTAAAACACACAGAGCCGACCAAAGAATTTCCATGCCCCAGCCCATTATTTGTTAAGAAAAAAATTCCTTCAAAAATACAAACTTCATACTTTAACCACCGCCAGATTCAAACCTGACTCAACCACTAATAAAAGGCATGCTACACCCATTTGACCTCAACTTCAATCAATGAATTATGTTCACAACATATATTACATAATGAAAAATTGTTTAATGCTCAAAAGTATATAACTGCTTTGTAATTGTACCAACGGACGCCTTCTATAATTAATTTTGTGTTTGCATTTAGTAAATGAAACGAAAATTTGTTAATACTGGCAATGATCAAATATATTTTTGTATATGTTCTATAAACTAAAATTGAATTTGTATTTTACTGTTTTTACTCTTGGATTTGAAAAAAAGTAATAATAGGATATATATATGCATTTTTTCCTTTCTCCTTTTCATTATCAATAATCCTGAATGTAATATTTGATTTCCTGATTTAGGCGTTGCACCTAGTTCATTTGTGTTTAGTTAAAATGACTGGAAAATTATAATATGTGAAAATAAGGACAACCTCAATCTGACAGTCTTTTTATTAGATAAATATATAATTAAATATTCATACGAGTAAATATATTAACCAGGGATTAATAAAATGCTATGTACCTGAGAATTAACTTCAGAAACATGAGCTCCAGTGTTGGATGCATCAGTACTTGCTTTCTTGTATCTCTTAATTGTCTGTTTCACACTGCACGCATAATTTTTTCAACATTTGATTATTCTTTGTCTTTCAGTCAGAGAATATTTAGAGAAGATCATGTCAAGCAAGAGCTTTCAATTTCACTATCAATTTAAGTTAACAAAGATTGAAAAGAAACCATACAGTCGTGCAGTTGGTTATGTTTCATAGCATAAGAAATTTACCTATATGTCAGAAACATAGAAGAAATAAATTATACATCCTTGAATTTTTTTGTATTTCAGCCAGATGCAAGATGACAGATGTATCAACGACTTTTATTTTTATGTCACAGTTAACAAAAACCAAATTAAAAATTAAAAATAAAGGTTGTGTTGTAACGCAGAATTACTTATACAGAAACTTTATAATTGAGTGCAGTTTGGTTAGACATTTACTGATTTTCCATACACTAATCTAGGGTTCTACAATGTGCTAAGGTTGACGAGCAGTAAAGATAACCTTGTGATTATAAGTCGATGTTGGTTGTGTTAGATAATTAATCAAGCATGTTGTATGCAGAAAACAAAATGTAAAGAGATGACATGAAAATTAAAACACTGCTAATTATTATAACTAGATGTCAGCTGTAGTGAATATTGTACCTCAAATTCTAGTTAATACCATACATTAACATTTGTAAGCATCCAAAGTCAGAGAAAAAATAATCCTTTACTATTTAGCTACTCAGCATACATCAATTATTGATAGTAGAGGACAAATAAGTTCACATAAAAGAATGATATGTTAACTTACACAGTTCATCTTAACCACTGCACTTGAAGAGAAAGCACACAATAAATCAACTTTTATGAGAAGCAGCTGAATATTATTGTTTTCAATAAGAGAAATGGAAAAGATACATAGAAAAACACTCTTTACGAAAAATAAATAGAACATTGTATGGAAGCAGATTTATACATATTAAAACAGAAATGGAAAAGATAGATTATATGCTAAATACATTTCCACGTATAAGGAACCTCCCAACATAGTAGATTCTTATGGATATGGTATGAAGTAAATCAGCATGGAAACATCAAGCAATTGAATAAAGATTACGGGTAACATGTTGAAGATTTCTGGATGAACAATGCAGACTTCATGTTTCCTTCACCACAGATTTACATCGATACTCAAAATTTTGTCTCTGTATAAAGACAAAATTCAAAAAACTTAGCATTCAATTCTTTAATGAAACATTTCTAGTCATTACATGTGTGTTAAGCAGGGTGCTGTAGGGTGCAAATTAAAAGAAAAAATTAGCCGTTGTTGTCAGACAGATCCGATATCAAAGGCTCATTTTCTTCCTGTTAGAAAACCGACCAGTTTGGGCATGAAAACGTTACCTGAGTACTAAGTGGCATAGTTCTACCTTTAATAATTTAGTTGTCATGTTGTAACTTGAGTAAGGTTGAAGTAATAATAATTTTCTAAAGAATAAACAATCTCTCTGACCAGCGTTAAAAACTTATGTTAATAATAGTTTTCTAATAACCAAACAATCTCCTTACCAGCGGTAAAAACTTATGTGCACTCTTCTTTGATACTAACTAACATTAAAATGAATTGTCCATTGAGGAATCTTTTATGTTTGCTGTCATAAACCTGTTATGTATCTAATGCAAATGACTGCTAGGTTGGTTGAAATATTTGAAGCAAAATGTCAAAGATATAACATTATTCATGATGTGTTCATTATTAACACCAATTCATCAAGTTATACAATAAGGCTTAATTTCAAAGCATGACTGGAGGTTGCCAAAATAGTTGTATTTCCGGTAAAGTAGATTTAGGTGTATTATCTGTAAAATATTCATAAAGACTTAAATGCACAAGAAAATTTTATAATCAAAGATTTGTTCAGAGATAAAAACAAGTTTGCAAACAATGCAAAACAAATTTTAGTGAAAAGACAAACGTATGCAAAGGCATCATACAAATAATTAGATATACTCAGCATGTCCATATATTATCTTTGGCAAGATATACTCAGTATGTGTGACAAACTTTAAATAAACATGTTAGTGTTGTGAAATAAAGTCAATTGGTATACATGTGGTAATAAGAGATGGATACTAGGATAGAAAGCCAGATTAATATAATTAGTAATTACAAGAGGTGTATAAGTACTCAGAAATAAAAGTATCCTAACACATGAGCTAAATTTGAAGCATGAACACGTAGGTATAGTAATATGATTACAGCATGCAGACGTAAAGAGATAGCAAAAAAGTTTCACTTGTACTGGGAGATGCAAAGCCAATGTGACAAATCACAATAGTCAACAGTCTGAAAGAGGGAAGAATCTTATAGTGCTAAGGGATTACGAAATAAAAAGGACAGAAGAGGAAAAAAAGCTAAAAAGTAAATTTTATCATTATCCAGTAGGGGTTATGGTTCCATTCAGCTCATTTATAAGTTATGACATTCTCTGATTTAAGTAACCATACTGCTGATCTCCAGGACAGTCGGCTTCCTGAAGATTCTATACACAATCTTAGCCGTGACCTTGTTAAAGCTCTTCAGTATGTTGCTTTCCTTTTGAATATGTGTTCCTTAATCCTTATAATGGCAGCAAATAAACGTGTATACATCAAGGTTTTAAATCTCGGATTTTGGCCAATATCTCGGATATCTCGGGCGATATTTGAAACACTTATAACTAAACTAGCTGTCAAATCTCGGGTTCTGGCTAATATCTAGGATTTTTCATCTCGGCGATCTCGGGGAGATTTAAAAGCCTGGTATACATTCTTTTCCCATAAAACTCTTAGCTGTTGAATTAAATCTTTTACGTGTTTATGCATTCAGGTTCCTGCACTCTAAAGGAATAATATATTGTGACTTAAAGCCATCAAATATATTACTTGATGAAAATGGATGTATTAAGTGCTTCTAATACTTTAATTCTCATCGGATGTTTGTTCCGAACTATAAATGATGTTTGATTCAACTTCTACCTTTTACATTTCAGCTTTGTGATTTAGGTTTAGCAAGAAGATAGAGTGATATTGAACAAAAGTTCGGTTACCTAGGTCAGTTCATGGTACTTGTAATTTAGTTTAAGTTCATGTCCATAAATTGCATCTCTAGTATCTATTTGTCTAGTTCTTATATGTATCACATTCAAGTTTCACTTTTAACATATATACACATACACACACGCACATGTCAATCATATATACACATACAAGAAGAGAAAATCGCACATGTACGAGATATGGTAAAATAGGTTTGACATTATTATCTATCTCTAATATGTTATCATTGCATCAATGTTTTTTTTCTTTATCCAAAGTCCAAACACCATGGCTAAAGTACTTGGTATTTAAAATTATGTGTATTTCACGTTGATCTTATGTATTCATTCATTTTTTGCAATATTTCATTATTTAAGCTTATGAATTCATTCATTTTTAGCAGAATACCATAAGATATTGACTAGCGGATATAAACGCAGAATGATTGATATGCACTATGACATACTATTCAACATTTTATTATATTTACCAGTAATGCCGCTATTGCGATTTAAGTATGTCTGCAAATCCTGGTGTTTCCTTATTGAGAGCTCTGCGTTCATCAATGAACACATCAGGAATTATAGTGGCAAGGGGGGTAATCTCATCATTTTCAATCGTGATGAATTTGGCTAAACTTTAATTTATTTACCACCACTGGAAAAAATAATACATACTTTAACGAATTTCCTTGTACATGATAAAATTGTTTTATGTTGTTACTTAGATTTTGATCATTTCTAACGAATTTTCTTGTCCTTCTACCACTAACTATAAAGTCATATTCAGAAGCATTATCCAAAACTTTGTGTTCTGTATAAACTATAAATGGAGTTATTAAGTTTAAAGTACGTCGTAGCTTCATTAATTTTCATTTTGTTGAACAAGTTTGCAATTATATACTGTTATTTATGATGGAATATTAGCATTAGCCAAAACAGTGATGCTTGGTAAGGCAGCTTAATTAAATAAGTTGTACGATCAACCCAATATCATTTTGGAGTATCGATGTTCATGGTGGACTGTACTTTGAGCTAAATAAATAAATTAAAAAACTAAAGTTTACCATAGTATAAGTATGTACTAGTTAAAATATTTATTTTATTTTTAGAGCTAATGGTTTACAGGAGTGGAAACTGCAACATAACTACGGAAAAATGAAACAAAGAGCTTTTATTACTTACAACAACGAGTAGACCTTTATATAATGGGATCTTCAGGCCACCGGTAAAGGTAACTATGAGGATAATCTATCTTATATAGTTGGAACAACGCAATGGCGGCAGAATATTCCTAAGTTCATGAATTTATAAGCAACATGTAAAGTGAAGGTAACATGTCATTCATATGCACGATTCTTATGGCCCATGTCAACAGCAAAAATTTAGATAACTCGGTAGACAATGTAAGACACACACACGCACATGTCAATCATATATACACATACAAGAAGAGAAGAACACACATGTACGAAATATGGTAACATAGGTCTGACATTATTATCTTTTTCTAATATGTTATCATTGCATCAATGTTTTTTCCTTTATCCAAACACCATGGCTAAAGTACTTGGTATTTAAAATTATGCGTATTTCACGTTGACCTTATGTATTCATTCATTTTTTGCAATATTTCATTATTTAAGCTTATGAATTCATTCATTTTTAGCAGAATACCATAAGATATTGACCAGCGGATATAAACACAGAATGATTGATATGCACTATGACATACTATTCAACATTTTATTATATTTACCGGTAATGTCACTATTGCGATTTAAGTCTGTCTGCAAATCCTGGTGTTGCCTTATTGAGAGCTCTGCTTTCATCAATGAACACATCAGGAATTATAGTGGCAAGGGTGGTAATCTCATCATTTTCAATCATGATGAATTTGGCTAAACTTTAATTTATTTACCACCACTGGAAAAAAAAGTACATACTTTAACGAGTTTCCTTGTGCATGATAAAATTGTTTTATGCTGTTACTTAGAGTTTGATCGTTTCAAACGAATTTTTCTTGTCCTTCTACCACTAACTATAAAGTCATATTCAGAAGCATTATCCAAAACTTTGTGTTCTGTATAAATTATAAATGGAGTTATTTAAGTTTAAAGTATGTTGTAGCTTCAGTAATTTTCATTTCATTGAACAAATTTGCAATTATATATTGTTATTTATGATGGAATATTAGCAATAGCCAAAACAGTGATGCTTGGTAAGACAACTGAATTAAATAAGCTATATGATTAACTCAACTTATAAACAACCGGTTTAGAACCCAATATCATTTTGGAGCATCGGTGTTCATGGTACTGGATTGTACATTGAGCTACCACCACAGCTAGCTTCAGCTCTCCAACATTTTTTGTGTTTTAACTGTATACCTAGCAAGCGGCTTGTGACAGGGATGAAGACAAAGATTAATTAAGGAAACTGGAATTAAATGAGTGCATCACAATGGCTTCAGAATTTGCAGTTTCAGATTGGCATCATGTTTCTTTAAGTGTGTACAAATTTTTATGGGACTCGAATACTTGCAAGATTTTCTGCTAATGTTGTAGCAGTATTTAGTTCAGGGAAATACTTACTACCCTTCCTCTTTTTTGATTTTTCTTCCTCTTTTTTTCCAGCTTGCTAAATTTATTTTGCAACGATCCTTTTTTCCAATTTTCTGTATTATAAAAGTTGTTCAAGATTTGAAACCTTCTTTTTTATTTCCATCATCATCATCATTCATTGCTATTTGCATGTTTTCTTGATTTGGATGTTTGAATATACAAAGTTACTCATGTTGGGAAAATGTGCTTATATTTAGTTTGCTCAAATCTCAATTGAAGTATACATAGGATCAGTTACATGGAGTATAAAACAAATAGGATAATTGAATTCATAAATCCACGACCAAAGCACACCAGTCTGAAATAAATATAAAGTAAATAAGAGAAATTTATAGTGGTTCTAACATGGATAAGACGGTCAACATCCATTTGGAAGAACAATATTTTCTTATACCCAATACTAAGAGACAGAAAAATAACCATTTAGAAAATTTCTTTATAATGGATGAGTTCATATATGCAGAGATTTGAACAAATTCTCATCAAACTGTAGTCCTAGCAAACAAACGTCAATTCTCATCACCTACCACCACAGCTAATAACTGTAGCACCAAAATTCTAATTTGCTATCCCAATTCCTAAGGCTGTTGTCCACATGAACAAAAGTTGTTTGAACTTAATCCCTAGACGTCAATTCGTAGTTATTTCAATCTCCAACAGCAAACTGATAGAAGCGCACATAGGACTAGAAATTAATTAAAACCAAGTGCCAGCTGCCAAGGTATTTTTTCAGAAAAAACACCAGCCATATAAACAATTCAACAAGAAAAACATACTAAATTTACAAATAACTAAAAAGCTGCAAATTCGTTTTAGTTATGAGAAACATGCAGAGAGCCACAAATTTATCATGGACTTCCCTGCAAAGCAACACCTTTAAAAATGTTGGCATGTAGGTCATTCTTAGCATTCAATGATACTAAAAGGGAGATGAGTTGAAATTGTTTTTCTGTACAAAAATTCATTAGTGTAATTAGTTACTCGAAGTAGTATTGTAGGTAGCGGATTTTGATTTCTATGACGTAATGTTATGTCATGAAATTATATTCACAACAATGAATAGCAAGATAGCTTTCCCAACTACAAATTGAAAGGGTTTCATCTTATAATAAATATATTACATTAGGAATTGAATGTACTTCTCTTTATAAAGATATCAGTTTAACTAAAAAAATAAAATAAAAGATGGTTGTATCGCTTGGGGCCATACTGACTGTAAGCTTGAAACATAGATTATTTTAAAATCCTTACCTGAATGATAGACTAACGCCGAGTGATGGAAGCTTAAATTTCAAGAAGCAAATTCTAGATCTGTTATCTTCTGAGCCAGCCGGACAAATGTCTTCTATTTCCCTATAAAATTACAGAATCAAAGTCAAAGTTGTATTGCAAGGTAATTACTGAATTATGCTGAAACTATAAGCTAAGTTAAATGTACATTTAAAAGTAAACTGAAAAATTCAGATTGCAGGAAATTCTCACATTAGTTAAACTAATAGGATAATTCATATTAGTTAACTAATTTTTTTAAAAATACGTTAACTTCATGCCAATTTCGGTCAAATAATTCAAATAATAGACAAATTAAGAACCATAAGCACAAGCAGTAAAAAAACGTACAATAGAGATTTTAGTACCTCTCATTTCCGTTCAAAATAGAGTTATAGGGGAATCGTAGCTTTTGGAGACTCAACAATTTATGATTTTGCGGTTTAGGGATTTTGCGGTTTAGGATTTAGCGGTTTAACGTTGAGATTAGGAATCGAAGCTTTTGGAGGCGATGGCGTGAAAAGCGATTTTCATTTTGGGGATTTTTCTTATCTGTGTGAAAGGGCAAAAAGCTTTTTCACGAGATTTAGTTCCCGCGAAAAAAATTGCTTTCCGCCATTTTTTTTCTCTCCTTTGAATAGCGTTGAACAAGATCCGAAGAAATATTGTCTTGTCAAATAGCGTTCTGGAACCCACCTGTCGGAGCATTTGCAAATAATAGGACCGAAACGCTATTTGCTTTTGCTATCTAACGTCTATTTTGTTGTAGTGATATTATGTATTTTATGAAATTCCGCTGTGAGATTCTGATGTCTTCTTACTCTTCTATTCTATAAGTTCTATCTTTTCTATCTCATCTTCTAAATTTTTTCAATAATGACACAACTTTCGAGGCATCAAAAATTGCGCCGTTACAGATTATAAGCGGTCAAAACAGGGGCAGGTGGTATGGCTGTGCGGGTTCCAATGGATTACGGGCGTGCACGTAATTCCGGCATGGGAAAATTTAGACATTGAGTACCAAGTAGGTATAAAGCTGTGCACTCTAGAACTGTATCGGGTTGCCACCCTAGGAAATGATACACCCTATGGTGGGACCAGCACAGGTATTTATAAGTAGGGGCTGGGATGATACAAACACATGCGGAACATTATGAGTAGGAGCCGATCAATTAAGATAGGTACGGTGGGGACAGGTAAACTGTCAATATGAGGTGGGACCCTCATCATGAGATATGTACCTATAAAACTATCATGTGAGAAATGGGGATCACTTATCTTGTTTTGTAACAAATGGCATTAGTTGAACACTAGTTAGGTGGTGCAGAGAAATTAGGAATCAGTACGATACCTTATCATGTTCTAGCCTTATCTTATGCTTATCTCGTTATCTTGCGATACTTATTATCATGGTTATGTCTTGTATCCAGTTTATTCATGTCATGATACCTTTACTTGTTTACATGCTGAAAGTCACTGGACTTACCAGGCTTTATGTCTGACTCTGTTTTTGTTTCACCTTCTTTCTTTCATTTCCCCCCAGGTCCACAGGGAAGGAATACCACTACTTAGTTCAGATTCCTTCCAAGCTCGAAGATTGTGATGTATTGCTTTGGACTCTTTGCTTTACTGCTATGGCTGGCTACTACTTAATTGGGGAATTATATTATGTAATTTTGTATTATGCTTCTTTTGAGAAACAAGACAGATATGTGTTGTAATGGGTTTTGATATTTTGGTGTTGATGTTTGAAACAACCCTTATGAAAGTTTATCCTATTATGCTACTATGGAATAAAAGTTCGAATTGTTTTCCGCTGCTTAAATTTGTCTGTTTTGTAATTTTATCGTTCTATACTTTTATGACCCCCACTAAAGTTAATGCATTCCCTTTATGAGTGACTTTAATGGAGGTGGGGTGTTACAGATATAAACAAGTTACAATGTATATATTACTAGAAAAATTCAAGCTCTTTGTCGACGGTGACCTACAGTAGAGTAGTTGTATTAAGTTAAATTGAATGCTAATTACTTTTCAGATTTGTAACAACCCGGATTTTGAGCGACTTTGGTTATCGAAATAAACACGATATCGATAACCAAAACATCGAAAAATCCTGGTAATTAGTAAAAGAAAGTAGAGGGTGAGGAAAGATAAGATAGAACTTAGAATAGAAGAAGAAGAAGAACACAACATCAGAGTAACACGAATCTCACAGCGGAACGAATAACATATAATATATATAACATAACTTGAAATATACATCTGTACTTGAATATACATCATTATCACAGTACAACACTTACAACACAGCGGAAATAACTATAGTTATATGATCCTGAAGCCTCCTGCTCTAGCTCTTCAAGTGTATCTGTAAAATCCCGACTACTTGACTGCCCATACAAATTTAGGCACCCAAGAGTTTAGGGAAAACAACAAAGTAAACTCTGGGTCAGTCATGGGACTGATATGAGTAAAACAGTTTAAAACAGTTGAACAAATAAACGATATCTCATAAGACCACGCCGCATAACGGAACGGTTTTTTTTCCTTATGAGAATCTAAAATATCTTTATATCAAAAACCTTTTGATATTATAATAATGTCTATCAACCACAGTATATATATATAATCATCTAGCAGAAATGCTTTCATCTCACGTTCTACATATATGGTATACAATCAAAACCGCAAGCACGTATTGGGTAATGGATTTCCAACTATGACAAGGTATGGAACCACCTTTCGCTAGTGTACCTCTAGAAAGGAATACACTGGGTTCAAAAAGAACATCTTGCAACCCGGCCACACATGACCGACCACTCATTTCGCTTGAGTGTATCGAATGTATATCACCAACAGTTGGGATCAATAACCGTTTCCCGAATGGGACAACATCAACAATAGATTTTTAGAAGTAAATGAAACTCTAGATCAGGTGATTATACACCCTACTTCGGTGCAACCGACTTAGCCATGTTGCCTGCTCGATTTCTGTCATTTACCGGATGATGAGGCTAGAAGCTACGCTTTATCATCATACCAGATTCACTTTGAATGCCACATCGTCAAATCCATCAAATCACCGATTGACGTCCTCAACCATACATTATGCGTTAGCTAAAAGAAGTTTCCTTCTCCGCTTCCACTCTTGGTACGGTTGGAGAAATCAATATACGTGATCGTCTAGAAATACTCTGTCAGACATCTGTCCATACAAGTCACCCAGGAACAGGATGAACCGAAGGCACTATTCTGTAAACAGGATAGCCCTTGCATAACTCCGTCTTCAATTTTCTTTGGCATATATGATTCGCAACGCTTATGCCAATACAGAGAGGTTCTTTGGATAATAATCCAACCGGTCTCTCCATATTAACAACGTTAAAATGGTCAAAACTTCGATAGTCTGTGATTTAACTATCGAAGAAAAAAAGGTGTGCAACCAACGATATTATTTCCAAATGGAAATTTATATCAATCAAACATCATTCAACTTTTATCTCTTTATTTCATAAATTTACTTATCTCCTGTTTACCTATATTCAATATTTCTTATTTGGAAAATATTTGTCATTAACAATGGAAAACATTTCCATTTCTTGTTTTCTTTATTAGAAAACATTTCTGGTTTATTATTTGGAAAACATTTCCAAAGCTTCTTCATTGGACTTAGACAAATGTTTAAACAAACATACTTCTTCATTGGACTTAGACAGATGTTTAAACAAACATCGCTATGCCAATTCAACCATTTCCTTTACTGCCGAACCTTAACTATTCCTTAGTTAAAAACGAAGCCAATAAAGTTGGGGTAGAACTACCTCTCAGACCTTAACTGAACAACATTCCTAACTTTGAAATAGGCAAAGTTCACTTTATATCCCTTTAACTAACTCCCTTACTTAACTCTCGTTCGAATAAATCTTTTTTTGATTTACTCTATTCACTTAACCCCTTTCGAATAAACTATATTCGATTTACTAACTTTATTCGAATAAACTATATTCTATTAACTTCTTTTACTTTAACTCTAATCGATTAAACTAACATCGATTAGCTCCTTTTAACTTTAACTCTAATCGATTAACCAACATCGATTAACTCCTTTTACTTTAACACTAATCGATTAAACTAAAATCGATTAACTCCTCTTACTTTAACTCTAATCGATTAAACTAACATCGATTAACTCCTCTTACTTTAACTCTAATCGATTAACTAACATCGATTAACTTCTTTTACTTTATTCTCTAATCGATTAACTAACATCGATTAACTTCTTTTACTTTATTCTCTAATCGATTAACTAACATCGATTAACTTCTTTTACTTTATTCTCTAATCGATTAACTAACATCGATTAACTTCTTTTACTTTATTCTCTAATCGATTAACTAACATCGATTAACTTCTTTTACTTTATTCTCTAATCGATAAACTAACATCGATTAACTCCTCTTACTTCAACTCTAATCGATTAAACTAACATCGATTAACTCCTCTTACTTTAACTCTAATCGATTAACTAACATCGATTAACTTCTTTTACTTTATTCTCTAATCGATTAACTAACATCGATTAACTTCTTTTACTTTATTCTCTAATCGATTAACTAACATCGATTAACTTTTTTTAATTTATTCTCTAATCGATTAACTAACATCGATTAACTTCTTTTACTTTATTCTCTAATCGATTAACTAACATCGATTAACTCCTCTTACTTTAACTCTAATAGATTAAACTAACATCGATTAACTCCTTTTATTCTTTTCGAATAAATTATTCATTTATAAAGATTTACTTTTAGTACCAGTTCTTCACTTTAAAAATGATTTCCCTTTTTATTTACTTTCGAAATATTTCCTTTTATAAAATCTATTGATTTTAAAAACTCCCTTTATTTCAATATACATTGAAATAATTCTTTTTACATCCCAGGGTCTTTTATGATATTTAAAATATCGAATAAAAAATGATCAACATCATTCCAACACCCATAATCCACAACAGATTATATAACACATCATATATCACAATATATGAAAACAGTAAAATAAATGTTGAGGAATCCAGTTGGATTCCTCCAACCTGTTTCCCTGCATCACAGATGTTAAACAATATAGATAACATCGCTTTCAGTTCCGTATGATATATTCTGTTAAATAGAATCAAATATAGAAATTCAACTAACTGACTAGCAGTTCAATCAAACAGTCAACATACAGTCAATCAGCCAATATCTAACAGTTCTAAAAATACAACATGAAATTATAAACTGTTCAGAGTTAGTGAGATTTACTCACATTGGCAGTTCATCGTTAAAGAACGATAAACTATTTGTTTGATTTGAATCAAACAATTCATTTCTCCATAAATTCAAACGAGCTCGAATCCACTCCCAGTCAGTTCAATGCGTAGCCACCGTCCATACGATCCCAACGCAACTTACGGTTTGTCAATCTGATATCGTATGATCAAGTTATACGATTTACAAATTTCAAACATCATTTAAATTAAATAAAGATCTAAATTCCTTTTCTCACTTGGGCCTCACCCTCTTTTAAACGGCCCATTACTCCCTTAATGACCCACGACCGCTTGCTTCTTCTTCCAAAACTGAAAATCGCTTTCTCCAGTAAACACTTTACCAAATACAAACGACTGAACTATCCTCCCTTACTGCTTCTTCCTCCGTGAAACCGTTCGAGACAATCCCCGTTCAAATCCTATTCCCGAGCCCTACCCTACTGCCACCGTCACACTCAGCTCGCACCTACCTCGGTGACCGCGACTTCACTCTGTCGACGAGCAATTTCAAAGATCGAGCGATCCTTTCAAGCACAGAAATTCACAAAAATGATGTGTATCAGTGCCGCATCTTGTCACGAAGCTAAATATACCCTCGAATCGCCACAAAAACACCTGAAACCTTTACCGATTGAAACCCTAGCTCACGCACAAATATTCCAGCGCGCGAGACTGCAATCGAACAAAACAAAGGTAGTGTGAGTGTGAAGAGAATCAATCAGAGCATTAGGAGAAAATGGTTTCGAGATTTATATATTTTTATTTGGTTTTTCTACTTTGAAAACTTCTTGCTGTGATGGTTTATACGCCTTATATAGGCTTGAATGGGTTAGGTAAGGTTTGTGGTGGAGATCGAAGGCCATGTGGTCTGTGCGGAACCTTAGAAAATGGGAGGGATATTTTCAACTTGATTTTTGTAATTTATTTTATTCGATTTCTCCTTGTGTCTGCCTTTTAAAAATCCCAGCGATTTCATACGATATCTAAAAATCACCAAACTGGACATGTAGGTAGAGCTCGACATTACAGTCCCAACGAAACTGGTTTCGTCGAATTCCGACTCTGTATGCTCATATAGCGTATTTTTAACTATCAAAATACTGACTGTTTCTCACTCTAAAAATCCGTACGGCCACACACTGTCTCTATAAATCACGAAACTTGAAATCTAACAATAATTTGGCATTGCAGATTCAACAAAATTAGTTTTATCGAATTCCGACTTCGTTTGCAAAACCGGCTATATTTTAAAGCTCTGAATGACCCATTTAAATATATAAATATATTTAAATATAATTAAATTAAATATTTTAAAAATAAATATTATCGTCTATATTCACAGTGGAATACCATACAGCTCTAGAATATTCCTATATGAATTTCTAGCTTGATATTTCAATCCGGGTCTTGAAATTCCTTTTTAAAATATAAATAATTCCTTTATAAATTATAAAGGAATTCCACAGCGACTTTTCTAAAATTTGATTTGTAAATAAATCAAATTCTATACGACAAACTCCCGATTTTTCTCTTCCACTAGAAAGATATACTCCACCAGCTCCACATGTTTCTTGTTTCACAGAAATCCGGCTTAAAACGAATCTTGTGCATTAAATTGAAGTTCAAATCGCTAATTTACGAACTATAGCGCCATTTCAAGCTCGTTTATAATTATATTATAATTCTACGTTCAAACTGTCGTTTATATAATATATTCGTTATTCAAATTCAATTCCAACCTGAATTAAATATCACAGATGATCCGGTTCACACCATATCGCCATTTCAGCCAATTCTGATTATTTCAGAATTAAATATATTATTTAATTTATTATTTTAATTAAATATTCAACCTTATTTAATTCCACGACCATTAAATTCACTAAACTACCATTTATATAATTAAATAAATTAATTATAATACCTCTGCCAATGCGGGTCATTACAATCTTCCCCACTTAAAATAATTTCGTCCTCGAAATTGCTAAATGGTAGAGAACGACCCTATCGACTGGTTAGAACATATTTGTTCGCTTCTTAACTTCAGTTTCCAACTGGACCAATTTAATTTCAATTAAATTATTAATTCTTATTATCGAAAATTTTTAAAAATCCTGAAAACTTTCTAACTCCTTAACTTCTCGAAAATTTCGCCAGCACCTCCTTTGTACTGGTCAATCAGTCAAACTCTAGCTCGCCTCTCTGGGCCATCTCCAACCCAAAAGAAACTCAAACAACCAAGCGGCTTGCCAATTCGGCTCATAAATCTTATATCCAATAGAAATATAAACTTGTACCTTTTGTCAGGCATATCATTATATCCTTTCCACCTGTTATCAATTCAGCATATACCAATGTTATGCCAATCAAACTCCAAATCAGTTTTTTTTAATCTCCAACACAACCATTCGCTTATATCCAAGCCAAATCCTATTTCAACTCAAGTTTAATTCTTGATTTTCAATTCCTTAACTCCTCAATCCAATACCATTTCGGATTCTAATTTCACAAATCCAATCTTATTCGATTTTTAATTCAACTTCAGTTACCACTTAACTGACTTTACTTTAATTCAAATCTGCTTTCACAAATTTCTGTTAAATTTGTTTTTAATTCAAACAGCCTTTCCCTGGGAGTTTTTTTAAACAGTTTGCTCTTTTCAAAAATCAATTTTTCCTGTTTGAAATTCAACTGAGCCCAAAATCAATATTCCATTAGTTAAATCACTTCTCTACTTCTTTATCAATATTTGTTAACCAAATATTTTCAATAACCATATTGGCCTTTCATGTTATTTAGAAAACATTTCCGAATATCGCCTTCCTTTATTTTCTAAACTTTAGAAAATATATGCTATTTATAATTGGAAAATATTCCAATTACTTATCTCTTTTCCGATCTTGTTTATTTCTATACATAGGAAATATTCTTTATTATATTTCCAAGCTTACACTTATTTAGGTTAAAACGGATGTTGTATAAAACATCGTTACGACAACCCAAATACTATATTCAACTAACTCTTATTCAACATTGATCTTCGAGCCTGAAATCATACTATTTATTGGTTAATAATGAAACCAATCAAGTTGGGGTATAACTACCTCTCAGACCTTGACTGAATAACATTAATAACGTCAAAACAGATATGACTACTTACTCGAATAATCAATACCATACAACTACTTATTCACTTTTAAACACGTACACGCTTCCTCTTTCTATTCTTACTAGATTTTATTCCTAGTTTTCCCTTTTGATTATACTATTCTATTTCTAAGTTCGTTTCCTTATCGACTTCTATATATATCGATACGTTGAATTCTAAATATCAAATTATCTTAAAAATATTCTAACTCCTTAAATTCCCGGAAAAATTCGCCATAACCTCCTTCGTACCGGGAGCATCGGGATATTTCAAATAGCCTCCCATGGCCCTCACCAATCCAAAAAGAAAAAGTAGAAGCCAAGCGGCTAGCCGATACGGCGCATGAAATCTCATATATGAATTAAATACATACCTTCTCGTCGAGCATTCTATTTATATATCTTCTATACTATATTCCAAACCTGTCTGTCGTATATTTATACCTGCCCAATCTATTTTAACTATACCAGATCGTTTTAACTCAATTCGTTAATTTATTTGTTAATTAAGTCTTTAGTCTATTTCACTTTTATATTTGAACATGACACGTTCAAATATATTTTAACTTGCTTATTAACTAATTTGAATCCAAATTTCAAATTTAAGTTCTATATTCGATTTCGAATATCCATTTACAAATCCAATTCACCTTTCAAAGTTCAACTTCCAATTCACAACTTGATTAACTAATTCCTCTTCGACTTAGTTAACTCTATTCAATTTCTATTCAAATTTTATATCACTTCTATTATTCAAATTTATACATCAAATTCTATAGTTTAAATTCCATTTGAATTCTACATTCAAATTCCATATATTCAAATCCTATACAAATTATATATATTCAAATTCCATTCGAATTTCTATATTCAATTTCCATACATTCAAATCCTATATTTGAATTCCTTTATATTTTCTCTATTCAAATTCCATTTCACTTTCTATATTCAAATTCTATATTTGAATTCCTTTATATTTGGTATATTCAAATTCCATTTTTGAATTCCATTTGAATTTCTATATTCAAACTCTATTTGAATTGCTATATTCAACTCTATTTCAATTCCATTGAATTTCGTATATTCAAACTCCCTTTGAATTTCTATATTCGAATCCTATTATTACTCTATATGAATTCTATATTCAATTTTCCATTATTTAAATCTTCTTTATTCAAATTCCTTTTCGAACTTTCTTTATTCATCCATTACATAAGTCTCGATTTCAATTTCTTTTGAAATCGATATTTCTACCTTTGGAAAATAGATTTCCCTTTCAATTTCACACTTGTATTTTTATTTCTGAATTATCCAATGATAATTCTTTTCACTTCATTTATAAACTTTGTTTATAAAAGAACTATTTATAAACTTTGTTTATAAAGGAACTTCTCGTTTTATTTCTTTTAAACAAGTTAATATTTCCAACCTATTTAAAAATTCAAATTCTAAATTTTAAATCCATTTTGAAATTCAACACAACTTGTCTTTCCCAAATCAACTTCAAAACAGTATCTCTGGTAGTAATTTGTCACTTACAACTCGAAAATGAATACTAATGATGCAGCTGTCATCATCAGAATCTATTTTCCAGCGATCGAAGTGAGTTCAATACTATAAAACCATTTTAAACCTTTTCCACTTTGAAATTCATTTCAAAATATAATTCACACTGCTTGTAAAACAATTTAAAATCTCCCAGGATCTTAAATTTTCCTTATTTTTAATCCAAATCCATCTACAAACACTTATCCAATTTTCCAGAATTTTAATTCAATTTCTGGTTTAAATTTCAGATTTAACTCATCCGATTTCACGTATTTCACTTATATGAATTCTGATTGGTTATTTACATAACCATTAAATTTATAATCTTACTCAATTATAATAACAACCAATATATCCAATATATATCAAAATATACTTTGGGTAAAATTATTTTTATTTACCCTCTTTTCAAAACATATCATGCCGACCCATCGTATTCGAGTGTTTAGTAATTCCTACCGATACAGTGGATCAAACTGATCGACCAGAACTCATAAACAACTCAACCAATGAATCTACACAATATAAAACAATTTTTATATCAATAACAAATACGTTCACTCGTATATATACACTTAAACTCAATCTAGGGTATTACTAACCCTATCTCTTCCGAGTCACGCCACAGAGCCAAGTTAATCAATTAACCTTCTGCTCTGATACCAACTGTAACAACCCGGATTTTGAGCGACTTTGGTTATCGACATAAACACGATGTCGATAACCAAAACATCGAAAAATCCTGGTAATTAGGGAAATAAATTAGAGGGTGAGGAAAGATAAGATAGAACTTAGAATAGAAGAAGAAGAAGAACACAACATCAGAGTAACACGAATTTCACAGCGGAACGAATAACATATAATATATATAACATAACTCGAAATATACATCTGTACTTGAATATACATCATTATCACAGTACAACACTTACAACACAACGGAAATAACTATAGTTATATGATCCTGAAGCCTCCTGCTCCAACTCTTCAAGTGTATCTGTAAAATCCCAACTACTTGACTGCCCATACAAATTTCGGCACCCAAGAATTTAGGGAAAACAACAAAGTAAACTCTGGGTCAGTCATGGGACTGATATGAGTAAAACAGTTTAAAACAGTTGAACAAATAAACGATATCTCATAAGACCACGCCGCATAACGGAACGGTTTTTTTTCCTTATAAGAATCTAAAATATCTTTATATCAAAAACCATTTGATATTATAATAATGTCTATCAACCACAGTATATATATAATCATCTAGCAGAAACACTTTCATCTCACGTTCTACATATATGGTATACAATCAAAACCGCAAGCACGTATTGGGTAATGGATTTCCAACTATGACAAGGTATGGAACCACCTTTCGCTAGTGTACCTCTAGAAAGGAATACACTGGGTTCAACAAGAACATCTTGCAACCCGGCCACACATGACCGACCACTCATTTCGCTTGAGTGTATCGAATGTATATCACCATAGTTGGGATCAGCAACTGTTTCCCGAATGGGACAGCATCAACAATAGATTTTTAGAAGTAAATGAAACTCTAGATCAGGTGATTATACACCCTACTTCGGTGCAACCGACTTAGCCATGCTGCCTGCCCGATTTCTGTCATTTACCGGATGATGAGGCTAGAAGCTACGCTTTATCATCATACCAGATTCACTTTGAATGCCACATCGTCAAATCCATCAAATCACCGATTGACGTCCTCAACCATACATTGCGTTAGCTAAAAGAAGTTTCCTTCTCCGCTTCCACTCTTGGTACGGTAGGAGAAATCAATATACGTGATCGTTTGGAAATACTCTGTCAAACATCCGTCCATACAAGTCACCCAGGAACAGGATGAACCGAAGGCACTATTCTGTAAACAGGATAGCCCTTGCATAACTCTGTCTTCAATTGTCTTTGGCATATATGATTCACAACGCTTATGCCAATACAGAGAGGTTCTTTGGATAATAATCCAACCGGTCTCTCCATATTAACAACGTTAAAATGGTCAAAACTTCGATAGTCTGTGATTTAACTATCGAAGAAAAACAAGTGTGCAACCAACGATATTATTTCCAAATGGAAATTTATATCAATCAAACGTCATTCAACTTTTATCTCTTTATTTCATAAATTTACTTATCTCCTGTTTCCCTATATTCAATATTTCTTTTTTGGAAAATATTCGTCAATAACAATGGAAAACATTTACATTTCTTGTTTTCTTTATTAGAAAACATTTCTGGTTTCTTATTTGGAAAACATTTCCCAAGCTTCTTCATTGGACTTAGACAGATGTTTAAACAAACATCGCTATGCCAATTCAACCATTTCCTTTACTGCCGAACCTTAACTATTCCTTAGTTAAAAACGAAGCCAATCAAGTTGGGGTAGAACTACCTCTCAGACCTTAACTGAACAACATTCCTAACTTTGAAATAGGCAAAGTTCACTTTATATCCCTTTAACTAACTTCCTTACTTAACTCTCGTTCGAATAAATCTCTATTTGATTTACTCTATTCACTTAACCCCTTTCGAATAAACTATATTCGATTTACTAACTTTATTCGAATAAACTATATTCTATTAACTCCTTTTACTTTAACTCTAATCGATTAAACTAACATCGATTAGCTCCTTTTAACTTTAACTCTAATCGATTAACCAACATCGATTAACTCCTTTTACTTTAACACTAATCGATTAAACTAAAATCGATTAACTCCTCTTACTTTAACTCTAATCGATTAAACTAACATCGATTAACTCCTCTTACTTCAACTCTAATCGATTAACAAACATTGATTAACTTCTTTTACTTTATTCTCTAATCGATTAACTAACATTGATTGACTTCTTTTACTTTATTCTCTAATCGATCAACTAACATCGATTAACTTCTTTTACTTTATTCTCTAATCGATTAACTAACATCGATTAACTTCTTTTACTTTATTCTCTAATCGATTAACTAACATCGATTAACTTCTTTTACTTTATTCTCTAATCGATTAACTAACATCGATTAACTCCTCTTACTTTAACTCTAATCGATTAAACTAACATCGATTAACTCCTCTTACTTTAACTCTAATCGATTAACTAACATCGATTAACTTCTTTACTTTATTCTCTAATCGATTAACTAACATCGATTAACTTCTTTTACTTTATTCTCTAATCGATTAACTAACATTGATTAACTTCTTTTACTTTATTCTCTAATTGATTAACTAACATCGATTAACTTCTTTTACTTTATTCTCTAATCGATTAACTAACATCGATTAACTCCTCTTACTTTAACTCTAATCGATTAAACTAACATCGATTAACTCCTTTTATTCTTTTCGAATAAACTATTCATTTATAAAGATTTACTTTTAGTAACAGTTCTTCACTTTACAAATGATTTCCCTTTTTATTTACTTTCGAAATATTTCCTTTTACAAAATCTGTTGATTTTAGAAACTCCCTTTATTTCAATATACATTGAAATAATTCTTTTTACATCCCAGGGTCTTTTATGATATTTAAAATATCAAATAAAAATGATCAACATCATTCAAACACCCATAATCCACAACAGATTATATAACACATCATATATCACAATATATGAAAACAGTAAAATAAATGTTGAGGAATCCAGTTGGATTCCTCCAACCTGTTTCCCTGCATCACAGATGTTAAACAATATAGATAACATCACTTTCAGTTCCGTATGATATATTCTGTTAAACAGAATCAAATATAGAAATTCAACTAACTGACTAGCAGTTCAATCAAACAGTCAACACACAGTCAATCAGCCAATATCTAACAGTTCTAAAAATACAACATGAAAATATAAACTGTTCAGAGTTAGTGAGATTTACTCAGATTGGCAGTTCATCGTTAAAGAACGATAAACTGTTTGTTTGATTTGAATCAAACAATTCATTTCGCCATAAATTCAAACGAGCTCGAATCCACTCCCAGTCAGTTCTATGCGTAGCCACCGTCCATACGATCCCAACGCAACTTACGGTTTGTCAATTTGATATCGTATGATCAAGTTATACGATTTACAAATTTCAAACATTATTTAAATTAAATAAAGATCTAAATTCCTTTTCTCACTTGGGCCTCACCCTCTTTTAAACGGCCCATTACTCCCTTAATGACCCACGACCCCTTGCT
Organism: Allium sativum; assembly: GCA_030737875.1. Taxonomy (NCBI): domain Eukaryota; kingdom Viridiplantae; phylum Streptophyta; class Magnoliopsida; order Asparagales; family Amaryllidaceae; genus Allium; species Allium sativum. Next base: position 174,029,744 of record CM060923.1, read on the forward strand.
TCTTCTTCCAAAACTGAAAATCGCTTTCTCCAGTAAACACTTTACCAAATATAAACGACTGAACTATCCTCCCTTACTGCTTCTTCCTCCATGAAACCTTTCGAGACAATCCCCGTTCAAATCCTATTCCCGAGCCCTACCCTACTGCCACCGTCACACTCTGCTCACACCCACCTCGGTGACCGCGACTTCACTCTGTCGATGAGCAATTTCAAAGATCAAGCGATCCTTTCAATCACAGAAATTCACAAAAATGATGTGTATCAGTGCCGCATCTTGTCACGAAGCTAAATATACCCTCGAATCGCCACAAAAACACCTGAAACCTTTACCGATTGAAACCCTAGCTCACGCCCAAATATTCCAGCCCGCGAGACTGCAATCAAACAAAACAAAGGTAGTATGAGTGTGAAGAAAATCACTCAGAGCATTAGGAGAAAATGGTTTCGAGATTTATATATTTTTATTTGGTTTTTCTACTTTGAAAACTTCTTGCTGTGATGGTTTATACGCCTTATATAGGCTTGGATGGGTTAGGTAAGGTTTGTGGTGGAGATCGAAGGCCTTGTGGTCTGTGCGGAACCTCAGAAAATGGGAGGGATATTTTCAACTTGATTTTTGTAATTTATTTTATTCGATTTCTCCTTGTATCTGCCTTTTAAAAATCCCAGCGATTTCATACGATATCTAAAAATCATCAAACTGGACATGTAGGTAGAGCTCGACATTACAGTCCCAACGAAACTGGTTTCGTCGAATTCCGACTCCGTATGCTCATATAGCGTATTTTTAACTGTCAAAATACTGACTGTTTCTCACTCTAAAAATCCGTACGGCCACACACTGACTCTAAAAATCACGAAACTTGACATCTAACAATAATTTGATATTGCGGATTCAACAAAATTAGTTTCGTCGAATTCCGACTTCGTTTGCAAAACCGGCTGTATTTTAAAGCTCTGAATGACCCATTTAAATATATAAATATATTTAAATATAATTAAATTAAATATTTTAAAAATAAATATTATCGTCTATATTCACAGTGGAATACCATACAACTCTAGAATATTCCTATATGAATTTCTAGCTTGATATTTCAATCCGGGTCAACCCGATATTCGATTTATATTGAAATTCCTTTTTAAAATATAAATAATTCCTTTATAAATTATAAAGGAATTCCACAACGACTTTTCTAAAATTTGATTTGTACATAAATCAAAATCTACACGATGAAATCCCGATTTTTCTCTTCCACTAGAAAGATATACTCCACTAGCTCCACATGTTTCTTGCTTCACAGAAATCCGGCATAAAACAAATCTTGTACATTCAATTGAAGTTCGAATCGCCAATTTATGAACTGTAGCGCCATTTTGAGCTCGTTTATAATTATATTATAATTCTACGTTCAAACTGTCGTTTATATAATATATTCGTTATTCAAATTCAATTCCAACCTGAATTAAATATCAAAGATGATCCGGTTCACACCATATCGCCATTTCAGCCAATTCTGATTATTTCAGAATTAAATATATTATTTAATTTATTATTTTAATTAAATATTCAACCTTATTTAATTCCATGACCATTAAATTCACTAAACTACCATTTATATAATTAAATAAATTAATTATAATACCTCTGCCAATGCGGGTCATTACAAGATTTTTCTAATATTATTTAACTAAATCATCCTTCTACGTGATGCCATTTAGAAGGAAGTAAAATAGCATGTATCAGGCATGGTTTATTTTAACAGGAAGAAACTGTTTCTAAAGCCAGTGCTACATCTAGGGTCACATCTTAAACAAGACACTAACCAGACTTGAAGATAATATACGCAGATCTACTTACAATGAAGTGAGCTTTTCCTATGTTAAGACTTTTTCAGTTATCTCCAGCAAATGGTTTTGCTTCTGAGACAACAAGATTTGGTCGGAATCTTGTAGCATCAATCATTGCGTGCTATTCACATCCTGATATTTCTTTCTGATTATCTGCTTTAACAGTAACAATGCATGCTCTGGTTACCAACTTACCATTACACTGAATTTGATGTGTAGGTAATTATTTGGATTTCTTCTCATATAAAAAATGATTTATATTCTCGAGAACGCAAACAGGTGTCGGCAGATATATACGCGCTTAAAATCAGAAAGAGATCTCAAACATATACTGGCTAGTTATAAAATTAACAAATAATAGTATTGAAATAGGACCCTTCCTTAAAGAGCATACATAGTATATGCATAGCTTGGGACTACTCAATGGCATCCATGTTTTGCAACACAACAGTAGCTCTCTGGTTTCCACTATACAATGCAATTAAATAATATGGAAAGTGCGAAAAGAGAGAAAGCCATGTTATTCAATTCGGATTTTGCAGTCAGGCCCGACCCATTTCCAAGACGAACGAGACATTTGTCTAGGGCATCTTTCGCGATAGGGAGCATCAAAAATCATACGAAAAATTTTCCACATAAATAAATTACTCGCTCCCTGACATTCCGACTTTCTCCCGACCCGACTTCGACAACCGCGGCGGCTCCAGATTGGCAAGGAGGTGGATGCGACGCCAACTCGACAACAGCAAAGGGGACCGACGACGAGACAGGCACCGCTTCAGCGCAAGAAGAGACAGCGCCGAGCAAACAGCGAAGGCATCAATTTGTAAGTTCAATTTGATTTCCATTTTGCAATGTTAATTATGCTAGGAAAAGAGCGATTGGAGTTGGATTGATTTATGCTGCAAATTGCTTTGTTGCGTAATAATAATTGGCAGTGGAGGATTATGCTGTGCAAGCCGATTGTGCTGAATGCTAGGAAGTGAAAACTCAAATTTTCTTTTCTTTAATTGCCAATTACAATTGGCAGCAAAATTCGATTGCAAGCATTTGGCACAACATGACAACACCAATTACGTTCAGTACCATTGTACCAAATGCAAAATGAAAAAAATTGAATAGGTCAGGTTATTAATTTACAGTAGGGTGATTGAATATGAATTTGTTCATTATTCAGAGGGCTTCATTTGTATGGGCATGGTTGGATTCAAAAAATGCAAGAAGTTGTTTTCATTAATTTTTGTTTTTGTATATTTTTAATCAACGTTATATTTTTTATATATTTTTTTCATGTGATATTATGGAAATATTGAAATAGAAATTCTTCATGAATGATATTAAGCATTTTGATGAAGTATCAGGCTATCGGTAGTTGCTTATTTATTGTTATAATAGAGATATAATTTCTTCATGAATATGTTCATGGTAAAACTGGGGCAACAAAATGTAAAAAGCAGTAGTTCGTCTAGGGCAACAAGCTTCCTTGGGCCGACCCTGTTTGCAGTGGAAATCGAGGGGCAACAAAGGTGTTGCACTCTTTAGGGTGTCATTCAACACTCATGAGTGATGTGTCCATACATTGCTTAATCATCATTGAATATTGTTTGAAACATAGATCAGCATAGAAATGGTGTTGTACACTCGGATTCCCTGTTTGCAGTGGAAATCGAAGGGCAACAAAGGTGTTGCACTCTTTAGGGTGTCATTCAACACTCATGAGTGATGTGTCCATACATTGCTTAATCATCATTGAATATTGTTTGAAACATAGATCAGCATAGAAATGGTGTTGCACACTCGGATTTCGCTACAAGTTGTGAAGTTTCCGCTTCCTTTTTCTACAGAAGGTAAAGTTTGAACTAGAAAATGTTAGGGTGAAACTGTAGTAATCCAGAATAGCATTGCTTAGGATTACTACACCAAAACCCAGGTGATAAAAGCAAGCAATAAATAGAATGACTTACTGGGTAAACGACTATTGAGGTGATCAACACTCCCTTCAGATATTAGTAACAATTGTGCCTCATTTGCGAATTTTATTTTTCTTCGAGTCTCTCTTCATATTCCTGCTACATTATTGCCTTCTGTCAAACAGTGAATATTCTTTGAATTCAGACATCACACGAATGTACAAGATTGTCCAATGACTTCACTAAACCATGTGTTCCCTTCGGATTTATAATTCTGTACTTCATATCTGACCCATTTTTTTTTTAATTTCAATATTTGCACATTCAGTCACATAACATAAATTGGTAAAGTCAGATATTCAGCATAGGAGGAAAAAAAACAATGCAGAACCAAATCAAAAATAGAATGTGTTTAATTGGCCTCATTTACTAAAGCCCAAAGGTACTGCGAAACCACCACCCCCAACCCCTAAAAAAAACACACACACAAAAAACAAACCACTCCTCTCACTTCAGGATAGTTCTTCATCAATTTATTTGGTCAAAAAAAATACAACGGTTATTTCTTGTGCTTAGAAGGAGATGAAATGCATGCACATTGATTCTGATATGTCCACAGATTACAAAGCACCTCAAAAATATGCTAGCACCAGAAGTTCACGAAGTTAAACGGTTCAAAATGCACACGGATTTGAGAGGGTAAAACAAACCCCTTTATCATATGTGAGCATTGGCTAATTTTTCTCACAGAATATTTATTTATAATTGTTTGCACTCCTCTAAAACAAACAAGAGTTTGGCAATCGCAAGTTTATATTCATACACGTACACATAGACATAAATACATGAGTGTATTTCCTTTTCAAAAAAATTTGTTTTGAAGGAAAAGAGTTATACAATTTATCAACCAGAACAAGCACCCAAAGGTGGCAAAACAAATATATTTCACTAACGTTTTTGGACATTTTGACGGAATTACCATATAGTTGTTAGAAATAAACGAGTTGTAGGGTAATAGTCCCATATCTTGTAAGACACTATCCTATAGGTCCTTATATATTAGTGTAGTTACCCTATAGTAATTACCAGGACATGAGAGCGGTAATATAGAGGGATGAAAGACTGAATAGAGTAAGGGTTGGTACGACGCACCAACCCGCACCCGTACCCATGTCCATGCTCGTGCCGGTGAGCGAATGGGCGTTTGAGGCGTATTACCTTTGTCCCTGTCTGTGCCCGTGCCCGTTCCCGTAAGCGAATGGGCGTTCGACGCATATTAGAGGCACTTGCACTTTGCAATGTGCACTGTGCAGTTGTTGGCTCGACAGAGAAAAGAATAGTTTTGGTGTTTGCATTCAATGGTCTTATTTTTAATTCCGCAAATTAACCGGTTGCGTCTTTTGGTGAAAGGGTCACAACCTTTCCAACGGTGCTGAACTTTCAATTGAAAAGGCATCACTTGAAGCCTTTATAAAGCCATCATCTTCCTCATTTCAGATCACGAATTTTTGGAATAACTGCTCTCTTCCTACACTGTTCTTATTTACAAATTCTCTTGCGTTCGATGTTGCTTCGCCTACTGCACTATACAGCAAAGTTGATCCGTTTTATCTTGGGAATTGATTTGCTTCAAAGCCCTCAAGTGCTACAAAGGGGCGTAAATGCCATTTAAGGAAACAGTCGGTTTCAGATTGGACTACAAATTAAGCATTCTCTAATCAACTGCGATGGTATATTCTCCACGCTGTTGTAACTCTATAGCATTTGTTTTACAACGTTTCCAGATTACTATAAATAATAAGCTGTTACTATATCAACATAGTTTTCTGTCGTTGGTATATTAAATTGTGGTGAACGATAACAATCTTAAATCACATTTGGTGTTGCTGTATTGCATTGTACAAGCAAATATGTCTAAACAAACCAACACCTCAGCAACAGTAGTGACTGTGACTCAACCTCCGACAGTCCTTTCACCTGTAGGGCTATCCCTTGGCGAAAGGCCTGAAAAATTTACGGGGATGGATTTCAAAAGGTGGCAGCAAAAGATGTTGTTCTATCTGACAACTCTGGGCCTTGCGAGGTATCTAACAGAAGATGCTCCAATGGTGGCTGAATAAGAACCAGATGCAACGAAGGTTGAAGCCCTCAATATTTGGAACAATGCAGATTTTATGTGCAAGAATTATATACTCAATGGCCTGGACAATTCTCTATATAATGTCTATTGTACCGCTGAAACTTCCAAGGAACTATGGACTGCACTCGACAAGAGATACAAATCTAAGGATGCAGGAATGAAGAAGTTCATTGCAGGGAAATTCCTCAACTTCAAAATGATTGATAGCAAAACTGTTATTAGTCAAATGCAGGAGTTGCATGTCATCATCCCCGAATTAAATGATGAAGGAATGACTCTCAGCAAATCATTCAAAGTGGCTGCTGCAATTGAAAAACTTTCCCTTTCATGGAAGAATTTAAAATTTTACTTAAAGCACAAGCGCAAGGAAATGACTGTTGACGAACTAGTGGTTCGATTGAGCATTGAGGAAGACAACCGAAAATCATAGAAAAAGGGGTCCTTCAACATGGTAGCGAAGGCTAATGTAGTTGAAGCTAAAAAGCCGAACAAAAGGTAGAGCGAAAATGGTCCAAATTAGAAGGCTAAATGGTTTCAGGGATCTTGTCATAACTGCGGAAAGAAAGGTCACAAGGCAGCTGAATGTCGCGGAAAGAAGAAGAAGTCTGAAGCAAATGAGGCTGAAGTTCCTGACGGCATTACTAACATGGACTTATGCACAGTAGTTTCTGAATGTAATTTTGTTGGCAACAATAAGGAATGGTTCGTGGACATCGGGGTCACTCGCCACATTTGTGCAAATAAATGGATGTTCACGACTTACAAAGTCGCTACCGAGGAGGAACATTTGTTTATGGGCAACTCATCCACATCAGAATTTGAAGGCAAAGGAAAAGTCATGCTCAAACCGACTTCTGGAAAGGATCTTACCTTGACCGATGTCCTTCACGTTCCAGACATTCGTAAAAACTTGATTACTGGATCGCTTCTTAGCAAGCATGGTTTCAAACTCATATTTGTGGATGATAACTTTGTATTATCAAAAAATGGGGTGTATGTGGGAAGGGGCTATGTTAGTGATGGCCTATTTAAATCTAATGTAACTACCATTGTACCAACAGATGATATGAATAAAGTTCAATCTTCTATTTATATCATAGACTCTTCTAACATTTGGCATTCTAGATTAGGGCATGTAAACTTTGAAACATTGCAAAAATTGATTAATCTAGACTTAATACCAAAATGTAACAAAGACTCCAACTATAAATGTCAAATCTATGCAGAAGCAAAATTGACTAGAACCTTGTTTCATCATGTTGATTGAGAAACGAAACCGCCAGATCCGATACACACTGATGTGTGCGACTTAAAAATGTGTCAAACTAGAGGTGGAAAAAAGTACTTCATTACCTTCATTGATGTCTGTACAAGATAGTGTTATGGGTATCTCCTTTGAAGTAAGGACGAAGCATTCAATATGTTTAAACAATATAAGAAAGAAGTTGAGAACCAACTCAATAAGAAATAAAGCTTTAAGAAGTGATAAAGGAGGAGAATATGAATTTCCTTTCGAAGAATTATGCGCTGAACATGACATTATACATCAAATTACAACACCATATTCACGACAATCCAACGGTATAGCCGAACGGAAGAACAAAACTCTTATAGAAACGATAAATGCTTTACTAATTAGCTCTGGTTTGCCAGACAACTTTTGGGAAGAAGCTTTCGGCAAATCATATTTTAAATAAAATACCACGAAAGAAAACATCTAAGTCTCCCTACGAACTTTGGAAAAATAAACCACCATCCTACAAATACTTGAAGTGTGGGGTGTCTAGCTAAATTAGAAATTCCTAAACTAAAGAAGGTCAAAATTGAACCTAAGACAATAGGTTGTGTATTCATTCAATATGAACAAACTAGTGCAGCTTGTAGATTCTTAATACAAAAATTTGAAATTGATGATATTCATGAAAATACCATCATTAAGTCAAGAAATGCTAGTTTTTTCGAACACATCTTTCCTTTAAAACAAGATATTGAAAATCTTACTGAAAAGAGAACGAGAGAAGATGAAATCGTCGACTCTCCTGAAATACATATAGATAACGTTCAACAAACCATTGTTGATCAACAAATGGAGGAACCGAGAAGTAAAAGGAAATGAACTGAAAAATCTTATGGACCTGACTTCTATGACTTAATGTTGGAAAACGAACCTCTAACATATAAACAGGTAATGACTTCCTTTGAAGCTCCTTATTGGAAGGAAGCAATTAATAGTGAGATAGAATCCATTATGAATGATCATACATGGGAACTTGTGAATCTACACCAAGGACGCAAAGCATTGGGTAATAAATGGATTTTTAAGAGAAAATTAAAACCTGATGGCTCAACAGACAAGTATAAAGCAAGACTTGTGGTACAAGGTTATAGGCAAAAGGAAGAGTTGGATTACTTCAAAACTTATTCACCTGTAACATGAATAACATCTATTAGAATGCTAATTGCAATTGCATCTATACTATAATTGGAAATACATCAAATGGATGTTAAAACAACATTTCTAAATGGCGAACTAGAAGAAGAGATATATATGAAGCAACCTTAGGGTTTCCTAAAAGAAGGAAATGAAGAAAAGGTGTGCAAATTAGTAAAATCTCTTTATGGACCTAAACAAGCGCCAAAACAAAGGTTATGTCATCATGTGTTTATATGTAGATGATCTACTCATACTTGGAAGCAATAAAGATATGATAATATCTACGAAAAATATGCTATCAGTGAAGTTTGATATGAAAGATCTTGGGACTGCTGATTTAATCCTTGGAATAAAGATATAAAAGTCCACAAGGGTATAATTTACCTCAATCACATTATATTGAGAAGATACTCGAAAAATTTAACAATATAATATAATTGTTGCAAAGTCACCTGTAGATTTGAACCAAAATTAGGTCAAAAATTGCGGTGATAGTATTTATCAACCTGAATATTCTCTTATATTAGGCAGCATCATGTATGTTATGAATTGTACTAGACCTGACATAGCTTATGCTGTAAGTAAACTTAGCAGATATATGAGCAACCCAGGGAAGAATCATTGGAAAGCCATAATTCGAGTATTAGGATATCTTAAATATACTCAGAATTATGGATTGCATCATTCAAGGTATCCATTTATAGTAGAGGCACTATGATTGAAATTGGATTACTGGGTCAGCAGATACTAAATCCACAAGTGGATATGTGTTTACTTTGGCTATTGGTGCAGTATCTTGGAAATCTTCCAAACAGACTTGCATAGCAAGGTCTACTATGGAATCAGAATTTATTGCCTTGGACAAAGCCGTAGAAGAAGCTGAATGGCTTTGAGGTTTCTTAGAAAATATTCCAAGTTGGGGAAAATCTGTGCCACCAATAAGTAAACATTGTGTTAGCCAATCTACTATTGGTAGAGCTAATAACAAACTCTATAATGGAAAGTCTAGATATATTCATCGAAGACATAGAACCATTAGACAACTTCTCTCTAAAGGAGTTATCACTATCGACTATGTAAACTCAAACGGTAACATTGCGGATCCACTAACGAAAGGTTTACCTAGAGAGAAAGAAAAATCTTATCGATGGGAATTGGCTTAAGGACAATAATATTAGAAAAATTTTCCTCAACAGAAACCCAACCTTGTTGACTGGAGATCCCAAGATCTAGGTTCAAAGGGACAACTAAGTTCAGGATAAACTTAGTAAGCACTATAATATTTAAACCACTCCTATGATAAGTCCGTGCAAACCTCCCCGGTGGATAGGTTAACTTTAGCTTTTAATGATTCTATACTTTGTAGAAAAAGAGAACCAAGTGGTGTATTGCATGATACACTTTATAGAATCACCTACGTGAGTGTGAAGGCGCCGCTTCAAAGAGAATTACTGAGGGTCAAAATTCTCTAAACACTCATGAGACCAAGCTGGTGTTCATGGAAAAATCAAACAAAAATAGAGAACCAAGGAAAATAAGAAATATTACTGTGTGTTATTTATAGTATAAACTTACACAAAAGCTTACAATTCAAGGAAAAAATCAGTCTACTGATTTGCTAGTAAGTCATATAGATAATCACTAGGAAAGTTCAAATCATCGTGCTACTTCAACCAATACAATAATATTTCGTTAAACAAGAACAAAATAAATACTCAATTATGTGGGGAATTGTTAGAAATTAATGAGTTGTAGGGTAATAGTCCCATATCTTATAAGACACTACCCTATAGGTCCTTATATACTAGGGTAGTTATTTTATAGTAATTACAAGGACATAAGAGAGGTAATATAGAGGGATGAAAGACTGAATAGAGTAAGGGTTGGTGCAACGCACCAATCTGCACCCGCACCCGTGTCCGTGCCCGTTCCCATTCTCATGAGCGAATGGGCATTTAAGGCATATTAGAGGCACTTAGCACTTTGCAATGTGCACTGTGCAGTTATTGGCTCGGCAGAGAAAAGAATAGTTCTGGCGGTTTGCATTCAATAGTCTTATTATTTAATCCGCAAATTCAACGCCTGCGTTTTTTGGTAAAAGGATTGCAACTTTTCCAACGGCGTTGACCGTTGAATTGAAAAGGCATCTCTTGAAGCCTTTATAAAGCTATCATCTTCCTCATTTCAGATCATGAATTTTCTGAATAACTGCTCCCTTCCTACACTATTCTTATTTACAAATTCTCTTGCGTTCGTCGTTGCTTCGCCCACTGCACTATACAGCGAAGTTGATCCGTTTTATCTTGGGAACCGATTTGCATCAAAGCCCTCAAATTCTACAAAGGGGCGCAAATACGATTTAAGGAAATAGTCAGTTTCAGGCTGGACTCAGATTACAAATTAAGCATTCTTTTATCAACTACGACGGTATATTCTCCACGCTGCTGTAACTCTATAGCATTTGTTCTACAGCGTTTCCAGATTACTATAAATAATCTACTATTACTATATCAACATAGTTTTCTACCATTGGTATATTAAATTGTGGTGAACGATAACAATCTTAAATCGTATTTGGTGTTGATGTATTGCATTATACATGCAACTATGTCTAAACAAACCAACACCTCGGCACCAGTAATGACTATGACTCAGCCTTCGACAGCCCTTCCACCGGTAGGGCTATCCCATGGCAAAAGGCATGAAAGATTTACGGGGATGGATTTCAAAAGGTGACAGTAAAAGATGTTATTCTATCTGACAACTCTGGGCCTTGCGAAGTATCTGACAGAAGATGCTCCAACATTGGCTGAATTGGAACTAGATGCAATGAAGGTTGAAGCCCTCAATGTCTGGAGAAATGCAGATTTTATGTGCAAGAATAATACACTCAATGGCCTGGACAATTCTCTGTATAATGTCTACTTTACTGCTGAAAGTTCCAAGGAACTGTGGACTGCACTCGACAAGAAATACAAATCTGGGGATGTAGGAATGAAGAAGTTCATAGCAGGGAAATTCCTCGACTACAAAATGATTAATAGCAAAACTGTTATCCGTCAAATGTAGCAATTGCAAGTCATCTTCCACTAATTAAATGATGAAAGAATGACTCTCAGCGAATCATCCAAAGCGGCTGCTGAAATTGAAAAACTTCTCCCTTCATGGAAGGATTTCAAAAGTTACTTAAAGCATAAGCGCAAGGAAATGATTGTTGAAGAACTAGTGGTTCGATTGAGGATTGAGGAAGACAACCAAAAATCATAGAAAAAGTGGTCCTTCAACATGGTAGAGAAGGCTAATGTAGTTGAAGTAGAAAAGCCTAAGAAAAGAAAGCACGAAAATGATCCAAATAAGAAGGCTAAAAGGTTTCAGGGATCTTGTCAGAACTGCGGAAAGAGAGGACACAAGGAAGCAGAATGTCGCGGAAAGAAGAAGAAGTCCGAAGCAAATGTGGCTGAAGTTTCTAATGATGTTACTGATATGGACTTGTGCGCGGTAGTTTCTGAATGTAACCTTGTTGACAACAATAAGGAACGGTTCGTGGACACCGGGGCCACTCACCACATTTGAGCAAATGAATGGATGTTCACAACTTACAAAGTCGCTATCGAGGTAGAACAGTAGTTTATGGGCAACTCATCCACATCAAAAGTTAAAGAAAAAGGAAAAGTCGTGCTCAAACCGACTTCTAGAAAGGAACTTACCTTGATCGATGTCCTTCACGTTCCAGACATTCGTAAAAACTTGGTTTCTTGATTGCTTCTTAGCAAGCATGGTTTCAAATTCATATTTGTGGATGATAAATTTGTATTATCGAAAAATGGGGTGTATGTGGGAAGGGGCTATGATAGCGATGGCTTGTTTATAGCTAATGTAACTACCATTGTACCAAAAGACAATATGAATAAAGTTGAATCTTCTGTTTATATCATAGATTTTTCTAACATTTGGCATTCTAAATTAGGGCATGTAAACTTTGAAACATTGCGAAAATTGATTAATCTAGACTTTATACCAAAATTTAACATAGATTCCAACTATAAATGTCAAATCTGTGCAGAATCAAAATTGACTAGAACCTCGTTACATCTTGTTGAACGAGAAACAGAACCTCTAGATCTGATACACACAGATGTGTGCGACTTAAAAATGTGTCAAACTAACGGTGGAAAAAGGTACTTCATTACCTTCATTGATGACTGTACAAGATACTGTTGTGTGTATCTCCTTAGAAGTAAGGACGAAGCATTCGATATGTTTAAACAGTATAAGGCAAAAGTTGAGAACCAACTCAACAAGATTAAAAAAGCTTTAAGAAATGACAACGGAGGATAATATGAATTTTCATTCGAAGAATTCTACGCTGAGCATGGCATTATACACCAAACTATAGCACCATATTCACCTCAATCCAACGGTACAGCCGAACGGAATAACAGAACTCTTTAAGAAATGATGAATAATTTACTAATTAGCTCTGGTTTGCCAGATAACTTTTGGGGAGAAGCCATTCTTTCGGCGAATCATATTTTAAATAAAATACCACGAAAGAAAACATTTATGCCTCCCCCTGAACTTTGAAAAAATAAACCACAATCCTACAAATACTTGAAAGTGTGGGGGTGTCTAGATAAAGTAGAAATTCCTAAACCAAAGAAGGTCAAAATTGGACCTATGACAATAGATTGTGTGTTCATGATATGCACAAAATATTGCAACTTATAGATTCTTAATACTTAGATCTGAAATTGATTGTATTCATGAAAATACCATCATTGAGTCAAGAAATACTAGATTTTTCAAACACATCTTTCCTTTAAAATAGAATATTGAAAATCTTACTGAAAAGAGAACGAGAGAAGATTAAATCATCAACTCTCCTGAAAAGCATATAGATAACGTTCAAAAAACCATTGTTGATCAACCAGTGGAGGAACCGAGAAGAAGTAAAAGGAAATGGATCGAAAAATCTTGCGGGGCTGACATCTATGCCTTAATGTTTGAAAACGAACCTCTAACATATAAAGAGGCAATGACTTCCTCCGAATCTCCTTAATAGAAGGATGCAGTTAATAGTGAGATAAGAATCCATTAGGAATAATCATAAATGGAAACTTGTGAATCTACCTCAAGGATGCAAAGCATTAGGTCATAAATGGATTTTTAAGAGAAAATTAAAACCCGATGGCTCAATAGACAAGTATAAAGCAAGACTTGTGGTACAAGGTTATAGGCAAAAAGGAAGAGTTGGATTACTTCGACACTTATTCGCCTGTAACACGAATAACATCTATTAGAATGCTGAATACAATTGCATCTATACTACAATTGGAAATACATCAAATGGATGTTAAAATAGCATTTCTAAATGGAAAAAATGAAGAAGAGATATACATGAAGCAACCTGAGGGTTTCCTAAAAGAAGGAAATGAAGGAAAGGTGTGCAAATTAGTAAAATCTCTTAAACAAGTGCCAAAACAATGGCATGAAAAGTTTGATGACGCCATAATATCAAATGGATTTCACATAAATGAATGTGATAAATGTGTTTATACCAAAAACACGGATAAAGGTTATGTCATCGTATGTTTATATGTAGATAATCTACTCATACATGGAAGCAATAAAGATATAATAATATCTACGAAAAATATGCTATTGCCTAAGTTTGATATGAAAGATCTTGGGACTGCTGATGTAATCCTTGGAATAAAGATACATAAAAGTCCACAAAGGTATAATTTATCTCAATCGCATTATATTGAGAAGATACTCGAAAAATTTAAATAGTATAACATAATTGTTGCAAAGTCACCTGTAGATTTGAACCAAAATTGGGTCAAAAATAGCGGTGATAGTTTTTATCAACTTGAGTATTCCCGTATATTAGGCATCATCATGTATGTTATGAATTGTGCTAGACCTGACATAGCTTATGTTGTAAGTAAACTTAGCAGATATACGAGCAACACAGGGAAGGATCATTGGAAAGCCATAATTCGAGTATTAGGATATCTTAAATATACTCAAAATTATGGATTGCATTATTTAAGATATCCATCTGTAGTAGAAGGATACCATGATGCAAATTGGATTACTGGGTCAGCAGACACTAAATCCACAAGTGGACATGTGTATACTTTGGCTAATGGTGCAATATCTTGGAAATCTTCCAAACAGACTTGCATAGCAAAGTCTACTATAGAATCAGAATTTATTGCCTTGGAAAAAGCCGCAGAAGAAGATGAATGGCTACAAGGCTTCTTAGAAAATATTCCAAGTAAGGAAAAACATGTGCCACTAATAAGCATACATTGTGATAGCGAATATGCTATTGGCAGAGCTAATAACAAACTCTATAATGGAAAGTCTAGACATATTCGTCGAAGACATAAAACCATTTTACAACTTCTCTCTAATGGAGTTATCACTATCAACTATGTAAAGTCAAACGATAACATTGCAGATCTACTAACAAAAGGTTTACCTAGAGAGAAAGCAAAAATCTTATCGATGGGAATGGGCTTAAGGCCAATAATATTAGAAAAGTTTTCCTCAACGGAAACCCAACCTTGTTGACTGGAGATCCCAAGATCTTGGTTCAAAGGAACAACTAAGTTCAGGATAAACTTAGTAAGCACTATAGTGTTTAACCATTCCTATGATAATTCAGTGCAAAACTCGCCGGAGGATAGAATAAGTTTAGCTTTTAATGATTCTATACTTGGTAGAAAAAGAGAACCAAGTGGTGTGTTGCGGGATACACTTTATAAGATCACCTATGTGAGTGTGAAGGGGCTGCTTCATAGAGAATTACTGAGGGCCAAAATTCTCTGAACACTCATGAGACCAAGCGGGTGTTCATGGCAAAATCGAACAAAAATAGTGAACCAAGGAAAATAAGAAATATTATTGTGTGTTATCTATAGTCTAGACTTACACAAAAGCTTATAGTTCAAGGACAAAATCAGTTTACTGATTCGCTAGTAAGTCATATTGATAATCACTAGGAAAGTTCAAGGACTCGTGCTACTTTACCCAACATAGTAATATTCCGTAAAGTAAGAACAAAATAAATACTCATTTATGTGGGGAATTGTTAGAAATTAATGAGTTGTAGGGTAATAGTCCTATATCTTGTAAGACACCACCCTATAGGTCCTTATATATTAGGGTAGTTACCTTATAGTAATTACAAGGACATGAGAGAAGTAATATAGAGGGACGAAAGACCGAATAGAATAAGGGTTGGTGCAATGCACCAACCCGCACCCGTGTCCATGTCTGTTCCCATGAGCGAATGGGCGTTTAAGGCATATTAGAGGCACTTAGCACTTAACAGTGTGCATTATGCGGTTGTTGGCTCTATAGAGAAAAGATTAGTTTTGAAAGTTTGCATTCAACGGTCTTATTTTTAAATTTGCAAATTCAACGGCTGTGCCTTTTGGTGAAAGGATCACAACCTTTCCAACGGCACTGACCGCTCAATTGAAAAGGTATCTCTTGAAGCCTTTATAAAGTCATCTTCTTCCTCATTTCAGATCACAAATTTTCTGAATAACTGCTCCCTTCCTACACTTGTCTTATTTACAAATTCTCCTGTGTTCATTGTTGCTTCGCCTACTGCACAACACGGCGAAGTTGATCCGTTATATCTTGGTAATCGATTTGCATCAAATCCTTTGAGTGCTACAAAGGGGTGCAAATACGATTTAAGGAAACAATCGGTTTCAGACTGGACTCAGATTAATCATTCTTTGATCAACTGCGAGGGTGCATTCTCTGCGCTGTAACTCTGTAGCATTTGGTTTACAACGTTTCCAGATTACTATAAATAATCTACTGTTACTATATCAACGCAGTTTTCCGTTGTTGGTATATTAAATTGTGGTGAACGATAACAATACTATGGGTACAAGATAGAATATACACATTGATCGGTTCATACAAGTTTGAATTTAGCTTCTTCCTTTTTTTTAAGAAAAAAAAAGATACTCATATTTTGCCTTTAACTTCTATGAATCAAATAAAATCAAATATTTCACTTTATAATCAATTTTTGAAGCCTTTAACTTCTATTAATCAAATAAAATCAAATATTTCACTTGATAATCAATTTTTGAACTTTTCCAAAGACTTTGAGATTCCTTGGATCATATAAGATCTATTGAGTAAAAATGTAAAATATCAATGATGTAATTAATTTTTGAATTTTTCCAAAAAGAATCTGGTATTCCTTGGATCATATACGCACTAACCAATAAAAAATATTAAAGATATATCAGACGAGTCATTCATAGAGAATAATCAGAAGGAAAAATTAATTCACTTGCAGGCGAAAGATGAATCATTAATTATATAATATTAATCATGCATTATTTGTGAACTACCAAACCAATATTGGGGATCAAGTGTCTGGTAATAGATTTATAAAGAGGATAGTAGTTGATCGGAGGCGAACAATTGAAAATAGGCTTATTCACCTAAAGGGGGTTGTCATAATGAGAATTGTGTCAGACATAAGCAAAGAACTTAAAGAGAAGGTATACATCAAACTTCCAAATTTATCTGCATGTCCGCTATACATGTTAATATTAATATTTTGCAAATCGAAAATATAACATAACAAGAAAAGAAAAACCAAACCTTCGTCCATAGATATCTAATTCTTCGTTCTAATTACATGCAAAATTCATCTGAACAGAAATATGCAACTTAGTTTTTGAAAGCGGTGACTCTATGGCCATAACTTCTTTCTCTAAATCAATAGAGGTTACAATGTAGAACATTGCAGGAACCTACAGCAAACAATGGTAGGATTTTGAAAAGATATAAGTTTGCAGCTGTTGACACGCTTTTTTGTCAAAGCTGCAACACTTCAAGTATTTGTTGAGCAATGTGCTTAAGCGTCAAAAAAAACGAAGCGGCAGGGTCGAAGTCGCATTGCAAATGCAAGAAGGCCCGAAGCCTATATCAAGTGGCCTCTGTCGAGCCCAAGGAACTGTTAGTCGAGCCGTGCTCCGAGCCGAAGGCGAGCCGTCAAGCGGGTCCTGGCGCAGCGCCGGTGGGGGTCTAGGGCCCCACAGTCCCGGTGGAGATCGACAGCTCGATTCATCCGATTTTCTCCATACCGGAAGCCCAGATTCCTTCACTTCGTACCGGCAAAACCGCAGATTCCCTTACTTCCGCACAGGAATTTCCGCCTCATCCCCTATTAATTTCGCACCCTCTAGTGGGGTTGAAATTTCAAAATCCCCTAGTGGGGTCGAAATTTCGAACCACCTTGGTGGGGTCGAAATTTCGAACACCCGGGTGGGGGCGAAATTTTGAACCCAACTGGTGGGTTCGAAATTTCGAACCCGCCTGGGAGGGGTGCGAATTTTCTACATATGGCTTGTTTTGGAGGTGCGAAAATTGCTCTTGTGGGTCCCACAACTCACCTACACCCACCTAACCTTCCTCCTATAAATATCCCAAGCCTTGGCCTTCATTGGAGGCCTTCTCCCTTGGAATTTTTGGACCTGGAGAGCTCCAAACACTCATTAATGGCTTCCAACACCTCAGCCATGGCTATGGAAGACGACATGGATAGCTAAAAAACATGGCATGCATTTTTCCTTCAACACTTGAACATTAACAAGGATTGTTATGCTACTTTTGAACTTCATAGATATGAACACCAACCTTGGATATTGTTGACCAAGTCAACACTCCTCAACGAAGAAGAAGAAGGGCAATTTAGTCAAAGTGTAGAACAAGCATATATTTTGCCATTCCATTGTAACGCTCCAAACTAAGCTATTGTCCAAACTTATACAACCTTGTAATCAACCACAGATATGATGAATGATGACTATAAAGTGGATGTAGGCGTTAGTGCCGAACCACTATGAAAGCTGTGTTTCCCCATACTTTCATTATTTACTGCTTATTTGGATAATTGTTCACACACACATTTGGGTGTTGGTGTGCGACAATTTTGCCCGTCAACAGCAGCGTTATCCTAACGGATAAGGACTTGTGTCAAATATTTTTGAATACGGATAGTATCATATTTGCATCTACATCCGAAATCACTCTCGAATATCGGATATCTGCATCTCCGGATACAGATTATATCGATCCTACCTGCGAACATTTGATAAATCCAAAAATATAAAAAAAAAATTGTTTAGCATAATTTTTTTCGATCTCATTAGTTATAGAAGTGTGAAAAAAATGATAATAAATAGTTTGAGCAATTAACATTCACTAATTCCATATAATACAAAATTTTAGCTAAATTAAGAAGCAAACACATGTCCATTATTGTAATAAAATACACAAAATATTAATTACAAGTTTACAATGCTGGTAAAAACCAGATAGATAATTTTTGGATGCAGATATCATTGTATTTGCATTCATACTCATTCTTCTCGGATATCCGATAGTATCCATCTTTTACGCATATGAATGGATTTTGGGTATTCATTGACATGCCTAAACCAATCGGTAGATATACCTAACACTATTTGCTATGTTTCGCCATTTATAATATGATGGAGAGTACGAAGATTCCCTCAATGACTCTACTACTATTTTTTTGAGGCTGGAAACTTGAAAATTGTGTAACAAAAACACTTCACCTTTTTCTAAGTCAAAATCTGTCCGCTTGAATCTTTAAGTAGCCATTCACGATCATACAATAGGCCTGCTCTGGCATTATTATGTAAGGTTAAGAATAAAAACCACCAACACCAGAGCTCATTAACTCAAATTATAATTTTAGTAAGTTTTCAAGTATGTACATAAACGAGCTTAATATGCCATGGTACAATTATGTGACTTCTAAAGCATAAAAAGTCGAACAACAAAATTGCTCTAAACCACACATTTAAACAAATGTTTGAGCGTGAGGACAGGGAGAGTCAATCAAATTTGGAAAAAATAAAGACCATTATCAATTGCAAAGACGAATTAATAGCACTATCAAAATATTTGCTTTGTTATCACACACACATACGCACACATATATAATGTAGGCACACACACACATGTATATAATATAGACACACACACATATATGTACACATACAAATACACATGCACATATATATTAAATAATGGTAAAGCAACAGAATTTGAAGCTCTCTCATTAATTTCAGGAATACTCTCTTTACTCCTTAATTATCTCAAATCTAGATATTTTGTTTTCAAAATCTTATAGTCTACCACTTTACAATCATTCTATTAAACTTCTCACACTATTTTGCATCCAAATACCTACTATATACATCTCTTTACAAACCTTTCACGGTTCTCCACAAATTTTACATTAAAGTCTATACGTTTTAAATAAATGCATAATCCAGAATATAAGCTCACTGGTAAACTTATTCCATTAATATTTATCAAAAGAATAAATTTTAATGTATATTGCGGGCACGAACGCACCGATAAATTGGTTAAAACTTTCATTTAAATGCAAATACATGCAAATTACATAACATAAATCATATATATATATATATATATATATATTAATAACAAAAATAAATTTATATTATAATATATTAAAGATGAATTTAGAATATGTTGCACTATATAATTCTATTAACGTCAAATTCCTAAATTTTATTTACAATTACGTAGGAATCCTTTTCAACTTCTATTATTCTACATTTTAGTCCATATATTTAGCAAATTGTGTAATCTTAAATTTAAACCATTTAAATAAAAATGATTAACTAATATTCATTAATCTGTCTAATAAATCCTAAAAATACAATAAATTTAACACGTATAATATTCGTATATATAAGGGGAAAAGGCTAAGATTATTTCTTATTATTTAGATATATGAAGATATTTAAATCGCATAACATAAAATGTAAACATAAATAATAATAAAACTTTTATTTTCTAATCCACTTATCTAAAAAAAATGTGCATTATCTAATATAATTTCATTTTTAGCAACCTTTAAAAAATAAATTTATATGTTACAACATTATGATGTGAACACACATGTTTATACAGATATTCTACTACATACATTCTCACTTTCAACATGTTATCAAACCGTATGAACACTTAGCTCGACTAAATGCAACATAACATTATTTTGCAATTACGTAGATTATAAGCATGACCCTCCTACAACAACATTAAATAAAAGGTTAATTACAAGATATTTAGTCAATGAAAACTAACAATAGACAGAAATTTACATACAACTACAAATATGTATATGGCTCTTCTCAATATTCACCAACATTTTTGTCTTCCAACTTCTTATATCTAACTAGTTATACTGATCACTAAATATTCAAACTATTTAAAGAAATCTAATTATTTAATATTCACTAATCCACTGATATAAATCCTTTAGAAAGATGATAATTCGGTGCATACAAAAATTATATTAACAAAAAAAAGGAAAATATCCTGAAGGACAAAATGAACAAAAAAATGTTCCATAAGGACAAGGGGGCAAAATTTTGTCCATAAGGACAAGGTTAGTGTAAAGGTAGGAATTATAGCAGGCCCCTGAATTCCTCCCTTTATACTATATTTTGTCCTTGAGAATAAATTTTTGCCCCCTTTCTCTTATGGAACAATTTTTTTTCCTTTTGTCCTTAAGGGTAACCCCCCCTCCCCCCACACACACACATATCAAACAACATAAATTATTTATGCCACCAAAAAAAATTATTTACATATACGATGTTAAATATTTTAGTTTATGATTTTTCTGCATTAAAATATAATTTTTACAGAGATATGTAAAGAGTTGAATGAGAAATATGTCTGATTGCACCCTTAACATTATGTTTGAGCATCGCATGCTATTTTAATTTATGATTGATATATCACGATATATTTACCACGAATTGCTTAATAAAATATTTTTATTACAATAAATAATACGTTTTAAAAACACGAGTGTGTGTAATGCACATGTTACATGCTAGTATATACATATACATGAATTGTTGTCAAATATGGAGTGTGGCGTAGTGGTATGAAACTTATCTATAGAGTAAGAAATTAGGAGTTCAATACTCTCCTTACACCTATATGGTGATGTATTAACCAAATATACATATACACGAATTTTTATCAAAAATATTAAATTCCTGCGATTAAAATCCTGATTTACTCCGAATCTTATGTTTTGGTTTGATCTACATTACGAGTCCAACCCAATAAAAACCATATTGAAGAAAAATCATTCAATCCATGCTTATATATTGAATATGATAATCAAAATTCACAATTTTAATTCTAGCATTTTCTATGCAAAATAAAAAAAATCAAAAGGTAAAGTTGAGTTTTAGATTTAGATATAGAAGTTAATACATCATAATCAATTTTGAAGTGTTACAAACCTTAATATATTAATATTTTGAATCTACCTTTTAAGATTTAAATCTTAGTTCGATGTAAAGTTTGAAATTCACATTTTACAGTTTCAAAGCGTGTACCAACCTTAATATATGAACATTTCGAATGTTCGATTTTAGATTTATGCTATGTTTCGATTTGAACCTTAAACTTTAAAATTTACGATTTGTATCTCATTTTGAAAACCTTAAATATATCTGTGTATAAGAGATGCTATTTGAATATAAAACAAAGCACACAATGTAACAACGAATCTAGATCGTTGAATCTCATTGAGTATATATTAATGCTTAAAACAATGAATAACCTAATAGTTTAGATCCATTGTGTCATCGATTATATCATTATTTTGCACTAGATCCATTGTGTCATCGGTTATATCATTATTTTTCACTTTAATAGATACGTGTATTGTGTAGAAGGTTTGACAACGCTCCTCCTTTGTAGCACTGTTACTTCCTTACATGAAGTTTATTCAAATAATAGTATGATGTTGAAAAGGGAGAAACTAATTTCCAGAAGTTTGTGATGGAAAATAGGATGCTACAAAAGAGGTGTGTGACTGAACCTTCCTTGAGAGTGTGTGTAGACAAAAATATACATATATGTAGGCGCGTGCATGCTCATGTGTTTTTATATATTTATTAGCATATACGCACGTGTATGCAAATAACCACTGGTCATGTAGTAAAGTTGATGTCAAAGATATTAAAGATCTAGAGTTCTATAACAATATTACATCCGCTGCTAATTGTTGATACATGCTTGAGTGTGCTACGAGCGTGAATGCACGTGATAAACAAGTTAACATGCATATTTTAACATAAATATTTTATCTCATTTATTTGTGAATAAATGTTAGGCTTAATATTGTTTAGTGTTTCAACATAGTGATTGGTCATAAGAAAACTCAAACCAAGGAGGATCCAAAGAGTTCTACATTTGTTAACAAAGTTGTGTTTGATTCATTTGGTGTGGTATATAGTAATATTTTAAATTAACATGTTTTTAATTAATTACTTGATTGGTTGGAGTAGCGTATTTTGAATGTTTATTACTTGTGATTGATTTGGAAACTTCACGGTGATTTTTCTCATTGAATTTGATTATAGCGCTTATGTAACACCACACTTAATCTACTTCCAGAGAATAACTCAATTTGTAACAATTATTTTTCCTTGAGTACCATCTTAGTTTCTGTGTTTCTTTTTTACTCAAACTAATCAAAGAATGCCATATCGAAGTCCTTCGTTTTATGTGAACCAATTTTATATGTGAAGCCCTTCGTTTTGGACAAGTTAATTTTTGAGAACTACATTGGTAGAAAATTTATTTACTAGCAATATTTGTTTTTATTTGTGTTTTTTGTATTGATTCTTTTAATGAGATCCTCCCTTTTCCACAATTTTGCATATTTCCATTCACTCATCTTTTTGGATGATATATGATTAGAAAATTCAACATGTTGCGAGCATCATCATCCACATACATTATGTCAGCTACGCTTAATTTTTCCTATGTGCTTTTTAAAAATTCATTTTCATACACCTTAGCATTTCTTGAAAAAAAATCAAATATAACAAATAATAAAAAAACTCAAGATGTATTAAGATTAGGGCTGTCAATGGGTCGGGTTGGGTCGGGTTGGGTCGGGTTCGGATCGGGTCAAGTCGTGTTCGGGTTGAGTTCGGGTCGGGTCAGCTCAACCCGTTTATTAAACGGATCGGTTTCGGGTTGATCCATTTATAATTGTGTGAGTTTTAGGTTTGATTTTTGTAACTCGTTAAGAAAAATATTTTTACAAAAAGATGTGAATGAACATGACAAAAATGAAAGAAGGGCATTGTCGTCATTCACTTGTTGCAAGTTAAGATGAGAATAAAAATGTAAAAAGTTGTTAATGTAGGAGTAAACATTAAAACGTGAAAAATTGTTAAGTGTTAGTGTGTATGAATAATTGAATAATGACAACATCGTTCATTTTCAAGTTAAGATGAGAATTTTACAATAATATAGAGCCTATAAACGGGTTAGTCGGAGAAAATTCGGGTTTTGCGGGTCAACCCTAAACTCACTCATTTATAAACGGGTCAAAGTCGGGTTGACCCTAAAATGACCCGTTATCAAACGGGTCGAGTCAACTCGCTAATTTCTCGTGCGGGTTTCAGGTCATGTTGGAAATTGACAGCCCTAATTAAGATGAACATCTTCATCAATGCAAAATAAGTGACAAAGAAGCATGGAAACTAAACCTCCCAAAATTAGCTCATTTAGATCATCTGAAGTGAAAGCATTGCTTTGCTACTAAAAACACTGCTAAAAAAATTGTTGCTAAATGAAAGTTCTGCTGAAAAAACAACTAATTCATGTATTGTTTATCATAACCTTTTTTTGTATTATTGATTGACCACAATTTAAAAAACGTTCATAGTTACATTGTTAGCGGATGCATCTTCTTCATCTCATTCGGGATCTCACTCAAGACCCACTTTTTGTGCTTGGACAAGATTTCAAACTTGATTTATAATTCTTTTTTATCTTAAACAAGTTCTTTTTATGTTAATTTAACCATGTAGAACAAAAAATGTTCACTTTTGGTACTATTTGATAAATTAAAAGAAATGTAATGAATTGTATTTTCCTACATACTACTTTATATACCGTGCACTTGAGATTATCTTATAACAATTTTGCGATTCTCGGTGTCGAAAAAAGCAAATTGTGCGCAAGTATGTGTATTGACTCTATTAAGTCAATTAGACCACAATTTTATGTGTTTTCTCGAATTTGAGATACGTGTTTGAATGAACAAGTGATCGTCCATGGTTATAGAAATAAATAGCACGGTCGACATCGTACCACAAAAAAAAAGAGAAAATGAAAATTTCCACAATACCAAAACTGTTGCGATCCATCGCTTTATAATTCTTTTTTCTTTATGCAGAATATGGAATTTCCAACATAAAATAGAGGCGTACTGAGAAATTTTATCATGTCAGACCAAAGTTTTGAAAATCTAAAAGCGTACATAAGGCGTTTTCAAGTCTATGGGGCGAGGTGTAAGTCTCGAAACGTTGAGACGTAGGCTTTTCTGTAAAAATGAAATGTAAAACATATAAAGAAAGTCTAACATTTTAAATTAGCTGATACAAAAAAAAGAAAAACAAATAATTTAAGATCTAACTTTGAACAAGTACATATATTTATTATAGAATAAAAATAAATAATTGAAGCTCGTATGGTTCAAATTTCAATTCTCAAAACTATTTCAATATTCCATCTAACTCCAATTTTGATTCATTCGATCAATTCAGGTTGACCCGCTAAATTTATATCGTGACTTAACGAAGTTTGTTGAAAAATATTCTCTAAATAACAATAAGAAAATCCATTACATTTCTCTTGATCATTGTTTTATAAACCGTTGACACGTTTTTTGGTCGAAGCTATCACACGCCAAGAATATCATCAAAAAACACAAAGTGATTCGACTGAAGTCGCGACGTGTTCAAAAAAGGAATGGAAATGACATCGATTCATGAAATCGTCGTCGATGGACTCGGAAAAGCTAGCGCAATAAAAATACGTGATCAACACTGTCTGATCAGCTCAAAATGGTTGAGCGCGTCGGTTCGATCACGTGGCAAAACTCATCGCGTAAAAATATATGGGTTTTGTAAAAAGCAGTGTCGTGCACTCAAAAACAGCTGATTGGCATGCGTCGATTACGAAAAATGGCTTGCACAACTCCTGACATCAAAATTTGGTAAATATGGAAAAAGTGGCAAATCTGGCATTAGGCATGATGAAAAACGTGGTGGATCACTCAAAAACCGCATGCGCACCCTTGCCAGATCACATTAAAAACTTGGTTGATCATCTGGTTAAGTTGGAAAGGCATTGGATTTGGCAAACTCAGGAGCAAGGATCGACATGGCGAATCACTTGTTTTCCATGAGTGCGCACCGTGCCAAATAAGTTTGGCAAAGTGGCCTGACACTTTGCCACATCGCATCGTATCACGCTGTGATGCGATTTTCTGGGTGATTCACACGATGAAATATCATATCATCTCGATATCGCATTGCAACCAGCAAGATGCTATCTTGGAAAATTGGCAAGCATAGTGGTGGATATGCCACACTTAAATGCGAGAATCAAGAGAGCACCAGTGTGATACGAGAAAATCACGAGGCGCACACGGGTTTTCTAAAGCGATTTCTCTATGATGCGATGCGATCTGGCATCGTACCAGATCACTTGCCACATAGCAGATGCCGTGCGGATCACCGTAAATCGAGTGATCCACACGTATTTTCTTCACATTTTGGTGATGCGATCTGGCACAAGTGCCAGGATGCAATTTTTTCACTCTGAGCATGCCAGGATGCGTTTTTCGGATGCGACGAGGCTTGTGATGTGATTTTTAGCATCACAACACTCTGTAGGATGCAATTTTTCATGTATGCCTTTGTAGGATGTGATTTTCTGGCAGTGGCCACTAAATGTCACCTAATCTTACCTAACTCACTCACCTATAAATACCCTAAGGCTTGGCCTCCAAATTGATTATTCTCCCTTGGATTTTTGGACTTCTTGAAGCTTTAAAGCATCATTAATGGCAGTCATCTCCTTCTCCATGACCATTGGACATGGCATGGACCACTAAAACGTTGCACAAACGTTTTCCATATCTATTTGGGCATCTACAAGCATAATTACGTTGCCTTTGGACTGAATTGGATGTTTTTGGATTTCTTGGATATTGAAGCTACTTTTTAGACACTGTTGACCAAGTCAACATATTTTTCACTCAACGGAGAAGAAAAAGGATATTTTAGTCAAAACTTAAAATTA
Source organism: Allium sativum (assembly GCA_030737875.1). Lineage (NCBI taxonomy): Eukaryota > Viridiplantae > Streptophyta > Magnoliopsida > Asparagales > Amaryllidaceae > Allium > Allium sativum. The sequence goes on from CM060923.1 coordinate 174,056,330, forward strand.
ACATACATTTTGTTATTCTATCGTAACACTTCGTACTTAAACATTGTCCGAACTTGTATAACTTTGTAATCGAATATTATGTGATTAATGATTACTATGAAGTAGATATAGGCGTTAGTGCCGAACCACTATAAAAAGTTGTGTTCTCCCGCACTACTTTATTTTGGATATGGATTATTGTGTTCACATCATACACATAGTACATCGAGTGTTGGTGTGTGCTGAATTCACGACAATTCCTCGCATCAGCATAAACAATCTTACTTGTCTATGTCAATATAAAAGTTGAAAGTAAAAAAATGCTATTTTTTCTTTTTATTTCCATTAAATCATTAAAGTTTAATGATTTTAATCAGTGTTGATATGTGCAACTAAAGGTTAAAAGGCTTTTGAGTCATATAACTCAACGGTTTAGGCGCGCGAGGCATATGTTTTATGCACTTTGTATGCCTCAAGTTGTTGAGGCGTAAGCTTTAGAGGTAAACAATTTTTTGTATTAAGCCTTAAGGTGTTTTACCTCTTATTTCCTCAAGGCACTTCTCGAGGCGAGTATTGAGGCGTTTTTTTTGAAATAATGTGTTAGATACTCAGTATTGTTAAAAATCTTGAAATCCTATATTCAAATCTCGTTTCAAATGAAATCTCTCTCCTATGATTTAATTTATATTCCAGTTCAAACCTTGTTAATACAGCGGATTAGAATTTTTTTTTTCAATTTAAACTAATATATTTGATATACTTATTTGGATCTACAATCTCAATTCTAATCATTTCCAAATAAAATAAAATCGGAACAAGAGAGAAAATTAAATTTTAGGTTTAGACGAAAGTTCAAACATAAGAATAAATTCAAAATATTTTTTTTTCAAACTTTGTGCAAACCTTAATATACGAATTTTTAAATCTAGATATACAATTTAAATCCCATTTCAATTTAATTTTTGAATGTTATGCTTTGAATCTCATTTGAAAACCTTGCTCACATCCATTGTCCTTCTTATCAAGGTTCAAAATTTGGTTTTAAGTTTCATTCCGTTAATTTCATATTCGTGTAATTTCGATTATAGTACATATTTTTAAAAGTTTCACATCAATTCTTGTCTTGGCTTTTGTTACTTTTCAATATTGTTCTTCAATATAAATTAACTAACATGTGCAATCAAATATCTATGTTTTACCATTATGACTTCTAAATCCCTAAAATATTATATTTACCGAATGTCCTAACCAATTCTTCAGTTCAATATCCAATATCAATGTCCTTGCATAAAGCCCAATATTTATTTCCTTTCATAAGGCCCAATATATATTTCTTGGCACAAGGCCCATTGCTCCTGTCATTTTTATTTCATAAGCCCAAATTTTCATTTCACATTTCCAGAGCCTTAATTTTGTAAAACTGCCTCCTTCGCTCCCTAATTTTATTTCGAATTCCCAAAAGAGGTAAAAATTCAGATTTGATGATGCCATTTCGATCTACAGTTTGAATGTTACACTTTGAATCTCATTTGAAACCTTGCTCACATCCACTTAAGAAACCAATAAATAAACTATCCTCTTGATCAAAGTTCAAAATTCGGTTTTCAGTTTCGTTCTGTTAATTTTGTATTTGTGAAATTTTGATTCTGGTACAGATTTCTAGAATTTTTACTTTAATTCTTATCTTGGATTTAGTTACTTTTCAATATTATTTTTCAACATAAGTTAACTAACATGTGCAATATATATCTATGTTTTACCATTATGACTTCTAAATCCCTAAAATCTTATATTTACCAAACATCCTAACCATTCCTTCAGTTCAATATCCAATATTCATTTCCTTGCATAATGCCAAATATTCATTCCCTGGCATAAGGCATAATATTCATTTCCATGCATTAAGGCCCATTGTCTTTGTGATTTTTATTTTTAGAAATTGGGTACTATATATACACATACTGTTGTAAATTTTCAAAATTAGTTTTGGGATATGGGTTTGTTTTTTGAAGAGAGAAGCAAGAATGGAAGAAGATAAGGTGTAGGGGTTAGTCGCACATTGTAGAATATAAAGGAGTTTGTCTCTTTATAGGTAAAAGCTTGATATATGATATCAAAAGAAAGAAGAGAAGGAGCTATAAGGCAATGGGCCTTAGGCATGAACTTGGCATAGATAATAATATTTAAAATGTCAAAACATAGGCCTTGGGGCTCTTGGGGTCCCGTGATCCATTATGTTGCGGAAACAAATCAGTCGACATGCCAAAACTCAACCAGTCGACTGTTTTGGCCTCTGGTTAAAAACGGTCGACCGGTGACAATTGGGCAGTCGACCGGTTTCAACCCGAAGGGATGCAATGCTTAAGCGTTGCAAAATGGAAAGGGTGCATATGTTTCCGATTCGAACAGAAATGACCGTTGCAATCAAACAGTTGCAACGCTTGGCTAATGGATGCCTCCTCTCGTCACCTATATATAGAATTGTGCAAAATCATTTCAAAAATCTCTGAATTTTGATCTTCTTCTTCCTAAGATATTCTGCAACACCTTTATACTGTTGCAAAACAGTTCTGTCCGAAACACTTCTAAAGTGTTACAAATCTGAAAGTGTTGCAGAATAGCAAACTTCTTCTTCCTTTTCATACTATTTTCAATTCTTGCATCGCCAGAAAACTAAATCTATAGTGTTCTTGGTCAGATCAAAATCATACAAATTTTGAATCTGATTTCGTTGTTTCAAGGCTTCATTGAATCCTGAAGTCAATAGTTCGATATCCCTTTTGTACCTGGTGAGTTGAACTATTGTCTGAAAGAATTTGCTACGCAAATCCTTGAAGTCAGAAGTATGGCAATCATTCTCCTCCATTAGCATCTCAAACCATGAAATCCCCAAAAAAATTCAGACAATATATCAACCATGGAAAGTTTGAGTGCATTGCAAGTGATGAATCAGCATTTGACAAAATTAGAGTGATTTGATGGAGAGAACTTCTGTGACGGCCCGCCCCGCACTAGCCTGCATTTACTCCAAAAGTGCACTGTACACATGTCCAGTTAGCGCGGAACGGTCGCCAAAGAAAGGAAAGAAGGGAATGAACTAATCAAGGAACCTGTAGAATGTCTCACAGCGCATGGAATAAAATATAATAATAACATACTTGACATAAAACAGGTGAGACAGTGCATAAGCTGATAACTAAAATCAACATCAATCATCAGAGCAGCGGAAATCCAAATACAGCTTATTACAATTTTTCAAATTTACTGTCTCTAAACAAAAGAAAGCTAAAGTAGAAGATGCACCACCAATGCCCAAGCAGTGATCTTCAACAACACAGGGAGAATATTATGTATATATTACGTGGAAGCCTCCTGCTCGTCTCCGGATCATCTACTCGTGCATCACCAGCTAACCTGTCTCTAGTCTGCTCGTGTCAGCACCCAGAGTAATAAGAGGAGACATAAAACTCTGGGTCAGACATAAAGCCTGGTATGAGCGATAAGCATCTAAACAAAATAATAACAGGTATACTAAACCATACCTGAACCTGGACCTGCAACCAAAGAGTTAGTACCACATACCGTACAATACTCTAAGGTGCCATAATAAATAGTGTAAGAACACGGGGGTGGGGTGTGCATGTCACAATGATAGCAAACAAATCATCCATAGCAACCAGCCTCACATCTCTCGCTCAGTGCGTAAAGCGTACGATATCTACCACTTTGGAACACTAGACAAAATGAGGTAACGACGAATCCCGACTTGTAGAAACCCTGCTGTGACCAAGCCAAACACTTGGAGTCATGACCAAACATTTCAATGACCCACTTCATTGGTCGTAGCCCTTGGTTCTACCGATGCCATAATGGCCCTGAATCCGCCTTCGTACCTCCTACCATAGTGGTCCAAAGCTAAGGACATCGATAACCCCTTGGCACGCGTCCCGCAGCAAAGCCCAATCATGAAGCGAACTCGTTGATTCCCATCTGAATCTTGAGCTCTAACTTCTCATTTGGACTTCTTTTCCATCTCGGGTTTGGTCGAATTGGAGTGGGTCTTCAGAAGAGTTGTCGTGCAGTAGCAGCTCTAGAATTCGGTTCGGTTCGGTAGTTATCTCTTCATTCGGTTCGGGTCGGATACCCCACTTTGGGTCGGGTCGGTGTCCTCCGGGTCGGGTCAGTGTCCTCCTCCGGGTTGGGTTGGGTTGCTTTCTTCCTTCCAGTTCTTCTTCGATCAGCTCCCTCTTTTCCATCCACTCCGATCCGATCCGATCCGATCCCTTCACCTTCTCCCGCTGTAGCCTTCCATTCTTAGGTCGATCAGTTCTGGTCTCCACTATTCTTCCGATCCGATCCCCTTGTCCACTCCAAATCTAAGCAATCGGCCTTCCTTCTCGCCAAGCCTCCTATGTGCCAAACTCCGGTTCGGGTCGGGTTTCTTGCCCAGTTCACATTTCCGATCCGAGCCCCCATCCGATCCGATCCGGTTCGGAACCTGCACACTTCTACAACTTTCCAGCAAGCTTTCTACGCCATTCGACGACGTTTTCGACAAATTTAACTATTCTAATCAATCATAAAACATACCATAAAGTCATAGCAATATGTAAGAGCAACCACAACAGCAAACAACAATTCAAATGAATCAAAATGGATCAAAAAGTGGCTAAAACCTCACATTTCCCAAAGTCCCTCTTAATCATGTTTAAGCACATACTTAGTAAAACTTAACCAAATCGTCTAAATTTTATAACAGAGGCATGAAATATTATTTAAGAATTTCTAAACATTTTTCCAGAATTTATTAGTGTATAAATTTGCTAATCTTCACTAATTACCCTTAATTAACTGTAATTTGTGTCAAAACGATGCTATCACTCACCTTGGCCACAAAGTAAAACACCAAATCTGAAATACTCTCTGTTTTGGTCGAATTCCTATGTATAGCACCAGCTCCAACCTTGCTTTGTTGCTATTTGGCCTTGCTTTGATGTAGTTTAGGCTGAATCTTCACTAAAAATGTGTTTTGGAGTGGTTTTAGAGGATGGAAGCCATTACTAGGGTCTCAAGAATGTTTGTGGCGGCTCAAAACTGAAATGGAAATGATTTCCTAACCCTAATCAGTCCTCCTATACTTCTAAACCCGAAATTCCCCTTTGGCCCTAGCTGCTAATTACCCGGTTAAGCCCAATTAAGCTGTTTTTCACCATCTGAAACTTGATTCAGCCATATCTCCCAAACGGTGAGTCCGTTTGGCTAATGTGACCACTCTACGAAAAGAGAAACCATCATCCGGAGCCAATGGAAGTGGTTTCAGGTAAAAATTCCTTTTCAATCAAAAGTTATGGCCAAAACAGTACCAAATAGGGGTAAAATGGTCATTTAAAAATTGGGAAAAATCATGAACATGGGAAATGACCCCAATAGTCGTCTCCCAAAGTTACATGACCATACGACTTCGTATGTGAAAGAAATAAATATCCTACGATCCTATGATGCATAGAATACGGTCGTTACATTCTCCCCCCTTAAGAAATTTCGTCCCCGAAATTCTTTAACCCAAAACGGACAAAAGATCCCGCATGCCTAACAACCACATACAACAATCAAACATGTAAAACAAGCAAACAAGCCTATCCTAGCATGCGGAAAACTAAATCGAAGTCAAAATCTTACCAGGCAAAGAGTTCTGGGTGTGTCTTCCTAATGTTCTCCTCTGTCTCCCAAGTACAATCATTCTCGTCCTCGCTCCACTGAACCTTGACTAGCTTCACCGCCTTCCTTCGAAGTTGCTTCATGTCGTGCTCGACAATACGGGCCGCCTTGCGGTTCCCAACCGCCTCGGGTTCTACTTCGAAGTCCTCTAACTGATCAGGTGAAATAGTCATATCTGAGTCGTGAACGAACTTCCTTAGTTGGGAAACATGAAATACGTCGTGAACTCCCGCCATCTTCTCCGGTAAGTCAATTCTGTATGCCAAATTCCCGACTAGTTCAAGAACAGGGAATGGGCCAACAAATCTTGGTGCCAACTTGCCTCTCCTGTCAAACCGTATTACGCTCTTCAACGGAGAAACCTTGACAAACACCAAGTCACCGATGGAGAATTTTAGGTCTCTTCTCCTCTTATCAGCATAACTCTTCTGCCTATCTTGGGCAGCCTTCATTCGTTGTTGAATGATCTTAATCTTATCTGAAGTTTCCCTCACCATATCTGGTCCAAGCACAAACTTCTCGCCAGCTTCTATCCAACATGATGGTGAGTTGCATGGTCTTCCGTACAAAGCTTCAAACGGAGCCATACCGATATTGGATTGGTAGCTATTATTATATGCAAACTCTACTAGATGCAAATGGTCATCCCATGATTCACCAAAATCCAATATAAACGCTCTCAAGAGATCTTCCAAAATACGATTCACCCTCTCCGTCTGACCGTCGGTCTGAGGATGATATGCGGTACTGAGATGTAACTCGGACCCTAGAGCCTCTTGTAAGCTCTTCCAAAACCCACTAGTGAACAACGGGTCTCGGTCACTCACAATGCTTTTAGGTACTCCATGAAATCTCACTACCCGCTTCATATACAATTCTGCTAACTTAGCTGCTGTCCTGGTCGATTTGACTGGTATAAATCTTGCACTCTTAGTCAGTCGATCCACAACTACCCAAATGCTATCGTGTCCCGATCTAGTCCTTGGTAAACCATCAATAAAATCCATCGAGACTTGCTCCCATTTCCATTCGGGAATTTCTAAGGGCTGTAACAACCCACTAGGCTTCTTTTGCTCGACTTTAACTAGCAGGCAATTCATGCACTTGGATATAAACTTCCCAACGTCTCTTTTCATCCCTTCCCAGTAGTAAGTCTGCTTCATATCTCGATACATCTTGTTACCACCGGGGTGTATAGTCAGCTTTGAGTGATGACACTCTCTAAGCACTTCATCTCTCAATCCATTGACATTGGGTACAACAAGCTTTCCATTCTTTCTAAGCCATCCATCTCGATCAAGCCCATACTTGTTCATCTCTTCCTCAGTATCCATCTTTAGCTTGGAGATGATTTCCAATAGGTTAGGATCGTCCCTCTAACTAGAGCCGATCCGCTCAATTAAACTGGGTCTGATCGTCAAACTTGCTAACATTTCTGGATCCAATTCGCGCTTTGGTCTGAAATCAAACCCTGCGATATACTCCAGTTGCTTCCATTCAAGGAACATAGCCCCTAAGCTGGCATGTCTTCTACTCAATGCATCAGCCACCGCATTGCCCTTTCCCGGTGTATATGCGATGTCGAAATCATAGGAAGCTAAGAACTCTAACCACCTTTGTTGCCGGAGATTTAGATCCTTCTGGGAGAAGAGATACTTCAACGACTTATGATCTGTAAACAGCTCAAATCTTTCTCCCAAGAGATAATGTCTCCATATCTTTAACGCGAACACAATCGCTGCCAATTCTAAATCATGGGTAGGGTATCTTCTCTCGTGCGGTTTCAATTGCCGACTTGCATAAGCTACAACCCTACCACCCTGCATCAGTACAGCACCCAGTCCGGTACCACAGGCATTCGTGTATACCGTCATCTCTTAATTCCCTCAGGAATGACTAACACTGGTGCGCTTGTCAACTTGTCCTTCAGACTCTTGAGTGCATCCTCGCAGCTCTCATCCCAGACAAAAGCTTGATTCTTCTTGGTTAACTGGGTCAATGGTGCTGCTACCTTGGAGAAACCTTGGATAAACTTACGACAATATCCGGCTAATCCCAAGAAACTTCTTACATCTGTTGCGTTCTTGGGCGTAGGCCAATCCTGTACCGTAGCCACCTTCGCCGGGTCCACGGCAATACCATTCTCTGATACAACATGGCCCAAGAACCTCACTTCCCTCTTCCAGAAGTGACACTTAGAAAACTTTGCTTTCAATTGGTGTTTTCTCAACACCTCCATCGCTACCCTCAAATGTTCCTTGTGTTCTTCCTCTGTCCTCGAATAGACCAAAATATCATCAACGAACACAAGGACAAACTTATTCAACTGATCTCTGAATACCCTATTCATAAGATCCACAAAATATGCTGGGGCATTGGTCAGCCCGAATGGCATGACCAACCACTCATAAAATCCAGACGGCGTTCGAAATGCCGTTTTAGCTATACTCTCAGCTTCCACTCTAAGCTGATGAAAACCTGTCGCGAGATCCAACTGAGAAAATACTCTCGTGCCACTCAACTGATCGAACAAATCATCTATCCGCGGCAGAGGATACTTGTTCTTCCTCGTCACTTTATTCAACTCGCGGTAGTCTACACACAAACAAAGGGAACCATCTGCCTTGGTAGCAAACACAACTGGTGCTCCCCATTCAGAAACACTCCTTCTGATAAATCCCTTCTTCAAAAGATCGTTGACTTGCACCTCGAGCTCTCGCTGCTCCCTTGGTGCCATACGACGAAGTGGCATCACTATAGGCCTGACATCCTTTACCAAATCAGTACGAAACTCAATCTTTTGGTGTGGTGGAAGTCCGGTCACTTCTTCGAAAACATCCGGATACTGGCCAACCACGGGCAAACCTGACAACTCACTATGCGGAATGTCGAGGGAGTTTAGAAAACTAGCCAATACCCCCTTACTGGGTAGACCACCAAACACTATCCTCCGTCCATCATCCGCTCTAGCTGTCACCAAAAAGCCCTCACAGTCTACCACCACCCCGTATCTTTGGAGCCAATCTACTCCCAAAATAATGCCAAACCCAGTAAAGCCCAAAACAAAGCAATCACAAACAAACATGCATCCATGACTCGATAAGACCACATTACGACAAATCATGCTAAGGCTAGTCGAACCACCAATCGGGTTCGTCACTACTAAAGGTCTATCGACAATCTCGGGCTCCAATCCCAACCTATCTACCAGGTCACTAGATATGAAAGAACTGGAAGCTCCGGTATCAAATAAAACTCTAACAGGAACGTCATAAACAGAAAGCATACCTTGAATGACGACATTCTTTCCCTTCTCCGCCGCAGTTGGGGCATTCGACGAAGAAGGAATAGCATTGAGAGCATATGCTTTCACCATTTGCTTTTCTTTAGGGGGTTGTGGATACTTATCCTTGTGATGTCCCATTTGGCCACAGTTGAAGCACTTCCTATCCGCTGGCTTGGCCCGACAATTACTAGCATAATGGCCCTTCTTACCACAGCTGAAGCACTCCACATCTTGCTTATTCTTTTTCTTCTGGCCATCCTTAGTCTGACTCTGCTTTCTCTTATTCTGGGAACCACCCTTGCCTCCACCACTTGCTTGTGGCTTTGGCTCATCTGCAGATGCAACCTCAGTCTTCGGCTTAGGGTAGAGACTTTCTGATCTTAACGCTTTCCCCACAATCGATTCAAACGTCTCATCGATGTGGTTAATAAGTCTTTCCACCAAGTACTGATCCAAACCAGTTATGAATTTCTCATTCTTTTTCTCGGCAGTATCAATAAGAGATAACCCATATTTTGACAAAGTGTCAAATTCAGCAATATACTCCGAGACAGCTCTGCCATTCTGCTTGAGCTCCAAGAATTTCTTAAACAGCACTGACTTCTGGGCAGCCGGAATGAACTTCTCGCTAAAGCGAGCCTTAAATTGCTCCCAAGTAATCTGATCTTCGGGAGTAGCTGCCTTTATAGCATTCCACCAATTCATTGCCCGCCCTTGCAACTGACGGGATGCTAGCTTTCTCTTCATCGCATCCTCGATACCCAAATCCTCGAAGATATGTTCGCAACTATCCAACCAATCCTGAACATCTGTAGCCGACTCCATTCCGTGGAATGACTTCCCACCAAGACTAGTATAATCCTTATTCATTTTAGCGAAGCCGACTCTTGGCGCCTGCACTATTGGACCACCACCATTTCCACCATTGGGAGCTACCCTCTGTACATCTCTAAGCATCTCTCTCATGAGGTCAGTAAACATCGTCCTCATGTCAGCAGCATTCCCATTATTGGCTCCCCTACCAGCACCTCTAGTATATCGGCTCATCGTCAATCTGAAAAAGGAAACGATTAACGACTCCATAGTGGTGCTAGTGCAGTACGACTTCATCCTTATACTAGTAATAGTATATATATATAGCTTTTAAAAACCAAAGTAATCACAAATACGCTCTCTCGTATACGTATATTATCTCTCCCTGATAACTTCCCTAGGTTAACTACGCAACCTAGAGCTCTGATACCAAGTGTGACGGCCCGCCCCGCACTAGCCTGCATTTACTCCAAAAGTGTGTTGTACACATGTCCAGTTAGCGCGGAACGGTCGCCAAAGAAAGGAAAGAAGGGAATGAACTAATCAAGGAACCTGTAGAATGTCTCACAGCGCATGGAATAAAATATAATAATAACATACTTGACATAAAACAGGTGAGACAGTGCATAAGCTGACAACTAAAATCAACATCAATCATCAGAGCAACGGAAATCCAAATACAGCTTATTACAATTTTCCAAATTTACTGTCTCTAAACAAAAGAAAGCTAAAGTAGAAGATGCACCACCAATGCTCAAGCAGTGATCTTCAACAACACAGGGAGAATATTATGTATATATTACGTGGAAGCCTCCTGCTCGTCTCCGGATCATCTACTCGTGCATCACCAGCTAACCTGTCTCTAGTCTGCTCGTGTCAGCACCCAGAGTAATAAGAGGAGACATAAAACTCTGGGTCAGACATAAAGCCTGATATGAGCGATAAGCATCTAAACAAAATAATAACAGGTATACTAAACCATACCTGAACCTGGACCTGCAACCAAAGAGTTAGTACCACATACCGTACAATACTCTAAGGTGCCATAATAAATAGTGTAAGAACACGGGGGTGGGGTGTGCATGTCACAATGATAGCAAACAAATCATCCATAGCAACCAGCCTCACATCTCTCACTCAGTGCGTAAAGCGTACGATATCTACCACTTTGGAACACTAGACAAAATGAGGTAACGACGAATCCCGACTTGTAGAAACCCTGCTGTGACCAAGCCAAGCACTTGGAGTCATGACCAAACATTTAAATGACCCACTTCATTGGTTGTAGCCCTTGGTTCTACCAATGCCATAATGGCCCCGAATCCGCCTTCGTACCTCCTACCATAGTGGTCCAAAGCTAAGGACATCGATAACCCCTTGGCACGCGTCCCGCAGCAAAGCCCAATCATGAAGCGAACTCGTTGATTCCCATCTGAATCTTGAGCTCTAACTTCTCATTTGGACTTCCTTTGCATCTCGGGTTTGGTCGAATTGGAGTGGGTCTTCAGAAGAGTTGTCGTGCAGTAGCAGCTCTAGAATTCGGTTCGGTTTGGTAGTCATCTCTTCATTCGGTTCGGGTCGGATACCCCACTTTGGGTCGGGTCGGTGTCCTCCGGGTCGGGTCAGTGTCCTCCTACGGGTCGGGTCGGGTTGCTTTCTTCCTTCCAGTTCTTCTTCGATCAGCTCCCTCTTTTCCATCCACTCCGATCCGATCCGATCCGATCCCTTCACCTTCTCCTGCTGTAGCCTTCCATTCTTAGGTCGATCCGTTCTGGTCTCCATTATTCTTCCGATCCGATCCCCTTGTCCACTCCAAATCTAAGCAAACGGCCTTCCTTCTCGCCAAGCCTCCTATGTGCCAAACTCCGGTTCGGGTCGGGTTTCTTGCCCAGTTCACATTTCCGATCCGATCCGGTTCGGAACCTGCACACTTCTACAACTTTCCAGCAAGCTTTCTACGCCATTCGACGACGTTTTCGACAAATTTAACTATTCTAATCAATCATAAAACTTACCATAAAGTCATAGCAATATGTAAGAGCAACCACAACAGCAAACAACAATTCAAATGAATCAAAATGGATCAAAAAGTGGCTAAAACCTCACATTTCCCAAAGTCCCTCTTAATCATGTTTAAGCACATACTTAGTAAAACTTAACCAAATCGTCTAAATTTTATAACAGAGGCATGAAATATTATTTAAGAATTTCTAAACATTTTTCCAGAATTTATTAGTGTATAAATTCGCTAATCTTCACTAATTACCCTTAATTAACTGTAATTAGTGTCAAAACGATGCTATCACTCACCTTGGCCACAAAGTAAAACACCAAATCTGAAATACTCTCTGTTTGGGTCGAATTCCTATGTATAGCAGCAGCTCCAACCTTGCTTTGTTGCTATTTGGCCTTGCTTTGATGTAGTTTAGGCTTAATCTTCACTAAAAATGTGTTTTGGAGTGGTTTTAGAGGATGGAAGCCATTACTAGGGTCTCAAGAATGTTTGTGGCGGCTCAAAACTGAAATGGAAATGATTTCCTAACCCTAATCAGTCCTCCTATACTTCTAAACCCGAAATTCCCCTTTGGGCCTAGCTGCTAATTACCCGGTTAAGCCCAATTAAGTTGTTTTTCACCATCTGAAACTTGTTTCAGCCATATCTCCCAAACGGTGAGTCCGTTTGGCTAATGTGACCACTCTACGGAAAGAGAAACCATCATCCGGAGCCAATGGAAGTGGTTTCAAGTAAAAATTTCTTTTCAGTTAAAAGTTATGGCCAAAACAGTACCAACTAGGGGTAAAATGGTCATTTAAAAATTGGGAAAAATCATGAACATGGGAAATGACCCCAATAGTCGTCTCCCAAAGTTACATGACCATACGACTTCGTATGTGAAAGAAATAAATATCATACGATCCTATGATGCATAGAATACGGGTCGTTACAACTTCACTCATTGGCAAGAGACCATGAAATTCTTCCTGATCACAGTCAAATTATTTCATATTCTCGAAGATGTATTGGAGAAAATACCAGAGGAAACCAATAAGGATAATGCGGAACTAAAAGCTAAAAGGGCAAAGCGCAAAGAAGCAGATTTTCTATGCAGAGGCCACATTCTGAATGCACTGTCTACTCTGATATACAATGCTCATAGGACCTTGGACACCGTGAAGGGAATCTGGGCTACGCTAGAAAGCAAATATCGTATCTATGAGGCAAGTAATAAAAAATTTCCTATATTCAATTTTATGGATTTCAAAATGGTCACCAAAAAGTCCATAATTGGACAAGTAAGTGAAATCCTACTGTTGGTAAATCAACTTAAGGGTGCCAGTATTGATCTCCCTGAATCGTTTGTTGTTGGAGTTATTATCTCGAGACTCCCGAATTCTTGGAGTGATTATAAGAAAAAATTAAAACATGCGGAAACGAATTATGATTCAGACGGTTTACAATGTCATCTTCGTATTGAAGAGGATTCTCGTAAACGTGAACTAGATGATAATACGCAAACTGAGTCTCAATCTAAGGCTAATAATGTTGAAATTATCGATAAGTTGAAGCCTAAGAATGAGACACAGTTTAAAAGGAAAGGTAATAATTCCAAGAACGAGAAGAAGGGTGGCTGTTACTATTGTCACAAACCCGACCACTATGCCCGAGATTGTCGTCTTCGGAAGAAACAACAAAAAGCGAATGTGGTCGAAGAAAAGCTTGTGGCTATCGTACAAGAGGCGAATTCCGTTAGTGGCATTGATAATGTTTGGTGGCTCGATACTGGAGTGATTATTCATATTTTCAAAGACCATAATCTGTTCAAGACTTATGATGAGAATAATGGAGAATCCAGCGAAGTAACTGGCGCAAACAAAGTTGCATCAAAGTTTTGGGAAAAGGCACTATTGAATTGACATTCACCTCTGGGAAAGTTCTTACTTTAGTCAATGTATTTTATGTACCTGATATGTGTAAGAATTTGATTTTTGGATACCTTCTTAACAAAGGAGGATTAAAGATGGTGTATGAGTCTGATAAATTAGCGTTGTCCAAGAACAACAAATTTATTGGATAGGGATATTTTTGTAACGGCATGATTAAGTTAATGAAAAAATCTTCTACTTATATTGTTGATTCTGTTAATTTATGGCATGGTAGATTAGGACATGTTAATTATAAGTCACTTAGAAATATGCATAAATTAGGATTAATTTCTAATTGTGATTTTGAATCTATTTCCAAATGTGAAATATGTGTTCAAGCAAAAATACATCGGAAATCCTTCAAATCTGTAGAAAGAAAAACTAGTTTGCTTGAATTAGTATATAGTGATGTGGGTGACTTAAAAAGTCATATCACCTATGGTGGTAACCAATACTATATAACATTTATTGATGATTATTCCAGAAATGCATATGTTCATCTAATGAAATCTAAAGATGAAGCCTTTGATAAATTCAAAATTTACAAAGCAGAAGTCGAAACACAATTATGAATTAAAATTAAAGTGTTACATTCAGATCGTCATGGTGAATATTTTTCAAATGAGTTTACTTTGTTTTGCAAACAAAATGGTATTATTCACCAATGTACGAACTTTGGTAGAAATGGTTAACACCTGAGACGACCCGATTTCCCGTTCTCACGGAAACAAGGTTATCTTTGGAATATAACACAGAAACATAAAATAGCAGAACAGAATTAAGTAAATACACCAGATAATGAACAATAAAATATACTGGATAAAAGTAATCATCAGAGTTACACAGTATACAGGATCTTACTTAGTACAAATACAGTTCAGCTATACATAAATGTCTACAGCGGAAATAAACAAAATATGTACAATAGGAGCTGAACAGCATAAAAAGAAATAAATGATAGAATCCCTCTTCAGCTCCAGCTATCCAGAAAGAACCAGCTAAACCTGAATACAAGGCTGCCCGTGTAGAAAAAGGGGCACCCGAGTTTGAGAGTGAAACAAACTACGAGTCAGTCATGGGACTGGTATGAGAAATCTACTCAACACATATATAATTGGCTAATCACAGGACCACGCCACTTTCGTGGAACGGGTTTACTCCATTGGATTGCCAGTGCTTTAAAACAAATCTTTCTTTTAAACATCGCTATGCTTTTTATAAAAATGAAGCCGTTATAAGACTCAGTTCCCATCACACAATGCAACGCAAACCGGAGGATAGAGTTTTTACCTTATAACGGCCAAAATATGGTTGATACGAATAAAACAAAGGCATTTGATATTATTGCTAGTGTTTATATGTTTTGAAAACAATTTCAAATCATAACTATCAATCATAGGCGACATGAGCGTCCCATGCCACTATGTCGCCAAATATATATATACAACTGAAATCGCATCGTCACGTATTTGGAAATTGGATTTCCGTCCTGAACCAAGGCAAAAGATAGTCCTCACCGACTTCGTGACTCTCTAGCCCGAGCCACAGGGTCAGAGCGCATCGACCCTTGGAGCGACAGGGCCGGTCCACCGATGTGGATTAAAATTCCTGAACAATACGTTTCCCTGCCCTTTGGGGCGTAAACGAGCCAACGAATGACTCCATCGGACCCGGATCGTCCGATCAAACCGAGGCGCCTCGCAACAGCAACAACCACATAGGTGAAAAGTATATATATGTCAGGGCTGGTAGGTCACTGACACCACCCTAGCTAGAAAGAAACGCATGTCCTCCCTGAGGTCCTTCCTCCCGTTTTAGGTTCATACCGGGGTGTGAGGCTCGCGAATTTACGTTATACACAAAGCCACGCCACACAGGCGGTGCTTTGATCATCACCACAAGACTTTGCTTTTCAACAGAAGCCCTGATCACTGCATCTTAGCATGCCACACAGGCAATTCACACCGTGCAACTGATGGCTATCAATCACACAGAACAAATTCCCATGTCGGACACACAGTCCATTTACAAGTCCGTTCTGGGTCTGAACGAAACCGGAGGCACTAAATACCTCGCAAACCCTTCGATCAACACGTACGTCTGAACGATCACCACTCATTATCCATATTTCGGGATGCCTCCCAATCAGGACCTCGGTTACCATCCAAACGAGGTGAAGATCTCCGGTCTTCGACCATCGTCTTCATCTTCGAATTTCAATCGTCGGTCGATTATTCGAAATGAGAATTAACTCGGCCTTTTCAAATAATTCACGTATATTTAGAATTTCAAATCGATTTATTTCAATGGTTAAATTATTCGACAACACCAATTGTGTTCTTTATATAGTTTTCACACCAAACACATTCAACCATCAAACATCACATAAATCAAGCAAATTCAGTTTATTTCCATTCCATATCGCTTACGATATTTTATAACTATTTATCGCTATTTTAATTTATTTTAAAATAGCCATTTTATTCAAAACGACGCTTCGGGCCATAAGGCGGCCGTGGCGCTGTTTTTCTTCAGATTTGATTTACACATATCTGAAAATCTAACCGTTGGATCTTCACAAAATTTACATCATTAGAAAGGTCTTTTCAAAACGAATCCAACGGTTCCAGTTTCGGGAAAATCCGACGGTCGGATCTCCCGGTACAATCGTTTGAAGTTTCGATTTCAAAATACGAACTGCAGCGTCGTTATTCGATTAAATATAATTTTATTTATATATATAAATAAATATAATCGTTTCTGGCGCTGTTTTTCTTCAGATTTGAATTAAACATTCCAGACAATCCAACCGTTGGATTTTTACAAGGTTGGTGCCGTTGGAAAGATTCTTCCAAGGCGAACCCGACGGTTGAGGTTTCGGGAAAATCCAATGGTCGGATTTCCCGTACTAGTCGTTTGAAATCACGGTTTCAAAATACGAACTGCACGGCCTCGTTTCGTTTTAATTTTATTTATATTTATATAGTTATATAAATATAGTTCATTCAATGATTTCTATATCGTTTTCACTTCAAAAAAATTTCTAACTCCTTAAATTTTGGAAAAATTTCGCCATAACCTCCCCTGCACCGGGAGCGTCGGGAAATCGCAAATAGCGTCCCGGTCCTTCTAATCTCAAAAAGAAAAAGAAAAAGCCAAGCGGCTAGCCAACAGGCTCAAAATCATCACCCAAACAAATCAGTAAATGTGTACCTATTTGTCGGGCACAAATTTTATTCCTCTTCTCTAGCCCCTTTGCTATAACCTGTTCAATGAATATGCATGTACATATATATACAGTTCATATCATTTTTCATTTTCTATTCAACTTCATATTTGATTTCTATTTGGTTTAAAAACACCATTCATTCTAATGTTACATAAATAGGTGCAAATCACTTCATTAGCTAATTAATGAATATTTCAACTCATATATGTTTATTTTGAACAAGTGGCTATTTTCAACATTTCATATTTTAACGATTTATGCATACAACAAAAAGGTGATTTTTATTGTAAAACAACTCATTTCGAAACACTATTTTTTTCTATATAGTTCATGTAGGTGATAAAATAGAATTTTTATCATAAAACAATTTATTTCAAAATATGAATACCATTCAACACATGAATTTCTAAACAACGAATGAATATCAATTCAACACATGAATGTTTTCAATAGTTTTTAGATATAGATAAAAATGTGATTTTTATTATCTAACAGTTTATTTCAAAATATGAATACCATTCAACACATGAATTTCTAAACAACGAATGAATATCAATTCAACACATGAATGTTTTCAATAGTTTTTAGATATAGATAAAAATGTGATTTTTATTATCGAACAGTTTATTTCAAAATATGAATACCATTCAACACATGAATTTCTAAACAACGAATGAATATCAATTCAACACATGAATGTTTTCAATAGTTTTTAGATATAGATAAAAATGTGATTTTTATTATCGAACAGTTTATTTCAAGATATGAATACCATTCAACACATGAATTTCTAAACAACGAATGAATATCAATTCAACACATGAATGTTTTCTATATAAGGAATAAATATAGTTTAAGCATATGAAAATAATTCAACCACACAAATATTATTCAAAATTTCGGCAGCATAACGGCAGGGTAGTTACACCGGCACCGTCCCTAGTACGGCTCCTCGCTCTACCTTAAAACCTCGCGGTTTTTGACAATGGGAAACATGCATCTAGTTCGCACGCAGGCGGCATGTATATATATTTATTTCATTTCCACAAACTAATCCTATGTGGTTTCAACCAAATATTTCACAACCACAAATGGGTATTTTTCAACCGCAATCAACCAATATCCATCACAAACAATCCCAAACAATCATTCAATTTTCACCACAATTTCAACCAATAAATATCGTCCATGGTTTGTGGACGAGGGGGCGTATATATATATATATATAGATATATTTATTTATATATAGCAATTCACTTTTACTTTCAACACATATATATATAAATTTTAAATCAGAAATCTCACCAATAGCTATCCAACTTCACGACTCTTCTTAATAGAAATCTTCGCCTATTTGTCGCTTTCACCCGTATTCTCTGCATATGTAAAAATAGAATTTTTACTACGCTATTCAATATATAAAAATATGATTTTTACTTTCGCTTTCACATATAAAAAATATGATTTTTACTTTTGCTTTCAACATATAAAAATATGTTTTTTACTTTTGCTTCAAAAACAGTTTTATTTCTTTTTTAAAAATTCAGTTTTAAACTTTATAAAAATTTCTGTTTTAACTTTAACAAAATCGGTTTTTAAATTTTAAACAAATCAGTTTTTAACTTTAAAAACATAAAACAGTTTTTAACTTAAAAAAACATAAAACAGTTTTTAACTTTACAAGAAAACCAGTTTTTAAATATTTTAAAAAAAACAGTTTCGGTTTTTATTTTTAAAACAATTTCAGTTTCTAAATTTTTAAAAATAAAAATCAGTTTTTAATTCTTTCATAAAATCAGTTTTATTCTTTTATAAAAAATCAGGTTTTCATTCTTTTATAAAAAATCAGGTTTTCATTCTTTTATAAAAAATCAGGTTTTCATTCTTTTTTTAAAAAAAAAATCCAGTTTTAAAAATCCTTTAAAAAAAATCTGTTTTATACTTTTTTAAAAATATTCAGTTTTTACCTTTAAAACATTTCAGTTTTAATACTTAAAACCATTTCAGTTTTTTTTCTTATAAAACCAGTTCAGGTTTTTAAATCTTTTTTCCAAAAAAAACAATTCAGGTTTTCAAACCTTTTTCAACAAAAAAACAGTTTAACAGAATAAAAAAAATAAAATAAAAAAAAATAATAAAAAAAAACGCTCACCGAATTAGCTGCTAAAAAAGGGGGAAGAAAAGGTCGTCGGCGGCTTCGACATTGCCAGCGAGGGGGGGCTCGATTAGATTCGAGGGGGGGGGGTGTTCGAGACGTCGGCGGCAGCTTCGAAAGTGGGGGGGGGGGATGCTCCGCGATGGGTTGTCTGCGTCGAGGTGTTGGCGGTGATGCCTGGAGGGAGGAGCGGCTCGATTAGGTTAGGGTTTCTCTTTTTTTTTTTTTTTTTTTTATTTTGTTTAACTGAAGAATGAAATCGGGGGGGGGGGGGGGCCAGGAAGAAGATAAAGGGGAGGGAGGAATTAAATTTTTTTTTTTTTATTATTTTATTATTTAAATTTGCAAAAGGGTTGACTTTTACACACGACCTCGAAACGAGGCCCACCGCCTGTCGTCCATAGCGTTTTACCCCCATTCCGAACACAATGGGATATGTATCGCAAGCTGATTTGATCGTTACAATCAGTTTCCTTTTGAATTTTCATTTAAATCATTATATTGAATTTTAAACGTACATTTCAAATTACCGGGGCCACATACTAACTAGTAAAATTCCTGAAAAATATTTTCTAGCTTCGTATTGACGATACGGTCCTAACAAAACTAGTTTCGTCGAGTTCTGAGACCGTTTACAAAATGGCCAATTTCCAGTCGATTAAAATCAACTGAAACTGGTCAAACGCGTTTTCCTTTGCCACGCTCACATATTGATTCGAAAAATTATGAAATTTGAAACCTAGCAATAACTTGACACTGCGGATCTAACAAAAGTGGTTTCGTCGAAATCCGAGGTCATTTGCAAAATGTCCATTTTTAAGGGCCTGAATTCTATAGCGACTATTCAGAATTTTCAACTGGACATATCCTTTGATTCCCGCTATCAAATTTCGATTGGTCGGATTCGTTAGAAAGATATCATCAATTAGATTCCATTATTTTTGGTCTCACTAAAATCCAGATTGTTTTGCACCCGGTATATTCAATTGAAGTTTGAAATCGAATTATCGAACTACCGCGCCATTTTCAATTCTATATATAATTATAATTAATTATATTCGTTTTCAAATGTCGATTCAACTCATTTTTCATCACCATTATTTAAAATATTTATTTGAAATATTTAAAATCCATTATTTTAGCCAATTAAAATTTTTTAAATTGGTTCAGATTTTCTGGGTCGTTACAATCTCCCCCACTTAAAACTTTTCGTCCCCGAAAAGGAATAAAGTCGAAAGTGGTTTGATAAATCTACGATCACACATCACAACAACCAATTTGTTTTTAATATTCTGAGTATAGAATAAACAATGCACATCCATGGGAAGAAAATAGCAACAGAATAGAGAATTAAAAGGTAATGCAAAGTAGGTTAAATGTACCTTGCACCCGAGTCAATCAGAGATATCTACTCGGCATCTAGGATAAGCTTTCTGAATGCTCTCCTCAGTTTCCCAAGTACAATCTCGGGGATCTCCACTCCATTGCACTTTGACTAAGCGAACCTTCTTGTTCCTCAGCTCTTTGGTTTCTTTGCCGATGATCTTTAGCGGCTCACGCCTCACAGCTAGTTCTGGAGTAATTTCAATATCCTGCTGAGCTGCTTCTTCCACGATCAAGTCTGGATCATGAACGTGCTTTCGAAGTTGAGATATGTGAAATACATCATGAACTCCAGGCAACCAGTCAGGCAGTTTGACCCTATAAGCGAGAGTTCCAATCCGTTCCAGAATAGGAAACGGACCAATGAATTTAGGCGCTAACTTTCCAGTTTTACCGAACCTGATAACTCCTCTCATCGGCGATACTTTCAAATATACATAGTCGCCAACTTCAAAGGATATATCTCTTCTTCTTTTATCGGCGTAGCTCTTTTGTCGACTTTGAGCGGCGAGTAATCGCTTCTTAATAAAATCGACTTTGTCGGCAGCTTCTCGAATCATATCAGGGCCCAACACAAGTCTATTTCCAGGCTCGACCCAACAAGCAGGAGATCGGCAAGGTCTACCATACAATGCTTCGAATGGCGACATTGTCAGACTCGCCTGGTAGCTGTTATTATAAGAGAATTCAGCCAAATGAAGATGGTCTTCCCATGATCCACCGAAATCGATAATACAAGCCCGCAATAGATCTTCTAAAATGCGATTCACCCTCTCAGTCTGACCGTCTGTCTGAGGATGATAAGCGGTGCTTAGGTTTAACTTCGTTCCTAGCTCGACTTGAAATGCTTCCCAGAATTTGCTAGTGAAGATTGTATCTCTATCACTTACTATGCTGAGCGGCACTCCATGTAGTCTAACTATTTCCCTGAAGTATATCTGCGCCAGACTCTGAGCAGTTCTGTTTGATTTGACAGGTATGAAATGGGCGGTCTTCGTGAAGCGATCTACGATCACCCAAATGCTGTCATTTCCCTTTCTGGTCCTGGGCAGACCATCAATGAAATCCATAGAAATATGTTCCCACTTCCAGCCAGGAACCTCTAGTGGTTGTAATAATCCGGCCAATTTCTGTTGGTCGCTTTTGACTAGTTGGCAAGTAGGGCATCGACTAACATATATTGAGATGTCTCTTTTTAACGACTTCCACCAGAATGTGCGTTTGATATCGTTATACATTTTATTCACACCTGGATGGATACTGAGCTTAGATTTGTGGCATTCATCAAGCACCTCTCTTCTGAGTCCAGGAATATCTGGAACGCAAATTCGTCCTTCTAACCTCAGAATCCCTTCGCTGTCTAGCTGGAAATCCGAAGCATTACCTTCACGAATTCGTTGACTTATTCCTTTGATAAATTGGTCGTCCTTTTGGAGAGCCGATATCTTATCAATCAACGAAGTCGCAATGATGAAACTGGCGATCATTACATTCTTTCTGCTCAATGCATCGGCCACGACATTGGCTTTTCCTGGAGTATATATAATTTCAAAGTCATATGCTGCAAGAAACTCCAGCCAACGTTGCTGCCTCAAATTCAAGTCCTTCTGAGTGAACAGATACTTTAACGACTGGTGATCTGTAAACAGTTCAAATCTCTCACCCAGAAGATAGTGTCTCCAGATTTTTAAAGAGAATATGATAGCCAATAACTCAAGATCATGAGTTACATAGTTTTTCTCGTGCGGTTTCAGTTGACGGCTAGCATAAGCAATTACTTGGCCTCTTTGCATTAACACTGCGCCGAGGCCTTCTCTAGACGCATCAGTCCAGACTTTTAAATCTTGGTTGCCATCGATGATGGTTAACACTGGAGCTGTGGTTAATCTTAACTTTAGCTCTTCGAAAGCCTCCTCACTCTCTTGAGTCCATTTGAATTTAGAATGTTTCTTTGTAAGCTTCGTTAAGTGACCAGATATCTTCGAAAAGTCTTTAACGAACTTCCGATAATAGCTAGCCAATCCAAGAAAACTGCGGACTTCAGTGGGAGTACTAGGCTGTTTCCAATTCTGAATAGCTGTGATTTTGCTTGGATCAACAGCGATTCCATCTTTTGATACGACATGGCCCAGAAATTTCACTTCATCTTGCCAGAATATACATTTGGAAAACTTGGCTTTTAACACATTCCTTCGGAGGATTTCTAGAACCTGTTCCAGATGCTTTTCATGTTCGGCCTTTGATTTAGAGAAGATTAGAATATCATCAATAAAAACCAGAACAAATTTATTCAATACTCCTCTGAATACTCTGTTCATCAGATCGACGAAGTAAGCTGGAGCGTTACATAAGCCGAATGGCATTACTAACCACTCGTAGAATAAGTCGGGGCCTCTGAATGCTGTCATTGGAACACACTCTTCGGCAATTCGAAGTTGATGGAAACCTGTAGCTAGGTCCATTCGTGAGAATACTTGTGCTCCATTTAATCGATCCAACAAATCATCTATTCGCGGCAATGGATATTTGTTCTTTATTGTCTGTTTGTTCAGATCACGATAGTCCACACATAGCCGTAGAGTACCGTCAGATTTTGGGACAAATACCACTGCTGCACCCCAGTCAGAGAAACTAGGTCTGATTAGACCTTTCCATACTAGCTGTCGTGTTTGATTGTCTAATTCCTCCTTCTCTTTCAAGGACATTCTTCGAATAGCGTGAACTACCGGCCTTGCATTCGGAATTAAAGCAATTTTGAAATCTATTTCCCTTTGCGGAGGTAAGCGAACAACTTCTTCGAACACATCCGCATAGTTCTTGACGACAGGAATGTCTTTGATGAGGTCAGGAATATTCTCCGTGACTTCAGGAACATTTTCAATTTGGGCTGGAGAAACATCGAGAGCTGACCAGAAATCCTTTCTATTTGATGTTGGGCCTTCACACGGTATGGTTATATAATTTCCCAATTGTGCTTTTGCCTTTACAACTCTATCGGCGCATTTAACCTCCGCTTCATATTTGGTTAGCCAATCCAATCCCAGAATAAGATCGAATTCATCAAAATTCATGACGACGGAGATAATAGGGAATTTATAGCAAGAAAAAGAGACAGGTACTGCACAAACCCAACTGAGATTGATGGAACCTCCAACTGGATTTCGGACGGTCATTGGCTCTTTGAGCTTCTTCAAATTCAAATCCAACTTCTTGACTGCACTCTTTGCAATAAAGCTTCGTGACGCGCCTGTGTCAAACAGTACTTTAACTGGGATGTTTTTGACATTGAGCATGCCTTCCAAAACATCAGATCTTTCTTGCCTATCTGAGGGCTCAGAAGTTTCTACTACTTCATTTACTTGAACGATTTCTGGCTTGTTTAACTGCGGGCAATCCTTTGCAAGATGACCAGCTTCGTGGCACTGTTTGCACTCTCTATTCTCTTGGAACTCCCCGCCAGTTCTGAACCTTTTCTTCTTTTGCTTTCGATTTGCTCTATATCCTTCTTTTCTTTGTTTCTTTAAAGATCTGCAACTTATCGACAAATGTCCTTTCTTATTGCAGTTAGAGCAAGTAGCGGTCGTTATTCGTTCGCTCCCAGATTCAGCCCTTTTTCTCTTGGCACTGGCCTTCTTACTGATCTCAGACATTGTACTTGCCTCAGGAATATCAGTTTCCGACTCTGCTATGTCACCACAACAAACTTCTTCTTCGTCGCGCAACATTCCTTTCTTGTCTAGATCTTCGTATTGATAAGCCATATAAATCATTTCTGAGAAAGGAAGATTCACATGCCCCAATACTTTATTCCGGTATTTCCTTTGAAGGCCATGAATAAATCTCATATTTTTCCTCTTTGGGTCTTGAATTAGATGAGGAGCAAAGTGAGCAAGTTCGTTGAATTTCTTATGATATTCGGGAATGGTCATATCACCTTGTATTAGATAAGAAAATTCATCACATAATCTCTCGGTCGCTTCGGGAGGGGTAAATCTTTCCAAGAAAATAACTTTGAATCTATCCCAGGTGATATCACCTTCTGGATTATTCTCTATAACTGAATCCCACCAGAACAAAGCTTCATCTTTGAATGCCCAGGAGGCCAGTAATCTTTTCTGGTCATCCCTAAGCTTTAATGCTTCGAAGATTTTCTCAGCTGAATGAATCCAAGCTTGTGTCTTCATAATAGATTCTTCACCAGAGAACGGTATTCCACCCATATTTCGATATTTGATTAATAGGGCCTCAATACCCGGTTCTGCATTCCTTCTGCTTCTGACACTCATTTTTCTAGTACTTCTGCAAATGGCAGATCAAGTGTCAGGTCACAGAAAAGGTATTTTAAAATATAGAAACACATACTTCAAATGTAAATGTGTCTATCAAGGTGTAATTTCATTCTGCTTTACTCATACTAGGATATTACTGATCCTATCTGTATTGAGTTACCCGTCCTAGAACACTACTGGTTCTATTTCTGACGAGTTCGTTCACATGTTATATTCCAGAACTAAGCTTAACCAAAGCTCTGATACCACGTTGAGACGACCCGATTTCCCGTTCTCACGGAAACAAGGTTATCTTTGGAATATAACACAGAAACATAAAATAGCAGAACAGAATTAAGTAAATACACCAGATAATGAACAATAAAATATACTGGATAAAAGTAATCATCAGAGTTACACAGTATACAGGATCTTACTTAGTACAAATACAGTTCAGCTATACATAAATGTCTACAGCGGAAATAAACAAAATATGTACAATAGGAGCTGAACAGCATAAAAAGAAATAAATGATAGAATCCCTCTTCAGCTCCAGCTATCCAGAAAGAACCAGCTAAACCTGAATACAAGGCTGCCCGTGTAGAAAAAGGGGCACCCGAGTTTGAGAGTGAAACAAACTATGAGTCAGTCATGGGACTGGTATGAGAAATCTACTCAACACATATATAATTGGCTAATCACAGGACCACGCCACTTTCGTGGAACGGGTTTACTCCATTGGATTGCCAGTGCTTTAAAACAAATCTTTCTTTTAAACATCGCTATGCTTTTTATAAAAATGAAGCCGTTATAAGACTCAGTTCCCATCACACAATGCAACGCAAACCGGAGGATAGAGTTTTTACCTTATAACGGCCAAAATATGGTTGATACGAATAAAACAAAGGCATTTGATATTATTGCTAGTGTTTATATGTTTTGAAAACAATTTCAAATCATAACTATCAATCATAGGCGACATGAGCGTCCCATGCCACTATGTCGCCAAATATATATATACAACTGAAATCGCATCGTCACGTATTTGGAAATTGGATTTCCGTCCTGAACCAAGGCAAAAGATAGTCCTCACCGACTTCGTGACTCTCAAGCCCGAGCCACAGGGTCAGAGCGCATCGACCCTTGGAGCGACAGGGCCGGTCCACCGATGTGGATTAAAATTCCTGAACAATACGTTTCCCCGCCCTTTGGGGCGTAAACGAGCCAACGAATGACTCCATCGGACCCGGATCGTCCGATCAAACCGAGGCGCCTCGCAACAGCAACAACCACATAGGTGAAAAGTATATATATGTCAGGGCTGGTAGGTCACTGACACCACCCTAGCTAGAAAGAAACGCATGTCCTCCCTGAGGTCCTTCCTCCCGTTTTAGGTTCATACCGGGGTGTGAGGCTCGCGAATTTACGTTATACACAAAGCCACGCCACACAGGCGGTGCTTTGATCATCACCACAAGACTTTGCTTTTCAACAGAAGCCCTGATCACTGCATCTTAGCATGCCACACAGGCAATTCACACCGTGCAACTGATGGCTATCAATCACACAGAACAAATTCCCATGTCGGACACACAGTCCATTTACAAGTCCGTTCTGGGTCTGAACGAAACCGGAGGCACTAAATACCTCGCAAACCCTTCGATCAACACGTACGTCTGAACGATCACCACTCATTATCCATATTTCGGGATGCCTCCCAATCAGGACCTCGGTTACCATCCAAACGAGGTGAAGATCTCCGGTCTTCGACCATCGTCTTCATCTTCGAATTTCAATCGTCGGTCGATTATTCGAAATGAGAATTAACTCGGCCTTTTCAAATAATTCACGTATATTTAGAATTTCAAATCGATTTATTTCAATGGTTAAATTATTCGACAACACCAATTGTGTTCTTTATATAGTTTTCACACCAAACACATTCAACCATCAAACATCACATAAATCAAGCAAATTCAGTTTATTTCCATTCCATATCGCTTACGATATTTTATAACTATTTATCGCTATTTTAATTTATTTTAAAATAGCCATTTTATTCAAAACGACGCTTCGGGCCATAAGGCGGCCGTGGCGCTGTTTTTCTTCAGATTTGATTTACACATATCTGAAAATCTAACCGTTGGATCTTCACAAAATTTACATCATTAGAAAGGTCTTTTCAAAACGAATCCAACGGTTCCAGTTTCGGGAAAATCCGACGGTCGGATCTCCCGGTACAATCGTTTGAAGTTTCGATTTCAAAATACGAACTGCAGCGTCGTTATTCGATTAAATATAATTTTATTTATATATATAAATAAATATAATCGTTTCTGGTGCTGTTTTTCTTCAGATTTGAATTAAACATTCCAGACAATCCAACCGTTGGATTTTTACAAGGTTGGTGCCGTTGGAAAGATTCTTCCAAGGCGAACCCGACGGTTGAGGTTTCGGGAAAATCCAATGGTCGGATTTCCCGTACTAGTCGTTTGAAATCACGGTTTCAAAATACGAACTGCACGGCCTCGTTTCGTTTTAATTTTATTTATATTTATATAGTTATATAAATATAGTTCATTCAATGATTTCTATATCGTTTTCACTTCAAAAAAATTTCTAACTCCTTAAATTTTGGAAAAATTTCGCCATAACCTCCCCTGCACCGGGAGCGTCGGGAAATCGCAAATAGCGTCCCGGTCCTTCTAATCTCAAAAAGAAAAAGAAAAAGCCAAGCGGCTAGCCAACAGGCTCAAAATCATCACCCAAACAAATCAGTAAATGTGTACCTATTTGTCGGGCACAAATTTTATTCCTCTTCTCTAGCCCCTTTGCTATAACCTGTTTAATGAATATGCATGTACATATATATACAGTTCATATCATTTTTCATTTTCTATTCAACTTCATATTTGATTTCTATTTGGTTTAAAAACACCATTCATTCTAATGTTACATAAATAGGTGCAAATCACTTCATTAGCTAATTAATGAATATTTCAACTCATATATGTTTATTTTGAACAAGTGGCTATTTTCAACATTTCATATTTTAACGATTTATGCATACAACAAAAAGGTGATTTTTATTGTAAAACAACTCATTTCGAAACACTATTTTTTTCTATATAGTTCATGTAGGTGATAAAATAGAATTTTTATCATAAAACAATTTATTTCAAAATATGAATACCATTCAACACATGAATTTCTAAACAACGAATGAATATCAATTCAACACATGAATGTTTTCAATAGTTTTTAGATATAGATAAAAATGTGATTTTTATTATCTAACAGTTTATTTCAAAATATGAATACCATTCAACACATGAATTTCTAAACAACGAATGAATATCAATTCAACACATGAATGTTTTCAATAGTTTTTAGATATAGATAAAAATGTGATTTTTATTATCGAACAGTTTATTTCAAAATATGAATACCATTCAACACATGAATTTCTAAACAACGAATGAATATCAATTCAACACATGAATGTTTTCAATAGTTTTTAGATATAGATAAAAATGTGATTTTTATTATCGAACAGTTTATTTCAAGATATGAATACCATTCAACACATGAATTTCTAAACAACGAATGAATATCAATTCAACACATGAATGTTTTCTATATAAGGAATAAATATAGTTTAAGCATATGAAAATAATTCAACCACACAAATATTATTCAAAATTTCGGCAGCATAACGGCAGGGTAGTTACACCGGCACCGTCCCTAGTACGGCTCCTCGCTCTACCTTAAAACCTCGCGGTTTTTGACAATGGGAAACATGCATCTAGTTCGCACGCAGGCGGCATGTATATATATTTATTTCATTTCCACAAACTAATCCTATGTGGTTTCAACCAAATATTTCACAACCACAAATGGGTATTTTTCAACCGCAATCAACCAATATCCATCACAAACAATCCCAAACAATCATTCAATTTTCACCACAATTTCAACCAATAAATATCGTCCATGGTTTGTGGACGAGGGGGCGTATATATATATATATATATATATATATATATATATATATATATATAGATATATTTATTTATATATAGCAATTCACTTTTACTTTCAACACATATATATATAAATTTTAAATCAGAAATCTCACCAATAGCTATCCAACTTCACGACTCTTCTTAATAGAAATCTTCGCCTATTTGTCGCTTTCACCCGTATTCTCTGCATATGTAAAAATAGAATTTTTACTACGCTATTCAATATATAAAAATATGATTTTTACTTTCGCTTTCACATATAAAAAATATGATTTTTACTTTTGCTTTCAACATATAAAAATATGTTTTTTACTTTTGCTTCAAAAACAGTTTTATTTCTTTTTTAAAAATTCAGTTTTAAACTTTATAAAAATTTCTGTTTTAACTTTAACAAAATCGGTTTTTAAATTTTAAACAAATCAGTTTTTAACTTTAAAAACATAAAACAGTTTTTAACTTAAAAAAACATAAAACAGTTTTTAACTTTACAAGAAAACCAGTTTTTAAATATTTTAAAAAAAACAGTTTCGGTTTTTATTTTTAAAACAATTTCAGTTTCTAAATTTTTAAAAATAAAAATCAGTTTTTAATTCTTTCATAAAATCAGTTTTATTCTTTTATAAAAAATCAGGTTTTCATTCTTTTATAAAAAATCAGGTTTTCATTCTTTTATAAAAAATCAGGTTTTCATTCTTTTTTTAAAAAAAAATCCAGTTTTAAAAATCCTTTAAAAAAAATCTGTTTTATACTTTTTTAAAAATATTCAGTTTTTACCTTTAAAACATTTCAGTTTTAATACTTAAAACCATTTCAGTTTTTTTTCTTATAAAACCAGTTCAGGTTTTTAAATCTTTTTTCCAAAAAAAACAATTCAGGTTTTCAAACCTTTTTCAACAAAAAAACAGTTTAACAGAATAAAAAAAATAAAATAAAAAAAAATAATAAAAAAAAACGCTCACCGAATTAGCTGCTAAAAAAGGGGGAAGAAAAGGTCGTCGGCGGCTTCGACATTGCCAGCGAGGGGGGGCTCGATTAGATTCGAGGGGGGGGGGGTGTTCGAG
The DNA here is from genome assembly GCA_030737875.1 of Allium sativum. Lineage (NCBI taxonomy): Eukaryota > Viridiplantae > Streptophyta > Magnoliopsida > Asparagales > Amaryllidaceae > Allium > Allium sativum. The sequence continues at coordinate 174,086,171 of CM060923.1, forward strand.
ACGTCGGCGGCAGCTTCGAAAGGGGGGGGGATGCTCCGCGATGGGTTGTCTGCGTCGAGGTGTTGGCGGTGATGCCTGGAGGGAGGAGCGGCTCGATTAGGTTAGGGTTTCTCTTTTTTTTTTTTTTTTTTTTTATTTTGTTTAACTGAAGAATGAAATCGGGGGGGGGGGGGGGGGCAGGAAGAAGATAAAGGGGAGGGAGGAATTAATTTTTTTTTTTTTATTATTTTATTATTTAAATTTGCAAAAGGGTTGACTTTTACACACGACCTCGAAACGAGGCCCACCGCCTGTCGTCCATAGCGTTTTACCCCCATTCCGAACACAATGGGATATGTATCGCAAGCTGATTTGATCGTTACAATCAGTTTCCTTTTGAATTTTCATTTAAATCATTATATTGAATTTTAAACGTACATTTCAAATTACCGGGGCCACATACTAACTAGTAAAATTCCTGAAAAATATTTTCTAGCTTCGTATTGACGATACGGTCCTAACAAAACTAGTTTCGTCGAGTTCTGAGACCGTTTACAAAATGGCCAATTTCCAGTCGATTAAAATCAACTGAAACTGGTCAAACGCGTTTTCCTTTGCCACGCTCACATATTGATTCGAAAAATTATGAAATTTGAAACCTAGCAATAACTTGACACTGCGGATCTAACAAAAGTGGTTTCGTCGAAATCCGAGGTCATTTGCAAAATGTCCATTTTTAAGGGCCTGAATTCTATAGCGACTATTCAGAATTTTCAACTGGACATATCCTTTGATTCCCGCTATCAAATTTCGATTGGTCGGATTCGTTAGAAAGATATCATCAATTAGATTCCATTATTTTTGGTCTCACTAAAATCCAGATTGTTTTGCACCCGGTATATTCAATTGAAGTTTGAAATCGAATTATCGAACTACCGCGCCATTTTCAATTCTATATATAATTATAATTAATTATATTCGTTTTCAAATGTCGATTCAACTCAGTTTTCATCACCATTATTTAAAATATTTATTTTAAATATTTAAAATCCATTATTTTAGCCAATTAAAATTTTTTAAATTGGTTCAGATTTTCTGGGTCGTTACAACACCATGATCCTAAGTTCTAAATTACCTTACAACATATGGGATGATGCTATGTTATCTGCATGTTACATTTTAAATAGAGTACCACTTGAAAAGAATAATATTTCTCCTTATGAATTATGGTTTAATAGAAAACCTAATCTTACTAGACTTAAAGTTTGGGGTTGCTTAGCATATGTTAGAAAACCAGACCCTAAACGACCAAAGTTAGGTAATAGAGCTTTTAAGTGTGTTTTCATAGGATATTCTCTTAATAGTATAACTTATATATTTATGATTCTTGATACCTTAGAAGTCATAGAATCTGTAGATGTAGAATTTTTGAAAATCAGACTATTGAGAATCCATTAAGATCATCTAGTCCAGAACCAACTGAGACTAATGATACAAATGACGATGAATATGCTCCTGCTAAGAAAAGCAAGGAAGTTTCAGTACCAGATGATAATACTAAACACAGGACAAGTAAAAGAGCGAGGACCATGGTCCTGACTTCATAACATATCTCGTAGAAGGAAATAAGGACGAAGTCCTTAATGTAACAAGATATGTAATGAACGTCGATGATGATCCCAAAACTTATTTTGAGGCTATGAATTCTAGAGATTCTAATTTCTGGAAGGAGGCTATTAATGATGAAATGAATTCCATAATGTTAAACCAAACTTGGGTATTAAGCAATTTACCTCCTGGTGTTAAACCTATAGGATGTAAATGGATATTCAAAAAAAAGTTGAATACAAATGGATTCATTGATAAATTTAAAGCCAGATTAGTTGCTAAGGGATATAAATAAAGAAAAGAAGTTGATTATTTTGATACATATGCTCCGGTGGCTTGCATATCTTTGATACGCTGTTTAATAGCACTTACATCAATTCATAACTTGGTCATACATCAAATGGATGTAAAGACAGCTTTTCTAAAGGGAGATTTAGAAGAAGAGATATATATGGAACAACCTGAAGGTTTCATAACTCCAGGCCAAGAAAAGAAAGTTTGTAAATTAGTTAAATCTCTTTATGGCCTGAAGCAAGCTCCCATGCAATGGCATGAGAAGTTTGATAAAGTTGCACTGTCATTTGGATTCATTGTTAATAATGCAGATAAATGTATCTATAGCAAATCGGATAACAACGGTTATGTTATAATATGTTTATACGTTGATGACATGCTGATGTTTGGTTCCAATATATCCTTTGTGAATGAAACTAAGAAGTTTCTATCTTCTAAATTTGATATGAAGGATCTAGGAGAGGCTGGTGTAATTTTAGGAATTAATATCATTAGGAAAACGGGGGAGTTATTACTAACTCAATTTCATTACATTGAGAAGTTCCTAAAGAAATATGATCACTATAATAACAAACCAGCACGAACTCTTTTAGATCCAAGTATAAAATTAGAAAAGAACACTGGATGTACCATTTCTCAATTAGAATATTCCAGTATTATCGGGAGTCTTATGTATGCTATGCATTGCACTAGACCAGATATCGCACATGTTATAAGTGTATTGTGTCGATTTACGAGCAATCCAGGTTTCGAACACTAGAAAGCCATTTCCAGAGTCTTAGCTTATTTGAAGGGAACCATAAGCTATGGTCTATCTTATAAAGGATATCCTGCTGTAATATAAGGATATAGTGATGCAACTTGGAACAATGTAAAATCCAAATCCAAGTCTACGACTGGTTGAATATTTACATTAGGAGGCACTTCCGTGTCTTGGGCTTCCAAGAAGCAGACCTGTATATCTGATTCAACTATGTTGTCAGAATTAATTGCATTAGCAGAAGCATGTAAAGAAGCGGAATGGCTTAGAAATTTGTTAGTAGAAATCCCATTATGGAAGTAGCCATCTCCAGCAGTTTTAATTAACTGTGATAATCAAGCAACGATATATAATGTATCTAATAAGACATATAATGGAAAGTCTAGATATGTGAGTCTAAGACATCAAATGGTGAGACGGTTACTTAAAAGTGGAGTTATAACTGTTGACTACATAGAAACAAAGAAAAACTTGGCTGACCCTTACGAAGAGTCTTCCAAAAGCTATGGTTTCTATAAAGTCAAAAGAAATAGGACTAAGGTCTGTGAATGAAGATTGATCATCCTTAACAGAAACCCAACTTGTGACTTGAAAAGGATAGACAAAGTTCAATGGGTACCAACAAGTTAAGGAAATGATTATGGAACACTAAATCAATAATCCCATAATGTTTAGTGTTGGATTCTGTATGAACAAAGGATGGATAAATATCCTTAATAAGTCTAGAAACCCTAAAAGGTGTCTCGTAGAAACACCTTAATTGGCTTACCTATATAAGTATGGAAATCAGGCCGTTTCCTTGGAAGGTAAGACCGCTTTCTAAGTAGACTCATGAACTAGGATTTAAGCACATGACCATTAACGTGCTGAGAAATACATAACACTCTAACTAAGGAATACAACATGTGTGATTGTTCCGGTTTTATCATTAAGGGATACTTGGTTCAAGATTCGTTCACCATAGAATCTCGATAGAACTTTGAATGGTTTACAATAAGTAAAAGTTCAAATCCAAAAGATACTTTTATTTATGTGTTGTTTTCATGATGATGCAAATCTTGATCTTAAAACTACATAGGCTTGATCCCACTTGGGTATGTAGGAAGCCATACTACTGATTCAACTTTCCACTTTAATTTATTTTGAAAAGTGGGGGAGATTGTTGTAAATTTTCAAAATTAGTTTTGGGATATGGGTTTGTTTTTCGAAGAGAGAAGAAAGAATGGAAGAAGATAAGGTGTATGTGTTAGTCCCACATTGTAGAATACAAAGGAGTTTGTCTCTATATAGGTAAAAGCTTGATATATGATATCAAAACAAAGAAGAGAAGGAGCTATAAGATAATGGGTCTTAGGCATGAACTTGGCATAGATAATAATATTTAAAATGTCAAAAGATGGGCCTTGGGACTCTTGGGGTCTCGTGATCCATTAGGCCGTGGAAACAAATCAGTCGACAGGCCAAAACTCAACCAATTGACCATTTTGGCCTCTAGTTAAAAACGGTCGACCGGTTTCAACCCGAGCGGATGCAGCGCTTTAGAAGCATTGCAGAACTAAAAGGGTGCATATGTTTCTGATTCAAACAGAAATGACTGTTGCAATTAAACAGTTGCAACGCTTAGCTAATGGATGCCTCCTCTTATTACCTATATATAGAATTGCGCAAAATCATTTCAAAAATCTCTGAATTTCGATCTTCTTCTTCCTAATATATTCTGCAACACCGTTATACTGTTGTAAAACAGTTCTGTCCGAAACACTTCTAAAATGTTACAAATCTGAAAGTGTTGCAGAATAGCAAACTTCTTCCTTCTCATTCTATTTTCAATTCTTGCATCGTCAGAAAACTAAATATAGAGTGTTCTTGGTCGGATCAAAATCATACAAAATTTGAATCCGATTTCGCTATTTCAAGGCTTCATTGAATTCTGAAGTCAATAGTTCGATAGCCCTTTTGTACCTGGTAGGCTGAACTATTGTCTGAAAGAATTTGCTACGCAAATCCTTGAAGTCAGAAGTACGACAATAATTATCCTTGAAGTCGCAAAACCTTGCTTTTGATACATGAAGGTTGCTTTTTGTGGATTCAGGATGAGTTGAGTTAAGGCTAAGGATGGTGCTGCGGGAATTCGATTTACTGTTGTTGTGAGGCTATTGGTAGATAGAGTTATAGGGATGATGATGTTGTTTGGTACGAGGGTGGTCAGGTAGGTAGCTAGACAGTGCAGGTTGAAGTTATATATTGGAGTGGAATCATGGAGCGGTTCTTTGGAGAAGATGGTTTAGGAGTGTCGCAGGTTTCAATTGGAAGGTCAGGAATCTATGACGGGTTGCGTGAGTGATGATTGGATGAAGTTTAGGAGGAGAATCCAGAGGGTTTCATATGGGGGAGAAGTTGAATGTAAAAGATATTTCAGTTCGACTTGGGTGGTGATTTAGGTGTGAAGTGTTTGAGGTGAAGTATGATGACGAAGGTGGTTTGAGGTTGTATTGGCAGTTGGAGTTTCAATTGCTGTAAAGGGATGAACTGGCGATTTTTTTTGGAGTATGAATATGCATGTTTGAAGTGATGGAAGGTTTGTGGAGACAGTGTTATGGACTTGCAGTTTGATATGAGTTGTAGTGAATTGGGGATAGAAGTATAGCAAGGGTTTTGTATGGTGATTGAAATGTAGGTGACGTGAAGGTGTAGCAGTGGAGGATTGGTGATTGTGAGGAGATGATCATTCGGTAGTGTAAGGTCAATTTATTGGTTTGTGGTAGAATCCGACATTGAATGCTGTTGAAAGTTGAGGATGGTGAAATGGTTTTGGCTGTCTAGTCTGCGCTGTTTGAAAGCTAGTTGGACTGCGAGTATGGTCTCTGCTTATCGGTTTTGGCAGGGGTATGAGTACGTGGCAATGAAGATTTTTTGGTGTTGTTAGAAGAAGTGGTTCGGACTTTGTTGTGTGAATTGGCAAATTGGGTTTGCTTTGTGGAAGACGATTTGTTGAACTGTATGTTGTTGAGTTGTTAGAGAGTAACATTAGTTTGAAGATATTTATTGTTGTTTGATGTATGTATCAGTAACCCTGTTTATTAGAAGGGCAATTGACGTTGAGTGAACGTGGTAGGTGGTACTGTAAGGTATGTTTGGAGGATGCAAACATATGCTGATTCATCCCTATTGATTTAGTTTTGGTTTTGTTTTCGTTTGATATGTTTGGGGATGCAAACATATGAAAACTCATCTCATTTTGGTGTATTTTGTTTTCTTTATAAGTTTGGGGATGCAAACATATAAACACATCCAGGACTAGTTTTATCATTTGGCCGCTCAAATCTTTTGTTTACTGATCAGACTAAAGATGGTTGAGTTGTTTTGGAGTTTCAGATTGGAGTTGTTGAGTTGTTTGGAGTTGTAGTCGAATGTTTGATGCTTGATGTTTGGTGTTACACTCTAATAATATTGAAATGGTTGCTCGATTTTGCTACTCTTCAGTTTGCAGCTTCTATTTAGCAAACTCACGATTTTTTGCATCGTGAGATTGAGCGGGGATGTTAGAGATAAGGATAAAGTTATGTTGCCTTTATTTAATATTGCATTAGTTTGGAGTTATATTTGGTATCGTATTGATTTGGGTCAATATTTGGTATATAATTGTTTATTATAATTGACCCAAATATGCTTTAGAATATTCTTATCTAGAATGCTCTTTTAGATAAGAATAAAAAAATGTATAAATAGAGACAAGGTTTAGCATTGTAAATCAATCAAGAATTTTTTGCAATAATCAATCAAGTAATCAACAAAAATGTAGCCTTCTAATTGTTTTACCATTTTATCTCTCTCCTCTCTGGATCAAATTCTAACATGGTAGAGATCAAATTCTAACACTTTGGATACATGAAGGTTGCATCATTCCAACTTCCTCAACAATAAAGTTATTTTTTGATTGATGCACTTACATGGTAGTCTAGCAAAAAAATGAATGTACATAGTCGTTTTTTAAACAAGTTATGTATTAGCATCCATTTCAGCTGGTTGCAATACCAGACACCACTATTTGATTAAAATTCCATTTGTATCGACAAGTTATATTCGCTTTATTACTGCATATATACCCTAGATCCCTTGTTTACTTGGACATTCCCATTTCGTAAAGATAAGAGTATCTTGACGACATACAAATGCAATTCAAGGTAAACCAGATAGAGTTTTCTGAGATCATACCTTTCCAACTATCTTAAGCATTTCAAACTCAGGGGGGAACAAGGTTAACGGTCCAAAATACGGTTGTGGGCGTCTGTTGTTAGCATAGAGGTAGATAAGCTTGACCACTTGATTGATATTGAATGATAAGCAAATGATGATTGCACCTAAACTAGTATAACCGCACAACGGTGGGAAAACCGACCGTTAGATTGTATAATTTTAAAAATAAATTATATATAAATAAAATAATATATAAAATTTTCATTAATATTACTTAAACATCAAGTGATAACCTCTTTGAAAAAAACAACTAAGAATTTAAATTTGAAATTTAATATTTTGAAAATATGAATTCAAATTTAAATTTTAGTCAAAACACTTAAAACTGAAGGCTTCAATTTGAATTTTAGAATCAAATTTTAAAGTTGATACGTGCCAAATAAACAAAACATTCATATATGCGTAGGGCATGCAAATTTAACCAATAAATAACGATAAATAAATAAAATTTAAGCATAAACACACAACATAGTCATAATTAGCAAAACAAAATTACGATATCGTATGATAACTACAATTCCAACCAACATATTAGAATAACATTTACAAATTGTTAGCATATACTAACACTTCTGTTTATTATTATATAACCCTTTAAACATGCACATCATTGGAAAACGGCTTAATAAGAAGGTTTGGTGCATATTCTTTGTATATTAGTGATCGCATATTCTTTGCATATTGTCTTGATTTACCAGATTTTTTTAGTGAATTATAAATGAAACTACAAGTGCAGGTGTTGGAGCTGAGCCCCCAATGTTAAAAAAGGTACCTTAACATGTAGTTTTGAGTGTATGACCTGTAATTTGTTGTTAAATAGAGTACATTTGATACATTTAACATATTATTGGCTTGTATAGAAAACAGACTCCATTCAAGCGCCTTCTTCAAATCCTTGTTGTTGTGGTAGCTTTAAGGAGCAGTTCGTGAGCAAGCACCTCTAGATAGACAGGTCAAATCCTTTATTATATGTAATATAAGTTCTAACGCAACCATCAATTTCTGTTTCAATTAACTTTGCATAGGGGGATGAAACTTTGAATGTCGCAAAGCCTATCGTTATTTTTTTTTAATTCACAATTATCCATTTTGTTCACAGGAACTGTTACGTTGCACGCACTATGTGATTTGGACTACAATGCTATTTTATGCTATTCTAAATCGTTTATAACGTAATTAATAAGAACTTCAGGTAATAAAACTAAGTACTTAGATGGTTGGTAGTTTTAACGAAATTGTGAATGGCAATAGATGCATAATATCATTAAACGGTTGAGGGTAAGTTCACATAAAATTTTATGGGTAATTTTGGAAACTATCACAATACAGATAGCGTCCAAGAGTCTAAACACACAGTTTTAGATTCATGCACTTATTACAACCCCACAAAAGTAAATACAATCAATTTGGAAACACCTATAAATAAGAATTAAGAAAAGATCGAAAAACAACGAAGAGAACCACAGGAGATCACATCAATTGCCTCACTATTCATTTTATTTGCAGCAGTCTTGTGCATGTCGAGAACAATCACAGCAACGATTGCAGAGGATGAAAAGGAATGCCGGGATCAGCTACAAAACCTCACAGCGTGCATACCGTACGTAGGTGGTACAACACTAAAGCCAACGCTGGAGTGCAGCGCAGATGCTGAAAATGTTAGAAAAAGCATAACCAAATGTCGTTGTGTCTTGACTGTAGAAAGAACTGATATTTCGTTGGCTCTTAATGTTAATACCACTCCAGGCTCCAGCCCTTCAAACGCCTTCTGCTTGTAATAGCGATGCTAAAGAGTCTGCCCATGTATTTTACTCCAACTTTTCATATTATAGTTACAAGATAAAGCTTTTAGTAGCAACATTTATTTTGTTTCATCTTTTGTATAAAACATTTTTTATATGCAGCTATTTTGAAGCTTTCAGCTGATTCTTCAAGCACAAAGATTTTCAAAGGTGGAACTAGATTATCTTCAAATGCAACAACGACTGCTTCAAGTTCTAACAGTGAAAGGCCTTCTTCTAAAGCGACTCATATATAGAAGAGGACTATATACAGAAGAAACCAAACTTATTATTGATGAATTTATTTTGCTTCATACAAGAGGATTATATATAGAAGAAACCTTCCTCAGAACAATGGAACACAACCATTTTGATTCTCATCATGTGATGTACATGGTATTGAACTAGTTTTAAAATGCAGCTTTCCCAAAATATGAAAATTGTACCTTGCAGTTGATAATATTTACCAAACTTTACAAACCCTATAGATATTTTCCCAAACCTTACTATATTTCCTATAAATTGTTTTCTTCCATTTAGCTAGCCAATAAAGGATAAGTCTGTGGGCCAATTAACGGATAACTTTAGATGCACATATTGTTATGTCATCTCCTGCAAGCAATTGAGTCAAAGAATTGAGTCAAAGAACAAATAAAATGTGATTTCTTACCACCTCAAAACAAAGTATTCATTTAAGAACCTAAATGTTATTGTCATGAACAGCCGTTGATTACAACTTGTGAAAATGAAATTCCAAAGAGAAACAGTTCGGAAAAAAACTATTTTAATACTATACATAGCAAAAGCAATATCAGTTTAAAAGTAAAGTTCCAGGTTTAATTTAGAAAACATTATCCATGACAACCAAATATAATAAGAAGTAATATAAAACAAATCAGTCCCACAACTGAATTAAAAAACTGATTACGTATGACCTTACCTAAGGTGAAGAGCAATGAAATGTTTGCTTCTCTCCTTCATTCTTCGAACTAGAATTTGATCCATATTTAGTATTGAATCTGTGAATTTCAAAGCATGATAGTTTACTCTACATCTTAATTTCTGCAGACTTGTTGCCTAATTATTTGAAAGCCCATAATCAAACATAGTGAACCGAACAACCTAAATTTTACAAATAAGCATGCCTTGAATTTCAACAACAAAACGAAAACGCAATTTCAAAAATAAGCAAATGACTAGATTTTAATTAATACGAAGTGAAATATTTCGGAAACTCAAAGTAATTTTAATAATAACCTTTTCGTGAGCGATTTGGGAGACTGAGTAGCAACTACTATCATTTTGAGTAGCGATTTGAGAAGCGATTTAAGGCGAAGCAACGACGAGAAAATTTGTGTGGCAGATTAACGTTTTTAAAGCAAATTTAAGGAGTGATTTGACAGAGCGAATTTAAAGGGAGATTGGATTTTAGAAGAGACATCGAGAACGAAATAATTATATGGAGAGGAAATAAGCGGAGAAGAAATGGTAAGGGAGGAGAAATCGCGGGCATCAGATGTGATGGAGAAGATATCGTCGAAACAGCGGCACTTTTATTTTGGCTTCAGAGAAATTGATTTTGACCAAGTGACACTAAGCAAACCTCCCTAACGGTCGGTTTGATTATTCAACTCATTTACACAATTAAGTTTACTGACGAGATGTCTCTCTGAAAGAATAGCCATTGATGTACAATAAAGAACTTAAAACAAAACAAAAAATATCGATTATTCTGCATTATTCCAGATGCATACCGTTTTAGTTAAAAGGAAAATTTTAAGTCCATTTGGCCCATGCTACACACAACAAATTTAGGCGTGTTTCAAAACATATAACAGTTGTAGATTTGTTTCTGTCACGCTGGTGCTAATACAGTTCTCATGACACCATCTAAAACTGTGCCCAATTATTGTTTTGAAATATAATTTAAGATGCATCGTCAAATGAAACCGGAAGGGAACAAAATTTTGAAGCCTTTCTCCTAGCAACCATGATTCCCCATTCCCCCCTCCCTCCTTTTTTTCTTCCTCTAGATGCATTTTCAAAAGGAACTGGGAGGAGACTGTTGAATCAGTGCTAATTTGGTAAATTTCTACCTATATGTGTGGTATGTTTTGAAACGGATCTAAAATTATGGCTACTTCTAAGTTTGCTACACCTGAGTTACCCCTTGAATTTCATCCACAAGTTCTTATTTGAATGGTACTACTGTCTTTCTCCGGTGAATTAAATAATGTAGTATAGCGAAAGGAGAGAGAAAGTACTATCATTCAAAATATAAACTTATGGCTGAAATCCAGGGGAACTGAGTTGTAGCCGAGTGTGTCTGTATTATATAACCTAATAAGCAATATTATGTTATAGTAATATATGTAAACAATACTTAGTTTCAACCAGACAGGCGGAAACCCATTTGTCATCTCCAAAACTCCCGAGTCTCATGACCCCCATGAAAATTTCAAATACTAATCACTATTGTGTTAATATTTAACATGCCATATTGATATATAGAGAATCTTATTAGTAACAGAACAATTTTTTCATCTTCCTATAATCAGTCACATTATAGCTTGAAGGATCTGAGCTTGATTTCTTTCCTTCAAAGAAAATACAAACTTCTTTACCTTTTCAAGTTTGCCACATTGACCCTTCTACCTACCTACAACTTTTTTGCATTGATTTTTTTTAACCAAAATTCAACTCTAAAATCAAAATTCGCAAGATAATTTCTTTCGTTAATTAGAATTTTCCATTTAAGTAAATTATGAAAGATCTATAACAATAAATTTGAGAATTTCAAAGAATATATTTTCCAATGTGCTGCTGTTAGCCGACTTTGTGTTCGAGTTATACAAAGCTAGAAGATTACTCAATGAATAGATGTTGTAACGGCCCAAGGATTTTCCACCCTGAAAATCAACACAAAAATACCGTGTTGAACAATCAAGCATCGAAAACACACGAACATTACTAGAAAGAAGTTAGAGGGTGAGATAGAAAGAAATAAATATTAGAATGGGAGAAGAAGAACCCACTCAAAACAGAATCAGAATCTCATGTCGCAGCGGAACAAAATATAATATAGAAATGATCTTTACTGAGAGCTTTAAAAGTACTTACAATCATCAGAGTACATAACATATCTGAACAATAATAATAATCTGTCCTCATATACATCACACAACGGAATAACAATCATATACCATACGTTTGGACTTTCCCAGCTCGTTTCTTCACAACATCCGGTAACCTGAACCTGTACAACCCGTCTAATCCGAGCATTACAAACGACGGGTTAATCTCGTGAACTAGAGTGAGAAAAGCACAATAAGTTTAAAGGTATCACACAACTTGATTTTTAAAGTCAAAAATCTTTTCGAAAGAAAAGAATAATTGTAAGAACAACTCACACATAAATACATATGGTTTTTACCTTACGATAACCCAAAACAATTTTTGAAATCGATATCTTTCCTGATATTATAGTAGTGTCTAAATAAAAATAAATATCAATCTAGCAGAACGCTTGCATCCCACGCTCTACATATATAGTATACAATCAAAACCGCGGGCGTTTATTGGAGAATGGATTTCCATGGCAAGGTATGGGAAACCACCTTTCCGACAATGTACCTCCGGAGATGAATACATTGATTTTCAACAAGAACATCTTGCAATCTAGGCTTAACATGACCGACCCATCACTTCGCTTGAGAGTACCGAATATATCATCACCACGGTTGGGGCTAGCCAACCGAACCGATAGCATATATACAATAATAAAAGGGACAACTGAAGACATTTGATTTCTCCAGATTAGGTAACGCTATACCATTTTGATGGGTGTGACCCAAATAGTCATGTGACCTACCCAATTTTAACCATTTCCCGATTGATGAGGCTTGAGGTTTAACATTACCTTTAGAATAACATATCACCATTCACTTTGAATGCCACATCGTCAGATCTGCTGGTTACCACTAATTGATGTCCACAAAAATATTCTGTGTATTTAGCTAAGAGAAGGTGTACAGCCTTCTCCGCCATCAACAGAAATACGTTTGAAGAAATCAACGTACGTGATCCCTTTGGAAATACTTTGTCAGACACTCGTCCATATGAGTCATCCAAGAACAGGATAACCAAGGCACCATTCTACCACATCCTATATAGGAATCACCGAAGGATCGGTAGCGAGTAGTCCTTGCAATCCGAAAATTTCACTCATGACAGAATCACTACCGAAATATATCTGGCCGCTAAACCAGAGAAATGCATCAAGTAGTTCTTTCGTTTATGAAGATCAACGGTCTTCAATTGCTCCATCTAAAACCTGCATCTTCACGTATTTGCTGGTTCAGAATGGTTTTCGGATATAAATTCGATCTCGGTCTGTCCATACCAACAATCATATTGGCCATATTTGATAGTCGGTTATTTAACAATCAAATAAATAATCATGGGAATGAAATGAGTTTACTGATTCAATACTCGGCATTACTTGGCCTCGTTGATTAAACATCTATTAATTATATTCTTTAAATCTTCCAATATTTAGAGTTTAGCATTTGCTTTTTATTATAAATAAGAATATTCTTAAAAATAATTTCGTTTATTTATAAACATTTCAAATACAACTTTTATATCATTTACGGAAATCATAACTTATATTTCCCTCAATTTCTGTCGTTTATAAACTAATACCATTCTGGGATAATCGTGAAGTCATTCAAGTTGGGGTATTTTGTTTACCTCTCAGACCTTGACCAACAACATATATTCATATCTTCAGAATAGATAGAAGTTTATTAACCACACGTTTCCTTTGAAAATCCTACTTGAATCTCAACAACGTTTATTTAATTAATTATTAAATAAACTATTATTATACATCTCTATTAATCCTTAATAATCATTTACAAATCTTACATTTATATCTTTTACAACTCTCATATTGACATCTCTTACAAATTCATATATTTAATTTTATTAAAACAATTCAACTTATCATCTGTAACAAACGTTATAGATTTCTTTTCAAAACTTTTATTTTCTTTTATTATACTCTTTACAAATCATTACGACAACTCATGCGTTGTCTAAAACCACATTGCGATCCTTTTAACGATCTTCAGTTTATAAATCAAATAGCTCAATTTATTATTTGTAACAATTTTTACAAATTCATTTTTTTTTTCAAAACTCTTACTTCATTTACAAATCCTATTTGTAAATTATTATCAACAACTAATGTCTCGCCTCGATTAACATTCTGAACTTTGGAACATAACATTCCGAGCTTCAGAATAATTTCAACTCTGCTTAACATTCCAAACTTCGGAATATCACATTTCGAACCTCAAAATAAATCTCAGTTCGTTATTTCATACTATTTCCCAATTTCTCGATTCCCTTTTTCTAACTTCAAATATTAAGTAAATATTTGATTTAAGCTATCATATACGCTTAACATTCTTTCAACAATTTCGTTATAAAAACTCGAATTTAATATAGAACCTGTCATAAATTCCTCCCACATTTTGATTAAATTCATTTCAACTTCGATTGCTTTTTAAATGAATTTCAATTAAAAAGCAATCTTGTAAATTATTATTTTATTAAAATAATAGTTTACTTCAACCATTAACTACGGTAGCAGTAGTTAACTTCTTTTATTAACTAAAACAAATAATAAATTCCTTTTTAAAATCTTATTAAAATTAAAACAAATAGTCGTTAAACTATCAATTTAAAACAAATTAATATAATAATCAATCCTAGTTAAAACAGTCGACTTAGTCAACTCAAAACACGGTTGTCTCGTTAACCGATTCTAATTAGTTCTCACTTTAAATCAATTAATAAAATAATTAATTTAATAATTCCATTTAATTGTTTCTAAAAATAATTGTCCAACTTTTCACCGTTAGGTTAATTTTCTATTCCCTTGTTTATAAATCTGATTAACATCAAAATTTTCTTCATAAAATCATTTGATAATTAATTATAAACTTAATTAATAAATAATAAATATTTATTTCCCAATAATTTTATTTAAAATAATAGATTTAAAAAAAATTCTATTTTCAGTATTAAAACAAATTCTATAACCTCATTTTTATCGATTCACTTGACAGTAAATCAATATTTAGAAAATGATTAATTTATAGGCCATATAGTGCCAATTACTCAACCATTATTAATAATTGGTTCAAACAAAAAAAATGTTGAATTGTCAGTCAACGGTCAATTACCAAATCAATCATCCAATCAGAATAGTTCATATAATTATAATACGACAATAAATATATTTGAGGAATTCCGTTGGATCCCTACAACCTGTTCTTCCCAGTGTTCAAATAGATTATCTCAAATAATATTATTCAAATCAATCCATCAATGATTTATAACAGTCAATAACGACTATTTAATATCAACCAATTTATTTAACACAGCCACAACAATCCAAACAATTCATTAAATTAAACACGTTTATTTTATAAACGTGACAAATAAGGTAAATTACCTTAATTGGGACCAATCATTAAAATAACGATTTGGTGTTTTACTGAAATTAAACAATCGTTTAATTTTATTGGTTCAATTAATATATGAATATATAATTAACATATAATAAATCATTAGCAACCATAACAATCATTAGCAACCATAACACAATTATAAAACCTGACTTATATAAAATATAAGTGGGGAGAACAGAGTGAGTTTAGCTCACTTTGATTCCATTTATTTCTTAAGCGGTTCGGTTATTGTTAAATTAAACAATCATTTAATTTAGCCGTAGTTTCCTGTTGTCTATATTCCTGTCCAGATCAGCTCCATAACGTTGCCATTTCTGATATGATCCTAACGCGAACTGTTTTGTCAAAAACGGTTCACGCATGAATGTGTTAGCGACGTTATAAGTTATACGATTATTTTAAACCATTAATTTTTAACTAAGTTTTAAATTTAAACTAATTCCATTATTTATTACTAAAATGAAATTAATGATTCCGCCCTATACAATTTTTAATTAAAATAATTAACCCCTAAATATATGATTTATAACATAAGACGTTTACTTCAACTGTTCACAAAAGGGGTCCGACGAACACTACACTAATTGTTCCAAAATTAGATTTATAACCTTTTAATTAGATCTTAAACCTATAAATTAATTATATTTAAAATAAATTGTCCACGTTGTCCATTGCATTAGGTATGAAAATAAAGAACCACCAAGCATATATTACCTTCTCCTCTCTAAGTTTACTGCTGCTGAAAATGGAACCCAGTCAGCATACGGTCCATTTCCATTGCCACGCAACAGCCTAGTCTTCAACTCCACCGCCCTTTTCTTTTATCTCTATTTTTTTTTCTTTTTTTACTATTGCAAATAAACAGCCTATCCTCTTTTGTTCCCAACCCTTTTCCTTCGTATGCCATCTCCAAAGCCCACGCCCTCCCTTTCTCTCCCGTAACTGATTTGAAGAACTCCAAAACCATGCTTCCACGCACGCCATCAAACTCAACAACATCCACCCAACTCCGCCCAACAGTACTCGATCTGTGAACCCCAAACGATGCGCCTGAACACCCTCAACTCGCGACATGAACCCCGTTCAACTCAGTCCTCCAATATGCCTATAATCCATCCATACATGTCGCAGCTACTTCGCTCGATTCTGGCGAGCTTGACAAACCAAATCCAATCATGACCGTCTACTAAGTAGATCTCGCGTAGCCGAACATGTTTGTAGTTGTAGTTCTCTTGAGACGATGAACGGAAAACAAGATTTTGGTGAGTGAAAACGATGAACTACTGACCGTTAAAAATAGAGAAGGCGGCTCAGAATTTTGTTTACTAGTGGCGAGGGTTTTGACCAACAAAATATCACTTGCGTTGTATTTATAATGAGATGGGATAGAAAATAATATTTTTATGTTATGTATGAAACTTGCAAGTGATATATCACCCAAAACACCTGCATACGACCTTTGTTTTTGACAAACAAATGTAATCCTAACTTAAAAAAAATATTCCGGATCCGATGGGATATGTTTCGTCGAATTCCGAGGTCGTTTGTGAAAAGTCGTTTATAATTATCGATTAAAAAGCACGCTTTTAAAATTCTTATAATTACAAAAAAATCAATAAAATTTGAAACCTTGACATTCCACTGGACCTTTTCCTAAGGGATCCAATGAAACTTGTTTCGTTAAATTTGTAATCCGTTTGGCCAGTCATTTATTCCTTTAAAGTTGCCCCTATGTAAATAATCTAAACAAGTAAATAGGAACAAAGACGTTTTTGGCCACCGAAGTCACATACGACATCGGTTTGCCACGAAATTTGGTTTTCTTACAATAATTTAACGATACGGTTTCAATGAAACTAATTTCATCGAAAACTGAGCCCGTTTGCAAAAATGACTACTTTTAACGCTTATATAATATCAAATAAAATATTATATAAATTCCCAAATAATTCAATTAAATAATAATAAATTATTTTCATCATGTATATCCAAATAGAATATATATACAACTTCAAATATAAATTATACAACTCAATATCATTAATTTCGATTTAAACGATGTCCAAATTATATTAGAAAACCTTTTAAATATATTAAATAAACGTTATAATTTAATAACAATTTCCATAGCGACTATTTTAAAATTTGATTTGGAAATAACTAACAATCTATAACATAAAATATGAATTTTTCTCTTTCATTATAAAATTACCATCAACTAGATTCCAACGTTTCTTATTTCACAGAAATCCGACTTATATCGGATCCCGTATCTGCGATTGAAGTTCAAAATTCAATATTACGAACTGTCGCGCCATTTCGAGCTCATGTATAATTATATATAAATTTAACGTTCAAAAGTCATTTTATAAATGAGTTCAATATTAAAATCCATCAATATTCCAAATAAAATATTTAAAATAATAAATTAAATTAAATATTTGACCACTAAAAATACGGGACATTAAAGGCGTGAAGGGAGAATTCTAAGAAGGAACTCGGACCGGTTCGGAGACCCCTGAACTGAACCCCCCTGCTCTGAGACAAGCAGATCAGAAATTGGCAAAAAGAAGGTGCAACCGGATAGGTTCGGAGCTCTCCGACTCGGAATCCCCCTTTGACCATCCGATCCGAACCGAGATCCAGAAACTGCAATAGTTATGATTCACGATCCCGCCAAACCCGGAGCGGTTATGTATCACTCTCCCACGTTCACCCACGAACAGAATGCGCTGGCATCATCTCAAATCCTTCAATCCCGACTCTAAAGGGATGGCCTCCACGTGTATCCGAACCGAAGGCCTTCAAGGGGGATTTTCCACCTATAAATACACCACCGAGCATCATTTCAAGGGATCTTTGGCAAAGTTCTGACTCCAACTCTTACAACCACCGAATTTCATTGCTTCATTTAGATCATCACCAACTTTTAGAGTATATTTTATTAATCACTAAGAGAAATTATCAATTATATTAGAGAGATTGAATGAAATTCAGCATCGTATTTGTACTCATATCACCAATCAACAAAGTATAAAGTGGACGTAGGCTCTTTAACGCCGAACCACTATATATCGTTGTTCTTATTGTTCTTCTATTCATTTTATTTGAAATTATCGTTTGTTTGGGTGTTAGAACCAACTTTAGGTCTAACATTTTGGTGCTTCCACTGAGAGTTTTTGAATTCTCAATGTTTTGGATTATCATTCTACTATTTGGACCCTTAAGTTCAAAGAAGTTAATCCGCTTTCTTCGGCCTTCTTGGAAATTTTCTTACTAATCTCCAAAGAATTGGATACCATGACTAAAGGAAAAGAAGTGCAAAGTTCCCTGAAAACGAGGCAGACGAAGATCAGCAGGCCAAGGTTATGACTAGGTCGAGGGGACAGAGCTCAGGAGCAAACCGATCCGGAAGGGTGTCTCCGAACCGATCCGATCAGGCACTTCCAAACTGACCTGACCTCGAAGTTCTGAACCATGTAGAAGGTGTAAACCCGAACCGAACCGATACCCTTGACATTGCTCACAACTCCCCTCCGAACCGAACTGGAAGTGCAACCATGAACTGATCTGAATCGAATGCAGTTGAGGTTGGAAATTCTACTCGAGCCCCTACAAATGCTCTGATACCAGCCGCGTCGACTAGTGATCAGCTTGGTCCCTCTGCGCTCATCACACACAGAGATTTTTCGCGCCTACTTGATATGCTTGAGAGCACCAAGGATGCTTTGGAGTATCATAAACATGATAGCGTTCTTATGAGGGAGAACATGAAAGTTATGAGCAAGGAGATAAGTGAGCTTCGTAGACAAAGAGTGTCCTCTCTGACCCGTCATTCTACCATGGATCATTCATCATCTTCAGACAAAGAGTGCCTACATCAAAGGAGGCCGTATGAAAGGCCCGAGAATCTAGACAAGTTGACATTTGGATCGTTAGGATCCCATGAAGATGCATCCCGCGTTCTATGACCCGATGATCCGAGTTTGAGAGAACCAATACTGCCAATGATGCGAGGATCGCACGTCCTTCCCAGAGATCCAAACATCACTAATCCCACTCAGAGGTAGCTTCTCTACCCCGTTCGTCCCGTGAATGACCGAGATCATAGGGGGCGAGGAAGTTCAGCCAAAAATCGAAACCGAACGGCGTCGCCTGACGTATGCACTGGACGTGTTAGAAGTGATAGAAGCGTAGATCCTAAACCAGCTTTGACCAACGCCGAAGTGGAAACAATGGCACATCAGATCATGACCGATAGTTAACGCTACACTAATGAGGGGGGTATTGAGCGTAGTTATACCCCATTCACCAATGACATCTTTGATTTCCAATTTCCTCGACGATTCATTTTGCCACAAATGATCCGATATGCTGGAAGAACGGACCCGGGACAACATTTGATGAGATACGCATGGTATATGAATGCCGCAACCGCACCTGACGCTGTGAAATGCAAAGCTTTCCCGATATATCTAGAGGACGTTGCGTTGATGTGGTTTACACGACTTCCTCCCCGTCAGTGTTAAGCTTTAAAGAACTTAGTGAACATTTTATGAACCAGTTCCGGCTCCATGCCCGGAAAGCTAAAAGCGCGATTGAGCTATCTAGAATCAAGAAGGCACCGGTGAACCCCTGAAGTCATACCTTGAACATTTCAACTTAGCAGTTACCGAAATAAGCGATCCCAATGAACCAACCATTTTGATGGCCTTAATAGATAAGGTCAATCCAGACACTGAATTCGGGGGATTTCTAGCTAGAAAACCGCCATTGACAAGGAAGACATTCTATGAAAAGGCAAATATTTGCTTGTGGTGGGAAGAAATAAACGCTAGTCGAAAAATAAAATCTGATGGAGCTTCAAAAGAAGATATTCGAAGTAATGTTGCTGTGAAATCCGGCAATAATTCGGGGAAGGTCGAGCTAAACATTGGCAACAAAAACGAAGGAAGTGGCAATAGGAATGGAAACACAATATAAGAAATTGGAATCGAGGAAACAACTCTGGAAAAAGACCTCGATTCCAAACTTTTGAAAACTACACGCCATTGAACAATACTTTAGAGAACATCTATCTAGATACTTATAATGTCTTACATTACAAAAAGCCTTTGCCCAGAGACTCCACTGAGAAGGAGATGGCTACTGGATTTTTTTTTTCTATTTCATGGGACTCACGAGCACTCTAATAACGGGTGTCGTCATTTCAGAGAGTGTTGTTGAAAAACTACTGCGAGAAGGAAAGTTAGGCGAACATAAGGTCGCTCCAAGAGACAGGGGCGGGGGAACCACGAATCAAAACCAACCTGCTCCTAAACCTACAACTCAATAGAAGGGAAAAGGCATTGTTATAAACACCATGCTTGGAGGACCACATCCAGCTGGGTCTAGTAACAGGGCGATGGAACAGTATGTCAACGCTGCTAAACATCCCAAGACAGGGGAATGTAGCTACATTGAAGAAGCCACACTAATAAAATAGCAAAAGACTGCTGCTGATGATATAATCTTCCGAGACAGAGAAAGTATTGGGGTTGAAGCGCCAAGCACTGATCCGTTATTAATAACAATAGTTATTGGACCTGCAATAGTTAAGAAAGTTCTTGCGGATAACGGGAGTTCTGTTAACATCCTGTTTAAAAAGGCTTTCGATCAAATGAAATTGGAGATGGAGGACTTGAATCCATGCGAAGGCTGGATTCGTGGATTTAACGGAACCTCAACCGCGCCGATTGGGGCTATAGACTTGCCTATAGAATTAGGCGAGGGAGAGCGTAGAAGAGTGAGAATTCTCCAATTTGTTATGCTAGACATCGACTCACCTTACAACGCATTCCTAGGATGAACAACCCTTTCTAAGTTCAGGGCTTGCATTTCCCCATGGTTCTCACTGATGAAATTGCCAACGGATGCTGGAGTGGGATGGTTCGAGGTGATCAAGTTACCAGAAGGTACTGCTACATGGCATAGTTAAAAATGTTGCGTAATGGAAAGAATTTAGAATATAAGGACAATTCCTCTCCTGCTAAGGAGAGCTCAGCATAGCAGCTAAAGACGATACCGCCTAGGGAATCTCCCGATGAAATTCCTGAAGATATCGATCCCAGGGAAGACGAAGAACCAAAAACTGGAAAAGCGACACCCAATAAGGCGAATGTTGATATCCCAATCGATAGGGACGACCTGACGAAGGTCTTGAAGACTGGGTCTCACCTGGATTCTTTCCGGACGAAAGAACCGATTGATTTTTGAAAGCAAACCTCGATGTGTTTGCTTGGACTCATGCAAACATGTATGGAATTTCATATGCAGTTATGAGCTACTCGCTAAGTTTGAACCCAAAACATCCCCTGGTCAAACAGAAGTGACATATGTTAGGCCCGAAGAGCTCAACGGGCTTAAAGGAAGAAGTAGAGAAGTTAAAGAATAACAGGTTCATTAGAGACTCGATATATCTTGACTGGATATCGAATCCTGTCCTGGTCAAGAAATCGAATGGGAAATGGCGAACATGCATTGACTTATCTGATTTGAACAAGGCTTGTCCAAAAGATAACTTCCCACTCCCCAGGATTGATCAGCTGGTGGACTCAACGGTCGGGCACGAACTTCTTTCCTTCATGGATGCATATTTGGGATACAACCAGATCCCCATGCATATACCGGATCAAGAGCACATAAGTTTTGTTACAAACTTGGGATAGTACTGTTATGTGGTGACGCCATTCAGACTAAAGAATGACGGATCCATATATCAATGTTTGGTAAATCGAATGTTCTATAATCAGATTGGGAAAACTATGGAAGTTTATGTAGACAACATGCTCGTGAAATCCAGGCAGTCTTCCAATCATACGAAAGATTTGGCGGAATTTTTTGATATTCTACGGAGGTAAGGGAGTAAGTTGAGCCCCTTATAATGCTTATTTGGGGTCGCATTAGGAAAATTTCTCGGTTTCATTGTAAGTTCTCGAGGGATTGAAATTAATCCTGACCAAATAGCAACAATTAGGAACATAGAACAACCCCAGAAGATTAGAGATGTTCAAAGTTTAGCTGGGAAAGTCGCCGCATTGAGCAGGTTCATTTCCAAAGCCACGGACAAATGTGTCCCCTTCTTTGACTTAATTAAACGGGGGAAGCGAAACTTTGAGTGGACCCCCCGACTGTATAGATGTCTTCCAAAATCTGTTGAGTTTGCTAGAGAAACCTCGATATTGTCAATACCGGTGGATCACGAAGATCTATTCTTAAATTTGGCGGTGTCAGCTTAGCTTTGGTGCGTGAGGAAGACAAGGTCCAAAGGCCAGTGTACTACGTAAACAAGAAGTTAGCTACTGTAGAATGAAATTATCCGAAAATAGAAAAACTTGCTTATAGTCTTTTGATTGCATCCCGAAAGCTCCATCATTATTTCCAAGCTCAGCCAATAGTCATATACACTGATCAACCGCTAAGACAAGTGCTGCAACGACTCAAAGCATCGGAGCAACTACTTATATGGAATATCGAGTTGAGCCAAATTCGATTTAAATTTCCAACCAAGGAGATCGATAAGGGGACAAGCCTTAGCTAATTTCATAGCAGAATTCACAATTCCTAAAGAAGAAGCATTGGCTGACGAGGCTGACCCTTCGGAGCATAATTTATAACTTATACCCTAGAAATTATACACAAACGGGGTTAAGAATGATTGAAGGTCCGGTGCCGGAATTTTTTTTGCAGTTGGAATTCTCTTCCAGTAACAATGATTTCGAATATGACGCCTTGATTATCGGGCTAAAACTCGCTAAGGAACTAGGGGTAATGGCGCTAGACATATTCTGTGACTCCAAGATAGTTGTCTACCAAGTACGAAAGGAATTCAAAACTAGAGGACCTCGACTTGTTACTTACCTTGAAAAAGTAGAGGAGCTACTAGGTGACTTGGAACATTATAGCATAACTCATATTCCGAGGATAGAAAACCAGAAGGCAGACCGATTGGCTAATTTATCAAGTTCTGACAACCTCGAAGATACAAAGATGGTTCCAATAGAGGTATTGGAATCACCAAGCTTTGACCAAATGGAAGTCGACCTAGCCCCGGAAGCTGAACCGGAAAGGGAGTCATGGATGACACTGATGAAGAACTTCCTTAGGAGAGGAACTCTCCCATCAAAAAAGAGCAAGAGACGAGTTGTAATACGTAAAGCCGCAAGATACATCTTACAGGATGACGTTCTTTATCGCTAGGGATTTTCTATGCCCCTACTCTAGTGTATAGCACATGAAGACATCAAGCATGTACCGAGAGAAGTACATGAGGGTGAGTGTGGAGACCACACCGAAGGCCAAACTTTGGCGAAGAAAGTATTACGATATGGTTATTTTTGGCCTACCATCAATAAAGATGTAGGTGATTACTCACGACGCTGCGATAAATGCCATAAATTCACTAAAGTTCTAAGGGCACCTCCGATTCAGCTTAAATCAATGGTGATCCCATAGCCTTTTGCTATGTGGGGAACAAACATCATCGTAGCCCTACCAATCGCCAAAGGAGGAGCTAAATATGCAATCGTGGCCGTGGATTATTTCAGAAAATGGGCGGAAGCCGAACCCTTTACCACGATCACGACAAAACGGGTGATAAACTTTGTGGTCAGGAATATCATTTGTCGATTTGGGATACCAAGAACCATCATAACTGACAATGGAACCCAATTCGATAGCACAAAATTTAGAAATTTCTGGAAGAAGTATAAAATTGACAAGGGATATACTACGTAGCTCATCCACAATCAAATAGACTAGTTGAAGCGATAAATAAGGTTATTAAGTCCATACTTAAAAAATGATTGGAACGAGAAAAGGCCATGTGGGTTGACGAATTACCACTTGCTTTGTGGGCCCACCGGACGACCTTTAAGACGACAACGGGTCACACCTCTTTTTCACTCTTCTTTGGATCAGAAGAGGTAATTCTGGTGGATCTCAAAGGTCCCTCTCATAGGGTGACATAGTATGACCCAATGACAAACAAAGCGCTTCTCCTTGAGTCCCTAGGCATGATTGAAGAGAGAAGGGACGAAGCGGACTTGCGTGCCTCAAGGCATCGACGTCAAGTGGCATGCTATTATGACAGAAAGGTTCAACCTCGAACTTTTGAACCTGGAGACTTGGTATTGAAGCGAGTCTTCCCGCCTCTGGTCCATCTAGGTCCAAAGTGGGAAGGACCATAAACCATCTAACGGAAACGTGATACAGGAGCTTTCAAGCTAACGGCCGTGGATGGTGAAGAAATTCCTAGAGCTTGGAATGCTTGACATTTGCGACAATACCTGACTTGAATTTGTTTATTTTATTTTGTTTCATAAGCCATGTAAAAAGGCACGGCTTTCCTAGAAAAGTTTGGTTAATATAAATGAAAGATTATAAAGTGGACGTAGGCCACGACTTGGCCAAACCACTATAAAAATATCATGTGTGATTTACTTTTCCTTCACGAACTTTGTTATATATATATATATATATATATTTATATATATATATATATTCTGTGATTGTTACAATCTAAGTGTAAAACAACAAAAAATTGAATTGAAATCAGAGCAAACGAGATAATCATTTGTGTAACAAAACAAGAAAGGACAAGAAGACGATGTCCCAAACTCTAACTCTCGCGATTCGAGATAGAGTATAAAGGACGGGAAGATGACGTCCCTAAGGTGAGACGGTGCACCACGACAAAATATTGCCTTGAATCCACTCTAACCTGACTATTCGATAGGAGAGTATAAAGGTACAAAGAATCGGTACCACTGGAAAAGAATCTTGACCCTGCCAGAGAGCTGGAGGCAACTAAGTGTCGAACTTAATCGATATTAAACAAGCCCTGGTCAGGCATTGCATTCAAGATTGATTGAGGGCATATATACATACATCACATCTTGTCATTAATTACTTTGTACGACAGAGGTGTCCACACCGTGCGTTTAGTCCGTTTATAATGTGACATATTATTTACTGCTTGTATCATACTCAAATAAAGTATATGACAAACTCAGAAGTTGTGGATATTGCAGGAAACAACTACTTTATTTATGTGAGTGCAGGTTTATACAAAAGGGTGAAACAAAGAAAGGTTAGGGCCACACTCGTTATAACAATGACGAACCAAGAGAAACCCAAAACGAAGGATAAAGCAGCTTTTCATTTGTGCTTTGGAGTAGATTTCGCTTTCTTGGCAGCTTTAAGTTTTTCCTTCTCCTCTTTTTCAACGTCGGTCATGACATGCTTGGGCTTCTTCTTTCCTAGAACCGGAGCGCTTGGATCAATAGAAGATTTTTTTAGCATGCACTTTAGTAATTGACCAGGTTGAAAGTTTGACAACTAACCTTGACCCAAGAGGGATTGTCGCGAGAGGTTTGATAGTCTCGAAACCTTCCTTCTCAACTTTGGCTTTCAAAATCATATCCTACTTGGCTTTCATATCAGCCAAGGTCATATCGTCGGCATTCCCCGAATCGCCAGTCACGATAACATCATCATCTTCCTCATTCCCATCATTGTCGCCATCGTCTTTTAAGGCGTCTATCACATCCTCGTTTTGGGGGTTCTCAGTGCTAGATGGCATGGGAACTTTCTCAGCAACCTCGTCCTTATTCTCGACCCTCTCTGCAGATTTCGAGCCAGTGGCTTCATTATGTTTCTCCTGAGTCTCTTCAGCTAACTTCGAATCAGTTACTTCTTGTCACTCATTGTCTTTTTCAGCCGGTTTTGCATAAATGAGAAGCAACAGTTATTAACTTAGGAGAAAACTCATACCCTTAAATTGTTTGTCCAATAATATGATGAAAAGTTGAGATGGATCTAACAAACTGGGGTGAAAAGGTGGAGATACCTTCGGATGATTTCTCAACATGAGTAATAAAAGTCTCTGAAGTTGTTTTAGCAATAGGAGATAATAAAGATGCCTTGGGAGTTCCCGGATTCTCTGGATCATATTTTTCCGTTTCAGTAGCCCCGGGGGTATAAGTAGAGGAAGAGGTTTCGATGATTTCTTTCCCCTTGGCCTAACACCTCTCATTCTCCATAGCAGCAGCAATAAGCTTGCGTCCTTCGGCCAAGTGTTTTGTTTCCTCACCCTCAGATGTTTCTCTATTAACTTGTCCTCGTCGATCGAATCCACTTTGAGTTCTTGCTTTTCCCACTCAACCACTTGATCCCACGCATATACTAGAGGGATAGGATAATCCTTAATCCACGCAATGCTTTGATAATGGATCACCTGGGAAAAGAATCCAATCATGGTTTCAGCACTCTCATCCAACTCTTTTTTAGCGTCCGCAAGCTGATCATTAACCTTCTTGACTTGTTGTAAAGCTACATTTGCATTCCCCTCAGTAAGAGTTGCCCGTGTTTCTGCCTCCATCAATTTGGCTTCTAGTTCCACTTTCTCCTGCTCAAGACGTGTGCAGGCCAACTTTGTCATAGTGCTCTCAGACATAGCATCCCCTGCTTGCTTTTTTAAGTCTATGTGTTCCTGCCTATGAGAATCAAGCTTGGCGTGATGACGCTTTTGTAATTCTTCAAATTGTTGCTTATACGTGTTCGCGTCGTGTTGTACAAGAGCAAGTTGGGCTTGAGCATCCTCGAGATCTTTCTCAGATTTCTCAATAGCTTTTGCATCATATTTGGCAGCATCCTTCATTGTCTTTACATCAGCCAACAAGTCCATAATGACCCTAGACAAGGTCCACGCATACCTTTTCATCTCCCTATACTGAGTATCCGCTTCGTCAATTTTGGCCTTGACTATGGTTGCCCAGTTAGAATACAATTGCTTAAGAGATGGAAGGAAATGCATGTTCCCAAAGTGATGGTCATGAAATTGTTTCTTTAAAAGCTCTAGTTTGGCCTTGTTCTCATCATCGAGCATAACCGGCCTTGTAGTAGTGATGTCAATATTGCGACGCTTTGATGGCACAATAGACGTGCCCTTCTTGACCTCTTTTCCTGGCTCCTGCTGCTTTCCTTTTGGATCGGGCCCTTTCTTCGAAGGTTGCATGGGGACGTGCTTATCTCCTTGCTATGCGTCGATTGACTTTTATGCTTGTCTGAGCCTTTGTGATGTGGAGATTGAGAACAGGAGGACCAACGAGGTTGGGAAGGTCGGTTCTTCCTGTCATCTCTGTCCCGACTCTCATGTTGAGCATGCCTTGCTCCAGAATCCATTGGAGGCATGCTTAAACGAACATCTCTCGTGTAGTAACGGGGACACCCCATTAGTCCTATAAAATGAAACAAGATAGTGTTAGAGTCAATGTTAGTATAAAGCACAAGTGCTGTGACATGCAGTGCTAGAAGTGTAGTGTATGTCCTAAGTGATATCCCCTCCCCTAACAGACTAGAGCCTGGGGTGAAGCCGGTATGTGCCGTTCCCCCGGTCTTCACAGGAGTAACTTCTTCTTCGGACTGACATGTAAATGGTATCGGGTAAGCGAAGTCTTACCAAATCTTGATTTATAGAATCGTCTATGCGTGAGCCGTCGCCTTGAGTTTTGGCTAATGGTAGTCCTGTTAGAGAATCAGTTTTTCAGGATTCGTCACGTCCTCGGGGGTGACATATTTATCTCTACCCTTTTCGGCTATGTTTGCTAATATGTCATCTTGAGTCGAAGTGCGAGAAGGACTCTTTTGAGGTGTCAACAGACCTCTCGAACTCTCCCCCTTCTAAAGTGAAGTCTCAATTGGTCCCTCGACCTGAGGTATATACACACAAGGACCCTCTCCATGACCTATGCTACGAGTTATAGCAACTAAGTGATGCCGATGGGGATATTCATCCATTAGGCAGTCTCTGATGGTTAAAAAATTTTGATCTCTGTTAAGCAGCCGGTTCAGACGATCAAAGTACACCTGATGCTTTTCCTGTGGCGGGTAAGGAATTGCATGTGAAAGTAAACGACAGTCAACACATTTGCAAAAGCGGTGAAAATTAGAAATTGAGGGCTGAAGTCTTTATTTGATCTATGCCATCTCCTAGCGCATCCCGGTTGCTGTTTAATATAGAACCATTCAAGTCTTGGATCGCCGACTTTACCACTGAACGGCACACTGATGAGTTTCCTTTTTGGCACCGACTCGAAGTACACGAAGGACGGGGTGTCCTGTGTTCGATGCTTGAAGTTGTAGAAGAAATGGACATCCTCGAAGGTAAGATCTGTGCCCAAAATTTCCCTATAAGCTATATATAAGGTATACATGTAAGCATAGGAATTGGGTTGGAGCTGCATAGGAGCAATCCACATTTGTCTCAAAAAGTCAACGATGAACGGCGGAAATGGAGGTATCGCTCCAAAAAGACACATCAATCTGGTGATGGCCATATACCCCTTGGGAGGACTATAGGAACGACCCGCTCCACTGGGCCGTTTGGTATCCTTCCGGAGAATTCTGTGCTTCAAACATATTCGCACAAGTTTGTCATTGTCAACTATTGACGGGACAGAATCTGTAATGACACGGTGATTTTTGACTCTGAAAATCGACATAAATACCAATGTTGACTATTCAGACATTGGAAATACCCGATCATTAATAGATAGAAGTTAGAGAGTGAGAATAGATAAGATAGAAAATTAGAATAAAAGAAGAAGAAGAAGAAGAACACAACAACATCAGAGTAACACGAATCTCACAGCGGAGTGAATAAAATATAGTATACAAAGTAACATTGAAAACACAAATCTGTATTTTTATATTAGAGTACAACACTTACATCACAGCGGAAATAAACCATAGCTATAAAATCCTGAAGCCTCCTGCTCCAGCTCCTCTAAGAATGTCTGGAAATACCTGAATTACTTAACTGCCCATACAAATTTGGGCACCCAAGAGTTTAGAATAAAACAAAACAAACTCTGGGTCAGTCATGGGACTGGTGTGAGTAAACTCCAACCACTTGGTTTAACTTTTAAAAATCTTTTTCAAAAGAAATGACAATCGTAAGACCAATCCACACATAAACACGAATGGTTTATACCTTACGATAAACAAAACATTTTCAAAATCAATACTTTTCTGATATTATAATAATGTCTAATCACAAATAATTAACAATCTAGCAGAACGCTTGCATCTCACGCTCCAAATACGTATAGTATAAAACCAAAACCGCAGACGCTTTTTGGAGATTGGATTCCGACTATGACAAGGTATGGAACCACCTGCCGATAGTGTATCTCTAGAGAGGAATACACTGGGTTCAACAAGAATATCTTGCAACCTGGCCACACATGACCGACCACTCATTTCTCTTGAGTGTATCAAATATATTGTCACTACGGTTGCTTGCAACATAACCACTCCCAGGAGATACAAAAGCGAAAAGAAGTAACAAATATGAATATTCTCTAGATGGTGACATACTCCCTAATGAGGGCGACCCACATAGCCATGTTGCCTGCCCGATTTTTGTCATTTCCCGGTCGATGAGGCTTGAGATCATAACGTATCTTTTGACAGATCATACATTCATTTACTTTGAATGCCACATCATCATACCCGCCAAATCACAAATTGATTTCCACAAAAATACCACAGGTATAAAGCTACGAGAAATGAATTCCTCCATTACCAAACGTGGATAAGTTTGAAGCGATCAACTTACGTGATCCATTAGATATACTTTTCAGACATTCGTCCATACACGTAATCCTGGGTCTGGACAAACCGAAGGCACTATTTTGTAAATCCATCTTAGGCAATTTCTACCTAGGATTGCCAAAACAGCCCTTGTACGACTCCGTCTTCAATTATCTTCATCATATATGATTCGCAACGCTAATTCCCATACAGAGTGGTTTTCAGATAATGAATCTGATCCCGGTCTCTCCGTATTAAAAACGGAAATGGTCAAAACTTCGATAGTCGATGATATAACTATCCAAGAAAAATATGTGTACAACCAACGATCTTATTTCTAGATAGAAATTCAATCGATCAATCATCAATCAACATTTATCTCTTTAAATGAAATTATCATTAATTTATCCATCTACCCATTTCCTGTTTCCATATACCTACATTCTATCTTTATAAAATTTAGAAGATATACCTTACATAAATTGGAAACGTTTCCATTTCTTATTTACGTGTCACTGTCATTCCAGTACTTCTTAACAACAAAACATGTCATTTTCTATACTAAGATAACATTTCTGATTATATTTGGAAAACGTTTCCAAAACTCATTTATATGGGTTCCAAATGAATGTTGTAGAAAACATCGCTACGACTACTCAATCCATTCATCGCTTATTACTTTATATATCTTTAATCAATCTTCGCCATCGAACTTCAACTATTCCTTAGTTAATTTCGAAGTCAATCAAGTTGGGTATAATTACCTCTTAGACCTTAACTGAACAACATCCTTAACCTCGCAATAGATAAAGCTCAGCGCTCTAATTTTTTACAACCATTGCTTATGCAAATTCTCGGATTTATATTTATGAATTTCGCTCTTGGATAAAAATTGGTTATACGATAACGTTATAAATCTTACTTCCGAAAAATCTGACTACAACTTGTACGTCTTAATTTGAATAATTTATAATTAATTAATTTTTTTAAATAAATAAATCTTGATTTAAAACACGGAAAGTGAATAATACTTTCCTACATTGGATATAGTCGAATCTCAATGTATAATTCTTTCTCAAATAAACTTTGTTCGATAACTCTCTCTCGAATAAGCTATATTCGATAATCTATCCTTTGAATAAAGTATATTCGAAAACCACTCTTTCTTCGAATAAACTATATTCAATAATCTCTCCTTCGAATAAATTATATTCGATAACCTCCCTTCGAATAACTTATATTCAATTAACTATATCCGAATAATTAATATTTGATTAACTCTAATTCGATTAACTCTAATTCAATTGACTCAAATCGATTAACCCTAATTCGATTAACTCTAATTCGATTTACTCTAATTAGATTAACTCTTTTTCGAATAACTAATATTCTATTAACTCTTTTTCCTATCCCATTCAAATTCCCATTTGATTTCCTATTTCAAAACCCAATTTCTTTATAAATGTTTTAATTTATGAAATATTTATTTAATCCATTATTCACATAGAATGTGAAAAATATTTCTTTTATATAATCCATTAAGTTTGATTTCATATTTAAAAATAATATTCCATTTCCAAATTCTATTTATACTTTTATTTCTAGAATTATTCATACGAAATCTCCTTTTCAATTCCAACACTTAAATCTCACTTAAAATCCTTTATAAATGCTGAGTCCACATTTTATTTAAAATATCAGTGTCAAAACTGATTTCTACTTCTCTATATAAGTTCAAACTTATATATTCCATTTATCAAATGATAAATAATTTACTTAATTTATAAAACATTATTTGTATATTAATCTTCTCTAATTTATCTATTAAGACGGATTTCTATTTATTTCTACTTTAAATTAATCTTTTCCATTTATCTATTAAAACAGATTTCCATTAATATTTATTTTCCACTTATTTTCTTTTATAAAATTCTATTCATTTTATAAAATACTTCCTTTTATAGTTCCTATTTATAACCCATATCTTTTGCTTTTCAATTCTATTTGTTTTACAAATTTTTCCTATTCAATTCTATTTGTTTTACAAATATTTCCTATTTAATTATTTTTATTTCCTAAATAAACATTCCTTTTATAAAATCCTTTGATTTTATAAATATTTTATTTTCAATATACACTTTGAAAATTTCCTTTCTACATTCCAGTATAGCTTATGGTATTAAAATACCAAATCAAAAGGATCAATCATCATCCAAACACACATAATCAATAACAGATTATATACCACATCATATATCACAATATATGAAAAGCTGTGTTATAAATATTGAGGAATCCAGTTGGACCCCTCCAGCCTGTTTCCCTGCATCCACAGATGTTAAACAATAAAATTAACATCAATTTCATTTTAATATGAAATATTCTGATCAACAGAATCAATATTTAATTAATGATATTTATATAACTATATCGATATTTTCGACCAATTAATTAGCAGTTCAACCAACCAATCAACACACAACAATCAACCAATATTTATCAGTTCTAAAAATACGTTATGAAGATATAAAATGAGCAGAGTTAGTGAGATTTACTCACATTGGACGATCATCGTTAAATAACGATAACTGTCGGTTGATTCTGACAGACAATTTATTTTGCTATATATTGTAATGAGCTCCAATTCACTCCCAGTCAGTTCCATTGTGTAGCTACCGTCCATACGATCCCAACAGATCAGACCGTTTGAAATTCTGAGTTCGTACAAAATACATATCATGTTAACAAGTTCTGCATACCATTTTAATTATTAAAACTATTAATTTCATTAAAATGGGCTCACCCCTTTTTCATATTTGGCCCAACCTCCCCTTGTATAAACCACGAAGCCTACCCGTCATGTACAGTATCTCCTTCCTCAAGAACCAACTCGCGCTCCTGTACATATTTCCACCCTTCATGTACAGTATCTCCTCCTAACCCACCTGCCGTTATCCAACTCGACATCCCATTACAAAAAGCGACGCTGGCAACTGCAATTGCTTCCTTGACATCGTGCGTCACTTTATGTTCCAGTAATCCACCAAATTTTGCCAACTCGCCACTCTTGATCTTACAAACACTTTTACATCCTTCGATTCACCCAAACCAAATCCAAATTCCCAAAAACTCCAGCCCTAATTCACGCTGGTAGTATTCGAGCAACGAAATGTCGCGTCGCACCCCTTAAACCCGGCAAAATCGTGAAGCACTTCACTATAGGATGATAAATCTATACATATCTCGATTTATAGATTTTATTTGAATTTCTATTAATTTCTAATCCCACGTTTTAGCTGTAGATTTGGGTTTCTTGCAGCAGCGTAATGTTTTGACTTCTGAGAAAAATAGTTTAGGGTTAGGGAGATGATAGGATATTTATAGGATAGTTTAATAATTTTATATTCAATTTTTATATTAATTTATAACCAACCGCTGCTTGTATTTATCATTTAAAATTCCATAAGATCACATACGATACCCAAAAATCAAGAAAATGGACACGCAGCCACAGTTTGACGTTATGGACCCAACAAAACTATTTCGTCGAATTCCAAGTTTGTTTGCTCACACAACGTATTTTTGAAGTCAAATTATTGACTATTTTTGACATTAAAAATCCGTACGGCCACATACTGACTCCAAAAATCATGAAAATTGAAAATTAACAATAATTTAATATTCCGGATCCAACAAAATTAGTTTCGTCGAAAACGGAGGTCGTTTGCAAAACTGGCTATTTTTAAAGCTCTAAATAACCAATTATATATATATTTAAAAATAATTAGATTAAATATTTATATATAAATATTATCGTACATATTCACATACAACATAATATAGCTCCAAAATATTCCTATTCGAATTTATAATTCGACATTTCGAATCCAGATTAAATCAGTATTCAATTTTGAAAATCCATTTATAATATATTTAAATCATTATAAATTATAAAGGAATTCCATAGCGACTATTTTAAAATTTGATTTGATCGTAACTCAAAATCTACACAACGAAATCTCGATTTTTCTCTTCTATTAGAAAAATATACTTTACCAGCTTCAAGCGTTTCTTGTGTCACAGAAATCCGATTTAAAACGGATTCTATATATTCATTTAATGTTCAAATCGCCAAATTACAAACTACCGCGCCATTTCGAGCTCGATTATAATTATAATATAAATCATACGTTCAACTGACATTTATAAATAAATTCATTAATATAATTCAAATAAAAACTGAATTATATCCCATATTTTATTCAGTTCACATAATATCATGAATTCAGCTATTTCCGACTATTTCGGAAATTAAATATATTATTCTATTATTATATTAATTAAATATTCAGTATTATTTAATTAAACAATCATTTAAATCTCTAATTCACTATTTAAATAATTAAATTAATTAATTATTATACCGAAAATATACAGGACATTACAGAATCACTGGGCTTCCCCAAAACAATAACATTCTCTAACTCATCAGGAGCACAACTGTCTCCTATCCCACCTTCCTCTTCGTTATCTAAAGAAATATTATCCTCGGAAGATACTTCATGTTCATGTGCCTCCAATTCGTAGTACAGACCCTCACTGTCCCATTCTGGATCTGAGATGGAGGGTATATCTTCAATAGTAAGATTCTCAGATGTCCCCGTAGTTTCTCTGCTCTAATCTAGACAAATGTCTCTCAGTCATAGCTACTGTATTATCCAAGAGATAGAAATTAGAATGAGGCCGCCCGTGTCCCTCTGTGCATGTGTTTGAACTAAAGTGTGCAAATGTGTATGCAATGATGGAATTAAAAGAATGCAATGCAAAGATGGGCAAAGAAGTTACGTGTCCATAACAATCCAAGAAGTTCAATCTAGAAGGCTCTATCCTAACTGTCCAAAAAGCCACAAGCCACAATCAGTGTTGATTAAGTTGGTTGAATCATTCATGTGTTTCATATTGGATGACTGCAGATTGGTTCAGATATATGTATTACAATCAGATCGGTTCGGGTGTCTTTTATGAGAAGAGAATTGGTTCGAGTTCCCATGTTATGAACTTATTGGTTCGAATGCCTTTTCTGAGCGGATTGGGTCGGAGATGTGGGAATGGAAGGGATCGGATAGGATAAAGCTACAGGAAGGTGGTTTCATTCGGATCGGCTAACACCGAACCGCATAAACACCTTAAAACCCAAAACTTGTCCACTCCACTAATTTTAATGCTCCAACCATTATCATCTCCCCCGACCCGGACCGAGATCACATTCCTTATCCCAAGTGCTATGAAATCATCCGCTCTGCCTCAAACCGATCCCATTCCTCTCTTCTCCTTCCGCTCCTTCTCCACTCCTCCAGCATCACCAAAATCGTTTCTTTTTAAAAGCTCACCCATGGCAAAGCATCTATGAATCAATGTGTTCAACGCCGACTCAGACTACCTCCACTACCACCTCGAGGTGACGACGAGGCTACCAGCGACGATGGCGGTGAGGCAGAAGACACAACGTCGCGCTTGATGTGATATCAGGTAAAATCACTTAAATTGATTCTATAGTTGGGTTTGAATCGATTAAAAATGAATTAATAAAAGATTAAATCCCCACCTATAAGTTTATTTCAAGAATTGTGGAAGTTTTCTTTGCAATTTAGAGATTAGGGTTTTGGAAATAAGAAGGGAGATGACAGAAAGTGAGAAATTAAAGAGGAGCGCGTGAATATATATGTGTATTATGTGGGTATCCCTTCGTGTTCTGGTGAATTAGACGTTCCAGACAGGTCCGATCAGCAAATGGTCTAGGCCAGCATAAAGCCCTTCAGCCCATTGACGCAGTGGTGGTTGAAGAAAGGACTGGGTCAGATAGACTTAATCTAAACCGGAGTATGATCACCAGGGTTAACTCAGAACATGAAACAAATCCAAAGGAGGATGTAACAAATCATAAGTCTGCATCATAAAAGTTTACCTGGAAGAACTACTCGGACAATAACTGAAATTCTCGAAATTATTGGAAACAACAGAAGTAATTCATGCATCCTATAACGCATTTATAAACTCCAAGAGATACGAATTCATGAAATATCGCGACTATATAGGTGGATGGAAGCAACCATTGAATGACACCAATTTAGAAATGAATGGATAAATCATTTCAAAGCACAACCTATCTCCAATTAGCATGTACTTCGAGGGGCCAAAATGTTATCCCACTTTGTGATCGGGATACACAAAGCTAAAATATTACTCGACGAATAGGCGTGAAGGGAGAATTCTAAGCAGGAACTCAGACAGGTTTGGAGGCACCCGAACCGAACCCCCCTGCTCTGTAATAAGCAGATCAGAAAATGGCAAAAAGAAGGTGCAACCGGATCGGTTCAGAGCTCTCCGAACTGGACTCCCCCTTTGACCATCCGATCCAAACCGAAATCCAGAAACTGCAACAGTAATGATTCATGACCCGCCAAACTCGGGGCGGTTATGTATCCACTCTCTCACATTCACCCACGAATAAAATGTGCTAGCATCGTCTCAAAGCCTTCGATCCTGACTCTAAAGGGATGGGCTCCACGTGTATCTGAACCGAAGGCCTTCAAGAGGGATTTTCCACATATAAATACACCACCGAGCATCATTTCAAGGGATCTATGGCAAAGTTCTGACTCCAACTCTTACAACCACCAAATTTCATTGCTTTATTTAGATCATCACCAACTTTTAGAATATATTTTAACAATCATTGAGAAAAATTATCAATTGTATTAGAGAGATTGAGTGAAATTCAACATTGTATTTGTACTCATATCACCAATCAACAAGGTATAAAGTGGACTTTGGCTC
The DNA here is from genome assembly GCA_030737875.1 of Allium sativum. NCBI lineage: Eukaryota > Viridiplantae > Streptophyta > Magnoliopsida > Asparagales > Amaryllidaceae > Allium > Allium sativum. The sequence goes on from CM060923.1 coordinate 174,122,863, forward strand.
TTTAACGCCGAACCACTATAAATCATGTGTTCTTATCATTCTTCTCTTCATTTTATTTGAAATTATTGTTTGTTTAGGTGTTAGAACCAACTTTAGGTCTAACAGTTGCTTAGCACATCTTGTATTTCTCTTCCTAATACCATTACTAAAAAATACCATAAAATTTTACAGTCCTCTTTCTAATCCTAAGCTTTCTAAGGTAATACCAAAAACATTACTTTTGGTTGTTTATTACATGTTGAACAACTGTCGATTAACCACCGAGTAACAATATTCTGGTTGTCTATCGCCACGGCCTACAGTGTTAGTCAGCGGTTATTTGCTGTAGAAAACAAATTTACGCAGTTTGGTTGTTGTGTGAAATGAGTTATGTATTAGCAAGGCCACAAATTTTATTTTGTTTATTGTTATTTTTCTATGCGAAGAGAGAGACTAGATTCCCTGAGCAAAACACTTTTCCATATACAAATTAACAATCGATGTATACTATTTTATAGCTTATCGTCAATCACGCTGTTGGTTTTTCTAGTTTTGCCTTTTCAACAAAAATGAAGTGATTATTATAAATCAATGAAGATACAATGTAACAGTAATCCAATATTGATAAAGGGGATATAAATGTAACGTAAAATAAAGATTAGATTTTGAGATTAGTTTACATATGAATTTTATAAGTTCATAAATTGATGTGTGGATATGACTTATATACGGTACATCATTTTAAAGTTATTCACGATTAATGCGTAGAAATACTTGATCAAGCTTCTTCTACAAGTTTAAAACTTGGTATCATTGAAAGTTGAAGGTTTGAGTTTAAAAAGCCCAAAATTATTTGTTCACTTATCTATACAATCTTAAATTATATGCAAAAATGAAGTTTGTTGCCATTTATATGTATGTGCAATCATCTTTAAGTATCTAACATCAAAATTGCTTTGTAGCTAGGTTGTTAGATTCAATAACACCCATAATAAGCAGCATTCTTTTTCAGGGACATATAACCTATTAGGTTTGTGTTGAGACAAGTCCCACATTGGGGAATTTGTAAAATGAATCCTGTATAACTATAATGAGTTCACCCTTCACATTGCCAATTGGTTTTGTGATAATCCGGTGTTCTCTAACATGGTATCAGAGCAGGTTTAATTCGTGCGCACAATGCCACACTTATCCACGTCACCCAATATAAAGGTCCACGTGTTAGGCTCATGATATGCCACACGTGCGGGGGCGTGTTGAGACAAGTCCCACATTGGGGAATTTGTAAAATGAATCCTGTATAACTATAATGAGTTCACCCTTCACATTGCCAATTGGTTTTGTGATAATCCGGGGTTCTCTAACAGTTTGTTTCATCAATATCATCAATAAAGCAGACAAGATCATAATTGATAATGAGAAACTATATAGCGAACAGTAGTCATACTCATTAGCTACATGAACCCAATGAACAAAATTAAGCTGCAAAACGGATGTTGGATTTAGACAATTGCTGAATCAAACTCATTATTTTGGTTTGAACACCTAAAATACTATGCCCCCTCAAGCATGGATCCTGGCCCTAGTTAAAATGTGAAATTGAACTTAAAATTTATGTTACATACTCACATTATTTTGTGCCCTATCAAACTAAACACAGAACACTTCAGCACGAATTACTACATATCTCATGCAATATATTCCATCCAAATTTTTCAAAAGTATGATTCCATATTAAGTTCAATATCGTGCAAGAAACTAAAGTAAAGGACATGAATAAATTACCATAAGACATTTTTATGCCCAATTTGGACGGATATGATACTTTCGGTAAGGCCGACTTTTATACAAAAGAAGTTATTACAAACTTCAGAATGTTTGCAACAACAAAATTAACTTAATTGCTAAGAAATTCATCAGAAATGCATTATACCAAAAGAAAAGAATTACCGAAAATTCAAACTTCAAAGAGCGATTCTGAAGTAGTGCCTATAACATAAGAAATAGAATAACATATGATTTCACAATCGAATAGCTATAAAAACATCCCAGAATTTAAAGGGTAAACTGATTTAGAATATGGAAGAAATAATAGTTCCAGTATATGAAAGATTTTCGAATTCAACTAGTTTCAATGCAACACTACGAAACCTTTTATTTTACCATAAACAAATCATTACATTACACAATACCATCCAATCACAGGCTCGACTAATTTAATTTTCAATGGAGGAACCAACAATATACATAACAAACAAATAAATGACATCTTAAAAGATGAACCACCATTGGGTAACCAAGGGTAAGCATCATGAAGCGGCATCACACAGTCAAGTCCATTAAAATAAAAACGTCTTGGAAACGGCCATCCTTTCTCGAAGGAGAACCTAGATAAATCCTTCCTAAATGAAACCTCCGACTGCACATTACCATAAGGACCAACCGCCATCAACAAATCGTTTTAGAACTTAACCCCCCATAACATTGTAGTATCGTCTGTATAAAAAACACTCCTGATCAGTAAACGACATACATTTCCAATTTTAAAATACAGAAGATGAAATCAAGAAAACGTAAATGGCATACTGATGGAAGCGTAAGGATTCAAAGACTTGTAGTTGCAGCTGAATATGTTAGTGACGTTATCGAAGTAAGGGCGTTGTACCACCAAATTCTACTGAATGTAGTTAGTTCTGTAATTGAAGTTGGTTATGGTCACCTTCACTCTCCAGTATTCCTTATAGTTTAGCTTCACGTGCCAGTGCACTCAGGCCCCACCCTAGGCATAAGCCTGCTAGGCGGCTTCCTAGGGCCTCCGGCAAGGAAGGGGCCTCATACAATTTTTTTTTGTATTTATATACTTGATACTGGAATGTTTACAAAAGGAATAGCAGCTAGGTGGAATTGCATTTGTCTTTCATGTTGTAAATCCGAAGTTTGAAACCTGGGAAGCATTGAGGGATGCAGATTTTTACTACATGCTAATTTTTTGTCTTTTAGCTTGGGCTAAGGGCCTCTAATTTGTTAGTTATCTTTTACTTTGGCCCTAGGCCTCCAAATTGTCAGGGCCGACCCTGAGTGCACTCTGATAGGGCACACGTGAGATGTACATTGTACTAATTGAATTAATGAGCTTTTGCTAGGGCCATTTACCGCTGATGCTAAGTAGGGTGAGTCTCCCCTAAGTGAAAATTTTAACAAGTTATCATCTTGGATAGAAGATTTCAGTAAAAAGACAAAAAAGAAGAGTAATGTTACTGTATGAACTACTTACTCTACACAAATTCCAGGGTGTGTTAAGTTGTTCTGACATCCATATGAATATATTCGGCAATTGACGATCGTATCGTTGTAGAAGGAAGAAAGTGAAATGCAACATGTGGGAGCTTTATTCGCAAGAAATTGAGAGTATGTGCATGAAACATTCCATGTCACTATGCAGATAAAATGAAAAATATATAACTAGTATAAATACAACAGTTACAAATCCTAGTATTCAGACGCTTCCTTAAAAATACCAATATAGTAGCTCATCAGCCAGAGCATTGAGATGTCAAACGAAATATGCGGCGACCATGTTGTTAATTTCTTTAAATGACATAAATTAGTCAGGAGTTTTATGAGTCGTGCCCGATTTACCCAAGTATTCAAGGAAAGATTTAAAAAAGAACTCATTTAATTACTACGTATTTCTACATCGCTAGAAAGATACCAAATGTAGCTCATTTGGCCAAAACACTCAGTTTCCAAATGAAACATGCAAGGATCTCAGTATTAATTCATTTGAATAACCTATATTACTCAAGCATTTACAAACAGATACTATGAGTATTAAAAAGAAAAATTTTCTTACTTACTCATTGCTTGTGTGGTTCTTCCCCCATCAGGACTAATGAACTTGCTAGGCTTGACAATCTTAGCAGGCCCGCATGTAATACCTGGCCGAGGAGCTTGAAGAGTGAAATTGTTGGGCACTCTCACAGTTCTATTTGTAGTACCGAACTAGCCCACACTGATTTGAAATGAACTAGCAGCAGTGGTCGGATCCTGAGCCCAAGAACTAAGCACGTCTCCTTTATAGCAATTCAAAATTTGTTGAATGTACAGGGTCCCAAGAAGTAAATCCACTACTACAGTGTCTTTTTTACACCAGTGAGGGGTGTCACCTTTGAACTTGGAACAATCGCCATGCTCGGTTGTTTGGATTTCCATCATCTGCCATATTACTTCTTGCTTGGCCCATGTCCAGCCCAAGGTCCATTCATGTGATTGAATATGCCGATATAGTCAACAATTATATATTGTAACCACAACCTGAATGTTTATAATATCACTTATCATTGTGCCTTTTATAGATATATGTAGTAAGACAGTATCTATACTTAGAACATAACCATTCGAAGACTAAAACATAATGTCCCATTTAACTGTAATGTTTGCGTTAGGGTCTAAAGGATCAAATGCATCTGCTACAGTAAATTTTTGGATAATATAATTTCCATATATAAAACAATAGCAAAAGAAGTTTTAGCTATTAGAATTCCCACTTGCTTTCTTAAACCGGTTTAAGAAAGCAAGTGGGAATTCTAATGTCTAAAACTTCTTTTGCTACAGCTTTATATATGGAAATTATAGTATCTAAAACTTTACCATATCAGATGCATATGATTCTTTGGACCCTAAAACAAACATAACAGTTAAATTACTACATATTTCTACATCGCCAAAAAGATGCCAAATGTAGCTCGATTGGCCAAAGCACTCAGTTACCAAATGAAACATGCAAGAATCTTTGTGTGAATTCGTTTGAATAACCTATATTACTCAAACGTTTACAAACAGATGCTCTGAGTATTAAAAAGAAAAACTTTCCTACTTACTCATTTCTTATATGGTTATTCTCCCATCAGAACTAATGAACTTACTAGGCTTGACAATCTTAGCAAGCCCGCATGTATAACCTAGCCCAGGAGCTTAAAAAGTGAAATTCTTGGGCACTCTCTCACAGTTCTATTTGTAGTACTAGACTGGCCCACGCTAATTTGAAATGAACTAGCAGCAGTGGTCGAATCCTGAACCCAAGAACTAAGCACGCCTCCTTTACAACAATTCACAATTTGTTGATTGTACAGGGTCCCAGAAAGTAAATCAACTACTGTAGGGTCTTTCTTGCAGTAGTGAGGGATATCGCCTTTGAATCTGGAACAATCCACATGCAAGGTTGTTTGGCCTCCCATCATCTGCCATATTACTTCTTTCTTGGCCTACATCCAGCCCAATGTCCATCCAGGTGATTGAATATGCCGATATAGTTGATAATTATAAATTGTAACCACAGGCATAATGTTTATAATATCACTCATCAATGTGCCTTTTGTAGATATATGTAGGAAGACAGTATGTATACTTAGAACATAACCATCCGAAGTCTAAACCATAATGTCCCATTTAACTGTTATGTTTGCGTTAGGGTCCAAAGGATCATATGCATCTGATACGATAAAGTTTTAGATACTAGAATTTCAGTATATAAAATAGTAGTAAAAGAATTTTTTGATATTAGAATTCCCACTTGCTTTCTTAAACCGGTTTAAGAAAGAAAGTGGGAATTCTAATATCTAAAACTTCTTTTGCTACTGTTTTATATATGGAAATTCTAGTATCTAAAACTTTACCGTATCAGATGCATATGATCCTTTGGACCCTAACACAAACATAACGGATAAATTAGTAGTAATTCTACATCGACAGAAAGATACCAAATGTAGCTCATTTGGCCAAAGCACTCAGTTGCCAAATGAAACATGCAAGGATCTCGGCATGAATTCGTTTGAATAACCTATATTACTCAAGCGTTTACAAACAGATGCTCTGAGTATTGAAAAGAAAAACTTTTCTACTTACTCATTGCTTATGTGGTTCTTCTCCGATCAGGACTAATGAACTTGCTAGGCTTTACAATCTTAGTAGGTCTGCATGTACAACCTGGCCCAGTATCTTGAAGAGTGAAATTCTTGGGCACTCTCACAGCTCTATTTGTAGTCCCGGACTGGCTCACACTGATTTGAAATGAACTAGCAGCAATGGTCGGATCCTGAACTTAAGAACTAAGCACGCCTTCTTTGTTGCAATTCACAATTTGTTGATTGTACGGGATCCTATGAAGTAAATCCACTACTGTAGGGTCTTTTTTGCAGCAGTGAGGGATATTTTCTTTGAATTTGGAACAGTCGCCATGCTCGGTTGTTTGGTCTCCCATCCTCTTCCATATGACTTCTTTCTTGGCCCATGTATAAGCCAAGGTCCATCCAGGTGATTGTATATGTCGATATAGTTGATAATTATTATTGTAAATACAGTTTGAATGTTTATAGTATCACTCATCATTGTGCATTTTGTACATATATGAAGGAAGACAGTATGTATACTTACAACATAACAATCCAAAGTCTAAAACATATTGTCTTATTTAATTGTTATGCTTGCGTTAGGGTCCAGAGGATCATATGCATCTGATACGGTAAAATTTTAGATACTAGAATTTCCATATATAAAACAGTAGAAAATGAAGTTTTAGATATTAGAATTCCCATTTTCTTTCTTAAACCGGTTTGAGAAAGCAAGTGGGAATTCTAATATCTAAAACTTCTTTTGCTACTGTTTTATATATGGAAATCTTATATGTAAAACTTTACCATATCAGATGCATAAGATCCTTTGGACCCTAACGCAAACATAACAGATAAATTACTATGTAATTCTACATCACCAGAAAGATACCAAATGTAGCTCATTTGGCCAAAGCACTCAGTTGCCAAATGAAACATGGAAGGATCTCGGCATAAATTTATTTGAATAATCTATATTACTTAAGCGTTTACAAACAGATGCTCTGAGTATTAAAAAGAAAAACTTCTGTACTTAAGCGTTTACAATCTTGGCAGGCCCCAGTAATCGGATCTTGAACCCAAGAACTAAGCATGCCTCCTTTGCAATATTTCGCAGTTTATTGATTGTATGGGGTCCTAAAAAGTAATTCCACTACTACAGGGTCTTTTTTATAGCAATGAGGGATGTCGCCTTTGAATTTGGAACAGTTGTCGTGCTAGTTGTTTGGCCTCCCATAATCTGCCATATAACTTTTTTCTTGGCCCATATCCAGCCCAAGGTTATCGAGGTGATTGAATATGCCGATATAGTTGATAATTATACATTGTAACCATAGCCTGAATATTTATAATATCACAAATCATTGTGCCTTTTGTAGATTTATGTAGGAAGACAGTATGTATACTTAGAACATAACCATCCGAAGTCCAAAACATAATGTCTTGTTTAACTGTTATGTTTGCGTTAGGGGCCAAAGGATCACATGCATCTGATACAGTAAAGTTTTAGATCGTAGAATTTCCATATGTAAAACAATAGTAAAAAAAAATTTAGCTATTAGAATTCCCACTTACATTCTTAAACCGATTTAAAAAAGCAAGTGGGAATTCTAATGTCTAAAACTTCTTTTGTTGTTGTTTTATATATGGAAATTCTAGTATCTAAAACTTTATGGTATCAGATGCATATGATTATTTGGACTCTAACGCAAACATAACAGTTAAACTACTATATGTATTTCTACATCGCCAGAAAGATACCAAATGTAGCTAATTTGTCCAAAGCACTTAGTTGCCAAATGAAACATGCAAGGATCTCGGCATGAATTCGTTTGAGTAACCTATACTATTGAAGCGTTTTCAAACAGATGCTCTGAGTATTAAAAAGAAAAACTTTCCTACTTACTCATTGCTTATGTGGTTCTTCTCCCATCATGACTAATGAACTTGCTAGGCTTGACAATCTTAGCAAGCTAGCATGTATAACCTGGCCTAGGAGCTTGAAGAGTGAAATTCTTGGGCACTCTCGCAGTTCTATTTTAGTATTGGAATGGCCCACGCTGATTTGAAATGAACTAGCAGTAATGGTCGGATCTTGAACCCAAAACCTAGCACGCCTCCTTTGCAGTAATCCGTAATTTGTTGATTGTACAGGGTCCCGAGAACTAAATCCACTACTATAGGGTCTTTTTTTATAGCAATGAGGGTTGTCGCCTTTGAAACTGGAACAATCGCCATGCTCGGTTATTTGGCCTCCTATCATCTGCTATATTACTTCTTTCTTGGCCCACATCCAGCCCAAGCTCTATCCAATTGATTGAATATGCCGATATAATTTATATAATTATATATTGTAAACACAGCCTAAATGTTTATAATATCACTCATCATTATGCCTTTTGTAGATATATGTAGGAAGACATTATGTATACTTACAACATAACCATCCGAAGTCTAAAACATAATGTCCCATTTAACTGTAACGTTTGCGTTAGGGTCCAAAGGACCATATGCATCTGATACGGTAAAGTTTTAGATTCTAGAATTTTCACATATAAAACAGTAGCAAAAGAAGTTTTAGATATTAGAACTCCCACTTGCTTTCTTAAACCGGATTAAGAAAGCAAGTGGGAATTCTAATATCTAAAACTTCTTTTGCTACTGTTTTATATGTGAAAATTCTAGATTCTAAAATTTACCGTATCAGATGCATATGATCCTTTGGACCCAAACACAAACATAACAGTTAAATTACTACGTATTTCTACATCGCCAGAAAGATACCAAATTTAGCTCATTTGGCCAAAGCACTCGATTGCCAAATGAAACATGCAATGATCTCGGCATGAATTCGTTTGAATAACTATATTACTCAAGTGTTTACAAACAGATGCTCTGAGTATTAAAAAGAAAAACTTTCCTATTTACTCATTGCTTATGTGGTTCAGGACTAATAAACTTGCTAGGCCTGACAATCTTAGTAGGCCCACATATATAACCTGGCCCTAGAGCTTGAAGATGAAATTATTGGACACTCTCACAGTTCTATTTGTAGTACCGGACTGGCCCACACTGATTTGAAATGAACTAGCAGCAGTGATCGGATCCTGAACCTAAGAACTAAGCACGCCTACGGGGTCCCGGGAAGTAAACCCACTATTGCAGGGTCTTTTTTGCAGCAGTGAGGGATGTCGCCTTTGATTCTGGAACAGTCGCCATGCTTGGTTGTTTGGCCTCCCATCATCTGCCATATTACTTCTTTCTTAGCCCGTATCCAGCCCAAGGTCATCAAGGTGATTGAATATGCCGATATAGTTGATAATTATATATTGTAACCACAACCTGAATGTTTATAATGTCACTCATCATGGTGCCTTTTGTAGATATATGTAGGAAGACAGTACGTATACTTACAACATAACCATCTGAAGTCCAAAACATAATGTCCCATTTAACTGCTATTTTTGCGTTAGGGTCCAAAGGATCACATGCATCTGATATGGTAAAGTTTTAGATACTAGAATTTCCATATATAAAAGCAAAACAAGTTTTAGATATTAGAATTCCCAGACCTTGGGCTGGACTTGGGCCAAGAAAGAAGTAATACGGCAGATGATGGAAGGCCAAACAACGGAGCATGGCGACTGTTCCAAATTCAAAGGAGACATCCGTCACCGCTATAAAAAAGACCCTATAGTAGTAGATTTACTTCTTGGGATCCCGTACAATCAAGAAATTGCGAATTGCTGGAATGGAGGCATGCTTAGTTCTTGGGTTCAGGATCCGACCACTGTTGCTAGTTAATTTAGCTGGCAACACTATGCCAATATAAAGCATTTCAGTTTCATATTAACTAAACCTCCCAAAAAATAATGATAATAATAAATATGGGTTCATCTACTAGTACCCCTGTGATTGCTCTTCACTTTCCACTAATTTTTTTGGAATTTTACTTCCAATTATACACTTTAACAACAATAACTTGTTTCATATGTCTATTTATCTTCCATCTTTATCGCACATCTTTCAAGCTGTCCCAGAATATTGATCTGAAAATGGAAGTTTTTTTTAGCACAAACAACAATTAAATCTATAACAATACATACACTGGCTAGCCTTAATAGGGTGAACTGCAATGTCTGAGTAGTAGAATCAAGAAATTTCCAAGTGTACGTTTTTAAAAAAAAAATCAATACTATGTTTGGTAATTATACACGAACGTGAGGTATACGTGCATCTATATTAAAATGAAAGCACTACATTGAAGAGTAATTTATTCAAATATAATTTTTTATTTTAATTTTTTGTTTAATATGTCCACCTAATTTTCTCGCCTCCAGCGCTAAATTTTATGGAGTTGCAAAGGTTTGATAGGTAGAGCAACAAGTTATAGGAAGGAAGAAAGAAAAGAATAGGAAAGGAAAAGAAATTCAATGTGAATAAGAATGAAAGGTTATTTTTGGAATAAATGGGGTGTGTAGAGAAATTAATGAGGTGTGTGTTTTATTTTGTAATTAGCGAGAAGGGGGGGGGGGGGTGAAGAGTAAATCATAGGGTGGCAATAGATGGACCCAATAAGTATTTGCCCATGACATACAACCCAACATATTGGATTTACACTATTTTCAAAGCATGTATTTTTCTTTTTCCTTAACTATGATGAAAACGATAAAAATATTACCGCACTTGTAACAAATTTACAAATAAACAAAAACAGAAACGATTGGGTTCCCTGAGCAAATCAAGAACAGAAATTTTACCTGTTAAGTCCCAACTGCAGCTGGAAAGATAGAAGAAAAGAAAAATAGAGGAATTTGAAAACGCTGAACTTGATCTGAAGCTGATTGGCATCCTCATTTCTCTCTTTTATTTTATTTTTCTTTATATTTAAAAGTAAATGAAAGCACACAAAAAATGAGGAAGAAAGGGCAACATTCTCCCTTTTTTATTCTTTCACCTTTTTCCACATAAATGCCAGATAAGACAAGGTTTGGACGAAATTTCTGAGGACTAAAATGGAAGCAATGACCAAGTAATTGGATCCTCTCAAAAGCAAAAGCGAAATTTGGATATTACTAGTTTTTTGACACCAATTTGGAAGTATAATAACTCTGACATAGTGACATATACTTTACTCTTAATGGTTGTAAACTAGCTTTGCAGTTGGGGTATATTTGAAAGGTTTCCACTGTGTAGGAGATTAGTTATTGAATTACTAGAAGGTTCTTGTTGTAATTTAGAAGTTTATTCAAAAAGCCTAGACTACTCCAAGGTAGTCTTCTCAACAATGGAACTTTGATGACGCATGTAAGAAGAAACCATGGATACAGCTCAAACCCCATGACTTTCTACGGTGGCCGATTTTTCTTACACGCATTGCTTCGACAAAATTAAATCTACTCTTTGAAAAAAGCAATTCTCTTTGTAATCAAACTAAGCAAATCCTTCATTTTAGCTTTGGGCTACGAAATGACTAAATTACCCTCAACTAACCTCGCTGTATTCGCTAATTAATTAAGGGTGCGTTTTTTACGAACACGAATGGGTTATATGAACGTGGCATTTGAGCATGGTACGGTAGTGAACATAGAATGTGTTTTTTGTTGTGAACGGGGAATTGAAGATAGGTATTTGAGTGGATTTTTTTGCTATGAACGATAGAAATTATACCATTGCATCGTATGTGTCAGACGCAATTGGTCCAATTTCTAACGTTCATTTTGAACGTTGCTGGGCATGGCTAAACACGCTCATGGGTCGGATGCGAATGATAGCTAAAACTGATTCCAATAAGAATTATAATAATAAAACAGTCATAGATACGTAAATTAGAAGATGAGATTCAGTACGTACGTGGACAAATTATCGCCCAGGCTCAATGGGCTGGTCGACCTGACCATAAGGCTGATCAACCTATGGGTCAACCATACCAATCTCTAGGTTAGACCATATAGGTTCTATTTTTTTTTCTTTTCTATGGTTATTAAATTTTGATTTATTCCTATAACTTGTTTCTTTAATTGCATCTTCATACCGACTTCGATTTCAACAAATTATATATGTAAATTTCTCAAAAAATTACCATAGACATAACAGAAAAAGTTTCATAGCCTGATTCAGTCATTTGATTTTTTTTATAATCTCTTTCTATAAAACAATTAATCTCTTTTTAATTAAATTCATAATTCATTCATCTATATTAATATTATTAATTAACTTTCAATAAATTCCATCATGACCTGATTTAACTCCTGTTTTATTATGCGCCTCAGTTATTTTACAAATTCAAATGCACACGTTAACATTTGTGAATAAATTAGTTCACTAACTTTTAATTTTGTTTATAACATTAATCTCTACCTAACCTCTTTTTATTCTTTTATAACATTATCGTGAATGTTTTAATTAATTATATTTAATACCTTGTAATGTTATGCTTTCATAACATCAACTGTTAGTATTTAAATTTCAAAAAAACCTTAATTAATTATCTTTGCTTAAATTTTTTGGGTTGTTACATCATGTATACTCTCCTGTTGTTTCATTTGGGTACGATTCGTGGAAGTCATTTGTTTGTTAGTTTATACTCTAATCCAGGCTTCGAGGATTAGAGTTGACTAAGCGAATGGTCGATATCAAATGCATATTGGCTGGCATGGTTGCCTCTAAGTTTGGACCCAAATTGTTGGTGGTTGGACATTCAAGTTATGAGCATCGTGAGTTGTTCATATTCAACCTCATCATTTGTTTAAAGCTCAAGTTAGTTGGTAGGTGGTCGGATCACATACGTATAGTGGCAAAAGAATTTACATAACAATATGGTTTTGACTTTGAACAAACTTTCTCCCCAATTGTTAAGCTAACCAAAATAAGAATAATTCTTCCCATAGTCTTGTATAACAACTAAAGAATTCAACAATTAGATGTCAACAATGCATTCTTGAATGGTGACTTAAAAGAAGAAGTGTTATGTATCAACCACAAGGGTATCAAAAAGATAAAGAGCTTGTGTGCAAGCTAAATTAAGCAAAATATGGGTTAAACAAGCACCTAGAATCTGGTTTGATAAGTTGAAACTTGTCTTGACAAATTTAAGGTTTCAATCTACCAAATCAGACCACTCATTATTCATTCAAATGATTGATAATATAATTATCCATGTTCCGATATATGTTGATGACCTAATTATTGCAGGTAAAAGTGACGTTGAAATAAGAAAGCTCATTTAACTACTGGATAAACAATTTTCAGTCAAAAATTTGGGCGAACTCAGCTACTTTCTTAGAACTGATGTAACAAAGATATCTCAATCAGAATTATTCTTAAGCTAAAATAAATATATCAATGAAATTTTGGTCAAAGCAAACATGGATTCTGCAAATGCCTTTCCAACATCAAAGATTACAAGCCATCAATTATCAAAACAAGGGGGGATAGATAATATTAAATTGTACAGAAGTCTAGTGGGTGCATTGCAGTATGCTACCATTACCAGACCTGAAATTGCTTACAGTGTTAACATACTTTCTAAATTTATGCAGGAACATAAAGATGAACACTGGAAAGCCATAAAAAGGGTGCTAGGATACTTGAAGCGAACAAATGAATTTGGTTTACATTTCAAGCACTGCATGCAGCTATATATAATTAAATACAGTGATGCAGTCTGGGATACAAATCCTGTTGACAGAAGTCAACTTCAGGATACTGCATTTATTTGGGAAACAACCCTATTTCTTGGTGTGCAAAGAAACAACCTACATTTTCTAAATCTAGTACTGAAGCAGAATTCAGAAGTATTGTTAATGCTACACTGAAATCATGTAGATACAATCAATAATTAACGTGTTAAAGGTTATAGTTCAAAAGCCACCAACACTATGGTGTGATAACTTAAGTTATATGTCATTCTCATCAAATTCAGTATATACTCTAGAGCAAAGCACATGGTAATTGACTTATATTTTGTTCGTGAGCAGGCAATTAAAGGAAAGCTACAAATAAATCATTTTCCAGCAATACATCAAGTGGCAGACATACTCACTAAACCACTATCAAGTAAGAGTTTTACCAGACTTAGATCTGAACTCAAAGTAATCAGAAGATCAGACCTTGATGAAGGCACAAAGCAATCAAGTTCAGATATGAAGTTTTCAACTTCGAACTTCAACAAATCATATTCCAAAAACCCTAGTTCTGCTGTAACACTCAAATCCGAAGAAGCAAAGACGAATCACAATAGTATTTCATCTTCATCGTCTCAAAGATCACAAAGACAATCAACTATAGATTCGATGTATGAAGATCTTCTGATTAAATAAGCAAAGACAAGTACTTAAGCTCAAATCCACACCATTAAAACCATTTAAGATTAATTGAGGCTGATTTGAGTCAATTTCACAGAGTTTCATCACTGAGAAATTTATCATGGCGGCTAAAGATAAGAAACCCTAGGTTTCGTTTGAGAGGGAGTATTATGAAGAAAAATAAATACCCACAACCACTTTTGTGTTTTATTTCTGTATTGGACCTGGGCTTGGCCCAATTATCTTTCTTTATTTTTTACCATTGTCGTGGCCTGTATGACATTATAAATCCAGGAAAATCATGTATAGATTATTATCAATTAGTAATACAATCACATTCATTCCTCTCAAATACAATAAACTCAAATTATCTGAAATCTTTACAATGGTAAAGAGAACAAAACAAGTAAACTGGATAGGTGATAATATATCATATATGCGATAAAACTAGGGCTGTCAATGGGTCTTCTTGGATTTTGGTCGGGTCAAGTAGGGTTCGGGTTGATTTATAAACAGGTCGAGTCAAACAGTTTATTAAACGGGTCATTTTTTCCTGCTCCTAACCAACTCGTTTATAAACGAGTTGATCCGACCCAACCCATGTAACCCGTTTAACTAAACGGGTCATGTAGGGCTATGTCGGATAGGGTTTACCCGTTTGACCAATTGCCAAATATTGCTCGCTAATGTAAGTAGCAAAAATACCAAATCACCAACAAACATCACTATTGTATAATAACCAACAGGCAATAAGCTACGAAATCATCAACATGCAACAAGTTACAAAATCATCAACAGGAAGTACATATATAAAGCATGAAATTACCATGTCCAAAAATCATTCTCCATACATAAGAATATATGAGCATACTACATACATAAAAACTAACAATATGAAAAAGATACAGTTGTTATAAGTAAAATATAACTAACAACATATAAGAATGAATGAGTCAAATATAACAGCTTACACAAGAATATGTGAGCATACTGATTACTGCGTACATAAAAGACTAACACTAACAACATATATAAAAGACTAACATTATGGAAGAGATACAACACATAATCGAGTTTGGAGGGTCAAAATCGGGTTAGCGGGTCAACCCTATACCCACCCGTTTATAAACAGGTCAAATTCAGGTTGACCTGAAAATGATCCGCCGACTAAACAGGTCGGGTTATCCGTCTGATTTTTGTGTGGGCTTTGGGCTGGTTTTATGGTCATGTAGAAAATTGACAGCCCTAGATAAAACTACAAGCACCTGCTTCAAACATATTTATTTCAGTTATAACTAAACCTTAAAAGCGACAAAGTTCAAAAAAAACTTGAGAGAATTGAACGATCTGAACTTGGGAGACCTCGAACCAATCTACATAGAGGTTGTAGTACATTAATCTGGCCATATCTTCCTTGATACTCTATCTTTGGAGTTGAAAGGGAAGTAGTTAGTTTCGTTATAGTCTTCTACAAATTCATGCTTGCTAGTGTTTCGAGACACGCTTCTCTCCCCTTTGCACCAAATAGATAGGTGAAATTTGTTGTTGTTGAGCTTGCTAATACGGTGATTTGCTTCGATTCTTTGAGATTCGATTTCCCTGAATGTGTCTTTATCTTGATTCAGCGTGGTTTTAACACCAGGAACATTGTCGGAGCAACTATCTATCCTTCTGCACAAATCAGTTGAAAAATTAGAAGTATTATTGTTCTAAAAATTGTTAGATTTAGGAAAATTTTCATCGTTGGGCTGCTTTAAAATTTTAATGACAAATTTAGATTAGTTTTGGAATTAATTACAAAAGTAGGCTTGTTTTGAAAATACACAGGCGAGTTTTAGGAATGCACCAACAGGCGAGTTTTCAAAATTCGCCTGTTAATTTTGGTACTAAATTCCATAGCGCCTTTTGAAAATTTGAATTGAACGTAACTCAAAATCTATAATATGAAATCTCCATTTTTTTGACCCATTATAAAAATATAGTTCAATGGATTCGAATGTTTCTTTATTCAATGAAATCCTAGTTAAAATGAATTCTGTATATTCAATTCAAGTTGAAAATGTAAAACAACGAACTACCGCGATGCTACGGAATAGCCTAACCAAACAACATAAACCAAATAACAAATTGCAATATCCAAAAATTAGACAAATACAAAGTCCGATACACGATAGATAAGTTCGAAACATTAAAAATACATATACACAAAAGTCAACACAACGACATCTCATCATACATCTCCACTTTAAGCTAATGAAGTAAACCACTTTCTGTTATGGCCCTGCGTTCACATTTGCTGCACCTGTTTGGTTTTGGCGTTTGATGCTCGTCCATTACATTTTTTATTCTCGTAGATTTAAGTCGTCCGGGTTGTCTTCTTATGGGCGGAGCCAACATACATGGACCATTGTATGGTTCCCTATATTTCTTATCACGTATAGGAAGAAACTCTGGCTTGTAGGAAGCTTTGTAACTTTAGATGGAGTACCATTCAGAAGCAAAATTACGATGTGCTCTATTTATACCAAAATCTTATGCTGAAAAAGCCGCCAACACATGAGCACACTGTTTCTTCTACAGAAGTGGGATGTCGCATGTACAGGTGCAACGAGAACCTTCGATCTCAAATAATCTTCATCTCCGTAATAGTTAATCACTTGCTATTTAGATCGACCAAATCGAATAAGCCTATAATGTCATGCTTCAATAGCACGTACTTAAATTTTAGCTTCCCATTTTGAGTAAGTTTTGTCTTCAAACCCTCCCCTTTTTCCCGCCTCTTAAAGAAATATTCAACTAATCCAAAGAACGTCCTTGCAACCAGTGCCTTTATAGGCAAGGATCTGACGCCTTTTAGTACACCATTAAAACTTTCGGATGCTTTTGTTGTCATAACATGGAAGCAGCCACCATCATATCTGTAAAGTGCCCAGTTTTCTTTTGAATTCCGTAGGCTTCATTCAATCTAGTTATGCACATCTGGCTTTGTTGCTTGGATTTCTTCTCTGATTTTAGTGTACCCAACCACTTCAGAAGCATATGCAGCTGCGTAAAACAAGCATGTTAGTCGCTTGTCTCGATAACCTATAGCTTGAAAATTGGCTTTAAGATGCCTTGCATAGAACTTATGTTTGTGTGGTTCTTGCCATCTATCCTATAAAGCGCTTGGGATCCCTTTCATTCTGTCAGATATAAAAGTAATGCGTCAATTTCGTACGCCATAAATGAACTCACACATACATGAAAAGAACCAAACCCAACTATCATATGATTCGGGTTCGATAACTCCATAAGCTAATGGGAAAATGCAGTCGTCGACATCTATAGCAGTAGCAACAAGTAGTGTTCCCTTGTACTTACTGCACAAGTTGTCCCGTCAATACATAGCAATGGACGACAGTGTACAAAACCTGCAATGAGAGGGCCAAATGCCCAAAAAGCACGCTCAAATACCCTAACATCATTGTGTGATATATGTCCTACTAAACCTGGACTGCTTATTTTTATTTCCTCAAAATATTGAGGTAGGTACATATACGATTCGGCCTACTCACCATAATTTTTTTCCAAATGCTTTATTCAATGTTCACCAAGCTTTCATTTAGCTGATTTTGATGAAGAGTTGGTCGTCGACAAGCACATGCACCATGCCAGCTGAGATATTTAAATTGGCCTTCTCAAAAGACATGATTTTGGATACAAGAAATCCAAAATTGGCTTGCTTATGGTTGGAATTAATCATAGGGTTGATACAGTTATGTTCATGAGGCAGCTTTCTAATTTCCACTATCCAATTTGTGATTTCTTCGATACTATAGCATGTATTCGCCATGAGTAGCATCAACATTACATACAACAATGTATATTGTTTTACTCGACTTGATTGGCTTGTACGAAATACCATGCAGAATAGACCACTCCATAAGTTAGCGGAGAAACATTTTTTTACTTTGGAATACCATCCCAACATCAAAACCATTGGTACTTCCGTTTGAACCTCATCACCATCATCTTCAGGATCTTCCGTGTTTAGAAAGTCATAGTCCAACGGTTCGTTGTTGACTTCCATCCAGTATGTATCATTAACAATTGTCATGGCAATCACCATGCTATAAATATGGCCAGTATATTGTGAAGGACCTACACCCCAGTCTAATTCGGGTTCATTAGTTATTATATTAATAAATGCATTTCAGTCAAATCTTACATTTCAATGAGTATTTAGTAAACTAGAGTAATGTGTAAGACATACCTTTTGGCTTATATCGTACAGTTCTGACTAAGAAGGAAATACATTATATTGCAATTGTTGTCCATAGTCTTCTGACTGATCAGTTTGTTGTTGTTGCTCATGAACATTTGGTTGAATAGTTTTTTTGTTGCTGTTGATGATGGTGGTCCACATTCGGATGAAAATATGGATTGGTGTACATAGGAGAACAAAAGATAAGTGAAGGATCACGAGTTTGCAACGTTTTTGTGAAATATCCTAAACCGCTACTCACGATAGGAGGTGATGATTTCTTGCATGACTTCTTCCACGATTGCTTTTTTTGTTCTTCCAACAAACAACTCAATCGATTTCTTAATAGCTAGAAAACATTACTTGTGCATCTTCATCGTCTGAAAGTGATACGGCTCTCGACCCCGAATCAGTAGGCCAGTTAACCGACAACTCGATATCATATTCGAGAGGGTTAATTTTGGTTGCTTTGAAGACCGATTCGTTTAAACAATCAAGTGTGCAATCATTTCTAACTCACCCTGGTTTGTAGAATACTCCCACATAATTTTCGTTTTAGTGCTCATCCACGACCAAATCACCGTGATAGTAGCAAAGTGTAGGAATAAAATTAGGCGCCATTGTTGAGTGAGTATATTAGTTTTGAAGTTATTTGAAGTAAGTATTAAAGTGTTTCTGCAATGACAAATAATGCATTGAAGACCTATGAAATAAGCATCTATGCAATGTAATTGTCAAATCAACTTTAATCAACTCAGCAATGTCATTGTCAAGTTAGATTTTGCAGAGCTTCAATCATCTCATCTATTTCAAAACAACGTTGACTCACATGTCGTTTGTCCATCCTGATCACAAATAACAATCTTTGGGTCAGATTTGATAGAGCTTTAACCATCTCATTTATTTCAAAATAAAGCACAATCATTTTTCCTTTGGCGGAGTTTTGTTAGCTCAGCTGTTTCTAAATAATGACTCATTTAGCCAGCTTTATAACATAGGACAATTTTGGACCATTTTTATCGGTGTCTAGTCAGATCACCTGATTTGTGGTAGATCATACTGTAAGGAAAAGCTTTGGCGCATCCTTACTTTATGGCAGGGATTTGTCACTTCATCTTTATGTCAAGGTGTACTATACAAACCAACTTTAGACAATTTGGTCTAATATACTATTCGGGACCAGCTTTGCTCAGTGTAATACGACTGGTACTATTTGAAAACACTTTAGTCAGTGAGTTGTCATTTTATTAAACAAAGTTTTTTTTGGCTATATAAATTGATTATAATGCGTAATAACATATAGTAATAAACAAAAACATTTTCTTAGAAAAAACAAATATACAGTACTACATATTAATCTTCCAAGTTCTACAAACACACAAACAATAATTCAAATTGAACTTCGAAAAACTATGACAACAAATGATAGAAACACTAGTGGATACGGTTAAATTGCAAGTCTTCTATGAGTTTTTTGAGATGTCTAATTTCTTGTTCCAGCTCGTTCACATATGCTATGCCCCTTGGACACAACGGTTCATCAATTCATTCTGTAAAATTGCATCCATAGGGATAATTGGAACAAAAAAGAATTCGACGACCAATGTTTACGCGATCATATGTTACAACAACTTCAACCATATATCCACAGTGGCAACAAACTGGGTATACTACTACAAAACAGGTCATTTGCATCGCTTGTTTACCCCTCTGCTGCATCGGTTCAACAACCGATGCATATAAAGACGATGCAATAAACCTAAACATGTTGCATCGGTTATACAACCGATGCAAAAAGTGATTTTTACATGTCACTAACAACAAATGCAAAATATAAGTATTTTACATTGGTTGTTAGTAAAAACCGATGCAAAATAACGTTATAGATTAAAAAAAAACTTTTTTGCATCAGTTGTTACAAGCAACCAATGCAAAATATATCACTTTTAGACTAACCGTTATAATAACAATCGATGCAAAAAATCTCCTAATAAATCATTGGAAGAAAAAAACTCAAATAAGCAACTAAATGGCCAATGCCAATATTAATGCAAATAATTTTCTAATTCTTTGAAATCAAACTAGATAAGCCAATGCTAATAAAAATATATATTATCTGGATATATACAACTCAATTACAATGTTTATAATACATATAAAATAATAATTCATATAAATAAATTATATCTCAAGTTACACATTAGATATTTACATTAAGGTACATGAATCATTTACAATTCTCAAAAAATAATTCACTTTAATCCTCAAATAAACAATTCTGAAGCAACTTATATAACTTACTTAACAAAGGTCAAAGCTAAAAGGATCAAAGAAATAATCACTATGAGCAATAGTATCCAAGTTAACATCAGTAGCACCAATAGCGTTATCTTGAGAAAGCACTTCAAGAATCATTCTTATTAAGTAATCCAACATAAATTCTGTTACCAAATTTTGTGGGCTATAGCAAAGCATAGTCCATCAACATAGGGCTGTAAACGGATGCAGTCAGATACAGATAGTGCCGTATCCTAATTTGCATCCGAAAATGAAAATCCGTATTCGATATCCGCTGATACCAGTTAAAAATATCCGTATCCGTATTCCCGGGTATTTTCGGATATCCGAAAATATCCGTATCCGCCTTAGCGAATACGGATATCCGAAAATATCTGTATCCAAAACTTAAAACTGTACATTAGATGTGGTTATCCAAAAATATCCAAAAAAAATATCCGAAATAAAATAAAAGTTTACAAATACGTCACTCACATACAAATTTGGCTCGTTATTTTTTTTTTTGAAAATGTGAATACATCTAATTAAAAATTACAAGCAGGACATCAATCAAATAAATTTCTTACAACAAATATTTTAAGAGATAAAGTGTTCAAAATATGAAATACAAACCCTAATTCTAAAATAAAACAAAACATAAATCATAGAAGCACAAACACAATTATGTTTTAATCAACAAAATACCACAAAATAAAATGTAACAGCCCGCCCCGCTTCAACCGGCATTTCCTCCGAAAGTGTGATGTACACATGCCCAACTAGCATGGAACGGTCGCCAAAGAAAGGAAAGAAGAAAGTGGACTAATCTAAAACCTATAGAATGTCTCATAGCGCATGGGATAAAATATAATAACAACATACTTGACATAAAACAGGCGAGACAGTGCACAAGCTGAAAACTAAACATCATAGCAGCAGAAAATCCAGATACAGCTTATGTTCCACATCATTATTATTACAACTTTAAAACTGTCTCTAAAGTAAAAGAAAGGAAGGGTGCACTACTAATGCCCAATGTAGTGACCAGCAGCGACATAGAGAGAATATCTATATATCATACGTGGAAGCCTCCTGCTCGTCTCCGATACAACTACTCGTGCATCGCCAGCTAACCTGTCTCTAGTCTGCTCGTGAGAGCACCCAGAGTAATAAGAAGAGACCAAAAACTCTGGGTCAGACAAAAAGTATGGTATGAGCGATAAGCAGCTAAATAGAACAATAATAGTTATACTAAACCATACCTGAAACTGGACCTGCAACCGAAGAGGCACTACATACCGTACAATGCTCTAAGGTGTCACTAAACAGATGGTGTAAAGATAACGGGGGAAGGGGTGTGCATGTCATAGAGATAGCAAACAATCAATCATAGCAACCATCCTCACATCTCTCACTCATTGCATAAAGCATACGATGTCCACCACTCTCAACCACTAGACCCATCGAAGTAGTGACGGAGTTCGGCTTGTACAACTACTGCTACCACCAAGCTTAACCCATGGAGTCATGACTAAATCTTTACAAATGACCCCGCTTCATTGGTCTATAGCCCATTAGTCATACCTAGACCACTGTGGTCCTGAATCCATTCACGTACCTCCCTACATATAGTGATCCAAAGTCATAGACATTGACAACCCCTGAGCACATGTCCCGCAGCAAAGCCCAACTCATGAAGTCGACTCGTTGGTTCCCATCTGGATCATGAGTACAAGCTTCCCATTTGGACTACCTTTGCATCTTGGGTTTTTGGTCTTCTTCCCCGGATTGGTTCAGCATCGTTGTCCATGCCTCAACTCCAAACTCTTCGGTTCGGTTCGTGGTCTTCATCTCGTGGCGGTTCGGATCAGTCTTGGTCATCCCATCGGATCGTGGCCTCCGTTCATGGTGCAAGCAGCTCGAGTCTTCCTCTCCACTCCGGGTCGGGTCGGAGACGCATAAGTGGTTCGGGTCGGAGGTCTTCTGGCGGATTGGGTCGGAGGCACGGTTTGGTTCGGATAGGGTGATCCAGTTTGTAATCCTCCTTGGCCATCTGTTCACGAGACTCCAGGCGGTTCGGATCATGGGTATCATTTGCAAGTGGGTCGGTTCGTGCTCCCATCCGATCCGATCCGGTTCAGGTACTTTCCTGCACTTTTCCTACAACTTCCAGCACTGTTTATATTCCATTCGACGACATTTTCGACCACTCTAACTATTTTAGACCATCACAAAGCATACCATACAGTCATAGCAACAAATAGAAGTGGCTACAAACACCAAAAACAACATCTTGATAGTTTAAAATGGATCAAACACAACCAAAACCCCATATTTTCCCTTAAGCATATTTAAGCAAAACTAATAATAGGATTAGAAAAACTTAACCAAGTCAAACCAAATTTCTAACAGAGGTCTAAAATAATATTTCGAAATTTATCAATATTTTTACAGATTTTTAACATGTATAATTTCACTAATTAACACTAATTACCCTTCATTAACCATAATTAGTGAGGAACTATGCAAATCACTCACCTTGGCCACAAATAAAATACCAAATCTGAAATGAATCTCTGTTTGGCGCTGTTCCCAATGCAACTCCGCAGCTCTAACCTTGCTTTGGTGCTAATCCTCTTTGATTTGATGTTGCTAAGCTTAATCCTTGATTAGATAGTGATTTGGAGATGTTTTAGAGGTTGGAGGCCATTATTAGTATTCTTAGGAGGTAAATGGTGGCTAGAAAACTGAAATGAAATGAAAACCCAACTCATTTCAGCCTCCCCATAACCCTAATCCCGAAATGGGTTATGGGCCCATTTACTAATCACCTCAATTGGCCCGGTTAAGCAGTTTTTCACCTTATAAAACTTGTTTCAACCATATCTCCCAAACGGTGAGCCCGTTTGGCTAATGTGACCACTCTAGGGAATTGTAAACCATCATCCGGATCCAATGGAAGTGGTTTTAGGTCAAAACTCCTTTCCAATCAAAAGTTATGACCAAAACAAGATCAACTAGGGGCAAAATAGTTATTTAAAAATCGGCAAAAATCATGAACCTGGGAAATGACTCTAGTAGTCGTCTCCCAAAGTTACATGACCATACAACTTCATATGTGAAAGAAATAAATATTCTACGATCCTTTGATGCGTAGAATGCGGGTCGTTACATAAAATGCGTACATGATTTAAAATGTTGCATAATACAAAATACAACATTCCTTTATAATTAAATAGTTGACTTTAGGTTAGCTATTGTTAAGGAAATTTATATATTAATTTAATCTTAAATATAAATTAACAATTATATAATATATATACATACATACACGTATCAGAAAATCAGATGGATATTTTTCGGATACGGATACCACTATAACCATATCCGTATCCAGAATGATTTTCGGATATCGGATATCCGTATCCACATCTTGGATAACGGATATATTTCATATTTTCGGATACGGATGCGGACGGATATCGGATTTTTCGAGTATCCATTAACAGCCCTACATCATCATAAGGCTTGTTACACATACATCATTAAAATAGCTCATTTAAACAAATATATATTCGAATGACATATATTCATTAAAGAAGAGATATGATATATTTATAAGCCTACTCATGCAATTGACTTAAAATAAAAATGAATTTTAGTTCAATATAGTATATGTTGGTAGGTTCGATAATAGATTACTAAAATATGGAAAAAATACTTCTGGATTCGAAATTCAAACTAAACAGATTTGTAATAATGAATTGTACTTTTATCTTTGTTTTGCTGTACAAAGACATTAATATATGAATTCAGATTCTGATGGATTGCCGATTCTTGAAGTGCTTGCTGAATAACATCGTGCTTTAATCATTCTCATTCAACAATTCACTACAAGTTTAAAAACTGTAAATGGCGACATACTTTAATAATGTATACTTGCCTGAATGGTTCAGCGAACGACTTTGGCCAATCAAAATAACATATATGTAATTACTTTCTGTAGAATGGTATATAGTCTCTTTAATATTAGACAAACAAAACTGCATATGATATATTCACACAGATATTTTTGTGTTATTAAAACAATGTCCAAACAACTTCTTGTGTGATGATCAAACTTAAATACATTCATGTTTATTTCCGTTTTTTTTAAGTGACCGACAATTTTTTGTATTGAACCTAAAAACTAACAGAAGCATATGAAAGTTTGTGAATGGTACTGGAATTCTAACTACAGAAAAGAAAAAAAGGCAAAAAATAAACAAGAAAAGAATGCTAATAGTACTGGAATTCTGACTACACAAACGAAAAAAGACAAAAAAAACCAAGAAAAGAATGGAAATCATTAAGCAAACGAAATGAAATGACATGAAACCAATCTTGTGAATTTAACATAAGATTTAGGCTTTAACTAACTGATCGTCCAATGATCAGTTGTAACGACCCGGAAAATCTGAACCAATTTAAAATTTTTAAATTGACTAAAATAGTGGATTTTAAATATTTAAAATAAATATTTTAAATAATAGCAATGAAAAGTGAGTTTGAATCGACGTTTGAAAACGAATTTAATTAATTCTAATTATAAACAAGGCCTGAAATGGCGCGGTAGTTTCAAAATTTGAATTCAAACTTTGACTAACTGTACTGGGGGCAAAACAAAACGGATTTGAGTGAAACCAAAAATATTTAAATCTGTTAGTGAATACCTTTCTAATGAATCTGAAACATCAAAGTTTCATAGCGGGATGCAAAAGTTATGGCCAAATGAATTTTCAGAAAGGTCGCTATGGAATTTATATAGCCCGTGAAAATGGCCATTTTGCATACGACCTCGGAATTCGACAAAACCACTTTTGTTGGATCCGGGATGTGAAGTTATTGCTAGGTTTCAAATTTCATAATTTTTGAAGCTAATATGTGAGCGTGGCAAAGGAAAATGTGTTTTGGTCAATTACAGTTAAATTGGATCGACCAGAAATGGGCCTTTTTGCAAACTGTCTCAAAATTCGACGAAACTAGTTTTTTTGGGACCGTATCGTCAAAACATAGCCATATTTATTTTTCTGGAATTTTTCGAATCAGTTTGTGGCCCTGACAAATTGAAATGTACGTTCAAATCGAATATTGAATGTTATATATTTTAAATTGAATGAAAACTGACTGAAACAGTCGAATGGGCCTACGAAACATATCTCATTGTGTTCGGAATGGGGGTTAAATGCTAGGGACGACAGTCGTTGGGTTTGGATTGGAGGTCGTGTTGGAAAACCCCTTTTTAAAACCATCAGCCAATAGAATTTTTTCTTTCATTAATTTAAAAATAAAAAAAACGAAACCCCTGTATCGAGCGGCGGCTACCTGCTTCCTCCTTCTCTCCTCAAAAACTCTGAATCCTCTCAACAAAACACCCTACTCCTTTGCATAATTTTGTAGATCTATTCGTGAGCTTCCCATCCATATAAACCTCGCCAGCTATCGTCGAGCATCGGAGAAGAACCAGCGCCAGAAAGATCCCACCTTTGGAGCGCCGCCGGAGCTCCGATCTGCCACCGAGCGCGACGCTCCTCCAGGCGCAGGCGCGGCTCATGGAGGCCTTGCACGTGGCAAGGGCTGATCGAGCTCCAACGCCTCGGATTGCGTGCAAAGCTCCACCCTAGTTTCGAACCCAACTTGAGGTATAACGACTGTTATATATTAAACTATATTATAGCGCTTTAAAGCGCTCTAATTTTTAATTTCACTGTAAAAATCATATCGTTTTCGTGTGTTGACGAAATTCAGTGAAACAAGAGACAGTGGACTCGTGTGGACGCTTTCTACATTTTAGAAGAGACCGCATATTTTTCTGAGCCTTCTGCTATTTTTGGTGGAGTGGAACCCAATGTGAGATTTCTAATTTATAAACGATATGGAAAACGACGATGTATACATTATATAGTCGATGTATGAGTTATATAAGCGTTGTATACCTCTTGTATAAGCGTTGTATGAGTTGTACGTTCGATGTATAAGTTGTACATGCATTATAAAAATTATATATGTGTTGAAATAGAAGTGAATTGCTATATATATATACACACACACACGCCCCTCGTCCACAAACCATGGACGATATTTATTGGTTGTGGTTGGTGTGAAAATTGATTAATAGCGAATGGTTGATTGAAATTATTTGTGGTTGATATTGATTGATTGTGGTTGAAAAATACCCGTTTGTGGTTGAGAAATATTTGGTTGAAACCACATAGGATTAGTTTGTGGAAATGAAAAAAATATACATGCCGCCTGCGTGCGAACTAGATGCATGATTCCCCATTGTCAAAAGCTGCGAGGCTTTAAGGTAGAGCGAGGAGCCGTACTAGGGACGATCCCAGTTTTAACTACCCTGCCGTTATGCTGCCGAAATTTTGAATAATATTCATGTGTTAGACTTATTTTCATTTGTTGAAACTATATTTATTCGTTGAATAGAAAACCTTCATGTGTTGAATTGAAATTCATTCGTTGAACAGAAATTCATGTGTTGAAAGGTATATGTGTTTTAAATATAAAAATCACATTTTTATCTATATATATAAAAACAATAGAAAACCTTCATGTGTTGAATTGAAATTCATTCGTTGAATTGGAATTCATGTGTTGAAAGGTATATGTGTTTTAAATATAAAAATCACATTTTTATCTATATATAAAAACAATAGAAAACCTTCATGTGTTGAATTGAAATTCATTGTCGAATAGAAATTCATGTGTTGAATGGTATTCGTGTTTTAAATATAAAAATCACATTTTTATCTATATATATAAACTATAGAAAACCTTCATGTGTTGAATCGATATTCATTCGTTGGTTTGAAATTCAAGTGTTGAATGGTATTCGTGTTTTAAATATAAAAATCACATTTTTATCTAAATATATAAACTATAGAAAATCTTCATGTGTTGAATCGAAATTCATTCGTTGAATTGAAATTCATGTGTTGAATGGTATTCATATTTTAAAAGAAATTGTTTGATAATAAAAACCCTATTTTTACCACCTATATTAAATATATAAAATAGCCGAGTTTTGAAATAAATTGTTTTACATAAAAAATCACCTTTTTATTATATACATGAGTTGATAAAAATAGTGAAGTGTTGAAATAGAAGACAGTTAGATAAAATTATAATTTTTATCAAATGTATGAAAAGAATATAGCTTTGAAATCGAAGAATCGATATATATATATAAATAGAATTAAATATATTGAATAACGAAGCTGCAGTTTGTATTTTGAAACCGTGATTTCAAATGATTATAGCGGGAGATCCGACCATCGGATTTTCCCGAAACCGCAACCGTTGGGTTCGCCTTGGAAATATCTTTCCAACGGCACCAACTTTGTAAAAATCCAACGGTTGGATTGTCTGGAATATGTAATTCAAATCTGAAGAAAAACAGCGCCAGAATCGATTATATATATATATATATATAATTATATATAATCGAATAACGACGCTGTAGTTCGTATTTTGAAATCGAAACTTCAAACGATTATACCGGGAGATCCGACCGTCGGATTTTCCCGAAACTAGAACCGTTGGATTCGTTTTGAAAAGTTCTTTCTAATGATGTAAATTTTGTGAAGATACAACGAATAGATTTTCAGATATGTGTAAATCAAATCTGAAGAAAAACAGCGCCACGACTGCATTATGGCCCGAAGCGTCGTTTTGAATAAATTGGCTATTTTAAAATAAATAAAAATAGCGATAAATCGTTATAAAATATTATAAACGATATGGATGTGAAATTTAGATACTAACCGAAGGTTGGCTAAGTCGAATGGTTTCCTGGATTTTGATATGATGTTGGTTTCGGCCTTCGGGGTTAATATTTGGGAAATCGTTCTCTTACTGATCGACGGTTAGTGACTATTGAATTGAAATGATGCGTAATAGTGTTTCTGTAGCACTTGTTTATTATACACGCGAGTTGCTCAGAAAGACCGGTTTTATCCCATTCTGAATAACTGAATCGACGATAAGAAATCGAAGATGAAGACGGTGGTCGAAGACCGGAGATCTTCACCTCGTTTGGATGGTAACCGAGGTCCTGATTGGGAGGCATCCCGAAATATGGATAATGAGTGGTGATCGTCCAGACGTACGTGGTGATCGATGGGTTTGCGAGGTATATAGTGTCTCTGGTTTCGTTCAGACCCAGAACGGACTTGCAAATGGACAGTGTGTCTGACATTGGAATTTATTCTGTGTGATTGATAGCCATCAGTTGCACGGGGTGAATTGCCTGTGTGGCGTGCCAAGATGCAGTGGTCAGGGCTTCTGTTGAAAAGCAAAGTCTTGTGGTGATGATCAAAGCAACGCCTGTGTGGCGTAGCTTTGTGTAGAACGTGAATTTGCGAGCCTCATACCCCGATATGAACCAGAAACGGGAGAGGACATCAGGGAGGGTCTGCGTTTCTTTCTAGTTAGAAGTGGCGTCAGTGGTTTTACATGCCCTGACGAGTTTGACTTATGTGGTTGTTACTGTTGCCAGGCGCCTCGGTTAGATCGGACGATCCGGGTCCGATGGAGTCATTCGTTGGCTCATTTACACCCCAAAGGGTGGGGAAACGCAGTGTTCAGGAATTTTAATCCACATTGGTGGACCGGCCCTGACGATCCAAGGGCCCACCTGAGTCTGGGTCCTGAGGCTCAGGCTAGACAGTCTCGAAGTCAGTAAGGACTATCTTTTGCCTTGGTTCATGACGGAAATCCAATTTCTAAATACAACATCGTGCGGTTTTGATTGTATATATATATATGACGACATGATATATGGTACCCATGCCGTCTATGATTGGTAGTTGTGATTAGAAATTGTTTTTGAAGCATGTAAACACTAGTAATAATATCAAATGCTTTTGTTTTATTCGTATCAAGCATATTTTGGCTATTATAAGGTACAACTCTATCCTTCGGTTTGCGTTGCATTGTGTGATGGGAATTGAGTCTTATAATGGCCTCATTTTTATAAGAAGCATTGCGATGTTTAAAAGAATGATTTGTATTAAAGCACTGGCAATCCAATGAGGTAAACCCATTCCACGAAAGTGGCGTGGTCCTGTGATTGGCCATATTATAAATGTGTTGAGTAGATTTCTCATACCAGTCCCATGACTGACTCGTAGTTTGTTTCACTTTCAAACTCGGGTGCCCCTTTTTCTACGCGGGCAGCCTTGTATTCAGGTTTAACTGGCTTTATCCGGATAGCTGGAGCTGAAGATGGATTCTATCACTTATCTCTTTTTATGTTGTTCAGCTCCTATTGTACATATTATGTTTATTCCCGCTGTAGACATTTATGTATAGCTGAACTGTATTTGTACTAAGTATGATCCTATATAATGTGTAACTCTGATGTTTATGTTTATCTAGTGTATTATTTGTTCATTATCTGGTATATTTATTTTATTCTGTTCTACTGTTATCTGTTTATGTGTTATATTCCAAGGATTACCCTTGCCACCGTCAGTACGGGGAATGGGGTCGTCACATCAGTGCTGGTAAAACGAATAGACTGGCATGATTACTCTCATGTTCTTCTATGAGGTTCATTCCAACTCCTTTAACTCTCTTCACTTCTAAACTCTTTGCTATTTCTGATTCTGATGGATTACCTAAGTGTTTGAATATGATGATTCTACCTCTGGTTTTGTTCTATTCAACGAGTTATCCGTGCAGCAACCAGAACATAAAAAATGTATGCACTTCAATAAACAATAGCTTAACAAAGGATTATTGCAGATCATATTCATAAAGACAGGTATTTTATTAAACTGAAAAGGCCTATTGAATTCTTTAGCAACACCTAATTATAAATTATAACATAATGTCATATTTGGAAAACCAGACAGTGAAAAATATGTTAATGAATACAATATATTATGACATGTATGATTTAAATTTCACTGTGGATTTTGGAAAAAAATTAAGGTTCTATAAATTAGCAAGCTGTGAATATTGATACCTGCATCAATGAGTAGAACTATATCACTGTCCATTACAGTAGGTATCCTATGTAGTCATTGATTCAACAAAGCTCCTATTTATATCAACATGACAATTCTTGGACAGGACAAAGCTCTATGTAACAACCCGAATTTTTACAACATGTTAAAACAAGAAATCATGGAAAAATTAAATTATAAGTTAAGAACCAACAGAAATGGGTTACGCCATTGCGTTCATCTCGGAATTTTGCTTGAAATAGATTATGAGTTTGCGTAAAACGGATACCGTACGAAGAAGATATGAACGAACGAAGTTAGGCAGAAAAACCAGAAACGGTCCAGAATGCACTGGCGCACTTGGGAAGTGCGCCAGAACAAAATTGCACTGGCGCACTTGGGAAATGCGCCCATGCAATTTCGCACTGGCGCACTTGGGAAGTGCGCCCAGACCGAGCAGCAGGCCTGCACAGCTTTCTGGTTTGACCTGGCTGGCCTGGTGCACCTGTTTGGTTCTCTGGTCTGGTTGGTTGGCCTGTGACGATTTTCAGTGGTCTAGATCTAAACTAGGGTTAATCCTATGGCCTAAACTAGTCCTAACTTCTATAAAAAGACCCTAAGACCTAGCCTAATTCACTAAAAATCAATCTAGCAACAAAGTGCTGCCAAAATCTCTCTTGATCATGGCCTCCATCTTCATCTTCAAAGGCCTAAGCATGCAAACTTGATTCAAGTCAAAGGAGAAAGCTTTCTACATCAAATAAAAGGAGCTACTTATATTCTCAAGGCTTCTAGTGTTGCTACATCATTCCTAGAGCTTCTACAACGATTCTATGACGATTCTTGCTCTTAATCCTCTAGCCACGATTTGTAAGTTCTAGATGCTTTTAGATTGAAACGATAACATGAATATGACATGTGATAAAGTTGAAATTGGATCTGTGCATGATATTCAATCCAAGTTCTTTCTTGTTCATTTTTGATCTTGACCTTTGGGGATGTTCCTATAGCATTAATTTGAACCTATGCATGTTGCAAATCACTCTTTCATGTCCTTAGCATGCATGTAATGATGTTTTTCTCTCGGATCTTGTTTTACGCAAAGTTTCTAACTTCCCCTATTTATTTTCATTTGATGAACCTTGGTCGATTTCGGACCTAGGCCTAAACTACGATTTACATGCAATTTGTATATGGGGAAATTTGGGGTATTGACAATGTAATTTGCAAGTTTGGGCAAACATGAATTGGCATATGAATTAAATCACGGGTTTTGAGACTATGCAAGTTAAATCAAGGGATTGGGCTTATGTAAATTATGCATAAATGGGATTGGGAACATGAACCATGATGGGGGTTTATTTGGGCATGAACTTGACAACATGTAACTTTGGCTAGAACTTGGTAGGGTTGGGATGTCATAAACTTGGCATACATGCAAATAGGCGAGAATTAGACATATGTAAAGTGGCTAGAATTGGGTACACATTTTCATGGGCATGTAAGGTGGAACTTGGGCATATGCTTAGTAATATGTAAAGCGGGGATCTTGACTTAGATGACACATATGTAATTAACAATCTAACGGATGCCTTCGACACGAGGTTAGACTTGAGTTGTGGTGTAATTCTGGCCGGAACCGCCCGGCATATCCAGTGACCACAGCAATAGTAGTCTAATGTGAGAGGTCGTAGGCAAAGATTAGATTGTGGTAATGCATGAACCCGAGGTTGGAATGGATTTGCGGTGTAATTCTGCCCGGAACCGCCCGGCATATCCAGTGACCGCAAATAAGTCCAATGTGAGAGGTTGATGCATTAGTAAATAATAAAAAGAATATGACATGGACGGGTGGGTTAAGTAACTTGACTAGACTAATGACACTTAACCAATATGACATGGACGGGTGGGTTAAGTAACTTGACTAGACCAATGACACTAAAACAAAATGACATGGACGAGTGGGTTAAGTAACTTGATTAGACTAATGACACTTAACCAAAATAACGTGGATGGGTGGGTTAAGTAAAACCGGACTTGATTTCTAGATGACACTTGACCATATAACACGATTAGAGGATGGGTTAGTTTAACCTGAATGGGTCGATAACACCCGACTAGTATAACGCGAGGAATGGTAAGGTTAAGTAAACTCACAAGGGTAAGACTTAACCGTTATAATTTGACTGGTGGATGGGGTTAGGTTAACATATACCTAACCAATCTAAACATGATAACTTGATGGGGTTAAGTCATGAATCACTTGAATACACTTAACCAATCCAACATGATAATTTGATGGGGTTAAGTCATGAATCGCTTGAATATACTTAACCAATCTAACATGATAATTTGATGGGGTTAAGTCATGAATCGCTTGAATATACTTAACCAATCCAACATGATAATTTGATGAGGTTAAGTCATGAGTCACTTGAATATGCTTAACCAAACCAACAGGGTAACCTGATGGGGTTAAGCTTGAATATACTTAACCAATCTAACACGGTAATTTGGTGAGGTTAAGCTTAAATATACTTAACCAATTTGACATGATGATTTGGATACGGTTAAGTCATGAACCGCTGGAATACGCTTAACCAACTTGACACGTGATTCGTAGAGCTAAGCCATGAACGTGAATGACAACACTTAGCCAATCTTGACATGACATGTAGACGGGTTAAGTCACTAACTTGAATGACCACACTTAACCAACTGGATATGCTAGACTGATAAGGGTTAAGTCTTGAATTTAGATGACAACACTTAACCTACTGGACGGAAACCCTAGTTACACGGTCCTTTTCAGCAGTAACCCTCTTGGATGTGTCACGATACCCTAGGGACTAGGCTAGGGTGGGGCACGATTACTGGGCTGATTGTAAGAGACCAAAACGATGACTGAGTTCGGTGCGCCATTGTAGGTTCAGGCGGACTATGGTCGTGCACGTAGTCCGGAGTTGAAAAAGCAGGCATGGGCACCAGTAGTTTTACACTGTGCATGCTTGGAATGGTGTTAGTGGTTGACACCCTAGGACTTGATACACCCTAGGGTGGACCTAGCACAGAGTAGCTACATTCGTGATTGGGTCGTATGACACCGACACACGATGAGCTAGGTCTTGTAGGGAGCCGATCGACTAAAGCGTGACGTAGGGCGTTGTTCGATAGGTGGCGTAATCCTTAGTGGTCCTAGGTGGCATAAAACCCTAGTCGAAAATGCCCGTTAGGTAGCGTAATCCCTAGTGGTCCTAGGTGGCATAAACCCTAATCAAATCTAGAAATTGTTCAGTAGGTAGCATAATCCCTAGTGGTCCTAGGTGGCGTAAATCCTAGTTGAACATGCGATAATTCATGATAAGGGGATCTGGCCAGAACAAGTATGGCAGTCCGAGCGACTTCAAGGATGGTGACACTACGTTGTAGTAGTATAGAATAACGTGATGGAACCCGTACGATGTACGGCAAGTGTCTGTACATATACATGGAAGGGATGATACGAGTTAGGATGCTAGTACGGTTAGTGCAGAGGACGTTAGACATGCGATGTTATTCCGAGTTTACCTTTGTTATCTTGTTACTTGAGTTTATCCTGTTATCTTAGTTTGATCTGTTTACCTTGTCATCATGCTTATATTTACTTTCGGTTTATACATGTCATGTTACTCTTACCTGTTTTTGGGCTGAAAGTCACTAGGACCTACTCAGTCTTTATGACTGACCCTGTTTTGTTTCGCCTCTTTTTCTTCCGTCCCCCCCCCCCCAGGTTTACAGGGAGGAAATGTTGCTACTTGGTGCGGATCTTTCTGCTTCAAGATTATCATCTATGGATTGGACTTTCCTTGGCTATGGCTATTTTACCGCTTTACTTGGGGAATAATTTATGACTATGGTTTTATGCTTCTTTATTATTGCAAGACAGGTTTCGATGTAAGTAATTTAATGACACTTTGATGTAAATGGTTTTAAGTAATGAAATCTTGTTTTCTTTTGCTGTTTTTATATGTTCTGTCTTGTAATATTTCTGTGCATGTTTACCTAGAAAATACTCCACCAAAGCTAGTGCATTCCCATTGTGAGTGGCCCTAGCGGAGGTGGGGTATTACATTTGGTATCAGAGCAGAAGGTTACTAGACTGGACAAAAGTTTTTAAAACCTTCTGAAACTATTTTCAAAGCCATTTTACAAAGAAGCATTTTTCAAGAAAAGTTTTAAAGAAAAAGGCTATTCCCCAAAAAGCCATTAGCATTATCCTTCATTTCCTTGATTGAATCTCTTTTCCTTTCTTTCCTCCACCTGTAGTCACAGTAATTTTAACTGTGACTAATCCTTTTCTAGCTACGTAAATGTTTTCCGTGCGATGGAGGAAGTTCTCAAGAGACCTGTTACCGAGTTATACAAGAAAGGATAGGAGTGGTTAAGGCGAATGAGTCTCAGCACAAGAAGGTAGTTAAGTACTATAGGACATGGACATGGGAAAAGAACAAGATCGTCGAGAGGGCAATTGTATACTCTCACCTAAGAGGGATGGTAACGTTTCCGTTAAAGGTTTTTCTTTCTATCATACCGTTAGGACTTTGTTTTGTACATTGCATCCTTTTTAAATCTTGCTTCGATAGTTGAGTCTCTGCACCTTAGTACTAGAACAATAGAGGGTCCCGTTTTTGTCTCAAATCCTGTTGGGGGATCATCCCATTTATTCGTGACTTGTTTGGATTTGAGGACATCTATGACTTTTGGGAATATTGCTTATGTTTTTGAGTTATGGGTTGATTCTAGGAATGGAGTGGTTATCCAGTAAGGGTGCCATTCTCGGTTCTGAATGGAGGGTAGTTAGACTCTAGATTTGCCTCGGTAATACCCTCGAAGTCTCGTGTAACCTTTAGGGTTCTGTCATGATTGGTTACCTAGAATCTCCTGATGCATTTGTTGGTAATCCGTTCGAGCAGAGTTCGCCACTAAGGCGGATGGTTCATTTCGCTTGTGCATGAGTTATGGAAATCACTCTAGTAAGTACACTTGGTAACATAGTTGGTATATGTTTGTTTTCAAGAGATAAGTTCTTCAGCGTGGAATGCCGTAGAGAGAGTAAACAAGATCCATGATTCACTAGTGAATTTTGGAGAGCTTGCATGAAACCATGAGTACACGGATATGGTTGAGCCAAGTATACTAGAGGGAGAATAAGAAAAAGTGGAACGAGAGGCGACATTGAAGTGAGTTCCAGCTCATATTTGGAAATAGGAGTTAAGTGGCAACGTAATCATGAAGTTAAAGATGGTCAAAGCACAATGGAGTTAAGCTCAAGGAGATGTGACTTAGAAGACTGAAGACTAGAGACGCGCATCATATCTCTTTTTAAGAGTATATCCTTGATCCATGTTTTTCTGTAGAGCTTACTCGCATGCTATCTTTTATGCATATCCTCTCGGTCCTATTCTCGATCTTATTTCTGTTACAAACTCCATAAGGGGTATGACTCATCGGTTAATAATACATGTCAGGATTTGAAGGTGTCCGTTAGGTTGATTAAACCTTTTGGGCTTTATAGGATATGGGTTGGGTTTAGAAAGGGATTTCTTGTAATCCAAAAAGGAGTTTATCTTGCTTATCTTCTCGATCCTTTCTTGAGGACCTTAGGTAGAACCCTATGGATGTATACATGTGTTTGAGACATGTTATGATTGATGATTGCGAAATGGCTGCAAGTGGTTGCTAGTGGTTGCTCGTGGATGCATTTACACATTAGGCACTAGATCGGCTCAGTCACCTTTCATATTGCATATGCATGAGTGTTTATACTTATTTATGGATGAAATTGAATGTGATATCATGTGGATATTGCATATGGATGAATGTTTGTGCACACATATAGTGTTCATGTGACTAGGACTATTTGCATACATGTGGATTCATGGCACTAAACATATTTTTCATTGAGAAGATCAATCAGGCCTGATCATTTGCTTTAGATAAGGAACATATACACACACTTTCTGCATATGTTCATATGGCATTAGAAATCTTTTAAGGACAATGGTTGTCTGTGGATGATGTTTTGAGAAGATGGATGATGGATGGTAGGATATGTTCTTCCTAACTTGGAGATTTCGGGGACGAAATCCTTAAAGGAGGGGAGAATGTAACAACCCGAATTTTTATAACATGTTAAAATAAGAAATCAGGGCAGAATTAAATTACAAGTTAAGAACCAATGGAAACGGGTTACGCCATTGCATTCGTCTCGGAATTGTGCTTGAAATAGAGTCCGAGTTTGCATAAAACGGATACCGTACGAAGAAGATATGGACGAACGAAGTTAGGCAGAAAAACCAGAAACGGGACAGAATGCACTGGCGCACTTGGGAAGTGCGCCAGAACAAAATTGCACTGGCGCACTTGGGAAATGCGCCCATGCAATTTTGCACTGGCACACTTGGGAAGTGCGCCCAGGCCGAGCAGCAGGCCTGCACAACTTTCTGGTTTGACCTGGCTGGCCTGGTGCACCTGTTTGGTTCTCTGGTCTGGTTGGTTGGCCTGTGACGATTTTCAGTGGTCTAGATCTAAACTAGGGTTAATCCTATGGCCTAAACTAGTCCTAACTTCTATAAAAAGACCCTAAGACCTAGCCTAATTCACTAAAAATCAATCTAGCAACAAAGTGCTGCCAAACTCTCTCTTGATCATGGCCTCCATCTTCATCTTCTAAGGCCTAAGCATGCAAACTTGATTCAAGTCAAAGGAGCAAGCTTTCTACATCAAATCAAAGGAGCTACTTATATTCTCAAGGCTTCTAGTGTTGCTACATCATTCCTAGAGCTTCTACAACGATTCTATGACGATTCTTGCTCTTAATCCTCTAGCCACGATTTGTAAGTTCTAGATGCTTTTAGATTGAAACGATAACATGAATATGACATGTGATAAAGTTGAAATTGGATCTATGCATGATATTCAATCCATGTTCTTTCTTGTTCATTTTTGATCTTGACCTTTGGGGATGTTCCTATAGCATTAATTTGAACCTATGCATGTTGCAAATCACTCTTTCATGTCCTTAGCATGCATGTAATGATGTTTTTCTCTCGGATCTTGTTTTATGCAAAGTTTCTACCTTCCCCTATTTATTTTCTTTTGATGAACCTTGGTCGATTTCGGTCCTAGGCCTAAACTACGATTTACATGCGATTTGTTTATGGGGAAATTTGGGGTATTGCCAATGTAATTTGCAAATTTGGGCATAGATGAATTGGCATATGAATTAAATCACGGGTTTTGAGACTATGCAAGTTAAATCAAGGGATTGGGCTTATGTAAATTATGCATAAGTGGGATTGGGAACATGAACCATGATGTGGGTTTATTTGGGCATGAACTTGACAACATGTAACTTTGGCTAGAACTTGGTAGGGTTGGGATGTCATAAACTTGGCATACATGAAAATAGGCGAGAATTAGACATATGTAAAGTGGCTAGCATTGGGCACACATTTTCATGGGCATGTAAGGTGGAACTTGGGCATATTCTTAGTAATATGTAAAGCGGGGATCTTGACTTAGATGACACATATGTAATTAACAATCTAACGGATGCCTTCGACACGAGGTTAGACTTGAGTTGTGGTGTAATTCTTCCCGGAACCACCCGGCATATCCAGTGACCACAGCAATAGTAGTCTAATGTGAGAGGTCGTAGGCAAAGATTAGATTGTGGTAATGCATGAACCCGATGTTGGAATGGATTTGCGGTGTAATTCTGCCCGGAACCGCCCGGCATATCCAGTGACCGCAAATAAGTCCAATGTGAGAGGTTGATGCATTAGTAAATAATAAAAAGAATATGACATGGACGGGTGGGTTAAGTAACTTGACTAGACTAATGACACTTAACCAATATGACATGGACGGGTGGGTTAAGTAACTTGACTAGACTAATGACACTTAACCAAAATGACATGGACGGGTGGGTTAAGTAACTTGATTAGACTAATGACACTTAACCAATATAACGTGGATGGGTGGGTTAAGTAAAACCGGACTTGATTTCTAGATGACACTTAACCATATAACATGATTAGAAGATGGGTTAGTTTAACCTGAATGGGTCGATAACACCCGACTAGTATAACGCGAGGAATGGTAAGGTTAAGTAAACACACAAGGGTAACACTTAACCGTTATAATTTGACTGGTGGATGGGGTTAGGTTAACATATACTTAACCAATCTAAACATGATAACTTGATGGGATTGAGTCATGAATCACTTGAATACACTTAACCAATCCAACATGTTAATTTGATGGGGTTAAGTCATGAATCGCTTGAATATACTTAACCAATCTAACATGATAATTTGATGGGGTTAAGTCATGAATCGCTTGAATATACTTAACCAATCCAACATGATAATTTGATGAGGTTAAGTCATGAGTCACTTGAATATACTTAACCAAACCAACACGGTAACCTGATGGGGTTAAGCTTGAATATACTTAACCAATCTAACACAGTAATTTGGTGGGGTTAAGCTTAAATATACTTAACCAATTTGACACGATGATTTGGATTGGGTTAAGTCATGAACCGCTGGAATACGCTTAACCAACTTGACATGTGATTCGTAGGGCTAAGCCATGAACGTGAATGACAACACTTAGCCAATCTTGACATGACATGTAGACGGGTTAAGTCACGAACTTGAATGACCACACTTAACCAACTGGACATGCTAGACTGATAAGGGTTAAGTCTTGAATTTAGATGACAACACTTAACCTGTTGGACGGAAACCCTAGTTACGCGGTCCTTTTCAGCAGTAACCCTCTTGGATGTATCACGATACCCTAGGGACTAGGCTAGGGTGGGGCACAATTACTGGGCTTATTGTAAGCGACCAAAACGACGGGTGAGTTCGGTGCGCCATTGTAGGTTCAGGCGGACTATGGTCGTGCACGTAGTCCGGAGTTGAAAAAGAAGGCATGGGCACCTGTAGTTTTACACTATGCGTGCTTGGAATGGTGTCAGTGGTTGACACCCTAGGACTTGATACACCCTAGGGTGGACCTAGCACAGAGTAGCTACATTTGTGATTGGGCCGTATGACACCGACACACGACGAGCTAGGTCTTGTAGGGAGCCGATCGACTAAAGCGTGACGTAGGGCGTTGTTCGATAGGTAGCGTAATCCCTAGTGGTCCTAGGTGGCATAAAACCCTAGTCGAAAATGTCCATTAGGTAGCGTAATCCCTAGTGGTCCTAGGTGGCATAAACCCTAATCAAATCTAGAAATTATTCAATAGGTAGCATAATCCCTAGTGGTCCTAGGTGGCGTAAATCCTAGTTGTACACGCGATAATTCATAATAAGGGGATCTGGCCAAAACAAGGATGGCAGTCTGAGCGACTTCAAGGATGGTGACACTACGTTGTAGTAGTATAGAATAACGTGATGGAACCCGTACGATGTACGGCAAGGGTCTATACATATACATGGAAGGGATGATACGAGTTAGGATGCTAGTACGGTTGGTGCAGAGGACGTTAGACATGCGATGCTATTCTGAGTTTACCTTGGTTATCCTGTTACCTTGGTTATCTTGTTACTTGAGTTTATCCTGTTATCTTAGTTTGATCTGTTTACCTTGTCATCATGCTTATATTTACTTTCTATTTATACATGTCATGTTACTCTTACCGGTTTTTAGGCTGAAAGTCACTAGGACCTACTTAGTCTTTATGACTGACCCTGTTTTGTTTCGCCTCTTTTTCTTCCGTTCCCCCCCCCCCCAGGTTTACAGGGAGGAAATGTTGCTACTTAGTGCGGATCTTTCTGCTTCAAGATTATCATCTATGGCTTGGACTTTCCTTGGGTATGGCTATTTTACTGCTTTACTTGGGGAATAATTTATGATTATGGTTTTATGCTTCTTTATTATTGCAAGATAGGTTTCGTTGTAAGTAATTTAATGGCACTTTGATGTAAAAGGTTTTAAGTAATGAAATCATGTTTTCTTCTGTTGTTTTTATATGTTCTGTCTTGTAATATTTCTGTGCATGTTTACCTAGATAATACTCCACCAAAGCTAGTGCATTCCCATTGTGAGTGGCCCTAGTGGAGGTGGGGTGTTACACTCTAGCTTATAGCAATTCCGTCCTGTATAATCAAATTGAATTAGTTACGAAGTGCATATGTTAATTATATTTGAAAGATACTAATCACAATCGTTCTCAACTCGCCACATTAAACATTAGATCTAATGCACATATTCAGGAAATAATTTTAACATCAGCTCAACCACAACAACGATCAAATTCATCAACATGCAAGTGCATTAAGCAACTCACATAAAAATTATATGGGTGATAGCATCGCGGGTCTCACTCTATCACCAAATTTTAGGAAATGTGAGCATCTCTGACACAAGGCGCGACTTGAAATTCTCCCCAATATCAAGCATCATCAGTGATTAAATTAGCAATGAGCTTTAAATCTAAAAATCATGAGTTCATCCGAGATGCAAGCAGCAACTTCAGATCTATGAATCATAAGCCTTTCATAGCAGCAGGCAGTAGCTACTTAATTTTAGGGATGGTACAATGGATCATTGATTTTTAGAAGATGTGATTTTTAGTTGTGAAGAAGAGTAATTTTCTCAAACATAGAAACTATTTTCAATTTGGCTAAGGCTGTTAAATTAGAGAGAATATAAACACAACGGTGAATTTAGGGTTAAGCAAAAAGGGGAAGCAGGCGGGAAACGAAAAGAACTCTCAATTTCCCGTTTGATCGGATTGACTAGATTAGCAATCGTGATGGTTACAAAATGCGTTTCGCACTAGACATGATACATATTTTTGCTCTCCACTGTGCTAGAATGACCGGGAGTATATAAGCATGCGTGACGCGGAATGAAAATTGATGGTGGAGATTAGCAATTGGAGACTACAATTCATACGGAAAAATAGAAGGGGACCACTGTCTATTTCTACTTTTGCTGTATTTCACCGGGTATGCTACCGGTTGAAACATCAATTCCCTATTGCTCTTTGGTTATGATTTTAACTGTATATGCTTGAATAATTAAAAGAACATATTTTGCATGAATATTTAATTGTATTTTCGTGTTTAATTCATGTATAATTAATTTGAATTTTTATTTCTATTTTTTATCGGTTTTAACTTTATTTGTGTTCACAATTAATAAAAAATTTGATATTATAAGAATACGTTTTTATTAAATCATATTTTTAAGTGAAGATTTGGTAATATTTATAAAAGCGCAGTTTGAATTTATAAAAAGGTTTAATGGTTAGGTTCAACATTTAAGCGATACATAAAGTTAACTACACGTAAGGGTAATTTCGGAATTTTACAATCAAATAAAAAATTTATACTTTCATGTCAACTACTAATAGAAAAACGAATGTTATGACACAAACTTCGCACATATGTCGTTTTTCTATAAATTTTATATGTTTTTGTCCGTGCATTGAAATCACGTGGTTTCAATTTTTATTTTCAAATTGCAATAACTATTGTTTTGTTGGTTTCAATTTCTATGTCTATAGTTAATTAATAATAAATGAATTTGTAAGTACATTTATTTCTTAGATCTTATTTTTTAATAATTTTAAGATTTGATAATATTTATAAACAAATGTTTTGAATTGATAAAGAAAGTTTATTTGTTAGATTTTACTTTTAAATGATACACAGATTTAGTAACACTAATCGAAAGGTGTTTTGAATTGGAAAACTAAATAAAT
This sequence comes from Allium sativum, assembly GCA_030737875.1. Lineage (NCBI taxonomy): Eukaryota > Viridiplantae > Streptophyta > Magnoliopsida > Asparagales > Amaryllidaceae > Allium > Allium sativum. The sequence goes on from CM060923.1 coordinate 174,165,326, forward strand.
TTGTTACTAAATGATACCAAGATTTAATTTTCTTATTTCTTGTAATGCTAAAAACACAAAGCACAATATAAACTAAAAACCACTTTAATTTTTTTAATATTTATAAATATTTTTAAATAATAAAAATTACTTCTGAATTATTAAATGAATCATTACAAATCATCTGCATTGATTATAATTGATTCGTATTCATAACTTTTAAGGAAAACATTGTTCAAGAGTAATAAACTTTCATGAAAAAAGGACATCAGTAAATATATAATAAATTACTCCAAAAAATTCAGTTGATTATAATTAACAACTAGTATTATATGTATATTATCTATTATCAATCATTAATTAATTATGATAAATTTTGAATAATAACCTATATATATGTCATAATTTATAATTATTAATTATAAATTAACATTTATGAATTATTACATAAATACTAGTTATTTGTTTTTAATTATAAGTTTAACAACCTGGATTTTCAGAACTAATTTAAAAATTTTAATTTAGCTATTTTAATGGATTTTGATTATTTAAAATGATTTATTTTAAATAATAACGATTTAAAATTTATTTAAATATAAGTTAGAACATATAAATTTATTTTAATTATATAACGAGCCTGAAATGGCTTGGTAGTTTGAAAATTCGATTTTAAATTTCAATTGAATGCATAGGATTCAAAATAAATTGGATTTCAGTAAAAAAAAGAAATATTTGAATCTGTTTAATTATATCTTTCTAACGAATGTGAAAAATCCAGAATTCATAACGGGAATAAAAGGTTATGTCCAGTTTAAAATTCAGAATAGTCGCTATGGAATATATTTTTTTTTTTATATAATGTAGAGCCCTTAAAAATAGCTATTTTGTAAACGACCTCCGTTTTCGAAGGAACCGCTTTTGTTAGATCCCGAATGTCAAATTGTTGCTAGATTCCAATTTTCATAATTTTTGAAATTGATATGTGAGCGTGGTGAATTTAAACGTGTTTGATAATTTCAGTTTGAATTTAATCGACTGGAAATTGACCATTTTTCAAATGTTTTCCAAATTCGACGAAATTAGTTTTATTAGGACCGTATCGTCAAAACATAGCTAGGTTTATTTTTCGGGAATATTTGAAGCCAGTATGTGGCCCCGGTAAATTAAAATGTGCATTAAAATCAATTTTGAATGTTATATTAATTTATATTTTAATTTTGATGAAAACTGATTGATACAATCGAATTGGCTTACGGCACATATCCCATTGCATTCGGAATGGGGTATTTGGTTAGAGACAACAGTCGTTGGGTTCGATTTGGAGTTCAAATTAAAAAGACACTTTTTGAAATTAAAAATAATTAAATTATATTTATATAAGGGTCCCTTTTTCTCTTTCTTCCTCCCATCAGTTTAAAGAAAAAACCAAAACCGCCGTTCTCGTTCACCGCGCCCCCCTCGCGTCGCCGCCGCCTCCTCTGACTGGCGTCGCCCCCTCACCGCTTCCCCTCCTCCTTCCTCCGCCCTAGCTCCTCTCTTCTTTGAAAACCCCCAAGTTCCAAACCCTAAAACCGCCACATACCACCGCCTCCAACCCCAATAGTGCCACTGTCGGCCAATGCATCTCCCTCACCGCCTTAGAACCGCCGGCGCCCTCCCCCTAGCCACATCAGCACCAACGTAAGGTCCCCAACAAAGATAAAAAAGAAAGGTAAATAACATTTAATTTTATTTTCAGTTTTTTCATATAACATTGAAATAAAAACAAGATTTTTATATAAAAAATTGATTTATAAAAGCATGATTTTTATATATAAAATTGATTTATAAAAACATTATTTTTGTATAGAAAATTAATTTATAAAAATATGATTTTTATATAGAAAACTGATTTATAAAAATATGATTTTTATTATATAAGGATTGTTATAAAAATATGATTTTTATTATATAAGGAGCATTATAAAAATATTATTTTTATTATATAAGGAGCATTTCAAAAATATGATTTTTATTATATAAGTAACATTATAAAAATATGATTTTTATTGTATAAGGAGCGTTATAAAAATATGATTTTTATTATATAAGAATGCTTATAAAAATATGATTTTTATTATATAAGGAGCATTATTAAAATATGATTAAGGAGCATTATAAAAATATTATTTTTATTATATGAATAGCATAATAAAAATATGATTTCTATTATATGAATAGTGTTATAAAAATATGATTTTTATTATATGAATAGCATTATAAAAATATGATTTTTATATATGTAGTAACATTATAAAATAAGATTTTTATTATATGAATAGCATAAAAAAATAAGATTTTTATTATATGAATAGTGTTATATAAATATGATTTTTATTATATGAGTAGCGTTATAAAAATATGATTTTTATATATGTAGTAACATTATAAAAATATGATTTTTATTATATGGATAGCATAATTAAAATATGATTTTTCTTATATGAATAGCGTTATAAAAATATGATTTCATTATATGGGTAGCGTTATAAAAATGTGATTTTTAAATATATATAGCGTTGTTAAAAATATGATTTTTTAATATAAATCACGTGAAACAGATTGCGATGGAATCAAGGTGAATAATACTATGCACACAAACAAATCCAAATCTAAACCATTAAATTAAAGATTAACGGAGTGGAAACCAAATATGAGAACTCCTTCTCACTCTATTTATTTTTCAATTAAAAATATTCTAGATGGGGCTTAGAAGCCCCCGACACTATTTATTGTACAAACCATGTTGTTTGATTTGAATTATATGGAGTTCAACACACGAATTCGCACAATAACATAAATTGAAAGCGATATATGGATATTACCGACACACGGATTCCATACTTCACGAGTAACCACTTATGGTGCCTTAAATGGCATTGGGGGTAGTTGAGTATTTATTTATTTGGATGTTCTGCGTGATTTGATTATGGTTGTGAAAATTAATTTATTTGTTTGGATTTGATTTGGATGTGAATTGGATTGAAATTGGTTTGTGTATGGCGCGAGCCAGTATTAGGCGAGGGATAAGGCTAGGGCTTATTCCGGTTCTAGTATCATGTCGTTATGCTGCCGGAATTTTATAAAAAGTGTTAGAAAAATTTAGTTAGTTGGAAATATTATTTTTAGCTTATAACGTCGATTAATAAAATAATTATTGGATAGTTAAAAAATAAAATTACACATCCATTTACAAGTCGGACGACCTGATTATGCTCGCCTACTTTTGTGATATCGATTGGGAGGATAATTTTACACATCGCCCAACTGCACAAATAATATTTAGTATTTGTTGGTTGAAACTCCACTCGGGTATTGGGATGATATTTGACGTACACTAATCCCAATTGTTTAGTTGTATGTCAATTGATTGGTTGACAGACTGTTGTAAGCGTTAACTATTTACATTTAATGCTTATGCAGTTGTGTAAGACACTCTGGATGATGGTTGACTGTGTACAGTTATTGTTGTGTACATGTATGTATGAAATCCATATAAATAACATTATATGGTAATTGAGTTTGTCTGATCCAATTAACAAAGAAAGAATATTTTAAAACAAAGAATATTTTAAAATAATGAATATTTTAAAATAATATTCAGTAATGGATTAAAATGTGAATTTGATGTCCGATTTTGGATGGATACGAGGATATTAAAATATATGAATCCATGTTAATTAGATTTGCGCCATTTTGACGCGAATGATATTTATATCGATTTTATTCGTTTTTATAATGAATATCAAAAGGAAATTATTTCAAAACCTGATATTTTGAAAATATTATCATTTAAATATTATAATGATAAGGAGTATTCGATTTTGATATAAAATTGAAATAAAAGTGTGAACGGGTTTTAAAACGAATTTATAAAATATGTTTTAAATGGAAACCGACAAAATGTATATATTATATAAATTTAATGGCCTGAATAGAACGCGTTGCGCCGCGACCGTTTGCGAATTTCTACCATTGACTTCGACTTGATATTACGGGATATCCAATCGTCGGATTCTCCTAAAACTGGAACCATTGGGTTCGTATCGAAAAGAGATTTCCAACAAATACAAGATATTTAAAATCTAACCATTGGATTTGGAATTATGTCCCAATCAAATTTAGAAAAGGTAACTATGGATGCAGTTCGATGGCCGCTATTGGAAACCGACTGGACGGGACTTGAAAAAATTATTAATAATTTGTGTAAAATCATAATAAATGATTTGGAAAGAGTTAGGATGAAAAATTCCTGTGAAGACCCGTAACATCCCCGTAAAGGAAAGTGTCGGATAGTTCGAGAACAAGCCACAACAGAAAACATACAGAAGAACATTTCATTGTATATTACAACAATGCATCAGAATACATGAATATACTGAGTATAAATGAATATTACACAGAAATATCAGAGATTTAAATTATATTTAAATACATTGCAGCGGAAAATAATACAATACACAACTAGAAGAGATATACGGATACAAAGCTTTCCGGATATCGTTCCAGCTGTAAACCAGGATCATGTGAATATAAATCTACAAAACCAAAACTACTAGCTGCCCGTGTCGAAATAGGGGCACCCAGAGTTTAGGTTAAAACAATAAACTCCAGGTCAGTCATGTGACTGGTGTGAGAACTAAAACAGTTATTTAAAACTTTACTTTAAAAGATAGTAATTCAAGGGACCACGCCGTATAACACGGAACGGGTTTCCTCCCAAGAATACCAGTGCATATAAGTAAACAACGCAATGCTTTTCTAAAAATGAAGCTATTATAAGACCCAGGTCCCATCACACAATGCAACGCAGCCGAGGATAGGGTTTTCACTTATAATAGGCAAACATGCTTAGTACGTTTAAAACAAATCATTTGATACTACTATAAGTGTATAGTGTCAACACAATTTCAATCATAAATATCAATCATAGACGGCATGGGTACCATATATCATGTCGCCATACTAGTTCTACAATTAAAACCGCAATACACGTATTGGAAATTGGGTTATCATTTATGGTATGAACCGAGGCTAGGGGCAAGATCCTCACCGATTCGAGACGCTCTAGTCCGCCCCTCAGGAACAGCCGCAACTGCCCCTTGGATCGTCAAGGCCGGTCCACCGATGTGGATTATTATGCCTGAACACTGCGTTTCCCCGCCCTTTGGGGCGTAAGCCTGGCCCGTCAGCCGACCAGAAGCATCGGCCGAAACCGATATCACGAGGCGCCTCACTTTTCAGCAAGTAATAATAAGCAACATCCACATGAGTCAAACTCGTCAGCCAGTTCAAGCACTGACGCCACTCCTAACTAGAAAGAAATGCATGCCCTCCCTGAGGTCCGTCTCCCGTTTTTGGTTCATACCGGGTGTGAAACTCGCGAAGTAAACGTTACACAAAGCTACGCCACAAAGGCCGTGCTTCGATCATCAACCACAAGACTTTGCTTTTCAACAGAAGCCTTGATCATTTGCCACTTAGGTATGCCACACAGGCAATTCACTCCATGCGATTGATATCCATCAATATATAACCCCTGAGCTCGTACGTCTCAGAGAAGGGCGTTAAGCAAGAGAATAAATTCTCCGCCGCCAAACAGATATATATTTAATAGAGATCAATCACACGGACTAAAATCCAATGTCAGACACACAGTCCATTTACAAGTCCGTTCTGGGTCTGAACGAAACCGGAGGCACCTAGTACCCCGCATATCCATCGATCTCCAAGTACATCTGGACGATCACCAACTGTTTCCATCTTCTTAGGTGTACAGCCCAATCAAGATCATCAGTAATCCCCCAAACGACGTGAAGACCTCCAGTCTTCGACCATCGTCTTCATCTTCGACTTATCGTCGTATCAGTTATTCAGAATGGGATAAACCCGATCTTTCCAAATAACTCGCGTATATTTTAAATAAGTGTTACACAAACACAACATACGCCTCATTCCAATTCATCAGTCACTAACCGTAAATTAATCAAGAGAATAATTTCCCAAATATTAACCCCGAAGGCCGAAACCAACATCAGATCAATATCCAGAAAACCATTTTGCTTGGCTAACCGACAGTTAGTTTCTAAATTTCACATTCATAGGGAAAGGTTCCCATTAATTTTATCCAAGATAAATTCCTTGAATTTATTCTTTATTCTATTTTTGAATCTCAATTCAAACTAGTCGGGATTAGCGAACATTACCGAAGTAATCATTTATTTTAATTTCCCAATCCCAACCTATTCATCCCATGAAGTAAAACTGGTTATACTTCATATCTAACACCACGGTGTTATCGGTAAATTCAATTACCATTTCACGTTCAAATCTAATTAAAGATTTAACTATCGCCTGGAGCAAAACTGGTGATACTCCATTTCGATTATTTCAATCTAATTAAAGATTCATTAAAACTCCACTTAGTTTTAATCTTTGACTGGGTTAAAGAATCTGTGTCTTTTAAAACACGGTTCACGGTAAACCCAAAATCACATTCCATTAATTATCGGGTTAAAGAACGAGTGTTATTTAAAACACTGTTCACGATAAACCCAAAAATCAATATCAATTCAATTCCAATTAAATATTATTTAATTGGTACACTTCATTAAATCTAAATAAAAAGATTTAATCTTTTCTCAACTGGGTTCAAGAACAGTGTTAGTGAAGACACCATTCACGACAAACCCAAATCACATTTGATATTCACTACAAGGCTCTGAATAGAAAATATATCGGCTTATATTCAATATCAAATTCTACGATCAACAAATGTCGTATTGGAAATAACGATATAAACATATATCTTTCAAATTTCCATAACAACATCTGTATAATCACGAATTCCCACATCGAAATATTTCGAAGACAATTTCGATCCAAATCCACTCCAATGCAATCATTGGAAATTTTGTTTATTTTTAAAACCCTTTTCAAATTCAATTTATTTATTTAAAAATAAATAGAATTATAATTCTAGTTCAAAACTGGTTCATTTCGATAAAAATCTATTTTTATCTTTTCAAATATGGAGTTTTTCATCCCAATCCTTTCTAAATCATTTCTTATGATTTTACACAAATTATTACTATTTTTAATAATTTTATCAAGGCCCGTACAGTCGATTTCCATCAACGGCCATCGAACTGCACTTACAGCGACCTTTTTCAAATTTGATTTGAACATAATTCCAAATCCAACCGTTAGATTTCTAATTTCTAATATTCGTTAGAAAGCTCTTTTCGATACGAACCCAACGGTTCCAGTTTTAGGAGAATCCGACGGTCGGATCTCCCGTAATGTCCGTTTGAAATAAATGGTCGAAATTCACGAACTACCGCGGCGCGGCGCGTTCTATTCAGGCCATTATATTATATATATAATATATATTTCGTCGATTTCTATTTAAAACGAATTATATAAATAATTTTAAATTCGTTTCAAAAGTAATTTCAACTTCCATTTCAATTCAATTCAAAATTGAATTCTTCTTTATAAATTCGTTTTAAAATTCATTTCTATTCAATTCAAATTTCAATTCAATTTGAATTCATTTCAATTCGCATTCGATTCAATTTGAATTCGTTTTCAATTCAATTCGGTTTCAAAGTCGTTTTCTATTCGATTCAACTCAAATTGGTTTTCTATTCAATTCATTTCGAAATCGTTTTCAATTCAATTCATTTCCGTTTTCTATTTGAATCAAATTCATTATATATTCAATGGAAATCAAATTCGTTTTATAATCAATTCGAATTCAATTCGTTATATATTCAATGGAAATCAAATTCGTTTTCTATTCAATTTGATTCGAATTTCATTTCAAAATATGCGTTTTCGAAATCACTTTTCAATATTCATTATAAAATGAATAAAATCGATATAAATATCGTTCACGTCAAAATGGCGTCAATCTAATCAACACGGCTTCATAAATTTCTATTTTCAAATATTCTATTTCAAATATTTTTTTTTTCAAAATAGTTGTTATTATCAAAATATTTCGTTCAACACATGACCAATCTCAATGGATGAGTACTGTCAACACATGAACCTTTATTTTATATTGATAAAGATGTAAATTTTATTACTAAAATATTTCGTTCAACACATGACCAATCTCAATGGATGAGTACTGTCAACACATGAACCTTTATTTTATATTGATAAAGATGTAAATTTTATTACTAAAATATTTCGTTCAACACATGACCAATCTCAATGGATGAGTACTGTCAACACATGAACCTTTATTTTATATTGATAAAGATGTAAATTTTATTACTAAAATATTTCGTTCAACACATGACCAATCTCAATGGATGAGTACTGTCAACACATGAACCTTTATTTTATATTATTCTTTATTTTCTAAATTGGAATGAGGCCCAATCAATCACCATATAATGTTAATTATATGGATTTTCATACATTACACACATATAATAGCATTGAAAATAATCAACCATCAACCAAAGTGCACTACACTGTATAAGCATCAAATATAGATATCTAATGCTTATAACAGCCTGTCAATCAATCGATCGACATATTTAATCAATCAGGATGAGTGAACTTCATATTTCATCCCAACACCCGTGTGGGGTTTCAAACAATCAAACACAGATTTTATTTGTGCAGTTGGGCGATGTGTAAAATTTATCGTCCCAATCAATGTCAGTCAAATCAGTGTACATAAACAAACCGTCCGGTTTGTAAATGAATATTTATTTATTCACATTCACGTTGAAAATTATATTTTTAACGATCAAACTATTTTATTCAACCTATGAATATTCTATTCGGTTCATTTATTAAATAAAATGTTATCTTTATTTTTCTAACTTATTTTTAGAAAATTTCGGCGGCATAACGGCACGATACTAGAAACGGGACAAGGCCTAGCCTTATCCCCGGTCTAGTGAAGGCCCACGCCATTCACACATCAATCAAATCCATTCATTTCACCACACAGTTCAATTTCAATCAAATGATCTAACTAATTTTTGCAATCAAACAAACAAGTCCATGGTCTGTGGACGATTGTGTCGGGTGCTACTAAGCACCGTCTGCATCCTAGTATATATATATAACTAGAAAATGAAATTGAAAGGTGAGAAATTCTCACCGATAGCTATCCAATATCACGACTCTTCATTTATAGAAATCTTCGTCATTCTCGCCTTTTTGTCACCTTCGTTTACCTGTATTCTCTACATATGTAAAAATCAGATTTTTATATTGTTGCCATCCATATAAAAATCATATTTTTCCATGCTATACGAATATATAAAAACCATATTTTTATTTCTAATGTGATTCTATAAAAATCGTATTTTTACTTCGCTATTCAATATATAAAAATCGGATTTTTACTTCGCTATCATAGCTTTTCCCCAAAAAAAAATACGATCTTTTCAGTGTTACAAATACGACCTTTTCGATGTTTAAAGATACGACCTTTTCAATGTTTAAAAATACGACCTTTTCAATGTTTATCCCATTTAAAAATTATATTTTTAAACAAATGTGAATCCGCATTTACAAACAAAAAGTTATAGCATTTCAAACTTTTAAATTACATAAATAAAACATTTAAAAGAAATTAAACTAATTAATTACCTATTCAACACACTAATCACATCATTAAGGCCTCTAAGCCGTCGTCTTCAATTCCTGGACCGAAATCCCTGAGCTCCTCTCGATCCCTTCACTGCTTTTCGGATTTGGAGGTTGGAGGCGTCGGAGCTCGGAGGGGTAGGCGATGGAGTGGGGGGGTGTCGGGTCTGGGCGCCGGCACGATTAAAAGGAGGGGGGTCTGGGTGCTTGCGTCGATCGAAGGAGGGGAGGGGGTCGCGGCACCTGGGGAGGGCGAGGGGGGTGTGCGCGCTAGGCGATGGCGCGGCGGCGGCAGCGATCATCGGGAGGGGGGGGGGGGCGGCGCTCCTCTCCGTCGCTCTCCTCCTTCTTCTATTTTTTTCTTCAGTGAATTCGATTGAAAATGAAAAGGGGGGCCAAAGCGGGTTAAAGGGGAGGGAGTGTAACAACCCGGAAAATGCGAGCCAGTTTGAAATTTTTATTTTGGCAATTTTAGCGAATTTTGAATATTTAAAATGAATTTGCTTTGAATATAAAACTATGGTTTTAAAAAATGAATTTGCTTTGAATATAAAACTATGGTTTTTAAAAATGAATTTGCTTTGAATATAAAACTATGGTTTTTAAAAATGAATTTGCTTTGAATATAAAACTATGGTTTTAAAAAATGAATTTGCTTTGAATATAAAACTATGGTTTTTAAAAATGAATTTGCTTTGAATATAAAACTATGGTTTTTAAAAATGAATTTGCTTTGAAAATATAATTTTTGTATTGTTTAAATCGAAATAAAAATATGATCTTTATATTGTTTACATAGAAGAAAATTTAGATCTTTATATATGAAAGCGAAGAATAAAAATTAGTTTTTTTATATTGAATGGCGAATTAAAAATTCGATTTTTATATATTGAATAGCGAATTAAAAATTCGATTTTTATATATTGAATAGCGAACTAAAAATTCGATTTTTATATATTGAATAGCGAATTAAAAATTCGATTTTTATATATTGAATAGTGAACTAAAAATTCGATTTTTATATATTGAATAGCGAACTAAAAATTCGATTTTTCTATATTGAATAACGAAGTCAAAATTCGATTTTTATATATGTAGTGGCTACGGGCGACGAAGCTGACGAAGATGCGAAAACGGCGAAGATTTCCTGCATTAGAAGTGCCGTGGAGCTAGGATAGCTATATGTGAGAATTTCTCACCTTTCAATTTCTTTTCTAATTATATATATATACTAGGATGCAGACGGTGCTTAGTAGCACCCGACACAATCGTCCACAGACCATGGACTTGTTTGTTTGGTTGCATAGATTAGTTGAATTATTTGTTTGAATTGAATTGTTTGGTGAGATGAAATTGATTTGATTGATGTGTGAATGGCGTGGGCCTTCACTAGACCGGGGATAAGGCTAGGCCTTGTCCCGTTTCTAGTATCGTGTCGTTATGCCGCCGAAATTTTCTAAAAATATGTTAGAAAAATAAAAATATCATTTTATTTAAAGAATGAATTGAATAGAAATTCATATGTTGAAATAAAATGTTTTGTCGTTAAAAATATAATTTTTAACGTGAAGTGAATAAAATAAAATATTCATTTATAAACCGGACGGTTTGTTTATGTACACCTATTTGAATGACATTGATTGGGACGATAAATTTTATACATCGCCCAACTGCACGAATAAAAATCTGTGTTTGATTGTTTGAAACCCCACACGGGTGTTGGGATGAAATTTGAAGTTCACTCATCCTGATTGATTAAATATGTCGATCGATTGATTGACAGGCTGTTATAAGCGTTGAATATCTATATTTGATGCTTATACGGTGTAGTGCACTTTGGTTGATGGTTGATTATTTTTCAATGCTATGATATACATGTGTTGTATGAAAATCCATATAATTAACTTTATATGGTAATTGATTGGGCCTCATTCCAGTTTTAAAATAGAAATATTTGAAAAAGAAATATTTGAAATAGAATATTTGAAAATAGAACTTTATGAAGCCGTGTTGATTAGATTGACGCCATTTTGACGTGAACGATATTTATATCGATTTTATCGATTTCGAAATGAATTGAATTGAAAACGATTTCGAAATGAATTGAATTGAAAACGATTTCGAAATGAATTGAATTGAAAACTATTTCGAAATGAATTGAATTGAAAACGATTTCGAAATGAATTGAATTGAAAACGATTTCGAAAGGAATTGAAAACGAATTCAAATTGAATTGAAAAGAAAGTTGAAATAGCTTTTGAAACGATTTTAAAACTATTTATATAATTCGTTTTAAATAGAAATCGACGAAGTATATATTATATATATTATATATATAATATAATGGCCTGAATAGAACGCGCCGCGCCGCGGCAGTTCGTGAATTTCGACCATTTATTTCAAACGGACATTACGGGAGATCCGACCGTCGGATTCTCCTAAAACTGGAACCGTTGGGTTCGTATCGAAAAGAGCTTTCTAACGAATATTAGAAATTTGAAATCTAACGGTTGGATTTGGAATTATGTCCAAATCAAATTTGAAAAAGGTCGTTGTAAGTGCAGTTCGATGGCCATTGATGGAAATCGACTGTACGGGCCTTGATAAAATTATTAAAAATAGTAATAATTTGTGTAAAATCATAAGAAGTGATTTGTGAAGATTCGGGATGAAAAACTCCATATTTGAAAAGATAAAAATAGATTTTTATCGAAATGAACTGGTTTTGAACTAGAATTATAATTCTATTTATTTTTAAATAAATAAATTGAATAAAAAAAAGGGGTTTTAAAAATAACCAGAATATCCAATGATTGCATTGGGGTGGATTTGAATCGAAATTGTCTTCGGAATATTTCGATGTTGGAATTCGTGATTATACAAGTGGTGTTATGGAAATTTGAAAGATATATATTTATATCGTTATTTCCAATACGACATTCGTTAGTCGTAGAATTCGATATTGAATATAAGCGGATATATTTTCTATTCAGAGCCTTGTATTGAATATCGAATGTGATTTGGGTTTGTCGTGAATGGTGTCTTCACTAACACTGTTCTTGAACCCAGTTGAGAAAAGATTAAATCTTTTTATTTAGATTTAATGAAGTGTACCAATTAAATAATATTTAATTGGAATTGAATTGATATTGATTTTTGGGTTTATCGTGAACAGTGTTTTAAATAACACTCGTTCTTTAACCCGATAATTAATGGAATGTGATTTTGGGTTTATCGTGAACCGTGTTTTAAATGACACTGATTCTTTAACCCAGTCGAAGATTAAAACTAAGTGGAGTTTTAATGAATCTTTAATTAGATTGAAATGATCGAAAGTGGAGTATCACCAGTTTTGCTCCAGGCGATAGTTAAATCTTTAATTAGATTTGAACGTGAAATGGTAATTGAATTTACCGATAACACTGTGGTGTTAGATATGAAGTATTACCAGTTTTACTTCATGGGATGAATAGGTTGGGATTGGGAAATTAAAACAAATGATTACTTCGGTAAGGTTCGCTAATCCCGACTAGTTTGAATTGATATTCAAAAGTAGATTAAAGAATAAATTCAAGAATTTATCTTTGATAAAATTAATGGGAACCTTTCCCTATGAATGAGAAATTTAGAAACTAACTGTCGGTTAGCTAAGCAGAATGGTTTTCTGGATATTGATCTGATGTTGGTTTCGGCCTTCGGGGTTAATATTTGGGGAATTATTCTCTTGATTAATTTACGGTTAGTGACTAATGAATTGGAATGAGGCGTATGTTGTGTTTGTGTAACACTTATTTAAAGTATACGCGAGTTACTCGGAAAGACCGGGTTTATCCCATTCCGAATAACTGATACGACGATAAGTCGAAGATGAAGACGATGGTCGAAGACCGGAGGTCTTCACGTCGTTTGGGTAATTACTGATGATCTTGATTGGGCTGTACACCCAAGAAGATGGAAACAGTTAGTGATCGTCCAGACGTGCTTGGAGATCGATGGATATGCGGGGTACTAGGTGCCTCCGGTTTCGTTCAGACCCAGAACGGACTTGTAAATGGACTGTGTGTCTGACATTGGATTTTAGTCCGTGTGATTGATCTCTATTAAATATATATCTGTTTGGCGGCGGAGAATTTATTCTCTTGCTTAACGCCCTTCTCTGAGACGTACGAGCTCAGGGGTTATATATTGATGGATATCAAACGCATGGAGTGAATTGCCTGTGTGGCATGCCTAAGTGGCAAATGATCGAGGCTTCTGTTGAAAAGCAAAGTCTTGTGGTTGATGATCGAAGCACGGCCTTTGTGGCGTAGCTTTGTGTAACGTTTGCTTCGCGAGTTTCACACCCGGTATGAACCAAAAACGGGAGAGGACGTCAGGGAGGGCATGCGTTTCTTTCTAGCTAGAAGTGGCGTCAGTGGTTTTACACGCCCTGACGAGTTTGACTTATGTGGTTGTTGCTGTTGCGAGGCGCCTCGGATTGATCGGTCGTTCTCGAACCGATGGAGTCATTTAGTTGGCTCACCTACGCCCCATAGGGTGGGGAAACGCATGTTCAGGGTTTAAGTTTAATCCACATCGGTGGACTGGCCCTGAGGATCCAAGGCTTGACTGAGTACTTGCCTGAGACACGGGCTAGAGCGTCTCGAATCGGTGGAGGACTATCTTTTGCCTCGGTTCATAGACGGAAATCCAATTTCCAAATACGTGACTTTGCGATTTCGATTGTATAACCTATATATGGCGACATAGTGGTATGGGGCATTCATGCCGCCTATGATTGATACTTATGATTTGAAGTTGTTTCATACACTATGCACTTATAATAGTATCAAATGATTTGTTTTAAACGTATCAAGCATTCTTTGGCTGTTATAAGGGAAAACCCTATCCCCCGGCTTGCGTTGCATTGTGTGATAGGACTTGGGTCTTATAACAGCTTCATTTTTCTTTATTTAGCATTGCGCTATTTGTTTTATGCACTGGTATTCTTGGGAGGAAACCCGTTCCGTGTTATACGGCGTGGTCCCTTGATGTACCTAACTTTAAAAATAAAGATTGATAACTGTTTTAGTTCTCACACCAGTCCCATGACTGACCTGGAGTTTATTGTTTTAACCTAAACTCTGGGTGCCCTTATTTTGACACGGGCAGCTAGTAGTTTTGGTTTTGCAGATTTATATTCACAGGATCCTGGTTTTCAGCTGGAACGATATCCGGAAAGCTTTGTATCCGTATATCTCTTCTAGTTGTGTATTGTATTATTTTCCGCTGCTATGTATTTAAATGTAATTTAAGTCTCTGATATTTCTATGTAATATTCATTTATACTCTGTATATTCTTGTAATCTGATGCATTGTTGTAATAAGCAATGAAATGTTCTTTTATATGTGTTCTGTTGTGGCTTGTTCTCGAACTATCCGACGCTTTCCTTTACGGGGAAGTTACGGGTTTTTACAGTTGGTATCAGAGCTTTGGTTTACAAAGCTCAGAGAATAAGGCACATTAGAACCATACGAAAGAATTCATCAGAAAGTGGATTAGTAATATCCAACGAGAATGACTCGTTAGAGATGGGATCAGTAGTATCCTAGAACGAGTGTGAGGAGTATATTTTTCAAATGAAAACAATTTTTGTTTTGAAAATTTAAATCAATTATTCGTATCTGATTATTTATTTATATTGATGTGGGCAATCCAGAATATATAGATTTTGCGTATTCGTCTGATCCGCGTGTATTCAAAGTTTTAATATATTGGATAGATATAGAATCACACTCTAGTCGCCCGGACCTGATTCTGATGATTGACGCGTCATCATTAGTAATTAGTTTCGTGTTTCGAAGGTGTGATTTTC
Source organism: Allium sativum (assembly GCA_030737875.1). Classification (NCBI taxonomy): domain Eukaryota; kingdom Viridiplantae; phylum Streptophyta; class Magnoliopsida; order Asparagales; family Amaryllidaceae; genus Allium; species Allium sativum. The sequence continues at coordinate 174,180,820 of CM060923.1, forward strand.
TATATATTTCCATTAGACTGGTGTGAGAACCAAAACTTATATAGTTAGAATACATTGTTGTGATTTGGCATCAAAAACATGATTTTTGTATATATATCAAAATTATCAATTTGGAACGTTAAATTCACTAATTGATTGATGTTTGTGTTGCTTATTTAGTTGTTGGCTAAATTTTGAACCATTATGCCTAATTTGATTGAATAATGAATTGTATTGAAATTTGGTCGCATTTGCTTGCATATACCTTTACTTACATTGAACAGGTCATAGCAAGGAGGCTAGAGCAGAGAATAAAATTTGTTTGCCCGACAAATAGGTACATGTTTACTACATAATTTACTGTTTTGTTTGGGTGATGATGATTTTATGAGCCTATTGGCTAGCCGCTTGGCTTTTTCTTTTTCTTTTTGAGATCTGAAGGACCGGGGAAGCTATTTGAAATTCCCCGATGCTCCCGGTGCAGGGGAGGTTATGGCGAAATTTTTCGAAAATTTGGGGAGTTAGCCAAATTTTTGAAATTTTAAAAATTCTCCGAAACTAAAGAGTGGGAGAATGGAAGTTAGACCGATCGTAGAGCTGAATAATCAAACCACTTTCGACTTTGTTCCTTTTCGGGGACGAAAAGTTTTAAGTGGGGGAGATTGTAACAACCCGGAAAATGCGAGCCAGTTTGAAATTTTTATTTTGGCAATTTTAGCGAATTTTGAATATTTAAAATGAATTTGCTTTGAATATAAAACTATGGTTTTAAAAAATGAATTTGCTTTGAATATAAAACTATGGTTTTTAAAAATGAATTTGCTTTGAATATAAAACTATGGTTTTTAAAAATGAATTTGCTTTGAATATAAAACTATGGTTTTAAAAAATGAATTTGCTTTGAATATAAAACTATGGTTTTTAAAAATGAATTTGCTTTGAATATAAAACTATGGTTTTTAAAAATGAATTTGCTTTGAAAATATAATTTTTGTATTGTTTAAATCGAAATAAAAATATGATCTTTATATTGTTTACATAGAAGAAAATTTAGATCTTTATATATGAAAGCGAAGAATAAAAATTAGTTTTTTTATATTGAATGGCGAATTAAAAATTCGATTTTTATATATTGAATAGCGAATTAAAAATTCGATTTTTATATATTGAATAGCGAACTAAAAATTCGATTTTTATATATTGAATAGCGAATTAAAAATTCGATTTTTATATATTGAATAGCGAACTAAAAATTCGATTTTTATATATTGAATAGCGAACTAAAAATTCGATTTTTATATATTGAATAACGAAGTCAAAATTCGATTTTTATATATGTAGTGGCTACGGGCGACGAAGCTGACGAAGATGCGAAAACGGCGAAGATTTCCTGCATTAGAAGTGCCGTGGAGCTAGGATAGCTATATGTGAGAATTTCTCACCTTTCAATTTCTTTTCTAATTATATATATATACTAGGATGCAGACGGTGCTTAGTAGCACCCGACACAATCGTCCACAGACCATGGACTTGTTTGTTTGGTTGCATAGATTAGTTGAATTATTTGTTTGAATTGAATTGTTTGGTGAGATGAAATTGATTTGATTGATGTGTGAATGGCGTGGGCCTTCACTAGACCGGGGATAAGGCTAGGCCTTGTCCCGTTTCTAGTATCGTGCCGTTATGCCGCCGAAATTTTCTAAAAATATGTTAGAAAAATAAAAATATCATTTTATTTAAAGAATGAATTGAATAGAAATTCATATGTTGAAATAAAATGTTTTGTCGTTAAAAATATAATTTTTAACGTGAAGTGAATAAAATAAAATATTCATTTATAAACCGGACGGTTTGTTTATGTACACCTATTTGAATGACATTGATCGGGACGATAAATTTTACACATCGCCCAACTGCACGAATAAAAATCTGTGTTTGATTGTTTGAAACCCCACACGGGTGTTGGGATGAAATTTGAAGTTCACTCATCCTGATTGATTAAATATGTCGATCGATTGATTGACAGGCTGTTATAAGCGTTGAATATCTATATTTGATGCTTATACAGTGTAGTGCACTTTGGTTGATGGTTGATTATTTTTCAATGCTATGATATACATGTGTTGTATGAAAATCCATATAATTAACTTTATATGGTAATTGATTGGGCCTCATTCCAGTTTTAAAATAGAAATATTTGAAAAAGAAATATTTGAAATAGAATATTTGAAAATAGAACTTTATGAAGCCGTGTTGATTAGATTGACGCCATTTTGACGTGAACGATATTTATATCGATTTTATCGATTTCGAAATGAATTGAATTGAAAACGATTTCGAAATGAATTGAATTGAAAACGATTTCGAAATGAATTGAATTGAAAACGATTTCGAAATGAATTGAATTGAAAACGATTTCGAAATGAATTGAGTTGAAAACGATTTCGAAATGAATTGAATTGAAAACAATTTCGAAAGGAATTGAAAACGAATTCAAATTGAATTGAAAAGAAAGTTGAAATAGCTTTTGAAACGATTTTAAAACTATTTATATAATTCGTGTTAAATAGAAATCGACGAAGTATATATTATATATATAATATAATGGCCTGAATAGAACGCGCCGCGCCGCGGCAGTTCGTGAATTTCGACCATTTATTTCAAACGGACATTACGGGAGATCCGACCGTCGGATTCTCCTAAAACCGGAACCGTTGGGTTCGTATCGAAAAGAGCTTTCTAACGAATATTAGAAATTTGAAATCTAATGGTTGGATTTGGAATTATGTCCAAATCAAATTTGAAAAAGGTCGCTGTAAGTGCAGTTCGATGGCCATTGATGGAAATCGACTGTACGGGCCTTGATAAAATTATTAAAAATAGTAATAATTTGTGTAAAATCATAAGAAGTGATTTGTGAAGATTCGGGATGAAAAACTCCATATTTGAAAAGATAAAAATAGATTTTTATCGAAATGAACTGGTTTTGAACTAGAATTATAATTCTATTTATTTTTAAATAAATAAATTGAATAAAAAAAAGGGGTTTTAAAAATAACCAGAATATCCAATGATTGCATTGGGGTGGATTTGAATCGAAATTGTCTTCGGAATATTTCGATGTTGGAATTCGTGATTATACAAGTGGTGTTATGGAAATTTGAAAGATATATATTTATATCGTTATTTCCAATACGACATTTGTTAGTCGTAGAATTCGATATTGAATATAAGCGGATATATTTTCTATTCAGAGCCTTGTATTGAATATCGAATGTGATTTGGGTTTGTCGTGAATGGTGTCTTCACTAACACTGTTCTTGAACCCAGTTGAGAAAAGATTAAATCTTTTTATTTAGATTTAATGAAGTGTACCAATTAAATAATATTTAATTGGAATTGAATTGATATTGATTTTTGGGTTTATCGTGAACAGTGTTTTAAATAACACTCGTTCTTTAACCCGATAATTAATGGAATGTGATTTTGGGTTTATCGTGAACCGTGTTTTAAATGACACTGATTCTTTAACCCAGTCGAAGATTAAAACTAAGTGGAGTTTTAATGAATCTTTAATTAGATTGAAATGATCGAAAGTGGAGTATCACCAGTTTTGCTCCAGGCGATAGTTAAATCTTTAATTAGATTTGAACGTGAAATGGTAATTGAATTTACCGATAACACTGTGGTGTTAGATATGAAGTATTACCAGTTTTACTTCATGGGATGAATAGGTTGGGATTGGGAAATTAAAACAAATGATTACTTCGGTAAGGTTCGCTAATCCCGACTAGTTTGAATTGATATTCAAAAGTAGATTAAAGAATAAATTCAAGAATTTATCTTTGATAAAATTAATGGGAACCTTTCCCTATGAATGAGAAATTTAGAAACTAACTGTCGGTTAGCTAAGCAGAATGGTTTTCTGGATATTGATCTGATGTTGGTTTCGGCCTTCGGGGTTAATATTTGGGGAATTATTCTCTTGATTAATTTACGGTTAGTGACTAATGAATTGGAATGAGGCGTATGTTGTGTTTGTGTAACACTTATTTAAAGTATACGCGAGTTACTCGGAAAGACCGGGTTTATCCCATTCCGAATAACTGATACGACGATAAGTCGAAGATGAAGACGATGGTCGAAGACCGGAGGTCTTCACGTCGTTTGGGTAATTACTGATGATCTTGATTGGGCTGTACACCCAAGAAGATGGAAACAGTTAGTGATCGTCCAGACGTGCTTGGAGATCGATGGATATGCGGGGTACTAGGTGCCTCCGGTTTCGTTCAGACCCAGAACGGACTTGTAAATGGACTGTGTGTCTGACATTGGATTTTAGTCCGTGTGATTGATCTCTATTAAATATATATCTGTTTGGCGGCGGAGAATTTATTCTCTTGCTTAACGCCTTTCTCTGAGACGTACGAGCTCAGGGGTTATATATTGATGGATATCAAACGCATGGAGTGAATTGCCTGTGTGGCATGCCTAAGTGGCAAATGATCGAGGCTTCTGTTGAAAAGCAAAGTCTTGTGGTTGATGATCGAAGCACGGCCTTTGTGGCGTAGCTTTGTGTAACGTTTGCTTCGCGAGTTTCACACCCGGTATGAACCAAAAACGGGAGAGGACGTCAGGGAGGGCATGCGTTTCTTTCTAGCTAGAAGTGGCGTCAGTGGTTTTACACGCCCTGACGAGTTTGACTTATGTGGTTGTTGCTGTTGCGAGGCGCCTCGGATTGATCGTTCGTTCTCGAACCGATGGAGTCATTTAGTTGGCTCACCTACGCCCCATAGGGTGGGAAAACGCATGTTCAGGGTTTAAGTTTAATCCACATCGGTGGACTGGCCCTGAGGATCCAAGGCTTGACTGAGTACTTGCCTGAGACACGGGCTAGAGCGTCTCGAATCGGTGGAGGACTATCTTTTGCCTCGGTTCATAGACGGAAATCCAATTTCCAAATACGTGACTTTGCGATTTCGATTGTATAACCTATATATGGCGACATAGTGGTATGGGGCATTCATGCCGCCTATGATTGATACTTATGATTTGAAGTTGTTTCATACACTATGCACTTATAATAGTATCAAATGATTTGTTTTAAACGTATCAAGCATTCTTTGGCTGTTATAAGGGAAAACCCTATCCCCCGGCTTGCGTTGCATTGTGTGATAGGACCTGGGTCTTATAACAGCTTCATTTTTCTTTATTTAGCATTGCGCTGTTTGTTTTATGCACTGGTATTCTTGGGAGGAAACCCGTTCCGTGTTATACGGCGTGGTCCCTTGATTTACCTAACTTTAAAAATAAAGATTGATAACTGTTTTAGTTCTCACACCAGTCCCATGACTGACCTGGAGTTTATTGTTTTAACCTAAACTCTGGGTGCCCTTATTTTGACACGGGCAGCTAGTAGTTTTGGTTTTGCAGATTTATATTCACAGGATCCTGGTTTTCAGCTGGAACGATATCCGGAAAGCTTTGTATCCGTATATCTCTTCTAGTTGTGTATTGTATTATTTTCCGCTGCTATGTATTTAAATGTAATTTAAGTCTCTGATATTTCTGTGTAATATTCATTTATACTCTGTATATTCTTGTAATCTGATGCATTGTTGTAATAAGCAATGAAATGTTCTTTTATATGTGTTCTGTTGTGGCTTGTTCTCGAACTATCCGACGCTTTCCTTTACGGGGAAGTTACGGGTTTTTACAGGGAGAGAGAAAGGATTATATTTTTTTTAATTTAATTATTTAATTCAACTTAAAGTTGACTTTTTCAAACGACGTCTAAACGAGGCCCACCGCCTGTCGTCCATAGCGTATTACCCCCATTCCGAACACAATGGGATATGTATCGTAGGCTGATTCGGCTGTTACAATCAGTTTCCATTAAATTTACATTTAAATCACTATATTGAATTTTAAACGTACATTTCAAATTACCGGGGTCACATACTAACTCTATAAATTCCAGAAAAATATTTTCTAGCTTCGTATTGACGATACGGTCCTAACAAAACTAGTTTCGTCGAATTCTGAGACCGGTGGAAAAATGGCCATTTTCCAGTCGATTAAAATCAACTAACACCGGTCAAACGCGTTTTCCTTTGCCACACTCACATATTGATTCGAAAAATTATGAAATTCGGAATCTAGCAATAACTTGACATCACGGATCCAACAAAACTGGTTCCATCGAAATCCGAGGTCGTTTGCAAAATGTCCATTTTTAAGGGCCTGAATTCCATAGCGACTATTCAGAATTTTCAACTGGACATATCTTTTGATTCCCGTTATAAAATTTCAATTTTTCGGATTCGTTGGAAAGATATCATCAATTAGATCCTAATGTTTTTGGTTTCACTAAAATCCGGATTGTTTTGCACCCGGTACGTTTAATTGAAGTTTGAAATCGAATTATCGAACTACCGCGCCATTTTCAATTCTATTTATAATTATATATAAATATTTATATTCTAACGACGACGCGTATAATATATACGTCGAATTCTATATTGAAAATAAATTTCTCGTTGATTTTATTTAAAATAATTCATTTTAAATAATCAAAATTCGCTAAAAATTGCTAAAATAAAAATTTTAAACTGGCCCAGATTTTCAGGTTGTTACAATCTCCCCCACTTAAAACTTTTCGTCCCCGAAAAGGAACAAAGTCGAAAGTGGTTTGATTAATCAACTCTACGTTCGCTCTGGCTTCCATTCTCCAACTTTTCAGTTTCTGAGAATTTTCAAATTTTCAAAAATTTGGCTAACACCCTAAATTTTCGAAAAATTTCGCCATAACCTCCCCTGCAATGGGAGCATCAGGAAATCTCAAATAGCTTCCCCGGTCCTTCAGATCTCAAAAAGAAAAAGAAAAAGCCAAGCGGCTAGCCAATAGGCTCATAAAATCATCATCACCCAAACAAAACAGTAAATTATGTAGTAAACATGTACCTATTTGTCGGGCAAACAAATTTTATTCTCTGGCTCTAGCCTCTTGCTATGACTTGTTCAATGCAAGTACATGTATATGCAAGCAAATGCGACTAATTTTCAATATCGTTCAATATTTGATATGATTAGGCTAAATGGTTCAAAATTATCAAACAATTAAACAAGCACCACAAACATCAATCAATTAGTGAATTAGAGTTTCAAATTCATAATTTTGATACATATACAAAAATCAAATTTTTGATGCCAAATCACAACAATAAGCCCTATCTAATTTTGGTTCTCACACCAGTCTAACGGAAATATATATAGGAATCCCACCTTCGAAACTCGAACATAAATGTCGATGATGCGATCGCTATCATCAATATCATCTTCGGGCGACTAGAGTGTGATGCTATATCTATCCAATATATTAAAACTTTGAATATACGTTTGCAAGGCGTATATGCAAATTCTTTATATACTGAATTGTCCAAATCTATAAAAATAAATAATCAAATACGAATAGTTGATTTAGATTTTCAAAACAAAAATTGTTTTCATTTTAAAAATATACTCTTCACACTCGTCCTAGGATACTACTGATCCCATCTCTAACGAGTCATCCCATTGGATATTACTAATCCAATATCTGATGAATTCTTTCGTATGGTTCCAATGTGTCTTGTTCTCTGAGCTTTGTAAACCAAAGCTCTGATACCAACTGTGAAGACCCGTAACTTCCCCGTAAAGGAAAGTGTCGGATAGTTCGAGAACAAGCCACAACAGAAAACATGCAGAAGAACATTTCATTGTATATTACAACAATGCATCAGAATACATGAATATACTGAGTATAAATGAATATTACACAGAAATATCAAAGATTTAAATTATATTTAAATACATCGCAGCGGAAAATAATACAATACACAACTAGAAGAGATATACGGATACAAAGCTTTCCGGATGTCGTTCCAGCTGTAAACCAGGATCCTGTGAATATATATCTGCAAAACCAAAACTACTAGCTGCCCGTGTCGAAATAGGGGCACCCAGAGTTTAGGTTAAAACAATAAACTCCAGGTCAGTCATGTGACTGGTGTGAGAACTAAAACAGTTATTTAAAACTTTACTTTAAAAGATAGTAATTCAAGGGACCACGCCGTATAACACGGAACGGGTTTCCTCCCAAGAATACCAGTGCATATAAGTAAACAACGCAATGCTTTTCTAAAAATGAAGCTATTATAAGACCCAGGTCCCATCACACAATGCAACGCAGCCGAGGATAGGGTTTTCCCTTATAATAGGCAAACATGCTTAGTACGTTTAAAACAAATCATTTGATACTACTATAAGTGTATAGTGTCAACACAATTTCAATCATAAATATCAATCATAGACGGCATGGGTACCATATATCATGTCGCCATACTAGTTCTACAATTAAAACCGCAATACACGTATTGGAAATTGGGTTATCATTTATGGTATGAACCGAGGCTAGGGGCAAGATCCTCACCGATTCGAGACGCTCTAGTCCGCCCCTCAGGAACAGCCGCAACTGCCCCTTGGATCGTCAGGGCCGGTCCACCGATGTGGATTATTATGCCTGAACACTGCGTTTCCCCGCCCTTTGGGGCGTAAGCCTGGCCCGTCAGCCGACCAGAAGCATCGGCCGAAACCGATATCACGAGGCGCCTCGCTTTTCAGCAAGTAATAATAAGCAACATCCACATGAGTCAAACTCGTCAGCCAGTTCAAGCACTGACGCCACTCCTAACTAGAAAGAAACGCATGCCCTCCCTGAGGTCTGTCTCCCGTTTTTGGTTCATACCGGGTGTGAAACTCGCGAAGTAAACGTTACACAAAGCTACGCCACAAAGGCCGTGCTTCGATCATCAACCACAAGACTTTGCTTTTCAACAGAAGCCTTGATCATTTGCCACTTAGGCATGCCACACAGGCAATTCACTCCATGCGATTGATATCCATCAATATATAACCCCTGAGCTCGTACGTCTCAGAGAAGGGCGTTAAGCAAGAGAATAAATTCTCCGCCGCCAAACAGATATATATTTAATAGAGATCAATCACACGGACTAAAATCCAATGTCAGACACACAGTCCATTTACAAGTCCGTTCTGGGTCTGAACGAAACCAGAGGCACCTAGTACCCCGCATATCCATCGATCTCCAAGTACGTCTGGACGATCACCAACTGTTTCCATCTTCTTGGGTGTACAACCCAATCAAGATCATCAGTAATCCCCCAAACGACGTGAAGACCTCCGGTCTTCGACCATCGTCTTCATCTTCGACTTATCGTCGTATCAGTTATTCAGAATGGGATAAACCCGGTCTTTCCAAATAACTCGCGTATATTTTAAATATGTGTTACACAAACACAACATACGCCTCATTCCAATTCATCAGTCACTAACCGTAAATTAATCAAGAGAATAATTTCCCAAATATTAACCCCGAAGGCCGAAACCAACATCAGATCAATATCCAGAAAACCATTCTGCTTGGCTAACCGACAGTTAGTTTCTAAATTTCACATTCATAGGGAAAGGTTCCCATTAATTTTATCAAAGATAAATTCCTTGAATTTATTCTTTATTCTATTTTTGAATCTCAATTCAAACTAGTCGGGATTAGCGAACCTTACCGAAGTAATCATTTATTTTAATTTCCCAATCCCAACCTATTCATCCCATGAAGTAAAACTGGTTATACTTCATATCAAACACCACAGTGTTATCGATAAATTCAATTACCATTTCACGTTCAAATCTAATTAAAGATTTAACTATCGCCTGGAGCAAAACTGGTGATACTCCATTTCGATTATTTCAATCTAATTAAAGATTCATTAAAACTCCACTTAGTTTTAATCTTTGACTGGGTTAAAGAATCAGTGTCTTTTTAAACACGGTTCACGGTAAACCCAAAATCACATTCCATTAATTATCGGGTTAAAGAACGAGTGTTATTTAAAACACTGTTCACGATAAACCCAAAAATCAATATCAATTCAATTCCAATTAAATATTATTTAATTGGTACACTTCATTAAATCTAAATAAAAAGATTTAATCTTTTCTCAACTGGGTTCAAGAACAGTGTTAGTGAAGACACCATTCACGACAAACCCAAATCACATTTGATATTCACTACAAGGCTCTGAATAGAAAATATATCGGCTTATATTCAATATCAAATTCTACGATCAACAAATGTCGTATTGGAAATAACGATATAAACATATATCTTTCAAATTTCCATAACAACATCTGTATAATCACGAATTCCCACATCGAAATATTCCGAAGACAATTTCGATTCAAATCCACTCCAATGCAATCATTGGAAATTTTGGTTATTTTTAAAACCCTTTTCAAATTCAATTTATTTATTTAAAAATAAATAGAATTATAATTCTAGTTCAAAACTAGTTCATTTCGATAAAAATCTATTTTTATCTTTTCAAATATGGAGTTTTTCATCCCAATCCTTTCTAAATCATTTCTTATGATTTTACACAAATTATTACTATTTTTAATAATTTTATCAAGGCCCGTACAGTCGATTTCCATCAACGGCCATCGAACTGCACTTACAGCGACCTTTTCCAAATTTGATTTGAACATAATTCCAAATCCAACCGTTAGATTTCTAATTTCTAATATTCATTAGAAAGCTCTTTTCGATACAAACCCAACGGTTCCGGTTTTAGGAGAATCCGACGGTCGGATCTCCCGTAATGTCCGTTTGAAATAAATGGTCGAAATTCACGAACTACCGCGGCGCGGCGCGTTCTATTCAGACCATTATATTATATATATAATATATATTTCGTCGATTTCTATTTAAAACGAATTATATAAATAGTTTTAAATTCGTTTCAAAAGCAATTTCAACTTCCATTTCAATTCAAATCAAAATTGAATTCTTCTTTATAAATTCGTTTTAAAATTCATTTCTATTCAATTCAAATTTCAATTCAATTTGAATTCATTTCAATTCGCATTCGATTCAATTTGAATTCGTTTTCAATTCAATTCGGTTTCAAAGTCGTTTTCTATTCGATTCAACTCAAATTGGTTTTCTATTCAATTCATTTCGAAATCGTTTTCAATTCAATTCATTTCCGTTTTCTATTTGAATCAAATTCATTATATATTCAATGGAAATCAAATTCGTTTTATAATCAATTCGAATTCAATTCGTTATATATTCAATGGAAATCAAATTCGTTTTCTATTCAATTTGATTCAAATTTCATTTCAAAATATGCGTTTTCGAAATCACTTTTCAATATTCATTATAAAATGAATAAAATCGATATAAATATCGTTCACGTCAAAATGGCGTCAATCTAATCAACACGGCTTCATAAATTTCTATTTTCAAATATTCTATTTCAAATATTTCTTTTTCAAAATAGTTGTTATTATCAAAATATTTCGTTCAACACATGACCAATCTCAATGGATGAGTACTGTCAACACATGAACCTTTATTTTATATTGATAAAGATGTAAATTTTATTACTAAAATATTTCGTTCAACACATGACCAATCTCAATGGATGAGTACTGTCAACACATGAACCTTTATTTTATATTGATAAAGATGTAAATTTTATTACTAAAATATTTCGTTCAACACATGACCAATCTCAATGGATGAGTACTGTCAATACATGAACCTTTATTTTATATTGATAAAGATGTAAATTTTATTACTAAAATATTTCGTTCAACACATGACCAATCTCAATGGATGAGTACTGTCAACACATGAACCTTTATTTTATATTATTCTTTATTTTCTAAATTGGAATGAGGCCCAATCAATCACCATATAATGTTAATTATATGGATTTTCATACATTACACACATATAATAGCATTGAAAATAATCAACCATCAACCAAAGTGCACTACACTGTATAAGCATCAAATATAGATATCTAACGCTTATAACAGCCTGTCAATCAATCGATCGACATATTTAATCAATCAGGATGAGTGAACTTCATATTTCATCCCAACACCCGTGTGGGGTTTCAAACAATCAAACACAGATTTTATTTGTGCAGTTGGGCGATGTGTAAAATTTATCGTCCCAATCAATGTCAGTCAAATCGGTGTACATAAACAAACCGTCCGGTTTGTAAATGAATATTTATTTATTCACATTCACGTTAAAAATTATATTTTTAACGATCAAACTATTTTATTCAACCTATGAATATTCTATTCGGTTCATTTATTAAATAAAATGTTATCTTTATTTTTCTAACTTATTTTTAGAAAATTTCGGCGGCATAACGGCACGATACTAGAAACGGGACAAGGCCTAGCCTTATCCCCGGTCTAGTGAAGGCCCACGCCATTCACACATCAATCAAATCCATTCATTTCACCACACAGTTCAATTTCAATCAAATGATCTAACTAATTTTTGCAATCAAACAAACAAGTCCATGGTCTGTGGACGATTGTGTCGGGTGCTACTAAGCACCGTCTGCATCCTAGTATATATATATAACTGGAAAATGAAATTGAAAGGTGAGAAATTCTCACCGATAGCTATCCAATATCACGACTCTTCATTTATAGAAATCTTCGTCATTCTCGCCTTTTTGTCACCTTCGTTTACCCGTATTCTCTACATATGTGAAAATCAGATTTTTATATTATTTCCATCCATATAAAAATCATATTTTTCCATGCTATACGAATATATAAAAACCATATTTTTATTTCTAATGTGATTCTATAAAAATCGTATTTTTACTTCGCTATTCAATATATAAAAATCGGATTTTTACTTCGCTATCATAGCTTTTCCCTAAAAAAAAATTACGATCTTTTCAGTATAATATGACCTTTTCAATGTTTAAAGATACGACCTTTTCAATGTTTAAAAATACGACCTTTTCAATGTTTATCCCATTTAAAAATTATATTTTTAAACAAATGTGAATCTGCATTTACAAACAAAAAGTTATAGCCTTTCAAACTTTTTAATTACATAAATAAAACATTTAAAAGAAATTAAACTAATTAATTACCTATTCAACACACTAATCACGTCATTAAGGCCTCTAAGCCGTCGTCTTCAATTCCTGGACCGAAATCCCTGAGCTCCTCTCGATCCCTTCACTGCTTTTCGGATTTGGAGGTTGGAGGCGTCGGAGCTCGGAGGGGTAGGCGATGGAGTGGGGGGGGGGGTGTCGGGTCTGGGCGGCGGCACGATTAAAAGGAGGGGGGTCTGGGTGCTTGCGTCGATCGAAGGAGGGGAGGGGGTCGCGGCACCTGGGGAGGGCGAGGGGGGTGTGCGCGCCAGGCGATCATCGGGAGGGGGAGGGGGCGGCGCTCCTCTCCGTCGCTCTCCTCCTTCTTCTATTTTTTTCTTTTTTTTTCTGTGAATTCGATTGAAAATGAGAAAGGGGGGCCAAAGCGGGTTAAAGGGGAGGGAGAGAGAAAGGATTTTTTTTTAATTTAATTATTTAATTCAACTTAAAGTTGACTTTTTCAAATGACGTCTAAACGAGGCCCACCGCCTGTCGTCCATAGCGTATTACCCCCATTCCGAAAACAATGGGATATGTATCGTAGGCTGATTCGGCTGTTACAATCAGTTTCCTTTAAATTTACATTTAAATCACTATATTGAATTTTAAACGTACATTTCAAATTACCGGGGTCACATACTAACTCTATAGATTCCAGAAAAATATTTTCTAGCTTCGTATTGACGATACGGTCCTAACAAAACTAGTTTCGTCGAATTCTGAGACCGTTGGAAAAATGGCCATTTTCCAGTTGATTAAAATCAACTAACACCGGTCAAACGCGTTTTCCTTTGCCACGCTCACATATTGATTCGAAAAATTATGAAATTTGGAATCTAGCAATAACTTGACATCACGGATCCAACAAAACTGGTTCCGTCGAAATCCGAGGTCATTTGCAAAATGTCCATTTTTAAGGGCCTGAATTCCATAGCGACTATTCAGAATTTTCAACTGGACATATCTTTTGATTTCCGCTATGAAATTTCAATTTTTCGGATTCGTTGGAAAGATATCATCAATTAGATCCTAATGTTTTTGGTTTCACTAAAATCCGGATTGGTTTGCACCCGGTACGTTTAATTGAAGTTTGAAATCGAATTATCGAACTACCGCGCCATTTTCAATTCTATTTATAATTATATATAAATATTTATATTCTAACGACGACGCGTATAATATATACGTCGAATTCTATATTGAAAATAAATTTCTCGTTGATTTTATTTAAAATAATTCATTTTTAATAATCAAAATTCGCTAAAATTGCTAAAATAAAAATTTTAAACTGGCCGAGATTTTCGGGTTGTTACAATTCCATATTTGAAAAGATAAAAATATATTTTTATCGAAATGAACTAGTTATTAACTAGAAATAAAAATCTAATATTTTTAAATAAATAAATTGGATTGAAATGGTTTTAATAAAACAGAAATTTCCAACATATGAATTGGAATGGATTTTAATAAAAATAATCTCCAGAATATTTTGATATTGGATTACGTGATTATACGGATATTATTATGGAAATTTGGAAGATATATTTATATCGTTATTTCCAATACGATATTTGTTTGTTTCAGAATTTGATATTGAATATGAGCCGATATAATTTCTATTTAGAGCGTTGTATTTAATATCAAATGGGATTTTGGGTCTGTCGTGAATGGTGTCTTCAGTAACACTGTTCTTAAACCCAGTTGAGAAAAGAATAAATCTTTTAATTAAGATTTAGAGAAGTTTGCCAATTAATTAATATTTAATTGGAGTTGAATTAAGAATTGAATTTTTGGGTTTATCGTGAACGGTGTTTTAAATAACACTTATTCTTTAACCTGATTAACAGTGAAGTTAAGATTTGGAATTTATAAATCTTCATTCTAAGATTTAATGAAATTTTCCAAAGTAAAGTTTTCCAATTTAATATATTAAATTGGAATTGAATGGAATTCGATTTAGTAAAAATCGAAGTGAGCTTCTATGGAGGAAGACTGCTAATATATATGGAATTTAAAAGGCTTTGTCGTCATTCCATTTATATTATTAGTCGGATACGGAAACTGATATCGATTATATATACTGATCTGTTTTCCGTGAAGATTTCATAATTAATGGAATGTGATTTTGGGTTTATCGTGAACTATGTTTTAAAGGACATTAGTTCTTTAACCTAGTTAAAGATAGGATTACATGTCTAACATTGTATTTCGAACTGTATTGTTGATCTTTGCTAAATATTTATCTGTTTGGTGACAGAGAATTTATTCTCTTGCTTAACACCTTTCACTGAGATGTACGAGCGCAGAGGTTATATTTCGGCAAAAATCAATGCTACAGTGTAGATTGTCGATGCGACATGTTTGATTTCCCAAAGTTAAATAATCATTAATATTGATTTTTGGGAAGATTAAAACTAAGTGGAGTTTTAATGAGTCATTAATTAAATTGAAATGTGAATGTAATAATTTAAATTATCAAATTTGGGAAGTGATCGAGAATGGAGTACCACCAGTTTTACTCCTGGCGATAGTTAAATCTAATTAGATTTGAACGTGAAATGGTAATTAAATTTACCGATAACAAAGTGGTGTTAGATATGGAGTATTACCAGTTTTGCTCCACGGGATGAATAGGTTGGGATTGAGAAATATAATAAATGATTACTTCGGTAAGGTTCGCTAATCCCAACTAGTTTGGAAAACCTTAATTTGGTTTAAATTGTGAAAAGAATTTTGAACAAAAGAATATTCTGGATTGGAATGAGGCGTACGTTATGTTTTATAGCACTTTATTATAAGTTACATGAATTATTCGGAAAGGTCGGGTCTATAATCATTCTGAATAATTGATTCGACGATAAGTCGACGTTGAAGATGGCGGTTGAAGACCGAGATCTTTACATCGTTTGGATGATTACTGATGTCTTGATTGGTCTGTACACCCAAGAGAAGGTAATAAGTAGTGATCGTCAAGATGTACTTGGAGATCGACCGGATATGCAAGGACCTCTCTCCTGCATTGGACATATGGGACGAGGAATAAGGTGCTTCCGATTTCCTTCAGACCCAGAACGAACTAGTAAATGGATGTGTGTCTAACATTGGATTTTATTTTGTGTTGATTGATCTCTATTAAATATATATCTGTTTGGTGGCGGAGAATTTATTCTCTTGCTTAACACGCTCAGAGGATATATATCGATAGACATCAATCGTATTGCATGAGTTGCCTATGTGGCATGCTGGGATGCAAATGATCAAGACTTCTATTGAAAAGCAGAGTCTTGTGGTTGATGATCAAAGCACGACTTTAAATATCATAGCTTTGTGTATAGCGTTAATTCGCGAGCCTCACACCTGGGTATGCGTCAAAAACGAGATAAGGGACCCAAGGAGGACATGACGTTTCTTTCTAGCTATGGGTGGGTCATGGTATGGAGCCCAGACATTTATTTATTTTTACCTATGTGGATGATGGATTGCGAGGTGCCTCGGATATATCAGTTACTACGGAGTCGATGGATAGGTCCTATAGGACCGGAAAACATGTGTTTAGGAATTGTCAATCCAATAAAGTATGTGTGGACCGGCCTTGGAGGATCCAGTGGTTGGCCCGTGAGGTGTAACTCTATGGCATTTGCTAGAGTGTCTCGAAGCCAGTAAGGAGTACATCCCTTGCCTCGACTCATGACGGAATTCCAATTTCCAATATGTTACATTTCGGTTTTAGTTGTAAAGCCTAGTATGTCGACATGGTATATGGTACCCATGCCGTCTATGATTGATACATTTATATTTGAAGCGATTTTGACACTATGCACTTATAATAGTATCAAATGATTTGTTTTAAACGTACCAAGCATGTTTGGCTATTATAAGGTAAAACTCTATCCTCTGGCTTGCGTTGCATTGTGTGATTGGACCTAAGTCTTATAATAGCTTCATTTTGCGAAAAGCATTGCGTTGTTTACAAACTATTTTATGCACAGGTATTCTTGGGAGAAAACCCGTTCCATGTTATATGGTGTGGTCCCTTGATTTACTTTAGTTCTAAAGTAAAGTTTTAAATAACTGTTTTAGTTCTCCCACCAGTCCCATGACTGACCTGGAGTTTAATGTTTTAACTTAAACTCCGGGTGCCCCTATTTTCAACATGAGCAGCTAGTAGTTTTGGTTTTGCAGATATTTCTTTTACAGGATCCTGGATTTACAACTAGAGCTATACTCGGAAAGCTTTGTATCCGTTTATTTCTTTAAACTCTGTTATGTATTATTTTTCCACTGCTATGTAATGTATTTTAATATCGGATATTATTTTTCCGTTGTATATTATTTATTCATATTCTGTTATATTCTTGTACTCTGATGTAAATTGCTGTAACAGCAATGAAATGTTCTTTCATTTGCATTATGATGTGTCGTGTTCTCAACTTAATTCGGGCTTTCCCGAAAGGGTGAGTTTGGGTCGTTTCATCATGGTATCAGAGCTTTGGTTCACAAAGCTCAAGAACAAGGCATATTAGAACCAAATGAAAGAATTCATCAGAGATCGGACTAGTAATATCCAATAAGAATGACTCGTCAGAGATAAGATCAGATGTATCCTAAAAAGAGTGTGAAGAGTGTTATTTTCAAAATAAAAGTGAAAACATTTTTTTTTTTAAATTTAAACCTTATTAAACATATTTGGGTATATTATTTTATTTTATTTTGGGCAATCGAGTATGTGAAGATTTTGCACATACACGTCATGAACGTATATTTGAAGTCTCAAATATACTGGATAGATATAGAATCACACTCTAGTCACCTAGAGATGGTTCTGATGATGGGTATACCATCATCAGCATCTATGTTCGAGTTTCGAAAGTGTGATATCTGTATATTTCCAATTGACTGGTGCGAGAACCAAAACCTAGTTAGGGTTATTGTTTGTGATTTGGCATTGAAATACGATTTTTGGATATATATAAAAGTATATGGTTAAAAAGCAAATAAACTATTGATTGCTGGTTGTGTTGTTTGATTATTAGTTTAAATAATAAAATTATTGAAACCATATGTAAGTGTTAGGTAAATATAGCCATATCGAATAAAATACTTAACTGAATTGAAAATTGATTGAAATCGCATACATGTACATATATATGTGTGAACAGGTCATAGTAAGGAAGCTAAGAAGAGGAATAAAATTGTATGCCCGACAAGTAGGTACATGTTTACTAATTTATTGGGTTTTGATGATTTTATGAGTCGATTGGCTAGCCACTTGGCTTTTTCTTTCTCTTTTGGATTGGTGAGGGCCCTGTGAGGCTAGTTGTGGTTTTAAAGGTCTCCCCGTACAAAGGAGGTTATGACGAAATTTTTCAAAAATTTAGGGTGTTAGCCAAATTTTTGAGAAATTAGAAAATTCTTAGAAACTGAAAAGTTGAAGAATGAAAGCTAAAATGAAAGTTGAGTTGGTTGGTTAAACAACTTTTAGCTCCGTTTCTTTTCGAGGACGAAAAGATTTAAGTGGGGGAGATTGTAACAAAACGGATTTTCAGAACCAATTTAAATTTTTTATTTTTGATATTTTAATGGATTTTGATTATTTAAATGATTTATTTTGAATAATAACAATTTAAATCGAAGTTAGAACATATAAATTTATTTTAATTATATAACGAGCCTCAAATTATGCGGTAGTTTGAAAATTAGATTTTAAATTTCAATTGAATGTACAGGATTCAAAATAAATCGGATTTCAGTAAAACAAGAAATATTTGACTCTGTTTAATTATATCTTTCTAACAAATTGAAAAATCTAGATTTCATAACGGGAATAAAAAGTTATGTCCAGTTTAAGATTCAAAATAGTCGCTATGGAATTTATATATATTTTATATAATTTATAGCCCTTAAAAATAGCTATTTTGCAAATGACCTCCGTTTTCAACGAAACCACTTTAGTTGGATCCAGAATGTCAAATTGTTGCTAGATTCCAATTTTCATAATTTTTGGAATTGATATGTGAGCGTGGTGAATTTAAACGTGTTTGTTAATTTCAGTTTGAATTTAATAGACTGGAAAACGACCGTTTTTCAAACAGTCTCCAAATTCAATGAAATTAGTTTTGTTAGGAGCGTATCGTCAAAATATAGCTAGGTTTATTTTTGGGGAATTTTTGGAGTCGGTATGTGTCCCCGGTAAATTAAAATGTATGTTAAAATCAATTTTGAATGTTATATTAATTTATATTTTAATTTTGATGAAAACTGATCGACACAGTTGGATTGGCTTACGGGACATATCCCACTGCGTTTGGAATCGGGGTATTTGGTTAAGGACGACAGTCGTTGGGTTCCGTTTGGAGTTCGAATTAAAAAGTGAACTTTTGAAATTAAAAAAAATTAAATTATATTTATATAAGGGCCCCTTTTTTCTCTTTCTTCCTCCAGTCAGTTTAAAGAAAAGAAAAAAAACCCAAAACCGCCGGTCTCGTTCACCACGCCCCCTTGCACCGCTGCCGCCTCCTCTGCTTGGCTCCGCCACCTCACCGTTTCCCCACCTCCTTCCTCCGCCCCAGCTCCTCTCTCCCTTGAAAACCCCCAAGATCCAAACCCTAAAACCACCACAGACCGCCACCTCCAGCCCCAATAGCGCCACCGCCGGCTAATGCAGCACCCCGACCGCCTCAGAACCGTCGGCGCCCTCCCCCTAGCCACGTCAGCACCAACGTGGACCCCCTGCAAAGATAAAAAAGAAAGGTAAATAACATTTAATTTAATTTTCAATTTTTTTATATAACATTGAAATAAAAACACGATTTTGATATATAAAGTTGATTTATAAAAAACATGATTTTTGTATATAAAATTGATTTATAAAAACATGATTTTTATATATAAAACTGATTTATAAAAATATGATTTTTATATAGAAAACTGATTTATAAAAATATGATTTTTATTATATAAGGAGCATTATAAAAATATGATTTTTATTATATAAGGAGCATTATAAAAATATTATTTCTATTATATAAAAATATTATTTCTATTATATAAGGAGCGTTTTAAAAATATGATTTTTATTATATAAGGAGCGTTATAAAAATATGATTTTTGTTATATATGGAGCGTTATAAAAATATGATTTTTATTATACAAGAAGCATTGTAAAAGTATGATTTTTATTATATAAGGAGCATTATAAAAATATGATTTTTATTATATAAGGAGCATTATAAAAATATGATTTTTATTATATGAATAGCATAATAAAAATATGTTTTTTATTATATGAATAACGCTATAAAAATATGAGTTTTATTATATGAATAGCGTTATAAAAATATGATTTTTATTATATGAATAGCGTTATAAACATGTGATTTTTATATATGTAGTAACATTATAAAAATATGATTTTTATTATATGAATAGCATAATAAAAATATGATTTTTTTTATATGAATGGCATTATAAAAATATGATTTTTATTATATGAATAGCGTTATAAAAATATGATTTTTTATATATGTAGTAACATTATAAAAATATGATTTTTATTATATGGATAGCATAATAAAATGTGGAAATTAGGCTAAGATCCCTATTTTAAAACTTAATTAGGCTCAGGTTCTGTCATAAACTTATTGTAAATTAGGTCCCTATTTTTCTATTTAAAAAAATTGCATACATTTATGCAACAATTCATCAACGTTAGTTCAACTTTATTTGCATACATATATGCAACAATTCAAAATATTTGCATATATGTATGCAAATATTCGTTCAGAATAGTTGCATACATGTATGCAGAAATTCGAAATATTTGCATAAATGTATGCAAATATTCTGAATTGTTGCATACATGTATTCAAAAATTTAGAATATTTGCATACATTTATGCAAATATTCGTTCAGAATATTTGCATACATGTATGCATATATTCATCAGAATAGTTGCATACATGTATGCAAAAATTCAAAATATTTGCATACATGTATGCAAATTTTTTGAATATCATGTATGCAAATATTCGTTCAGAATAATTGCATACATGTATGCAACTATTTTGAATATTTGCATACATGTATGCAACTATTCGTTCCAAATATTTGCATACATGTATGCAACTATTCATCAGAATAGTTGCATACATGTATGGAAAAAATTCAAAATATTTGCATATATGTATGCAAATATTCATTCATAATATTTGCATACATGTAGGCAAATATTATGAGTAACACGTAAAAATGAAAGCAGGGACTAAATTTATAATAAGTTTATGACCGAATGTGAGCCTAATTTTGAAACTTAATAGGGACCTGTAGAAAACGCACCATAATAAAAATATGTTTTTTATTATATGAATAGCGTTATAAAAATATGATTTTTATTATATGGGTAGCGTTATAAAAATGTGATTTTTAAATATATATATAGAGTTGTTAAAAATATGATTTTTAATATAAATCGTGTGAAACAAATTGCGATGGAATCAAGGTGAAGAACATTACGCACTGGAACAAATTCAAATCTGAACCGTTAAATTAAAGATTGGCAGAGTGGAAACCAAATATGAGAACTCCTTCTCACTCTATTTATTTTTTCAATTAAAAATATTCTAGGATGCAAACGGGGCTTAGAAGCCTCCGACACTATTTATTGTACAAAACATGTTGTTTGATTTGAATTATATGGAGTTCAACACTCGAATTCGCATAATCACATAAATTGAAAGCGATGTATGGATATTACTGGCACATGGATTCTATACTCCGTGAATAGCCACTTATGGCGTCGTAAATGGCATTAGGGTAATTGTGTATTTATTTATTTGGATGCTCTGCGTGATTTGATTATGGTTGTGAAAATTAATTTATTTGTTTGGATTTGATTTGGATGTGAATTAGATTGAAATTGGTTTGTGTGTGGCGCGAGCCATTATTAGGCGAGGGATAAGGCTAGACCTTATTCTGGTTCTCGCATCGTTCCCTTATGCTGCCAAAATTTTATAAAAATTTTTAGAAAAATTTAGTTAGTTGAAAATATTATTTTTTGCTTATAACGGCGATAAATAAAATTATTATTGAATAGTTAAAAAAATAAATTTACACATCCGTTTACAAGTCGGACGACTTGTTTATGCTAGCCTATTTTTGTGATATCGATTGGGACGATAATTTTACGCATCGCCCAAATGCACAAATAATATTCAGTATTTGTTGGTTGAAACCACACACGGGTATTGGAATGATATTTGACGTACACTAATCCTAAATGTTTAGTTGTATGTCAATCGATTGGTTGACATACTGTTGTAAGGGTTAATTATTTATATTTAATGCTTACGTACTTGTGTAAGGCACTATGGATGATGGTTGACCGTGTATAATTATTGTTGTGTACATGTGTGTATGATATCCATATAAATAACATTATATGTAATTGACTGTGCCTGATTCTAATTTAGAAAAAAATAATATTTTAAAATAATGAATATTTTAAAATAATGAATATTTTAAAATAATGAATACATTAAAATAATATCCAGTAATGGATTAAAATGCGAATTTAATGTCCGGTTTTGGATGGATACGGGAATATTAAAATATATGAAGCCGTGTTAATTAAATTTGCGCCATTTTGACGCGAACGATATTTATATCGATTTTATTCATTTTTATAATGAGTATGGAAAAGGAAATTATTTCAAAATCTAATATTTTGAAAATATTATCATTTGAATATTATAATGATAAGGAGTATTCGATCTTGATTTAAAACTGAAATAAAAGAGGGAATCAGTTTTGAAATGAATTTATAAAATACATTTTAAATGGAAATCGACGAAATATATATAATATATATTTAATGGCCTGAATAGAACGTGCCGCGCCGCGACCGTTCGCGAATTTCGACCATTGACTTCGAATTAATATTATGGGAGATCCGACCATCGGATTCTCCTAAAATCAGAACCGTTGGGTTCGTATCGAAAAGAGCTTTCCAACAAATATAAGAGATTTTAAATCTAATGGTTGGCTTTGGAATTATGTCCAAATCAAATTTGCAAAAGGTCGTTGTGGATGCAGTTCGGTGGCCGTTATTGGAAGCCGACTGTACGGGCCTTGATAAAATTATTAAAAATATTAATAATTTGTGTAAAATCATAATAAATGATTTGGAAAGAGTTAGGATGAAAAATTCCATATTCGACAAGACAAAAATATTTTTTTATTGAAATGAACTACTTATTAACAAGAAATAAAAATCCAATATTTTTAAATAAATAAATTGGATTGAAATGGTTTTAATAAAACCAGAAATTTCCAACATATGAATTAGAATGGATTTGAATAGAAATAATCTCCGGAATATTTCGATATTGGATTCCATGATTATATGGATATTGTTATGGAAATTTGGAAGATATATTTATATCGTTATTTCCAATACGATATTTGTTGGTTTGAGAATTTGATATTGAGTATAAGATGACATAATTTCTATCCAGAGCCTTGTATTTAATATCAAATGGGATTTTGGGTTTGTCATGAATGGTGTCTTTAGTAACACTGTTCTTAAAACCAGTTGAGAAAAGAATAAATCTTTTAATTAAGATTTAGAGAAGTTTGCCAATTAATTAATATTTAATTGGAATTGAATTAAGAATTGGATTTTTGGGTTTATCACGAACGGTGTTCTAAATAACACTTGTTCTTTAACCCGATTAACAGTGAAGTTAAGATTTGGAACTTATAAATCTTCATTCCAAGATTTAATGGAATTTTCCAAAGTAAAGTTTTCCAATTTAATATATTAAATTGGAATTGAATGAAATTCGATTTAGTAATAATCGAAGTGAGCTACTGTGGAGGAAGACTGCTAATATATATGGAATCTAAAAGGCTTTGTCGTTATTCCAATTATATTATTAGTCAGATACGGAAATTAATATCGATTATATCTATTGATCTATTTTCCGTGAAGATTCCATAATTAATGGAATGTGATTTTGGGTATATTGGGAACTGTGTTTTAAATGACATTAGTTATTTAACCCAGTTAAAGATAGGATTACATTTCTAACATTGTATTTCGAACTGTATTGTTGATCTCTGCTAAATATATATCTGTTTGGAAGCGGAGAATTTATTCTCTTGCTTAACACCCTTCTCTGAGACCCAGAGGTTATATATCGGCAGAAATCAATGGTACGGTGTAGATTGTCAATGTGACATGTTTGATTTTCGAAAGTTAAATAATCATTAATATTGATTTTTGGGAAGATTAAAAATAAGTAGAGTTTTAATGAATCTTTAATTAGATTGAAATGTGAATGTGATAATTTAAATTATCAAATTTGGGGAGTGATCGAGAATGGAATACCACTAGTTTTACTACAGGCGATAGTTAAATCTTTAATCTGATATGAACGTGAAATGGTAATTAAATTTACCGATAACACTGTAGTGTTAGATATGGAGTATTACCAGTTTTTCTCCATGTGATGAATAGGTTGGGATTGGGAAATATAATAAATGATTACTTCGGTAAGGTTCGCAAATCCCGACTTGTTTGGAAAACCTTAATTTGGTTTAATTTGTGAAAAGATCATTTGAGTAAAAGAATATTCTGGATTGGAATGAGGCGTACATTATATTTTTATAGCACTTGATTAGAAGATAGCAAATTATTCGAAAAGGCCGGGTTTATACCCAATCTGAACAATTAATTTGACGATAAGTCGACGATAAAGACGGTGGTTGAAGACCTGAGATCTTCACTTCGTTTGGATGATTACTGATGTCTTGATTGGGCTGTACACCCGAGACAAGGTAATAAGTGGTGATCGTCCAGACGTACTTGGAGATCGACCGGATATGGGAGGACCTCTCTCCTGTATTAGACATATGGGATGAGGAATAAGGTGCCTCCGGTTTCGTTCAGACCCAGAACGAACTAGTAAATGGATATGTGTCTAACATTGGATTTTATTCTATGTTGATTGATCTCTATTAAATATATATATCTGTTTGGTGACAGAGAATTTATTCTCTTGCTTAACACCCTTCTCTTAGACGTACGAGCTCAGAGGTTATATATTGATAAACATTAGTCGCATGGCATAAATTGCCTGTGTGGCATGCTGAGATGCAAATGATCAAGGGTTCTGTTGAAAAGCAGAGTCTTGTGGTTGATGATCAAAGCACAGCTTTAAATAGCATAGCTTTTTGTATAGCGTTAATTCGCGAGCCTCACACCTCGGTATGTGTCAAAAACGGTATAAGGGACCCAAGGAGGACAAGATGTTTCTTTCTAGCTATGGGTGGTGTCATGGTATGGAGCCCAAACATTTATTTATTTTTACCTATGTGGATGATGGACTGTGAGGCGCCTCAGATATATCAGTTACAACGAAGCCGATGGATAGGTCCTATAGGACCGAGAAATGTGTGTTCAGGAATTGTTAATCCACTAAAGTATGTGTGGACCAGCCTTGGAGGATCCAAGGGTTTCCCCGCAGTGTGTAACCCTGAGGCATTTGCTAAAATGTCTCGAAGCTGGTGAGGAGTACATCCCTTGCCTCGACTCATGACAGAAATCAAATTTCCAATACGTGACATTTCGGTTTTAATTGTAGAGCCTAGTATGGCGACATGATATATGGTACCCATGCCTTTTATGATTGATACATTTATATTTGAAGTGATTTTGACACTATGCACTTATAATAGTATCAAATGATTTTTTTTAAAACATACCAAGCATGTTTGGCTATTATAAGGCAAAACTCTATCCTCCGCCTTGCGTTTCATTGTGTGATGGGACCTGAGTCTTATAATAGCTTCATTTTTCGAAAAGCATTGCACTATTTATAAACTTTTATATGCATTGGTATTCTTGGGAGAAAACCCATTCCGTGTTATACGGCATGGTCCCTTGATTTAGTTTATTTCTAAAGTAAAGTTTTAAATAACTGTTTTAGTTCTCACACCAGTCCTATGACTAACCTGGAGTTTATTGTTTTAACCTAATGTTTAGGTGCCCCTATTTTCCATATGGGCAGCTAGGAGTTTTGGTTTTAAAGATATTTCTTTTCCAAGAACCTGGATTTACGGCTAGAGCTATACTCAGAAAGCCCAGTATCAGTTTATTTCTTTAAGTTGTGTTATGTATTATTTTTCCTCTACGACGTAATGTATTTTAATCTCAGATATTATTTTTCTGTTGTATATTATTTATTCATACTCTGTTATATTCTTGTACTCTGATGTAAATTGTTGTAACAACAATGAAATGTTCTGTCGTTTGCGTTAAGATATGTCGTGTTCTCAACTCAATCCGGGCTTTCCCAAAAGGGCAAGTTTGGGTCATTTCAATAAGCTGCTAATTATTCATTATTATAACATTTAAAATATTAGTAAATATTATATTATTAAATCAAATTTTGTTATTAAAATAATTATTAAACAATTCTTATCAATTATTAAATATTAATAGCTACTTAAATGTTAAATACTAATTATCAAGTGTTCATGATTAATTAGTTAAATATAAATGTAATTAATAAATATTAACTATAACTGCTAATTATAATAAATTATCAAATAAAAAATTATTCATTGTATATAATATTAATTATAACAAATTATAAATAATGACATATATGAGCAAGTATATATGGTTATTGATATGTGCATTTGCTTGAATTAAAATAACCAGCAATTGCTTTGGTTTTAAAAGAACCTATGCAAATAACACTATCATATGTGCTGCATTTGCATCTGTTTCTCATGAGTTGATGCAAATGACACTACTTGCATCAGTTGTAAGGACAACCAATGCAAATAAAACTATCTGTTTCACTGCATTTGCATCGGTTTCTCGAGAGCCGATGCAATAATAATATTTACTTCGGTGCATTTGCGTCGCTTCCTAAAGAGGCAAATAACACTATTTGCATCAGTTATGAGGAAAATCGATGCAAATAATATTATTTGCTTCTGTGTATTTGGATCAGTTGCAGAAAAACTGATGCAAATAACAATTTTTGCATCAATTTGTTGATATCGAAATTCGACTCAACACCAAGAGTGTATCAAAGCACTTCACCAAATTGGTAAGGAGGAACAAAGTGAGGCCGCAATCACAAAAATACAAAAAGCGTAAGAATAAAAGCACAGAGTTTTTATAGTGGTTCGATCCAATGAGGATCTACATCCACTCTCATAAGTGATTCCATTATCAATATGTCAATTACAAGGATAACTCCGCTCTTACAACAAATTAATTACTCTCTCACTTATAGATCTTATTTGAATCCACTAAAAACTACGGAGGAATGGAATGGCCAGCGGGGATTTGATGTGATTGAAGAGGAACTAGAATGATTTGTTCAAGTGTTTGAGCTTGAATGACGAGCTTACATCCCTCGAATTACTTTGATGGAATTGACGAGAATCTTAATTAATAAATTGTGGGAATCTTCACTTAATTTTGGAGAATAAGTGTTTAGGATTGCTTGGAATAGTTGTAGGAGAATTACAACTGCAATTCATGGCTCAAACATCCGATCCCCCTCCATGAATGAATGAAGGGGGTATTTATATGTAGAATTCAGGCTAGGTGGCAATTCTGTAAATACTGTGCTCTGGTTTTAGGTCGTAGGCGGGCTAGAAGGGACGTCGTACGGTCCAAAGCAAGGCGGGACGTGCTATACAAGGTGGAGCGACCCAAAACTTCCTGTTACGAAGTAGTATGAGTTAAGGGAGCACGTGGCGACCCAACTCGTTCTGGCTGAAGGCGGCTGGAGCTAAAAGATGCTAAGCGAACTAAAAGGATTTTGTTGATCCGTAATGAGCCTCAAGTGGGTTGACCTAGAAACATTTACAAGCTTTAGAAGTGGAGCGGCCTAAAGATGGCTAGATGGACTAAAACTTTGAACAAGCTAAAGAATCTGACAGTTTAAATGACTTCAACAACCCAAAGCTTATTAGGGACCTAAACTTTCAGACGACTCAATCATGCTTGTCATTCGTTAATTATATTTTATGGGTTAACATTTGCCCCTCGAAGTTTGTATATATCAAGGATAATTAGGCGTCGAATTCGATGGTTTTAAATGTGCTGCTAGGTCGAATTTTTAGGTCGCCAGTACTCTCTAGGTCGTTGGAGTTCTTGAAATGCCCCAGATCATAGCTCGCTTTAACCTTCTTAGGTCATGATAGTCCTCGTATCACTGTGGGATTTTTAATCCGCTAACCCTGCTCCTTTATAAGTCTCTAGCTTGGGCCGTTTTTTTCATTCACTCATCCTTTAAGCTAGAGAACGGTTAATGGCGGCTATCCAAAACTGATTCGAGATTTTTCTGACATCCTGTTCACCGATTGATCAGCGATTTTGCCTTCTGCAAATCCAATCTTTTTCAAGCTCAACTGATTCAAAAGTCAATCCAACAATCAAAAGATTCAAATTCGAAGTTCTCGTCCATTAGAGATTAGGTTTGTTTTGCTCTCTTCAATTTTTGAATTTGGACTTGGCTGATGGATCCCTGATCCTGCGAGCTGCTTTGAGTCGAATTGGACGCTATTGTAACTTATGAATCCTTGTGGTTTGACCATGTATTTGATGATGATGATGGAATGTTATTTCTTTTGATTTTCCATGGCATGTATGCGCTCTTTGAATTTATCGATGATATGTATGCTTAATCAACGATTTTGTTACTGTACACATAACTTAAAATGGAGCTTTGTTGTTTATAACGATTCATATCGCTATATCCTTGAATACTTCAGGTTTCAAGCTTTTATGATAGTGGAAACTTTTAGGTCGTTGTCGTGTACTTAGATTGCTAGTAGAATTAAGTGTCTCAGGTTGTCACTTCAAGTGTTAAGCTTTAGGTCATCGACCCTGTTCAAGGTCTTAGGTCGTCTTTTTCACTTTAAAACTTGGATTCAAGGACGGTTTAAAGTACTGGCATGCTGATATAATTCAAATTTAAAGATCACAATTTTAGGTTGCTTGAAGGTTTAAGGTTTTTAGGTCGTCGAAATAGCTCAAAATCTTCTGGACTGCGCGATGACCTAAGGCTCGATTTCCACCAGAACGACCTAATGCTCCATGAATCCGAACGATCCAAAAATTCAAACTTTGATCGCGACCTAGACCTCATGATGCTTTAAAAAACTTAAAACTTGGATGCTTGAAAACTTAAAACTTGTTACTTTAAATATTACGACTTGGTTTCCAGAATGCTCATGCTCCACACTGATTTCCTTGAGTGATTATTAATGCTTTCACACTCGAAGCCTCTTAGGTCGTGAACGTGATCCTATGCTCTAAGTTGTCGTCGACCCAAGGATCGAGTTTTTCATTACAACCTAAGTATGGTGTTAGAACTATTTAAGTTGTTGGGCCATTATGGCGGCAAAAAAATCACTTGGATTGAAGAACGACTCAAATTCTTGAACCATAGAAACGACTCAAAGTTTTTAATCGCTATGTTTTGCAAAGATTCAGCTTTATCTTTATAATTCATTTATGAAACCATTTGTGTAGAATGACCACTAGGAAGCGATCACGTGATCAGACTGAAGGATCACCTTCTGCTCAAGCCGATCCTTCTACAGAGACTGCTATCCCTCAACCTTTTCCGGTACCTGTTCCTTTGGCTACTTTTCCAACAGAAAAACATTTCACTACCTTGGATCAGGAACACTTTGAGCAACTGTGTAGCCAATTTGGGATTCCTGTTACTGATGCATTATTACCAAGTGAGGGCATATTTGCCTATCAACCTCCGGCAGGATATGTAACTGTAAATCGCTTTATGTTGGCCGATGGCAGTGTTCCTCCTTTCAACCCTTTCATATTGATGATCCTGAATCATTTGGCCATTGCTCCTTTCCAATTACATCTGAACGGCTATACGATCCTCTTAGGACTTTATATTATTTTTATGCAAGTTAAAGAGTGTGAACCGACTTTTCAAGAGATTTTCTACCTTTGCTAATTTAGGAAAAGGAAGGACACCCCATACATTATACACATTGAGGGTGCTAGAAACCGCAAGCTCATATTCAACTTACTAGAAAGTGTTTCAGGATACCTAACTCAGTTTTTCTTTGTCTGATGTCTTGAATCCTTTTGTGGGAATTGAACAGAAGGAGGCAAACACATTCTGTGAATTCGTTCTATCTCATTTTACCTGGATAACAGAGCCTTATAATTCTTTTCTTTTTCTTTTAAAAACCCAGTTGCCCTAGCCTCTGTTAAAGAAAACAAAGCATCCGCCTCACTCAAGGCCATACTTGAAACTCTGAAAGATGTTGACGAGACTAAGAAAAGCAGAAGAGCTTTAGTTACAGAATCGTTACTTCAACATTATGAACTTCTTCATCACTTGAGAAAGTTTCCTACTAAGGGAGGACCTCCAACTCCCACACCAAATCCTGTCAACCCTGATATTGGTGCCTCTAGTGACGTCAATGATACTCAATATCAAACCACTAGTCAAGACCCTACCGTTGACCCTTCTTTAAAAAAGTGTTCAGGGCGTGTCAGTGGAAGAATACTTCCCTCGACAATGACTACGAGTAAGGATGGAAGTTTTAGCCAACGCAGGGGCAAGGATCCTATAGTATCAACGGAGTTGGCTAAAAGAGGAGATGCATCCTTGAATTCTGAGTCGGATACGGAACTGAACAGATTAAGGGAGACATCACGGAAGCGAATACTTCTGAACCTGAGTGTGTGACCAACTATGATGGGGAAGATGAAATTGCATTAGAGATCAACCTGAATGTTGAAACGATAACTGATGGCCTTTCCGGTCAAGATGTGACAAGGGTGGATTCAGCAGGTACCTTTGATAACTTGGGGGATCTTAATACGGCTAGATTCCTTAGTCAAAATGATGTTGTTACCCAGCCTCTCAATCCTCAGATTATAGAAGCCGCAATAAGGGATGCTACCACTACCAAACCAGGAAAATATCTTGTGTCACCCGGAATCTCCTTAGATCCTACCAAGAAAGTTGGTTCGTCGAATGGCGATGCTTTTAGAAACACTTATTTCTAATGCACATATGTTCTCGAAGAACTTTTTTTACATCTCTTGCTTTTTAGTTTTTTTATTTAGATGCTGAAATCCTTAGAAATTCCCTTAACCAATTAGGACTACCAACTGATTAGCAATAACTTCTTTTGGGAAACATTTTAAACATACATCCCTGATAATTATGTTTATAATTTTCCCTTAATACTTGGAAAACCAATTACTGAAATCTGTTTTGAACTTATTTTAGGTGACCCAGATATGCATAAGAAATGCTCATCATGATTTAGATCGGACTTTAGTAAAAAGAGCAAAGAAATTGATCCAAGGCATTTGCTATATCCTAATCCCCCACGGGCATCTCATCACTACAAGAAAAATCATCCTTCCTTAACTCCGGAGTCTTTACACTAACCCTCACGCGTTCCAGAGTCAGACTTGACTGTAGAACAAAGACGGAACTTTCATGAGAAGAGGATGAGGAGGTGAGAAGGCGTACATGGTACAAAGAAGATGACCCAAATGTGGAGAGTTGAGGGAAGAAACGAGGAAGGGATGATCTAGGAAAAGGTGGCTTATATAAACATTCCCGAAAAGAGAAGGTACCCATTAGGCCTCGAGTGGTTCCATCCTCAGGCCCTTCCGGTCCTGCACCCGAGGTTTATTCTCTCACTCATAGGCCTTGTCATTATCCCGGACCAGTAAGCGATCCTCTTGCTGCAAAACTCCAAGGTTGGAATTTAACAGGGCTTATATTCGATTGTGATGTGAGTTTAACTGATGCCGATGATTTGTCCGAAGAAATAGATGTAGTGATAAGGCAAACGCATACCCAGCTTGACAATGCCAAGAGCCAACTTGATACAAAGTGGAATATCGTTAAATACAGCGCTAAGAAAAAGTTGGATGAAGGGAAAAAACTTGGTGATGATCTCCAAAAACGCCATGACACTAATCTTGCCAAAATTGCTTAATTGGAGAATGATAAGGTCAAAAGAGAAAGTTTTGGATTCTCGTGACGCTACTATTGCAAATCTCAATACAAGAATGACGGGGTTTGAAGCATAAAATAGCAAAAATAAGAAACTCAGAGAAGAACTTGAAGCTGCCAAGCAAAGAGAAAAGGAAGCCTTAACTGCCAAACACAATGTTGAAGCTACATTATCTGTAGAGAAGGATTTCTCCAAACAATATCAAGATGAGGCTGTCCAACTCAGGAAATCTATTGATTCCTTAAAGGCTTCCAACAAACATTGATGGCTAAGGTTGAATCACTTGAGAAAGATAAAGCAGCTGCTGAGAAAAAATTTAAGGAAACCATGGATGAGGCCGAGGGTGACGTGTTCCGATTTTATGTCTTTAGTGTCCTGAATCATGGGAGTTTGAGCTACTTAGGTGACAACTTTGCCACTACTTTAGCGCTTTTGTAGGAATGAGTGCTTGAAATCAATGGTGACAAATGCAGTGAGAATGAACTCGTTGATAGACTTTTGGACAAAAATTTCTAAGAAGGCCCTGGCAGAGGGAAAGATTCAATTAGCAGTCGACAGAGCTGGTACTTCGGGAGAGCAAATTCAAAACCAACCTGATACCAGCCTTTCTACCGATCCTGTGGACTCGGGGCCTCTAGCTCGCAGACACCAATTAAACTTCTTGACATTCCCAAAGAGAAAGATGTAGCTATTGAGAGGGATGCCACTTTGGAGAATGTTATTGAAGAGCATAGTGGAGATGATGGGGCTGGAGATGAAAACACCGAGAATTTGAGGATTGAGCACAGGGAAGCCTAGGAAAAACTTCTAGATGCAGGTAAAATTGAAACCAACTATACCATATCATGCTTAGAATCCATCTTTGATTCACCCGAGTCCCTTGCCAATTATTCTTGTTGTCTCCATAACCTAGGTTTAATCTCACCTTTGCCTTCTCCCTTTATGGGCAATGCAACAACATTTAGAGCTGCTATAACTGATTCACCCTTGTTGACCTTTCCTCTCACTTTCGTTATTACTCCCCCTCCTCTTAGTAACACTTCCCTGCCCGTGATTATAGCTCCCGGGTCACAGGATGCAAGGATTGGCGCTTTCTCAGATTTAGATGATGTCGATTACAATCTTAGTGAAGACCTTGAGGCCACTGAGACAGATGAAAGCCCAAAGGATGCTGTTAAGGACAAAGGTAAGAAAGCTGCCAAATCTTCATCATCCAAGAAGCTCAAGAAGAAGAAGAAGAAGAAAGACACGGAAGCTATTACCTTGTCTTCTCAAGAAACTCCGAGTAACGTGGAAGAAACCCCTCCTCCTACTTTTAACAAACCATCTTTAAAGTCGAGTGGTAGGAAAAAGTATTAGCGCTTGGTACTGACTTTTTTTGCTTCCAAACTATTATCTTTCATTTGATGTATTCAGACCGGTTGTATATGTAGGTACCGGTCCCTTCTTACTACTTCATATTTCTATGTGTCTGATACTTTTGTGCTGGATGTACGACTTTGTGACTTGGTGACTTTGTTACCTGACTATGTGATGCTGAGATGAAATTGTGTTCCGCTCTTGCACTTAAGCTTTTACTTTTAGTCTTGTTGTACCTTCTTGTTCTGCATTCTGCGCTTGTTTTCTTTTCATGCTTGCATCACAAATTCTTTATATTACAAGTCATTTGCCTTTGCAATGTTCATTATTGAGATGATTTTGTGGTACTTTCTCGTAAATTGGGTTTTTATTGTAGCCACAAATCATTATTAGCTGGATTTACCTGACCAATTTTACTGTTGAACTTCCTTGGATTTGGCTGAAGCAATTTTTGAGACTTCTTTTTCATGACATCGAAGCTTTCAATTTTTCCATAGCCATTTCAAGGTTCAGCTTTATTGGTCAATGCAACCCTTGCAAATGTTAATCCTTTAACCTAAGATTATGACAAAATTGTGGTATGTTTGAGTGACAAGTACTAATTTAATGTAGTGGTACTGCCCCCATACCAAAATTTTGTCACAAACTTTTAGAGGTTAGAGGCCGTATTTTGTGATTCAACTTTTCTTAGAATCTTTGAGTCATGAATTTCTGCCATTATTGAGTCCTTTGGCATAATCATGACTAAAGGTTTCCAGTCTAGTCGATCCAACTTATACCTTTTATATAGTGATGGATTTTTGTTTCTGTGCCCCCTGCATGAGAGGTCTTATATCTGATATATTCAATCATTTTTCT
The DNA here is from genome assembly GCA_030737875.1 of Allium sativum. NCBI lineage: Eukaryota > Viridiplantae > Streptophyta > Magnoliopsida > Asparagales > Amaryllidaceae > Allium > Allium sativum. Next base: position 174,215,106 of record CM060923.1, read on the forward strand.
CTTCGTTCCGGCAATGCAGGCCTTTTGGAGATTAGATTTGAACTTATGCCCCGAGGAGGTCTTATTTTCCGTCCCTAAAAAGAGGTATTTGTAAACCTGTTATTCATTGTGACTGAATGACTTAGTCACTTGTAGAATTTGTGGGGCGCCTTCGAAAAGGTCTTTTGGAACTCAGTGTTTGTGTCGTTATCCAACCATGTATCAATGGTTTTGACGATTAACCGAGTGCCCCTCAGGGAGGTCTTTGGTTTTAGAGCCCAGTGTTTATATCGTTATCCATCCATGTATCAATGGCATCGGCGATAAACCAGGTGCCCCTCGGGGAGGTCTTTGGTTATAAAGCCCAGTGTTTATATCGCTATCCAGCCATGTGTTAATGGCATCGGCGATGAACCAGGTGCCCCTTGGGGAGGTCTTTGGTTATAAAACCCGTTGTATGTTGCAGCTCGACCATGTATTAAGGGTTTTGGCGATAAATTGGGTGCCCCTCTGGGAGGACATTGGTTTGAAAGCCCATTGTATGTCGGAGCTGGACCATGTATTAATGGTTCTGGCGATGGACTGGGTGCCCCTCTGGGAGGACTTTGGTTTAAAATCCCAGTGTTTGTCGCAGCTAGACCATGTATTAATGCTTCTAGCGATGAACTGGGTGCCCCTTTAGGAGGACTTTGGTTTAAAAACCCAGTGTATGTCGCAATCCAGCCATGTATCAATGGCATTGGCGATTGACTGGGTGCCCCTTTGGGAGGACTTTGGTTTAAAAGCCCAGTGTATGCTGCAATCCAGCCATGTATCAATGGCATCGACGATTGACTGGGTGCCCCTCTGCGAGGACTTTGGTTTAAGATTGCATTGTTTCACAGGGAAGACGCTAGCTCATTTGCCGCGCTTTGCCACGATTTGATAGAACTAGGGACCGGGACCTTGCAATTAAGAAAATGCCTCTTTGGTGCAACTTGCAACTTTATAGAATGTTACATCATTTGACCGTTCAGCTCTCGGTTTCCCTTATTTGTCAGGTTGTGCCCCACACCTCCGTATTTGTTGTGAATAATGTTTTGAGTATTGAGCAATGGGTGCTTGAGCTATCCCATCGGGATGCGCTTTAATGTTCACTTGGCTCTGTTAGGTTACAAATGCGCTAGTTTTTTAGAAGGTTATTGCTTGAACTGTTTCTTCCTTTCCCCTTTATTAGTGTACTCAGCGATGAAATCATCTAAAGCCTACCCATTTATGGCTCTTTGAAGGTGGTAAGTGATATCGTATTAGATAAGCTCAATATTCCACTTTAACAAACTCCTTGAAGCTTATGGGCGGAAGAGAAATTGTTTTCGCGGCTGATTGATAAGATCTTTGATAAAGTGGGCTTAGAAGGATGACCTTAGCTTCTCTGAAGTGGCGAGCAAACAATGTGCTAGCTTAGGATAGTTCAGCCTTGCCTTGGTAAGCTTTTTGTTAATGTAATGTGCTGGCCATGGAACAATTTCTCGGAGAGATGCCCTCCCAGTGAAGCTGACAACACTTTGGTTCGTTTACCATAGCACTTGTTCATTGTTTGACCCTTCGTGACCCCTTCCTTCCACTTTTCAAGGCAATGCTTTTTATTTTCATATTGGAACATATTTGGCACTTGGACTAGTGTTGCTGGGGGTCATGAAGTATTGTCGATTTTTAGTGGATCAAGCACTCGTCAGGTTTCATTTTTCCGAAGTGACTTCCCCTTTTTGATTTTCAAGAGGTGCATTACTTCTTTGCTTTACACGTTGAATGATGCTTGCCGCACTCGACACTTGGAATATCATTGTCGAGACATGTTATTAGTATTACTTAGACTCATCGAACTATAAGGAAGAGAACATTCCTTGAATTGCATGGTGTCTGTCTTGGCAAGCGACATGCAGTTGAAAATTTGGTGCTTCTAACTTCCTACTTTAAGCAGTTACCCTTTTTGATGAGATGTGCAGCTTTATAACACAATGCCCATTTGCAGCGCTTTTCATCGTTTAACTCAAGACAGATTTTTCTTTTGATTTGCTAGGTGGTGCTTTACATCACTGGGTTTATTCCATATGATGCTTTCGGTACCCAACACTTGAACTGCCCAGACGGGGTATGCTAGCAAGGGTCGCTAGAATTTATTAGTCCGTGAGCCAAGAAGAGTCCTACAATATTAAATCGATTTTAGTGACTTTTGATCCAATGAATTAATCGAAGTAAAGCAAACGCGGACTTCTTTTAATATGAAAATTGACATAGTAATTGCTCAATTACAATTCCTCCTTTTACCATAAAGTGTTAATATTTGTAAAAGAAAGCTTAACAATTTTTTGTAAGAACTAAGCAATGTTTTTATGTAGAATGTCGACACAAGCGGTCATTATCCCAGATTTCTGGTATTGAATCTTCATCATAGGTTGATAATTTGTAGATGCCATTTGGAAGCTTTTGGCTGATAACATATGACCTTTGCCAGTTAGACTCAAACATTTCAGCACCAAACTTTACTGAGCATTGGTGTTGAAGTGCCGGGCGATCATCGGATGAACAGGAGCTTTTAATTCCTTTGTTATCATTGCCTCCGTCTGGTTGTACTCTTGAGAATTCGCATAGCTTCGCATCCTCCCCCATTTTCTATTGGTTGAGCGAGGACTGCTTGCCATAGTATCGAACATTGGCTTCTCACTGTTTCTTGTTGGGACCTTTCCACCCGGGCTTGATTGTTTGACAGATATGCTTCGCCCTTGAAGAGTTGAAAGAGGATTTGATGTATGCGAGTTCCTGACATATTGTTGTAGCTTGCTCTGCCTAACCAGCATCTCGATCGAACTTTTTAGATGTCTGCAATCATTAGTATCATGACCGGTCTGGTTGTGATAATGGCAGAAACTTCCAGACGTCGCTGCTTTGTTAGAGATCTTTAATATTGGTGGTGGCTCTAGAAAGAATCTTGTGCCTTTAGTAGCAAAGAAGATGTTCATTGAGGTATCATTTTGTGGAGTTAATTCTTTAGACTTGAAAAAGTGAAATCTCTTGTTCTCTTTTTCCTCTTTGTCTCCATATGTTCTTTTTCGCCCTCCGACATTCTTCTTGTTACTTACTCGAAAGGTAGGGAACAAAGGTCGCTTGGACTCGCTTTCCTTATTGTCATGATGACTACAATTCTCCATGTGAAAACCAAGGACAGCGAGGTACGCGCTCCTTTCTACACCAAGTTGTTCTATACGGTTTATGAGGCTGGCTTGAGTGGCTACGAGAGCCCGTATTTGATTCAGCAACATCTCATTTGAAGCATCTATTTTCTGGTGCAAATTGGTCATAGCGGCAACAAACTCTTTTTGAGTTACATAATCCCTTGGAATTTCATTTGCGGTTAGGTTGCTAGCTTGGGAAGCAATGGAAGTACCCACAACAACATCGTTAAGGGTTTTTGAAAGATTAATGCTATTTTCTGAGATAGGTTCCTTGTCATTACGTTGTCCCACGAGGCGGACATCGGCCATTTTCTTTGACATTCGCTCGGGCAGGCAATTATAGCTAGCAAGATGAGGGCCAATACTTCTGATCTGAAGAAATGCCCCTTCATTAGGTCTTGCAACCTTCTGGGAAACGTGCTTGCTTTCGTGTTTATTCTTTGACGGGACTTGTTCGGACAATTCGAGGTTTGTTTTGAAATCTTCAATGTCTGCTTCAGTTCCAATATTCGACTGAACATCAACTTCCTTTACGTTGTGATCAAGATTATGATCTTACACCAGCGAGCGTTCATTCCCATTTAGGTTGATTTCAATTTTACAAGGTACTGAATTGGCTCGAGCGATAAGGAGTGTTTCCATTTTATCCATTAAAGTTTCATTTTTCTTATTGGAATCGATGTCAGCAGCTTTAAACCTGTTGTGGGTTACTCTAGCTTCCAAAGTTTCAACAACAGTCGGGTTATTGGTTCGCAGAATAGAGGAGATACCTTTTACAGTTTTACCGCATTCTTGCGAGTCAGCCTTTGAAGACATGAGATTCGTTTAAATGGCCAGTAGCTTATCAAGCTTATCCATTAAGGTTTTGCTTGAAATTGCCATTTGTTGATTTAAGTCGCCCTCGACCTTATCCGACTGATCTTGTGTTATGCCAACTCTTATTCCCATGGATTTATCAGTATTTGGAAGATTCGCTCGTGGAATGGTGATAGCTTCATGATTGACACTTCCTGAACTTCCAGCCGACTTATTGTCGTACTTCTTCGGTAGATGCATAACTTCGTGCAACTCTTCTGATTTAGGTAGAGACCTTATGAATTTGAAAGGGAGTTAGTTGATTGGTTTAGATCGGAGTCCTGTGAGATCTATGGTAGAAATAGGATTGGAATCTCCAATGAGATGCTCTTAAGATTGAGAGAATTGCGAACGAAGGCCCCATGGTAGGCGCCAAATGTTGATATCGAAATTCGACTCAACACCAAGAGTGTATCAAAGCACTTCACCAAATTAGTAAGGAGGAACAAAGTGTAGCTGCAATCACAAAAATACAAAAAGCGTAAGAATAAAAGCACAGAGTTTTTATAGTGATTCGATCCAACGAGGATCTACATTCACTCTCATAAGAGATTCCATTATCAATATGTCAATTACAAGAATAAATTCACTCTTACAACAAATTAATCACTCTTTCACTTATAGATCTTATTTGAATCCACCAAAAACTACGGAGGAATGGAATAGCCAGAAGGGATTTGAAGTGATTGAAGAGGAACTAGAATGATATCCTCAAGTGCTTGAGCTTAAATGATGAGCTTACAACTCTCGAATTACTTTGATGGAATTGGCGAGAATCTTGATTGATAAATTATGGGATCTTCACTTAATTTTAGAGAATAAGTGTTTAGGATTGATTGGAATAGTTGCAGGAGAATTTCAGTAGCACTTCGTGGCTCAAACATCCGATCCCCTTCCATGATGGAATGAGGGGGTATTTATAGGTGGAATTCAGGCCAGGTGGCAATTCTGTAAATACTATGCCCTGGTTTTAGGTCATAGGCGGGCTAGAAGGGACATCGTACGGTCAAAAGCAAGGCGGGATGTGCTAAACGAGCGGAGCGACCCAAAACTTCCTAATACGAAGTGGTACGAGTTAAGGGGGAGCGGGGCGACCCAACTTGTTCTGGCTGAAGGCAGCACGAGCTAAAGGATGCGGAGCGAGCTAAAAGGATTTTGATCCATAATGAGCCTCAAGTGAGTCGACCTTAAAAACATTTACAAGCTTCAAAAGTGGAGCGACCTAAAGATGGCTAGACGGGTTTAAACTTTGAACGAGCTAAAGAATCTGACGGGTTTAAATGACTTCAACGACCCAAAGGTTATTAGCGACCTAAACTTTCAGATGACCTAATCATGCTTGTCATTCGTTAATCATATTTTATGGGTTAACACAATTGTAAAGACAACCGAAGCAAATGAGGAGGAGCAACAAGTATATTTTGTACTAGTGGTATGAGTTTACCTCTTGTTCAGATGGGAGTTGATTTATTAGTACGTGCTCAACCTCTTGTTCTACAACGGGTTGATAAACAAGATGTTCATGCACTCGTGGGACGTACACAAGTTCATTCGGTCCCGGTTGAAGTGTGACTAGCTCAAGATCCGAGTATTCACAATCAAGTTCCTCGTAATGTGTTTCTTGATAGTTTATATTCCATTTGATATTCGTATGGTCGTCAGAGGTTGGAAGAGATATTCCGAAGGGAAATCAAAGCCCGTAGATGATGGCAATGAGGCATTTTGAAGAGAAATAGAGTTGAGAAGATATGGTTGAGTATGATTCAAAATTATGAGAGAGTAGGTGGGTATATATAGAGTTTGGAAATGTGAAAAAATACACCGGCAAATTCTCAAAACTCGCACAAAGGCAAGTTTTAGAAATGCGCCCAGTTCTCGCCCCCGCACATAACAGTTTTATGTTTGTAAATATTTCCAAAACATGGCTAAACATGTTATACTTTCTGTAAACATGCCTAAATATGTGAATTTTCTAAACAAAAAATAACACTATAAGTTTTGTATGATTTCTTTCCTTTTCCTTTGTTTTTTAAATTTCATATTTTGCATTGATGAATAATTTCACTATTTTGATGGCATATTTTTAACGATGCCACCATGCACGTGCTTTTGAATTCGTTTACTTTCATATCTATCTCCTATCACTATCACAATCTCAACAACCTATATTTTTGATCGGCTCTGAGCATCCAGTGCTTTGAAAACCTATATTGAAATGTTTGTCCAAGTGCAATAGAAATTGTCGTAAGCCCATGGTAATTTAATAATTATTTTGTAATATTTTGTTTAAATAAAAAACTAATATCAGTAGAATTTAACTTAACTGACCAACAAAATTATAAGATAGTTTAGATTGATGGAATGTTGACTTTAAAAAGAAAAAAGAAAAAGCAATTGAACAAAATTCCACAAGTGACTGTAAAAAGTATCATATGTAACCCTAATCTCGTCAAATGTTACATGAAACTAAAAGAGCATCCCCAAAGGGGGTCAGTTGCTTTCCAACTGACCCCCAATGGGGACATCAGTAGATGAGCAAGGGTTGCTTCAGCAACCCTTGAGGTTGTTTCAGTAACCGATCGGTTGCTCCAACAACCGAAGCTTAGCCGGCTTATTTAAAGCCGGCTAAGTAAAACAAATTTTTTTATTTGGTTTGTTTGCCCAACATTGAGTTAAGGCACATTTTTTTTAATCTCTTAGCCAGCTTTATGAAAGTCGAATAAGATATTAATTTTTTTCTTAGTCTACTTAAAATAAGCCGGCTAAGACATCCCCTATTGGGGGTGAGCTGGGGGCCAACCGAGCTTGATTTAACCCCTAATGACTCACCCGATTGGGGATGCTATAAAGGTTGAAGTATATGTATAAGACATCCATTTAATTATTCATGTTTTATTCCTGATGTACAATGCATTAATTAATAAAATATATGTAGCAATCCACTTAAAGCATAGAAGAGCATGTAACATGATGCAGACTTTAAATCGAATGACAGTATATAAGTTGGATGTATCACTGATCATCATTTGAATTATTATAAAACTAATAATATAAACTTGCATATCATCATGCGTCATCCATCAGTTATGTAATACTAAAACAAACAGATGTTGGATGCTATATCAACCACTTGCATGAACATATAAACATCACAGTGTAATTTTAGGACTCCATGTCGCTTAATTATATTCGAATTCCATGGCTTCTTGATCAAATACATCCTTCATACATTGTTTTTCATAAGTTTTCCAAATCTCTTCACTTGTAAATCTTTCTCTTCCATTTAGTCCTATAGCAACCAGTACACTTACATTTATTTTGTTGATGATAAGCATTCATAAAAATAATTGAATCATTCACCTTTCTTCGATTGCAAGCTTGAATTGAAAGGACTAATGGACTCAATTCTATATTGATATAGAAAAAGAATGATATTTGTGTAGGTAAAGTGTTAGGCGCATTATATACAGATGTTTGACTCCACTTATGAGCTTAATATTTCATATTTATATGGATAGTTGAAGTTGTCTATTTTATTTGTTTGTAATTGTTTGCAAATTTTGTTTATTAAATTAATATGGTTGACCTACTTTTATCCAACATCGATAAAAGTGGTGTTGAGAAATTCGAATTCAGATACCAAATTCAAAATCTCAATGAATAATAAATTTGCAAAAATAACTAATTACAATATCACATTCACAAAAGCAAGAAACACCCAATTAAAATAACAACATCTCAATCACAAGAAAACAGTTGCAAGCAATAAAAATAAAATAATTCAAAGACAAATCTATATTTGTTTTACTATCAACTTTTTAGTTTACATTCACTTTTGAAAAAGATTTAATTACCACAATGCGCAGACCACAAGAGATGACACAATAATCACTCAACAATTTGTCAAGAATATGAATTAATATGAATCCAAATTTCCTTTATATAAACCCATGATCTAATTAGGAGATCACTCTCTTTGGATCTGAAAATATTTTATATATGGAGTATTTTTATCATGGCAAAGGCTTGATTTTCACCTTGAAGCTTTACAAATTAGAGACAATTTGGCTCAGATCCAGTTCATATTTTAAAATACAAAAAACTAGCTGTGTTAAAACTTTAGAAATTAGATCCTTGATTTTTAAAAATATAATAATAAACAACAAAAACAATGTAAACATTTACTAAACTTCAAAACTTAATTCAACACAAAATCATCTTCATATTCATGCATGAAAATTACAAATAAATAATTAAAAACAAAAAATACAAAAAAAAAATCATGTTACAACGTATTCCCGCAACTTTTTGAAAAATTGCAGAAATCACACTAATTATATCAAAAAATTGCAGTCTTTAATGCAATTTTTGCAGTGTTGGTTCAAAATTTTAAATCAAAACCTACACTTATTCTAACATCAAAGTATTGCAAAAAAAATCAAAAAATCAAAAAATGATTAGATTTGCATTCAAACGAAAATTATTTCATTTGCAGTAATGTTATAGATAAAAGAAGCTATTATCTGCAAAAGTTGCAAACATGACTGTAATTTTTTCACATACTGACACATATATGCGATACAATGTAAAATAGTTCGAGATATGTCTGCAACTATTTAGAATAAGTGCAGACATTGTTGCATAATTTTTTTCCTTCTTCAATAGTCGTGATGCACTATATGAATGATCGCATAAATGTGTAACAACCTGGAAAATCAGAACCAATTTAAAAAATTTATTTTAAGAAATTTTGACAGAAAATGTGTCAAAATTTAAAAAATCCCATTTTTAAATAATAATAAAGCTATTAAAAATAGCCATTTTGCAAACGACATCCGTTTTAGACGAAACCATTTTTTTGGATCTGGAATGTCAAACTATTGCTAAGTTTAAATTTCCATAATTTTTGGAATTAATATGTGAGCATGGTAAATTAAAATGTGTTTGGTAATTTCTGTTGAATTGGATTAACCGTTAAAAAGAACATTTTTCAAATGGTCTCCAAATTCGACGAAATTAACTTTGTTAGGACCGTATCGTCAAAACATAGGTAGATTTATTTTTTGGGAATTTTTGGAGTCAGTATGTGGCCCTTGTAAATTAAAATGCACAATCAAATTAAATAATTAAGTGGTTTATATTTTAATTTAAAGAAAAATGGGCTGAAACGATCAAATAGGCTGATGAGACTTAGTCCATTGTGCCCGGAATAGGGGTATTTGGCTAGGGGAGACATTCGTTCGGATGGATTTGGAGTTGGTATGAGTTAACGGGCTTTTTAGTGAATTAATGAACTAAATAATATTATATTATAAATAAAGGATTTCTAAAAACCCTAATTCACATCGTATTACCGGCGCCGTCTTCATTTCCATGGCCAAAAAAGCTCTGATCTTCTTCCATTAAAATCTCTCCATTCACTCTGTAAAACCTGCCCCTCCTTTGGACAATATTGTAGTCCTATCTCCATTCTTCAAATCCGTACGGACAACACTTCCTATCATCAAGTATCCGACGAGTTCTAGCACCCCAAATCTGGTCCGTTTGCATCACCGCCCTGCCACCCTGGTGCGATCGAACTGGCCACTGTGGGCACCCCCTGGGGCGCACCTCGAAGCCCCTCAGCGTGGTGTCGTCCGATCATTCTCTGGTGCACCGTGTTGCGTGAAAAGTTAGACCCTAGTTTTGAACGAATAAGAAAAGTATCGGCTTTGGTTTCTGTAGGAAGAAGAAGGTGAATTTTTAAATTAATTAATTTATTAATTTATATTTACAATATTATTATCACAATAAAATTCATAACTCGTTCATACATTATTGGAATCGCATGAAACAGGAATCGTTTGCATCATGGCTGAGTCTACTTCATTTTTGCAGTGACCAGAGCAATTTTAGATCGATCTAAAATTTTTGAAGAATTCCAAAGCACTGTGAGATCTCTTATTTAAAAATTAAAATTAAAATTAATTTTTATTACATTGGAAATTTTTTATATATACGCCGTTAAAATTCAGTTGTGTGTTGTAGGAGATTTGGATTGATTGACTTTGTTTATGGTAATCCGTTGGATCTAATTGGATGGGATAGAACTGGAAAAAATTGTTAATACAATAAAAATACTCTTTTTATTGTATATACATGAATCTTAGAATTAAGAAAAATTGTCAGACAATAAAATTCCTTTTATTGTAAATATGTGAATCGTAGAATTAAGAGAAATTGTTGTATAAATAAATTCTCCTTTTTTATTTATACACATGAAACATAGAAATTGTTGTAGGAATAAAATTCTTTTTTTATTTATACATATGAAACATAGAAATTGTTGTATAAATAAAATTCTCCTTTTTTTATTTATACATATGAAACATAGAAATTGTTGTATAAATAAAATTCTCCTTTTTTATTTATACATATGAAACATAGAAATTGTTGTATAAATAAAATTCTCTTTTTTTATTTATACATATGAAACATAGAAATTGTTGTATAAATTTTTTTTTTATATGTACGTGTAAATCATAGAAATTGTTATACAATAAAAATATTCTTTTTATTGTAATATGTAAACATATAATTTATCAAGATTGGTTATACAATAAAAACATTCATTTTACTGTACATGTAAATGATAGAGTTGTTATACAATAAAAACATTCTTTTTATTGTAACATGTAAATGATAGGATTTTTTATACAGTAAAAAATATTCTTTTTATTGTAACAAGTAAATGATAGAATTTGTTACACAGTAAAAAACATTATTTTTATTGTACATGTTCGTGATAGAATTGTTATACAATAAAAATATTCCTTTTATTGTAACATGTAAATCATAAAATTTGATATACAATAAAAATAGTCTTTTTATTGTACATGTTAATAATAAGATTTGTTAAATTTGTCATACAATAAAAATATTTTTTTATTATTGTATATGTAAACATAGAAATTATTAGAAATGTTTATACAATAAAATTTTCCTTTTATTATATATGTAAACATAGAAATTGTTAGAAATATTTATACAATAAAATTATCCCTTTTATTGTATATGTGAACATAGAAAATGGACAAAATTGGGTATACAATAAACTTACTTTTTATTGTATATATATTAATTATAGAAAATGGACAAAATTGGTTATACAATAAAATTACTTTTTATTGTATATATATTAATTATAGAAAATGGACAAAATTGGTTATACAATAAAATTACTTTTTTATTGTATATATATTAATTATAGAAAATGGACAAATTTGGTTATACAATAAAGTTACTTTTTTTATTGTACATATATTAATTATAGAAAATGGACAAAATTGGTTATACAATAAACTTACTTTTTATTGTATATATATTATGTAACGTCCCGGATTTTTAGCGACCATATAATCAATTTATTTAATTATTTAAATGATGATTTAGGGGTTTAAATGACTTGTAATCAATAATTCTGAATAATTAATTAAAATAAATAGTAGAATAATACATTTAATTTTTCCGTAATAGTCAAAAATTATGTGAATTGGTAATATTATGCAATGGATTACCCGTATTTTTCTAACTTGAGTATACATATAAATAACGGCCCGTGCTTCTCATACGGACAATGCTTGGGGTTGTAGTTGCATTGAATATTTATTGGCTTATGTGATATTGTTGTTATCTTCCTTCCAAAAATAGGTGCATACGATGCATGTAGTCAAAAAGGGAGAATATGCCGGCAACCGTAAAGGAAAGCATAGATGCATGGCTCACCAGATTGGGATTTTGAATCTTCTACCTTCCTTGCATTTTCATTTATCCTGATCATTCTTTACGATGGTATCTGTGATGAATGAACATAATGGTTTGTCCCTGTTTTGATGCACATGTCCTTCTGTGGTTGATATAAGCAAACACATACACATTTTACCAACTACGAAATTCTCCATAAACTAAGTATACCTTTTATGTGATGATATATAAATTTCATCCTTCAAAGTTGTTTGAGTTAGGGAGCAAATGAATTTAGTAACCGACCAATTAACTGAATGACGCATTCACAGACTAGAGTACCAACATTTTTATCCATTAACATCTCAGAAGGCAACCACAACTTCTCTTTAAATGAAGAAATGAAAAAGATAAAAAAACCCGGAGCACTATCGAAACATTCATTTTCAGTCAAAGATGGTGGTTACTTTGTCTCTATTCAAAACAGTGTGGCCTCCAAGTCTTAGATCGTGTATGGCAAGCTATTGAAACCGTGCATGCCAAGTGACTGAGACCGTGCGTGCCAAGCTACCTTTCTCCTTAAATACCTTATCCTTTTACTCGTTCTGAAAATAAAACAAAATGTGAGAAACGAAACTTTTTAAATCAATTAAAAATCATAACCTTGATGAAAATTCATAAAATTAAATGCATTGGATTCCTAAGATTTCGCTCTTCAACCCACAGGATTTTTATGTGGCTCGAGGCCTTTTCGTACCAAAATAGTCGTGCAAAGGTGTAGCAATTCGAGGCGATTTCTGGCAAGCTGGGTAGGATCAATGTCGAACTGTGTTAGGTGGAGGTAGGGAGAGGTATGGCGTGTCGTTTTATGTGGGTGAGGCGGTCCCTCGTAGCCAGAGGGGGACGGAAGGCGGTGTTAAATGGATTCGGATCTTGGGCATTTTTCTGCGATTTTGTGAATGGATGGAGGCCGAGGCGTGAGTTGGTAGCAGTAAAAAGTGTGGCGGTTCTGATGAGGGGCCAAGGTGGATGTCCGGTTGGTCAAATTTGCCGACAGTGGGTGATGGAAGATAACGAGCTGGAAGACGATGTTTTGGAATTCGGGAAAAAGTGCGGATTCGATTTCATTTTAGGTTCGAAGAAAAACACCATAGAAGAAGAGAAATTATCCGCAACATTTTTGGCCTGGGCGTGAGAAGCTGGACGCGAATTAAGAAGACCAAGCTCTGGCGATTGTGGTCACGTTCTCGCCGGTGATGGAGGAAAGGCGTGAAAATGGCAGAGTGAATATTGGAGGTAGCTGCCTTTATCGGGAAGTAGGAGAAAGGGGTAAATGCAGTAACGAGGGATTAATTCATAATTAATACAATAAATGTGATTAAGGGGAGACTACTAGTTTTAAAATTTATGGAAGGGGCGCGATGGTTTCAGGCTGTTTTGTCCTTGAAACCACCAAGTTTGAGGTTCGGTTTGGTAAATGGATTCATCAAATTGATGGGTTTCCAAGATGTTTTGTTTCACAACATACTGGGTTGATTTGTAAGGAAAGTCCAGGTCGGGTCATCGCAGGGAAATGCGGGTGTGATGTTGTGGGCGTTGTTGGAAAAGGAGGGTGATGCTGGGTTGATTCACGATGTCAATGAAGGGTACGATTTATTGTGCGTAGTTGGTGACCGGAAATTCTATGTGGAGTCATGGAGAATCAAAGGTATGCTTGTGAACTGATTTTATTTTACATGGAAGAGAAAAACTAGTTGGACATCATGAACAAGGAATTTAATCGATCGATTTAGTTAAAACAAAACATAATTAAGATGGTAATTAGTTTATTAATTAATTTATTGAAGAGGGCAACTTTTTCAATATAAATCGTGTGAACGTTAATAACTTAGACCACGCATAACTTTATCATAAGGTAACAGAATCAGACGAAGTTGGACACGTTGGGATCATAATGACGGGGTCTACATTGAGTGCATTGATGAACCGATTCCGCTAAGGATCGAGTTATTGAAATTTCATAGGAAAAATTTAACATTTGTTCAATTTTGAATGAAACAGAAGCAGAGCCATCGACTGAAAAACAAGGTGAGCAAACTCACTAACTCTGACTCGTTTATATTTTTATATAAACGAGTTTTAAATTTAATTATAGTAATTTTATACTGTGCGATGATTGTTTGGTTGAAATGGTTGATAGTTGATTGATTATTAGTTCTGTTTACCAGGATATTTCATATTTATGTGAAATTAATGTTGACTAACATCTGTGGATGCAGGGAAACAGGTTGGAGGAATCTGGATTCCTCAACATCTATATTACTGCATATATATGATGTGTTATAAAACCCATGATTGGATATGTTGAGTTTGATTTAGCCTGGCCCTAGAAACTTAGTATTTTAGATACCGTAAAACATTTTCGTATGTGGGAAAGGGAAATTGGGATTTAAAAATGGAATTTTATTTCCAAAATTGAAATGTAATATCGAATAGAGTTGAAACTAAAAACATGTAAATGGAGAAAGCAAGAAGTTGTATATAAAAGAGAGTACAAATTACGTGAATTATTTATCATTGAATAAATGAAATAGAAATTCAAAATTTGAATTTATAAGGAAAAATGGAAGATGGTTTTGAAACCAATATTTGAATTTAACAAAGGGTGTTAAATATTAGTTAATCTTCGATTAACTAAAATTAAAGTAATTATCGAATTGGTTAGTGTTAATAAAGTTAATTATTATTTAATAAGCTTTTAAAAGTAATAATTATACTATTTTTTGGTTAGTAACATAGTTAACTATTTTTAATATATTTAATAATAAAGTTAATTGTTATTTTAATTAATAATAATTAAAACAATGATTTTAATTAGACATTCAATTAAGAAATGATTTGGTGGCATTACAGTTTGATCAAGGAGGTGATAAGAGTTTCATAAAGGGACTTGTAATCCAAGTTTTAAATGAGGTTTGTAAATGGGATTTGTCGGTAAAGGAAAAGATTTAAACAAGGTTTTTTGTTAAATTTTAAATTATGAAAAGGAAATTCAATGGAAAGAAACTTTTAAGGAAGATGGTTAATGGGTTAATAATAGACTAAAATATGTTAACGGTTTTAGAATGAAATCTAAGCTAAGTGGTGAGAAGATGGTAAACGGATTAGTATAAGTGATTAATCCAAACAAATTTTAAATGAGGGTTTTAAAACCAAAGTGATGACTTTAATTGAATTAAGCAAAGCACTGCAATTGAAATAAAGATTTTAAATGCAAAGGAAACCACATAAGATAGTTTGTGTTAAACATTGATAAAATCAATTTTTTTGAAATAAAATCCAAGTAAAGAGGTCTTGTTGTAAAGGTGGAAAGAGAATTTTTATCCTTACATACCCTTTATCTTATGGGATTCGGCAAACAGAATGGTATATGTCTGCATTATGTAAATCTGTACATTTTGACTATCTTTTAAAAATGAACAACGGAAGCGTGTGCGCCGCACACTGTACTTTATTCAAACTAGCGATTATAATGCTACTATTATCATAAATGTTTTATAAATCTAACAATGATTTTAGCGCTGTTGTGATAATAAATGTTTTGTAAATCTAACTGTGATTTTAGCGTTGTTGCGATAATAAATGTTTTATAAATCTAAACAGCGATTTTAGCGTTGTTGTGATAATAAATGTTTTGTAAATCTAAACAGCGATTTTAGCGCTGTTGTGATAATAAATGTTTTGTAAATCTAAACAGCTATTTTAACGCTGCCATTATAATAAATGTCTTATAAATCAATTATTTGGAAATAGCGATTATAACGCTACCGTTATAATCAGTGTTTTTCCGTAAAGGAAGTGGATTCTTAGATTGAATCCAAGAGTCGCGTAAGCGACTTTTTGTTGGAAGTCGAAAGCTTTCACTATTTCAAAGTTGAGAATGTTGTCTAGTTAAGGTTTAAGAGGTAATTATACCTGAACTTAATTGACTTCATAATTAACTAAGGGATGGTTAAGGTTCGGTAGTGAAGATTGGTTAGGGATCCTATTAGTAAATGAATAATTAATGAACTGAGTTATAGCAACGATGTTTAATGGGTTTAACTAAATGAAAAGGTCTTGGAAACATTTTCCAAAGTAAATCAGAGGTGGTTTCTTAGTATAGAAAATGAAATCGGAAATGTTTTTTTTCGATATTAATAAGGTATATTTTCTAAAATATAGAAATAAGAATGTATGAATATGTAGAAATGGTTTCAAATTGGAATAAAAGATATCTTCTCGAATAAAGAAATAATGACGTTGGAAATGTCTTCCAAGAATCGAGATTGCGATTTGGAAGGATATGGAAGATTGAAAATGGATTTTTGAATCGATAATATAATAAGGAATTAATATAAAAAGGGGCCAGTGTTGTTGTTGGTTGATCGGTAGAATTTCCAATTGGAAATAGGACTGTTGATTGTATGGATGTTTCTTTGATAGTTAAATCACCGACTATTAAAGTTTTGATTTACTTTATGCCTCCGTTGTCAATATGGAGAGACCGGGATCAGATTTAATATCTGAAAGCCACTCTATATTGACATAAGCATTATGAATCAACTTATGCTAAAGATGATTGAAGACGGAGTAAAATGCAAGGGCTGTTTTGTTAATCATAGGTAGAAATTGCCCAAGATGGATTGATGGAATAGTGCCTTCGGTTTTTCCGGTCCTAGGACAACGTATATGGATGGATCTGATGATGTGGCATTCAAAGGAAATGATGGTAATATGTCCTGAAAGATAATCGTGACCTCAAGCCTCATCAACCGGGAAATGACAAAAATCGGATAGGCAGCATGGCTATGTGGCTCGCTCCCATTAGGTTGTATAATCACCTATCTAGAGAAATTCCATTTCCTTCTTTAATATATTTCGATGCTGTCCCTTTCGGGAAACGGTTGCTGCTCCCAACTGTTGGTGACGTACATTCGATACACTCAAGCGAAATGAGTGGTCGGTCTTGTGTGGGCGAGGTTGCAAGACGTTCTTGTTGAACCCAGTGTATTCCCCTCTAAAGATACACTATTGGAAGGTGGTTCCATACCTTATCATGTTGGAAATCCAATCTCCAATAAGCGCCCTGCGGTTTTTGATTTTATGTTATATATGGAGCGTGAGATGCAAGCGTTCCACTAGATTCTATTTATTTGTCGTAGACACTATTGTAATATCATTGGTTTTGATATCAAAAATATTTTTGGTTATCGTAAGGTAAAAACCATCCGTGTTTATGTGTGGATCGGTCTTACGATTATCATTTCTTTCGAAAGGATTTTTGAAAGTTAAACAAATGGATGAAGTTTACTCACACCAGTCCCATGACTGACCCAGAGTTTATTTTTTTTGTTTTCCCTAAACTCTTGGGTGCCCAAATTTGTATGAGCAGTCAAGTAGTCGGGATTTTACAGATTCACTTGAAGGAGCTGGAAGCAGGAGGCTTCACCAGTTAGCTATAAACTATCATATTTCCGCTGTGTACTATGTTATATCTGGAAACAGGTGTTTATAACTGTTCCAAGAATAACTGTCGTGCTCTGATAATGGTATGTATATACAGTTACTGATTTGTTTTTCAAAAGTTATGTTATTTAATATATTTTATTCGTTCCGCTGTGAGTTTGTGATCTTCGTTTATCTTCTATTATAATATTTCTTTCTTTCTATTTATCACCCTCTAACTTCTTTCTAATAATGATTCGTATTTCTGTACAAATTTGGGTAGAGCGTGTAGTGTTATTAGTCAACTCAAAGGGTATGGAAATTCGGGCCATTACATTTGGTATCAGAGCTCAAGGTTGAGTAGTAACCTTAGCTCTATGGCGTGATTCAATATAGATGGGGTTAGGAATAACCTAGATTGAATTTGAGTGTGTATATATTGGAGAGCACTTGTAGATTTGATATAAAATTGTTTTATATTGTGTTGACTGGTTTTTTGAGCTGTTTATGAATTCTGGTCGATACAGAATGTACAATTGTATCGATAGATGTTTCTAAACTCTCGAACAAAACAATTCGATACAGTATTGTTTTAAAGTGGGTAAATAATATAATTTTGCCCAAAAATTATTTTGATATAAAAGGAATAATTTCTGAATTATTATATATAAATGTGTTCATTTTTATTACAATTAAACGGAATTATACAATATTGAAATGGTTATATAGGACCAAAATGAATTTGTATAAGAATGGAATATAAGCTGAATTTCAATTGGATTCAGACCAGAAAATGGAATTTAGATCCCGAGTGTTTACAAAATATTTTCTAAAATTTTATAAAGGAATATAACATTGTTTTGAAGGGATTTTTGAATTATAATGGTTTCAAATAGATTTTGAAAGTGATTAGGCATTGAAATCACTTCAGTGGCGAGAAAATAATTCTGATAATGGGTTGCGACATTATCGGTATTCATTTTCAAGTTTCTAAGTGATAGATTGCTACCATAGTAATTTGGGAATGAAATATTTGTTCGAAAAGGACAAGATGTTTTAGAAATTCAAATGTTTTGAATTAAGTGATTATAAATATATGTATATATGTATGATTTCAAACTAATTTGAAATAGAATCCGGGAATTTGAATTCTGAAATTAAAAGTTAACTTGTATAAATTGAATAGATTGAAATGGTGGAAGTAAATCAAATGGATTGAAATTTAACTTAAGTTAAATGGCAAGTGGATTAGATAGAGATAATCCCGAATGAAATTAAATAAAGAAAAATGTTGAGATTTGAATTTCTTAAAGCGAATTTGACTTATGTATAAATGATTTAAATATATATTGGATATTGTTGTTTGGAATCAAATTGTGAATAGAAATTAAAACTCAAACCGAATAAGTGGATTGATTCCTGAAATAAAAATCAAATTGAATGAGCAGAGTGGAAATGAGCTAATCAGGAAGTTGATTAGTGAATTAAAAACCAAATGTTGGATTGATTTGAAACCAACTGGGAATTGATATATGTATGCTGAGAAGATAATGAATAGAAGCAAATGCAAAAGAAAGAATTATGCCCGACAAAAGGTACACGTTTACAATATTGCTTGGGTTTGATGATTTTATAAGCCTATGGGGAAAGCCGATTGGCATTTTGATTTTCCTTTGGATTGGAAAGAGCCTAGAGAGGCGAGTTGTGGTTGTAACGATTGAACCGTGCAAGGGAGATGCTGGCGAAATTTTTCGAAAATTTAAAGAGTTAGAAAATTTTCAAGAAATTTTTGATAATCTAAAATCAAGTGTTCGTTGTAACTAAAATAAGAAAACCAGAATTGGTTAATAAAATTTCAAGTGGAATAATGAAATTAATAAATGGATTTAAAATCAATTGGAACATGTGTGAATATGCAGAAGAGCATATGGATTGAAGGCAAGCAAGTGTTGATGGATTGTCCAAAAATGGTAGAAAGATCATCTGGAAAGAGTTATGAATGGTTGTGCATTGGTATGAGAATTTGAAGGTCAGGTAAGAACTAGGTTGTGAAGATATGGAATGTAAGATTTAAACTAAGCAGGTTATGAGGAATTAGAGTTATAGCATTTTTACTGCTTAGCAATTTCGAGGATGAAATTCTTTTAAGGGGGAAGGAATGTAACATCCCAGATTTTTAGCGACCATATAATTAATATATTTAATTATTTAAATGGTGATTTAGGGGTTTAAATGACTTGTAATCAATAATTCTGAATAATTAATTAAAATAAATAGTAGAATAATAAATTTAATTTTTCCGAAATAGTCAAAAATTATGTGAATTGTTAATATTATGCAATGGATTACCCGTAATTTTCTAACTTGAGTATACATATAAATAGTGGCCCGTGCTTCGCACACGTAAAATGCTTGGGGTTGTAGTTGCATAGAATATTGATTGGCTTATGTGATATTGTTGTTATCTTCCTTTGTAGATAGGTGCATACGATACAAGTAGCCAAAAAGGGAGAATATGTCGGCAACCATAAAGGAAAGCACAGATGCATCACTCATCATGTTAGGATTTGGAATCTTCTACCTTCCTTGCGTTTTCATTTATCCAGATCATTCTTTATGATGGTATCTGTGACGAATGAACATAATGGTTTGTCCCTGTTTTGTTGCACATGTCCTTCAATGGTTGATATAAGCAAACACATACACATTTTACCGACAACGAAATTCTCCATAAACTAAGTATACCTTTTATGTGATGATATATAAAGTTCATCCTTCAAAGTTGTTTGAGTCAGGGAGTAAATGAATTTAGTAACCGACAAATTAACTGAAATGACTTATTCATGGACTTGAGTACCAAAATATTTATCCATTAACATCTTAGAAGGCAACAACAACTTCTCTTTAAATGAAGAAATGAAAAAGGAAAAAAACCCGGGGCACTGTCGAAACATTCATTTTCAGCCAAAGATGTTGGTTACTTTGTCTCCATTCAAAACAGTGTGGCCTCCAAGTCTTAGATCGTGCGTGGCAAGCTATTGAAACCGTGCATGCCTAGTGATTAAAACCGTGCGTGCCAAGCTACCTTTCTCCTTAAATACCGTATCCTTTCTCTCATTCTGAAAACAAAACAAAATGTGAGAAACGAAACATTTAAATTCAACTAAAAATCAAAACCTTGATGAAAATTCATAAAATTAAATGTGTTGGATTCCTTAGATTTCGCTCTTCAACCCAGCAGGATTTTTATGTGGCTCGAGGCCTTTTCGAACCAAAATAGTCGTGCAATGGTGCAACAATTCGAGGCAATTTCTGGCAAGCTGGGTAGGATTAAGGACGAACTGTGTTAGGTGGAGGTAGGGAGAGGTATGGCGCGTCATTCTATGGTGGTGAGGCAGTCCCTGGTAGCCAGAGGGGGACGGAAGGTGGTGTTAAATGGATTCGGATCTTGGGCATTTTTTGCGATTTGGTGAATGGGTGGAGGCCGGGGCATGAGGTGGTAGTAGTAAAAAGTGAGGCGGTTCTGATGAGGGGCCAAGGTGGAAGTCCGGTTGCTCAAATTTGCCGATAGTGGGTGACGGAAGATAACGAGCTGGAAGACGATGTTTTGGAATTTGGGAAAAAGTGCGGATTCGATTTTATTTTGGGTTCGAAGAAAAACACCGTAGAAGAAGAGAAATTATCCGCAACATTTTTGGCCTGGGCATGAGAAGCTGGACGCGAATTAAGGAGGCCAAGCTTCGGCGATTGTGGTGGTGACGTTCTCGCCGGTGATGGAGGAAAGGCGTGAAAATGGCAGAGTGAATACTGGAGGTAGCGGCCTTGATCGAGAAGTAGGAGAAAGGGGTAAATTCAGTAACGAGGGATTAGTTCATAATTAATATAATAAATGTGATTAAGGGGAGACTATTAGTTTTAAAATTTATGGAAGGGGCACGATGGTTCTGAGTTGTTTTGACCTTGAAACCACCAAGTTTGAGGTTCGGTTTGGTAAATGGATTAATCAAATTGAGGGGTTTCCAGGATGTTTTGTTTCACAACATACTGTGTTGATTTGTGAGGAAATTCCAGGTCGGGTCATTGCAGGGGAGTGCGGGTGTGATGTTGTAGGTGTTGTTAGAAGAGGAGGGTGATGCTGAGTTGATTCACGATGTCGATGAAGGGTACGGTTTATTGTGCATAGTTGGTGACCGGAAATTCTGTGTGGAATGATGGAGAATCAAAGGTATGCTTGTGAACTGATTTTATTTTGCATGGAAGAGCAACACTAGTTGGACATCATGAATAAGGAATTTAATCGATCGATTTATTTAAAAAAAACATAATTAAGATGGTAATTAGTTTATTAATTAATTTATTGAAGAGGGCAACTTTTCAATATAAATCGTGTGAACGTTTATAGCTTAGATCACGCATAACTTTATCATAGGGTAACAGAATCAGACAAAGTTGGACACGTTGGGATCATAATGACAGGGTCTACATTGAGTGCATTGATGAACCGATTCCACTAAGGATCGAGCTATTGAAATTTCATAGGAAAAATTTAACATTTGTTCAATTTTGAATGAAACAGAAGCAGAGCCATCGACTGCAAAACAAGGTGAGCAAACTCACTAACTCCGACTCGTTTATATTTTTATATAAACGAGTTTTAAATTTAATTATAGTAATTTTATACTATGTGATGATTGTTTGGTTGAAATGGTTGATAGTTGATTGATTATTAGTTCTGTTTACCAATATATTTCATATTTATGTGAAATTAATGTTGATTAACATCTGTGGATGCAGGGAAATAGGTTGGAGGAATCTGGAATCCTTAACATCTATATTACTGCATATATATGATGTGTTATAAAACCTATGATTGGATATGTTGAGTTTGATTTATCCTGGCCCTAGAAACTTGGTATTTTAGATACCGTAAAACATTTTCGTATGTGGGAAAGGGAAATTGGGATTTAAAAATGGAATTTTATTTCCAAAATAGAAATATAATTTCGAATAGAGTTGAAACTAAAAACATGTAAATGGAGAAAACAAGAAGTTGTATATAAACGAGAGTATAAATTAAGTGAATTATTTATTATTGAATAAATTGAAATAGAAATTCAAATTTTGAATTTATATGGAAAAATGGAAGATGGTTTTGAAACCAATATTTGAATTTAACAAAGGGTGTTAAATATTAGTTAATCTTCGATTAACTAAAATCAAAGTAATTATCGAATTGGTTAGTGTTAATAAAGTTAATTATTATTTAATAAGCTTTTAAATGTAGTAATTATACTATTTTTTGGTTAATAACATAGTTAACTATTTTTAATATAGTTAATAATAAAGTTAATTGTTATTTTAATTAATAATAATTAAAACAATGATTTTAACTGGAGATTCAATTAAGAAATAATTTGGTGGCGTTACAGTTTGATCAAGGAGGTGATCAGAGTTTCATAAAGGGATTTGTAATCCAAGTTTTAAATGAGGTTTGTAAATGGGATTTGTCGGTAAAGGCAAAGATTTAAAAAAGGCTTTTTGTTAAATTTTAAATTATGAAAAGGAAATTCAGTGGAAAGAAACTTTTAAGGAAGATGGTTAATGGGTTAATAATAGAATAAATGTGTTAATGGTTTTAGAATGAAATCTAAGCTAAGTGGTGAAAAGATGGTAAACGGATTGGTGTAAGTGATTAATCCAAACAAGTTTTAAATGAGGTTTTTGAAACCTAAGTGATGACTTTAATTGAATTAAGCAAAGCACTGCAATTGAAATAAAGATTTTAAACGCAAAGGAAACCACATAAGATAGTTTGTGTTAAACATTGATAAAATCGATTTTTTTGAAATAAAATCAAAGTAAAGAGGTCTTGTTGTAAAGGTGGAAAGCGGATTTTTATCCTTATATACCCTTTATATGGGTTTCGACAAACAGAATGGTATATGTCTGCATTGTGCAAATCCGGACATTTTGACTATCTTTTAAAAATGAACAACGGAAGCGTGTGCACCGCACAAGGTACTTTCAAAACAGCGATTATAATGCTACTGTTATCATAAATGTTTTAAAAACCTAACAGCGATTTTAGTGCTGTTGTGATAATAAATGTTTTATAAATCTAATAGCGATTTTAGCGCTGTTGTGATAATAATTGTTTTATAAATCTAAACAGCGGTTTTAGCGCTGTTGTGATAATAAATGTTTTGTAAATCTAAACAGCGATTTTAGCGCTGTTGTGATAATAAATGTTTTGTAAATCTAAACAGCGATTTTAACGCTGCCATTATAATAAATGTCTTATAAATCAATTATTTGGAAACAGCGATTATAACGCTATCGTTATAATTAATGTTTTTCCGTAAAGGAAGTGGATTCTTAGATTGAATCCGAGAGTCGCGTAAGCGATGTTTTGTTGGAAGTCGTAAGCTTTCACTGTTTCAAAGTTGAGAAGGTTGTTCAGTTAAGGTTTGAGAGGTAATTATACCCGAACTTAACTGACTTCATAATTAACTAAGGGACGGTTAAGGTTCGATAGTGAAGATTGGTTAGGGATCCGATTAGTAAATGAATAATTAATGAATTGAGTTATAACAACGATGTTTAAAGGGTTTAACTAAATGAAAAGGTCTTGGAAACATTTTCCAAAGTAAATCAGAGGTGGTTTCTAAGTACAGAAAGTGAAATTGGAAATGTTTTTTTTTTTCGATATTAATAAAAGTATATTTTCTAAAATATATAAATAAAAATGTATGAATATGTAGAAATGGTTTCAAATTGGAATAAGAGATATCTTCTTGAAAAAAGAAACAATGACATTGGAAATGTCTTCCAAGAATCGAGATTGAGATTTGGAAGGATATGAAAGATTGAAAATGGATTTTCGAATCGATAATATAATAAGGAATTAATATAAAAAGGGGCCAGTGTTGTTGATGGTTGATCGGTTGAATTTCCAATTGGAAATAGGACCGTTGATTGTGTGGATGTTTCTTTGATAGTTAAATCGCCGACTATCAAAGTTATGATTTACTTTATACCTCCGTTGTCAATATGGAGAGACCGGGATCAAATTTAATATATGAAGCCAACTCTGTATTGACATAAGCGTTACGAATCAACTTATGCTAAAGATGATTGAAGACAGAGTAAAATGCAACAGTCGTTCTGTTAATCCTAGGTAGAAATTGCCCAAGATGCATTGATGGAATAGTGCCTTCGGTTTGTCCAGTCCTAAGACAACGTATATGGAAGGATCTGATGATGTGGCATTTAAAGGAAATGATGGTAATATGTCCTGAAAGATAATCGTGACCTTAAGCCACATCAATAGGGAAATGACAAAAATCGGGCAGGCAGCATAGCTATGTGGGTCGCTCCCATTAGGGTGTATAATCACCAATCAAGAGAAATTCCATTTCCTTCTTTAATATATTTCGATGTTGTTCCTTTTGGAAACGGTTTCAGATCCCAAGCGGTTGGTGATATACATTCGATACACTCAAGCGAAATGAGTGTTCGGTCATGTGTGGGCCGGGTTGCAAGACGTTCTTGCTGAACCCAATGTATTCCCCTCTAGAGATAGACTATCAAAAGGCGGTTCCATACCTTGTCATGTTGGAAATCCAATCTTCAATAAGCGCCCTGTGGTTTTTGATTTTATATTATATATGGAGCATGAGATGCAAGTTGTAACAACCCGCAAATTCTGAACCAATTTAAAATTTTTATTTTAGAAAATTTTAATGAATTTTGAGGTTATAATATAATTTATTTTAAATAACAATGGCTAGAATTCATTTTAATCGAAGTTAGAACGAATAAATTTAATTTAAATATAAATGGAATTAGAAATAACACAGTAGTGTGAAAAGTCAAACTTGAACTTTGACTGACCGTACATGATGCAAAATTTAACGGATTTTAGTGAAATCAAAAATATTAGAATCTATTTAACAATATCTTTCTAAAGAATCTGAAAAATTGAAATTTCATAGCGGAAATCAAAAGTTATGGCCAATTCAATTTTTAGAAAGGTCGCTGTAGAATATATATATATAATATATATGGCCCGAAAGGCTACTTTTCACATATGAAGGAATTTCGACTCGAAACCACTTCCATTGAGTTCGGAATGACGTTTCTGCATTGAGAAACAGTAAACACTTATATATTTTGAGTTTCAGAAATTATTTGCTTAAAAATGTATTTTTAATATTAAATATATTAGCCTTGAAAATAGTCATTTTTCAAACGACCTCCGTTTTCGACGAAACCGCTTTTGTTGGAACCGGAATGTCAAATTATTGCTAGATTTCAATTTTCAGAATTTTTCGAATTAATATGTGAGCGTGGCGAGAGAAAATGTGTTTTAACTATTTTAGTTAAATTTAAACGCCTTAAAAATAACAAATTTTCAAACAGTCTCAGAATTGGACGAAAATAATTTTGTTGGATTCGTATCGTCATAAGAAAGCTAAATATATTTTTTTTTTAGAATTTTCTGAGGTCGTATGTGGCCCCGGCATATTTTAATGTATGGTCAGTATTTAGTTAATTAATTTTTAATGGAATTTTAAATAAAATATATACAAATTTCGGAATTGGGCCACGGGACCTATCCCGTTGCGTTCAGATGGTGTCAAAACCTTAAGAACGACAGTAAGCAGGCCCAAATCAGAGAAAGTCCGAAAATCCACCTTTTAAGCACAATTTTTCGAGATTAAATAATAAAATAAGATTTAAATTCCGAAACCCTAATTCATGGCCAGCTGCCGCCTTTCATTCGAAGGCCAGAAATTTCCCAACTTCAAACACTAATTTCTCTCAATCCGTTCAACGAAAATTGACATATGATATACCAAATCGAAGCTCTTCGAGAGACCTTTCCATCCATACGGTTAAGATCGGGTTTCGATTCACGGATTTCGCAAATTCTCAGCCTAAAGGCGGCAGTTTTGGCATGCATTTCGAGGCAGGGGGAAGGGCCGAGCTCGATGGTTAGGGGTGGCATAGATCGGCGACGCTGGCGGCTACGACGTGGAGTAGTTGGATCGGCCTCTAGCGGTCTCGTTCGGCGCGCGCAGGAGGAGAGAGGACGACAAGAATGGGCTCGGCTGAAAACATCATACGACGGGGAAGAAGAGGTTAATTAATATTTTATTAATTTAATTAATTTATTTAATTTAATTTATACAAACTTTAAAAGTCGATATCTCTTTCATACGAGGTCCGATTGACGAACCGTCAGTTGCGTTGGACTCGTCTTTCCGAGATCTTCGCGATGGCGCAGACTAGAGTTGATTCCGAGACAGTCAAATTTTCAGCAAAAATCAATTTGAGAATCTCTGATTTAATGATTTAATAAATTTAATTAATTATTTTATTGCTGTTAAATAATTATCTGGTTGTAGTTTAATTGGATCTGCGTCATGATAAGATTGTAGATTTTGTTTCTGATTGATTGTAATTCTGTTTGTGTTGAAATGTGATGATGTTTGATATGTTATTGTAATGGATAATTAGAGATCCATATGTGCTGATCCATATTATGATTTATACTTTTTAATTGAATTGATTTAAATAATCAATTCATACAAATTATATTATGTCATTTCTTTTAATTGAATTGATTTAGTTAATCAATTCGTACAAATTATATTATGTCACTTTTTGTTTTTATTGGGGAAAAACAAAAAGACGAATATATCTTTATTTGCGCTCCTCATCGCAAATAAAACTCATATATTAGAAATGTATTTATATTTGCGCTCCTCATCGCAAATAAAACTCACATATTAGAAATGTATTTATATTTGCGCTCCTCATCGCAAATAAAACTCATATATTAGAAATGTATTGATATTTGCGCTCCTTATCGCAAATAAAACACAAATGTTAGAAGTACATTTTTATTTGGATTCATTATCGCAAATAAAACATGACTAGCAACATATAGTTATTAAAACCAATATATTCAATTTTGTCAAAACATAGTTTTTAAAACCAATATATTCATTTTGTCAAATATGGTTATTAAAACCAAACATCTGCTTTTGTCAAAACATATCTATTAGAAACAAAGCATTTAATTTTGTCAAACATGGTTATGGAAACAAAATATTCATTTGTGTCAAGTTTTGTTGATTTAAAACAAAAGAAGTGCTTTTGTCAAAACCTGTTAGTGTAAACAAAAAGTAATGTTTTGTCGAACATGTTAACTGAAATAAAATATAAACTGAAAATAGAATTAGTTCTTTTATTTGTATTCACAAATGCAAATAAACATTTAAATTAAAGTCTATTCTTTTATTTGCATTCACAAATGCGAATATATATTAAAAGTAAAGTTTGTTCTTTTATTTGCATTACTCGGTGCAAATATTCTTTGATAATAAAATTTGTCCTTTTATTTGCATTTACTAATGCAAACATATGTTTAAAATAAAATTTTATCCTTTTATTTGCATTTACCAATGCAAATATACATTGGAAATAGAATTTATTCTTTTATTCGCATTCACCAATGCGAATATATTTTGAAATCAAAATTTATTCTTTTATTTGCATTTACAAATGCAAATATATTTTGAATTTGAAGTTTATTCTTTTATTTACATTTACATATGTAAATATATATTGAAATTAATGTTTAATCTTTTATTTACATTCACATATGTAAATATGCTATGAAAATAAGATTTGTTCTTTTATTTGCATTTTCTAATGCAAATATATATTGGAAAATAAAATTGTTCTTTTATTTGCATCCTTTAATTCAAATATACATTGGAATATACCAACGTTCTTTTAATTGTCATTAGAGTATATAAGAAAATTTACGTAGATTAAATTTGCCGTCTAGTTGTGTCAAAGTTCGATTATAAAAAAAAATGTTTTACATTAAAACATGATTTTCGGCAAAATATAGTTATTCAAATAATAAAATTCATTTTGTCACTTTAAACGAATGAATTGAAAATGTTCATTATTTTGTCATTCTAAAAGAATGAATAACTAGACATTCATATTTTTATCATCAAAGTAGAATAGACAAAAACACTCATTTTGTCTAAATTAAAAGAATAAAACAAAATATAGCATTTTCATGTTTGTTAGATTTGAAACTCTAATTATTCATTTTTGTAAATTCATATTAGTTAAAAACCAATTATTCATTTTTGTTAATTTACATTAGTTAAAAATAATTATTCATTTTAGCCAATTTATACTAGTTAAACAAAATTTTACATTTTGTTAGGAATATTCATTTTTGCCAAAATGAATTAGTTGTAGCAATTTATATATATATATATATACATATATGTGACAAGATATATACATGTCAAGATAGGATAGTTAAAACAAATATTTATCATTTTGTCTCATTAGAATTGCCAAAACAAAATAACCATTTTCGTTTAGAGTTTAAATTAGCAAAATAGAAATTGTCAATAGAGACAAAGTTATTATGCTTATTCATTCATTGCTATAGAGATATTTTCTTGTTATCATTATATATATTGTGTATTACATTTCCGTTCACAAGTTACCCGACTTGTGTATGTGATTGGGACAACAATTTTCACACATCGCCCAAGTGCACAAATTAGTTTATCATTTGCTTGATTGGTTGAAAACCCCACATGGGTGTTAGGATGAAAATTTACATACACTAATCCCAATATTTAGTTGTATGTTGATCGTTAGATCGACAGGCTGCGATGAGCGTTATTATTTAATTTTAACGCTTACACAGTGGAAATTACACTTTGGATGTAATGGATGACTTGATGATTATACTGTTATTGTCATATATATGATGTGTGTGAAATCCATATAATCCAAATTATATGGTAAATGTTTGAGTCACATTTCGATTTAAGTGTTCTTTTAAATAAGAATATTTTTACATTAGAAATCCTTTTTATATAAACAATATATATATTTTCATGATATATTTTTAATCAACTATATGTTAAAACAAGGAATATTTGTAAAAGATAAAGATTTGTAAAATAAAGAATGCTTCTCATTTAGAATCTTTTATATAAAGAATATTTTTATGATTATTTTAAATTATGTTTTTAAAGGGTTACTAGCATTTGCAATTATATTTTGTGATATGAAATAAATTGAGATGTGAAGTGGATTTATCGTGGACGATGTTTTAAACGACATTTGTCCTTTAATCCAATTTACATTGAAATTATTATTTGGAACTTATGAATCTATTTTATAGATTTAAAAGGGCATTTTCTAAAAATCAAGTTTTTCCCATTTAATATATTAAATAGGAATTAAGTGGAAATTCGATTGGTAATAATCGAAATGGGCTTCTGTAAAAGAAGACCGATATTATATATGGAATTTAAGAGGCTTTGCCGTTATTCCATTTATGCTATTAGTCCGATTCAGAAATCTATATCGATTATGTATTGATTTGAAATCTGTGGAATTCCATATTTTGGAAATTGATTTATAGATTTTATTTTAAGTGTTTATCTTTGATAAAATTAATGAGAATCTTTTAAATTGAATATCTTATTAAAAGAATATTCTGAGTTGGGATGTGACGAAATGTGTGATTTTCCAATATTTGTTTTTAATCCCAAAATACGCGAGTTATTCAGAAAGACCAGGTTTAACCCATTCTGAATAATCATCACGACGATCAAGAGTCGAAGATGAAGAAGGTGATTGAAGACCGAAGGTTTTCACATCGTTGGGATGATGATGACTGGTATCTTGAATTGGGATTGGCCTTCCAAGGCAAGGTATTTGGTAATGATCGTCCAAACGCATTTGGAGACCGACGGACACGTTGTTTCGCTCAGACCCAGAGCGGACTTGTAAATGGATTGTGTGTCTGACATTGTATTCCTTCCTGCTGTATTTGTTGAACGCTACTGATTATATATTTTTGTTTGGTGGTGAAGAATTTATTCTTTACTTATCACCATTCTCTAAGACGTATGAGCTTAGAGGTTATATATATTGGTATATGATCAGTAATATGGTAGGGTCTGACAATGTGGCACGCCAAGATGCAAATTGATCAAGGCTTTTGTTGAAAAGCAGGGCCTTGTGGGATGATCAAAGCATAGCATATTACGACATAGCTTTGTGTATATCGTGACTTCGCGAGCCTCACACCCTGGTATGAGTCAAAAACGGGATATGGACGGCAGGGAG
Organism: Allium sativum; assembly: GCA_030737875.1. Taxonomy (NCBI): domain Eukaryota; kingdom Viridiplantae; phylum Streptophyta; class Magnoliopsida; order Asparagales; family Amaryllidaceae; genus Allium; species Allium sativum. Next base: position 174,245,552 of record CM060923.1, read on the forward strand.
TGCACACGTTTCTTTCTAGCTAGTGGTAGTGTCAGTGCTTTAACACGGCCTGGCATTTTACTTATGTGGATGATGGATTTTGAGGCGCCTCGGATTTTTATAGGCCGATAGTGGTCATATTATAGGTTCAAAGGAACCGGGAAGCGTGTGTTCAGGCATAATTAATCCACTACTGTTAGGTGGGGACCGGCCCTGAAGAACCAAGGGTTCACTGCGGGGGATCTTGAGGCATTTGCTAGAGTGTCTCGAATAGGAGAGGAGCTTGCCCCTAGCCTCGACTCATGATGGAAATCCAACTTCCAATACGACCTTACGGTTTTGATTGTATAACTAGTACGGCGACATAGTATATGGTACCTATGTCGTCTAAGATTAATACATTTATATTGAAATGTTTTAAATATATATAAACACTAATAATAATATCGTTTTTTCGTATCAAGCATCTTTTGACCATTATAAGGTAAAACCCTATCCTCTGGTGTGCATTGCATTGTGTGATGGGACCTGGGTCTTATAATGGTTTCATTTTTCTAAAAAGCATTACGTTATTTGATGATTTACTTTAATTATGCACTGGCAATCCTATGGAGTAAACCCGTTCCGCGTTAGCGGCGTGGTCCTGTGATTAGCCTACTTATTAGATAAGTTAAGTATAGAATTCTCACACCAGTCCCACGACTGACCTGTAGTTTGTTTCACTTTGCAAACTCGGGTGCCCTCTTTCCACACGGGCAGTCGAGTAGCTTTTTATAGATATAGTTAAGCAGGATCCTGGATTGAAGTCTGAAGCTGGGTCCAGAATATTGATGGCCTTCCACTAAGATTAGTTCCGCTGCAATGTATTTAATTTATTTTAAATGTATCTTCCGCTGTATTATTTATTGATGTACTCTGATATATTCTGTACTCTGATGTAACATTTATTATTAATGTTATAAAAGTCTGTGTTGTTGTTCTGATGTGTTGTATGCCCAAAGTTAACATACGCGGGTTTTGAATGGTCTTAATCGATCTTGCGATCGATTGGGGTCGGGCGAAATTCGGGTCGTTATAGCTGGTATCAGAGCCAGGTTAGCTCAAATCTTTGGGGTACAATCCATTAGAACTAAACAGAAGGCTCATCAGAGGTTGGATTAGTAATATCCAATAGGAATACTCATTAGAGATAGGATCAGCAGTATCCTAGAATGAGAATACTCATTAGAGATGGGGTTAGCAATGCCCTAGAATGAGTCAGAGTGAAGAAGAATTCATAATTAACGTACTTGTTATTATATACAGTTCGATTCTAGAAAATATGATTTTGAATATATAAAAGTTATAATTTTGAAAATGTAATCAACTAATTAATTGATGATTGGGTGGTGTGAATATGAATTCAACTAATAAAATTATTAAACAGCTAAAGAATGAAAATTAAATTAGTTAAATAAACAACTTTAGCTTCATTTCCTTTCCGAGGACGAAAAGATTTTAAGTGGGGGAGATTGCAACAACCCGCAAATTCTGAACCAATTTAAAATTTTTATTTTAGAAAATTTTAATGAATTTTGAGGTTATAATATAATTTATTTTAAATAACAATGGCTAGAATTCATTTTAATCGAAGTTAGAACGAATAAATTTAATTTGAATATAAATGGAATTAGAAATAACGCAGTAGTTTGAAAAGTCAAACTTGAACTTTGACTGACCGTACATGATGCAAAATTTAACGGATTTTAGTGAGACAAAAAATATTAGAATCTATTTAATAATATCTTTCTAACGAATCTGAAAAATTGAAATTTCATAGCGGAAATCAAAAGTTATGGCCAATTCAATTTTTAGAAAGGTCGCTGTAGAGTATATATATATAATATATATGGCCCGAAAGGCTACTTTTCACATATGAAGGAATTTCGACTCGAAACCACTTCCATTGAGTTCGGAATGACGTTTCTGCATTGAAAAACAGTAAACACTTATATATTTTGAGTTTCAGAAATTATTTGCTTAAAAATGTATTTTTAATATTAAATATATTGGCCTTGAAAATAGTCATTTTTCAAACGACCTCCGTTTTCGACGAAACCACTTTTGTTGGAACCGGAATGTCAAATTATTGCTAGATTTCAATTTTCAGAATTTTTCAAATTAATATGTGAGCGTGGCGAGAGAAAATGTGTTTTGACTATTTCAGATAAATTTAAACGCCTTAAAAATAGCAATTTTTCAAACAGCCTCAGAATTCAACGAAAATAATTTTGTTGGATTCATATCGTCATAAGAAAGCTAAAAATATTTTTTTTTAGAATTTTCTGAGGTCGTATGTGGCCCCGACATATTTTAACGTATGGTCAGTATTTAATTAATTAATTTTTAATGGAATTTTGAATAAAATATATACAAATTTCGGAATTGGGCTACGGGACCTATCCCATTGCGTTTAGAAGGTGTCAAAACCTTAAGAACGACAGTAAGCAAGCCCAAATCAGAGAAAGTCCGAAAATCCACCTTTTAAGCACATATTTCGAGATTATATAATAAAATAATATTTGAATTCCGAAACCCTAATTCATGGCCATCCGCCGCCTTTCATTCGAAGGTCAGAAATTTCCCAACTTCAAACACTAATTTTTCTCAATCCGTTCAACGAAAATCGACATATGATATGCCAAATCGAAGCTCTTCGAGAGACATTTCCATCCATACGGTTAAGATCGGGTTTTGATTCACGGATTTCGCGAATTCTCAGCCTAAAGGCGGCAGTTTTGGCACGCGTTTCGAGATAGGGGGAAGGGCCGAGCTTGATGGTGAGGGGTGGCATAGGTCGGCGACGCTGGCGGCTACGACGTGGGGTAGTTGGATCGGCCTCTGGCGGTCTCGTTCGGCGCGCGCAGGAGGAGAGAGGACGGCAAGAATGGGTTCGGCTGAAAACATCATACGACGGGGAAGAAGAGGTTAATTAATATTTTATTAATTTAATTAATTTATTTAATTTAATTTATACAAACTTTAAAAGACAATATCTCTTTCATACGATGTCCGATTGACGAACCGTTAGTTTCTTTGGACTCGTCTTTCCGAGATCTTCGCGATGGCGCAGACTAGAGTTGATTCCGAGACAGTCAAATTTTCAGCAAAAATCAATGTGAGAATCTCTGATTTAACGATTTAATAAATTTAATTAATTATTTTATTGTTGTTAAATAATTATCTGGTTGTAGTTTAATTGGATCTGCGTCGTGATACGATTGTAGATTTTGTTTCTGATTGATTGTAATTCTGTTTGTGTTGAAATGTGATGATGTTTGATATGTTATTGTAATATATAATTAGAGATCCATGTGTGCTGATCCATATTATGATTTATACTTTTTAATTGAATTGATTTAAATAATCAATTCATACAAATTATATTATGTCATTTCGTTTAATTGAATTGATTTAGCTAATCAATTCATACAAATTATATTATGTCACTTTTTGTATTTATTGGGGAAAAAAGACGAATATATCTTTATTTGCGCTCCTCATCGCAAATAAAACTCACATATTAGAAATGTATTTATATTTGCGCTCCTCATCGCAAATAAAACTCACATATTAGAAATGTATTTATATTTGCGCTCCTCATCGCAAATAAAACTCATATATTAGAAATGTATTGATATTTGCGCTCCTTATCACAAATAGAACACAAATGTTAGAAATACATTTTTATTTGGATTCATTATCGCAAATAAAACATGACTAGCAACACATAGTTATTAAAACCAATATATTCAATTTTGTCAAAACATAGTTATTAAAACCAATATATTCATTTTGTCAAATATGGTTATTAAAACCAAACATCTGCTTTTGTCAAAACATATCTATTAGAAACAAAGCATTTAATTTTGTCAAACATGGTTATGGAAACAAAATATTCATTTGTGTCAAATTTTGTTGATTTAAAACAAAAGTAGTGCTTTTGTCAAAACCTGTTAGTGTAAACAAAAAGTAATGTTTTGTCGAACATGTTAACTGAAATAAAATATATATTGAAAAAAGAATTAGTTCTTTTATTTGCATTCAAAAATGCGAATAAACATTTAAAATTAAAGTCTATTCTTTTATTTGCATTCACAAATGCGAATATATATTAAAAGTAAAGTTTGTTCTTTTATTTGCACTACTCGGTGCAAATATTCTTTGATAATAAAATTTGTCCTTTTATTTGCATTTACTAATGCAAACATATGTTTAAAATAAAATTTTATCCTTTTATTTGCATTTACCAATGCAAATATACATTGGAAATAGAATTTATTCTTTTATTCGCATTCACCAATGCGAATATGTTTTGAAATCAAAATTTATTCTTTTATTTGCATTTACAAATGCAAATATATTTTGAAATTGAAGTTTATTCTTTTATTTACATTTACATATGTAAATATACATTGAAATTAATGTTTATTCTTTTATTTACATTCACATATGTAAATATGCTATGAAAATAAGATTTGTTCTTTTATTTGCATTTTCTAATGCAAATATATATTGGAAAATAAAATTGTTCTTTTATTTGCATCCTCTAATGCAAATATACATTGGAATATACCAACGTTCTTCTAATTGTCATTAGAGTATATAAGAAAATTTACGTAGATTAAATTTGCCGTCTAGTTGTGTCAAAGTTAGATTATAAAAAAAATATTTTATTGTTTTACATTAAAACATGATTTTTGGCAAAATATAGTTATTCAAATAATAACATTCATTTTGTCACTTTAAACGAATGAATTGAAAATGTTCATTATTTTGTCATTGTAAAAGAATGAATAACTAGACATTCATATTTTTATCATCAAAGTAGAATAGACAAAAACACTCATTTTGTCTAAATTAAAAGAATAAAACAAAATATAGCATTGTCATGTTTATTAGATTTGAAACTCAAATTATTCATTTTTGTAAATTCATATTAGTTAAAAACCAATTATTCATTTTTGTTAATTTACATTAGTTAAAAATAATTATTCATTTTAGCCAATTTATACTAGTTAAACAAAATTTTACATTTTGTTTGGAATATTCATTTTTGCCAAAATGAATTAGTTGTAGCAATTTATATATATATATATATATATATATATATATATATATATATATGTGACAAGATATATACATGTCAAGATAGGATAGTTAAAACAAATATTTATCATTTTGTATCATTAGAATTGCCAAAACAAAATAACCATTTTCGTTTAGAGTTTAAATTAGCAAAATAGAAATTGTCAATAGAGACAAAGTTATTATGCTTATTCATTCAGTGCTATAGAGATATTTTCTTGTGATCATTATATATATTGTGTATTACATTTGCATTCACAAGTTACCCGACTTGTGTATGTGATTGGGACGATAATTTTCACACATCGCCCAAGTGCACAAATTAGTTTATCATTTGCTTGATTGGTTGAAAACCCCACACGGGTGTTGGGATTAAAATTTACATACACTAATCCCAATATTTAGTTGTATGTTGATCGTTAGATCGACAGGCTGCGATGAGCATTATTATTTAATTTTAACGCTTACATAGTGGAAATTACACTTTGGATGTAATGGATGACTTGATGATTATATTGTTATTGTCATATATATGATGTGTGTGAAATTCATATAATCCAAATTATATGGTAAATGTTTGAGTTGCATTTCGATTTAAATGTTCTTTTAAATAATAATAGTTTTACATTAGAAATCCTTTTTATATAAACAGTATATATATTTTCATGATATATTTTTAATCAACTATATGTTAAAACAAGGAATATTTGTAAAAGATAAAGATTTGTAAAATAAAGAATGCTTCTCATTTAGAATCTTTTATATGAAGAATATTTTTATGATTATTTTAAATTATATTTTTAAAGGGTTACTAGCATTTGCAATTATATTTTGTGATATGAAATAAATTGAGATGTGAAGTGGATTTATCGTGGACGATGTTTTAAACGACATTTGTCCTTTAATCCAATTTACATTGAAATTATTATTTGGAACTTATGAATCTATTTTATAGATTTAAAAAGGTATTTTCTAAAAATCAAGTTTTTCCCATTTAATATATTAAATAGGAATTAAGTGGAAATTCGATTGGTAATAATCGAAATGGGCCTCTGTAAAAGAAGACCGATATTATATATGGAATTTAAGAGGCTTTGCCGTTATTCCATTTATACTATTAGTCCGATTCAGAAATCTATATCGATTATGTACTGATTTGAAATCTGTGGAATTCCATATTTTGGAAATTGATTTATAGATTTTGTTTTAAGTGTTTGTCTTTGATAAAATTAATGAGAATCTTTTAAATTGAATATCTTATTAAAAGAATATTCTGAGTTGGGATGTGACGAAATGTGTGATTTTCCAATATTTGTTTTTAATCCCAAAATACGCGAGTTATTCAGAAAGACCGGGTTTAACCCATTCTGAATAATCATCACGACGATCAAGAGTCGAAGATGAAGACGGTGATTGAAGACCGAAGGTTTTCACATCGTTGGGATGATGATGACTGGTATCTTGAATTGGGATTGGCCTTCCAAGGCAAGGTATTTGGTAATGATCGTCCAAACGCATTTGGAGACCGACAGACACGTTGTTTCGCTCAGACCCAGAGCGGACTTGTAAATGGATTGTGTGTCTGACATTGTATTCCTTCCTACTGTATTTGTTGAATGCTACTGATTATATATTTCTGTTTGGTGGTGAAGAATTTATTCTTTACTTATCAGCCTTCTCTAAGACGTATGAGCTTAGAGGTTATATATATATTGGTAGATGATCAATTATATGGTAGGGTCTGACAATGTGGCACGCCAAGATACAAATTGATCAAGGCTTTTGTTGAAAAGCAGGGCCTTGTGGGATGATCAAAGCAAAGCCTATTACGGCATAGGTTTGTGTATATCGTGACTTCGCGAGCCTCACACCCCGGTATGAGTAAAAAACGGGATATGGACGGCAGGGAGTGCACACGTTTCTTTCTAGCTAGTGGTAGTGTTAGTGCTTTAACATGACTTGACATTTTACTTATATGGATAATGGATTTTGAGGCGCCTCGGATTTTTATAGGCCGATAGTGGTCATATTATAGGTTCAAAGGAACCGGGAAGCGTGTGTTCAGGCATAATTAATCCACTACCGTTAGGTGGGGACCGGCCCTGAAGATCCAAGGGTTCACTGCGGGGGATCCTGAGGCATTTGCTAGAGTGTCTCGAATCGGAGAGGAGCTTGCCCCTAGCCTCGACTCATGATGGAAATCCAATTTCCAATACGACCTTACGGTTTTGATTGTATAACTAGTACGGCGACATAGTATATGGTACCTATGCCGTCTAAGATTAATACATTTATATTGAAATGTTTTAAACATATATAAACACTAATAATAATATCGTTTTTTCGTATCAAGCATCTTTTGACCATTATAAGGTAAAACCCTATCCTTTGGTGTGCGTTGCATTGTGTGATGGGACTTGGGTCTTATAATGGTTTCATTTTTCTAAAAAGCATTACGTTATTTGACGATTTACTTTAATTATGCACTGGCAATCCTATGGAGTAAACCCGTTCCGTGTTAGCGGCGTGGTTCTGTGATTAGCCTACTTATTAGATAAGTTAAGTATAGAATTCTCACACCAGTCCCACGACTGACCTGTAGTTTGTTTCACTTTGCAAACTCGGGTGCCCTCTTTCCACACGGGCAGTCTAGTAGCTTTTTACAGATATAGTTAGGCAGGATCCTAGATTGAAGTCTGAAGCTGGGTCCAGAATATTGATGGCCTTCCGTTGAGATTAGTTCCGCTGCAATGTATTTAATTTATTGTAAATGTATCTTCCGTTGTTTTATTTATTGATGTACTCTGACATATTCTGTACTCTGATGTAATATTTATTATTGATGTTATAAAAGTCGGTGTTGTTGTTCTGATGTGTTGTATCCCCAAAGTTAACGTACGCGGGTTTTGAACGGTCTTAATCGATCTTGCGATCGATTGGGGTCGGGCGAAATCCGGGTCGTTACACAAGCATTCCACTAGATTCTATTTATTTTTTGTAGACACTATTGTAATATCATTGGTTTTGATATCAAAAATATTTTTTGTTATCGTAAGGTAAAAACCATCCGTGTTTATGTGTGGATCGGTCTTATAATTATCATTTCTTTCAAAAGGATTTTTGAAAGTTAAACAAATGGATGGAGTTTACTCACACCAGTCCCATGACTGACCCAGAGTTTATTTTGTTTGTTTTCCCTAAACTCTTGGGTGCCCAAATTTGTATGGGCCGTCAAGTAGTCGGGATTTTACAGATTTACTTGAAGGAGCTGGAAGCAGGAGGCTTCACCAGTTAGTGTGTTAAGCTAAGAGAATAATTTCTCCGCCATCAAACAAATATATATATATATATATATATATATATATTAACAGAGTCAATTGCTATGTCAGAAAACATAGTGTCAGACATACAAATTCAGACCAAAGTTTGAATTTCAAAACTCGACTTACATGATTAATGTTGAAATTAAACCCAATTTTGTAAAATTCCATGTTGATTCAATTGTTCATGTTAAGCTATAATTCTAGTTCCCGATTTAAATTCTCAACTATGACTGAACTGAAATTTGAATAATTCATTCCATAATATTGGTTTTACATCAACTTCCAACTTTCCAAATATTAAGCTTATCGCTTAAATCGATTCTTCACAAGTTTTAAATTCATCATTTGAATTTTTATTTCTAATAAATTCCAGTTGTCTCTGATTGCTTAAATACACAATTATAGAAATTTTTCGTCTATTCTCTTATACTTATCTTCCATTAATACCGTTCGATGATGGATTCAAGATTCAAACCTAAGGGAACCTATCGCAAACCTAGATTCGAAGATTGGGGATTCCAAAAAAATTCTAAATCTAAAATTAGTTATCTCCATTGTATTAGTTTCAAAATTCTAGTTTCAAAATATATGATATTTTCAAAATAATTTACCTTTCAAAATTTGTTTTCAAAAAAATATTTACACTTTCAAAATTTATATTTTGAACCCTTCTTATTTTCAAGATCCTCCTTTTCGATCCTACTCATTTTAAACCCGATAAGCTAAGCTTTGAATAAACCAAAAGCTCTAATACCACCTATAATGCCCCGCCTTTTTGACCGCTCCAAATCAGTAATTAAACCAACTTAAACCGTTCAAATCGACGGATTGTTACTTAGCTTACAGAGTTCAAAAACATAATCAAGACATAAATACAGAATAAATAAATAACACAATATTGAATAGCAAAATAAAACTTATATATATATAATCAGAAATTTGATACAAGATTTTTCTAAACAGCGTAATTTAAAATACACTTTGAATATTGGAAAAATATTAATGTTTAAAACTTCAGAGTTCGCACGTCTTCGGAATTCCCTAACTTTGCCAATCTTTGAATCATAAGCTATAATTTCTAAATCTATAACGCTCGGGTCTGACCCGAGCATTCCATGCAAAAACATAAAACACTAGAGTCTGGAATAATCATTGTTCAAATAAATTAACTTCAATATAAAATAAAATATAATTGTTAATTCTACTCCAAAGATAATGTGATGTTTGCTCTAAATAAGCATTCAAATCAGATGGTACACATATAATGAAACTTGGTTCGATATCATGGTTATTAAGCAGCATGTAGATAACAAATTTTATATATTAAGTGAACTAGGTAGTATAAAATTACCTCCACACCATGCGTGGGTATAAATAGATAGCAGTACGGTCTTTAACAATGAATTGCATGCATGAGAAAACAAAATAAAACTACTACAACATTCATGGGACAAGGAATTTGAAATGTGGCAATATATATACAGTTCGAATGCACATATAAGGGTGTGAAACGGTTTTTAAAATAGCAGGCTGCTATAATAACCAAGTATTTGATTTTTCTTGGAATTTGAATGGTTTGTGTGATCATCTGATATCATAAGAATTAAACTAGAAGCAAAGCAAAACAGTGAACACAAAATACAAACAGGATAGTGAATATTCACAATTTGAGCAAACACTTGAAATTCCTTTATTGTTTTGTATTATATGCTAAGTGGATTCAAATTAATGTATGCTAGTAAATTCTGTAATGACCCGTATTCTACACATCATAGGATCGTAGAAAATTTATTTCTTTCCCATGTGAAGTTGTATGGTCATGTAACTCTGGGAAACATCTATTAGAGTCATTTCCCATGTTCATGATTTTTGTTGATTTTTAAATGACCATTTTGCCCCTAGTTGGTACTGTTTTGGCCATAACTTTTGATTGTAAAGGAATTTTGACCTGAAACCACTTCCATTGGATTCGTTTGGTGGTTTACCTTTCCGTAGAGTGGTCATAATAGCCAAACGGACTTACCGTTTGGGAGATATGGCTGAAACAAGGTTTGGAGGGTGAAAAAAACTGCTTAACCGGGCCAAATCAGGTGATTAGTGAGTAGGCCCATAACCCATTTCGGGATTAGGGTTATGGGAGGGCTGAAATGAGATGGAGAATCATTCCATTTCAGTTTTCTAGCCTCCACTTATCACCAAGGATTCCAAAAAATGGCCTCTAACCTCTAAATCACCTCCAAATCATCTTTTGGTCAAGGATTTGGCTTAGCAACCCCTAATCAAGGAAGATCTTCACCAAATCAACATTGGACCTGCTGTTTAGCATGGAGATTCACATCAAATCAGAGAATTATTTTAGATCTTAGTTTATTTTGTGGCTAAGGTGAGTGATTTGCATAGTTTTACACTAATTACGGCTAATTAGGGGGTGATTAGTGCTAATTAGCGAATTTAAGCATGATAAAATTCGGGAAAAATGTTCATAAATTCCTAAATGATGTTTTAGACCTCTGATATGAATTTGGGTTGATTTGGTTAAGTTTTGCTAATCCTATCATTAGTTTCACCTAAACATGCTTAAGGGGAAATATGGGATTTTGGGTATGTTTGATCCATTTTAACCTATCATATTGATGTTTTGATGTTTGTGGTTGATCATGTATATTGCTATAACTGTATGAAATGCTTTGTGATTGATTCCAATAGTAAGAATGGTCGAAAACGTCGTCGAATGGCGTAAACACTTGCTGGAACAGTTTCAGAAAATAGTGCAGGGTTCGGATCGGATCGGACAAGGGGGCTCGGATCGGATATGTGGAACTGAGCAGGGAATCCGATCGGATCGGAACCCAACACTTGGGAAAGTTGCAAAAAGGAAGGCCACGCTAGCTGAACTGGGATCGGATCGGGTAGAGGAAGACGGATCGAATCGAGGAGGACGGATCGGATCGGAAGCACGAAGACGAATCAGAGCAGGGGCATGAAGTCGAATCGAAAACGCGAACCAAGAAGGGACACCTAACCCGACCCGAAGAGAAGCATCTAACTCGAACCTAGAGGAGTGCCGACCCGAACCGCACCAGAAGGAGACCCGACCCGAACGGATGAAGGACACCGACCCGAACCGATGGCTTGAGGAGGAACCCGACCCGACCCAGTATTGACCAATAACCCGAGATGCAAAGGTAGTCCAATAGGGGAAGTTAGAGCTCAGGATCCAACTGGGAACCAAGGAGTTCACTTCATGGTTGGACTTTGCTGCGGGACGTGTGCTAAGGAGTTGTCGACGTTCATAACTTCGATTCACCACTAAAAAGGAATGATGGGCTACTTATCAGTGCAGTAGGGTCATTATGACCTGAGGGGAAAAGTGATGGTAGCAAGACTACGTTATCAGTGCAGTAGAGCCATTATGACCCGAGGGGCAAGGTGATGCGTAGTAAGACTATGAGCCAGTGCAGTGGGGTTCTTGTGACTCCATGGGGCAAAGTGGACATAGTAAGGATTGGTAAGGCTATGAGCCAGTGCAGTGGGGTTCTTGTGACTCCATGGGGCAAAGTGGACATAGCAAAGAATTAGTGGCTACGTTATCAGTGCAGTGATGCCATTCATGACTTCATGGGGCAAAATGATCGTAGCAAGGAATGTTGGGTGACCGAAGTGGTGAATATCGTATGCTTTACGCAGAGTGAGAGATGTGAGGATGGATGCTATGCTTGATTGTTTGCTATCATTATGACATGCACACCTCCACCACCTCCGTATCTTTATACCGTTTGATATGATACCTTAGAGTGTTGTACAGTATGTAGTGCTAACTCTTTGGTTGCAGATCCAGGTTCAGGTATGTTTTAGTCTACCTGTTATTGTTCACTTTAGATGCTTATCGCTCATACCAGGCTTTATGTCTGACCCAGAGTTTTATGTCTCCTCTTATTACTCTGGGTGCTCACACGAGCAGACTAGAGACAGGTTAGCTGGTGATGCGCGAGTAGCTGATTCGGAGGCGGGCAGGAGTCTTCTACGTATGATATATATATATATATATATATATATATATACATTCTCCCTGTGTCGTTGGTGGTCGCTACTTGGGCATTAGTAGTGTACCTCATTTATCTTACCTTTGCTTTGAGACAGTTTGAAAGTTGTAATAAGCTGTATTTTGAATTTCCGCTGCTATGAGTTTAGTTCTGATTTTCAGCTTATGCACTGTCTCTCCTGTTTTATGTCAAGTATGTTGTTATTATATTTTATTCTATGCGCTGTGAGACATTCTACAGGTTCTTTGCATGTTCATTTCCTCCTTCCTTTTCCTTCTGACGACCCATTCCGCGCTAACTGGACAAGTGTACAACGCACATTTGGAGTAAATGTCGGTTGGTGCGGGGCGGGCCGTCACACTTGGTATCAGAGCCAGGTTGCATAGTTAACCTAAGGAAAGACACTAGGGAGAGATAGTACGTATATGAGAGCGCATATTTGTGATTACTTTGGTTTTCAAAATCTATGTATATATATACTATTAGTAGTATAAGAATGAAGTCGCACTGCACTAGCACCACTATGGGGTCGTTAATCGTTTCCCTTTTTCAGATTGACGTTGAGCCGAGACACGAGAGGTGCTGGTAGAGGGACCAACCAGGGGAATGCCGCTGACATGAGGGCAATGTTTACTAACCTCACGAGAGACATGCTTAGAGAAGTGCAAGGGGCAATTCCCAATCCCGGGGTTGGTGTTGGCCCAGTAGTGCAGGCGCCTAGGGTCGATTTCGCCAAGTTGTGCAAGGATTACACTAATCTTGGTGGGAAGCCGTTCCACGGGACGGAGTCGGCCACAGATGTTCAAGATTGGATGGATAGCTATGACTGTATCTTTGATGACTTGGGTCTTGAAGATGCGATGAAGCGAAGGCTAGCGTCTCGTCAGATGCAAGGGCGAGCGATGAATTGGTGGAATGCCATTAGAACAGCTACTCCAGAGGATCAGGTTACTTGGGATCGGTTCAATGCTCGCTTTAGCTAGAAGTTTATTCCAGCTGCCCAGAAGTCAGTATTGTTTAAGAGGTTCTTGGAACTCAAGCAGAACGGAAGGGCAGTTTCTGATTATATTGCTGAGTTCGACACTTTGTCGAAGTATGGATTGTCTCTTATCGACACTCCTGAGAAGAAGAATGAGAAGTTTATTACTGGTTTGGATGGATACTTGAGGGAAAGGCTTATCAACCACATCGATGAGACTTTTGAATCGATTGTGGGGAAGGCTTTGAGATCAGAGAGTCTTTACCCCAAGTCAAAGACTGAGGCTGCATCTGCAGAAGGGCCAAAGCCGAAAGCAGGCGGTGGAGGCAAGAATAATTCTCAAAATAAGAGGAAGCAGGACCAATCTAAAGGTGGCCAGAAAAAGAGCAAGAAGGATGTTTAGTGCTTCAGCTGTGGTAAGAAGGGCCATTATGCTAAAGAATGTCGGGCCAAGCCAGCGGAAAGTAAGTGCTACAACTGTGGTCAAGTGGGACATCAGAAGGATAAGTGTCCGCAACCTCTTAAGGAGAAGCAGATTGTGAAAGCATATGCTATTGATGCTGTTCCTTCTTCGTCGAATGCCCCAACTGCGGCGGAGAAAGGAAAGAATGTTGTTATTCAAGGTATGCTTTCTATTTATGATATACCAGTTCGAGTTTTGTTTGATACTGGGGCTTCCCGTTCCTTCATATCTAGTGACCTGGTAGATAGGTTGGGACTGGAACCCGAGATAGTCGATATGCCATTGGTTGTGACGAACTCGATTGGTGGTTCGACTAGCCTTAGTATGATTTGCAGGAATTTGGTCTTATCGAGTCATGGATGTATGTTTGTATGTGATTGCTTTGTTTTGGGCTTTACTGGGTGTAACACCCCACTCCCGCTATGATCACTCACCAAGGGAATGCCATAGCATCGGTGGAGTATTTTAGTGAGTATAGAACAGAAAAATTACAACCAGCCAGATATAAATAGTACTTGAAAATTTTAAAACATCATCTCATATCAGCGGAAGTAAAACATGTCTGGTTACATCATAAAACCACAGTAAAAGTTAAGTACAATATCCATCATAATAAAGAAGTACATAATCCCACTCTCATACAATAGCCAAAACAAAAGGAAAGATAACAGAATAACTGGAGCTTTACATCTATCCAAGCTCCTCAAGACTGGAACAGCAATCCGATCAAGCTCCACTACTGCTAGGATCCACCACAGGACCTGAGGGTTGGGAAAAAGATAAAAACAACGGGGTCAGACATAAGTCTGAGCGAGTCCTATAACTTTAACAATACAATCGTTAAAGTAACCAGAGAAGACATGAACTGATATACGGTAACATATAGGGATGAATGGGTACCCTAAGTAGTCAACTAAACTAAGATAAAGGATAAAGACGCATCTACCCTCCCTAAGGTAAATTACTAAACTGCACCACACAAGTCGTTTCTAACCTAAAGGTTGATCCCACCCAAGGACTTATAAAATTTACTAAATAGTACTTGCGTACCCCTAGGTGACCAAGTAGGCGCCACGGGGCCCTACACTCCACTAGGTGTACACACTACTCCCCATTCGATCGGCTCCCTAACGTAGATACCCGTGCTGGCCCCACCGTGGGATGTACCATTCCCCAATGTGGCAACCTGATAAAACTAACGGTGCACGGCTTATATCTACACGATGCAACAACGGCTTACCTACCAGCCCGGGCCCACTCACGCATATGAAGCCCGTTGGACTTGCGTTGCCACCGCTAACTCGTTTGCCTCTTACAGTCAAGCCCAGTATGCGTGTCCCGTCCTCGACATGGGTCGAGCCCACAAAGGTACGTATGGGTTACTGGTTGAAATGGGCCTCCACAAGCTACCCACCTAAGCTTGTCCCTTTTTCTAGTATATCCCACTTAACCCTTTAATCATGTTTTAATTACATGTTTCATTTCGGTTAAGTATTCTAATCGTATTTTCTATTGCCACCCAAGGCAACCACTAGATTTTCTCATGCCACCCAAGGCACCCACTTAACCCCTCATGTCCCTCTACATGCTAATGTGGTTAAGTGTTTCTTAATTAATTAATTAAGAACGTAACCTTTGTAAAGACCTCTCACATTAGACTGTCTTTTATGACCGCTGGTTAAGCCGGTTGGGTCCGGGCAGCCTTATGTCATAACAGAGTCTAACCTCGTGTCTTTACATTAATTACGTATTTAGTTTGTGCCTAAGACCTCTCACATTGGGCTAACATTTGTAGCAACTGGTTAAGCCGGTTGGGTCCGGGCAGTTTTACGCTACAACTGAGTCCAACCTCGTGTCTTAGTCAATTAATTACACCTAATTAATCACCCTCATAATTTTATATTAATTATCCCTAATTAATCAAGTTTTCTTAACATGGGTAGACCTAACTTAATAGGTAAATTCCCATGGGGTAGACCTAACTCAATAGGTAAATTCCCAACACATAGTATGGGTACACCTAACTAAATAGGCAAATTCCCATACTATGTTCATTTAGTTTATGTTATGCATAATTATATTAATTTCACACAATCTTATTAACCTATGCATTTAATTACCCCCTCGTTCCCACGTAATTTCGTTCTCATGATATAACACATATAAAAGGTGTCAACTTGCATATGAATGAACATGTTTCAAAGGTGCCATCTTGCATATTAACAAACACATAACTTGCATATGCACTTGCATAACATGTCACATAACTTGCATATAATATGTCACATAACTTACATATTCACTTGCATAACAAACTTGCATATTAACTCATAGACTTGCATAATGTGTCATCATGAACTTGCATATTAACAAACATGTAACTTGCATATTTACATACATGTAACTTGCATATTAACAAACATGTAACTTGCATATTAATAAACATGTAACTTGCATATTTACATACATGTAACTTGCATATTAACCAACATGTAACTTGCATATTAACAAACATGTAACTTGCATATTTACATACATGTAACTTGCATATTAACAAACATGTAACTTGCATATTTACATACATGTAACTTGCATATTAACAAACATGTAACTTGCATATTTACATACATGTAACTTGCATAGCATATCACCATGAACTTGCATAACATGCATATGATTACATAGCCCACAACTTGCATATTTAGCATCATGCAAACATAACATACATCATATTAAACTTGCATAAACTTACATACTCAACATGCATAAACATACATACTCAACATGCATAAACATAAGATTAATGCTAACATCATATCATATGATTCAAAGCTCATTACCCCACATACAAAACCATAAATCTCATCACATCTCATCTAATTAGTTTACCAAAAGATCATCAAAGTGATAGAAACTCACTACTAGCAATTTTGCACACCAAATGAAGAAGATTAAGATGCTAAGAAGGGATTAGAGGTTGATTAGAGAGTGATTAGCATGCAACCCTCTTCATTGATTTGTGGAGGCCATGATCAAGTTGCATTTTGCCATAGTTTAATTACAAGGTTTAATTATGAATGAATTAGGGTAGGGTTAGGGTTTTATTTATAGGATTAGGTGTGTGTTTTAGGCCTTTAGATTAACCCTAGATTAGGTTAGGACCCTTAGATCCCGGAACCCTCTAGAACATGGCCCTAGACTCAGCCAAGACCAGACCTGGTGCACCCAGATCCACAGAGCCGACACCCTGTGTCGACACCCCTGTCGACAGGGCTGTCGACACCCCTGTCGACACCCCTGTCGACATGCCTGTCGACATGGGGCTAGGCGGGAATTTTTCCCTCCTCTTTCCTCTTTTGGCTCCAACTTGTTTTAAAGCTGAATTTTAAATCTGTTTTTAATTTAAATTTTCCGCAAACTTCTTTGGGCCATAACCGGGCCATACGGACTCCGATTCTCGAAAACTCGGACTCTATTTCGCGTATTTTTCCGAGACGAACGCAATGACGCAGCCCGTTTCCCCTGGTTCTCCCATCTGAGATTAATTATACTTTAATTACTAACTATTAGTGTTAATTGAAATTCGGGGTGTTACATTCTCCCCTACTTAAAGGATTTCGTCCTCGAAATCTCTAAGTTAAGAAGAACGTATCCTACCAACCAAACAACCATCTACTAAACCATCAACCACAAGCAACCATTATCCTTAGAAACTTCTAATGATGTATGAACATATGCGGAAAGTGTGTGTATATGTCCGTATACTAATGCAA
The DNA here is from genome assembly GCA_030737875.1 of Allium sativum. Lineage (NCBI taxonomy): Eukaryota > Viridiplantae > Streptophyta > Magnoliopsida > Asparagales > Amaryllidaceae > Allium > Allium sativum. Next base: position 174,263,239 of record CM060923.1, read on the forward strand.
AATCAGGTGGTCTACTGATTCAGTCGACCTCCTTAATGCAAACCATGATAGTGCCATGCATCCAATATGTATGCGAAACCCTATTGACACATACAAATTTCTACATGTGTGCACAACCATACACAAAAATGCATCATCCATATGATAACACAGCCATGATACATCCATCAATTCTAACTACCACATCCATTTATGCAATATGCAACATGAAGTGTCTGAGCCGATCTAGTGCCTAATGTGTGTGTATATGCATCCACGAGCAACCACTAGCAACCAATTTCATCCACATGCATCCATCAATCATAACATGTTTCAAACACATGTTTCAACCATAGGCTTACCCTATCTAAAGGTCAAGTAGTACTAACGAGAGGACATACTAAAGATAAGATAAGTACTAGACAAGCAATAAAGGAGAAGTTAAAAGACATACTCTCAAAAAGAAATGGATACAAAGAACGCATCTTCGCTTCCGTCTCCCAAGTAGCATTGCTTTCGTCATCTCCCCATTGCACTTTAACTAGCTGAACTTCTCTGTTCCTCAACTTCCTAGTCTCTGACCCAAGGATGCGAGTAGGAGCTCGTCGAATCGTCGCGTTACGCTCTACCTCTACATCTCTAAGCAAGCTCGGCTCTACCACCTCTGCGGTCTCATGTAAGCACTTCCTCAGATGTGATACATGGAATACATCATGAACACCACTAAGTCTGTCGGGCAACTCCACCCTATATGCCATCCGTCCAATCCTTTCCTTAATAGGAAACGGCCCAACAAATCTCGGTGCTAACTTCCCAACGGACCCAAAGCGAACCACATTTCTCAATGGAGATACTTTGACAAAAACCATATCCCCAACCTCAAACTCAAGTTCCGTCCTTCTCCGATCCGCATAAGATTTCTGTCTATCTTGCGCTGCCTTCATCCTTCTTCGAATCAAATCAATCTTCTCTGAAGTCTCTCTAACCATATCTGGCCCAAGCAAGATCTTATCCGTAGATTCCCACCAACATGTAGGAGATCGATAAGGCCTTCCATAAAGAGCTTCGAAAGGAGCCATACCAATACTGGACTGAAAGCTGTTATTATATGCGAACTCCACCAAAGGAAGATGTTCTTCCCATGTACCTCCAAAATCCAAGATACAAAGCCTCAAGAGATCTTCTAAGATACGGTTCACCCTCTCGGTCTGACCGTCCGTCTGAGGATGATATGCGGTGCTCAAACACAACTGAGTCCCTACCGCCTCTTGCAAACTTCTCCAAAACTCACTAGTAAAGATAGGATCTCGATCACTCACAATGCTGGATGGTACGCCATGCAATCTAACAATCTCTCTCACATAGACCGAAGCAAGCCATGGAGCGGTCCTCTTACTCTTCACGGGTATAAAATGGGCACTCTTGGTAAGTCTGTCTACCACAACCCAAATTCCCGTATTGCCCTTCCTCGATCTCGGTAACCCATCGATGAAATCCATCGAGACACTATCCCACTTCCATTGCGGAACTTCCAATGGGTGTAGCAACCCACCGGGTTTCCTTTGCTCCGCTTTAACTTGTTGGCATACTAAGCATCTAGCCACATACTCGGCCACATCTTTCTTCATACCGGCCCAGAAGAAAACTCTCTTCATGTCTTGGTACATTTTGTCTCCACCGGGATGAATAGTCATTCTTGAACGATGTGCATCATCCAAAATAGCCTTCTTCAAACCCTCATCTTGCGGTACACAAAGTCTACCGTCTCTATGCAACCATCCCTTATCATCTATGGTGTATCTACCCAAATGGCTGGACGATTCCCCCCTCATAAGCTTCTCTACCAACTCAACCAACTGTGGGTCGTCTCGCTGAGCCTCGCCAATCCGTCTCAAAAGAGTAGGTCTAACCTCCAAGGATGCCAACAAACCAGGTACAAAATCAACAGAAGGTCTGAAGTCAAACAAAGAAAGAAACTCCAAGCTTCGTCGTTCCACGAACAATGGACTCAAAGATAGCCTTTTTCTACTCAAGGCGTCTGCCACCACGTTACCCTTGCCAGGAGTATACGCTATCTCGAAATCATAGGATGCTAAGAACTCCATCCACCTTTGTTGTCTTAAGTTTAAATCCTTCTGAGAGAATAAGTACTTCAATGATTTATGGTCGGTGAACAACTCGAATCTCTCGCCAAGAAGATAATGGCGCCAAGACTTAAGTGCGAAAACAATCGCGGCCAACTCTAGATCATGGGTAGGGTAATTCTTCTCATGCACTCTCAATTGTCTCCCTCCATAGGCTATTACCCTTCCCTCCTGCATCAAGACTGCGCCTAATCCTGTTCCACAAGCATCGGTATAAACAACAAACGACTTACTCCCATCTGGGAGCACTAAAACTGGAGCGGTGGTCAAAGCTCTCTTTAACCGTCGGAAAGCATCATCACAATCTACGTCCCATAAGAAAACCAGATTCTTCTTCGTCAAGCGGGTTAATGGGGCTGATATCTTCGCGAAGTCTTTGATGAACTTCCTATAATATCCTGCCAACCCCAAGAAACTTCTTACTTCGGTAGCATTTCTAGGAACTTTCCAATCCTGGATAGATACTATCTTTGCGGGATCCACAGCTATCCCTTCCTTAGAGACCACATGCCCTAAGAATCGCACTTCTCTTCTCCAAAAATGACATTTAGAGAATTTAGCTTTAAGACTATGTGCTCGAAGAGTCTCCAACACTTCCTTGAGATGTAAGGCATGCTCTTCTTCACTCTTGGAAAAGACCAAGATGTCATCCACAAAAACTACTACAAACTTATTCAGATACTCTCTGAACACTCTACTCATGAGATCAACAAAGTATGCAGGGGCGTTTGTCAACCCAAATGGCATCACTAGCCACTCATAAAAACCATCCGGAGTCCGGAAAGCAGTCTTCTCTATACTGTCCTCCGCCACTCTTAACTGATGAAACCCTGTAGCTAAATCCATTTGTGAAAATACTGAGGCGCCAACCAACTGATCAAAGAGATCATCTATTCTCGGTAATGGGTGTCTATTCTTCTTCGTGAGCTTATTAAGTTCTCTATAATCCACACAAAGTCTGAGGGACCCATCCGCCTTCGTGGCAAACACTACTGGAGCTCCCCACTCCGATATACTTCGCCTTATGAACGCCTTCTCAAGCAACTCCCCTACTTGCTTATGAAGTTCTCTTCTCTCACGAGGAGCCATGTGGCGCACTGGCAAAGACACTGGTTTGGCATTATCCACCAAATAAATTCGGAAATCAATCTCCCGCTTCGGAGGTAAGCCCTTCACCTCCTCAAACACATCCGGATATTCCCGGACCACTCTAACAGATTGCAAACTCTCGACCGAAGCTTCAAGCGATTCAAGATAACTTAGCATAACAGAATCCCTGGGATTATAAGAGATTTCGAGAGTGTTACCCAAGCGGGTCATGAGCCTAACAACTCTCCTTTCGCAATCAAGAACGGCACCATTACTGGATAACCAGTCCATGCCCAAAATCAGCCCATAGCCCGTGAAGCCCAATACAAAAGCATCACATCTAAACTCAACGCTAAGTATAAAAATCTTCAAACCCAAACATATCATAGACAGATGTCTAAGTGCAGTGACTCAACTAACGATGATGAGATAAAAGAATGCGATGCGCCAGAGTCAAACAAAGTACGAACTGGATGATCAAACAGAAAAACCAGACTTTCAACGGAAATAGTTCTACCTCTCTGCTGAATCGGTGGAACTGAGAGAACCTGAACTTGCCCCCCTGACTGAGGTGGTGCTATAAGAGCTTGCACCTGACCTCCTGAGGTAGACCCCGTCTTCTGCCCCTTCTTTGGGCAGTTTTTCACAAGATGCCCTGCTTCACCACAATGAAAGCAACCGGTCTTCTTCTTTTTGCGACAATCCTTACTGAGGTGTCCTGGTGTTCCACAATTGAAGCACTTCTTCTTCGTCTTCTTTTTGTCACCATTGCCTTTTCCGCCCTTGCCTTGTTGTTGTTGTTGCGGTTTCTTCTGATCCCCCTTTTTCTCTGGTGCCTTACAATTCTTATCATCCTCATGCATAAGTGCCATGTAGACAAGTTTCTCAAAAGTGGCCCCCATAGGAATGTGAGTCATAGCTATTCCTTGCAATGGTTCTTTCAAGCCTCTAACGAACCTCAAAGCCTTCTTCTCCGGTGTATTCACCAACTCTATGCCAAACCTTGCTAATTGATTGAATTAGTTGACATATTCTTTCACCGTGAGATTCCCTTGCTTCAAATTCAAGAACTTCTCCATAAACAGATTCTCTTCCGCCCTTGAGAGAAACTTAGCCCCAAACCTTTGCTTAAAATCTGCCCAAGAGTCAACCGGGCGTTCTCCATTAGTGACCTCCCACCAGAATGAGGCCTCTCCCTTCATTAACCAAGCCGCCAACTTGACTTTCTTTCCTTCTTCCACTTCAAAGATATCTAGCAACTCTTCCACTTCCTTAAGCCAATCTCTAGCCTCTACGAAAGTCTCTGAACCTAGAAAAGGTTTTCCTCCTATAGCCTTGAACTCCTTGCAAACCTTAGCAAAATTATCCACTCTAGGCTGAGGAGGAGGAGCGGTTGTCTCTGGTGTAGTAGCATTGGCTGGACCCGCAGCCGCGGCCCTAGCCTCTTGCAACCTCCTATACCATAGTGGTATAACTAAACCCTCCGGGATGTTAAGATCTTCAGCCATGCTGAAACGAAAGAGGAAAGATTCAAAAAGGAGATTCCGAAAGATAAAGATATGGCTATTGGGGATTATGCTTTTCTTTTTCAAAAACTTTTTCTCTTAGAAGACATGCTTTTGAAAATACTCTCTTCGAAAATACTCTTAGAAAATAGTTTTTCTCAAAAAATTTATCTGTTCCGGTAACCTTAAGCTCTGATACCACGTGTAACACCCCACTCCCGCTATGATCACTCACCAAGGGAATGCCATAGCATCGGTGGAGTATTTTAGTGAGTATAGAACAGAAAAATTACAACCAGCCAGATATAAATAGTACTTGAAAATTTTAAAACATCATCTCATATCAGCGGAAGTAAAACATGTCTGGTTACATCATAAAACCACAGTAAAAGTTAAGTACAATATCCATCATAATAAAGAAGTACATAATCCCACTCTCATACAATAGCCAAAACAAAAGGAAAGATAACAGAATAACTGGAGCTTTACATCTATCCAAGCTCCTCAAGACTGGAACAGCAATCCGATCAAGCTCTACTACTGCTAGGATCCACCACAGGACCTGAGGGTTGGGAAAAAGATAAAAACAACGGGGTCAGACATAAGTCTGAGCGAGTCCTATAACTTTAACAATACAATCGTTAAAGTAACCAGAGAAGACATGAACTGATATACGGTAACATATAGGGATGAATGGGTACCCTAAGTAGTCAACTAAACTAAGATAAAGGATAAAGACGCATCTACCCTCCCTAAGGTAAATTACTAAACTGCACCACACAAGTCGTTTCTAACCTAAAGGTTGATCCCACCCAAGGACTTATAAAATTTACTAAATAGTACTTGCGTACCCCTAGGTGACCAAGTAGGCGCCACGGGGCCCTACACTCCACTAGGTGTACACACTACTCCCCATTCGATCGGCTCCCTAACGTAGATACCCGTGCTGGCCACCGTGGGATGTACCATTCCCCAATGTGGCAACCTGATAAAACTAACGGTGCACGGCTTATATCTACACGATGCAACAACGGCTTACCTACCAGCCCGGGCCCACTCACGCATATGAAGCCCGTTGGACTTGCGTTGCCACCGCTAACTCGTTTGCCTCTTACAGTCAAGCCCAGTATGCGTGTCCCGTCCTCGACATGGGTCGAGCCCACAAAGGTACGTATGGGTTACTGGTTGAAATGGGCCTCCACAAGCTACCCACCTAAGCTTGTCCCTTTTTCTAGTATATCCCACTTAACCCTTTAATCATGTTTTAATTACATGTTTCATTTCGGTTAAGTATTCTAATCGTATTTTCTATTGCCACCCAAGGCAACCACTAGATTTTCTCATGCCACCCAAGGCACCCACTTAACCCCTCATGTCCCTCTACATGCTAATGTGGTTAAGTGTTTCTTAATTAATTAATTAAGAACGTAACCTTTGTAAAGACCTCTCACATTAGACTGTCTTTTATGACCGCTGGTTAAGCCGGTTGGGTCCGGGCAGCCTTATGTCATAACAGAGTCTAACCTCGTGTCTTTACATTAATTACGTATTTAGTTTGTGCCTAAGACCTCTCACATTGGGCTAACATTTGTAGCAACTGGTTAAGCCGGTTGGGTCCGGGCAGTTTTACGCTACAACTGAGTCCAACCTCGTGTCTTAGTCAATTAATTACACCTAATTAATCACCCTCATAATTTTATATTAATTATCCCTAATTAATCAAGTTTTCTTAACATGGGTAGACCTAACTTAATAGGTAAATTCCCATGGGGTAGACCTAACTCAATAGGTAAATTCCCAACACATAGTATGGGTACACCTAACTAAATAGGCAAATTCCCATACTATGTTCATTTAGTTTATGTTATGCATAATTATATTAATTTCACACAATCTTATTAACCTATGCATTTAATTACCCCCTCGTTCCCACGTAATTTCGTTCTCATGATATAACACATATAAAAGGTGTCAACTTGCATATGAATGAACATGTTTCAAAGGTGCCATCTTGCATATTAACAAACACATAACTTGCATATGCACTTGCATAACATGTCACATAACTTGCATATAATATGTCACATAACTTACATATTCACTTGCATAACAAACTTGCATATTAACTCATAGACTTGCATAATGTGTCATCATGAACTTGCATATTAACAAACATGTAACTTGCATATTTACATACATGTAACTTGCATATTAACAAACATGTAACTTGCATATTAATAAACATGTAACTTGCATATTTACATACATGTAACTTGCATATTAACCAACATGTAACTTGCATATTAACAAACATGTAACTTGCATATTTACATACATGTAACTTGCATATTAACAAACATGTAACTTGCATATTTACATACATGTAACTTGCATATTAACAAACATGTAACTTGCATATTTACATACATGTAACTTGCATAGCATATCACCATGAACTTGCATAACATGCATATGATTACATAGCCCACAACTTGCATATTTAGCATCATGCAAACATAACATACATCATATTAAACTTGCATAAACTTACATACTCAACATGCATAAACATACATACTCAACATGCATAAACATAAGATTAATGCTAACATCATATCATATGATTCAAAGCTCATTACCCCACATACAAAACCATAAATCTCATCACATCTCATCTAATTAGTTTACCAAAAGATCATCAAAGTGATAGAAACTCACTACTAGCAATTTTGCACACCAAATGAAGAAGATTAAGATGCTAAGAAGGGATTAGAGGTTGATTAGAGAGTGATTAGCATGCAACCCTCTTCATTGATTTGTGGAGGCCATGATCAAGTTGCATTTTGCCATAGTTTAATTACAAGGTTTAATTATGAATGAATTAGGGTAGGGTTAGGGTCTTATTTATAGGATTAGGTGTGTGTTTTAGGCCTTTAGATTAACCCTAGATTAGGTTAGGACCCTTAGATCCCGGAACCCTCTAGAACATGGCCCTAGACTCAGCCAAGACCAGACCTGGTGCACCCAGATCCACAGAGCCGACACCCTGTGTCGACACCCCTGTCGACAGGGCTGTCGACACCCCTGTCGACATGCCTGTCGACATGGGGCTAGGCGGGAATTTTTCCCTCCTCTTTCCTCTTTTGGCTCCAACTTGTTTTAAAGCTGAATTTTAAATCTGTTTTTAATTTAAATTTTCCGCAAACTTCTTTGGGCCATAACCGGGCCATACGGACTCCGATTCTCGAAAACTCGGACTCTATTTCGCGTATTTTTCCGAGACGAACGCAATGACGCAGCCCGTTTCCCCTGGTTCTCCCATCTGAAATTAATTATACTTTAATTACTAACTATTAGTGTTAATTGAAATTCGGGGTGTTACACTGGGTATGGCATCATATTGGGAGTCGATTGGCTCCAAAGATACGGGGTGGTGGTAGACTGTGAGGGCTTTTTGGTGACAGTGAGGGCGGATGATGGGCGGAGGGCAGTGTTTGGTAGCCTACCTAGTGATGGGGTTATGGCCAGTTTTGTAAATTCCCTCGACATCCCGTAGGATGAGTTGTCAGATGTGCCCGTGGTTGGCCAGTATCCGGACGTCTTCGAAGAGGTGACCGGGCTTCCACCACACCGAGAGATTGAGTTCCGTATTGATTTAGTGAAAGATGCCAGACCTATAGTGATGCCACTTCGTCGTATGGCACCAAGGGAGCAGCGAGAGCTCGGGGTGCAAGTCAGCAATCTTTTGAAGAAGGGATTTATTAGAAGGAGTGTTTCCGAGTGGGGAGCACCAATTATGTTTGCCACTAAGGCAGATGGTTCCCTTCGTTTGTGTGTGGACTATCGCGAGTTGAATAAGGTGACGAGGAAGAATAAGTATCCTCTACCACGGATAGATGATTTGTTTGATCAGCTGGAAGGAGCCAGAGTGTTCTCCGAGTTGGACCTCGCGACATGATTTCATCAGCTTCGAGTAGCAGATGAGAGTGTTCTGAAAACGGCATTTAGGACGCCGTCTGGATTTTATGAGTGGTTGGTCATGCCATTTGGGTTGACCAACGCACCAGCCTACTTTGTGGATCTTATGAATCGAGTATTCAGAGATCAGTTGAATAAGTTTGTTCTTGTGTTCATGGATGACATCCTTGTTTACTCAAGGACAGAGGAGGAACACAAGGGACACTTGAGGATAGTGATGGAGGTGTTGAGGAAACACCAATTGAAAGCGAAATTCTCTAAGTGTCATTTTTGGAGAAGGGAAGTGAGATTCTTGGGTCATGTTGTTTTAGAGAGTGGTATTGCCGTGGACCCTGCGAAGGTGGCTACGGTACAGGATTGGCCTACACCTAAGAATGCTACAGATGTAAAAAGTTTCTTGGGATTAGCTGGATATTATCGTAAGTTTATCCAGGACTTCTCCAAGATTGCAGCACCGTTGACTCAGTTGACTAAGAAGAATCAGTCCTTCGTCTGGGACGGAGTGTGTGAGGATGCCTTCAAGAGTCTAAAAGAGAAGTTGACGCGTGTGCCAGTGTTAGTCATTCCTAAAGGGAATGAAGAGATGACGGTGTACACGGATGCTTGTGGTACCGGACTGGGTGCAGTATTGATGCAAGGAGGTAAGGTTGTAGCTTATGCTAGTCGACAGCTAAAGCCGCATGAGAAGAAGTACCCTACCCATGATTTGGAATTAGCAGCGATCGTATTTGCGCTGAAGATGTGGAGACATTATCTCTTGGGAGAAAGATTCGAGTTGTTTACCGATCATAAATCGTTAAAGTATCTCTTCTCTCAGAAAGATCTGAATCTCCGTCAGCAGAGATGGTTAGAGTTCTTGGCTTCGTATGATTTTGATATCGCATATACACCTGGGAAAGGTAACGCGGTAGCCGATGCCTTGAGTAGGAGACATCCCAGCTTAGGGGCAATGTTTCTTGAATGGAAGCAACTGGTGTATATCGCGGGGTTTGATTTCAGACCAAAGTGCGAATTGGATCCAGTTATGCTAGCTAGTTTGGCGATCAGACCCACTTTGATAGAGCGGATTGGTTCTAGCTAGAGGGACGATCCTAATCTATTAGAAATCATCTCCAAGTTAGAGATGGGCATCGATGAGGAGTTGAATGTGTATGGGTTTGATCGAGACGGATGGCTTCGAAAGAGTGGAAGACTAGTTGTGCCTAATGTGAATAGTTTGAGAGATGAAGTGCTTAGAGAATGTCATCACTCAAAACTAACTATACATCCCGTTGGTAATAAGATGTATCGAGACATGAGACAGACTTACTACTGGGAAGGGAAGAAAAGAGACGTTGGGAAGTTTATATCCAAATGCATGAATTGCCAGCTAGTTAAAGCCGAGCAAAAGAAGCCTAGTGGGTTGTTACAACCATTAGAAATTCCCGAATGGAAATGGGAGCAAGTCTCGATGGATTTCATCGATGGCATACCAAGGACTAGATCGGGATATGATAGCATTTGGGTAATTGTGGATCGATTGACTAAGAGTGCAAGATTTATACCAGTCAAATTGACCCGGACGGTAGCCAAGTTGGCCGAATTGTATATGAAGTGGGTAGTGAGATCTCATGGAGTACCCAAAAGCATTGTGAGTGACCGAGACCCGTTGTTCACTAGTGGGTTTTGGAATAGCTTACAAGAGGCTCTAGGGTCAAGATTACATCTCAGTACCGCATATCACCCTCAGACCGACGGTCAGACGGAGAGGGTGAATCGTATATTAGAAGATCTCTTGAGAGCGTGTATATTGGATTTTGGTGGATCATGGGATGACCATTTGCATCTAGTAGAGTTTGCATATAATAATAGCTACCAATCCAGTATCGGTATGGCTCCATATGAAGCTTTGTACGGAAGACCGTGCAACTCACCATCATGTTGGATAGAGACTAGCGAGAAGTTTGTGCTTGGACCAGATGTGGTGAGGGAAACTTCAGTAAGATTAAGGTCATTCAACAACGAATGAAAGCTGCTCAGGATAGGCAGAAGAGTTATGCCGATAAGAGGAGAAGAGACTTGAAATTCTCCGTTGGTGACTTGGTGTTCGTCAAGATCTCTCCGTTAAAGAGCGTGATTCGATTTGGCAGGAGAGGCAAGTTCATTCACGACTCAGATGTGACTATTTCACCTGATCAGTTAGAGGACTTCGAAGTAGAACCCGAGGCGGTTGGGAACCGCAAGCCGATTCGTATTGTGGGGCACGATACGAAGCAACTTCGAAGGAAGGCGGTGAATCTAGTCAAGGTTCAGTGGGGCGAGGACGAGAATGATTGTACTTGGGAAACAGAGGAGAGCATTAGGGAGGCATATCCAGAACACTTTGCCTGGTAAGATTTACTTTGCAATTTAGTTTTCCGCATGCTAGGGTAGACTTATTTTGCTTGTCTTCATGTTTGATGGTTGTTTTATGGTTGATAGGCATGCGGGAACCTTTGTGTGTGTTTTGATTAGGGAATTTCTGGGGCGAAATTTCTTAAGGGGGGGGGGGGGGGGAAGAGTGTAATGACTCGTATTCTACACATCATAGGATCGTAGAAAATTTATTTCTTTCCCATGTGAAGTTGTATGGTCATGTAACTCTGGGAAACATCTATTAGAGTCATTTCCCATGTTCATGATTTTTGTTGATTTTTAAATGACCATTTTGCCCCTAGTTGGTACTGTTTTGGCCATAACTTTTGATTGTAAAGGAATTTTGACCTGAAACCACTTCCATTGGATTCGTTTGGTGGTTTACCTTTCCGTAGAGTGGTCATAATAGCCAAACGGACTTATCATTTGGGAGATATGGCTGAAACAAGGTTTGGAGGGTGAAAAAAACTGCTTAACCGGGCCAAATCGGGTGATTAGTGAGTAGGCCCATAACCCATTTCGGGATTAGGGTTATGGGAGGGCTGAAATGAGATGGAGAATCATTCCATTTCAGTTTTCTAGCCTCCACTTATCACCAAGGATCCCCAAAAATGGCCTCTAACCTCTAAATCACCTCCAAATCATCTTTTGGTCAAGGATTTGGCTTAGCAACCCCTAATCAAGGAAGATCTTCACCAAATCAACATTGGAGCTGCTGTTTAGCATAGAGATTCACATCAAATCAGAGAATTATTTCAGATCTTAGTTTATTTTGTGGCTAAGGTGAGTGATTTGCATAGTTTTACACTAATTACGGCTAATTAGGGGTGATTAGTGCTAATTAGCGAATTTAAGCATGATAAAATTCGGGAAAAATGTTCATAAATTCCTAAATGATGTTTTAGACCTCTGATATGAATTTGGGTTAATTTGGTTAAGTTTTGCTAATCCTATCATTAGTTTCACCTAAACATGCTTAATGGGAAATATGAGATTTTGGGTATGTTTGATCCATTTTAACCTATCATATTGATGTTTTGATGTTTGTGGTTGATCATGTATGTTGCTATGACTGTATGAAATGCTTTGTGATTGATTCCAATAGTTAGAATGGTCGAAAACGTCGTCGAATGGCGTAAACACTTGCTGGAACAGTTTTAGAAAACAGTGCAGGGTTGGATCGGATCGGACAAGGGGGCTCGGACAAGGTGATGCGTAGTAAGACTATGAGCCAGTGCAGTGGGGTTCTTGTGACTCCATGGGGCAAAGTGGACATAGTAAGGATTGGTAAGGCTATGAGCCGTGCAGTGGGGTTCTTGTGACTCCATGGGGCAAAGTGGACATAGCAAAGAATTAGTGGCTACGTTATCAGTGCAGTGAAGCCATTTATGACTTCATGGGGCCAAGTGATCGTAGCAAGGAATGTTGGGTGACCGAAGTGGTGAATATCGTATGCTTTACGCACTGAGTGAGAGATGTGAGGATTGATGTTATGCTTGATTGTTTGCTATCATTATGACATGCACACCTCCCCCACCTCCGTATCTTTATACCGTTTGATATGATACCTTAGAGTGTTGTATAGTATGTAGTGCTAACTCTTTGGTTGCAGGTCCAGGTTCAGGTATGTTTTAGTCTACCTATTATTGTTCACTTTAGATGCTTATCGCTCATACCAGGCTTTATGTCTGACCCAGAGTTTTATGTCTCCTCTTATTACTCTGGGTGCTCACACGAGCAGACTAGAGACAGGTTAGCTGGTGATGCGCGAGTAGCTGATTCGGAGGCAGGAAGGAGGCTTCTACGTATGATATATATATATATATATATATATATATATACACACACATTCTCCCTGTGTCGTTGGTGGTCGCTACTTGGGCATTAGTAGTGTACCTCATTTATCTTACCTTTGATTTGAGATAGTTTGAAAGTTGTAATAAGCTGTATTTTGAATTTCCACTGCTATGATGTTTAGTTCTGATTTTCAGCTTATGCACTGTCTCTCCTGTTTTATGTCAAGTATGTTGTTATTATATTTTATTCTATGCGCTGTGAGACATTCTACAGGTTCTTTGTATGTTCATTTCCTCCTTCCTTTTCCTTCTGACGACCCGTTCCGCGCTAACTGGACAAGTGTACAGCGCACATTTGGAGTAAATGTCGGTTGGTGCGGGGCGGGCCGTCACAAATTCCCTTCATATTGAATGCAAATAGTTGAGTGCTTAATAGTAATTAGCTCAAGATTAAATGATTTGAACCATCTCTCAAAGAAACAAAAAGAAGCAAGCAATAAGTTTATAGATGTACAATGGAAGCCACAGTAGTTCAAATACTCAAAGGTACAATATAGTTCCAATATAACAGTCTAGTTCGAATATAAGTACAACCTACATGTACGTATGAAAATATGAAATGGAATGTGCAGGGTGGTTTAACAAGTCAGTGGCAAAATGATTATGACGGTGCACCTAATAACTAGCAGAGAATACACAATAGAAAATCAAGTGACTAGGTTTCAATAAAACAACAATTTGCTCATACATTATAGTTTGGTAGAAGTTGAATATCCATGCATTATGAATCTTATTAAATGGTTAAAAATAAATACATGGTCACAAGCAGTACGGCTAGCATGCAGCGACGAATGCTCCTTGCCTTCCGAATGTGTCCAAAACGCAAAATATAAAGATGAATTTTAATATTATTGAGAAACATGCACTTCGAAAATTCCAAAGCAAGGCCCAAGTATATGGATCATCATGTACCTCAGTTTTCTATAAACAAGGCAGCACAGGTTAAAGGTTTAAATAAGGTGTACCCAATCTAGTTAAGCAAATGCCCAGGTTTTACACAAGTCCCAAGTCAATTTGCAAAGTTAATTTCAGATGATGTATGCACCTATACAAGTGATATAACGGTGCGCATATATATATATATATATATATATATATATATATATATATATATATATATATATATAACATATACATACACGAATTGAATACCTCATATGTATATGTATATATATATGGTATAAATTCCCAATTCCATGTCATGGGCCAGTGCCAAATTCACTAGTTAAACCAGAATTACTGCTCCAAATATAAATATACACATACATACATATGTGTATGTATACATAATTGGTATGCATAAATATAGAACAAACAAAGCATCACAAATTTCTACAAGTGGGAAACATGCAAACAATGAACAAGCCCAAGATACACCACTCAACATATATATACACTTTCATGGGTATGTATATACATGTATAAAATTTGGGTGTGTACGTGGATAAATACAGTAAAACAAGGTTTGGCAATATATTTCAGTTTCAGCAGTGACATGAAAAGCCAAGAATCACACAAGAGAATCCTAACCTAGGTCATATTATTATATTTTATTTATATTGAAATCAGCTTACTTGAGCCTTAAATTAATCGTGAGCTAATAACTCACCGTACGACCGTGTTAATCCTTGACAAGGCGGTGTTGGCTTTGATGTTGCTAATGAAAGCTGCGAGTTCTGAGTTATCGGTGCGAGCTTGGGTTGCAGCACCTCGGAGAGCTGAGTTGCCGAAATCTGGAAAAGTGAACGTTGGTGGCTTCGATTCTCTAGTGCGTATGAGATTGCATGGTTCAGGTGCCGACTTGAGGCAGAGGCAGAGCAACGGCTAAGGGGGGAGGGACGATGAATCTTGAACGAGTTAGTTGCTTCAATTTAAAGGACGAAGGCTATGGATTTTCGATTCGAATTGGGGAAAGGTTTGATTTTTATTTGGGGAAAAAGAAATGATATTTCGGTGAAGGAGCTGGAACAAAAAACGTGATTTTTAGAAAAAATGAAACTAAGGATAAGTATGAAGTAATTTCAATAGATTAAGGTAGCCATGCGTTTTTGAGACGTAGGCTTGCGTGATTTATACCGAGGTAGGTTTTATTCCATTTAATTTTATATTTAACTGTATCATAAATTATTGTTGAACTCCCAATATTCATACTGCCAACACACTCTTCAAATACGACGAAAATTATACATACCTCTTCATCTTCGCATTTTGAATCCAATAAATATATTTTGGTTGTAATTCGACTCCGTTCATATATGACGTTATTTTATTTTTAAATTATTTATCGGTTCACCATTTGTTCACAAAAAAAAGTCCGTTTGATTCCAAATTTGAAACGTTAAGTTCAATCTCTTTATACATACGAATACCCAACCAATTTCCCATATATTTCAACAAATAAAATTTCCAATTTATTTAGCGTTAACTACGTTTATTTTAAATTAAATCATTTATATTTTCTAGTTGAATTTCAAATCCAATTCAAATATCCAGTTAAATTCAGTTCAAATATTCAACAATAAATATTTGATTCCCAACCAACCATTCTAAATTAAATATTAAGTTCAACTCATACTTAAAACCATATATTTGATTTTTAATTTCTAATCCAAGTATCTATATAAAAATTGATTATTCATGGTTAAAACTTTAATTAATTCCATATTCTAGTTGTTGAAATTTCTGGGACGTTACAGAGTCGCTTTATATTAAGTTTCATTTTGCGACACCTCCCTACTTTTCACTATAAATTATCCATATCAGCAATGACATAATTGGCATTGCGTCACAGGTCTGATGTATGACTCGAGGCCAATATCGCATGCACTAGGTTGTTAGACGTCTGATTCTTCTTATCGGATGTCTAGCCAGGCTATCCAATTCAACAGAACCATGAAACCAAACGTCTAGTTCATCAATTAGATGTCTAAGCAAACCATCAATTTGCGCTTTCCTCTAGAACCAGGATGGAGGACTCAATTTCTTGGTTTCTATGCTTACTCTTGTGCATTTTCTATCTTTAACCCATATCTTGAGCATCCGTGCTTCGATTCACAAATATTTTTCGCTTATACCAAGCTATTCTAGACCATTTTAATTTATCCATGTAGTTTCGCTGAAATATAACACTTTACGTCGACACTATATCTATATTTATACTCCAACAATCAAAGACACCAAACCACTACCACATCTAAATTCGACCAATAAAAGCCTAAATACTTTCATAATGAGCTCCAACAATGTAACAACCCGAATTTTCAGAATCAATTTAAAATTTTTTATTTTAGCTATATTAATGGAATTTGAATATTTAAAATGATTTATTTTAAATAACAACGACTAAAAATTTATTTAAATCGAAGTTAGAATGAATAAATTTTATTTTAATTATAAAATGAATTGGAAATGGCGCAGTTGTTTGAAAATTCAATTTAAAATTTCAATTGAATGTATAGAATTCGTTTTAAATCAGAATTGGACGAAACAAGAAATATTCGAATCATTTTAACAATAACTTTCTAACGAATGTGAAAAATTCAGATTTCATAATATAAATTAAAAGTTATGTCTAGTTTAAAATTCAAAATAGTCACTATGGAATTTTTTTTTAATATAATATATAGCCCTTAAAAATAGACGTTTTGCAAACGACCTCAGTTTTTGATGATACCACTTTTGTTGGATCCGGAATGTCAAATTATTGCTAGATTTCAATTTTCACAATTTTTGGAATTAATATGTGAGTGTGGTGAATTTAAGTGTGTTTGGTACTTTCAGTTTGAATTTAATCGACTGGAAAATGGCCATTTTTCAAACGGTCTCCAGATTCGACGAAATTAGTTATGTTACGACCGCATCGTCTAAACATAGCTAGATTTGTTTTTCTAGAATTTTTGGAGTCAGACTGCGGCCCCAGTAAATCAAAATGTATGTTAAAATCAATATTGAACGTTATATTAATTTTAACCGAAACAGGTCGAAACAGTTGGATTGGCTTATGGGACATATCCAATTGTGTCTAGAATGGGGGGTATTTAGCTGGAGGCGATAGTCGTTGGGCTTGATTTGGAGTTCGAATGGAAAATTCACTTTTTGGGAAATTAAATTCAATAATTATATATATAATCTCCAACCCCCTATTTCCCCCATCGTTCAAAACTTTGAAAAAAAAAAACCCGGGTTGACCCGTCGCCTCCCCTTCCCATCGTCGCCACCGCTTCCTGCCTTCGCGCCCCGAGGCGATCGCCGTCGTCGTTGCCCCCTCAGTCCGCCGCCATCTCCAAGCGCCTCCTTTCGCCATTAAAAATCAAACAATCCCAAGCCGTAGATCCCCTCTGACCACCACCTCCAGCCACCTACGGGCCCACCGCCGCCACTTGCAGACCCCGACGCCCCCCTCTGGCCAACCACCTCTGGTCGTGGGTCTCCATTATCCAAAAATCCAATTTTTATTAATTTCTGTATTTGCAATTAAGACCCTGAGCTTCCACAACCCATGTATTCCAATCCGAGCCTCTCTATCCAAAAATCCACAGTACCAAAATCGAAGAGCATGATTTTCTCTTTGATTTAGGTATATGGAAGTCATATTTTGGATTGCGGAGCCGCCCGGAAAACGCATCCAAAGTTTGCTGTCCAATTTATGTCATTTTGCAAATCCTGGCGAAACGGAGCATTTTCGGAAGAAAGACCCTAGGCGAAAGTTGTCCGAAATAGCGCGTTTAGGCTAGTAAAAAAGATGGGTCATTTGCAAATTCTGGAACTGGAACAGCAAATCAAAGCAACGGAAAAGCACGGCGGAGTGGATCCCAATGTGAGAACTCCTTCTCACTCTAATTATTTTACTGTTAAGTATATACTAGGATGCAGACGGGGCTTAGAAGCCCCCGAAACTATTTATTGTGCAAACAATGATTGTTTTCTTGGATTGTATTATGGAAATTTGGTTGTGTTGAAAATTGATTGTTTTGTGGTGTATTGATTGCAATGATTATTGTGTATGGCGCGAGCCAGTATTAGGAGAGGGGTAATGCAAGACATTACTCCAGTCCTAATATCGCGCCGTTATAATGCCGAAATTTTCTGAAACAAAAATGTGTTAGTTAAAAGTATCAATTTTATTGTGTAAATGAATTATGTAAAATATTCGTGTGTAGAATAAAATGTTTAAACAATAAAAAATATCATTTTTATTGAATGTATGAACTATATAAAATAGTCAAATGTTGAAATTAATATTTTATCGTTAAAAATATAATTTTTAATGTATATATGAATGACATAAAATTCTTTTGAAATGAAAATAAATATTCATAAACAAATCGGATGATTTGTTTATGTACACTCATTAAACTTATATTGATTGGGACGATAAATTTTACACATCGCCCCACTGCACAAATAATATTCGGTATTTGTTGGTTGAAACCCCACACGGGTATTGGGATGATATTTGACATACACTAATCCCAATTGTTTAGTTGTATGTCAATCTATTGGTTGACAGACTGTTGTAAGCGTTAATTATTTATATTTAATGCTTATGCAGTTGTGTAATGCACTCTAATGATGGTTGATTGTTTTCATTATTGTTGTGTACATGTGTGGTATAAAATCCATATAAATAAATTATATGGTAATTGATTGGGTCTGATTCCAATTCAAAAATAACGAATATTTTAAAATATATTCCGTAAATGATTAAAATATGAATTTGATGTCCCATTTTGGATGGACACGAAAATATTGAAATGTGTGAAGCCGTGTTGATTAGATTTGTGTCATTTTAACGCAAACGATATTTATATCGATTTTATTCATTTTTATAATGAATATCGAAAAAGAATTTATTTCAAAATCTGATATTTTGAAAATATTATCGTTTAAATATTATAACGATAAGGAGTATTCAATTTTGATTTAAAATTGAAATGAAAGCAGAAATCGGTTTTAAATCGAATTTATAAAATACGTTTTGAAAGAAATATATTATATATATATTATATTACATATATGGTTTGTATAGAACATGCCACGACCGTTCGTGAATTTCGACCATTGACTTCAAATTGATATTACGGGAGATCCGACCGTCGGATTGTCCTAAAACCAGAACCGTTGGGTTTGTATCGGAAAGAACTTTCCATTGAATATAAGAGATTTGAAATCGAATGGTTGGATTTGGAATTATGTCAAATCAAATTTGGAAAAACTCGCTATGGATACAGTTCGCTGGCCGTTATTGGAAACCAGCTGTACAGGCCTTGATAAAATTATTAAAAATATTAATAATTTATGAAAATCATAACGAATGATTTGGAAAGAATTTTGATGAAAAATTCCACATTTGAAAAGATACAAATATATTTTTATCTAAATGAACTAGTTATTAACTAGATTTGAAATCCAATAATTTTTAAATAAATAAATTGGATTTACAAAGGGTTTTAATCTAACCAGAAATTTCCAATATATAAATTGGAATGGATTTGAATAGAAATCATCATCCGGAGATTTCTATATTGGACTCCGTGACTATACGGATATTGTGGAGGAATTCGGAAGATAGGTATATATCATTATTCCCTATACGATATGTGTTGGTTTCAGAATTTGATATTGAATATAAGCCGATATAATTTCTGTTTAGAGCCTTATATTTAGTATCAAATTGGATTTTGTGTTTTTCGTGAATGGTGTCTTCAGTAACACTGTTCATAAAACCCGTTGTGAAAAGAATAAATCTTTTAATTAAGCTTATTAGAGTTTCCAATTATATTTAGTAATTGGAATAAAATGGAATGTGAATTAGGTATATTGTGAAATATGTTTTTTAACGACATTTGTTCTTTAACCTGATTAACAATGAAATGGTATTTGGTATATATAAATCTTTTATTAAGATTTAATGAAAATTTTCCATAGTAAAGTTTTTCCAGTATAATATATTAAATTGGAATTGAATGGAATTCGATTTGGTAATAATCAAAGTGAGCTTCTGTGGAGGAAGAATGTTAATATATATGAAATTTAAAAGGCTTTATCATGAGGATTCCATAGTTAATGGAATATGATTTTGAGTTTATCATGGACTGTGTTTTAAATGACATTGGTTCTTTAACCCAGTTAAAGACAGGATTACATGTCTAACATTGTATTTCGAACTGTGTTATTGATCTCTGCTAAATATATATCTGTTTGGTGGCGAAGAATTTATTCTCCTGCTTAACACCCTTCTCTGAGACATACAAGCTTAGAGGTTATATATCGACAAAAATGAGTGGTACGGTGTAGATTGTTGATGCGGCAAGTTTGATTTCCCAAAGTTAAATAATCATTAATAATGATTGTTGGAAGATTAAAACTAAGTGAAGTTTTACTAAATCTTTAATTATATTGAAATGTGAATATGATAATTTAAATTATCAAATTTGGGAAATTATCTAGGATCGAGTACCACCAGTTTTTTTTTACTTCACGCGATAGTTAAATCTTTAATTTGATTTGAACGTGAAATGGTAATTAAATTTACCGATAACACCGTGGTGTTAGATATGGAGTATTACCAATACTTCTCCATGGGATGAATAGGTTGGGATTGGGAAATATAATAAATGATTACTTCAGTAAGGTTTGATAATCCTGACTAGTTTGGATAAACCTTAATTTGGTTTGAATTGATATCCAAAGGAAGATAAAAGAATAAATTTAAAAAATTTATCTTTGATAAAATTAATGGAAACCTTTCCCTAATGATGTGAATATTTGAATAAAATAATATTCTAAATTGGAATGAGGCATATGTTGTGTTTTATATCACTTGTTTATGAGATACGCGAGTTATTCGGAAAGGCCGTTTTATACCATTTGTATAATTGATTTGACGATAAGTCAACAATGAAGACAGCGGTTGAAGACCGGAGGTCTTCACAATGTTTGGATGATTACTGATGTCTTGATTGGGCTGTACACCCAAGAGAAGGAAATAAGTGGTGATTGTCTAGATGTACTTGGAGATCGACCAGATATGCAAGGACCTCTCTCCTGTATTGGACATATGGGACGAGGAATAAGGTGCCTTCAGTTTCGTTCAGACCCAAAACAGACTAGTAAATGGATGCGTGTCTGACATTGGATTTTATTCTGTGTTGACTGATCTTTATTAATTATATATCTGTTTGGTGGTGGAGAATTCATTCTCTTGCTTAACACCCTTCTCTGAGATGTACGAGCTTAGAGGTTATATATTGATAGACATCAGTTGCATGACGTGAATTGTCAGTGTGGCATGCTGAGATGCAAATGATCAAGGCTTTTGTTGAAAAGCAGAGTCTTGTGGTTGGGCTTTAAATAGCTTATCTTTGTGTTTAGCGTTAATTCGCGAGCCTCACATCCTGGTACGAGTCAGAAATAGGATCAGGGATGCAGGGAGGACATGACGTTTCCTTCTAACTGTAGGTGGTGTCATGGTATGGAGCCCAGACATTTATATTTTTTTACCTATGTGGATAATGAATAGCGAGGCGCGTCAGTTATATCGGTCACTATGGGGCCGATTGATAGGTCCAATAAGACGGAGAAACATGTGTTCAGGAATAACTAATCCTCAAAAGTAAGGGAGGATCGACCGTGCAGGAACCAAGGGTTGCCCATAGGTGTGATCCTGAGGCATTTGCTAGAGTGTTTCAAATCGGCGAGGAGCCATCCGTGGCCTCGACTCATGACGGAAATCCAATTTCCAATACGACCTTTCGGTTTTAGTTATAGAACTAGTATGGCGATATGATATGTGGTATCCATGTCATCTATGATTGATACATTTATATTTGAAGTTGATTTTGGACACTATATACCTATAGCAATATCAAAATTATTTGTTTTAAACGTACCAAGCATGTTTGGCTATTATAAGGGAAAACTCTATCCTATGGCTTGTGTTGCATTGTGTGATTGGACCTGAGTCTTATAATAGCTTCATTTTTCAGAAAGCATTACGCTATTTATAAATTGTTTTATGCACTGGTATTCTTGGAAGAAAACATGTTTCGTGTTATATGGCGTGGCCCCTTGATTTATCGAATTTTAAGGTAAAGTTTTAAATAACTATTTTGAGTTTCTCACACCAGTCCCATGACTGACTCGGAGTTTATAGTTTTAACCTAAACTCTGGGTGCCTCTATTTTCTACACGGGCAACTAGTAGTTTTGGTTTTGCAAATGTCTATTTTCCAAGATCCTGGTTAATAGCTGGAGCTATATTCGGAACGCTTTGTGTCCGTATATCTCCTTCAGTTGTGTTATGTATTATTTTTCCACTGCTATATAATGTATTCTAATCTCTGATATCATTCTGATGTATATTATTTATTCATGCTTTGTTATATTCTTGTACTCTGATGTAATTGTTGTAATAGAAATGAAATGTTCTTCTATTTGCGTTCTGACTTGTCGTGTTCTCAACTGAATAGGGGCTTTCCCTTACGGGCAAGTTTGAGTCATTTTAAACACAACCACAGTCTATTACACTCTGCCAAAGATCTCCTGAAAAGTCATTGGTCTTTAACGAAATGTTGAAAGAATCCAAATTTGAAATCGTCTCACTAAAAGAAAACATATATATGAGTGTACATAATTGCTTACCAAGATGATTGAACTAAAATTATTATCAATACTCTTCATTATCTAAAACTAATCACTTACTCCAATCGTGCCACCTCATAGCACCTTACACTTTAACAAGCGAATCAAGTTCAAGCAATGTTTTAACTTCCAAAACGACAATGTTTTAGTGACCATACGCAACACATTATCCATTTTGCGCACTTGTCGAAGATATATTAGCTTATTTTCCTTCATGGCTGCTAAGAATGACTCTCCCACATTAATGTCCTCAGTTCGTGAGCAAAAAGCCAAGTGATCCACTAAATAAATAACACTTTGTTATCACATCAAACATCGATACTCTTATATTCGACATCAAGTCACATAACAATCACTTGAAAAAAATTGCTTTCTTTCCCGCTTCCACCTTAGTTTTCAATTTCCTCCTTTTTAGTGGATAAAACAGCTATGGTTTGTAATTTTGATCTCCAACTAATGTCCTTACCACTAAGTGTAACGACCATTATTTTGATAACATGTTAAAAACATAAATCAAGGTAGAATTAATTTTTAAAATAAGAATCAAGGGAAACGAGTTGCGCCATTGTGTTCGTCTCAAATTCTACTTGGAAACGAGTCCGAATTTCGAAAATCGGAGTCCGTATGAGGGAGAAATGACCCTCCGAAGTTTATGAAATTTTCAGAATCAAAAACAGCTTGAAAATTCGAATTCAAAACCCAGAACAGGCTGGGCGGGAAATTTCCCGCCCAGGACCGGGTCGACCATAGTGTCAACCTCCCAGGGACCAGGTCGACCATAGTGTCGACCTGGGGGTCGACCTGCCTCTCGAACCCATTTTCTGAACCTGATGCATTCTGATGTATTTAGACTCGTTTCGTGTCCAGATTCGTCTGCCTAATCCTATATTAACAGCCTCCTAGCCTCATTCTCTTTAAACCATTCTTCTCTAACCTTATGCTGCACAAATTCTTGATGGACATGGCTTCTTCTTCTTCTGCATCTAAATTAAATTAAAATTAAAACGCGAAGATTATTTCTTGAAGACTACGACTAGGAATTTCATGTTGGGGGATTTGCTTCTACAATCAAAGCAAGATTCAACGCTTCAACAATTCAACCACTAATTTCTAGACTTGACTTCTGCATCTCAATTTCTTAGACCATGATCTGTAACTTCAAGTTACTTTTAGATAAAAACTATAAACTTGATATGGACATGTTATAAATTGGAATTGGACCTATGTATGATAATTGATTCATATCTATTCTTGTTCATATTGGATCTTGACTTTTGGGAATATTGCTTTGGGCCTATTCATGTTGTAAATCAAACTCTTTCATGTCTATAACCCTAACATGCCTATGACGTTGAAACTATTGTTAATGGCCGAGGACTATGACTATGAACATAAGACTATGCCTATGCCTATGACTGTGAACATAAGACTATGCCTATGCGTATGACTGTGAAAATAAGACTATTGCCTATAACTATGACAAGGACAATTGTGGCTAATCACCTATGACTAATGACTAGGAGAATTATTGCCTATGATTATGAACATAAGACTATTGTCTATGACCATGACTTTGAAACTATTACAGTTAATTGCCTATGACTATTTAGGGTAGTTGCCTAGAACTATTTTGGATAATTATCCATGACTATTGCGATTAATCGCTTATGATTCATAACTATGAGATTTCTACCTATGACCATGGCTATGACTATTGTGGTTAATTGCCTAAGACTATTATAGTTGATTGTTCATGCCCATAACACTATAGTTGAAAACCATGTTGTACACCGAATTGGCATTTCGTTGGATCTCATACCTAGGGTGTGACTTGCTTAGTTTATTCGCTATTATGTACACCAAAACCATTGGATCCATTATCCTTGTATTTGGCTTTCTTTTGCATGCCTATGTCAACTTTTATCATGACTATCGCCTTATTTTGCTAGATTTGAAATCCTATATGCCAGTGATGTTGTAACCAATTATCTCAAGTTATATCATGCTAGTCTTGTAATCCCTTTTTATCGTTTTATGCTCGTCCCTTTTGCCTATCATAGTTTTGATGTTATTCCCTTTATTTTGGGATTTGGATTTATTTATAGATCGATTCACGTTTACGTGCGATGGGAATACAATTTTGGTAGATTAGGAAAAACATGAATTGGTTATGAATATAAAATTATGAACTTGATAATTGGAAAAACTTGAAATATGAACATTGTTATAACTTGAATCTGGATGTGGACATGAAACTCGCCTTGAAACTTGACATGAACTTGACATGAAAATTTGAACATGGACATGACACTAGAATGAACTTGAAAATGGCCAACTCGAGGTTGGGCTGAGTTTGTAGTGTAATTCTGCAAGGAACCGCCAGGCAAATCCAGTTACTGCAAACAATAGGATCCAATGTGGGCAGTTGGTCATATCGCACTTGAAAACCCGAGGTCAGACTGAGTTGTGGTGTAAATCTGCCCGGAACCGCCTGGCATATCGGTGACCACAACAACAGGTCTGATGTGAGAGGTTAGGGTGCATTAATGAATTAATGCCACATGAGAGGGTTAAGTCATGAGCATGAAAGACAACACTTAACCCACTTGACACCTGATTCGTAGGGCTAAGTCATGAACTTGAACGACAACACTTAGCCAATTTGACATGACACGTAAACGGGTTAAGTCACGAACTTGAATGACAACACTTAACCAACCTGACATGCTATACTGATAAGGGTTAAGTCACGAATTTAAATGACAACACTTAACCTATTGGACGGAAACCCTATTTACGCGGTCCGTTTCAGCAGTAACCTGCTAGATGTATCATGGTACCCTGGAACTAGGCAGGGTGGGGCACGATTACTGGGTTGATTGTAAGCGACCAGAACGACGGCTGAGTTGGTGCGCCAGTGTAGGTTCAGGCGGGCTATGGTCGTGCACGTGGTCCGGAGTGGAAAAAGCAGGCATTGGGCATCATTAGGTTTATCTGTGCATGCTTGATTCGTGTCGGTGGTTGGCACCATAGGGCTTGATACACCCTATGGTGGACCTAGCACAGGTGACTACATTCGTGATAGGGCCGTATGACACAGACACACGACGAGCTAGAACTTGTAGGGAGCATATCGATTAGTGGATAGTTCCGTTGGACCTATTAATGGATCACTCATGATATTGGGCTAAGGGATCATTTCATGATTAACATTTGACATGGGTTTAGGATTCTAGTACAGTTGGTGCAATGAACCTTGAATTTGTTATGTTATACTTGATTACACTTGAATTATCATGCTATCTTAGTCTATCTTGCCAATCTTGACAGCATCCGTATGTTTACTTTCAGTTTATACATGTCATGTTACCTTTACCTGTTTTTGTGCTGAAAGTCACTTGGACTTACCAATCTTTATGACTGACCCGTTTTCTTTCGCCTCTTTTCCTTTCGTTTCCCCCCTCGCCCCAAGGTTCTTAAGGAGGAAACTCTAGCACTTAGCTTGGATTTTGCTTGCTTTTGATTTAGCTCATGTACGGTTTGATCTTGAGCTATGCTATGGCTGCATTTCTGCTACCTTTGGGGAATTAAGCTACTTTTGTTGTTTTAAGATTATGCTTCTTTGTTTATGTAAGACAGAATTTGTTGTAATGGAAAATAATGACTTTGGCTGTTTGGTACTTTGGCTGTAAGAAGGCTTTGACTGTTTTGAAAGTAATGAAATTTATCTTTTGATTCTTCCGTCGTTTTATTTATGTTCTGTCTTTTAATATTTCTGTGTTTGTTTACCTTGATAACGCTCCTCCAAAACTAGTGCATTCCCTTTGTGAGTGACCCTAGTGGAGGTGGGGTGTTACATTTGGTATCAGAGCAGAAGGTTACCAGACTGGGAAAAAGTTTTTAGAAAACCTTCTAAAACTATTTTCAAAACCGTTTACAAAGAAGCATTTTTTTTCAAGAAAAGTCTTGTTTTATTTAAAGGCTATTCCCCAAAAGCCATTAGCATTATCCCTTGTTTCCTCGTTTGAATCTCTCCTTCTTCATTTCAGCATGTCTGGGAATCTTAACTTTCTAGAGGGCGAGCCAATACCTGGCTGGTTCAGGAGGTACTTAGAGGCTAGGGCCAACGATGTAGGCCCAACAGATATTCCTCCTCCAGCTGCAGCGATTCCTCCTCCTCCACCCCCTCCTCGTGCAATTGCTTTCTCGAAGATCTGTAAAGATTTTAGGGCCATGGGTGGAAAGGATTTCAAGGGAACTGAATCATTCGTAGAAGCGAGGAACTGGCTCAAAGAAACTGAGGATCTATTCGTTATCTTCGAGGTGGACGATAGGCATAAAGTACAGTTGGCGGTATGGTTGCTCAAAGACGAAGCTTCCTATTAGTGGGAAGTCACTAATGCTGAGAGGACGATTGAAACATGGATGGATTTCAGAATAAGGTTCGAGATGAAATTCCTCTCGCAAGCTGAACGAAGTCTATAGCTGGAAAAGTTCTTATCTCTTAAGCAAGGGAGTATGATGGTCAAGGAGTATGTCAATCAATTCAATCAGCTGGCTCGGTTTGGACTGGACTTAGTGAATAACCCTCATAAGAAGGCTCTCCGTTTTGTCAAAGGATTGAATGGGCCACTTCACAGCTTGGCTATGACCCACGTACCTATGGGGGCTACTTACGAAAAGCTAGTAGACATGGCGCTCTTAAATGAAGAAGACAAGAATGGAAAGAAGGAGGTCAAGGCGAATGAGTCTCAAAACAAGAAGGTAGACTCCGAGAAAGGAGGCAAGAATAACAACAACAATAATGATAACAAGACACGTGAGAAAAGAAAATGCCACCTCTGTGGTATTGAGGGGCATATAGTCCAGGATTGTAGAAAGAAGAAGATGAAGATGGGAGCATGCTTTCAGTGTGGTGATACTAGACATATCAGCAAGAACTGCCCTAAGAAGCAAGGGCAAGCCCTACAAGCAGGACCTTCTGGGGGTACATCTTTAACTTCTTCTCCTAGATGCTTTGTTTTATCTTGCTTATCTTCTCAATCCTATCTTGAGAACCTTAGGTAGAACCTTTTTGAATATAAACATGTGATTGAAACATGTTATGGTTGATGTTTGCATATGGTTGCAAGTGGTCGCAAGTGGTTGCTCATGGTTGCATAACACACATTAGGCACTAGATCGGCTCAGACACATTTTCATATTGCATATGCACGAGTGTTTATACTTGTTTATGGATTAAATTGAATGTGTTATCATGTGAATGTTGCATATGGATGGATGTTTGTGCACACATATAGTGTTTATGGGACTAGGACTATTTGCATACATGTTGGATTCATGGCACTAAACACATTTTGCATTAAGAAGATCAATCAGGCCTGATCATTTGCATTAGATAAGGAACATATACACACACTTTCTGCAAATGTTCATGCAACATTAGAAATCTTTTAAGGACAATGATTACTTGTGGATGATGTTTTGAGTAGATGGTTGATTGGACGATAGGATTCATTCTTATTAGCTTGAAGATTTCGGGGATGAAATCCTTTAAGGAGGGGAGAATGTAACGGCCCGTATTTTGATAACATGTTAAAACCATAAATCAAGGCATAATTAATTTTTTAAATAAGAATCAAGGGAAACGGGTTGTGCCATTGAATTCGTCTCGAAATTTTACTTGGAAACGAGTCTGAGTTTTCGAAAATCGGAGTCCGTATGAGGGAGATATGACCCTCCGAAGTTTCAGAAATTTTCAGAATAAAAAACAGCTTGAAAATTCGAATTCAAATTCGAATTCAAAACCCAGAATAGGCTGGGCGAGAAATTTCCCGCCCAGGACCAGGTCGACCATAGTGTCGACCTCCCGTCGACCTGGGGGTCGACCTGCCTCCCGAACCCATTTTCTGAACCTGATGCATTCTGATGTATTTAGACTCGTTTCGTGTCCATATTCGTCTGCTTAATCCTATTTAAACAGCCTCCCAGCCTCATTCTCTTTACATCATTCTTCTCTAACCTTATGCTGCACAAATTCTTGATGGACATGGCTTCTTCTTCTTCTTCTTCCTCTAAATTAAATTAAATTAAAATTAAAATGCGAAGATTATTTCTTGAAGACTACGGCTAGGAATTTCATGTTGGGGGATTTGCTTCTACAATCAAAGCAGGATTCAACGCTTCAACAATTCAACGACTAATTTCTAGACTTGACTTCTGCATCTCAATTTCTTAGACCACAATCTGTAAGTTCAAGTTACTTTTAGATATAAATTATAAACTTGATATGGACATGTTATAAATTGGAATTGGACCAATGTATGATAATTGATTGATATCTATTCTTGTTCATCTTGGATCTTGACTTTTGGGAATATTGCTTTGGGCCTATTCATGTTGTAAATCAAACTCTTTCATGTCTATAACCTTAACATGCCTATGATGTTGAAACTATTGTTAATGGCCGAGGACTAAAACTGTGAACATAAGACTATGCCTATGCCTATGACTGTGAACATAAGACTATGCCTATGCCTATGACTGTGAACATAAGACTATGCCTATGCCTATGACTGTGAACATAAGACTATGCCTATGCCTATGACTGTGAACATAAGACTATTGCCTATGACTATGACTATGACAAGGACAATTGTGGCTAATCACCTATGACTCATGACTAGGAAAATTATTGCCTATGATTATGAACATAAGACTATTGTCTATGACCATGACTTTGAAACTATTACAGTTAATTGCCTATGAATATTTAGGGTAGTTGCCTAGAACTATTTTGCATAATTATCCATGACTATTGCGATTAATCGCTTATGATTCATAACTATGAGATTTCTACCTATGACCATGACTATGACTATTGTGGTTAATTGCCTAAGACTATTATAGTTGATTGTTCATGCCCATAACACTATAGTTGAAGACCATGTTGTACATCGAATTGGCATTTTGTTGGATCTCATACCTAGGCTGTGACTTGCTTAGTTTATTCGCTATTATGTACACCAAAACCATTGGATCCATTATCCTTATATTTGGCTTTCTTTTGCATGCCTATGTCCAACTTTTATCATGACTATCGCCTTATTTTGCTAGATTTGAAATCCTATATGCCAGTGATGTTGTAACCAATTATCTCAAGTTATATCATGCTAGTCTTGTAATCCCTTTTTACCGCTTTATGCTCGTCCCTTTTGCCTATCATAGTTTTGATGTTATTCCCTTTATTTTGGGATTTGGATTTATTTATAGATCGATTCACGTTTACGTGCGATAAGAATGCGATTTGGGTAGATTAGGAAAAACATGAATTGGTTATGAATATGAAATTATGAACTTGATAATAGGAAAAACTTGAAACATGAACATTGTTATAACTTGAATCTGGATGTGGGCATGAAACTCGCCTTGAAACTTGACACGAACTTGACATGAAAATTTGAACATGGATATGACACTAGAATGAACTTGAAAATGGCCAACTTGAGGTTGGGTTGAGTTTGCAGTGTTATTCTGCCTGGAACCGCCCGGCAAATCCAGTTACTGCAAACAATAGCATCCAATGTGGGTAGTTGGTCATATCGCACTTGAAAACCCGAGGTCAGATTGATTTGTGGTGTAAATCTGCCCCGAACCACCCGGCATATCCAGTGACCACAACAATAGGTCTGATGTGAGAGGTTGGGGTGCATTAATGAATTAATGCCACATGATAGAGTTAATTCATGATCATGAAAGACAACACTTAACCAACTTGACACCTGATTCGTAGGGCTAAGTCATGAACTTGAACGACAACACTTAGCCAATTTGACATGACATGTAGACGGGTTAAGTCACAAACTTGAACGACAACATTTAACCAACCTGACATGCTAGACTGATAAGGTTTAAGGCACGAATTTAAATGACAACACTTAACCTATTGGACGGAAACCCTAGTTACGCGGTCTGTTTCAGCAGTAACCCACTACATGTATCATGGTACCCTGGAACTAGGCAGGGTGGTGCACGATTACTGGGTTGATTGTAAGAGACTAGAACGACGGCTGAGTTGGTGCGCCAGCGTAGGTTCAGGCGGGCTATGGTCGTGCACGTGGTCCGGAGTTGAAAAAGCAGGCATTGGGCATCAATAGGTTTATCTGTGCATGCTTGATTCATGTCGGTGGTTGGCACCATAGGGCTTGATACACCCTATGGTGGACCTAACACAGGTGACTACATTCGTGATAGGGCCGTATGACATAGACACACGACGAGCTAGAACTTGTAGGGAGCCGATCGATTAGTGGATCGTTCCGTTGGACCTATTAATGGGTCATTCATGATATTGGGCCAAGGGATCATTTCATGATTAACATTTGACATGGGTTTGGGATTCTAGTACAGTTGGTGTAGCGAACCTTGAGTATGTGATGTTATACTTGATTACACTTGAATTATCATGCTATCTTAGTCTATCTTGCCAATCTTGACAGCAACCGTATGTTTACTTTCAGTTTATACATGTCATGTTACCTTTACCTGTTTTTATGCTGAAAGTCACTTAGACTTGCCAGTCTTTATGACTGACCCGTTTTCTTTCGCCTCTTTTCCTTTCGTCCTCCCCCCCAAGTTCTCAGGGAGTAAACTCTAGCACTTAGCTTGGATTTCGCTTGCTTTCGATTCAGCTCATATACGGTTTGATCTTGAGCTATGCTATGGCTGTATTTCTGCTACCTTTGGGGAATTAAGCTACTTTTGTTGTTTTAAGATTATGCTTCTTTGTTTATGCAAGAAATAATTTGTTATAATGGAAAATAATGACTTTGGCTATTTGGTACTTTGGCTGTAAGAAGGCTTTGACTATTTTGAAAGTAATGAAATTTATTTTTTGATTCTTCCATTGTATTATTTATGTTCTATCTTGTAATATTTCTGTGTTCATTTACCTCGATAACGCTCCTCCAAAACTAGTGCATTCCCTTTGTGAGTGACCCTAGCGGAGGTGGGGTGTTACACTTGTGAAGATATATCCAAAATTTGATTTCCTTTAATCCATATCGTTGGCATAGTCCAAATCACCATAACCTACAAACTTTTATTCCTTCACTACTGTAAAAGCAGGATCTTGAGAGGGTGTACTTCGGTGTCTCAGATTAGCCTTCACGGCTTCCCAATGTGGTTTTTTGGATTAGTCATATACTAACCAAGCATCCCAATAACATTTGCAATATGGTATCTTGCAAACACCATTACATATGTTAAACTTCCAGGCACACTTACATGTGAAAAAATTACTATATGAGCCTTGTCTTTCTCTTAGATAGGCGATCCCTTACTCTAAATCTTCATATGCAAAGATAATGGTGTATTTAATACCCTTGCATTCTCCATGCAAAAAAACCAAAGCTCTTTTTAGTAAATCTCCTTTGACTCGGTTTCAACATAAAACGCTTCTGATTCATGTTTACCTCCATGTCCAATATTTTCCATGGTTTTCCAAGACAATTCATTTTGAATTTCGAATTTAAAAGCATCTTTAACCTATTTGTTTAGTTTTGTCTTAAGAAGCAATGAGCACACCGCTCACGTACATAAGAAAATACATGCAACAATTATTTTCTGTCCACTTGAAATACACATAATCACCCTAATGCATCTATCAAAACCTTTATCAAGCATATAATGATCCAATCTCTTGTATTATTATTTAGGTGATTACGTTAAAGCATATAGTGATTTATTTAACTTGCAAACAAAATTTAACTTACCATCTACAACATACACTTTTGGTTACTCTACATAGATGTCCTTATCCAAATCATCATGCAAGAAGTTTTCACATCAAGTTTCTTTAACTTAAAGACAATGCTACTATTGCTAGAAAAATCTGGACTGAAGTACTACACAAAACCAGTGCAAAGATCTCATCATGCTCTTAGCTATTCTTTGTGCAAACCTCTTTGCCACTAGCCTGGCTTTGTGTCTCCTATCTCCTTGTAAATACATTTCCACTTTATAGCATTATTTCCTATTGGAAGTGGATCCAAATCTCAAACTTAGTTCTTCATCAATGAATGCAACTCATCCTTGGCTATACCTCGAACCCATTATTTCAGCAAGATTCATTGGCTCATCTTGGACTAAATAAAGAACAGAGTTTAACTTATCATAGTAGCTAAGATGGTACCTATTCCACTTCTTTTTGGTGGCCTTATAACACGTCGACCAAACTTAGTCGCAATACTGTCACCTAAACCCCTTTTAGCTCAACGTTGAACCAAATCCTCTTCAGTATCATGCGCATCACCAACACCACACGATGAACCATATGGAGTATTTGATATTTCATCAACTATTTCATTATTATAAGCATTTTTAGCAAGTCCCTACTTGGAAGGAATGCAAGAATAACCTCCTCTTTCGATTCTCAATGAACCAAACCTAAAAACATCTGATAAGCTCTCATTCTCCATGAACAAAAATGCCTCATAGAAAGTAACATAACGAGAATTCACATCTTTGGCTTTCGGATACTAAACCCGATAGTGTTCTATGCCAATTATATAGCTAAGCAAGACAACTTGAAAGCTCAGGCAAAAATATACCTAAGGTTTAGCTGATAAAGTCGATAAGCTATGTAAGTATCTTATATAAGCTTTGTTGTGTCGAGTTGATGGACTACTATCTTTCAAGGAAGAATATATTATTTATTAATCAAAGTGCATATTTGGTACAGCGTCATGCCAGTACAAGTTTTTGAAATTAAGGAATTACAAGCAAGTTGATTTATTCCCAAATTGATTTAGAGCATATAAGTAATAAAAGCGAGGAAAAGAAAATTCGACCCTTTCAAATGTGTCCCTACGCTGTCATTTATACGCTATGAGTAAGGTCAATCAACCTTATTCCTGCTAACTTGAGATCATTTAAAGTCTAATGGCAATAAAATTGGGGTATATACGATTAAATCAGAAGGTGTCTGCCCTTGATGAATGTGATGCGGTTCCTTAGAGGCAAGTGGGTAACTCTGTCTATAAGGAAGCCAAGATAGATGAGTTCGACCACAAAGCCAATAGACCGTTTACTGAATGGTTGAAGAAAGGAGACACGATACCAAGGCAGTAAGCCTCCTTGGTCTTGACAATGAACCAGTTATCAAGGTGGGATGGTTTGCTTCATGCTTGCATGTGTTCAATTAAGGAAAATGGACTAACTTTTTCCCTAAAGCAGTATGGTCGAATCTACTTGGTGACATCTTTTCAAAGGGGATACACCCTCCAGTCATATAGCTCGAGTGATGATATGCTTACAGAAGCAAATACCTAAGGCTCTAAGGTAGACATCAGTGATACGACCCCTTTGATGTCTAAGGTAGTAAGGCATTATATGTTGCAGATGTATATGAGCGATAACCCTTCTTTGACATATGCCGCTAAATAACATGGTTTAAAGCGGCGATAAGAGACCAAATCTTGATTTCTTATCTAAGTAAGCATGAGATACTAAGAGATACTTTATTTGACTACTAAATATATCTTTGACAACATTTAGCGGTGATTTTTAAAAGCTAAGGTGATGTTTGCTTTATTGTTTTTAGTTTTGGGTTCATATAAGAATGCGAAGAAACATGTGTATGATTAAAATAACTCATTTTAAAAAAAATTAAACTATAAAACAAAAAATAACTATATATTTTTATGCTTTTGAAAGTAATTAAAGAACAAGAGACACCTTATTTCCTTCGTCGTCTCCTCCACAGTTATTTCATCCAATCTATCATACTTTTTTTAAGTTAATGTTAAAAACACAATATAAATCAAGCTCCAATTAATTTTCTAAAATTTATACGTCAAATATATATAGACGTTTAATTTTCATCTAGCTGGATTAGGGGTGGAAATTAGACTTAGGCCGATAGACCCGGACAAGACCCGACGGGTCTCGGGTCTAGGCGAGTCGGGTCTAAACTATACATTTCAAAATTTGGACCCGACCCATCCCGAGCTTCGGTTTGGGTCTGGTCGGGTCAATTTGGTATGGACAATAACACTTAAATTACATATATTTCAATGTTTTTCGGTCAAGTCTTTCAGGTCGGGTTTTCGGGTCTTTATTGTATTTTTCATCACCCAGACCCGACCTGAGACCCATCGGGTTCGGTTCAGGTTTGGATCTTTCTGGGTCGGTTCGAATTTTTGGTTCTCGGTTCTAATTGCCAGCCCTAAGTTGGATATTAGGGTGTAATGTGATGTTTCTATTGTGGGCATTAACATCAATTAGCATAAAGTAATTTCTCTTAGGGTGCAAATTTCTAAACTAAAAACGCTCAGTAAAATGAAACGAAGCAAACCGCACACATAAGAGTCTTTAGTTTATTTCATCAAATACGGGTATGTTACCCATTGGGCCTAATGGCCTATTCTCATGTACACTTTATTATAAATAGATCGTCATAGGCACACTTAAGTTCATTCAATTACGATAATATTAATCTTTCTGTTTCCACCATTACTCTCTCTGTTATATCTAATTTTTTTCTTTCATAAAAAAAATCTAACTTAGTATCAGAGCCATAGTTCATCTATCGTCATACAGTTTGTAACAAACCGTATTTTCAAAAACAATTTTAAATTTTGTTTTAAGCTATTTTGAGGAATATGGGAATATAAATTGGTTATTTTTCTAAATAAAATTCGAGAATAATTTTAAAATTAGTTTTTATATTTTATTTGACTTAAAACAAACTCAGTAAAATTATTAAATAGATTTATAAGCCTTGGATTTGAAAATTTTGAAAATTCGATTTTTAAAATCATCGCATAGCCGCTAAAAAGTAAAATTTTGCTAGTGAGCTCAGAATTTGATAAGACTAATTACGTTGGATTCATAATTATAAGTCATCACTAGATTTCAAATTTCACATGAAACGGAGTTAGTATGTGGCCGTGAGAGACAAACCCGTTTGAGGGGAAACAGACAGTTAGTTTACAAAGGAACATTGTTGAGACGATCTCAGAATTCGATTCCACTTTTTTTTACGGATTTGTATCATCAAATAATGGTGGAATCCAAAATTTCATAATTTTTGGAGTTAGCGTTTGGGCGTACAAGAAGAAAAGATACGTTAAAATCGCTTTTTTTGAAGCTTATTTTAGCCTATTTGAGAAATTAAACGGAAGGTAAAATGAACTCAGAATTCGACGAAACTTGATTCGTTAGATTCTTCTTCACGTGTATTATCTCATGTCTGAATTCAATGATGATCGGAGATCGTTTGCAGTCGGCCGATTCGCAGAGAAACGAGCATATAATCACTTTTTTCCTTTCTCCCTTCATTGTTTCTCACTTCTCTCTTCCTCCTCTTCAAAGAAAAACGACCTTCTCCCCTTCCCCATTGCAGCCGTCGCCCTCTCTCCCTCCCCTGCCGCTGCTCCTCCCCTTCGGCCACCCCTCCTCCTCCTCTTCTCTCCCTTCTCTCCTTTCTTGCAAAACCCAAACCCTAGAAGCCCTAGCTACCCCTGTGGCCGCTACCATTGCCGCCACCACCCCACATTCACCATCCGCCGCCACTTAACAGCCTGCCAGGCCCCTCACTCCGGCTATGCTACCCACCTCCTCCAAAATTCCTTCTTTCTCCAAAATCCCATTTTGCAAAAAGGACCCTCGCCTTCTTCGCACAACGGCTTCCGCTCTGTCCATTTCTAGTCGAGGCCGTATAAACGAAAGTTGTAGATCTCATCTTTCTATATAGTTTTGACATATCAAAATCGAATTTTGGAGTTCGTATATGCTCATAAAACACGTTCAAAGTCCGTAGACTTGATGTGAAGATTTGCGATTTCTAGCGAATTGGAGTGTTTAGGGAAGAAAGTCCACTAGGCAAAAGTTGTCTGGAATGACATTTTTATGCTAGTTACTAGGTTTGGTGAAGATGGGAGGTCGTATGAAATTTGTAGAGTCAGAACGGCGAATTCGAGTGATGGAGAAATAACGGCGAAAGAGCGATAAAGAAAATTTCTACATAAGAAGAGTCGCGATGCTTGGTTTAGCTATTAGGTGAGAACTCCCTTTCTCAAGTTATTTTGTTATGTTAATTATCATAAAATTTATATGGTATATGTTAGCTCCCTTCACTGTTATTTGTAAACCATGGATGAATTGTTGATTTGTTGTGATATGTTTGTGATTGTGAATTTGAAATGTTCAATAGGTTAAAAATAATGTTAATATTATTGTGATAGTTGAAATTGGACATAAATATTCATTTATAATTTGAACGGTGAAAATTAGTTAGTTTGAAAAATAATTCAAATTGAATAAGAATTGGTTAAACTTATTAACCAGTGATAGATTTAAATTTATTGTTTGATGGTTGAAAAACCACACGGGTCTTGGGATGATATTTGACTCACACATCCAACTTGTGTGAATTTACGGTTAATCGGTTGATTGACGGATTTATATAAGCGTCCATAAATCATTTGAAGCTTATATGAAAATAAAATACACAATGGATGTCATTTTGGGATGTTAATAGTTGTATGCAACTATTGTTGGGTGTTTATGATGAATGCAATCCATATAAATTTATTTATATAGACATCAGGTGAGATTTTATTCCAATTTGGAATAGACATGAATATTTTTACAATGTAATATTTAATGAAAAATTAAAGTGGTTTTGATGTCCGATTTTCGATGGAAAGAAAAATAATAAATATGAAGCCAAGTTATGTATACAAATGCTATTTCAATTCAAACAGATTTTATATCGATAGTATTGATTTTTAAAATGAATGTAGGGAAAATAAAATTTCAAAAACTAACATTTGGAAAATATTATCATTATGAGATTATAAGAATATAAGGGGTTCAATTTTAATTTAAATTGGTAATGAAAGTGAAATTGTTTTAAAACGAATTTATAAACGTTTTATAAAATACGTTTTTGAATGGGAATCGACGAAATATGTTATATATATTTAAATGGCTTGAATATAACTTATCGCACAACAACCGTTCGTGAATTTCAACCATAAACTTCAAATTGATATAATGGGAGATCCGACCGTCAGATTCTTTTAAAATCATAACTGTTGCATTCCTAACAAAAAGATCTTTCAAGATTATACGAGATTTAAATTTGAATGGTTAGATTTTAAAATATGTCCAAATCAGTTTTGGGAAAGGTCGCTATGGATGCGATTCGGTGGTCGATATTGGAAACTGACTGTAAGGGCCTTATTAAAAATATGAATAAATTATGTAAAACCATAATACATGATTTGGACAGATTTTGGATGAAATATTCCACATTTGAAAAGGTAAAAGATGTTTTTATCAGAATGAACTAGTTAATAACTAGAATAATGATCTAATGATTTGTAGAAAGAATAAATTGGATAGTAAATGGTTTTTAGTATAACCAAAGTTTCCAACGTACGAATTGGAATGGATTCGAATGTAATTTATCTTCTAATATTTTCAATATTGGATTTCGGGATTATACGGATATCGTTAAAGAGTTTGGAAGATATTGATATCCTTATTCCATTATGATATTTATTAGTTTCAGAATTTGGTATTGAATATAAGTCGACATGATTTCCATTTAAAATCTTATATTTAATATTAAACTAGATTTGGGTTTGTTATGAATGGTATCTTTACTAATACCGTTCTTAAACCCAGCTATGAATGGAATAAATCTTTTAATTAAGGTTTAGAGAAAGTTTTCCGGTTTATTAAATTAAATTGGAATGGAATGGAATTCAATGAATAACAATCGAGATGAATTTCTGTGAAGGAAGGCATTTACTATTTATGAAATTTAAAAGGCCTTGTCGTTATTCCACTTATAGTATTGGTCGAATATGGAAATTTATATTGATTATAAATTGTTCAAGTTTCCATGAAGATTTCATATTAATGGAATATGATTTTGGGTTTATTACGTGTGGTGTTTTACATGACATTTGTTCTTTAACTCACGTAAAGGCGAGATAAATATCCAGAAGTTGAATAATCATTAAATAATGGTTTTTGGGATTAAAACTGAACTAGAGTTTTAGTGAATCTTTAGTTAGAATGAAACATAAAAAGACATAATTAAATTTACCAAATAAGAGACATGATCGAGATAAGGTATCGCTAGTGTTATTCCATGCGATACTTATATCTTTAAATAGAATTGAACGCTAAATGGTAATTAAATTTACCAATAACCAGATGGATGTAAAATATGGAGTACTACCAGTTTTGCTCCATGGGATGAATAGGTTGGGATTGTAAATAATAAAATAAATGATTGCTTCGGTAAGGCTCGATAATCCCAACTAGTTTTGGACTTTAATTTGGTTTAATTCGCGAAAAGATAAAATAAAATCTTTTGAAATGATATCTAAAGGAAGATTGAACATAAGTTTAGAAGAATTTATCTCTGATAAAATGAATGGGAGCCTTTCCCTAAAGATTCGAATATTTGAATAAAAGAATATTCTGGATTGAAATGAGATGTGTGCTATCTTTGTGTATATATCACATGGTTATAAGATGAGCGAGTTATTCGGAAAGACCGAGTTTAACACATTCTGAATAAATGTTACGACAACAAAAAGTCAAAGATATGAAGACGTGGGTTGAAGTCCGGAGATTTTCACATCGAATGGATGATTACTGATGTCTTGATTGGGCTGATCCCTCGAGACAAGGTAATAAGTGGTGATCATCCAAACGTACTTGGAGATCGACCGGATATGCGAGGACCTCTCTCCTGTATTGGACATATGAGATGAGGAATAAGGTGCCTTCGGTTTTGTTTAGACCTAGAATGAACCTGTAAATGGATTATGTCTGACATTGTATTGTGTGCTATATTCATTGATCTCTGCTAAATATATACTATTTGGTGGCGGAGAATTTATTCTCCTACTTAACACCCATCTCTAAGACGTACGAGCTTAGAGGTTATATATTGGTGGAAATCAATGGTATGGTATGGATTGACAACGTGGCATGCTAAGATGCAAATGATCGAGGCTTTTGTTGAAAAGCAGAGCCTTATGGATGATCAAAGAATAGCTTTAAGTAGCATAGCTTTGTGTATAGCGTTAATTCGCGATCCTCACACCCCGGTATGAGTCTAAAATGGGATAAGGGACGCAGGGAGTGTATATGTTCCTTTCTAGCTAGAAGTTGTTTCATGGTATGGAGCCCATACATTTTTACTTTTGTGAATGATGGATTGCGAGGCGCCTTGGATATAGAGCCGACTAAAAAGATCGAATGATAGGTCCAACATGACCGGGAAACATGTTTTTCAGGAATAACCAATCCTCAAAATTTAGACAGGACCGTCCCTGTAGGATCCAACGGTTGCCCATAGGTGCGATCCTGGGTCATCTTGCTAGAGGTGATTTGAATTCGGCAAGGAGACCATCCCTGTCCTTGGCTCATGATGGAAATCCAATTTCCAATATGACATTCTTGGGTTTTAGTTGTAAACCTATATGGCGACATAATATTTGTTTTATACACTATGCACTTATAGTAGTTTCAAAGATATTTGTTTTTAAAGTGTATCAAGCACAGTTGGCTATTATAACATAAAAAATCTATCCTTCGGCTTGCATTGCATTGTTTAATGGGACCTGAATCTTATAATAGCTTCATTTTTCAAAAAGTATTGCGTTGTTTATAAATGGTTTTATTTTACGGTATTCATGGAAGTAAACCCGTTCCATGTCATACGGCATGGTCCCATGATTTTTACCCTATCTTAAAGTAAAGATTTAATAACCGTTTTAGTTCTCACACTAATCCCATGACTGGCTCAGATTTTATTGTTTCTACCTAAACTCTGGGTGCCCATATTTTCCACAGGGCAACTAGTAGTTTTGATTTTGTAGATTTCCTATTTACAGGATCCTAGTTTACAACTAGAGCTATATTCGGAAAGCTTTGTATCCGTGTATTTCTTTCAGTTCTGTTAGTTGATATATTTCCGCTGTGCATTGTATTTATACATTTTTATTTCCGCTGCTATGTAATTTATTCTCTAATATTGTATTTTTGTGTTGTGTATTATTTATTCGTACTCTGGTATTTTTGTACTCTGATGTAAATTGCTGTAATAACATGAATAGTTCTCTGATTCTGCTTTCCGATGCATCGTCTTCTCATACAATCCGACCTTTTCCATCTCTTCGGAGGTCAGGGGATTTTGGAGCGTAACAAGGTGGTATCAGTGCTTTGGTTTACAAAGCTCGAGAATAAGGCACATTAGAACCAAACGAAAGAATTCATCAGAAATAGAATTAGTAACATTCTATTTAAGAATACTCATTAGAGATAGGATCAGTAGTATCCTAAAATGGGAAACTCATTAGAGATGGGTTTAGTAATTCCCTTGAATGAGTTGAGAGTGACACATTTATAAGTAACGTATTTATGATTTTATATATAATCCACACTTACAAAATATATTTTTGAGTATACAAAAGTTATATGTTTAGAAAGTAAATCAATCAATTAATTGTTTGTGTAATTGTTTGATTTCCTATTTGATTACTTATGACGTTGGATTTAAATAAAGTAAACAGAATCTTTGGTGATTTTGGACATTGAGTATGCAAAAACACTTGTTATTTATTTTAATTGAGTTAAGTTAAACTAAATTGCAAATTTAGTTAGAATTAGATATGTATATAAATATACATATACATATATACATATATATATATATATATGTTGAGCAGGTTAATGGCTAAATGTTGAGTAGAGAAATAAATTGTGTGCCCGACAAACAGGTGCACCTTTATGAGTTGGTTGCGCAATTTTATTATTATTATTATTATGACTACTGCGAGTGATTTGGATGCACTGAGATGGTTGTTCTATGTGAAATCAAACATATGCCATAGGAGAGTAACAAATAAATTATGGACTACACTGCATAACAAACTACTGCAGATAACATATCATATTCCACATAAGCATTTGGCGCTTATATGACAAGGTTTGGATTACCATACGAGCAAGATGCCTGTATGGCGAGGACTGATTTACAGGTTGTATTGAGGACTGATTATGGATTTATAACATATAACGGAAAATTACAGGACTTAGTAACAAACCCTACATAGGTATTGAGATAACAAAAATACACACATCACGACTCTCTTGTTCTAGCTACAGTGCGTGGGTATGGGGGAGTAGTGTATATAAATCATAATGGGTGCGCACAATTGATTTGTATGTGATATTTTGATTTATTGGGTGCCTAGTACGACCCAATAAAATTTTCAGATCAACCCGTACAAAAAATGTTATGGCGAATTTTTTTAGAAATTTGAGGTGTTAGCCAAATTTTAAAGAAATTTAGAAGTTCTTAGAAACTGAAAAGTTGAAGAACTTAAGCTAGAATGAAAGTTGAGTAGGTTAGTTAAACAACTTTCCACTCCGTTCTTTTTCAAAGATGAAAAAGTTTTAAGTGGGGGAGATTGTAACAACCCATATTTTCAGAACCAATTTAAAATTTTGATTTAAGCTATTTTAAGGAATATGGAAATATAAGCTGGTTATTTTTGCTAAATAAAATTTGAGAATAATTTTAAAATTAGTTTTTATATTTTATTTGACATAAAACAAACTTATTGAAATTATTAATTAGATTTATAAGCCTTGGATTTGAAAATTTTGAAAATTTGATTTTTAAAATCATCGCATAGCCCTTAAAAAGTGTAATTTTTCTAGCGAGCTCAGAATTTGACGAGACCAATTTTATTCGATTCATAATAATAAGTCACGGCTAGATTTCAAATTTCACGCGAAACGGAGTTAGTATATGGCCGTAAGAGGCAAACCCGTTTGGGTTAAAACGGACCGTCAATTTACAAAGGAGCATTATTGAGACGATCTCAGAATTCGATTCCACTTTTTTTACGGATTTGTATCATCAAATAATGGTGGAATCAAAAATTTCATAATTTTTGGAGTTAGCGTTGCGTGTACAAGAAGATAAAGTACGCTAAAATCGCATTTTTGAAGCTTATTAGAGCCTATTTAAAAAATTAAACGGAAGGTCAAATGGACTCGAAATTCGATAAACTTGATTCGTTGGATTCGTCTTCACATGTATTATCTCATATCCTAATTTCATAACGAACGAAGATCGTTTGCAGTAGGGCAATTTGGAGAGAAACGAGCATATAATCACTTTTCTTCCTTTCTCTCTTCATTGTTTCTAACTTCTCTTGTAACACCTCATAATTTTAACAATATTAAAAGAGGATAAATTAAATAATAATTTATTTAATATTTTGAATTAAT
This sequence comes from Allium sativum, assembly GCA_030737875.1. Taxonomy (NCBI): domain Eukaryota; kingdom Viridiplantae; phylum Streptophyta; class Magnoliopsida; order Asparagales; family Amaryllidaceae; genus Allium; species Allium sativum. The sequence continues at coordinate 174,306,159 of CM060923.1, forward strand.
GGAAACAGACTACGCCATTGCGTCCGTCTCGAAATTCTGGTCAAGATAGACATTTGGTTTGCAAAAAACGGACAATGTATGAAAAAGTTATGAAGGTTTGAGGTTTGTATATGCGCAAGATATATATATATATAATTAATTTCAGAAATCAGAAAATAGTTTTAAACACAAAAATAAAGAGGCGGCAAATTTCCCGCTCCAGGGGAGTCGACCCCCGGGTCAACCCCCTTGGGCTGAGGTGGCAGTCGAATTTTGGGGGCTGGCCTCCATAAATAGAGGCTCGTTGATCTTGTTTTCTTCACTGAAAATCAATGGAGGCACATGCGCTGTCGGTTCCTGGACCGAATCAAATCTCTTTCTTCTTCTGCAATCAAAGTTTAGAGATTCAAGTGTAGATCTGTGATTCGTCAAGTGTTTTTCTCCTTCTATTGTTCTAGATCCGAACACTGTGAGTTTTAGGTTACTTTTAGATTTAAATAACTAAAAGTATAACATGGTATGACTGTAATTTGGATCTCAACCTTTATCATATTAGGTCTATTGTAGTTTGTGAATCTATAACTGTAACTTGGGTCTCAACCTTTATCGTTCATATCTACTTTTGATTATGGATCTAATTTGCTATTTAGATCATCTTATGCCTATCATGTTGTGGTTAATTTAAATCTGTCATTATTTGGACATCTAAATCCTTATTTAGATCTCATGCCTATTATGACATCCATACTATGTTAGAACCTGTTTTATTATCACAAGTTCACCAATCTGTTCTTATATGTTCATCTCAACATTATACCATTATATGCTTATGTCAGTTTTGTTAGAATAATCGTATATGTCATCTTCCCTTTTCCTTTCCCTTTTATTTTATATAGCTAGGCTATTCTCGAGCCAAGGCATGTCGCTAAAATCATGCGAATACGTTAGTTTGGGAACGGGGTAAAAACGTAGAATAGGATATAACTTGAAAGAAGAAAATGTGGCATAACTTGAACAATGTCTATGAACATGAATTTGGACGTATAATTCACTATGAACATAATTTGAAAAAAAGGGCATGAAAACTATAACGACATAGGTAAAATTGGCTAATAATGGAATGCCTAGGATTACAGTAATTAGAAAGTGTAGCTGCGCCTATGACACGAGGTTAGATTACACTTGTGGTGGAAGTCTGACCGGAACCGCCCGGCATATCCAGCAACTACAAGTGGTGAATCTAATGTGAGAGGTCCAGGTGCACAAATACGAGACATGCTAAGATACGAGGTTAAGCCCGATTTGTGGAATAAGTCTACCCGGACCCTTCCGACATGTCCAGCATCCACAAATAGTAGGCTTAGTGTGGGAGGTCTAGCATACTATAACCATAAATGAAAATCTGGTAACAAACCTTGAATACTTACCCTCGGGAATCCATAGGGATTGTATGAACACAAACTTAAATTGTAAGTAAATTTGGTTGAATAGTGGGTGGGTTAAGTAAGTATAAGGGGGTGGGTAATTTTTATATATATGCCCACAAACTTAACCTGATAGGGTTATGTAATTAAAGACGCCTAATGGTAAGCATAACTTGTGAAAATGTTGAAGTTATGTAATTAAAGACACCTTTTTAGGGTAAGCATAACTTGTAGAAAAGATTGGGTTTCGTAATTAAAGACACCTAGTGGTATACATAACCAATGGAAATCCTAGTGGGGATACAAGACAAGGGGGAGCTTGTATCATATTATGTGGGACCTATTTCAGTCAGTGATCCTTAATAGGTATCAAACAAGTACTCCGAACTAGGTCAGAGTTGGGGCACGCTTACTGGGCTGATTGTAAGAGACCAAACGAGGAGGACGGTGTGGGTGGCACAAACCGACCGAGGGGATGTGCGTGCATGGGCCGGGTAGAGGGGGCTAAGACAACCATGACACCAATAGGTATGGTTATGCATATCAACGAAGGGTTGCCACTTTAGGAAAGTGATACCTCCTACTATGGGGCCGGCACAGGGTATCTACGGAGTAGGGAGCCGATCGATTATGGTAGTAGTTAGGGTACATATGGATGTTGTAACACCCCACCTCCGCCAGGGTGGCTCTCGCAAGCACTCTGACTTTGGAGGGGCGTTTGAATCAGGTAAACATGCATAATGATATATCAAGGCAGAACAAGAACATATGTATATATGTAAACAGAGTAAATAACATAGATAAAACAGCGGAAGATTTCAAACCATTTCAAAACAAGTCTGGTACAACATAATGTCAACTTTCCAAATAAACAAAGTCTAAATAAAACAACATCATCTGAAAACTGAAATACATAAGTACTATCCCCAAAATAAGTGATAACCATAGCTAGCTTCATGTCAAGACCATACATGAGCTAAAATCCCACAAGCAAGCGATCAGAAATCCAGCTAAGCTCCAATATTCCCTCCCTGAGAACCTGGAGGGGGGGGGGGGAAACGGAAGAAAAGAGGCGAAAGAAAACAGGTCAGTCAAAAAGACTGAGTAAGCCCTACTACAATCAATGTAAACTGATAAAGTTAACTGGCATGAGCAGCAGGTGTGATCATAAGGATAACAACATACTAGCATGATGATTAACTAACAAGGTAGATAAAGGTGTCATCGCATAATCAGGATTAAGGTTTTGCACCACAGGTGTACCAGCAAACTAACATGACTTGAATAAACAAGTATTGATCCCTTGGCCCAAGCTTTGGCCCAATAACATGAAGTGACCCTCATACGAGGTCCAACCAAACGATCTAGTCGATCGGCTCCCTAAGCCTAACTCGTCACGTGTTGGTGTCAATACGGCCCAAAAATAATTGTAGTCGAACTGTGCCGGGTCCACCCTTCGGGTGTATCAAGCCCTAGGGTGCCAACCCCTGGACACCATAAACATGAGTGCACAGTCTCGATCTATTGGTACCCATGCTTGACTTCTCCAAATACGGACTACGTGCACGACCATAGTCCGTCCGGAACTACATCGGCGTACCACCCTGCCGTCATTTATTGGTCGCTTACCTCCAGCCCAGTAATCGTGCCCCCTCCCTAGCCTAGTCCCTAGGGCCTTAATGATACAAACTTGGGATTACTGCTGGAGTGGGCCCCCATTGCTAGGATTTTTCTAGTGGGTTAAGTACGGTTTAACCCACTTGCTAATCATGGATTAACTCGGTTAAGTGTAACGATGAGTTCACGATTTAACCCTGATTAATCTACCAAGCCCAAATTGGTTAAGTATTAAGTGTACCATGACTTAACCCTAATCATGAGGCATTAATTAATTAATGCGCCTTAACCTCTCACATTAGACTTTGTTGTGGTTACTAGTTAAGCCGGGCGGGTCCGGGTAGCTTTACACCACAACTTGGTCTAACCTCGGGTCCAAGGTACAACATGGCAAACTTCTCACATTGGGTCCTATTTTTTGTAGCAACTAGTTAAGCCGGTCGGTTCCGGGTAGGTTTACGCTACAAACTCAACCCAACCTCGAGTTGGTCACACTTATCTTTTCTAAGTGTCATGTCCATTATGTTTCCAAAACATGTTACAAATTCTCAAGCAATTGGGTAGACCTAACTTAATAGGTAAATTTCCAATGGGTAGACCTAACTTAATAGGTAAATTCCCAAGCTTATGTTTTTATGTCTTTTAAGTTTACCCAACCCCAAATGCAATCCCATCGCTTACATATCGCAATAGCGCATAAAGGATAGAAAGAGGGAACTTGGCATAATCATGACATAAAAGTGTTAAAGCCACAAGTTTAACATGGTGGCATATGAAATGTACATATGTTCATATACTTGCATTAGGCCTCAAAAGCATGCATAAAACCAAACTTATCATATTGGTGATACATGGTGATAAATGACATGTAGAAATGGCCATAAGTTCGCATTTAGCCTCACATGCAAGTTATCATAAGGGATATGATAACTTACATGTTGCCAAAATGCAACCTTTAGCATAAAGCTTGAAGCTTTATGTTCATAAACCCAAGATAAGCTTGCATAACATGATAGCATGAACAAAATGTTCAACCCAAACTTGCATAAGATAACTTGCATATCATATGACAAACTTGCATATCAAACTTGCATGACATAACATGATGAACTTGCATATCATAACATGGCATACTTGCATATAAACTTGCATATCAAAACATGATAAACTTGCATATCATAGCATAGTAAACTTGCATATAAACTTGCATATCATACATTTAACTTTAGAGTTTAAGTATGAAAGTAGAATAGGGCTTACTATGCTTAGGAAGTCACAAAAATATGACAAAGCCCTTATGAAATCAATTAAACCCAAAATGCAAGCAAAACCCTTGAGCCAAAATGATCAAAACTCTTTATTTATGATGCAAATATAGAAACTTGACTTGAATGCAAGCTAATGATGATCATACAAGCTTGAAAACACTTGTATGCATGGAAAATCTCATAAAAATTTGTTTAGGAATTTTATGAAGAGAGTGGAGGCCATGAGAGGATTGATTTTGCCATAGTTTAGTTGCTAGAATGAATAATCATGATTTAGGGTTAGGTTAGGGTCTTATTTATAGATTAGGCAAGTGTTTTAGGCCATAGGATTAAACCCTAGTTCCAATCTCAGCCCTCAAAACCAAATCTGGCCCCCAAGCTCAACACAAACCCAAAATGGTGCACCAGGCTAAAGAGCCCGGCTGGACCAAGTCGACAGGGCTGTCGACTTGCGTCCAACCAAGTCGACTCCCAAGTCGACAGGGCTGTCGACTTGGGTGCTCTGGCGGGAACTCTCCTGCCTGGCCCAAACTGGCCCAAATTTCCAAATTCAAACTTGAATTTGAAATCTGTTTTTACTTTGGAATTTTCTGAAAACTTCGTTGGGCCTTAATCGGGTCATACGGACTCCGATTTTCGAAAACTCGGACTCTATTTCGCATATTTTTCCGAGACGAACGCAATGGCATAGCCCGTTTCCCTTGATTCGGATTTTAGAATTAAATTCTGCCTCGATTTACATTATAACAGGTTATTGAAAATACGGGTTGTTACATTCTCCCCTCCTTAAAGGATTTCGTCCCCGAAATCTTCAAGTTAGGAAGAACGTATCCTACCATCCAATCATCCATCTACTCAAAACATCATCCACGAGCAATCATTGTCCTTATAAGATTCTAAATGTTGTATGAACATATGCAAAGGTGTGTGTATATGTCCTTATCTAATGCAAATATCCTCAATGCAAATTATGTTAGTGAAATGAATCCATATGTATGCAATTCCTAACATAATGTATAACATCTATATGTGTGCACATAACATACATCCATATGCAACATCCATGTGATAACACAACAATTTTCATCCATGAATAAGCATAAACACTCATGCATATGCAATATGAGGAGTGTGTGAGCCGATCTAGTGCCTAACGTGTATAATGCATCCATGAGTAACCACTTGCAAACACTTGCAACCACTTGCAACCATCAAGCATAACATGTTTCAAACACATGTTTCATCCAAAGGGTTTCTACCTAAGGTTCTCATGACAAGATTAACACGATAAACTAGATAAACAAGGATAGCAAAGAGAAAGATATGCTAACAAAGAAAAGAGATTGAGAGTGTACCCTCAAAAAGGAATGGATAAAGCCCACGCATCTTCTCCTCGGTTTCCCAAGTTGCGTCTTCTTCGGCTTCACCCCATTGAACCTTCACCAACTTGACCTCTCGATTACTTAGCTTCTTGGTCTCCGTCCCCAAGATACGAATCGGAGCTCTCCTCAAGGTAGCCTCTTTCTCCACTTCCACATCTTTCAGAACACTTGGCTCAACAACCTCTGCTGATTCATGTAAACACTTCCGGAGATGCGAGACATGAAAAACATCGTGTACTCCGGCAAGCTTCTCGGGAAACTTCACTTTATAAGCCATCTGCCCGATCCTCTCTATAATAGGGAATGGTCCAACAAACCTTGGTGCTAACTTCCCAACGGCTCCAAATCGGACCACATTCCGCAAAGGAGAAACCTTCACGAAAACCATATCCCCAACATCAAACTCCAAATCAGTTCTTCGCTTATCAGCATAGGATTTCTGTCGGTCTTGGGCCGCTTTCATCCGTCTCCGAATCAACTCGATCTTCTCGGATGTATCTCTGATCATATCAGGCCCAAGTATAAGCTCATCTGTAGTCTCCCACCAACATGTGGGCGACTTGCACGGCCTCCCATATAAAGCTTCGAATGGTGCCATCCCTATACTTGCCTGATAACTGTTATTATATGCAAACTCAACAAGAGGAAGATGGTCCTCCCAAGTACCACCAAAATCCAGAATACAAAGCCTCAACAGATCCTCGAGTACCCTATTCACCCTTTCGGTTTGACCACCCGTCTGTGGGTGATAAGCCGTACTTAGATTCAACCTCGTGCCCATGGCTTCTTGCAAGCTATTCCAGAACTGACTTGTAAAGATTGGGTCACGGTCACTGACTATACTAGAAGGGACTCCATGTAGTCTCACAATCTCACGAAGATATACAGACGCTAGCCAAGATGCGGTCCTCTTGCTCTTCACCGGAATGAAATGAGCACTTTTCGTAAGTCTATCCACAATAACCCAAATGCTCGTATTCCCTTTCCTTGACCTTGGTAGCCCATCGATAAAATCCATGGAGATACTCTCCCACTTCCATAGTGGAACGTCTAGAGGATGCAATAGCCCACCGGGCTTCTTCGACTCGGCCTTAACTTGCTGGCAAATGATACATCTAGAGACAAACTCTGCCACATCCTTTTTCATCCCAGGCCAAAAGAAAATACGCTTCATATCTTTATACATCTTATCCCCGCCTGGATGTATAGTCAACTTAGAGCGATGCGCTTCCTCAAGAACTTTTCTTACTAAATCTTCTACCATTGGAACACATAACCTTCCGTCTCTCCTCAGCCAACCCTTGTCATCAATAGAATATCGAGCGAGATGACTAGATGCCTCTCCTCGAATCAGCTTATCCATAATCTCAACTATCTGAGGGTCTTCTCTCTACGAAGTCCCAACTTGATCAAGAAGGGTAGGTCTGAGTTCCAGAGATGCTAAAGAACCGGTCATCGACTCAATCGCCAAAGAGAAATCAAAGGTTGCCACATACTCTAAATTCTTCATCTCAACGAATAGAGGACTCAGAGTCAACCTTTTTCTACTCAATGCATCAGCCACCACATTCCCCTTGCCAGGGGTATAGGCTATCTCAAAATCATAGGACGCCAAGAATTCCATCCATCTTTGCTGCCTCAGATTCAGATCCTTCTGAGAAAAGAGATACTTCAATGACTTGTGATCAGTATAAAGCTCAAACCTTTCTCCCAGAAGATAATGGCGCCAAGCCTTGAGTGCATATACTATTGCTGCCAACTCTAAGTCATGAGTGGGATAATTCTTCTCATGCACTTTGAGTTGTCTACCGCCAAAGCATATAACTCTTCCTCCTAACCCCGTGCCACATGCATCGGTGTATACTGTAAATAACTTCCCTCCATCGGGCAAAGCTAGAACAGGTGCTGATGTGAGAGCTCTCTTGAGCTTCTGAAAAGCAAGCTCGCATTCTATGCTCCAAGCAAAAACTAAATTCTTCTTCGTCAATTTAGTGAGAGGAGCGGAAATCTTCGCGAAGTCCTTGATGAACTTCCGGTAAAAGCCTGCAAGACCTAGAAAACTTCTCACTTCGGTTGCATTCTTGGGAGTCTTCCAATCCTGAACTGCAACTACCTTAGCGGGATCCACCGCTAAGCCTTGCTTAGATACTATATGCCCAAGGAATCTAACTTCCCTTCTCCAAAAGTGAAACTTGGAGAACTTGGCCTTCAACTGATGCGCTCTAAGCGTATCCATCACCTCCACGAGATGCCTTGCGTGCTCTTCCTCATCCTTAGAGAAGATCAGAATATCATCTACGAAGACCACGACAAACTTGTTCAAGAACTCCCTGAACACCCTACTCATCAAGTCCACGAAATATGTGGGTGCATTAGTCAAGCCGAACGGCATGACAAGCCATTCGAAGAATCCATCTGGAGTCCTGAACGCAGTCTTGTCTATACTATCCTCAGCTACCCTGAGCTGATGGAATCCAGTAGCAAGATCAAGCTGAGAGAAAACAGAAGCACCGACAAGCTGGTCAAAGAGATCGTCAATCCTCGGTAACGGGTGTCTGTTCTTCTTAGTCAGCTTATTCAACTCTCGATAGTCAACACAAAGTCGGAGAGAACCATCTGCCTTGGTAGCAAATACCACAGGCGCTCCCCATTCAGATATACTTCGTCTAATGAAGTTCTTCTCAAGCAACTCCTTTACTTTCTTACTTAGTTCCCGCCTTTCACGCGGAGCCATGTGCCGAACGGGCAAAGAAACCGGCTTTGCATTATCCACCAGATAAATGCAGAAATCAATCTCTCGCTTAGGGGGCAACCCCCTAACTTCATCGAAAACATCCGGATACTCTCGAACCACTCTCACAGACTGAAGAGTCTCCATTGACGAGTCGAGTGATTCAAGATAGCACAACATGACGGGACCTCTCGGATTACAAGAAATTTCCAGGGTGTTTCCGAGGCGAGTCACGAGCCTCACAACCCTATGCTCACAGTCAAGAATGGCTCCATATCTGGACAGCCAATCCATGCCCAATATCAATCTGTATCCCCTAAAACCAAGAACATAAGCACTGCACAAGAACTCTACACTCAGTATAGAGATCATCAAATCCCCACATATCATAGACAAATGGGCGGAACCCCCAATAGGATTTGAGACACAGACGGGATCATCTACCAAGCTAGTACTAAGGTGCAAAGTATCAACAAGATCAGATGAGATAAAGCTATGCGATGCACCAGAATCAAACAAGGTACGAACTGGAAATCAGAAATATATACAAGGCTCTCAACAGAAATACTACATCGATCGGGAACTGGAGCGGTATTGAGAGCATGAACTTGCCCTCCTGAAGTCCAGCACGCTGAGTCTGACCCTGGCCTTGCCCTTGCTTCTTCGGGCAATCCTTGCCGAAATGTCCAGTCTTACCGCAGAAAAAGCATTCACCATTCTTCCTTTTCCTCTTCTTACAATCCTTAATAAGATGCCCAACTGAACCGCAATAATGGCACTTCTCCTTGTTGTTCTTGCCCTTGTTGTTGTTCCCCTTGTTGCCTTGACCCTTGTTCTTATTCTGATTGCCTTGACTGCTTTGGCCACTTGGATTACCCTGATTTCCTTTTCCCTGGGAATCAGTCTTCTTGGCTTGAGTATCATTTTTCTTGACATCTCCCTGAAGTAACGCCATATCAACCAAGCTCTCAAACGTGGCCCCATGGGGAATATGTGACATAGCCAATCCCTGCAACGGCTCATTTAATCCTCTAGCAAAACGAAGAGCCTTCTTCTGAGGAGTATTCACCATATCCAAGCCAAAACGAGCTAACTGATTGAACTCGTTCACATATTCTTTGACAGACATATCTCCTTGCTTCAAAGTTATGAACCTCTCCATTTGCAGATTCTCCTCAGCAGAAGATAGAAACTTAAGCACGAACCTTGCCCTGAAATCGGCCCAAGTCTCAACAGGCCTAGTACCACTGGTGACTTCCCACCAATAAGCGGCTTCATCCTTCATAAGCCAAACCGCCAACAAGATCTTCCTCTGATCATCTAACCCAAAGATAGCAAATAAATCCTCGGTTTCTTTCAACCAATTTTTGGCCTCTACAAAAGTCTCAGTGCCTTGAAAGTTCTTGCCACCCATTGCTATGAAATCTTTGCAAGTCTTTGCGAAGTCAGCTTGAGGATGCTGAGGGGGAGGAGGAAGAGGAACCTCAGCGACAGGAGGAGGAGGAACATTAGCGACAGGAGGAGGAATATTAACTACTGGAGGAGGAGGAGGGACATCTGCGGGGCCGGCTTCGGTCGCCCTAGCCTCCAAAAGTCTGCTATACCAAACAGGTACGTGTACTCCCTCCGGAATAGCAAAGTTATCAGCCATACTGAAAACGAAGAAAAAGACAGATTCAGAATAGAGAAAAACGAGGGAATTTTGCTAATGGCTTTTTGGGGACTAGCCTTTAAAATAAACTAGACTTTTCTTTGGAAAATACTTTATACTTAGTTTTGAAAATAGTTTTCCAAAAGTTTTCTAAAAACCTTTTTGTTCCTTCTCGTAAACCATATGCTCTGATACCAAATGTAACACCCCACCTCCGCCAGGGTGGCTCTCGCAAGCACTCTGACTTTGGAGGAGCGTTTGAATCTGGTAAACATGCATAATGATATATCAAGGCAGAACAAGAACATATGTATATATGTAAACAGAGTAAATAACATAGATAAAACAGCGGAAGACTTCAAACCATTTCAAAACAAGTCTGGTACAACATAATGTCAACTTTCCAAATAAACAAGTCTAGATAAAACAACATCATCTGAAAACTGAAATACATAAGTACTATCCCCAAAATAAGTGATAACCATAGCTAGCTTCATGTCAAGACCTTACATGAGCTAAAATCCCATAAGCAAGCGATCAGAAATCCAGCTAAGCTCCAATATTCCCTCCCTGAGAACCTGGGGGGGGGGGGAGGGAAACGGAAGAAAAGAGGCGAAAGAAAACAGGTCAGTCAAAAAGACTGAGTAAGCCCTACTACAATCAATGTAAACTGATAAAGTTAACTGGCATGAGCAGCAGGTGTGATCATAAGGATAACAACATACTAGCATGATGATTAACTAACAAGGTAGATAAAGGTGTCATCGCATAATCAGGATTAAGGTTTTGCACCACAGGTGTACTAGCAAACTAACATGACTTGAATAAACAAGTATTGATCCCTTGGCCCAAGCTTTGGCCCAATAACATGAAGTGACCCTCATATGAGGTCCAACCAAACGGTCTAGTCGATCGGCTCCCTAAGCCTAACTCGTCACGTGTTGGTGTCAATACGGCCCAAACATAATTGTAGTCGAACTGTGTCGGGTCCACCCTTCGGGTGTATCAAGCCCTAGGGTGCCAACCCCTGGACACCATAAACATGAGTCCACAGTCTCGATCTACTGGTACCCATGCTTGACTTCTCCAAATACGGACTACGTGCATGACCATAGTTCGTCCGGAACTACATCGGCGTACCACCCTGCCGTCGTTTATTGGTCGCTTACCTCCAGCCCAGTAATCGTGCCCCCTCCCTAGCCTAGTCCCTAGGGCCTTAATGATACAAACTTGGGATTACTGCTGGAGTGGGCCCCCATTGCTAGGATTTTTCTAGTGGGTTAAGTACGGTTTAACCCTCTTGCTAATCATGGATTAACTCGGTCAAGTGTAACGATGAGTTCACGACTTAACCCTGATTAATCTACCAAGCCCAAATTGGTTAAGTATTAAGTGGACCATGACTTAACCCTAATCATGAGGCATTAATTAATTAATGCGCCTTAACCTCTCACATTAGACTTTGTTGTGGTTACTAGTTAAGCCGGGCGGGTCCGGGTAGCTTTACACCACAACTTGGTCTAACCTCGGGTCCAAGGTACAACATGGCCAACTTCTCACATTGGGTCCTATTGTTTGTAGCAACTAGTTAAGCCGGTCGGTTCCGGGTAGGTTTACGCTACAAACTCAACCCAACCTCGAGTTGGTCACACTTATCTTTTCTAAGTGTCATGTCCATCATGTTTCCAAAACATGTTACAAATTCTCAAGCAATTGGGTAGACCTAACTTAATAGGTAAATTCCCAATGGGTAGACCTAACTTAATAGGTAAATTCCCAAGCTTATGTTTTTATGTCTTTTAAGTTTACCCAACCCCAAACGCAATCCCATCACTTACATATCGCAATAGCGCATAAAGGATAGAAAGAGGGAACTTGGCATAATCATGACATAAAAGTGTTAAAGCCACAAGTTTAACATGGTGGCATATGAAATGTACATATGTTCATATACTTGCATTAGGCCTCAAAAGCATGCATAAAACCAAACTTATCATATTGGTGATACATGGTGATAAATGACATGTAGAAATGGCCATAAGTTCGCATTTAGCCTCACATGCAAGTTATCATAAGGGATATGATAACTTACATGTTGCCAAAATGCAACCTTTAGCATAAAGCTTGAAGCTTTATGTTCATAAACCCAAGATAAGCTTGCATAACATGATAGCATGAACAAAATGTTCAACCCAAACTTGCATAACATAACTTGCATATCATATGACAAACTTGCATATCAAACTTGCATGACATAACAAGATGAACTTGCATATCATAACATGACATACTTGCATATAAACTTGCATATCACAACATGATAAACTTGCATATCATAACATAGTAAACATGCATATAAACTTGCATATCATACATTTAACTTTAGAGTTTAAGTATGAAAGTAGAATAGGGCTTACTATGCTTAGGAAGTCACAAAAATATGACAAAGCCCTTATGAAATCAATTAAACCCAAAATGCAAGCAAAACCCTTGAGCCAAAATGATCAAAACTCTTTCTTTATGATGCAAATATAGAAACTTGACTTGAATGCAAGCTAATGATGATCATACAAGCTTGAAAACACTTGTATGCATGGAAAATCTCATAAAAATTTGTTTAGGAATTTTATGAAGAGAGTGGAGGCCATGAGAGGATTGATTTTGCCATAGTTTAGTTGCTAGAATGAATAATCATGATTTAGGGTTAGGTTAGGGTCTTATTTATAGATTAGGCAAGTGTTTTAGGCCATAGGATTAAACCCTAGTTCCAATCTCAACCCTCAAAACCGAATCTGGCCCCCAAGCTCAACACAAACCCAAAATGGTGCACCAGGCTAAAGAGCCCGGCTGGACCAAGTCGACAGCCAAGTCGACAGGGCTGTCGACTTGGGTCCAACCAAGTCGACTCCCAAGTCGACAGGGCTGTCGACTTGGGTGCTCTGGCGGGAACTCTCCCGCCTGGCCCAAACTGGCCCAAATTTCCAAATTCAAACTTGAATTTGAAATCTGTTTTTACTTTGGAATTTTCTGAAAACTTCGTTGGGCCTTAATCGGGTCATACGGACTCCGATTTTCGAAAACTCGGACTCTATTTCGCGTATTTTTCCGAGACGAACGCAATGGCATAGCCCATTTCCCTTGATTCAGATTTTAGAATTAAATTCTGCGTCGATTTACATTATAACAGGTTATTGAAAATACGGGTTGTTACAGATGTATGCCTAAGTCTACCATTTGATAATTGTTGGGATCATCTCATTCTGGTTATACCAATATTAGTGCAGAGAATTAGAGTAATCATTAGAGAAACATACACACTCTATCATATTTACCTTGTTATGCTTACCTTTTATGACGTTATCTTCTCATCCACCTTATATGCCTGTCATGCTACTTTTATTTATTTACTTGCTAAAAGTAACTAGACTAGCCAGACTTTATGTCTGACCCATTTTGTTTCCTCTTCTCTCTTCCATTCCCCCCAGGTTCGCAGGGTGGGAATACTCAGACTTAGTCAGGACTCGTTTATCGTCTTGCTAGGAGCTGCTTTTGAAGTATGGCTCAAGCTCCTATCTTTACTATTATGGCTATATTTTGTTTGGGGAATTTTGCTTCTTTCATGTACTCTGATGTTTCAAAGTACAAGGTAGTAGTTTTTATGATGTAATGGTTTTTGTGTATTTCAGACATGTGATGTTTTTGAACTACGATGCATTATGGTTAATAAAGTTTTTAACTCCGCTGTCATTTTGTATCTGTCTTGTAATATTTCGGTTTCTGTTTACCAATAACGCTTCATGAAACTTAATGCATTCCCATAGTGAGTGGCATTAACGAACATGGGGTGTCACATCTCTCTTCCTCCTTTTCAAAGAAAAATGGCCTCCTCCCCTTCCCCATTGCAGCCGCCGCCCTCTGACCACCCCTTCTCGTTCTCCTTCTCCCCTTCTCCTTCTCTTCTCTCTGTTTTCTTCTTTCTTACAAAACCCAAAGCCTAGAAGCCGTAGCCACCCCAATGGCCACCACTGCCGCCGCAACTAACCCCAGCCACCACCTGACCACCAGTCAATCCCCTCCCTCCGGCAGTGGGCCCCACCTCCTCCGAAATCCCGTTTTGTAAAAAAGCCCCACCCCTTCTTCGCGCAATAACTTCCGATCAATCCATTTCTGGCTAAGGCCTAATAAACAAAAATTGTAGATCTCATTTTTCTCTATAATTTTGACATATCAAAAATTGAATTTTGGAGTTTGGAGCTACTCGGAAATAGCGATCAAATTTCGCAGACCTGATGCGAAGATTTGCAATTTCTGGCGAATTGGAACTTTTAGGGAAGAAAGTCCATTAGGCAAAAGTTGTCCTGAAGTTTGTGTGCTAGTGACCAGGCTTGGTGAAGATTGGAGTTCGTATGCAAATTGTAGAGTCAGAATGGCGAATTTAAGTAGAGGAGAAATAATGGCGAAAGCGCGACAAAGAAAATTTCTGTACAAGAAGTATCGCGATGTTTGGTTTAGCTATTGGGTGAGAACTCCCTCGCTTAAGTTATTTTATTATGTTAATTATCATAAAAGTTATATGGTGTATGTTAGCTCACTTCATTGTTGTTTGTAAACCATGGATGAATTGTTGATTTGTTGTGTTATGTTTGTGATTGTGAATTTGGAATGTTCGGTAAGTAAAAAATAATGTTAATATTATTGTGATAGTTAAAATTGGACATAAATATTCATTTATAATTTGGACGGTGAAAATTAGTTAGTTTGAAAAATAATTCAACTTGAATTAGAATTGGTTAAATTTATTAACCAGTGATAGATTTAAATCTATTGTTTGATGGATGAAAAGCCCACACAGGTCTTGGGATGACATTTGACTCACACATCTCCCTTGTGTGAATTTGTGGTTAATCGGTTGATTGAAGGATTTATATAAGTATCAATAAATCATTTGAAGCTTATATGAAAATAAAATACAAAATGGATGTCATTTTGGGATGTTAGTAGTTGTTTTCAACTATAGTTGGGTGTTTTTGATTAAAGCAATCCATATAAATTTATTTATATGGACATTGGGTGAGATTTTATTCCAATCCAAAATAAACATGAATATTTTTACAATGTAAGATTCAATGAAAATTGAAAGTGATTTTGATGTCTGATTTTGGATGGACACAAAAATATTAAATATGAAATCGAGTTAAGTATACAAATGCTATTTTAATTGAAACTGGTTTTTTACCGATCCTATTTATTTTTAAAATGAATGTAGAGAAAATTGAATTTCGAAAACTAACATTTGGAAAATATTATCATTATGAGGTTATAAGATTATAAGAGGTTCAATTTAATTTAAATTGGTAATGGGAGAGAAATTGTTTTAAAACGAAGACGTTTTATCAAATACGTTTTTGAATGGGAATCGATGAAATATATAATATATATTTAAATGGCTTGAATAGAACGTATCGCATAGCAACCGTTCGCGAATTTCAACCATGAACTTCAAATTGACATAATAGGAGATCCGATGGTCGGATTTTCTTAATATCAGAACCGTTGGGTTCGTATCAAAAAGATATTTCCAATGAATACATGAGATTTGAATTTGAACGGTTAGATTTTAAAATATGACCAAATTAGTTTTGGAAAAGGTTGTTGTGGATGCAATAATTCGATGGTCGATATTGGAAACCGACTGTAAGAGCCTTATTAAAATTATTAAAAATATGAATAAATTATGTAAAATCATAATAAATGATTTGGAAAGACTTTGGATGAAATATTCTATATTTGAAAGAATAAAAAATATTTTTATCAGAATGAACTAGTTAATAACTAGAATAATGATCCACTGATTTGTAGAAAGAATAAATTGAATAGTAAATGGTTTTTAGCATAACTAGAATTTCCAACGTATGAACTGGAATGGATTTGAATAGAAATTATCTTAGAATATTTTCTGTATTGGATTCCATGATTATTCGGATATCGTTGAAGAATTTGGAAGATATTGACACTACGCCATAGATGGCCTAGCACAACGAAAGACCAAGGTGTTGCTAGCTGCAATGTTACCATAGATATGTTGATTTTTGTCTATTGCAACACACACTTCAAGTTGTTTGTATAGTTATCACACTGTGTTGCAGTAGCTATAAATATATTCAAATTAAAGAAATTAAAAAATTATCAATCTAGGTAAAAACGATCCAACGGTCTACGTTACCAATCCACGCCAATTTGATTTTCCTTCACCACCTTAACTCCTTTCCCCCCAAATTTTCATTTTCCCGCTAACATAATTCAGTCTTCGTTTCTTTTTCACTTCAGAAAAAATATAGCGTCTTTTTTTTAATGGCGGATCCAAAAGTAGGGTTTTTCCTAATTCAACTAAGTTTTAACATTTATTTTCATGTTAAAAAAGCTTTCGGCTATTTCTCCTAAAAATGGTGACTAGGGCAACCTAATCATCGCCTCCACCTACCCTATCTATATCGTGTGCTATTTCTTCTTCTCTCTTTTTCGATCTTCACTCTACTACCCTAGTTTTCACTATTTTTCTGATTTTTCGATATATGCCCCTAAATCACCAATCATTTGTCTTAGATCTATTTTTCAATATCCCTCAATTGCCCTCTTTTACTTTGCCTGATGATTCATTCTCGTATGAATCTTCGATGGGCTTCTGGTATCTTATTTTTGACCTCATCTTGTGCTATGTATTTCCACTCATTGCCCTTAATGACTATTTACAATGGAAGTGGTAGAGATCTAGTTTTGCCTTGCATGGTAGTTGAAGATCTAGTCAACCGTGGCCTTTCTGGTTTGGGTTTTGGTGTTCTGCCTCTCTTAAAAAATTTGGGTTTTGTGATTTTGTGGATCTTTCTTCATGTTTTGGTCGGATTTGAGGAGTTCAATATGTTTTTCTTGTTCCCAGTGGGTTGCTCTGTCACAGAAGATGGTTTGGAAGTGAAAATATGCTTGTATTTAGAGTTGATATGCTCCTGTAAAAGCATGCAAATGGCGCATGCCTATGTTTTTTGTTTATTGAATTTTATGCCCTTGCTTTGGTGATGTTACTGTGCTTCATTTTGTAGTTGAATTGCTTCTGTTGCTGTTTGCAAATGGCCCTAGCCAATGTAATTTGTGTATGGTATGAATTTCCACTTTAAATAATCTACTATCTTGATTATACATCAAACCAAGTTTACCCTTGTGTTTGTATTTTAGCTTCCGTATTTCAAGTTTTATTGCAAGTTCGTGTTGATTATCTTAAGTTTACGCAGGTATTAACCTTGTTGATTTCGGTGTGGAAGGGGTTGAAGTATCATGTTATTAACCTTGCTAGGTCATATGCTAGGCCTCTCATTGTTCTTGATGAGCTTAGCAGCATAGTCAGTAGCCTCAAATGTTGATAGGGTTATCGCCCTTTTGTTTAATGCAGATAGGTCAGCTGATTTATGCCTAATTGTTTATGAATTTGTTTACCTTTAGAAGAAATTACTACAAATCAATTTATACAATCTCAAGTCCAGGAGAAGCCTTTTCCTTGGCATAAGTGTTTTTGTCAACGAATATTGTTTTGCTACAATAATATCTTCTTAATCTACATAGTTGAGATAATAATTAAAGAAACCATTAACCTTATATTACTGACCGTCTATCGTGAATCACTTGACCGTCTTATAGTTGCACATACCAGTAAAAGGCTACTAGTGTCTGTTTCATGCAACATTTGGTTGCTTAGTTTACTCGTATATTTTGGTCACTAATACAATAACACGCATTTACTTGAACTTGGAACTAGTGTACAAAAAATTAGTAGCTGGAATTTTGTGAAGACTTTCAGATTGTGAACAAACTTATAAATAGTGGTTTAATAGGAAATAATATTAACAGGTTTGAGAAACTTGAAAAATCAGTAAGTATGGCTGACAATTCTACGGTTGGGGCTTGTCTTGTTAGTGATGGAGGAAAAAATATCATAATACGTAATAATATGAAAGGAGATTTTCTAGCTTGTTGGGTTGATGTTGGAGCATTAACAACTAATATGGAAGGAGATTTTCCAGCTTGTTGGGTTGATGTTGGAGCATTAATAGTTGAAATTGTGCAGTAGTCTAATGTTGTGAAATCAAACGTGAGGGACACTCTTGCTATGGTTGTGTAACGAACCAGGAATTTTCGACCCTGAAATCGACACATAAACACCATGTCGACTAATCAGACATCGAAAACACCGGATCATTTAGAGAAAGAAGTTAGAGGTTGAGAATAGATAAGATAGAAATTTAAAATAGAAGAAGAAGAAGATCAGTACAGAACAGAATACGAATCTCACAGCGGAACGAATAAAATATTATATCTAACATAACTTTGAAATAAACAGTATATATATATCCAATAACATTATCAGAGTACAACACTTACATACAGCGGAAATAACAATGGTTGTATAATCATGAAGCCTCCTGCTTTAAGCTCCTCTAAGTATCTGTAAAGACCTGAACTACTTGACTTCCCGTACAAATTTGGGCACCCAAGAGTTTAGGGAAAACAAAACAAACTCTGGGTCAGTCATGGGACTGGTGTGAGTAAATTCAAATCATTTGATTTAACTTTTCAAAAACCCTTTTTCAAAGAAAGGATAATCGTAAGACCGATCCACACATAAACATGGATGGTTTTTACCTTACAATAACCCAAACCAGTTTTGGAAATCAATACTTTTCTGACATTATATTAGTGTCTAATCACAAGTAAATAATAATCTAGCAGAACGCTTGCATCTCACATTCCACATATATTATATACAATCAAAATCGTGGCACTTATTGGAAATTGGATTCCGACTATGACAAGGTATGGGACCACCTGCCGATAGTGTATCTCTAGAGGCGAATACACTGGGTTCAACAAGAATGTATTTCAACCCGACCCACGCATGACTGACCACTCATTTCGCTTGAGTGTATCGAATATATTGTCACCCACGGTTGCTAGCAAAATAACCATTCCCGGGAGATACAGAAGTGAAAAGAAGTAACAAATATGAATATTCTCTAGACGGTGACAATATACCTTAATGGGGGAGACCCACATAGCCATGCTGCCTGCCCGATTTTTGTCATTTCCCGGTTGATGAAGCTTGAGGTCATAACGTATCTTTTAAAAGATCAGACCTCGAATTACTTTGGATGCCACATCGTCATACCCATCAAATCACAAATTGATTTCCACAAAAATACCATGGGTATAAGGCTAAGAGAAACGAATTCCTCCGCCACCAAACGTGAATACGTTTGAAGAGATCAACTTACGCGATCCGTTAGACATACTCTGTCAGACATTTGTCCATTCACGTTGTCCTGGGACTGGACAAACCCAAGGCATTATTCTGTAAACATAACAGCCCTTGCATAACTCCGTCTTCAATTTTCTTTATCATATATGATCGCAATGCTAACGTCCATGCAGAGCGGTTTTCAGATAATATCTCTAATCCCGGTCTCTCTGTATTAACGACGGAAAAATGGTCAAAATCTTTGATAGCCGGTGATTTAACTACCAAAGGAAAAATATCCATGCATCCAATAGTCAAATTTCCAAATGGAAATTCAACCGATCAATCATCAATTAACATTTGAGCCCCTTTAAATAGATTTATCATTTTATTTCCCCCAATTCCCTGCTTCCCGTATTTTCACAAGTATTTCTCGCAACTCGTTTTACCTTACGCGATCATTGGAAAACGTTTTCATTTATTTTAAACTATTTATTTCCTATATTAAGAAAATATCTCCTTTTCAACATTGGGAATTAATTCCATATATTTACAACTCTTATTTTCTATATTTAGAAAATATACGTTATTAACACGGGAAAAGCATTTCCAATCATCATTTTTTAACTTCTCGTTATTCCAAATCATTTCAATACTTAGAAAACATCTCCGATTAGACAAATCTCACCACCGAGACTTAACCATTCCTTAGTTAATCATGAAGTCAATCAAGTTGGGGTATAGTTACCTCTCAGACCTTAACTAAACATCATTCTCAACTTTGAAATAGTCAAAGTTCACAATTTTAAACCGAACATGGCTTACGCGACTCTCAGATCAAATTCAAGAATCCCCTTCCTTTAAAGAAAATATTGACTATAACGATATCATTATAATCCTTGTTTCCGGAATGTTTAATTTCAAATATAACTTAGATTAATTACTTTAAACAAACAATTAATTAATTAATTTAAATAATAGACAACTCTTGATAAAACTGGAAAGTAAATAGCACTTTCCTTAGTTTGATATAACCGAATTTCAACTTATAACTTTCTTTCGGATGGTCTATGTCTGGTTATCATTCCAAACTTTGGAATAGACTTACCGATTCAGGTTAACACATTTACTTTGGAATTCATTACTTTCAACATTTACCATTTCTCCTTTGACACTATTCCAAATTTCAAAGCGTTTGCTTTTAAAATCGTTATTCACTTTAAACATGAATGTCAATTCTTTATAAAAATTTGGCTTATTTTATCAAATCCAATCTTGATTTAAATAATAAATACCATTACAGTTTAATATTCCATTTATCTGGTTATTTTATAAATCTATACTTCCTATTCTATCTCATGAGCTCATTTTATAATTTATAACTTATCTCGCTCACATATTGATAATAAATCCAAATATTTATTCATCCGTCAAATTCTTTATTTCATTATACAATTTTATAGAAATAAATTTCTTTTATAATATTCGACATAGTCAAATTCTTATTATAAAATCTTACGGATTTAATTCAATCCTACTTTCTTTACGAACCTCGAAATGATTTCATCGTCACCTTTGAAATTATTTCCCTTTCCTAATTTCATCCTTACATTTTTAAATTACTTAACAATACTTATTCCGCTTCATTTCTAAAATATCGTTTATGAATCGAACTACTTATAATCTAGTTTATTCGAAATAGACTTTTTTTCCCCTTTTTAAAGCCCAATCATTTTCCAATGTATTTTTCGGTATTTAAATACCAATTTAGTTCATGGTCAATGTTATTCAAACATCCCAATCACACAATAATCAGCCATCAATTATTCACCACATCATGTAATGTAATATATGAAAATAATTAATAGAATCGTTGAGGAATCCAATTGGATTCCTCCAACCTGTTTTACCCTTCATCCACAGATGTTAACTAATAGAATTAACATTTATTTCATGTTAATATGAAATATTAGAATCAATATTTAGCCAACGGTTCATAATGGTACCTATAATTTCGACCAATCAATTAGCAAATCATCCAAACGACCATCACACACCATATTCAATCATTTTTATCAATAATGGGTAACTTTTATAAAATTATAAAATTGGGCGGAGTTAGTGAGTATACTCACCTTGATCATTAATTGTTAAATAACAATTAACGTCGGTTGATCTGAATCAGATGTTTAGTCTTGCCATAAATATAACCGAGCTCCGAATGTCTCTAAACATTTCCAGCACTTAGCTTGCGTTCGTATTGCGACATGTGGCGTTCAATTCTTTTCACGTACACAATAGATACAGGCATTTTAAATAAATAAAAAAATGAAAATTTATTTAATTGATTTACTCGTCGGTACTAATCTAATGCCGAAATCCGCGACTATACGGGATTCTATACTAATGTAAACATATTTAAAGTTTAAACAAATTTTAACTAACCTAATTTAAATAACTAAATTAGCTGAAAAATTTCAAGTGATATAACGTTCTCACCAAGCCAATGCCGAAACCCGACTGAAACAGCTCTATGCATGCGCTTGTCCACCGATTCATGCGCCTACCCTCGTCCATGCATTCAAATCCATTGTACAAACCTTACTCCTTTCCCTTGACGTCCTTGCACTCAACCCTTCCTGCAAATTCACGTCTCATTTCCTTTTTTTTCTTTCATGCGGGCTATAAATCTTAAAAATGGGCCCAAGGCCAAACTTCTCTGAAAAAGACCCGAACCCGTGTTCTCCTCTTCTACCCTACAGTGCACTATTTCATCCCAAAGAAATCCGCCTCCAGTTCCCTTAGAAACCCATGCTGTCTATATTTTTCTTATTCATTTTCTTCCCTCTATGGTATTTCTCCCTTTTCATGCAACTGTAAAAGGAAACACGCTTCCCTTTTAAACTGTTCCTCCTTCGTTGATATATGCGGACCCGTGTTCATCTCCCCCATTCACGAAAGTAAAAGATCCTGCTCCTTCACGTTTCTACTCCATCTTCTCTTCTTATTTTACTGTACAGTATCTTTCCATTTACACGACTTCTCCCTCACATCTCAAGTCTCAACGCAAGCTCCTGGAACTCACTTTAACTCTGACTTCAAATACCGCTACTGGCGTCTATAGCTATGCCACTGTGTACCCCAACAATACCCACTAAAAACACTTCACCACTTTGTTTCGCCAAGTTCCGATGCGCTATGCTTCTTATATGTTGTTTCACTGATATTCATACACAGCATACATATTTTTTTATAATAGGTTATTCTTTATTTCTCGTCTGAGATTGTCATGTAGTGTTGTTGGAAGGAAACGCAAATGGCTATGTATTTATAGCTTCATGACACCGTGATGGCCAAGTATTAGCTCCTATAGCTGTGCAGACTAATTAATAGGTTGTATGGATTTTCAGCAGTATGGGTATGTATTTTCTTTTCATTGGACACTGCCTTGATTTGAACTGTCATTGCAGACAGTAAAGGATAGGCACACAACAGAAGATAGTCTGCAGTATTTTATTTCATTTGGAGAAGAAGGTTTTAAAAACCATTGGTTGCAGCGTACGGTTTGAGCTGTAGGTAGCACAATACATGGGTTAGTGTTAGAGTTTTCGCTTCACTATTGATGTATTTTTTTCTTCTTTTTCGAAAATGATACTACTGCTCATGGGTTTGTCGCTATTACATAGGTGGCTGGTGGATTTGATGTTACCCGGCGAATCATTTAGGTGAAAGTATGTTAGCTACAGACCGTGAAGAGCTTTCATTTCTTGTTGTGAAGTTTTCCGGCAACAATTAAATGTGAAGGGGAAAGTTGAATATGACAAATCACTGTATGACCCAGTGGACGTGACAATTCTATGGTGAAAGCTTACATTTAATGTATGCTGCAGCTTTCTTGTTTGTTTACAGAGAATGCCTTGTCATGGCCTTTAAAAATCAAAGTACCTCTTACTGTTTATTATCATGTTTATGGTAATTCATGTATTACGCCTGTACTCATATTTGGTTGTAGATGTGTTATTGAGGCTATTTAACGGTAGAGGTCATTTGACAAATTAGTATGTATATAACAATTCCTTTGTTTTTAAACAAAAGTGTAACGCTGCTCTGCTTATATAATAATGTCGTTCAGTTACAGATGGCTACCGACGAAAATAAAAATATCGTTGTGATGGACGATGTGCTACGATTCCAAAAATGTAATAATATCGGTAGGTTGACTCATATTTTGAAACCCCAAACTATTGATATAGGGTGCAAAATACTCCAAATAAAAAGTTGCGTATTTAATTAATTAAAAATTACAGTAAAACTCTAAAAATTAAATTATCACAACGTCTCAAAAGAATCTTGTCTAAATTCGAATCCAGCATGCAGTTATTTCAAATAAGCTGTTATGGTCGGTGAACGATTCTATAGCGACTATTTGAAAATTTGATTTGGACATATCTTGCAATCTATACGACGAAATCTCCATTTTCCACTTTCGTTAGAGAAATATAGTTCAACAGATTCGAACATCTCTCGTTTCGAAGAAATTCGGTTTATAACGGTTCTTGTACACTCAGTTGAAGTTCAGAACATTAAATTACGAACTACTGCGATATTACGGGCTCGATTATAATTAGTATATATTTTTATACGTTCAACTTTTTTTTATTAAAAATATATAAATCCACTTATATTACAAATTCAATATTTAAACTGATTTAAATATTCCAATACAAACCGATAAAAATGTGGGACGTTTACATTCCTTCCCTCTTAAAAGAATTTCGTCCTCGAAATTGCTAAGCAGTACAGATACTAAAACCCTAACTCCTTACAACCTACTTGGTTGAAATCCTATACTCCATACTTTCAAACTCAATTCTATACAAATTACCTTTAATCCTTATATTAATACCCAACTTGTAATTTCCCTTCCAAATGATACGACCACCGCTTTTGGACAATCTACCACATACTCATCGAACCAAACCATTTGCTTACAGCCAAGCCAAACTCCATTTCAATCCCAATTTCATTTCAATTCCAAATTCTTATTCAACATCCATTCCAGATTATCTCTAATCCAACCTAACTTCTTTTTACTTCGTTAAATTCTATTCCAATTCAATTTTACTTAACTCAGCTAAATTCTCATTTATTTATTCACTTTTATTATTCCAATCATTTTAACTTCATAAGTTAAATTAAAATTTAAAAATTCCAATTTCCTGGGTTTTTATTTCAAATCAGAGTAAAATTACATGTATATAATAATAGAAATTCAAACCATTTTGAATTTTAGACAACTTGTTTTCAAAACAAAACCTTTGGTAGTAATCCGTCACTTAGAACTCGAAAATGAACACTGATAATGCGGCCGTCATCATCAGAATTATTTTCCCGTGAACAAAGTGAGTTCTATACTATACTACTTTTTGAAATTCATTTTAAAACACTTCCTTTGTGAAATTACTTCAAAATACCTTCTACAATATTTGAAAAACATTTTCAAATCACCCAGGATCTTGAAATTCCTTATGTAATTCAAAATCTAATCTCAATCACCTTTCCCAATTCTGGGATTTTAATTCCAAATTCTAATTTAATTCCAGATTTAGTTCATCTGATTCTATACATTTTCTTATACGAATTCTAGTTGATTATTTATAACTATTTCAATTATAATCCGATTCGATTATAATAACACCCAACACACCCAATATATATTGTAATAATTCCTATATATATACTTTCTTTATATCAAAATATATTTTGGGTAAAATTATTTCATTTACCCTCTTTCAAAAACATACCATTACGAATTGCTTTGTTCAAAAGTTTAGAAACACCTATCGGCACAGTTTGCATTACTGTTTCGACCAGAATTCATAAACCACTCGACTGACCAGTCAACACAATATAAAACATTTTTTATATAAATCTACAAATACATTCACTCGTATATATACACTCAAACTCAATCTAAGTTACTACTGACCCCATCTCTATTGAGTCACGCCATAGAGCCAAGGTATATCACTTAACCTTCAGCTCTGATACCACTGTAACGACCCAGGAATTTTCGACCCTGAAATCGATACATAAGCACCATGTCGACTAATCAGACATCGAAAACACCGGATCATTTAGAGAAAGAAGTTAGAGGTTGAGAATAGGTAAGATAGAAATTTACAATAGAAGAAGAAGAAGATCACTACAAAACAGAATACGAATCTCACAGCGGAACGAATAAAATATAATATCTAACATAACTTTGAAATAAACAGTATATATATCCTATACCATTATCAGAGTACAACACTTACATACAATGGAAATAACAATAGCTGTATAATCATGAAGCCTCCTGCTTCAAGCTCCTCCAAGTATCTGTAAAGACCTGAACTACTTGACTGCCTGTACAAATTTTGGCACCCAAGAGTTTAGGGAAAAACAAAACAAAACAAACTCTGGGTCAGTCATGGGACTGGTGTGAGTAAATTCAAATCATTTGATTTAACTTTTAGAAAACCCTTTTTCAAAGAAAGGATAATCGTAAGACTGATCCACACATAAACACGGATGGTTTTTACCTTACGAAAACCAAACCAGTTTTAGAAATCAACACTTTTCTGACATTATAATGGTGTCTAATCACAAGTAAATAATAATCTAGCAGAACGCTTGCATCTCACGTTCCACATATATTATATACAATCAAAATCGCGGCTCTTATTGGAAAATGGATTCTGACTATGACAAGGTATGGGACCACCTGCCGATAGTGTATCTCTAGAGGCGAATACACTGGGTTCAACAAGAACGTCTTGCAACCCGGCCCACACATGACTGACCACTCATTTCGCTTGAGTGTATCGAATATATTGTCACCCACGGTTGCTAGCAACATAACCGTTCCCGGGAGATACAGAAGCAAAAAGAAGTAACAAATATGAATATTCTCTAGACGGTGACAATATACCTTAATGGGGGCAACCCACATAGCCATGTTGCCTGCCCGATTTTTGTCAATTCCCGGTTGATGAGGCTTGAGGTCATAACGTATCTTTTGAAAGATCAGACCTCCAATTACTTTGGATGCCACATCGTCATACTCATCAAATCACAAATTGATTTCCACAAAAATACCACGGGTATAAAGCTAAGAGAAACGAATTCCTCTGCCACCAAACGTGAATACGTTTGAAGAGATCAACTTACGCGATCCGTTAGATATACTCTGTCAAACATTCGTCCATTCATGTTTTCCTGGGACTGGACAAACCAAAGGCATTATTCAGTAAACATAACAGCCCTTGCATAACCCCGTCTTTAATTTTCTTTATCATATATGATCGCAATGCCAACGTCCATACAGAGTGGTTTTCAGATAATATCTCTGATCCCGGTCTCTCCGTATTAACGACGAAAAAATGGTCAAAATCTTTGATAGCCGGTGATTTAACTATCAAAGGAAAAACATCCATGCATCCAATAGTCATATTTCCAAATGGAAATTCAACCGATCAATCATCAATTAACATTTGAGCCCCTTTAAATAGATTTATCATTTTATTTCCCCCAATTTCCTGCTTCCCGTATCTTCGCAAGTATTTCTCACACCCGTTTTGCCTCACCCGATCATTGGAAAACGTTTTCATTATTTTAAAATATTTATTTCCTATATTAAGAAAATACCTCCTTTTCAACATTGGGAATTAATTCCATATATTTACAACTCTTATTTTCTATATTTAGAAAATATACTTTATTAACATGGGAAAAGCATTTCCAATTATCATTTCTTAACCTCTCGTTATTCCAAATCATTTCAATACTACCAATCTCACCACCGAGACTTAACCATTCCTCAGTTAATCATGAAGTCAATCAAGTTGGGGTATAGTTACCTCTCAGACCTTAACTGAACATCATTCTCAACTTTGAAATAGTCAAAGTTCACAATTTTAAACCGAACATGGCTTACGCGACTCTCAGATCAAATTCAAGAATCCCCTTCCTTTATGGAAAATAATGACTATAACGATATCATTATAATCCTTGTTTCCAGAATATTTAATCTCAAAATATAACTTAGATTAATTACTTTAAACAAACAATTAATTAATTAATTTAAATAATAAACAACTCTTGATAAAACTGAAAAGTAAATATCACATTCCTTAGTTTGATATAACGGAATTTCAACTTATAACTTTCTTTCGGATTGTCTATGTCGGGTTAACATTCCTAACTTCGGAATAGACTTACCGTTTCAGGTTAACACATTTACTTTGGAATTCATTACTTTCAACATTTACCATTTCCCCTTTGACACTATTCCAAATTTCAAAGCATTTTCTTTTAAAATCGCTATTCACTTTAAACGTGAATGTCACTTCTTTATAAAAATCTGGCTTATTTTATCAAATCCAATCTTGATTTAAATAATAAATACCATTACAGTTTAATATTCCATTTATCTGGTTATTTTATAAATCTATACATCCTATTCTATCTCATGAGCTCATTTTACAATTTATAACTTATCTCACTCACATATTGATAATAAATCCAATTATTTATTCATCCATCAAATTCTTTATTTCATTATATAATTTTATAGAAATAAATTTCTTTTATAATATTAGACATAGTCAAATTTTTATTATAAAATCTTGCGGATTTAATTCAATCCTACTTTCTTTTCGAACCTCGAAATGATTTCATCATCACCTTTGAAATGATTTCCCTTTCCTAATTTCATCCTTACAATTTTAAATTATTTAACAATACTTATTCCGCTTCATTTCTAACCTATCGTTTATGAATCGAACTACTTGTAATCTAGTTAATTCGAAATAGGCTTTTCCCCTTTTTAAAACCCAATCATTTTCCAATGTATTTTTCAGTATTTAAATACTAATTAAGTTCATGGTCAATGTTATTCAAACATCCCAATCACACAATAATCAGGCATCGATTATTCACTACATCATATAATGTAATATATGAAAATCAACAATAGAATCATTGAGAAATCCAGTTGGATTCCTCCAATCTGTTTTCCCTGCATCCACAGATGTTAAATAACAGAATTAACATTAATTTCATATTAATATGAAATATTAGAATCAATATTTAGCCAACGGTTCATAACGGTACCTATAATTTTGACCAATCAATTAGCAAATCATCCAAACGACCATCACACACCATATTCATTAATTTTTATCAATAATAGGTAACCTTTATAAAATTATAAAATTATAAAATTGGGCAGAGTTAGTGAGTTTACTCACCTTGATCATTAATTGTTAAATAACAATTAACGTCTGTTGATCTGAATCAGATGTTTAATCTTGACATAAATATAACCGAGCTCCGAATGTCTCTAAACCAGTTCCAACACTTAGCTTGCGTTCGTATTGCGACATGTGGCGTTCAATTCTGTTCACGTACACAATAAATACGGACATTTTAAATAAATAAATAAATGAAAATTTATTTAATTGATTTACTCGTTGGTACTAATCTAATGTCGAAATCCGCGATTATACGGGATTCTATACAAATGTAAACATATTTAAAGTTTAAACAAATTTTAATTAACCTAATTTAAATAACTAAATTAGCTGACAAATTTCAAGTGACATAACGTTCTCACCAAGCCAATGCTGGAACCCGACTGAAACAGGTCTATGCATGCGCTTGTCCATCGATTCATGCGCCTACCCTCGTCCATGCATTCAAATCCATTGTACAAACCTTACTCCTTTCCCTTGACGTCCTTGCACTCAACTCTTCCTGCAAATTCACGTCTCATTTCCTTTATTTTCCTTTCGTTCGGGCTATAAATCTTAAAAATGGGCCCAAGGCCACACTTCTTTGAAAAAGACCCGAACCCGCGTTCTCCTCTTATACCCTACAGTGCACTATTTCATCCCAAAGAAATCCGCCTCCAGTTCCCTTAGAAACCCATGTTGTCTATATTTTTCTTATTCACTTTCTTCCCTCTTCGGTATTTCTCCCTTTTCATGCAACTGTAAAAGGAAACCCACTTCCCTTTTAAATTGTTCCTCCTTCGTTGATATATGCGGACCCGTGTTCATCTCCCCCATTCACGAAAGTAAAAGATCCTGCTCCTTTACGTTTCTACTCCATCTTCTCTTCTTATTTTACTCTATAGTATCTTTCCATTTACACGACTTCTCCCTCACATCTCAAGTCTCAACGCAAGCTCCTGGAACTCACTTTAACTCCGGCTTCAAATACCCCTACTGGCATCTACAGCCATGCCATTGTGTACCCCAACAATACCCACCAAAAACACTTCACCACTTTGTTTCGCCAAGTTCCGATGCGACATGCTTCTTATATGTTGTTTCACTGACATTCATACACAGTATACATATCTTTTTATAATAGGTTATTCTTTATTTCTCGTCTGAGATTGTCTTGTAGTGTTGTTGGAAGGAAACACAAATGGCTGTGTATTTATTGCTTCATGACACTGTGATGGCCAAGTATTAGCTTCTATAGCTTTGCAGACTAATTAATAGGTTATATGGATTTTCAGCGGTATGGGTATGTATTTTCTTTTTCGTTGGACACTGCCTTGATTTGAACGGTCATGGCAGACAATAAAGGGTAGGCACACAACAGAAGATAGTCTGCAGTATTTTATTTCACTTGGAGAAGTAGGTTTTAAAAACCATTGGTTGCAGCGTACGGTTAGAGCTGTAGGTAGCACAGTACATGGGTTAGGGTTAGAGTTTTCGCTTCACTATTGATGTATTTTTCCTTCTTTTTTGAAAATGATAATACTGCTCATGGGTTTGCAGCTATTACATAGGTGGCTGGCGGATTTGATGTTACCCGGCGAATCATTTAGGTGAAAGTATGTTAGCTACAGACCGTGAAGAGCTTTCATTTCTTATTGTGAAGTTTTCCGGCAGCAATTAAATGTGAAGGAGAAAGTTGAATATGACAAATCACTGTATAACCTAGTGGACATGACAATTCTATGGTGAAAGCTTACATTTAATGTATGTCGCAGCTTTCTTGTTTGTTTACAGAGAATGCCTTGTCATGGCCTTTAAAAATCAAGTACCTCTTACTGTTTACTATCGTGTTTATGGTAATTCATGTGTTACGCCTGTACTCTTATTTGGTTGTAGATGTGTTATTGAGGCTATTTAACGGTAGAGGTCATTTGACAAATTAGTATGTATATAACAATTCCTTTTTTTAAACTAATGTGTAACGCTACCCTGCTTATATAATAACGTCATTCAGTTACAGATGGCTACCGATGAAAATAAAAATATCGTTGTGATGGACGATGTGCTACGATTCCCAAAATGTAATAATATCGGTAGGTTGACTCATATTTTGAAACCCCAAACTATTGATATAGTGTGCAAAATACTCTAAATAAAAAATTGCGTATTTAACTAATTAAAAATTACAGTAAAATTCTAAAAATTAAATTATCACAACGTCTCAAAAGAATCTTGTCTAAATTTGAATCCACTATGCAGTTATTTCAAATAAATTGATACGGTCGATGAACGATTCTATAGCGACTATCCGAAACTTTGATTTAGACATATCTTGCAATCTATACGACGAAATCTCCATTTTCCACTTACGTTAGAAAAATATAGTTCAACAGATTTGAACATCTCTCGTTTCGAAGAAATTCGGTTTATAACGGGCCTTGTACACTCAGTTGAAGTTCAGAATGTTAAATTACGAACTACCTCGATATTACGGGCTCGATTATAATAAATATATATTTTTATACGTTCAACTTTGTTTTTATTAAAAATATATAAATCCACTTATATTACGAATTAAATATTTAAACTGATTTAAATATTCCAATACAAACCGATAAAAATGCAGGACGTTACAGGTTGCGCCTCTACGCAAGTCTATAATTGAAGTGGGTGGTTGTAGTGATGCAAATAGTAAGAATTTTAAGTGCAAGAGTGAAGCTGTTTTTAATGAACAGGAGATGCAAATTGTTAATGATATCTTTCGAAGCTGCTCTTCGTATAAAGAAAAATTGTGCATAGCCCCGCTGAAAAAAGTGTGTTGCCAATTGGTTATCCATTTGTTTTTCCCATTTATTTCTTATTGCTATTTTCCTTTATTCTCTACTGCACTTGTTGGGGCAATAGAATTTTTTTTCCTTGTTGGCAGTAGGTTTTCCATTTTTTTGCCCATTTATTTCTTATTGCTATTTCACTTTATTTTCTATTGTACTTGTTGAAAGGCAACCCAAATTTTTTTCTTCTTGTTTGTTTTCCACTGGTTTTCGACCGTGTTGCCTAGGGCAACCCAACAAATAAAACCGGTCCTATGAACAGGAGATGCAAATTGTTAATATCATTGTAATTTTGTGCTGCTAATCTAGCTGAGTCTCGGATATTAATCTTTACTTGTAATTCTTTAACCATAAGTGTTTTTCAATGTCATATTATTTCCTTGTTAACGACAAACTAACTCATCGTTTACAAGTAAACAAGTTCATGTCAAGTTATTCTATCCTTATATCTCTATTCTTGTATATTCACATTTGCTTTTTATTTTTGTTAGCTTGTGCTTGCAGGTGTAATAGCTTGAAGATTGGGAAGAGTAGAAGTTTATAATAGAAGAAGAAATGATGGTATAATAATATTAGATAATGTTTATTTATTAGAAATTTATTATGATTATTGTGTTGTGTTATTGTGTAATAACTGAAAGTAAAGTAGTCACGAGACCATGTAGAAAACTTCTCATTTAATAAGTGTATGTACTTTTATTAACATATGTAATGAATTCATCTATTTTCTGTAATGAAGTTACAAATTCACAAATGGTGTAAACTTGAATTGTTTTTTTTCTTAATGTGAGTAATTATGTTTGTTGTTAGTGAAATAGTGGTTACAGTTATAATATTATGAAATCTTTGATTAATAGAAGTTGAGGTATAATTACTTTTAACAGTTGTAAAACAAATTTTAACAACTGCTAGAAACAGTTGTAAAAAAGTTTGACTTTCTTATGATTGCCAGCTGTAACAGACATATTACAAGTGTTTTTTGTAGTTGTGAAAGGGTACTTTTTTGTTGTAGTGGTACCTATGGCAACACCTGTACTGATGTTACCATAGGGTCGCAAAGGTGTTGCCTTTGATTCTAAGGCAACGCGACAAAAGGCAACACGGCAAAAGTGCTGCCATAGATCATTTTTTGCCTAAAGCAACACTTTTTGGCACTTCCTTCGTCACTTCTCCGGTGTTACGGTATGCAATCTATGGCCTAGTTTGATATCATTATTTCAATACGATATTTGTTATTTTCTGAATTTAGTACTGAATATAAGTCGACGTGACTTCCATTTAAAATCTTATTTTTAATATCGAACTGGATTTGAGTTTGTTATGAATGGTATCTTTATTAATATCGTTCTTAAACCCATTTATGAATGGAATAAATCTTTTAATTAAGGTTTGGAGAAAGTTTTCTAGTATTTTTAATTGAATTGGAATTGAATGGAATTCGATTAGTAATAATCGAGATGAGTTTCTATGAAGGAAGACGTTTTCTATTTACGGAATTAAAAGGCTTTGTCGTTATTCCACTTATAGCATTGGTCGGATATGGAAATTTATATCGATTATAAGTTGTTGAGGTTTATGTGAAGATTCCATATTAATGGAAGATGATTTTGGGTTTATTGCGAGATTTTAAATGACATTTGTTCTTTAATCCACGTAAAGGTGAAATAAATTTCTGGAAGTTGATAGTCATTAAATAATGATTTTGGGATTAAAACTTAACTAAAGTTTAATGAATCTTTAATTAGATTGTAACATAAAAGGAGGCAATTAATTTACAAAATAAGAGAAATGATCGAGATGGGGTATCACTAGTTTTATTTCATGCGATAGTTAAATCTTTAATTAAATTTGAATGTTAAATGGTAATTAAATTTACCAATAACCAGATGGATGTTAAATATAGAGTACACCAGTTTTCTCCATTAGATGAATAGGTTGGAATTGAGAATAATAAAATAAAAGATTGCTTCGATAAGGCTTGATAATCCCGACTAGTTTTGGACCTTAATTTGTTATAATTTGTGAAAAGATAAAATAAAATGTTTTGAAATGATATCCAAAGGAAGATTAAACAATACATTTAGAAGAATTTATCTTAGATAAAATGAATGGGAGTCTTTCCCCAAAGATATGAATATTTGAATAAAAGAATATTCTAGATTGGAATGAGATTTGTGCTACGAAAGTGTCTAAGCAGTGGTAGGATCGTATAGTACGGAGTATAAATATGATAAAGCAGAGTAGTAGCTGTAAGAAAATTCACACAATCGATTTTATACTAGTTCGGACCATTGTCCTACGTCCAGTCCCAGACTCCCTTCTGGTATTTCACTAACACAAAAACCCTCGCTTCACCCGGAGCAATAGGTTCACAATTATCCGAACAACTGAACGGGATTTCTTGCCTCAACTGCTGAAGAGGACTTTCACAATACAGAATAATTGATGACTATTTGTGTTTTTGGTAACACAGATATGTCAATTTGAAGTACACCCTTCCTATAGTCTATTTTGATGATAAAGTGTAGCTTATGAAAGAATATGGAAGATTGAAATCTTATGTATTTGTAAATAGAGGGCTTTTAGAGATTTAGAAGGCTTTTAGTAAGATAGAAAGAATTGGAATGAAATTCGGTGATTGGATCACTTAATCAAGCCTCTATTTATAATATACAAAGAGTTACAACCAATCATGAAGAGATTTGATCAAGAGATATAAAATAGAAAGTTGTGACTCTTCATTATAAGTTGCATCCCTTCGTATTCAGATGTCTGGATAAGAATTTCAGATGTCTGTTTTGATTTAAAAATAAACAGCAAGGAAATAGGTTAATTCGGAGCGGATTCAGACGTCTGAATTTTTCAGACCAAACGTCTGAATATTACGTGAATATGAAATTTCTTTCAGCAAACAGACGTCTGTATGAAAATTTTCAAAAGCCTGTTTTCTTAAGGAGACTTATTCCTTGCCTATTTTATTGTGAATATATATATAATGTGTATGTGTGTGTAATCATCAATGAATACTTTAACAGATAACTCTAAGACTAACAAACTCATACAACATATATAATCTTCATTTGTGTTCTTGAAACTATTGTCGGATATCTACCTTCAAAAAAGAGTTAGTTGATATAGTATATATGCTTATGTATACTTGTCATAGTCAAAATGCTATATAGTGAGATTCAACATTCTCCCCCCTTTTGACTAATGACAACTATATAAGCTCCCCCGTTCAATAAGCATATAACATCACTTGTTTCTTACCTTTTGTCATTTGACCAAAAGGAATACTTATTACACAATTTAAGTATTTATGCACAACACACAAACACAACTTAAACAAAGACATATAATAAACAAGCATAACATTCAGACATAACACACCCTAGCACATCATAGATTTTTGTGCCAAAGATAAACTATAGTACCAAAAATATATTACACGCCATAGTTAATTAAATGTTTTAACTAAAATATGTAGATAACCATACTAACCAACACTCTGATGTAGACAAACTTTGGCCAACACTTGTTCTACCGTCTTTGGTAGAACCATGTTCAGAACTAGTATTAGGAACTTCTTCGGTTGAACTTGATGACTAATGAAACAGAGTTGGATCATGGGCTTGGCTAGAAGAGGTCCTAATGCAAGATATGTTCTCTAAAATTTTATTCAAAAAACCTTTTATGGAATCAAATTTCTTGTTTGTTTGTCTTTCAAAACGCTTAAAATCTTTATGAATTCTAGATTGATTGCGTGATAGCGTAACTAAGGCTTGCCTGGAGGAAGTATCGGGAGAGATGACTTGAATTCCTTCTTCTTCTTTATGTTGACGGCGATGAGAAGTCTTGGCTATTAGTGCTTCCGATTGAGATGTTACATATTCAGTCCAAACCTCAAAAGGCATATACTCCAAAGTCGCGGGATTAGAATCAATATCCATAAGTTTTAAGGTCTTAGATCCAATTTCCTTGATTCTAAGAGAAGAAGTATCGGGTATTGTTATTTCACAAGTGGTAAGAATCCGAGTAATATAAGCGCCGTAGTGAATAGTCTTATACTTACTCTAGTAAGTAATATCCATCCATTCGTCTAGAAAGATCTTTTCCCAATTGATTTGCTTGTTCGAGTACAGGGGATACAAGGCTTGAAATCACGTTTGTAAACTTTTCCATAACTTCCTTTGTGGGGTTGGATTGTTCGGACTAATATGCGGTTTAATAATTGAGCTTGTTGTCAAAGACGGGTAGAGGTAAGATCATGCATATTGATGAGATTATCGGAAAGAAACTTGTGTGATATCTCGTCTATTTGAGTCATACCAACTTTAGTTGTGTTGATATCAAGTCCTTGCCAAACACAACTCAAGATTTGACCTAATCATTGAATTGGAAGAAGAATACGTTTTCCACAAACACAAGACCAAACACAATCATTTTTGTTTTGAGGTCTAGTATGATCTAGGTTTAAGTTGGCCAAGAATAATTTTACTAGCAAAGGATATATTTTGACATTATTTGTATTAAAATCTACTAGAGATTTGAAGTAATAATGTTTAGCATATTGTAAAAGTCGATAATTAGAAAAAGAATCAAACTTCACAAAGGCACCCTCAAAGAATTTGGAATCTTTCATTGCCTTGTACCTTGCCTTGGCGGTGTCATCCCAAAGCCATTATTGAATTAATTCGTCGGAGGGAGGGTTGGATTCTTGTTTCCTTATACATTTGCCTCGATTTGCCATGATTTTTATGGTAAAAATTTCAAGTTATGAAGTGATTTGGTTTGGGGGCTAGGTTTTATAAGAGGTAAACAGGTGCAATGGTAAAAAGTGAAGAGGTGAAGAGAAATGATGGTTAGGTAAAAGATGCTGTCCTTTTAAAAAAGGATTTTGTTCAGAATCAGACGTCTGTTTATAAAAAATCAAACGTCTGATTTTCCTCTAATTTGACCCCGCAGAGAAATAGTATATTTTTGTACATATTCAGACGTCTATTTATTTTGAAGTCAATGTATGTTTATGAGACGTAAAGAAATTTTAAACATTGATCAGACGTCTGGAAAATTTGGTCAGACGTCTGATTTTGTGAATTCTTGGACAAGCAAGGATTAAGTTCATTTTCATCCCAATTTAGACGCCTGTTTTTACAGAGTTAGATGTCTGAATCTGTAGTAGTAATATTATTTTCCCAGATTTCAGACGTCTGTTTAATATAAAAAATATATACTTTATAAAGTTGAATACAATTTTAGAAACCAGAAAACAAATCTTCTAATAGGTGTTTGTAAATTATCAAATAGCAAGTGAATAAACATGAAGATTATCAATCTTTAGGGAATGGATTCGTTGGTGGAGTTGAGAATCATTTTCCTTCGTTTGCATTGTAATCTTTGTCCCAAGTATTCAGACTATACGAAGGTCGTCGAGGAGAGTATGTACAGTACTTCATGGTAGGATTTACTGGATCTTTTTCAGTTGGATAGGATGAAGATGGCTCTATAGGATCTGCTGGGACTGATAAAGATTCAGAGACATCTTTCATCTTTGGACCGCAAAATTTATAAACAATTTTCTCGAGAAGATATAAACGAGTTGCGGTGACCTTTTGCTCAAAGTATAATTCTTTTTGAAGTGCTATTTGTCTTTTTGATAGTGATGAATGTCATCAATTTTCCTCTTCGTATCAGGTGAAGAAAAAAGAGCACGTATTTCCATTTGGATCCAATGTAAATCCAGTTTGATAATTACTCCATCGATATTTTAGTTCATTTCTAGGTGTTGTTCTAGGGAAATGTGGAGTTTTTGTCGACTTATCCATTGAGAAGGTGGTATTAATTGATGGATTTGAATTTCGGGATGACATTTTTGGATTAAGTTTGAATTTGTTAATAAAAAATTGTATTTATTTTTCTGATGCTTATTTTTTTTATATAGAGAAAGGTTTTCAAAGTATTTGTGGTCTAAAATGAGTGAATAATTTTAACCAGTAAAAGAGTTTTGCTAAAAACATAACAAGTGGTTAACAATAAACAAGTGTATTTGTAAATTTCTGTACTTATTTCATATCGATTTTTATATTCATACGTAATTACTATATAACTAGTTTTATATATCTTTTAAAGATGTAATTCCTAATTCACGTCTTAGTTTTATAAAAGTTTGTTCTAATACAGGTTTAGTAAATATGTCTGCAATTTGATTTTCAGTTGAGATATGTTCTAAATTTGTGATATTTTTTCTATGTTATCACGTAAAAAGTGTGACGAGTGTCAATATGTTTATTTCGTGAATTATTTATAGGATTTTTGGATAAATTTATTACACTAGTGTTGTCACAATATATTGTTGATTTAGTTAAGCTTACTCCAAAATCACTGAGTGTTTGTTGCATATAGATTACTTGTGCACAAGCTAAAACAACAGACATGTATTCCGCTTCACATGTAGAGAGTGATACACAATTTTGTTTCTTACTAAACCAAGATACAAGTGATTTTCCAATAAAATGGCACACACCACTTGTACTTTTTTTATCCGTTCGAGATCCACCAAAATCAGCATCACTGTAAGATACTAATTCGAATGGAAATTCCTTTGGATAGAAAATACTGAAGTCCTTAGTATTATTAAGATATCTTAAAATTCGTTTTACTGCTCTTAAATGTGATTCTTTAGGATCTTCTTGGAATCTTGCACACAAATATACACTAATCATTATACCAGGATGGCTTGCAGTTAAATAAAGTAACTAACCAATCATACTTCTATATATTTTTTATCAACACTTTTTCCTTTCTTATCTCTATCAAGATGAGCTGTAGTACTCATAGGAGTTGGTTTTCCAGAAGTGTTGTCTAAACCAAAACGTTTAATTAGATTATTATAATATTTTTCTTGACTAATAAAAATACCATTTGAAAATTATTTAATTTGTAGTCCTAGAAAGTATGATAATTCTCCCATGTGGGACATTTCAAATTCATTTGTCATAATAGTAATTACATAAATTTTCATTAGTTATACCAAAAATAATATCGTCTACATAAATTTGTACGATTAAAATATATTTATTTGTATTTTTAATAAATAATGTTTGATTTGCATTTCCAATTCGAAAACCCGAATTTATTAAGTAACTTTTGAGTCTCCCATACCAAACAGGAGGTGCTTGTTTTAAACTATATTGAGCTTTTTTAAGTTTATAAACATAATCTGGATATTTTTCATGTATAAATAATGGTGGTTGTTCTACATATACATTTTCTTTAATAAAACAATTTAAGAAAGAACTTTTAACATCCATTTGATAAAGTTTGAATTTATGAAAACATGTGTATGCTAAAAGTATGCCATAGCTTCTAGTCTTGCTACAGGTGCAAATGTTTCTTCATAATCAATTCCTTCCTCTTGATTATAGCCTTGTGCTACTAATCTGGCTTTGTTTTTGTAATATTTCCTAGTTCACCAGATTTATTTTTATATTTCCATTTTGTACTAATAACTGATTGATCATTTGGTCGAGGTACTAACCCCCAGACATTATTTCATTTGAATTGATTTAATTCCTCTTGCATAGCTGTTATCCAATAATCATCCTTAGAGGCTTGTTTAGGATTTCTGGGTTTGATAGTTGAGAGAAATGCTACATGACCCATTTGATTTAGTTGACTTCTTGTTCGAACGTGAGAATCGATTTCTCCAATAATGTTTTGTGTAGGATGGCCTCGTAAATTTCTGGGAGGTGATCTAAGTAGTTCTATGAAATTATTTTCAGTATTTTCAAGGCTAGTATTTTCAATAATTTCGTCATCCTCTTTGATGATTATGTTTTTATCAAAGTTTTCATCAAAAGATACATGTAAAGATTCTTCTATAATATTAGTACATTTGTTGAAAATACGATATTCCTTATTACGTTATGAATATCCAACAAAAATCCCATGATCAGCTTTTAGGTCAAAATTTCCGAGTTGATCTTTAGTGTTAAGAATAAAACATTTAGATCCGAAAAATATAAAATAAGAAATATTTGGTTTTCTTCCATTGAAAAGTTCGTAAGAAGTATTTTTAGTTAAAGGGCGTATGGAGATTCGATTTAATATGTAACAAGCAATAGCCACAGCTTTTGCCCAAAATTGTTTTCGTAATGTACTTCCATTTAATAAATTTCTAGCACATTCTACTAAAGTTTTATTCTTTCTTTCTACAATCCCATTTTGTTGTGGAGTTCTAGGAAAGTAAAAATTATGATTTATTCCTTTCTTTTTACAAAAATGTTCAAACGACTCATTTTCGAATTCACCGCCGTGATCACTACGGATGTTTTTTACTCTTAAATTTTTAGTATTTTGAATTCTTTTGATAAAGTTTTTGAAATGTTCAAAAGTATCACTTTATTTTCATGAAAATTGTCCATCTACATCTTGAAAAATCATCAACTATAACCAATACATATTGATTATGATTTACATATTGAACTTGAGTAGGTCCAAATAAATCCATATGTAATAATTCTAACGGTTGTAAGGTTGATATAACCTTTTCAGATTTAAAAGAAGATTTGGTTAATTTTCCTATTTGACAATCTTCATAGAGATTTTTTACTTTAAAATTTATTTTAGGTTAACCTTTTACTAATTCATTTTCCGAAAGTCTCTTTATATTTTTAAAGTTTATATGATAAAACATTTGTGCCATAACCAAGAATCATTATTATTGGCTATTAAACACATTTCTTTATTATTATTAACTTTCATATTAAAAACATTCCTTTAAAAATAATGTTTTGATCTTTGTCAAAAATACTACATTTATTTTCAGAAAATGTCATTTTAAAACCTTTGTCAGATAATTGACTACTACTAAGTAAATTATGTTTTAAGTTTTTAACTAAGGAAACATTAGAAATAAGAGGTAAGTTTGAAATACCATAGTTGCACTCATCTCCATTGCCAATGATAAAGCCTTTTGAGTTATCTCCGAGGTAACAGAGCCACCTTCAAAGTATGAAATGTTTGTAAGCATATCTTTGTCTCCGATCATGTGTTTTGAGCAACCACTATCTAAAATCCATTTTCTTTTCTTGAGTGGGACCTGCAAAAAATATTAATAAGCACAATGGCACTCACTTTTTGATAGGGTCGTAAGATTTATATGTTTGGAAGCCAAACCCAAGTGGGTTTAGTACCCGTTTTGTACACATAATTTTTATTATTATGGACAGATTCCATAATAAATTGATATATTTGTGCATAATCAAATTGTTGTTTGTTTTTGGAACCCATATCTCAATTTTACTAACCTTTTTATTACATTTTGGTTATTCTTAATTTTTGAATCAATTTCCTCTTTAGATTTACATTTTTCTTTGGAGGAATTTTTGATACTTTCTTAAATCCTAAACCTTTTTTGTTTAAAGATGGTTGAGAATTTTCAATTATCCTAGATAAATTTTCTCTCCCCTTATTAAAGTTACATGCATTCTTAGAAATACTATCCAACTTAGTTTGAATACTTTAATTTTCTAATTCTAGTTATT
Organism: Allium sativum; assembly: GCA_030737875.1. NCBI lineage: Eukaryota > Viridiplantae > Streptophyta > Magnoliopsida > Asparagales > Amaryllidaceae > Allium > Allium sativum. Next base: position 174,347,142 of record CM060923.1, read on the forward strand.
TTTTTGGTTTTCAAAATGTTTTTTTCAGAACTAATTTAGTTATTCTTTGCCTTTTGAGTTTCAATTTCTTTACTCAAAAGTGAAAGCTGACTATCTGAATTTGATAGAGTCTCCTGAACCTTTTCAAGTTCTTCTTCTAAGAATATTTTTTTCATCTTTTAGCATGTCTCTTCCCAACTCATCATTATTCTAATTTTCACGAGTTTCTTTAAATTTCTTCTTTAGTGTTTTAGTGTTTAAAAATTCAGTATTAACTTTTACTAAATCATCATAAGATAGATCACTTACTTCAGATTCTTGAGCCATGAAGCACGCATTAGCTTGTTCATTTTCGCTCTCTTTATCACTGTCTGATGAATCTGAATCTGAGTCGTCCCAAGTGAAAAAAATGCCTTCTTTTTAATTTTTTCTTCCTTATTCTTGTTGTTGGGATTCTTCTGATTTTCTTTTTGTTATGGACAGTCCTTAACCATGTGACCTTTCTTGTGATAGTTAAAGCATTCTAAATTTGAGGATGAAGGTTTGCTTGAGGTATTTTTCTTGAAATTTCCTTTCCTATATTTTAGAAACTTCTTAAAGTTTTTAGCAATAAATGCCAAATCCTCATCTTCTGATTCTGATTCTTCTTTATCAGCATGAAAAGCTACATTCTTTTCTCTTGGGCTAATTCCCTTTTTGTTTGAAGATTTACTTCATAAGACATGAGATTACCAGTGAGTTCTTCTAGTTTCATAGTTGATAAACTATTCGCTTCTTCAATGGCTAGTACTTTTCTTTCCCAATTGTTACTTAGAAAGTTTAGTACTTTTGATACAATATGAAAGTCACTATATTTTCCTCCCACTCCTATCAGTGCATGTAGAATGTCTTGAAATCTTGAATAAATTTCATTGATGGTTTCATTTTGTCTCATTTTAAAGTTCTGGAACTGGTTTTTGAGCATTAGAATCTTTGTTTGTTTGACTTTGCTTGTGCCTTCATGGATGGTTTTTAAGTGTTTCCCATATTTGATATGTTGAAGTACATATGCTAACGCGATTGAACTCATTCCTATCCAAAGCACAATACAACATATTCATTGCTTGGCATCTACATTTGCTTCATCTTTATGAGTTGTTGTCCATGCAGAGTATTCAGTCGTAGGAGCAGTGAATTCTTTTTTAGTAGCATTCCATGCACATGTATATTCACATTCTTCTAGCCCAATAATTATATTGTAGTCCATTGAACAATGTGGTCTTTAACTAGATCGACCTTCAACAAATGTAGTTGAGGTAGTACTTGGGTTATTCTCCATATTATCAAAGTATCAAATAACGATGTTATGGCTATAGGATGGCCTTGCTCTGATACCAATTGAAAGTGTCTTAGCTGCGGTAGGATCGTATAGTATAGAGTATGAATATGATAAAACAGAGTAGTAGCTGTAAGAAAAATCACACAGTCGATTTTATACTGGTTCAGACAACTGTCCTACGTCCAGTCCTAGACTCCCTTCTGGTATTTCACTAACACAAAAACCCTCGCTTCACCTGGAGCAATAGGTTCACAATTACCCAAACAGCTGAACGGGATTTCTCACCTCAACTCCTGAAGAGGACTTTTATAGTACAAAATAATTGATTACTATTTGTGTTTTTGATAACATGGACATGTCAATTTGAAGTATTCCCTTCCTATAGTCTTTTCTTAATGATAATCATGTAGCTTATGAAAGAATATGGAAGATTGAAATCTTAAGTATTTGTAAATGGAGTGCTTTTAGAGATTTAGAAGGCTTTTAGTATGTTCGAAAGAATTGGAATGAAATTCGGTAATTGGATCACTTAATCAAGCCTCTATTTATAATATACAAAGAGTTACAACCAATCATGAAGAGATTTGATCAAGAGATATAAAATAGAAAGTTGTGACTCTTCATTGTAAGTTGCATCCCTTCATAGTTAGCTGTCTGAATAAAAATTTAAGATGTCTGTTTTGATTTAAAAATAAAATAACAAGGAAATAGACTAATTCGGAGCAGATTTAGATGTCTGAATTTTTCAAACCAGACGTCTGCATATTATGTGAATCTGAAATTTCTTTCAGCAAACAGATGTTTGTTTGAAAATTTTTAGATGCCTATTTTCGGAAGTAGACTTATTCCTTGCCTATTTTATTGTGAAAATATATATATATAAAATGTATGTGTGTAGTCATTAAGGAAGACTTTAACAGATAAATCTAAGACTAACAGACTCTTACAATATACTTAATCTTCATTTATGTTCTTGAATCTACTGTCGAATATCTTCCTGCAAAACAGAGTTAGTTGATATAGTATATATGCTTAAGTATATTTATCATAGTCAAAACGCTATATTGCGACATTCAATATGATTTCTTTGTGTATATATCACATGGTTATAAGATGCGCGAGTTATTCGGAAAGACCGAGTTTAACCCATTCTGAATAACTGTTACGACGACTAAAGGTCAAAGATATGAAGGCGGTGGTTGAAGACCGGAGATCTTCACATTGAATGGATGATTACTGATGCCTTGGTTGGGCTGATCACCCGAGACAAGGTAATAAGTGGTGATCATCCAAACGTACTTTGTGATCGACCGGATATGCGAGGACCTCTCTCCTATATTGGACATATGGGATGAGAAATAAGGTGCCTCCAGTTTTGTTTAGACCCGGAAAAACTTGTAAATGGATTATGTTTGACATTGTATTGTATGATATATTCATTGATCTCTGTGGAATATATCTATTTGGTGCGGGGAATTTATTCTCTTGCTTAACACCCTTTTCTGAGACGTACGATCTAATAGGTTATATATTAGTGGAAATCACTGGTATGGTATGGATTGACAATGTGGCATGCTAAGATGCAAATGATCGAGGCTTTTGTATAAAAGAAGAGCCTTGTGGATGATATTCAAAGCACAACTTTAAGTAGCATAGCTTTGTTTATAGCGTTAATTCACGAGCCTCACACCCTGTTATGAGTCTAAAACGGGATAAGGAACGCAGGGAGTGCATACGTTTATTTCTAGCTAGAAGTTTTGTCATGTATGGAGCCCAGACATTTTTACTTATGTGGATAATGGATTGCGAGGTACCTTGGATATAGAACCGACTAAAAGGCTCGAGTGATAGTGTAACACCCCACCTCAGCCAGTGTGGCTCTTACAAGCACTCTGACTTTGGAGGGGCGTTTGAATCAGGTAAACATGAATAATGATATATCAAGGCAGAACAAGAACATAAGTATATATGTAGACAGAGTAAATAAGATAAGTAAAACAACGGAAGATTTCAAACTATTTCAAAACAAGTCCGGTACAACATAATGTCAACTTTCCAAATACACAAGTCTAGATAAAAACAACATCACTGAAAAACTGAAATACATAAGTACTATCCCCAAAATAAGTGATAACCATAGCTAGCTTCATGTCAAGACCGTACATGAGCTTAAATCCCACAAGCAAGCGATTAGAAATCCAAGCTAAGCTCCAATATTCCCACCCTGAGAACCTGGTGGGGGGGGGGGGAGAAACGGAAGAAAAGAGGCGAAAGAAAAACAGGTCAGTCAAAAAGACTGAGTAAGCCCTACTACAATCAATGTAAACTGATAAAGTTAACTGGCATGAGAAGCAGGGATGAACATAAGGATAACAACATACTAGCATGATGATTAACTAACAAGGTAGATAAAGGTGTCATCGCATACTCAGGTTTAAGGTTTTTGCACCACAGGTGTACTAGCAAGCTAGCATGACTTGAATAAACAAGTATTGATCCCTTGGCCCAAGCTTTGGCCCAATAACATGAAGTGACCCTAATTCAAGGTCCAATAATATGAAGTGACCTTAATACGAGGTCCAATAACATGAAGTGACCCTAATACGAGGTCCAACCAAACGGTCTAGTCGATCGGCTCCCTATAAGCCTAACTCGTCATGTGTTGGTGTCAATACGGCCCAAACATAATTGTAGTCAGACTGTGCCGGGTCTCCCGTCGGGTGTATCAAGCCCTAGGGTGTCAACCCCTGGACACCATAAACATAAGTGCACAGTCTAGATCTACTGGTACCCATGCTTGACTTCTCCAAATACGGACTATGTGCACGACCATAGTCCGTCCGGAACTACATCGGCGTACCACTCTGCCGTCGTCTTTGGTCACTTACCTCAAGTCCAGTAATCGTGCCCCACCCTAGCCTAGTCCCTAGGGTCGTAATGATACAAACTTGGGATTACTGCTAGAGTGGACCCCCATTGCTAGGATTTTCTAGTGGGTTAAGTACGGTTTAACCCTTTTACTAATCATGGATTAACTTGGTTAAGTGTAACGATGGGTTCACGACTTAACCCCAATTAATCCACCAAGCCCAAATTGGTTAAGTATTAAGTGGACCATGACTTAACCCTAATCATGAGGCATTAATTAATTTAATGTGCTTTAACCTCTCACATTAGACCTTGTTGTGGTTACTAGTTAAGCCGGGCGGGTCCGGGTATCTTTACACCACAACATGGTCTAACCTCGGGTTCAAGGTACAACATGACCAACTTCTCACATTGAGTCCTATTGTTTGTAGCAACTAGTTAAGCCGGTCGGTTCCGGGTAGTTTTACGCTACAAACTCAACCCAACCTCGAGTTGGTCACACTTATATTTTCTAGGTGTCATGTCCATCATGTTTCCAAAACATATTACAAGTTTTCATGCATATGGGTAGACCTAACTTAATAGGTAAATTCCCAATGGGTAGACCTAACTTAATAGGTAAATTCCCAATCTTATGTTTTTATGTCTTTTAAGTTTACCCAACACCAAACGCAATCCCATCGCTTACATATCGCAATAACGCATAAAGGATAGAAAGAGGGAACTTGGCATAATCCTGACATAAAGGTGTTGAAGCCACAAGTTTAACATGGTGGCATATGAAATGTACATATGTTGATATACTTGCATATTGCATCATTAGACCTCAAAAGTATGCATAAAACCAAATTTAGCATATAAGTGATACATGGTGATAAATGACATGTAGAAGTTGCCATAAGTTCGCATTTAGCCTCACATGCAAGTTATCATAAGGGATATGATAACTTACATGTTGCCAAAATGCAACCTTTAGCATAAAGCTTGAAGCTTTAAGCTCATAAACCAAAGATAAGCTTGCATAACATGATAACATGAGCAAAATGATCAACCCAAACTTGCATAACATAACTTGCATATCATAACATGGAATACTTGCATAACATAACATGATAAACTTGCATATCATAACATGACAAACTTGCATAGCATAACATGGTAAACTTGCATATCATAACATGGCATACTTGCATAACATAACATGATAAACTTGCATATCATAACATGGCAAACTTGCATAACATAACATGGTAAACTTGCATATCATAATGATCAAACACAACTTTCATCATTCATTAACTTTAGAGTTTAAATATGAAAGTAGAAAAGGGCTTACAATGCTTATGAAGAGACAAAAATATCTATAGATTGAGACAAAGCCCTTATGCAATCAAATAAACCCAAAATGCAAGCTCCAATTGAAAAACCCTTGAGCCAAAATGATCAAAACCCTTGCTTTATGATGTAAATATGGAAACTTGACTTGAATGCAAGCTAATGACACTCATACAAGCTTGAAAACACTTGTATGCATGGAAAATATCTCATAGAAATGACTTAGGAATTTTATGAAGAGAGTGGAGGCCATGAGAGGAATGATTTTGCCATAGTTTAGTTACTTGAATGAATAATGATGATTTAGGGTTAGGTTAGGGGCTTATTTATAGAGATTAGGATTAGTTTCAACCTTAGGATTAAACCCTAATTCCAATCTCAGCCCTTGAAACCGAATTTGGGCCCAAAACCTAACCAAAACCCCAAAACGGTGCACCAGGCAAAACTGCCCGGCTGAACCAAGTCGACAGCCAAGTCGACAGGGCTGTCGACTTGGACCAACCAAGTCGACTGCCAAGTCGACAGGCCTGTCGACTTGGTTGGCTTGGCGGGAAATTTCCCGCCTAGCCTTCCAGGCCCGAAATTTGAAATTTGAACTTGAAATTCAAATCTGTTTTGAACTTGAAATTTTCTGAAAACTTCATTGGGCCTTAATCGAGTCATACGGACTGCGATTTTCGAAAACTCGGACTCTATTTCGCGTATTTTTCCGAGACGAACGCAATGGCATAGCCCGTTTCCCTTGATTTAGATTTTAGAATTAAATTCTGCCTCGATTTACGTTATAACAGGTTATTGAAAATACGGGTTGTTACATTCTCCCCTCCTTAAAGGATTTCGTCCCCGAAATCTTCAAGTTAGGAAGAACGTATCCTACCATCCAACATCCATCTACTCAAAACATCATCCACGAGCAATCATTGTCCTTACAAGATTCTAAATGTTGTATGAACATATGCAAAGGTGTGTGTATATGTACTTATCTAATGCAAATATCATCAATGCAAATTATGTTAGTGAAATGAATCCATATGTATGCAATTCCTAACATAATGTATAACATCTATATGTGTGCACATAACATACATCCATATGCAACATCCATGTGATAACACAAAAATTTTCATCCATGAATAAGCGTAAACACTCGTGCATATGCAATATGAGGAGTGTGTGAGCCGATCTAGTGCCTAATATGTATAATGCATCCACGAGTAACCACTTGCAAACACTTGCAACCACTTGCAAACATCAAGCATAACATGTTTCAAACACATGTTTCATCCAAAGGGTTTCTACCTAAGGTTCTCATGACAAGATTAACACGATATAGATAGCAAAAGAAAGATATGCTACAAAGAGATCGGGAAGATAAGCAAGATATACTCCTTTTGGATTACAAGAAATCCCTTCCTAACCCAACCCCAATCCTATAAAAGCCCAAAAGGTTTAGTCAACCTAACGGTCCCCTTCAAACCTTGACATGTATTACTAACCGATGAGTCATACCCCCTTATGGAGTTTACAACAGAAATGGGATCGAGAATGAGACCGAGAGGATATATGTAAAAGATAACATGCAAGTAAGTTCCACAGGAAAACAAGGATCAAGAATATACTCTTAAAAAGAGATATGATGCGTGTGTCTAGCCTTCAATCTTCTAAGTCAAGTTTCCTTGAGCTTAATTCCACTATGCTTTAATCGTCTTTTACTTCATGATTTCTTGGCTTCTTAACTCTTATTTCCAAATATGAGTTGGAACCCATTTCATTGTCGCCTCTCGTCTTCCTTTTTCACTTACTCTTCTTCTATCATACTTGGCTTAAACATAACTATGACCTCATGGTTTCATGCAAGCTCCCCAAAATTCACCAGTGAATCCTGGATCTCGTTTACTTACTATAAATATTCCACGCAGCAGAACTTTTCTTGGAAATACCAATCCACGTTGCCAATTGCTCTTACTAACGTGATTTTCTATAACTCATGCTTGAACGAAATGAACCATCCGCCTGTGAATGATAGGCCGTACTTAGATTCAGTCGCTTGCCCATGACTTCCCGTAGACTATCCCAAAACTGGCTAGTGAAGATTGAGTCATGGTTACTAACTATACTTTAGGGAACCTCGTGCAACCGCTTTATTTCTTGAAAGTAATCCGTTGCTAGCTATAATGCAGTCCTTTCGCTCTTTACCGGAGTGAAATGAGCACTCTTCGTGAGTCTACCTACTATGACCCACATGCTCGTATTCTCTTTCCTTGACCTTGGTAATCCATCGATAAAATCCATGGGAATACTCTTCCACTTCCATAGTGGAACGTCTAGAGGATGCAATAGCCCACCGGGCTTCTTCGACTCGGCCTTAACTTGCTGGCAAATGATTCATCTAGAGACAAACTCCGCCACATCCTTCTTTATCCCAGGCCAAAAGAAAATGCGCTTCATATCTTTATACATCTTATCTCTGCCCGGATGTATAGTCAACTTAGAGCGATGCGCTTCCTCAAGAACTTTCTTTCTCTCATCGCGTCTTAGCCATCCCTTGTCATCTATAGCGAGGTGACTTAACATCTCGCCTCGAATCAACTTGTCCATGATCTCGGCTAACTGCGGGTCTTCCATCTGTGAAGTCCCTACTTGATCCAGAAGGGTAGGTCTAAACTCAAGGGACGCTAACTGACTAATTAAACTGAGAAAGCTTCTTACTTCACTTGTCCTTGTCAGAGCTTTCCGGTCTTGAACCGCGACCACTTTAGCGGGATCCACCGCTAAGCCTTGCTTAGAAACTATGTGCCCAAGAAATCTAACTTCTTTTCTCCAAAATGACATTTGGAGGACTTGGCTTCCAACTGATGGGCTCTAAGCATATCCATCACCTCCTTGAGATGTCTAGCATGTTCTTCCTCGTCCTTTAAGAAAGTCAGGATATCGTCTACAAAGACTACCACAAACTCGTTCAGGAACTCCCTAGACACCCTACTCATCAAGTCCACGAAGTAGGCGGGTGCATTAGTCAAACCGAATGGCATGACCAGCCATTCTAAGAATCCATCTGGAGTTCTGAACGCAGTTTTGTCTATACCATCCTCAGCTACTCTGAGCTGATGGAATCCAGTAGCAGGATCAAGAGAAAACAGATGTTCCTACAAGCTGATCAAACAAATCATCGATCCTTGGTAATGGTTGTCTATTCTTCTTGTTCTACTCACGATAATCAACACACAGGCGAAGCGAACTGTCCACATTAGTAGCGAATACTACTAGAGCACCCTCTTCGGAAATGCTTCATCGTATGAAGTTCTTCTCAAGCAACTCCTTTACTTGCTTTCTTAACTCTCATCTCGCGGGACCATGTGCCTAACTGGCCACGAAACTATCTTGGCATTATCAACTAGATAAATGCGGAAATCAATCTCTCGCTTAGGGGTAACCCCCCCTTCACTTCACCCAAGATATCAGGATATTCTCGGACCACCCTCACCGATTGCAAACTATCAATAGACGAGTTGAGGGATTCAAGATGACACAACGTGACGGGACCCATAGGGTTACAAGAAATTTTTAGGTTATTACTGAGGCGAGTCATGAGCCTCACAACCCTATGCTCAAAAATCAAGGATGGCACCAAAACTGGACAACCCATCCATGCCCAAAATCAACCCATACCAGATGAAACCGAGAATATAAGCATCACACGAGAATTCAAGATAGAAATTTTCAAATCCACGCAGATCATAGACAAATGGGCGTAAACCCCAATTGGATTTGAAACACACACGTGATCATAAACTAGACTAGTACTTAGGTGCAAACTTTCAACTAGATCAGATGAAATAAACTATGCGATGTGCCAGAATCAAACAAAGTACAAACAGGAAAATCAGAAATGTAAACAGGACTTTTAACAGAAACACTACCTCGATCATGAGCTGAGAGAACGATGTTGAGGGGATGAACTCGCCCTCCAGATGGTCTTGCACACTGAGTCTGACCTTGCCCTTGCTTCTTCGGGCAATCTTTGCTGAAATGTCCAAACTCACCACAATGAAAGCATTCACCACTCTTCCTTTTTCTCTTCCTACAATCCTTAATAAGATGCCCAACTGGACCGCAATAATGGCACTTCTTCTTGTCGTTATTGCCCTTGCTATTGTTCCCCTTGTTTAGATGAGTCAAGCTTCCACAAGTAAAGCACTTTTTTTCCTCCTTATCTTCGGACTTCTCCTCCTTCTTTTTCATTTCCTTTTTGGGCTCCGTTTCCTTGTTTTGACACTCATTCATCTTGACCTCCTTCTTGTCACTCCTATTCTCTTCATTGAGTAGGGCCATATTCACCAAACTCTCGAAAGTTGCCCCCAAGGGTATATGAGTCATGGCTAAACCATGTAATGGCTCGTTTAATCCTAGAGCAAAGTATAGGGCCTTCTTCTGAGCTGTGTTAACCAAGTCTAAACCGACCCGAGCCAGTTGATTAAACTTATCTATGTATTCCCTAATAGTCATGTCCCCTTGCTTCAGTGATAGGAATCTTAGTCCAAACTTTCCCCGAAAGTCATCCCAAGTCTCAATTGGCCTAGTAGCGGTGGTGACCACCCACCAACGTGCAGCTTCTTCCTTTAGCAACCACACTGCTAATAAAACCTTCCTACGGTCATCTATATCAAAGAAGGCAAAAAAGATCTTCGGTTTCTTTCAACCAATTCCTTGCCTCTACATAAGTCTCGGTTCCAATGAAATTCTTGCAACCCATCGCCTTAAAGTCTTTGCAAATCTCCGCGAAATCCTCTTGTGGATGCTGAGGGGGAGGAGGAAGAGGAACCTTAGCGACAGGAGGAGGAGGAACATTGACTACCGGAGGAGGAGGAGGAGGAACATCGGCGGTGCCGGCTTCGGTCGCCCTAGCCTCCAAAAGTCTCCTATACCAAACAGGTACGTGTACTCCCTCCGGAATGGCAAAGTTATTGGCCATACTGAAAACGAAGAAAAAGATAGATTCAGAATCGAGAGAAAAAAAATGAAGGAATTTTTGCTAATGGCTTTTTGGGGAATAACCTTTAAAATAAACTAGACTTTTCTTTGGAAAATACTTTATACTTGGTTTTGAAAATAGTTTTCCAAAAGTTTTAAAAACCTTTTTGTTCCTTCTCGTAAACCATATGCTCTGATACCAAATGTAACACCCCACCTCAGCCAGTGTGGCTCTTGCAAGCACTCTGACTTTGGAGGAGCGTTTGAATCAGGTAAACATGCATAATGATATATCAAGGCAGAACAAGAACATAAGTATATATGTAGACAGAGTAAATAAGATAAGTAAAACAGCGGAAGATTTCAAACTATTTCAAAACAAGTCTGGTATAACATAATGTCAACTTTCCAAATACACAAGTCTAGATAAAAACAACATCACTGAAAAACTGAAATACCTAAGTACTATCCCCAAAATAAGTGATAACCATAGCTAGCTTCATGTCAAGACCGTACATGAGCTAAAATCCCACAAGCAAGCGATCAGAAATCCAAGCTAAGCTCCAATATTCCCACCCTGTGAACCAGGGGGGAAACGGAAAAAAAGAGGCGAAAGAAAAACAGGTCAGTCAAAAAGACTGAGTAAGCCCTACTACAATCAATGTAAACTGATAAAGTTAACTGGCATGAGAAGTAGGGATGAACATAAGGATAACAACATACTAGCATGATGATTAACTAATAAGGTAGATAAAGGTGTCATCGCATACTCAGGTTTAAGGTTTTTGCACCACAGGTGTACTAGCAAGCTAACATGACTTGAATAAACAAGTATTGATCCCTTGGCCCAAGCTTTGGCCCAATAACATGAAGTGACCCTAATACGAGGTCCAATAATATGAAGTGACCCTAATACGAGGTCCAATAACATGAAGTGACCCTAATACGAGGTCCAACCAAACGATCTAGTCGATCGGCTCCCTATAAGCCTAACTCGTCACGTGTTGGTGTCAATACGGCCCAAACATAATTGTAGTCAGACTGTGCCGGGTCTCCCGTCGGGTGTATCAAGCCCTAGGGTGTCAACCCCTGGACACCGTAAACATAAGTGCACAGTCTAGATCTACTGGAACCCATTCTTGACTTCTCCAAATACGGACTACGTGCATGACCATAGTCCGTCCGGAACTACATCGGCGTACCACTCTGCCGTCGTCTTTGGTCACTTACCTCAAGTCCAGTAATCGTGCCCCACCCTTGCCTAGTCCCTAGGGTCGTAATGATACAAACTTGGGATTACTGCTGGAGTGGACCCCCATTGCTAAGATTTTCTAGTGGGTTAAGTACAGTTTAACCCTTTTACTAATCATGGATTAACTTGGTTAAGTGTAACGATGGGTTCACGACTTAACCCCGATTAATCCACCAAGCCCAAATTGGTTAAGTATTAAGTGGACCATGACTTAACCCTAATCATGAGGCATTAATTAATTTAATGTGCCTTAACCTCTCACATTAGACCTTGTTGTGGTTACTAGTTAAGCCGGGCGGGTCCGGGTAGCTTTACACCACAACTTGGTCTAACCTCGGGTTCAAGGTACAACATGACCAACTTCTCAAATTGGGTCCTATTGTTTGTAGCAACTAGTTAAGCCGGTCGGTTCCGGGTAGTTTTACGCTACAAACTCAACCCAACCTCGAGTTGGTCACACTTATATTTTCTAGGTGTCATGTCCATCATGTTTCCAAAACATATTACAAGTTTTCAAGCATTTGGGTAGACCTAACTTAATAGGTAAATTCCCAATGGGTAGACCTAACTTAATAGGTAAATTCCCAATCTTATGTTTTTATGTCTTTTAAGTTTACCCAACCCCAAACGCAATCCCGTCGCTTACATATCGCAATAACGCATAAAGGATAGAAAGAGGGAACTTGGCATAATCATGACTTAAAGGTGTTGAAGCCACAAGTTTAACATGGTGGCATATGAAATGTACATATGTTGATATACTTGCATATTGCATCATTAGGCCTCAAAAGTATGCATAAAACCAAACTTAGCATATAAGTGATACATGGTGATAAATGACATGTAGAAGTTGCCATAAGTTCGCATTTAGCCTCACATGCAAGTTATCATAAGGGATATGATAACTTACATGTTGCCAAAATGCAACCTTTAGCATAAAGCTTGAAGCTTTAAGCTCATAAACCCAAGATAAGCTTGCATAACATGATAACATGAGCAAAATGATCAACCCAAACTTGCATAACATAACTTGCATATCATAACATGGCATACTTGCATAACATAACATGATAAACTTGCATATCATAACATGACAAACTTGCATAGCATAACATGGTAAACTTGCATATCATAACATGGCATACTTGCATAACATAACATGATAAACTTGCAGATCATAACATGGCAAACTTGCATAACATAACATGGTAAACTTGCATATCATAATGATCAAACACAACTTGCATCATTCATTAACTTTAGAGTTTAAATATGAAAGTAGAAAAGGGCTTACAATGCTTATGAAGACACAAAAATATATATAGATTGAGACAAAGCCCTTATGCAATCAAATAAACCCAAAATGCAAGCTCCAATAGAAAAACCCTTGAGCCAAAATGATCAAAACCCTTGCTTTATGATGTAAATATGGAAACTTGACTTGAATGCAAGCTAATGACACTCATACAAGCTTGAAAACACTTGTATGCATGGAAAATCTCTTATAGAAATGACTTAGGAATTTTTTGAAGAGAGTGGAGGCCATGAGAGGAATGATTTTGCCATAGTTTAGTTACTTGAATGAATAATGATGATTTAGGATTAGGTTAGGGGCTTATTTATAGAGATTAGGATTAGTTTCAACCTTAGGATTAAACTCTAATTCCAATCTCAGCCCTTAAAACCAAATTTGGCCCCAAAACCTAACCAAAACCCCAAAATGGTGCATAGGCAAAACTGTCCGGCTGAACCAAGTCGACAGCCAAGTCGACAGGGCTGTCGACTTGGACCAACCAAGTCGACAGGCCTGTCGACTTGGTTGGCTTGGCGGGAAATTTCCCGCCTAGCCTTCCAGGCCCGAAATTCGAAATTTGAACTTGAAATTCAAATCTGTTTTGAACTTGAAATTTTCTGAAAACTTCATTGGGCCTTAATTGGGTCATACGGACTCCGATTTTCGAAAACTCGGACTCTATTTCGCGTATTTTTCCGAGACGAACGCAATGGCATAGCCCGTTTCCCTTGATTTAGATTTTAGAATTAAATTCTGCCTCGATTTACGTTATAACAGGTTATTGAAAATACGGGTTGTTACAGATAGGTCCGACAGGACCGGAAAATGTTTTGTTCAGGAACAACCAATCCTCAAAAGTAAGAGAGGAACGACCCTGCAGGATCCAAGGGTTGCCCATAGGTGTTATCCTGGGTCATCTTGCTAGAGGTGATCTGAATTCGGCAAGGAGACCATCCCTGACCTTGACTCATGATGGAAATCCAATTTTCAACATGATATTTTTCGATTTTAGTTGTAAACTTATATGGTGACATAATATATGGTACCTATGTTGTCTATGATTGATACATTTATATTTAAAGTTGTTTTATACACTATGCACTTATAGTAGTATCAAAGATATTTGTTTTTATAGCATATCAAGCACGTTTGGCTATTATAAGGTAAAACTCTATCCTCCGGCTTGCGTTGCATTGTGTGATGGGACCTGAGTCTTATAGTAGCTTAATTTTTCAAAAATCATTGCATTGTTAATAAATGGTTTTATTTCACGGTATTCATGGGAGTAAACCCGTTCCATGTCATACGGCATGATCCCATGATTTTTATCCTATTTTAAAGTAAAAATTTAATAATTGTTTTAGTTCTCACACCAGTCCCATAACTGACTCGGAGTTTATTGTTTCTACGTAAACTCTAGGTGCCTATATTTTCCACACGGACAACTAGTAGTTTTGGTTTTGCAGATTTTCTATTTATAGGATCCTGGTCAACAAATGGAGCTATATTCGAAAAGCTTTGTATCCGTGTATTTCTTTTAGTTATGTTAGTTAATAAATTTCCATTGTGCATTGTATTTATACATTTTTATTTCTGCTGCTATGTAATTTATTCTCTAATATTGTATTTTTTTCGCTGTGTATTATCTATTTGTACTCTGATATTCTTGTACTCTAATGTAAATTGTTGTAATCACTACTAGAATATGGACGTTTGATAGCATTAGTATACAGCGTTCCCGCAAGCCTCCTTTTCAACACTATACAATTTATGGCTCTAGACGCATGAATTTCAGGTACTCAACGCTATACAGTGAAAAAGGCGGGAAATAAAAATTTTGCAAGGAAAAAAACGTGTATTACCAGCGTCTCAGGAGACCCCGTCCCTTCTACTTACCTCTTCCAGAAAAAAAAATCCACGAAATCGAAAATATAGTCAATCGGTGGCACCATCCGCCATCAACAGTGCATCGGTGTCACTATCCGCCATCAATATTGGATCGATGCCAGCATTTACGTAACCCTAACCAAGTTATCAGTAGATCCTAATCCCTAAACAGTGCTGCCATCTGTGCTTCTCCAATTCAAACCGCTATAAGCGGCCACCATCCGTGCTTCTCTGATTCGATTTGCTGTTGGAGGTATTATTTTATATTCAAAAGTTGTTTGGAGCAAGCTTTTAAAGTCTTTAGACGAGGAACATCTCAAGCTTATTTTTTGTTTTATTTTCATTCATAGTTATATAATTGTTCAAGCTGTTTGACTTTATTGCTGTTTACTAGGATTTGAATCTTTATAGCTTTTTTTGTGAATTCATTGATATTTTAAAATTGATTTTAGATCTTGTGGCTAATTTTGTAGATTTGTTGTTAGGTTTAACATGAAGCCGAACATTAAATAAGTGTCCCAAAATTTGTCAGTGTAAATTTTGTGAAGTTGAAATGTTTTCCAGTTGTTAATGATGTTTATCTTCAGGTCAAATCACTTGGTCTATGAACTATAAAACTTAAAATGCTAAATTCCTTATTTGAATGTACATTATTGTGCAACACTTAAAATGCTAAATTACATTGTTTCTATACAAAGTGTGTTTGCATCAATGGGATGAGGGCTTCTCCAGTCATCTCACTTTTTTTTTTCTTCTTTTCCTTTCCTCAGTTCATCTGGTTTTGTAATCCCTTTCATCATGCATCTCATCTCTTCGTCCTCCTCTCCCTAGCTTCTTATTATTATTGTGAACCGTCTTTTTTTTTGTTAAGTCCATGTTTCTACTAGCCACTATATTATTTATCTGTTCAGATTTTCTATGCCCTGTCGTTATTCGTAGAGATCTGGCATCGCAAGATCCTTACCTCCTGTCACTATCCCAGTTTGTGTGAAATATTTTAGTGTTTTATAGGATTTGCAGTTGAACTGGCAATCTCAATTCCTTAGTCATTTCATTGCTACATTGTCGAGTTTTCAATTTTGACTTTTGAACAGAACTTTCTTCAGAGGCTGGGAATTTCAGATGGTGTCGTTGCCTTGTTACCTTTGCTTTACTTTTTGCTTTACTTCACATTTAGACTCAGACCTATTGTTTTTCATCTTTAACTCTGACGTCCATGGCAATTGCTTGCAATGATGGTTCTTTGCTTATTGACTGTCGTGCTTATTTTAGGTGTTTGGGTTGGTATCGTCTCCAATAACTCTCTCTGTTGGTTATGTAGTTCTAGGCTGAGGATTATCTATCTAGATTATTGTGTTACTCCCCTTGGGTGTATTTGTGCACCGATTGCAGTGGTATACATTTTTGTCTATGTTTTGGTGTTTGTATGCATGTCTTGGCATGTTATCCATGTCCCTGTTCTCTATTGTGTGCTTTGGAATCTTTGAATCCTTGCTTTGTGAAGTTTTTGAAGCCTCTGTTGCACTGATTTGTATGTTGCTTTTGTTCCCCGATTAGTGTGGTTCTTTTGAAGTTTCTGTTATATTAGTTTCAGTCAAATGAAAACACCGGAGCATATAATAAAATTATTTGGTAGTACATTACATTCATTAAGCGTTAATCCGTTGGCCCATTCATTAATTTTTCACATTAATAAAACCTAGAATGTCAAACTAATGTCTATGAGCATTAGTAATATAAGAATGACCGTTGGTGTATATAGCTAGCCAAACATTATTAATGTAATTCCTCTATGCATGTATAAATAGCCATGCAAATATGTTTAATCCCTTCTTCTTTTCTTCTTAATATGTATATATGTATATTTAAAAAAATCATGCTTATTATCAGTGCCCTTTTCGATCTAAGGGAGACCATAATGGCAGGAACCCTAACTCTCAGCCTATCATATTGAAAGTAGTAAGGTGGTACACGACCACACCATCCGAATTAGGAACAATTTTGGGAGTGGGGACGTGATCGTAAAATCCATCATGCTCATTGTAGGATATCATCAACAAGCTCTGTTTCCATTGTGGATGCCATGAGATTTTCATAAACTTCTTTGACGAACAGTTGTCCTTGATTAACAGTTGTCATTTTTTTTATTTTTAGCAATTTCTGAAAGAGATTAGCATGAAACATGTTAGACAACAAATGTGACATCTGAAAAATAAATAACATTAAACTGTGTGAGTGTCACTCATTGGTAGTTTGTACTACAACTTTATTTAGTACATGAATTCCAAAAGTGGTGAATGCAATCATTATGCACAAATGTTCCAATTGCTGTTAAATTGGGCTAATCAAAATAGCATGAACCAATATTGTAAATTGGAGAGTACCCGAAGTAAACTTATTTACAAGTAATAGGTAGCTTGATTATAAGTTATAGAATAACCATTGTTTGTAGGGCGCTGGTTGGTTTTCCTTCTACGTTTGTTATGGTCATCTTTCTCACGATGTCAAATAGTTTCTTATATCAATATTCCTGAGCAGCCATGTCCGGTAGCAGCAGAATATTTCTATGATGCAAGAGCTTTCTATATAGGTACACTCTCCTCTCCTCTTTTCCTTTTCCTACTAGGATTGACAGTTCACATATTCTTTTGGTGCTTCCTTTTCTTTCCTGCCCATTGTTTTTTGTTTTTTATATTCTCAGTGTTTTTTTATGTACGCATTCTCCTGATTCTGCGATCCTTTGATAAGAGACTTATGTTTATTATTTTGAGTTTTAGAATAGCCAAGAGGTTTATGGTGATCGATTTATTTGTTTATTAATTAACTTAGACTTTAACGTTGTTTGCTATAGATTTAAGGACGTTTTAATTTCTTCTGTAGGTAAATGAATCTATTTGTTGATTTTGGTTGACTTGGCTAGATTGTGTGTGAGGTTTTGGGATAAATGTCCTCTTTCTAACAATTCTTTAATGGTGTTATGACTGAACCATCGACCTTCATCTTTGACTAAAAAGTCCTAATGATGTACTTTATTTAGATGTTAATCTATTTCAATAATACGTCATACACTATCAAAATATGTACTTTATTTTGCTACGTATTACATGCTACGTGTATGAATAGATGTTACCACTTTCAAAATCAGATGGAGCTTTATAGCCTAAAGTTACTTCATTATAAACAAATTATGTGCCATTCAATTTTGTGTATCTCAATAAC
This sequence comes from Allium sativum, assembly GCA_030737875.1. Classification (NCBI taxonomy): domain Eukaryota; kingdom Viridiplantae; phylum Streptophyta; class Magnoliopsida; order Asparagales; family Amaryllidaceae; genus Allium; species Allium sativum. The sequence continues at coordinate 174,365,265 of CM060923.1, forward strand.
TAAGAGCTTTAAACATTGGACGTTACGCTTATAAGTTGTTTCGCGAATGGGAATGAATAAAGGCACACAACTTAACTCTGTAAAATGAAAAATAATAAAACAAACTGAGTGCTTTTCTTGCTTATTTCAGGAAAAATGACATGTGCAACAAAAAATGTTAGATACTTCTTTCACAAGTTGATGCAAACAATTGCTTCACCAAAAATGATATTTGCAATGTTATATGACATGTGCTTTCTGGGCAAATTGATATTTCCACTGTCATATATGCTCTGACAGTCTTCCCGTGGAGCTTCACAAACAATTATGCTCTGACTAAGCTGATACTGCCTACTGATAAGTCATCTTATAAATTAAATGTTAATCAGTAGCAACAACAATAAAATGTTTAAACAGACTTCCGCTGGTGCTTGCACGCAACAGTGGTTCTGGATGTGCATGCAACGGTTCCCCATGGTACTTCTTTTCCTTATATTATATTGTTTATTTTTTTAGCTCTTACTATGCCTTCCTTATTAGTAATCATTTTTGCACCTTCATGTATGTAAATATATGTAGCTGCAAAAGAAATGCAGACTTTGGAGAATTGAGCCAGGCTGCCACGAGAACTGTAAACTTTCCTTCTCCTATGAAGCTAATTTGGTTTATAAATTTTACAATCATAGAACACGTTTTGTTGGATTATATGACCTTTTATTACAAAAATAAGCACGGAAGCAATGGTATTTGGGACCGACTCACCGTTTTTCGGTCTGTTAAGTGTATGGGGTATGGTTGTCCATGGGTGACACAAACTTTGGATTACTCAGAGCAATTCGGGGGAAAAGATTAATGCATTTAGCACTACCACAATATTTTGACAAAATATGGTGCTCACTATATGTTGCTGTTTTCATTGCACAGGCATGGAGCCGTAAAGTTCTCAAGAAAACGTATGTACTCTGTATCAATATAAAATAATAAACATGTGTTTTCAGCAGGATAGAACAAAGCAAGTTTACACATGAGTGTCCGACGCACATCCAAGAGATATACGTAGACAACATACAAGATAATAAAAAAATACACCATCATGACCATAATATAAGACATACATATAGACATGGTTATCACGGCGGTAAGTCGAGTCGAGTCGATAAAGGTCTAATTAGTCGACTAGTGGACTAGTCGTAAACTAGTCGGTCTAGTCGATAAATAAATATATACATTTATAATTTGAAATTTCTAACTAATACATGTGGACAAAATTCAAATATGTACTGACATATGGTAAATCATATTTAACATGTTAAACCTGGTTTCTCAACTTTTGTTTTTCCACTTGTAGTTGGCTACATATGATCATATTTAACATGTCGACATGGGTATGTAGTTTGACAGCTGATAAAAAGAGACAAACATGGTCCACATGACAGCCTGGCCTACAAAAAAGAAATGCCTTACCCACTCCAAATGAGATAAAAATGTCGTAGCCTACGTTTGGGTCTTTATCAGCAGCTGCTTTTGTCTGCTTTGTGCACTAGGGCAAAAATAAATAAATAAAACTCAAGACATTGGATCGGCAACATCCTCTTTTATCTGCGGCTATGCCCCGTGTTTTCATCTGCCCCCAATTCGAAGCTCGAGCACTTAGTTGATCTGCAATAACGGATGATTAGTGTGAAACGACTTCCAGTACTCAAATGCGACATCGACTTCGAGTTCATCATTTTAGGGTTCCAAATCCGACATCGAGACTTCGATTTAAGGTTCTGGTGAGTTCGATTTCTAGGGTTTCAGTTTTCAGTCGACGTTTCATGTCGAGGCTTGAACCTCGACTAGCCGACTAGTCGACGACTAGTCGTGACTAGTCGAACGCCGTAATAACAGTGCATATAGACACATGAAAATGAATTTATATTCACTGACTGACCAGACTCGACATTAAAAAAGCAAACTGCAAAATAAAGCTTAGATATTTCAAGGGTTTCCCCCTTAAATAACCTCTTAAAACAACCAATTAGCTTTTTTATCTTCTCATTTCAACGTCTTTGATCTATTTCTAGCTTGTCGGGTTCGGGCGACGTGCAATACCACCCGATTAAGGGAGCCATGACGCACGGTGGTTGTTACGTGCAGTACAATGTCTACGGCAATTTGTTTGAGATTACCTGCAAACATGTTCCTCCTATTAGGCCTGTCGGCAGAGGCGCTTATGGCATTGTTTCTGTTGCTGTGAATTCACAAACACGATAGGAAGTGGTAATTAAGAAGATAGGTAATGCATTTGATAATCAAATTGATGCAAAAAGGACACTAAGAGAAATAAAGTTGCTTTGTCATATGGATCAAGAAAATGTTGTTGCCATAAAGGATATCATCCGCCGTCCACAAAAGGACACATTCAATGATGTGTACATTGTCTATGAATTAATGGACACCGATCTTCATCACATTATCTGATCCAATCAGTCGTTGACTGATGATCATTGTCAGTATTTCCAGTATCAACTACTTCGAGGATTAAAATATATACACTCGGCTAGTGTACTACACCGTGATCTTAAACCAAACAATTTGCTTGTAAACACAAACTATGACCTTAACATCGGCGACTTTGGATTAGCAAAAAAAACTTCAGAAACAGATTTCATGACAGAGCATGTTGTAACTCATTGGTACCGAGCCCTGGAACTGCTTCTCAACTGTTCTGAATATACGGCTGCAATTGATTTATGGTCAATTGGTTGCATACTTGGTGAAATTGGAACAAGGGAACTGTTATTTTCAGGAAAAGATTATGTTCATCAATTGAGGTTGATAACTGAGTTAATAGGATCACCTGACGATACAAGCCTAGGCTTCCTACGAAGTGACAATGCAAGAAGATATGTTAGGAAACTCTCTCAGTATCCTAAGCAGAATATTTCCTTACAATTTCCTAGTATGTCTGCTGGAGTTGTCGATTTGTTAGAGAAAATGCTTGTTTCTGATCCAAACAAGAGAATTACAGTTGAGGAAGCTCTTTGTTACCCATATCTTGCATCTCTTCATGATATCAACGATGAATCGGTTTGTCCACAACCATTCAACTTCGATTTTGAGCAACCATCAATTACTGAAGAAAATATCAAGGAGCTTATATGGAAAGAACCTGTAAAGTTCAATCCTGATATATCCCTTACCGAGAAAAATCCAGTTATGCAAGTTAGATGTCAATGTAGGGTTTAAACATCATTTAACCAACGTAAGGTGCACTATAAATATCAATGGCTATGATGCTCTCACTGAAGAAATATGTATGCATTACGATGCTATTGTGCCTTTCAATGATTTGTGAAACTGATCATGAGTGTGTTCCATTCAGACTTATTCGAAAACTTGTATTTCTTATGTAAATTGATTTATACCATTTGTATGAAAATTTAGCTTCTCCTGATATTTGATTTAAAATTTTTTTTACTAAACTGTCACTCAAAATAATGCCATTTACCTGTAAGTCTTAAGCGTTTATGTACTTGAAAGTTTTATACTAAGCTGAGTATTGTACAGTTTAATAATAATAATCAGGTTAGATTTTATCTGAATTCAAAGGTAAGCAAGAAACATTAATCATGATAACATGGACTATATCTAAAGTTTTATACTAAGCTGAGTATTGTATAGTATAATAATAATATATTGAAGCAGCATTTGAGCTTCAGGTGTAATATCCTCATTATTTGCAAATTGGTGGTGTAGAGTCAAAGACGATACGGTGGTCATGTCCTCTAGATGAAGTAGATTCTGGATAGTCGTCAGATATTGGTGAAGCTAATGTTGATGTGTCTATGACAAGTAATAAGCGGTACAGAAGCTTGCTACCACTGATATATTTTCTGATGTTTGAGGTTAATTTGATATTCTTCCTATATTGATGATTTTGCACTGTATTTTTCGTAAGGGATGTAGTATATATGTTTATATACCATTCTTATTCATGAAATTGGTGCTGTGGTTTATTTTGTTCCACTAATGATGAATTGTGATTTCCTTTTACAAACCCCATGGAGCTAGAAACATATTATAGTTTCAGAAAACAAAAAATCTTTCATTTTTTTTTTGTCCTGGCAACTTGTTTTGGTTTCAGTTTTTTTTTTGTTTTTTCAGTCCTGACAACTTGTATTAGTTTCAACCATATCAATCAATTGGTACATTTATATTTCTAGTCTCAACTTCATCTGTATGTTCCCCTTACTGTGGCAATGTAAATATGATCGTATGTGAACTAACTTCTGATAATTTATAGAGATTTGCATATGTGAATTCAATCATGACGACACACAAAATAATGACAAGTACATGCTTGAAAGGTGAGAAAATGTTTTAATTGGAAAACGAGCATCCGACCTACGCAAATATTAGGGAGAGAACCGGTTTTTTTTTTTTTAATTTGATAATTTGGTATATATTGTCGTATATTACAACTTTCACTGTATCCTATATGAGATCAGCGTACTAAATTTACGGAGAACCATCTAGAGTAATTAAATCGATATAACCGATTGTTCACGAATGCGAGTGAGGATAAAGGCATTGTTCGATTTTTGTTGATTTTTTCATACCACCTATCGAATTGGACTTCTATGGAGAAGATCTGGAACATATTCGACCTATTTTTTCTTTGTTGATGTCGTTTTTCTGTTTAAGTTAATGTATTTAAAACGTAGGGAAGCACAACATATTGTATGAAACTTGCAAAAGGCGTATATATGTACATTTACTTACATGTTAATGGTTAGCTAAATGAATCTAGTTGTTAAACATGATTAGAATAGTTTGTACAGGTTGCTTACACACCAAATGCATGTTTTACATATTGAAATGTTGCATGAACCAATGTTGCAATGAAAACTTACTTATAGACCTTGGCATCTTTTTCTTTATTTAATATTAAATAGATTACATATAATTTGTGTGTGTATATATATATATATATTGTTTACTTACGTACAACACCTATAAGATTGCATTGTCGCATCATATTTTAAGTCCTAGCTACATGGTTTTTCTTCCTTTAGGACTTTCATTTTATGTATTTGACATAACAAACTAACATTTTGATTACTTATTTGTATTGCAGATGTTAGGGAGATAATACCAACAAAAGCAAAGTGAGATGGACTCAAATGTTAGATTCGTTTATAAGTAAGTTGATACAATCATACATATGAAATATTATGTACGGGCAAAGGAAAAGTTGCTAGAACGATATGTATGATTGCTATGTTTGAATATGGTAAAATTGTTCGAATATGTATGAAATATCATATTCGGATATGTTAAAAGTTTGAATATGCATGAAAACTATGTTTACATAATGGAAAAGTTGTTTGAATATGTATGAGATATTGTGATATAATTTACATGTTTTGGTCTATGAAAATATGTAGAGAAGAATTGGATTAATGGCTATAATATATGTGTAAAGGTTGAAAATAATAATAAATAAAATCTGTAAATAAATATTAAATTTAATAGCGTTTGAGAAACGCTATCATAAATCAAACGCTATAAAAAGTAATCATAAGAAACGTTATACAAATCTTCCTTAAAACGCTATTAAAAGTAATAATCAGATTATAAGTCTTATAGCGTTTTAGAATAATAGCACATCAAAAATGCTATATCAGAACTATTTTATATAGCGTTTGTATCACTATTATTTAAAGTCGAAGGTCTACTATAGCATGTCGTTCCCTAGCGTTCTCTGAAACGCTATCATAGCATAACATAGCGTTTTTCAAACGCTATGAAAGCCCTTATTTGTTGTAGTGAATAACATGAAAAGATCTATGGTTCTGCGTTATGATGCGTCGTGTTCCTATATAATCCGAGCTTTTCCGTCTATTCGGAGATCAGGGGATTTCGGAGCGTAACACAGTTGCCACCCCTTCACAATATTTGAGTGTCTTCACCGTTTGCTGTAGGCTGTAGCTGTAGGCAGACCATCAGAGAGTTCTCATCATCGGAACTTCCTGATAGAATTTTTATTTCACTACATCTGCTCTCGGATATCAACCAGTCATCTAGCCTTGCCTACAGTTGTTTCTTAACATTGTGGATGTTGTCTTAGTTGAAATTCCATTCATTGTAGTGCTTTCTATTTTGATTTCATCAAAGATTTTGTTTCTTGAAAACTGAGTGTGGTTACTTATTCCATTGAATTTCTGAGCAATGGCTGCAGGAGATGATAATAATACCGTAACCTCACAATGTTCGAATACCACAACAGCACCAACTCAAAACTCCAACAAAAATCTGTTAATGATCATTATTAGCCCTCAGAATCAACTAATTCCAATTCAAATAGATGAGACTAATTATCTGTTATGGAAGTTTCAGATAGAAACCACAGTAGAAGGATACAAATTAAAAGGTTATATTGATTGATCAAAGATCTTACCCGAACAATTCATCTCAGATGCAGAATGAAACAGTGAAATCAATAGTGAATACAATATCCATAAAAGACAAGAGTGATTGTTAAGTTCATGTATCTTGTTCTTAATCAGTGCAAATATCATTCCCTAACTTATCGGTTGTAAAACAGCACTTGGGACATGCTCAACTATCAAGAAAATGTTCATTCAACAGTCATTTGCTAAAGCAATGCACTACAAAAGACAACTTCGTAATCTCATAAAGGATAGTGTGAAAATGAGAGATTATCTCATAAAATAAAGAATCTATGTGACTTACTCAAATTTGTTGGCCATACTGTCTCTGATTTAGATCATATTCTGTACATCTTATATGATCTTGATGATGACTACGAAGCTATAGTAGCAATCATCACCTCAATGGAGCTAACACCAGCCATATCATATGTTCATTCTGCTTTTATTGCTCAAGAAGGAAAAATAGGACAAAAGAAAATCCCAGAATCTGACCTTTAGTGAATTTTGCAGCATCTAAAGGTGAATAAAGGAACAATAATGACTATAACAGCCAAAAGGGAAATCAATTCAACAAATTTCAAAGAGGCAGAGATGGTGGCAGATAGAGCAATAACAGCAACAGACCAAGATGCCAAATTTTGTATTAACCCTGTTAAAAACACCGGGCCGACACTTACTGGTTCGACACTAAGTGGGTTGGCACTAACTGGGTCGGTGCTAACTGGGTCAGCACAACATCAGTCTGTACCTTAGCAACACATGGGCTGGCAAATTATAGTGGCATGAATGGTATTTAAGCACACACGTTTTCATGTTTTAACAAATAAGAAGTGGAAGTGACCACGCAACATCCACATCTTAGCGTGCAAAGTGTTCACGGTACAAGTAGTGTACATATGGCAAGTACTGACATGAAGCACATCCATGCTACCGCATGCACCAATATTTATGTAATACAAATGGATAAAAGATGAAATGGTGGCATTGCTATTATACTATGAATCAATCCTAATGTTAACAGGGTATGGGCCGGTGATTACTCGCAGTAGTGGTGTACCATTGTTGGATGGTTCAACATTAAAAAAGGTAGCACTATTTCTGTTAACAAAGCAGGGAGCCAGAACGTTAACATTCAAACAAGAATTGGCTCCACAAAACATCAACCTGCTACAAATGATGTTGCGTGGCTTCATAAGACACATATGACTAAATGAATGCAAACTTGCATGTGTCAACACTATTAAGATGAATATGGGTCGACCATAATACATGGACGTGAATTGCTAGTTTGGTTACATTACATGCAAGGCATAGTATAAATGATCCATGCAATACATCGGTATGATCACTTAAGCGGCTTCAGTAAACAAGCGGTTTCCATTCCATGAACTGGATGCAATATTAAGCAATGAAGACACAGTAAACACGTGTATTTACGTGGACCCAAACTGTTTTAAAAGTAAACAAATGAATGTATACGAGTCAGCATTAAAATGTATCAAAATGCATATAAGAAGGCATGCTGGTCGGTATTATTTACAGAGCCATGGAAAGTATATAATTAAAGGGGGCGACACCTTAAACATGAAATGTGAGTCGGCTTCAGATAGTCCATGCAAAAGCGGATAACGTATTGTTCATAATCGAAGAATATGAGTACACATGGTTGGACGGAAGTGGCTCCAAGATGTATGAGGGTTCAGTATTAAGATGAAATATTTGGGTCGGTCCTATTTTTGGAGCATTGAATCAACCTTATAACAATATGGATCGACACTATAAGGCGCCACATGGTTTGAGCATATTGCAAGAGTGGGCCGGTGCTTTTAAATACACGGTGGCAAGGACGTAATTAGTTGGAGTGGTTGCCCAAAGTGAACATTGGGTCGGATGTAGCAAATAAAGCGGTCAACAGCAAAGTGATTATTCCTGATCGGCATTAACATGTTTGGTCAGTCATACAAGGGAAAGGTGGTGGCAAGACTGTAAATATGGGTCATATGATAGCTGTACACAGCTGTAAAGTGGGTCGGTCGGAAAATTACCCAGTGGCATTTTCGTAAATACCTAATAGTCGACCCAAAACCTGAAGGATGTAATTCAGTCATTCCTCACTTCTATAAATAGGGGAGAAGTTCCACTTTAGTGGGGATGGAATTTTATGACCTCAAAGGGCTGTCCAACCATTTGCTAAGCAATTCTAAGTGATTTCTACATCTTCTGACACCTCCAATCGAAGATTAAACATGGAATTCTCCAATAAATCATGGAAATCCACCAACAAATTTTGTGAATCATAGATCTACCTCTCAAGTTACTATACTTAGAGGATTTCTCTACTTCTTTTGGCTTTTTGAATTAAATCAAGAGAAGAGTGTGTAAGGATGAAAATCTATGTAATGAGAGAATATTCAAACCTTGTAAATGTGCATGTGATAATGAAAGTTTCTCTCAAAGTGGATGTAGATCTTTCCTAAGATCAAACCACTATAAAAATCATTGTCTTTTTACGTGCATATATGATTATGGCTCCTTTTAATTCCTTACTTCCTTGGTGAAGTACAATTTTTATACCTTTGGTGTTGAAATCAAATTTTTGTTTTAACATTTGGCGCGCCAACCATGGGGCCATGTTCGCATCTCCTTCCTTCACACTTCTCTCAAGCCTAAGAGCCAACCATTGGAGTCCTAAGCCTACTTCTACCATAGATTCTACAAGTCTATTATCTAGACCAATTGACGAATTCTCATCAAAATTCAAAGCCTTGTCCGAGATCATGGTGAAATCTAAGAAGATTACAAGCAAAACCATTGAAGGAAAAGACAATGTTGTCAACAATGAAACTACTCCACTCACTAACCGCTTCGAAATTGGAGAAAATTCAATGTCCGGGGCCAATGTAACCAAAGTCGAATTAGATGTCGTCATCGCTAACTTGATCTAACGAATGGAAACTTCCAATAAAGCCTTGATCGAGGCTAACAAAACTTCGTTGGATGCTAATCAAGCTTTAACGGATAAAATGAGTGCTCTCCTAAATGTTCAGGCAAATCGCACTCCTCCTCCCAAAATCCATGTCAACCTTGAAGAGAATGCAAATTCATCAACCTCTGATCATCATAATGACAACTTGGAAGGACTTGCTGACAAAGACGATGCTAATATCGAAGACTCCAAGTTGAAAGCTAAAAACCATATGGATCGAAATAATCGACGAGTTGAAATTCCCGTTAAGGGGGCACCTACCCATATTAGAAATAAAAGACCTAGATCTTCTTAACGCGATCGCTCGCCACGACGAGCATCCGGAAAAGAGATCAAAGTCCGCTCTCCGGAATGACACAACTTGAAGGAATATATCACGGATATAGTGAAGCAAATCATGAAGGACAATATGCCTCGCAAAGACAGTGAAAGAGAATGGGACTTCTCCCCCGGCAAAAATCCGTTCACAATGAAGATCCGTAAAGCAGAGTTCCCTAAGAAGTTCACTCATCCTACTCTGCCTCCTTACAACGGGACTTCTGATCCGAATCACTTCCTATATAGGTATGAATGGTATATGAATGCAGCCAAAGCGACATACGAGATCAAGTGTCTGTGTTTCCCTCTCTATCTAGAAGGTGTTGCATCGTTATGGTTCACAAGGCTTCTACCCAAATCCGTCAATCGATTTAATGATTTGATTATAAAATTTAAAGAACAGTTCAGGTTGCAAGCTACGAAGGCTAAGGACGTTATTTCTCTTACATCAATGAAGTAGAATCCAGAAGAATCTATCAATGCTTTCCTCAAAAGATTCAATGTTGCTGTATCTGAAGTAGGGAATCCTGAACCCCGCATGATCTTAATCCTCTGATCAGCGCCATAGATGAGAACAACAAATTTGGTAAATTGATTAAAATGAAAAAGCCAAGCATGCTCGAGAAATTTTATAAAAAGGTCGAGGAATAAATGATATTCGACAATAATCTTGTGTCTCTTCAAATTATTGATGCTAACCAACCTTCTAAAGCTCCCAAAAACGCCGCTGCCCTGTACAATCAGAAAAATCCTGGAGGTCAGAAAAGAGGAAGCGACGGGAAAGACAATCGAGACGGGAAGAAGCCTCACTTTTCCAACCCACCAGAGCTGACACCTCTAAATGGCACTCCAAAAAACATCTTTGTTGCGACTAAAGACACCAAAGATTATCCTGTACCGAAACCTCAGAAAATAAGTAACCATCAAGCGAACTCTGGATAGTTCTGCTGGTTTCATAATCGGCCAGGCCACAACACCAATGAGTGTAGGCATTTGAAATCACTGATCGAAGAGCTAATTAGGAAGAATCATCTGCAGTAATATGTGAAAAATCCACAATCCTAAAACGTTGTTCTGATTCCCCAGGGCCAGGAGGCAACAAGCAATGAAGCTCTTGTTCAAACCATTCCAAGGCTGATCATCAACTAATAACCATTGATTGTGCTTCAATTGCGATGAGTCGGAATAGGTGATCAACATCGCCACTGCTTTACTTCATGCTTTATTTCCTTCTTTATTTCATGCTTTACTTCATGTTTTACTTTCTGTTATATTCAAAACTTCTTGTAAATAGTCTGTAATAATCTGCAAGTGATGCACTGAACATTAGCTCTATGACTAAGAGCATATCTGTTTGAATGAATTTCTAGCTTGCAAAATTATGTGTCAAATCAAAACTTATTTAAAAGATGATTTCATATTGTAGGCCATCTGTCGAGCGCTTGTCCCTGTAACACCGCGACCGCAACAACACTAATTCAAGCACTAAAGACTATAAATATCAACATGCACAAATGCAAAAATAGAAAAGCATCGCCTTGAAAAGTGAATAGGAAAAGTCGCAAAGATTCAAACAATGAACAAGCACCACGACAAATAAATGAGAATATTGCGACTTTCTTCGAAGGGGCACTCCCTTAAGTGAGAGTTTCAAAGCTTCAGTTCCTAATCAAAGTAGCCCGCAAAGTCAAGCGTCTGACAAAGGAATTGATGCCAACCTTGAGCTAGAACAACCAACATCATGTCGGAAGGACCAACAAACACGCTGGAAGGACTGACAAACCTGATGTTGGAAGTACCAGCATCGAGCCGAAAGGACTGGCAAACACGCTGGAAGGACCAGCACTATGTCAGAACGACCGAAAAACCTAGTGATCGTAAGTACCAACATTAGGCCGGAAGGACTAACAAGCACGTTGAAGGACCAGCACCGTGTCGGAAGGACTGACAAACCTGGTGGTCAGAAGTACCGACATCAGGCCGGAAGGATCGACAATTGAGCTAGAAGGACCAGCACAAATCAAAGTCCTCTCTAGGGGCACCCAACTAATCGTCAGTATCAGGAAGTACCTGATCCGACCATAATAAACATTGGGGTTCTAACCAAAGTCCTCTCCGAGGGCACCCAATTTATCGTCAGTATCAGGAAGTACCTGATCTGATCACGAAAAACATTGGGGTTATAACCAAAGTCCTCTCCGAGGGCACCTAATTGATCGTCAGTACCAGGAGGTACCTGATCCGATCATGACAAACATTGGGGTTCTAATCAAAGTCCTCTCTGGGGGAAGCTAATTGATTGTCAGTTTCAGGAAGTACCTGATCTGATCACGACAAACATTGGGGTTCTAACCAAAGTACTCTTTGGGGGCACCCAATTGATCGTTAGTATCAGGAAGTACCTGATCAGATCACGACAAACATTTTGGTTTTAACCAAAGTCCTTTCTGAGGGCATTCCTTCTGAATCTACTGATGCTTGGATTAATCAATATAATTGAGTGACAAAAGTCTCCAATTCCTTAATTAACCATGCTGGATTGTAGACAGAATTCCGGATTAGCCAATTTACTTGCATAGTGTCTGAATACACCAGACGCGACAAATGTTAGATTATAGCCCAAGCAGGGGCACGTAATCCAAAATACTCCACACAATAAAGGACAATGACCTTCTAAACAATAGGCATGAATATCAAAGCCTCTCAAGGGGGAGGCAGAAAATAAATCATACATACATATTTCTCAAATCTGAAATATCGTATACCATTATATATGATGCTTGAAGTCCACAGTCGACTTTTGTCAATTAGTCGATCATTAGCGATAATGCAAATTCGAATTAGAATATCGTATTTACGCAGATAATATTCAATGAGTTTTAAAACGTTGAGTAAAACAATCCTATACAAACACTTTATTCAATTCAAAGTAAAATTCACTATAAGTCATTTATAACGATTAACTAATCCACCATCGATATGGACAGTAGATGGTGAGTATAATTCCAAAATTGAGCAATCACATGTTTTAGTTACAGAACGGGTGACGTGAAGCATATAAATTTAAAGCATGGTTGGCCATAGCAAGACAAAAAGCTATAACTGGATCTCAATGCAAAATATATCAATAACAATTTTCATTTTGAAGCCCACATTTCTCGCAAGCAAAAATACAAGCTTCGATGGGCAAATGTTAACCCTGTTAAAACACCGGGTCGGCACTAACTGGTTCGACACTAAGTGGGTTAGCACTAAATGGGTCGGCACTAAGTGGGTCGGCACTAACTAGGTCAGCATATCATCGGTCGGTACCTTAGCAAAACATGGGCTGGCAAATTATAGTGGCATGAATGGTATTTGAGCATGCAAGGTTTCATGTTGGAACAAATAAGAAGAAATGGAAGTGACCACACAACATCCACATCTTGACATGCAAAGTGTTCATGGTACAAGTAGTGTACATATCGCAAGTACTCACATGAAGCACGTCCATGATACCGCATGCATCAACATTTATGTAATAGAAATGAATACATGATGAAATGGTGGCATTGCTATTATACTATGGATCAATCCTAATGTTAACAGGGTAGGGTCGGTGCTTACATGCAGTAGTGTACCATTGTTGGATGGTTCAACATTAAAAATTGTGGCACTATTTTTGTTAACAAAGCAGGAAGTCAGGACGTTAACATTCAAACAAGAATTGGTTCCACCAAACATCAACCTGCTGCAAATGATGTTGCGTGGCTTCATAAGACACATATGACTAAATGCATGCACACTTGCATGGGTCGGCACTATTAAGATGAAAACGGGTCAGCCATAATACATGGACGTGAATTGCTAGTTTGGTTACATCACATGACTAAATTCATGCACACTTGCATGGGTCGGCACTATTAAGATGAAAACGGGTCAGCCATAATACGTGGACGTGAATTGCTAGTTTGGTTACATCACATGTAAGGCATAGTATAAATGATCCACGCAATACATCGGTTTGATTACTTAAGCGGCTTCAGCAAACATGCGATTTCCATTCCATGAATGCAATAAAGACACAGTAAACATGTGTATTTATGTGGACCCAAACCGTTTGCAAAGTAAACAAATGAATGTATACAGGTTGGCATTAAACTGTATCAAAATGCATATACGAAGCCATATTGGTCGGTATCATTTACATAGTCATGGCAAAGATATAATTAAAGGGGGCGGCACCTTAAACATGAAATGTGAGTTGGTTTCAGATAGTTCATGCAAAAGAGGATAACGTATTGTTCAAAATCCAAGAATATGAGTACATGTGGTTAGACGGAAGTGGCTCCAAGATGTATGAGGTTCAATATTTAGATGAATATTTGCGTCGATCCTATTTTTGGAGCGTTGGATCGGCTTTAAAACAATATGGATCTACGCTATAAGGCGCTACATGGTTTGAGCATATTGCAAGAGTGGGTCAGTGCTTTAAAATACATGGTGGAAAATATGTAATTAGTTGGAGTGGTTGCCAAAAGTGAACATTGGTTTGGTTGTAACAAATAAAGCTGTCAGCAGCAAAGTGATTATTCCTGGTCGACATTAACATGTCTGGTTGGTCATACAAGAGAAAGGTGGTGGCAGTACTGTAAAAATGGGTCATATGACAGCTGTACATAGCTGTAAAGTGGGTTAGCCGGAAAATTACCTAGTGGCATTTTCGTAAATACCTATGTGATGGCAAGGAATTTCGCTCGGTCCGAACCAGTCGCTAAACCGACCCAGACCGTTCGAAACGCCCTATCGTTTGAGAACATGACAAAACAGAACGCATACAGAAGAACATTTCATTGTATATTACAACAATGCATCAGATTACAAGAATATACAGAGTATAAATGAATATATGTTACACAGAAATATCAGAGATTTAAATTACATTGAAATACATAGCAGCGGAAAATAATACAATACACAACTAGAAGGGATATACGGATACAAAGCTTTCCGGATATCGTTCCAGCTGTAAACCAGGATCCTGTGAATATAAATCTGCAAAACCAAACTACTAGCTGCCCGTGTCAAAAATAGGGGCACCCAGAGTTTAGGTTAAAACAATAAACTCCAGGTCAGTCATGTGACTGGTGTGAGAACAAAACAGTTATTAATCTTTATTTTCAAAGGTAAATCAAGGGACCACGCCGTATAACACGGAACGGGTTTCCTCCCAAGAATACCAGTGCATAAAACAACAGCGCAATGCTAAATGAAGAAAAATGAAGCTGTTATAAGACCCAGGTCCCATCACACAATGTAACGCAGTCGAGGATAGGGTTTTCCCTTATAACAGCCAAAGAATGCTTGATACGTTTAAAACAAATCATTTGATACTAATATAAGTGCATAGTGTATAAAACACTTCAAATCATAAGTATCAATCATAGGCGGCATGGGTACCATATATCATGTCGCCATAAATAGGTTTACAATCAAAACCGCAATGTCGTATTTGGAAATTGGATTTCCATCTATGAACCGAGGCAAAAGATAGTCCTCAACCGATTCGAGACAATCTAGCCCATGTCTCAGGCAAGCGCGCAGGCAAGCCTTGGAGCGACAGGGCCGGTCCACACGGAGTGGATTATTATGCCTGAACAATACGTCTCCCCACCCTATGGGGTGTAAGTCTGGTCCGTCAGCCGACCAGAATGCATTCGGCCGAAACCGATATAACCGAGGTGCCTCGCAACCGCAACAACCACATAAGTCAAACTCGTCAGGGCGTGTAAAACCACTGACGCCACTTCTAGCTAGAAAGAAACGCAAGTCCTCCCTGAGGTCCGTCTCCCGTTTTTGGTTCATACCGGGTGTGAAACACGCGAGGTAAACGTTACACAAAGCTACGCCACAAAGGCCGTGCTTTGATCATCACCACAAGACTTTGCTTTTCAACAGAAGCCTTGATCATTTGCATCTTAGCATGCCACACAGGCAAACCATCCTATGCAACCGATATCAGTCACACAGAATGAAATCCGATGTCAGACACACAGTCCATTTACAAGTCCGTTCTGGGTCTGAACGAAACCGGAGGCACCTAGTACCCCGCATATCCATCGATCTCCAAGTACGTCTGGACGATCACTAACTGTTTCCATCTTCTTGGGTGTACAGCCCAATCAAGATCATCAGTTATCACCCAAACGACGTGAAAACCTCCGGTCTTCGACCATCGTCTTCATCTTCGACTTATCGTCGTATCAGTTATTCAGAATGGGATTAACCCGGTCTTTCCGAATAACTCGCGTATATTTTAAATAAGTGTTACACAAACACAACATACGCCTCATTCCAATTCATTAGTCACTAACCGTAAATTAATCAAGAGAATAATTCTCCAAACATTAACCCCGAAGGCCGAAACCAACATCAGATCAATATCTAGAAAACCATTCTGCTTGGCTAACCGACAGTTAGTATCTAAATTTCACGTTCATAGGGAAAGGTTCCCATAAATTTTATCAAAGATAAATTCCTTGAATTTATTCTTTAATCTACTTTTGAATATCAATTCAAACTAGTCGGGATTAGCGAACCTTACCGAAGTAATCATTTGTTTTAATTTCCCAATCCCAACCTATTCATCCCATGAAGTAAAAACTGGTTATACTTCATATCTAACACCACGGTGTTATCGGTAAATTCAATTACCATTTCACGTTCAAATCTAATTAAAGATTTAACTATCGCCTGGAGCAAAACTGGTGATACTCCATTTCGATTATTTCAATCTAATTAAAGATTCATTAAAACTCCACTTAGTTTTAATCTGTGACTGGGTTAAAGAATCAGTGTCATTTAAAACACGGTTCACGATAAACCCAAATTCACATCACATTTCAATCAGTCCCTAATTGTAAATTAGCAAGTGAGCAATTCCCTAAGTATTAATCCCGAAGGCCGAAACCAACATCAGATCAATACCTCGAAAACTATTCAACTTAACTAATCTCCAGTCAGTTTCTGATTTTCTTAACTCCTTTAGGTCTAAGAACTGTATTATTGAAGATACCGTTCACGACAACCCAAAATCACATTTCATCAATGATCGGGTTAAAGAACGAGTGTTATTTAAAACACTGTCCACGATAAACCCAAAAATCAATATCGATTCAATTCCAATTAAATATCATTTAATTGGTACACTTCATTAAATCTAAATAAAAAGATTTAATCTTTTCTCAACTGGGTTCAAGAACAGTGTTAGTGAAGACACCATTCACGACAAACCCAAATCACATTTGATATTAAATACGAGGCTCTGAATAGAAAATATCCCGGCTTATATTCAATATCAAATTCTACGATTAACAAATGTCATATTGGAAATAACGATATAGATATATATCTTTCAAATTTCCATAACAACATCTGTATAATCACGAATTCCAACATCGAAATATTCCGAAGACAATTTCGATTCGAATCCACTCCAATGCAATCATTGGAAATTTTGGTTATTTTTAAAACCCTTTTCAAATTCAATTTATTTATTTAAAAATAAATAGAATTATAATTTTAGTTCAAAACTAGTTCATTTCGATAAAAATCTATTTTTATCCTTTCAAATATGGAGTTTTTCATCCCAAATCTTCACAAATCATTTCTTATGATTTCACACAAATTATTACTATTTTTAATAATTTTATCAAGGCCCGTACAGTCGATTTCCATCAATGGCCATCGAACTGCACTTACAGCGACCTTTTTCGAATTTGATTTGGACATAATTCCAAATACAACCGTTAGATTTCAAATTTCTAATATTCGTTAGAAAGCTCTTTTCGATACGAACCCAACGGTTCCGGTTTTAGGAGAATCCGACGGTCGGATCTCCCGTAATGTCCGTTTGAAATAAATGGTCGAAATTCACGAACTACCGCGGCGCGGCGCGTTCTATTCAGGCCATTATATTATATATATAATATATATAATATATACTTCGTCTATTACTATTTCAAAACGAATTATATAAATAGTTTTGAATTCGTTTCAAAAATCTATTTCAACTTCCATTTCAATTCAAAACAAAATTGAATTCTTCTTTATAGATTCGTTTCAAAATTCATTTCTATTCAATTCAAATTTCAATTCAATTTGAATTCATTTCAATTCACTTTCAATTCAATTCACTTCGAAATCGTTTTCAATTCAATTCATTTCGAAATCGTTTTCAATTCAATTCGAATTCGTTTTCAATTCAATTCGAATTCGTTTTCAATTCAATTCATTTCGAAATCGTTTTCAATTCAATTCATTTCGAAATCGTTTTCAATTCAATTCATTTCGAAATCGTTTTCAATTCAATTCATTTCGAAATCGGTTTCAATTCAATTCATTTCGAAATCGGTTTCAATTCAATTCATTTCGAAATCGGTTTCAATTCAATTCATTTCGAAATCGGTTTCATTTCAATTCATTTCGAAATCGGTTTCAATTCAATTCATTTCGAAATCGGTTTCAATTCAATTCATTTCGAAATCGGTTTCAATTCAATTCATTTCGAAATGAATAAAATCGATATAAATATCGTTTACGTCAAAATGGCGTCAAACTAATCAACACGGCTTCATAAATTTCTATTTTCAAATATTCTATTTCAAATATTTCTCTTTTCAAAATAGTTGTTATTATCAAAATATTTCGTTCAACACATGACCAATCTCAATGAATGAGTACTGTCAACACATGAACTTTTATTTTATATCGATAAAGTGTAAATTTTATTACTAAAATATTTCGTTCAACACATGACCAATCTCAATGAATGAGTACTGTCAACACATGAACTTTTATTTTATATCGATAAAGGTGTAAATTTTATTACTAAAATATTTCGTTCAACACATGACCAATCTCAATGAATGAGTACTGTCAACACATGAACTTTTATTTTATAATATTCTTTATTTTTCAAATTGGAATGAGGCCCAATCAATTACCATATAAAGTTAATTATATGGATTTTCATACAACACATGTATATCATAGCATTGAAAAATAATCAACCATCAACCAAAGTGCACTACACTGTATAAGCATCAAATATAGATATTCAACGCTTATAACAGCCTGTCAATCAATCGATCGACATATTTAATCCATCAGGATGAGTGAACTTCAAATTTCATCCCAACACCCATGTGGGGTTTCAAACAATCAAACACCTATTTTATTTGTGCTGTTGGGCGATGTGTGAAATTTATCGACCCAATCAATGTCCTTCAAATAGGTGTACATAAACAAACCGTCGGGTTTGTAAATGAATATTTATTTATTCACATTCACGTTAAAAATTATATTTTTAACGATAAAACATTTTATTCCAACATATGAATTTCTATTAAGTTCATTCTTTAAATAAAATGATATTTTTTATTTTTCTAACACGTTTTAGAAAATTTCGGCGGCATAACGGCACGATACTAGAAACGGGACAAGGCCTAGCCTTATCCCCGGTCTAGTGAAGGCCCACGCCATTCACACATCAATCAAATCATTCAATTTCACTCAATCAATTCAATTCAATCACATAATCAAACTAATCTATGCAACCAAACAAACAAGTCCATGGTTTGTGGACGATTATGTCGGGTGCTACTAAGCACCGTCTGCATCCTAGTATATATATATATAACTAGAAAATAAATTGAAGAGTGAGAAATTCTCACCAAAAGCTATCCTAGCTCCACGGCACTTCATTTGCAGAAGTCTTCGTCGTTTCGCCTTCTTGCCACCTTCGTTGACCGCTTTCACTACATATGTAAAAATCTCATTTTACTTCGCTATTCAATATATAAAAATCGAATTTTTAGTTCGTTATTCAATATATAAAAATATGATTTTGACTTCGCTTTCAATATTGAAAAATATGATTTTTACTCTTTTTTCTTTCACATATAAAAAATATGATTTTTTTTACCTTTCGCTTTCACATATAAAAATATGATTTTTACCTTTGCTTTCAACATATAAAAATATGATTTTTACCTTTGCTTTCAATATTGAAAAATATGATTTTTACTTTTTGCTTTCACATATAAAAATATGATTTTTGCTTTTACAATCAGTTTATTATTTGCTTATAAAAACCAATTCAGTTTTTATCTTTATAAAAAAAATAAATCAATTCAGTTTTTTATACTTTAAAAAAAATAAATCAATTCAGTTTTTTTTTACTTTAAAAAAAATAAATCAATTCAGTTTTTTTTTTTATAATACTTTAAAAAATCAGTTTTAAAATTCCTTAAAAGAAATCAGTTTAAAAATTCTTTTATAAAAACAGTTCTATACTTTAAAAAAAAAACAGTTTTTACTTTATTTATAAAAATCATTTTTTTTCTCTAAAAAGAAAATCAGTTTTAAACTAATTAAAAGATCCAGTTTTTCTCCTTTTAAAGATTTCAGTTTAAAATCTTTAAAACCAGTTTTACAATCCTAATTAAAAACACAGTTTTTAAATTATTATAAAATAAAATAACCAAATACTTACAGGGGGGGGGGGGGGGGTTTCGCGAATCGTCGGAGCTGGAGGTGGCTTCGAGGCTCGTCGCTGGTTCGACGAACGGGGGGGGGGGGGGGGGGGCGGCTGCAGTCGATTCAGGGGGGGGTTGCTTCGCGATAGGGGGGGTGCTTTGGTGGCTCGCCGCGGCACTGGGGGGGTGGGGTTTCGATGGGGGAGCTGCGGTGGTCGCCGCCGCCTAGGGGCGCGACGGATTCCGCCTCCGTCTCTTTTTTTTTATATAATTGATCTGAAATAAAACGAACGGGGGGGGGGGGGGGGCTAGGTAGTTAAGGAGAGAGGAGGGTTTATTATTATTTTTTTATTTTTATTTTATTATTACTTAATTATTAAAAAGTTGACTTTCACATACGACCTCTAAACGAGGTCCACCGCCTGTCGCCCATAGCGTTTTACCCCCATTCCGAACACAATGGGATATGTATCGCAAGCTGATTTGATCGTTACAATCAGTTTCCTTTTTGAATTTACATTTAAATCAATATATTGAATTTTAAACGTACATTTCAAATTACCGGGGTCACATACTAACTAGAAAAATTCCAGAAAAATATTTTCTAGCTTCGTATTGACGATACGGTCCTAACAAAACTAGTTTCGTCGAATTCTGAGACCGTTTGAAAAATGGCCAATTTCCAGTCGATTAAAATCAACTGAAACTGGTCAAACGCGTTTTCCTTTGCCACGCTCACATATGGATTCGAAAAATTATGAAATTTAAAACCTAGCAATAACTTGACACTGCGGACCCAACAAAACTGGTTTCGTCAAAATCCGAGGTCATTTGCAAAATGTCCATTTTTAAGGGCCTGAATTCCATAGCGACTATTCAGAATTTTCAACTGGACATATCTTTTGATTCCTGATATGAAATCTTGATTTTTCGGATTCGTTAGAAAGATATTCACTATTAGATTCCATTATTTTTGGTTTCACTAAAATCCGGATTGTTTTGCACCCGGTACATTCAATTGAAGTTTGAAATCGAATTATCGAACTACCGCGCCATTTTCAATTCCTTTTATATTTATATATAATTATTTATATTCTAACGACGATGCGTATAATATATACGTTAGAATTATATTCAAAATAAATTTATCGCCGATATTATTTAAAATAATTCATTTTAAATAATCAAAACTCGCTAAAATTGCCAAAATAAAAAATTTAAACTGGCCCAGATTTTCCGGGTTGTTACAATCTCCCCCACTTAAAACTTTTCGTCCCCGAAAAGGAACAAAGTCGAAAGTGGTTTGATAATTCAACTCTACGTTCGATCTGGCTTCCATTCTCCAACTTTTTAGTTTCTGAGAATTTTCAAAATTTCAAAAATTTGGCTAACACCCTAAATTTTTGAAAAATTTCGCCATAACCTCCCCTGCACCGGGAGCATCGGGGAATTTCAAATAGCTTCCCCGGTCCTTCAGATCTCAAAAAGAAAAAGAAAAAGCCAAGCGGCTAGCCAATAGGCTCACAAAATCATCATCACCCAAACAAAACAGGAAATTATGTAGTAAACATGTACCTATTTGTCGGGCAAACAAATTTTATTCTCTGGCTCTAGCCTCCTTGCTATGACCTGTTCAATGATACACATGTATATGCAAGCAGATGCGACCAATTTTCAATACAATTCAATATTTGATTCAATTAGGCATAATAGTTCAAAATTAGCCAACAAATAAACAAACAACACAAACATCAATCAATTATTGAATTAGAGTTTCAAATTCATAATTTTGATACATATACAAAAATCTTGTTTTTGATGCCAATTCACAACAAGGTGTTCTAACTATATAAGTTTTGGTTCTCACACCAGCCTAATGGAAATATATAGAAATCACACCTTCGAAACTCGAACCTAAATGTTGATGATGCGATCGATATCATCAATATCATCTTCGGGCGACTAGAGTGTGATTCTATATCTATCCAATATATTAAAATTTCAAATACACGCGGATCAGACGTATACGCAAAATCTATATATACTGGATTGTCCACATCAATATAATTAAATAATCAAATACGAATAAGTGATTTAAATTTTCAAAACCAAAATTGTTTTCATTTTAAAAATTTACTCTTCACACTCGTTCTAGGATACTACTGATCCCATCTCTAACGAGTCATTCCCGTTGGATATTACTAACCCAATATCTGATGAATTCTTTCGTATGGTTCTAATGTGTCTTGTTCTCTGCTTTGTAAACCAAAGCTCTGATACCAACTGTGACGGCAAGGAATTTCGCTCGGTCCGAACCAGTCGCTAAACCGACCCAGACCGTTCGAAACGCCCTATCGTTTGAGAACATGACAAAACAGAACGCATACAGAAGAACATTTCATTGTATATTACAACAATGCATCAGATTACAAGAATATACAGAGTATAAATGAATATATGTTACACAGAAATATCAGAGATTTAAATTACATTGAAATACATAGCAGCGGAAAATAATACAATACACAACTAGAAGGGATATACGGATACAAAGCTTTCCGGATATCGTTCCAGCTGTAAACCAGGATCCTGTGAATATAAATCTGCAAAACCAAACTACTAGCTGCCCGTGTCAAAAATAGGGGCACCCAGAGTTTAGGTTAAAACAATAAACTCCAGGTCAGTCATGTGACTGGTGTGAGAACAAAACAGTTATTAATCTTTATTTTCAAAGGTAAATCAAGGGACCACGCCGTATAACACGGAACGGGTTTCCTCCCAAGAATACCAGTGCATAAAACAACAGCGCAATGCTAAATGAAGAAAAATGAAGCTGTTATAAGACCCAGGTCCCATCACACAATGTAACGCAGTCGAGGATAGGGTTTTCCCTTATAACAGCCAAAGAATGCTTGATACGTTTAAAACAAATCATTTGATACTAATATAAGTGCATAGTGTATAAAACACTTCAAATCATAAGTATCAATCATAGGCGGCATGGGTACCATATATCATGTCGCCATAAATAGGTTTACAATCAAAACCGCAATGTCGTATTTGGAAATTGGATTTCCATCTATGAACCGAGGCAAAAGATAGTCCTCAACCGATTCGAGACAATCTAGCCCATGTCTCAGGCAAGCGCGCAGGCAAGCCTTGGAGCGACAGGGCCGGTCCACACGGAGTGGATTATTATGCCTGAACAATACGTCTCCCCACCCTATAGGGTGTAAGTCTGGTCCGTCAGCCGACCAGAATGCATTCGGCCGAAACCGATATAACCGAGGCGCCTCGCAACCGCAACAACCACATAAGTCAAACTCGTCAGGGCGTGTAAAACCACTGACGCCACTTCTAGCTAGAAAGAAACGCAAGTCCTCCCTGAGGTCCGTCTCCCGTTTTTGGTTCATACCGGGTGTGAAACACGCGAGGTAAACGTTACACAAAGCTACGCCACAAAGGCCGTGCTTTGATCATCACCACAAGACTTTGCTTTTCAACAGAAGCCTTGATCATTTGCATCTTAGCATGCCACACAGGCAAACCATCCTATGCAACCGATATCAGTCACACAGAATGAAATCCGATGTCAGACACACAGTCCATTTACAAGTCCGTTCTGGGTCTGAACGAAACCGGAGGCACCTAGTACCCCGCATATCCATCGATCTCCAAGTACGTCTGGACGATCACTAACTGTTTCCATCTTCTTGGGTGTACAGCCCAATCAAGATCATCAGTTATCACCCAAACGACGTGAAAACCTCCGGTCTTCGACCATCGTCTTCATCTTCGACTTATCGTCGTATCAGTTATTCAGAATGGGATTAACCCGGTCTTTCCGAATAACTCGCGTATATTTTAAATAAGTGTTACACAAACACAACATACGCCTCATTCCAATTCATTAGTCACTAACCGTAAATTAATCAAGAGAATAATTCTCCAAACATTAACCCCGAAGGCCGAAACCAACATCAGATCAATATCCAGAAAACCATTCTGCTTGGCTAACCGACAGTTAGTATCTAAATTTCACGTTCATAGGGAAAGGTTCCCATAAATTTTATCAAAGATAAATTCCTTGAATTTATTCTTTAATCTACTTTTGAATATCAATTCAAACTAGTCGGGATTAGCGAACCTTACCGAAGTAATCATTTGTTTTAATTTCCCAATCCCAACCTATTCATCCCATGAAGTAAAAACTGGTTATACTTCATATCTAACACCACGGTGTTATCGGTAAATTCAATTACCATTTCACGTTCAAATCTAATTAAAGATTTAACTATCGCCTGGAGCAAAACTGGTGATACTCCATTTCGATTATTTCAATCTAATTAAAGATTCATTAAAACTCCACTTAGTTTTAATCTGTGACTGGGTTAAAGAATCAGTGTCATTTAAAACACGGTTCACGATAAACCCAAATTCACATCACATTTCAATCAGTCCCTAATTGTAAATTAGCAAGTGAGCAATTCCCTAAGTATTAATCCCGAAGGCCGAAACCAACATCAGATCAATACCTCGAAAACTATTCAACTTAACTAATCTCCAGTCAGTTTCTGATTTTCTTAACTCCTTTAGGTCTAAGAACTGTATTATTGAAGATACCGTTCACGACAACCCAAAATCACATTTCATCAATGATCGGGTTAAAGAACGAGTGTTATTTAAAACACTGTCCACGATAAACCCAAAAATCAATATCGATTCAATTCCAATTAAATATCATTTAATTGGTACACTTCATTAAATCTAAATAAAAAGATTTAATCTTTTCTCAACTGGGTTCAAGAACAGTGTTAGTGAAGACACCATTCACGACAAACCCAAATCACATTTGATATTAAATACGAGGCTCTGAATAGAAAATATCCCGGCTTATATTCAATATCAAATTCTACGATTAACAAATGTCATATTGGAAATAACGATATAGATATATATCTTTCAAATTTCCATAACAACATCTGTATAATCACGAATTCCAACATCGAAATATTCCGAAGACAATTTCGATTCGAATCCACTCCAATGCAATCATTGGAAATTTTGGTTATTTTTAAAACCCTTTTCAAATTCAATTTATTTATTTAAAAATAAATAGAATTATAATTTTAGTTCAAAACTAGTTCATTTCGATAAAAATCTATTTTTATCCTTTCAAATATGGAGTTTTTCATCCCAAATCTTCCCAAATCATTTCTTATGATTTTACACAAATTATTACTATTTTTAATAATTTTATCAAGGCCCGTACAGTCGATTTCCATCAATGGCCATCGAACTGCACTTACAGCGACCTTTTTCGAATTTGATTTGGACATAATTCCAAATACAACCGTTAGATTTCAAATTTCTAATATTCATTAGAAAGCTCTTTTCGATACGAACCCAACGGTTCCGGTTTTAGGAGAATCCGACGGTCGGATGTCCCGTAATGTCCGTTTGAAATAAATGGTCGAAATTCACGAACTGCCGCGGCGCGGCGCGTTCTATTCAGGCCATTATATTATATATATAATATATATAATATATACTTCGTCTATTACTATTTAAAACGAATTATATAAATAGTTTTGAATTCGTTTCAAAAATCTATTTCAACTTCCATTTCAATTCAAAACAAAATTGAGTTCTTCTTTATAGATTCGTTTCAAAATTCATTTCTATTCAATTCAAATTTCAATTCAATTTGAATTCATTTCAATTCACTTTCAATTCAATTCACTTCGAAATCGTTTTCAATTCAATTCATTTCGAAATCGTTTTCAATTCAATTCGAATTCATTTTCAATTCAATTCGAATTCGTTTTCAATTCAATTCATTTCGAAATCGTTTTCAATTCAATTCATTTCGAAATCGTTTTCAATTCAATTCATTTCGAAATCGTTTTCAATTCAATTCATTTCGAAATCGGTTTCAATTCAATTCATTTCGAAATCGGTTTCAATTCAATTCATTTCGAAATCGGTTTCAATTCAATTCATTTCGAAATCGGTTTCAATTCAAATTCATTTCGAAATCGGTTTCAATTCAATTCATTTCGAAATCGGTTTCAATTCAATTCATTTCGAAATCGGTTTCAATTCAATTCATTTCGAAATGAATAAAATCGATATAAATATCGTTTACGTCAAAATGGCGTCAAACTAATCAACACGGCTTCATAAATTTCTATTTTCAAATATTCTATTTCAAATATTTCTCTTTTCAAAATAGTTGTTATTATCAAAATATTTCGTTCAACACATGACCAATCTCAATGAATGAGTACTGTCAACACATGAACTTTTATTTTATATCGATAAAGTGTAAATTTTATTACTAAAATATTTCGTTCAACACATGACCAATCTCAATGAATGAGTACTGTCAACACATGAACTTTTATTTTATATCGATAAAGGTGTAAATTTTATTACTAAAATATTTCGTTCAACACATGACCAATCTCAATGAATGAGTACTGTCAACACATGAACTTTTATTTTATAATATTCTTTATTTTTCAAATTGGAATGAGGCCCAATCAATTACCATATAAAGTTAATTATATGGATTTTCATACAACACATGTATATCGTAGCATTGAAAAATAATCAACCATCAACCAAAGTGCACTACACTGTATAAGCATCAAATATAGATATTCAACGCTTATAACAGCCTGTCAATCAATCGATCGACATATTTAATCCATCAGGATGAGTGAACTTCAAATTTCATCCCAACACCCGTGTGGGGTTTCAAACAATCAAACACCTATTTTATTTGTGCTGTTGGGCGATGTGTGAAATTTATCGACCCAATCAATGTCCTTCAAATAGGTGTACATAAACAAACCGTCGGGTTTGTAAATGAATATTTATTTATTCACATTCACGTTAAAAATTATATTTTTAACGATAAAACATTTTATTCCAACATATGAATTTCTATTAAGTTCATTCTTTAAATAAAATGATATTTTTTATTTTTCTAACACGTTTTAGAAAATTTCGGCGGCATAACGGCACGATACTAGAAACGGGACAAGGCCTAGCCTTATCCCCGGTCTAGTGAAGGCCCACGCCATTCACACATCAATCAAATCATTCAATTTCACTCAATCAATTCAATTCAATCACATAATCAAACTAATCTATGCAACCAAACAAACAAGTCCATGGTTTGTGGACGATTGTGTCGGGTGCTACTAAGCACCGTCTGCATCCTAGTATATATATATATAACTAGAAAATAAATTGAAGAGTGAGAAATTCTCACCAAAAGCTATCCTAGCTCCACGGCACTTCATTTGCAGAAGTCTTCGTCGTTTCGCCTTCTTGCCACCTTCGTTGACCGCTTTCACTACATATGTAAAAATCTCATTTTACTTCGCTATTCAATATATAAAAATCGAATTTTTAGTTCGTTATTCAATATATAAAAATATGATTTTGACTTCGCTTTCAATATTGAAAAATATGATTTTTACTTTTTTTTTCTTTCACATATAAAAAATATGATTTTTTTTACCTTTCGCTTTCACATATAAAAATATGATTTTTACCTTTGCTTTCAACATATAAAAATATGATTTTTACCTTTGCTTTCAATATTGAAAAATATGATTTTTACTTTTTGCTTTCACATATAAAAATATGATTTTTGCTTTTACAATCAGTTTATTATTTGCTTATAAAAACCAATTCAGTTTTTATCTTTATAAAAAAAATAAATCAATTCAGTTTTTTATACTTTAAAAAAAATAAATCAATTCAGTTTTTTTTTACTTTAAAAAAAATAAATCAATTCAGTTTTTTTTTATAATACTTTAAAAAATCAGTTTTAAAATTCCTTAAAAGAAATCAGTTTAAAAATTCTTTTATAAAAACAGTTCTATACTTTTTAAAAAAAAACAGTTTTTACTTTATTTATAAAAATCATTTTTTTTCTCTAAAAAGAAAATCAGTTTTAAACTAATTAAAAGATCCAGTTTTTCTCCTTTTAAAGATTTCAGTTTAAAATCTTTAAAACCAGTTTTACAATCCTAATTAAAAACACAGTTTTTAAATTATTATAAAATAAAATAACCAAATACTTACAGGGGGGGGGTTTCGCGAATCGTCGGAGCTGGAGGTGGCTTCGAGGCTCGTCGCTGGTTCGACGAACGGGGGGGGGGGGGGGGGGGGGGGCGGCTGCAGTCGATTCAGGGGGGGGTTGCTTCGCGATAGGGGGGGTGCTTTGGTGGCTCGCCGCGGCACTGGGGGGGTGGGGTTTCGATGGGGGAGCTGCGGTGGTCGCCGCCGCCTAGGGGCGCGACGGATTCCGCCTCCGTCTCTTTTTTTTTTATATAATTGATCTGAAATAAAACGAACGGGGGGGGGGGGGGGCTAGGTAGTTAAGGAGAGAGGAGGGTTTATTATTATTTTATTATTACTTAATTATTAAAAAGTTGACTTTCACATACGACCTCTAAACGAGGTCCACCGCCTGTCGCCCATAGCGTTTTACCCCCATTCCGAACACAATGGGATATGTATCGCAAGCTGATTTGATCGTTACAATCAGTTTCCTTTTTGAATTTACATTTAAATCAATATATTGAATTTTAAACGTACATTTCAAATTACCGGGGTCACATACTAACTAGAAAAATTCCAGAAAAATATTTTCTAGCTTCGTATTGACGATACGGTCCTAACAAAACTAGTTTCGTCGAATTCTGAGACCGTTTGAAAAATGGCCAATTTCCAGTCGATTAAAATCAACTGAAACTGGTCAAACGCGTTTTCCTTTGCCACGCTCACATATGGATTCGAAAAATTATGAAATTTAAAACCTAGCAATAACTTGACACTGCGGACCCAACAAAACTGGTTTCGTCAAAATCCGAGGTCATTTGCAAAATGTCCATTTTTAAGGGCCTGAATTCCATAGCGACTATTCAGAATTTTCAACTGGACATATCTTTTGATTCCTGATATGAAATCTTGATTTTTCGGATTCGTTAGAAAGATATTCACTATTAGATTCCATTATTTTTGGTTTCACTAAAATCCGGATTGTTTTGCACCCGGTACATTCAATTGAAGTTTGAAATCGAATTATCGAACTACCGCGCCATTTTCAATTCCTTTTATATTTATATATAATTATTTATATTCTAACGACGATGCGTATAATATATACGTTAGAATTATATTCAAAATAAATTTATCGCCGATATTATTTAAAATAATTCATTTTAAATAATCAAAACTCGCTAAAATTGCCAAAATAAAAATTTTAAACTGGCCCAGATTTTCCGGGTTGTTACAACCTAATAGGCTGACCCAAAACCTGAAGGATGTATATCAGCCGTTCTTCACTTCTATAAATAGGGGAGAAGCTCCACTTTAACGGGGATGGAACTTTATGACCTCGAAGGGCTGTCCAACCATTTCCTAAGCAATTCTAAGTGAATTCTACATCTTCTAACACCTCCAGTCGAAGATCAAACATGGAATTCTCCATCAAATCATGGAAATCCACCTAAAAGCCTGGTGAATCATAGATCTACCTCTCAAGTTGTTATAGCTAGAGGACTTCTCTACTTCTTTTGGATTTTTGAATTAAATCAAGAGAAGAGTGTGTGAGGATGAAAATATATGTAATGAGAGAATATTCAAACCTTGTAAATGTGCATGAGATAATGAAAGTTTCTCTCAAAGTGGATGCAGATCTTTCCTAAGATCGAACCACTATAAAAATCGTTGTCTTTTTACTTGCATTTACGATTATGGCTCCTTTTAATTTCTTACCGTATTGGTGAAGTACAATTTTTGTACCTTTGGTGTTGAAATCATATTTTGGTTTAAACATTTTGTGAAAAAATTGGGCATACAACAAACAAGTGTTATATCAGATATGATCCAAGCTATAACTCATATATCACGGCAATCATAGAAGTAACAGTCATAGTGGAAACACGACAAACATACAATAGGACTCAAGAAACCAAGCAGACAATACAAAGAATTCAGATGTTGTCAAAGGTAAAGACATTAGTGATGATACCTGGTTCTCGGATTCAGGTGCCACCAATCATGTTACAAATAATCCTTCAAATTTAAACCTTGGCAACAAGGAATACAATGGTAAACATTGTATTCAAATGGGTAATGATCAATCTAGCTAAACATATAACTTACACTGGAAATGCATTTGTTCAAGGTAACAGGAAACTATTTCTAAACAATATGTTAAGAGTTCCACAAATCAAGAAAAACTTGACAAGTGTTTCCCAAATAGCATGTGATAGCAATGTGTATTTTGAATTTTGCCCAAAATGTTGCATAGTTATGGACATTCTTAACTATGAAACCTTTTTATAGGGTAAAGCTGATAATGGATTATACAAATTTGGTGACTCTAAGAAGAGTGATGTTACAAATGTATGTTGTAGTGTAACTAAGGCTAATGATAGTATCACTGATTTATTCACTGTTGATGATTGTAATATGTGTGAAATGGATGAGAGCAACAAAAACTTAGATTCTTTTGATATTTGGCATGCTAATCTTGGTCACCCAAGCATGGATATTATTTCAAGAATTCTTGACAGTAATAAAATCTTTGTTGATAAAAACTCTAAAACGCAGGTCTGTACTTTTTGTCAACTAGACAAGGGTCATAGGCTACCTTTCAAAAATTCTGAAACCAAGTTTCAAAAGACATTAGAATTAGTTACCACTGATTTATGGGGTCCTACACCTAAAGACACAGACTATGGGTTTAAATATTATATTGCCTTTGTTGATGCCTATTCCAAATATATATGGATGAATTTTCTAGGAAAAAAATATGAGATAGCTAATGCTATATTACAATTTATCAATAATGCAGAAAAACATACTGGATGTGCACTTAAAATCCATTTAAACTAATGGTGGGACAGATTTTAAACCTCTTAAGAAGTTTTCTCAAGATAAAGGCCTAACTCATAGAACTACCTGCCCTCACACATCACAACATAATGGTTTGGTTGAAAGAAAACATAGGCATATTGTGGAAACTGAAATTACTTTGCTTGCATAGGAATCAATGCCATTGAAATTTTGGCCTGATGCCTTTGCCATAGTTGTATTCCTTATCAACAAATTGCCAACTAAGACCTTGAAGTTCAAAAGTCCCACTGGAGTATATACAATCATAAATAAAAGTATAGAAGGTTAAAATTATTTAGTTGATATGTTTCCCTTGCTTAAGAATGTACAAGTCACATAAACTTGATTTCAGATCATCTCCTTGTACATTCATAAGATATGAAAATAATATCAAAGGGTATAAATGCCTTGACAGTAATGGGAAAGTATAAATTTCCAGGCATGTTATTCTTAATGAGCATGTGTTCCCATTTAAAAGAAAAGGGAATAAAAATAACCAGTAAAATATATAACATAAATTTTTATATCCTTTATGTACCTTTGGTCTGTAACTATTCTAATACTGACACATGTCAAAGTTGTCTGAATGATAGAAAACCTAGTTCTCCTATTCAAGAAACATGTCCTAGTCAGACTGCATCACTCAGGGACAATGATGATCACTCTAGCTCACAACAAGATACAGAGAGTGAAGAGAAAACAATGTAACGACGTGACTTTCGATGACCTCTGAAGTCGTGTCACTAATAAAGAAATTGAAATAGACAGAGAAAAGAACTAAACAAGAACATCAAAATCTCACAGCGGAATTTAATAAAATATAATATCACATAAAATATTACGTATCATAGTTTGTTACATCATAGTACATTATTAGAATACACATCATACGTGATACTGGCCCAATACATCATACAAACTGGATATAGAGATATAGATATAACTCTATTAGCTCATTAAAGGTTTGCACCCACTTTTACCCTACATATTGAATACATGATTTACAGCACCCTTGAGCTTGAAATTCTGTTTTGACATTACAGCACATGCTTAAGATTTTCAGTTACTATTTCGATCTATTACCAGAAATCACATGCTAGGTTTGCCTATAAATATACTATATTTTGTACAATTTTGTGTCTTGCACAGCATAACATCTTTCGTACGGTTAAGCACATAAATGCATGCTGCAAGTCGTTTTCTAGACAGGTTTGTTTGTTAAAATTATAAAATTGGTTAATGTTATTCAAATCCTTTGGTTGTAACACTTAGGAGTTAGGTTAGGTACATATACTTGCAATTTTTCCAGCATGACATTAGTCTTTGAACATATCTCATTAAAATATTGTACTTTATGCTTAGAAATTAGCATACATAATTATGGCAAAAAAAATCTCTCTTTGATTTTCAAATGTGTAATCACATTAAATGTTGTACTACTATGTTTTGATATAGCAGACATAGATGCAGCGACTTATTTTATTAGATTTCCACCCTTTCCAAAGTAACCCCCTTTGTTTTAATATGCAGCAATAAATTTTGTCCAATGCAATTAGAAATAAAATATCCTATTTTGGATTAAGGGAGAAATATGTTTGCAGTTCAATTTTTGGCTTAGCTTAAGGCTGCATATAGACATACCAGTTGTATTGATATGTCCATGTATGCATAGAATTTTAACTATAAAATATTACATTAATTTTATTAAGTAATAAGAAATCAAGTTCTAACAAAAATAATAATATCTTCTCATTATCCTAATATATAAAATACAATAATTAATATATTTTCCTATAATATATTCATATATATATATATACATACATAACCTTTAAATAAAAAGTCACTTAAGCTTGTTATTATTATAAATTAGTTTCATTTTAATTTAATTAACTCATTAATAATCAAAATTTATTATTAAACAAAGTCGTTAAAATTCGGGACATTACAATCCATCCCCCTTAAAAGAATTTCGTCCCCGAAATTAATGAGTAGATTTCAGTTTTAATTAAAGTCAAACAAATACACATCCGTAACTATCTACCGCACTTTCCGAATAGACTCCTTATTTGAAATTTATTGTCTTTATTTCCAAAAATCTAGTTTTATTACAAAATTTGTTTACTTAACTTACATGAGTTCATACTCAATTAGTAACTCAAGTCTGATTTTTATTACTGGGAAAAAACCATTTTATTCACCGGATATTATTCTAAATTCACACTTATCCTGAGGCTGACCCTAATTTTATTATACTCCTTCCTTTTATAATTTGGATTCTTATTACCCAGTCTTTTACTTGATCGAGAGATAATTTAAAGGTAACTTAAGTTGATGACTTAATTTGATATATACTAAGTATATATATATATTATAGTTTAAATTTAGGGATACACTCTCTCAATACTCACCCAGTGCCTAGGTATTTAGTAAACCTAATGCTCCGATACCAACTGTAACAACCCGTATTTTGAATAACAAGTTATAACATAAATCAAGGTAGAATTAAATGATAAAATCTGAATCAAGGGAAACGGGCTCTGCCATTGCATTCGTCTCAGAATAATACGCGAAATAAACTGAGTTTTCGAAAATCGGAGTCCGTATGACCCAGTTATGGCCCATTGAAGTTTTCAGAAAATTCAAGTTTAAAAACAGATTCAAATTCAAATTCAGCCAAGCAGAACAGGCGGGAAAAATTCCCGCCACCCCCAAGTCGACTGGGGAGTCGACTTGGGAGTCGACACACCCCAGGTGGTGTCGACTGCCCAGTCGACACCCCTGTCGACTTGGGTGGTCGGCCAGTTTGGCCTGGGTGCACCTGACTTATTTCTCAAGACATGTTTGGATGCTTGTGACGGATTTTAAAGGCTCAGATCTGAATTAGGGTTAATCCTATCGCCTAAACTAACCTAAACTTCTATAAAGGACCCTAATACCTAGCCTAAACCATCATAAATCAAACCTACAACTAGATTATGCCAAAATGTTTAATAATGGCCTCCACCCTCTTGTCATAGTCTCCATCTTCATTCATATGAGAGTTCCTAAGCTTGTTTGAGAGTTTCTAAGTTTGATTCAAGGACAAAGTTTAATCTTTCTTCATCAAAGCAAGGATCTTCTTCTTATTTCTCAAGGGTTTTCATTGGAGCTTGCTATTTGGGGTTTTTTTAGAGTTGCTAGTGGCTTCGTCTCAATCTTATTTTTATTTTATAAGTCTTCATAGCATTGTAAGCCCTACACTTCTCTTAGATTCTAACTATGAAGTTAAATATGGCATGTTGCAAGTTTGATTTTGGGCCTAAGTATGATTTGTGCTTTGATTCTATCATGTTATGCATAGATTTATTCTATGCATGTTTGTAAAGCTATCACCTTGACTTTGTGCATAAAAAGCTATGAGATTTGATTTGAAATGTTGCATAAAGCAACATAGAAACTCTCATAAACCTTATGTTATCTTGCATATGATGTTATGTGCGAATCACTTGCTATCGTCCTATGTCATTTATGACCATGTTTCATCTATTTTGCTAAAGTTGATATCATGCATGTTTTGAGGCCTATAATGTAATATGCAAGTTTATGAACACATTTGCCTCATATGCCACCATGTTTAACTTGTGGCCAAACCTTATTAATTATGTCATGCTTCTAAGTTCCCTCTTTGAGATCTATTTGCGTTTATGCGAACTTACATGCGATGGGGTTACGTTATGGGTAAACTAAAATGACATAAAAACATGACTTGAAAAGATGACATGAAATATGACATGTGATTATGCTTGAAACATGAACATGAACTTGGACATGACTTCTAGAAAACATGAGAATGGCCAACTCGAGGTTGGGTTGAGTTTGTAGCATAAATCTACCCGGAACTGACCGGCTTAACTAGTGGCTACAAGCAATAGGACCCAATGTGAGTAGTTGGTCATGTCGCACTTGAAACCCGAGGTTAGACTAAGTTGTGGTGTAATGCTACCCGGACCCGCCCGGCTTAACTAGTAACCACAACAAGGTCTAATGTGAGAGGTTGGGTGCATTAAATTAATTAATGCCACATGATAGGGTTAAGTCATGGACCACTTGAATACTTAACCAATTAAATACGATGGGTTGATGGGGTTAAGTCATGAACCTTGGGTACACTTAACCAACTTGATACTTGATTGGATAGGGTTAACCACGTTTAACCCGTTAGAAACCCTAGTTACGTGGTCCATTTCACTAGTAACCGTCTTGGTTGTATCATGATACCCTAGGGACTAGGCTAGGGTGGGGCACGATTACTGGGCTGACATGTAAGCGACCAAAACGGCGGCTGAGTAGGTGCGCCGGTGTAGGTTCAGGCGGACTATGGTCGTGCACATAGTCCGGAGTTGAAAAAGCAGACATGGGCACCAGTAGGTTTAGACTGTGCGTGCTTGATTTGTGTCCGTGGTTGGCACCCTAGGGCTTGATACACCCTAGGGTGGACCTAGCACAGTTTGACTACACTTCGTGATTGGGCCGTATGACACCGACACTTGACGAGTTAGGCTTTTAGGGAGCCGATCGACTAGACCGTGTGTTGGACCTTGATTTAGGTCATCTCGTGATATTGGGCCAAGATTGGGCCAAGGGATCACTTCTTGTTTATACTTGACATGAGTTGGAATGTTAGTACACTTGGTGCAGAAACTTAACCTTGTATATGCGATGCCACACTTGATCTATCTTGTTAACTTTTCACCATGCCAGTTATCACCCTATGTTTCATCTCTGTTTTACATGTCCAGTTAACTTTATTAGTTTTTATACTAATAGTAGATAGGACTTACCAGTCTTTTGACTGACCCATTTTCTTTCGCCTCTTTTCTTTTGTCCCCCCCCCCCCCCCCCCCGCCCAGGTTTACAGGGTGGGAACACTAGCACCTAGCTTGGATCTTTAGCTGCTTTTCTGGATAGCTCATGTATGGTTCGGACTTGAGCTTGCTATGGCTTTATCCTACCTTGGGGATAGTTATTTTATGATTTTCTTTCCAGTTTTCAGTTTATGTTTCTAGACTTGGTTTTGTGGAAAATAATGACCAAGTACTTTGATGTAACTTGACTATGTTTTTGAAATGTTAGTTTTTACCCGCTGCTTTATTTACTCTGTTTTTACTTCTATATGTTCTGTCTTGTGATATCTGCATGCATGTTTACCTTGTTTAACGCCCCTCCAAAGCTAGTGTGCTTGCAAGAGTGGCATTGGTAGAGGTGGAGTGTTACATTTGGCATCAGAGCATAAGGTTTTACTAGACCGGACAAAAGTTTTAAAAACTCTTTTTGAAAAACTATTTTCAAAACCAATTAAGTGTTTTCCAAGAAAAGTCTAGTTTATTTTAAAAGGCTATTCCCCAAAAGCCATTAGCACTATCCCTTGTTTCTCGTTCTAAATCTATCTTTTCCCTTTTTCATCATGGCCGATCTTAATCTTCCCGAAGGAGTAACCATTCCTGGATGGTTCCGGAGGTACTTGGAAGCTAGGGCCAACGATGTGGGCCCAGCAAACACTCCCACCGTAACTGAGGTTCCTCCTCCTCCTCCTCCTCGGCATCCACAAGCAGATTTCGCTAAGGTTTGCAAAGACTTTAAGGCGATGGGTGGCAAGAATTTTATTGGGACGGAGACTTTTGTGGAGGCGAGAAATTGGTTGAAAGAAACTGAAGATCTCTTCGCCATCTTTGATGTGGAAGACCGTAGAAAAGTTCTGTTGGCAACATGGCTATTGAAAGAAGAAGCTGCTTATTGGTGGGAGGTCACCAATGCTACTAGGCCTATAGAGACTTGGGCCGACTTTAGGACGAGGTTTGGGCTTAAGTTTCTATCATCTGCTGAGGCAAATCTGCAATTGGAGAAGTTTATATCTTTGAAGCAATGGGACATGACAGTGAGGGAGTATGTGAATAAGTTTAACCAGCTTGCTCGATTCGGTTTGGACATGGTTAATACTCCCCAGAAGAAGGCTTTACGCTTTGCACGAGGGTTGAATGAGCCATTACAAGGTTTAGCCCTGTCTCATATACCCATGGGGGCCACTTTTGAAGGCCTAGTTGACATGGCATTGCTTCAAGGAGACGATAAGAATGGAAAAAAAGAAGTCAAGCCTAATGAGACTCAAACCAAGAAGACGTACTCCAAGTGGGGAGGAAATCAGAGCAATCAGAACAACAAGGGTAATAAGGCCAACAACAACAAGGCAAAGGACCCAAGAAAATGCAACTTCTGTGGGATTGTTGGGCACATAGCCAAAGATTGTAGGAAGAAGAAGAGAAATCTGGGAGAATGCTTTCATTATGGAGAGACTAGACACTTTAGCAAGGATTGCCCCAAGAAGCAAGGACAAGGGCAAGGGCAGACTCAGCGTGCAGGACCTTCTGGAGGGCAAGTGCATGCTCTCAACACTGCTCCAGTTCAGGACCGAGGTAGTATTTCTGTAGAAAGCCTTGTTTATATTTCTGATTTTCATGTTCGCACTTTATTTGACTCTGGCGCATCGCATACCTTTATTTCTTCTGACATTGTTGAAAGTTTGCACCTTAGTACTAGTCTAGTTGAGGATCCCGTTAGTGTTTCAAATCCAATTGGGGGTTCCGCCCATCTATCTATGATTTGTGTGGATTTGAAGATTTCTATCTTGACCGTAGAATTCACGTGTAATGCTTATGTTCTCGGATTCACGGGATACGGGTTGATTTTGGGCATGGATTGGTTGTCCGGTTATGGAGCCATTCTCGATTGTGAGCATAGGGTGGTGAGGCTCATGACTCGCCTCGGTAATACCCTAGAAATTTCTTGTAACCCTAGAGATCCTGTCATGTTATGTTATCTTGAATCTCTTGACTCGTCCATCAATGATCTGCAATATGTAAGGGTGGTCCGAGAATACCCTGATGTCTTTGAAGAGGTTAAGGGGTTACCCCCTAAACGAGAGATAGATTTCCGCATTTATCTTGTTGATAATGCCAAGCCAGTTTCATTGCCCGTTAGGCACATGGCCCCACGAGAAAGAAGAGAGCTCAGTAAGCAAATCAAGGAGTTGCTTGAGAAAATTTTTATTAGGCGAAGCATTTCTGAATGGGGTGCTCCTGTGGTATTCGCTACTAAGGCGGATGGTTCGCTTCGTCTATGTGTTGATTATCGAGAGTTGAACAAGCTGACAAAGAAGAATAGACACCCGTTACCGAGGATAGATGACCTCTTTGACCAGCTTGTTGGTACTTCTGTTTTCTCTCAGCTCGATCTAGCCACCGGATTCCATCAGCTTAGAGTGGCTGAGGATAGTATTGATAAGACTGCGTTTAGGACTCCAGATGGATTCTTTGAATGGCTTGTCATGCCATTCGGTTTGACTAATGCACCCACCTACTTCGTAGATTTGATGAGTAGGGTGTTCAGGGAGTTCCTTAACAAGTTTGTGGTTGTCTTCGTGGATGATATTCTGATCTTCTCAAAGGATGAGGAAGAACATGCTAGACACCTCAAGGAAGTGATGGATACGCTGAGAGCTCATCAGTTGAAAGCCAAGTTCTCCAAACGCCACTTTTGGAGAAGGGAAGTTCAGTTTCTTGGACATATAGTTTCAAAGCAAGGCATAGCTGTGGATCCCGCGAAAGTGGTTGCGGTTCAAGACTGGAAGACTCTTAGGAATGCAACCGAAGTAATAAGCTTTCTCGGTCTGGTGGGCTACTATAGGAAGTTCATCAGGGACTTTGCTAAGATTTCAGCCCCTCTTACTAAGTTGACGAAGAAGAACTTAGTCTTTGCATGGGACTTAGAGTGTGAGCTTGCTTTTCAAAGGCTCAAGAGGGCCCTTACTACAGCTCCAGTTTTGGCATTACCCGATAGCGGTAAGATATTTACCGTGTACACCGATGCATGTGGCACGGGGTTAGGTGTTGTTCTGATGCAGGAAGGAAGAGTGATATGTTATGGGGGTAGGCAACTTAAAGTTCATGAAAAGAACTATCCCACT
This sequence comes from Allium sativum, assembly GCA_030737875.1. Classification (NCBI taxonomy): domain Eukaryota; kingdom Viridiplantae; phylum Streptophyta; class Magnoliopsida; order Asparagales; family Amaryllidaceae; genus Allium; species Allium sativum. The sequence continues at coordinate 174,404,433 of CM060923.1, forward strand.
CATGATTTGGAGTTGGCGGCGATCGTCTTTGCACTCAAATCCTGGCGCCACTATCTTCTAGGCGAAAGGTTTGAGTTATATACTGATCACAAGTCGCTCAAGTACCTCTTCTCATAGAAAGATCTGAATCTAAGGCAGCAAAGGTGGATGGAATTCTTGGCATCTTATGACTTCGAGATAGCTTATACCCCTGGCAAGGGTAATGTTGTGGCAGATGCACTAAGCAGAAGTAGGTTGACCTTGAGTCCCTTGTTTGTTGAGATAAGGAGCCTAGAGTTCTTGGCAACCTTTGATTTCACAACAGCTGTTGAGTCGATGACGGGTTCGTTAGCATCTCTTGAGCTTAGACCTATACTTCTTGATCAAGTAGGGACTTCGCAGAAGGAAGATCCGCAGATAGTCGAGATCATGGACAAGTTGATTCGTGGTGAGACGTCTAGTCACCTTGCTAGATATACTATTGATGACAAAGGTTGGCTAAGGCGTGATGGAAGGCTATGCGTTCCACAAGTAGGAGACTTGGTGCGTAAAGTTCTTGAAGAAGCGCATCACTCGAAGATGACTACACATCCTGGAGGAGATAAGATGTATAGGGATATAAAACGCATTTTCTTTTGGGCTAGAATGAAGAAGGATGTGGCAGAGTATGTTTCAAAGTGCATGGTGTGCCAACAAGTGAAAGCCGAGTCGAAGAAACCCGGTGGGCTATTACATCCATTGGAGGTCCCGCAATGGAAGTGGGAAAGTATCTCTATGGATTTTGTGGATGGATTGCCTAGGTCAAGGAAAGGGAATACGAGCATATGGGTCATAGTTGATAGACTTACGAAGAGTGCTCATTTCATTCCAGTGAAGAGCAAGAGGACCGCATCATGGCTAGCATCTGTTTATCTTCGAGAGATAGTGCGATTGCATGGAGTTCCTTCTAGCATAGTTAGCGATCGTGACCCAATCTTCACTAGCCAGTTCTGGAATAGTTTGCAAGGAGCGATGAGTACGCGATTGAATCTAAGTACAGCCTATCACCCCCAGACGGATGGCCAAACCGAAACGGTGAATAGAGTGCTAGAAGATCTCTTGAGGCTTTGTGTTCTTGACTTTGGTGGTACTTGGGAAGACCACCACCCTCTTGTAGAGTTTGCTTATAATAATAGCTATCAAGCTAGCATAGGGATGGCACCATTTGAAGCTATGTATGGGAGGCCGTGTAGGCCACCATCTTGTTGGTGGGAGACAACGGATAGGCTTATACTTGGGCCCGATATGATATGGGACACATCCAAGAAAGTTGAATTGGTGAGAAGACGGATGAAAGCGGCCCAAGACAGACAGAAATCCTATGCTGACAAGCGAAGGACAGATTTGGAATTCGAAGTTGGAGATATGGTTTTCGTGAAGGTTTCTCCTTTGCGTAATGTGGTTCGGTTTGGAGCAGTTGGGAAGCTGGCACCAAGGTTCGTAGGACCCTTCCCTATCATAGAGAGAATTGGGAAGATGGCTTATAAGGTGGAATTGCCCGAGAAGCAGGCCGGAGTGCATAATGTCTTTCATGTCTCGCATCTCCGAAAGTGTCTACATGAGTCCGCTGAGGTGGTTGAACCTAGCATTCTTGAAGACATGGAGATAGAGAAATAGGCAACCTTGAGGAGAGCTCTGATTCGTATCTTGTGAACGGAGATCAAGAAGCTAAGAAATCGAGAAGCCAAATTGGTGAAAGTTCAGTGGAGTGAAGCCGAAGAGGATGCAACTTGGGAAACCGAGTAGAAGATGCGTGAGCTTTATCCATTTCTTTTTGAGGGTACATTCTCGATCTCTTTTCCTTTTTAGCATATCTTCCTTTTTGATATCCATGTTTATCCTGTTTATCTTGTAACTTCGTTAACCTTGTCATGAGAACCTTAGGTAGAAACCCTTTTGATGAAACATGTAGTTGAAACATGTTATGCTTGATGTATGCAAGTGGTTGCAAGTGTTTGCAAGTGGATACTCGTGGATGCATGATACACATTAAGCACTAAGATTGGCTCACACACTTTCATATTGCATATGCATGAGTGCTCATACTTATTCATGGCTGAAACTTGTTATGCTATCACGTGGATGTTGCATATGGATGAATGTTATGTGCACTCATATAGATATTATAAATTATGTTAGGAATTTGCATACATATGGACTCATTTCACTAACATACTTTGCATTAAGGAGGTTTACTGAATTAGTAACCGCCTGATTTTCGCATTAGATAAGTACATATACACACATCTTTCGCATATGATCATACAACATTTAGAATCTTTTAAGGACAATGACTGCACGTGGATGATGTTTTGAGTAGATGGATGATGGATGGTAGGATATGTTCTTCCTAACTTAGAGATTTCGGGGACGAAATCCTTTAAGGTGGGGAGGATGTAACAACCCGTATTTTGAATAACAAGTTATAACATAAATCAAGGCAGAATTAAATGATAAAATCTGAATCAAGGGAAACGGGCTGTGCCATTGCGTTCGTCTCGGAAAAATACGCGAAATAGAGACCGAGTTTTCGAAAATCGAAGTCCATATGTTCCAGTTATGGCCCATAGAAGTTTTCAGAAAATTCAAGTTTAAAAACAGATTCAAATTCAAATTCAGCCAAGCAGAACATGCGGGAAAAAATCCCGCCTCCCCCAAGTCGACTGGGGAGTCGACTTGGGAGTCGACACACCCCAGGTGGTGTCGACTGCTCAGTCGACACCCCTGTCGACTTGGGTGGTCGGCCAGTCTGGCCTGGGTGCACCTGACTTGTTTCTCAAGACATGTTTGGAGGCTTGTGACGGATTTTAAAGGCTCAGATCTGAATTAGTGTTAATCCTATGGCCTAAACTAACATACTCTTCTATAAAAGGACCCTAATACCTAGCCTAAACCATCATAAATCAAACCTACGACTAGATTATGCCAAAATGTTTAATCATGGCCTCCACCCTCTTGTCATTGTCTCCATCTTCATTCATATGAGAGTTCCTAAGCTTGTTTGAGAGTTTCTAAGTTTGACTCAAGGCCAAAGTTTAATCTTTCTTCATCAAAGCAGGGATCTTCTTCTTATTTCTCAAGGGTTTTCATTGGAGCTTGCTATTTGGGGTTTTTTTAGAGTTGCTAGTGGCTTCGTCTCAATCTTATTTTTATTTTATAAGTCTTCATAGCATTGTAAGCCTTATACTACTCTTAGATTCTAAATATGAAGTTAAATATGACATGTTGCAAGTTTGAGTTTGGGCCTAAGTATGATTTGTGCTTTGATTCTATCATGTTATGCATAGATTTATTCTATGCATGTTTGTAAAGCTATCACCTTGACTTTGTGCATAAAAAGCTATGAGCTTTGATTTGAAATGTTGCATAAAGCAACATAGAAACTCTCATAAACCTTATGTTATCTTGCATATGATGTTATATGCGAATCACTTGCTATCATCCTATGTCATTTATGACCATGTTTCATCTATTTTGCTAAAGTTGATATCATGCATGTTTTGAGGCCTATAATGTAATATGCAAGTTTATGAACACATTTGCCTCATATGCCACTATGTTTAACTTGTGGCCAAACCTTATTAATTATGTCATGCTTCTAAGTTCCCTCTTTGAGATCTATTTGCGTTTATGCGAACTTACATGCGATGGGGTTACGTTATGGGTAAACTAAAATGACATTAAAGGATGACATGAAATATGACATATGATTATGCTTGAAACATGAACATGAACTTGGACATGACTTCTAGAAAACATGAGAATGGCCAACACGAGGTTGGGTTGAGTTTGTAGCATAAATCTACCCGGAACCGACCGGCTTAACTAGTGGCTACAAGCAATAGGACCCAATGTGAGTAGTTGGTCATGTCGCACTTGAAACCCGAGGTTAGACTAAGTTGTGGTGTAAAGCTACCCGGACCCGCCCGGCTTAACTAGTAACCACAACAAGGTCTAATGTGAGAGGTTGGGTGCATTAAATTAATTAATGCCACATGATAGGGTTAAGTCATGGACCACTTGAATACTTAACCAATTAAATACGATGGGTTGATGGGGTTAAGTCATGAACCTTGGGTACACTTAACCAACTTGATACTTGATTGGATAGGGTTAACCACGTTTAACCCGTTAGAAACCCTAGTTACGTGGTCCTTTTCACCAGTAACCCTCTTGGTTGTATCATGATACCCTAGGGACTAGGCCAGGGTGGGGCACGATTACTAGGCTGACATGTAAGCGACCAAAACGGCGGCTGAGTAGGTGCGCCGGTGTAGGTTCAGGCGGACTATGGTCGTGCACATAGTCCGGAGTTGAAAAAGCAGACACGGGCACCGGTAGGTTTAGACTGTGCGTGCTTGATTTGTGTCCGTGGTTGGCACCCTAAGGCTTGATACACCCTAGGGTGGACCTAGCACAGTTTGACTACACTTCGTGATTGGGCCGTATGACACCGACACTTGACGAGTTAGGCTTTTAGGGAGCCGATCGACTAGACCGTGTGTTGGACCATGATTTAGGTCATCTCATGATATTGGGCCAAGATTGGGCCAAGTGATCACTTCTTGTTTATACTTGACATGAATTGGAATGCTAGTACACTTGGTGCAGAAACTTAACCTTGTATATGCGATGCCACACTTGATCTATCTTGTTAACTTTTCACCATGCCTGTTATCACCCTATGTTTCATCTCTGTTTTACATGTCCACTTAACTTTATTAGTTTTTATACTAATAGTAGATAGGACTTACCAGTCTTTTGACTGACCCATTTTCTTTCGCCTCTTTTCTTTCGTCCCCCCCCCTGGTTTACAGGGTGGGAACACTAGCACCTAACTTGGATCTTTAGCTGCTTTTCTGGATAGCTCATGTACGGTTCGGACTTGGGCTTGCTATGGCTTTATCCTACCTTGGGGATAGTTATTTTATGATTTTCTTTCCAGTTTTCAGTTTATGTTTCTAGACTTTGTTTTGTGGAAAATAATGACCAAGTACTTTGATGTAACTTGACTATGGTTTTGAAATGTTAGTTTTTACTCGCTGCTTTATTTACTCTGTTTTTACTTCTATATGTTCTGTCTTGTGATATCTGCATGCATGTTTACCTTGTTTAACGCCCCTCCAAAGCTAGTGTGCTTGCAAGAGTGGCATTGGTAGAGGTGGGGTGTTACACCAACTGTAACAGCGCGACTTTCGATGAGCTCGAATGTCGTGTCATTAATAAAGAAATTGAAATAGATAAAGAAAAGAACTAAACAAGAACATCAGAATCTCACAGCGGAATTTAAAAAAAATATAATATCGCATAAAATATTGCATATCAGAGTTTGTTACATCATAGTACATTATTAGAACACACACCATATGTGATACTAGCCCAATACATCATACAAACTGGATACACAGATATAGATATAACTAGTAAGCTGACTCCGGAAGTCCCAGTCCAAATTACTCCAAAAGATTTCCACTTATCACCTGGATCACTTATCTACTCATAACAATGGTTATGAGTACTCAAGAGTTCATGAAAAACACAGAAAAATAAACACTAGGTCAGTCAGGGGACTGGTGTGAGTAAACAATTTAAAATAGCTTTAAAATAAGGAAATAATGGAACAGAGTTTTTGTCTTATGAGAACGGATTTGTTTAACTTTAGAAAAACATTTCAAAATGAAAAGTAATCGTAAGACCGATCCACACATAAACATGGATGGTTTTTACCTTACGATAACCAAAACATTTTGATTCAAAATCATCTGATATTACAGTAGTTTTTATAAAATAAATAATCATCTAGAGGAATGTTTGCATCTCACGTTCCATATAAATAATATAAAATCAAAAACCATAGACACTTATTGGAGATTGGATTCCGACTATGACAAAGTATGAAACCACCTGCCGATCAGTGTACTCTAGAGGGGATACACTGGGGTTCAACAAGAACATCTTGCAACCCGATTACGCATAACCACCCACTTTAGCTTGAGTGTAGCAAATATATTATCACCCCACGGTTGTGATTAACAACCGCTACCGAATGCTGCAGCAGCGAAATATAGATTAAGAAGACAAAAGGAATTCCTCTAGATGGTGATAATACACCCTGCTTGGGAATGACCAACCTAGCCATGTTGCCTTCCCGATTTTTGTCATTTCCTAGTTGTGAGGCTTGAGGTCATGCTTACCTTTTTGACAAATTACTTCTTCACTCACTTTGGATGCCACACCGTTATATCTGTTAGAACACTCATTTATTTTCCCAAATATATTACGGGAATAAAGCTAAGAGAAATGAATTCCTCCGCTTCCAACGTAATATACTTACGAAAAGTTGATGTGTAAGATCTTATAGATATACGTTGTTAGACACTCGACCATGTAGGTTGTCCTGGGGCTGGACAAACCGAAGGCACTATTCTGTAAAACAAAATAGCCCTTGCATATCTCCGTCTTCAATTATCTTCAATAATCTCTGACATGCGTCGTATAAATCGTATCGAAGTGGAATATAAATTCTGGACTCTTCGAAACGATCAGCGTATGTCTTTTAAAGTCATATGATATTTAAGGAAACTGGTTTGTATAAAATCTTTACTTTAATACGAAGCATTCGTTGCTTTAAAAGAAACCAATAATCAACTTAAATCGATTGAATAACAATTCAATATTTTAGCTTCCTTGGCTTAATACATATAAAACAGATAGTCGATCAAATTTCTATCATTCCAAACCTTTGCATTTCTATTTTCATTTCATATATTAAATCGATCATATATTCTTTTTAATAACTTCAACCAAAACAGAATCAGATCTTTCTATATTGTTTATAATCCAGGTATTTGACTATGACTTCTTTATATTTGTAAATAAAGAACTACACACCCATTATTTTATTATCTAACTAGAAGGCCCGTGCTTCGCACATGGAAATGAATACAATAATTTTAGTTTGTTAATTGCAACAATTATTTTGTTGTTAAAGTGTATAGTTATATTTCGTAAGATTCAACAAACTGAGTTCTTTCTGTATGGGTCCATAGTCGAGTCATCGATTATTTATCTTATTTGTACATATATTTATATTATAAATATGTATACTTACTATAAATTTCAATCTCCTTCTTACTTCTCTCTTATTTTTACTTTGTTCTGTTAGCCCACCACTGGCCCAAATGCTTTAGGCTATCTCCCCCTTAAATATTTGCTGCGCCCCTTTCTTCCTTTCCATTTCAACACTGATTAAGCTTGTTTTAAAACCACAGTCTAACTTTATCAGGATACAGTTGAATTCTATCCTCACGCATTTACCAATACACTACATGCAACCATGCCGTCTTCTTATCACACTCTTCTTCCTTGTTGTCACCCTACAGAGCCCCCTTCTTCTTTTGTTTTAACATTTTTATTTTTATTCCTTTTTTCTTGATTGGCATCCTTTTTTCTAAGCAAAACAAACTTGACTGTATTACTGCAAGGGAGTCTCTACAGATCTTCATCAAGCAGTCAAAGTGATGGCAACTTTTGTTATATATGTATATATATATATATGTATATATATATACATATATATATATATACATGGGATATATACATATTATTGCAAACGAGATGCTATATACATGGGATATATACATATTATTGCAAACGAGATGCAATACATTCGATCCTGAAAAAACTTAGCAAATCAAAATTTAGTCTTCCTTGTTATCTTTAACATCACCAGTTCCTCCCAAAAAGAAACTTCTTCTTTTTACTGTCAACTTTTGCTTTCCTGTTTCTTCTGTCTAACTTCCCATATTCCTATTTTTATTGTTAAAACACGACATGACCATTACTAGCTAACGTTTCTAACCTAAAACCTACCTCACATGTTAATAGTTAACACTCTCGACGTTGCTCTTCTTACATCACTATTATTTGCAGTTTGCAAAAGAAAAAAAATGGTGCACAGCAGTGCACTTGTGCACTCGCACAAACTCCACATCCAACGACACTCTGCACCACTACTTCTTCTCTCTTGCATTTCGCTGTTGCGTGCTCCATTTCCTTCATTTTGTTGAATTAACTGTTATGCCCACACTCCAACTGAAAACTCACATCTTCCCATTAGCATAGCAACAGACTTCAGTCTTCAACCCACCCTTCCTTCTACGTAACGAAGGAATCCGTATACTGTCCTATTCACATTTATTTCTTTGTTTTTGGAGTTAAAATAATGTCTTCTACTTAAATACATGATTTCTTTTGATTTTTCCTATCTACTTCACTACTGCGCCTACACTCTTTCTCTCGCCTTTGGTTTACATGCTATCCTCTTCTTTCATTTGTTAATCAGTGTGCTTTAACTTAAACATGTGAATGCAACAGCTCGAGTCCATGGCCATTTCTTTTTTTTCCTCAAACACCGTGATCTATACCTATCTTGCATGAATCTTTTGTCATGCATGGACCTATGTCTCCAAACAAACAAGTATGGAGCACAGATGCACTTCACTCCAAGCCTACGCATCAACAGATGCATTGTTCAGCTCTTACTTTGGTGCGTGATCAGTTTTGGTTTAAATGGTTTAAAGTTCGACAAACTCTGTTTCAAACATTTGTTTATTTATTTATTATAACAAACTCTGTTTTTTGTTCTTTTTCTATGGAGACGTATGAACTATTTTCATGTAGAAACCCAACCTTATGAACTATTAACATTTAAGTTAAAGATTTTTATTTTAGTTTAATAAACTAAAGGAAATATATTTCTTCTATCGTTCATTTCTCAGAAACTAACTGACATAACAAACATTTGTTTATGCTGATAGTGTTTCAATCCATATCAGTGTTTATATGATACAGACCCGACATTCATATATATAGTTAAAACCAGAAAAACTTGGCTGTTTATCCAACAATTCATTGGCTCTTTGATGCTGTTCTCTATTATTTAACATCGGTCTAAGTTTTGCATTCATCTCAAAGTTTAAACCAAATGATTAAATCGGACCAATACAACATATTCAAAAACACATGCATCATATACTTATTAATTAGAGGTAGATTTAAATTTGGGAAAACAAGAAGTTTACTCACCTATCTTACAAAGCTCTATTCTAAGAATCTGCTATTTCTGGGAGCTCTGAGTTTCCCATTTGATTTTTGCGTGGAGAATATGGGAGCTTACGGTGGTATTTATAGACAAATTTAAGTACTAAAATATTGGCTCATTAAAGGTTTGCACCCTCTTTTACCCTACACATTGAATACATGATTTTACAGCACCTTTGAGCTTGAAGTTCTGTTTTAAACAATCAAATCAACCAATTTTCAATCATTTGATTTTTAACACATCATATATGAATATATATGAAATCAAATAAACAACAGATAATATATATTTTTGAGGAATCCAGTTGGATTCCTCCAACCTGTTTTCCTGCATCCACAGATTTTAGTCAACATAGTAATACCCATCCTGCTTCGAGGCAGGATATCGCGGTATAGAAGGTCATCCACTAATCATAGCGTGGGGCGTATAGGGTAATCATCCGCTAATGAAACCGCGGGCATCCGCTAATGAAACCGCGGGAATCCAACCAATCATCAACCCAATATATATATAATAGTTAAGCCTAAATAACTATATATATTTAAATCAACCAAACAACATTCAAACAAGCATAACAATTATTTTTAATGATATAAAAATAATTCTAATTAAATGGTGAGTGAGGTTTACTCACCAGGATTTTTATTTTGCGCTTGTACCAACTTCAATTTCCTTTTATCGATTTCCTTAGCAAGGATATTTCAACTCCAAAAGTCCATACAGCTTGATTGATTCACCCTTGTACATTGATTTATTCCTTTCATTAATTTCTAATTCCAGCTCAAACAGTTCACAGCTATGCATTGCTAGACGGACTCTATCCGATAAGATCTTGTATATATTTTAATGACATTCATTATTTATCGAACAATTTAAATGAAAATAAAATAAAATAAAATTGTTAAATTAAATTAATTACCTTTTAATATCCCTTAACACTGTCATCTCTTTCCTTAAATGCAATAGTCATTCCTTGACCAACCTTTGACGATGTTACCTTCACTGCGAAGTGCAGAGTCTAACTGTCACCAGACCCAACTCAACAGTTCATGAAAACTTCCTGTTGTACCCACAACTCAACCCTCTTATACAACCACAAAACCGCGACCAGACTCCCTAAACAAAATCCCGTCCATCGCCTTCCCTATTCGAAACTCCAGATCACGATCTATAAGCCAAAATCGCACCTTTATTCATTGTTGTTGACGACGTACTCCACCACCATCACCTTCATACTGTTAAACAACGCACCTAACTTCACCGTCGACCCCCCCCTGAGTTCACCCACGTCGCTACAGGAACAACCCCACCTTCACTTCAACCTGCGAACCAATCACTAATCACAATGACCAAGGTTTCGAACCTCCGAACAAAAAGTACAAGAGGAAACAACCCCCTGTAGCGTCACTCCAGAAAATCCCTTATCGCGATCTGGTGGCCATCGCGTTTTCCATTTTTCCCTTTTGAACTCGGCTCCGTCTCACTGTTCGAAGTGGGTAAGCAAACTGGCGTCGTATCGGAAAGACGAACGAGATTGTATTCAGTTGAATTGATTTTGAGTAAAGGTAAGGCTCGAGATCTTCATTCGACTTTGCCAAACTCCACCGCAACCTTCATTAGTCCATCGCGTCACCCCCTTTTTGCCCTTACTGAAACGATATCGCACCCATCCCGAGGATTGCGGGTGTATCGACGAGCTTCAGGAAGCTCATGCCTTCCATTCTCGGATTGGATTTAAACCCTCCTGGCCTTACAATTGATTGAGGAGGTAGGGGTAGCGGTTTCGATTTAAAAGGGGAAGGCATCGATTTGTTTTGAGGATGGGAGGAGCGGTTTTATAAGGAAGATGGGTGGAAGAAAAAAATGCACGGTGGCTTTTGTTTGAGGTGTTTAAACAAGCCACGGGGTTTAGTTCTGGTCCACTTAAACAAGGGATTTATATTTTTATTTTAAATTGTTTTTGGTTTAAAAAGAACGATATCCTAAATTTAAAACACTTCATGATACCGAACCCCCTTCTGAACCCAACAACTGTCGATCTTAGGCTAATACCTCTGTTCCGGACACACTGGGATAGGTCACGAAGTCCGATTCGACCATCTGTTGAAGATATTAATTTAAATTGATATAATTTAAATTTCAAACTATTTATTCTCCTTGATAATAATTAAATATTATTACCGTTAAATTTTCATATTAATTATTTGAACTGTTTTCAATTCAAATTAAAATTTGAATTCAACTAATTCTATTTTCGTATTCTGATAATTTAATATTTTCGATGTTAAATCGAAATTGATTATTAAATTGATAACTCAAATATAAAATTCCACTTATATTATCCACCCAATATTTAAATTAAATATTAAATATTCAAAAATTAACCCCTAAGGATCCGGGTCATTACATCATTGTATTTGCATTCATACTCATTCTTCTCGGATATCCCATAGTATCCATCTTTTACGCATATGAATGGATTTCGGGTATTCATTGACATGCCTAAACCAATCGGTAGATATACCTAACACTATTTGCTATGTTTCGCCATTTATAGTATGATGGAGAGTACGAAGATTCCCTCAATGACTCTACTACTATTTTTTTGAGGCTGGAAACTTGAAAATTGTGTAACAAAAACACTTCACCTTTTTCTAAGTCAAAATCTGTCCGCTTGAATCTTTAAGTAGCCATTCACGATCATACAATAGGCCTGCTCTGGCATTATTATGTAAGGTTAAGAATAAAAACCACCAACACCAGAGCTCATTAACTCAAATTATAATTTTAGTAAGTTTTCAAGTATGTACATAAACGAGCTTAATATGCCATGGTACAATTATGTGACTTCTAAAGCATAAAAAGTCGATCAACAAAATTGCTCTAAATCACACATTTAAACAAATGTTTGAGCGTGAGGACAGGGAGAGTCAATCAAATTTGGAAAAAATAAAGACCGTTATCAATTGCAAAGACGAATTAATAGCACTATCAAAATATTTGCTTTGTTATCACACACACGTACGCACACATATATAATGTAGACACACACACACATATATATAATATAGACACACACACATATATGTACACATACAAATACACATGCACATATATATTAAATAATGGTAAAGCAACAGAATTTGAAGCTCTCTCATTAATTTCTGGAATACTCTCTTTACTCCTTAATTATCTCAAATCTAGATATTTTGTTTTCAAAATCGTATAGTCTACCACTTTACAATCATTCTATTAAACTTCTCACACTATTTTGCATCCAAATACCTACTATATACATCTCTTTACAAACCTTTCACGGTTCTCCACAAAATTTTACATTAAAGTCTGTACGTTTTAAATAAATGCATAATCCAGAATATAAGCTCACTAGTAAACTTATTCCATTAATATTTATCAAAAGAATAAATTTTAATGTATATTGCAGGCACGAACGCACTGATAAATTGGTTAAAACTTTCATTTAAATGCAAATACATGCAAATTACATAACATAAATCATATATATATATATATTAATAACAAAAATAAATTTATATTATAATATATTAAAAATGAATTTAGAATATGTTGCACTATATAATTCTATTAACGTCAAATTCCTAAATTTTATTTACAATTACGTAGGAATCCTTTTCAACTTCTATTATTCTACATTTTAGTCCATATATTTAGCAAATTGTGTAATCTTAAATTTAAACCATTTAAATAAAAATGATTAACTAATATTCATTAATCTACCTAATAAATCCTAAAAATACAATAAATTTAACACGTATAATATTCGTATATATAAGGGGAAAAGGCTAAGATTATTTCTTATTATTTAGACATATGAAGATATTTAAATCGCATAACATAAAATGTAAACATAAATAATAATAAAACTTTTATTTTCTAATCCACTTATCTAAAAAAAATGTGCATTATCTAATATAATTTCATTTTTAGCAACCTTTAAAAAATAAATTTATATGTTACAACATTATGATGTGAACGCACATGTTTATACAGATATTCTACTACATACATTCTCACTTTCAACATGTTATCAAACCGTATGAACACTTAGCTCGACTAAATGCAACATAACATTATTTTGCAATTACGTAGATTATAAGCATGACCCTCCTACAACAACATTAAATAAAAGGTTAATTACAAGAGATTTAGTCAATGAAAACTAACAACAGACAGAAATTTACATACAACTACAAATATGTATATGGCTCTTCTCAATATTCACCAACATTTTTGTCTTCCAACTTCTTATATCTAACTAGTTATACTGATCACTAAATATTCAAACTATTTAAAGAAATCTAATTATTTAATATTCACTAATCCATTGATATAAATCCTTTAGAAAGATGATAATTCGGTGCATACAAAAATTATATTAACAAAAAAAGGAAAATATCCTGAAGGACAAAATGAACAAAAAAATGTTCCATAAGGACAAGGGGGCAAAATTTTGTCCATAAGGACAAGTGTTAGTGTAATGGAAGGAATTATAGCAGGCCCCTGAATTCCTCCCTTTACACTATATTTTGTCCTTGAGAATAAATTTTTGCCCCTTGCTCTTATGGAACAATTTTTTTTCCTTTTGTCCTTGAGGGTAACCCCCCTCCCCCCCCACACACACATATCAAACAACATAAATTATTTATGCCACCAAAAAAATTTATTTACATATACGATGTTAAATATTTTAGTTTATGATTTTTCTGCATTAAAATATAATTTTTACAGAGATATGTAAAGAGTTGAATGAGAAATATAAGTCTGATTGCACCCTTAACATTATGTTTGAGCATCACATGCTATTTTAATTTATGACTGATATATCACGATATATTTACCACGAATTGCTTAATAAAATATTTTTATTACAATAAATAATACGTTTTAAAAACACGAGTGTGTGCAATGCACATGTTACATGCTAGTATATACATATACATGAATTGTTGTCAAATATGGAGTTTGGCGTAGTGGTATGAAACTTATATATAGAGTAAGAAATTAGGAGTTCAATACTCTCCTTAAACCTATATGGTGATGTATTAAACAAATATACATATACACGAATTTTTATCAAAAATATTAAATTCCTGCGATTAAAATCCTGATTTACTCCGAATCTTATGTTTTGGTTTGATCTACATTACGAGTCAAACCCAATAAAAACCATAATGAAGAAAAATCATTCAATCCATGCTTATATATTGAATATGATAATCAAAATTCACAATTTTAATTCTAGCATTTTCTATGCAAAATAAAAAAAATCAAAAGGTAAAGTTGAGTTTTAGATTTAGATATAGAAGTTAATACATCATAATCAATTTTGAAGTGTTACAAACCTTAATATATGAATATTTTGAATCTACCTTTTAAGATTTAAATCTTAGTTCGATGTAAAGTTTGAAATTCACATTTTACAGTTTCAAAGCGTGTACCAACCTTAATATATGAACATTTCGAATCTTCGATTATAGATTTATGCTATGTTTCGATTTGAACCTTAAACTTTAAAATTTATGATTTGTATCTCATTTTGAAAACCTTAAATATATCTGTGTATAAGAGATGCTATTTGAATATAAAACAAAGCACACAATGTAACAACGAATCTAGATCGTTGAATCTCATTGAGTATATATTAATGCTTAAAACAATGAATAACCTAATAGTTTAGATCCATTGTGTCATCGATTATATCATTATTTTGCACTAGATCCATTGTGTCATCGGTTATATCATTATTTTTCACTTTAATATATACGTGTATAGTGTAGAAGGTTTGACAACGCTCCTCCTTTGTAGCACTGTTACTTCCTTACATGAAGTTTATTCAAATAATAGTATGATGCTGAAAAGGGAGAAACTAATTTCCAGAAGTTTGTGATGGAAAGTAGGATGCTACAAAAGAGGTGTGTGACTGAACCTTCCTTGAGAGTGTGTGTAGACACAAATATACATATATGTAGGCGCGTGCATGCTCATGTGTTTTTATATATTTATTAGCATATATGCACGTGTATGCAAATAACCACTGGTCATGTAGTAAAGTTGATGTCAAAGATATTAAAGATCTAGAGTTCTATAACAATATTACATCCGCTGCTAATTGTTGATACATGCTTGGGTGTGCTACGAGCATGAATGCACGTGATAAACAAGTTAACATGCATATTTTAACATAAATATTTTATCTCATTTATTTGTGAATAAATGTTTGGCTTAATATTGTTTAGTGTTTCAACATAGTGATTGGTCATAAGAAAACTCAAAACAAGGAGGATCCAAAGAGTTCTACATTTGTTAACAAAGTTGTGTTTGATTCATTTGGTGTGGTATACAGTAATATTTTAAATTAACATGTTTTTAATTAATTACTTGATTGGTTGGAGTAGCGTATTTTGAATGTTTATTACGTGTGATTGATTTGGAAACTTCACGGTGATTTTTCTCATTGATTATGATTATAGCACTTATGTAACACCACACTTAATCTACTTCCAGAGAATAACTCAATTTGTAACAATTATTTTTCCTTGAGTACCATCTTAGTTTCTGTGTTTCTTTTTTACTCAAACTAATCAAAGAATGCCATATCGAAGTCCTTCGTTTTATGTGAACCAATTTTATATGTGAAGCCCTTCGTTTTGGACAAGTTAATTTTTGAGAACTACATTGGTAGAAAATTTATTTACTAGTAATATTTGTTTTTATTTGTGTTTTTTGTATTGATTCTTTTAATGAGATCCTCCCTTTTCCACGATTTTGCATATTTCCATTCACTCATCTTTTTGGATGATATCTGATTAGAAAATTCAACATGTTGCGAGCATCATCATCCACATACATTATGTCAGCTACGCTTAATTTTTCCTATGTGCTTTTTAAAAATTCATTTTCATATACCTTAGCATTTCTTTAAAAAAATCAAATATAACAAATAATAAACAACTCAAGATGTATTAAGATTAGGGCTGTCAATGGGTCGGGTTGGGTCGGGTTCGGATCTGGTCAAGTCGTGTTCGTGTTGAGTTCGGGTCGGGTCAGCTCAACCCGTTTATTAAACGGATCGGTTTCGGGTTGATCCATTTATAATTGTGTGAGTTTCAGGTTTGATTTTTGTAACTCGTTAAGAAAAATATTTTTATAAAAAGATGTGAATGAACATGAAAAAAATGAAAGAAGGGCATTGTCGTCATTCACTTGTTGCAAGTTAAGATGAGAATAAAAATGTAAAAAGTTGTTAATGTAGGAGTAAACATGAAAACGTGAAAAATTGTTAAGTGTTAGTGTGTATGAATAATTGAATAATGACAACATCGTTCATTTTCAAGTTAAGATGAGAATTTTACAATAATATAGAGCCTATAAACGGGTTAGTCGGAGAAAATTCGGGTTTTGCGGGTCAACCCTAAACTCACTCATTTATAAACGGGTCAAAGTCGGGTTGACCCTAAAATGACCCGTTATCAAACGGGTCGAGTCAACCCGCTAATTTCTCGTGCGGGTTTCAGGTCATGTTGTAAATTGACAGCCCTAATTAAGATGAACATCTTCATCAATGCAAAATAAGTGACAAAGAAGCATGGAAACTAAACCTCCCAAAATTAGCTCACTTAGATCATCTGAAGTGAAAGCATTGCTTTGCTACTAAAAACACTGCTAAAAAAATTGTTGCTAAATGAAAGTTCTGCTGAAAAAACTACTAATTCATGTATTGTTTATCATAACCTTTTTTGTATTGTTGATTGACCATAATTTAAAAAACGTTCATAGTTACATTGTTAGCGCATGCATCTTCTTCATCTCATTCGGGATCTCACTCAAGACCCACTTTTTGTGCTTGGACAAGATTTCAAACTTGATTTATAATTCTTTTTTATCTTAAACAAGTTCTTTTTATGTTAGTTTAACCATGTAGAACAAAAAATGTTCACTTTTGGTACTATTTGATAAATTAAAAGAAATGTAATAATTGTATTTTCCTACATACTACTTTATATACCGTGCACTTGAGATTATCTTATAACAATTTTGTGATTCTCGGTGTCGAAAAAAGCAAATTACGCGCAAGTATGTGTACTGACTCTATTAAGTCAATTAGATCACAATTTTATGTGTCGTCTCGAATTTGAGATACGTGTTTGAATGAACAAGTGATCATCCATGGTTATATAAATAAATAGCACGGTCGACATCGTACCAAAAAAAAAGAGAAAATGAAAATTTCCACGATACCAAAACTGTTGCGATCCATCGCTTTATAATTCTTTTTTCTTTATGCAGAATATGGAATTTCCAGCATAAAATAGAGGCGTACTGAGAAATTTTATCATGTCAGACCAAAGTTTTGAAAATCTAAAAGCGTACATAAGGCGTTTTCAAGTTTATGAGGCGAGGTGTAAGTCTCGAAACGTTGAGACGTAAGCTTTTCTGTAAAAATGAAATGTAAAACATATAAAGAAAGTCTGACATTTTAAATTAGCTGATACAAAAAAAGAAAAACAAATAATTTAAGATCTAACTTTAAACAAGTACATATATTTATTATAGAATAAAAATAAATAATTGAAGCTCGAATGGTTCAAATTTCAATTCTCAAAACTATTTCAATATTCCATCTAACTCCAATTTTGATTCATTCGATCAATTCAAGTTGACCCGCTAAATTTATATCGCGACTTAACGAAGTTTGTTGAAAAATATTCTCTAAATAACAATAAGAAAATCCATTATATTTCTCTTGATCATTGTTTTATAAACCGTTGACACGTTTTTTGGTCGAAGCTATCACACGCCAAAAATATCATCAAAAAACACAAAGCGATTTGACTAAAGTCGCGACGTATTCGAAAAAGGAATGAAAATGACATCGATTCGTGAAATCGTCGTCGATGGACTCGGAAAAGCTAGCACAATAAAAATACGTGATCAACACTATTTGATCAGCTCAAAATGGTTGAGCGCGTCGGTTCGATCACATGGCAAAACTCATCGTGTAAAAATATATGGGTTTTGTAAAAAGTAGTGTCGTGCACTCAAAAACAGCTGATCGACATGCGTCGATTATGAAAAATGGCATGCACAACTCCTGACATCAAAATTTGGTAAATATGGAAAAAGTGGCAAATCTGGCATTTGGCATGATGAAAAACGTGGTGGATCACTCAAAATCCGCATGCGCACCCTTGCCAGATCACATTAAAAACTTGGTTGATCATCTGGTTAAGTTGGAAAGGCATTGGATTTGGCAAACTCAGGAGCAAGGATCGACATGGCGAATCACTTGTTTTCTATGAGTGCGCACCGTGCCAAATAAGTTTGGCAAAGTGGCTTGACACTTTGCCACATCGCATCGTATCACGCTATGATGCGATTTTCGGGGTGATTCACACGATGAAATATCATATCATCCCAATATCGCATTGCAACCAGCAAGATGCTATTTTGGAAAATTGGCAAGCATAGTGGTGGATATGCCACACTTAAATGCGAGAATCAAGAGATCGCACCAGTGTGATACGAGAAAATCACGAGGCGCACACGGGTTTTCTAAAGCGATTTCTCTATGATGCGATGCGATCTGGCATCGTACCAGATCACTTGCCACATAGCAGATGTCGTGCGGATCACCATAAATCGAGTGATCCACACGTATTTTCTTCACATTTTGGTCATGCGATCCGGCACAAGTGCCAGGATGCAATTTTTTCACTCTGAGCATGCCAGGATGCGTTTTTCGAATGCGACAAGGCTTGTGATGTGATTTTTAGCATCACAACACTCTGTAGGATGCAATTTTTCATGTATGCCTTTGCAGGATGTGGTTTTCTGGCAGTGGCCACTAAATGTCACATAATCCTACCTAACTCACTCACCTATAAATACCCTAAGGCTTGGCCTCCAAATTGATTATTCTCCCTTGGATTTTTGGACTTCTTGAAGCTTTAAAGCATCATTAATGGCAGTCATCTCCTTCTCCATGACCATTGGACATGGCATGGACCACTAAAACGTTGCACAAACGTTTTCCATATCTATTTGGGAATCTACAAGCATAATTACGCTGCCTTTGGACTGAATTGGATATTTTTGGATTTCTTGGATATTGAAGCTACTTTTTAGACACTGTTGACCAAGTCAACATATTTTTCACTCAACGGAGAAGAAAAAGGATATTTTAGTCAAAACTTAAAATTAACATACATTTTGTTATTCTATCGTAACACTCCGTACTTAAACATTGTCCGAACTTGTATAACTTTATAATCGAATAGTATGTGATTAATGATTACTATGAAGTAGATATAGGCGTTAGTGCCGAACCACTATAAAAAGTTGTGTTCTCCCGCACTACTTTATTTTGGATATGGATTATTGTGTTCACATCATACACATAGTACATCGAGTGTTGGTGTGTGCTGAATTCACGACAATTCCTCGCATCAGCACAAACAATCTTACTTGTCTATGTTGATATAAAAGTTGAAAGTAAAAAAATGCTATTTTTTCTTTTTATTTCCATTAAATCATTAAAGTTTAATGATTTTAATCAGTGTTGATGTCTGCAACTAAAGGTTAAAAGGTTTTTGAGTCATATAACTCAGCGGTTTAGGCGCGCGAGGCATATGTTTTATGCACTTTGTATGCCTCAAGTTGTTGAGGCGTAAGCTTTAGAGGTAAACAATTTTTTGTATTAAGCCTCCAGGTGTTTTACCTCTTATTTCCTCAAGGCACTTCTCGAGGCGAGCATTGAGGCGGTTTTTTTGAAACAATGTGTTAGATACTCAGTACTGTTAAAAATCTTGAAATCCTATATTTGAATCTCGTTTCAAATGAAATCTCTCTCCTATGATTTAATTTATATTCCAGTTCAAACCTAGTTAATACAGCGGATTAGAAATTTTTTTCAATTTAAACTAATATATTTGATATACTTATTTGGATCTACATTCTCAATTCTAATCATTTCCAAATAAAATAAAATCGGAACAAGAGAGAAAATTAAATTTTAGGTTTAGACGAAAGTTCAAACATAAGAATAAATTCAAAATATTTTTTTTTCAAACTTTGTGCAAACCTTTATATACGAATTTTTAAATCTAGATATACAATTTAAATCCCATTTCAATTTAATTTTTGAATGTTATGCTTTGAATCTCATTTGAAAACCTTGCTCACATCCATTGTCCTTCTTATCAAGGTTCAAAATTTGGTTTTAAGTTTCATTCCGTTAATTTCATATTCGTGTAATTTCGATTATAGTACATATTTTTAAAAGTTTCACTTCAATTCTTGTCTTGGCTTTAGTTACTTTTCAATATTCTTCTTCAATATAAATTAACTAACATGTGCAATCAAATATCTATGTTTTACCATTATGACTTCTAAATCCCTAAAATATTATATTTACCGAATGTCCTAACCAATTCTTCAGTTCAATATCCAATATCCATGTCCTTGCATAAAGCCCAATATGTATTTCCTTGCATAAGGCCCAATATATATTTCTTAGCACAAGTCCCATTGCTCCTGTCATTTTTATTTCATAAGCCCAATTTTTCATTTCACATTTCCAGAGCCTTAATTTTGTAAAACTGCCTCCTTCGCTCCCTAATTTTATTTCGAATTCCCAAAAGAGGTAAAAATTCAGATTTGATGATGCCATTTCGATCTACAGTTTGAATGTTACACTTTGAATCTCATTTGAAAACCTTGCTCGCATCCACTTAAGAAACCAATAAATAAACTATCGTCTTGATCAAAGTTCAAAATTCGGTTTTCAGTTTCGTTCTGTTAATTTTGTATTTGTGAAATTTTGATTCTGGTACAGATTTCTAGAATTTTTACTTTAATTCTTATCTTGGATTTAGTTACTTTTCAATATTATTTTTCAACATAAGTTAACTAACATGTGCAATCATATATCTATGTTTTACCAATACGACTTCTAAATCCCTAAAATCTTATATTTACCAAACATCCTAACCATTCCTTTAGTTCAATATCCAATATTCATTTCCTTGCATAATGCCAAATATTCATTCCCTGGCATAAGGCATAATATTCATTTCCATGCATTAAGGCCCATCGTCCTTGTGATTTTTATTTTTAGAAATTGGGTACTATATATACACATACTGTTGTAAATTTTCAAAATTAGTTTTGGGATATGGGTTTGTTTTTTGAAGAGAGAAGCAAGAATGGAAGAAGATAAGGTGTAGGGGCTAGTCTCACATTGTAGAATATAAAGGAGTTTGTCTCTATATAGGTAAAAGCTTGATATATGATATCAAAAGAAAGAAGAGAAGGAGCTATAAGGCAATGGGCCTTAGGCATGAACTTGGCATAGATAATAATATTTAAAATGTCAAAACATAGGCCTTGGGGCTCTTGGGGTCCCGTGATCCATTAGGTTGCGGAAAAAAATCAGTCGACATGCCAAAACTCAACCAGTCGACTGTTTTGGCCTCTGGTTAAAAAGGGTCGACCGGTGACAATTGGGCAGTCGACCGGTTTCAACCCGAAGGGATGCAATGCTTAAGCGTTGCAAAATTGAAAGGGTGCATATGTTTCCGATTCGAACAGAAATGACTGTTGCAATCAAACAGTTGCAACGCTTGGCTAATGGATGCCTCCTCTCGTCACCTATATATAGAATTGTGCAAAATCATTTCAAAAATCTCTGAATTTCGATCTTCTTCTTCCTAAGATATTTTGCAACACCTTTATATTGTTGTAAAACAGTTCTGTCCGAAACACTTCTAAAGTGTTACAAATCTGAAAGTGTTGCAGAATAGCAAACTTCTTCTTCCTTTTCATACTATTTTCAATTCTTGCATCGCCAGAAAACTAAATCTATAGTGTTCTTGGTCTGATCAAAATCATACAAATTTTGAATCTGATTTCGCTGTTTCAAGGCTTCATTGAATCCAGAAGTCAATAGTTCGATATCCCTTTTGTACCTGGTGGGTTGAACTATTGTCTGAAAGAATTTGCTACGCAAATCCTTGAAGTCAGAAGTATGGCAATCATTCTCCTCCATTAGCATCTCAAACCATGAAATCCCCAAAAAAATTCAGACAATATATCAACCATAGAAAGTTTGAGTGCATTACAAGTGATGAATCAGCATTTGACAAAATTAGAGCGATTTGATGGAGAGAACTTTACTCATTGGCAAAAGACCATGAAATTCTTCCTGATCACAGTCAAATTATTTCATATTCTCGAAGATGTATTGGAGAAAATATTGGAGGAAACCAATAAGGATAATGCGGAACTAAAAGCTAAAAGGGCAAAGCGCAAAGAAGCAAATTTTCTATGCAGGGGCCACATTCTGAGTGCACTGTCTACTCTGATATACAATGCTCATAGGACCTTGGACACCGTGAAGGGAATCTGGGCTACGCTAGAAAGCAAATATCGTATCTATGAGGCAAGTAATAAAAAATTTCCTATATGCAATTTTATGGATTTCGAAACGGCCACCAACAAGTCCATAATTGGACAAGTAAGTGAAATCCTACTGTTGGTAAATCAACTTAAGGGTGCCAGTATTGATCTCCCTATATCGTTTGTTGTTCGAGTTATTATCTCGAGACTCCTGAATTCTTGGAATGATTGTAAGAAAAAATTAAAACATGCGGAAACGAATTATGATTCAGACGGTTTACAATGTCATCTTCGTATTGAAGAGGATTCTCGTAAACGTGAACTAGATGATAATACGCAAACTGAGTCTCAATCTAAGGCTAATAATGTTGAAATTATCGATAAGTTGAAGCCTAAGAATGAGACACAGTTTAAAAGGAAAGGTAATAATTCCAAGAACAAGAAGAAGGGTGATTGTTACTATTGTCACAAACCCGACCACTATGCCCGAGATTGTCGTCTTCGGAAGAAACAACAAAAAGCGAATGTGGTCGAAGAAAAGCTTGTGGCTATCGTAAAAGAGGCGAATTCCATTAGTGGCATTGATAATGTTTGGTGGCTCGATACTGGAGTAATTATTCATATTTTCAAAGACCATAATCTATTCAAGACTTACGATGAGAATAATGGAGAATCCAGCGAAGTAACTGGCGCAAACAAAGTTGCATCAAAGTTCTAGGAAAAGGCACTATTGAATTGACATTCACCTCTGGGAAAGTTCTTACTTTAGTCAATGTATTTTATGTACCTGATATGTGTAAGAATTTGATTTTTGGATACCTTCTTAACAAAGGAGGATTAAAGATGGTGTATGATTCTGATAAATTAGCGTTGTCCAAGAACAACAAATTTATTGGATAGGGATATTCTTGTAACGGCATGATTAAGTTAATGAAGAAATCTTCTACTTATATTGTTGATTCTGTTAATTTATGCATGGTAGATTAGGACATGTTAATTATAAGTCACTTAGAAATATGCATAAATTAGGATTAATTTCTAATTGTGATTTCGAATCTATTTCCAAATGTGAAATATGTGTTCAAGCAAAAATACATCGGAAATCCTTCAAATCTGTAGAAAGGAAAACTAGTTTGCTTGAATTAGTATATAGTGATGTGGGTGACTTAAAAAGTCATATCACCTATGGTGGTAACCAATACTATATAACATTTATTGATGATTATTCCAGATATGCATATGTATATCTAATGAAATCTAAAGATGAAGCCTTTGATAAATTCAAAATTTACAAAGCAGAAGTCGAAACACAATTATGAATTAAAATTAAAGTGTTACATTCAGATCGTCATGGTGAATATTTTTCAAATGAGTTTACTTTGTTTTGCAAACAAAATGGCATTATTCACCAATGTACCGCCCCTTATACAACACAATAAAATGGTGTTGCTGAGAGGAAAAATAGAACTTTGGTAGAAATGGTTAACGCCATGATCCTAAGTTCTAAATTACCTTACAACCTATGGGATGATGCTATGTTACCTGCATGTTACATTTTAAATAGAGTACCACTTAAAAAGAATAATATTTCTCCTTATGAATTATGGTTTAATAGAAAACCTAATTTTATTAGACTTAAAGTTTGGGGTTGCTTAGCATATGTTAGAAGACCAGACCCTAAACGACCAAAGTTAGGTAATAGAGCTTTTAAGTGTGTTTTCATAGGATATTCTCTTAATAGTATAACTTATATATTTATGATTCTTGATACCTTAGAAGTCATAGAATCTGTAGATGCAGAATTTTTTGAAAATCAGACTATTGAGAATCCATTAAGATCATCTAGTCCAGAACCAACTGAGACTAATGATACAAATGATGATGAATATGCTCCTGCTCAGAAAAGCAAGGAAGTTTCAGTACCAGATGATAGTACTAAACACAGGACAAGTAAAAGAGCGAGGACCATGGTCCTGACTTCATAACATATCTCGTAGAAGGCAATAAGGACGAAGCCCTTAATGTAACAAGATATGTAATGAACGTCGATGATGATCCCAAAACTTATTTTGAGGCTATGAATTCTAGAGATTCTAATTTCTGGAAGGAGGCTATCAATGATGAAATGAATTCCATAATGTTAGACCAAACTTGGGTATTAAGCAATTTACCTCCTGGTGTTAAACCTATAGGATGATAAATGGATATTCAAAAAAAAAAGTTGAATACAAATGGATTCATTGATAAATTTAAAGCCAGTAGTTTCTAAGGGATATAAATAAAGAAAAAGAGTTGATTATTTTGATACATATGCTCCGGTGGCTTGCATATCTTCGATACGATGTTTAATAGCACTTACATCAATTCATAACTTGGTCATACATCAAATGGATGTAAAGATAGCTTTTCTAAAGGGAGATTTAGAAGAAGAGATATATATGGAACAACCTGAAGGTTTCATAACTCCAGGCCAAGAAAAGAAAGTTTGTAAATTAGTTAAATCTCTTTATGGCCTGAAGCAAGCTCCCATGCAATGGCATGAGAAGTTTGATAGAGTTGCACTGTCATTTGGATTCATTGTTAATAATGCAGATAAATGTATCTATAGCAAATCGGATAACAACGGTTATGTTATAATATGTTTATACATTGATGACATGCTGATGTTTGGTTCCAATATATCCTTTGTGAATGAAACTAAGAAGTTTCTATCTCTAAATTTGATATGAAGGATCTAGGAGAGGCTGATGTAATTTTAGGAATTAATATCATTAGGAAAACGGGGGAGTTATTACTAACTCAATTTCATTACATTGAGAAGTTCCTAAAGAAATATGATCACTATAATAACAAACCAGCACGAACTCTTTTAGATCCAAGTATAAAATTAGAAAAGAACACTGGATGTACCATTTCTCAATTAGAATATTCCAGTATTATCGGGAGTTTTATGTATGCTATGCATTGCACTAGACCAGATATCACACATGTTATAAGTGTATTGTGTCGATTTACGAGCAATCCAGGTTTCGAACACTAGAAAGCCATTTCCAGAGTCTTAGCTTATTTGAAGGGAACCATAAGCTATGGTCTATCTTATAAAGGATATCCTGCTGTAATATAAGGATATAGTAATGCAACTTGGAACAATGTAGAATCCAAATCCAAGTCTACGACTGGTTGAATATTTACATTAGGAGGCACTTCCGTGTCTTGGGCTTCCAAGAAGCAGACCTGTATATCTGATTCAACTATGTTGTCAGAATTAATTGCATTAGCAGAAGCATGTAAAGAAGAGGAATGGCTTAGAAATTTGTTAGTAGAAATCCCATTATGGAAGTAGCCATCTCCAACAGTTTTAATTAACTGTGATAATCAAGCAACGATATATAATGTATCTAATAAGACATATAATGGAAAGTCTAGATATGTGAGTCTAAGACATCAAATGGTGAGACGGTTACTCAAAAGTGGAGTTATAACTGTTGACTACATAGAAACAAAGAAAAACTTGGTTGACCCTTACGAAGAGTCTTCCAAAAGCTATGGTTTCTATAAAGTCAAAAGAAATAGGACTAAGGTCTGTGAATGAAGATTGATCATCCTTAACAGAAACCCAACTTGTGACTTGAAAAGGATAGACAAAGTTCAATGGGTACCAACAAGTTAAGGAAATGATTATGGAACACTAAATCAATAATCCCATAATGTTTAGTGTTGGATTCTGTATGAACAAAGGATGGATAAATATCCTTAATAAGTCTAGAAACCCTAAAAGGTGTCTCGTAGAAACACCTTAAGTGGCTTACCTATATAAGTGTGGAAATCAGGCCGTTTCCTTGGAAAGTAAGACCGCTTTCTAAGTAGACTCATGAACTAGGATTTAAGCACATGACCATTAACGTGCTGAGCAATACAGAACACTCTAACTAAGGAATACAACATGTGTGATTGTTCCGGTTTTATCATTAAGGGATACTTGGTTCAAGATTCGTTCACCATAGAATCTCGATAGAACTTTGAATGGTTTACAATAAGTAAAAGTTCAAATCCAAAAGATACTTTTATTTATGTGTTGTTTCCATGATGATGCAAATCTTGATCTTAAAACTACATTGGCTTGATCCCACTTGGGTATGTAGGAAGCCACACTACTGATTCAACTTTCCACTTTAATTTATTTTGAAAAGTGGGGAAGATTGTTGTAAATTTTCAAAATTAGTTTTGGGATATGGGTTTGTTTTTTGAAGAGAGAAGAAAGAATGGAAGAAGATAAGGTGTAGGTGTTAGTCCCACATTGTAGAATATAAAGGAGTTTGTCTCTATATAGGTAAAAGCTTGATATATGATATCAAAAGAAAGAAGAGAAGGAACTATAAGATAATGGGTCTTAGGCATGAACTTGGCATAGATAATAATATTTAAAATGTCAAAAGATGGGCCTTGGGACTCTTGGGGTCTCGTGATCCATTAGGCCGTGGAAACAAATCAGTCGACAGGCCAAAACTCAACCAATTGACCATTTTGGCCTCTAGTTAAAAACAGTCGACCGGTTTCAACCCGAGCGGATGTAGCGCTTTAGAAGCATTGTAGAACTAAAAGGGTGCATATGTTTCTGATTCAAACAGAAATGACTGTTGCAATTAAACAGTTGCAACGCTTAGCTAATGGATGCCTCCTCTTGTTACCTATATATAGAATTGCGCAAAATCATTTCAAAAATCTTTGAATTTCGATCTTCTTCTTCCTAAGATATTCTGCAACACCGTTATACTGTTGTAAAACAGTTCTGTCCGAAACACTTCTAAAGTGTTACAAATCTGAAAGTGTTGCAGAATAGCAAACTTCTTCCTTCTCATTCTATTTTCAATTCTTGCATCGTCAGAAAACTAAATATAGAGTGTTCTTAGTCGGATCAAAATCATACAAAATTTGAATCCGATTTCGCTATTTCAAGGCTTCATTGAATCCTGAAGTCAATAGTTCGATAGCCCTTTTGTACCTGGTAGGTTGAACTATTGTCTGAAAGAATTTGCTACGCAAATCCTTGAAGTCAGAAGTACGACAATAATTATCCTTGAAATCGCAAAACCTTGCTTTTGATACATGAAGGTTTCTTTTTGTGGATTCAGGATGAGTTGAGTTAAGGCTAAGGATGGTGCTGCGGGAATTCGATTTACTGTTGTTGTGAGGCTATTGGTAGATAGAGTTGTAGGGATGATGATGTTGTTTGGTACGAGGGTGGTCAGGTAGGTAGTTAGACAGTGCAGGTTGAAGTTATATATTGGAGTGGAATCATGGAGCGGTTCTTTGGAGAAGATGGTTTAGGAGTGTCGCAGGTTTCAATTGGAAGGTCAGGAATCTATGACGGGTTGCGTGAGTGATGATTGGCTGAAGTTTAGGAGGAGAATCCAGAGGGTTTCATATGGGGGAGAAG
Organism: Allium sativum; assembly: GCA_030737875.1. Lineage (NCBI taxonomy): Eukaryota > Viridiplantae > Streptophyta > Magnoliopsida > Asparagales > Amaryllidaceae > Allium > Allium sativum. The sequence goes on from CM060923.1 coordinate 174,432,428, forward strand.
TTGAATGTATAAGATATTTCAGTTCGACTTGGGTGGTGATTTAGGTGTGAAGTGTTTGAGGTGAAGTATGATGATGAAGGTGGTTTGAGGTTGTATTGGCAGTTGGAGTTTCAATTGCTGTAAAGGGATGAACTGGCGATTTTTTTGGAGTATGAATATGCATGTTTGAAGTGGTGGAAGGTTTGTGGAGACAGTGTTATGGACTTGCAGTTTGATATGAATTGTAGTGAATTGGGGATAGAAGTATAGCAAGGTTTTTGTATGGTGATTGAAATGTAGGTGACGTGAAGGTGTAGCAGTGGAGGATTGGTGATTGTGAGGAGATGATCATTCGGTAGTGTAAGGTCAATTTATTGGTTTGTGGTAGAATCCGACATTGAATGCTGTTGAAAGTTGAGGATGGTGAAATGGTTTTGGCTGTCTAGTCTGCGCTATTTGAAAGCTAGTTGGACTGTGAGTGTGGTCTCTGCTTATCGGTTTTGGCAGAGGTATGAGTACGTGGCAATGAAGATTTTTTGGTGTTGTTAGAAGAAGTGGTTCGGACTTTGTTGTGTGAATTGGCAGATTGGGTTTGCTTTGTGGAAGACGATTTGTTGAACTGTATGTTGTTGAGTTGTTAGAGAGTAACATTAGTTTGAAGATATTTATTGTTGTTTGATGTATGTTTCAGTAACCCTGTTTATTAGAAGGGCAATTGACGTTGATTGAAGGTGGTAGGTGGTACTGTAAGGTATGTTTGGAGGATGCAAACATATGTTGATTCATCCCTATTGATTTAGTTTTGGTTTTGTTTTCATTTGATATGTTTGGGGATGCAAACATACGAAAACTCATCTCATTTTGGTGTATTTTGTTTTCTTTATAAGTTTGGGGATGCAAACATACAAACACATCCGGGACTAGTTTTATCATTTGGCCGCTCAAATCTTTTGTTTACTGATCAGACTAAAGATGGTTGAGTTGTTTTGGAGTTTCAGATTGGAGTTGTTGAGTTGTTTAGAGTTGTAGTCGAATGTTTGATGCTTGATGTTTGGTGTTACACTCTAACAATATTGAAATGGTTGCTCGATTTTGTACTCTTCAGTTTGCACCTTCTATTTAGCAAACTCACGATTTTTGCATCGTGAGATTGAGCGGGGATGTTAGAGATAGGGATAAAGTTATGTTGCCTTTATTTAATATTGCATTAATTTGGAGTTATATTTGGTATCGTATTGATTTGGGTCAATATTTGGTATATAATTGTTTATTATAATTGACCCAAATATGCTTTAGAATATTCTTATCTAGAATGCTCTTTTAGATAAGAATAAAAAATGTATAAATAGAGGCAAGGTTTAGCATTGTAAATCAATCAAGAATCTTTTGCAATATTCAATCAAGTAATCAACAAAAACGTAGCCTTCTAATTGTTTTACCATTTTATCTCTCTCCTCTCTGGATCAAATTCTAACATGGTAGAGATCAAATTCTAACACTTTGGATACATGAAGGTTGCATCATTCCAACTTCCTCAACAATAAAGTTATTTTTTGATTGATGCACATACATGGTAGTCTAGCAAAAAAATGAACGTACATAGTCGTTTTTTAAACAAGTTATGTATTAGCATCCATTTCAGCTGGTTGCAATACCAGACACCACTATTTGATTAAAATTCCATTTGTATCGACAAGTTATATTCGCTTTATTACTGCATATACACCCTAGATCCCTTGTTTACTTGGATATTCCCATTTTGTAAAGGCAAGAGTATCTTGACGACATACAAATGCAATTCAAGGTAAACCAGATAGAGTTTTCTGAGATTATACCTTTCCAACTATCTTAAGCATTTCAAACTCAGGGGGAACAAGGTTAACGGTCCAAAATACGGTTGATATATGAGATGGGCGTCTGTTGTTAGCATAGAGGTAGATAAGCTTGACCACTGGATTGATATTGATTGATAAGCAAATGATGATTGCACCTAAACTAGTATAACCGCACAACGGTGGGAAAACCGACCGTTAGATTGTATAATTTTAAAAATAAATTATATATAAATAAAATAATATATAAAATTTTCATTAATATTACTTAAACATCAAGTGATAACCTCTTTGAAAAAAAAACCAAGAATTTAAATTTGAAATTTAATATTTTGAAAATATGAATTCAAATTTAAATTTTAGTCAAAACACTTAAAACTGAAGGCTTCAATTTGAATTTTAGAATCAAATTTTAAAGTTGATACGTGCCAAATAAACAAAACATTCATATATGCGTAGAGCATGCAAATTTAACCAATAAATAACGATAAATAAATAAAATTTAAGCATAAACACACAACATAGTCATAATTAGCAAAACAAAATTACGATATCGTATGATAACTACAATTCCAACCAACATATTAGAATAACACTTACAAATTGTTAGCATATACTAACACTTCTGTTTATTATTATATAACCCTTTAAACATGCACATCACTGGAAAACGGCTTAATAAGAAGGTTTGGTGCATATTCTTTGTATATTAGTGATCGCATATTCTTTGCATACTGTCTTGATTTACCCACTACTACAAAAGTGGGCATATTCGACACTAATTTGTGTGCGTTGCATGAAAAGTGTGGCGAAAGCTATGCATTCTTTGATCTTCTGCAACAACATTCATTTGTTGTTGCATTAGATGTGAACACAGTGTTGCGGTTGAAATTCTTGTGCTGTGACTAGCAACACCAGTTCAAAGTATTGCATTACATAAATACATGCCTGGTCAGCGATCCGCGTTATCAGTTTAAACAAATAAATAACCGTAGATGTTGATTAATCCAACGGTTCTTGCTGATCCTTGCAACACCAGTTCAAAGTGTTGCATTACATAAATACATGCCAGGTCAGCGATCCGCGTTATCAGTTTAAACAAATAAATAACCGTAGATGTTGATTAATCCAACGGTTCAAGCTGATCCTTGCTATAGCTTAGTGAAAATTTGGCGCGATAGTTTCCCCATTCACGAAATACTTCCCCCCAAAACAAATTTCTCCGGTACTCCTCCTTCTGTCCGTTTCTCTCTCCACGAAATCCGTCCAAGAACGCCTCCGATTGCTACTCTTCCTCAGGTTACAAACTATAAACCTTTGATTGCTCCTATTTTACGAACTTTACACCTCCAATTTGGATCGTTTAGGACAATTACAGGTAGTTAGGGCTTCATCATTTAGGTTTTATTTAGTTGATTTCATCTCTAACTTATTTTGATCTGCGTTCAAAGTCTCTGGGTGATTTGGGTATACCGATTACCTTAAATTAGGGTTTTTATACTTGAAGTGTTGTATTTATATGTTTGCATGTGTTGAAATTGTGCAAGTTCTGTATTTTTATGTTTGCCAAACCATTGATGTATTGGTAAATAATGCCTATTTCCAAAGGTGTTAACAAAATTTAGAGGATAAAAGAAATCCAATATGAATGTTCAAATGTCTATTTCTGTTTGTAGTTAAATAATGCCTATATCTCTTCCTACATCGTATGACTACGAAGATACCCTGGGCATGGGTGATCTAGGACTGTCAAACCCATCATCACCAGAAACTCCTATTGATTTTTATATAGAGATGCAAGAAAGGCACTACGATGATTTGCTTGAGTATGAACTAGACCAAGAAGAACTCCGAAGACAATGGCGAGAAGAAGAACGACGTGAAGAAAGGGCGATGCGACGGCATAGTCGTTTGCGTCATCAGCATCAAAACAACCAAGTGGTTAACGAATAACATGCTGACTCACCAATCATAATGTTTCATTGTGGGTATGCCGCTGCAGAAGATGTTATTTCGATTGGATTCAACATTGGTCGTCGTTATTTTAGATGTCGGGTTTATCCCATAGGGTGTACCTTTGGCAGTGGATTGACCAACAGTTTCCAAGTCGAGCCGCTGAGTACGCAAATGAGATACAACATCAACTTACAACGCTGCAAAATCATGTTATTGGTTTTCGAACTGATGTTAGTAGACTTAACGACCAGCTTCAAGGGCTAAACATTAGACGACAAAATTAAATTATTGCATCGTTCTTTGTATTAGATACAACTGTATCGTCTATGTATCACCTGTATAGTCTTTGTATCTGTACTGTTTTGTTTTGGTGCAGTCATGTAATGTTATGCATTTGTGTTCAGTATCCTTAGTTGCTTGTTTTATGTATGTATTCTCTTGGTAACTCAGTTCCAAAAGTCATTGATAATTCATATCAAAACAATCGTCCTTGTATCATCACACTGATTATGTATATTTGTAAATTATTAACTTGTTTTGTTTTTATTTCTAATTTAGTTTAACATTACAGGGTAGCCCTTGTTCGTGTCTTGAAACTCTTAGGGTTATCAAATTTAGTCTTACTAAGCCGTGGTTAGATTGTGGCAATGGATAGTGAGTATTACATATGGATAGGACTTCCGAGATCGAGCGCAGAATATGTAAGAGGGGTAACAGCTTTTCTAAGAAATGCATTTCCCATTTATAAAGTAGGTGATGAGATGAAGTGCCCCTGCAAAAAATGTACAGAACGTAATTGGTATTGTGAAAATGTCATATACGATCATCTTATTTTTAATGTCCCTTCTCCATTACATACCGGGTGGATTTGTGAAGTTTCACAGACAAAATTAATAGGTGTTGATGACCATATGGATTGTGCAACGGAGATGGATTTTGAGGATAATTTAGATGTGATGATCAAGTGTGCGGGTTACAAATTTGGTCAAAATCCCAAGGACTTTGTAGTAGAACCAAATCCAGAGGCCGAGAAATTTTATCGGCATGTTAAAGAAGGAAAAAAACCGTTATATCCTGGCTGCACTAAATTTTCTCGACTAAGTTTCTTGATCAGGCTTTATCATTTAAAGTGTACTTATGGAATTAACGAGTCTGCGTTTGGGGAATTACTAAAGCTTATAAAAGAAGCCTTTCCTGATGCCCAGCTGCCTTTGTCTTCCAACGCTGCAAAGAATGTCATTAAGGATTTAGGTCTTAATTACCATAAAATACATGCCTGCCCAAACCATTGCATGTTATATTGGGCAGAGAATAAAGATAAAGAGGCTTGTGACATTTGTGGTTTTTCGAGATGGGCTGTAAAAGAAAAGGAAGACATCGTTGATAATAATGATCCACCAAAGTCGATTCCCAAAGTGCCGGCAAATGTTATGAGGTACTTTCCTCTAAGACCAAGGTTACAAAGGATGTTTATGTGCAAAGAATTTTCCAAGCTTATGAGATGGCACCAAGTGGAATGAAAAGAAGATGGAAAATTAAGACATCTGGCTGATGGTGTGGCATGGAAGATGATGGATGCTCGCTATCCTGATTTTTCATCAGAAAATCGTAATGTTAGATTGGGTCTAGCATCTGATGGATTTAATCCATATCGTTCAATGAATTCAAGTTATAGTACATGGCCAATTGTGTTGGTAAACTAAAATCTTCCGCCTTGGTTATGTATGAAACAAGAGAATTTGATTCTTTCAACATTAATATCTGGTCCAGATTCTCCAAAGAACAGTATTGACGTATATATGCAGCCTTTAATTGCGGAATTGAAAACATTATGGAATGTTGGCGTCGAAACATATGATTCCTTGACTGATGGGAATTTTAATTTACGTGCAAGCGTCTTATGGACCATTAGTGATTTTCCGGGATATGCCATGTAGTCAGGTTGGAGCACGAAGGGGAAACTAGCGTGTCTAGTATGCCATTACGAAACTTCTTCGAATTATTTGAAGCATAGCAAAAAAATGTGTTATATGAACCATAGAAAGTTTCTTGATCCGACACATAAGTGGAGGCTAGATAAGAGGAGATTTAATGGAGAAACTGAAATGGGGAGCATTCCAGAAATATTATCAGGAACTGATATTGAAGAGTTATTGCGGGGGTTCAAAAATCGGTTTGGGGATAAGACGAAGAAACCTGGTAAAAGTGATGGCCCTTTTAAAAAGAGGTCAATACTGTTTGACTTATCATATTGGTGTCATAATCCCCTTCGACATAACCTGGATGCCATGCACATAGAGAAGAACATATGCGACAAAATATTAGGTACTTTACTAAATATAGGTCGCATGTCGAAGGATCACCTAAACGCTCGTTTGGATTTACAGGAATTGGGCATAAGGAAGGCCCTTCATCCTGTTGAATGTGGTGATGGAAAGCATGTTGAAATTAGAGCTGCAATATTTGATATGACAAACAAGGAAAAAGAAATATTTTGCTCTGTATTAAAGAACGCCAAACTGCCCTACGGTTGTGCCTCGAATGTTAGTCGGTACGTGCATGTAAAAGAGAGAATGGTTGTGGGATATAAGAGCCATGATGCTCATTTCATACTCCACTATTTGTTACAATTTGCTGTGAAGAAAGCGTCAAAACCCGAGGTTGTGTTATCAATGATCAGATTTAGTGCATTCCTTAGAGGACTATGGAGCAAGGTTATCGAAGTGGATGATATCAAGAGGCTGCAAAAAGAAATTGTAGAGATACTTTGTCATTTTGAAATGATTTTTCCACAGGCTTTTTTCGATATAATGGTACACTTGCCTGTTCATTTATGCAGAGAAATCGAATACGGTGGGCCTGAACATCTTAGATGCATGTATCCAATTGAGCGATATCTAGGAAAGTTGAAATCTTATGTGCGAAACAGACCGGAAGGTTCGATTGCAGAAGGTTACTTGGCAGAAGAGTGTGTGACCTTCTGTTCAAGATTTTTAAGCGTTGATGGAGGAACATAAAACACGTCGATTGATTTTGGAAGATGTCAAACAGATTTGGAATATCATATTGGAACAAAGAAGAATAAAGATGGAAAGATGTTCAATTTGAAAGATGCAGTTTGGAAGGCAACGCATCGCTATGTTCTGTTCAATTCCGGTAATAAAGAAAATGAGAGTTTGATCGAGTAAGTTCTTAAGTTCCTATATCATTTTCCTTAACTATAAATTAACATCTGCATTTCGTAGTTTTTTGACCGTAATTATTATTTAGGGTTCATCGAGCTTTTGTGGATGGTCTTGCAAATAGAAGAAGATACAAGAGGGAACGAGAACATTTCGAAGAGTTTTGGAATTGGCTTAAAGAAGAGGTTCTGAAAAAGGACAAGATTTCAACAGATGTAGAGGTGTTTGCATTAGGTCCTAATCGAGTAGCTAGGAAGTTTACCGGTTATATAGTAAATGGATATAGATTCCACACAAAATTTAGAGATTCTCGATGTACTACACAAAATAGTGGTGTATTTTTGACTGCCAAAACCACCAGCTTTGCAAGTTCGAAAGACCAAAACCCAATAGTGGGTGATGTCAATTACTACAGATCAATCGAAGAAATTTTTGAGCTTGATTATTGGGGAGCTTTCACAGTGGTCCTTTTTAAGTGTTGCTGGTACCAAGAGGAAAAAGATTCATATGGTCTTACTCGAGAAATTTTAGCAAGTGCCATAAAACTGATCCTTATGTCCTGTCTTCGCAAGTGCAACAAGTATTTTATGTGGAAGATGCAGTTGAAAAGAACAGTCATTACGTTATTAAAAAATTGCCGAGAGATTGGTGTGATACTGAAAAGGAGAATGCAATGGAAGAAGACATGAGCAATACGCAACCACATGATATGGGCATAGGTGGTGAACTAGAACCAGAAATTGTTGATGGGGGTTGGATTAGGGATGATGTCCCCGTAATACAACTAGAAACAGAACTAGAAGCAGAAGTTCCTGATCATGTTCCGTCTTGTTAGGACAAAAAATTCCACTTTCTTATTGCTTTAATTTGGTCTAATTCATGATGTATTTGGCACTTTTTTTTTAGCTGGAAATTATTATCTTTGATGAATGTATTTAGCACTCTTTTCTCATATTGCAATCTACAATGTTCGCATGTTTTATGATTTAATGTTATGTTCTTTACTGTCATCTAAATTGGTTATAGACCAAAATGTTATAGTTGTTGTTTTTTGTCCACTTTAACATGCATGTATCTTGTTCTAATGTATTCATTTTGTACAGGATGGATGAACTTATTAATATCCGACTGCAACATGGTGGACAGTTTCGAAGGGCATGTTACGTTGGCGGAGAATCCTTCGTAGTAACAAAATATGATGTAGACCGGTTTTCTTACAGTGTGCTTATGGACTTTGTTAAAGATTGTCTCCATTACACTGAAATAGGAGGAGTCTACATCAGAAAAGGAATGAGAGGTGGCTGCCAGCTAATACTGAATGACAAGGACGTAAACGAGTACGTACAGGGCTGCAATAAGCAAGAAGACGTGGTTTTTTACATCGACAACACCATTGACAAAGACAGTGAGCCGTTGATTCAACTGCAGCCACATGTAATCATACGGCCAAGGAAAAACATAATTCAAGGTATATATGTATATGTAATATAGATCCATTCTTATATATATCTCTGTGTGTGTGTACAGAACTTTGAAGGAGGCCATCGTTATTATTTTTATTGTTCCAGATTCTGCTAAGAAGCCGGTTGCAAAGCGCAAGTATACTACTGCACATAGACTTCAGCAGCAACACATAATGATGAAAAACAACCCAACTCAAGTGGGTCAGAACAAACTATCATCGGAGCCTTATATGGATAATGATGAAGAAGATGTTACTGTGAAGGACAAAGGAACCCGGAGGAAATTAAATGTAGAAAATGAAACAGGTAAAGATGATGTTACCCGAGAGAATGAAGCTGATGTTCAGGTATTTTTCAGTTTTCATTTCAGTTTTATTAATCCGGATGAAATCTTATTCCGACCATGAAGGCTGCAGCTAATTCAACTAACTGTTTGTTCTTTGTGCATGCATTCTGTCAAAATAGCAAGAACTGTTTATACGTCAACTCTATTTGGTTAACTAGCTTAAATTTATCATCGATGGTGAGTAATAATGCCAATCTGCTTGCAGTTCTCACAACCATCAGTTTTGACGAAGTATGAACAAGAGCGAATCGCGCGCATGCAAGAAAATGATGCAGTTAGTAGATCACTTGGGGTGCCTTCATTGGTTAGTTGTATGAAAGAGGCTGCCGCACGAAATAAGAAAGATAAATGTAAAGATGTTGCTGGAAGTGATGAATACATCCCAGACAATGCTGGTGAAGATGTAACACCCCGTATTTCAGTTAATGCTAAAATTCACTAATTGCAGAATAAGTAATCTCAAATGGGAGAATTGGGGGAAACGGGCTGCGTCATTGCGTTCGTCTCGGAAAAATACGCGAAATAGAGTCCGAAATTTTGTAAATCGGAGTCCGTATGGCCCAGTTATGGCCCAATGAAGTTTGCAGAAAATTCAAAGTTAAAAACAGATTTAAAATTCAAATTCAGATTTTTAATTTCAACCAGCGGGGCCAGGCGGGAAAGTTCCCGCCCTAGCCATGTCGACAGGGCTGTCGACAGGCCTGTCGACTGGGGAGTCGACTGCCCTGTCGACTTGCCTGTCGACACAGGGTGTCGAGCCAGATGGCCTGGGTGCACCAGGTCTGGTTTTCTGGCTAGGGCTGGGCTGTGTTCTAGAGACTTCCTAAATCTGACGGACCTAATCTAACCTAGGGTTAATCCTATGGTCTAAAACACACCCTAATCCTATAAATACACCCTAATGCAAGCCTAATCCATACTAAAAATAGAAATGATGCCATCATGCCGCCAAAATCAAACCTAAGAGGAGCCTCCACTAGTTTATGAAGGAAGTTGCAAGCTAATCAACCTCTAATCATCATCTTCTTCATATTTAGCAACTAGTTCTACTTTATAAGTTTGCTAATCTTGGTTTTGGTGAGTTCCTATGCCTTTAGCAAGTAATTGCTAAACTAATTAGGATAGGATATTAGGAGGCTACGGATGTAAATGTGGATTATGCAAGTTGTGATTGTCATATGTTATAAGTTCATATGTAAACTTGCCTCTTTTTATGATATGATGTGTTATGTAAGATCATATGCAAGTTTATGCAAGTTCTTATGCAAAATCATGTGCAAGTTAGTCTCTTTTTATGATATGCATAACATATGCAAGTTTGCCTTTGTGATATGACATGATATATGCAAGTTCATGTGCAAGTTAGTCTCTTTTTATGATATGCATAACATATGCAAGTTTGCCTTTGTGATATGACATGATATATGCAAGTTCATGTGCAAGTTAGTCTCTTTTTATGATATGCATAACATATGCAAGTTTGCCTTGTGATATGACATGGTATGCAAGTTCATATGCAAGTTTTATGCAAAGTTTATATGCAAGTTCATTTGCAAGTTTTATGCAAATTTATATGCAAGTTCATTTGCAAGTTTTATGCAAGTTCATTTGCAAGTTTATATGCAAGTTCATATGCAAGTTTTATGCAAGTTTATATGCAAGATCATATGCAAGATAGTCTCTTTTTATGATGTGCATAACATATGCAAAGTTGCCTCTATGTATGACATGTTATGTAAACGAATTACGTGGGAAACGATGGGGTTAATATGCATAATTATAAAAAGGTGTAAAGTTGTTATGATTAAGCATAACATAAAATGAATGGACATAATTGGGAATTTACCTATTAAGTTAGGTCTACCCATATTATGGAGTTGGGAATTTACCTATTAAGTTAGGTCTACCCATACTATGGAATTGGGAATTTACCTATTGAGTAAGGTCTACCCATATTCTTAAAAATGTGTAATTAATTAGGGATAATTAATACAAATTATGGGGGTGATTAATTAGGTGTAATTAATCAACTAAGACACGAGGTTGGACCCTTTTGTAGCGGAAGTCTGCCCGGAACCGACCGGCCATCCAGCAGCTACAAATGATTGGCCCAATGTGAGAGGTCTTAGTCATAAGTTAAATACGTGATTAAAGTAAAGACACGAGGTTAGATCCTTTTTTATGATGGAAGTCTGCCCGGACCCAACCGGCATATCCAGCAGTCATAAAAGATGGTCTAATGTGAGAGGTCTTTATGAGGTCATGATCTTAATTAATTAATTAAGAAACACTTAACCATATTAGCATGTAGAGGGACATGAGGGGTTAAGTGGGTGCCTTGGGTGGCATGTGGAAATCTAGTGGTTGCCTTGGGTGGCAATAGAAAATACGATTAGAATACTTAACCAAAGTGGAACATGTAATTAAAACATGATTAAAGGGTTAAGTGGTATACACTAGAAATGACAAGCTTAGGTGGGTAGCTTGTGGGGGCCCATTTCAACCAATATCCCAAACGTATCTTTGTGGGCTCGACTCTAGTCGAGTGACGGGACACGCATATTGGGCTTGTCTATAAGAGGCCAAAACGGGTTAGCGGTGGCAACGCAGGATCAACGGGTTTCATATGCGTGTGTGGACTCGGGCTGGTTGGTAAGTCGTTGTTGCATCGTGTAGATATAAAGCCGTGCACCGTTGATATTATCAGGTTGCCACTTTGGGGAATGATACACCCTATTGTGGGACCAGCACGGGTATCTACGGTAGGGAGCCGATCGCTTGGGAGTAGTGGGTACACCTAGTGAAGATAGGGGCAGACGACACCTAGGTAGTCAGCTAGGGGTACACGAAACTACTGGGTAAATTTACTAAGTCCTTGGGAGGGATCAACCTTTAAGTAGGAATGACTGGTGTGGTGCAGTGTAGTAATTATCCTTGGGTGGGTAAATGCGTCTTTATCGTTATCTTAGTTCATTCTAAGTCTGATTGGCTACTGAGTGTAGTCATTTATCCCCAGTCACACCGTACCAAGTTATATCACACCCTAATTACTTTAATGATTGCATTGTTAAAGTTATAGGACTCGCTCAGACTTATGTCTGACCCTGTTGTTTTTTTTTTCCAACCCTCAGGTTCTCAGAGTGGGCCCAGCACGAGTGGGCTTTGATCAGGCTACTTTTATTACTCTCTTGGAGCTTGGACCCTAGATGTAGAGCTCAGCTTACCCTTTTTCTTTTATGGCTATCAGTTCATGTACTGGGATTATGTCTTTTTATTTATCAGGATGGATATTTTGTACTTGACTCTTATTATGGTTTTGTGATGTAACCAAACACGTTTTGCTTTCCGCTGAAATGAAATGATGTTTTAAATTCTCAAGTATTATTTATATCTGTCTTGTTGTAATTTTTCTGTTCTATATTCACTTAAAATACTCCACCGATGCTATGGCATTCCCATAGTGAGTGACCGTAGCGGGCGTGGGGTGTTACACGTGGTATCAGAGCAAAGGTTACCGGAACAGATAAAATTTTTAGAAAACTATTTTTCTAAAAAAAAACATTTTTGGAAGAGATATTTTCAAAAACATGTCTTTAAAGAGAAAAGTTTTTGAAAGAAAAGCATAATCCCCAATAGCCATATCTTTATCCTTCGAATTCTCCGTTTTGAATCTTTCCTTCTTCGTTTCAGCATGGCTGAGGATCTTAACTTTCCGGAGGGTGTGACGATACCGGTATGGTATAGGAGATTGATGGAGGCCAGGGCCACCACTGCGGGTCCATCAAATGTTCCTCCACCAACCGTAGCACCCGATCTTCCTCCTCCCCCTCCTCCTCGCACGGATACTTTTGCTAAGACTTGTAAGGAATTCAAAGCTATGGGAGGAAAACCTTTTTAAGGATCTGAAACTTTTGTGGAGGCTAGAGATTGGCTTAAGGAGGTGGAAGAGTTGATAGATATCTTTGAGATGGAAGAAGGAAAGAAAGTCAAGTTAGCTGCTTGGTTAATGAAGGGAGAGGCCTCATTCTGGTGGGAGGTCACTAATGGAGAACGCCCCGTTGACTCTTGGGCGGATTTTAGGCAAAGATTTGTGGCAAAGTTTCTCTCAAGGGCGGAGGAAAACTTGTATATGGAAAGATTCTTGACTCTAAAGCAAGGAAATCTCTCAGTGAAGGAATATGTCAACAAGTTTAATCAATTGGCAAGGTTTGGCCTAGACATGGTGAATACACCGGAGAAGAAGGCTTTGAGGTTCGTGAAAGGCTTGAATGAACCGATGCATGGGTTGGCTATGACTCATATCCCTATGGGGGCCACCTTTGAGAAGCTAGTTGACATGGCACTCATGCATGAAGAAGAGAAGGGTCCCAATGCTAATAAGGCACCTGAGAAGAAGGGAGATCAAAGGAGACCTCAGCAACAACAGCAAAACAAAGGGGGGAAAGGCAACGGTGGCAAGGGGAAGAAGAAGTGCTTCAATTGTGGGATACCAGGCCACATAAGCAAAGATTGTAGAAAGAAGAAGAAGACTGGTTGCTTTCACTGTGGCGAAGCAGGGCATCTAGTGAAGGATTGCCCTAAGAAGGGGCAAAGGACGGGATCTACCTCAGGAGGACAGGTGCAAGCTCTTATGGCACCGGGTCAGGCTAGGGGGCAAGTACAGGCTCTCGCGGTTCCACCGATTCAGGAAAGAGGTAGAACAATTTCCGTTGAAAGTCTGGTTTTTCTATTTGATCATCCTGTCCGTACATTGTTTGATTCAGGCGCATCGCATTCGTTTATCTCATCATCATTAGTTGAGTCACTGCACTTAGACACCAGTCTGGTAGATGATCCCTTGGTTGTTTCAAACCCAATTGGGGGCTCCACTTATTTATCCATGATATGTTTGGGTTTGAAGGTTTCTATACTTAGCATTGAGTTTAGATGTGATGCTTTTGTTTTGGGCTTCACGGGCTATGGGTTAATTTTGGGCATGGACTGGTTATCCAGTAATGGTGCTGTTCTTGATTGCGAAAGGAGAGTTGTTAGGCTCATGACCCGCTTGGGTAACACTCTCGAGATCTCTTGTAATCCCATGGATTCTGTCATGCTAAGTTATCTTGAGTCGCTTGACGCTTCGGTCGAGAGTTTGCAATCTGTTAGAGTGGTCCGGGAATACTCGGATGTGTTTGAGGAGGTGAAGGGCTTACCTCCGAAGCGGGAGACTGACTTCCGAATATATCTGGTGGATAATGCTAAACCTATATCTTTACCAGTGCGCCACATGGCTCCTCGTGAGAGGAGGGAACTCCATAAGCAAGTAGGGGAGTTGCTTGAGAAGGGGTTCATAAGACGAAATATATCGGAGTGGGGTGCTCCAGTAGTTTTTACTATGAAGGCGGATGGGTCCCTCAGACTTTGTGTAGACTATAGAGAACTCAACAAGCTCACAAAGAAGAATAGACACCCATTGCCGAGGATTGATGATCTTTTCGATTAGTTGGTTGGCGCTTCAGTATTTTCTCAATTGGACTTAGCCACGGGGTTTCATCAGTTGAGGGTGGCTGAGGATAGCATAGACAAGACAGCCTTTAGGACTCCGGATGGTTTCTATGAGTGGCTGGTAATGCCATTTGGGTTGACGAACGCCCTTGCATACTTTGTTGATTTGATGAGTAGGGTGTTCAGGGAGTTCCTTAATAAGTTCGTAGTGGTCTTTGTGGATGATATCTTAGTATTTTCTAAGAGTGAAGAAGAGCATGCCCTACATCTTGGGGAGGTGTTGAAGACTCTTCGAGCACATAGCCTTAAGGCTAAATTCTCTAAATGTCACTTCTGGAGGAAGGAAGTGCGGTTCTTGGGGCACGTAGTCTCCAAGGAAGGGATAGCTGTGGATCCCGCGAAGGTAGTATCAATTCAGGATTGGAAGATTCCGAAGAATGCTACCGAAGTAAGAAGTTTCTTAGGGTTGGCGGGTTACTACAGGAAGTCTATCAAAGACTTCGCGAAGATATCAGCCCCATTAACCCGTTTAACGAAGAAGAATCTTGTTTTCACATGGGACGTAGATTGTGATGATGCGTTCCGACGGTTAAAGAGAGCTTTAACCACTGCTCCAGTTTTAGTGTTGCCAGATGAGAGCAAGCCATTTGTTGTCTATGCCGATGCTTGTGGGACAGGACTAGGCACAGTCTTAATGCAAGAGGGAAGGGTAATAGCCTATGGTGGAAGGCAGTTGAGAGTGCATGAGAAAAATTACCCCACCCATGATTTAGAGTTGGCCGCTATTGTTTTTGTGCTTAAGATTTGGCGCCATTATCTTCTTGGTGAGAGATTCGAATTGTTCACTGACCACAAATCTTTGAAGTACTTGTTTTCTCAGAAGGATTTGAATTTGAGACAGCAAAGGTGGATGGAGTTCTTAGCATCCTATGATTTCTAGATAGCGTATACTCCTGGCAAGGGTAACGTGGTGGCGGACGCCTTGAGCAGAAAAAGGTTGTCCTTGAGTCCATTGTTCGTGGAACAACGAAGCTTGGAATTTATCTCGATGTTTGATTTCAGACCTTCCATTGATTATGTACCCGGTTTGCTAGCATCCTTGGAGGTCAGACCTACTCTTTTGGGGCGGATTGGAGAAGCACAGAGGGACGACCCACAGTTGGTTGAATTGGTAGAGAAGCTCATAAGGGGGAGTCGTCCAGCCATTTGAGTAGGTACACCCTAGACGATAGGGGGTGCTTGCGTAGAGACGGTAGACTTTGTGTACCGCAAGATGAGGATGACTATTCATCCCGGTGGGGACAAGATGTACCAGGACATGAAGCGTGTTTTCTTCTGGACCGGTATGAAGAAAGATGTGGCCGAGTATGTCGCTCGATGCTTGGTGTGCCAACAAGTGAAGGCGGAGGAAAAGAAACCTGGTGGGTTGCTTCACCCATTGGAAGTTCCGCAATGGAAGTGGGATAGCGTCTCGATGGATTTTATTGACGGGTTACCCAGATCAAGAAAGGGTAATACGGGAATTTGGGTTGTGGTAGACAGGCTTACTAAAAGCCCCCATTTCATACCTGTGAAGAGAAAGAGGACCGCTCCATGGTTAGCTTCAGTATATCTTCGAGAGATAGTTCGATTGCATGGGGTACCCTCTAGCATAGTGAGTGATCGAGATCCTATCTTCACTAGCGAGTTCTGGAAAAGTTTGCAAGAAGCAGTGGGAACTCAATTATGTCTGAGCACCGCATACCACCCTCAGACGGACGGCCAGACTGAGAGGGTGAATCGTGTTCTAGAAGACCTTTTGAGGCTTTGTATCTTAGATTTTGGAGGTACATGGGAAGAGCATCTTCCATTGGTGGAGTTCGCATATAATAACAGCTTTCAGTCCAGTATTGGTATGGCTCCTTTCGAAGCTCTCTATGGAAGGCCTTGTCGATCACCTACATGTTGGTGGGAATCTACGGATAAGATCTTGCATGGGCCTGATATGGTTAGGGAGACTTCTGAGAAGATTGACTTGATTCGAAGAAGGATGAAAGCAGCGCAGGATAGGCAAAAATCTTATGCGGACAAGAGGAGGACGGATCTTGAGTTTGAAGTTGGGGACATGGTCTTTGTCAAAGTGTCTCCATTACGAAATGTGGTTCGCTTTGGATCTATTGGGAAGCTAGCACCAAGGTTCGTGGGGCCGTTTCCTATTAAGGAAAGGATCGGACGGATGTCATATAGAGTGGAGTTGCCCGACAGACTTAGTGGTGTACATGATGTATTCCATGTGTCACATTTGAGGAAGTGCTTACATGAGACCGCAGAGGTGGTAGAGCCGAGCTTGCTTAAAGCAGTGGAAGTAGAGCGTGATGCGACTATTCGACGAGCTCCTACTCGCATCCTTGGGTCAGAGACTAGGAAATTGAGGAATCGAGAGGTTCAACTAGTCAAAGTACAATGGGGAGAAGACGAGGGCAATGCTACTTGGGAGACGGAAGCGAAGATGCGTTCATTGTACCCATTACTTTTTGAGGGTATGTCTTTTAACTTCTTCTTTATTGTTTGTCTAGTACTTATCTTATCTTTAGTATGTCCTCTCATTAGTACCTTTGATCTTTAGACAGGGTAATCCTATGGTTGAAACATGTGTTTGAGACATGTTATGTTTGATGGATGCATGTGGATGCAAGTGGTTGCTAGTGGTTGCTCGTGGATGCATATATACACACTCTAGGCACTAGATCGGCTCAATCACTTCATATTGCATATTGCATAAAATTGTGTGTAGGAAGATATATTTATGGATGTATAATGATTGTGTTATCATATGGATGATGCATTTTGGTGAATGATTGTGCACTCATGTAGATATTGTATGTGTCGATAGGGTTCTCTCGCATACATAATGGATGCATGGCACTATCATGGTTTGCATATGTTCATACATTAGATAGGGAACATATACACACACTCTTTGCATATGCTCATACATCATTAGAAATTGTTTTAAGGACAATGGATGCCCGTGTTTGATGGATTGAGTAGATGGTTTTTTGGATGGTAGGATATGCATTCTCCTTAGCTTAGAGATTTCGGGGACGAAATCCTTTAAGGAGGGGAGAATGTAACACCCCGTATATCAGTTAATGCTAAAATTCACTAATTGCAGAATAAGTAATCTCAAATGGGAGAATTGGGGGAAACGGGCTGCGTCATTGCGTTCGTCTCGGAAAAATACGCGAAATAGAGTCCGAAATTTTGTAAATCGGAGTCCGTATGGCCCAGTTATGGCCCAACGAAGTTTGCAGAAAATTCAAAGTTAAAAACAGATTTAAAAATTCAAATTTACATTTTTAATTTCAACCAGCGGAGCCAGGCGGGAAAGTTCCCGCCCTAGCCATGTCGACAGGGCTGTCGACAGGCCTGTCGACTGGGGAGTCGACTGCCCTGTCGACTTGCCTGTCGACACAGGGTGTCAAGCCAGATGGCCTGGGTGCACCAGGTCTGGTTTTCTGGCTAGGGCTGGGCTGTGTTCTAGAGACTTCCTAAATCTGACGGACCTAATCTAACCTAGGGTTAATCCTATGGTCTAAAACACACCTAATCCTATAAATACACCCTAATGCAAGCCTAATCCATACTAAAAATAGAAATGATGCCATCATGCCGCCAAAATCAAACCTAAGAGGAGCCTCCACTAGTTTATGAAGGAAGTTGCAAGCTAATCAACCTCTAATCATCATCTTCTTCATATTTAGCAACTAGTTCTACGTCATAAGTTTGCTAATCTTGGTTTTGGTGAGTTCCTATGCCTTTAGCAAGTAATTGCTAAACTAATTAGGATAGGATATTAGGAGGCTATGGATGTAAATGTGGATTATGCAAGTTGTGGTTGTCATATGTTATAAGTTCATATGTAAACTTGCCTCTTTTTATGATATGATGTGTTATGTAAGATCATATGCAAGTTTATGCAAGTTCTTATGCAAAATCATGTGCAAGTTAGTCTCTTTTTATGATATGCATAACATATGCAAGTTTGCCTTTGTGATATGACATGATATATGCAAGTTCATGTGCAAGTTAGTCTCTTTTTATGATATGCATAACATATGCAAGTTTGCCTTTGTGATATGACATGATATATGCAAGTTCATGTGCAAGTTATCTCTTTTTATGATATGCATAACATATGCAAGTTTGCCTTGTGATATGACATGGTACGCAAGTTCATATGCAAGTTTTATGCAAAGTTTATATGCAAGTTCATTTGCAAGTTTTATGCAAATTTATATGCAAGTTCATTTGCAAGTTTTATGCAAGTTCATTTGCAAGTTTATATGCAAGTTCATATGCAAGTTTTATGCAAGTTTATATGCAAGATCTTATGCAAGATAGTCTCTTTTTATGATGTGCATAACATATGCAAAGTTGCCTCTATGTATGACATGTTATGTAAACGAATTACGTGGGAAACGATGGGGTTAATATGCATAATTATAAAAAGGTGTAAAGTTGTTATGATTAAGTATAACATAAAATGAATGGACATAATTGGGAATTTACCTATTAAGTTAGGTCTACCCATATTATGGAGTTGGGAATTTACCTATTAAGTTAGGTCTACCCATACTATGGAATTGGGAATTTACCTATTGAGTTAGGTCTACCCATATTCTTAAAAATGTGTAATTAATTAGGGATAATTAATACAAATTATGGGGGTGATTAATTAGGTGTAATTAATCAACTAAGACACGAGGTTGGACCCTTTTGTAGCGGAAGTCTGCCCGGAACCGACCGGCCATCCAGCAGCTACAAATGATTGGCCCAATGTGAGAGGTCTTAGTCATAAGTTAAATACGTGATTAAAGTAAAGACACGAGGTTAGATCCTTTTTTATGATGGAAGTCTTCCCGGACCCAACCGGCATATCCAGCAGTCATAAAAGATGGTCTAATGTGAGAGGTCTTTATGAGGTCATGATCTTAATTAATTAATTAAGAAACACTTAACCATATTAGCATGTAGAGGGACATGAGGGGTTAAGTGGGTGCCTTGGGTGGCATGTGGAAATCTAGTGGTTGCCTTGGGTGGCAATAAAAAATACGATTAGAATACTTAACCAAAGTGGAACATGTAATTAAAACATGATTAAAGGGTTAAGTGGTATACACTAGAAATGACAAGCTTAGGTGGGTAGCTTGTGGGGGCCCATTTCAACCAATATCCCAAACGTATCTTTGTGGGCTCGACTCTAGTCGAGTGACGGGACACGCATATTGGGCTTGACTATAAGAGGCCAAAACGGGTTAGCGGTGGCAACGCAGGATCAATGGGTTTCATATGCGTGTGTGGACCCGGGCTGGTTGGTAAGTCGTTGTTGCATCGTGTAGATATAAAGCCGTGCACCGTTGATATTATCAGGTTGCCACTTTGGGGAAAGATACACCCCATTGTGGGACCAGCACGGGTATCTACGGTAGGGAGCCGATCGCTTGGGAGTAGTGGGTACACCTAGTGAAGATAGGGGCAGACGGCACCTAGGTAGTCAGCTAGGGTTACACGAAACTACTGGGTAAATTTTCTAAGTCCTTGGGAGGGATCAACCTTTAAGTAGGAATGACAGGTGTGGTGCAGTGTAGTAATTATCCTTGGGTGGGTAAATGCGTCTTTATCGTTATCTTAGTTCATTCTAAGTCTGATTGGCTACTGAGTGTAGTCATTTATCCCCAGTCACACCGTACCAAGTTATATCACACCCTAATTACTTTAATGATTGCATTGTTAAAGTTATAGGACTCGCTCAGACTTATGTCTGACCCCGTTGTTTTTTTTTTCCAACCCTTAGGTTCTCAGAGTGGGCCCAGCACGAGTGGGCTTTGATCAGGCTACTTCTATTACTCTCTTGGAGCTTGGACCCTAGATGTAGAGCTCAGCTTACCCTTTTTCTTTTATGGCTATCAGTTCATGTACTGGGATTATGTCTTTTTATTTATCAGGATGGATATTTTGTACTTGACTCTTATTATGGTTTTGTGATGTAACCAAACATGTTTTGCTTTCCGCTGAAATGAAATGATGTTTTAAATTCTCAAGTATTATTTATATCTGTCTTGTTGTAATTTTTCTGTTCTATATTCACTTAAAATACTCCACCGATGCTATGACATTCCCATAGTGAGTGACCGTAGCGGGCGTGGGGTGTTACAGAAGACGTCACTGATGATTCATCAGATTCGGAGGTATAAAGAAGTTATTTGTTTATTACTTATTGTGTTTGCCTTTATGAACGTAAAAAATCTTGAACTTCAACTTAATTGTAGAGAATCAAAATTGTTAAGTCAAAGGATCTTTTACCTGGACCGAGAACTCGTGTGCGAACCAATGCAGCCATTGAAATTGAGAAGGAAGCGATGAAGCGCACCCCTTTCCAAAGAAAGCTGGCTCCAACAAGGATTTGATCCTAACATTCACTCCCACTCCAAAGAAACTCAGTAACCGGGAGAATCAGACAGAAACATTAAAGAAACTTACGAACCCTACACCGTCTTTTTCAGGAGTTATAAAACCTACAACGTCTCGGCCATCCGTTTTAAAACCTACATGTAGCAAATTGTTCAAACAATCAACCAGTTCATGTGAAGCTGCTGGTTCAGTTGCTGCTTATTTAGCGATGCGGAAACGTCAAAAGCAGAACGTTGAAGCGCCTCTAACAATGGAAAATCTTACCGATCGATTAGAGCAGGAATGGATTGCACAGGAAGATGAAGCAGGTACAGGTATATATATAAATAATAATGTTTCTTTATCTGTGCACTGCACTGCACTGTTGAGTGTGTCGTTTTTCTATTCACATTTTTGAACCTGGTAGATAAAGTACAAGGTCCAAAAAATCCTAGAGGGAAGTCAAAAATGACCAAGGTGCATGCTAGAACCCCTGATGATAAAGTAGTCATTGAGTTGAATGAGGATGGCCAGCTAGTTTCTGATAATATTACAGAGTTAAGCAATTTTCTTGGTACACTAGCAAAGGATAATGTGTCTCTTACTTACATCAATTGGCATGTGGTTCCTGATCAATTAAAGCGACAAATGTTGGATTATGCTCTGGTACAATCTAATTTCCTTAACCATATACAGTTTAACTGACTTCCTAAATGTTTGGTTTTACTTAATTAGTTTGTTTCCTGAATTTTGTGATTGCTATATTGTAGGCTAGGTATGTCATACCGGAAGAAGGACACAAGTGGGTCTTGAACACGCTTAACGACTCTTGGAGGCAGTACAAGTCTCGCATCAAAACAAGGTATTATAAAAAATACTCAACTGATGAGGAAAGGCTTGCAAATAGGCCCAGTACAATTCCATTGGAGGATTTTAAAATGCTCTTGGACTACTGGGGGGATGAAGCAGTTCAGGTACGGCTTTAATGATATTCACATTTGTATAATGTTTATTAGTTCACATTATCTTGTTTAATGCTAATCTTTAGTAGTTCACATTATCCTTGTTTAGTGCTATTTTTTTTTGGATTTCCAGGCCCTAGCTGATTCTAATTCCGCGCATCGTAATTCGTTGAATGAGACACATACCATGGGTCCCAAAACTCATGCAGTAGCCAAAGAAAAGATAGTATGTGTTTTTCTGAACTTAAGTTATTTTTTATTGTGATTGAGTTGAATTGACCACATGATAATTCTAATTTGTTATATCATTGAATTATTGGTAATCCTAATACTTGACAGAGAAAGAAGGACCCAGAAAAAGCCTCCCCATCCGCTGCCTTGGTTTATCTAGAAACTTATAAACGAGAACCGGGTCGAAGTTACAAGACTAACACGGATGAACTGAAGGCCAAATACGTGAGTACATGTATAATTAAATACTGAAATAGCAATACTTGTGTCAGTATGATTGGCACATTGTACGTTTGTTGGAGCTGCATATTAAATCGAACACATATATAGTTAGTTTGAAAGAGAACCAGTTCTGTTAATAAATTCATTCCTGCCAGCTGCCTATTTATCTATATGCTTGCCTGGTTTTCATTTTGTAGGCGAAGGTGCAAGCAATGGTGGATGCTGGAAACATTGCTGAGGCAGATGCACTGGTTTCTGGTGGGAAGAGGCACACGCGTAACTGGCTTGTAGGAAGGCGAGGCAAATTGGCTGAAAAGTCTCCAAATCCTGGTTCTTTGGACAACTTTGTCCAAGAGTTGACAAAAAAAATAAGGCAAGAGCTGGAGGCGGACTTGGAGGAAAAGGTGAATAGAAAAGTTAAAGAGAACGTGTCGTGGGTGTTAAAAAAGCTAGGTGAAGCCAATCCAGATCTAAATTTAGATGTCGGCGACCTTCATGTCACCACAACAAGTGATGAAGATGCTGACAATTGTACTCCTTCAACCCCGGCAACTGACTGAAGTATTTGGATGGTATGTGTTAGCACTTGTGATATATTCGGATTGTTCTTTTAAATGATGGCACTTGTGGTATGTGTTTGTGATGACAGTACTTGTGGTATGTTTTGGTGATGGCAGTACTTGTGGAATGTGTTGGTGATGATACTTGTGAGTTGGTATATATAATTGGTTGGTCTGACTGTGGTGATGAATGTTTTGGGAGGAATTGTTGTATGAATATTTTGGTATATATGTATGAATGTGGTACAATGTTTTGGATTGAATATATGTACTGCAGAATCTGTAATTACAGGGTTGTATTATAGCTGCAGTTGATTTTTTCCTGGTGTCGCATTTGATTTTTGTGGTGTTGCGTTAGACTGTGCTGTGGTGTTGCATTAGACTGTGTTGTGGTGTTGCATTAGACTGTGCTGTGGTGTTGCATTAAGTTTAACATTATTAATTCCACAATGGTACGGCACGTGGGCCCCACAGCTTACGTGGCGCCACGTGGATAGCTGACGTGGCATGTGACACATGTGCAGCTGACGTGGCATGTGCCACGTTGACAGCTGACATGGAAAGTCAATGTGGACCCCACTATCATGAGCTGGAAGCCAGGGTCTGGCTTCTACTTAAGGCAACGCTGTATATTGTTGCATTACATGGATATGCTGTTGCAATAGGGCAAAAGTTCTACTTAAGGCAACGCTTTCTTTCCGTGGCCGTAGATGGACAAAAGCGTTGCATTAGATGGCTAATGCAACGGCCGCGGATACCACGCCCCCTGGTGTTGCCTATTTGAAAAAAGGGCCTACGGCAACGCTTTTTTGATCTACGGCCACAGAAGAATAGTGTCGAATATGCCCACTTTTGTAGTAGTGACCAGATTTTTTTAGTGAATTATAAATGAAACTACAAGTGCAGGTGTTGGAGCTGAGCCCCCAATGTTAAAAAAGGTACCTTAACATGTAGTTTTGAGTGTATGACCTGTAATTTGTTGTTAAATAGAGTACATTTGATACATTTAACATATTATTGGCTTGTATAGAAAACAGACTCCATTCAAGCGCCTTCTTCAAATCCTTGTTGTTGTGGTAGCTTTAAGGAGCAGTTCATGAGCAAGCACCTCTAGATAGACAGGTCAAATCCTTTATTATATGTAATATAAGTTCTAACGTAACCATCAATTTCTGTTAACTTTGCATAGGGGGATGAAACTTTGAATGTCGCAAAGCCTATCGTTATCTTTTTTTTATTCACAATTATCCATTTTGTTCACAGGAACTGTTACGTTGCACGCACTATGTGATTTGGACTACAATGCTATTTTATGCTATTCTAAATCGTTTATAACGTAATTAATAAGAACTTCAGGTAATTAAACTAAGTACTTAGATGGTTGGTAGTTTTAACGAAATTGTGAATGGCAATAGATGCATAATATCATTAAACGGTTGAGGGTAAGTTCACATAAAATTTTATGGGTAATTTTGGAAACTATCACAATACAGATAGCGTCCAAGAGTCTAAACACACAGTTTTAGATTCATGCACTTATTACAACCCCACAAAAGTAAATACAATCACTTTGGAAACACCTATAAATAAGAATTAAGAAAAGATCGAAAAACAACGAAGAGAACCACAGGAGATCACATCAATTGCCTCACTATTCATTTTATTTGCAGCAGTCTTGTGCATGTCGAGAACAATCACAGCAACGATTGCAGAGGATGAAAAGGAATGCTGGGATCAGCTACAAAACCTCACAGCGTGCATACTGTACGTAGGTGGTGCAACACTAAAGCCAACGCCGGAGTGCTGCGCAGATGCTGAAAATGTTAGAAAAAGCATAACCAAATGTCGTTGTGTCTTGACTGTAGAAAGAACTGATATTTCGTTGGCTCTTAATGTTAATACCACTCCAGGCTCCAGCCCTTCAAACGCCTTCTGCTTGCAATAGAGATGCTAAAGAGTCTGCCCATGTATTTTACTCCAACTTTTCATATTATAGTTACAAGATAAAGCTTTTAGTAGCAACATTTATTTTGTTTCAACTTTTGTATAAAACATTTTTTATATGCAGCTATCTTGAAGCTTTCAGCTGATTCTTCAAGCACAAAGATTTTCAAAGATGGAACTAGATTATCCTCAAATGCAACAACGACTGCTTCAAGTTCTAACAGTGAAAGGCCTTCTTCTAAAGTGACTCATATATAGAAGAGGACTATATACAGAAGAAACCAAACTTATTATTGATGAATTTATTTTGCTTCATACAAGAGGATTATAAATAGAAGAAACCTTCCTCAGAACAATGGAACACAACCATTTTGATTCTCATCATGTGATGTACATGGTATTGAACTAGTTTTAAAATGCAGCTTTCCCAAAATATGAAAATTGTACCTTGCAGTTGATAATATTTACCAAACTTTACAAACCCTATAGATATTTTCCCAAACCTTACTATATTTCCTATAAATTGTTTTCTTCCATTTAGCTAGCCAATAAAGGACTAGTCTGTGGGCCAATTAACGGATAACTTTAGATGCACATATTGTTATGTCATCTCCTGCAAGCAATTGAGTCAAAGAATTGAGTCAAAGAACAAATAAAATGTGATTTCTTACCACCTCAAAACAAAGTATTCATTTAAGAACCTAAATGTTATTGTCATGAACAACCGTTGATTACAACTTGTGAAAATGAAATTCCAAAGAGAAACAGTTCGGAAAAAAACTATTTTAATACTATACATAGCAAAAGCAATATCAGTTTAAAAGTAAAGTTTCAAGTTTTATTTAGAAAACATTATCCAAGACAACCAAATATAATAAGAAGTAATATAAAACAAAACAGTCCCACAACTGAATTAAAAAAACGATTACGTATGACCTTACCTAAGGTGAAGAGCAATGAAATGTTTGCTTCTCTCTTTCATTCTTCGAACTAGAATTTGATCCATATTTAGTATTGAATCTGTGAATTTCAAAGCATGATAGTTTACTCTACATCTTAATTTCTGCAGACTTGTTGCCTAATTATTTGAAAGCCCATAATCAAACATAGTGAACCGAACAACCTAAATTTTACAAATAAGCATGCCTTGAATTTCAACAACAAAACGAAAACGCAATTTCAAAATTAAGCAAATGACTAGATTTTAATTAATATGAAGTGAAATATTTCGGAAACTCAAAGTAATTTTAATAATAACCTTTTCGTGAGCGATTTGGGAGGCTGAGTAGCAACTACTATCGTTTTGAGTAGCAATTTGAGAAGCGATTTAAGGCGAAGCAACGACGAGAAAATTTGAGTGGAAGATTAACGTTTTTAAAGCAAATTTAAGGAGTGATTTGACAGAGCGAATTTAAAGGGAGATTGGATTTTAGAAGAGACATCGAGAACGAAATAATTATACGGAGAGGAAATAAGCGGAGAAGAAATGGTAAGGGAGGAGAAATCGCGGGCATCAGATGTGAGGGAGAAGACATCGTCGAAACAGCGGCACTTTTATTTTGGCTTCAGAGAAATTGATTTTGGCCAAGTGACACTAAGCAAACCTCCCTAACGGTCGGTTTGATTATTCAACTCATTTACACAATTAAGTTTACTGACGAGATGTCTCTCTGAAAGAATAGCCATTGATGTAAAATAAAGAACTTAAAACAAAACAAAAAATATCGATTATTCTGCATTATTCCAGATGCATACCGTTTTAGTTAAAAGGAAAATTTTAAGTCCATTTGGCCCATGCTACACACAACAAATTTAGGCGTGTTTCAAAACATATAACAGTTGTAGATTTGTTTCTGTCACGCTGGTGCTAATACAGTTCTCATGACACCATCTAAAACTGTGCCCAATTATTGTTTTGAAATATAATTTAAGATGCATCATCAAATGAAACCGGAAGGGAACAAAATTTTGAAGCCTTTCTCCTAGCAACCATGATTCCCCATTCCCCCCTCCCTCCTTTTTTTCTTCCTCTAGATGCATTTTCAAAAGGAACTGGGAGGAGACTGTAGAATCAGTGCTAATTTGGTAAATTTCTACCTATATGTGTGGTATGTTTTGAAACGGATCTAAAATTATGGCTACTTCTAAGTTTGCTACACCTGAATTACCCCTTGAATTTCATCCACAAGTTCTTATTTGAATGGTACTACTGTCTTTCTCCGGTGAATTAAATAATGTAGTATAGCGAAAGGAGAGAGAAAGTACTATCATTCAAAATATAAACTTATGGCTGAAATCCAGGGGAACTGAGTTGTAGCCGAGTGTGTCTGTATTATATAACCTAATAAGCAATATTATGTTATAGTAACATATGTAAACAATACTTAGTTTCAACCAGACAGGCGGAAACCCATTTGTCATCTCCAAAACTCCCGAGTCTCATGACCCCCATGAAAATTTCAAATACTAATCACTATTGTGTTAATATTTAACATGCCATATTGATATATAGAGAATCTTATTAGTAACAGAACATTTTTTTCATCTTCCTATAATCAGTCACATTATAGCTTGAAGGATCTGAGCTTGATTTCTTTCCTTCAAAGAAAATACAAACTTCTTTACCTTTTCATGTTTGCCACATTGACCCTTCTACCTACCTACAACTTTTTTGCATTGATTTTTTTTAACCAAAATTCAACTCTAAAATCAAAATTCGCAAGATAATTTCTTTCGTTAATTAGAATTTTCCATTTAAGTAAATTATGAAAGATCTATAACAATAAATTTGAGAATTTCAAAGGATATATTTTCCAATGTGCTGCTGTTAGCCGACTTTGTGTTCGAGTTATACAAAGCTAGAAGATTACTCAATGAATAGATGTTGTAACGGCCCAAGGATTTTCCACCCTGAAAATCAACACAAAAATACCGTGTTGAACAATCAAGTATCGAAAACACACGAACATTACTAGAAAGAAGTTAGAGGGTGAGATAGAAAGAAATAAATATTAGAATAGGAGAAGAAGAACCCACTCAAAACAGAATCAGAATCTCACGTCGCAGCGGAACAAAATATAATATAGAAATGATCTTTACTGAGAGCTTTAAAAGTACTTACAATCATCAGAGTACATAACATATCTGGACAATAATAATAATCTGTCCTCATATACAGCACACAACGGAATAACAATCATATACCATACGTTTGGACTTTCCCAGCTCGTTTCTTCACAACATCCGGTAACCTGAACCTGTACAACCCGTCTAATCCGAGCATTACAAACGACGGGTTAATCTCGTGAACTAGAGTGAGAAAAGCACAATAAGTTTAAAGGTATCACACAACTTGATTTTTAAAGTCAAAAATCTTTTCGAAAGAAAAGAATAATTGTAAGAACAACTCACACATAAATACATATGGTTTTTACCTTACGATAATCCAAAACAATTTTTGAAATCAATATCTTTCCTGATATTATAGTAGTGTCTAAATAAAAATAAATATCAATCTAGCAGAACGCTTGCATCTCACGCTCTACATATATAGTATACAATCAAAACCGCGGGCATTTATTGGAGAATGGATTTCCATGGCAAGGTATGGGAAACCACCTTTCCGACAATGTACCTCCGGAGATGAATACATTGATTTTCAACAAGAACATCTTGCAATCTAGGCTAAACATGACCGACCCATCACTTCGCTTGAGAGTACCGAATATATCATCACCACGGTTGGGGCTAGCCAACCGAACTGATAGCATATATACAATAATAAAAGGGACAACTGAAGACATTTGATTTCTCTAGATTAGGTAACGATATACCGTTTTGATGGGTGTGACCCAGATAGTCATGTGACCTACCCAATTTTAACCATTTCCCGATTGATGAGGCTTGAGGTTTAACATTACCTTTAGAATAACATATCACCATTCACTTTGAATGCCACATCGTCAGATCTGCTGGTTACCACTAATTGATGTCCACAAAAATATTCTGTGTATTTAGCTAAGAGAAGGTGTACAGCCTTCTCCTCCATCAACAGAAATACGTTTGAAGAAATCAACGTACGTGATCCCTTTGGAAATACTTTGTCAGACACTCGTCCATATGAGTCATCCAGGAACAGGATAACCAAGGCACCATTTTACCACATCCTATATAGGAATCACCGAAGGATCGATAGCGAGTAGTCCTTGCAATCCGAAAATTTCACTCATGACAGAATCACTACCGAAATATATCTGGCCGCTAAACCAGAGAAATGCATCAAGTAGTTCTTTCGTTTATGAAGATCAACGGTCTTCAATTGCTCCATCTAAAACCTGCATCTTCACGTATTTGCTGGTTCAGAATGGTTTTCGGATATAAATTCGATCTCGGTCTTTCCATACCAACAATCATATTGGCCATATTTGATAGTCGGTTATTTAACAATCAAATAAATAATCATGGGAATGAAATGAGTTTACTGATTCAATACTCGGCATTACTTGGCCTCGTTGATTAAACATCTATTAATTATATTCTTTAAATCTTCCAATATTTAGAGTTTAGCATTTGCTTTTTATTATAAATAAGAATATTCTTAAAAATAATTTCGTTTATTTATAAACATTTCAAATACAACTTTTATATCATTTACGGAAATCATAACTTATATTTCCCTCAATTTCTCTTGTTTATAAACTAATACCATTCTGGGATAATCGTAAAGTCATTCAAGTTGGGGTATTTTGTTTACCTCTCAGACCTTGACCAACAACATATATTCATATCTTCAGAATAGATAGAAGTTTATTAACCACACGTTTCCTTTGAAAATCCTACTTGAATCTCAACAACGTTTATTTAATTAATTATTAAATAAACTATTATTATACATCTCTATTAATCCTTAATAATCATTTACAAATCTTACATTTATATCTTTTACAACTCTCATATTGACATCTCTTACAAATTCATATATTTAATTTTATTAAAACAATTCAACTTATCATCTGTAACAAACGTTATAGATTTCTTTTCAAAACTTTTATTTTCTTTTATTATACTCTTTACAAATCATTACGACAACTCATGCGTTGTCTAAAACCACATTGCGATCCTTTTAACGATCTTCAGTTTATAAATCAAATAGCTCAATTTATTATTTGTAACAATTTTTACAAATTCATTTTTTTTTCAAAACTCTTACTTCATTTACAAATCCTATTTGTAAATTATTATCAACAACTAATGTCTCGCCTCGATTAACATTCTGAACTTTGGAACATAACATTCCGAGCTTCAGAATAATTTCAACTCTGCTTAACATTCCAAACTTCGGAATATCACATTTCGAACCTCAAAATAAATCTCAGTTCGTTATTTCATACTATTTCCCAATTTCTCGATTCCCTTTTTCTAACTTCAAATATTAAGTAAATATTTGATTTAAGCTATCATATACGCTTAACATTCTTTCAACAATTTCGTTACAAAAACTCGAATTTAATATAAAACCTGTCATAAATTCCTCCCACATTTTGATTAAATTCATTTCAACTTCGATTACTTTTTAAATGAATTTCAATTAAAAAACAATCTTGTAAATTATTATTTTATTAAAATAATAGTTTACTTCAACCATTAACTACGGTAGCAGTAGTTAACTTCTTTTATTAACTAAAACAAATAATAAATTCCTTTTTAAAATCTTATTAAAATTAAAACAAATAGTCGTTAAACTATTAATTTAAAACAAATTAATATAATAATCAATCCTAGTTAAAACAGTCGACTTAGTCAACTCAAAACACGGTTGTCTCGTTAACCGATTCTAATTAGTTCTCACTTTAAATCAATTAATAAAATAATTAATTTAATAATTCCATTTAATTGTTTCTAAAAATAATTGTCCAACTTTTCACCGTTAGGTTAATTTTCTATTCCCTTGCTTATAAATCTGATTAACATCAA
Source organism: Allium sativum (assembly GCA_030737875.1). Lineage (NCBI taxonomy): Eukaryota > Viridiplantae > Streptophyta > Magnoliopsida > Asparagales > Amaryllidaceae > Allium > Allium sativum. Next base: position 174,462,994 of record CM060923.1, read on the forward strand.
AATTTTCTTCATAAAATCATTTGATAATTAATTATAAACTTAATTAATAAATAATAAATATTTATTTCCCAATAATTTTATTTAAAATAATAGATTTAAAAAAATTCTATTTTCAGTATTAAAACAAATTCTATAACCTCATTTTTATCAATTCACTTGACAGTAAATCAATATTTAGAAAATGATTAATTTATAGGCCATATAGTGCCAATTACTCAACCATTATTAATAATTGGTTCAAACAAAACAAATGTTGAATTGTCAGTCAACGGTCAATTACCAAATCAATCATCCAATCAGAATAGTTCATATAATTATAATACGACAATAAATATATTTGAGGAATTCCGTTGGATCCCTACAACCTGTTCTTCCCAGTGTTCAAATAGATTATCTCAAATAATATTATTCAAATCAATCCGTCAATGATTTATAACAGTCAATAACGACTATTTAATATCAACCAATTTATTTAACACAGCCACAACAATCCAAACAATTCATTAAATTAAACACGTTTATTTTATAAACGTGACAAATAAGGTAAATTACCTTAATTGGGACCAATCATTAAAATAACGATTTGGTGTTTTACTGAAATTAAACAATCGTTTAATTTTATTGGTTCAATTAATATATGAATATATAATTAACATATAATAAATCATTAGCAACCATAACAATCATTAGCAACCATAACACACAAATATAAAACCTGACTTATATAAAATATAAGTGGGGAGAACTGAGTGAGTTTAGCTCACTTTGATTCCATTTATTTCTTAAGCGGTTCGGTTATTGTTAAATTAAACAATCATTTAATTTAGCCGTAGTTTCCTGTTGTCTATATTCCTGTCCAGATCAGCTCCATAACGTTGCCATTACTGATATGATCCTAACGCGAACTGTTTCGTCAAAAACGGTTCACGCATGAATGCGTTAGCGACGTTATAAGTTATACGATTATTTTAAACAATTAATTTTTAACTAAGTTTTAAATTTAAACTAATTCCATTATTTATTACTAAAATGAAATTAATGATTCCACCCTATACAATTTTTAATTAAAATAATTAACCCCTAAATATATGATTTATAACATAAGACGTTTACTTCAACTGTTCACAAAAGGGGTCCGACGAACACTACACTAATTGTTCCAAAATTAGATTTATAACCTTTTAATTAGATCTTAAACCTATAAATTAATTATATTTAAAATAAATTGTCCACGTTGTCCATTTCATTAGGTATGAAAATAAAGAACCACCAAGCATATATTACCTTCTCCTCTCTAAGTTTACTGCTGCTGAAAATGGAACCCAGTCAGCATACGGTCCATTTCCATTGCCACGCAACAGCCTAGTCTTCAACTCCACCGCCCTTTTCTTTTATCTCTATTTTTTTTTCTTTTTTTTCTTTTTTTACTGTTGCAAATAAACAGCCTATCTTCTTTTGTTCCCAACCCTTTTCCTTCGTATGCCATCTCCAAAGCCCACGCCCTCCATTTCTCTCCCGTAACTGATTTGAAGAACTCCAAAACCATGCTTCCACGCACGCCATCAAACTCAACAACATCCACCCAACTCCGCCCAACAGTACTCGATCTGTGAACCCCAAACGATGCGCCTGAACACCCTCAACTCGCGACATGAACCCCGTTCAACTCAGTCCTCCAATATGCCTGCAATCCATCCATACATGTCGCAGCTACTTCGCTCGATTCTGGCGAGCTTGACAAACCAAATCCAATCATGACCGTCTACTAAGTAGATCTCGCGTAGCCGAACATGTTTGTAGTTGTAGTTCTCTTGAGACGATGAACGGAAAACAAGATTTTGGTGAGTGAAAACGATGAACTACTGACCGTTAAAAATAGAGAAGGCGGCTCAGAATTTTGTTTACTAGTGGCGAGGGTTTTGACCAACAAAATATCACTTGCGTTGTATTTATAATGAGATGGGATAGAAAATAATATTTTTATGTTATGTATGAAACTTGCAAGTGATATATCACCCAAAACACCTGCATACGACCTTTGTTTTTGACAAACAAATGTAATCCTAACTTTAAAAAAATATTCCGGATCCGATGGGATATGTTTCGTCGAATTCCGAGGTCGTTTGTGAAAAGTCGTTTATAATTATCGATTAAAAAGCACGCTTTTAAAATTCTTATAATTACAAAAAAATCAACAAAATTTGAAACCTTAACATTCCACTGGACCTTTTCCTAAGGGATCCAATGAAAGTTGTTTCGTTAAATTTGTAATCTGTTTGTCCAGTCATTTATTCCTTTAAAGTTGCCCCTATGTAAATAATCTAAACAAGTAAATAGGAACAAAGACGTTTTTGGCCACCGAAGTCACATACGACATCGGTTTGCCACGAAATTTGGTTTTCTTACAATAATTTAACGATACGGTTTCAATGAAACTAATTTCATCGAAAACTGAGCCCGTTTGCAAAAATGACTACTTTTAACGCTTATATAATATCAAATAAAATATTATATAAATTCCCAAATAATTCAATTAAATAATAATAAATTATTTTCATCATGTATATCCAAATAGAATATATATACAACTTCAAATATAAATTATACAACTCAATATCATTAATTTCGATTTAAACGATGTCCAAATTATATTAGAAAACCTTTTAAATATATTAAATAAACGTTATAATTTAATAACAATTTCCATAGCGACTATTTTAAAATTTGATTTGGAAATAACTAACAATCTATAACATAAAATATGAATTTTTCTCTTTCATTATAAAATTACCATCAACTAGATTCCAAAGTTTCTTATTTCACAGAAATCCGACTTATATCGGATCCCGTATCTGCGATTGAAGTTCAAAATTCAATATTACGAACTGTCGCGCCATTTCGAGCTCATGTATAATTATATATAAATTTAACGTTCATAAGTCATTTTATAAATGAGTTCAATATTAAAATCCATCAATATTCCAAATAAAATATTTAAAATAATAAATTAAATTAAATATTTGACCACTAAAAATACGGGACATTAAAGGCGTGAAGGGAGAATTCTAAGAAGGAACTCGGACCGGTTCGGAGACCCCTGAACTGAACCCCCCTGCTATGAGACAAGCAGATCAGAAATTGGCAAAAAGAAGGTGCAACCGGATAGGTTCGGAGCTCTCCGACTCGAAATCCCCCTTTCACCATCCGATCCGAACCGAGATCCAGAAACTGCAATAGTTATGATTCACGATCCCGCCAAACCCGGAGCGGTTATGTATCACTCTCCCACGTTCACCCATGAACAGAATGCGCTGGCATCATCTCAAATCCTTCAATCCCGACTCTAAAGGGATGGCCTCCACGTGTATCCAAACCGAAGGCCTTCAAGGGGGATTTTCCACCTATAAATACACCACCGAGCATCATTTCAAGGGATCTTTGGCAAAGTTCTGACTCCAACTCTTACAACCACCGAATTTCATTGCTTCATTTAGATCATCACCAACTTTTAGAGTATATTTTATTAATCACTAAGAGAAATTATCAATTATATTAGAGAGATTGAATGAAATTCAGCATCGTATTTGTACTCATATCACCAATCAACAAAGTATAAAGTGGACGTAGGCTCTATAACGCCGAACCACTATATATCGTTGTTCTTATTTTTCTTCTATTCATTTTATTTGAAATTATCGTTTGTTTGGGTGTTAGAACCAACTTTAGGTCTAACATTTTGGTGCTTCCACTGAGAGTTTTTGAATTCTCAATGTTTTGGATTATCATTCTACTATTTGGACCCTTAAGTTCAAAGAAGTTAATCCGCTTTCTTCGGCCTTCTTGGAAATTTTCTTACTAATCTCCAAAGAATTGGATACCATGACTAAAGGAAAAGAAGTGCAAAGTTCCCTGAAAACGAGGCAGACGAAGATCAGCAGGCCAAGGTTATGACTAGGTCGAGGGGACAGAGCTCAGGAGCAAACCGATCCGGAAGGGTGTCTCCGAACCGATCCGATCAGGCACTTCCAAACCGACCTGACCTCGAAGCTCTGAACCGTGTAGAAGTTGTAAACCCGAACCGAACCGAACCGATACCCTTGACATTGCTCACAACTCCCCTCCGAACCGAACTGGAAGTGCAACCATGAACTGATCCGAATCGAATGCAGTTGAGGTTGGAAATTCTACTCGAGCCCCTACAAATGCTCTGATACCAGCCGCGTCGACTAGTGATCAGCTTGGTCCCTCTGCGCTCATCACGCACAGAGATTTTTCGCGCCTACTTGATATGCTTGAGAGCACCAAGGATGCTTTGGAGTATCATAAACATGATAGCGTTCTTATGAGGGAGAACATGAAAGTTATGAGCAAGGAGATAAGTGAGCTTCGTAGACAAAGAGTGTCCTCTCTGACCCGTCATTCTACCATGGATCATTCATCATCTTCAGACAAAGAGTGCCTACATCAAAGGAGGTCGTATGAAAGGCCCGAGAATCTAGACTAGTTGACATTTGGATCGTTAGGATCCCATGAAGATGCATCCCGCGTTCTATGACCCGATGATCCGAGTTTGAGAGAACCAATACTGCCAACGATGCGAGGATCGCACGTCCTTCCCAGAGATCCAAACATCACTAATCCCACTCAGAGGTAGCTTCTCTACCCCGTTCGTCCCGTGAATGACCGAGATCATAGGGGGCGAGGAAGTTCAGCCACAAATTGAAACCGAACGGCGTCGCCTGACGTATGCACTGGACGTGTTAGAAGTGATAGAAGCGTAGATCCTAAACCAGCTTTGACCAATGCCGAAGTGGAAACAATGGCACATCAGATCATGACCGATAGTTAACGCTACACTAATGAGGGGGGTATTGAGCGTAGTTATACCCCATTCACCAATGACATCTTGGATTTCCAATTTCCTCGACGATTCATTTTGCCACAAATGGTCCGATATGCTGGAAGAACGGACCCGGGACAACATTTGATGAGATACGCATGGTATATGAATGCCGCAACCGCACCTGACGCTGTGAAATGCAAAGCTTTCCCGATATATCTAGAGGACGTTGCGTTGATGTGGTTTACACGACTTCCTCCCCGTCAGTGTTAAGCTTTAAAGAACTTAGTGAACATTTTATGAACCAGTTCCGGCTCCATGCCCGGAAAGCTAAAAGCGCGATTGAGCTATCTAGAATCAAGAAGGCACCGGTGAAACCCTGAAGTCATACCTTGAACATTTCAACTTAGCAGTTACCGAAATAAGCGATCCCAATGAACCAACCATTTTGATGGCCTTAATAGATAAGGTCAATCCAGACACTGAATTCGGGGGATTTCTAGCTGGAAAACCGCCATTGACAAGGAAGACATTCTATGAAAAGGCAAATATTTGCTTGTGGTGGGAAGAAATAAACGCTAGTCGAAAAATAAAATCTGATGGAGCTTCAAAAGAAGATATTCGAAGTAATGTTGCTGTGAAATCCGGCAATAATTCGGGGAAGGTCGAGCTAAACATTGGCAACAAAAACGAAGGAAGTGGCAATAGGAATGGAAACACAATATAAGAAATTGGAATCGAGGAAACAACTCTGGAAAAAGACCTCGATTCCAAACTTTTGAAAACTACACGCCATTGAACAATACTTTAGAGAACATCTATCTAGATACTTATAATGTCTTACATTACAAAAAGCCTTTGCCCAGAGACTCCACTGAGAAGGAGATGGCTACTGGAATTTTTTTTTCTATTTCATGGGACTCACGAGCACTCTAATAACGGGTGTCGTCATTTCAGAGAGTGTTGTTGAAAAACTACTGTGAGAAGGAAAGTTAGGCGAACATAAGGTCGCTCCAAGAGACAGGGGCGGGGGAACCACGAATCAAAACCAACCTGCTCCTAAACCTACAACTCAATAGAAGGGAAAAGGCATTGTTATAAACACCATGCTTGGAGGACCACATCCAGCTGGGTCTAGTAACAGGGCGATGGAACAGTATGTCAACGCTGCTAAACATCCCAAGACAGGGGAATGTAGCTACATTGAAGAAGCCACACTAATAAAATAGCAAAAGACTGCTGCTGATGATATAATCTTCCGAGACAGAGAAAGTATTGGGGTTGAAGCGCCAAGCACTGATCCGTTATTAATAACAATAGTTATTGGACCTGCAACAGTTAAGAAAGTTCTTGCGGATAACGGGAGTTCTGTTAACATCCTGTTTAAAAAGGCTTTCGATCAAATGAAATTGGAGATGGAGGACTTGAATCCATGCGAAGGCTGGATTCGTGGATTTAACGGAACCTCAACCGCGCCGATTGGGGCTATAGACTTGCCTATAGAATTAGGCGAGGGAGAGCGAAGAAGAGTGAGAATTCTCCAATTTGTTATGCTAGACATCGACTCACCTTACAACGCATTCCTAGGATGAACAACCCTTTCTAAGTTCAGGGCTTGCATTTCCCCATGGTTCTCACTGATGAAATTGCCAACGGATGCTGGAGTGGGATGGTTCAAGGTGATCAAGTTACCAGAAGGTACTGCTACATGGTATAGTTAAAAATGTTGCGTAATGGAAAGAATTTAGAATCTAAGGACAATTCCTCTCCTGCTAAGGAGAGCTCAGCATAGCAGCTAAAGACGATACCGCCTAGGGAATCTCCCGATGAAATTCCTGAAGATATCGATCCCAGGGAAGACGAAGAACCAAAAACTGGAAAAGCGACACCCAATAAGTCGAATGTTGATATCCCAATCGATAGGGACGACCTGACGAAGGTCTTGAAGACTGGGTCTCACCTGGATTCTTTCCGGATGAAAGAACCGATTGATTTTTGAAAGCAAACCTCGATGTGTTCGCTTGGACTCATGCAAACATGTATGGAATTTCATCCGCAGTTATGAGCTACTCGCTAAGTTTGAACCCAAAACATCCCCTGGTCAAACAGAAGTGACATATGTTAGGCCCGAAGAGCTCAACGGGCTTAAAGGAAGAAGTAGAGAAGTTAAAGAATAACAGGTTCATTAGAGACTTGATATATCTTGACTGGATATCGAATCCTGTCCTGGTCAAGAAATCGAATGGGAAATGGCGAACATGCATTGACTTATCTAATTTGAACAAGGCTTGTCCAAAAGATAACTTCCCACTCCCCAGGATTGATCAGCTGGTGGACTCAACGGTCGGGCACGAACTTCTTTCCTTCATGGATGCATATTTGGGATACAACCAGATCCCCATGCATATACCGGATCAAGAGCACATAAGTTTTGTTACAAACTTGGGATAGTACTGTTATGTGGTGACGCCATTCGGACTAAAGAATGACGGATCCATATATCAATGTTTGGTAAATCGAATGTTCTATAATCAGATTGGGAAAACTATGGAAGTTTATGTAGACAACATGCTCGTGAAATCCAGGCAGTCTTCCAATCATACGAAAGATTTGGCGGAATTTTTTGATATTCTACGGAGGTAAGGGAGTAAGTTGAGCCCCTTATAATGCTTATTTGGGGTCGCATTAGGAAAATTTCTCGGTTTCATTGTAAGTTCTCGAGGGATTGAAATTAATCCTGACCAAATAGCAACAATTAGGAACATAGAACAACCCCAGAAGATTAGAGATGTTCAAAGTTTAGCTGGGAAAGTCGCCGCATTGAGCTGGTTCATTTCCAAAGCCACGGACAAATGTGTCCCCTTCTTTGACTTAATTAAACGGGGGAAGCGAAACTTTGAGTGGACCTCCCGACTGTATAGATGCCTTCCAAAATCTATTGAGTTTGCTAGAGAAACCTCGATATTGTCAATACCGGTGGATAAAGAAGATCTATTCTTAAATTTGGCGGTGTCAGCTTAGCTTTGGTGCGTGAGGAAGACAAGGTCCAAAGGCCAGTGTACTACGTAAACAAGAAGTTAGCTACTGTAGAATGAAATTATCCGAAAATAGAAAAACTTTCTTATAGTCTCTTGATTGCATCCCGAAAGCTCCATCATTATTTCCAAGCTCAGCCAATAGTCATATACACTGATCAACCGCTAAGACAAGTGCTGCAACGACTCGAAGCATCGGGGCAACTACTTATATGGAATATCGAGTTGAGCCAAATTCGATTTAAATTTCCAACCAAGGAGATCGATAAGGGGACAAGCCTTAGCTAATTTCATAGCAGAATTCACAATTCCTAAAGAAGTAGCATTGGCTGACGAGGCTGACCCTTCGGAGCATAATTTATAACTTATACCCTGGAAATTATACACAAACGGGGTTAAGAATGATTGAAGGTCCGGTGCCGGAATTGTTTTTGCAGTTGGAATTCTCTTCCAGTAACAATGATTTCGAATATGACGCCTTGATTATCGGGCTAAAACTCGCTAAGGAACTAGGGGTAATGGCGCTAGCATATTCTGTGACTCCAAGATAGTTGTCTACCAAGTATGAAAGGAATTCGAAACTAGAGGACCTCGACTTGTTACTTACCTTGAAAAAGTAGAGGAGCTACTAGGTGACTTGGAACATTATAGCATAACTCATATTCCGAGGATAGAAAACCAGAAGGCAGACCGATTGGCTAATTTATCAAGTTCTGACAACCTCGAAGATACAAAGATGGTTCCAATAGAGGTATTGGAATAACCAAGCTTTGACCGAATGGAAGTCGACCTAGCCCCGGAAGCTGAACCAGAAAGGGAGTCATGGATGACACTAATGAAGAACTTCCTTAGGAGAGGAACTCTCCCATCAAAAAAGAGCAAGAGACGAGTTGTAATACGTAAAGCCGCAAGATACATCTTACAGGATGACGTTCTTTATCGCTAGGGATTTTCTATGCCCCTACTCTAGTGTATAGCACATGAAGACATCAAGCATGTACCGAGAGAAGTACATGAGGGTGAGTGTGGAGACCACACCGAAGGCCAAACTTTGGCGAAGAAAGTATTACGATATGGTTATTTTTGGCCTACCATCAATAAAGATGTAGGTGATTACTCACGACGCTGTGATAAATGCCATAAATTCACTAAAGTCCTAAGGGCACCTCCGATTCAACTTAAATCAATGGTGATCCCATAGCCTTTTGCTATGTGGGGAACAAACATCATCGTAGCCCTACCAATCGCCAAAGGAGGAGCTAAATATGCAATCGTGGCCGTGGATTATTTCAGAAAATGGGCGGAAGCCGAACCCTTTACCACGATCACGACAAAACGGGTGATAAACTTTGTGGTCAGGAATATCATTTGTCGATTTGGGATACCAAGAACCATCATAACTGACAATGGAACCCAATTCGATAGCACAAAATTTAGAAATTTCTGGAAGAAGTATAAAATTGACAAGGGATATACTACGTAGCTCATCCACAATCAAATAGACTAGTTGAAGCGATAAATAAGGTTATTAAGTCCATACTTAAAAAATGATTGGAACGAGAAAAGGCCATGTGGGTTGACGAATTACCACTTGCTTTGTGGGCCCACCGGACGACCTTTAAGACGACAACGGGTCACACCTCTTTTTCACTCTTCTTTGGATCAGAAGAGGTAATTCTGGTGGATCTCAAAGGTCCCTCTCATAGGGTGACATAGTATGACCCAATGACAAACAAAGCGCTTCTCCTTGAGTCCCTAGGCATGATTGAAGAGAGAAGGGACGAAGCGGACTTGCGTGCCTCAAGGCATCGACGTCAAGTGGCATGCTATTATGACAGAAAGGTTCAACCTCGAACTTTTGAACCTGGAGACTTGGTATTGAAGTGAGTCTTCCCGCCTCCGGTCCATCTAGGTCCAAAGTGGGAAGGACCATAAACCATCTAACGGAAACGTGATACAGGAGCTTTCAAGCTAACGGCCGTGGATGGTGAAGAAATTCCTAGAGCTTGGAATGCTTGACATTTGCGACAATACTTGACTTGAATTTGTTTATTTTATTTTGTTTCATAAGCCATGTAAAAAGGCACGGCTTTCCTAGAAAAGTTTGGTTAATATAAATGAAAGATTATGAAGTGGACGTAGGCCACGACTTGGCCAAACCACTATAAAAATATCATGTGTGATTTACTTTTCCTTCACGAACTTTGTTATATATATATATATATATATATATATATATATTCTGTGATTGTTACAATCTAAGTGTAAAACAACAAAAAATTGAATTGAAATCAGAGCAAACGAGATAATCATTTGTGTAACAAAACAAGAAAGGACAAGAAGACGATGTCCCAAACTCTAACTCTCGCGATTCGAGATAGAGTATAAAGGACGGGAAGATGACGTCCCTAAGGTGAGACGGTGCACCACGACAAAATATTGCCTTGAATCCACTCTAACCTGACTATTCGACAGGAGAGTATAAAGGTACAAAGAATCGGTACCACTGGAAAAGAATCTTGACCCTGCCAGAGAGCTGGAGGCAACTAAGTGTCGAACTTAATCGATATTAAACAAGCCCTGGTCAGGCATTGCATTCAAGATTGATTGGGGGCATATATACATACATCACATCTTGTCATTAATTACTTTGTATGACAGAGGTGCCTACACCGTGCGTTTAGTCCGTTTATAATGTGACATATTATTTACTGCTTGTATCATACTCAAATAAAGTATATGACAAACTCAGAAGTAGTGGATATTGCAGGAAACAACTACTTTATTTATGTGAGTGCAGGTTTATACAAAAGGGTGAAACAAAGAAAGGTTAGGGCCACACTCGTTATAACAATGACGAACCAAGAGAAACCCAAAACGAAGGATAAAGCAGCTTTTCATTTGTGCTTTGGAGTAGATTTCGCTTTCTTGGCAGCTTTAAGTTTTTGCTTCTCCTCTTTTTCAACGTCGGTCATGACATGCTTGGGCTTCTTCTTTCCTAGAACCGGAGCGCTTGGATCAATAGAAGATTTTTTTAGCATGCACTTTAGTAATTGACCAGGTTGAAAGTTTGACAACTAACCTTGACCCAAGAGGGATTGTCGCGAGAGGTTTGATAGTCTCAAAACCTTCCTTCTCAACTTTGGCTTTCAAAATCATATCCTACTTGGCTTTCATATCAGCCAAGGTCATATCGTCGGCATTCCCCGAATCGCCAGTCACGATAACATCATCATCTTCCTCATTCCCATCATTGTCGCCATCATCTTTTAAGGCGTCTATCACATCCTCGTTTTGGGGGTTCTCAGTGCTAGATGGCATGGGAACTTTCTCAGCAACCTCGTCCTTATTCTCGACCCTCTCTGCAGATTTCGAGCCAGTGGCTTCATTATGTTTCTCCTGAGTCTCTTCAGCTAACTTTGAATCAGTTACTTCTTGTCACTCATTGTCTTTTTCAGCCGGTTTTGCATAAATGAGAAGCAACAGTTATTAACTTAGGAGAAAACTCATACCCTTAAATTGTTTGTCCAATAATATGATGAAAAGTTGAGATGGATCTAACAAACTGGGGTGAAAAGGTGGAGATACCTTCGGATGATTTCTCAACATGAGTAATAAAAGTCTCTGAAGTTGTTTTAGCAATAGGAGATAATAAAGATGCCTTGGGAGTTCCCGGATTCTCTGGATCATATTTTTCCGTTTCAGTAGCCCCGGGGGTATAAGTAGAGGAAGAGGTTTCGATGATTTCTTTCCCCTTGGCCTAACACCTCTCATTCTCCATAGCAGCAGCAATAAGCTTGCGTCCTTCGGCCAAGTGTTTTGTTTCCTCACCCTCAGATGTTTCTCTATTAACTTGTCCTCGTCGATCGAATCCACTTTGAGTTCTTGCTTTTCCCACTCAACCACTTGATCCCACGCATATACTAGAGGGATAGGATAATCCTTAATCCACGCAATGCTTTGATAATGGATCACCTGGGAAAAGAATCCAACCATGGTTTCAGCACTCTCATCCAACTCTTTTTTAGCGTCCGCAAGCTGATCATTAACCTTCTTGACTTGTTGTAAAGCTACATTTGCATTCCCCTCAGTAAGAGTTGCCCGTGTTTCTGCCTCCATCAATTTGGCTTCTAGTTCCACTTTCTCCTGCTCAAGACGTGTGCAGGCCAACTTTGTCGTAGTGCTCTCAGACTTAGCATCCTCTGCTTGCTTTTTTAAGTCTATGTGTTCCTGGCTATGAGAATCAAGCTTGGCGTGATGACGCTTTTGTAATTCTTCAAATTGCGGCTTATACGTGTTCGCGTCGTGTTGTACAAGAGCAAGTTGGGCTTGAGCATCCTCGAGATCTTTCTCAGATTTCTCAATAGCTTTTGCATCATATTTAGCAGCATCCTTCATGGTCTTTACATCAGCCAACAAGTCCATAATGACCCTAGACAAGGTCCACGCATACCTTTTCATCTCCCTATACTGAGTATCCGCTTCGTCAATTTTGGCCTTGACTATGGTTGCCCAGTTAGAATACAATTGCTTAAGAGATGGAAGGAAATGCATGTTCCCAAAGTGATGGTCATGAAATTGTTTCTTTAAAAGCTCTAGTTTGGCCTTGTTTTCATCATCGAGCATAACCGGCCTTGTAGTAGTGATGTCAATATTGCGACGCTTTGATGGCACAATAGACGTGCCCTTCTTGACCTCTTTTCCTGGCTCCTGCTGCTTTCCTTTTGGATCGGGCCCTTTCTTCGAAGGTTGCATGGGGACGTGCTTATCTCCTTGCTATGCGTCGATTGACTCTTATGCTTGTCTGAGTCTTTGTGATGTGGAGATTGAGAACAGGAGGACCAACGAGGTTGGGAAGGTCGGTTCCTCCTGTCATCTCTGTCCCGACTCTCATGTTGAGCATGCCTTGCTCCAGAATCCATTGGAGGCATGCTTAAACGAATATCTCTCGTGTAGTAACGGGGACACCCCATTAGTCCTATAAAATGAAACAAGATAGTGTTAGAGTCAATGTTAGTATAAAGCACAAGTGCTGTGACATGCAGTGCTAGAAGTGTAGTGTATGTCCTAAGTGATATCCCCTCCCCTAACAGACTAGAGCCTGGGGTGAAGCCGGTATGTGCCGTTCCCCCGGTCTTCACAGGAGTAACTTCTTCTTCGGACTGACATGTAAATGGTATCGGGTAAGCGAAGTCTTACCAAATCTTGATTTATAGAATCGTCTATGCGTGAGCCGTCGCCTTGAGTTTTGGCTAATGGTAGTCCTGTTAGAGAAATCAGTTTTTCAGGATTCGTCACGTCCTCGGGGGTGACATATTTATCTCTACCCTTTTCGGCTATGTTTGCTAATATGTCATCTTGAGTCGAAGTGCGAGAAGGACTCTTTTGAGGTGTCAACAGACCTCTCGAACTCTCCCCCTTCTCAAGTGAAGTCTCAATTGGTCCCTCGACCTGAGGTATATACACACAAGGACCCTCTCCATGACCTATGCTACGAGTTATAGCAACTAAGTGATGCCGATGGAGATATTCATCCATTAGGCAGTCTCTGATGGTTAAAAAAATTTGATCTCTGTTAAGCAGCCGGTTCAGACGATCAAAGTACACCTGATGCTTTTCCTGTGGCGGGTAAGGAATTGCATGTGAAAGTAAACGACAGTCAACACATTTGCAAAAGCGGTGAAAATTAGAAATTGAGGGCTGAAGTCTTTATTTGATCTATGCCATCTCCTAGCGCATCCCGGTTGCTGTTTAATATAGAACCATTCAAGTCTTGGATCGCCGACTTTACCACTGAACGACACACTGATGAGTTTTCTTTTTGGCACCGACTCGAAGTACACGAAGGACGGGGTGTCCTGTGTTCGATGCTTGAAGTTGTAGAAGAAATGGACATCCTCGAAGGTAAGATCTGTGCCCAAAATTTCCCTATAAGCTATATATAAGGTATACATGTAAGCATAGGAATTGGGTTGGAGCTGCATAGGAGCAATCCACATTTGTCTCAAAAAGTCAACGATGAACGGCGGAAATGGAGGTATCGCTCCAAAAAGACACATCAATCTGGTGATGGCCATATACCCCTTGGGAGGACTATAGGAACGACCCGCTCCACTGGGCCGTTTGGTATCCTTCCGGAGAATTCTGTGCTTCAAACATATTCGCACAAGTTTGTCATTGTCAACTGTTGACGCGACATAATCTGTAATGACACGGTGATTTTCGACTCTGAAAATCGACATAAATACCAATGTTGACTATTCAGACATTGGAAATACCCGATCATTAATAGATAGAAGTTAGAGAGTAAGAATAGATAAGATAGAAAATTAGAATAAAAGAAGAAGAAGAAGAAGAAGAAGAACACAACAACATCAGAGTAACACGAATCTCACAGCGGAGTGAATAAAATATAGTATACAAAGTAACATTGAAAACACAAATCTGTATTTTTATATTAGAGTACAACACTTACATCACAGCGGAAATAAACCATAGCTATAAAATCCTGAAGCCTCCTTCTCCAGCTCCTCTAAGATTGTCTGGAAATACCTGAATTACTTAACTGCCCATACAAATTTGGGCACCCAAGAGTTTAGAATAAAACAAAACAAACTCTGGGTCAGTCATGGGACTGGTGTGAGTAAACTCCAACCACTTGGTTTAACTTTTAAAAATCTTTTTCAAAAGAAATGACAATCGTAAGACCAATCCACACATAAACACGAATGGTTTTTACCTTACGATAACCCAAAACATTTTCAAAATCAATACTTTTCTGATATTATAATAATGTCTAATCACAAATAATTAACAATCTAGCAGAACGCTTGCATCTCACGCTCCAAATACGTATAGTATAAAACCAAAACCGCAGACGCTTTTTGGAGATTGGATTCCGACTATGACAAGGTATGGAACCACCTGCCGATAGTGTATCTCTAGAGAGGAATACACTGGGTTCAACAAGAATATCTTGCAACCTGGCCACACATGACCGACCACTCATTTCTCTTGAGTGTATCGAATATATTGTCACCTACGGTTGCTTGCAACATAACCACTCCCAGGAGATACAAAAGCGAAAAGAAGTAACAAATATGAATATTCTCTAGATGGTGACATACTCCCTAATGAGGGCGACCCACATAGCCATGTTGCCTGCCCGATTTTTGTCATTTCCCGGTCGATGAGGCTTGAGATCATAACGTATCTTTTGACAGATCATACATTCATTTACTTTGAATGCCACATCATCATACCCGCCAAATCACAAATTGATTTCCACAAAAATACCACAGGTATAAAGCTACGAGAAATGAATTCCTCCATTACCAAACGTGGATAAGTTTGAAGCGATCAACTTACGTGATCCATTAGATATACTTTTCAGACATTCGTCCATACACGTAATCCTGGGTCTGGACAAACCGAAGGCACTATTCTATAAATCCATCTTAGGCAATTTCTACCTAGGATTGCCAAAACAGCCCTTGCACGACTCCGTCTTCAATTATCTTCATCGTATATGATTCGCAACGCTAATGCCCATACAGAGTGGTTTTCAGATAATGAATCTGATCCCGGTCTCTCCGTATTAAAAACGGAAATGGTCAAAACTTCGATAGTCGATGATATAACTATCCAAGAAAAATATGTGTACAACCAACGATCTTATTTCTAGATAGAAATTCAATCGATCAATCATCAATCAACATTTATCTCTTTAAATGAAATTATCATTAATTTATCCATCTACCCATTTCCTGTTTCCATATACCTACATTCTATCTTTATAAAATTTAGAAGATATACCTTACATAAATTGGAAACGTTTCCATTTCTTATTTACGTGTCACTGTCATTCCAGTACTTCTTAACAACAAAACATGTCATTTTCTATACTAAGATAACATTTCTGATTATATTTGGAAAACGTTTCCAAAACTCATTTATATGGGTTCCAAATGAATGTTTTATAAAACATCGCTACGACTACTCAATCCATTCATCGCTTATTACTTTATATATCTTTAATCAATCTTCGCCGTCGAACTTCAACTATTCCTTAGTTAATTTCGAAGTCAATCAAGTTGGGTATAATTACCTCTTAGACCTTAACTGAACAACATCCTTAACCTCGCAATAGATAAAGCTCAGCGCTCTAATTTTTTACAACCATTGCTTATGCAAATTCTCGGATTTATATTTATGAATTTCGCTCTTGGATAAAAATTGGTTATACGATAACGTTATAAATCTTACTTCCGAAAAATCTGACTACAACTTGTACGTCTTAATTTGAATAATTTATAATTAATTAATTTTTTTAAATAAATAAATCTTGATTTAAAACACGGAAAGTGAATAATACTTTCCTACATTGGATATAGTCGAATCTCAATGTATAATTCTTTCTCAAATAAACTTTGTTCGATAACTCTCTCTCGAGTAAACTATATTCGATAATCTATCCTTCGAATAAAGTATATTCGAAAACCACTCTTTCTTCGAATAAACTATATTCAATAATCTCTCCTTCGAATAAATTATATTCGATAACCTCCCTTCGAATAACTTATATTCAATTAACTCTATCCGAATAACTAATATTTGATTAACTCTAATTCGATTAACTCTAATTCAATTGACTCAAATCGATTAACCCTAATTCGATTAACTCTAATTCGATTTACTCTAATTAGATTAACTCTTTTTCGAATAACTAATATTCTATTAACTCTTTTTCCTATCCCATTCAAATTCCCATTTGATTTCCTATTTCAAAACCCAATTTCTTTATAAATGTTTTAATTTATGAAATATTTATTTAATCCATTATTCACATAGAATGTGAAAAATATTTCTTTTATATAATCCATTAAGTTTGATTTCATATTTAAAAATAATATTCCATTTCCAAATTCTATTTATACTTTTATTTCTAGAATTATTCATACGAAATCTCCTTTTCAATTCCAACACTTAAATCTCACTTAAAATCCTTTATAAATGCTGAGTCCACATTTTATTTAAAATATCAGTGTCAAAACTGATTTCTACTTCTCTATATAAGTTCAAACTTATATATTCCATTTATCAAATGATAAATAATTTACTTAATTTATAAAACATTATTTGTATATTAATCTTCTCTAATTTATCTATTAAGACGGATTTCTATTTATTTCTACTTTAAATTAATCTTTTCCATTTATCTATTAAAACAGATTTCCATTAATATTTATTTTCCACTTATTTTCTTTTATAAAATTCTATTCATTTTATAAAATACTTCCTTTTATAGTTCCTATTTATAACCCATATCTTTTGCTTTTCAATTCTATTTGTTTTACAAATTTTTCCTATTCAATTCTATTTGTTTTACAAATATTTCCTATTTAATTATTTTTATTTCCTAAATAAACATTCCTTTTATAAAATCCTTTGATTTTATAAATATTTTATTTTCAATATACACTTTGAAAATTTCCTTTCTACATTCCAGTATAGCTTATGGTATTAAAATACCAAATCAAAAGGATCAATCATCATCCAAACACACATAATCAATAACAGATTATATACCACATCATATATCACAATATATGAAAAGCTGTGTTATAAATATTGAGGAATCCAGTTGGATCCCTCCAGCCTGTTTCCCTGCATCCACAGATGTTAAACAATAAAATTAACATCAATTTCATTTTAATATGAAATATTCTGATCAACAGAATCAATATTTAATTAATGATATTTATATAACTATATCGATATTTTCGACCAATTAATTAGCAGTTCAACCAACCAATCAACACACATCAATCAACCAATATTTATCAGTTCTAAAAATACGTTATGAAGATATAAAATGAGCAGAGTTAGTGAGATTTACTCACATTGGACGATCATCGTTAAATAACGATAACTGTCGGTTGATTCTGACAGACAATTTATTTTGCTATATATTGTAATGAGCTCCAATTCACTCCGAGTCAGTTCCATTGTGTAGCTACCATCCATACGATCCCAACAGATCAGACCGTTTGAAATTCTGAGTTCGTACAAAATACATATCATGTTAACAAGTTCTGCATACCATTTTAATTATTAAAACTATTAATTTCATTAAAATGGGCTCACCCCTTTTTCATATTTGGCCCAACCTCCCCTTGTATAAACCACAAAGCCTACCCGTCATGTACAGTATCTCCTTCCTCAAGAACCAACTCGCGCTCCTGTACATATTTCCACCCTTCATGTACAGTATCTCCTCCTAACCCACCTGCCGTTATCCAACTCGACATCCCATTACAAAAAGCGACGCTGGCAACTGCAATTGCTTCCTTGACATCGTGCGTCACTTTATGTTCCAGTAATCCACCAAATTTTGCCAACTCTCCACTCTTGATCTTACAAACACTTTTACATCCTTCGATTCACCTAAACCAAATCCAAATTCCCAAAAACTCCAGCCCTAATTCACGCTGGTAGTATTCGAGCAACGAAATTTCGCGTCGCACCCCTTAAACCCAGCATAATCGTGAAGCACTTCACTATAGGATGATAAATCTATACATATCTCGATTTATAGATTTTAATTGAATTTCTATTAATTTATAATCCCACGTTTTAGCTGTAGATTTGGGTTTCTTGCAGCAGCGTAATGTTTTGACTTCTGAGAAAAATAGTTTAGGGTTAGGGAGATGATAGGATATTTATAGGATAGTAATAATTTTATATTCAATTTTTATATTAATTTATAACCAACCGCTGCTTGTATTTATCATTTAAAATTCCATAAGATCACATACGATACCCAAAAATCAAGAAAATGGACACGCAGCCACAGTTTGACGTTATGGACCCAACAAAACTATTTCGTCGAATTCCAAGTTTGTTTGCTCACACAACGTATTTTTGAAGTCAAATTATTGACTATTTTTGACATTAAAAATCCGTACGGCCACATACTGACTCCAAAAATCATGAAAATTGAAAATTAACAATAATTTAATATTCCGGATCCAACAAAATTAGTTTCATCGAAAACGGAGGTCGTTTGCAAAACTGGCTATTTTTAAAGCTCTAAATAACCAATTATATATATATATATATTTAAAAATAATTAGATTAAATATTTATATATAAATATTATCGTACATATTCACATACAACATAATATAGCTCCAAAATATTCCTATTCGAATTTATAATTCGACATTTCGAATCCAGATTAAATCAGTATTCAATTTTGAAAATCCATTTATAATATATTTAAATCATTATAAATTATAAAGGAATTCCATAGCGACTATTTTAAAATTTGATTTGATCGTAACTCAAAATCTACACAACGAAATCTCGATTTTTCTCTTCTATTAGAAAAATATACTTTACCAGCTTCGAGCGTTTCTTGTGTCACAGAAATCCGATTTAAAACGGATTCTATATATTCATTTAATGTTCAAATCGCCAAATTACAAACTACCGCGCCATTTCGAGCTCGATTATAATTATAATATAAATCATACGTTCAACTGACATTTATAAATAAATTCATTAATATAATTCAAATAAAAACTGAATTATATCCCATATTTTATTCAGTTCACATAATATCATGAATTCAGCTATTTCCGACTATTTCGGAAATTAAATATATTATTCTATTATTATATTAATTAAATATTCAGTATTATTTAATTAAACAATCATTTAAATCTCTAATTCACTATTTAAATAATTAAATAAATTAATTATTATACCGAAAATATACAGGACATTACAGAATCACTGGGCTTCCCCAAAACAATAACATTCTCTAACTCATCAGGAGCACAACAGTCTCCTATCCCACCTTCCTCTTCGTTATCTAAAGAAATATTATCCTCGGAAGATGCTTCATGTTCATGTGCCTCCAATTCGTAGTACAGACCCTCACTGTCCCATTCTGGATCTGAGATGGAGGGTATATCTTCAATAGTAAGATTCTCAGATGTCCCCGTAGTTTCTCTGCTCTAATCTAGACAAATGTCTCTCAGTCATAGCTACTGTATTATCCAAGAGATAGAAATTAGAATGAGGCCGCCTGTGTCCCTCTGTGCATGTGTTTGAACTAAAGTGTGCAAATGTGTATGCAATGATGGAATTAAAAGATTGCAATGCAAAGATGGGCAAAGAAGTTACGTGTCCATAACAATCCAAGAAGTTCAATCTAGAAGGCTCTATCCTAACTGTCCAAAAAGCCACAAGCCACAATCAGTGTTGATTAAGTTGGTTGAATCATTCATGTGTTTCATATTGGATGACTGCAGATTGGTTCAGATATATGTATTACAATCAGATCGGTTCGGGTGTCTTTTATGAGAAGAGAATTGGTTCGAGTTCCCATGTTATGAACTTATTGGTTCGAATGCCTTTTCTGAGCGGATCGGGTCGGAGATGTGGGAATGGAAGGGATCGGATCGGATAAAGCTACAGGAAGGTGGTTTCATTCGGATCGGCTAACACCGAACCGCATAAACACCTTAAAACCCAAAACTTGTCCACTCCACTAATTTTAATGCTCCAACCATTATCATCTCCCCCGACCCGGACCGAGATCACATTCCTTATCCCAAGTGCTATGAAATCATCCGCTCTGCCTCAAACCGATCCCATTCCTCTCTTCTCCTACCGCTCCTTCTCCACTCCTCCAGCATCACCAAAATCGTTTCTTTTTAAAAGCTCACCCATGGCAAAGCATCTATGAATCAATGTATTCAACGCCGACTCAGACTACCTCCACTACCACCTCGAGGTGACGACGAGGCTACCAGCGACGATGGCGGTGAGGCAGAAGACACAACGTCGCGCTTGATGTGATATCAGGTAAAATCACTTAAATTGATTCTATAGTTGGGTTTGAATCGATTAAAAATGAATTAATAAAAGATTAAATCCCCACCTATAAGTTTATTTCAAGAATTGTGGAAGTTTTCTTTGCAATTTAGAGATTAGGGTTTTGGAAATAAGAAGGGAGATGACAGAAAGTGAGAAATTAAAGAGGAGCGCGTGAATATATATGTGTATTATGTGGGTATCCCTTCGTGTTCTGGTGAATTAGACGTTCCAGACAGGTCCGATCAGCAAATGGTCCAGGCCAGCATGAAGCCCTTCAGCCCATTGACGCAGTGGTGGTTGAAGAAAGGACTGGGTCAGATAGACTTAATCTAAACCGGAGTATGATCACCAGGGTTAACTCAGAACATGAAACAAATCCAAAGGAGGATGTAACAAATCATAAGTCTGCATCATAAAAGTTTACCTGGAAGAACTACTCGGACAATAACTGAAATTCTCGAAATTATTGGAAACAACAGAAGTAATTCATGCATCCTATAACGCATTTATAAACTCCAAGAGATACGAATTCATGAAATATCGCGACTTTATAGGTGGATGGAAGCAACCATTGAATGACACCAATTTAGAAATGAATGGATAAATCATTTCAAAGCACAACCTATCTCCAATTAGCATGTACTTCGAGGGGCCAAAATGTTATCCCACTTTGTGATCGGGATACACAAAGCTAAAATATTACTCGACGAATAGGCGTGAAGGGAGAATTCTAAGCAGGAACTCAGACAGGTTTAGAGGCACCCGAACCGAACCCCCCTGCTCTGTAATAAGCAGATCAGAAAATGGCAAAAAGAAGGTGCTACCGGATCGGTTCAGAGCTCTCCGAACTGGACTCCCCCTTTGAACATCCGATCCAAACCGAAATCCAGAAACTGCAACAGTAATGATTCATGACCCGCCAAACTCGGGGCGGTTATGTATCCACTCTCTCACATTCACCCACGAACAAAATGTGCTAGCATCGTCTCAAAGCCTTCGATCCTGACTCTAAAGGTATGGGCTCCACGTGTATCTGAACCGAAGGCCTTCAAGAGGGATTTTCCACATATAAATACACCACCGAGCATCATTTCAAGGGATCTATGGCAAAGTTCTGACTCCAACTCTTACAACCACCAAATTTCATTGCTTTATTTAGATCATCACCAACTTTTAGAGTATATTTTAACAATCATTGAGAAAAATTATCAATTGTATTAGAGAGATTGAGTGAAATTCAACATTGTATTTGTACTCATATCACCAATCAACAAGGTATAAAGTGGACTTTGGCTCTTTAACGCCGAACCACTATAAATCATGTGTTCTTATCATTCTTCTCTTCATTTTATTTGAAATTATTGTTTGTTTAGGTGTTAGAACCAACTTTAGGTCTAACAGTTGCTTAGCACATCTTGTATTTCTCTTCCTAATACCATTACTAAAAAATACCATAAAATTTTACAGTCCTCTTTCTAATCCTAAGCTTTCTAAGGTACTACCAAAAACATTACTTTTGGTTGTTTATTACATGTTGAACAACCGTCGACTAACCACCGAGTAACAATATTCTGGTTGTCTATCGCCACGGCCTACAGTGTTAGTCAGCGGTTATTTGCTGTGGAAAACAAATTTACGCAGTTTGGTTGTTGTGTGAAATGAGTTATGTATTAGCAAGGCCACAAATTTTATTTTGTTTATTGTTATTTTTCTATGCGAAGAGAGAGACTAGATTCCCTGAGCAAAACACTTTTCCATATACAAATTAACAATCGATGTATACTATTTTATAGCTTATCGTCAATCACGCTGTTGGTTTTTCTAGTTTTGCCTTTTCAACAAAAATGAAGTGATTATTATAAATCAATGAAGATACAATGTAACAGTAATCCAATATTGATAAAGGGGATATAAATGTAACGTAAAATAAAGATTAGATTTTGAGATTAGTTTACATATGAATTTTATAAGTTCATAAATTGATGTGTGGATATGACTTATATACGGTACATCATTTTAAAGTTATTCACGATTAATGCGTAGAAATACTTGATCAAGCTTCTTCTACAAGTTTAAAACTTGGTATCATTGAAAGTTGAAGGTTTGAGTTTAAAAAGCCCAAAATTATTTGTTCACTTATCTATACAATCTTAAATTATATGCAAAAATGAAGTTTGTTGCCATTTATATGTATGTGCAATCATCTTTAAGTATCTAACATCAAAATTGCTTTGTAGCTAGGTTGTCAGATTCAATAACACCCATAATAAGCAGCATTCTTTTTCAGGGACATATAACCTATTAGGTTTGTGTTGAGACAAGTCCCACATTGGGGAATTTGTAAAATGAATCCTGTATAACTATAATGAGTTCACCCTTCACATTGCCAATTGGTTTTGTGATAATCCGGTGTTCTCTAACATGGTATTAGAGCAGGTTTAATTCGTGCGCACAATGCCACACTTATCCACGTCACCCAATATAAAGGTCCACGTGTTAGGCTCATGATATGCCACACGTGCGGGGGCGTGTTGAGACAAGTCCCACATTGGGGAATTTGTAAAATGAATCCTGTATAACTATAATGAGTTCACCCTTCACATTGCCAATTGGTTTTGTGATAATCCGGGGTTCTCTAACAGTTTGTTTCATCAATATCATCAATAAAGCAGACAAGATCATAATTGATAATGAGAAACTATATAGCGAACAGTAGTCATACTCATTAGCTACATGAACCCAATGAACAAAATTAAGCTGCAAAACGGATGTTGGATTTAGACAATTGCTGAATCAAACTCATTATTTTGGTTTGAACACCTAAAATACTATGCCCCCTCAAGCATGGATCCTGGCCCTAGTTAAAATGTGAAATTGAACTTAAAATTTATGTTACATACTCACATTATTTTGTGCCCTATCAAACTAAACACAGAACATTTCAGCACGAATTACTACATATCTCATGCAATATATTCCATCCAAATTTTTCAAAAGTATGATTCCATATTAAGTTCAATATCGTGCAAGAAACTAAAGTAAAGGACATGAATAAATTACCATAAGACATTTTTATGCCCAATTTGGACGGATATGATACTTTCGGTAAGGCCGACTTTTATACAAAAGAAGTTATTACAAACTTCAGAATGTTTGCAACAACAAAATTAACTTAATTGCTAAGAAATTCATCAGAAATGCATTATACCAAAAGAAAAGAATTACCGAAAATTCAAACTTCAAAGAGCGATTCTGAAGTAGTGCCTATAACATAAGAAATAGAATAACATATGATTTCACAATCGAATAGCTATAAAAACATCCCAGAATTTAAAGGGTAAACTGATTTAGAATATGGAAGAAATAATAGTTCCAGTATATGAAAGATTTTCGAATTCAACTAGTTTCAATGCAACACTACGAAACCTTTTATTTTACCATAAACAAATCATTACATTACACAATACCATCCAATCACAGGCTCGACTAATTTAATTTTCAATGGAGGAACCAACAATATACATAACAAACAAATAAATGACATCTTAAAAGATGAACCACCATTGGGTAACCAAGGGTAAGCATCATGAAGCGGCATCACACAGTCAAGTCCATTAAAATAAAAACGTCTTGGAAACGACCATCCTTTCTCGAAGGAGAACCTAGATAAATCCTTCCTAAATGAAACCTCCGACTGCACATTACCATAATGACCAACCGCCATCAACAAATCGTTTTAGAACTTAACCCCCCATAACATTGTAGTATCGTCTGTATAAAAAACACTCCTGATCAGTAAACGACATACATTTCCAATTTTAACATACTAAAGATGAAATCAAGAAAACGTAAATGGCATACTGATGGAAGCGTAAGGATTCAAAGACTTGTAGTTGCAGCTGAATATGTTAGTGACGTTATCGAAGTAAGGGCGTTGTACCACCAAATTCTACTGAATGTAGTTAGTTCTGTAATTGAAGTTGGTTATGGTCACCTTCACTCTCCAGTATTCCTTATAGTTTAGCTTCACGTGCCAGTGCACTCAGGCCCCAGCCTAGGCATAAGCCTACTAGGCGGCTTCCTAGGGCCTCCGGCAAGGAAGGGGCCTCATACAATTTTTTTTTGTATTTATATACTTGATACTGGAATGTTTACAAAAGGAATAGCAGCTAGGTGGAATTGCATTTGTCTTTCATGTTGTAAATCCGAAGTTTGAAACCTGGGAAGCATTGAGGGATGCAGATTTTTACTACATGCTAATTTTTTGTCTTTTAGCTTGGGCTAAGGGCCTCTAATTTGTTAGTTATCTTTTACTTTGGCCCTAGGCCTCCAAATTGTCAGGGCCGACCCTGAGTGCACTCTGATAGGGCACACGTGAGATGTACATTGTACTAATTGAATTAATGAGCTTTTGCTAGGGCCATTTACCGCTGATGCTAAGTAGGGTGAGTCTCCCCTAAGTGAAAATTTTAACAAGTTATCATCTTGGATAGAAGATTTCAGTAAAAAGACAAAAAAGAAGAGTAATGTTACTGTATGAACTACTTACTCTACACAAATTCCAGGGTGTGTTAAGTTGTTCTGACATCCATATGAATATATTCGGCAATTGACGATCGTATCGTTGTAGAAGGAAGAAAGTGAAATGCAACATGTGGGAGCTTTATTCGCAAGAAATTGAGAGTATGTGCATGAAACATTCCATGTCACTATGCAGATAAAATGAAAAATATATAACTAGTATAAATACAACAGTTACAAATCCTAGTATTCAGACGCTTCCTTAAAAATACCAATATAGTAGCTCATCAGCCAGAGCATTGAGATGTCAAACGAAATATGCGGCGACCATGTTGTTAATTTCTTTAAATGACATAAATTAGTCAGGAGTTTATGAGCCGTGCCCGATTTACCCAAGTATTCAAGGAAAGATTTAAAAAAGAACTCATTTAATTACTACGTATTTCTACATCGCTAGAAAGATACCAAATGTAGCTCATTTGGCCAAAACACTCAGTTTCCAAATGAAACATGCAAGGATCTCAGTATTAATTCATTTGAATAACCTATATTACTCAAGCATTTACAAACAGATACTCTGAGTATTAAAAAGAAAAAATTTCTTACTTACTCATTGCTTGTGTGGTTCTTCCCCCATCAGGACTAATGAACTTGCTAGGCTTGACAATCTTAGCAGGCCCGCATGTAATACCTGGCCGAGGAGCTTGAAGAGTGAAATTGTTGGGCACTCTCACAGTTCTATTTGTAGTACCGAACTAGCCCACACTGATTTGAAATGAACTAGTAGCAGTGGTCGGATCCTGAGCCCAAGAACTAAGCACGTCTCCTTTATAGCAATTCAAAATTTGTTGAATGTACAGGGTCCCAAGAAGTAAATCCACTACTACAGTGTCTTTTTTACACCAGTGAGGGGTGTCACCTTTGAACTTGGAACAATCGCCATGCTCGGTTGTTTGGATTTCCATCATCTGCCATATTACTTCTTGCTTGGCCCATGTCCAGCCCAAGGTCCATTCATGTGATTGAATATGCCGATATAGTCAGTAATTATATATTGTAACCATAACCTGAATGTTTATAATATCACTTATCATTGTGCCTTTTATAGATATATGTAGTAAGACAGTATCTATACTTAGAACATAACCATTCGAAGACTAAAACATAATGTCCCATTTAACTGTAATGTTTGCGTTAGGGTCTAAAGGATCAAATGCATCTGCTACAGTAAATTTTTGGATAATATAATTTCCATATATAAAACAATAGCAAAAGAAGTTTTAGCTATTAGAATTCCCACTTGCTTTCTTAAACCGGTTTAAGAAAGCAAGTGGGAATTCTAATGTCTAAAACTTCTTTTGCTACAGCTTTATATATGGAAATTATAGTATCTAAAACTTTACCATATCAGATGCATATGATTCTTTGGACCCTAAAACAAACATAACAGTTAAATTACTACATATTTCTACATCGCCAAAAAGATGCCAAATGTAGCTCGATTGGCCAAAGCACTCAGTTACCAAATGAAACATGCAAGAATCTTTGTGTGAATTCGTTTGAATAACCTATATTACTCAAACGCTTACAAACAAATGCTCTGAGTATTAAAAAGAAAAACTTTCCTACTTACTCATTTCTTATATGGTTATTCTCCCATCAGAACTAATGAACTTACTAGGCTTGACAATCTTAGCAAGCCCGCATGTATAACCTAGCCCAGGAGCTTAAAAAGTGAAATTCTTGGGCTCTCTCTCACAGTTCTATTTGTAGTACTAGACTGGCCCACGCTAATTTGAAATGAACTAGCAGCAGTGGTCGAATCCTGAACCCAAGAACTAAGTACGCCTCCTTTACAGCAATTCACAATTTGTTGATTGTACAGGGTCCCAGAAAGTAAATCCACTACTGTAGGGTCTTTCTTGCAGTAGTGAGGGATATCGCCTTTGAATCTGGAACAATCCACATGCAAGGTTGTTTGGCCTCCCATCATCTGCCATATTACTTCTTTCTTGGCCTACATCCAGCCCAATGTCCATCCAGGTGATTGAATATGCCGATATAGTTGATAATTATAAATTGTAACCGCAGGCATAATGTTTATAATATCACTCATCAATGTGCCTTTTGTAGATATATGTAGGAAGACAGTATGTATACTTAGAACATAACCATCCGAAGTCTAAACCATAATGTCCCATTTAACTGTTATGTTTGCGTTAGGGTCCAAAGGATCATATGCATCTGATACGATAAAGTTTTAGATACTAGAATTTCAGTATATAAAATAGTAGTAAAAGAATTTTTTGATATTAGAATTCCCACTTGCTTTCTTAAACCGGTTTAAGAAAGAAAGTGGGAATTCTAATATCTAAAACTTCTTTTGCTACTGTTTTATATATGGAAATTCTAGTATCTAAAACTTTACCGTATCAGATGCATATGATCCTTTGGACCCTAACACAAACATAACGGATAAATTAGTAGTAATTCTACATCGACAGAAAGATACCAAATGTAGCTCATTTGGCCAAAGCACTCAGTTGCCAAATGAAACATGCAAGGATCTCGGCATGAATTCGTTTGAATAACCTATATTACTCAAGCGTTTACAAACAGATGCTCTGAGTATTGAAAAGAAAAACTTTTCTACTTACTCATTGCTTATGTGGTTCTTCTCCGATCAGGACTAATGAACTTGCTAGGCTTTACAATCTTAGTAGGTCTGCATGTACAACCTGGCCCAGTATCTTGAAGAGTGAAATTCTTGGGCACTCTCACAGCTCTATTTGTAGTCCCGGACTGGCTCACACTGATTTGAAATGAACTAGCAGCAATGGTCGGATCCTGAACTTAAGAACTAAGCACGCCTTCTTTGTTGCAATTCACAATTTGTTGATTGTACGGGGTCCTATGAAGTAAATCCACTACTGTAGGGTCTTTTTTGCAGCAGTGAGGGATATTTTCTTTGAATTTGGAACAGTCGCCATGCTCGGTTGTTTGGTCTCCCATCCTCTTCCATATGACTTCTTTCTTGGCCCATGTATAAGCCAAGGTCCATCCAAGTGATTGTATATGTCGATATAGTTGATAATTATTATTGTAAATACAACTTGAATGTTTATAGTATCACTCATCATTGTGCATTTTGTACATATATGTAGGAAGACAGTATGTATACTTACAACATAACAATCCAAAGTCTAAAACATATTGTCTTATTTAATTGTTATGCTTGCGTTAGGGTCCAAAGGATCATATGCATCTGATACGGTAAAATTTTAGATACTAGAATTTCCATATATAAAACAGTAGAAAATGAAGTTTTAGATATTAGAATTCCCATTTTCTTTCTTAAACCGGTTTGAGAAAGCAAGTGGGAATTCTAATATCTAAAACTTCTTTTGCTACTGTTTTATATATGGAAATCTTATATGTAAAACTTTACCGTATCAGATGCATAAGATCCTTTGGACCCTAACGCAAACATAACAGATAAATTACTATGTAATTCTACATCACCAGAAAGATACCAAATGTAGCTCATTTGGCCAAAGCACTCAGTTGCCAAATGAAACATGGAAGGATCTCGGCATAAATTTATTTGAATAATCTATATTACTTAAGCGTTTACAAACAGATGCTCTGAGTATTAAAAAGAAAAACTTCTGTACTTAAGCGTTTACAATCTTGGCAGGCCCCAGTAATCGGATCTTGAACCCAAGAACTAAGCATGCCTCCTTTGCAATAATTCGCAGTTTATTGATTGTATGGGGTCCTAAAAAGTAATTCCACTACTACAGGGTCTTTTTTATAGCAATGAGGGATGTCGCCTTTGAATTTGGAACAGTTGCCGTGCTAGTTGTTTGGCCTCCCATAATCTGCCATATAACTTTTTTCTTGGCCCATATCCAGCCCAAGGTTATCGAGGTGATTGAATATGCCGATATAGTTGATAATTATACATTGTAACCATAGCCTGAATATTTATAATATCACAAATCATTGTGCCTTTTGTAGATTTATGTAGGAAGACAGTATGTATACTTAGAACATAACCATCCGAAGTCCAAAACATAATGTCTTGTTTAACTGTTATGTTTGCGTTAGGGGCCAAAGGATCACATGCATCTGATACAGTAAAGTTTTAGATAGTAGAATTTCCATATGTAAAACAATAGTAAAAAAAAAATTTAGCTATTAGAATTCCCACTTACATTCTTAAACCGATTTAAAAAAGCAAGTGGGAATTCTAATGTCTAAAACTTCTTTTGTTGTTGTTTTATATATGGAAATTCTAGTATCTAAAACTTTATGGTATCAGATGCATATGATTATTTGGACTCTAACGCAAACATAACAGTTAAACTACTATATGTATTTCTACATCGCCAGAAAGATACCAAATGTAGCTAATTTGTCCAAAGCACTTAGTTGCCAAATGAAACATGCAAGGATCTCGGCATGAATTCGTTTGAGTAACCTATACTATTGAAGTGTTTTCAAACAGATGCTCTGAGTATTAAAAAGAAAAACTTTCCTACTTACTCATTGCTTATGTGGTTCTTCTCCCATCATGACTAATGAACTTGCTAGGCTTGACAATCTTAGCAAGCTAGCATGTATAACCTGGCCTAGGAGCTTGAAGAGTGAAATTCTTGGGCACTCTCGCAGTTCTATTTTAGTATTGGAATGGCCCACGCTGATTTGAAATGAACTAGCAGTAATGGTCGGATCTTGAACCCAAAAACTAGCACGCCTCCTTTGTAGTAATCCGTAATTTGTTGATTGTACGGGGTCCCGAGAACTAAATCCACTACTATAGGGTCTTTTTTTATAGCAATGAGGGTTGTCGCCTTTGAAACTGGAACAATCGCCATGCTCGGTTATTTGGCATCCTATCATCTGTTATATTACTTCTTTCTTGGCCCACATCCAGCCCAAGCTCTATCCAACTGATTGAATATGCCGATATAATTTATATAATTATATATTGTAAACACAGCCTAAATGTTTATAATATCACTCATCATTATGCCTTTTGTAGATATATGTAGGAAGACATTATGTATACTTACAACATTACCATCCGAAGTCTAAAACATAATGTCCCATTTAACTGTAACGTTTGCGTTAGGGTCCAAAGGACCATATGCATCTGATACGGTAAAGTTTTAGATTCTAGAATTTTCACATATAAAACAGTAGCAAAAGAAGTTTTAGATATTAGAACTCCCACTTGCTTTCTTAAACCGGATTAAGAAAGCAAGTGGGAATTCTAATATCTAAAACTTCTTGTGCTACTGTTTTATATGTGAAAATTCTAGATTCTAAAACTTTACCGTATCAGATGCATATGATCCTTTGGACCCAAACACAAACATAACAGTTAAATTACTACGTATTTCTACATCGCTAGAAAGATACCAAATTTAGCTCATTTGGCCAAAGCACTCGATTGCCAAATGAAACATGCAATGATCTCGGCATGAATTCGTTTGAATAACTATATTACTCAAGTGTTTACAAACAGATGCTCTGAGTATTAAAAAGAAAAACTTTCCTACTTACTCATTGCTTATGTGGTTCAGGACTAATAAACTTGCTAGGCCTGACAATCTTAGTAGGCCCACATATATAACCTGGCCCAAGAGCTTGAAGAGTGAAATTATTGGACACTCTCACAGTTCTATTTGTAGTACCGGACTGGCCCACACTGATTTGAAATGAACTAGCAGCAGTGATCGGATCCTGAACCTAAGAACTAAGCACGCCTACGGGGTCCCGGGAAGTAAACCCACTATTGCAGGGTCTTTTTTGCAGCAGTGAGGGATGTCGCCTTTGATTCTGGAACAGTCGCCATGCTTGGTTGTTTGGCCTCCCATCATCTGCCATATTACTTCTTTCTTAGCCCGTATCCAGCCCAAGGTCATCAAGGTGATTGAATATGCCGATATAGTTGATAATTATATATTGTAACCACAACCTGAATGTTTATAATGTCACTCATCATGGTGCCTTTTGTAGATATATGTAGGAAGACAGTACGTATACTTACAACATAACCATCTGAAGTCCAAAACATAATGTCCCATTTAACTGCTATTTTTGCGTTAGGGTCCAAAGGATCACATGCATCTGATATGGTAAAGTTTTAGATACTAGAATTTCCATATATAAAAGCAAAACAAGTTTTAGATATTAGAATTCCAAGACCTTGGGCTGGACTTGGGCCAAGAAAGAAGTAATACGGCAGATGATGGAAGGCCAAACAACGGAGCATGGCGACTGTTCCAAATTCAAAGGAGACATCCGTCACCGCTATAAAAAAGACCCTATAGTAGTAGATTTACTTCTTGGGATCCCGTACAATCAAGAAATTGCGAATTGCTGGAATGGAGGCATGCTTAGTTCTTGGGTTCAGGATCCGACCACTGTTGCTAGTTAATTTAGCTGGCAACACTATGCCAATATAAAGCATTTCAGTTTCATATTAACTAAACCTCCCAAAAAATAATGATAATAATAAATATGGGTTCATCTACTAGTACCCCTGTGATTGCTCTTCACTTCCCACTAATTTTTTTGGAATTTTACTTCCAATTATACACTTTAACAACAATAACTTGTTTCATATGTCTATTTATCTTCCATCTTTATCGCACATCTTTCAAGCTGTCCCAGAATATTGATCTGAAAATGGAAGTTTTTTTTAGCACAAACAACAATTAAATCTATAACAATACATACACTGGCTAGCCTTAATAGGGTGAACTGCAACGTCTGAGTAGTAGAATCAAGAAATTTCCAAGTGTACGTTTTAAAAAAAAAAATCAATACTATGTTTGGTAATTATACACGAACGTGAGGTATACGTGCATCTATATTAAAATGAAAGCACTACATTGAAGAGTAATTTATTCAAATATAATTTTTTATTTTAATTTTTTGTTTAATATGTCCACCTAATTTTCTCGCCTCCAGCGCTAAATTTTATGGAGTTGCAAAGGTTTGATAGGTAGAGCAACAAGTTATAGGAAGAAAGAAAGAAAAGAATAAGAAAGGAAAAGAAATTCAATGTGAATAAGAATGAAAGGTTATTTTTGGAATAAATGGGGTGTGTAGAGAAATTAATGAGGTGTGTGTTTTATTTTGTAATTAGCGAGAAGGGGGGGGTGAAGAGTAAATCATAGGGTGGCAATAGATGGACCCAATAAGTATTTGCCCATGACATACAACCCAACATATTGGATTTACACTATTTTCAAAGCATGTATTTTTCTTTTTCTTTTTCCTTAACTATGATGAAAACGATAAAAATATTACCGCACTTGTAACAAATTTACAAATAAACAAAAACAGAAACGATTGGGTTCCCTGAGCAAATCAAGAACAGAAATTTTACCTGTTAAGTCCCAACTGCAGCTGGAAAGATAGAAGAAAAGAAAAATAGAGGAATTTGAAAACGCTGAACTTGATCTGAAGCTGATTGGCATCCTCATTTCTCTCTTTTATTTTATTTTTCTTTATATTTAAAAGTAAATGAAAGCACACAAAAAATGAGGAAGAAAGGGCAACATTCTCCCTTTTTTATTCTTTCACCTTTTTCCACATAAATGCCAGATAAGATAAGGTTTGGACGAAATTTCTGAGGACTAAAATGGAAGCAATGACCAAGTAATTGGATCCTCTCAAAAGCAAAAGCGAAATTTGGATATTACTAGTTTTTTGACACCAATTTGGAAGTATAATAACTCTGACATAGTGACATATACTTTACTCTTAATGGTTGTAAACTAGCTTTGCAGTTGGGGTATATTTGAAAGGTTTCCACTGTGTAGGAGATTAGTTATTGAATTACTAGAAGGTTCTTGTTGTAATTTAGAAGTTTATTCAAAAAGCCTAGAGTATTCCAAGGTAGTCTTCTCAACAATGGAACTTTGATGACGCATGTAAGAAGAAACCATGGATACAGCTCAAACCCCATGACTTTCTACGGTGGCCGATTTTTCTTACACGCATTGCGTCGACAAAATTAAATCTACTCTTTGAAAAAAGCAATTCTCTTTGTAATCAAACTAAGCAAATCCTTCATTTTAGCTTTGGGCTACGAAATGACTAAATTACCCTCAACTAACCTCGCTGTATTCGCTAATTAATTAAGGGTGCGTTTTTTACGAACACGAATGGGTTATATGAACGTGGCATTTGAGCATGGTACGGTAGTGAACATAGAATGTGTTTTTTGTTGTGAACGGGGAATTGAAGATAGGTATTTGAGTGGATTTTTTTGCTATGAACGATAGAAATTATACCATTGCATCGTATGTGTCAGACGCAATTGGTCCAATTTCTAACGTTCATTTTGAACGTTGCTGGGCATGGCTAAACACGCTCATGGGTCGGATGCGAATGATAGCTAAAACTGATTCCAATAAGAATTATAATAATAAAACAGTGATAGATACGTAAATTAGAAGATGAGATTCAGTACGTACGTGGACAAATTATCGCCCAGGCTCAATGGGCTGGTCGACCTGACCATAAGGCTGATCAACCTATGGGTCAACCATACCAATCTCTAGGTTAGACCATATAGGTTCTATTTTTTTCTTTTCTATGGTTATTAAATTTTGATTTATTCCTATAACTTGTTTCTTTAATTGCATCTTCATACCGACTTCAATTTCAACAAATTATATATGTAAATTTCTCAAAAAATTACCATAGACATAACAGAAAAAGTTTCATAGCCTGATTCAGTCATTTGATTTTTTTTATAATCTCTTTCTATAAAACAATTAATCTCTTTTTAATTAATTCATAATTCATTCATCTATATTAATATTATTAATTAACTTTCAATAAATTCCATCATGACCTGATTTAACTCCTGTTTTATTATGCGCCTCAGTTATTTTACAAATTCAAATGCACACGTTAACATTTGTGAATAAATTATTTCAGTAACTTTTAATTTTGTTTATAACATTAATCTCTACCTAACCTCTTTTTATTCTTTTATAACATTATCGTGAATGTTTTAATTAATTATATTTAATACCTTGTAATGTTATGCTTTCATAACATCAACTGTTAGTATTTAAATTTCAAAAAAACCTTAATTAATTATCTTTGCTTAAATTTTTTGGGTTGTTACATCATGTATACTCTCCTGTTGTTTCATTTGGGTACGATTCGTGGAAGTCATTTGTTTGTTAGTTTATACTCTAATCCAGGCTTCGAGGATTAGAGTTGACTAAGCGAATGGTCGATATCAAATGCATATTGGCTGGCATGGTTGCCTCTAAGTTTGGACACAAATTGTTGGTGGTTGGACATTCAAGTTATGAGCATCGTGAGTTGTTCATATTCAACCTCATCATTTGTTTAAAGCTCAAGTTAGTTGGTAGGTGGTCGGATCACATACGTATAGTGGCAAAAGAATTTACATAACAATATGGTTTTGACTTTGAAAAAACTTTCTCCCCAATTGTTAAGCTAACCAAATTAAGAATAATTCTTCCCATAGTCTTGTATAACAACTAAAGAATTCAACAATTAGATGTCAACAATGCATTCTTGAATGGTGACTTAAAAGAAGAAGTGTTATGTATCAACCACAAGGGTATCAAAAAGATAAAGAGCTTGTGTGCAAGCTAAATTAAGCAAAATATGGGTTAAACAAGCACCTAGAATCTGGTTTGATAAGTTGAAACTTGTCTTGACAAATTTAAGGTTTCAATCTACCAAATCAGACCACTCATTATTCATTCAAATTATTGATAATATAATTATCCATGTTCCGATATATGTTGATGACCTAATTATTGCAGGTAAAAGTGACGTTGAAATAAGAAAGCTCATTTAACTACTGGATAAACAATTTTCAGTCAAAAATTTGGGCGAACTCAGCTACTTTCTTAGAACTGATGTAACAAAGATATCTCAATCAGAATTATTCTTAAGCTAAAATAAATATATCAATGAAATTTTGGTCAAAGCAAACATGGATTCTGAAAATGCCTTTCCAACATCAAAGTTTACAAGCCATCAATTATCAAAACAAGGGGGGATAGATAATATTAAATTGTACAGAAGTCTAGTGGGTGCATTGCAGTATGCTACCATTACCAGACCTGAAATTGCTTACAGTGTTAACATACTTTCTAAATTTATGCAGGAACATAAAGATGAACACTGGAAAGCCATAAAAAGGGTGCTAGGATACTTGAAGCGAACAAATGAATTTGGTTTACATTTCAAGCACTGCATGCAGCTATATATAATTAAATACAGTGATGCAGTCTGGGATACAAATCCTGTTGACAGAAGTCAACTTCAGGATACTGCATTTATTTGGGAAACAACCCTATTTCTTGGTGTGCAAAGAAACAACCTACATTTTCTAAATCTAGTACTGAAGCAGAATTCAGAAGTATTGTTAATGCTACACTGAAATCATGTAGATACAATCAATAATTAACGTGTTAAAGGTTATAGTTCAAAAGCCACCAACACTATGGTGTGATAACTTAAGTTATATGTCATTCTCATCAAATTCAGTATATACTCTAGAGCAAAGCACATGGTAATTGACTTATATTTTGTTCGTGAGCAGGCAATTAAAGGAAAGCTACAAATAAATCATTTTCCAGCAATACATCAAGTGGCAGACATACTCACTAAACCACTATCAAGTAAGAGTTTTACCAGACTTAGATCTGAACTCAAAGTAATCAGAAGATCAGACCTTGATGAAGGCACAAAGCAATCAAGTTCAGATATGAAGTTTTCAACTTCGAACTTCAACAAATCATATTCCAAAAACCCTAGTTCTGCTGTAACACTCAAATCCGAAGAAGCAAAGAAGAATCACAATAGTATTTCATCTTCATCGTCTCAAAGATCACAAAGACAATCAACTATAGATTCGATGTATGAAGATCTTCTGATTAAATAAGCAAAGACAAGTACTTAAGCTCAAATCCACACCATTAAAACCATTTAAGATTAATTGAGGCTGATTTGAGTCAATTTCACAGAGTTTCATCACTGAGAAATTTATCATGGCGGCTAAAGATAAGAAACCCTAGGTTTCGTTTGAGAGGGAGTATTATGAAGAAAAATAAATACCCACAACCACTTTTGTGTTTTATTTCTGTATTGGACCTGGGCTTGGCCCAATTATCTTTCTTTATTTTTTACCATTGTCGTGGCCTGTATGACATTATAAATCCAGGAAAATCATGTATAGATTATTATCAATTAGTAATACAATCACATTCATTCCTCTCAAATACAATAAACTCAAATTATCTGAAATCTTTACAATGGTAAAGAGAACAAAACAAGTAAACTGGATAGGTGATAATATATCATATATGCGATAAAACTAGGGCTGTCAATGGGTCTTCTTGGATTTTGGTCGGGTCAAGTAGGGTTCGGGTTGATTTATAAATAGGTCGAGTCAAACAGTTTATTAAACGGGTCATTTTTTCCTGCCCCTAACCAACTCGTTTATAAACGAGTTGATCCGACCCAACCCATGTAACCCGTTTAACTAAACGGGTCATGTAGGGCTATGTCGGATAGGGTTTACCCGTTTGACCAATTGCCAAATATTGCTCGCTAATGTAAGTAGCAAAAAATACCAAATCACCAACAAACATCACTATTGTATAATAACCAACAGGCAATAAGCTACGAAATCATCAACATGCAACAAGTTACAAAATCATCAACAGGAAGTACATATATAAAGCATGAAATTACCATGTCCAAAAATCATTCTCCATACATAAGAATATATGAGCATACTACATACATAAAAACTAACAATATGAAAAAGATACAGTTGTTATAAGTAAAATATAACTAACAACATATAAGAATGAATTAGTAAAATATAACAGCTTACACAAGAATATGTGAGCATACTGATTACTGCGTACATAAAAGACTAACACTAACAACATATATAAAAGACTAACATTATGGAAGAGATACAACACATAATCGAGTTTGGAGGGTCAAAATCGGGTTAGCGGGTCAACCCTATACCCACCCGTTTATAAACAGGTCAAATTCAGGTTGACCTGAAAATGATCCGCCGACTAAACAGGTCGGGTTATCCGTCTGATTTTTGTGTGGGCTTTGGGCTGGTTTTATGGTCATGTAGAAAATTGACAGCCCTAGATAAAACTACAAGCACCTGCTTCAAACATATTTATTTCAGTTATAACTAAACCTTAAAAGCGACAAAGTTCAAAAAAAACTTGAGAGAATTGAACGATCTGAACTTGGGAGACCTCGAACCAATCTACATAGAGGTTGTAGTACATTAATCTGGCCATATCTTCCTTGATACTCTATCTTTGGAGTTGAAAGGGAAGTAGTTAGTTTCGTTATAGTCTTCTACAAATTCATGCTTGCTAGTGTTTCGAGACACGCTTCTCTCCCCTTTGCACCAAATAGATAGGTGAAATTTGTTGTTGTTGAGCTTGCTAATACGGTGATTTGC
Source organism: Allium sativum (assembly GCA_030737875.1). Lineage (NCBI taxonomy): Eukaryota > Viridiplantae > Streptophyta > Magnoliopsida > Asparagales > Amaryllidaceae > Allium > Allium sativum. Next base: position 174,500,801 of record CM060923.1, read on the forward strand.
TTCGATTCTTTGAGATTCGATTTCCCTGAATGTGTCTTTATCTTGATTCAGCGTGGTTTTAACACCAGGAACATTGTCGGAGCAACTATCTATCCTTCTGCACAAATCAATTGAAAAATTAGAAGTATTATTGTTCTAAAAATTGTTAGATTTAGGAAAATTTTCATGGTTGGGCTGCTTTAAAATTTTAATGACAAATTTAGATTAGTTTTGGAATTAATTACAAAAGTAGGCTTGTTTTGAAAATACACAGGCGAGTTTTAGGAATGCACCAACAGGCGAGTTTTCAAAATTCGCCTGTTAATTTTGGTACTAAATTCCATAGCGCCTTTTGAAAATTTGAATTGAACGTAACTCAAAATCTATAATATGAAATCTCCATTTTTTTGACCCATTATAAAAATATAGTTCAATGGATTCGAATGTTTCTTTATTCAATGAAATCCTAGTTAAAATGAATTCTGTATACTCAATTCAAGTTGAAAATGTAAAACAACGAACTACCGCGATGCTACGGAATAGCCTAACCAAACAACATAAACCAAATAACAAATTGTAATATCCGAAAATTAGACAAATACAAAGTCCGATACACGATAGATAAGTTCGAAACATTAAAAATACATATACACAAAAGTCAACACAACGACATCTCATCATACATCTCCACTTTAAGCTAATGAAGTAAACCACTTTCTGTTATGGCCCTGCGTTCACATTTGCTGCACCTGTTTGGTTTTGGCGTTTGATGCTCGTCCATTACATTTTTTATTCTCGTAGATTTAAGTCGTCCGGGTTGTCTTCTTATGGGCGGAGCCAACATACATGGACCATTGTATGGTTGTCTATATTTCTTATCACGTATAGGAAGAAACTCTGGCTTGTAGGAAGCTTTGTAACTTTAGACGGAGAACCATTCAGAAGCAAAATTACGATGTGCTCTATTTATACCAAAATCTTATGCTGAAAAAGCCGCCAACACATGAGCACACTGTTTCTTCTACAGAAGTGGGATGTCGCATGTACAGGTGCAACGAGAACCTTCGATCTCAAATAATCTTCATCTCCGTAATAGTTAATCACTTGTTATTTAGATCGACCAAATCGAATAAGCCTATAATGTCATGCTTCAATAGCACGTACTTAAATTTTAGCTTCCCATTTTGAGTAAGTTTTGTCTTCAAACCCTCCCCTTTTTCCCGCCTCTTAAAGAAATATTCAACTAATCCAAAGAACGTCCTTGCAACCAGTGCCTTTATAGGCAAGGATCTGACGCCTTTTAGTACACCATTAAAACTTTCGGATGCTTTTGTTGTCATAACATGGAAGCAGCCACCGTCATATCTGTAAAGTGCCCAGTTTTCTTTTGAATTCCGTAGGCTTCATTCAATCTAGTTATGCACATCTGGCTTTGTTGCTTGGATTTCTTCTCTGATTTTAGTGTACCCAACCACTTCAGAAGCATATGCAGCTGCGTAAAACAAGCATGTTAGTCGCTTGTCTCGATAACATATAGCTTGAAAATTGGCTTTAAGATGCCTTGCATAGAACCTATGTTTGTGTGGTTCTTGCCATCTATCCTATAAAGCGCTTGGGATCCCTTTCATTCTGTCAGATATAAAAGTAATGCGTCAATTTCGTACGCCATAAATGAACTCACACATACATGAAAAGAACCAGACCCAACTATCATATGATTCGGGTTCGATAACTCCATAAGCTAATGGAAAAATGCAGTCGTCGACATCTATAGCAGTAGCAACAAGTAGTGTTCCCTTGTACTTACTGTACAAGTTGTCCCGTCAATACATAGCAATGGACGACAGTGTACAAAACCTGCAATGAGAGGGCCAAATGCCCAAAAAGCACGCTCAAATACCCTAACATCATTGTGTGATATATGTCCTACTAAACCTGGAGTGCTTATTTTTATTTCCTCAAAATATTGAGGTAGGTACATATACGATTCGGCCTACTCACCATAATTTTTTTCCAAATGCTTTATTCAATGTTCACCAAGCTTTCATTTAGCTGATTTTGATGAAGAGTTGGTCGTCGACAAGCACATGCACCATGCCAGCTGAGATATTTAAATTGGCCTTCTCAAAAGACATGATTTTGGATACAAGAAATCCAAAATTGGCTTGCTTATGGTTGGAATTAATCATAGGGTTGATACAGTTATGTTCATGAGGCAGCTTTCTAATTTCCACTATCCAATTTGTGATTTCTTCGATACTATAGCATGTATTCGCCATGAGTAGCATCAACATTACATACAACAATATATATTGTTTTACTCGACTTGATTGGCTTGTATGAAACACCATGCAGAATAGACCACTCCATAAGTTAGCGGAGAAACATTTTTTTACTTTGGAATACCATCCCAACATCAAAACCATTGGTACTTCCGTTTGAACCTCATCACCATCATCTTCAGGATCTTCCGTGTTTAGAAAGTCATAGTCCAACGGTTCGTTGTTGACTTCCATCCAGTATGTATCATTAACAGTTGTCATGGCAATCACCATGCTATAAATATGGCCAGTATATTGTGAAGGACCTACACCCCAGTCTAATTCGGGTTCATTAGTTATTATATTAATAAATGCATTTCAGTCAAATCTTACATTTCAATGAGTATTTAGTAAACTAGAGTAATGTGTAAGACATACCTTTTGGCTCATATCGTACAGTTCTGACTAAGAAGGAAATACATTATATTGCAATTGTTGTCCATAGTCTTCTGGCTGATCAGTTTGTTGTTGTTGCTCATGAACATTTGGTTGAATAGTTTTTTTGTTGCTGTTGATGATGGTGGTCCACATTCGGATGAAAATATGGATTGGTGTACATAGGAGAACTAAAGATAAGTGAAGGATCACGAGTTTGCAACGTTTTTGTGAAATATCCTAAACCGCTACTCACGATAGGAGGTGATGATTTCTTGCATGACTTCTTCCACGATTGCTTTTTTTGTTCTTCCAACAAACAACTCAATCGATTTCTTAATAGCTAGAAAACATTACTTGTGCATCTTCATCGTCTGAAAGTGATACGGCTCTCGACCCCGAATCAGTAGGCCAGTTAACCGACAACTCGATATCATATTCGAGAGGGTTAATTTTGGTTGCTTTGAAGACCGATTCTTTTAAACAATCAAGTGTGCAATCATTTCTAACTCACCCTGGTTTGTAGAATACTCCCACATAATTTTCGTTTTAGTGCTCATCCACGACCAAATCACCGTGATAGTAGCAAAGTGTAGGAATAAAATTAGGCGCCATTGTTGAGTGAGTATATTAGTTTTGAAGTTATTTGAAGTAAGTATTAAAGTGTTTCTGCAATGACAAATAATGCATTGAAGACCTATGAAATAAGCATCTATGCAATGTAATTGTCAAATCAACTTTAATCAACTCAGCAATGTCATTGTCAAGTAAGATTTTGCAGAGCTTCAATCATCTCATCTATTTCAAAACAACGTTGACTCACATGTTGTTTGTCCATCCTGATCACAAATAACAATCTTTGGGTCAGATTTGATAGAGCTTTAACCATCTCATTTATTTCAAAATAAAGCACAATCATTTTTACTTTGGCGGAGTTTTGTTAGCTCAGCTGTTTCTAAATAATGACTCATTTAGCCAGCTTTATAACATAGGACAATTTTGGACCATTTTTATCGGTGTCTAGTCAGATCACCTGATTTGTGGTAGATCATACTGTAAGGAAAAGCTTTGGCGCATCCTTACTTTATGGCAGGGATTTGTCACTTCATCTTTATGTCAAGGTGTACTATACAAACCAACTTTAGACAATTTGGTCTAATATACTATTCGGGACCAGCTTTGCTCAGTGTAATACGACTGGTACTATTTGAAAACACTTTAGTCAGTGAGTTGTCATTTTATTAAACAAAGTTTTTTTTGGCTATATAAATTGATTATAATGCGTAATAACATATAGTAATAAACAAAAACATTTTCTTAGAAAAAACAAATATACAGTACTACATATTAATCTTCCAAGTTCTACAAACACACAAACAATAATTCAAATTGAACTTCGAAAAACTATGACAACAAATGATAGAAACACTAGTGGATACGGTTAAATTGCAAGTCTTCTATGAGTTTTTTGAGATGTCTAATTTCTTGTTCCAGCTCGTTCACATATGCTATGCCCCTTGGACACAACGGTTCATCAATTCATTCTGTAAAATTGCATCCATAGGGATAATTGGAACAAAAAAGAATTCGACGACCAATGTTTACGCGATCATATGTTACAACAACTTCAACCATATATCCAAAGTGGCAACAAACTGGGTATACTACTACAAAACAGGTCATTTGCATCGCTTGTTTACCCCTCTGCTGCATCGGTTCAACAACCGATGCATATAAAGACGATGCAATAAACCTAAACATGTTGCATCGGTTATACAACCGATGCAAAAAGTGATTTTTACATGTCACTAACAACAAATGCAAAATATAAGTATTTTACATTGGTTGTTAGTAAAAACCGATGCAAAATAACGTTATAGATTAAAAAAAAACTTTTTTGCATCAGTTCTTACAAGCAACCAATGCAAAATATATCACTTTTAGACTAACCGTTATAATAACAATCGATGCAAAAAATCTCCTAATAAATCATTGGAAGAAAAAAAACTCAAATAAGCAACTAAATGGACAATGCCAATATTAATGCAAATAATTTTCTAATTCTTTGAAATCAAACTAGATAAGCCAATGCTAATAAAAATATATATTATCTGGATATATACAACTCAATTACAATGTTTATAATACATATAAAATAATAATTCATATAAATAAATTATATCTCAAGTTACACATTAGATATTTACATTAAGGTACATGAATCATTTACAATTCTCAAAAAATAATTCACTTTAATCCTCAAATAAACAATTCTGAAGCAACTTATATAACTTACTTAACAAAGGTCAAAGCTAAAAGGATCAAAGAAATAATCACTATGAGCAATAGTATCCAAGTTAACATCAGTAGCACCAATAGCGTTATCTTGAGAAAGCACTTCAAGAATCATTCTTATTCAGTAATCCAACATAAATTCTGTTACCAAATTTTGTGGGCTATAGCAAAGCATAGTCCATCAACATAGGGCTGTAAACGGATGCAGTCAGATACAGATAGTGCCGTATCCTAATTTGCATCCGAAAATGAAAATCCGTATTCGATATCCGCTGATACCAGTAAAAAATATCCGTATCCGTATTCCCGGTTATTTTCGGATATCCGAAAATATCCGTATCCGCCTTAGCGAATACGGATATCCGAAAATATCTGTATCCAAAACTTAAAACTGTACATTAGATGTGGTTATCCAAAAATATCCAAAAAAAATATCCGAAATAAAATAAAAGTTTACAAATACGTCACTCACATACAAATTTGGCTCGTAATTTTTTTTTTTGAAAATGTGAATACATCTAATTAAAAATTACAAGCAGGACATCAATCAAATAAATTTCTTACAACAAATATTTTAAGAGATAAAGTGTTCAAAATATGAAATACAAACCCTAATTCTAAAATAAAACAAAACATAAATCATAGAAGCACAAACACAATTATGTTTTAATCAACAAAATACCACAAAATAAAATGTAACAGCCCGCCCCGCTTCAACCGGCATTTCCTCCGAAAGTGTGATGTACACGTGCCCAACTAGCATGGAACGGTAGCCAAAGAAAGGAAAGAAGAAAGTGGCCTAATCTAAAACCTATAGAATGTCTCATAGCGCGTGGGATAAAATATAATAACAACATACTTGACATAAAACAGGCGAGACAGTGCACAAGCTGAAAACTAAACATCATAGCAGCAGAAAATCCAGATACAGCTTATGTTCCACATCATTATTATTACAACTTTAAAACTGTCTCTAAAGTAAAAGAAAGGAAGGGTTCACTACTAATGCCCAATGTAGTGACCAGCAACGACATAGAGAGAATATCTATATATCATACGTGGAAGCCTCCTGCTCGTCTCCGATACAACTACTCGTGCATCGCCAGCTAACCTGTCTCTAGTCTGCTCGTGAGAGCACCCAGAGTAATAAGAAGAGACCAAAAACTCTGGGTCAGACAAAAAGTATGGTATGAGCGATAAGCAGCTAAATAGAACAATAATAGGTATACTAAACCATACCTGAAACTGGACCTGCAACCGAAGAGGCACTACATACCGTACAATGCTCTAAGGTGTCACTAAACAGATGGTGTAAAGATAACGGGGGAGGGGGTGTGCATGTCATAGAGATAGCAAACAATCAATCATAGCAACCATCCTCACATCTCTCACTCATTGCATAAAGCATACGATGTCCACCACTCTCAACCACTAGACCCATCGAAGTAGTGACGGAGTTCGGCTTGTACAACTACTGCTACCACCAAGCTTACCCCATGGAGTCATGACTAAATCTTTACAAATGACCCCGCTTCATTGGTCTATAGCCCATTAGTCATACCTAGACCACTATGGTCCTGAATCCATTCACGTACCTCCCTACATATAGTGATCCAAAGTCATAGACATTGACAACCCCTGAGCACATGTCCTGCAGCAAAGCCCAACTCATGAAGTCGACTCGTTGGTTCCCATCTGGATCATGAGTACAAGCTTCCCATTTGGACTACCTTTGCATCTTGGGTTTTTGGTCTTCTTCCCCGGATTGGTTCAGCATCGTTGTCCATGCCTCAACTCCAAACTCTTCGGTTCGGTTCGTGGTCTTCATCTCGTGGCGGTTCGGATCAGTGTTGGTCATCCCATCGGATCGTGGCCTCCGTTCATGGTGCAAGCAGCTCGAGTCTTCCTCTCCACTCCGGGTCGGGTCGGAGACGCATAAGTGGTTCGGGTCGGAGGTCTTCTGGCGGATTGGGTCGGAGGCACGGTTTGGTTCGGATAGGGTGCTCCAGTTTGTAATCCTCCTTGGCCATCTGTTCACGAGACTCCAGGCGGTTCGGATCATGGGTATCATTTGCAAGTGGGTCGGTTCGTGCTCCCATCCGATCCGATCCGGTTCAGGTACTTTCCTGCACTTTTCCTACAACTTCCAGCACTGTTTATATTCCATTCGACGACATTTTCGACCACTCTAACTATTTTAGACCATCACAAAGCATACCATACAGTCATAGCAACAAATAGAAGTGGCTACAAACACCAAAAACAACATCTTGATAGTTTAAAATGGATCAAACACAACCAAAACCCCATATTTTCCCTTAAGCATATTTAAGCAAAACTAATAATAGGATTAGAAAAGCTTAACCAAGTCAAACCAAATTTCTAACAGAGGTCTAAAATAATATTTCGAAATTTATCAATATTTTTACAGATTTTTAACATGTATAATTTCACTAATTAACACTAATTACCCTTCATTAACCATAATTAGTGAGGAACTATGCAAATCACTCACCTTGGCCACAAATAAAATACCAAATCTGAAATGAATCTCTGTTTGGCGCTGTTCCCAATGCAACTCCGCAGCTCTAACCTTGCTTTGGTGCTAATCCTCTTTGATTTGATGTTGCTAAGCTTAATCCTTGATTAGATAGTGATTTGGAGATGTTTTAGAGGTTGGAGGCCATTATTAGTATTCTTAGGAGGTAAATGGTGGCTAGAAAACTAAAATGAAATGAAAACCCAACTCATTTCAGCCTCCCGATAACCCTAATCCCGAAATGGGTTATGGACCCATTTACTAATCACCTCAATTGGCCCGGTTAAGCAGTTTTTCACCTTATAAAACTTGTTTCAACCATATCTCCCAAACGGTGAGCCCGTTTGGCTAATGTGACCACTCTATGGAATTGTAAACCATCATCCGGATCCAATGGAAGTGGTTTTAGGTCAAAACTCCTTTCCAATCAAAAGTTATGACCAAAACAAGATCAACTAGGGGCAAAATAGTTATTTAAAAATCGGCAAAAATCATGAACCTGGGAAATGACTCTAATAGTCGTCTCCCAAAGTTACATGACCATACAACTTCATGTGTGAAAGAAATAAATATTCTACGATCCTTTGATGCGTAGAATGCGGGTCGTTACATAAAATGCGTACATGATTTAAAATGTTGCATAATACAAAATACAACATTCCTTTATAATTAAATAGTTGACTTTAGGTTAGCTATTGTTAAGGAAATTTATATATTAATTTAATCTTAAATATAAATTAAAAATTATATAATATATATACATACATACACGTATCAGAAAATCAGATGGATATTTTTCGGATACGGATACCACTATAACCATATCCGTATCCAGAATGATTTTCGGATATCGGATATCCGTATCCACATCTTGGATAACGGATATATTTCATATTTTCGGATACGGATGCGGACGGATATCGGATTTTTCGAGTATCCATTAACAGCCCTACATCATCATAAGGCTTGTTACACATACATCATTAAAATAGCTCATTTAAACAAATATATATTCGAATGACATATATTCATTAAAGAAGAGATATGATATATTTATAAGCCTACTCATGCAATTGACTTAAAATAAAAATGAATTTTAGTTCAATATAGTATATGTTGGTAGGTTCGATAATAGATTACTAAAATATGGAAAAAATACTTCTGGATTCGAAATTCAAACTAAACAGATTTGTAATAATGAATTGTACTTTTATCTTTGTTTTGCTGTACAAAGACGTTAATATATGAATTTAGATTCTGATGGATTGCCGATTCTTGAAGTGCTTGCTGAATAACATCGTGCTTTAATCATTCTCATTCAGCAATTCACTACAAGTTTAAAAACTGTAAATGGCGACATACTTTAATAATGTATACTTGCCTGAATGGTTCAGCGAACGACTTTGGCCAATCAAAATAACATATATGTAATTACTTTCTGTAGAATGGTATATAGTCTCTTTAATATTAGACAAACAAAACTGCATATGATATATTCACACAGATATTTTTGTGTTATTAAAACAATGTCCAAACAACTTCTTGTGTGATGATCAAACTTAAATACATTCATGTTTATTTCCGTTTTTTTTAAGTGACCGACAATTTTTTGTATTGAACCTAAAAACTAACAGAAGCATATGAAAGTTTGTGAATGGTACTGGAATTCTGACTACAGAAAAGAAAAAAAGGCAAAAAATAAACAAGAAAAGAATGCTAATAGTACTGGAATTCTGACTGCACAAACGAAAAAAGACAAAAAAAACCAAGAAAAGAATGGAAATCATTAAGCAAACGAAATGAAATGACATGAAACCAATCTTGTGAATTTAACATAAGATTTAGGTCTTTAACTAACTGATCGTCCAATGATCAGTTGTAACGACCCGGAAAATCTGAACCAATTTAAAATTTTTAAATTGACTAAAATAGTGGATTTTAAATATTTAAAATAAATATTTTAAATAATAGCAATGAAAAGTGAGTTTGAATCGACGTTTGAAAACGAATTTAATTAATTCTAATTATAAACAAGGCCTGAAATGGCGCGGTAGTTTCAAAATTTGAATTCAAACTTTGACTAACTGTACTGGGGGCAAAACAAAACGAATTTGAGTGAAACCAAAAATATTTAAATCTGTTAGTGAATACCTTTCTAATGAATCTGAAACATCAAAGTTTCATAGCGGGATGCAAAAGTTATGGCCAAATGAATTTTCAGAAAGGTCGCTATGGAATTTATATAGCCCGTGAAAATGGCCATTTTGCATACGACCTCGGAATTCGACAAAACCACTTTTGTTGGATCCGGGATGTGAAGTTATTGCTAGGTTTCAAATTTCATAATTTTTGAAGCTAATATGTGAGCGTGGCAAAGGAAAATGTGTTTTGGTCAATTACAGTTAAATTGGATCGACCAGAAATGGGCCTTTTTGCAAACTGTCTCAAAATTCGACGAAACTAGTTTTTTTGGGACCGTATCGTCAAAACATAGCCATATTTATTTTTCTGGAATTTTTCGAATCAGTTTGTGGCCCTGACAAATTGAAATGTACGTTCAAATCGAATATTGAATGTTATATATTTTAAATTGAATGAAAACTGAATGAAACAGTCGAATGGGCCTACGAAACATATCTCATTGTGTTCGGAATGGGGGTTAAATGCTAGGGATAACAGTAGTTGGGTTTGGATTGGAGGTCGTGTTGGAAAACCCCTTTTTAAAACCATCGGCCAATAGAATTTTTTCTTTCATTAATTTAAAAATAAAAAAAAACGAAACCCCTGTATCGAGCGGCGGCTACCTGCTTCCTCCTTCTCTCCTCAAAAACTCTGAATCCTCTCAACAAAACACCCTACTCCTTTGCATAATTTTGTAGATCTATTCGTGAGCTTCCCATCCATATAAACCTCGCCAGCTATCGTCGAGCATCGGAGAAGAACCAGCGCCAGAAAGATCCCACCTTTGGAGCGCCGCCGGAGCTCCGATCTGCCACCGAGCGCGACGCTCCTCTAGGCGCAGGCGCGGCTCATGGAGGCCTTGCACGTGGCAAGGGCTGATCGAGCTCCAACGCCTCGGATTGCGTGCAAAGCTCCACCCTAGTTTCGAACCCAACTTGAGGTATAACGACTGTTATATATTAAACTATATTATAGCACTTTAAAGCGCTCTAATTTTTAATTTCACTGTAAAAATCATATCGTTTTCGTGTGTTGACGAAATTCAGTGAAACAAGAGACAGTGGACTCGTGTGGACGCTTTCTACATTTTAGAAGAGACCGCATATTTTTCTGAGCCTTCTGCTATTTTTGGTGGAGTGGAACCCAATGTGAGATTTCTAATTTATAAACGATATGGAAAACGACGATGTATACATTATATAGTCGATGTATGAGTTATATAAGCGTTGTATACCTCTTGTATAAGCGTTGTATGAGTTGTACGTTCGATGTATAAGTTGTACATGCATTGTAAAAATTATATATGTGTTGAAATAGAAGTGAATTGCTATATATATATATATATATACACACACACACGCCCCTCGTCCACAAACCATGGACGATATTTATTGGTTGTGGTTGGTGTGAAAATTGATTAATAGCGAATGGTTGATTGAAATTATTTGTGGTTGATATTGATTGATTGTGGTTGAAAAATACCCGTTTGTGGTTGAGAAATATTTGGTTGAAACCACATAGGATTAGTTTGTGGAAATGAAAAAAATATACATGCCGCCTGCGTGCGAACTAGATGCATGATTCCCCATTGTCAAAAGCTGCGAGGCTTTAAGGTAGAGCGAGGAGCCGTACTAGGGACGATCCCAGTTTTAACTACCCTGCCGTTATGCTGCCGAAATTTTGAATAATATTCATGTGTTAGACTTATTTTCATTTGTTGAAACTATATTTATTCGTTGAATAGAAAACCTTCATGTGTTGAATTGAAATTCATTCGTTGAACAGAAATTCATGTGTTGAAAGGTATATGTGTTTTAAATATAAAAATCACATTTTTATCAATATATATAAAAACAATAGAAAACCTTCATGTGTTGAATTGAAATTCATTCGTTGAATTGGAATTCATGTGTTGAAAGGTATATGTGTTTTAAATATAAAAATCACATTTTTATCTATATATAAAAACAATATAAAACCTTCATGTGTTGAATTGAAATTCATTGTCGAATAGAAATTTATGTGTTGAATGGTATTCGTGTTTTAAATATAAAAATCACATTTTTATCTATATATATAAACTATAGATAACCTTCATGTGTTGAATCGATATTCATTCGTTGGTTTGAAATTCAAGTGTTGAATGGTATTCGTGTTTTAAATATAAAAATCACATTTTTATCTATATATATAAACTATAGAAAATCTTCATGTGTTGAATCGAAATTCATTCGTTGAATTGAAATTCATGTGTTGAATGGTATTCATATTTTGAAAGAAATTGTTTGATAATAAAAACCCTATTTTCACCACCTATATTAAATATATAAAATAGCCGAGTTTTGAAATAAATTGTTTTACATAAAAAATCACCTTTTTATTATATACATGAATTGATAAAAATAGTGAAGTGTTGAAATAGAAGACAGTTAGATAAAATTATAATTTTTATCAAATGTATGAAAAGAATATAGCTTTGAAATCGAAGAATCGATATATATATAAATAGAATTAAATATATTGAATAACGAAGCTGCAGTTTGTATTTTGAAACCGTGATTTCAAATGATTATAGCGGGAGATCCGACCATCGGATTTTCCCAAAACCGCAACCGTTGGGTTCGCCTTGGAAATATCTTTCCAACGGCACCAACTTTGTAAAAATCCAACGGTTGGATTGTCTGGAATAATTAATTCAAATCTGAAGAAAAACAGCGCCAGAATCGATTATATATATATTTATAATTATATATAATCGAATAACGACGATGTAGTTCGTATTTTGAAATCGAAACTTCAAACGATTATACCGGGAGATCCGACCGTCGGATTTTCCCGAAACTAGAACCGTTGGATTCGTTTTGAAAAGATCTTTCTAATGATGTAAATTTTGTGAAGATACAACGAATAGATTTTCAGATATGTGTAAATCAAATCTGAAGAAAAACAGCGCCACGACTACATTATGGCCCGAAGCGTCGTTTTGAATAAATTGGCTATTTTAAAATAAATAAAAATAGCGATAAATCGTTATAAAATATTATAAACGATATGGATGTGAAATTTAGATACTAACTGAAGGTTGGCTAAGTCGAATGGTTTCCTGGATTTTGATCTGATGTTGGTTTCGGCCTTCGGGGTTAATATTTGGGAAATCGTTCTCTTACTGATCGACGGTTAGTGACTATTGAATTGAAATGATGCGTAATAGTGTTTCTGTAGCACTTGTTTATTATACACGCGAGTTGCTCAGAAAGACCGGTTTTATCCCATTCTGAATAACTGAATCGACGATAAGAAATCGAAGATGAAGACGGTGGTCGAAGACCGGAGATCTTCACCTCGTTTGGATGGTAATCGAGGTCCTGATTGGGAGGCATCCCGAAATATGGATAATGAGTGGTGATCGTCCAGACGTACGTGGTGATCGATGGGTTTGCGAGGTATATAGTGTCTCCGGTTTCGTTCAGACCCAGAACGGACTTGCAAATGGACAGTGTGTCTGACATTGGAATTTATTCTGTGTGATTGATAGCCATCAGTTGCACGGTGTGAATTGCCTGTGTGGCGTGCTAAGATGCAGTGGTCAGGGCTTCTGTTGAAAAGCAAAGTCTTGTGGTGATGATCAAAGCAACGCCTGTGTGGTGTAGCTTTGTGTAGAACGTGAATTTGCGAGCCTCATACCCCGATATGAACCAGAAACGGGAGAGGACATCAGGGAGGGTCTGCGTTTCTTTCTAGTTAGAAGTGGCGTCAGTGGTTTTACATGCCCTGACGAGTTTGACTTATGTGGTTGTTACTGTTGCCAGGCGCCTCGGTTAGATCGGACGATCCGGGTCCGATGGAGTCATTCGTTGGCTCATTTACACCCCAAAGGGTGGGGAAACGCAGTGTTCAGGAATTTTAATCCACATTGGTGGACCGGCCCTGACGATCCAAGGGCCCACCTGAGTCTGGGTCCTGAGGCTCAGGCTAGACAGTCTCGAAGTCAGTAAGGACTATCTTTTGCCTTGGTTCATGACGGAAATCCAATTTCTAAATACAACATCGTGCGGTTTTGATTGTATATATATATATGACGACATGATATATGGTACCCATGCCGTCTATGATTGGTAGTTGTGATTAGAAATTGTTTTTGAAGCATGTAAACACTAGTAATAATATCAAATGCTTTTGTTTTATTCGTATCAAGCATATTTTGGCTATTATAAGGTAAAACTCTATCCTTCGGTTTGCGTTGCATTGTGTGATGGGAATTGAGTCTTATAATGGCCTCATTTTTATAAGAAGCATTGCGATGTTTAAAAGAATGATTTGTTTTAAAGCACTGGCAATCCAATGAGGTAAACCCATTCCACGAAAGTGGCGTGGTCCTGTGATTGGCCATATTATAAATGTGTTGAGTAGATTTCTCATACCAGTCCCATGACTGACTCGTAGTTTGTTTCACTTTCAAACTCGGGTGCCCCTTTTTCTACGCGGGCAGCCTTGTATTCAGGTTTAACTGGCTTTATCCGGATAGCTGGAGCTGAAGATGGTACCTATCACTTATCTTTTTTTATGTTGTTCAGCTCCTATTGTACATATTATGTTTATTCCCGCTGTAGACATTTATGTATAGCTGAACTGTATTTGTACTAAGTATGATCCTATATAATGTGTAACTCTGATGTTTATGTTTATCTAGTGTATTATTTGTTCATTATCTGGTATATTTATTTTATTCTGTTCTACTGTTATCTGTTTATGTGTTATATTCCAAGGATTACCCTTCCCACCGTCAGTACGGGGAATGGGGTCGTCACATCAGTGCTGGTAAAACGAATAGAATGGCATGATTACTCTCATGTTCTTCTATGAGCTTCATTCCAACTCCTTTAACTCTCTTCACTTCTAAACTCTTTGCTATTTCTGATTCTGATGGATTACCTAAGTGTTTGCATATGATGATTCTACCTCTGGTTTTGTTCTATTCAACGAGTTATCCGTGCAGCAACCAGAACATAAAAAATGTAAGCACTTCAATAAACAATAGCTTAACAAAGGATTATTGCAGATCATATTCATAAAGACAGGTATTTTATTAAACTGAAAAGGCCTGTTGAATTCTTTAGCAACACCTAATTATAAATTATAACATAATGTCATATTTGGAAAACCAGACAGTGAAAAATATGTTAATGAATACAATATATTATGACATGTATGATTTAAATTTCACTGTGGATTTTGGAAAAAAATTAAGGTTCTATAAATTAGCAAGCTATGAATATTGATACCTGCATCAATGAGTAGAACTATATCACTGTCCATTACAGTAGGTATCCTATGAAGTCATTGATTCAACAAAGCTCCTATTTATATCAACATGACAATTCTTGGACAGGACAAAGCTCTATGTAACAACCCGAATTTTTACAACATGTTAAAACAAGAAATCATGGAAAAATTAAATTATAAGTTAAGAACCAACAGAAATGGGTTACGCCATTGCGTTCATCTCGGAATTTTGCTTGAAATAGATTATGAGTTTGCGTAAAACGGATACCGTACGAAGAAGATATGAACGAACGAAGTTAGGCAGAAAAACCAGAAACGGGCCAGAATGCACTGGCGCACTTGGGAAGTGCGCCAGAACAAAATTGCACTGGCGCACTTGGGAAATGCGCCCATGCAATTTTGCATTGGCGCACTTGGGAAGTGCGCCCAGACCGAGCAGCAGGCCTGCACAGCTTTCTGGTTTGACCTGGCTGGCCTGGTGCACCTGTTTGGTTCTCTGGTCTGGTTGGTTGGCCTGTGACGATTTTCAGTGGTCTAGATCTAAACTAGGGTTAATCCTATGGCCTAAACTTGTCCTAACTTCCATAAAAAGACCCTAAGACCTAGCCTAATTCACTAAAAATCAATCTAGCAACAAAGTGCTGCCAAAATCTCTCTTGATCATGGCCTCCATCTTCATCTTCAAAGGCCTAAGCATGCAAACTTTATTCAAGTCAAAGGAGAAAGCTTTCTACATCAAATAAAAGGAGCTACTTATATTCTCAAGGCTTCTAGTGTTGCTACATCATTCCTAGAGCTTCTACAACGATTCTATGACGATTCTTGCTCTTAATCCTCTAGCCACGATTTGTAAGTTCTAGATGCTTTTAGATTGAAACGATAACATGAATATGACATGTGATAAAGTTGAAATTGGATCTGTGCATGATATTCAATCCAAGTTCTTTCTTGTTCATTTTTGATCTTGACCTTTGGGGATGTTCCTATAGCATTAATTTGAACCTATGCATGTTGCAAATCACTCTTTCATGTCCTTAGCATGCATGTAATGATGTTTTTCTCTCGGATCTTGTTTTACGCAAAGTTTCTACCTTCCCCTATTTATTTTCATTTGATGAACCTTGGTCGATTTCGGACCTAGGCCTAAACTACGATTTACATGCAATTTGTATATGGGGAAATTTGGGGTATTGACAATGTAATTTGCAAGTTTGGGCAAACATGAATTGGCATATGAATTAAATCACGGGTTTTGAGACTATGCAAGTTAAATCAAGGGATTGGGCTTATGTAAATTATGCATAAATGGGATTGGGAACATGAACCATGATGGGGTTTATTTGGGCATGAACTTGACAACATGTAACTTTGGCTAGAACTTGGTAGGGTTGGGATGTCATAAACTTAGCATACATGCAAATAGGCGAGAATTAGACATATGTAAAGTGGCTAGAATTGGGTACACATTTTCATGGGCATGTAAGGTGGAACTTGGGCATATGCTTAGTAATATGTAAAGCGGGGATCTTGACTTAGATGACACATATGTAATTAACAATCTAACGGATGCCTTCGACACGAGGTTAGACTTGAGTTGTGGTGTAATTCTGCCCGGAACCGCCCGGCATATCCAGTGACCACAGCAATAGTAGTCTAATGTGAGAGGTCATAGGCAAAGATTAGATTGTGGTAATGCATGAACCCGAGGTTGGAATGGATTTGCGGTGTAATTCTGCCCGGAACCGCCCGGCATATCCAGTGACCGCAAATAAGTCCAATGTGAGAGGTTGATGCATTAGTAAATAATAAAAAGAATATGACATGGACGGGTGGGTTAAGTAACTTGACTAGACTAATGACACTTAACTAATATGACATGGACGGGTGGGTTAAGTAACTTGACTAGACTAATGACACTAAAACAAAATGACATGGACGGGTGGGTTAAGTAACTTGATTAGACTAATGACACTTAACCAATATAACGTGGATGGGTGGGTTAAGTAAAACCAGACTTGATTTCTAGATGACACTTGACCATATAACATGATTAGAGGATGGGTTAGTTTAACCTGAATGGGTCGATAACACCCGACTAGTATAACGCGAGGAATGGTAAGGTTAAGTAAACTCACAAGGGTAAGACTTAACCGTTATAATTTGACTAGTGGATGGGGTTAGGTTAACATATACCTAACCAATCCAAACATGATAACTTGATGGGGTTAAGTCATGAATCACTTGAATACACTTAACCAATCCAACATGATAATTTGATGGGGTTAAGTCATGAATCGCTTGAATATACTTAACCAATCTAACATGATAATTTGATGGGGTTAAGTCATGAATCGCTTGAATATACTTAACCAATCCAACATGATAATTTGATGAGGTTAAGTCATGAGTCACTTGAATATGCTTAACCAAACCAACACGGTAACCTGATGGGGTTAAGCTTGAATATACTTAACCAATCTAACACGGTAATTTGGTGGGGTTAAGCTTAAATATACTTAACCAATTTGACATGATGATTTGGATAGGGTTAAGTCATGAACCGCTGGAATACGCTTAACCAACTTGACACGTGATTCGTAGGGCTAAGCCATGAACGTGAATGACAACACTTAGCCAATCTTGACATGACATGTAGACGGGTTAAGTCACTAACTTGAATGACCACACTTAACCAACTGGATATGCTAGACTGATAAGGGTTAAGTCTTGAATTTAGATGACAACACTTAACCTACTGGACGGAAACCCTAGTTACACGGTCCTTTTCAGCAGTAACCCTCTTGGATGTATCACGATACCCTAGGGACTAGGCTAGGGTGGGGCACGATTACTGGGCTGATTGTAAGAGACCAAAACGATGACTGAGTTCGGTGCGCCATTGTAGGTTCAGGCGGACTATGGTCGTGCACGTAGTCCGAAGTTGAAAAAGCAGGCATGGGCACCAGTAGTTTTACACTGTGCATGCTTGGAATGGTGTCAGTGGTTGACACCCTAGGACTTGATACACCCTAGGGTGGACCTAGCACAGAGTAGCTACATTCGTGATTGGGCCGTATGACACCGACACACGATGAGCTAGGTCTTGTAGGGAGCCGATCGACTAAAGCGTGACGTAGGGCGTTGTTCGATAGGTGGCGTAATCCTTAGTGGTCCTAGGTGGCATAAAACCCTAGTCGAAAATGTCCGTTAGGTAGCGTAATCCCTAGTGGTCCTAGGTGGCATAAACCCTAATCAAATCTAGAAATTGTTCAGTAGGTAGCATAATCCCTAGTGGTCCTAGGTGGCGTAAATCCTAGTTGAACACGCGATAATTCATGATAAGGGGATCTGGCCAGAACAAGTATGGCAGTCCGAGCGACTTCAAGGATGGTGACACTACGTTGTAGTAGTATAGAATAACGTGATGGAACCCGTACGATGTACGGCAAGGGTCTATACATATACATGGAAGGGATGATACGAGTTAGGATGCTAGTACGGTTAGTGCAGAGGACGTTAGACATGCGATGTTATTCCGAGTTTACCTTTGTTATCTTGTTACTTGAGTTTATCCTGTTATCTTAGTTTGATCTGTTTACCTTGTCATCATGCTTATATTTACTTTCGGTTTATACATGTCATGTTACTCTTACCTGTTTTTGGGCTGAAAGTCACTAGGACCTACTCAGTCTTTATGACTGACCCTGTTTTGTTTCGCCTCTTTTTCTTCCGTCCCCCCCCCCCCAGGTTTACAGGGAGGAAATGTTGCTACTTGGTGCGGATCTTTCTGCTTCAAGATTATCATCTATGGCTTGGACTTTCCTTGGCTATGGCTATTTTACCGCTTTACTTGGGGAATAATTTATGACTATGGTTTTATGCTTCTTTATTATTGCAAGACAGGTTTCGATGTAAGTAATTTAATGACACTTTGATGTAAATGGTTTTAAGTAATGAAATCTTGTTTTCTTTCGCTGTTTTTATATGTTCTGTCTTGTAATATTTCTGTGCATGTTTACCTAGAAAATACTCCACCAAAGCTAGTGCATTCCCATTGTGAGTGGCCCTAGCGGAGGTGGGGTATTACATTTGGTATCAGAGCAGAAGGTTACTAGACTGGACAAAAGTTTTTAAAACCTTCTGAAACTATTTTCAAAGCCATTTTACAAAGAAGCATTTTTCAAGAAAAGTTTTAAAGAAAAAGGCTATTCCCCAAAAAACCATTAGCATTATCCTTCGTTTCCTTGATTGAATCTCTTTTCCTTTCTTTCCTCCACCTGTAGTCACAGTAATTTTAACTGTGACTAATCCTTTTCTAGCTACGTAAATGTTTTCCGTGCGATGGAGGAAGTTCTCAAGAGACCTGTTACCGAGTTATACAAGAAAGGATAGGAGTGGTTAAGGCGAATGAGTCTCAGCACAAGAAGGTAGTTAAGTACTATAGGACATGGACATGGGAAAAGAACAAGATCGTCAAGAGGGCAATTGTATACTCTCACCTAAGAGGGATGGTAACGTTTCCGTTAAAGGTTTTTCTTTCTATCATACCGTTAGGACTTTGTTTTGTACATTGCATCCTTTTTAAATCTTGCTTCGATAGTTGAGTCTCTGCACCTTAGTACTAGAACAATAGAGGGTCCCGTTTTTGTCTCAAATCCTGTTGGGGGATCATCCCATTTATTCATGACTTATTTGGATTTGAGGACATCTATGACTTTTGGGAATATTGCTTATGTTTTTGAATTATGGGTTGATTCTAGGAATGGAGTGGTTATCCAGTAAGGGTGCCATTCTCGGTTCTGAATGGAGGGTAGTTAGACTCTTGATTTGCCTCGGTAATACCCTCGAAGTCTCGTGTAACCTTTAGGGTTCTGTCATGATTGGCTACCTAGAATCTCCTGATGCATTTGTTGGTAATCAGTTCGAGTAGAGTTCGCCACTAAGGCGGATGGTTCATTTCGCTTGTGCATGAGTTATGGAAATCACTCTAGTAAGTACACTTGGTAACATAGTTGGTATATGTTTGTTTTCAAGAGATAAGTTCTTCAGCGTGGAATGCCGTAGAGAGAGTAAACAAGATCCATGATTCACTAGTGAATTTTGGAGAGCTTGCATGAAACCATGAGTACACGGATATGGTTGAGCCAAGTATACTAGAGGGAGAATAAGAAAAAGTGGAACGAGAGGCGACAATGAAGTGAGTTCCAGCTCATATTTGGAAATAGGAGTTAAGTGGCCACGTAATCATGAAGTTAAAGATGGTCAAAGCACAATGGAGTTAAGCTCAAGGAGATGTGACTTAGAAGACTGAAGACTAGAGACGCGCATCATATCTCTTTTTAAGAGTATATCCTTGATCCCTGTTTTTCTGTAGAGCTTACTCGCATGCTATCTTTTATGCATATCCTCTCGGTCCTATTCTCGATCTTATTTCTGTTACAAACTCCATAAGGGGTATGACTCATCGGTTAATAATACATGTCAGGATTTGAAGGTGTCCGTTAGGTTGATTAAACCTTTTGGGCTTTATAGGATATGGGTTGGGTTTAGAAAGGGATTTCTTGTAATCCAAAAAGGAGTTTATCTTGCTTATCTTCTCGATCCTTTCTTGAGGACCTTAGGTAGAACCCTATGGATGTAAACATGTGTTTAAGACATGTTATGATTGATGATTGCGAAATGGCTGCAAGTGGTTGCTAGTGGTTGCTCGTGGATGCATTTACACATTAGGCACTAGATCGGCTCAGTCACCTTTCATATTGCATATGCATGAGTGTTTATACTTATTTATGGATGAAATTGAATGTGATATCATGTGGATATTGCATATGGATGAATGTTTGTGCACACATATAGTGTTCATGTGACTAGGACTATTTGCATACATGTGGATTCATGGCACTAAACATATTTTTCATTGTGAAGATCAATCAGGCCTGATCATTTGCTTTAGATAAGGAACATATACACACACTTTCTGCATATGTTCATATGGCATTAGAAATCTTTTAAGGACAATGGTTGTCTGTGGATGATGTTTTGAGAAGATGGATGATGGATGGTAGGATATGTTCTTCCTAACTTGGAGATTTCGGGGATGAAATCCTTAAATGAGGGGAGAATGTAACAACCCGAATTTTTATAACATGTTAAAATAAGAAATCAGGGCAGAATTAAATTACAAGTTAAGAACCAATGGAAACGGGTTATGCCATTGCATTCGTCTCGGAATTCTGCTTGAAATAGAGTCCGAGTTTGCGTAAAACGGATACCGTACGAAGAAGATATGGACGAACGAAGTTAGGCAGAAAAACCAGAAACGGGACAGAATGCACTGGCGCACTTGGGAAGTGCGCCAGAACAAAATTGCACTGGCGCACTTGGGAAATGCGCCCATGCAATTTTGCACTGGCGCGCTTGGGAAGTGCGCCCAGGCCGAGCAGCAGGCCTGCACAACTTTCTGGTTTGACCTGGCTGGCCTGGTGCACCTGTTTGGTTCTCTGGTCTGGTTGGTTGGCCTGTGACGATTTTCAGTGGTCTAGATCTAAAATAGGGTTAATCCTATGGCCTAAACTAGTCCTAACTTCTATAAAAAGACCCTAAGACCTAGCCTAATTCACTAAAAATCAATCTAGCAACAAAGTGCTGCCAAACTCTCTCTTGATCATGGCCTCCATCTTCATCTTCAAAGGCCTAAGCATGCAAACTTGATTCAAGTCAAAGGAGCAAGCTTTCTACATCAAATCAAAGGAGCTACTTATATTCTCAAGGCTTCTAGTGTTGCTACATCATTCCTAGAGCTTCTACAACGATTCTATGACGATTCTTGCTCTTAATCCTCTAGCCACGATTTGTAAGTTCTAGATGCTTTTAGATTGAAACGATAACATGAATATGACATGTGATAAAGTTGAAATTGGATCTATGCATGATATTCAATCCATGTTCTTTCTTGTTCATTTTTGATCTTGACCTTTGGGGATGTTCCTATAGCATTAATTTGAACCTATGCATGTTGCAAATCACTCTTTCATGTCCTTAGCATGCATGTAATGATGTTTTTCTCTCGGATCTTGTTTTATGCAAAGTTTCTACCTTCCCCTATTTATTTTCTTTTGATGAACCTTGGTCGATTTCGGACCTAGGCCTAAACTACGATTTACATGCGATTTGTTTATGGGGAAATTTGGGGTATTGCCAATGTAATTTGCAAATTTGGGCATACATGAATTGGCATATGAATTAAATCACGGGTTTTGAGACTATGCAAGTTAAATCAAGGGACTGGGCTTATGTAAATTATGCATAAGTGGGATTGGGAACATGAACCATGATGTGGGTTTATTTGGGCATGAACTTGACAACATGTAACTTTGGCTAGAACTTGGTAGGGTTGGGATGTCATAAACTTGGCATACATGCAAATAGGCGAGAATTAGACATATGTAAAGTGGCTAGAATTGGGCACACATTTTCATGGGCATGTAAGGAGGAACTTGGGCATATTCTTAGTAATATGTAAAGCGGGGATCTTGACTTAGATGACACATATGTAATTAACAATCTAACGGATGCCTTCGACACGAGGTTAGACTTGAGTTGTGGTGTAATTCTTCCCGGAACCACCCGGCATATCCAGTGACCACAGCAATAGTAGTCTAATGTGAGAGGTCGTAGGCAAAGATTAGATTGTGGTAATGCATGAACCCGAGGATGGAATGGATTTGCGGTGTAATTCTGCCCGGAACCGCCCGGCATATGCAGTGACCGCAAATAAGTCCAATGTGAGAGGTTGATGCATTAGTAAATAATAAAAAGAATATGACATGGACGGGTGGGTTAAGTAACTTGACTAGACTAATGACACTTAACCAATATGACATGGACGGGTGGGTTAAGTAACTTGACTAGACTAATGACACTTAACCAAAATGACATGGACGGGTGGGTTAAGTAACTTGATTAGACTAATGACACTTAACCAATATAACGTGGATGGGTGGGTTAAGTAAAACCGGACTTGATTTCTAGATGACACTTAACCATAAAACATGATTAGAAGATGGGTTAGTTTAACCTGAATGGGTCGATAACACCCGACTAGTATAACGCGAGGAATGGTAAGGTTAAGTAAACACACAAGGGTAACACTTAACCGTTATAATTTGACTGGTGGATGGGGTTAGGTTAACATATACTTAACCAATCTAAACATGATAACTTGATGGGATTAAGTCATGAATCACTTGAATACACTTAACCAATCCAACATGTTAATTTGATGGGGTTAAGTCATGAATCGCTTGAATATACTTAACCAATCTAACATGATAATTTGATGGGGTTAAGTCATGAATCGCTTGAATATACTTAACCAATCCAACATGATAATTTGATGAGGTTAAGTCATGAGTCACTTGAATATACTTAACCAAACCAACACGGTAACCTGATGGGGTTAAGCTTGAATATACTTAACCAATCTAACACAGTAATTTGGTGGGGTTAAGCTTAAATATACTTAACCAATTTGACACGATGATTTGGATTGGGTTAAGTCATGAACCGCTGGAATACGCTTAACCAACTTGACATGTGATTCGTAGGGCTAAGCCATGAACGTGAATGAGAACACTTAGCCAATCTTGACATGACATGTAGACGGGTTAAGTCACGAACTGGAATGACCACACTTAACCAACTGGACATGCTAGACTGATAAGGGTTAAGTCTTGAATTTAGATGACAACACTTAACCTGTTGGACGGAAACCCTAGTTACGCGGTCCTTTTCAGCAGTAACCCTCTTGGATGTATCACGATACCCTAGGGACTAGGCTAGGGTGGGGCACAATTACTGGGCTTATTGTAAGCGACCAAAACGACGGGTGAGTTCGGTGCGCTATTGTAGATTCAGGCGGACTATGGTCGTGCACGTAGTCCGGAGTTGAAAAAGAAGGCATGGGCACCTGTAGTTTTACACTATGCGTGCTTGGAATGGTGTCAGTGGTTGACACCCTAGGACTTGATACACCCTAGGGTGGACCTAGCACAGAGTAGCTACATTTGTGATTGGGCCGTATGACACCGACACACGACGAGCTAGGTCTTGTAGGGAGCCGATCGACTAAAGCGTGACGTAGGGCGTTGTTCGATAGGTAGCGTAATCCCTAGTGGTCCTAGGTGGCATAAAACCCTAGTCGAAAATGTCCATTAGGTAGCGTAATCCCTAGTGGTCCTAGGTGGCATAAACCCTAATCAAATCTAGAAATTATTCAATAGGTAGCATAATCCCTAGTGGTCCTAGGTGGCGTAAATCCTAGTTGTACACGCGATAATTCATAATAAGGGGATCTGGCCAAAACAAGGATGGTAGTCTGAGCGACTTCAAGGATGGTGACACTACGTTGTAGTAGTATAGAATAACGTGATGGAACCCGTACGATGTACGGCAAGGGTCTATACATATACATGGAAGGGATGATACGAGTTAGGATGCTAGTACGGTTGGTGCAGAGGACGTTAGACATGCGATGCTATTCTGAGTTTACCTTGGTTATCCTGTTACCTTGGTTATCTTGTTACTTGAGTTTATCCTGTTATCTTAGTTTGATCTGTTTACCTTGTCATCATGCTTATATTTACTTTCTGTTTATACATGTCATGTTACTCTTACCGGTTTTTAGGCTGAAAGTCACTAGGACCTACTTAGTCTTTATGACTGACCCTGTTTTGTTTCGCCTCTTTTTCTTCCGTTCCCCCCCCCCCCCAGGTTTACAGGGAGGAAATGTTGCTACTTAGTGCGGATCTTTCTGCTTCAAGATTATCATCTATGGCTTGGACTTTCCTTGGGTATGGCTATTTTACTGCTTTACTTGGGGAATAATTTATGATTATGGTTTTATGCTTCTTTATTATTGCAAGACAGGTTTCGTTGTAAGTAATTTAATGGCACTTTGATGTAAAAGGTTTTAAGTAATGAAATCATGTTTTCTTCTGCTGTTTTTATATGTTCTGTCTTGTAATATTTCTGTGCATGTTTACCTAGATAATACTCCACCAAAGCTAGTGCATTCCCATTGTGAGTGGCCCTAGTGGAGGTGGGGTGTTACACTCTAGCTTATAGCAATTCCGTCCTGTATAATCAAATTGAATTAGTTACGAAGTGCATATGTTAATTATATTTGAAAGATATTAATCACAATCGTTCTCAACTCGCCACATTAAACATTAGATCTAATGCACATATTCAGGAAATAATTTTAACATCAGCTCAACCACAACAACGATCAAATTCATCAACATGCAAGTGCATTAAGCAACTCACATCAAAATTATATGGGTGATAGCATCGCGGGTCTCACTCTATCACCAAATTTTAGGAAATGTGAGCATCTCTGACACAAGGCGCGACTTGAAATTCTCCCCAATATCAAGCATCATCAGTGATTAAATTAGCAACGAGCTTTAAATCTAAAAATCACGAGTTCATCCGAGATGCAAGCAGCAACTTCAGATCTATGAATCATAAGCCTTTCATAGCAGCAGGCAGTAGCTACTTAATTTTAGGGATGGTACAATGGATCATTGATTTTTAGAAGATGTGATTTTTAGTTGTGAAGAAGAGTAATTTTCTCAAACATAGAAACTATTTTCAATTTGGCTAAGGCTGTTAAATTAGAGAGAATATAAACACAACGGTGAATTTAGGGTTAAGCAAAAAGGGGAAGCAGGCGGGAAACGAAAAGAACTCTCAATTTCCCGTTTGATCGGATTGACTAGATTAGCAATCGTGATGGTTACAAAATGCGTTTCGCACTAGACATGATACATATTTTTGCTCTCCACTGTGCTAGAATGACCGGGAGTATATAAGCATGCGTGACGCGGAATGAAAATTGATGGTGGAGATTAGCCATTGGAGACTACAATTCATACGGAAAAATAGAAGGGGACCACTGTCTATTTCTACTTTTGCTGTATTTCACCGGGTATGCTACCGGTTGAAACATCAATTCCCTATTGCTCTTTGGTTATGATTTTAACTGTATATGCTTGAATAATTAAAAGAACATATTTTGCATGAATATTTAATTGTATTTTCGTGTTTAATTCATGTATAATTAATTTGAATTTTTATTTCTAATTTTTATCGGTTTTAATTTTATTTGTGTTCACAATTAATAAAAAATTTGATATTATAAAGAATACGTTTTTATTAAACCATATTTTTAAGTGAAGATTTGGTAATATTTATAAAAGCGCAGGTTGAATTTATAAAAAGGTTTAATGGTTAGGTTCAACATTTAAGCGATACATAAAGTTAACTACACGTAAGGGTAATTTCGGAATTTTACAATCAAATAAAAAATTTATACTTTCATGTCAACTACTAATAGAAAAACGAATGTTATGACACAAACTTCGCACATATGTCGTTTTTCTATAAATTTTATATGTTTTTGTCCGTGCATTGAAATCACGTGGTTTCAATTTTTATTTTCAAATTGCAATAACTATTGTTTTGTTGGTTTCAATTTCTATGTCTATAGTTAATTAATAATAAATGAATTTGTAAGTACATTTATTTCTTAGATCTTATTTTTTAATAATTTTAAGATTTGGTAATATTTATAAACAAATGTTTTGAATTGATAAAGAAAGTTTATTTGTTAGATTTTACTTTTAAATGATACACAGATTTAGTAACACTAATCGAAAGGTGTTTTGAATTGGAAAACTAAATAAATTTGTTACTAAATGATACCAAGATTTAATTTTCTTATTTCTTGTAATGCTAAAAACACAAAGCACAATATAAACTAAAAACCACTTTAATTTTTTTAATATTTATAAATATTTTTAAATAATAAAAATTACTTCTGAATTATTAAATGAATCATTACAAATCATCTGCATTGATTATAATTGATTCGTATTCATAACTTTTAAGGAAAACATTGTTCAAGAGTAATAAACTTTCATGAAAAAAGGACATCAGTAAATATATAATAAATTACTCCAAAAAATTCAGTTGATTATAATTAACAACTAGTATTATATGTATATTATCTATTATCAATCATTAATTAATTATGATAAATTTTGAATAATAACCTATATATATGTCATAATTTATAATTATTAATTATAAATTAACATTTATGAATTATTACATAAATACTAGTTATTTGTTTTTAATTATAAGTTTAACAACCTGGATTTTCAGAACTAATTTAAAAATTTTAATTTAGCTATTTTAATGGATTTTGATTATTTAAAATGATTTATTTTAAATAATAACGATTTAAAATTTATTTAAATCTAAGTTAGAACATATAAATTTATTTTAATTATATAACAAGCCTGAAATGGCGTGGTAGTTTGAAAATTCGATTTTAAATTTCAATTGAATGTATAGGATTCAAAATAAATTGGATTTCAGTAAAAAAAAGAAATATTTGAATCTATTTAATTATATCTTTCTAACGAATGTGAAAAATCCAGAATTCATAACGGGAATAAAAGGTTATGTCCAGTTTAAAATTCAGAATAGTCGCTATGGAATATATATATTTTTTTATATAATGTAGAGCCCTTAAAAATAGCTATTTTGTAAACGACCTCCGTTTTCGAAGGAACCGCTTTTGTTAGATCCCGAATGTCAAATTGTTGCTAGATTCCAATTTTCATAATTTTTGAAATTGATATGTGAGCGTGGTGAATTTAAACGTGTTTGGTTATTTCAGTTTGAATTTAATCGACTGGAAATTGACCATTTTTCAAATGTTTTCCAAATTCGACGAAATTAGTTTTGTTAGGACCGTATCGTCAAAACATAGCTAGGTTTATTTTTCGGGAATATTTGAAGCCAGTATGTGGCCCCGGTAAATTAAAATGTGCATTAAAATCAATTTTGAATGTTATAATTATTTATATTTTAATTTTGATGAAAACTGATTGATACAATCGAATTGGCTTACGGCACATATCCCATTGCATTCGGAATGGGGTATTTGGTTAGAGACAACAGTCGTTGGGTTCGATTTGGAGTTCAAATTAAAAAGACACTTTTTGAAATTAAAAATAATTAAATTATATTTATATAAGGGCCCCTTTTTCTCTTTCTTCCTCCCATCAGTTTAAAGAAAAAAACCAAAACCGCCGTTCTCGTTCACCGCGCCCCCCTCGCGTCGCCGCCGCCTCCTCTGACTGGCGTCGCCCCCTCACCGCTTCCCCTCCTCCTTCCTCCGCCCTAGCTCCTCTCTTCTTTGAAAACCCCCAAGTTCCAAACCCTAAAACCGCCACATACCACCGCCTCCAACCCCAATAGTGCCACTGTCGGCCAATGCATCTCCCTCACCGCCTTAGAACCGCCGGCGCCCTCCCCCTAGCCACATCAGCACCAACGTAAGGTCCCCAACAAAGATAAAAAAGAAAGGTAAATAACATTTAATTTTATTTTCAGTTTTTTCATATAACATTGAAATAAAAACAAGATTTTTATATAAAAAATTGATTTATAAAAGCATGATTTTTATATATAAAATTGATTTATAAAAACATTATTTTTGTATAGAAAATTAATTTATAAAAATATGATTTTTATATAGAAAACTGATTTATAAAAATATGATTTTTATTATATAAGGATTGTTATAAAAATATGATTTTTATTATATAAGGAGCATTATAAAAATATTATTTTTATTATATAAGGAGCATTTCAAAAATATGATTTTTATTATATAAGTAACATTATAAAAATATGATTTTTATTGTATAAGGAGCGTTATAAAAATATGATTTTTATTATATAAGAATGCTTATAAAAATATGATTTTTATTATATAAGGAGCATTATTAAAATATGATTAAGGAGCATTATAAAAATATTATTTTTATTATATGAATAGCATAATAAAAATATGATTTCTATTATATGAATAGTGTTATAAAAATATGATTTTTATTATATGAATAGAATTATAAAAATATGATTTTTATATATGTAGTAACATTATAAAATAAGATTTTTATTATATGAATAGCATAAAAAAATAAGATTTTTATTATATGAATAGTGTTATATAAATATGATTTTTATTATATGAGTAGCGTTATAAAAATATGATTTTTATATATGTAGTAACATTATAAAAATATGATTTTTATTATATGGATAGCATAATTAAAATATGATTTTTCTTATATGAATAGCGTTATAAAAATATGATTTCATTATATGGGTAGCGTTATAAAAATGTGATTTTTAAATATATATAGCGTTGTTAAAAATATGATTTTTTAATATAAATCACGTGAAACAGATTGCGATGGAATCAAGGTGAATAATACTATGCACACAAACAAATCCAAATCTAAACCATTAAATTAAAGATTAACGGAGTGGAAACCAAATATGAGAACTCCTTCTCACTCTATTTATTTTTCAATTAAAAATATTCTAGATGGGGCTTAGAAGCCCCCGACACTATTTATTGTACAAACCATGTTGTTTGATTTGAATTATATGGAGTTCAACACACGAATTCGCACAATAACATAAATTGAAAGCGATATATGGATATTACCGACACACGGATTCCATACTTCACGAGTAACCACTTATGGTGCCTTAAATGGCATTGGGGGTAGTTGAGTATTTATTTATTTGGATGTTCTGCGTGATTTGATTATGGTTGTGAAAATTAATTTATTTGTTTGGATTTGATTTGGATGTGAATTGGATTGAAATTGGTTTGTGTATGGCGCGAGCCAGTATTAGGCGAGGGATAAGGCTAGGCCTTATTCCGGTTCTAGTATCATGTCGTTATGCTGCCGGAATTTTATAAAAAGTGTTAGAAAAATTTAGTTAGTTGGAAATATTATTTTTAGCTTATAACGTCGATTAATAAAATAATTATTGGATAGTTAAAAAATAAAATTACACATCCATTTACAAGTCGGACGACCTGATTATGCTCGCCTATTTTTGTGATATCGATTGGGAGGATAATTTTACACATCGCCCAACTGCACAAATAATATTTAGTATTTGTTGGTTGAAACTCCACTCGGGTATTGGGATGATATTTGACGTACACTAATCCCAATTGTTTAGTTGTATGTCAATTGATTGGTTGACAGACTGTTGTAAGCGTTAATTATTTACATTTAATGCTTATGCAGTTGTGTAAGACACTCTGGATGATGGTTGACTGTGTACAGTTATAGTTGTGTACATGTATGTATGAAATCCATATAAATAACATTATATGGTAATTGAGTTTGTCTGATCCAATTAACAAAGAAAGAATATTTTAAAACAAAGAATATTTTAAAATAATGAATATTTTAAAATAATATTCAGTAATGGATTAAAATGTGAATTTGATGTCCGATTTTGGATGGATACGAGGATATTAAAATATATGAAGCCATGTTAATTAGATTTGCGCCATTTTGACGCGAATGATATTTATATCAATTTTATTCGTTTTTATAATGAATATCAAAAGGAAATTATTTCAAAACCTGATATTTTGAAAATATTATCATTTAAATATTATAATGATAAGGAGTATTCGATTTTGATATAAAATTGAAATAAAAGTGTGAACGGGTTTTAAAACGAATTTATAAAATATGTTTTAAATGGAAACCGACGAAATGTATATATTATATATATTTAATGGCCTGAATAGAACGCGTTGCGCCGCGACCGTTTGCGAATTTCTACCATTGACTTCGACTTGATATTACGGGATATCCAATCGTCGGATTCTCCTAAAACTGGAACCATTGGGTTCGTATCGAAAAGAGATTTCCAACAAATACAAGATATTTAAAATCTAACCATTGGATTTGGAATTATGTCCCAATCAAATTTAGAAAAGGTAACTATGGATGCAGTTCGATGGCCGCTATTGGAAATCGACTGGACGGGACTTGAAAAAATTATTAATAATTTGTGTAAAATCATAATAAATGATTTGGAAAGAGTTAGGATGAAAAATTCCTGTGAAGACCCGTAACATCCCCGTAAAGGAAAGTGTCGGATAGTTCGAGAACAAGCCACAACAGAAAACATACAGAAGAACATTTCATTGTATATTACAATAATGCATCAGAATACATGAATATACTGAGTATAAATGAATATTACACAGAAATATCAGAGATTTAAATTATATTTAAATACATTGCAGCGGAAAATAATACAATACACAACTAGAAGAGATATACGGATACAAAGCTTTCCGGATATCGTTCCAGCTGTAAACCAGGATCCTTTGAATATAAATCTGCAAAACCAAAACTACTAGCTGCCCGTGTCGAAATAGGGGCACCCAGAGTTTAGGTTAAAACAATAAACTCCAGGTCAGTCATGTGACTGGTGTGAGAACTAAAACAGTTATTTAAAACTTTACTTTAAAAGATAGTAATTCAAGGGACCACGCCGTATAACACGGAACGGTTTTCCTCCCAAGAATACCAGTGCATATAAGTAAACAACGCAATGCTTTTCTAAAAATGAAGCTATTATAAGACCCAGGTCCCATCACACAATGCAACGCAGCCGAGGATAGGGTTTTCCCTTATAATAGGCAAACATGCTTAGTACGTTTAAAACAAATCATTTGATACTACTATAAGTGTATAGTGTCAACACAATTTCAATCATAAATATCAATCATAGACGGCATGGGTACCATATATCATGTCGCCATACTAGTTCTACAATTAAAACCGCAATACACGTATTGGAAATTGGGTTATCATTTATGGTATGAACCGAGGCTAGGGGCAAGATCCTCACCGATTCGAGACGCTATAGTCCGCCCCTCAGGAACAGCCGCAACTGCCCCTTGGATCGTCAAGGCCGGTCCACCGATGTGGATTATTATGCCTGAACACTGCGTTTCCCCGCCCTTTGGGGCGTAAGCCTGGCCCGTCAGCCGACCAGAAGCATCGGCCGAAACCGATATCACGAGGCGCCTCGCTTTTCAGCAAGTAATAATAAGCAACATCCACATGAGTCAAACTCGTCAGCCAGTTCAAGCACTGACGCCACTCCTAACTAGAAAGAAACGCATGCCCTCCCTGAGGTCCGTCTCCCGTTTTTGGTTCATACCGGGTGTGAAACTCGCGAAGTAAACGTTACACAAAGCTACGCCACAAAGGCCGTGCTTCGATCATCAACCACAAGACTTTGCTTTTCAACAGAAGCCTTGATCATTTGCCAATTAGGCATGCCACACAGGCAATTCACTCCATGCGATTGATATCCATCAATATATAACCCCTGAGCTCGTACGTCTCAGAGAAGGGCGTTAAGCAAGAGAATAAATTCTCCGCCGCCAAACAGATATATATTTAATAGAGATCAATCACACGGACTAAAATCCAATGTCAGACACACAGTCCATTTACAAGTCCGTTCTGGGTCTGAACGAAACCGGAGGCACCTAGTACCCCGCATATCCATCGATCTCCAAGTACGTCTGGACGATCACCAACTGTTTCCATCTTCTTGGGTGTACAGCCCAATCAAGATCATCAGTAATCCCCCAAACGACGTGAAGACCTCCAGTCTTCGACCATCGTCTTCATCTTCGACTTATCGTCGTATCAGTTATTCAGAATGGGATAAACCCGGTCTTTCCAAATAACTCGCGTATATTTTAAATAAGTGTTACACAAACACAACATACGCCTCATTCCAATTCATCAGTCACTAACCGTAAATTAATCAAGAGAATAATTTCCCAAATATTAACCCCGAAGGCCGAAACCAACATCAGATCAATATCCAGAAAACCATTTTGCTTGGCTAACCGACAGTTAGTTTCTAAATTTCACATTCATAGGGAAAGGTTCCGATTAATTTTATCCAAGATAAATTCCTTGAATTTATTCTTTATTCTATTTTTGAATCTCAATTCAAACTAGTCGGGATTAGCGAACCTTACCGAAGTAATCATTTATTTTAATTTCCCAATCCCAACCTATTCATCCCATGAAGTAAAACTAGTTATACTTCATATCTAACACCACGGTGTTATCGGTAAATTCAATTACCATTTCACGTTCAAATCTAATTAAAGATTTAACTATCGCCTGGAGCAAAACTGGTGATACTCCATTTCGATTATTTCAATCTAATTAAAGATTCATTAAAACTCCACTTAGTTTTAATCTTTGACTGGGTTAAAGAATCTGTGTCTTTTAAAACACGGTTCACGATAAACCCAAAATCACATTCCATTAATTATCGGGTTAAAGAACGAGTGTTATTTAAAACACTGTTCACGATAAACCCAAAAATCAATATCAATTCAATTCCAATTAAATATTATTTAATTGGTACACTTCATTAAATCTAAATAAAAAGATTTAATCTTTTCTCAACTGGGTTCAAGAACTGTGTTAGTGAAGACACCATTCACGACAAACCCAAATCACATTTGATATTCACTACAAGGCTCTGAATAGAAAATATATCGGCTTATATTCAATATCAAATTCTACGATCAACAAATGTCGTATTGGAAATAACGATATAAACATATATCTTTCAAATTTCCATAACAACATCTGTATAATCACGAATTCCCACATCGAAATATTCCGAAGACAATTTCGATCCAAATCCACTCCAATGCAATCATTGGAAATTTTGTTTATTTTTAAAACCCTTTTCAAATTCAATTTATTTATTTAAAAATAAATAGAATTATAATTCTAGTTCAAAACTGGTTCATTTCGATAAAAAACTATTTTTATCTTTTCAAATATGGAGTTTTTCATTCCAATCCTTTCTAAATCATTTCTTATGATTTTACACAAATTATTACTATTTTTAATAATTTTATCAAGGCCCGTACAGTCGATTTCCATCAACGGCCATCGAACTGCACTTACAGCGACCTTTTTCAAATTTGATTTGAACATAATTCCAAATCCAACCGTTAGATTTCTAATTTCTAATATTCGTTAGAAAGCTCTTTTCGATACGAACCCAACGGTTCCAGTTTTAGGAGAATCCGACGGTCGGATCTCCCGTAATGTCCGTTTGAAATAAATGGTCGAAATTCACGAACTACCGCGGCGCGGCGCGTTCTATTCAGGCCATTATATTATATATATAATATATATTTTGTCGATTTCTATTTAAAACGAATTATATAAATAGTTTTAAATTCGTTTCAAAAGTAATTTCAACTTCCATTTCAATTCAAATCAAAATTGAATTCTTCTTTATAAATTCGTTTTAAAATTCATTTCTATTCAATTCAAATTTCAATTCAATTTGAATTCATTTCAATTCGCATTCGATTCAATTTGAATTCGTTTTCAATTCAATTCGGTTTCAAAGTCGTTTTCTATTCGATTCAACTCAAATTGGTTTTCTATTCAATTCATTTCGAAATCGTTTTCAATTCAATTCATTTCCGTTTTCTATTTGAATCAAATTCATTATATATTCAATGGAAATCAAATTCGTTTTATAATCAATTCAAATTCAATTCGTTATATATTCAATGGAAATCAAATTCGTTTTCTATTCAATTTGATTCAAATTTCATTTCAAAATATGCGTTTTCGAAATCACTTTTCAATATTCATTATAAAATGAATAAAATCGATATAAATATCGTTCACGTCAAAATGGCGTCAATCTAATCAACATGGCTTCATAAATTTCTATTTTCAAATATTCTATTTCAAATATTTCTTTTTCAAAATAGTTGTTATTATCAAAATATTTCATTCAACACATGACCAATCTCAATGGATGAGTACTGTCAACACATGAACCTTTATTTTATATTGATAAAGATGTAATTTTTATTACTAAAATATTTCGTTCAACACATGACCAATCTCAATGGATGAGTACTGTCAACACATGAACCTTTATTTTATATTGATAAAGATGTAAATTTTATTAACACATGACCAATCTCAATGGATGAGTACTGTCAACACATGAACCTTTATTTTATATTGATAAAGATGTAAATTTTATTACTAAAATATTTCGTTCAACACATGACCAATCTCAATGGATGAGTACTGTCAACACATGAACCTTTATTTTATATTATTCTTTATTTTCTAAATTGGAATGAGGCCCAATCAATCACCATATAATGTTAATTATATGGATTTTCATACATTACACACATATAATAGCATTGAAAATAATCAACCATCAACCAAAGTGCACTACACTGTATAAGCATCAAATATAGATATCTAACGCTTATAACAGCCTGTCAATCAATCGATCGACATATTTAATCAATCAGGATGAGTGAACTTCATATTTCATCCCAACACCCGTGTGGGGTTTCAAACAATCAAACACAGATTTTATTTGTGCAGTTGGGCGATGTGTAAAATTTATCGTCCCAATCAATGTCAGTCAAATCAGTGTACATAAACAAACCGTCCGGTTTGTAAATGAATATTTATTTATTCACATTCACGTTAAAAATTATATTTTTAGCGATCAAACTATTTTATTCAACCTATTAATATTCTATTCGGTTCATTTATTAAATAAAATGTTATCTTTATTTTTCTAACTTATTTTTAGAAAATTTCGGCGGCATAACGGCACGATACTAGAAACGGGACAAGGCCTAGCCTTATCCCCGGTCTAGTGAAGGCCCACGCCATTCACACATCAATTAAATCCATTCATTTCACCACACAGTTCAATTTCAATCAAATGATCTAACTAATTTTTGCAATCAAACAAACAAGTCCATGGTCTGTGGACGATTGTGTCGGGTGCTACTAAGCACCGTCTGCATCCTAGTATATATATATAACTAGAAAATGAAATTGAAAGGTGAGAAATTCTCACCGATAGCTATCCAATATCACGACTCTTCATTTATAGAAATCTTCGTCATTCTCGCCTTTTTGTCACCTTCGTTTACCTGTATTCTCTACATATGTAAAAATCAGATTTTTATATTGTTGCCATCCATATAAAAATCATATTTTTCCATGCTATACGAATATATAAAAACCATATTTTTATTTCTAATGTGATTCTATAAAAATCGTATTTTTACTTCGCTATTCAATATATAAAAATCGGATTTTTACTTCGCTATCATAGCTTTTACCCAAAAAAAAATACGATCTTTTCAGTGTTACAAATACGACCTTTTCAATGTTTAACGATACGACCTTTTCAATGTTTAAAAATACGACCTTTTCAATGTTTATCCCATTTAAAAATTATATTTTTAAACAAATGTGAATCCGCATTTACAAACAAAAAGTTATAGCCTTTCAAACTTTTAAATTACATAAATAAAACATTTAAAAGAAATTAAACTAATTAATTACCTATTCAACACACTAATCACATCATTAAGGCCTCTAAGCCGTCGTCTTCAATTCCTGGACCGAAATCCCTGAGCTCCTCTCGATCCCTTCACTGCTTTTCGGATTTGGAGGTTGGAGGCATCGGAGCTCGGAGGGGTAGGCGATGGAGTGGGGGGGTGTCGGGTCTGGGCGGCGGCACGATTAAAAGGAGGGGGGTCTGGGTGCTTGCGTCGATCGAAGGAGGGGAGGGGGTCGCGGCACCTGGGGAGGGCGAGGGGGGTGTGCGCGCTAGGCGATGGCGCGGCGGCGGCAGCGATCATCGGGAGGGGGGGGGGCGGCGCTCCTCTCCGTCGCTCTCCTCCTTCTTCTATTTTTTTTTTCAGTGAATTCGATTGAAAATGAAAAAGGGGGGCCAAAGCGGGTTAAAGGGGAGGGAGAGAGAAAGGATTATATTTTTTTTAATTTAATTATTTAATTCAACTTAAAGTTGACTTTTTCAAACGACGTCTAAACGAGGCCCACCGCCTGTCGTCCATAGCGTATTACCCCCATTCCGAACACAATGGGATATGTATCGTAGGCTGATTCGGCTGTTACAATCAGTTTCCATTAAATTTACATTTAAATCACTATATTGAATTTTAAACGTACATTTCAAATTACCGGGGTCACATACTAACTCTATAAATTCCAGAAAAATATTTTCTAGCTTCGTATTGACGATACGGTCCTAACAAAACTAGTTTCGTCGAATTCTGAGACCGTTGGAAAAATGGCCATTTTCCAGTCGATTAAAATCAACTAACACCGGTCAAACGCGTTTTCCTTTGCCACGCTCACATATTGATTCGAAAAATTATGAAATTTGGAATCTAGCAATAACTTGACATCACGGATCCAACAAAACTGGTTCCATCGAAATCCAAGGTCGTTTGCAAAATGTCCATTTTTAAGGGCCTGAATTCCATAGCGACTATTCAGAATTTTCAACTGGACATATCTTTGGATTCCCGTTATGAAATTTCAATTTTTCGGATTCGTTGGAAAGATATCATCAATTAGATCCTAATGTTTTTGGTTTCACTAAAATCCGGATTGTTTTGCACCCGGTACGTTTAATTGAAGTTTTCAATCGAATTATCGAACTACCGCGCCATTTTCAATTCTATTTATAATTATATATAAATATTTATATTCTAACGACGACGCGTATAATATATACGTCGAATTCTATATTGAAAATAAATTTCTCGTTGATTTTATTTAAAATAATTCATTTTAAATAATCAAAATTCACTAAAATTGCTAAAATAAAAATTTTAAACTGGCCCAGATTTTCGGGTTGTTACAATCTCCCCCACTTAAAACTTTTCGTCCCCGAAAAGGAACAAAGTCGAAAGTGGTTTGATTAATCAACTCTACGTTCGCTCTGGCTTCCATTCTCCAACTTTTCAGTTTCTGAGAATTTTCAAATTTTCAAAAATTTGGCTAACACCCTAAATTTTCGAAAAATTTCGCCATAACCTCCCCTGCAATGGGAGCATCAGGAAATCTCAAATAGCTTCCCCGGTCCTTCAGATCTCAAAAAGAAAAAGAAAAAGCCAAGCGGCTAGCCAATAGGCTCATAAAATCATCATCACCCAAACAAAACAGTAAATTATGTAGTAAACATGTACCTATTTGTCGGGCAAACAAATTTTATTCTCTGGCTCTAGCCTCTTGCTATGACCTGTTCAATGCAAGTACATGTATATGCAAGCAAATGCGACTAATTTTCAATATCGTTCAATATTTGATATGATTAGGCTAAATGGTTCAAAATTATCAAACAATTAAACAAGCACCACAAACATCAATCAATTAGTGAATTAGAGTTTCAAATTCATAATTTTGATACATATACAAAAATCAAATTTTTGATGCCAAATCACAACAATAAGCCCTATCTAATTTTGGTTCTCACACCAGTCTAACGGAAATATATATAGGAATCCCACCTTCGAAACTCGAACATAAATGTTGATGATGCGATCGCTATCATCAATATCATCTTCGGGCGACTAGAGTGTGATGTTATATCTATCCAATATATTAAAACTTTGAATATACGTTTGCAAGGTGTATATGCAAATTCTTTATATACTGAATTGTCCAAATCTATAAAAATAAATAATCAAATACGAATAGTTGATTTAGATTTTCAAAACAAAAATTGTTTTCATTTTAAAAATATACTCTTCACACTCGTCCTAGGATACTACTGATCCCATCTCTAACGAGTCATCCCATTGGATATTACTAATCCAATATCTGATGAATTTTTTCGTATGGTTCCAATGTGTCTTGTTCTCTGAGCTTTGTAAACCAAAGCTCTGATACCAACTGTGAAGACCCGTAACTTCCCCGTAAAGGAAAGTGTCGGATAGTTCGAGAACAAGCCACAACAGAAAACATACAGAAGAACATTTCATTGTATATTACAACAATGCATCAGAATACATGAATATACTGAGTATAAATGAATATTACACAGAAATATAAAAGATTTAAATTATATTTAAATACATCGCAGCGGAAAATAATACAATACACAACTAGAAGAGATATACGGATACAAAGCTTTCCGGATATCGTTCCAGCTGTAAACCAGGATCCTGTGAATATAAATCTGCAAAACCAAAACTACTAGCTGCCCGTGTCGAAATAGGGGCACCCAGAGTTTAGGTTAAAACAATAAACTCCAGGTCAGTCATGTGACTGGTGTGAGAACTAAAACAGTTATTTAAAACTTTACTTTAAAAGACAGTAATTCAAGGGACCACGCCGTATAACACGGAACGGGTTTCCTCCCAAGAATACCAGTGCATATAAGTAAACAACGCAATGCTTTTCTAAAAATGAAGCTATTATAAGACCCAGGTCCCATCACACAATGCAACGCAGCCGAGGATAGGGTTTTCCCTTATAATAGGCAAACATGCTTAGTACGTTTAAAACAAATCATTTGATACTACTATAAGTGTATAGTGTCAACACAATTTCAATCATAAATATCAATCATAGACGGCATGGGTACCATATATCATGTCGCCATACTAGTTCTACAATTAAAACCGCAATACACGTATTGGGAATTGGGTTATCATTTATGGTATGAACCGAGGCTAGGGGCAAGATCCTCACTGATTCGAGACGCTCTAGTCCGCCCCTCAGGAACAGCCGCAACTGCCCCTTGGATCGTCAGGGCCGGTCCACCGATGTGGATTATTATGCCTGAACACTGCGTTTCCCCGCCCTTTGGGGCGTAAGCCTGGCCCGTCAGCCGACCAGAAGCATCGGCCGAAACCGATATCACGAGGCGCCTCGCTTTTCAGCAAGTAATAATAAGCAACATCCACATGAGTCAAACTCGTCAGCCAGTTCAAGCACTGACGCCACTCCTAACTAGAAAGAAAAGCATGCCCTCCCTGAGGTCCGTCTCCCGTTTTTGGTTCATACCGGGTGTGAAACTCGCGAAGTAAACGTTACACAAAGCTACGCCACAAAGGCCGTGCTTCGATCATCAACCACAAGACTTTGCTTTTCAACAGAAGCCTTGATCATTTGCCACTTAGGCATGCCACACAGGCAATTCACTCCATGCGATTGATATCCATCAATATATAACCCCTGAGCTCGTACGTCTCAGAGAAGGGCGTTAAGCAAGAGAATAAATTCTCCGCCGCCAAACAGATATATATTTAATAGAGATCAATCACACGGACTAAAATCCAATGTCAGACACACAGTCCATTTACAAGTCCGTTCTGGGTCTGAACGAAACCGGAGGCACCTAGTACCCCGCATATCCATCGATCTCCAAGTACGTCTGGACGATCACCAACTGTTTCCATCTTCTTGGGTGTACAGCCCAATCAAGATCATCAGTAATCCCCCAAACGACGTGAAGACCTCCAGTCTTCGACCATCGTCTTCATCTTCGACTTATCGTCATATCAGTTATTCAGAATGGGATAAACCCGGTCTTTCCAAATAACTCGCGTATATTTTAAATAAGTGTTACACAAACACAACATACGCCTCATTCCAATTCATCAGTCACTAACCGTAAATTAATCAAGAGAATAATTTCCCAAATATTAACCTCGAAGGCCGAAACCAACATCAGATCAATATCCAGAAAACCATTCTGCTTGGCTAACCGACAGTTAGTTTCTAAATTTCACATTCATAGGGAAAGGTTCCCATTAATTTTATCAAAGATAAATTCCTTGAATTTATTCTTTATTCTATTTTTGAATCTCAATTCAAACTAGTCGGGATTAGCGAACCTTACCGAAGTAATCATTTATTTTAATTTCCCAATCCCAACCTATTCATCCCATGAAGTAAAACTGGTTATACTTCATATCAAACACCACAGTGTTATCGATAAATTCAATTACCATTTCACGTTCAAATCTAATTAAAGATTTAACTATCGCCTGGAGCAAAACTGGTGATACTCCATTTCGATTATTTCAATCTAATTAAAGATTCAATAAAACTCCACTTAGTTTTAATCTTTGACTCGGTTAAAGAATCAGTGTCTTTTTAAACACGGTTCACGGTAAACCCAAAATCACATTCCATTAATTATCGGGTTAAAGAACGAGTGTTATTTAAAACACTGTTCACGATAAACCCAAAAATCAATATCAATTCAATTCCAATTAAATATTATTTAATTGGTACACTTCATTAAATCTAAATAAAAAGATTTAATATTTTCTCAACTGGGTTCAAGAACAGTGTTAGTGAAGACACCATTCACGACAAACCCAAATCACATTTGATATTCACTACAAGGCTCTGAATAGAAAATATATCGGCTTATATTCAATATCAAATTCTACGATCAACAAATGTCGTATTGGAAATAACGATATAAACATATATCTTTCAAATTTCCATAACAACATCTGTATAATCACGAATTCCCACATTGAAATATTCCGAAGACAATTTCGATTCAAATCCACTCCAATGCAATCATTGGAAATTTTGGTTATTTTTAAAACCCTTTTCAAATTCAATTTATTTATTTAAAAATAAATAGAATTATAATTCTAGTTCAAAACTAGTTCATTTCGATAAAAATCTATTTTTATCTTTTCAATATGGATTTTTTCATCCCAATCCTTTCTAAATCATTTCTTATGATTTTACACAAATTATTACTATTTTTAATAATTTTATCAAGGCCCGTACAGTCGATTTCCATCAACGGCCATCGAACTGCACTTACAGCGACCTTTTCCAAATTTGATTTGAACATACTTCCAAATCCAACCGTTAGATTTCTAATTTCTAATATACGTTAGAAAGCTCTTTTCGATACGAACCCAACGGTTCCGGTTTTAGGAGAATCCGACGGTCGGATCTCCCGTAATGTCCGTTTGAAATAAATGGTCGAAATTCACGAACTACCGCGGCGCGGCGCGTTCTATTCAGACCATTATATTATATATATAATATATATTTCGTCGATTTCTATTTAAAACGAATTATATAAATAGTTTTAAATTCGTTTCAAAAGCAATTTCAACTTCCATTTCAATTCAAATCAAAATTGAATTCTTCTTTATAAATTCGTTTTAAAATTCATTTCTATTCAATTCAAATTTCAATTCAATTTGAATTCATTTCAATTCGCATTCGATTCAATTTGAATTCGTTTTCAATTCAATTCGGTTTCAAAGTCGTTTTCTATTCGATTCAACTCAAATTGGTTTTCTATTCAATTCATTTCGAAATCGTTTTCAATTCAATTCATTTCCGTTTTCTATTTGAATCAAATTCATTATATATTCAATGGAAATCAAATTCGTTTTATAATCAATTGGAATTCAATTCGTTATATATTCAATGGAAATCAAATTCGTTTTCTATTCAATTTGATTCAAATTTCATTTCAAAATATGCGTTTTCGAAATCACTTTTCAATATTCATTATAAAATGAATAAAATCGATATAAATATCGTTCACGTCAAAATGGCGTCAATCTAATCAACACGACTTCATAAATTTCTATTTTCAAATATTCTATTTCAAATATTTCTTTTTCAAAATAGTTGTTATTATCAAAATATTTCGTTCAACACATGACCAATCTCAATGGATGAGTACTGTCAACACATGAACCTTTATTTTATATTGATAAAGATGTAAATTTTATTACTAAAATATTTCGTTCAACACATGACCAATCTCAATGGATGAGTACTGTCAACACATGAACCTTTATTTTATATTGATAAAGATGTAAATTTTATTACTAAAATATTTCGTTCAACACATGACCAATCTCAATGGATGAGTACTGTCAACACATGAACCTTTATTTTATATTGATAAAGATGTAAATTTTATTACTAAAATATTTCGTTCAACACATGACCAATCTCAATGGATGAGTACTGTCAACACATGAACCTTTATTTTATATTATTCTTTATTTTCTAAATTGGAATGAGGCCCAATCAATCACCATATAATGTTAATTATATGGATTTTCATACATTACACACATATAATAGCATTGAAAATAATCAACCATCAACCAAAGTGCACTACACTGTATAAGCATCAAATATAGATATCTAACGCTTATAACAGCCTGTCAATCAATC
Organism: Allium sativum; assembly: GCA_030737875.1. Classification (NCBI taxonomy): domain Eukaryota; kingdom Viridiplantae; phylum Streptophyta; class Magnoliopsida; order Asparagales; family Amaryllidaceae; genus Allium; species Allium sativum. Next base: position 174,543,799 of record CM060923.1, read on the forward strand.
GATCGACATATTTAATCAATCAGGATGAGTGAACTTCATATTTCATCCCAACACCCGTGTGGGGTTTCAAACAATCAAACACAGATTTTATTTGTGCAGTTGGGCGATGTGTAAAATTTATCGTCCCAATCAATGTCAGTCAAATCAGTGTACATAAACAAACCGTCCGGTTTGTAAATGAATATTTATTTATTCACATTCACGTTAAAAATTATATTTTTAACGATCAAACTATTTTATTCAACCTATGAATATTCTATTCGGTTCATTTATTAAATAAAATGTTATCTTTATTTTTCTAACTTATTTTTAGAAAATTTCGGCGGCATAACGGCAGATACTAGAAACGGGACAAGGCCTAGCCTTATCCCCGGTCTAGTGAAGGCCCACGCCATTCACACATCAATCAAATCCATTCATTTCACCACACAGTTCAATTTCAATCAAATGATCTAACTAATTTTGGCAATCAAACAAACAAGTCCATGGTCTGTGGACGATTGTGTCGGGTGCTACTAAGCACCGTCTGCATCCTAGTATATATATATAACTAGAAAATGAAATTGAAAGGTGAGAAATTCTCACCGATAGCTATCCAATATCACGACTCTTCATTTATAGAAATCTTCGTCATTCTCGCCTTTTTGTCACCTTCGTTTACCCGTATTCTCTACATATGTGAAAATCAGATTTTTATATTATTTCCATCCATATAAAAATCATATTTTTCCATGCTATACGAATATATAAAAACCATATTTTTATTTCTAATGTGATTCTATAAAAATCGTATTTTTACTTCGCTATTCAATATATAAAAATCGGATTTTTACTTCGCTATCATAGCTTTTCCCTAAAAAAAAATTAAGATCTTTTCAGTATAATACGACCTTTTCAATGTTTAAAGATACGACCTTTTCAATGTTTAAAAATACGACCTTTTCAATGTTTATCCCATTTAAAAATTATATTTTTAAACAAATGTGAATCTGCATTTACAAACAAAAAGTTATAGCCTTTCAAACTTTTTAATTACATAAATAAAACATTTAAAAGAAATTAAACTAATTAATTACCTATTCAACACACTAATCACGTCATTAAGGCCTCTAAGCCGTCGTCTTCAATTCCTGGACCGAAATCCCTGAGCTCCTCTCGATCCCTTCACTGCTTTTCAGATTTGGAGGTTGGAGGCGTCGGAGCTCGGAGGGGTAGGCGATGGAGTGGTGGGGGTGGGTATCGGGTCTGGGCGGCGGCACGATTAAAAGGAGGGGGTCTGGGTGCTTGCATCGATCGAAGGAGGGGAGGGGGTCGCGGCACCTGGGGAGGGCGAGGGGGGTGTGCGCGCCAAGCGATGGCGCGGCGGCGGCAGCGATCATCGGGAGGGGGAGGGGGCGGCGCTCCTCTCCGTCGCTCTCCTCCTTCTTCTATTTTTTTCTTTTTTTTTCTGTGAATTCGATTGAAAATGAAAAAGGGGGGCCAAAGCGGGTTAAAGGGGAGGGAGAGAGAAAGGATTTATTTTAATTTAATTATTTAATTCAACTTAAAGTTGACTTTTTCAAACGACGTCTAAACGAGGCCCAACGCCTGTCGTCCATAGCGTATTGCCCCCATTCCGAACACAATGGGATATGTATCGTAGGCTGATTCCGCTGTTACAATCAGTTTCCTTTAAATTTACATTTAAATCACTATATTGAATTTTAAACGTACATTTCAAATTACTGGGGTCACATACTAACTCAATAGATTCCAGAAAAATATTTTCTAGCTTCGTATTGACGATACGGTCCTAACAAAACTAGTTTCGTCGAATTCTGAGACCGTTGGAAAAATGGCCATTTTCTAGTCGATTAAAATCAACTAACACCGGTCAAACGCGTTTTCCTTTGCCACGCTCACATATTGATTCGAAAAATTATGAAATTTGGAATCTAGCAATAACTTGACATCACGGATCCAACAAAACTGGTTCCGTCGAAATCCGAGGTCATTTGCAAAATGTCCATTTTTAAGGGCCTGAATTCCATAGCGACTATTCAGAATTTTCAACTGGACATATCTTTTGATTCCCGCTATGAAATTTCAATTTTTCGGATTCGTTGGAAAGATATCATCAATTAGATCCTAATGTTTTTGGTTTCACTAAAATCTGGATTGGTTTGCACCCGGTACGTTTAATTGAAGTTTGAAATCGAATTATCGAACTACCGCGCCATTTTCAATTCTATTTATAATTATATATAAATATTTATATTCTAACGACGACGCGTATAATATATACGTCGAATTCTATGTTGAAAATAAATTTCTCGTTGATTTTATTTAAAATAATTCATTTTAAATAATCAAAATTCGCTAAAATAAAAATTTTAAACTGACCGAGATTTTCGGGTTGTTACAATTCCATATTTGAAAAGATAAAAATATATTTTTATCGAAATGAACTAGTTATTAACTAGAAATAAAAATCTAATATTTTTAAATAAATAAATTGGATTGAAATGGTTTTAATAAAACAGAAATTTCCAACATATGAATTGGAATGGATTTTAATAAAAATAATCTCCAGAATATTTTGATATTGGATTACGTGATTATACGGATATTATTATGGAAATTTGGAAGATATATTTATATCGTTATTTCCAATACGATACTTGTTTGTTTCAGAATTTGATATTGAATATGAGCCGATATAATTTCTATTTAGAGCGTTGTATTTAATATCAAATGGGATTTTGGGTCTGTCGTGAATGGTGTCTTCAGTAACACTGTTCTTAAACCCAGTTGAGAAAAGAATAAATCTTTTAATTAAGATTAGAGAAGTTTGCCAATTAATTATTATTTAATTGGAGTTGAATTAAGAATTGAATTTTTGGGTTTATCGTGAACGGTGTTTTAAATAACACTTATTCTTTAACCTGATTAACAGTGAAGTTAAGATTTGGAATTTATAAATCTTCATTCTAAGATTTAATGAAATTTTCCAAAGTAAAGTTTTCCAATTTAATATATTAAATTGGAATTGAATGGAATTCGATTTAGTAAAAATCGAAGTGAGCTTCTATGGAGGAAGACTGCTAATATATATGGAATTTAAAAGGCTTTGTCGTCATTCCATTTATATTATTAGTCGGATACGGAAACTGATATCGATTATATATATTGATCTGTTTTCCGTGAAGATTTCATAATTAATGGAATGTGATTTTGGGTTTATCGTGAACTATGTTTTAAAGGACATTAGTTCTTTAACCTAGTTAAAGATAGGATTACATGTCTAACATTGTATTTCGAACTATATTGTTGATCTTTGCTAAATATTTATCTGTTTGGTGACAGAGAATTTATTCTCTTGCTTAACACCTTTCACTGAGATGTACGAGCGCAGAGGTTATATTTCGGCAAAAATCAATGCTACAGTGTAGATTGTCGATGCGACATGTTTGATTTCCCAAAGTTAAATAATCATTAATATTGATTTTTGGGAAGATTAAAACTAAGTGGAGTTTTAACGAGTCATTAATTAAATTGAAATGTGAATGTAATAATTTAAATTATCAAATTTGGGAAGTGATCGAGAATGGAGTACCACCAGTTTTACTCCTGGCGATAGTTAAATCTAATTAGATTTGAACGTGAAATGGTAATTAAATTTACCGATAACAAAGTGGTGTTAGATATGGAGTATTACCAGTTTTGCTCCACGGGATGAATAGGTTGGGATTGAGAAATATAATAAATGATTACTTCGGTAAGGTTCGCTAATCCCAACTAGTTTGGAAAACCTTAATTTGGTTTAAATTGTGAAAAGAATTTTGAACAAAAGAATATTCTGGATTGGAATGAGGCGTACGTTATGTTTTATAGCACTTTATTATAAGTTACATGAATTATTCGGAAAGGTCGGGTCTATAATCATTCTGAATAATTGATTCGACGATAAGTCGACGTTGAAGATGGCGGTTGAAGACCGAGATCTTTACATCGTTTGGATGATTACTGATGTCTTGATTGGTCTGTACACCCAAGAGAAGGTAATAAGTAGTGATCGTCAAGATGTACTTGGAGATCGACCGGATATGCAAGGACCTCTCTCCTGTATTGGACATATGGGACGAGGAATAAGGTGCTTCCGATTTCCTTCAGACCCAGAACGAACTAGTAAATGGATGTGTGTCTAACATTGGATTTTATTTTGTGTTGATTGATCTCTATTAAATATATATCTATTTGGTGGCGGAGAATTTATTCTCTTGCTTAACACGCTCAGAGGATATATATCGATAGACATCAATCGTATTGCATGAGTTGCCTATGTGGCATGCTGGGATGCAAATGATCAAGACTTCTATTGAAAAGCAGAGTCTTGTGGTTGATGATCAAAGCACGACTTTAAATATCATAGCTTTGTGTATAGCGTTAATTCGCGAGCCTCACACCTGGGTATGCGTCAAAAACGAGATAAGGGACCCAAGGAGGACATGACGTTTCTTTCTAGCTATGGGTGGGTCATGGTATGGAGCCCAGACATTTATTTATTTTTACCTATGTGGATGATGGATTGCGAGGTGCCTCAGATATATCAGTTACTACGGAGTCGATGGATAGGTCCTATAGGACCGGAAAACATGTGTTTAGGAATTGTCAATCCAATAAAGTATGTGTGGACCGGCCTTGGAGGATCCAGTGGTTGGCCCGTGAGGTGTAACTCTATGGCATTTGCTAGAGTGTCTCGAAGCCAGTAAGGAGTACATCCCTTGCCTCGACTCATGACGGAATTCCAATTTCCAATATGTTACATTTCGGTTTTAGTTGTAAAGCCTAGTATGTCGACATGGTATATGGTACCCATGCCGTCTATGATTGATACATTTATATTTGAAGCGATTTTGACACTATGCACTTATAATAGTATCAAATGATTTGTTTTAAACGTACCAAGCATGTTTGGCTATTATAAGGTAAAACTCTATCCTCTGGCTTGCGTTGCATTGTGTGATTGGACCTAAGTCTTATAATAGCTTCATTTTGCGAAAAGCATTGCGTTGTTTACAAACTATTTTATGCACAGGTATTCTTGGGAGAAAACCCGTTCCATGTTATATGGTGTGGTCCCTTGATTTACTTTAGTTCTAAAGTAAAGTTTTAAAAAACTGTTTTAGTTCTCCCACCAGTCCCATGACTGACCTGGAGTTTAATGTTTTAACTTAAACTCCGGGTGCCCCTATTTTCAACATGAGCAGCTAGTAGTTTTGGTTTCGCAGATATTTCTTTTACAGGATCCTGGATTTACAACTAGAGCTATACTCGGAAAGCTTTGTATCCGTTTATTTCTTTAAACTCTGTTATGTATTATTTTTCCACTGCTATGTAATGTATTTTAATATCGGATATTATTTTTCCGTTGTATATTATTTATTCATATTCTGTTATATTCTTGTACTCTGATGTAAATTGCTGTAACAGCAATGAAATGTTCTTTCATTTGCATTATGATGTGTCGTGTTCTCAACTTAATTCGGGCTTTCCCGAAAGGGTGAGTTTGGGTCGTTTCATCATGGTATCAGAGCTTTGGTTCACAAAGCTCAAGAACATGGCATATTAGAACCAAATGAAAGAATTCATCAGAGATCGGACTAGTAATATCCAATAAGAATGACTCGTTAGAGATAAGATCAGATGTATCCTAAAAAGAGTGTGAAGAGTGTTATTTTCAAAATAAAAGTGAAAACATTTTTTTTTTTAAAATTTAAACCTTATTAAACATATTTGGGTATATTATTTTATTTTATTTTGGGCAATCGAGTATGTGAAGATTTTGCACATACACGTCATGAACGTATATTTGAAGTCTCAAATATACTGGATAGATATAGAATCACACTCTAGTCACCTAGAGATGGTTCTGATGATGGGTATACCATCATCAGCATCTATGTTCGAGTTTCGAAAGTGTGATATCTTTATATTTCCAATTGACTGGTGCGAGAACCAAAACCTAGTTAGGGTTATTGTTTGTGATTTGGCATTGAAATACGATTTTTGGATATATATAAAAGTATATGGTTAAAAAGCAAATAAACTATTGATTGCTGGTTGTGTTGTTTGATTATTAGTTTAAATAATAAAATTATTGAAACCATATGTAAGTGTAAGGTAAATATAGCCATATCGAATAAAATACTTAACTGAATTGAAAATTGATTGAAATCGCATACATGTACATATATATGTGTGAACAGGTCATAGTAAGGAAGCTAAGAAGAGGAATAAAATTGTATGCCCGACAAGTAGGTACATGTTTACTAATTTATTGGGTTTTGATGATTTTATGAGTCGATTGGCTAGCCACTTGGCTTTTTCTTTCTCTTTTGGATTGGTGAGGGCCCTGTGAGGCTAGTTGTGGTTTTAAAGGTCTCCCCGTACAAAGGAGGTTATGACGAAATTTTTCAAAAATTTAGGGTGTTAGCCAAATTTTTGAGAAATTAGAAAATTCTTAGAAACTGAAAAGTTGAAGAATGAAAGCTAAAATGAAAGTTGAGTTGGTTGGTTAAAGAACTTTTAGCTCCGTTTCTTTTCGAGGACGAAAAGATTTTAAGTGGGGGAGATTGTAACAAAACGGATTTTCAGAACCAATTTAAATTTTTTATTTTTGATATTTTAATGGATTTTGATTATTTAAATGATTTATTTTGAATAATAACAATTTAAAATTTATTTAAATCGAAGTTAGAACATATAAATTTATTTTAATTATATAACGAGCCTCAAATTATGCGATAGTTTGAAAATTAGATTTTAAATTTCAATTGAATGTACAGGATTCAAAATAAATCGGATTTCAGTAAAACAAGAAATATTTGAATCTGTTTAATTATATCTTTCTAACAAATTGAAAAATCTAGATTTCATAACGGGAATAAAAAGTTATGTCCAGTTTAAGATTCAAAATAGTCGCTATGGAATTTATATATATTTTATATAATTTATAGCCCTTAAAAATAGCTATTTTGCAAATGACCTCCGTTTTCAACGAAACCACTTTAGTTGGATCCAGAATGTCAAATTGTTGCTAGATTCCAATTTTCATAATTTTTGGAATTTATATGTGAGCGTGGTGAATTTAAACGTGTTTGGTAATTTCAGTTTGAATTTAATAGACTGGAAAACGACCGTTTTTCAAACAGTCTCCAAATTCGATGAAATTAGTTTTGTTAGGAGCGTATCGTCAAAATATAGCTAGGTTTATTTTTGGGGAATTTTCGGAGTCGGTATGTGTCCCCGGTAAATTAAAATGTATGTTAAAATCAATTTTGAATGTTATATTAATTTATATTTTAATTTTGATGAAAACTGATCAACAAAGTTGGATTGGCTTACGGGACATATCCCACTGCGTTTGGAATCGGGGTATTTGGTTAAGGACGACAGTCGTTGGGTTCCGTTTGGAGTTCGAATTAAAAAGTGAACTTTTGAAATTAAAAAAAATTAAATTATATTTATATAAGGGCCCCTTTTTTCTCTTTCTTCCTCCAGTCAGTTTAAAGAAAAGAAAAAAACCCAAAACCGCCGGTCTCGTTCACCACGCCCCCTTGCACCGCTGCCGCCTCCTCTGCTTGGCTCCGCCACCTCACCGTTTCCCCACCTCCTTCCTCCGCCCCACCTCCTCTCTCCCTTGAAAACCCCCAAGATCCAAACCCTAAAACCACCACAGACCGCCGCCTCCAGCCCCAATAGCGCCACCGCCGGCTAATGCAGCACCCCGACCGCCTCAGAACCGTCGGCGCCCTCCCCCTAGCCACGTCAGCACCAACGTGGACCCCCTGCAAAGATAAAAAAGAAAGGTAAATAACATTTAATTTAATTTTCAATTTTTTTATATAACATTGAAATAAAAACACGATTTTGATATATAAAGTTGATTTATAAAAAACATGATTTTTGTATATAAAATTGATTTATAAAAACATGATTTTTATATATAAAACTGATTTATAAAAATATGATTTTTATATAGAAAACTGATTTATAAAAATATGATTTTTATTATATAAGGAGCATTATAAAAATATGATTTTTATTATATAAGGAGAATTATTAAAATATTATTTCTATTATATAAGGAGCGTTTTAAAAATATGATTTTTATTATATAAGGAGCGTTATAAAAATATGATTTTTGTTATATATGGAGCGTTATAAAAATATGATTTTTATTATACAAGAAGCATTGTAAAAGTATGATTTTTATTATATAAGGAGCATTATAAAAATATGATTTTTATTATATAAGGAGCATTATAAAAATATGATTTTTATTATATGAATAGCATAATAAAAATATGTTTTTTATTATATGAATAACGCTATAAAAATATGAGTTTTATTATATGAATAGCGTTATAAAAATATGATTTTTATTATATGAATAGCGTTATAAACATGTGATTTTTATATATGTAGTAACATTATAAAAATATGATTTTTATTATATGAATAGCATAATAAAAATATGATTTTTTTTATATGAATGGCATTATAAAAATATGATTTTTATTATATGAATAGCGTTATAAAAATATGATTTTTTATATATGTAGTAACATTATAAAAATATGATTTTTATTATATGGATAACATAATAAAATGTGGAAATTAGGCTAAGATCCCTATTTTAAAACTTAATTAGGCTCAGGTTCTGTCATAAACTTATTGTAAATTAGGTCCCTATTTTTCTAATTAAAAAAATTGCATACATTTATGCAACAATTCATCAACGTTAGTTCAACTTCATTTGCATACATATATGCAACAATTCAAAATATTTGCATATATGTATGCAAATATTCGTTCAGAATAGTTGCATACATGTATGCAGAAATTTGAAATATTTGCATAAATGTATGCAAATATTCTGAATTGTTGCATACATGTATGCAAAAATTTAGAATATTTGCATACATTTATGCAAATATTCGTTCAGAATATTTGCATACATGTATGCATATATTCATCAGAATAGTTGCATACATGTATGCAAAAATTCAAAATATTTGCATACATGTATGCAAAATTTTTGAATATCATGTATGCAAATATTCGTTCAGAATAATTGCATACATGTATGCAACTATTTTGAATATTTGCATACATGTATGCAACTATTCGTTCCAAATATTTGCATACATGTATGCAACTATTCATCAGAATAGTTGCATACATGTATGAAAAAATTCAAAATATTTGCATATATGTATGCAAATATTCATTCATAATATTTGCATACATGTAGGCAAATATTATGAGTAACACGTAAAAATGAAAGCAGGGACTAAATTTATAATAAGTTTATGACCGAATGTGAGCCTAATTTTGAAACTTAATAGGGACCTGTAGAAAACGCACCATAATAAAAATATGATTTTTATTATATGAATAGCGTTATAAAAATATGATTTTTATTATATGGGTAGCGTTATAAAAATGTGATTTTTAAATATATATATATATAGAGTTGTTAAAAATATGATTTTTAATATAAATCGTGTGAAACAAATTGCGATGGAATCAAGGTGAAGAACATTACGCACTGGAACAAATTCAAATCTGAACCGTTAAATTAAAGATTGGCAGAGTGGAAACCAAATATGAGAACTCCTTCTCACTCTATTTATCTTTTCAATTAAAAATATTCTAGGATGCAAACGGGGCTTAGAAGCCCCCGACACTATTTATTGTACAAAACATGTTGTTTGATTTGAATTATATGGAGTTCAACACTCGAATTCGCATAATCACATAAATTGAAAGCGATGTATGGATATTACTGGCACATGGATTCTATACTCCGTGAATAGCCACTTATGGCGTCGTAAATGGCATTAGGGTAATTGTGTATTTATTTATTTGGATGCTCTGCGTGATTTGATTATGGTTGTGAAAATTAATTTATTTGTTTGGATTTGATTTGGATGTGAATTAGATTGAAATTGGTTTGTGTGTGGCGCGAGCCATTATTAGGCGAGGGATAAGGCTAGACCTTATTCTGGTTCTCGCATCGTTCCCTTATGCTGCCAAAAATTTATAAAAAAATTTAGAAAAATTTAGTTAGTTGAAAATATTATTTTTTGCTTATAACGGCGATAAATAAAATTATTATTGAATAGTTAAAAAAATAAATTTACACATCCGTTTACAAGTCGGACGACTTGTTTATGCTCGTCTATTTTTGTGATATCGATTGGGACGATAATTTTACGCATCGCCCAAATGCACAAATAATATTCAGTATTTGTTGGTTGAAACCACACACGGGTATTGGAATGATATTTGACGTACACTAATCCTAAATGTTTAGTTGTATGTCAATCGATTGGTTGACATACTGTTGTAAGGGTTAATTATTTATATTTAATGCTTACGTACTTGTGTAAGGCACTATGGATGATGGTTGACCGTGTATAATTATTGTTGTGTACATGTGTGTATGAAATCCATATAAATAACATTATATGTAATTGACTGTGCCTGATTCCAATTTAGAAAAAAATAATATTTTAAAATAATGAATATTTTAAAATAATGAATACATTAAAATAATATCCAGTAATGGATTAAAATGCGAATTTAATGTCCGGTTTTGGATGGATACGGGAATATTAAAATATATGAAGCCGTGTTAATTAAATTTGCGCCATTTTGACGCGAACGATATTTATATCGATTTTATTCATTTTTATAATGAGTATGGAAAAGGAAATTATTTCAAAATCTAATATTTTGAAAATATTATCATTTGAATATTATAATGATAAGGAGTATTCGATCTTGATTTAAAACTGAAATAAAAGAGGGAATCAGTTTTGAAATGAATTTATAAAATACATTTTAAATGGAAATCGACGAAATATATATAATATATATTTAATGGCCTGAATAGAACGTGCCGCGCCGCGACCGTTCGCGAATTTCAACCATTGACTTCGAATTAATATTATAGGAGATCCGACCATCGGATTCTCCTAAAATCAGAACCGTTGGGTTCGTATCGAAAAGAGCTTTCCAAAAAATATAAGAGATTTTAAATCTAATGGTTGGCTTTGGAATTATGTCCAAATCAAATTTGCAAAAGGTCATTGTGGATGTAGTTCGGTGGCCGTTATTGGAAGCCGACTGTACGGGCCTTGATAAAATTATTAAAAATATTAATAATTTGTGTAAAATCATAATAAATGATTTGGAAAGAGTTAGGATGAAAAATTCCATATTCGACAAGACAAAAATATTTTTTTATTGAAATGAACTACTTATTAACAAGAAATAAAAATCCAATATTTTTAAATAAATAAATTGGATTGAAATGGTTTTAATAAAACCAGGAATTTCCAACATATGAATTAGAATGGATTTGAATAGAAATAATCTCCGAAATATTTCGATATTGGATTCCGTGATTATATGGATATTGTTATGGAAATTTGGAAGATATATTTATATCGTTATTTCCAATACGATATTTGTTGGTTTGAGAATTTGATATTGAGTATAAGATGACATAATTTCTATCCAGAGCCTTGTATTTAATATCAAATGGGATTTTGGGTTTGTCATGAATGGTGTCTTTAGTAACACTGTTCTTAAAACCAGTTGAGAAAAGAATAAATCTTTTAATTAAGATTTAGAGAAGTTTGCCAATTAATTAATATTTAATTGGAATTGAATTAAGAATTGGATTTTTGGGTTTATCACGAACGGTGTTCTAAATAACACTTGTTCTTTAACCCGATTAACAGTGAAGTTAAGATTTGGAATTTATAAATCTTCATTCCAAGATTTAATGGAATTTTCCAAAGTAAAGTTTTCCAATTTAATATATTAAATTGGAATTGAATGAAATTCGATTTAGTAATAATCGAAGCGAGCTACTGTGGAGGAAGACTGCTAATATATATGGAATCTAAAAGGCTTTGTCGTTATTCCAATTATATTATTAGTCAGATACAGAAATTAATATCGATTATATCTATTGATCTATTTTCCGTGAAGATTCCATAATTAATGGAATGTGATTTTGGGTATATTGGGAACTGTGTTTTAAATGACATTAGTTATTTAACCCAGTTAAAGATAGGATTACATTTCTAACATTGTATTTCGAACTGTATTGTTGATCTCTGCTAAATATATATCTGTTTGGAAGCGGAGAATTTATTCTCTTGCTTAACACCCTTCTTTGAGACCCAGAGGTTATATATCGGCAGAAATCAATGGTACGGTGTAGATTGTCGATGTGACATGTTTGATTTTCGAAAGTTAAATAATCATTAATATTATTTTTGGGAAGATTAAAAATAAGTAGAGTTTTAATGAATCTTTAATTAGATTGAAATGTGAATGTGATAATTTAAATTATCAAATTTGGGGAGTGATCGAGAATGGAATACCACTAGTTTTACTACAGGCGATAGTTAAATCTTTAATCTGATATGAACGTGAAATGGTAATTAAATTTACCGATAACACTGTAGTGTTAGATATGGAGTATTACCAGTTTTTCTCCATGTGATGAATAGGTTGGGATTGGGAAATATAATAAATGATTACTTCGGTAAGGTTCGCAAATCCCGACTTGTTTGGAAAACCTTAATTTGGTTTAATTTGTGAAAAGATCATTTGAGTAAAAGAATATTCTGGATTGGAATGAGGCGTACATTATATTTTTATAGCACTTGATTAGAAGATAGCAAATTATTCGAAAAGGCCGGGTTTATACCCAATCTGAATAATTAATTTGACGATAAGTCGACGATAAAGACAGTGGTTGAAGACCTGAGATCTTCACTTCGTTTGGATGATTACTGATGTCTTGATTGGGCTGTACACCCGAGACAAGGTAATAAGTGGTGATCGTCCAGACGTACTTGGAGATCGACCGGATATGGGAGGACCTCTCTCCTGTATTAGACATATGGGATGAGGAATAAGGTGCCTCCGGTTTCGTTCAGACCCAGAACGAACTAGTAAATGGATATGTGTCTAACATTGGATTTTATTCTATGTTGATTGATCTCTATTAAATATATATATCTGTTTGGTGACAGAGAATTTATTCTCTTGCTTAACACCCTTCTCTTAGACGTACGAGCTCAGAGGTTATATATTGATAAACATTAGTCGCATGGCATGAATTGCCTGTGTGGCATGCTGAGATGCAAATGATCAAGGGTTCTATTGAAAAGCAGAGTCTTGTGGTTGATGATCAAAGCACGGCTTTAAATAGCATAGCTTTTTGTATAGCGTTAATTCGCGAGCCTCACACCTCAGTATGTGTCAAAAACGGTATAAGGGATCCAAGGAGGACAAGATGTTTCTTTCTAGCTATGGGTGGTGTCATGGTATGGAGCCCAAACATTTATTTATTTTTACCTATGTGGATGATGGACTGTGAGGCGCCTCAGATATATCAGTTACAACGAAGCCGATGGATAGGTCCTATAGGACCGAGAAATGTGTGTTCAGGAATTGTTAATCCACTAAAGTATGTGTGGACCAGCCTTGGAGGATCCAAGGGTTTCCCCGCAGTGTGTAACCCTGAGGCATTTGCTAAAATGTCTCGAAGCTGGTGAGGAGTACATCCCTTGCCTCGACTCATGACAGAAATCAAATTTCCAATACGTGACATTTCGGTTTTAATTGTAGAGCCTAGTATGGCGACATGATATATGGTACCCATGCCTTTTATGATTGATACATTTATATTTGAAGTGATTTTGACACTATGCACTTATAATAGTATCAAATGATTTTTTTTAAAACATACCAAGCATGTTTGGCTATTATAAGGCAAAACTCTATCCTCCGCCTTGCGTTGCATTGTGTGATGGGACCTGAGTCTTATAATAGCTTCATTTTTCGAAAAGCATTGCACTATTTATAAACTTTTTTGTGCATTGGTATTCTTGGGAGAAAACCCATTCCGTGTTATACGGCATGGTCCCTTGATTTAGTTTATTTCTAAAGCAAAGTTTTAAATAACTGTTTTAGTTCTCACACCAGTCCCATGACTAACCTGGAGTTTATTGTTTTAACCTAATGTTTAGGTGCCCCTATTTTCCATATGGGCAGCTAGGAGTTTTGGTTTTAAAGATATTTCTTTTCCAAGAACCTGGATTTACGGCTAGAGCTATACTCAGAAAGCCCAGTATCAATTTATTTCTTTAAGTTGTGTTATGTATTATTTTTCCTCTACGACGTAATGTATTTTAATCTCAGATATTATTTTTCTGTTGTATATTATTTATTCATACTCTGTTATATTCTTGTACACTGATGTAAATTGTTGTAACAACAATGAAATGTTCTGTCGTTTGCGTTAAGATATGTCGTGTTCTCAACTCAATCCGGGCTTTCCCAAAAGGGCAAGTTTGGGTCATTTCAATAAGCTGCTAATTATTCGTTATTATAACATTTAAAATATTAGTAAATATTATATTATTAAATCAAATTTTGTTATTAAAATAATTATTAAACAATTCTTATCAATTATTAAATATTAATAGCTACTTAAATGTTAAATACTAATTATCAAGTGTTCATGATTAATTAGTTAAATATAAATGTAATTAATAAATATTAACTATAACTGCTAATTATAATAAATTATCAAATAATAAATTATTCATTGTATATAATATTAATTATAACAAATTATAAATAATGACATATATGAGCAAGTATATATGGTTATTGATATGTGCATTTGCTTGAATTAAAATAACCAGCAATTGCTTTGGTTTTAAAAGAACCTATGCAAATAACACTATCATATGTGCTGCATTTGCATCTGTTTCTCATGAGTTGATGCAAATGACACTACTTGCATCGGTTGTAAGGACAACCGATGCAAATAAAACTATCTGTTTCACTGCATTTGCATCGGTTTCTCGAGAGCCGATGCAATAATAATATTTACTTCGGTGCATTTGCGTCGCTTCCTAAAGAGGCAAATAACACTATTTGCATCAGTTATGAGGAAAATCGATGCAAATAATATTATTTGCTTCTGTGTATTTGGATCAGTTGCAGAAAAACTGATGCAAATAACAATTTTTGCATCAATTTGTTGATATCGAAATTCGACTCAACACCAAGAGTGTATCAAAGCACTTCACCAAATTGGTAAGGAGGAACAAAGTGAGGCCGCAATCACAAAAATACAAAAAGCGTAAGAATAAAAGCACAGAGTTTTTATAGTGGTTCGATCCAATGAGGATCTACATCCACTCTCATAAGTGATTCCATTATCAATATGTCAATTACAAGGATAACTCCGCTCTTACAACAAATTAATTACTCTCTCACTTATAGATCTTATTTGAATCCACCAAAAACTACGGAGGAATGGAATGGCCAGCGGGGATTTGATGTGATTAAAGAGGAACTAGAATGATTTCTTCAAGTGTTTGAGCTTGAATGACGAGCTTACATCCCTCGAATTACTTTGATGGAATTGACGAGAATCTTAATTAATAAATTGTGGGAATCTTCACTTAATTTTGGAGAATAAGTGTTTAGGATTGCTTGGAATAGTTGTAGGAGAATTACAACTGCAATTCGTGGCTCAAACATCCGATCCCCCTCCATGAATGAATGAAGGGGGTATTTATATGTAGAATTCAGGCTAGGTGGCAATTCTGTAAATACTGTGCTCTGGTTTTAGGTCGTAGGCGGGCTAGAAGGGACGTCGTACGGTCCAAAGCAAGGCGGGACGTGCTATACAAGGTGGAGCGACCCAAAACTTCCTGTTACGAAGTAGTATGAGTTAAGGGAGCACGTGGCGACCCAACTCGTTCTGGCTGAAGGCGGCTGGAGCTAAAAGATGCTAAGCGAACTAAAAGGATTTTGTTGATCCGTAATGAGCCTCAAGTGGGTTGACCTAGAAACATTTACAAGCTTTAGAAGTGGAGCGGCCTAAAGATGGCTAGATGGACTAAAACTTTGAACAAGCTAAAGAATCTGACAGTTTAAATGACTTCAACAACCCAAAGCTTATTAGGGACCTAAACTTTCAGACGACTCAATCATGCTTGTCATTCGTTAATTATATTTTATGGGTTAACATTTGCCCCTCGAAGTTTGTATATATCAAGGATAATTAGGCGTCGAATTCGATGGTTTTAAATGTGCTGCTAGGTCGAATTTTTAGGTCGCCAGTACTCTCTAGGTCGTTGGAGTTCTTGAAATGCCCCAGATCATAGCTCGCTTTAACCTTCTTAGGTCGTGATAGTCCTCGTATCACTGTGGGATTTTTAATCCGGTAACCCTGATCCTTTATAAGTCTCTAGCTTGGGCCGTTTTTTTCATTCACTCATCCTTTAAGCTAGAGAACGGTTAATGGCGGCTATCCAAAACTGATTCGAGATTTTTCTGACATCCTGTTCACCGATTGATCAGCGATTTTGCCTTCTGCAAATCCAATCTTTTTCAAGCTCAACTGATTCAAAAGTCAATCCAACAATCAAAAGATTCAAATTCGAAGTTCTCGTCCATTAGAGATTAGGTTTGTTTCGCTCTCTTCAATTTTTGAATTTGGACTTGGCTGATGGATCCCTGATCCTGCGAGCTGCTTTGAGTCGAATTGGATGCTATTGTAACTTATGAATCCTTGTGGTTTGACCATGTATTTGATGATGATGATGGAATGTTATTTCTTTTGATTTTCCATGGCATGTATGCGCTCTTTGAATTTATCGATGATATGTATGCTTAATCAACGATTTTGTTACTGTACACATAACTTTAAATGGAGCTTTGTTGTTTATAACGATTCATATCGCTATATCCTTGAATACTTCAGGTTTCAAGCTTTTATGATAGTGGAAACTTTTAGGTCATTGTCGTGTACTTAGATTGCTAGTAGAATTAAGTGTCTCAGGTTGTCACTTCAAGTATTAAGCTTTAGGTCATCGACCCTGTTCAAGGTCTTAGGTCGTCTTTTTCACTTTAAAACTTGGATTCAAGGACGGTTTAAAGTACTGGCATGCTGATATAATTCAAATTTAAAGATCACAATTTTAGGTTGCTTGAAGGTTTAAGGTTTTTAGGTCGTCGAAATAGCTCAAAATCTTATGGACTGCGCGATGACCTAAGGCTCGATTTCCACCAGAACGACCTAATGCTCCATGAATCCGAACGATCCAAAAATTCAAACTTTGATCGCGACCTAGACCTCATGATGCTTTAAAAAACTTAAAACTTGGATGCTTGAAAACTTAAAACTTGTTACTTTAAATATTACGACTTGGTTTCCAGAATGCTCATGCTCCACACTGATTTCCTTGAGTGATTATTAATGCTTTCACACTCGAAGCCTCTTAGGTCGTGAACGTGATCCTATGCTCTAAGTTGTCGTCGACCCAAGGATCGAGTTTTTCATTACAACCTAAGTATGGTGTTAGAACTATTTAAGTTGTTGGGCCATTATGGCGGCAAAAAATCACTTGGATTGAAGAACGACTCAAATTATTGAACCATAGAAACGACTCAAAGTTTTTAATCTCTATGTTTTGCAAAGATTCAGCTTTATCTTTATAATTCATTTATGAAACCATTTGTGTAGAATGACCACTAGGAAGCGATCACGTGATCAGACGGAAGGATCACCTTCTGCTCAAGCCGATCCTTCTACAGAGACTGCTATCCCTCAACCTTTTCCGGTACCTGTTCCTTTGGCTACTTTTCCAACAAAAAAACATTTCACTACCTTGGATCAGGAACACTTTGAGCAACTGTGTAGCCAATTTGGGATTCCTATTACTGATGCATTATTACCAAGTGAGGGCATATTTGCCTATCAACCTCCGGTAGGATATGTAACTGT
Source organism: Allium sativum (assembly GCA_030737875.1). NCBI lineage: Eukaryota > Viridiplantae > Streptophyta > Magnoliopsida > Asparagales > Amaryllidaceae > Allium > Allium sativum. The sequence goes on from CM060923.1 coordinate 174,561,683, forward strand.
AAATCGTTTTATGTTGGCCGATGGCAGTGTTCCTCCTTTCAACCCTTTCATATTGATGATCCTGAATCATTTGGCCATTGCTCCTTTCCAATTACATCTGAACGGCTATACGATCCTCTTAGGACTTTATATTATTTTTATGCAAGTTAAAGAGTGTGAACCGACTTTTCAAGAGATTTTCTACCTTTGCTAATTTAGGAAAAGGAAGGACACCCCATACATTATACACATTGAGGGTGCTAGAAACCGCAAGCTCATATTCAACTTACTAGAAAGTGTTTCAGGATACCTAACTCAGTTTTTCTTTGTCTGATGTCTCGAATCCTTTTGTGGGAATTGAACAGAAGGAGGCAAACACATTCTGTGAATTCGTTCTATCTCCTTTTACCTGGATAACAGAGCCTTATAATTCTTTTCTTTTTCTTTTTAAAACCCAGTTGCCCTAGCCTCTGTTAAAGAAAACAAAGCATCCGCCTCACTCAAGGCCATACTTGAAACTCTGAAAGATGTTGACGAGACTAAGAAAAGCAGAAGAGCTTTAGTTACAGAATCGTTACTTCAACATTATGAACTTCTTCATCACTTGAGAAAGTTTCCTACTAAGGGAGGACCTCCAACTCCCACACCAAATCCTGTCAACCCTGATATTGGTGCCTCTAGTGACGGCAATGATACTCAAGATCAAACCACTAGTCAAGACCCTACCGTTGACCCTTCTTTAAAAAAGTGTTCAGGGCCTGTCAGTGGAAGAATACTTCCCTCGACAATGACTACGAGTAAGGATGGAAGTTTTAGCCAACGCAGGGGGCAAGGATCCTATAGTATCAACGGAGTTGGCTAAAAGAGGAGATGCATCCTTGAATTCTGAGTCGGATACGGAACTGAATAGATTAAGGGAGACATCACGGAAGCGAATACTTCTGAACCTGAGTGTGTGACCAACTATGATGGGGAAGATGAAATTGCATTAGAGATCAACCTGAATGTTGAAACGATAACTGATGGCCTTTCCGGTCAAGATGTGACAAGGGTGGATTCAGCAGGTACCTTTGATAACTTGGGGGATCTTAATACGGCTAGATTCCTTAGTCAAAATGATGTTGTTACCCAGCCTCTCAATCCTCAGATTATAGAAGCCGCAATAAGGGATGCTACCACTACCAAACCAGGAAAATATCTTGTGTCACCCGGAATCTCCTTAGATCCTACCAAGAAAGTTGGTTCGTCGAATGGCGATGCTTTTAGAAACACTTATTTCTAATGCACATATGTTCTCGAAGAACTTTTTTACATCTCTTGCTTTTTAGTTTTTTTATTTAGATGCTGAAATCCTTAGAAATTCCCTTAACCAATTAGGACTACCAACTGATTAGCAATAACTTCTTTTGGGAAACATTTTAAACATACATCCCTGATAATTATGTTTATAATTTTCCCTTAATACTTGGAAAACCAATTACTGAAATCTGTTTTGAACTTATTTTAGGTGACCCAGATATGCATAAGAAATGCTCATCATGATTTAGATCGGACTTTAGTAAAAAGAGCAAAGAAATTGATCCAAGGCATTTGCTATATCCTAATCCCCCACGGGCATCTCATCACTACAAGAAAAATCATCCTTCCTTGACTCCGGAGTCTTTACACTAACCCTCACGCGTTCCAGAGTCAGACTTGACTGTAGAACAAAGACGGAACTTTCATGAGAAGAGGATGAGGAGGTGAGAAGGCGTACATGGTACAAAGAAGATGACCCAAATGTGGAGAGTTGAGGGAAGAAACGAGGAAGGGATGATCTAGGAAAAGGTGGCTTATATAAACATTCCCGAAAAGAGAAGGTACCCATTAGGCCTCGAGTGGTTCCATCCTCAGGCCCTTCCGGTCCTGCACCCGAGGTTTATTCTCTCACTCATAGGCCTGTCATTATCCCGGACCAGTAAGCGATCCTCTTGCTGCAAAACTCCCAGGTTGGAATTTAACAGGGCTTATATTCGATTGTGATGTCAGTTTAACTGATGCCGATGATTTGTCCGAAGAAATAGATGTAGTGATAAGGCAAACGCATACCCAGCTTGACAATGCCAAGAGCCAACTTGATACAAAGTGGAATATCGTTAAATACAGCGCTAAGAAAAAGTTGGATGAGGGGAAAAAACTTGGTGATGATCTCCAAAAACGCCATGACACTAATCTTGCCAAAATTGCTTAATTGGAGAATGATAAGGTCAAAAGAGAAAGTTTTGGATTCTCGTGACGCTACTATTGCAAATCTCAATACAAGAATGACGGGGTTTGAAGCATAAAATAGCAAAAATAAGAAACTCAGAGAAGAACTTGAAGCTGCCAAGCAAAGAGAAAAGGAAGCCTTAACTGCCAAACACAATGTTGAAGCTACATTATCTGTAGAGAAGGATTTCTCCAAACAATATCAAGATGAGGCTGTCCAACTCAGGAAATCTATTGATTCCTTAAAGGCTTCCAACAAACATTGATGGCTAAGGTTGAATCACTTGAGAAAGATAAAGCAGTTGCTGAGAAAAAATTTAAGGAAACCATGGATGAGGCCGAGGGTGACGTGTTCCGATTTTATGTCTTTAGTGTTCTGAATCATGGGAGTTTGAGCTACTTAGGTGACAACTTTGCCACTACTTTAGCGCTTTTGTAGGAATGAGTGCTTGAAATCAATGGTGACAAATGCAGTGAGAATGAACTCATTGATAGACTTTTGGACAAAAAAATCTAAGAAGGCCCTGGCAGAGGGAAAGATTCAATTAGCAGTCGACAGAGCTGGTACTTCGGGAGAGCAAATTCAAAACCAACCTGATACCAGCCTTTGTACCGATCCTGTGGACTCGGGGCCTCTAGCTCGCAGACACCAATTAAACTTCTTGACATTCCCAAAGAGAAAGATGTAGCTATTGAGAGGGATGCCGCTTTGGAGAATGTTATTGAAGAGCATAGTGGAGATGATGGGGCTGGAGATGAAAACACCGAGAATTTGAGGATTGAGCACAGGGAAGCCTAGGAAAAACTTCTAGATGCAGGTAAAATTGAAACCAACTATACCATATCATGCTTAGAATCCATCTTTGATTCACCCGAGTCCCTTGCCAATTATTCTTGTTGTCTCCATAACCTAGGTTTAATCTCACCTTTGCCTTCTCCCTTTATGGGCAATGCAACAACATTTAGAGCTGCTATAACTGATTCACCCTTATTGACCTTTCCTCTCACTTTCGTTATTACTCCCCCTCCTCTTAGTAACACTTCCCTGCCCGTGATTATAGCCCCCGGGTCACAGGATGCAAGGATTGGCGCTTTCTCAGATTTAGATGATGTCGATTAAAATCTTAGTGAAGACCTTGAGGCCACTGAGACAGATGAAAGCCCAAAGGATGCTGTTAAGGACAAAGGTAAGAAAGCTGCCAAATCTTCATCATCCAAGAAGCTCAAGAAGAAGAAGAAGAAGAAAGACACGGAAGCTATTACCTTGTCTTCTCAAGAAACTCCGAGTAACGTGGAAGAAACCCCTCCTCCTACTTTTAACAAACCATCTTTAAAGTCGAGTGGTAGGAAAAAGTATTAGCGCTTGGTACTGACTTTTTTTGCTTCCAAACTATTATCTTTCATTTGATGTATTCAGACCGGTTGTATATGTAGGTACCGGTCCCTTCTTACTACTTCATATTTCTATGTGTCTGATACTTTTGTGCTGGATGTACGACTTTGTGACTTGGTGACTTTGTTATCTGACTATGTGATGCTGAGATGAAATTGTGTTCCGCTCTTGTACTTAAGCTTTTACTTTTAGCCTTGTTGTACCTTCTTGTTCTGCATTCTGCGCTTGTTTTCTTTTCATGCTTGCATCACAAATTCTTTATATTACAAGTCATTTGCCTTTGCAATGTTCATTATTGAGATGATTTTGTGGTACTTTCTCGTAAATTGGGTTTTTATTGTAGCCACAAATCATTATTAGCTGGATTTACCTGACCAATTTTACTGTTGAACTTCCTTGGATTTGGCTGAAGCAATTTTTGAGACTTCTTTTTCATGAAATCGAAGCTTTCAATTTTTCCATAGCCATTTCAAGGTTCAGCTTTATTGGTCAATGCAACCCTTGCAAATGTTAATCCTTTAACCTAAGATTATGACAAACTTGTGGTATGTTTGAGTGACAAGTACTAATTTAATGTAGTGGTACTGCCCCCATACCAAAATTTTGTCACAAACTTTTAGAGGTTAGAGGCCGTATTTTGTGATTCAACTTTTCTTAGAATCTTTGAGTCATGAATTTCTGCCATTATTGAGTCCTTTGGCATAATCATGACTAAAGGTTTCTAGTCTAGTCGATCCAACTTATACCTTTTATATAGTGATGGATTTTTGTTTCTGTGCCCCCTGCATGAGAGGTCTTATATCTGATATATTCAATCATTTTTCTCTTCGTTCCGGCAATGCAGGCCTTTTGGAGATTAGATTTGAACTTATGCCCCGAGGAGGTCTTATTTCCCGTCCCTAAAAAGAGGTATTTGTAAACCTGTTATTCATTGTGACTGAATGACTTAGTCACTTGTAGAATTTGTGGGGCGCCTTCGAAAAGGTCTTTTGGAACTTAGTGTTTGTGTCGTTATCCAACCATGTATCAATGGTTTTGACGATTAACCGAGTGCCCCTCAGGGAGGTCTTTGGTTTTAGAGCCCAGTGTTTATATCGTTATCCATCCATGTATCAATGGCATCGGCGATAAACCAGGTGCCCCTCGGGGAGGTCTTTGGTTATAAAGCCCAGTGTTTATATCGCTATCCAGCCATGTGTTAATGGCATCGGCGATGAACCAGGTGCCCCTTGGGGAGGTCTTTGGTTATAAAACCCGTTGTATGTTGCAGCTCGACCATGTATTAAGGGTTCTAGAGATAAATTGGGTGCCCCTCTGGGAGGACATTGGTTTGAAAGCCCATTGTATGTCGGAGCTGGACCATGTATTAATGGTTCTGGCGATGGACTGGGTGCCCCTCTGGGAGGACTTTGGTTTAAAATCCCAGTGTGTGTCGCAGCTAGACCATGTATTAATGCTTCTAGCGATGAACTGGGTGCCCCTTTAGGAGGACTTTGGTTTAAAAACCCAGTGTATGTCGCAATCCAGCCATGTATCAATGGCATTGGCGATTGACTGGGTGCCCCTTTGGGAGGACTTTGGTTTAAAAGCCCAGTGTATGCTGCAATCCAGCCATGTATCAATGGCATCGACGATTGACTGGGTGCCCCTCTGCGAGGACTTTGGTTTAAGATTGCATTGTTTCACAGGGAAGACGCTAGCTCATTTGCCGCGCTTTGCCACGATTTGATAGAACTAGGGACTGGGACCTTGCAATTAAGAAAATGCCTCTTTGGTGCAACTTGCAACTTTATAGAATGTTACATCATTTGACCGTTCAGCTCCCGGTTTCCCTTATTTGTCAGGTTGTGCCCCACACCTCCGTATTTGTTGTGAATAATGTTTTGAGTATTGAGCAATGGGTGCTTGAGCTATCCCATCGGGATGCGCTTTAATGTTCACTTGGCTCTGCTAGGTTACAAATGCGCTAGTATTTTAGAAGGTTATTGCTTGAACTGTTTCTTCCTTTCCCCTTTATTAGTGTACTCAGCGATGAAATCATCTAAAGCCTACCCATTTATGGCTCTTTGAAGGTGGTAAGTGATATCGTATTAGATAAGCTCAATATTCCACTTTAACAAACTCCTTGAAGCTTATGGGCGGAAGAGAAATTGTTTTCGCGGCTGATTGATAAGATCTTTGATAAAGTGGGCTTAGAAGGATGACCTTAGCTTCTCTGAAGTGGCGAGCAAACAATGTGCTAGCTTAGGATAGTTCAGCCTTGCCTTGGTAAGCTTTTTGTTAATGTAATGTGCTGGCCATGGAACAATTTCTCGGAGAGATGCCCTCCCAGTGAAGCTGACAACCCTTTGGTTCGTTTACCATAGCACTTGTTCATTGTTTGACCCTTCGTGACCCCTTCCTTCCACTTTTCAAGGCAATGCTTTTTATTTGCATATTGGAACATATTTGGCACTTGGACTAGTGTTGCTGGGAGTCGTGAAGTATTGTCGATTTTTAGTGGATCAAGCACTCGTCAGGTTTCATTTTTCCGAAGTGACTTCCCCTTTTTGATTTTCAAGAGGTGCATTACTTCTTTGCTTTACACGTTGAATGATGCTTGCCGCACTCGACACTTGGAATATCATTGTCGAGACATGTTATTAGTATTACTTAGACTCATCGAACTATAAGGAAGAGAACATTCCTTGAATTGCATGGTGTCTGTCTTGGCAAGCGACATGCAGTTGAAAATTTGGTGCTTCTAACTTCCTACTTTAAGAAGTTACCCTTTTTGATGAGATGTGCAGCTTTATAACACAATGCCCATTTGCAGCGCTTTTCATCGTTTAACTCAAGACAGATGTTTCTTTTGATTTGCTAGGTGGTGCTTTACATCACTGGGTTTATTCCATATGATGCTTTCGGTACCCAACACTTGAACTGCCCAGACGGGGTATGCTAGCAAGGGTCGCTAGAATTTATTAGTCCGTGAGCCAAGAAGAGTCCTACAATATTAAATCGATTTTAGTGACTTTTGATCCAATGAATTAATCGAAGTAAAGCAAACGCGGACTTCTTTTAATATGAAAATTGACATAGTAATTGCTCAATTACAATTCCTCCTTTTACAATAAAGTGTTAATATTTGTAAAAGAAAGCTTAACAATTTTTTGTAAGAACTAAGCAATGTTTTTATGTAGAATGTCGACACAAGCGGTCATTATCCCAGATATCCGGTATTGAATCTTCATCATAGGTTGATAATTTGTAGATGCCATTTGGAAGCTTTTGGCTGATAACATATGACTTTTGCCAGTTAGACTCAAACATCTCAGCACCAAACTTTACTGAGCATTGGTGTTGAAGTGCCGGGCGATCATCGGATGAACAGGAGCTTTTAATTCCTTTGTTATCATTGCCTCCGTCTGGTTGTACTCTTGAGAATTCGCATAGCTTCGCATCCTCCCCCATTTTCTATTGGTTGAGCGAGGACTGCTTGCCATAGTATCGAACATTGGCTTCTCACTGTTTCTTGTTGGGACCTTTCCACCCGGGCTTGATTGTTTGACAGATATGCTTCGCCCTTGAAGAGTTGAAAGAGGATTTGATGTATGCGAGTTCCTGACATATTGTTGTAGCTTGCTCTGCCTAACCAGCATCTCGATCGAACTTTTTAGATGTCTGCAATCATTAGTATCATGATCGGTCTAGTTGTGATAATGGCAGAAACTTCCAGACGTCGCTGCTTTGTTAGAGATCTTTAATATTGGTGGTGGCTCTAGAAAGAATCTTGTGCCTTTAGTAGCAAAGAAGATGTTCATTGAGGTATCATTTTGTGGAGTTAATTCTTTAGACTTGAAAAAGTGAAATCTCTTGTTCTCTTTTTCCTCTTTGTCTCCATATGTTCTTTTTCGCCCTCCGACATTCTTCTTGTTACTTACTCGAAAGGTAGGGAACAAAGGTCGCTTGGACTCGCTTTCCTTATTGTCATGATGACTACAATTCTCCATGTGAAAACCAAGGACAGCGAGGTACGCGCTCCTTTCTACACCAAGTTGTTCTATACGGTTTATGAGGCTGGCTTGAGTGGCTACGAGAGCCCGTATTTGATTCAGCAACATCTCATTTGAAGCATCTATTTTCTAGTGCAAATTGGTCATAGCGGCAACAAACTCTTTTTGAGTTACATAATCCCTTGGAATTTCATTTGCAGTTAGGTTGCTAGCTTGGGAAGCAATGGAAGTACCCACAACAACATCGTTAAGGGTTTTTGAAAGATTAATGCTATTTCCTGAGATAGGTTCCTTGTCATTACGTTGTCCCACGAGGCGGACATCGGCCATTTTCTTTGACATTCGCTCGGGCAGGCAATTATAGCTAGCAAGATGAGGGCCAATACTTCTGATCTGAAGAAATGCCCCTTCATTAGGTCTTGCAACCTTCTGGGAAACGTGCTTGCTTTCGTGTTTATTCTTTGACGGGACTTGTTCGGACAATTCGAGGTTTGTTTTGAAATCTTCAATGTCTGCTTCAGTTCCAATATTCGACTGAACATCAACTTCCTTTACGTTGTGATCAAGATTATGATCTTACACCAGCGAGCGTTCATTCCCATTTAGGTTGATTTCAATTTTACAAGGTACTGAATTGGCTCGAGCGATAAGGAGTGTTTCCATTTTATCCATTAAAGTTTCATTTTTCTTATTGGAATCGATGTCAGCAGCTTTAAACCTGTTGTGGGTTACTCTAGCTTCCAAAGTTTCAACAACGGTCGGGTTATTGGTTCGCAGAATAGAGGAGATACCTTTTACAGTTTTACCGCATTCTTGCGAGTCAGCCTTTGAAGACATGAGATTCGTTTAAATGGCCAGTAGCTTATCAAGCTTATCCATTAAGGTTTTGCTTGAAATTGCCATTTGTTGATTTAAGTCGCCCTCGACCTTATCCGACTGATCTTGTGTTATGCCAACTCTTATTCCCATGGATTTATCAGTATTTGGAAGATTCGCTCGTGGAATGGTGATAGCTTCATGATTGACACTTCCTGAACTTCCAGCCGACTTATTGTCGTACTTCTTCGGTAGATGCATAACTTCGTGCAACTCTTCTGATTTAGGTAGAGACCTTATGAATTTGAAAGGGAGTTAGTTGATTGGTTTAGATCGGAGTCCTGTGAGATCTATGGTAGAAATAGGATTGGAATCTCCAATGAGATGCTCTTAAGATTAAGAGAAGTGCGAACGAAGGCCCCATGGTAGGCGCCAAATGTTGATATCGAAATTCGACTCAACACCAAGAGTGTATCAAAGCACTTCACCAAATTAGTAAGGAGGAACAAAGTGTAGCTACAATCACAAAAATACAAAAAGCGTAAGAATAAAAGCATAGAGTTTTTATAGTGATTCGATCCAACGAGGATCTACATTCACTCTCATAAGAGATTCCATTATCAATATGTCAATTACAAGGATAAATTCACTCTTACAACAAATTAATCACTCTTTCACTTATAGATCTTATTTGAATCCACCAAAAACTACGGAGGAATGGAATAGCCAGAAGGGATTTGATGTGATTGAAGAGGAACTAGAATGATATCCTCAAGTGCTTGAGCTTAAATGATGAGCTTACAACTCTCGAATTACTTTGATGGAATTGGCGAGAATCTTGATTGATAAATTATGGGATCTTCACTTAATTTTAGAGAATAAGTGTTTAGGATTGATTGGAATAGTTGCAGGAGAATTTCAGTAGCACTTCGTGGCTCAAACATCCGATCCCCTTCCATGATGGAATGAGGGGGTATTTATAGGTGGAATTCAGGCCAGGTGGCAATTCTGTAAATACTATGCCCTGGTTTTAGGTCATAGGCGGGCTAGAAGGGACATCGTACGGTCCAAAGCAAGGCGGGATGTGCTAAACGAGCGGAGCGACCCAAAACTTCCTAATACGAAGTGGTACGAGTTAAGGGGGAGCGGGGCGACCCAACTTGTTCTGGCTGAAGGCAGCACGAGCTAAAGGATGCGGAGCGAGCTAAAAGGATTTTGTTGATCCATAATGAGCCTCAAGTGAGTCGACCTTAAAAACATTTACAAGCTTCAAAAGTGGAGCGACCTAAAGATGGCTAGACGGGTTTAAACTTTGAACGAGCTAAAGAATCTGACGGGTTTAAATGACTTCAATGACCCAAAGGTTATTAGCGACCTAAACTTTCAGATGACCTAATCATGCTTGTCATTCGTTAATCATATTTTATGGGTTAACACAATTGTAAAGACAACCGAAGCAAATGAGGAGGAGCAACAAGTATATTTTGTACTAGTGGTATGAGTTTACCTCTTGTTCAGATGGGAGTTGATTTATTAGTACGTGCTCAACCTCTTGTTCTACAACGGGTTGATAAACAAGATGTTCATGCACTCGTGGGACGTACACAAGTTCATTCGGTCCCGGTTGAAGTGTGACTAGCTCAAGATCCGAGTATTCACAATCAAGTTCCTCGTAATGTGTTTCTTGATAGTTTATATTCCATTTGATATTCGTATGGTCGTCAGAGGTTGGAAGAGATATTCCGAATGGGAAATCAAAGCCCGTAGATGATGGAAATGAGGCATTTTGAAGAGAAATAGAGTTGAGAAGATATGGTTGAGTATGATTCAAAATTATGAGAGAGCAGGTGGGTATATATAGAGTTTGGAAATGTGAAAAAATACACCGGCAAATTCTCAAAACTCGCACAAAGGCAAGTTTTAGAAATGCGCCGAGTTCTCGCCCCCGCACATAACAGTTTTATGTTTGTAAATATTTCCAAAACATGGCTAAACATGTTATACTTTCTGTAAACATGCCTAAATATGTGAATTTTCTAAACAAAAAATAACACTATAAGTTTTGTATGATTTCTTTCCTTTTCCTTTGTTTTTTAAATTTCATATTTTGCATTGATGAATAATTTCACTATTTTGATGGCATATTTTTAACGATGCCACCATGCACGTGCTTTTGAATTCGTTTACTTTCATATCTATCTCCTATCACTATCACAATCTCAACAACCTATATTTTTGATCGGCTCTGAGCATCCAGTGCTTTGAAAACCTATATTGAAATGTTTGTCCAAGTGCAATAGAAATTGTCGTAAGCCCATGGTAATTTAATAATTATTTTGTAATATTTTGTTTAAATAAAAAACTAATATCAGTAGAATTTAACTTAACTGACCAACAAAATTATAAGATGGTTTGGATTGATGGAATGTTGACTTTAAAAAGAAAAAAGAAAAAGCAATTGAACAAAATTCCACAAGTGACTGTAAAAAGTATCATATGTAACCCTAATCTCGTCAAATGTTACATGAAACTAAAAGAGCATCCCCAAAGGGGGTCAGTTGCTTTCCAACTGACCCCCAATGGGGACATCAGTAGATGAGCAAGGGTTGCTTCAGCAACCCTTAAGGTTGTTTCAGTAACTGATCGGTTGCTCCAACAACCGAAGCTTAGCCGGCTTATTTAAAGCCGGCTAAGTAAAACAAATTTTTTTATTTGGTTTGTTTGCCCAACATTGAGATAAGGCACATTTTTTTTAATCTCTTAGCCAGCTTTATGAAAGTCGAATTAGATATTAATTTTTTTCTTAGTCTACTTAAAATAAGCCGGCTAAGACATCCCCTATTGGGGGTGAGCTGGGGGTCAACCGAGCTTGATTTAACCCCTAATGACTCACCCGATTGGGGATGCTATAAAGGTTGAAGTATATGTATAAGACATCCATTTAATTATTCATGTTTTATTCCTGATGTACAATGCATTAATTAATAAAATATATGTAGCAATCCACTTAAAGCATAGAAGAGCATGTAACATGATGCAGACTTTAAATCGAATGACAGTATATAAGTTGGATGTATCACTGATCATCATTTGAATTATTATAAAACTAATAATATAAACTTGCATATCATCATGCGTCATCCATCAGTTATGTAATACTAAAACAAACAGATGTTGGATGCTATATCAACCACTTGCATGAACATATAAACATCACAGTGTAATTTTAGAACTCCATGTCGCTTAATTATATTCGAATTCCATGGCTTCTTGATCAAATACATCCTTCATACATTGTTTTTCATAAGTTTTCCAAATCTCTTCACTTGTAAATCTTTCTCTTCCATTTAGTCCTATAGCAACCAGTACACTTACATTTATTTTGTTGATGATAAGCATTCATAAATATAATTGAATCATTCACCTTTCTTCGATTGCAAGCTTGAATTGAAAGGACTAATGGACTCAATTCTATATTGATATAGAAAAAGAATGATATTTGTGTAGGTAAAGTGTTAGGCGCATTATATACAGATGTTTGACTCCACTTATGAGCTTAATATTTCATATTTATATGGATAGTTGAAGTTGTCTATTTTATTTGTTTGTAATTGTTTGCAAATTTTGTTTATTAAATTAATATGGTTGACCTACTTTTATCCAACATCGATAAAAGTGGTGTTGAGAAATTCGAATTCAGATACCAAATTCAAAATCTCAATGAATAATAAATTTGCAAAAATAACTAATTACAATATCACATTCACAAAAGCAAGAAACACCCAATTAAAATAACAACATCTCAATCACAAGAAAACAGTTGCAAGCAATAAAAATAAAATAATTCAAAGACAAATCTATATTTGTTTTACTATCAACTTTTTAGTTTACATTCACTTTTGAAAAAGATTTAATTACCACAATGCGCAGACCACAAGAGATGACACAATAATCACTCAACAATTTGTCAAGAATATGAATTAATATGAATCCAAATTTCCTTTATATAAACCCATGATCTAATTAGGAGATCACTCTCTTTGGATCTGAAAATATTTTATATATGGAGTATTTTTATCATGGCAAAGGCTTGATTTTCACCTTGAAGCTTTACAAATTAGAGACAATTTGGCTCAGATCCAGTTCATATTTTAAAATACAAAAAACTAGCTGTGTTAAAACTTTAGAAATTAGATCCTTGATTTTTAAAAATATAATAATAAACAACAAAAACAATGTAAACATTTACTAAACTTCAAAACTTAATTCAACACAAAATCATCTTCATATTCATGCATGAAAATTACAAATAAATAATTAAAAACAAAAAATACAAAAAAAATCATGTTACAACGTATTCCCGCAACTTTTTGAAAAATTGCAGAAATCACACTAATTATATCAAAAAATTGCAGTCTTTAATGCAATTTTTGCAGTGTTGGTTCAAAATTTTAAATCAAAACCTACACTTATTCTAACATCAAAGTATTGCAAAAAAAATCAAAAAATCAAAAAATGATTAGATTTGCATTCAAACGAAAATTATTTCATTTGCAGTAATGTTATAGATAAAAGAACTATTATCTGCAAAAGTTGCAAACATGACTGTAATTTTTTCACATACTGACACATATATGCGATACAATGTAAAATAGTTCGAGATATGTCTGCAACTATTTAGAATAAGTGCAGACATTGTTGCATAATTTTTTTCCTTCTTCAATAGTCGTGATGCACTATATGAATGATCGCATAAATGTGTAACAACCTGGAAAATCAGAACCAATTTAAAAAATTTATTTTAAGAAATTTTGACAGAAAATGTGTCAAAATTTTAAAAATCCCATTTTTAAATAATAATAAAGCTATTAAAAATAGCCATTTTGCAAACGACATCCGTTTTAGACGAAACCATTTTTTTGGATCTGGAATGTCAAACTATTGCTAAGTTTAAATTTCCATAATTTTTGGAATTAATATGTGAGCATGGTAAATTAAAATGTGTTTGGTAATTTCTGTTGAATTGGATTAACCGTTAAAAAGAACATTTTTCAAATGGTCTCCAAATTCGACGAAATTAACTTTGTTAGGACCGTATCGTCAAAACATAGGTAGATTTATTTTTTGGGAATTTTTGGAGTCAGTATGTGGCCCTTGTAAATTAAAATGCACAATCAAATTAAATAATTAAGTGGTTTATATTTTAATTTAAAGAAAAATGGGCTGAAACGATCAAATAGGCTGATGAGACTTAGTCCATTGTGCCCGGAATAGGGGTATTTGGCTAGGGGAGACATTCGTTCGGATGGATTTGGAGTTGGTATGAGTTAACGGGCTTTTTAGTGAATTAATGAACTAAATAATATTATATTATAAATAAAGGATTTCTAAAAACCCTAATTCACATCGTATTACCGGCGCCGTCTTCATTTCCATGGCCAAAAAAGCTCTGATCTTCTTCCATTAAAATCTCTCCATTCACTCCGTAAAACCTGCCCCTCCTTTGGACAATATTGTAGTCCTCTCTCCATTCTTCAAATCCGTACGGACAACACTTCCTATCATCAAGTATCCGACGAGTTCTAGCACCCCAAATCTGGTCCGTTTGCATCACCGCCCTGCCACCCTGGTGCGATCGAACTGGCCACTGTGGGCACCCCCTGGGGCGCACCTCGAAGCCCCTCAGCGTGGTGTCGTCCGATCATTCTCTGGTGCACCGTGTTGCGTGAAAAGTTAGACCCTAGTTTTGAACGAATAAGAAAAGTATCGGCTTTGGTTTCTGTAGGAAGAAGAAGGTGAATTTTTAAATTAATTAATTTATTAATTTATATTTACAATATTATTATCACAATAAAATTCATAACTCGTTCATACATTATTGGAATCGCATGAAACAGGAATCGTTTGCATCATGGCTGAGTCTACTTCATTTTTGCAGTGACCAGAGGAATTTTAGATCGATCTAAATTTTTTGAAGAATTCCAAAGCACTGTGAGATCTCTTATTTAAAAATTAAAATTAAAATTAATTTTTATTACATTGGAAATTTTTTATATATACGCCGTTAAAATTCAGTTGTGTGTTGTAGGAGATTTGGATTGATTGACTTTGTTTATGGTAATCCGTTGGATCTAATTGGATGGGATAGAACTGGAAAAAATTGTTAATACAATAAAAATACTATTTTTATTGTATATACATGAATCTTAGAATTAAGAAAAATTGTCAGACAATAAAATTCCTTTTATTGTAAATATGTGAATCTTAGAATTAAGAGAAATTGTTGTATAAATAAAATTCTCCTTTTTTATTTATACACATGAAACATAGAAATTGTTGTAGGAATAAAATTCTTTTTTTTATTTATACATATGAAACATAGAAATTGTTGTATAAATAAAATTCTCCTTTTTTTATTTATACATATGAAACATAGAAATTGTTGTATAAATAAAATTCTCCTTTTTTATTTATACATATGAAACATAGAAATTGTTGTATAAATAAAATTCTCTTTTTTTATTTATACATATGAAACATAGAAATTGTTGTATAAATAATTTTTTTTTATATGTACGTGTAAATCATAGAAATTGTTATACAATAAAAATATTCTTTTTATTGTAATATGTAAACATATAATTTATCAAGATTGGTTATACAATAAAAACATTCATTTTACTGTACATGTAAATGATAGAGTTGTTATACAATAAAAACATTCTTTTTATTGTAACATGTAAATGATAGGATTTTTTATACAGTAAAAAATATTCTTTTTATTGTAACAAGTAAATGATAGAATTTGTTACACAGTAAAAAACATTATTTTTATTGTACATGTTCGTGATAGAATTGTTATACAATAAAAATATTCCTTTTATTGTAACATGTAAATCATAAAATTTGATATACAATAAAAATAGTCTTTTTATTGTACATGTTAATAATAAGATTTGTTAAATTTGTCATACAATAAAAATATTTTTTTTATTATTGTATATGTAAACATAGAAATTATTAGAAATGTTTATACAATAAAATTTTCCTTTTATTATATATGTAAACATAGAAATTGTTAGAAATGTTTATACAATAAAATTATCCCTTTTATTGTATATGTGAACATAGAAAATGGACAAAATTGGGTATACAATAAACTTACTTTTTATTGTATATATATTAGTTATAGAAAATGGACAAAATTGGTTATACAATAAAATTACTTTTTATTGTATATATATTAATTATAGAAAATGGACAAAATTGGTTATACAATAAAATTACTTTTTTATTGTATATATATTAATTATAGAAAATGGACAAATTTGGTTATACAATAAAGTTACTTTTTTTATTGTACATATATTAATTATAGAAAATGGACAAAATTGGTTATACAATAAACTTACTTTTTATTGTATATATATTATGTAACGTCCCGGATTTTTAGCGACCATATAATCAATTTATTTAATTATTTAAATGATGATTTAGGGGTTTAAATGACTTGTAATCAATAATTCTGAATAATTAATTAAAATAAATAGTAGAATAATACATTTAATTTTTCCGTAATAGTCAAAAATTATGTGAATTGGTAATATTATGCAATGGATTACCCGTATTTTTCTAACTTGAGTATACATATAAATAACGGCCCGTGCTTCGCATACGGACAATGCTTGGGGTTGTAGTTGCATTGAATATTTATTGGCTTATGTGATATTGTTGTTATCTTCCTTCCAGAAATAGGTGCATACGATGCATGTAGTCAAAAAGGGAGAATATGCCGGCAACCGTAAAGGAAAGCATAGATGCATGGCTCACCAGATTGGGATTTGGAATCTTCTACCTTCCTTGCATTTTCATTTATCCTGATCATTCTTTACGATGGTATCTGTGATGAATGAACATAATGGTTTGTCCCTGTTTTGATGCACATGTCCTTCTGTGGTTGATATAAGCAAACACATACACATTTTACCAACTACGAAATTCTCCATAAACTAAGTATACCTTTTATGTGATGATATATAAATTTCATCCTTCAAAGTTGTTTGAGTTAGGGAGCAAATGAATTTAGTAACCGACCAATTAACTGAATGACGCATTCACAGACTAGAGTACCAACATTTTTATCCATTAACATCTCAGAAGGCAACCACAACTTCTCTTTAAATGAAGAAATGAAAAAGATAAAAAAACCCGGAGCACTATCGAAACATTCATTTTCAGTCAAAGATGGTGGTTACTTTGTCTCTATTCAAAACAGTGTGGCCTCCAAGTCTTAGATCGTGTATGTCAAGCTATTGAAACCGTGCATGCCAAGTGACTGAGACCGTGCGTGCCAAGCTACCTTTCTCCTTAAATACCTTATCCTTTTACTCGTTCTGAAAATAAAACAAAATGTGAGAAACGAAACTTTTTAAATCAATTAAAAATCATAACCTTGATGAAAATTCATAAAATTAAATGCATTGGATTCCTAAGATTTCGCTCTTCAACCCACAGGATTTTTATGTGGCTCGAGGCCTTTTCGTACCAAAATAGTCGTGCAAAGGTGTAGCAATTCGAGGCGATTTCTGGCAAGCTGGGTAGGATCAATGTCGAACTGTATTAGGTGGAGGTAGGGAGAGGTATGGCGTGTTGTTTTATGTGGGCGAGGCGGTCCCTCGTAGCCAGAGGGGGACGGAAGGCGGTGTTAAATGGATTCGGATCTTGGGCATTTTTCTGCGATTTTGTGAATGGATGGAGGCCGAGGCGTGAGTTGGTAGCAGTAAAAAGTGTGGCGGTTCTGATGAGGGGCCAAGGTGGATGTCCGGTTGGTCAAATTTGCCGACAGTGGGTGATGGAAGATAACGAGCTGGAAGACGATGTTTTGGAATTTGGGAAAAAGTGCGGATTCGATTTCATTTTAGGTTCGAAGAAAAACACCATAGAAGAAGAGAAATTATCCGCAACATTTTTGGCCTGGGCGTGAGAAGCTGGACGCGAATTAAGAAGACCAAGCTCTGGCGATTGTGGTCACGTTCTCGCCGGTGATGGAGGAAAGGCGTGAAAATGGCAGAGTGAATATTGGAGGTAGCGGCCTTTATCGGGAAGTAGGAGAAAGGGGTAAATGCAGTAACGAGGGATTAATTCATAATTAATATAATAAATGTGATTAAGGGGAGACTACTAGTTTTAAAATTTATGGAAGGGGCGCGATGGTTTCAGGCTGTTTTGTCCTTGAAACCACCAAGTTTGAGGTTCGGTTTGGTAAATGGATTCATCAAATTGATGGGTTTCCAAGATGTTTTGTTTCACAACATACTGGGTTGATTTGTAAGGAAAGTCCAGGTCGGGTCATCGCAGGGAAATGCGGGTGTGATGTTGTGGGCGTTGTAGGAAAAGGAGGGTGATGCTGGGTTGATTCACGATGTCAATGAAGGGTACGATTTATTGTGCGTAGTTGGTGACCGGAAATTCTATGTGGAGTCATGGAGAATCAAAGGTATGCTTGTGAACTGATTTTATTTTACATGGAAGAGCAAAACTAGTTGGACATCATGAACAAGGAATTTAATCGATCGATTTAGTTAAAACAAAACATAATTAAGATGGTAATTAGTTTATTAATTAATTTATTGAAGAGGGCAACTTTTTCAATATAAATCGTGTGAACGTTAATTACTTAGACCACGCATAACTTTATCATAAGGTAACAGAATCAGACGAAGTTGGACACGTTGGGATCATAATGACGGGGTCTACATTGAGTGCATTGATGAACCGATTCCGCTAAGGATCGAGTTATTGAAATTTCATAGGAAAAATTTAACATTTGTTCAATTTTGAATGAAACAGAAGCAGAGCCATCGACTGAAAAACAAGGTGAGCAAACTCACTAACTCTGACTCGTTTATATTTTTATATAAACGAGTTTTAAATTTAATTATAGTAATTTTATACTGTGTGATGATTGTTTGGTTGAAATGGTTGATAGTTGATTGATTATTAGTTCTGTTTACCAGGATATTTCATATTTATGTGAAATTAATGTTGACTAACATCTGTGGATGCAGGGAAACAGGTTGGAGGAATATGGATTCCTCAACATCTATATTACTGCATATATATGATGTGTTATAAAACCCATGATTGGATATGTTGAGTTTGATTTAGCCTGGCCCTAGAAACTTAGTATTTTAGATACCGTAAAACATTTTCGTATGTGGGAAAGGGAAATTGGGATTTAAAAATGGAATTTTATTTCCAAAATTGAAATGTAATTTCGAATAGAGTTGAAACTAAAAACATGTAAATGGAGAAAGCAAGAAGTTGTATATAAAAGAGAGTACAAATTACGTGAATTATTTATCATTGAATAAATGAAATAGAAATTCAAAATTTGAATTTATAAGGAAAAATGGAAGATGGTTTTGAAACCAATATTTGAATTTAACAAAGGGTGTTAAATATTAGTTAATCTTCGATTAACTAAAATTAAAGTAATTATCGAATTGGTTAGTGTTAATAAAGTTAATTATTATTTAATAAGCTTTTAAAAGTAATAATTATACTATTCTTTGGTTAGTAACATAGTTAACTATTTTTAATATATTTAATAATAAAGTTAATTGTTATTTTAATTAATAATAATTAAAAAAATGATTTTAATTAGACATTCAATTAAGAAATGATTTGGTGGCATTACAGTTTGATCAAGGAGGTGATAAGAGTTTCATAAAGGGACTTGTAATCCAAGTTTTAAATGAGGTTTGTAAATGGGATTTGTCGGTAAAGGAAAAGATTTAAACAAGGTTTTTTGTTAAATTTTAAATTATGAAAAGGAAATTCAATGGAAAGAAACTTTTAAGGAAGATGGTTAATGGGTTAATAATAGACTAAAATATGTTAACGGTTTTAGAATGAAATCTAAGCTAAGTGGTGAGAAGATGGTAAACGGATTAGTATAAGTGATTAATCCAAACAAATTTTAAATGAGGGTTTTAAAACCAAAGTGATGACTTTAATTGAATTAAGTAAAGCACTGCAATTGAAATAAAGATTTTAAATGCAAAGGAAACCACATAAGATAGTTTGTGTTAAACATTGATAAAATCAATTTTTTTGAAATAAAATCCAAGTAAAGAGGTCTTGTTGTAAAGGTGGAAAGAGAATTTTTATCCTTACATACCCTTTATCTTATGGGATACGGCAAACAGAATGGTATATGTCTGCATTATGTAAATCCATACATTTTGACTATCTTTTAAAAATGAACAACAGAAGCGTGTGCGCCGCAAACTGTACTTTATTCAAACTAGCGATTATAATGCTACTGTTATCATAAATGTTTTATAAATCTAACAATGATTTTAGCGCTGTTGTGATAATAAATGTTTTGTAAATCTAACTGCGATTTTAGCGTTGTTGCGATAATAAATGTTTTATAAATCTAAACAGCGATTTTAGCGTTGTTGTGATAATAAATGTTTTGTAAATCTAAACAGCGATTTTAGCGCTGTTGTGATAATAAATGTTTTGTAAATCTAAACAGCTATTTTAACGCTGCCATTATAATAAATGTCTTATAAATCAATTATTTGGAAATAGCGATTATAACGCTACCGTTATAATCAGTGTTTTTCCGTAAAGGAAGTGGATTCTTAGATTGAATCCAAGAGTCGCGTAAGCGATTTTTTGTTGGAAGTCGAAAGTTTCACTATTTCAAAGTTGAGAATGTTGTCTAGTTAAGGTTTAAGAGGTAATTATACCTGAACTTAATTGACTTCATAATTAACTAAGGGATGGTTAAGGTTCGGTAGTGAAGATTGGTTAGGGATCCTATTAGTAAATGAATAATTAATGAACTGATTTATAGCAACGATGTTTAATGGGTTTAACTAAATGAAAAGGTCTTGGAAACATTTTCCAAAGTAAATCAGAGGTGGTTTCTTAGTATAGAAAATGAAATCGAAAATGTTTTTTTTCGATATTAATAAGGTATATTTTCTAAAATATAGAAATAAGAATGTATGAATATGTAGAAATGGTTTCAAATAGGAATAAAAGATATCTTCTCGAATAAAGAAATAATGACGTTGGAAATGTCTTCCAAGAATCGAGATTGCGATTTGGAAGGATATGGAAGATTGAAAATGGATTTTTGAATCGATAATATAATAAGGAATTAATATAAAAAGGGGCCAGTGTTGTTGATGGTTGATCGGTAGAATTTCCAATTGGAAATAGGACTGTTGATTGTATGGATGTTTCTTTGATAGTTAAATCACCGACTATTAAAGTTTTGATTTACTTTATGCCTCCGTTGTCAATATGGAGAGACCGGGATCAGATTTAATATCTGAAAGCCACTCTATATTGACATAAGCGTTATGAATCAACTTATGCTAAAGATGATTGAAGACGGAGTAAAATGCAAGGGCTGTTTTGTTAATCCTAGGTAGAAATTGCCCAAGATGGATTGATGGAATAGTGCCTTCGGTTTTTCCGGTCCTAGGACAACGTATATGGATGGATCTGATGATGTGGCATTCAAAGGAAATGATGGTAATATGTCCTGAAAGATAATCGTGACCTCAAGCCTCATCAACCGGGAAATGACAAAAATCGGATAGGCAGCATGGCTATGTGGCTCGCTCCCATTAGGTTGTATAATCACCTATCTAGAGAAATTCCATTTCCTTCTTTAATATATTTCGATGCTGTCCCTTTCGGGAAACGGTTGCTGCTCCCAACTGTTGGTGACGTACATTCGATACACTCAAGCGAAATGAGTGGTCGGTCTTGTGTGGGCGAGGTTGCAAGACGTTCTTGTTGAACCCAGTGTATTCCCCTCTAAAGATACACTATTGGAAGGTGGTTCCATACCTTATCATGTTGGAAATCCAATCTCCAATAAGCGCCCCGCGGTTTTTGATTTTATGTTATATATGGAGCGTGAGATGCAAGCGTTCCACTAGATTCTATTTATTTGTCGTAGACACTATTGTAATATCATTGGTTTTGATATCAAAAATATTTTTGGTTATCGTAAGGTAAAAACCATCCGTGTTTATGTGTGGATCGGTCTTACGATTATCATTTCTTTCGAAAGGATTTTTGAAAGTTAAACAAATGGATGAAGTTTACTCACACCAGTCCCATGACTGACCCAGAGTTTATTTTTTTTGTTTTCCCTAAACTCTTGGGTGCCCAAATTTGTACGAGCAGTCAAGTAGTCGGGATTTTACAGATTCACTTGAAGGAGCTGGAAGCAGGAGGCTTCACCAGTTAGCTATAAACTATCATATTTCCGCTGTGTACTATGTTATATCTGGAAACAGGTGTTTATAACTGTTCCAAGAATAACTGTCGTGCTCTGATAA
Organism: Allium sativum; assembly: GCA_030737875.1. Classification (NCBI taxonomy): domain Eukaryota; kingdom Viridiplantae; phylum Streptophyta; class Magnoliopsida; order Asparagales; family Amaryllidaceae; genus Allium; species Allium sativum. Next base: position 174,583,489 of record CM060923.1, read on the forward strand.
TGGTATGTATATACAGTTACTGATTTGTTTTTCAAAAGTTATGTTATTTAATATATTTTATTCGTTCCGCTGTGAGTTTGTGATCTTCGTTTATCTTCTATTATAATATTTCTTTCTTTCTATTTATCACCCTCTAACTTCTTTCTAATAATGATTCGTATTTCTGTACAAATTTGGGTAGAGCGTGTAGTGTTATTAGTCAACTCAAAGGGTATGGAAATTCGGGCCATTACATTTGGTATCAGAGCTCAAGGTTGAGTAGTAACCTTAGCTCTATGGCGTGATTCAATAGAGATGGGGTTAGGAATAACCTAGATTGAATTTGAGTGTATATATATTGGAGAGCACTTGTAGATTTGATATAAAATTGTTTTATATTGTGTTGACTGGTTTTTTGAGCTGTTTATGAATTCTGGTCGATACAGAATGTACAATTGTATCGATAGATGTTTCTAAACTCTCGAACAAAACAATTCGATACAGTATTGTTTTAAAGTGGGTAAATAATATAATTTTGCCCAAAAATTATTTTGATATAAAAGGAATAATTTCTGAATTATTATATATAAATGTGTTCATTTTTATTACAATTAAACGGAATTATACAATATTGAAATGGTTATATAGGACCAAAATGAATTTGTATAAGAATGGAATATAAGCTGAATTTCAATTGGATTCAGACCAGAAAATGGAATTTAGATCCCGAGTGTTTACAAAATATTTTCTAAAATTTTATAAAGGAATATAACATTGTTTTGAAGGGATTTTTGAATTATAATGGTTTCAAATAGATTTTGAAAGTGATTAGGCATTGAAATCACTTCAGTGGCGAGAAAATAATTCTGATAATGGGTTGCGACATTATCGGTATTCATTTTCAAGTTTCTAAGTGATAGATTGCTACCATAGTAATTTGGGAATGAAATATTTGTTCGAAAAGGATAAGATGTTTTAGAAATTCAAATGTTTTGAATTAAGTGATTATAAATATATGTATATATGTATGATTTCAAACTAATTTGAAATAGAATCCGGGAATTTGAATTCTGAAATTAAAAGTTAACTTGTATAAATTGAATAGATTGAAATGGTGGAAGTAAATCAAATGGATTGAAATTTAACTTAAGTTAAATGGCAAGTGGATTAGATAGAGATAATCCCGAATGAAATTAAATAAAGAAAAATGTTGAGATTTGAATTTCTTAAAGCGAATTTGACTTATGTATAAATGATTTAAATATATATTGGATATTGTTGTTTGGAATCAAATTGTGAATAGAAATTAAAACTCAAACCGAATAAGTGGATTGATTCCTAAAATAAAAATCAAATTGAATGGGCAGAGTGGAAATGAGCTAATCAGGAAGTTGATTAGTGAATTAAAAACCAAATGTTGGATTGATTTGAAACCAACTGGGAATTGATATATGTATGCTGAGAAGATAATGAATAGAAGCAAATGCAAAAGAAAGAATTATGCCCGACAAAAGGTACACGTTTACAATATTGCTTGGGTTTGATGATTTTATAAGCCTATGGGGAAAGCCGATTGGCATTTTGATTTTCCTTTGGATTGGAAAGAGCCTAGAGAGGCGAGTTGTGGTTGTACCGATTGAACCGTGCAAGGGAGATGCTGGCGAAATTTTTCGAAAATTTAAAGAGTTAGAAAATTTTCAAGAAATTTTTGATAATCTAAAATCAAGTGTTCGTTGTAACTAAAATAAGAAAACCAGAATTGGTTAATAAAATTTCAAGTGGAATAATGAAATTAATAAATGGATTTAAAATCAATTGGAACATGTGTGAATATGCAGAAGAGCATATGGATTGAAGGCAAGCAAGTGTTGATGGATTGTCCAAAAATGGTAGAAAGATCATCTGGAAAGAGTTATGAATGGTCGGGCATTGGTATGAGAATTTGAAGGTCAGGTAAGAACTAGGTTGTGAAGATATGGAATGTAAGATTTAAACTAAGCAGGTTATGAGGAATTAGAGTTATAGCATTTTTACTGCTTAGCAATTTCGAGGATGAAATTCTTTTAAGGGGGAAGGAATGTAACATCCCAGATTTTTAGCGACCATATAATTAATATATTTAATTATTTAAATGGTGATTTAGGGGTTTAAATGACTTGTAATCAATAATTCTGAATAATTAATTAAAATAAATAGTAGAATAATAAATTTAATTTTTCCGAAATAGTCAAAAATTATGTGAATTGTTAATATTATGCAATGGATTACCCGTAATTTTCTAACTTGAGTATACATATAAATAGTGGCCCGTGCTTCGCACACGTAAAATGCTTGGGGTTGTAGTTGCATAGAATATTGATTGGCTTATGTGATATTGTTGTTATCTTCCTTTGTAGATAGGTGCATACGATACAAGTAGCCAAAAAGGGAGAATATGTCGGCAACCATAAAGGAAAGCATAGATGCATCACTCATCATGTTAGGATTTGGAATCTTCTACCTTCCTTGCGTTTTCATTTATCCAGATCATTCTTTATGATGGTATCTGTGACGAATGAACATAATGGTTTGTCCCTGTTTTGTTGCACATGTCCTTCAATGGTTGATATAAGCAAACACATACACATTTTACCGACAACGAAATTCTCCATAAACTAAGTATACCTTTTATGTGATGATATATAAAGTTCATCCTTCAAAGTTGTTTGAGTCAGGGAGTAAATGAATTTAGTAACCGACAAATTAACTGAAATGACTTATTCATGGACTTGAGTACCAAAATTTTTATCCATTAACATCTTAGAAGGCAACAACAACTTCTCTTTAAATGAAGAAATGAAAAAGGAAAAAAACCCGGGGCACTGTCGAAACATTCATTTTCAGCCAAAGATGTTGGTTACTTTGTCTCCATTCAAAACAGTGTGGCCTCCAAGTCTTAGATCGTGCGTGGCAAGCTATTGAAACCGTGCATGCCTAGTGATTAAAACCGTGCGTGCCAAGCTACCTTTCTCCTCAAATACCGTATCCTTTCTCTCATTCTGAAAACAAAACAAAATGTGAGAAACGAAACATTTAAATTCAACTAAAAATCAAAACCTTGATGAAAATTCATAAAATTAAATGTGTTGGATTCCTTAGATTTCGCTCTTCAACCCAGCAGGATTTTTATGTGGCTCGAGGCCTTTTCGAACCAAAATAGTCGTGCAATGGTGCAACAATTCGAGGCAATTTCTGGCAAGCTGGGTAGGATTAAGGACGAACTGTGTTAGGTGGAGGTAGGGAGAGGTATGGCGCGTCATTCTATGGTGGTGAGGCAGTCCCTGGTAGCCAGAGGGGGACGGAAGGTGGTGTTAAATGGATTCGGATCTTGGGCATTTTTTGCGATTTGGTGAATGGGTGGAGGCCGGGGCATGAGGTGGTAGTAGTAAAAAGTGAGGCGGTTCTGATGAGGGGCCAAGGTGGAAGTCCGGTTGCTCAAATTTGCCGATAGTGGGTGATGGAAGATAACGAGCTGGAAGACAATGTTTTGGAATTTGGGAAAAAGTGCGGATCCGATTTTATTTTGGGTTCGAAGAAAAACACCGTAGAAGAAGAGAAATTATCCGCAACATTTTTGGCCTGGGCGTGAGAAGCTGGACGCGAATTAAGGAGGCCAAGCTTCGGCGATTGTGGTGGTGACGTTCTCGCCGGTGATGGAGGAAAGGCGTGAAAATGGCAGAGTGAATACTGGAGGTAGCGGCCTTGATCGAGAAGTAGGAGAAAGGGGTAAATTCAGTAACGAGGGATTAGTTCATAATTAATATAATAAATGTGATTAAGGGGAGACTATTAGTTTTAAAATTTATGGAAGGGGCACGATGGTTCTGAGTTGTTTTGACATTGAAACCACCAAGTTTGAGGTTCGGTTTGGTAAATGGATTAATCAAATTGAGGGGTTTCCAGGATGTTTTGTTTCACAACATACTGTGTTGATTTGTGAGGAAATTCCAGGTCGGGTCATTGCAGGGGAGTGCGGGTGTGATGTTGTAGGTGTTGTTGGAAGAGGAGGGTGATGCTGAGTTGATTCACGATGTCGATGAAGGGTACGGTTTATTGTGCATAGTTGGTGACCGGAAATTCTGTGTGGAATGATGGAGAATCAAAGGTATGCTTGTGAACTGATTTTATTTTACATGGAAGAGCAACACTAGTTGGACATCATGAATAAGGAATTTAATCGATCGATTTATTTAAAAAAAACATAATTAAGATGGTAATTAGTTTATTAATTAATTTATTGAAGAGGGCAACTTTTTCAATATAAATTGTGTGAACGTTTATAACTTAGATCACGCATAACTTTATCATAGGGTAACAGAATCAGACAAAGTTGGACACGTTGGGATCATAATGACAGGGTCTACATTGAGTGCATTGATGAACCGATTCCACTAAGGATCGAGCTATTGAAATTTCATAGGAAAAATTTAACATTTGTTCAATTTTGAATGAAACAGAAGCAGAGCCATCGACTGCAAAACAAGGTGAGCAAACTCACTAACTCCGACTCGTTTATATTTTTATATAAACGAGTTTTAAATTTAATTATAGTAATTTTATACTATGTGATGATTGTTTGGTTGAAATGGTTGATAGTTGATTGATTATTAGTTCTGTTTACCAATATATTTCATATTTATGTGAAATTAATGTTGATTAACATCTGTGGATGCAGGGAAATAGGTTGGAGGAATCTGGAATCCTTAACATCTATATTACTGCATATATATGATGTGTTATAAAACCTATGATTGGATATGTTGAGTTTGATTTATCCTGGCCCTAGAAACTTGGTATTTTAGATACCGTAAAACATTTTCGTATGTGGGAAAGGGAAATTGGGATTTAAAAATGGAATTTTATTTCCAAAATAGAAATATAATTTCGAATAGAGTTGAAACTAAAAACATGTAAATGGAGAAAACAAGAAGTTGTATATAAACGAGAGTATAAATTAAGTGAATTATTTATTATTGAATAAATTGAAATAGAAATTCAAATTTTGAATTTATATGGAAAAATGGAAGATGGTTTTGAAACCAATATTTGAATTTAACAAAGGGTGTTAAATATTAGTTAGTCTTCGATTAACTAAAATCAAAGTAATTATCGAATTGGTTAGTGTTAATAAAGTTAATTATTATTTAATAAGCTTTTAAAAGTAGTAATTATACTATTTTTTGGTTAATAACATAGTTAACTATTTTTAATATAGTTAATAATAAAGTTAATTGTTATTTTAATTAATAATAATTAAAACAATGATTTTAACTGGAGATTCAATTAAGAAATGATTTGGTGGCATTACAGTTTGATCAAGGAGGTGATCAGAGTTTCATAAAGGGATTTGTAATCCAAGTTTTAAATGAGGTTTGTAAATGGGATTTGTCGGTAAAGGCAAAGATTTAAAAAAGGCTTTTTGTTAAATTTTAAATTATGAAAAGGAAATTCAGTGGAAAGAAACTTTTAAGGAAGATGGTTAATGGGTTAATAATAGAATAAATGTGTTAATGGTTTTAGAATGAAATCTAAGCTATGTGGTGAAAAGATGGTAAACGGATTGGTGTAAGTGATTAATCCAAACAAGTTTTAAATGAGGTTTTTGAAACCTAAGTGATGACTTTAATTGAATTAAGCAAAGCACTGCAATTGAAATAAAGATTTTAAACGCAAAGGAAACCACATAAGATAGTTTGTGTTAAACATTGATAAAATCGATTTTTTTGAAATAAAATCAAAGTAAAGAGGTCTTGTTGTAAAGGTGGAAAGCGGATTTTTATCCTTATATACCCTTTATCTTATGGGTTTCGACAAACAGAATGGTATATGTCTGCATTGTGCAAATCCAGACATTTTGACTATCTTTTAAAAATGAACAACGGAAGCGTGTGCACCGCACAAGGTACTTTCAAAACAGCGATTATAATGATACTGTTATCATAAATGTTTTAAAAACCTAACAGCGATTTTAGTGCTGTTGTGATAATAAATGTTTTATAAATCTAATAGCGATTTTAGCGCTGTTGTGATAATAATTGTTTTATAAATCTAAACAGCGGTTTTAGCGCTGTTGTGATAATAAATGTTTTGTAAATCTAAACAGCGATTTTAGCGCTGTTGTGATAATAAATGTTTTGTAAATCTAAACAGCGATTTTAACGCTGCCATTATAATAAATGTCTTATAAATCAATTATTTGGAAACATCGATTATAACGCTATCGTTATAATTAATGTTTTTCCGTAAAGGAAGTCGATTCTTAGATTGAATCCGAGAGTCGCGTAAGCGATGTTTTGTTGGAAGTCGTAAGCTTTCACTGTTTCAAAGTTGAGAAGGTTGTTCAGTTAAGGTTTGAGAGGTAATTATACCCGAACTTAACTGACTTCATAATTAACTAAGGGACGGTTAAGGTTCGATAGTGAAGATTGGTTAGGGATCCGATTAGTAAATGAATAATTAATGAATTGAGTCATAACAACGATGTTTAAAGGGTTTAACTAAATGAAAAGGTCTTGGAAACATTTTCCAAAGTAAATCAGAGGTGGTTTCTAAGTACAGAAAGTGAAATTGGAAATGTTTTTTTTTTTCGATATTAATAAAAGTATATTTTCTAAAATATAGAAATAAAAATGTATGAATATGTAGAAATGGTTTCAAATTGGAATAAGAGATATCTTCTTGAAAAAAGAAATAATGACATTGGAAATGTCTTACAAGAATCGAGATTGAGATTTGGAAGGATATGAAAGATTGAAAATGGATTTTCGAATCGATAATATAATAAGGAATTAATATAAAAAGGGGCCAGTGTTGTTGATGGTTGATCGGTTGAATTTCCAATTGGAAATAGGACCGTTGATTGTGTGGATGTTTCTTTGATAGTTAAATCGCCGACTATCAAAGTTATGATTTACTTTATACCTCCGTTGTCAATATGGAGAGACCGGGATCAAATTTAATATATGAAGCCAACTCTGTATTGACATAAGCGTTACGAATCAACTTATGCTAAAGATGATTGAAGACAGAGTAAAATGCAACAGCTGTTCTGTTAATCCTAGGTAGAAATTGCCCAAGATGCATTGATGGAATAGTGCCTTCGGTTTGTCCAGTCCTAAGACAACGTATATGGAAGGATCTGATGATGTGGCATTTAAAGGAAATGATGGTAATATGTCCTGAAAGATAATCGTGACCTTAAGCCACATCAATCGGGAAATGACAAAAATCGGGCAGGCAGCATAGCTATGTGGGTCGCTCCCATTAGGGTGTATAATCACCAATCAAGAGAAATTCCATTTCCTTCTTTAATATATTTCGATGTTGTTCCTTTTGGAAACGGTTTCAGATCCCAAGCGGTTGGTGATATACATTCGATACACTCAAGCGAAATGAGTGTTCGGTCATGTGTGGGCCGGGTTGCAAGGCGTTCTTGTTGAACCCAATGTATTCCCCTCTAGAGATAGACTATCAAAAGGCGGTTCCATACCTTGTCATGTTGGAAATCCAATCTCCAATAAGCGCCCTGTGGTTTTTGATTTTATATTATATATGGAGCATGAGATGCAAGTTGTAACAACCCGCAAATTCTGAACCAATTTAAAAATTTTATTTTAGAAAATTTTAATGAATTTTGAGGTTATAATATAATTTATTTTAAATAACAATGGCCAGAATTCATTTTAATCGAAGTTAGAACGAATAAATTTAATTTAAATATAAATGGAATTAGAAATAACACAGTAGTGTGAAAAGTCAAACTTGAACTTTGACTGACCGTACATGATGCAAAATTTAACGGATTTTAGTGAAACCAAAAATATTAGAATCTATTTAACAATATCTTTCTAAAGAATCTGAAAAATTGAAATTTTATAGCGGAAATCAAAAGTTATGGCCAATTCAATTTTTAGAAAGGTCGCTGTAGAATATATATATATAATATATATGGCCCGAAAGGCTACTTTTCACATATGAAGGAATTTCGACTCGAAACCACTTCCATTGAGTTCGGAATGATGTTTCTGCATTGAGAAACAGTAAACACTTATATATTTTGAGTTTCAGAAATTATTTGCTTAAAAATGTATTTTTAATATTAAATATATTGGCCTTGAAAATAGTCATTTTTCAAACGACCTCCGTTTTCGACGAAACCACTTTTGTTGGAACCGGAATGTCAAATTATTGCTAGATTTCAATTTTCAGAATTTTTCGAATTAATATGTGAGCGTGGCGAGAGAAAATGTGTTTTAACTATTTCAGTTAAATTTAAACGCCTTAAAAATAACAAATTTTCAAACAGTCTCAGAATTGGACGAAAATAATTTTGTTGGATTCGTATCGTCATAAGAAAGCTAAAAATATTTTTTTTTTTAGAATTTTCTGAGGTCGTATGTGGCCCCGGCATGTTTTAATGTATGGTCAGTATTTAGTTAATTAATTTTTAATGGAATTTTAAATAAAATATATACAAATTTCGGAATTGGGCCACGGGACCTATCCCGTTGCGTTCAGAAGGTGTCAAAACCTTAAGAACGACAGTAAGCAGGCCCAAATCAGAGAAAGTCCGAAAATCCACCTTTTAAGCACAATTTTTCGAGATTAAATAATAAAATAAGATTTAAATTCCGAAACCCTAATTCATGGCCAGCTGCCGCCTTTCATTCGAAGGCCAGAAATTTCCCAACTTCAAACACTAATTTCTCTCAATCCGTTCAACGAAAATTGACATATGATATACCAAATCGAAGCTCTTCGAGAGACCTTTCCATCCATACGGTTAAGATCGGGTTTTGATTCACGGATTTCGCAAATTCTCAGCCTAAAGGCGGCAGTTTTGGCATGCATTTCGAGGCAGGGGGAAGGGCCGAGCTCGATGTTGAGGGGTGGCATAGATCGGCGACGCTGGCGGCTACGACGTGGAGTAGTTGGATCGGCCTCTAGCGGTCTCGTTCGGCGCGCGCAGGAGGAGAGAGGACGACAAGAATGGGCTCGGCTGAAAACATCATACGACGGGGAAGAAGAGGTTAATTAATATTTTATTAATTTAATTAATTTATTTAATTTAATTTATACAAACTTTAAAAGTCGATATCTCTTTCATACGAGGTCCGATTGACGAACCGTCAGTTGCGTTGGACTCGTCTTTCCGAGATCTTCGCGATGGCGCAGACTAGAGTTGATTCCGAGACAGTCAAATTTTCAGTAAAAATCAATGTGAGAATCTCTGATTTAATGATTTAATAAATTTAATTAATTATTTTATTGCTGTTAAATAATTATCTGGTTGTAGTTTAATTGGATCTGCGTCGTGATAAGATTGTAGATTTTGTTTCTGATTGATTGTAATTCTGTTTGTGTTGAAATGTGATGATGTTTGATATGTTATTGTAATGGATAATTAGAGATCCATATGTGCTGATCCATATTATGATTTATACTTTTTAATTGAATTGATTTAAATAATCAATTCATACAAATTATATTATGTCATTTCTTTTAATTGAATTGATTTAGTTAATCAATTCATACAAATTATATTATGTCACTTTTTGTTTTTATTGGGGAAAAACAAAAAGACGAATATATCTTTATTTGCGCTCCTCATCGCAAATAAAACTCATATATTAGAAATGTATTTATATTTGCGCTCCTCATCGCAAATAAAACTCACATATTAGAAATGTATTTATATTTGCGCTCCTCATCGCAAATAAAACTCATATATTAGAAATGTATTGATATTTGCGCTCCTTATCGCAAATAAAACACAAATGTTAGAAGTACATTTTTATTTGGATTCATTATCGCAAATAAAACATGACTAGCAACACATAGTTATTAAAACCAATATATTCAATTTTGTCAAAACATAGTTTTTAAAACCAATATATTCATTTTGTCAAATATGGTTATTAAAACCAAACATCTGCTTTTGTCAAAACATATCTATTAGAAACAAAGCATTTAATTTTGTCAAACATGGTTATGGAAACAAAATATTCATTTGTGTCAAGTTTTGTTGATTTAAAACAAAAGAAGTGCTTTTGTCAAAACCTGTTAGTGTAAACAAAAAGTAATGTTTTGTCGAACATGTTAACTGAAATAAAATATAAACTGAAAATAGAATTAGTTCTTTTATTTGTATTCACAAATGCAAATAAACATTTAAATTAAAGTCTATTCTTTTATTTGCATTCACAAATGCGAATATATATTAAAAGTAAAGTTTGTTCTTTTATTTGCATTACTCGGTGCAAATATTCTTTGATAATAAAATTTGTCCTTTTATTTGCATTTACTAATGCAAACATATGTTTAAAATAAAATTTTATCCTTTTATTTGCATTTACCAATGCAAATATACATTGGAAATAGAATTTATTCTTTTATTCGCATTCACCAATGCGAATATATTTTGAAATCAAAATTTATTCTTTTATTTGCATTTACAAATGCAAATATATTTTGAATTTGAAGTTTATTCTTTTATTTACATTTACATATGTAAATATATATTGAAATTAATGTTTAATCTTTTATTTACATTCACATATGTAAATATGCTATGAAAATAAGATTTGTTCTTTTATTTGCATTTTCTAATGCAAATATATATTGGAAAATAAAATTGTTCTTTTATTTGCATCCTCTAATTCGAATATACATTGGAATATACCAACGTTCTTTTAATTGTCATTAGAGTATATAAGAAAATTTACGTAGATTAAATTTGCCGTCTAGTTGTGTCAAAGTTCGATTATAAAAAAAAAATTGTTTTACATTAAAACATGATTTTCGGCAAAATATAGTTATTCAAATAATAAAATTCATTTTGTCACTTTAAACGAATGAATTGAAAATGTTCATTATTTTGTCATTCTAAAAGAATGAATAACTAGACATTCATATTTTTATCATCAAAGTAGAATAGACAAAAACACTCATTTTGTCTAAATTAAAAGAATAAAACAAAATATAGCATTTTCATGTTTATTAGATTTGAAACTCTAATTATTCATTTTTGTAAATTCATATTAGTTAAAAACCAATTATTCATTTTTGTTAATTTACATTAGTTAAAAATAATTATTCATTTTAGCCAATTTATAATAGTTAAACAAAATTTTACATTTTGTTAGGAATATTCATTTTTGCCAAAATGAATTAGTTGTAGCAATTTATATATATATATATATATATATGTATGTGACAAGATATATACATGTCAAGATAGGATAGTTAAAACAAATATTTATCATTTTGTCTCATTAGAATTGCCAAAACAAAATAACCATTTTCGTTTAGAGTTTAAATTAGCAAAATAGAAATTGTCAATAGAGACAAAGTTATTATGCTTATTCATTCATTGCTATAGAGATATTTTCTTGTTATCATTATATATATTGTGTATTACATTTCCGTTCACAAGTTACCCGACTTGTGTATGTGATTGGGACAACAATTTTCACACATCGCCCAAGTGCACAAATTAGTTTATCATTTGCTTGATTGGTTGAAAACCCCACATGGGTGTTGGGATGAAAATTTACATACACTAATCCCAATATTTAGTTGTATGTTGATCGTTAGATCGACAGGCTGCGATGAGCATTATTATTTAATTTTAACGCTTACACAGTGGAAATTACACTTTGGATGTAATGGATGACTTGATGATTATACTGTTATTGTCATATATATGATGTGTGTGAAATCCATATAATCCAAATTATATGGTAAATGTTTGAGTCACATTTCGATTTAAGTGTTCTTTTAAATAAGAATATTTTTACAGTAGAAATCCTTTTTATATAAACAATATATATATTTTCATGATATATTTTTAATCAACTATATGTTAAAACAAGGAATATTTGTAAAAGATAAAGATTTGTAAAATAAAGAATGCTTCTCATTTAGAATCTTTTATATAAAGAATATTTTTATGATTATTTTAAATTATGTTTTTAAAGGGTTACTAGCATTTGCAATTATATTTTGTGATATGAAATAAATTGAGATGTGAAGTGGATTTATCGTGGACGATGTTTTAAACGACATTTGTCCTTTAATCCAATTTACATTGAAATTATTATTTGGAACTTATGAATCTATTTTATAGATTTAAAAGGGCATTTTCTAAAAATCAAGTTTTTCCCATTTAATATATTAAATAGGAATTAAGTGGAAATTCGATTGGTAATAATCGAAATGGGCTTCTGTAAAAGAAGACCGATATTATATATGGAATTTAAGAGGCTTTGCCGTTATTCCATTTATACTATTAGTCCGATTCAGAAATCTATATCGATTATGTATTGATTTGAAATCTGTGGAATTCCATATTTTGGAAATTGATTTATAGATTTTATTTTAAGTGTTTATCTTTGATAAAATTAATGAGAATCTTTTAAATTGAATATCTTATTAAAAGAATATTCTGAGTTGGGATGTGACGAAATGCGTGATTTTCCAATATTTGTTTTTAATCCCAAACTACGCGAGTTATTCAGAAAGACCAGGTTTAACCCATTCTGAATAATCATCACGACGATCAAAAGTCGAAGATGAAGATGGTGATTGAAGACCGAAGGTTTTCACATCGTTGGGATGATGATGACTGGTATCTTGAATTGGGATTGGCCTTCCAAGGCAAGGTATTTGGTAATGATCGTCCAAACGCATTTGGAGACCGATGGACACGTTGTTTCGCTCAGACCCAGAGCGGACTTGTAAATGGATTGTGTGTCTGACATTGTATTCCTTCCTGCTGTATTTGTTGTACGCTACTGATTATATATTTTTGTTTGGTGGTGAAGAATTTATTCTTTACTTATCACCATTCTCTAAGACGTATGAGCTTAGAGGTTATATATATTGGTATATGATCAGTAATATGGTAGGGTCTGACAATGTGGCACGCCAAGATGCAAATTGATCAAGGCTTTTGTTGAAAAGCAGGGCCTTGTGGGATGATCAAAGCATAGCATATTACGGCATAGCTTTGTGTATATCGTGACTTCGCGAGCCTCACACCCTGGTATGAGTCAAAAACGGGATATGGACTGCAGGGAGTGCACACGTTTCTTTCTAGCTAGTGGTAGTGTCAGTGCTTTAACACGGCCTGGCATTTTACTTATGTGGATGATGGATTTTGAGGCGCCTCGGATTTTTATAGGCCGATAGTGGTCATATTATAGGTTCAAAGGAACCGGGAAGCGTGTGTTCAGGCATAATTAATCCACTACTGTTAGGTGGGGACCGGCCCTGAAGAACCAAGGGTTCACTGCGGGGGATCTTGAGGCATTTGCTAGAGTGTCTCGAATAGGAGAGGAGCTTGCCCCTAGCCTCGACTCATGATGGAAATCCAACTTCCAATACGACCTTACGGTTTTGATTGTATAACTAGTACGGCGGCATAGTATATGGTACCTATGTCGTCTAAGATTAATACATTTATATTGAAATGTTTTAAATATATATAAACACTAATAATAATATCGTTTTTTCGTATCAAGCATCTTTTGACCATTATAAGGTAAAACCCTATCCTCTGGTGTGCGTTGCATTGTGTGATGGGACCTGGGTCTTATAATGGTTTCATTTTTCTAAAAAGCATTATGTTATTTGATGATTTACTTTAATTATGCACTGGCAATCCTATGGAGTAAACCCGTTCCGCGTTAGCGGCGTGGTCCTGTGATTAGCCTACTTATTAGATAAGTTAAGTATAGAATTCTCACACCAGTCCCACGACTGACCTGTAGTTTGTTTCACTTTGCAAACTCGGGTGCCCTCTTTCCACACGGGCAGTCGAGTAGCTTTTTATAGATATAGTTAAGCAGGATCCTGGATTGAAGTCTGAAGCTGGGTCCTGAATATTGATGGCCTTCCACTAAGATTAGTTCCGCTGTAATGTATTTAATTTATTTTAAATGTATCTTATGCTGTATTATTTATTGATGTACTCTGATATATTCTGTACTCTGATGTAACATTTATTATTAATGTTATAAAAGTCTGTGTTGTTGTTCTGATGTGTTGTATGCCCAAAGTTAACATACGCGGGTTTTGAATGGTCTTAATCGATCTTGCGATCGATTGGGGTCGGGCGAAATTCGGGTCGTTATAGCTGGTATCAGAGCCAGGTTAGCTCAAATCTTTGGGGTACAATCCATTAGAACTAAACAGAAGGCTCATCAGAGGTTGGATTAGTAATATCCAATAGGAATACTCATTAGAGATAGGATCAGCAGTATCCTAGAATGAGAATACTCATTAGAGATGGGGTTAGCAATGCCCTAGAATGAGTCAGAGTGAAGAAGAATTCATAATTAACGTACTTGTTATTATATACAGTTCGATTCTAGAAAATATGATTTTGAATATATAAAAGTTATAATTTTGAAAATGTAATCAACTAATTAATTGATGATTGGGTGGTGTGAATATGAATTCAACTAATAAAATTATTAAACAGCTAAAGAATGAAAATTAAATTAGTTAAATAAACAACTTTAGCTTCATTTCCTTTCCGAGGACGAAAAGATTTTAAGTGGGGAAGATTGCAACAACCCGCAAATTCTGAACCAATTTAAAATTTTTATTTTAGAAAATTTTAATGAATTTTGAGGTTATAATATAATTTATTTTAAATAACAATGGCTAGAATTCATTTTAATCGAAGTTAGAACGAATAAATTTAATTTGAATATAAATGGAATTAGAAATAACGCAGTAGTTTGAAAAGTCAAACTTGAACTTTGACTGACCGTACAGGATGCAAAATTTAACGGATTTTAGTGAGACAAAAAATATTAGAATCTATTTAATAATATCTTTCTAACGAATCTGAAAAATTGAAATTTCATAGCGGAAATCAAAAGTTATGGCCAATTCAATTTTTAGAAAGGTCGCTGTAGAGTATATATATATAATATATATGGCCCGAAAGGCTACTTTTCACATATGAAGGAATTTCGACTCGAAACCACTTCCATTGAGTTCGGAATGACGTTTCTGCATTGAAAAACAGTAAACACTTATATATTTTGAGTTTCAGAAATTATTTGCTTAAAAATGTATTTTTAATATTAAATATATTGGCCTTGAAAATAGTCATTTTTCAAACGACCTCCGTTTTCGACGAAACCACTTTTGCTGGAACCGGAATGTCAAATTATTGCTAGATTTCAATTTTCAGAATTTTTCAAATTAATATGTGAGCGTGGCGAGAGAAAATGTGTTTTGACTATTTCAGTTAAATTTAAACGCCTTAAAAATAGCAATTTTTCAAACAGCCTCAGAATTCAACGAAAATAATTTTGTTGGATTCATATCATCATAAGAAAGCTAAAAATATCTTTTTTAGAATTTTCTGAGGTCGTATGTGGCCCCGACATATTTTAATGTATGGTCAGTATTTAATTAATTAATTTTTAATGGAATTTTGAATAAAATATATACAAATTTCGGAATTGGGCTACGGGACCTATCCCATTGCGTTTAGAAGGTGTCAAAACCTTAAGAACGACAGTAAGCAAGCCCAAATCAGAGAAAGTCCGAAAATCCACCTTTTAAGCACATATTTCGAGATTATATAATAAAATAATATTTGAATTCCGAAACCCTAATTCATGGCCATCCGCCGCCTTTCATTCGAAGGTCAGAAATTTCCCAACTTCAAACACTAATTTTTCTCAATCCGTTCAACGAAAATCGACATATGATATGCCAAATCGAAGCTCTTCGAGAGACATTTCCATCCATACGGTTAAGATCGGGTTTTGATTCACGGATTTTGCGAATTCTCAGCCTAAAGGCGGCAGTTTTGGCACACGTTTTGAGATAGGGGGGAGGGCCGAGCTTGATGGTGAGGGGTGGCATAGGTCGGCGACGCTGGCGGCTACGACGTGGGGTAGTTGGATCGGCCTCTGGCGGTCTCGTTCGGCGCGCGCAGGAGGAGAGAGGACGGCAAGAATGGGTTTGGCTGAAAACATCATACGACGGGGAAGAAGAGGTTAATTAATATTTTATTAATTTAATTAATTAATTTAATTTAATTTATACAAACTTTAAAAGATAATATCTCTTTCATACGATGTCCGATTGAAGAACCGTTAGTTTCTTTGGACTCGTCTTTCCGAGATCTTCGCGATGGCGCAAACTAGAGTTGATTCCGAGACAGTCAAATTTTCAGCAAAAATCAATGTGAGAATCTCTGATTTAACGATTTAATAAATTTAATTAATTATTTTATTGTTGTTAAATAATTATCTGGTTGTAGTTTAATTGGATCTGCGTCGTGATAAGATTGTAGATTTTGTTTCTGATTGATTGTAATTCTGTTTGTGTTGAAATGTGATGATGTTTGATATGTTATTGTAATAGATAATTAGAGATCCATGTGTGCTGATCCATATTATGATTTATACTTTTTAATTGAATTGATTTAAATAATCAATTCATACAAATTATATTATGTCATTTCTTTTAATTGAATTGATTTAGCTAATCAATTCATACAAATTATATTATGTCACTTTTTGTATTTATTGGGGAAAAAAGACGAATATATCTTTATTTGCGCTCCTCATCGCAAATAAAACTCACATATTAGAAATGTATTTATATTTGCGCTCCTCATCGCAAATAAAACTCACATATTAGAAATGTATTTATATTTGCGCTCCTCATCGCAAATAAAACTCATATATTAGAAATGTATTGATATTTGCGCTCCTTATCACAAATAGAACACAAATGTTAGAAATACATTTTTATTTGGATTCATTATCGCAAATAAAACATGACTAGCAACACATAGTTATTAAAACCAATATATTCAATTTTGTCAAAACATAGTTTTTAAAACCAATATATTCATTTTGTCAAATATGGTTATTAAAACCAAACATCTGCTTTTGTCAAAACATATCTATTAGAAACAAAGCATTTAATTTTGTCAAACATGGTTATGGAAACAAAATATT
This sequence comes from Allium sativum, assembly GCA_030737875.1. Taxonomy (NCBI): domain Eukaryota; kingdom Viridiplantae; phylum Streptophyta; class Magnoliopsida; order Asparagales; family Amaryllidaceae; genus Allium; species Allium sativum. The sequence goes on from CM060923.1 coordinate 174,600,504, forward strand.
CATTTGTGTCAAGTTTTGTTGATTTAAAACAAAAGAAGTGCTTTTGTCAAAACCTGTTAGTGTAAACAAAAAGTAATGTTTTGTCGAACATGTTAACTGAAATAAAATATATACTGAAAATAGAATTAGTTCTTTTATTTGCATTCACAAATGCAAATAAACATTTAAATTAAAGTCTATTCTTTTATTTGCATTCACAAATGCGAATATATATTAAAAGTAAAGCTTGATTGGTTGAAAACCCCACACGGGTGTTGGGATGAAAATTTACATACACTAATCCCAATATTTAGTTGTATGTTGATCGTTAGATCGACAGGCTGCGATGAGCGTTATTATTTAATTTTAACGCTTACATAGTGGAAATTACACTTTGGATGTAATGGATGACTTGATGATTATATTGTTATTGTCATATATATGATGTGTGTGAAATTCATATAATCCAAATTATATGGTAAATGTTTGAGTCGCATTTCGATTTAAATGTTCTTTTAAATAATAATAGTTTTACATTAGAAATCCTTTTTACATAAACAGTATATATATTTTCATGATATATTTTTAATCAACTATATGTTAAAACAAGGAATATTTGTAAAAGATAAAGATTTGTAAAATAAAGAATGCTTCTCATTTAGAATCTTTTATATAAAGAATATTTTTATGATTATTTTAAATTATGTTTTTAAAGGGTTACTAGCATTTGCAATTATATTTTGTGATATGAAATAAATTGAGATGTGAAGTGGATTTATCGTGGACGATGTTTTAAACGACATTTGTCCTTTAATCCAATTTACATTGAAATTATTATTTGGAACTTATGAATCTATTTTATAGATTTAAAAAGGTATTTTCTAAAAATCAAGTTTTTCCCATTTAATATATTAAATAGGAATTAAGTGGAAATTCGATTGGTAATAATCGAAATGGGCCTCTGTAAAAGAAGACCGATATTATATATGGAATTTAAGAGGCTTTGCCGTTATTCCATTTATACTATTAGTCCGATTCAGAAATCTATATCGATTATGTACTGATTTGAAATCTATGGAATTCAATATTTTAGAAATTGATTTATAGATTTTGTTTTAAGTGTTTGTCTTTGATAAAATTAATGAGAATCTTTTAAATTGAATATCTTATTTAAAGAATATTATGAGTTGGGATGTGACGAAATGTGTGATTTTCCAATATTTGTTTTTAATCCCAAAATACGCGAGTTATTCAGAAAGACCGGGTTTAACCCATTCTGAATAATCATCACGACGATCAAGAGTCGAAGATGAAGACGGTGATTGAAGACCGAAGGTTTTCACATCGTTGGGATGATGATGACTGGTATCTTGAATTGGGATTGGCCTTCCAAGGCAAGGTATTTGGTAATGATCGTCCAAACGCATTTGGAGACCGACGGACATGTTGTTTCGCTCAGACCCAGAGCGGACTTGTAAATGTATTGTGTGTCTGACATTGTATTCCTTCCTGCTGTATTTGTTGAATGCTACTGATTATATATTTCTGTTTGGTGGTGAAGAATTTATTCTTTACTTATCAGCCTTCTCTAAGACGTATGAGCTTAGAGGTTATATATAAATTGGTAGATGATCAATTATATGGTTGGGTCTGACAATGTGGCACGCCAAGATACAAATTGATCAAGGCTTTTGTTGAAAAGCAGGGCCTTGTGGGATGATCAAAGCAAAGCCTATTACGGCATAGGTTTGTGTATATCGTGACTTCGCGAGCTTCACACCCCGGTATGAGTACAAAACGGGATATGGACGGCAGGGAGTGCACACGTTTCTTTCTAGCTAGTGGTAGTGTTAGTGCTTTAACATGACTTGACATTTTACTTATATGGATAATGGATTTTGAGGCGCCTCGGATTTTTATAGGCCGATAGTGGTCATATTATAGGTTCAAAGGAACCGGGAAGCGTGTGTTCAGGCATAATTAATCCACTACCGTTAGGTGGGGACCGGCCCTGAAGATCCAAGGGTTCACTGCGGGGGATCCTGAGGCATTTGCTAGAGTGTCTCGAATCGGAGAGGAGCTTGCCCCTAGCCTCGACTCATGATGGAAATCCAATTTCCAATACGACCTTACGGTTTTGATTGTATAACTAGTACGGCGACATAGTATATGGTACCTATGCCGTCTAAGATTAATACATTTATATTGAAATGTTTTAAACATATATAAACACTAATAATAATATCGTTTTTTCGTATCAAGCATCTTTTGACCATTATAAGGTAAAACCCTATCCTTTGGTGTGCGTTGCATTGTGTGATGGGACTTGGGTCTTATAATGGTTTCATTTTTCTAAAAAGCATTACGTTATTTGACGATTTACTTTAATTATGCACTGGCAATCCTATGGAGTAAACCCGTTCCGCGTTAGCGGCGTGGTCCTGTGATTAGCCTACTTATTAGATAAGTTAAGTATAGAATTCTCACACCAGTCCCACGACTGACCTGTAGTTTGTTTCACTTTGCAAACTCGGGTGCCCTCTTTCCACACGGGCAGTCGAGTAGCTTTTTACAGATATAGTTAGGCAGGATCCTAGATTGAAGTCTGAAGCTGGGTCCAGAATATTGATGGCCTTCCGTTGAGATTAGTTCCGCTGCAATGTATTTAATTTAATGTAAATGTATCTTCCGTTGTTTTATTTATTGATGTACTCTGACATATTCTGTACTCTGATGTAATATTTATTATTGATGTTTTAAAAGTCGGTGTTGTTGTTCTGATGTGTTGTATCCCCAAAGTTAACGTACGCGGGTTTTGAACGGTCTTAATCGATCTTGCGATCGATTGGGGTCGGGCGAAATCCGGGTCGTTACACAAGCATTCCACTAGATTCTATTTATTTTTTGTAGACACTATTGTAATATCATTGGTTTTGATATCAAAAATATTTTTGGTTATCGTAAGGTAAAAACCATCCGTGTTTATGTGTGGATCGGTCTTATAATTATCATTTCTTTCAAAAGGATTTTTGAAAGTTAAACAAATGGATGGAGTTTACTCACACCAGTCCCATGACTGACCCAGAGTTTATTTTGTTTGTTTTCCCTAAACTCTTGGGTGCCCAAATTTGTATGGGCCGTCAAGTAGTCGGGATTTTACAGATTTACTTGAAGGAGCTGGAAGCAGGAGGCTTCACCAGTTAGTGTGTTAAGCTAAGAGAATAATTTCTCCGCCATCAAACAAATATATATATATATATATATTAACAGAGTCAATTGCTATGTCAGAAAACATAGTGTCAGACATACAAATTCAGACCAAAGTTTGAATTTCAAAACTCGACTTACATGATTAATGTTGAAATTAAACCCAATTTTGTAAAATTCCAAGTTGATTCAATTGTTCATGTTAAGCTATAATTCTAGTTCCCGATTTAAATTCTCAACTATGACTGAACTGAAATTTGAATAATTCATTCCATAATATTGGTTTTACATCAACTTCCAACTTTCCAAATATTAAGCTTATCGCTTAAATCGATTCTTCACAAGTTTTAAATTCATCATTTGAATTTTTATTTCTAATAAACTCCAGTTGTCTCTGATTGCTTAAATACACAATTATAGAAATTTTTCGTCTATTCTATTATACTTATCTTCCATTAATACCGTTCGATGATGGATTCAAGATTCAAACCTAAGGGAACCTATCGCAAACCTAGATTCGAAGATTGGGGATTCCAAAAAAATTCTAAATCTAAAATTAGTTATCTCCATTGTATTAGTTTCAAAATTCTAGTTTCAAAATATATGATATTTTCAAAATAATTTACCTTCCAAAATTTGTTTTCAAAAAAATATTTACACTTTCAAAATTTATATTTTGAACCCTTCTTATTTTCAAGATCCTCCTTTTCGATCCTACTCATTTTAAACCCGATAAGCTAAGCTTTGAATAAACCAAAAGCTCTAATACCACCTATAATGCCCCGCCTTTTTGACCGCTCCAAATCAGTAATTAAACCAACTTAAAACGTTCAAATCGACGGATTGTTACTTAGCTTACAGAGTTCAAAAACATAATCAATACAGAAATACAGAATAAATAAATAACACAATATTGAATAGCAAAATAAAACTTATATATATATAATCAGAAATTTGATACAAGATTTTTCTAAACAGCGTAATTTAAAATACACTTTGAATATTGGAAAAATATTAATGTTTAAAACTTCAGAGTTCGCACGTCTTCGGAATTCCCTAACTTTGCCAATCTTTGAATCATAAGCTATAATTTCTAAATCTGTAACGCTCGGGTCTGACCCGAGCATTCCATGCAAAAACATAAAACACTAGAGTCTGGAATAATCATTGTTCAAATAAATTAACTTCAATATAAAATAAAATATAATTGTTAATTCTACTCCAAAGATAATGTGATGTTTGCTCTAAATAAGCATTCAAATAAGATGGTACACATATAATGAAACTTGGTTCGATATCATGGTTATTAAGCAGCATGTAGATAACAAATTTTATATATTAAATGAACTAGGTAGTATAAAATTACCTCCACACCATGCGTGGGTATAAATAGATAGCAGTACGGTCTTTAACAATGAATTGCATGCATGAGAAAACAAAATAAAACTACTACAACATTCATGGGACAAGGAATTTGAAATGTGGCAATATATATACAGTTCGAATGCACATATAAGGGTGTGAAACGGTTTTTAAAATAGCAGGCTGCTATAATAACCAAGTATTTGATTTTTCTTGGAATTTGAATGGTTTGTGTGATCATCTGATATCATAAGAATTAAACTAGAAGCAAAGCAAAACAGTGAACACAAAATACAAACAGGATAGTGAATATCCACAATTTGAGCAAACACTTGAAATTCCTTTATTGTTTTGTATTATATGCTAAGTGGATTCAAATTAATGTATGCTAGTAAATTCTGTAATGACCCGTATTCTACACATCATAGGATCGTAGAAAATTTATTTCTTTCCCATGTGAAGTTGTATGGTCATGTAACTCTGGGAAACATCTATTAGAGTCATTTCCCATGTTCATGATTTTTGTTGATTTTTAAATGACCATTTTGCCCCTAGTTGGTACTGTTTTGGCCATAACTTTTGATTGTAAAGGAATTTTGACCTGAAACCACTTCCATTGGATTCGTTTGGTGGTTTACCTTTCCGTAGAGTGGTCATAATAGCCAAACGGACTTACCGTTTGGGAGATATGGCTGAAACAAGGTTTGGAGGGTGAAAAAAACTGCTTAACCGGGCCAAATCAGGTGATTAGTGAGTAGGCCCATAACCCATTTCGGGATTAGGGTTATGGGAGGGCTGAAATGAGATGGAGAATCATTCCATTTCAGTTTTCTAGCCTCCACTTATCACCAAGGATCCCAAAAAATGGCCTCTAACCTCTAAATCACCTTCAAATCATCTTTTGGTCAAGGATTTGGCTTAGCAACCCCTAATCAAGGAAGATCTTCACCAAATCAACATTGGAGCTGCTGTTTAGCATGGAGATTCACATCAAATCAGAGAATTATTTTAGATCTTAGTTTATTTTGTGGCTAAGGTGAGTGATTTGCATAGTTTTACACTAATTACGGCTAATTAGGGGGTGATTAGTGCTAATTAGCGAATTTAAGCATGATAAAATTCGGGAAAAATGTTCATAAATTCCTAAATGATGTTTTAGACCTCTGATATGAATTTGGGTTGATTTGGTTAAGTTTTGCTAATCCTATCATTAGTTTCACCTAAACATGCTTAAGGGGAAATATGGGATTTTGGGTATGTTTGATCCATTTTAACCTATCATATTGATGTTTTGATGTTTGTGGTTGATCATGTATATTGCTATAACTGTATGAAATGCTTTGTGATTGATTCCAATAATTAGAATGGTCGAAAACGTCGTCGAATGGCGTAAACACTTGCTGGAACAGTTTCAGAAAACAGTGCAGGGTTCGGATCGGATCGGACAAGGTGGCTCGGATCGGATATGTTGAACTGAGCAGGGAATCCGATCAGATCGGAACCCAACACTTGGGAAAGTTGCAAAAAGGAAGGCCACGCTAGCTGAACTGGGATCGGATCGGATAGAGGAAGACGGATCGGATCGGAAGCACGAAGACGAATCAGAGCAGGGGCATGAAGTCGGATCGAAAACGCGAACCAAGAAGGGACACCTAACCCGACCCGAAGAGAAGCATCTAACTCGAACCTAGAGGAGTGCCGACCCGAACCGCACCAGAAGGAGACCCGACCCGAACGGATGAAGGACACCGACCCGAACCGATGGCTTGAGGAGGAACCCGACCCGACCCAGTATTGACCAATAACCCGAGATGCAAAGGTAGTCCAATAGGGGAAGTTAGAGCTCAAGATCCAACTGGGAACCAAGGAGTTCACTTCATGGTTGGACTTTGCTGCGGGACGTGTGCTAAGGAGTTGTCGACGTTCGTAACTTCGATTCACCACTAAAAAGGAATGATGGGATACTTATCAGTGCAGTAGGGTCATTATGACCTGAGGGGCAAAGTGATGGTAGCAAGACTACGTTATCAGTGCAGTAGAGCCATTATGACCCGAGGGGCAAGGTGATGCGTAGTAAGACTATGAGCCAGTGCAGTGGGGTTCTTGTGACTCCATGGGGCAAAGTGGACATAGTAAGGATTGGTAAGGCTATGAGCCAGTGCAGTGGGGTTCTTGTGACTCCATAGGGCAAAGTGGACATAGCAAAGAATTAGTGGCTACGTTATCAGTGCAGTGATGCCATTCATGACTTCATGGGGCAAAGTGATCGTAGCAAGGAATGTTGGGTGACCGAAGTGGTGAATATCGTATGCTTTACGCAGAGTGAGAGATGTGAGGATGGATGCTATGCTTGATTGTTTGCTATCATTATGACATGCACACCTCCACCACCTCCGTATCTTTATACCGTTTGATATGATACCTTAGAGTGTTGTACAGTATGTAGTGCTAACTCTTTGGTTGCAGATCCAGGTTCAGGTATGTTTTAGTCTACCTGTTATTGTTCACTTTAGATGCTTATCGCTCATACCAGGCTTTATGTCTGACCCAGAGTTTTATGTCTCCTCTTATTACTCTGGGTGCTCACACGAGCAGACTAGAGACAGGTTAGCTGGTGATGCGCGAGTAGCTGATTCGGAGGCGGGCAGGAGGCTTCTACGTATGATATATATATATATATATATATATATACATTCTCCCTGTGTCGTTGGTGGTCGCTACTTGGGCATTAGTAGTGTACCTCATTTATCTTACCTTTGCTTTGAGACAGTTTGAAAGTTGTAATAAGCTGTATTTTGAATTTCCGCTGCTATGATGTTTAGTTCTGATTTTCAGCTTATGCACTGTCTCTCCTGTTTTATGTCAAGTATGTTGTTATTATATTTTATTCTATGCGCTGTGAGACATTCTACAGGTTCTTTGTATGTTCATTTCCTCCTTCCTTTTCCTTCTGACGACCCGTTCCGCGCTAACTGGACAAGTGTACAACGCACATTTGGAGTAAATGTCGGTTGGTGCGGGGCGGGCCGTCACACTTGGTATCAGAGCCAGGTTGCATAGTTAACCTAAGGAAAGACACTAGGGAGAGATAGTACGTATATGAGAGCGCATATTTGTGATTACTTTGGTTTTCAAAATCTATGTATATATATACTATTAGTAGTATAAGAATGAAGTCGCACTGCACTAGCACCACTATGGGGTCGTTAATCGTTTCCCTTTTTCAGATTGACGTTCAGCCGAGACACGAGAGGTGCTGGTAGAGGGACCAACCAGGGGAATGCCGCTGACATGAGGGCAATGTTTACTAACCTCATGAGAGACATGCTTAGAGAAGTGCAAGGGGCAATTCCCAATCCCGGGGTTGGTGTTGGCCCAGTAGTGCAGGCGCCTAGGGTCGATTTCGCCAAGTTGTGCAAGGATTACACTAATCTTGGTGGGAAGCCGTTCCACGGGACGGAGTCGGCCACGGATGTTCAAGATTGGATGGATAGCTATGACTGTATCTTTGATGACTTGGGTCTTGAAGATGCGATGAAGAGAAGGCTAGCGTCTCGTCAGATGCAAGGGCGAGCGATGAATTGGTGGAATGCCATTAGAACAGCTACTCCAGAGGATCAGGTTACTTGGGATCGGTTCAATGCTCGCTTTAGCTAGAAGTTTATTCCAGCTGCCCAGAAGTCAGTATTGTTTAAGAGGTTCTTGGAACTCAAGTAGAACGGAAGGGCAGTTTCTGATTATATTGCTGAGTTCGACACTTTGTCGAAGTATGGATTGTCTCTTATCGACACTCCTGAGAAGAAGAATGAGAAGTTTATTACTGGTTTGGATGGATACTTGAGGGAAAGGCTTATCAACCACATCGATGAGACTTTTGAATCGATTGTGGGGAAGGCTTTGAGATCAGAGAGTCTTTACCCCAAGTCAAAGACTGAGGCTGCATCTGCAGAAGGGCCAAAGCCGAAAGCAGGCGGTGGAGGCAAGAATAATTCTAAGAATAAGAGGAAGCAGGACCAATCTAAAGGTGGCCAGAAAAAGAGCAAGAAGGATGTTTAGTGCTTCAGCTGTGGTAAGAAGGGCCATTATGCTAAAGAATGTCGGGCCAAGCCAGCGGAAAGTAAGTGCTACAACTGTGGTCAAGTGGGACATCAGAAGGATAAGTGTCCGCAACCTCTTAAGGAGAAGCAGATTGTGAAAGCATATGCTATTGATGCTGTTCCTTCTTCGTCGAATGCCCCAACTGCGGCGGAGAAAGGAAAGAATGTTGTTATTCAAGGTATGCTTTCTATTTATGATATACCAGTTCTAGTTTTGTTTGATACTGGGGCTTCCCGTTCCTTCATATCTAGTGACCTGGTAGATAGGTTGGGACTGGAACCCGAGATAGTCGATAGGCCATTGGTTGTGACGAACTCGATTGGTGGTTCGACTAGCCTTAGTATGATTTGCAGGAATTTGGTCTTATCGAGTCATGGATGTATGTTTGTATGTGATTGCTTTGTTTTGGGCTTTACTGGGTATGGCATCATATTGGGAGTCGATTGGCTCCAAAGATACGGGGTGGTGGTAGACTGTGAGGGCTTTTTGGTGACAGTGAGGGCGGATGATGGGCGGAGGGCAGTGTTTGGTAGCCTACCTAGTGATGGGGTTATGGCCAGTTTTGTATATTCCCTCGACATCCCGTAGGATGAGTTGTCAGATGTGCCCGTGGTTGGCCAGTATCCGGACGTCTTCGAAGAGGTGACCGGGCTTCCACCACACCGAGAGATTGAGTTCCGTATTGATTTAGTGAAAGATGCCAGACCTATAGTGATGCCACTTCGTCGTATGGCACCAAGGGAGCAGCGAGAGCTCGGGGTGCAAGTCAGCAATCTTTTGAAGAAGGGATTTATTAGAAGGAGTGTTTCCGAGTGGGGAGCACCAATTGTGTTTGCCACTAAGGCAGATGGTTCCCTTCGTTTGTGTGTGGACTATCGCGAGTTGAATAAGGTGACGAGGAAGAATAAGTATCCTCTACCACGGATAGATGATTTGTTTGATCAGCTGGAAGGAGCCAGAGTGTTCTCCGAGTTGGACCTCGCGACATGATTTCATCAGCTTCGAGTAGCAGATGAGAGTGTTCCGAAAACGGCATTTAGGACGCCGTCTGGATTTTATGAGTGGTTGGTCATGCCATTTGGGTTGACCAACGCACCAGCCTACTTTGTGGATCTTATGAATCGAGTATTCAGAGATCAGTTGAATAAGTTTGTTCTTGTGTTCATGGATGACATCCTTGTTTACTCAAGGACAGAGGAGGAACACAAGGGACACTTGAGGATAGTGATGGAGGTGTTGAGGAAACACCAATTGAAAGCGAAATTCTCTAAGTGTCATTTTTGGAGAAGGGAAGTGAGATTCTTGGGTCATGTTGTTTTAGAAAGTGGTATTGCCGTGGACCCTGCGAAGGTGGCTACGGTACAGGATTGGCCTACACCTAAGAATGCTACAGATGTAAAAAGTTTCTTGGGATTAGCTGGATATTATCGTAAGTTTATCCAGGACTTCTCCAAGATTGCAGCACCGTTGACTCAGTTGACTAAGAAGAATCAGTCCTTCGTCTGGGACGGAGTGTGTGAGGATGCCTTCAAGAGTCTAAAAGAGAAGTTGACGCGTGCGCCAGTGTTAGTCATTCCTAAAGGGAATGAAGAGATGACGGTGTACACGGATGCTTGTGGTACCGGACTGGGTGCAGTATTGATGCAAGGAGGTAGGGTTGTAGCTTATGCTAGTCGACAGCTAAAGCCGCATGAGAAGAAGTACCCTACCCATGATTTGGAATTAGCAGCGATCGTATTTGCGCTGAAGATGTGGAGACATTATCTCTTGGGAGAAAGATTCGAGTTGTTTACCGATCATAAATCGTTAAAGTATCTCTTCTCTCAGAAAGATCTGAATCTCCGTCAGCAGAGATGGTTAGAGTTCTTGGCTTCGTATGATTTTGATATCGCATATACACCTGGGAAAGGTAACGCGGTAGCCGATGCCTTGAGTAGGAGACATCCCAGCTTAGGGGCAATGTTTCTTGAATGGAAGCAACTGGTGTATATCGCGGGGTTTGATTTCAGACCAAGGTGCGAATTGGATCCAGTTATGCTAGCTAGTTTGGCGATCAGACCCACTTTGATAGAGCGGATTGGTTCTAGCTAGAGGGACGATCCTAATCTATTAGAAATCATCTCCAAGTTAGAGATGGGCATCGATGAGGAGTTGAATGTGTATGGGTTTGATCGAGACGGATGGCTTCGAAAGAGTGGAAGACTAGTTGTGCCTAATGTGAATAGTTTGAGAGATGAAGTGCTTAGAGAATGTCATCACTCAAAACTAACTATACATCCCGGTGGTAATAAGATGTATCGAGACATGAGACAGACTTACTACTGGGAAGGGAAGAAAAGAGACGTTGGGAAGTTTATATCCAAATGCATGAATTGCCAGCTAGTTAAAGCCGAGCAAAAGAAGCCTAGTGGGTTGTTACAACCATTAGAAATTCCCGAATGGAAATGGGAGCAAGTCTCGATGGATTTCATCGATGGCATACCAAGGACTAGATCGGGATATGATAGCATTTGGGTAATTGTGGATCGATTGACTAAGAGTGCAAGATTTATACCAGTCAAATTGACCAGGACGGTAGCCAAGTTGGCCGAATTGTATATGAAGTGGGTAGTGAGATCTCATGGAGTACCCAAAAGCATTGTGAGTGACCGAGACACGTTGTTCACTAGTGGGTTTTGGAATAGCTTACAAGAGGCTCTAGGGTCAAGATTACATCTCAGTACCGCATATCACCCTCAGACCGACGGTCAGACGGAGAGGGTGAATCGTATATTAGAAGATCTCTTGAGAGCGTGTATATTGGATTTTGGTGGATCATGGGATGACCATTTGCATCTAGTAGAGTTTGCATATAATAATAGCTACCAATCCAGTATCGGTATGGCTCCATATGAAGCTTTGTACGGAAGACCGTGCAACTCACCATCATGTTGGATAGAGACTAGCGAGAAGTTTGTGCTTGGACCAGATGTGGTGAGGGAAACTTCAGATAAGATTAAGGTCATTCAACAACGAATGAAAGCTGCTCAGGATAGGCAGAAGAGTTATGCCGATAAGAGGAGAAGAGACTTGAAATTCTCCGTTGGTGACTTGGTGTTCGTCAAGATCTCTCCGTTAAAGAGCGTGATTCGATTTGGCAGGAGAGGCAAGTTAGCACCAAGAATTGTTGGCCCATTCCCTGTCCTTGAACTTGTCGGGAATTTGGCATATAGAGTTGGCTTACCAGAGAAGATGGCGGGAGTTCACAATGTGTTTCATGTTTCCCAACTGAGGAAGTTCGTTCACGACTCAGATGTGACTATTTCACCTGATCAGTTAGAGGACTTCGAAGTAGAACCCGAGGCGGTTGGGAACCGCAAGCCGATTCGTATTGTGGGGCACGATACGAAGCAACTTCGAAGGAAGGCGGTGAATCTAGTCAAGGTTCAGTGGGGCGAGGACGAGAATGATTGTACTTGGGAAACAGAGGAGAGCATTAGGGAGGCATATCCAGAACTCTTTGCCTGGTAAGATTTACTTTGCAATTTAGTTTTCCGCATGCTAGGGTAGACTTATTTTGCTTGTCTTCATGTTTGATGGTTGATAGGCATGCAGGAACCTTTGTGTGTGTTTTGATTAGGGAATTTCTGGAGCGAAATTTCTTAAAGGGGGGGGGGGGAGTGTAATGACTCGTATTCTACACATCATAGGATCGTAGAAAATTTATTTCTTTCCCATGTGAAGTTGTATGGTCATGTAACTCTGGGAAACATCTATTAGAGTCATTTCCCATGTTCATGATTTTTGTTGATTTTTAAATGACCATTTTGCCCCTAGTTGGTACTGTTTTGGCCATAACTTTTGATTGTAAAGGAATTTTGACCTGAAACTACTTCCATTGGATTCGTTTGGTGGTTTACCTTTCCGTAGAGTGGTCATAATAGCCAAACGGACTTACCGTTTGGGAGATTTGGCTGAAACAAGGTTTGGAGGGTGAAAAAAACTGCTTAACCGGGCCAAATCGGGTGATTAGTGAGTAGGCCCATAACCCATTTCGGGATTAGGGTTATGGGAGGGCTGAAATGAGATGGAGAATCATTCCATTTCAGTTTTCTAGCCTCCACTTATCACCAAGGATCCCCAAAAATGGCCTCTAACCTCTAAATCACCTCCAAATCATCTTTTGGTCAAGGATTTGGCTTAGCAACCCGTAATCAAGGAAGATCTTCACCAAATCAACATTGGAGCTGCTGTTTAGCATAGAGATTCACATCAAATCAGAGAATTATTTCAGATCTTAGTTTATTTTGTGGCTAAGGTGAGTGATTTGCATAGTTTTACACTAATTACGGCTAATTAGGGGTGATTAGTGCTAATTAGCGAATTTAAGCATGATAAAATTCGGGAAAAATGTTCATAAATTCCTAAATGATGTTTTAGACCTCTGATATGAATTTGGGTTAATTTGGTTAAGTTTTGCTAATCCTATCATTAGTTTCACCTAAACATGCTTAATGGGAAATATGAGATTTTGGGTATGTTTGATCCATTTTAACTTATCATATTGATGTTTTGATGTTTGTGGTTGATCATGTATGTTGCTATGACTGTATGAAATGCTTTGTGATTGATTCCAATAGTTAGAATGGTCGAAAACGTCGTCGAATGGCGTAAACACTTGCTGGAACAGTTTCAGATAACAGTGCAGGGTTGGATCGGATCGGACAAGGGGGCTCGGATCGGATATGTTGAACTGAGCAGGGAATCCGATCGGATCGGAACCCAACACTTGGGAAAAGTGGCAAAAAGGAAGGCCACGCTAGCTGAACTAGGATCGGATCGGATTAAGGAAGACGGATCGGATCGAGGAGGACGGATCGGATCGGAAGCACGAAGACGAATCAGAGCAGGGGCATGAAGTCGGATCGAAAACGCGAACCAAGAAGGGACACCCGACCCGACCCGAAGAGAAGCATCTAACTCGAACCCAGAGGAGTGCCGACCCGAACCGCACCAGAAGGAGACCCGACCCGAACGGATGAAGGACACCGACCCGAACGGATGAAGGACACCGACCCGAACCGATGGCTTGAGGAGGAACCCGACCCGACCCAGTATTGACCAATAACCCGAGATGCAAAGGTAGTCCAATAGGGGAAGTTAGAGCTCAGGATCCAATTGGGAACCAAGGATTTCACTTCATGGTTGGACTTTGCTGCGGGACGTGTGCTAAGGAGTTGTCGACGTTCATAACTTCGATTAACCACTAAAAAGGAATGATGGGCTACTTATCAGTGCAGTAGGGTCATTATGACCTGAGGGGCAAAGTGATGGTAGCAAGACTACGTTATCAGTGCAGATGGGTCATTATGACCCGAGGGGCAAGGTGATGCGTAGTAAGACTATGAGCCAGTGCAGTGGGGTTCTTGTGACTCCATGGGGCAAAGTGGACATAGTAAGGATTGGTAAGGCTATGAGCCAGTGCAGTGGGGTTCTTGTGACTCCATGGGGCAAAGTGGACATAGCAAAGAATTAGTGGCTACGTTATCAGTGCAGTGAAGCCATTTATGACTTCATGGGGCCAAGTGATCGTAGCAAGGAATGTTGGGTGACCGAAGTGGTGAATATCGTATGCTTTACGCACTGAGTGAGAGATGTGATGATTGATGTTATGCTTGATTGTTTGCTATCATTATGACATGCACACCTCCCCCACCTCCGTATCTTTATACCGTTTGATATGATACCTTAGAGTGTTGTATAGTATGTAGTGCTAACTCTTTGGTTGCAGGTCCAGGTTCAGGTATGTTTTAGTCTACCTATTATTGTTCACTTTAGATGCTTATCGCTCATACCAGGCTTTATGTCTGACCCAGAGTTTTATGTCTCCTCTTATTACTCTGGGTGCTCACACGAGCAGACTAGAGACAGGTTAGCTGGTGATGCGCGAGTAGCTGATTCGGAGGCAGGCAGGAGGCTTCTACGTATGATATATATATATATATATACATACATACATTCTCCCTGTGTCGTTGGTGGTCGCTACTTGGGCATTAGTAGTGTACCTCATTTATCTTACCTTTGCTTTGAGATAGTTTGAAAGTTGTAATAAGCTGTATTTTGAATTTCCACTGCTATGATGTTTAGTTCTGATTTTCAGCTTATGCACTGTCTCTCCTGTTTTATGTCAAGTATGTTGTTATTATATTTTATTCTATGCGCTGTGAGACATTCTACAGGTTCTTTGTATGTTCATTTCCTCCTTCCTTTTCCTTCTGACGACCCGTTCCGCGCTAACTGGACAAGTGTACAACGCACATTTGGAGTAAATGTCGGTTGGTGCGGGGCGGGCCGTCACAAATTCCCTTCATATTGAATGCAAATAGTTGAGTGCTTAATAGTAATTAGCTCAAGATTAAATGATTTGAACCATCTCTCAAAGAAACAAAAAGAAGCAAGCAATAAGTTTATAGATGTACAATGGAAGCCACAGTAGTTCAAATTCTCAAAGGTACAATATAGTTCCAATATAACAGTCTAGTTCGAATATAAGTACAACCTACATGTACGTATGAAAATATGAAATGGAATGTGCAGGGTGGTTTAACAAGTCAGTGGCAAAATGATTATGACGGTGCACCTAATAACTAGCAGAGAATACACAATAGAAAATCAAGTGACTAGGTTTCAATAAAACAACAATTTGCTCATACATTATAGTTTGGTAGAAGTTGAATATCCATGCATTATGAATCTTATTAAATGGTTAAAAATAAATACATGGTCACAAGCAGTACGGCTAGCATGCAGCGACGAATGCTCCTAGCCTTCCGAATGTGTCCAAAACGCAAAATATAAAGATGAATTTTAATATTATTGAGAAACATGCACTTCGAAAATTCCAAAGCAAGGCCTAAGTATATGGATCATCATGTACCTCAGTTTTCTATAAACAAGGCAGCACAGGTTAAAGGTTTAAATAAGGTGTACCCAATCTAGTTAAGCAAATGCCCAGGTTTTACACAAGTCCCAAGTCAATTTGCAAAGTTAATTTCAGATGATGTATGCACCTATACAAGTGATATAACGGTGCGCATATATATATATATATATATATATATATATATATATATATATATATAACATATACATACACGAATTGAATACCTCATATGTATATGTATATATATATGGTATAAATTCCCAATTCCATGTCATGGGCCAGTGCCAAATTCACTAGTTAAACCAGAATTACTGCTCCAAATATAAATATACACATACATACATATGTGTATGTATACATAATTGGTATGCATAAATATAGAACAAACAAAGCATCACAAATTTCTACAAGTGGGAAACATGCAAACAATGAACAAGCCCAAGATACACCACTCAACATATATATATATATACACTTTCATGGGTATGTATATACATGTATAAAATTTGGGTGTGTACGTGGATAAATACAGTAAAACAAGGTTTGGCAATATATTTCAGTTTCAGCAGTGACATGAAAAGCCAAGAATCACACAAGAGAATCCTAACCTAGGTCATATTATTATATTTTATTTATATTGAAATCAGCTTACTTGAGCCTTAAATTAATCGTGAGCTAATAACTCACCGTACGACCGTGTTAATCCTTGACAAGGCGGTGCTGGCTTTGATGTTGCTAATGAAAGCTGCGAGTTCTGAGTTATCGGTGCGAGCTTGGGTTGCAGCACCTCGGAGAGCTGAGTTGCCGAAATCTGGAAAAGTGAACGTTGGTGGCTTCGATTCTCTAGTGCGTATGAGATTGCATGGTTCAGGTGCCGACTTGAGGCAGAGGCAGAGCAATGGCTAAGGGGGGAGGGACGATGAATCTTGAACGAGTTAGTTGCTTAAATTTAAAGGACGAAGGCTATGGATTTTCGATTCGAATTGGGGAAAGGTTTGATTTTTATTTGGGGAAAAAGAAATGATATTTCGATGAAGGAGCTGGAACAAAAAACGTGATTTTTAGAAAAAATGAAACTAAGGATAAGTATGAAGTAATTTCAATAGATTAAGGTAGCCATGCGTTTTTGAGACGTAGGCTTGCGTGATTTATACCGAGGTAGGTTTTATTCCATTTAATTTTATATTTAACTGTACCATAAATTATTGTTGAACTCCCAATATTCATACTGCCAACACACTCTTCAAATACGACGAAAATTATACATACCTCTTCATCTTCGCATTTTGAATCCAATAAATATATTTTGGTTGTAATTCGACTCCGTTCATATATGACGTTATTTTATTTTTAAATTATTTATCGGTTCACCATTTGTTCACAAAAAAAAGTCCGTTTGATTCCAAATTTGAAACGTTAAGTTCAATCTCTTTATACATACGAATACCCAACCAATTTCCCATATATTTCAACAAATAAAATTTCCAATTTATTTAGCGTTAACTACGTTTATTTTAAATTAAATCATTTATATTTTCTAGTTGAATTTCAAATCCAATTCAAATATCCAGTTAAATTCAGTTCAAATATTCAACAATAAATATTTGATTCCCAACCAACCATTCTAAATTAAATATTAAGTTCAACTCATACTTAAAACCATATATTTGATTTTTAATTTCTAATCCAAGTATCTATATAAAAATTGATTATTCATGGTTAAAACTTTAATTAATTCCATATTCTAGTTGTTGAAATTTCTGGGACGTTACAGAGTCGCTTTATATTAAGTTTCATTTTGCGACACCTCCCTACTTTTCACTATAAATTATCCATATCAGCAATGACATAATTGGCATTGCGTCACAGGTCTGATGTATGACTCGAGGCCAATATCGCATGCACTAGGTTGTTAGACGTCTGATTCTTCTTATCGGATGTCTAGCCAGGCTATCCAATTCAACAGAACCATGAAACCAAACGTCTAGTTCATCAATTAGATGTCTAAGCAAACCATCAATTTGCGCTTTCCTCTAGAACCAGGATGGAGGACTCTATTTCTTGGTTTCTATGCTTACTCTTGTGCATTTTCTATCTTTAACCCATATCTTGAGCATCCGTGCTTCGATTCACAAATATTTTTCGCTTATACCAAGCTATTCTAGACCATTTTAATTTATCCATGTAGTTTCGCTGAAATATAACACTTTACGTCGACACTATATCTATATTTATACTCCAACAATCAAAGACACCAAACCACTACCACATCTAAATTCGACCAATAAAAGCCTAAATACTTTCATAATGAGCTCCAACACTGTAACAACCCGAATTTTCAGAATCAATTTAAAATTTTTATTTTAGCTATATTAATGGAATTTGAATATTTAAAATGATTTATTTTAAATAACAACGACTAAAAATTTATTTAAATCGAAGTTAGAATGAATAAATTTTATTTTAATTATAAAATGAATTGGAAATGGCACAGTTGTTTGAAAATTCAATTTAAAATTTCAATTGAATGTATAGAATTCGTTTTAAATCAGAATTGGAAGAAACAAGAAATATTCGAATCATTTTAACAATAACTTTCTAACAAATGTGAAAAATTCAGATTTCATAATATAAATTAAAAGTTATGTCTAGTTTAAAATTCAAAATAGTCACTATGGATTTTTTTTTTAATATAATATATAGCCCTTAAAAATAGACGTTTTGCAAACGACCTCAGTTTTTGATGATACCACTTTTGTTGGATCCAGAATGTCAAATTATTGCTAGATTTCAATTTTCACAATTTTTGGAATTAATATGTGAGTGTGGTGAATTTAAGTGTGTTTGGTACTTTCAGTTTGAATTTAATCGACTGGAAAATGGCCATTTTTCAAACGGTCTCCAAATTCGACGAAATTAGTTATGTTACGACCGCATCGTCTAAACATAGCTAGATTTGTTTTTCTAGAATTTTTGGAGTCAGACTGCGGCCCCAGTAAATCAAAATGTATGTTAAAATCAATATTGAACGTTATATTAATTTTAACCAAAACAGGTCGAAATAGTTGGATTGGCTTATGGGACATATCCAATTGTGTCTAGAATGGGGGTATTTAGCTGGAGGCGATAGTCGTTGGGCTTGATTTGGAGTTCGAATGGAAAATTCACTTTTTGGGAAATTAAATTCAATAATTATATATATAATCTCCAACCCCCTATTTCCCCCATCGTTCAAAACTTTGAAAAAAAAAACCCGGGTTGACCCGTCGCCTCCCCTTCCCATCGTCGCCACCGCTTCCTGCCTTCGCGCCCCGAGGCGATCGCCGTCGTCGTTGCCCCCTCAGTCCGCCGCCATCTCCAAGCGCCTCCTTTCGCCATTAAAAATCAAACAATCCCAAGCCGTAGATCCCCTCTGACCACCACCTCCAGCCACCTACGGGCCCATCGGCGCCACTTCCAGACCCCGACGCCCCCCTCTGGCCAACCACCTCTGGTCGTGGGTCTCCATTATCCAAAAATCCAATTTTTATTAATTTCTGTATTTGCAATTAAGACCCTGAGCTTCCACAACCCATGTATTCCAATCCGAGCCTCTCTATCCAAAAATCCACAGTACCAAAATCGAAGAGCATGATTTTCTCTTTGATTTAGGTATATGGAAGTCATATTTTGGATTGCGGAGCCGCCCGGAAAACGCATCCAAAGTTTGCTGTCCAATTTATGTCATTTCGCAAATCCTGGCGAAACGGAGCATTTTCGGAAGAAAGACCCTAGGCGAAAGTTGTCCGAAATAGCGCGTTTAGGCTAGTAAAAAAGATGGGTCATTTGCAAATTCTGGAACTGGAACAGCAAATCAAAGCAACGGAAAAGCACGGCGGAGTGGATCCCAATGTGAGAACTCCTTCTCACTCTAATTATTTTACTGTTAAGTATATACTAGGATGCAGACGGGGCTTAGAAGCCCCCGACACTATTTATTATGCAAACAATGATTGTTTTCTTGGATTGTATTATGGAAATTTGGTTGTGTTGAAAATTGATTGTTTTGTGGTGTATTGATTGCAATGATTATTGTGTATGGCGCGAGCCAGTATTAGGAGAGGGGTAATGCAAGACATTACTCCAGTCCTAATATCGCGCCGTTATAATGCCGAAATTTTCTGAAACAAAAATGTGTTAGTTAAAAGTATCAATTTTATTGTGTAAATGAATTATGTAAAATATTCGTGTGTAGAATAAAATGTTTAAACAATAAAAAATATCATTTTTATTGAATGTATGAACTATATAAAATAGTCAAATGTTGAAATTAATATTTTATCGTTAAAAATATAATTTTTAATGTATATATGAATGACATAAAATTCTTTTGAAATGAAAATAAATATTCATAAACAAATCGGATGATTTGTTTATGTACACTCATTAAACTTATATTGATTGGGACGATAAATTTTACATATCGCCCCACTGCACAAATAATATTCGGTATTTGTTGGTTGAAACCCCACACGGGTATTGGGATGATATTTGACATACACTAATCCCAATTGTTTAGTTGTATGTCAATCTATTGGTTGACAGACTGTTGTAAGCGTTAATTATTTATATTTAATGCTTATGCAGTTGTGTAATGCACTCTAATGATGGTTGATTGTTTTCATTATTGTTGTGTACATGTGTGGTATAAAATCCATATAAATAAATTATATGGTAATTGATTGGGTCTGATTCCAATTCAAAAATAACGAATATTTTAAAATATATTCCGTAAATGATTAAAATATGAATTTGATGTCCCATTTTGGATGGACACGAAAATATTGAAATGTGTGAAGCCGTGTTGATTAGATTTGTGTCATTTTAACGCAAACGATATTTATATCGATTTTATTCATTTTTATAATGAATATCGAAAAAGAATTTATTTCAAAATCTGATATTTTGAAAATATTATCGTTTAAATATTATAACGATAAGGAGTATTCAATTTTGATTTAAAATTGAAATGAAAGCAGAAATCGGTTTTAAATCGAATTTATAAAATACGTTTTGAAAGAAATATATTATATATATATATATATATATATTATATTACATATATGGTTTGTATAGAACATGCCACGACCGTTCGTGAATTTCGACCATTGACTTCAAATTGATATTACGGGAGATCCGACCGTCGGATTGTCCTAAAACCAGAAACGTTGGGTTCGTATCGGAAAGAACTTTCCATTGAATATAAGAGATTTGAAATCGAATGGTTGGATTTGGAATTATGTCAAATCAAATTTGGAAAAACTCGCTATGGATACAGTTCGCTGGCCGTTATTGGAAACCAGCTGTACAGGCCTTGATAAGATTATTAAAAATATTAATAATTTATGAAAATCATAACAAATGATTTGGAAAGAATTTTGATGAAAAATTCCACATTTGAAAAGATACAAATATATTTTTATCTAAATGAACTAGTTATTAACTAGATTTGAAATCCAATAATTTTTAAATAAATAAATTGGATTTACAAAGGGTTTTAATCTAACCAGAAATTTCCAATATATAAATTGGAATGGATTTGAATAGAAATCATCATCGGGAGATTTCTATATTGGATTCCGTGACTATACGGATATTGTGGAGGAATTCGGAAGATAGGTATATATCATTATTCCCTATACGATATGTGTTGGTTTCAGAATTTGATAATGAATATAAGCCGATATAATTTCTGTTTAGAGCCTTATATTTAGTATCAAATTGGATTTTGTGTTTTTCGTGAATGGTGTCTTCAGTAACACTGTTCATAAAACCCGTTGTGAAAAGAATAAATCTTTTAATTAAGCTTATTAGAGTTTCCAATTATATTTAGTAATTGGAATAAAATGGAATGTGAATTAGGTATATTGTGAAATATGTTTTTTAACGACATTTGTTCTTTAACCTGATTAACAATGAAATGGTATTTGGAATATATAAATCTTTTATTAAGATTTAATGAAAATTTTCCATAGTAAAGTTTTTCCAGTTTAATATATTAAATTGGAATTGAATGGAATTCGATTTGGTAATAATCAAAGTGAGCTTCTGTGGAGGAAGAATGTTAATATATATGAAATTTAAAAGGCTTTATCATGAGGATTCCATAGTTAATGGAATATGATTTTGAGTTTATCATGGACCGTGTTTTAAATGACATTGGTTCTTTAACCCAGTTAAAGACAGGATTACATGTCTAACATTTTATTTCGAACTGTGTTATTGATCTCTGCTAAATATATATCTGTTTGGTGGCGAAGAATTTATTCTCCTGCTTAACACCCTTCTCTGAGACATACAAGCTTAGAGGTTATATATCGACAAAAATGAGTGGTACGGTATAGATTGTTGATGCGGCAAGTTTGATTTCCCAAAGTTAAATAATCATTAATAATGATTGTTGGAAGATTAAAACTAAGTGAAGTTTTACTAAATCTTTAATTATATTGAAATGTGAATATGATAATTTAAATTATCAAATTTGGGAAATTATCTAGGATCGAGTACCACCAGTTTTTTTTTACTTCACGCGATAGTTAAATCTTTAATTTGATTTGAACGTGAAATGGTAATTAAATTTACCGATAACACCGTGGTGTTAGATATGGAGTATTACCAATACTTCTCCATGGGATGAATAGGTTGGGATTGGGAAATATAATAAATGATTACTTCAGTAAGGTTTGATAATCCTGACTAGTTTGGATAAACCTTAATTTGGTTTGAATTGATATCCAAAGGAAGATAAAAGAATAAATTTAAAAAATTTATCTTTGATAAAATTAATGGAAACCTTTCCCTAATGATGTGAATATTTGAATAAAATAATATTCTAAATTGGAATGAGGCATATGTTGTGTTTTATAGCACTTGTTTATGAGATACGCGAGTTATTCGGAAAGGCCGTTTTATACCATTTGTATAATTGATTTGACGATAAGTCAACAATGAAGACAGCGGTTGAAGACCGGAGGTCTTCACAATGTTTGGATGATTACTGATGTCTTGATTGGGCTGTACACCCAAGAGAAGGAAATAAGTGGTGATTGTCCAGATGTACTTGGAGATCGACTAGATATGCAAGGACCTCTCTCCTGTATTGGACATATGGGACGAGGAATAAGGTGCCTTCAGTTTCGTTCAGACCCAAAACAGACTAGTAAATGGATGCGTGTCTGACATTGGATTTTATTCTGTGTTGACCGATCTTTATTGATTATATATCTGTTTGGTGGTGGAGAATTCATTCTCTTGCTTAACACCCTTCTCTGAGATGTATGAGCTTAGAGGTTATATATTGATAGACATCAGTTGCATGACGTGAATTGTCAGTGTGGCATGCTGAGATGCAAATGATCAAGGCTTTTGTTGAAAAGCAGAGTCTT
This sequence comes from Allium sativum, assembly GCA_030737875.1. Classification (NCBI taxonomy): domain Eukaryota; kingdom Viridiplantae; phylum Streptophyta; class Magnoliopsida; order Asparagales; family Amaryllidaceae; genus Allium; species Allium sativum. Next base: position 174,623,496 of record CM060923.1, read on the forward strand.
GTGGTTGGGCTTTAAATAGCTTATCTTTGTGTTTAGCGTTAATTCGCGAGCCTCACATCCTGGTACGAGTCAGAAATAGGATCAGGGATGCAGGGAGGACATGATGTTTCCTTCTAACTATAGGTGGTGTCATGGTATGGAGCCCAGACATTTATATTTTTTTACCTATGTGGATAATGAATAGCGAGGCGCGTCGGTTATATCGGTCACTATGGGGCCGATTGATAGGTCCAATAAGACGGAGAAACATGTGTTCAGGAATAACTAATCCTCAAAAGTAAGGGAGGATCGACCGTGCAGGAACCAAGGGTTGCCCATAGGTGTGATCCTGAGGCATTTGCTAGAGTGTTTCAAATCGGCGAGGAGCCATCCGTGGCCTCGACTCATGACGGAAATCCAATTTCCAATACGACCTTTCGGTTTTAGTTATAGGACTAGTATGGCGATATGATATGTGGTATCCATGTCATCTATGATTGATACATTTATATTTGAAGTTGATTTTGGACACTATATACCTATAGCAATATCAAAATTATTTGTTTTAAACGTACCAAGCATGTTTGGCTATTATAAGGGAAAACTCTATCCTATGGCTTGCGTTGCATTGTGTGATTGGACCTGAGTCTTATAATAGCTTCATTTTTCAGAAAGCATTACGCTATTTATAAATTGTTTTATGCACTGGTATTCTTGGAAGAAAACCTGTTCCGTGTTATATGGCGTGGTCCCTTGATTTATCGAATTTTAAGGTAAAGTTTTAAATAACTATTTTGAGTTTCTCACACCAGTCCCATGACTGACTCGGAGTTTATAGTTTTAACCTAAACTCTGGGTGCCTCTATTTTCTACACGGGCAACTAGTAGTTTTGGTTTTGCAAATGTCTATTTTCCAAGATCCTGGTTAATAGCTGGAGCTATATTCGGAACGCTTTGTGTCCGTATATCTCCTTCAGTTGTGTTATGTATTATTTTTCCACTGCTATATAATGTATTCTAATCTCTGATATCATTCTGATGTATATTATTTATTCATGCTTTGTTATATTCTTGTACTCTGATGTAATTGTTGTAATAGCAATGAAATGTTCTTCTATTTGCGTTCTGACTTGTCGTGTTCTCAACTGAATAGGGGCTTTCCCTTACGGGAAAGTTTGAGTCATTTTAAACACAACCACAGTCTATTACACTCTGCCAAAGAGCTCCTAAAAAGTCATTGGTCTTTAACGAAATGTTGAAAGAATCCAAATTTGAAATCGTCTCACTAAAAGAAAACATATATATGAGTGTACATAATTGCTTACCAAGATGATTGAACTAAAATTATTATCAATACTCTTCATTATCTAAAACTAATCACTTACTCCAATCGTGCCACCTCATAGCACCTTACACTTTAACAAGCGAATCAAGTTCAAGCAATGTTTTAACTTCCAAAACGACAATGTTTTAGTGACCATACACAACACATTATCCATTTTGCGCACTTGTCGAAGATATATTAGCTTATTTTCCTTCATGGCTGCTAAGAATGACTCTCCCACATTAATGTCCTCAGTTCGTGAGCAAAAAGCCAAGTTATCCACTAAATAAATAACACTTTGTTGTCACATCAAACATCGATACTCTTATATTCGACATCAAGTCACATAACAATCACTTGAAAAAAATTGCTTTCTTTCCCGCTTCCACCTTAGTTTTCAATTTCCTCCTTTTTAGTGGATAAAACAGCTATGGTTTGTAATTTTGATCTCCAACTAATGTCCTTACCACTAAGTGTAACGACCATTATTTTGATAACATGTTAAAAACATAAATCAAGGTAGAATTAATTTTTAAAATAAGAATCAAGGGAAATGAGTTGCGCCATTGTGTTCGTCTCAAATTCTACTTGGAAACGAGTCCGAATTTCGAAAATCGGAGTCCATATGAGGGAGAAATGACCCTCCGAAGTTTATGAAATTTTCAGAATCAAAAACAGCTTGAAAATTCGAATTCAAAACCCAGAACAGGCTGGGCGGGAAATTTCCCGCCCAGGACCGGGTCGACCATAGTGTCAACCTCCCAGGGACCAGGTCGACCATAGTGTCGACCTGGGGGTCGACCTGCCTCTCGAACCCATTTTCTGAACCTGATGCATTCTGATGTATTTAGACTCGTTTCGTGTCCAAATTCGTCTGCCTAATCCTATATTAACAGCCTCCTAGCCTCATTCTCTTTAAACCATTCTTCTCTAACCTTATGCTGCACAAATTCTTGATGGACATGGCTTCTTCTTCTTCTGCATCTAAATTAAATTAAAATTAAAACGCGAAGATTATTTCTTGAAGACTACGACTAGGAATTTCATGTTGGGGGATTTGCTTCTACAATCAAAGCAAGATTCAACGCTTCAACAATTCAACCACTAATTTCTAGACTTGACTTCTGCATCTCAATTTCTTAGACCATGTTCTGTAACTTCAAGTTACTTTTAGATAAAAACTATAAACTTGATATGGACATGTTATAAATTGGAATTGGACCTATGTATGATAATTGATTCATATCTATTCTTGTTCATATTGGATCTTGACTTTTGGGAATATTGCTTTGGGCCTATTCATGTTGTAAATCAAACTCTTTCATGTCTATAACCTTAACATGCCTATGACGTTGAAACTATTGTTAATGGCTGAGGACTATGACTATGAACATAAGACTATGCCTATGCCTATGACTGTGAACATAAGACTATGCCTATGCGTATGACTGTGAAAATAAGACTATTGCCTATAACTATGACAAGGACAATTGTGGCTAATCACCTATGACTAATGACTAGGAGAATTATTGCCTATGATTATGAACATAAGACTATTGTCTATGACCATGACTTTGAAACTATTACAGTTAATTGCCTATGACTATTTAGGGTAGTTGCCTAGAACTATTTTGGATAATTATCCATGACTATTGCGATTAATCGCTTATGATTCATAACTATGAGATTTCTACCTATGACCATGGCTATGACTATTGTGGTTAATTGCCTAAGACTATTATAGTTAATTGTTCATGCCCATAACACTATAGTTGAAAACCATGTTGTACAGCGAATTGGCATTTCATTGGATCTCATACCTAGGGTGTGACTTGCTTAGTTTATTCGCTATTATGTACACCAAAACCATTGGATCCATTATCCTTGTATTTGGCTTTCTTTTGCATGCCTATGTCAACTTTTATCATGACTATCGCCTTATTTTGCTAGATTTGAAATCCTATATGCCAGTGATGTTGTAACCAATTATCTCAAGTTATATCATGCTAGTCTTGTAATCCCTTTTTATCGTTTTATGCTCGTCCCTTTTGCCTATCATAGTTTTGATGTTATTCCCTTTATTTTGGGATTTGGATTTATTTATAGATCGATTCACGTTTACGTGCGATGGGAATACAATTTTGGTAGATTAGGCAAAACATGAATTGGTTATGAATATGAAATTATGAACTTGATAATTGGAAAAACTTGAAATATGAACATTGTTATAACTTGAATCTGGATGTGGACATGAAATTCGCCTTGAAACTTGACATGAACTTGACATGAAAATTTGAACATGGACATGACACTAGAATGAACTTGAAAATGGCCAACTCGAGGTTGGGCTGAGTTTGCAGTGTAATTCTGCAAGGAACCGCCAGGCAAATCCAGTTACTGCAAACAATAGGATCCAATGTGGGCAGTTGGTCATATCACACTTGAAAACCCGAGGTCAGACTGAGTTGTGGTGTAAATCTGCCCGGAACCGCCTGGCATATCGGTGACCACAACAACAGGTCTGATGTGAGAGGTTAGGGTGCATTAATGAATTAATGCCACATGAGAGGGTTAAGTCATGAGCATGAAAGACAACACTTAACCCACTTGACACCTGATTCGTAGGGCTAAGTCATGAACTTGAACGACAACACTTAGCCAATTTGACATGACACGTAAACGGGTTAAGTCACGAACTTGAATGACAACACTTAACCAACCTGACATGCTATACTGATAAGGGTTAAGTCACGAATTTAAATGACAACACTTAACCTATTGGACGGAAACCCTATTTACGCGGTCCGTTTCAGCAGTAACCTGCTAGATGTATCATGGTACCCTGGAACTAGGCAGGGTGGGGCACGATTACTGGGTTGATTGTAAGCGACCAGAACGACGGCTGAGTTGGTGCGCCAGTGTAGGTTCAGGGGGGCTATGGTCGTGCACGTGGTCCGGAGTTGAAAAAGCAGGCATTGGGCATCATTAGGTTTATCTGTGCATGCTTGATTCGTGTCGGTGGTTGGCACCATAGGGCTTGATACACCCTATGGTGGACCTAGCACAGGTGACTACATTCGTGATAGGGCCGTATGACACAGACACACGACGAGCTAGAACTTGTAGGGAGCATATCGATTAGTGGATAGTTCCGTTGGACCTATTAATGGATCACTCATGATATTGGGCTAAGGGATCATTTCATGATTAACATTTGACATGGGTTTAGGATTCTAGTACAGTTGGTGCAATGAACCTTGAATTTGTGATGTTATACTTGATTACACTTGAATTATCATGCTATCTTAGTCTATCTTGTCAATCTTGACAGCATCCGTATGTTTACTTTCAGTTTATACATGTCATGTTACCTTTACCTGTTTTTATGCTGAAAGTCACTTGGACTTACCAATCTTTATGACTGACCCGTTTTCTTTCGCCTCTTTTCCTTTCGTTTCCCCCCTCGCCCCAAGGTTCTTAAGGAGGAAACTCTAGCACTTAGCTTGGATTTTGCTTGCTTTTGATTTAGCTCATGTACGGTTTGATCTTGAGCTATGCTATGGCTGCATTTCTGCTACCTTTGGGGAATTAAGCTACTTTTGTTGTTTTAAGATTATGCTTCTTTGTTTATGTAAGACAGAATTTGTTGTAATGGAAAATAATGACTTTGGCTGTTTGGTACTTTGGCTGTAAGAAGGCTTTGACTGTTTTGAAAGTAATGAAATTTATCTTTTGATTCTTCCGTCGTTTTATTTATGTTCTGTCTTTTAATATTTGTGTGTTTGTTTACCTTGATAACGCTCCTCCAAAACTAGTGCATTCCCTTTGTGAGTGACCCTAGCGGAGGTGGGGTGTTACATTTGGTATCAGAGCAGAAGGTTACCAGACTGGGAAAAAGTTTTTAGAAAACCTTCTAAAACTATTTTCAAAACCGTTTACAAAGAAGCATTTTTTTCAAGAAAAGTCTTGTTTTATTTAAAGGCTATTCCCCAAAAGCCATTAGCATTATCCCTTGTTTCCTCATTTGAATCTCTCCTTCTTCATTTTAGCATGTCTGGGAATCTTAACTTTCTAGAGGGCGAGCCAATACCTGGCTGGTTCAGGAGGTACTTAGAGCCTAGGGCCAACGATGTAGGCCCAACAGATATTCCTCCTCCAGCTGCAGCGATTCCTCCTCCTCCACCCCCTCCTCGTGCAATTGCTTTCTCGAAGATCTGTAAAGATTTTAGGGCCATGGGTGGAAAGGATTTCAAGGGAACTGAATCATTCGTAGAAGCGAGGAACTGGCTCAAAGAAACTGAGGATCTATTCGTTATCTTCGAGGTGGACGATAGGCATAAAGTACAGTTGGCGGTATGGTTGCTCAAAGACGAAGCTTCCTATTAGTGGGAAGTCACTAATGCTGAGAGGACGATTGAAACATGGATGGATTTCAGAATAAGGTTCGAGATGAAATTCCTCTCGCAAGCTGAACGAAGTCTATAGCTGGAAAAGTTCTTATCTCTTAAGCAAGGGAGTATGATGGTCAAGGAGTATGTCAATCAATTCAATCAGCTAGCTCGGTTTGGACTGGACTTAGTGAATAACCCTCATAAGAAGGCTCTCCGTTTTGTCAAAGGATTGAATGGGCCACTTCACAGCTTGGCTATGACCCACGTACCTATGGGGGCTACTTACGAAAAGCTAGTAGACATGGCGCTCTTAAATGAAGAAGACAAGAATGGCAAGAAGGAGGTCAAGGCGAATGAGTCTCAAAACAAGAAGGTAGACTCCGAGAAAGGAGGCAAGAATAACAACAACAATAATGATAACAAGACACGTGAGAAAAGAAAATGCCACCTCTGTGGTATTGAGGGGCATATAGTCCAGGATTGTAGAAAGAAGAAGATGAAGATGGGAGCATGCTTTCAGTGTGGTGATACTAGACATATCAGCAAGAACTGCCCTAAGAAGCAAGGGCAAGCCCTGCAAGCAGGACCTTCTGGGGGTACATCTTTAACTTCTTCTCCTAGATGCTTTGTTTTATCTTGCTTATCTTCTCAATCCTATCTTGAGAACCTTAGGTAGAACCCTTTTGAATGTAAACATGTGATTGAAACATGTTATGGTTGATGTTTGCATATGGTTGCAAGTGGTCGCAAGTGGTTGCTCATGGTTGCATAACACACATTAGGCACTAGATCGGCTCAGACACATTTTCATATTGCATATGCACGAGTGTTTATACTTGTTTATGGATTAAATTGAATGTGTTATCATGTGAATGTTGCATATGGATGGATGTTTGTGCACACATATAGTGTTTATGGGACTAGGACTATTTGCATACATGTTGGATTCATGGCACTAAACACATTTTGCATTAAGAAGATCAATCAGGCCTGATCATTTGCATTAGATAAGGAACATATACACACACTTTCTGCAAATGTTCATGCAACATTAGAAATCTTTTAAGGACAATGATTACTTGTGGATGATGTTTTGAGTAGATGGTTGATTGGACGTTAGGATTCATTCTTATTAGCTTGAAGATTTCGGGGACGAAATCCTTTAAGGAGGGGAGAATGTAACGGCCCGTATTTTGATAACATGTTAAAACCATAAATCAAGGCATAATTAATTTTTTAAATAAGAATCAAGGGAAACGGGTTGCGCCATTGAATTCTTCTCGAAATTTTACTTGGAAACGAGTCCGAGTTTTCGAAAATCAGAGTCCGTATGAGGGAGATATGACCCTCCGAAGTTTCAGAAATTTTCAGAATCAAAAACAGCTTGAAAATTCGAATTCAAATTCGAATTCAAAACCCAGAATAGGCTGGGCGAGAAATTTCCCGCCCAGGACCAGGTCGACCATAGTGTCGACCTCCCGTCGACCTGGGGGTCGACCTGCCTCCCGAACCCATTTTCTGAACCTGATGCATTCTGATGTATTTAGACTCGTTTCGTGTCCATATTCGTCTGCTTAATCCTATTTAAACAGCCTCCTAGCCTCATTCTCTTTACATCATTCTTCTCTAACCTTATGCTGCACAAATTCTTGATGGACATGGCTTCTTCTTCTTCTTCTTCCTCTAAATTAAATTAAATTAAAATTAAAATGCGAAGATTATTTCTTGAAGACTACGGCTAGGAATTTCATGTTGGGGGATTTGCTTCTACAATCAAAGCAGGATTCAACGCTTCAACAATTCAACGACTAATTTCTAGACTTGACTTCTGCATCTCAATTTCTTAGACCACAATCTGTAAGTTCAAGTTACTTTTAGATATAAATTATAAACTTGATATGGACATGTTATAAATTGGAATTGGACCTATGTATGATAATTGATTGATATCTATTCTTGTTCATCTTGGATCTTGACTTTTGGGAATATTGCTTTGGGCCTATTCATGTTGTAAATCAAACTCTTTCATGTCTATAACCTTAACATGCCTATGATGTTGAACTATTGTTAATGGCCGAGGACTAAAACTGTGAACATAAGACTATGCCTATGCCTATGACTGTGAACATAAGACTATGCCTATGCCTATGACTGTGAACATAAGACTATGCCTATGCCTATGACTGTGAACATAAGACTATGCCTATGCCTATGACTGTGAACATAAGACTATTGCCTATGACTATGACTATGACAAGGACAATTGTGGCTAATCACCTATGACTCATGACTAGGAAAATTATTGCCTATGATTATGAACATAAGACTATTGTCTATGACCATGACTTTGAAACTATTACAGTTAATTGCCTATGAATATTTAGGGTAGTTGCCTAGAACTATTTTGCATAATTATCCATGACTATTGCAATTAATCGCTTATGATTCATAACTATGAGATTTCTACCTATGACCATGACTATGACTATTGTGGTTAATTGCCTAAGACTATTATAGTTGATTGTTCATGCCCATAACACTATAGTTGAAGACCATATTGTACATCGAATTGGCATTTTGTTGGATCTCATACCTAGGCTGTGACTTGCTTAGTTTATTCGCTATTATGTACACCAAAACCATTGGATCCATTATCCTTATATTTGGCTTTCTTTTGCATGCCTATGTCCAACTTTTTCATGACTATCGCCTTATTTTGCTAGATTTGAAATCCTATATGCCAGTGATGTTGTAACCAATTATCTCAAGTTATATCATGCTAGTCTTGTAATCCCTTTTTACCGCTTTATGCTCGTCCCTTTTGCCTATCATAGTTTTGATGTTATTCCCTTTATTTTGGGATTTGGATTTATTTATAGATCGATTCACGTTTACGTGCGATAAGAATGCGATTTGGGTAGATTAGGAAAAACATGAATTGGTTATGAATATGAAATTATGAACTTGATAATAGGAAAAACTTGAAACATGAACATTGTTATAACTTGAATCTGGATGTGGGCATGAAACTTGCCTTGAAACTTGACACGAACTTGACATGAAAATTTGAACATGGATATGACACTAGAATGAACTTGAAAATGGCCAACTTGAGGTTGGGTTGAGTTTGCAGTGTTATTCTGCCTGGAACCGCCCGGCAAATCCAGTTACTGCAAACAATAGCATCCAATGTGGGTAGTTGGTCATATCGCACTTGAAAACCCGAGGTCAGATTGATTTGTGGTGTAAATCTGCCCCGAACCACCCGGCATATCCAGTGACCACAACAATAGGTCTGATGTGAGAGGTTGGGGTGCATTAATGAATTAATGCCACATGATAGAGTTAATTCATGATCATGAAAGACAACACTTAACCAACTTGACACCTGATTCGTAGGGCTAAGTCATGAACTTGAACGACAACACTTAGCCAATTTGACATGACATGTAGACGGGTTAAGTCACAAACTTGAACGACAACATTTAACCAACCTGACATGCTAGACTGATAAGGTTTAAGGCACGAATTTAAATGACAACACTTAACCTATTGGACGGAAACCCTAGTTACGCGGTCTGTTTCAGCAGTAACCCACTACATGTATCATGGTATGTGACGGCAAAGAATTTCGCTCGGTCCGAACCAGTCGCTAAACCGATCCAGACCGTTCGAAACGCCCTATCGTTTGAGAACAGGACAAAACAGAACGCATACAGAAGAACGTTTCATTGTATATTACAACAATGCATCAGATTACAAGAATATACAGAGTATAAATGAATATTACACAGAAATATCAGAGATTTAAATTACATTTAAATACATAGCAGCGGAAAATAATACAATACACAACTAGAAAGAGATATACGGATACAAAGCTTTCCGGATATCGTTCCAGCTGTAAACCAGGATCCTGTGAATATAAATCTGCAAAACCGAAACTACTAGCTGCCCGTGTCGAAAATAGGGGCACCCAGAGTTTAGGTTAAAACAATAAACTCCAGGTCAGTCATGTGACTGGTGTGAGAACTAAAACAGTTATTAATCTTTATTTTTAAAGTTAGGTAAATCAAGGGACCACGCCGTATAACACGGAACGGGTTTCCTCCCAAGAATACCAGTGCATAAAACAACAGCGCAATGCTAAATAAAGAAAAATGAAGCTGTTATAAGACCCAGGTCCTATCACACAATGCAACGCAAGCCGGGGGATAGGGTTTCCCTTATAACAGCCAAAGAATGCTTGATACGTTTAAAACAAATCATTTGATACTACTATAAGTGCATAGTGTATAAAACAACTTCAAATCATAAGTATCAATCATAGGCGGCATGGGTACCATATATCATGTCGCCATATATAGGTTTACAAATAAAACCGCAAATGTCACGTATTTGGAAATTGGATTTCCGTCTATGAACCGAGGCAAAAGATAGTCCTCAACCGATTCGAGACGCTCTAGCCCGTGTCTCAGGCAAGCGCGCAGGCAAGCCTTGGAGCGACAGGGCCGGTCCACACGGAGTGGATTATTATGCCTGAACAATACGTCTCCCCACCCTATGGGGTGTAAGTCTGGTCCGTCAGCCGACCAGAATGCATTCGGCCGAAACCGATATAACCAAGGCGCCTCGCAACCGCAACAACCACATAAGTCAAACTCGTCAGGGCGTGTAAAACCACTGACGCCACTTCTAGCTAGAAAGAAACGCAAGTCCTCCCTGAGGTCCGTCTCCCGTTTTTGGTTCATACCGGGTGTGAAACACGCGAGGTAAACGTTACACAAAGCTACGCCACAAAGGCCGTGCTTTGATCATCACCACAAGACTTTGCTTTTCAACATAAGCCTTGCTCATTTGCATCTTGGCATGCCACACAGGCAAACCACTCTATGCAACCGATATCAGTCACACAGAATGAAATCCAATGTCAGACACACAGTCCATTTACAAGTCCGTTCTGGGTCTGAACGAAACCGGAGGCACCTAGTACCCCGCATATCCATCGATCTCCAAGTACGTCTGGACGATCACCAACTGTTTCCATCTTCTTGGGTGTACAGCCCAATCAAGATCATCAGTTATCACCCAAATGACGTGAAGACCTCCGGTCTTCGACCATCGTCTTCATCTTCGACTTATCGTCGTATCAGTTACTCAGAATGGGATAAACCCGGTCTTTCCGAATAACTCGCGTATATTTTATAAAAGTGTTACACAAACACCACATACGCCTCATTCCAATTCATCAGTCACTAACCGTAAATTAATCAAGAGAATAATTCCCCAAATATTAACCCCGAAGGCCGAAACCAACATCAGATCAATATCCAGAAAACCATTCTGCTTGGCTAACCGCCAGTTAGTTTCTAAATTTCACATTCAAATCTAATTAAAGATTCATTAAAACTCCACTTAGTTTTAATCTGTGACTGGGTTAAAGAATCGGTGTCATTTAAAACACGGTTCACGATAAACCCAAAGTCACATCCCATTAATTATCGGGTTAAAGAACAGGTGTTATTTAAAACACTGTTCACGATAAACCCAAATCACATTCATTAATTATCGGGTTAAAGAACAAGTGTTATTTAAAACACTGTTCACGATAAACCCAAAAATCAATATCCATTCAATTCCAATTAAATATTATTTAATTGGTACACTTCATTAAATCTAAATAAAAAGATTTAATCTTTTCTCACTTGGGTTCAAGAACAGTGTTAGTGAAGGCACCATTCACGACAAACCCAAATCACATTTGATATTCAATATAAGGCTCTGAATAGAAAATATATCGGCTTATATTCAATATCAAATTCTACGATTAACAAATGTCGTATTGGAAATAACGATATAAATATATATCTTTCAAATTTCCGTAACAACATCCGTATAATCACATATTCCAACATCGAAATATTCCGAAGACAATTTCGATTCAAATCCACTCCAATGCAATCATTGGAAACTTTGGTTATTTTCAAAACCCTTTTCAAATTCAATTTATTTAAAAATAAATAGAATTATAATTCTAGTTCAAAACTAGTTCATTTCGATAAAAATCTATTTTTATCTTTTCAAATAGGGAGTTTTTCATCCCAATTCTTCCCAAATCATTTCTTATGATTTTACACAAATTATTACTATTTTTAATAATTTTATCAAGGCCCGTACAGTCGATTTCCAACAATGGCCATCGAACTGCACTTACAGCGACCTTTTTCGAATTTGATTTGGACGTATCTCCAAATCCAACCGTTAGATTTCAAATTTCTAACATTCATTAGAAAGCTCTTTTCGATACGAACCCAACGGTTCCGGTTTTAGGAGAATCCGACGGTCGGATCTCCCGTAATGTCCGTTTGAAATAAATGGTCGAAATTCACGAACTGCCGCGGCGCGGCGCGTTCTATTCAGGCCATTATATTATATATATAATATATATAATATATATTTCATCGAATTCTATTTAAAACGAATTATATAAATAGTTTTGAATTCGTTTCAAAAATATTTTCAACCTTCTTTTCAATTCAAATCAAAATTGAATTCTTCTTTATAAATTCGTTTTAAAATTCATTTCTATTCAATTCAAATTTCAATTCAATTTGAATTCATTTCAATTCACTTTCGATTCAATTTGAAATCGTTTTCAATTCAATTCATTTCGAAATCGTTTTCAATTCAATTCATTTCGAAATCGTTTTCAAAACAATTCATTTCGAAATCGTTTTCAATTCAATTCATTTCGAAATCGTTTTCAATTCAATTCATTTCGAAATCGTTTTCAATTCAATTCATTTCGAAATCGTTTTCAATTCAATTCATTTCGAAATCGTTTTCAATTCAATTCATTTCGAAATCGTTTTCAATTCAATTCATTTCGAAATCGTTTTCAATTCAATTCATTTCGAAATCGTTTTCAATTCAATTCATTTCGAAATCGTTTTCAATTCAATTCATTTCGAAATCGTTTTCAATTCAATTCATTTCGAAATCGTTTTCAATTCAATTCATTTCGAAATCGTTTTCAATTCAATTCATTTCGAAATCGTTTTCAAAATCGATATAAATATCGTTCACGTCAAAATGGCGTCAATCTAATCAACACGGCTTCATATATTCCTTTATTTTCAAATATTCTATTTCAAATATTTCTTTTTTTCAAATATTTCTTTTAAAATTGGAATGAGGCCCAATCAATTACCATATAAAATTAATTATATGGATTTTCATACAACACATGTATCATAGCATTGAAAAATAATCAACCATCAACCAAAGTGCACTACACTGTATAAGCATCAAATATAGATATCTAACGCTTATAACAGCCTGTCAATCAATCGATCGACATATTTAATCAATCAGGATGAGTGAACTTCAAATTTCATCCCAACACCCGTGTGGGGTTTCAAACAATCAAACACTGATTTTAGTTGTGCAGTTGGGCGATATGTAAAATTTATCGTCCCAATCAATGTCATTCAAATAAGTGTACATAAACAAACCGTCTGGTTTGTAAATGAATATTTATTTACTCACATTCACGTTAAAAATTATATTTTTAACGACAAAACATTTTATTTCAACCTATAAATTTCTATTCAATTCATTTACACAATAAAATGATATTTTTATTTTCTAACACATTTTAGAAAATTTCGGCGGCATAACGGCACGATACTAGAAACGGGACGAGGCCTAGCCTTATCCCCGGTCTAGTGAAGGCCCACGCCATTCACTCATCAATCAAATCCATTTCAATTCACCAAACAATTCAATTCAAACCAATTAATCTATCCAACTACACAACCAAACAAACAAGTCCATGGTATGTGGACGGGTGTCGGGTGCTTCTAATAAGCACCGTCTGCATCCTAGTATATATATATAACTAGAAAAAGAAATTGAGAGGTGAGAAGTTCTCACCTATAGCTATCCTAGCTCCACGGCACTTCCTTGATAGAAATCTTCATTGTTTTCGCATCTTCGTCAGCTTCCTCGTCCGTAGCCACTACATATATAAAAATCGAATTTTTACTTCGCTATTCAATAAATAAAAATCCATTTTTTCTATCGAAGTTCAATATATAAAATTTCTATTTTTCTATCGAAGTTTAATATATAAAAATTATATTTTTCTATCGAAGTTCAATATATAAAAATTATATTTTTCTATCGAAGTTTAATATATAAAAATTATATTTTTCTATCGAAGTTCAATATATAAAAATTATATTTTTATCTCGACTTTCAATATCTAAAAATCTGATTTTTACTTCTAAAACAAAATCAGTTTTTATTACTTTTTAAAAATATCAGTTTTTACATCTAAAGATTTTCAGTTTTTACATCTAAACATTTTCAGTTTTTATTTCTAAACATAATCAGTTTTTATTTCTAAACATAATCAGTTTTTACATTATAAAATAAATCAGTTTTATTTCTTTATTTTTAAAACAGTTTCAGTTTTTAAATCCTTTTTAAAAAAACTGTTTTTAATCCTTTTAAAAAAAACTGTTTAAATTCCTTTTATAAAATCAGTTTAAATTTTATTTTTATAAAATAAAAATAAAATAATAATATAAAAGAAATACTTACAGAAGAAGGGGGGGTTTCTCCGCAGATCGTCGGGGCTGGATTCTCGAGGGCGGCGGCTTGGGGGTTCGAACGATGTGGCAGGAGGCGCTGGCTTCGAGGTATGGACGGCGGCTTCAGCGTCGTCAGCGAGGGGGGGGGGGGGCTTCGTCGGAGCTCATGCGAGGGAGGGGGGGAGTTTCTCCGCAGATCGTCGGGGCTCGAGGGATCGGGGGGGCTGGCGATCGATCGCTAGGGTTTTTCCTTTTTTTTTTTTTTATTCTGTTTAAATGAAATCGGGAATGAGCTACGGGGGGCCAGAACGAAGATAAAGGGGGGGGAGGGAAATTATTTTTTTATATTTTTTTTTTTATTATTTAATTATTAAATTTTTGCAAAAAGGTTGACTTTTACATACGACCTCGAAACGAGGCCCACCGCCTGTCGTCCATAGCGTTTCACCCCCATTCCGAACACAATGGGATATGTATCGCAAGCTGATTTGATCGTTACAATCAGTTTCCTTTTGAATTTTCATTTAAATCATTATATTGAATTTTAAACGCACATTTCAAATTACCGGGGTCACATACTAACTAGAAAAATTCCCGAAAAATATTTTCTAGCTTCGTATTGACGATACGGTCCTAACAAAACTAGTTTCGTCGAATTCTGAGACTGTTTGATAAATGGCCAATTTCCAGTCGATGAAAATCAACTGAAATGGTCAAAACACGTTTTCCTTTACCACGCTCACATATTGATTCGAAAAATTATGAAATTTGGAATCTAACAATAATTCGACATCACGGACCTAACAAAACTGGTTTCGTCGAAATCCGAGGTCGTTTGCAAAATTGCTATTTTTAAGGGCCTTATATATATAAAAATATATATAAATTCCACAGCGACTATTCAGAATTTTCAACTGGACATATCTTTTGATTCCTGATATGAAATCTTGATTTTCCGGATTCGTTGGAAAGATATTATCAATCAGATCCTAATGTTTTTGGTTTCACTAAAATCCGGATTGTTTTGCACCCGGTGCATTCAATTGAAGTTTGAAATCGAATTATCGAACTACCGCGCCATTTTCAATTCTATTTATAATTATATATAAATATTTATATTCTAACGACGACGCGTATAATATATACGTTCGAATTCTATTCAAAATAAATTTCTCGTCGATATTATTTAAAATAATTCATTTTAAATAATCAAAATTCGCTAAAATTGCCAAAATAAAAATTTTAAACTGGCCCAGATTTTACGGGTTGTTACAATCTCCCCCACTTAAAACTTTTCGTCCCCGAAAAGGAACAAAGTCGAAAGTGGTTTGATTATTCAACTCTACGCTCGATCTGGCTTCCATTCTCCAACTCTTTAGTTTCTGAGAATTTTCAAATTTTCAAAAATTTGGCTAACTCCCTAAATTTTTGAAAAATTTCGCCATAACCTCCCCTGCACCGGGAGCATCGGGGAATTTCAAATAGCTTCCCCGGTCCTTTAGATCTCAAAAAGAAAAATAAAAAGCCAAGCGGCTAGCCAATAGGCTCACAAAATCATCATCACCCAAACAAAACAGGAAATTATGTAGTAAACATGTACCTATTTGTCGGGCAAACAAATTTTATTCTCTGCTCTAGCCTCCTTGCTATGACCTGTTCAAGGTAAGTACATATATGCAAGCAAATGCGACCAATTTTCAATATAACTCAATATTCGGTTCAATTAGGCATAAAGGTTCAAAATTAGCAAACAAATGAACAAACAACACAAACATCAATCAATTAGTTGATTAGAGTTTGAAATTGATAATTTTGATACATATACAAAAATCATGTTTTTGATGCCAATTCACAACAATGTGTTCTAGCTATATAAGATTTGGTTCTCACACCAGTCTAATGGAAATATATAGAAAACACACCTTCGAAACACGAACATAAATACTGATGATGCACGTGCTATCATCAGTACCATCTCCGGGCGACTAGAGTGTGATTCTATATCTATCCAATATATTAAAACTTCGAACACACGCGGATCAGACGTATACGCAAAATCTATATATACTGGATTGTCCACATTCAAAATAAACAAATATTCAAATACGAATAATTGATTTAAATTTTCAAAACAAAGAATGTTTTCATTTGAAAAATATACTCTTCACACTCGTTCTAGGATACTACTGATCCTATCTCTAACGAGTCATCCCATTGGATATTACTAATCCAATTATCTGATGAATTCTTTCGTATGGTTCTAATGTGCCTTGTTCTCTGAGCTTTGTAAACCAAAGCTCTGATACCAAATGTGACGGCAAAGAATTTCGCTCGGTCCGAACCAGTCGCTAAACCGATCCAGACCGTTCGAAACCCCATATCGTTTGAGAACAGGACAAAACAGAACGCATACAGAAGAACGTTTCATTGTATATTACAACAATGCATCAGATTACAAGAATATACAGAGTATAAATGAATATTACACAGAAATATCAGAGATTTAAATTACATTTAAATACATAGCAGCGGAAAATAATACAATACACAACTAGAAAGAGATATACGGATACAAAGCTTTCCGGATATCGTTCCAGCTGTAAACCAGGATCCTGTGAATATAAATCTGCAAAACCGAAACTACTAGCTGCCCGTGTCGAAAATAGGGGCACCCAGAGTTTAGGTTAAAACAATAAACTCCAGGTCAGTCATGTGACTGGTGTGAGAACTAAAACAGTTATTAATCTTTATTTTTAAAGTTAGGTAAATCAAGGGACCACGCCGTATAACACGGAACGGGTTTCCTCCCAAGAATACCAGTGCATAAAACAACAGCGCAATGCTAAATAAAGAAAAATGAAGCTGTTATAAGACCCAGGTCCTATCACACAATGCAACGCAAGCCGGGGGATAGGGTTTCCCTTATAACAGCCAAAGAATGCTTGATACGTTTAAAACAAATCATTTGATACTACTATAAGTGCATAGTGTATAAAACAACTTCAAATCATAAGTATCAATCATAGGCGGCATGGGTACCATATATCATGTCGCCATATATAGGTTTACAAATAAAACCGCAAATGTCACGTATTTGGAAATTGGATTTCCGTCTATGAACCGAGGCAAAAGATAGTCCTCAACCGATTCGAGACGCTCTAGCCCGTGTCTCAGGCAAGCGCGCAGGCAAGCCTTGGAGCGACAGGGCCGGTCCACACGGAGTGGATTATTATGCCTGAACAATACGTCTCCCCACCCTATGGGGTGTAAGTCTGGTCCGTCAGCCGACCAGAATGCATTCGGCCGAAACCGATATAACCAAGGCGCCTCGCAACCGCAACAACCACATAAGTCAAACTCGTCAGGGCGTGTAAAACCACTGACGCCACTTCTAGCTAGAAAGAAACGCAAGTCCTCCCTGAGGTCCGTCTCCCGTTTTTGGTTCATACCGGGTGTGAAACACGCGAGGTAAACGTTACACAAAGCTACGCCACAAAGGCCGTGCTTTGATCATCACCACAAGACTTTGCTTTTCAACATAAGCCTTGCTCATTTGCATCTTGGCATGCCACACAGGCAAACCACTCTATGCAACCGATATCAGTCACACAGAATGAAATCCAATGTCAGACACACAGTCCATTTACAAGTCCGTTCTGGGTCTGAACGAAACCGGAGGCACCTAGTACCCCGCATATCCATCGATCTCCAAGTACGTCTGGACGATCACCAACTGTTTCCATCTTCTTGGGTGTACAGCCCAATCAAGATCATCAGTTATCACCCAAACGACGTGAAGACCTCCGGTCTTCGACCATCGTCTTCATCTTCGACTTATCGTCGTATCAGTTACTCAGAATGGGATAAACCCGGTCTTTCCGAATAACTCGCGTATATTTTATAAAAGTGTTACACAAACACCACATACGCCTCATTCCAATTCATCAGTCACTAACCGTAAATTAATCAAGAGAATAATTCCCCAAATATTAACCCCGAAGGCCGAAACCAACATCAGATCAATATCCAGAAAACCATTCTGCTTGGCTAACCGCCAGTTAGTTTCTAAATTTCACATTCAAATCTAATTAAAGATTCATTAAAACTCCACTTAGTTTTAATCTGTGACTGGGTTAAAGAATCGGTGTCATTTAAAACACGGTTCACGATAAACCCAAAGTCACATCCCATTAATTATCGGGTTAAAGAACAGGTGTTATTTAAAACACTGTTCACGATAAACCCAAATCACATTCATTAATTATCGGGTTAAAGAACAAGTGTTATTTAAAACACTGTTCACGATAAACCCAAAAATCAATATCCATTCAATTCCAATTAAATATTATTTAATTGGTACACTTCATTAAATCTAAATAAAAAGATTTAATCTTTTCTCACTTGGGTTCAAGAACAGTGTTAGTGAAGGCACCATTCACGACAAACCCAAATCACATTTGATATTCAATATAAGGCTCTGAAAAGAAAATATATCGGCTTATATTCAATATCAAATTCTACGATTAACAAATGTCGTATTGGAAATAACGATATAAATATATATCTTTCAAATTTCCGTAACAACATCCGTATAATCACATATTCCAACATCGAAATATTCCGAAGACAATTTCGATTCAAATCCACTCCAATGCAATCATTGGAAACTTTGGTTATTTTCAAAACCCTTTTCAAATTCAATTTATTTAAAAATAAATAGAATTATAATTCTAGTTCAAAACTAGTTCATTTCGATAAAAATCTATTTTTATCTTTTCAAATAGGGAGTTTTTCATCCCAATTCTTCCCAAATCATTTCTTATGATTTTACACAAATTATTACTATTTTTAATAATTTTATCAAGGCCCGTACAGTCGATTTCCAACAATGGCCATCGAACTGCACTTACAACGACCTTTTTCGAATTTGATTTGGACGTATCTCCAAATCCAACCGTTAGATTTCAAATTTCTAACATTCATTAGAAAGCTCTTTTCGATACGAACCCAACGGTTCCGGTTTTAGGAGAATCCGACGGTCGGATCTCCCGTAATGTCCGTTTGAAATAAATGGTCGAAATTCACGAACTGCCGCGGCGCGGCGCGTTCTATTCAGGCCATTATATTATATATATAATATATATAATATATATTTCATCGATTTCTATTTAAAACGAATTATATAAATAGTTTTGAATTCGTTTCAAAAATATTTTCAACCTTCTTTTCAATTCAAATCAAAATTGAATTCTTCTTTATAAATTCGTTTTAAAATTCATTTCTATTCAATTCAAATTTCAATTCAATTTGAATTCATTTCAATTCACTTTCGATTCAATTTGAAATCGTTTTCAATTCAATTCATTTCGAAATCGTTTTCAATTCAATTCATTTCGAAATCGTTTTCAAAACAATTCATTTCGAAATCGTTTTCAATTCAATTCATTTCGAAATCGTTTTCAATTCAATTCATTTCGAAATCGTTTTCAATTCAATTCATTTCGAAATCGTTTTCAATTCAATTCATTTCGAAATCGTTTTCAATTCAATTCATTTCGAAATCGTTTTCAATTCAATTCATTTCGAAATCGTTTTCAATTCAATTCATTTCGAAATCGTTTTCAATTCAATTCATTTCGAAATCGTTTTCAATTCAATTCATTTCGAAATCGTTTTCAATTCAATTCATTTCGAAATCGTTTTCAATTCAATTCATTTCGAAATCGTTTTCAATTCAATTCATTTCGAAATCGTTTTCAATTCAATTCATTTCGAAATCGTTTTCAAAATCGATATAAATATCGTTCACGTCAAAATGGCGTCAATCTAATCAACACGGCTTCATATATTCCTTTATTTTCAAATATTCTATTTCAAATATTTCTTTTTTTCAAATATTTCTTTTAAAATTGGAATGAGGCCCAATCAATTACCATATAAAATTAATTATATGGATTTTCATACAACACATGTATCATAGCATTGAAAAATAATCAACCATCAACCAAAGTGCACTACACTGTATAAGCATCAAATATAGATATCTAACGCTTATAACAGCCTGTCAATCAATCGATCGACATATTTAATCAATCAGGATGAGTGAACTTCAAATTTCATCCCAACACCCGTGTGGGGTTTCAAACAATCAAACACTGATTTTAGTTGTGCAGTTGGGCGATGTGTAAAATTTATCGTCCCAATCAATGTCATTCAAATAAGTGTACATAAACAAACCGTCTGGTTTGTAAATGAATATTTATTTACTCACATTCACGTTAAAAATTATATTTTTAACGACAAAACATTTTATTTCAACCTATAAATTTCTATTCAATTCATTTACACAATAAAATGATATTTTTATTTTCTAACACATTTTAGAAAATTTCGGCGGCATAACGGCACGATACTAGAAACGGGACGAGGCCTAGCCTTATCCCCGGTCTAGTGAAGGCCCACGCCATTCACTCATCAATCAAATCCATTTCAATTCACCAAACAATTCAATTCAAACCAATTAATCTATCCAACTACACAACCAAACAAACAAGTCCATGGTATGTGGACGGGTGTCGGGTGCTTCTAATAAGCACCGTCTGCATCCTAGTATATATATATAACTAGAAAAAGAAATTGAGAGGTGAGAAGTTCTCACCTATAGCTATCCTAGCTCCACGGCACTTCCTTGATAGAAATCTTCATTGTTTTCGCATCTTCGTCAGCTTCCTCGTCCGTAGCCACTACATATATAAAAATCGAATTTTTACTTCGCTATTCAATAAATAAAAATCCATTTTTTCTATCGAAGTTCAATATATAAAATTTCTATTTTTCTATCGAAGTTTAATATATAAAAATTATATTTTTCTATCGAAGTTCAATATATAAAAATTATATTTTTCTATCGAAGTTTAATATATAAAAATTATATTTTTCTATCGAAGTTCAATATATAAAAATTATATTTTTATCTCGACTTTCAATATCTAAAAATCTGATTTTTACTTCTAAAACAAAATCAGTTTTTATTACTTTTTAAAAATATCAGTTTTTACATCTAAAGATTTTCAGTTTTTACATCTAAACATTTTCAGTTTTTATTTCTAAACATAATCAGTTTTTATTTCTAAACATAATCAGTTTTTACATTATAAAATAAATCAGTTTTATTTCTTTATTTTTAAAACAGTTTCAGTTTTTAAATCCTTTTTAAAAAAACTGTTTTTAATCCTTTTAAAAAAAACTGTTTAAATTCCTTTTATAAAATCAGTTTAAATTTTATTTTTATAAAATAAAAATAAAATAATAATATAAAAGAAATACTTACAGAAGAAGGGGGGGTTTCTCCGCAGATCGTCGGGGCTGGATTCTCGAGGGCGGCGGCTTGGGGGTTCGAACGATGTGGCAGGAGGCGCTGGCTTCGAGGTATGGACGGCGGCTTCAGCGTCGTCAGCGAGGGGGGGGGGCTTCGTCGGAGCTCATGCGAGGGGGGGGGGGGGGAGTTTCTCCGCAGATCGTCGGGGCTCGAGGGATCGGGGGGGGCTGGCGATCGATCGCTAGGGTTTTTCCTTTTTTTTTTTTATTCTGTTTAAATGAAATCGGGAATGAGCTACGGGGGGCCAGAACGAAGATAAAGGGGGGGGGGGAGGGAAATTATTTTTTTTTATATTTTTTTTTTATTATTATTTAATTATTAAATTTTTGCAAAAAGGTTGACTTTTACATACGACCTCGAAACGAGGCCCACCGCCTGTCGTCCATAGCGTTTCACCCCCATTCCGAACACAATGGGATATGCATCGCAAGCTGATTTGATCGTTACAATCAGTTTCCTTTTGAATTTTCATTTAAATCATTATATTGAATTTTAAACGCACATTTCAAATTACCGGGGTCACATACTAACTAGAAAAATTCCCGAAAAATATTTTCTAGCTTCGTATTGACGATACGGTCCTAACAAAACTAGTTTCGTCGAATTCTGAGACTGTTTGATAAATGGCCAATTTCCAGTCGATGAAAATCAACTGAAATGGTCAAAACACGTTTTCCTTTACCACGCTCACATATTGATTCGAAAAATTATGAAATTTGGAATCTAACAATAATTCGACATCACGGACCTAACAAAACTGGTTTCGTCGAAATCCGAGGTCGTTTGCAAAATTGCTATTTTTAAGGGCCTTATATATATAAAAATATATATAAATTCCACAGCGACTATTCAGAATTTTCAACTGGACATATCTTTTGATTCCTGATACGAAATCTTGATTTTCCGGATTCGTTGGAAAGATATTATCAATCAGATCCTAATGTTTTTGGTTTCACTAAAATCCGGATTGTTTTGCACCCGGTGCATTCAATTGAAGTTTGAAATCGAATTATCGAACTACCGCGCCATTTTCAATTCTATTTATAATTATATATAAATATTTATATTCTAACGACGACGCGTATAATATATACGTTCGAATTCTATTCAAAATAAATTTCTCGTCGATATTATTTAAAATAATTCATTTTAAATAATCAAAATTCGCTAAAATTGCCAAAATAAAAATTTTAAACTGGCCCAGATTTTACGGGTTGTTACATGGTACCCTGGAACTAGGCAGGGTGGGGCACGATTACTGGGTTGATTGTAAGAGACTAGAACGACGGCTGAGTTGGTGCGCCAGCGTAGGTTCAGGCGGGCTATGGTCGTGCACGTGGTCCGGAGTTGAAAAAGCAGGCATTGGGCATCAATAGGTTTATCTGTGCATGCTTGATTCATGTCGGTGGTTGGCACCATAGGGCTTGATACACCCTATGGTGGACCTAACACAGGTGACTACATTCGTGATAGGGCCGTATGACATAGACATACGACGAGCTAGAACTTGTAGGGAGCCGATCGATTAGTGGATCGTTCCGTTGGACCTATTAATGGGTCATTCATGATATTGGGCCAAGAGATCATTTCATGATTAACATTTGACATGGGTTTGGGATTCTAGTACAGTTGGTGTAGCGAACCTTGAGTATGTGATGTTATACTTGATTACACTTGAATTATCATGCTATCTTAGTCTATCTTGCCAATCTTGACAGCAACCGTATGTTTACTTTCAGTTTATACATGTCATGTTACCTTTACCTGTTTTTATGCTGAAAGTCACTTGGACTTGCCAGTCTTTATGACTGACCCGTTTTCTTTCGCCTCTTTTCCTTTCGTCCTCCCCCCCAAGTTCTCAGGGAGTAAACTCTAGCACTTAGCTTGGATTTCGCTTGCTTTCGATTCAGCTCATATACGGTTTGATCTTGAGCTATGCTATGGCTGTATTTCTGCTACCTTTGGGGAATTAAGCTACTTTTTTTGTTTTAAGATTATGCTTCTTTGTTTATGCAAGAAATAATTTGTTATAATGGAAAATAATGACTTTGGCTATTTGGTACTTTGGCTGTAAGAAGGCTTTGACTATTTTGAAAGTAATGAAATTTATTTTTTGATTCTTCCATTGTTTTATTTATGTTCTATCTTGTAATATTTCTGTGTTCATTTACCTCGATAACGCTCCTCCAAAACTAGTGCATTGCCTTTGTGAGTGACCCTAGCGGAGGTGGGGTGTTACACTTGTGAAGATATATCCAAAATTTGATTTCCTTTAATCCATATCATTGGCATAGTCCAAATCACCATAACCTACAAACTTTTATTCCTTCACTACTGTAAAAGCAGGATCTTGAGAGGGTGTACTTTGGTGTCTCAGATTAGCCTTCACGGCTTCCCAATGTGGTTTTTTGGATTAGTCATATACTAACCAAGCATCCCAATAACATTTGCAATATGGTATCTTGCAAACACCATTACATATGTTAAACTTCCAGGCACACTTACATGTGAAAAAATTACTATATGAGCCTTGTCTTTCTCTTAGATAGGCGATCCCTTACTCTAAATCTTCATATGCAAAGATAATGGTGTATTTAATGCCCTTGCATTCTCCATGCAAAAAAACCAAAGCTCTTTTTAGTAAATCTCCTTTGACTCGGTTTCAACATAAAACGCTTCTGATTCATGTTTACCTCCATGTCCAATATTTTCCATGGTTTTCCAAGACAATTCATTTTGAATTTCGAATTTAAAAGCATCTTTAACCTATTTGTTTAGTTTTGTCTTAAGAAGCAATGAGCACACCGCTCACGTACATAAGAAAATACATGCAACAATTATTTTATGTCCTCTTGAAATACACATAATCACCCTAATGCATCTATCAAAACCTTTATCAAGCATATAATGATCCAATCTCTTGTATTATTATTTAGGTGATTACGTTAAAGCATATAGTGATTTATTTAACTTGCAAACAAAATTTAACTTACCATCTACAACATACACTTTTGGTTACTCTACATAGATGTCCTCATCCAAATCATCATGCAAGAAGTTTTCACATCAAGTTTCTTTAACTTAAAGACAATGCTACTATTGCTAGAAAAATCTGGACTGAAGTACTACACAAAACCAGTGCAAAGATCTCATCATGCTCTTAGCTATTCTTTGTGCAAACCTCTTTGCCACTAGCCTGGCTTTGTGTCTCCTATCTCCTTGTAAATTCATTTCCACTTTATAGCATTATTTCCTATTGGAAGTGGATCCAAATCTCAAACTTAGTTCTTCATCAATGAATGCAACTCATCCTTGGCTATCACTCGAACCCATTATTTCAGCAAGATTCATTGGCTCATCTTGGACTAAATAAAGAACAGAGTTTAACTTATCATAATAGCTAAGATGGTACCTATTCCACTTCTTTTTGGTGGCCTTATAACACGTCGACCAAACTTAGTCGCAATACTATCACCTAAACCCCTTTTAGCTCAACGTTGAACCAAATCCTCTTCAGTATCATGCGCATCACCAACACCACACGATGAACCATATGGAGTATTTGATATTTCATCAACTATTTCATTATTATAAGCATTTTTAGCAAGTCCCTACTTGGAAGGAATGCAAGAATAACCTCCTCTTTCGATTCTCAATGAACCAAACCTAAAAACATCTGATAAGCTCTCATTCTCCATGAACAAAAATGCCTCATAGAAAGTAACATAACGAGAATTCACATCTTTGGCTTTCGGATAGTAAACCCGATAGTGTTCTATGCCAATTATATAGCTAAGCAAGACAACTTGAAAGCTCAGGCAAAAATATACCTAAGGTTTAGCTGATAAAGTCGATAAGCTATGTAAGTATCTTATATAAGCTTTGTTGTGTCGAGTTGATGGACTACTATCTTTCAAGGAAGAATATATTATTTATTAATCAAAGTGCATATTTGGTACAGCGTCATGCCAGTACAAGTTTTTGAAATTAAGGAATTACAAGCAAGTTGATTTATTCCCAAATTGATTTAGAGCATATAAGTAATAAAAGCGAGGAAAAGAAAATTCGACCCTTTCAAATGTGTCCCTACGCTGTCATTTATACGCTATGAGTAAGGTCAATCAACCTTATTCCTGCTAACTTGAGATCATTTAAAGTCTAATGGCAATAAAATTGGGGTATATACGATTAAATCAGAAGGTGTCTGCCCTTGATGAATGTGATGCGGTTCCTTAGAGGCAAGTGGGTAACTCTGTCTATAAGGAGGCCAAGATAGATGAGTTCGACCACAAAGCCAATAGACCGTTTACTGAATGGTTGAAGAAAGGAGACACGATACCAAGGCAGTAAGCCTCCTTGGTCTTGACAATGAACCAGTTATCAAGGTGGGATGGTTTGCTTCATGCTTGCATGTGTTCAATTAAGGAAAATGGACTAACTTTGTTCCCTAAAGCAGTATGGTCGAATCTACTTGGTGACATCTTTTCAAAGGGGATACACCCTCCAGTCATATAGCTCGAGTGATGATATGCTTACAGAAGCAAATACCTAAGGCTCTAAGGTAGACATCAGTGATACGACCCCTTTGATGTCTAAGGTAGTAAGGCATTATATGTTGCAGATGTATATGAGCGATAACCCTTCTTTGACATATGCCGCTAAATAACATGGTTTAAAGCGGCGATAAGAGACCAAATCTTGATTTCTTATCTAAGTAAGCATGAGATACTAAGAGATACTTTATTTGACTACTAAATATATCTTTGACAACATTTAGCGGTGATTTTTAAAAGCTAAGGTGATGTTTGCTTTATTGTTTTTAGTTTTGGGTTCATATAAGAATGCGAAGAAACATGTGTATGATTAAAATAACTCATTTTAAAAAAAATTAAACTATAAAACAAAAAATAACTATTTATTTTTATGCTTTTGAAAGTAGTTAAAGAACAAGAGACACCTTATTTCCTTCGTCGTCTCCTCCACAGTTATTTCATCCAATCTATCATACTTTTTTTAAGTTAATGTTAAAAACACAATATAAATCAAGCTCCAATTAATTTTCTAAAATTTATACGTCAAATATATATAGACGTTTAATTTTCATCTAGCTGGATTAGGGGTGGAAATTAGACTTAAGCCGATAGACCCGGACAAGACCCGACGGGTCTCGGGTCTAGGCGAGTCGGGTCTAAACTATACATTTCAAAATTTGGACCCGACCCATCCCGAGCTTCGGTTTGGGTCTGGTCGGGTCAATTTGGTATGGACAATAACACTTAAATTACATATATTTCAATGTTTTTCGGTCAAGTCTTTCGGGTCGGGTTTTCGGGTCTTTATTGTATTTTTCATCACCCAGACCCGACCTGAGACCCATCGGGTTCGGTTCAGGTTTGGATCTTTCTGGGTCGGTTCGAGTTTTCGGTTCTCGGTTCTAATTGCCAGCCCTAAGTTGGATATTAGGGTGTAATGTGATGTTTCTATTGTGGGCATTAACATCAATTAGCATAAAGTAATTTCTCTTAGGGTGCAAATTTCTAAACTAAAAACGCTCAGTAAAATGAAACGAAGCAAACCGCACACATAAGAGTCTTTAGTTTATTTCATCAAATACGGGTATGTTACCCATTGGGCCTAATGGCCTATTCTCATGTACACTTTATTATAAATAGATCGTCATAGGCACACTTAAGTTCATTCAATTACGATAATATTAATCTTTCTGTTTCCACCATTACTCTCTCTGTTATATCTAATTTTTTTCTTTCATAAAAAAAATCTAACTTAGTATCAGAGCCATAGTTCATCTAACGTCATACAGTTTGTAACAAACCGTATTTTCAAAAACAATTTTAAATTTTGTTTTAAGCTATTTTGAGGAATATGGGAATATAAATTGGTTATTTTTCTAAATAAAATTCGAGAATAATTTTAAAATTAGTTTTTATATTTTAGTTGACTTAAAACAAACTCAGTAAAATTATTAAATAGATTTATAAGCCTTGGATTTGAAAATTTTGAAAATTCGATTTTTAAAATCATCGCATATCCGCTAAAAAGTAAAATTTTGCTAGTGAGCTCAGAATTTGATAAGACTAATTACGTTGGATTCATAATTATAAGTCATCACTAGATTTCAAATTTCACATGAAACGGAGTTAGTATGTGGCCGTGAGAGACAAACCCGTTTGAGGGGAAACAGACAGTTAGTTTACAAAGGAACATTGTTGAGACGATCTCAGAATTCGATTCCACTTTTTTTTACGGATTTGTATCATCAAATAATGGTGGAATCCAAAATTTCATAATTTTTGGAGTTAGCGTTTGGGCGTACAAGAAGAAAAGATACGTTAAAATCGCTTTTTTTGAAGCTTATTTTAGCCTATTTGAGAAATTAAACGGAAGGTCAAATGAACTCAGAATTCGACGAAACTTGATTCGTTAGATTCTTCTTCACGTGTATTATCTCATGTCTGAATTCAATGATGATCGGAGATCGTTTGCAGTCGGTCGATTCGCAGAGAAACGAGCATATAATCCCTTTTTTCCTTTCTCCCTTCAATGTTTCTCACTTCTCTCTTCCTCATCTTCAAAGAAAAACGACCTTCTCCCCTTCCCCATTGCAGCCGTCGCCCTCTCTCCCTCCCCTGCCGCTGCTCCTCCCCTTCGGCCACCCCTCCTCCTCCTCTTCTCTCCCTTCTCTCCTTTCTTGCAAAACCCAAACCCTAGAAGCCCTAGCTACCCCTGTGGCCGCTACCATTGCCGCCACCACCCCACATTCACCATCCGCCGCCACTTAACAGCCTGCCAGGCCCCTCACTCCGGCTATGCTACCCACCTCCTCCAAAATTCCTTCTTTCTCCAAAATCCCATTTTGTAAAAAGGACCCTCGCCTTCTTCGCACAACGGCTTCCGCTCTGTCCATTTCTGGTCGAGGCCGTATAAACGAAAGTTGTAGATCTCATCTTTCTATATAGTTTTGACATATCAAAATCGAATTTTGGAGTTCGTATATGCTCATAAAACACGTTCAAAGTCCGTAGACTTGATGTGAAGATTTGCGATTTCTAGCGAATTGGAGTGTTTAGGGAAGAAAGTCCACTAGGCAAAAGTTGTCTGGAATGACATTTTTATGCTAGTTACTAGGTTTGGTGAAGATGGGAGGTCGTATGAAATTTGTAGAGTCAGAACGGCGAATTCGAGTGATGGAGAAATAATGGCGAAAGAGCGATAAAGAAAATTTCTACATAAGAAGAGTCGCGATGCTTGGTTTAGCTATTAGGTGAGAACTCCCTTTCTCAAGTTATTTTGTTATGTTAATTATCATAAAATTTATATGGTATATGTTAGCTCCCTTCACTGTTATTTGTAAACCATGGATGAATTGTTGATTTGTTGTGATATGTTTGTGATTGTGAATTTGAAATGTTCAATAGGTTAAAAATAATGTTAATATTATTGTGATAGTTGAAATTGGACATAAATATTCATTTATAATTTGAACGGTGAAAATTAGTTAGTTTGAAAAATAATTCAAATTGAATAAGAATTGGTTAAACTTATTAACCAGTGATAGATTTAAATTTATTGTTTGATGGTTGAAAAACCACACGGGTCTTGGGATGATATTTGACTCACACATCCAACTTGTGTGAATTTACGGTTAATCGGTTGATTGACGGATTTATATAAGCGTCCATAAATCATTTGAAGCTTATATGAAAATAAAATACACAATGGATGTCATTTTGGGATGTTAATAGTTGTATGCAACTATTGTTGGGTGTTTATGATGAATGCAATCCGTATAAATTTATTTATATAGACATCAGGTGAGATTTTATTCCAATTTGGAATAGACATGAATATTTTTACAATGTAATATTTAATGAAAAATTAAAGTGGTTTTGATGTCCGATTTTCGATGGAAAGAAAAATAATAAATATGAAGCCAAGTTATGTATACAAATGCTATTTCAATTCGAACAGATTTTATATCGATAGTATTGATTTTTAAAATGAATGTAGGGAAAATAAAATTTCAAAAACTAACATTTGGAAAATATTATCATTATGAGATTATAAGAATATAAGGGGTTCAATTTTAATTTAAATTGGTAATGAAAGTGAAATTGTTTTAAAACGAATTTATAAATGTTTTATAAAATACGTTTTTGAATGGGAATCGACGAAATATGTTATATATATATTTAAATGGCTTGAATATAACTTATCGCACAACAACCGTTCGTGAATTTCAACCATAAACTTCAAATTGATATAATGGGAGATCCGACCGTCAGATTCTTTTAAAATCATAATTGTTGCATTCCTAACAAAAAGATCTTTCAAGATTATACGAGATTTAAATTTGAATGGTTAGATTTTAAAATATGTCCAAATCAGTTTTGGGAAAGGTCGCTATGGATGCGATTCGGTGGTCGATATTGGAAACTGACTGTAAGGGCCTTATTAAAAATATGAATAAATTATGTAAAACCATAATACATGATTTGGACAGATTTTGGATGAAATATTCCACATTTGAAAAGGTAAAAGATGTTTTTATCAGAATGAACTAGTTAATAACTAGAATAATGATCTAATGATTTGTAGAAAGAATAAATTGGATAGTAAATGGTTTTTAGTATAACCAAAGTTTCCAACGTACGAATTGGAATGGATTCGAATGTAATTTATCTTCTAATATTTTCAATATTGGATTTCGGGATTATACGGATATCGTTAAAGAGTTTGGAAGATATTGATATCCTTATTCCAATATGATATTTATTAGTTTCAGAATTTGGTTTTGAATATAAGTCGACATGATTTCCATTTAAAATCTTATATTTAATATTAAACTAGATTTGGGTTTGTTATGAATGGTATCTTTACTAATACCGTTCTTAAACCCAGCTATGAATGGAATAAATCTTTTAATTAAGGTTTAGAGAAAGTTTTCCGGTTTATTAAATTAAATTGGAATGGAATGGAATTCAATGAATAACAATCGAGATGAATTTCTGTGAAGGAAGGCATTTACTATTTATGAAATTTAAAAGGCCTTGTCATTATTCCACTTATAGTATTGGTCGAATATGGAAATTTATATTGATTATAAATTGTTCAAGTTTCCATGAAGATTTCATATTAATGGAATATGATTTTGGGTTTATTACGTGTGGTGTTTTACATGACATTTGTTCTTTAACTCACGTAAAGGCGAGATAAATATCCAGAAGTTGAATAATCATTAAATAATGGTTTTTGGGATTAAAACTGAACTAGAGTTTTAGTGAATCTTTAGTTAGAATGAAACATAAAAAGACATAATTAAATTTACCAAATAAGAGATATGATCGAGATAAGGTATCGCTAGTGTTATTCCATGCGATACTTATATCTTTAATTAGAATTGAACGCTAAATGGTAATTAAATTTACCAATAACCAGATGGATGTAAAATATGGAGTACTACCAGTTTTGCTCCATGGGATGAATAGGTTGGGATTGTAAATAATAAAATAAATGATTGCTTCGGTAAGGCTCGATAATCCCAACTAGTTTTGGACTTTAATTTGGTTTAATTCGCGAAAAGATAAAATAAAATCTTTTGAAATGATATCTAAAGGAAGATTGAACATAAGTTTAGAAGAATTTATCTTTGATAAAATGAATGGGAGCCTTTCCCCAAAGATTCGAATATTTGAATAAAAGAATATTCTGGATTGAAATGAGATGTGTGCTATCTTTGTGTATATATCACATGGTTATAAGATGAGCGAGTTATTCGGAAAGACCAGGTTTAACCCATTCTGAATAAATGTTACGACAACAAAAAGTCAAAGATATGAAGACGAGGGTTGAAGTCCGGAGATTTTCACATCGAATGGATGATTACTGATGTCTTGATTGGGCTGATCCCTCGAGACAAGGTAATAAGTGGTGATTATCCAAACGTACTTGGAGATCGACCGGATATGCGAGGACCTCTCTCCTGTATTGGACATATGAGATGAGGAATAAGGTGCCTTCAGTTTTGTTTAGACCTAGAACGAACTTGTAAATGGATTATGTCTGACATTGTATTGTGTGCTATATTCATTGATCTCTGCTAAATATATACTATTTAGTGGCGGAGAATTTATTCTCCTACTTAACACCCATCTCTAAGACGTACGAGCTTAGAGGTTATATATTGGTGGAAATCAATGGTATGGTATGGATTGACAACGTGGCATGCTAAGATGCAAATGATCGAGGCTTTTGTTGAAAAGCAGAGCCTTATGGATGATCAAAGAATAGCTTTAAGTAGCATAGCTTTGTGTATAGCGTTAATTCGCGATCCTCACACCCCGGTATGAGTCTAAAATGGGATAAGGGACGCAGGGAGTGTATATGTTCCTTTCTAGCTAGAAGTTGTTTCATGGTATGGAGCCCATACATTTTTACTTATGTGAATGATGGATTGCGAGGCGCCTTGGATATAGAGCCGACTAAAAAGATCGAATGATAGGTCCAACATGACCGGGAAACATGTTTTTCAGGAATAACCAATCCTCAAAATTTAGATAGGACTGTCCCTGTAGGATCCAACGGTTGCCCATAGGTGCGATCCTGGGTCATCTTGCTAGAGGTGATTTGAATTCGGCAAGGAGACCATCCCTGTCCTTGGCTCATGATGGAAATCCAATTTCCAATATGACATTCTTGGGTTTTAGTTGTAAACCTATATGGCGACATAATATTTGTTTTATACACTATGCACTTATAGTAGTTTCAAAGATATTTGTTTTTAAAGTGTATCAAGCACAGTTGGCTATTATAACATAAAAAATCTATCCTTCGGCTTGCATTGCATTGTTTAATGGGACCTGAATTTTATAATAGCTTCATTTTTCAAAAAGTATTGCGTTGTTTATAAATGGTTTTATTTTACGGTATTCATGGAAGTAAACCCGTTCCATGTCATACGGCATGGTCCCATGATTTTTACCCTATCTTAAAGTAATAACCGTTTTAGTTCTCACACTAATCCCATGACTGACTCAGATTTTATTGTTTCTACCTAAACTCTGGGTGCCCATATTTTCCACAGGGCAACTAGTAGTTTTGATTTTGTAGATTTCCTATTTACAGGATCCTAGTTTACAACTAGAGCTATATTCGGAAAGCTTTGTATCCGTGTATTTCTTTCAGTTCTGTTAGTTGATATATTTCCGCTGTGCATTGTATTTATACATTTTTATTTCCGCTGCTATGTAATTTATTCTCTAATATTGTATTTTTGTGTTGTGTATTATTTATTCGTACTCTGGTATTTTTGTACTCTGATGTAAATTGCTGTAATAACATGAATAGTTCTCTGATTCTGCTTTCCGATGCATCGTCTTCTCATACAATCCGACCTTTTCCATCTCTTCGGAGGTCAGGGGATTTTGGAGCGTAACAAGGTGGTATCAGTGCTTTGGTTTGCAAAGCTCGAGAATAAGGCACATTAGAACCAAACGAAAGAATTCATCAGAAATAGAATTAGTAACATTCTATTTAAGAATACTCATTAGAGATAGGATCAGTAGTATCCTAAAATGGGAAACTCATTAGAGATGGGTTTAGTAATTCCCTTGAATGAGTTGAGAGTGACACATTTATAAGTAACGTATTTATGATTTTATATATAATCCACACTTACAAAATATATTTTTGAGTATACAAAAGTTATATGTTTAGAAAGTAAATCAATCAATTAATTGTTTGTGTAATTGTTTGATTTCCTATTTGATTACTTATGACGTTGGATTTAAATAAAGTAAACAGAATCTTTGGTGATTTTGGACATTGAGTATGCAAAAACACTTGTTATTTATTTTAATTGAGTTAAGTTAAGCTAAATTGCAAATTTATTTAGAATTAGATATGTATATAAATATACATACACATATATATATATATATATATATATGTTGAGCAGGTTAATGGCTAAATGTTGAGTAGAGAAATAAATTGTGTGCCCGACAAACAGGTGCACCTTTATGAGTTGGTTACGCAATTTTATTATTATTATTATTATTATGACTACTGCGAGTGATTTGGATGCACTGAGATGGTTGTTCTATGTGAAATCAAACATATGCCATAGGAGAGTAACAAATAAATTATGGACTACACTGCATAACAAACTACTGCAGATAACATATCATATTCCACATAAGCATTTGGCGCTTATATGACAAGGTTTGGATTACCATAC
Source organism: Allium sativum (assembly GCA_030737875.1). Taxonomy (NCBI): domain Eukaryota; kingdom Viridiplantae; phylum Streptophyta; class Magnoliopsida; order Asparagales; family Amaryllidaceae; genus Allium; species Allium sativum. Next base: position 174,657,418 of record CM060923.1, read on the forward strand.
GAGCAAGATGCCTGTATGGCGAGGACTGATTTACAGGTTGTATTGAGGACTGGTTATGGATTTATAACATATAACGGAAAATTACAGGACTTAGTAACAAACCCTACACAGGAATTGAGATAACAAAAATACACACATCACGACTCTCTTGTTCTAGCTACGGTGCGTGGGTATGGGGGAGCAGTGTATATAAATCATAATGGGTGCGCACAATTGATTTGTATGTGATATTTTGATTTATTGGGTGCCTAGTACGACCCAATAAAATTTTCAGATCAACCCGTACAAAAAATGTTATGGCGAATTTTTTTAGAAATTTGAGGTTTTAGCCAAATTTCAAAGAAATTTAGAAGTTCTTAGAAACTGAAAAGTTGAAGAACTTAAGCTAGAATGAAAGTTGAGTTGGTTAGTTAAACAACTTTCCACTCCGTTCTTTTTCAAAGATGAAAAAGTTTTAAGTGGGGGAGATTGTAACAACCCATATTTTCAGAACCAATTTAAAATTTTGATTTAAGCTATTTTAAGGAATATGGAAATATAAGCTGGTTATTTTTGCTAAATAAAATTTGAGAATAATTTTAAAATTAGTTTTTATATTTTATTTGACATAAAACAAACTTATTGAAATTATTAATTAGATTTATAAGCCTTGGATTTGAAAATTTTGAAAATTTTATTTTTAAAATCATCGCATAGCCCTTAAAAAGTGTAATTTTTCTAGCGAGCTCAGAATTTGACGAGACCAATTTTATTCGATTCATAATAATAAGTCACGGCTAGATTTCAAATTTCACGCGAAACGGAGTTAGTATATGGCCGTGAGAGGCAAACCCGTTTGGGTTAAAACGGACCGTCAATTTACAAAGGAGCATTATTGAGACGATCTCAGAATTCGATTCCACTTTTTTTACGGATTTGTATCATCAAATAATGGTGGAATCAAAAATTTCATAATTTTTGGAGTTAGCGTTGCGTGTACAAGAACATAAAGTACGCTAAAATCGCATTTTTGAAGCTTATTAGAGCCTATTTAAAAAATTAAACGGAAGGTCAAATGGACTCGAAATTCGATAAACTTGATTCGTTGGATTCGTCTTCACATGTATTATCTCATATCCTAATTTCATAACGAACGAAGATCGTTTGCAGTAGGGCAATTTGGAGAGAAACGAGCATATAATCACTTTTCTTCCTTTCTCTCTTCATTGTTTCTAACTTCTCTTGTAACACCTCATAATTTTAACAATATTAAAAGAGGATAAATTAAATAATAATTTATTTAATATTTTGAATTAATGGAAACAGACTACGCCATTGCGTCCGTCTCGAAATTCTGTTCAAGATAGACATTTGGTTTGCAGAAAACGGACAATGTATGAAAAAGTTATGAAGGTTTGAGGTTTGTATATGCGCAAGATATATATATATACATAATTAATTTCAGAAATCAGAAAATAGTTTTAAACACAAAAATAAAGAGGCGGCAAATTTCCCGCTCCAGGGGAGTCGACCCCCGGGTCGACCCCCTTGGGCTGAGGTGGCAGTCGAATTTTGGGGGCTGGCCTCCATAAATAGAGGCTCGTTGATCTTGTTTTCTTCACTGAAAATCAATGGAGGCACATGCGCTGTCGGTTCCTGGACCGAATCAAATCTCTTTCTTCTTCTGCAATCAAAGTTTAGAGATTCAAGTGTAGATCTGTGATTCGTCAAGTGTTTTTCTCCTTCTATTGTTCTAGATCCGAACACTGAGTTTTAGGTTACTTTTAGATTTAAATAACTAAAAGTATAACATGGTATGACTGTAATTTGGATCTCAACCTTTATCATATTAGGTCTATTGTAGTTTGTGAATCTATAACTGTAACTTGGGTCTCAACCTTTATCGTTCATATCTACTTTTGATTATGGATCTAATTTGCTATTTAGATCATCTTATGCCTATCATGTTGTGGTTAATTTAAATCTGTCATTAGTTGGACATCTAAATCCTTATTTAGATCTCATGCCTATTATGACATCCATACTATGTTAGAACCTGTTTTATTATCACAAGTTCACCAATCTGTTCTTATATGTTCATCTCAACATTATACCATTATATGCTTATGTCAGTTTTGTTAGAATAATCGTATATGTCATCTTCCCTTTTCCTTTCCCTTTTATTTTATATAGCTAGGCTATTCTCGAGCCAAGGCATGTCGCTAAAATCATGCGAATACGTTAGTTTGGGAACGGGGTAAAAACGTAGAATAGGATATAACTTGAAAGAAGAAAATGTGGCATAACTTGAACAATGTCTATGAACATGAATTTGGACGTATAATTCACTATGAACATAATTTGAAAAAAAGGGCATGAAAACTATAACGACATAGGTAAAATTGGCTAATAATGGAATGCCTAGGATTACAGTAATTAGAAAGTGTAGCTGCGCCTATGACACGAGGTTAGATTACACTTGTGGTGGAAGTCTGACCGGAACCGCCCGGCATATCCAGCAACTACAAGTGGTGAATCTAATGTGAGAGGTCCAGGTGCACAAATACGAGACATGCTAAGATACGAGGTTAAGCCCGATTTGTGGAATAAGTCTGCCCGGACCCGTCCGACATGTCCAGCATCCACAAATAGTAGGCTTAGTGTGGGAGGTCTAGCATACTATAACCATAAATGAAAATCTGGTAACAAACCTTGAATACTTACCCTCGGGAATCCATAGGGATTGTATGAACACAAACTTAAATTGTAAGTAAATTTGGTTGAATAGTGGGTGGGTTAAGTAAGTATAAGGGGGTGGGTAATTTTTATATATATGCCCACAAACTTAACCTGATAGGGTTATGTAATTAAAGACGCCTAATGGTAAGCATAACTTGTGAAAATGTTGAAGTTATGTAATTAAAGACACCTTTTTAGGGTAAGCATAACTTGTAGAAAAGATTGGGTTTCGTAATTAAAGACACCTAGTGGTATACATAACCAATGGAAATCCTAGTGGGGATACAAGACAAGGGGGAGCTTGTATCATATTATGTGGGACCTATTTCAGTCAGTGATCCTTAATAGGTATCAAACAAGTACTCCGAACTAGGTCAGAGTAGGGGCACGCTTACTGGGCTGATTGTAAGAGACCAAACGAGGAGGACGGTGTGGGTGGCACAAACCGACCGAGGGCATGTGCGTGCATGGGCCGGGTAGAGGGGGCTAAGACAACCATGACACCAATAGGTATGGTTATGCATATCAACGAAGGGTTGCCACTTTAGGAAAGTGATACCTCCTACTATGGGGCCGGCACAGGGTATCTACGGAGTAGGGAGCCGATCGATTATGGTAGTAGTTAGGGTACATATGGATGTTGTAACACCCCACCTCCGCCAGGGTGGCTCTCGCAAGCACTCTGACTTTGGAGGGGCGTTTGAATCAGGTAAACATGCATAATGATATATCAAGGCAGAACAAGAACATATGTATATATGTAAACAGAGTAAATAACATAGATAAAACAGCGGAAGATTTCAAACCATTTCAAAACAAGTCTGGTACAACATAATGTCAACTTTCCAAATAAACAAAGTCTAAATAAAACAACATCATCTGAAAACTGAAATACATAAGTACTATCCCCAAAATAAGTGATAACCATAGCTAGCTTCATGTCAAGACCATACATGAGCTAAAATCCCACAAGCAAGCGATCAGAAATCCAGCTAAGCTCCAATATTCCCTCCCTGAGAACCTGGAGGGGGGGGGGGGGGGAAACGGAAGAAAAGAGGCGAAAGAAAACAGGTCAGTCAAAAAGACTGAGTAAGCCCTACTACAATCAATGTAAACTGATAAAGTTAACTGGCATGAGCAGCAGGTGTGATCATAAGGATAACAACATACTAGCATGATGATTAACTAACAAGGTAGATAAAGGTGTCATCGCATAATCAGGATTAAGGTTTTGCACCACAGGTGTACCAGCAAACTAACATGACTTGAATAAACAAGTATTGATCCCTTGGCCCAAGCTTTGGCCCAATAACATGAAGTGACCCTCATACGAGGTCCAACCAAACGGTCTAGTCGATCGGCTCCCTAAGCCTAACTCGTCACGTGTTGGTGTCAATACGGCCCAAACATAATTGTAGTCGAACTGTGCCGGGTCCACCCTTCGGGTGTATCAAGCCCTAGGGTGCCAACCCCTGGACACCATAAACATGAGTGCACAGTCTCGATCTATTGGTACCCATGCTTGACTTCTCCAAATACGGACTACGTGCACGACCATAGTCCGTCCGGAACTACATCGGCGTACCACCCTGCCGTCATTTATTGGTCGCTTACCTCCAGCCCAGTAATCGTGCCCCCTCCCTAGCCTAGTCCCTAGGGCCTTATTGATACAAACTTGGGATTACTGCTGGAGTGGGCCCCCATTGCTAGGATTTTTCTAGTGGGTTAAGTACGGTTTAACCCTCTTGCTAATCATGGATTAACTCGGTTAAGCGTAACGATGAGTTCACGATTTAACCCTGATTGATCTACCAAGCCCAAATTGGTTAAGTATTAAGTGTACCATGACTTAACCCTAATCATGAGGCATTAATTAATTAATGCGCCTTAACCTCTCACATTAGACTTTGTTGTGGTTACTAGTTAAGCCGGGCGGGTCCGGGTAGCTTTACACCACAACTTGGTCTAACCTCGGGTCCAAGGTACAACATGGCGAACTTCTCACATTGGGTCCTATTGTTTGTAGCAACTAGTTAAGCCGGTCGGTTCCGGGTAGGTTTACGCTGCAAACTCAACCCAACCTCGAGTTGGTCACACTTATCTTTTCTAAGTGTCATGTCCATTATGTTTCCAAAACATGTTACAAATTCTCAAGCAATTGGGTAGACCTAACTTAATAGGTAAATTCCCAATGGGTAGACCTAACTTAATAGGTAAATTCCCAAGCTTATGTTTTTATGTCTTTTAAGTTTACCCAACCCCAAACGCAATCCCATCGCTTACATATCGCAATAGCGCATAAAGGATAGAAAGAGGGAACTTGGCATAATCATGACATAAAAGTGTTAAAGCCACAAGTTTAACATGGTGGCATATGAAATGTACATATGTTCATATACTTGCATTAGGCCTCAAAAGCATGCATAAAACCAAACTTATCATATTGGTGATTGTAACGGCTGGAAATTTCCGACTCCTCGAGAGTCGGAAATTCCGCGACGTTAGTGAAAGAATTTAGAAGGTGAGAAAGAAAAGATAGAACTAATAGAATAGAAGAAGAAGAAGAACATCAGAATCATCAGAGAAACACGAATCTCACAGCGGAACGAATAACATATAATATATAACATAACTTTGAAGTAAACAGTTATATATATACAATAGCACTTATCAGAGTACAACACTTACAACACAGCGGAAATAACTATAGCTATAGAATCTTGAAGTCTCCTGCTCCAAGCTCTCCAAGTATATCTGTAAATCCCGACTACTTGACTACCCGTACAAATTTAGGCACCCAAGAGTTTAGGGAAAACAACAAAGTAAACTCCGGGTCAGTCATGGGACTGGTATGAGTAAAACAGTTTAAAAACAATTGAACAGGTATATGATATCTCATAAGACCACGCCGTGAATACGGAACGGGTTTTTCCTTATGAGTATCTAAACAACTTTGACAAGCAATATCATTGTGATATTATAATAATGTCTAAGTACAAATAGGTATCAATCTAGCAGAAACGCTTGCATCTCACGTTCTACATACATAGTATAAAATCATAAACCGCAGGGCTCTTATCGGAGAATGGATTCCAACAGACAAGGTATGGGAGCACCTTCTGAATAGTGTACTCTAGAGGTGATACACTCAGGGTTCAACAAGAACGTCTTGCAACCCGGCCATACATGACCGCTCACTCATTTATCTTGAGTGTCGCGGATATATTGCCACCACGGTTATAGGCCATCAAACCGTCATCCGAAGATACAGAATCAAAAAGAAGTATAAATATGGATATTCCCTAGATCGGTGACAATACACCCTGCTTGGGAATGACCCAACTAGCCATGCTGCCTAGCCCAACTTTTGTTACTTCCTGGTGTGAGGCTAGAAGCTACGTCTACCTTCAGAACATCTGATCACCATTCACTTTGAATGCCACATCGTCATACCCGCCAAATCACAAATTGACTTATCCAAAAATCACCAAACTGGTACTCTAACAAGTATTCGACATTCCGGATCCAACAAAATTAGTTTCGTCGAATTCTGACTTCGTCTGCTCAAACTGCGTATTTTTAAAGCTCTGGATGACCCTTTTAAATATATAAATATATTTAAATATTATTAAATTAAATATTAATAAATTAATATTATCGTATATATCCATATACAATGTCGTCCGGCTCCAGAATATCACCTCAGATTTTATAACTTGATTTCCAGACTCTAGATTATCCCGATATTCAGTTCGTATCGAAAAATCGATTTATAACGTATATAAAGCGTCGCAAATTTTAAAGGAATTCCACAGCGACTTTTCTGAAATTTGATTTGGACATAACTCAAAATCTACCCGACGAAATCCCGATTTTTCTCTTCCATTAGAAAGATATACTCCACCAGCTCCACACGTTTCTTGTTTCACAGAAATCCGACTTAAAATGAATCCTGTACATTCAGTTGAAGTTCGAATCGCCAAATCGCGAACTGCAGCGCCATTTCAAGCTCGATTTTAATTATAATAAAATTATAATTATACGTTCAACTATCGTTTATAAAAATATTCGTTATTTAAATAACTAAATAACTTAATTATTATACCTTACAAAACGCGCCATTACAGACTTCCCCACTTAAAATAATTTCGTCCTCGAAATTGCTAAGTTAGAGGATGACCCTATATATTGGAACTCCTAAGATTGGTTTACCCCTTATTTCTGATTTCAACCGAACCAATTAATATCGATTGAAATATTTATTCTTCCGACTAACTAAAATTTTCAACAATTCTGAAAATTTTCTATCCCTCTTACTTTTCGGAAAATTTCGCCATAACCTCCTTTGTACAGCCCTATCGGTAAAACCACAACTCGCCTCTCCAGGCCTTCTCCAACCCAAAAGAAAATCAAACAGCCAAGCGGCTTGCCAATTCGGCTCATAAATCTCATGCTTATATCAAATATTAACTTGTACCTTTTTGTCGGGCATATCAACTTTATCACTCTCACCTGTTATCAACCCAACATATACTAATGTCATCTCAACAAATTCTCCAATCTGTTTTTATCCATAAATCCAACCATTTGTTTATACCCGAGTCTAATTCAATTTCAAACCAACGTTACATTCCAAACTCTTATCCCGTCAACTTAATTCCAATCCAGATTATTCTCTAACCAAATCCCGATTTATTTAACTTGGTTTAAGTTAAATTTTAAATCTACTTATTTGTTTTTACCATCTTGATTCATTCAACTTAACAAGTTAAATTTTAAATTTCAAGATTTAAATTCCTGGGATTTATTTCAAATCAATTTCAAATCCTAACACCAATTCAAAACTTTTGAATTTCTAAACAACTTGTTTTCTTTAACACCATTTGAAAACAAAACCATTGGTAGTAATCCGCCACTTAGAAACCCGAAAATTACACCGATGATGTATCGATCCATCCTCGGAATTATTTTCCAGTCACCCAGGTGAGTTCAATACTATATTTATTTTGAATTGAAAAACATTTTCAAAATCTACCAGGAACTTAAAATTTCCTTATTTTAATTCCAAATTTTGATTTAAATTCAGATTTACTCATCTGATTTCACTCATATGAATTCTAGTTGGTTATGTATAACCATTTCACTATATAATCTTGCTCGATTATGATTACAACCAATACATCTAATATATTATAATTTTGATATACATATATATACCTCTATATCAAAATATACTTTGGGTAAAGTTAAATTCACTTACCCTCTTTCAAAACATATCGTGACGATCCATCGTATTCAAGTGTTTATTTACTCCTACCGATACAGTGGATCAAACTGATCGACCAGAACTCATAAACAACTCAGCCAGTGAATCTCCACAATATAAAACAGTTTTAAATACAAATACGCACTCATATATATACACTCAAACTCAATCTAGGGTATTACTAACCCTATCTCTACCGAGTTATGCCACAGAGCCAAGGTAATCACTTAACCTTAAGCTCTGATACCAACTGTAACGGCTGGAAATTTCCGACTCCTCGAGAGTCGGAAATTCCGCGACGTTAGTGAAAGAATTTAGAAGGTGAGAAAGAAAAGATAGAACTAATAGAATAGAAGAAGAAGAACATCAGAATCATCAGAGAAACACGAATCTCACGGCGGAACGAATAACATATAATATATAACATAACTTTGAAGTAAACAGTTATATATATACAATAGCACTTATCAGAGTACAACACTTACAACACAGCGGAAATAACTATAGCTATAGAATCTTGAAGTCTCCTGCTCCAAGCTCTCCAAGTATATCTGTAAATCCCGACTACTTGACTGCCCGTACAAATTTAGGCACCCAAGAGTTTAGGGAAAACAACAAAGTAAACTCCGGGTCAGTCATGGGACTGGTATGAGTAAAACAGTTTAAAAACAATTGAACAGGTATATGATATCTCATAAGACCACGCCGTGAATACGGAACGGGTTTTTCCTTATGAGTATCTAAACAACTTTGACAAGCAATATCATTGTGATATTATAATAATGTCTAAGTACAAATAGGTATCAATCTAGCAGAAACGCTTGCATCTCACGTTCTACATACATAGTATAAAATCATAAACCGCAGGGCTCTTATCGGAGAATGGATTCCAACAGACAAGGTATGGGAGCACCTTCTGAATAGTGTACTCTAGAGGTGATACACTCAGGGTTCAACAAGAACGTCTTGCAACCCGGCCACACATGACCGCTCACTCATTTATCTTGAGTGTCGCGAATATATTGCCACCACGGTTATAGGCCATCAAACCGTCATCCGAAGATACAGAATCAAAAAGAAGTATAAATATGGATATTCCCTAGATCGGTGACAATACACCCTGCTTGGGAATGACCCAACTAGCCATGCTGCCTAGCCCAACTTTTGTTACTTCCTGGTGTGAGGCTAGAAGCTACGTCTACCTTCAGAACATCTGATCACCATTCACTTTGAATGCCACATCGTCATACCCGCCAAATCACAAATTGACTTATCCAAAAATAACACGGGTATATAGCTAAGAGAAACGAATTCCTCTGCCACCAAACGTGAATACGTTTGAACAGATCAACTTACGCGATCCATTGGATATACTCTGTCAGACCTTCTTCCATATACGTTGTCCTGGGACTGGACAAACCGAAGGCACCATTCAGTATATCCATCTTAGTCACTGTTATCTAAGACTTATACAACAGCCCTTGCACTTTACTCCGTCTTCAATTTATCTTTGGCATATATTGCTCGCAACGCTTATGCCGATACAGAGTGGTTCTTTGGATAATAATCCAACCGGTCTCTCCATATTAACAACGTTAAAATGGTAAAAACTTTGATAGTCTGTGATTCAACTATCAAATGAAAACATGTCGGTGTACAAACAACGATCTTATTTCCAAATGGAAATTCGATCGATCAATCATCATATGTTCATATTTCCTTATTTCATATATTTAGAAAATATATGTTATTAATCATTGGAAAACATTTCCATAACTTATTTTCACATCACTATATTTTCGCAACTATCAGTCCCTAACTGTAACTAGTATGAGAACAATTCTCTAAGTATCAATTCGGAAGGTCGAAACCAACATCAGATCGTCACTTAGAAAACCGTTCAACTTACCCTCTCCAGTTAGTTTCTGAATTTGCTTAACTCTATTTCTTAAATTCTTATCATGAAAACATTTCATTTTCTATGTTTAGAAAACATATCTGACTATATTTGGAAAACGTTTCCAAAACTCATTTACGGATTTAAAATGAACGTTGTATAAAACATCGTTATGCTTAATCCATTAATCGCTTATTACTTCTATATTTCAAATCAACCTTTTCTATCGAACCACAACTATTCCTTTGTCAATTCTGAAGTCAATCAAGTTGGGGTATAATTACCTCTCAGACCTTAATTGAACAACGTCCTTTACTGTGAAATAGATGAAGCTCATCACTCACTTTTTACAATCATCTGTTTACGCAAATTCTCGGATTCAGGTTACGAATCCACTTCTTATATGAAAACGTTTGATTATAACTATAACGTTATAATTCCTACTTCTGCAATATCTAACCTAAATTATAACTTTATCTCCTAACTCGAATAATTTAACAGACACCTAATTTCTAAATCAATAACTAAATCTTGATTTAAACCCTGGAAGGTAAATAGTACTTTCCCGAATTCGCTATAATCGAATTCGACGTATGACTCCCTTTCGAGAAATCTCTATTTGATTAACTCTTCTTCGAATAACCTATATTCGATTATCTCTCTTCGAATAACTCATATTCGAAATCTCTCTCTTTCGAATAAACAATATTCGATCTCTTTCTTTCGAATATGCTATATTCGAAAATCTCCTTTCGATTTACTAATCGATAACTCCTTTCGATCATACTAAAATCGATAACTCCTTAAATCTCTATTCGAATAACTAATATTCGACTAACTCCTTTGGATCGACTTATTTGATTAACTCCTTCGAATAACTAATTCGAATAACTTACCTTCGAATAACCAATATTCGATTTACTCTAACTTGATTAACTTAATTCTAATCGATTTACTCCATTTCGATTCAACTTAATTCAAATCGATTAACTTAACTCAAATTGATTAACTCCTTTCGAATAACTAAATTCGATTTAACTCTAATTGAATAACTAATATTCAATTAACTCTTACGTGTTTAACTCTATTTGAATAAGTAATTCGAATCACTCTAATGTGTTTAACTCTATTCAAATATCAAATTCGAATAACTCGTTTCGAATAACTAAATTCGATTAACTCTTTTAACTTTACTCGAATAACTATATTCGATTGACACCTTCGAATAACTCATATTCGATTAACTCTTCGACTAACTCCTTTGGATTAACTAACTTCGAATAACTCCTTTGGATTAACTAACTTCGAATAACTCCTTTGGATTAACTAACTTCGAATAACCCCTTTGGATTAACTAACTCCGAATAACTCTTTAGGATTAACTCTTTGACTAACTCCTTCGGATTAACTAACTTCGAATAGTTCCTTTGGATTAACTAACTCCGAATAACCAATATTCGATAACTACTCTTCGAATAAATAATATTCGATAACTCTTCCCAAATGAATCACATTTGATTTCTCCACTCGAATAAACTATATTCGATAACTCTTCTCAAATGAATAACATTTGATTTCTCCACTCGAATAAACTATATTCGATTACTCTTCCCTCGAATATACTACATTCGATAACTCTACTCCGAATAAGTGATATTCGGCAACTCTACTCGATTAACTCCACTTGGATAACTCTAACCGGTCAACTCAACTGGTTTAACCTAGCTGGTTAACTCTAACTGGTTAACTCTAACTGGTAAATTCTAACTGATTAACTTAAATGGTTTAACCCAACTGGTTAACTCGTCTCGATTAACTGAACTAATCCACTTAGTTTATCTTAGCTAATTCACGTTGATTAACTCTAACCGATTCACTTAGTTTAACTCAACTAATTCACTTCGATTAACCACTTAGTTAACTTAACTAATTCACTTCGATTACCCACTTAGTTTATCTTAACTAATTCACATTGATTAACTCTAAACGATTCACTTAGTTTAACTCAACTAATTCACATTGATTAACTCTAACCGGTTCACTTAGTTTACCTCAACTAATTCACTTTGATTAACTCTAACCAATCCACTTTGGTTTAACTCTATTTATTTATCACATAAATATTCCTCGATTTAATCCTATTTATTTAACAAATAAATATGTCCTTTTAATTCTATTTATTCTAACAAATAAATATTCCTTTTACTTTGATTTATTTCCTAAATGAATATATCCTTTTACCTCTTTCAAATATATTCCTTTATATTTGCTGTCAAATATATTTCCTTTATATATTTGATTTATAAATAAATCCCTTTATATATCAATTACAAATACAATTCCTTTTATATTCAAAACCCTTTTCTTTTATATATAAAATCCGGTGATTTTATATAAATGAAATATTTTCAAATTATACTTTGAAAATCCTCTTCCTACATTCTGGTATTTCTTATGGTATTTAACACACCATATAACAACGATAAATATCGTCCCAACACACATGATCAATATTAGATTATATATCACATTATATATCACAATATATAAATCACAGTAAAATAAATGTTGAGGAATCCAGTTGGATTCCTCCAACCTGTTTCCCTGCATCACAGATGTTAAACAATATAGATAACATCACTTTTCAGTTCCATATGATATATTCTGTTAAACAGAATCAATATAGAAATTTAACTAACTGACTAGCAGTTCAATCAAACAATCAACACACAGTCAAACAGACAATATTTTAACAGTTTTAAGAATACAACGTGAAAATAAAACTGTTAAGAGTTTGTGAGATTTACTCACTTTTGGACGATCATCGTCAACGACGATAACCATCGCTTTGTTCAGCTGGACAATTTATTTTGCTTTAAATTGTGACGGACTCGAATTTACTCGCGGTCAGTCGCATTGTGTAGTGCTCGTCCATACGATCCCGACGGATCTTGTTTCGATGAGTTTCGATTACGTATGAATTAGTTATTCAAGTTTGAAGTTGCACCTTATTTTATTTAAATAAAAACAAAATAAAATAGCTAAATGGGCTCACCCGCTCTTAACCGGCCCAACACCCTCCTATTGAACCCGACTCGCCCACGTATTAAAACCGCAACCGCTCCTTTTCTTCCTTCCTCTAACTCCAGTATTTTCCCAAATCCCTTAACCTCACTGTCACCGCCGATTGCTCCTCCTCCAACCAGTCGAACCGAATGCCATCTCCTCCATCTTTCTCATCTACTCTTCCTCTCCACCCTCCTATCGTTCAACTCCAGCCCGCGCTTCAGACAGGGTCGCGTTCAACAGTATCTCGCGCCCACTACTGTACAAATCATCGAACTGTTTTTGATCCAAAACAACCCAAAATCGATAGCACCATTCCATTCGAGCTCGTAAATCCATTCATACACCCGAAATCCACATCGTTGTACTCAACTCGCTGATAATCCAAACCCTAACTCACGCAGCTTATTTCCAGCGAACGGATAGGGTGTTCGAACTATGTGAAAACGATATACAATCGAAGAGGAAAGCTCAGGGATTTCGAATACATATAAATGAGGATTTATAGGATTTCATTTCTTTTTCATTTGATTTTTCTTTTTGGGAATTTTCTTGCTGTGATGGTTTATACGCCTGATATAGGCTTGAATTGGTTAGGTAAGCTTTGTGGTGGAGATCGAAGGTCATGTGGCCTGTGTTGGACGTTAGAAAAATAGGGGGAGTATTTTTAAATTTTATTTTCTATTTTCTTTTATTGATTTTATATATGTTCTGGGTCCTTAAAAACCACTGCGATCACATACGGTACCCAAAAATCACGAAACTGGACCAGTAGCTAGAGTTCGACATTACGGTCCCAACGAAACTGGTTTCGTCGAATTCCGACTCCGTATGTTCAAACTGCATATTTTTAAAGGTCGATTTCTCGTCTATTTCTCAGTCAAAAATCACGTACGGCCATATATGATATCCAAAAATCACCAAACTGGTACTCTAACAAGTATTCGACATTCCGGATCCAACAAAATTAGTTTCGTCGAATTCTGACTTCGTCTGCTCAAACTGCGTATTTTTAAAGCTCTGGATGACCCTTTTAAATATATAAATATATTTAAATATTATTAAATTAAATATTAATAAATTAATATTATCGTATATATCCATATACAATGTCGTCCGGCTCCAGAATATCACCTCAGATTTTATGACTTGATTTCCAGACTCTAGATTATCCCGATATTCAGTTCGTATCGAAAAATCGATTTATAACGTATATAAAGCGTCGCAAATTTTAAAGGAATTCCACAGCGACTTTTCTGAAATTTGATTTGGACATAACTCAAAATCTACCCGACGAAATCCCAATTTTTCTCTTCCATTAGAAAGATATACTCCACCAGCTCCACACGTTTCTTGTTTCACAGAAATCCGACTTAAAATGAATCCTGTACATTCAGTTGAAGTTCGAATCGGCAAATCGCGAACTGCAGCGCCATTTCAAGCTCGATTTTAATTATAATAAAATTATAATTATACGTTCAACTATCGTTTATAAAAATATTCGTTATTTAAATAACTAAATAACTTAATTATTATACCTTACAAAACGCGCCATTACAGACTTCCCCACTTAAAATAATTTCGTCCTCGAAATTGCTAAGTTAGAGGATGACCCTATATATTGGAACTCCTAAGATTGGTTTACCCCTTATTTCTGATTTCAACCGAACCAATTAATATCGATTGAAATATTTATTCTTCCGACTAACTAAAATTTTCAACAATTCTGAAAATTTTCTAACCCTCTTACTTTTCGGAAAATTTCGCCATAACCTCCTTTGTACAGCCCTATCGGTAAAACCACAACTCGCCTCTCCAGGCCTTCTCCAACCCAAAAGAAAATCAAACAGCCAAGCGGCTTGCCAATTCGGCTCATAAATCTCATGCTTATATCAAATATGAACTTGTACCTTTTTGTCGGGCATATCAACTTTATCACTCTCACCTGTTATCAACCCAACATATACTAATGTCATCTCAACAAATTCTCCAATCTGTTTTTATCCATAAATCCAACCATTTGTTTATACCCGAGTCTAATTCAATTTCAAACCAACGTTACATTCCAAACTCTTAACCCGTCAACTTAATTCCAATCCAGATTATTCTCTAACCAAATCCCGATTTATTTAACTTGGTTTAAGTTAAATTTTAAATCTACTTATTTGTTTTTACCATCTTGATTCATTCAACTTAACAAGTTAAATTTTAAATTTCAAGATTTAAATTCCTGGGATTTATTTCAAATCAATTTCAAATCCTAACACCAATTCAAAACTTTTGAATTTCTAAACAACTTGTTTTCTTCAACACCATTTGAAAACAAAACCATTGGTAGTAATCCGCCACTTAGAAACCCGAAAATTACACCGATGATGTATCGATCCATCCTCGGAATTATTTTCCAGTCACCCAGGTGAGTTCAATACTATATTTATTTTGAATTGAAAAACATTTTCAAAATCTCCCAGGAACTTAAAATTTTCTTATTTTAATTCCAAATTTTGATTTAAATTCAGATTTACTCATCTGATTTCACTCATATGAATTCTAGTTGGTTATGTATAACCATTTCACTATATAATCTTGCTCGATTATGATTACAACCAATACATCTAATATATTATAATTTTGATATACATATATATACCTCTATATCAAAATATACTTTGGGTAAAGTTAAATTCACTTACCCTCTTTCAAAACATATCGTGACGATCCATCGTATTCAAGTGTTTATTTACTCCTACCGATACAGTGGATCAAACTGATCGACCAGAACTCATAAACAACTCAGCCAGTGAATCTCCACAATATAAAACAGTTTTAAATACAAATACGCACTCATATATATACACTCAAACTCAATCTAGGGTATTACTAACCCTATCTCTACCGAGTTATGCCACAGAGCCAAGGTAATCACTTAACCTTAAGCTCTGATACCAACTGTAACGGCTGGAAATTTCCGACTCCTCGAGAGTCGGAAATTCCGCGACGTTAGTGAAAGAATTTAGAAGGTGAGAAAGAAAAGATAGAACTAATAGAATAGAAGAAGAAGAAGAACATCAGAATCATCAGAGAAACACGAATCTCACAGCGGAACGAATAACATATAATATATAACATAACTTTGAAGTAAACAGTTATATATATACAATAGCACTTATCAGAGTACAACACTTACAACACAGCGGAAATAACTATAGCTATAGAATCTTGAAGTCTCCTGCTCCAAGCTCTCCAAGTATATCTGTAAATCCCGACTACTTGACTGCCCGTACAAATTTAGACACCCAAGAGTTTAGGGAAAACAACAAAGTAAACTCCGGGTCAGTCATGGGACTGGTATGAGTAAAACAGTTTAAAAACAATTGAACAGGTATATGATATCTCATAAGACCACGCCGTGAATACGGAACGGGTTTTTCCTTATGAGTATCTAAACAACTTTGACAAGCAATATCATTGTGATATTATAATAATGTCTAAGTACAAATAGGTATCAATCTAGCAGAAACGCTTGCATCTCACGTTCTACATACATAGTATAAAATCATAAACCGCAGGGCTCTTATCGGAGAATGGATTCCAACAGACAAGGTATGGGAGCACCTTCTGAATAGTGTACTCTAGAGGTGATACACTCAGGGTTCAACAAGAACGTCTTGCAACCCGGCCACACATGACCGCTCACTCATTTATCTTGAGTGTCGCGAATATATTGCCACCACGGTTATAGGCCATCAAACCGTCATCCGAAGATACAGAATCAAAAAGAAGTATAAATATGGATATTCCCTAGATCGGTGACAATACACCCTGCTTGGGAATGACCCAACTAGCCATGCTGCCTAGCCCAACTTTTGTTACTTCCTGGTGTGAGGCTAGAAGCTACATCTACCTTCAGAACATCTGATCACCATTCACTTTGAATGCCACATCGTCATACCCGCCAAATCACAAATTGACTTATCCAAAAATAACACGGGTATATAGCTAAGAGAAACGAATTCCTCTGCCACCAAACGTGAATACGTTTGAACAGATCAACTTACGCGATCCATTGGATATACTCTGTCAGACCTTCTTCCATGTACGTTGTCCTGGGACTGGACAAACCGAAGGCACCATTCAGTATATCCATCTTAGTCACTGTTATCTAAGACTTATACAACAGCCCTTGCACTTTACTCCGTCTTCAATTTATCTTTGGCATATATTGCTCGCAACGCTTATGCCGATACAGAGTGGTTCTTTGGATAATAATCCAACCGGTCTCTCCATATTAACAACGTTAAAATGGTAAAAACTTTGATAGTCTGTGATTCAACTATCAAATGAAAACATGTCGGTGTACAAACAACGATCTTATTTCCAAATGGAAATTCGATCGATCAATCATCATATGTTCATATTTCCTTATTTCATATATTTAGAAAATATATGTTATTAATCATTGGAAAACATTTCCATAACTTATTTTCACATCACTATATTTTCGCAACTATCAGTCCCTAACTGTAACTAGTATGAGAACAATTCTCTAAGTATCAATTCGGAAGGTCGAAACCAACATCAGATCGTCACTTAGAAAACCGTTCAACTTACCCTCTCCAGTTAGTTTCTGAATTTGCTTAACTCTATTTCTTAAATTCTTATCATGAAAACATTTCATTTTCTATGTTTAGAAAACATATCTGACTATATTTGGAAAACGTTTCCAAAACTCATTTACGGATTTAAAATGAACGTTGTATAAAACATCGTTATGCTTAATCCATTAATCGCTTATTACTTCTATATTTCAAATCAACCTTTTCTATCGAACCACAACTATTCCTTTGTCAATTCTGAAGTCAATCAAGTTGGGGTATAATTACCTCTCAGACCTTAATTGAACAACGTCCTTTACTGTGAAATAGATGAAGCTCATCACTCACTTTTTACAATCATCTGTTTATGCAAATTCTCGGATTCAGGTTACGAATCCACTTCTTATATGAAAACGTTTGATTATAACTATAACGTTATAATTCCTACTTCTGCAATATCTAACCTAAATTATAACTTTATCTCCTAACTCGAATAATTTAACAGACACCTAATTTCTAAATCAATAACTAAATCTTGATTTAAACCTTGGAAGGTAAATAGTACTTTCCCGAATTCGCTATAATCGAATTCGACGTATGACTCCCTTTCGAGAAATCTCTATTTGATTAACTCTTCTTCGAATAACCTATATTCGATTATCTCTCTTCGAATAACTCATATTCGAAATCTCTCTCTTTCGAATAAACAATATTCGATCTCTTTCTTTCGAATATGCTATATTCGAAAATCTCCTTTCGATTTACTAATCGATAACTCCTTTCGATCATACTAAAATCGATAACTCCTTTAATCTCTATTCGAATAACTAATATTCGACTAACTCCTTTGGATCGACTTATTTGATTAACTCCTTCGAATAACTAATTCGAATAACTTACCTTCGAATAACCAATATTCGATTTACTCTAACTTGATTAACTTAATTCTAATCGATTTACTCCATTTTGATTCAACTTAATTCAAATCGATTAACTTAACTCAAATTGATTAACTCCTTTCGAATAACTAAATTCGATTTAACTCTAATTGAATAACTAATATTCAATTAACTCTTACGTGTTTAACTCTATTTGAATAAGTAATTCGAATCACTCTAATGTGTTTAACTCTATTCAAATATCAAATTCGAATAACTCGTTTCGAATAACTAAATTCGATTAACTCTTTTAACTTTACTCGAATAACTATATTCGATTGACACCTTCGAATAACTCATATTCGATTAACTCTTCGACTAACTCCTTTGGATTAACTAACTTCGAATAACTCCTTTGGATTAACTAACTTCGAATAACTCCTTTGGATTAACTAACTTCGAATAACTCCTTTGGATTAACTAACTCCGAATAACTCTTTAGGATTAACTCTTTGACTAACTCCTTCGGATTAACTAACTTCGAATAGTTCCTTTGGATTAACTAACTCCGAATAACCAATATTCGATAACTACTCTTCGAATAAATAATATTCGATAACTCTTCCCAAATGAATCACATTTGATTTCTCCACTCGAATAAACTATATTCGATAACTCTTCTCAAATGAATAACATTTGATTTCTCCACTCGAATAAACTATATTCGATTACTCTTCCCTCGAATATACTACATTCGATAACTCTACTCCGAATAAGTGATATTCGGCAACTCTACTCGATTAACTCCACTTGGATAACTCTAACCGGTCAACTCAACTGGTTTAACCTAGCTGGTTAACTCTAACTGGTTAACTCTAACTGGTAAATTCTAACTGATTAACTTAAATGGTTTAACCCAACTGGTTAACTCGTCTCGATTAACTGAACTAATCCACTTAGTTTATCTTAGCTAATTCACGTTGTTTAACTCTAACCGATTCACTTAGTTTAACTCAACTAATTCACTTCGATTAACCACTTAGTTAACTTAACTAATTCACTTCGATTACCCACTTAGTTTATCTTAACTAATTCACATTGATTAACTCTAACCGATTCACTTAGTTTAACTCAACTAATTCACATTGATTAACTCTAACCGGTTCACTTAGTTTACCTCAACTAATTCACTTTGATTAACTCTAACCAATCCACTTTGGTTTAACTCTATTTATTTATCACATAAATATTCCTCGATTTAATCCTATTTATTTAACAAATAAATATGTCCTTTTAATTCTATTTATTCTAACAAATAAATATTCCTTTTACTTTGATTTATTTCCTAAATGAATATATCCTTTTACCTCTTTCAAATATATTCCTTTATATTTGCTGTCAAATATATTTCCTTTATATATTTGATTTATAAATAAATCCCTTTATATATCAATTACAAATACAATTCCTTTTATATTCAAAACCCTTTTCTTTTATATATAAAATCCGGTGATTTTATATAAATGAAATATTTTCAAATTATACTTTGAAAATCCTCTTCCTACATTCTGGTATTTCTTATGGTATTTAACACACCATATAACAACGATAAATATCGTCCCAACACACATGATCAATATTAGATTATATATCACATTATATATCACAATATATAAATCACAGTAAAATAAATGTTGAGGAATCCAGTTGGATTCCTCCAACCTGTTTCCCTGCATCACAGATGTTAAACAATATAGATAACATCACTTTTCAGTTCCATATGATATATTCTGTTAAACAGAATCAATATAGAAATTTAACTAACTGACTAGCAGTTCAATCAAACAATCAACACACAGTCAAACAGACAATATTTTAACAGTTTTAAGAATACAACGTGAAAATAAAACTGTTAAGAGTTTGTGAGATTTACTCACTTTTGGACGATCATCGTCAACGACGATAACCATCGCTTTGTTCAGCTGGACAATTTATTTTGCTTTAAATTGTGACGGACTCGAATTTACTCGCGGTCAGTCGCATTGTGTAGTGCTCGTCCATACGATCCCGACGGATCTTGTTTCGCTGAGTTTCGATTACGTATGAATTAGTTATTCAAGTTTGAAGTTGCACCTTATTTTATTTAAATAAAAACAAAATAAAATAGCTAAATGGGCTCACCCGCTCTTAACCGGCCCAACACCCTCCTATTGAACCCGACTCGCCCACGTATTAAAACCGCAACCGCTCCTTTTCTTCCTTCCTTTAACTCCAGTATTTTCCCAAATCCCTTAACCTCACTGTCACCGCCGATTGCTCCTCCTCCAACCAGTCGAACCGAATGCCATCTCCTCCATCTTTCTCATCTACTCTTCCTCTCCACCCTCCTATCGTTCAACTCCAGCCCGCGCTTCAGACAGGGTCGCGTTCAACAGTATCTCGCGCCCACTACTGTACAAATCATCGAACTGTTTTTGATCCAAAACAACCCAAAATCGATAGCACCATTCCATTCGAGCTCGTAAATCCATTCATACACCCGAAATCCACATCGTTGTACTCAACTCGCTGATAATCCAAACCCTAACTCACGCAGCTTATTTCCAGCGAACGGATAGGGTGTTCGAACTATGTGAAAACGATATACAATCGAAGAGGAAAGCTCAGGGATTTCGAATACATATAAATGAGGATTTATAGGATTTCATTTCTTTTTCATTTGATTTTTCTTTTTGGGAATTTTCTTGCTGTGATGGTTTATACGCCTGATATAGGCTTGAATTGGTTAGGTAAGCTTTGTAGTGGAGATCGAAGGTCATGTGGCCTGTGTTGGACGTTAGAAAAATAGGGGGAGTATTTTTAAATTTTATTTTCTATTTTCTTTTATTGATTTTATATATGTTCTGGGTCCTTAAAAATCACTGCGATCACATACGGTACCCAAAAATCACGAAACTGGACCAGTAGCTAGAGTTCGACATTACGGTCCCAACGAAACTGGTTTCGTCGAATTCCGACTCCGTATGTTCAAACTGCATATTTTTAAAGGTCGATTTCTCGTCTATTTCTCAGTCAAAAATCACGTACGGCCATATATGATATCCAAAAATCACCAAACTGGTACTCTAACAAGTATTCGACATTCCGGATCCAACAAAATTAGTTTCGTCAAATTCTGACTTCGTCTGCTCAAACTGCGTATTTTTAAAGCTCTGGATGACCCTTTTAAATATATAAATATATTTAAATATTATTAAATTAAATATTAATAAATTAATATTATCGTATATATCCATATACAATGTCGTCCGGCTCCAGAATATCACCTCAGATTTTATGACTTGATTTCCAGACTCTAGATTATCCCGATATTCAGTTCGTATCGAAAAATCGATTTATAACGTATATAAAGCGTCGCAAATTTTAAAGGAATTCCACAGCGACTTTTCTGAAATTTGATTTGGACATAACTCAAAATCTACCCGACGAAATCCCGATTTTTCTCTTCCATTAGAAAGATATACTCCACCAGCTCCACACGTTTCTTGTTTCAAAGAAATCCGACTTAAAATGAATCCTGTACATTCAGTTGAAGTTCGAATCGCCAAATCGCGAACTGCAGCGCCATTTCAAGCTCGATTTTAATTATAATAAAATTATAATTATACGTTCAACTATCGTTTATAAAAATATTCGTTATTTAAATAACTAAATAACTTAATTATTATACCTTACAAAACGCGCCATTACAGTGATACATGGTGATAAATGACATGTAGAAATGGCCATAAGTTCGCATTTAGCCTCACATGCAAGTTATCATAAGGGATATGATAACTTACATGTTGCCAAAATGCAACCTTTAGCATAAAGCTTGAAGCTTTATGTTCATAAACCCAAGATAAGCTTGCATAACATGATAGCATGAACAAAATGTTCAACCCAAACTTGCATAACATAACTTGCATATCATATGACAAACTTGCATATCAAACTTGCATGACATAACATGATGAACTTGCATATCATAACATGGCATACTTGCATATAAACTTGCATATCAAAACATGATAAACTTGCATATCATAGCATAGTAAACTTGCTTATAAACTTGCATATCATACATTTAACTTTAGTGTTTAAGTATGAAAGTAGAATAGGGCTTACTATGCTTAGGAAGTCACAAAAATATGACAAAGCCCTTATGAAATCAATTAAACCCAAAATGCAAGCAAATCCCTTGAGCCAAAATGATCAAAACTCTTTATTTATGATGCAAATATAGAAACTTGACTTGAATGCAAGCTAATGATGATCATACAAGCTTGAAAACACTTGTATGCATGGAAAATCTCATAAAAATTTGTTTAGGAATTTTATGAAGAGAGTGGAGGCCATGAGAGGATTGATTTTGCCATAGTTTAGTTGCTAGAATGAATAATCATGATTTAGGGTTAGGTTAGGGTCTTATTTATAGATTAGGCAAGTGTTTTAGGCCATAGGATTAAACCCTAGTTCCAATCTCAGCCCTCAAAACCAAATCTGGCCCCCAAGCTCAACACAAACCCAAAATGGTGCACCAGGCTAAAGAGCCCGGCTGGACCAAGTCGACAGCCAAGTCGATAGGGCTGTCGACTTGGGTCCAACCAAGTCGACTCCCAAGTCGACAGGGCTGTCGACTTGGGTGCTCTGGCGGGAACTCTCCTGCCTGGCCCAAACTGGCCCAAATTTCCAAATTCAAACTTGAATTTGAAATCTGTTTTTACTTTGGAATTTTTTGAAAACTTCGTTGGGTCTTAATCGGGTCATACGGACTCCGATTTTCGAAAAATCGGACTCTATTTCGCATATTTTTCCGAGACGAACGCAATGGCATAGCCCGTTTCCCTTGATTCAGATTTTAGAATTAAATTCTGCCTCAATTTACATTATAACAGGTTATTGAAAATACGGGTTGTTACATTCTCCCCTCCTTAAAGGATTTCGTCCCCGAAATCTTCAAGTTAGGAAGAACGTATCCTACCATCCAATCATCCATCTACTCAAAACATCATCCACGAGCAATCATTGTCCTTACAAGATTCTAAATGTTGTATGAACATATGCAAAGGTGTGTGTATATGTCCTTATCTAATGCAAATATCCTCAATGCAAATTATGTTAGTGAAATGAATCCATATGTATGCAATTCCTAACATAATGTATAACATCTATATGTGTGCACATAACATACATCCATATGCAACATCCATGTGATAACACAACAATTTTCATCCATGAATAAGCATAAACACTCATGCATATGCAATATGAGGAGTGTGTGAGCCGATCTAGTGCCTAACGTGTATAATGCATCCATTAGTAACCACTTGCAAACACTTGCAAACACTTGCAACCATCAAGCATAACATGTTTCAAACACATGTTTCATCCAAAGGGTTTCTACCTAAGGTTCTCATGACAAGATTAACACGATAAACTAGATAAACATGGATAGCAAAGAGAAAGATATGCTAACAAAGAAAAGAGATTGAGAGTGTACCCTCAAAAAGGAATGGATAAAGCCCACGCATCTTCTCCTCGGTTTCCCAAGTTGCGTCTTCTTCGGCTTCACCCCATTGAACCTTCACCAACTTGACCTCTCGATTCCTTAGCTTCTTGGTCTCCGTCCCCAAGATACGAATCGGAGCTCTCCTCAAGGTAGCCTCTTTCTCCACTTCTACATCTTTCAGAACACTTGGCTCAACAACCTCTGCTGATTCATGTAAACACTTCCGGAGATGCGAGACATGAAAAACATCGTGTACTCCGGCAAGCTTCCCGGGCAACTTCACTTTATAAGCCATCTGCCCGATCCTCTCTATAATAGGGAATGGTCCAACAAACCTTGGTGCTAACTTCCCAACGGCTCCAAATCGGACCACATTCCGCAAAGGAGAAACCTTCACGAAAACCATATCCCCAACATCAAACTCCAAATCAGTTCTTCGCTTATCAGCATAGGATTTCTGTCGGTCTTGGGCCGCTTTCATCCGTCTCCGAATCAACTCGATCTTCTCGGATGTATCTCTGATCATATCAGGCCCAAGTATAAGCTCATCTGTAGTCTCCCACCAACATGTGGGCGACTTGCACGGCCTCCCATATAAAGCTTCGAATGGTGCCATCCCTATACTTGCCTGATAACTGTTATTATATGCAAACTCAACAAGAGGAAGATGGTCCTCCCAAGTACCACCAAAATCAAGAATACAAAGCCTCAACAGATCCTCGAGTACCCTATTCACCCTTTCGGTTTGACCACCCGTCTGTGGGTGATAAGCCGTACTTAGATTCAACCTCGTGCCCATGGCTTCTTGCAAGCTATTCCAGAACTGACTTGTAAAGATTGGGTCACAGTCACTGACTATACTAGAAGGGACTCCATGTAGTCTCACAATCTCACGAAGATATACAGACGCTAGCCAAGATGCGGTCCTCTTGCTCTTCACCGGAATGAAATGAGCACTTTTCGTAAGTCTATCCACAATAACCCAAATGCTCGTATTCCCTTTCCTTGACCTTGGTAGCCCATCGATAAAATCCATGGAGATACTCTCCCACTTCCATAGTGGAACGTTTAGAGGATGCAATAGCCCAACGGGCTTCTTCGACTCGGCCTTAACTTGCTGGCAAATGATACATCTAGAGACAAACTCTGCCACATCCTTTTTCATCCCAGGCCAAAAGAAAATACGCTTCATATCTTCATACATCTTATCCCCGCCTGGATGTATAGTCAACTTAGAGCGATGCGCTTCCTCAAGAACTTTTCTTACTAAATCTTCTACCATTGGAACACATAACCTTCCGTCTCTCCTCAGCCAACCCTTGTCATCAATAGAATATCGAGCGAGATGACTAGATGCCTCTCCTCGAATCAGCTTATCTATAATCTCAACTATCTGAGGGTCTTCTCTCTACGAAGCCCCAACTTGATCAAGAAGGGTAGGTCTGAGTTCCAGAGATGCTAAAGAACCGGTCATCGACTCAATCGCCAAAGAGAAATCAAAGGTTGCCACATACTCTAAATTCTTCATCTCAACGAATAGAGGACTCAGAGTCAACCTTTTTCTACTCAATGCATCAGCCACCACATTCCCCTTGCCAGGGGTATAGGCTATCTCAAAATCATAGGACGCCAAGAATTCCATCCATCTTTGCTGCCTCAGATTCAGATCCTTCTGAGAAAAGAGATACTTCAATGACTTGTGATCAGTATAAAGCTCAAACCTTTCTCCCAGAAGATAATGGCGCCAAGCCTTGAGTGCATATACTATTGCTGCCAACTCTAAGTCATGAGTGGGATAATTCTTCTCATGCACTTTGAGTTGTCTACCGCCAAAGCATATAACTCTTCCTTCTTGCATCAGAACAGCTCCTAACCCCGTGCCACATGCATCGGTGTATACTGTAAATAACTTCCCTCCATCGGGCAAAGCTAGAACAGGTGCTGATGTGAGAGCTCTCTTGAGCTTCTGAAAAGCAAGCTCGCATTCTATGCTCCAAGCAAAAACTAAATTCTTCTTCGTCAATTTAGTGAGAGGAGCGGAAATCTTCGCGAAGTCCTTCATGAACTTCCGGTAAAAGCCTGCAAGACCTAGAAAACTTCTCACTTCGGTTGCATTCTTGGGAGTCTTCCAATCCTGAACTGCAACTACCTTAGCGGGATCCACCGCTAAGCCTTGCTTAGATACTATATGCCCAAGGAATCTAACTTCCCTTCTCCAAAAGTGACACTTGGAGAACTTGGCCTTCAACTGATGCGCTCTAAGCGTATCCATCACCTCCACGAGATGCCTTGCGTGCTCTTCCTCATCCTTAGAGAAGATCAGAATATCATCTACGAAGACCACGACAAACTTGTTCAAGAACTCCCTGAACACCCTACTCATCAAGTCCACGAAATATGCGGGTGCATTAGTCAAGCCGAACGGCATGACAAGCCATTCGAAGAATCCATCTGGAGTCCTGAACGCAGTCTTGTCTATACTATCCTCAGCTACTCTGAGCTGATGTAATCCAGTAGCAAGATCAAGCTGAGAGAAAACAGAAGCACCGACAAGCTGGTCAAAGAGATCGTCAATCCTCGGTAACGGGTGTCTGTTCTTCTTAGTCAGCTTATTCAACTCTCGATAGTCAACACAAAGTCGGAGAGAACCATCTGCCTTGGTAGCAAATACCACAGGCGCTCCCCATTCAGATATACTTCGTCTAATGAAGTTCTTCTCAAGCAACTCCTTTACTTGCTTACTTAGTTCCCGCCTTTCACGCGGAGCCATGTGTCGAACGGGCAAAGAAACCGGCTTTGCATTATCCACCAGATAAATGCGGAAATCAATCTCTCGCTTAGGGGGCAACCCCCTAACTTCATCGAAAACATCCGGATACTCTCGAACCACTCTCACAGACTGAAGAGTCTCCATTGACGAGTCGAGTGATTCAAGATAGCACAACATGACGGGACCTCTCGGATTACAAGAAATTTCCAGGGTGTTTCCGAGGCGAGTCACGAGCCTCACAACCCTATGCTCACAGTCAAGAATGGCTCCATATCTAGACAGCCAATCCATGCCCAATATCAATCTGTATCCCCTAAAACCAAGAACATAAGCACTGCACAAGAACTCTACACTCAGTATAGAGATCCTCAAATCCCCACATATCATAGACAAATGGGCGGAACCCCCAATAGGATTTGAGACACAGACGGGATCATCTACCAAGCTAGTACTAAGGTGCAAAGTATCAACAAGATCAGATGAGATAAAGCTATGCGATGCACCAGAATCAAACAAGGTACGAACTGGAAATCAGAAATATATACAAGGCTCTCAACAGAAATACTACCTCGATCGGGAACTGGAGCGGTATTGAGAGCATGAACTTGCCCTCCTGAAGTCCAGCACGCTAAGTCTGACCCTGGCCTTGCCCTTGCTTCTTCGGGCAATCCTTGCTGAAATGTCCAGTCTTACCGCAGAAAAAGCATTCACCATTCTTCCTTTTCCTCTTCTTACAATCCTTAATAAGATGCCCAACTGAACCGCAATAATGGCACTTCTCCTTGTTGTTCTTGCCCTTGTTGTTGTTCCCCTTGTTGCCTTGACCCTTGTTCTTGTTCTGATTGCCTTGACTGCTTTGGCCACTTGGATTACCCTGATTTCCTTTTCCCTGGGAATCAGTCTTCTTGGCTTGAGTATCATTTTTCTTGACATCTCCCTGAAGTAACGCCATATCAACCAAGCTCTCAAACGTGGCCCCATGGGGAATATGTGACATAGCCAATCCCTGCAACGGCTCATTTAATCCTCTAGCAAAACGAAGAGCCTTCTTCTGAGGAGTATTCACCATATCCAAGCCAAAACGAGCTAAGTGATTGAACTCGTTCACATATTCTTTGACAGACATATCTCCTTGCTTCAAAGTTATGAACCTCTCCATTTGCAGATTCTCCTCAGCAGAAGATAGAAACTTAAGCACGAACCTTGCCCTGAAATCGGCCCAAGTCTCAACAGGCCTAGTACCACTGGTGACTTCCCACCAATAAGCGGCTTCATCCTTCATAAGCCAAACCGCCAACAAGATCTTCCTCTGATCATCTAACCCAAAGATAGCAAATAAATCCTCGGTTTCTTTCAACCAATTTTTGGCCTCTACAAAAGTCTCAGTGCCTTGAAAGTTCTTGCCACCCATTGCTTTGAAATCTTTGCAAGTCTTTGCGAAGTCAGCTTGAGGATGCTGAGGGGGAGGAGGAAGAGGAACCTCAGCGACAGGAGGAGGAGGAACATTAGCGACAGGAGGAGGAATATTAACTACTGGAGGAGGAGGAGGGACATCTGCGGGGCCGACTTCGGTCGCCCTAGCCTCCAAAAGTCTGCTATACCAAACAGGTACGTGTACTCCCTCCGGAATAGCAAAGTTATCAGCCATACTGAAAACGAAGAAAAAGACAGATTCAGAATAGAGAAAAACGAGGGAATTTTGCTAATGGCTTTTTGGGGACTAGCCTTTAAAATAAACTAGACTTTTCTTTGGAAAATACTTTATACTTAGTTTTGAAAATAGTTTTCCAAAAGTTTTCTAAAAACCTTTTTGTTCCTTCTCGTAAACCATATGCTCTGATACCAAATGTAACACCCCACCTCCGCCAGGGTGGCTCTCGCAAGCACTCTGACTTTGGAGGGGCGTTTGAATCAGGTAAACATGCATAATGATATATCAAGGAAGAACAAGAACATATGTATATATGTAAACAGAGTAAATAACATAGATAAAACAGCGGAAGACTTCAAACCATTTCAAAACAAGTCTGGTACAACATAATGTCAACTTTCCAAATAAACAAGTCTAGATAAAACAACATCATCTGAAAACTGAAATACATAAGTACTATCCCCAAAATAAGTGATAACCATAGCTAGCTTCATGTCAAGACCGTACATGAGCTAAAATCCCATAAGCAAGCGATCAGAAATCCAGCTAAGCTCCAATATTCCCTCCCTGAGAACCTAGGGGGGGGAAACGGAAGAAAAGAGGCGAAAGAAAACAGGTCAGTCAAAAAGACTGAGTAAGCCCTACTACAATCAATGTAAACTGATAAAGTTAACTGGCATGTGCAGCAGGTGTGATCATAAGGATAACAACATACTAGCATGATGATTAACTAACAAGGTAGATAAAGGTGTCATCGCATAATCAGGATTAAGGTTTTGCACCACAGGTGTACTAGCAAACTAACATGACTTGAATAAACAAGTATTGATCCCTTGGCCCAAGCTTTGGCCCAATAACATGAAGTGACCCTCATATGAGGTCCAACCAAACGGTCTAGTCGATCGGCTCCCTAAGCCTAACTCGTCACGTGTTGGTGTCAATACGGCCCAAACATAATTGTAGTCGAACTGTGCCGGGTCCACCCTTCGGGTGTATCAAGCCCTAGGGTGCCAATCCCTGGACACCATAAACATGAGTCCACAGTCTCGATCTACTGGTACCCATGCTTGACTTCTCCAAATACGGACTACGTGCACGACCATAGTCCGTCCGGAACTACATCGGCGTACCACCCTGCCGTCGTTTATTGGTCGCTTACCTCCAGCCCAGTAATCGTGCCCCCTCCCTAGCCTAGTCCCTAGGGCCTTAATGATACAAACTTGGGATTACTGCTGGAGTGGGCCCCCATTGCTAGGATTTTTCTAGTGGGTTAAGTACGGTTTAACCCTCTTGCTAATCATGGATTAACTCGGTTAAGTGTAACGATGAGTTCACGACTTAACCCTGATTAATCTACCAAGCCCAAATTGGTTAAGTATTAAGTGGACCATGACTTAACCCTAATCATGAGGCATTAATTAATTAATGCGCCTTAACCTCTCACATTAGACTTTGTTGTGGTTACTAGTTAAGCCGGGCGGGTCCGGGTAGCTTTACACCACAACTTGGTCTAACCTCGGGTCCAAGGTACAACATGGCCAACTTCTCACATTGGGTCCTATTGTTTGTAGCAACTAGTTAAGCCGGTCGGTTCCGGGTAGGTTTACTTTACAAACTCAACCCAACCTCGAGTTGGTCACACTTGTCATGTCCATCATGTTTCCAAAACATGTTACAAATTCTCAAGCAATTGGGTAGACCTAACTTAATAGGTAAATTCCCAATGGGTAGACCTAACTTAATAGGTAAATTCCCAAGCTTATGTTTTTATGTCTTTTAAGTTTACCCAACCCCAAACGCAATCCCATCGCTTACATATCGCAATAGCGCATAAAGGATAGAAAGAGGGAACTTGGCATAATCATGACATAAAAGTGTTAAAGCCACAAGTTTAACATGGTGGCATATGAAATGTACATATGTTCATATACTTGCATTAGGCCTCAAAAGCATGCATAAAACCAAACTTATCATATTGGTGATACATGGTGATAAATGACATGTAGAAATGGCCATAAGTTCGCATTTAGCCTCACATGCAAGTTATCATAAGGGATATGATAACTTACATGTTGCCAAAATGCAACCTTTAGCATAAAGCTTGAAGCTTTATGTTCATAAACCCAAGATAAGCTTGCATAACATGATAGCATGAACAAAATGTTCAACCCAAACTTGCATAACATAAATTGCATATCATATGACAAACTTGCATATCAAACTTGCATGACATAACATGATGAACTTGCATATCATAACATGACATACTTGCATATAAACTTGCATATCACAACATGATAAACTTGCATATCATAACATAGTAAACTTGCATATCATACATTTAACTTTAGAGTTTAAGTATGAAAGTAGAATAGGGCTTACTATGCTTAGGAAGTCACAAAAATATGACAAAGCCCTTATGAAATCAATTAAACCCAAAATGCAAGCAAAACCCTTGAGCCAAAATGATCAAAACTCTTTCTTTATGATGCAAATATAGAAACTTGACTTGAATGCAAGCTAATGATGATCATACAAGCTTGAAAACACTTGTATGCATGGAAAATCTCATAAAAATTTGTTTAGGAATTTTATGAAGAGAGTGGAGGCCATGAGAGGATTGATTTTGCCATAGTTTAGTTGCTAGAATGAATAATCATGATTTAGGGTTAGGTTAGGGTCTTATTTATAGATTAGGCAAGTGTTTTAGGCCATAGGATTAAACCCTAGTTCCAATCTCAACCCTCAAAACCGAATCTGGCCCCCAAGCTCAACACAAACCCAAAATGGTGCACCAGGCTAAAGAGCCCGGCTGGACCAAGCCGACAGCCAAGTCGACAGGGCTGTCGACTTGGGTCCAACCAAGTCGACTCCCAAGTCGACAGGGCTGTCGACTTGGGTGCTCTGGCGGGAACTCTCCCGCCTGGCCCAAACTGGCCCAAATTTCCAAATTCAAACTTGAATTTGAAATCTGTTTTTACTTTGGAATTTTCTGAAAACTTCGTTGGGCCTTAATCGGGTCATACGGACTCCGATTTTCGAAAACTCGGACTCTATTTCGCGTATTTTTCCGAGACGAACGCAATGGCATAGCCTGTTTCCCTTGATTCAGAATTTAGAATTAAATTCTGCATCGATTTACATTATAACAGGTTATTGAAAATACGGGTTGTTACAGATGTATGCCTAAGTCTACCATTTGATAATTGTTGGGATCATCTCATTCTGGTTATACCAATATTAGTGCAGAGAATCAGAGTAATCATTAGAGAAACATACACACTCTATCATATTTACCTTGTTATGCTTACCTTTTACGACGTTATCTTCTCATCCACCTTATATGCCTGTCATGCTACTTTTATTTATTTACTTGCTAAAAGTAACTAGACTAGCCAGACTTTATGTCTGACCCATTTTTTTTCCTCTTCTCTCTTCCATTCCCCCCAGGTTCGCAGGGTGGGAATACTCAGACTTAGTCAGGACTCGTTTATCGTCTTGCTAGGAGCTGCTTTTGAAGTATGGCTCAAGCTCCTATCTTTACTATTATGGCTATATTTTGTTTGGGGAATTTTGCTTCTTTCATGTACTCTGATGTTTCAAAGTACAAGGCAGTAGTTTTTATGATGTAATGGTTTTTGTGTATTTCAGACATGTGATGTTTTTGAACTACGATGCATTATGGTTAATAAAGTTTTTAACTCCGCTGTCATTTTGTATCTGTCTTGTAATATTTCGGTTTCTGTTTACCAATAACGCTTCATGAAACTTAATGCATTCCCATAGTGAGTGGCATTAACGAACATGGGGTGTCACATCTCTCTTCCTCCTTTTCAAAGAAAAATGGCCTCCTCCCCTTCCCCATTGCAGCCGCCGCCCTCTGACCACCCCTTCTCGTTCTCCTTCTCCCCTTCTCCTTCTCTTCTCTCTGTTTTCTTCTTTCTTACAAAACCCAAAGCCTAGAAGCCGTAGCCACCCCAATGGCCACCACTGCCGCCGCAACTAACCCCAGCCGCCACCTGACCACCAGTCAATCCCCTCCCTCCGGCAGTGGGCCCCGCCTCCTCCAAAATCCCGTTTTGTAAAAAAGCCCCACCCCTTCTTTGTGCAATAACTTCCGATCAATCCATTTCTGGCTGAGGCCTAATAAACAAAAATTGTAGATCTCATTTTTCTCTATAATTTTGTCATATCAAAAATTGAATTTTGGAGTTTGGAGCTACTCGGAAATAGCGATCAAATTTCGCAGACCTGATGCGAAGATTTGCAATTTCTGGCGAATTGGAACTTTTAGGGAAGAAAGTCCACTAGGCAAAAGTTGTCCTGAAGTTTGTGTGCTAGTGACCAGGCTTGGTGAAGATTGGAGTTCGTATGCAAATTGTAGAGTCAGAATGGCGAATTTAAGTAGAGGAGAAATAATGGCGAAAGCGCGACAAAGAAAATTTCTGTACAAGAAGTATCGCGATGTTTGGTTTAGCTATTGGGTGAGAACTCCCTCGCTTAAGTTATTTTGTTATGTTAATTATCATAAAAGTTATATGGTGTATGTTAGCTCACTTCATTGTTGTTTGTAAACCATGGATGAATTGTTGATTTGTTGTGTTATGTTTGTGATTGTGAATTTGGAATGTTCGGTAAGTAAAAAATAATGTTAATATTATTGTGATAGTTAAAATTGGACATAAATATTCATTTATAATTTGGACGGTGAAAATTAGTTAGTTTGAAAAATAATTCAACTTGAATTAGAATTGGTTAAATTTATTAACCAGTGATAGATTTAAATCTATTGTTTGATGGCTGAAAAGCCCACACAGGTCTTGGGATGACATTTGACTCACACATCTCCTTTGTGTGAATTTGTGGTTAATCGGTTGATTGAAGGATTTATATAAGTGTCAATAAATCATTTGAAGCTTATATGAAAATAAAATACAAAATGGATGTCATTTTGGGATGTTAGTAGTTGTTTTCGACTATAGTTGGGTGTTTTTGATTAAAGCAATCCATATAAATTTATTTATATGGACATTGGGTGAGATTTTATTCCAATCCAAAATAAACATGAATATTTTTACAATGTAAGATTCAATGAAAATTGAAAGTGATTTTGATGTCCGTTTTGGATGGACACAAAAATATTAAATATGAAATCGAGTTAAGTATACAAATGCTATTTTAATTGAAACTGGTTTTTTACCGATCCTATTTATTTTTAAAATGAATGTAGAGAAAATTTAATTTCGAAAACTAACATTTGGAAAATATTATCATTATGAGGTTATAAGATTATAAGAGGTTCAATTTAATTTAAATTGGTAATGGGAGAGAAATTGTTTTAAAACGAAGACGTTTTATCAAATACGTTTTTGAATGGGAATCGATGAAATATATAATATATATTTAAATGGCTTGAATAGAACGTATCGCATAGCAACCGTTCGCGAATTTCAACCATGAACTTCAAATTGACATAATAGGAGATCCGATGGTCGGATTTTCTTAATATCAGAACCGTTGGGTTCGTATCAAAAAGATATTTCCAATGAATACATGAGATTTGAATTTGAACGGTTAGATTTTAAAATATGACCAAATTAGTTTTGGAAAAGGTTGCTGTGGATGCAATAATTCGATGGTCGATATTGGAAACCGACTGTAAGAGCCTTATTAAAATTATTAAAAATATGAATAAATTATGTAAAATCATAATAAATGATTTGGAAAGACTTTGGATGAAATATTCTATATTTGAAAGAATAAAAAATATTTTTATCAGAATGAACTAGTTAATACTAGAATAATGATCCACTGATTTGTAGAAAGAATAAATTGGATAGTAAATGGTTTTTAGCATAACTAGAATTTCCAACGTATGAACTGGAATGGACTTGAATAGAAATTATCTTAGAATATTTTCTGTATTGGATTCCATGATTATTCGGATATCGTTGAAGAATTTGGAAGATATTGACACTACGCCATAGATGGCCTAGCACAACGAAAGACCAAGGTGTTGCTAGCTGCAATGTTACCATAGATATGTTGATTTTTGTCTATTGCAACACACACTTCAAGTTGTTTGTATAGTTATCACACTGTGTTGCAGTAGCTATAAATATATTCAAATTAAAGAAATTAAAAAAATTATCAATCTAGGTAAAAACGATCCAACGGTCTACGTTACCAATCCACGCCAATTTGATTTTCCTTCACCACCTTAACACCTTTCCCCCAAATTTTCATTTTCCCGCTAACATAATTCAGTCTTCGTTTCTTTTTCACTTCAGAAAAAATATAGCGTCTTTTTTTTAATGGCGGATCCAAAAGTAGGGTTTTTCCTAATTCAACTAAGTTTTAACATTTATTTTCATGTTAAAAAAGCTTTCGGCTATTTCTCCTAAAAATGGTGACTAGGGCAACCTAATCATCGCCTCCACCTACCCTATCTATATCGTGTGCTATTTCTTCTTCTCTCTTTTTCGATCTTCACTCTACTACCCTAGTTTTCACTATTTTTCTGGTTTTTCGATATATGCCCCTAAATCCCCAATCATTTGTCTTAGATCTATTTTTCAATATCCCTCAATTGCCCTCTTTTACTTTGCCTGATGATTCATTCTCGTATGAATCTTCGATGGGCTTCTGGTATCTTATTTTTGACCTCATCTTGTGCTATGTATTTCCACTCATTGCCCTTAATGACTATTTACAATGGAAGTGGTAGAGATCTAGTTTTGCCTTGCATGGTAGTTGAAGATCTAGTCAACCGTGGCCTTTCTGGTTTGGGTTTTGGTGTTCTGCCTCTCTTAAAAAATTTGGGCTTTGTGATTTTGTGGATCTTTCTTCATGTTTTGGTCGGATTTGAGGAGTTCAATATGTTTTTCTTGTTCCCGGTGGGTTGCTCTGTCATAGAAGATGGTTTGGAAGTGAAAATATGCTTGTATTTAGAGTTGATATGCTCCTGTAAAAGCTTGCAAATGGCGCATGCCTATGTTTTTTGTTTATTGAATTTTATGCCCTTGCTTTGGTGATGTTACTGTGCTTCATTTTGTAGTTGAATTGCTTCTGTTGCTGTTTGCAAATGGCCCTAGCCAATGTAATTTGTGTATGGTATGAATTTCCACTTTAAATAATCTACTATCTTGATTATACATCAAACCAAGTTTACCCTTGTGTTTGTATTTTAGCTTCCGTATTTCAAGTTTTATTGCAAGTTCGTGTTGATTATCTTAAGTTTACGCAGGTATTAACCTTGTTGATTTCGGTGTGGAAGGGGTTGAAGTATCATGTTATTAACCATGCTAGGTCATATGCTAGGCCTCTCATTGTTCTTGATGAGCTTAGCAGCATAGTCAGTAGCCTCAAATGTTGATAGGGTTATCGCCCTTTTGTTTAATGCAGATAGGTCAGCTGATTTATGCCTAATTGTTTATGAATTTGTTTACCTTTAGAAGAAATTACTACAAATCAATTTATACAATCTCAAGTCCAGGAGAAGCCTTTTCCTTGGCATAAGTGTTTTTGTCAACGAATATTGTTTTGCTACAATAATATCTTCTTAATCTACATAGTTGAGATAATAATTAAAGAAACCATTAACCTTATATTACTGACCGTCTATCGTGAATCACTTGACCGTCTTATAGTTGCACATACCAGTAAAAGGCTACTAGTGTCTGTTTCATGCAACATTTGGTTGCTTAGTTTACTCGTATATTTTGGTCACTAATACAATAACACGCATTTACTTGAACTTGGAACTAGAGTACAAAAAATTAGTAGCTGGAATTTTGTGATGACTTTCAGATTGTGAACAAACTTATAAATTGTGGTTTAATAGGAAATAATATTAACAGGTTTGAGAAACTTGAAAAATCAGTAAGTATGGATGACAATTCTACGGTTGTGGCTTGTCTTGTTAGTGATGGAGGAAAAAATATCATAATACGTAATAATATGAAAGGAGATTTTCTATCTTGTTGGGTTGATGTTGGAGCATTAACAACTAATATGGAAGGAGATTTTCCAGCTTGTTGGGTTGATGTTGGAGCATTAATAGTTGAAATTGTGCAGTAGTCTAATGTTGTGAAATCAAACGTGAGGGACACTCTTGCTATGGTTGTGTAACGAACCAGGAATTTTCGACCCCGAAATCGACACATAAACACCATGTCGACTAATCAGACATCGAAAACACCGGATCATTTAGAGAAAGAAGTTAGAGGTTGAGAATAGATAAGATAGAAATTTAAAATAGAAGAAGAAGAAGATCAGTACAGAACAGAATACGAATCTCACAGCGGAACGAATAAAATATTATATCTAACATAACTTTGAAATAAACAGTATATATATATCCAATAACATTATCAGAGTACAACACTTACATACAGCGGAAATAACAATGGTTGTATAATCATGAAGCCTCCTGCTTTAAGCTCCTCTAAGTATCTGTAAAGACCTGAACTACTTGACTTCCCGTACAAATTTGGGCACCCAAGAGTTTAGGGAAAACAAAACAAACTCTGGGTCAGTCATGGGACAGGTGTGAGTAAATTCAAATCATTTGATTTAACTTTTCAAAAACCTTTTTTCAAAGAAAGGATAATCGTAAGACCGATCCACACATAAACATGGATGGTTTTTACCTTACAATAACCCAAACCAGTTTTGGAAATCAATACTTTTCTGACATTATATTAGTGTCTAATCACAAGTAAATAGTAATTTAGCAGAACGCTTGCATCTCACATTCCACATATATTATATACAATCAAAATCGCGGCACTTATTGGAAATTGGATTCCGACTATGACAAGGTATGGGACCACCTGCCGATAGTGTATCTCTAGAGGCGAATACACTGGGTTCAACAAGAATGTATTGCAACCCGACCCACGCATGACTGACCACTCATTTCGCTTGAGTGTATCGAATATATTGTCACCCACGGTTGCTAGCAACATAACCATTCCCGGGAGATACAGAAGTGAAAAGAAGTAACAAATATGAATATTCTCTAGACGGTGACAATATACCTTAATGGGGGGGACCCACATAGCCATGCTGTCTGCCCGATTTTTGTCATTTCCCGGTTGATGAAGCTTGAGGTCATAACGTATCTTTTAAAAGATCAGACCTCGAATTACTTTGGATGCCACATCGTCATACCCATCAAATCACAAATTGATTTCCACAAAAATACCATGGGTATAAGGCTAAGAGAAACGAATTCCTCCGCCACCAAACGTGAATACGTTTGAAGAGATCAACTTACGCGATCCGTTAGACATACTCTGTCAGACATTTGTCCATTCACGTTGTCCTGGGACTGGACAAACCCAAGGCATTATTCTGTAAACATAACAGCCCTTGCATAACTCCGTCTTCAATTTTCTTTATCATATATGATCGCAATGCTAATGTCCATGCAGAGCGGTTTTCAGATAATATCTCTAATCCCGGTCTCTCTGTATTAACGACGGAAAAATGGTCAAAATCTTTGATAGCCGGTGATTTAACTATCAAAGGAAAAATATCCATGCATCCAATAGTCATATTTCCAAATGGAAATTCAACCGATCAATCATCAATTAACATTTGAGCCCCTTTAAATAGATTTATCATTTTATTTCCCCCAATTCCCTGCTTCCCGTATTTTCGCAAGTATTTCTCGCAACTCGTTTTACCTTACGCGATCATTGGAAAACGTTTTCATTTATTTTAAACTATTTATTTCCTATATTAAGAAAATATCTCCTTTTCAACATTGGGAATTAATTCCATATATTTACAACTCTTATTTTCTATATTTAGAAAATATACGTTATTAACACGGGAAAAGCATTTCCAATCATCATTTTTTAACTTCTCGTTATTCCAAATCATTTCAATACTTAGAAAACATCTCCGATTAGACAAATCTCACCACCGAGACTTAACCATTCCTTAGTTAATCATGAAGTCAATCAAGTTGGGGTATAGTTACCTCTCAGACCTTAACTAAACATCATTCTCAACTTTGAAATAGTCAAAGTTCACAATTTTAAACCGAACATGGCTTACGCGACTCTCAGATCAAGTTCAAGAATCCCCTTCCTTTAAAGAAAATATTGACTATAACGATATCATTATAATCCTTGTTTCCGGAATGTTTAATTTCAAATATAACTTAGATTAATTACTTTAAACAAACAATTAATTAATTAATTTAAATAATAGACAACTCTTGATAAAACTGGAAAGTAAATAGCACTTTCCTTAGTTTGATATAACCGAATTTCAACTTATAACTTTCTTTCGGATGGTCTATGTCTGGTTATCATTCCAAACTTTAGAATAGACTTACAGATTCAGGTTAACACATTTACTTTGGAATTCATTACTTTCAACATTTACCATTTCTCCTTTGACACTATTCCAAATTTCAAAGCGTTTGCTTTTAAAATCGTTATTCACTTTAAACATGAATGTCAATTCTTTATAAAAATTTGGCTTATTTTATCAAATCCAATCTTGATTTAAATAATAAATACCATTACAGTTTAATATTCCATTTATCTGGTTATTTTATAAATCTATACTTCCTATTCTATCTCATGAGCTCATTTTATAATTTATAACTTATCTCGCTCACATATTGATAATAAATCCAAATATTTATTCATCCGTCAAATTCTTTATTTCATTATACAATTTTATAGAAATAAATTTCTTTTATAATATTCGACATAGTCAAATTCTTATTATAAAATCTTACGGATTTAATTCAATCCTACTTTCTTTACGAACCTCGAAATGATTTCATCGTCACCTTTGAAATTATTTCCCTTTCCTAATTTCATCCTTACATTTTTAAATTACTTAACAATACTTATTCCGCTTCATTTCTAAAATATCGTTTATGAATCGAACTACTTATAATCTAGTTTATTCGAAATAGACTTTTTTCCCCTTTTTAAAGCCCAATCATTTTCCAATGTATTTTTCGGTATTTAAATACCAATTTAGTTCATGGTCAATGTTATTCAAACATCCCAATCACACAATAATCAGCCATCAATTATTCACCACATCATGTAATGTAATATATGAAAATAATTAATAGAATCGTTGAGGAATCCAATTGGATTCCTCCAACCTGTTTTACCCTTCATCCACAGATGTTAACTAATAGAATTAACATTTATTTCATATTAATATGAAATATTAGAATCAATATTTAGCCAACGGTTCATAATGGTACCTATAATTTCGACCAATCAATTAGCAAATCATCCAAACGACCATCACACACCATATTCAATCATTTTTATCAATAATGGGTAACTTTTATAAAATTATAAAATTGGGCAGAGTTAGTGAGTATACTCACCTTGATCATTAATTGTTAAATAACAATTAACGTCGGTTGATCTGAATCAGATGTTTAGTCTTGCCATAAATATAACCGAGCTCCGAATGTCTCTAAACATTTCCAGCACTTAGCTTGCGTTCGTATTGCGACATGTGGCGTTCAATTCTTTTCACGTGCACAATAGATACGGGCATTTTAAATAAATAAAAAAATGAAAATTTATTTAATTGATTTACTCGTCCGTACTAATCTAATGCCGAAATCCGCGATTATACGGGATTCTATACTAATGTAAACATATTTAAAGTTTAAACAAATTTTAACTAACCTAATTTAAATAACTAAATTAGCTGAAAAATTTCAAGTGATATAACGTTCTCACCAAGCCAATGCCGAAACCTGACTGAAACAGCTCTATGCATGCGCTTGTCCACCGATTCATGCGCCTACCCTCGTCCATGCATTCAAATCCATTGTACAAACCTTACTCCTTTCCCTTGACGTCCTTGCACTCAACCCTTCCTGCAAATTCACGTCTCATTTCCTTTTTTTCTTTCATGCGGGCTATAAATCTTAAAAATGGGCCCAAGGCCAAACTTCTCTGAAAAAGACCCGAACCCGTGTTCTCCTCTTCTACCCTACAGTGCACTATTTCATCCCAAAGAAATCCGCCTCCAGTTCCCTTAGAAACCCATGCTGTCTATATTTTTCTTATTCATTTTCTTCCCTCTATGGTATTTCTCCCTTTTCATGCAACTGTAAAAGGAAACACGCTTCCCTTTTAAACTGTTCCTCCTTCGTTGATATATGCGGACCCGTGTTCATCTCCCCCATTCACGAAAGTAAAAGATCCTGCTCCTTCACGTTTCTACTCCATCTTCTCTTCTTATTTTACTGTACAGTATCTTTCCATTTACACGACTTCTCCCTCACATCTCAAGTCTCAACGCAAGCTCCTGGAACTCACTTTAACTCTGACTTCAAATACCGCTACTGGCGTCTATAGCTATGCCACTGTGTACCCCAACAATACCCACTAAAAACACTTCACCACTTTGTTTCGCCAAGTTCCGATGCGCTATGCTTCTTATATGTTGTTTCACTGATATTCATACACAGCATACATATTTTTTTATAA
This sequence comes from Allium sativum, assembly GCA_030737875.1. Taxonomy (NCBI): domain Eukaryota; kingdom Viridiplantae; phylum Streptophyta; class Magnoliopsida; order Asparagales; family Amaryllidaceae; genus Allium; species Allium sativum. The sequence continues at coordinate 174,698,307 of CM060923.1, forward strand.
TAGGTTATTCTTTATTTCTCGTCTGAGATTGTCATGTAGTGTTGTTGGAAGGAAACGCAAATGGCTATGTATTTATAGCTTAATGACATCGTGATGGCCAAGTATTAGCTCCTATAGCTGTGCAGACTAATTAATAGGTTGTATGGATTTTCAGCAGTATGGGTATGTATTTTCTTTTCATTGGACACTGCCTTGATTTGAACTGTCATTGCAGACAGTAAAGGATAGGCACACAACATAAGATAGTCTGCAGTATTTTATTTCATTTGGAGAAGAAGGTTTTAAAAACCATTGGTTGCAGCGTACAGTTTGAGCTGTAGGTAGCACAATACATGGGTTAGTGTAAGAGTTTTCGCTTCACTATTGATGTATTTTTTTCTTCTTTTTCGAAAATGATACTACTGCTCATGGGTTTGTCGCTATTACATAGGTGGCTGGTGGATTTGATGTTACCCGGCGAATCATTTAGGTGAAAGTATGTTAGCTACAGACCGTGAAGAGCTTTCATTTCTTGTTGTGAAGTTTACCGGCAACAATTAAATGTGAAGGAGAAAGTTGAATATGACAAATCACTGTATGACCCAGTGGACGTGACAATTCTATGGTGAAAGCTTACATTTAATGTATGCTGCAGCTTTCTTGTTTGTTTACAGAGAATGCCTTGTCATGGCCTTTAAAAATCAAAGTACCTCTTACTGTTTATTATCATGTTTATGGTAATTCATGTATTACGCCTGTACTCATATTTGGTTGTAGATGTGTTATTGAGGCTATTTAACGGTAGAGGTCATTTGACAAATTAGTATGTATATAACAATTCCTTTGTTTTTAAACAAAAGTGTAACGCTGCTCTGCTTATATAATAATGTCGTTCAGTTACAGATGGCTACCGACGAAAATAAAAATATCGTTGTGATGGACGATGTGCTACGATTCCAAAAATGTAATAATATCGGTAGGTTGACTCATATTTTGAAACCCCAAACTATTGATATAGGGTGCAAAATACTCCAAATAAAAAGTTGCGTATTTAATTAATTAAAAATTACAGTAAAACTCTAAAAATTAAATTATCACAACGTCTCAAAAGAATCTTGTCTAAATTCGAATCCAGCATGCAGTTATTTCAAATAAGCTGTTATGGTCGGTGAACGATTCTATAGCGACTATTTGAAAATTTGATTTGGACATATCTTGCAATCTATACGACGAAATCTCCATTTTCCACTTCCGTTAGAGAAATATAGTTCAACAGATTCGAACATCTCTCGTTTCGAAGAAATTCGGTTTATAACGGTTCTTGTACACTCAGTTGAAGTTCAGAACATTAAATTACGAACTACCGCGATATTACGGGCTCGATTATAATTAATATATATTTTTATACGTTCAACTTTTTTTTATTAAAAATATATAAATCCACTTATATTACGAATTCAATATTTAAACTGATTTAAATATTCCAATACAAACCGATAAAAATGTGGGACGTTTACATTCCTTCCCTCTTAAAAGAATTTCGTCCTCGAAATTGCTAAGCAGTACAGATACTAAAACCCTAACTCCTTACAACCTACTTGGTTGAAATCCTATACTCCATACTTTCAAACTCAATTCTATACAAATTACCTTTAATCCTTATATTAATACCCAACTTGTAATTTCCCTTCCAAATGATACGACCACCACTTTTGGACAATCTACCACATACTCATCGAACCCAACCATTTGCTTACAGCCAAGCCAAACTCCATTTCAATCCCAATTTCATTTCAATTCCAAATTCTTATTCAACATCCATTCCAGATTATCTCTAATCCAACCTAACTTCTTTTTACTCCGTTAAATTCTATTCCAATTCAATTTTACTTAACTCAGCTAAATTCTCATTTATTTATTCACTTTTATTATTCCAATCATTTTAACTTCATAAGTCAAATTAAAATTTAAAAATTCCAATTTCCTGGGTTTTTATTTCAAATCAGAGTAAAATTACATGTATATAATAATAGAAATTCAAACCATTTTGAATTTTAGACAACTTGTTTTCAAAACAACTAAAACAAAACCTTTGGTAGTAATCCGTCACTTAGAACTCGAAAATGAACACTGATAATGCGGCCGTCATCATCAGAATTATTTTCCCGTGAACAAAGTGAGTTCTATACTATACTACTTTTTGAAATTCATTTTAAAACACTTCCATTGTGAAATTACTTCAAAATACCTTCTACAATATTTGAAAAACATTTTCAAATCACCCAGGATCTTGAAATTCCTTATGTAATTCAAAATCTAATCTCAATCACCTTTCCCAATTCTGGGATTTTAATTCCAAATTCTAATTTAATTCCAGATTTAGTTCATCTGATTCTATACATTTTCTTATACGAATTCTAGTTGATTATTTATAACTATTTCAATTATAATCCGATTCGATTATAATAACACCCAACACACCCAATATATATTGTAATAATTCCTATATATATACTTTCTTTATATCAAAATATATTTTGGGTAAAATTATTTCATTTACCCTCTTTCAAAAACATACCATTACGAATTGCTTTGTTCAAAAGTTTAGAAACACCTATCGGCACAGTTTGCATTACTGTTTCGACCAGAATTCATAAACCACTCGACTGACCAGTCAACACAATATAAAACATTTTTTATATAAATCTACAAATACATTCACTCGTATATATACACTCAAACTCAATCTAAGTTACTACTGACCCCATCTCTATTGAGTCACGCCACAGAGCCAAGGTATATCACTTAACCTTCAGCTCTGATACCACTGTAACGACCCAGGAATTTTCGACCCTGAAATCGATACATAAGCACCATGTCGACTAATCAGACATCGAAAACACCGGATCATTTAGAGAAAGAAGTTAGAGGTTGAGAATAGGTAAGATAGAAATTTACAATAGAAGAAGAAGAAGATCACTACAAAACAGAATACGAATCTCACAGCGGAACGAATAAAATATAATATCTAACATAACTTTGAAATAAACAGTATATATATCCAATACCATTATCAGAGTACAACACTTACATAAAACGGAAATAACAATAGCTGTATAATCATGAAGCCTCCTGCTTCAAGCTCCTCCAAGTATCTGTAAAGACCTGAACTACTTGACTGCCTGTACAAATTTTGGCACCCAAGAGTTTAGGGAAAAACAAAACAAAACAAACTCTGGGTCAGTCATGGGACTGGTGTGAGTAAATTCAAATCATTTGATTTAACTTTTAGAAAACCCTTTTTCAAAGAAAGGATAATCGTAAGACTGATCCACACATAAACACGGATGGTTTTTACCTTACGAAAACCAAACCAGTTTTAGAAATCAACACTTTTCTGACATTATAATGGTGTCTAATCACAAGTAAATAATAATCTAGCAGAACGCTTGCATCTCACGTTCCACATATATTATATACAATCAAAATCGCGGCTCTTATTGGAAATTGGATTCTGACTATGACAAGGTATGGGACCACCTGCCGATAGTGTATCTCTAGAGGCGAATACACTGGGTTCAACAAGAACGTCTTGCAACCCGGCCCACACATGACTGACCACTCATTTCGCTTGAGTGTATCGAATATATTGTCACCCACGGTTGCTAGCAACATAACCGTTCCCGGGAGATACAGAAGCGAAAAGAAGTAACAAATATGAATATTCTCTAGACGGTGACAATATACCCTAATGGAGGCAACCCACATAGCCATGTTGCCTGCCCGATTTTTGTCAATTCCCGGTTGATGAGGCTTGAGGTCATAACGTATCTTTTGAAAGATCAGACCTCCAATTACTTTGGATGCCACATCGTCATACTCATCAAATCACAAATTGATTTCCACAAAAATACCACGGGTATAAAGCTAAGAGAAACGAATTCCTCTGCCACCAAACGTGAATACGTTTGAAGAGATCAACTTACGCGATCCGTTAGATATACTCTGTCAAACATTCATCCATTCATGTTTTCCTGGGACTGGACAAACCAAAGGCATTATTCAGTAAACATAACAGCCCTTGCATAACCCCGTCTTTAATTTTCTTTATCATATATGATCGCAATGCCAACGTCCATACAGAGTGGTTTTCAGATAATATCTCTGATCCCGGTCTCTCCGTATTAATGACGAAAAAATGGTCAAAATCTTTGATAGCCGGTGATTTAACTATCAAAGGAAAAACATCCATGCATCCAATAGTCATATTTCCAAATGGAAATTCAACCGATCAATCATCAATTAACATTTGAGCCCCTTTAAATAGATTTATCATTTTATTTCCCCCAATTTCCTGCTTCCCGTATCTTCGCAAGTATTTCTCACACCCGTTTTGCCTCACCCGATCATTGGAAAACGTTTTCATTATTTTAAAATATTTATTTCCTATATTAAGAAAATACCTCCTTTTCAACATTGGGAATTAATTCCATATATTTACAACTCTTATTTTCTATATTTAGAAAATATACTTTATTAACATGGGAAAAGCATTTCCAATTATCATTTCTTAACCTCTCGTTATTCCAAATCATTTCAATACTACCAATCTCACCACCGAGACTTAACCATTCCTCAGTTAATCATGAAGTCAATCAAGTTGGGGTATAGTTACCTCTCAGACCTTAACTGAACATCATTCTCAACTTTGAAATAGTCAAAGTTCACAATTTTAAACCGAACATGGCTTACGCGACTCTCAGATCAAATTCAAGAATCCCCTTCCTTTATGGAAAATAATGACTATAACGATATCATTATAATCCTTGTTTCCGGAATATTTAATCTCAAAATATAACTTAGATTAATTACTTTAAACAAACAATTAATTAATTAATTTAAATAATAAACAACTCTTGATAAAACTGAAAAGTAAATATCACATTCCTTAGTTTGATATAACGGAATTTCAACTTATAACTTTCTTTCGGATTGTCTATGTCTGGTTAACATTCCTAACTTCGGAATAGACTTACCGTTTCAGGTTAACACATTTACTTTGGAATTCATTACTTTCAACATTTACCATTTCCCCTTTGACACTATTCCAAATTTCAAAGCATTTTCTTTTAAAATCGCTATTCACTTTAAACGTGAATGTCACTTCTTTATAAAAATCTGGCTTATTTTATCAAATCCAATCTTGATTTAAATAATAAATACCATTACAGTTTAATATTCCATTTATCTGGTTATTTTATAAATCTATACATCCTATTCTATCTCATGAGCTCATTTTATAATTTATAACTTATCTCACTCACATATTGATAATAAATCCAATTATTTATTCATCCATCAAATTCTTTATTTCATTATATAATTTTATAGAAATAAATTTCTTTTATAATATTAGACATAGTCAAATTTTTATTATAAAATCTTGTGGATTTAATTCAATCCTACTTTCTTTTCGAACCTCGAAATGATTTCATCATCACCTTTGAAATGATTTCCCTTTCCTAATTTCATCCTTACATTTTTAAATTATTTAACAATACTTATTCCGCTTCATTTCTAACCTATCGTTTATGAATCGAACTACTTGTAATCTAGTTAATTTGAAATAGGCTTTTCCCCTTTTTAAAACCCAATCATTTTCCAATGTATTTTTCAGTATTTAAATACTAATTAAGTTCATGGTCAATGTTATTCAAACATCCCAATCACACAATAATCAGGCATCGATTATTCACTACATCATATAATGTAATATATGAAAATCAACAATAGAATCATTGAGAAATCCAGTTGGATTCCTCCAATCTGTTTTCCCTGCATCCACAGATGTTAAATAACAGAATTAACATTAATTTCATATTAATATGAAATATTAGAATCAATATTTAGCCAACAGTTCATAACGGTACCTATAATTTTGACCAATCAATTAGCAAATCATCCAAACGACCATCACACACCATATTCAATAATTTTTATCAATAATAGGTAACCTTTATAAAATTATAAAATTATAAAATTGGGTAGAGTTAGTGAGTTTACTCACCTTGATCATTAATTGTTAAATAACAATTAACGTCTGTTGATCCGAATCAGATGTTTAATCTTGACATAAATATAACCGAGCTCCGAATGTCTCTAAACCAGTTCCAACACTTAGCTTGCGTTCGTATTGCGACATGTGGCGTTCAATTCTGTTCACGTACACAATAAATACGGACATTTTAAATAAATAAATAAATGAAAATTTATTTAATTGATTTACTCGTTGGTACTAATCTAATGTCGAAATCCGCGATTATACGGGATTCTATACAAATGTAAACATATTTAAAGTTTAAACAAATTTTAATTAACCTAATTTAAATAACTAAATTAGCTGACAAATTTCAAGTGATATAACGTTCTCACCAAGCCAATGCTGGAACCCGACTGAAACAGGTGTATGCATGCGCTTGTCCATCGATTCATGCGCCTACCCTCGTCCATGCATTCAAATCCATTGTACAAACCTTACTCCTTTCCCTTGACGTCCTTGCACTCAACTCTTCCTGCAAATTCACGTCTCATTTCCTTTTTTTCCTTTCGTTCGGGCTATAAATCTTAAAAATGGGCCCAAGGCAACACTTCTTTGAAAAAGACCCGAACCCGCGTTCTCCTCTTATACCCTACAGTGCACTATTTCATCCCAAAGAAATCCGCCTCCAGTTCCCTTAGAAACCCATGTTGTCTATATTTTTCTTATTCACTTTCTTCCCTCTTCGGTATTTCTCCCTTTTCATGCAACTGTAAAAGGAAACCCACTTCCCTTTTAAATTGTTCCTCCTTCGTTGATATATGCGGACCCGTGTTCATCTCCCCCATTCACGAAAGTAAAAGATCCTGCTCCTTTACGTTTCTACTCCATCTTCTCTTCTTATTTTACTCTATAGTATCTTTCCATTTACACGACTTCTCCCTCACATCTCAAGTCTCAACGCAAGCTCCTGGAACTCACTTTAACTCCGGCTTCAAATACCCCTACTGGCATCTACAGCCATGCCATTGTGTACCCCAACAATACCCACCAAAAACACTTCACCACTTTGTTTCGCCAAGTTCCGATGCGACATGCTTCTTATATGTTGTTTCACTGATATTCATACACAGTATACATATCTTTTTATAATAGGTTATTCTTTATTTCTCGTCTGAGATTGTCTTGTAGTGTTGTTGGAAGGAAACACAAATGGCTGTGTATTTATAGCTTCATGACACCGTGATGGCCAAGTATTAGCTTCTATAGCTTTGTAGACTAATTAATAGGTTATATGGCTTTTCAGCGGTATGGGTATGTATTTTCTTTTTCGTTGGACACTGCCTTGATTTGAACTGTCATGGCAGACAATAAAGGGTAGGCACACAACAGAAGATAGTCTGCAGTATTTTATTTCACTTGGAGAAGTAGGTTTTAAAAACCATTGGTTGCAGCGTACGGTTAGAGCTGTAGGTAGCACTGTACATGGGTTAGGGTTAGAGTTTTCGCTTCACTATTGATGTATTTTTCCTTCTTTTTTGAAAATGATAATACTGCTCATGGGTTTGCATCTATTACATAGGTGGCTGGCAGATTTGATGTTACCCGGCGAATCATTTAGGTGAAAGTATGTTAGCTACAGACCGTGAAGAGCTTTCATTTCTTATTGTGAAGTTTTCCGGCAGCAATTAAATGTAAAGGAGAAAGTTGAATATGACAAATCACTGTATAACCTAGTGGACATGACAATTCTATGGTGAAAGCTTACATTTAATGTATGTCGCAGCTTTCTTGTTTGTTTACAGAGAATGCCTTGTCATGGCCTTTAAAAATCAAGTACGTCTTACTGTTTACTATCGTGTTTATGGTAATTCATGTGTTACGCCTGTACTCTTATTTGGTTGTAGATGTGTTATTGAGGCTATTTAACGGTAGAGGTCATTTGACAAATTAGTATGTATATAACAATTCCTTTTTTTAAACAAAAGTGTAACGCTACCCTGCTTATATAATAACGTCGTTCAGTTACAGATGGCTACCGATGAAAATAAAAATATCGTTGTGATGGACGATGTGCTACGATTCCCAAAATGTAATAATATCGGTAGGTTGACTCATATTTTGAAACCCCAAACTATTGATATAGTGTGCAAAATACTCTAAATAAAAAATTGCGTATTTAACTAATTAAAAATTACAGTAAAATTCTAAAAATTAAATTATCACAACGTCTCAGAAGAATCTTGTCTAAATTTGAATCCACTATGCAGTTATTTCAAATAAATTGTTACGGTCGATGAACGATTCTATAGCGACTATCCGAAAATTTGATTTAGACATATCTTGCAATCTATACGACGAAATCTCCATTTTCCACTTCCGTTAGAAAAATATAGTTCAACTGATTTGAACATCTCTCGTTTCGAAGAAATTCGGTTTATAACGGGCCTTGTACACTCAGTTGAAGTTCAGAATGTTAAATTACGAACTACCTCGATATTACGGGCTCGATTATAATTAATATATATTTTTATACGTTCAACTTTGTTTTTATTAAAAATATATAAATCCACTTATATTACGAATTAAATATTTAAACTGATTTAAATATTTCAATACAAACCGATAAAAATGCAGGACGTTACAGGTTGCGCCTCTACGCAAGTCTATAATTGAAGTGGGTGGTTGTAGTGATGCAAATAGTAAGAATTTTAAGTGCAAGAGTGAAGCTGTTTTTAATGAACAGGAGATGCAAATTGTTAATGATATCTTTCGAAGCTGCTCTTCGTATAAAGAAAAATTGTGCATAGCCCCGCTGAAAAAAGTGTGTTGCCAATTGGTTATCCATTTGTTTTTCCCATTTATTTCTTATTGCTATTTTCCTTTATTCTCTACTGCACTTGTTGGGGCAATAGAATTTTTTTTCCTTGTTGGCAGTAGGTTTTCCATTTTTTTGCCCATTTATTTCTTATTGCTATTTCACTTTATTTTCTATTGTACTTGTTGAAAGGCAACCCAAATTTTTTTCTTCTTGTTTGTTCTCCACTGGTTTTCGACCGTGTTGCCTAGGGCAACCCAACAAATAAAACCGGTCCTATGAACAGGAGATGCAAATTGTTAATATCATTGTAATTTTGTGCTGCTAATCTAGCTGAGTCTCGGATATTAATCTTTACTTGTAATTCTTTAACCATAAGTGTTTTTCAATGTCATATTATTTCCTTGTTAACGACAAACTAACTCATCGTTTACAAGTAAACAAGTTCATGTCAAGTTATTCTATCCTTATATCTCTATTCTTGTATATTCACATTTGCTTTTTATTTTTGTTAGCTTGTGCTTGCAGGTGTAATAGCTTGAAGATTGGGAAGAGTAGAAGTTTATAATAGAAGAAGAAACGATGGTATAATAATATTAGATAATGTTTATTTATTAGAAATTTATTATGATTATTGTGTTGTGTTATTGTGTAATAACTGAAAGTAAAGTAGTCACGAGACCATGTAGAAAACTTCTCATTTAATAAGTGTATGTACTTTTATTAACATATGTAATGAATTCATCTATTTTCTGTAATGAAGTTACAAATTCACAAATGGTGTAAACTTGAATTGTTTTTTTTCTTAATGTGAGTAATTATGTTTGTTGTTAGTGAAATAGTGGTTACAGTTATAATATTATGAAATCTTTGATTAATAGAAGTTGAGGTATAATTACTTTTAACAGTTGTAAAACAAATTTTAACAACTGCTAGAAACAGTTGTAAAAAAGTTTGACTTTCTTATGATTGCCAGCTGTAACAGACATATTACAAGTGTTTTTTGTAGTTGTGAAAGGGTACTTTTTTGTTGTAGTGGTACCTATGGCAACACCTGTACTGATGTTACCATAGGGTCGCAAAGGTGTTGCCTTTGATTCTAAGGCAACGCGACAAAAGGCAACACGGCAAAAGTGCTGCCATAGATCATTTTTTGCCTAAAGCAACACTTTTTGGCACTTCCTTCGTCACTTCTCCGGTGTTACGGTATGCAATCTATGGCCTAGTTTGATATCGTTATTCCAATACGATATTTGTTATTTTCTGAATTTAGTACTGAATATAAGTCGACGTGACTTCCATTTAAAATCTTATTTTTAATATCGAACTGGATTTGAGTTTGTTATGAATGGTATCTTTATTAATATCGTTCTTAAACCCATTTATGAATGGAATAAATCTTTTAATTAAGGTTTGGAGAAAGTTTTCTAGTATTTTTAATTGAATTGGAATTGAATGGAATTCGATTAATAATAATCGAGATGAGTTTCTATGAAGGAAGACGTTTTCTATTTACGGAATTAAAAGGCTTTGTCGTTATTCCACTTATAGCATTGGTCGGATATGGAAATTTATATCGATTATAAGTTGTTGAGGTTTATGTGGAGATTCCATATTAATGGAAGATGATTTTGGGTTTATTGCGAGATTTTAAATGACATTTGTTCTTTAATCCACGTAAAGGTGAAATAAATTTCTGGAAGTTAATAATCATTAAATAATGATTTTGGGATTAAAACTTAACTAAAGTTTAATGAATCTTTAATTAGATTGTAACATAAAAGGAGGCAATTAATTTACAAAATAAGAGAAATGATCGAGATGGGGTATCACTAGTTTTATTTCATGTGATAGTTATTTCATGCGATAGTTAAATCTTTAATTAAATTTGAATGTTAAATGGTAATTAAATTTACCAATAACCAGATGGATGTTAAATATAGAGTACACCAGTTTTCTCCATTAGATGAATAGGTTGGAATTGAGAATAATAAAATAAAAGATTGCTTCGATAAGGCTTGATAATCCCGACTAGTTTTGGACCTTAATTTGTTATAATTTGTGAAAAGATAAAATAAAATGTTTTGAAATGATATCCAAAGGAAGATTAAACAATACATTTAGAAGAATTTATCTTAGATAAAATGAATGGGAGTCTTTCCCCAAAGATATGAATATTTGTATAAAAGAATATTCTAGATTGGAATGAGATTTGTGCTACAAAAGTGTCTAAGCAGTGGTAGGATCGTATAGTACAGAGTATAAATATGATAAAGCAGAGTAGTAGCTGTAAGAAAATTCACACAATCGATTTTATACTAGTTCGGACCATTGTCCTACGTCCAGTCCCAGACTCCCTTCTGGTATTTAACTAACACAAAAACCCTCGCTTCACCCGGAGCAATAGGTTCACAATTATCCGAACAACTGAACGGGATTTCTTGCCTCAACTGCTGAAGAGGACTTTCACAATACAGAATAATTGATGACTATTTGTGTTTTTGGTAACACAGATATGTCAATTTGAAGTACACCCTTCCTATAGTCTATTTTGATGATAAAGTGTAGCTTATGAAAGAATATGGAAGATTGAAATCTTATGTATTTGTAAATAGAGGGCTTTTAGAGATTTAGAAGGCTTTTAGTAAGATAGAAAGAATTGGAATGAAATTCGGTGATTGGATCACTTAATCAAGCCTCTATTTATAATATACAAAGAGTTACAACCAATCATGAAGAGATTTGATCAAGAGATATAAAATAGAAAGTTGTGACTCTTCATTATAAGTTGCATCCCTTCGTATTCAGATGTCTGGATAAGAATTTCAGATGTCTGTTTTGATTTAAAAATAAACAGCAAGGAAATAGGTTAATTCGGAGCGGATTCAGACGTCTGAATTTTTCAGACCAAACGTCTGAATATTACGTGAATATGAAATTTCTTTCAGCAAACAGACGTCTGTATGAAAATTTTCAAAAGCCTGTTTTCTTAAGGAGACTTATTCCTTGCCTATTTTATTGTGAATATATATATAATGTGTATGTGTGTGTAATCATCAATGAATACTTTAACAGATAACTCTAAGACTAACAAACTCTTAAAACATATATAATCTTCATTTGTGTTCTTGAAACTATTGTCGGATATCTTCCTTCAAAAAAGAGTTAGTCGATATAGTATATATGCTTATGTATACTTGTCATAGTCAAAATGCTATATAGTGAGATTCAACATTCTCCCCCTTTTTGACTAATGACAACTATATAAGCTCCCCCGTTCAATAAGCATATAACATCACTTGTTTCTTACCTTTTGTCATTTGACCAAAAGGAATACTTATTACACAATTTAAGTATTTATGCACAACACACAAACACAACTTAAACAAAGACATATAATAAACAAGCATAACATTCAGACATAACACACCCTAGCACATCATAGATTTTTGTGCCAAAGATAAACTATAGTACCAAAAATATATTACACGCCATAGTTAATTAAATGTTTTTAACTAAAATATGTAGATAACCATACTAACCAACACTCTGATGTAGACAAACTTTGGCCAACACTTGTTCTACCGTCTTTGGTAGAACCATGTTCAGAACTAGTATTAGGAACTTCTTCGGTTGAACTTGATGACTAATGAAACAGAGCTGGATCATGGGCTTGGCTAGAAGAGGTCCTAATGCAAGATATGTTCTCTAAAATTTTATTCAAAAAACCTTTTATGGAATCAAATTTCTTGTTTGTTTGTCTTTCAAAACGCTTAAAATCTTTATGAATTCTAGATTGATTGCGTGATAGCGTAACTAAGGCTTGCCTGGAGGAAGTATCGGGAGAGATGACTTGAATTCCTTCTTCTTCTTTATGTTGACGGCGATGAGAAGTCTTGGCTATTAGTGCTTCCGATTGAGATGTTACATATTCAGTCCAAACCTCAAAAGGCATATACTCCAAAGTCGCGGGATTAGAATCAATATCCATAAGTTTTAAGGTCTTAGATCCAATTTCCTTGATTCTAAGAGAAGAAGTATCGGGTATTGTTATTTCACAAGTGGTAAGAATCCGAGTAATATAAGCGCCGTAGTGAATAGTCTTATACTTACTCTAGTAAGTAATATCCATCCATTCGTCTAGAAAGATCTTTTCCCAATTGATTTGCTTGTTCGAGTACAGGGGATAAAAGGCTTGAAATCACGTTTGTAAACTTTTCCATAACTTCCTTTGTGGGGTTGGATTGTTCGGACTAATATGTGGTTTAATAATTGAGCTTGTTGTCGAAGACGGGTAGAGGTAAGATCATGCATATTGATGAGATTATCGGAAAGAAACTTGTGTGATATCTCGTCTATTTGAGTCATACCAACTTTAGTTGTGTTGATATCAAGTCCTTGCCAAACACAACTCAAGATTTGACCTAATCATTGAATTGGAAGAAGAATACGTTTTCCACAAACACAAGACCAAACACAATCATTTTTGTTTTGAGGTCTAGTATGATCTAGGTTTAAGTTGGCCAAGAATAATTTTACTAGCAAAGGATATATTTTGACATTATTTGTATTAAAATCTACTAGAGATTTGAAGTAATAATGTTTAGCATATTGTAAAAGTCGATAATTAGAAAAAGAATCAAACTTCACAAAGGCACCCTCAAAGAATTTGGAATCTTTCATTGCCTTGTACCTTGCCTTGGCGGTGTCATCCCAAAGCCATTATTGAATTAATTCGTCGGAGGGAGGGTTGGATTCTTGTTTCCTTATACATTTGCCTCGATTTGCCATGATTTTTATGGTAAAAATTTCAAGTTATGAAGTGATTTGGTTTGGGGGCTAGGTTTTATAAGAGGTAAACAGGTGCAATGGTAAAAAGTGAAGAGGTGAAGAGAAATGATGGTTAGGTAAAAGATGCTGTCCTTTTAAAAAAGGATTTTGTTCAGAATCAGACGTCTGTTTATAAAAAATCAAACGTCTGATTTTCCTCTAATTTGACCCCGCAGAGAAATAGTATATTTTTGTACATATTCAGACGTCTATTTATTTTGAAGTCAATGTATGTTTATGAGACGTAAAGAAATTTTAAACATTGATCAGACGTCTGGAAAATTTGGTCAGACGTCTGATTTTGTGAATTCTTGGACAAGCAAGGATTAAGTTCATTTTCATCCCAATTTAGACGCCTGTTTTTACAGAGTTAGATGTCTGAATCTGTAGTAGTAATATTATTTTCCCAGATTTCAGACGTCTGTTTAATATAAAAAATATATACTTTATAAAGTTGAATACAATTTTAGAAACCAGAAAACAAATCTTCTAATAGGTGTTTGTAAATTATCAAATAGCAAGTGAATAAACATGAAGATTATCAATCTTTAGGGAATGGATTCGTTGGTGGAGTTGAGAATCGTTTTCCTTCGTTTGCATTGTAATCTTTGTCCCAAGTATTCAGACTATACGAAGGTCGTCGAGGAGAGTATGTACAGTACTTCATGGTAGGATTTACTGGATCTTTTTCAGTTGGATAGGATGAAGATGGATCTATAGGATCTGCTGGGACTGATAAAGATTCAGAGACATCTTTCATCTTTGGACCGCAAAATTTATAAACAATTTTCTCGAGAAGATATAAACAAGTTGCGGTGACCTTTTGCTCAAAGTATAATTCTTTTTGAAGTGCTATTTGTCTTTTTGATAGTGATGAATGTCATCAATTTTCCTCTTCGTATCAGGTGAAGAAAAAAGAGCACGTTTTGCCATTTGGATCCAATGTAAATCCAGTGTGATAATTACTCCATCGATATTTTAGTTCATTTCTAGGTGTTGTTCTAGGGAAATGTGGAGTTTTTGTCGACTTATCCATTGATAAGGTGGTATTAATTGATGGATTTGAATTTCGGGATGACATTTTTGGATTAAGTTTGAATTTGTTAATAAAAATTGTATTTATTTTTCTGATGCTTATTTTTTTTATATAGAGAAAGGTTTTCAAAGTATTTGTGGTCTAAAATGAGTGAATAATTTTAACCAGTAAAAGAGTTTTGCTAAAAACATAACAAGTGGTTAACAATAAACAAGTGTATTTGTAATTTTCTGTACTTATTTCATATCGATTTTTATATTCATACGTAATTACTATATAACTAGTTTTATATATCTTTTAAAGATGTAATTCCTAATTCACGTCTTAGTTTTATAAAAGTTTGTTCTAATACAGGTTTAGTAAATATGTCTGCAATTTGATTTTCAGTTGAGATATGTTCTAAATTTGTGATATTTTTTCTATGTTATCACGTAAAAAGTGTGACGAGTGTCAATATGTTTATTTCGTGAATTATTTATAGGATTTTTGGATAAATTTATTACACTAGTGTTGTCACAATATATTGTTGATTTAGTTAAGCTTACTCCAAAATCACTGAGTGTTTGTTGCATATAGATTACTTGTGCACAAGCTAAAACAACAGACATGTATTCCGCTTCACATGTAGAGAGTGATACACAATTTTGTTTCTTACTAAACCAAGATACAAGTGATTTTCCAATAAAATGGCACACACCACTTGTACTTTTTTTATCCGTTCGAGATCCACCAAAATCAGCATCACTGTAAGATACTAATTCGAATGGAAATTCCTTTGGATAGAAAATACTGAAGTCCTTAGTATTATTAAGATATCTTAAAATTCGTTTTACTGCTCTTAAATGTGATTCTTTAGGATCTTCTTGGAATCTTGCACACAAATATACACTCATCATTATACCAGGATGGCTTGCAGTTAAATAAAGTAACTAACCAATCATACTTCTATATATTTTTTATCAACACTTTTTCCTTTCTTATCTCTATCAAGATGAGCTGTAGTACTCATAGGAGTTGGTTTTCCAGAAGTGTTGTCTAAACCAAAACGTTTAATTAGATTATTATAATATTTTTCTTGACTAATAAAAATACCATTTGAAAATTATTTAATTTGTAGTCCTAGAAAGTATGATAATTCTCCCATGTGGGACATTTCAAATTCATTTGTCATAATAGTAATTACATAAATTTTCATTAGTTAAACCAAAAATAATATCGTCTACATAAATTTGTACGATTAAAATATTTTTATTTGTATTTTTAATAAATAATGTTTGATTTGCATTTCCAATTCGAAAACCCGAATTTATTAAGTAACTTTTGAGTCTCCCATACCAAACAGGAGGTGCTTGTTTTAAACTATATAGAGCTTTTTTAAGTTTATAAACATAATCTGGATATTTTTCATGTATAAATAATGGTGGTTGTTCTACATATACATTTTCTTTAATAAAACAATTTAAGAAAGAACTTTTAACATCCATTTGATAAAGTTTGAATTTATGAAAACATGTGTATGCTAAAAGTATGCCATAGCTTCTAGTCTTGCTACAGGTGCAAATGTTTCTTCATAATCAATTCCTTCCTCTTGATTATAGCCTTGTGCTACTAATCTGGCTTTGTTTTTGTAATATTTCCTAGTTCACCAGATTTATTTTTATATTTCCATTTTGTACTAATAACTGATTGATTATTTGGTCGAGGTACTAACCCCCAGACATTATTTCATTTGAATTGATTTAATTCCTCTTGCATAGCTGTTATCCAATAATCATCCTTAGAGGCTTGTTTAGGATTTCTGGGTTTGATAGTTGAGAGAAATGCTACATGACCCATTTGATTTAGTTGACTTCTTGTTCGAACGTGAGAATCGATTTCTCCAATAATGTTTTGTGTAGGATGGCCTCGTAAATTTCTGGGAGGTGATCTAAGTAGTTCTATGAAATTATTTTCAGTATTTTCAAGGCTAGTATTTTCAATAATTTCGTCATCCTCTTTGATGATTATGTTTTTATCAAAGTTTTCATCAAAAGATACATGTAAAGATTCTTCTATAATATTAGTACATTTGTTGAAAATACGATATTCCTTATTACGTTATGAATATCCAACAAAAATCCCATGATCAGCTTTTAGGTCAAAATTTCCGAGTTGATCTTTAGTGTTAAGAATAAAACATTTAGATCCGAAAAATATAAAATAAGAAATATTTGGTTTTCTTCCATTGAAAAGTTCGTAAGAAGTATTTTTAGTTAAAGGGCGTATGGAGATTCGATTTAATATGTAACAAGCAATAGCCACAGCTTTTGCCCAAAATTGTTTTCGTAATGTACTTCCATTTAATAAATTTCTAGCACATTCTACTAAAGTTTTATTCTTTCTTTCTACAATCCCATTTTGTTGTGGAGTTCTAGGAAAGTAAAAATTATGATTTATTCCTTTCTTTTTACAAAAATGTTCAAACGACTCATTTTCGAATTCACCGCCGTGATCACTACGGATGTTTTTTACTCTTAAATTTTTAGTATTTTGAATTCTTTTTATAAAGTTTTTGAAATGTTCAAAAGTATCACTTTATTTTCATGAAAATTGTCCATCTACATCTTGAAAAATCATCAACTATAACCAATACATATTGATTATGATTTACATATTGAACTTGAGTAGGTCCAAATAAATCCATATGTAATAATTCTAACGGTTGTAAGGTTGATATAACCTTTTCAGATCTAAAAGAAGATTTGGTTAATTTTCCTATTTGACAATCTTCATAGAGTTTTTTTACTTTAAAATTTATTTTAGGTTAACCTTTTACTAATTCATTTTCCGAAATTCTCTTTATATTTTTAAAGTTTATATGATAAAACGTTTGTGCCATAACCAAGAATCATTATTATTGGCTATTAAACACATTTCTTTATTATTATTAACTTTCATATTAAAAACATTCCTTTAAAAATAATGTTTTGATATTTGTCAAAAATACTACATTTATTTTCAGAAAATGTTATTTTAAAACCTTTGTCAGATAATTGACTACTACTAAGTAAATTATGTTTTAAGTTTTTAACTAAGGAAACATTAGAAATAAGAGGTAAGTTTGAAATACCATAGTTGCACTCATCTCCATTGCCAATGATAAAGCCTTTTGAGTTATCTACGAGGTAACAGAGCCACCTTCAAAGTATGAAATGTTTGTAAGCATATCTTTGTCTCCGATCATGTGTTTTGAGCAACCACTATCTAAAATCCATTTTCTTTTCTTGAGTGGGACCTGCAAAAAATATTAATAAGCACAATGGCACTCACTTTTTGATAGGGTCGTAAGATTTATATGTTTGGAAGCCAAACCCAAGTGGGTTTAGTACCCGTTTTGTACACATAATTTTTATTATTATGGACAGATTCCATAATAAATTGATATATTTGTGCATAATCAAACTGTTGTTTGTTTTTGGAACCCATATCTCAATTTTACTAACCTTTTTATTACATTTTGGTTATTCTTAATTTTTGAATCAATTTCCTCTTTAGATTTACATTTTTCTTTGGAGGAATTTTTGATACTTTCTTAAATCCTAAACCTTTTTTGTTTAAAGATGGTTGAGAATTTTCAATTATCCTAGATAAATTTTCTCTCCCCTTATTAAAGTTACATGCATTCTTAGAAATACTATCCAACTTAGTTTGAATACTTTAATTTTCTAATTCTAGTTATTTTTTTGGTTTTCAAAATGTTTTTTTCAGAACTAATTTAGTTATTCTTTGCCTTTTGAGTTTCAATTTCTTTACTCAAAAGTGAAAGCTGACTATCTGAATTTGATAGAGTCTCCTGAACCTTTTCAAGTTCTTCTTCTAAGAATATTTTTTTCATCTTTTAGCATGTCTCTTCCCAACTCATCATTATTCTAATTTTCACGAGTTTCTTTAAATTTCTTCTTTAGTGTTTTAGTGTTTAAAAATTCAGTATTAACTTTTACTAAATCATCATAAGATAGATCACTTACTTCAGATTCTTGAGCCATGAAGCACGCATTAGCTTGTTCATTTTCGCTCTCTTTATCACTGTCTGATGAATCTGAATCTGAGTCGTCCCAAGTGAAAAAAATGCCTTCTTTTTAATTTTTTCTTCCTTATTCTTGTTGTTGGGATTCTTCTGATTTTCTTTTTGTTATGGACAGTCCTTAACCATGTGACCTTTCTTGTGATAGTTAAAGCATTCTAAATTTGAGGATGAAGGTTTGCTTGAGGTATTTTTCTTGAAATTTCCTTTCCTATATTTTAGAAACTTCTTAAAGTTTTTAGCAATAACTGCCAAATCCTCATCTTCTGATTCTGATTCTTCTTTATCAGCATGAAAAGCTACATTCTTTTCTCTTGGGCTAATTCCCTTTTTGTTTGAAGATTTACTTCATAAGACATGAGATTACCAGTGAGTTCTTCTAGTTTCATAGTTGATAAACTATTCGCTTCTTCAATGGCTAGTACTTTTCTTTCCCAATTGTTACTTAGAAAGTTTAGTACTTTTGATACAATATGAAAGTCACTATATTTTCCTCCCACTCCTATCAGTGCATGTAGAATGTCTTGAAATCTTGAATAAATTTCATTGATGGTTTCATTTTGTCTCATTTTAAAGTTCTGGAACTGGTTTTTGAGCATTAGAATCTTTGTTTGTTTGACTTTGCTTGTGCCTTCATGGATGGTTTTTAAGTGTTTCCCATATTTGATATGTTGAAGTACATATGCTAACGCGATTGAACTCATTCCTATCCAAAGCACAATACAACATATTCATTGCTTTGGCATCTACATTTGCTTCATCTTTCTGAGTTGTTGTCCATGCAGAGTATTCATTCGTAGGAGCAGTGAATTTTTTTTTAGTAGCATTCCATGCACATGTATATTCACATTCTTCTAGCCCAATAATTATATTGTAGTCCATTGAACAATGTGGTCTTTAACTAGATCGACCTTCAACAAATGTAGTTGAGGTAGTACTTGGGTTATTCTCCATATTATCAAAGTATCAAATAACGGTGTTATGGCTATAGGATGGCCTTGCTCTGATACCAATTGAAAGTGTCTTAGCTGCGGTAGGATCGTATAGTATAGAGTATGAATATGATAAAACAGAGTAGTAGCTGTAAGAAAAATCACACAGTCGATTTTATACTGGTTCAGACAACTGTCCTACGTCCAGTCCTAGACTCCCTTCTGGTATTTCACTAGCATAAAAACCCTCGCTTCACCTGGAGCAATAGGTTCACAATTACCCAAACAGCTGAACGGGATTTCTCACCTCAACTCCTGAAGAGGACTTTTATAGTACAAAATAATTGATTACTATTTGTGTTTTTGATAACATGGACATGTCAATTTGAAGTATTCCCTTCCTATAGTCTTTTCTTGATGATAATCATGTAGCTTATGAAAGAATATGGAAGATTGAAATCTTAAGTATTTGTAAATGGAGTGCTTTTAGAGATTTAGAAGGCTTTTAGTAAGATCGAAAGAATTGGAATGAAATTCGGTAATTGGATCACTTAATCAAGCCTCTATTTATAATATACAAAGAGTTACAACCAATCATGAAGAGATTTGATCAAGAGATATAAAATAGAAAGTTGTGACTCTTCATTGTAAGTTGCATCCCTTCATAGTTAGCTGTCTGAATAAAAATTTAAGATGTCTGTTTTGATTTAAAAATAAAATAACAAGGAAATAGACTAATTCGGAGCAGATTTAGATGTCTGAATTTTTCAAACCAGACGTTTGCATATTATGTGAATCTGAAATTTCTTTTAGCAAACAGATGTTTGTTTGAAAATTTTTAGATGCCTGCTTTCGGAAGTAGACTTATTCCTTGCCTATTTTATTGTGAAAATATATATATAAAAAATGTATGTGTGTAGTCATTAAGGAAGACTTTAACAGATAAATCTAAGACTAACAGACTCTTACAATATACTTAATCTTCATTTATGTTCTTGAATCTACTGTCGAATATCTTCCTGCAAAACAGAGTTAGTTGATATAGTATATATGCTTAAGTATATTTATCATAGTCAAAACGCTATATTGCGACATTCAATATGATTTCTTTGTGTATATATCACATGGTTATAAGATGCGCGAGTTATTCGGAAAGACCGAGTTTAACCCATTCTGAATAACTGTTACGACGACTAAAGGTCAAAGATATGAAGGCGGTGGTTGAAGACCGGAGATCTTCACATCGAATGGATGATTACTGATGCCTTGGTTGGGCTGATCACCCGAGACAAGATAATAAGTGGTGATCATCCAAACGTACTTTGTGATCGACCGGATATGCGAGGACCTCTCTCCTATATTGGACATATGGGATGAGAAATAAGGTGCCTCCAGTTTTGTTTAGACCCGGAAAAACTTGTAAATGGATTATGTTTGACATTGTATTGTATGATATATTCATTGATCTCTGTGGAATATATCTATTTGGTGGCGGGGAATTTATTCTCTTGCTTAACACCCTTTTCTGAGACGTACGATCTAATAGGTTATATATTAGTGGAAATCAATGGTATGGTATGGATTGACAATGTGGCATGCTAAGATGCAAATGATCGAGGCTTTTGTATAAAAGAAGAGCCTTGTGGATGATATTCAAAGCACAACTTTAAGTAGCATAGCTTTGTTTATAGCGTTAATTCACGAGCCTCACACCCTGTTATGAGTCTAAAACGGGATAAGGAACGCAGGGAGTGCATACGTTTATTTCTAGCTAGAAGTTTTGTCATGTATGGAGCCCAGACATTTTTACTTATGTGGATAATGGATTGCGAGGTACCTTGGATATAGAACCGACTAAAAGGCTCGAGTGATAGTGTAACACCCCACCTCAGCCAGTGTGGCTCTTGCAAGCACTCTGACTTTGGAGGGGCGTTTGAATCAGGTAAACATGCATAATGATATATCAAGGCAGAACAAGAACATAAGTATATATGTAGACAGAGTAAATAAGATAAGTAAAACAGCGGAAGATTTCAAACTATTTCAAAACAAGTCTGGTACAACATAATGTCAACTTTCCAAATACACAAGTCTAGATAAAAACAACATCACTGAAAAACTGAAATACATAAGTACTATCCCCAAAATAAGTGATAACCATAGCTAGCTTCATGTCAAGACCGTACACGAGCTAAAATCCCACAAGCAAGCGATCAGAAATCCAAGCTAAGCTCCAATATTCCCACCCTGAGAACCTGGGGGGGGGGGGAGAAACGGAAGAAAAGAGGCGAAAGAAAAACAGGTCAGTCAAAAAGACTGAGTAAGCCCTACTACAATCAATGTAAACTGATAAAGTTAACTGGCATGAGAAGAAGGGATGAACATAAGGATAACAACATACTAGCATGATGATTAACTAACAAGGTAGATAAAGGTGTCATCGCATACTCAGGTTTAAGGTTTTTGCACCACAGGTGTACTAGCAAGCTAACATGACTTGAATAAACAAGTATTGATCCCTTGGCCCAAGCTTTGGCCCAATAACATGAAGTGACCCTAATACAAGGTCCAATAATATGAAGTGACCTTAATACGAGGTCCAATAACATGAAGTGACCCTAATACGAGGTCCAACCAAACGGTCTAGTCGATCGGCTCCCTATAAGCCTAACTCGTCACGTGTTGGTGTCAATACGGTCCAAACATAATTGTAGTCAGACTGTGTCGGGTCTCCCGTTGGGTGTATCAAGCCCTAGGGTGTCAACCCCTGGACACCATAAACATAAGTGCACAGTCTAGATCTACTGGTACCCATGCTTGACTTCTCCAAATACGGACTACGTGCACGACCATAGTCCGTCCGGAACTACATCGGCGTACCACTCTGCCGTCGTCTTTGGTCACTTACCTCAAGTCCAGTAATCGTGCCCCACCCTAGCCTAGTCCCTAGGGTCGTAATGATACAAACTTGGGATTACTGCTAGAGTGGACCCCCATTGCTAGGATTTTCTAGTGGGTTAAGTACGGTTTAACCCTTTTACTAATCATGGATTAACTTGGTTAAGTGTAACGATGGGTTCACGACTTAACCCCAATTAAGCCACCAAGCCCAAATTGGTTAAGTATTAAGTGGACCATGACTTAACCCTAATCATGAGGCATTAATTAATTTAATGTGCCTTAACCTCTCACATTAGACCTTGTTGTGGTTACTAGTTAAGCCGGGCGGGTCCGGGTATCTTTACACCACAACATGGTCTAACCTCGGGTTCAAGGTACAACATGACCAACTTCTCACATTGGGTCCTATTGTTTGTAGCAACTAGTTAAGCCGGTCGGTTCCGGGTAGTTTTACGCTACAAACTCAACCCAACCTCGAGTTGGTCACACTTATATTTTCTAGGTGTCATGTCCATCATGTTTCCAAAACATATTACAAGTTTTCAAGCATATGGGTAGACCTAACTTAATAGGTAAATTCCCAAAGGGTAGACCTAACTTAATAGGTAAATTCCCAATCTTATGTTTTTATGTCTTTTAAGTTTACCCAACCCCAAACGCAATCCCATCGCTTACATATCGCAATAACGCATAAAGGATAGAAAGAGGGAACTTGGCATAATCCTGACATAAAGGTGTTGAAGCCACAAGTTTAACATGGTGGCATATGAAATGTACATATGTTGATATACTTGCATATTGCATCATTAGACCTCAAAAGTATGCATAAAACCAAATTTAGCATATAAGTGATACATGGTGATAAATGACATGTAGAAGTTGCCATAAGTTCGCATTTAGCCTCACATGCAAGTTATCATAAGGGATATGATAACTTACATGTTGCCAAAATGCAACCTTTAGCATAAAGCTTGAAGCTTTAAGCTCATAAACCAAAGATAAGCTTGCATAACATGATAACATGAGCAAAATGATCAACCCAAACTTGCATAACATAACTTGCATATCATAACATGGAATACTTGCATAACATAACATGATAAACTTGCATATCATAACATGACAAACTTGCATAGCATAACATGGTAAACTTGCATATCATAACATGGCATACTTGCATAACATAACATGATAAACTTGCATATCATAACATGGCAAACTTGCATAACATAACATGGTAAACTTGCATATCATAATGATCAAACACAACTTTCATCATTCATTAACTTTAGTGTTTAAATATGAAAGTAGAAAAGGGCTTACAATGCTTATGAAGAGACAAAAATATCTATAGATTGAGACAAAGCCCTTATGCAATCAAATAAACCCAAAATGCAAGCTCAAATTGAAAAACCCTTGAGCCAAAATGATCAAAACCCTTGCTTTATGATGTAAATATGGAAACTTGACTTGAATGCAAGCTAATGACACTCATACAAGCTTGAAAACACTTGTATGCATGGAAAATCTCTCATAGAAATGACTTAGGAATTTTATGAAGAGAGTGGAGGCCATGAGAGGAATGATTTTGCCATAGTTTAGTTACTTGAATGAATAATGATGATTTAGGGTTAGGTTAGGGGCTTATTTATAGAGATTAGGATTAGTTTCAACCTTAGGATTAAACCCTAATTCCAATCTCAGCCCTTAAAACCGAATTTGGCCCCAAAACCTAACCAAAACCCCAAAATGGTGCACCAGGCAAAACTGCCCGGCTGAACCAAGTCGACAGCCAAGTCGACAGGGCTGTCGACTTGGACCAACCAAGTCGACTGCCAAGTCGACAGGCCTGTCGACTTGGTTGGCTTGGCGGGAAATTTCCCGCCTAGCCTTCCAGGCCCGAAATTCGAAATTTGAACTTGAAATTCAAATCTGTTTTGAACTTGAAATTTTCTGAAAACTTCATTGGGCCTTAATCGGGTCATACGGACTGCGATTTTCGAAAACTCGGACTCTATTTCGCGTATTTTTCCGAGACGAACGCAATGGTATAGCCCGTTTCCCTTGATTTAGATTTTAGAATTAAATTCTGCCTCGATTTACGTTATAACAGGTTATTGAAAATACGGGTTGTTACATTCTCCCCTCCTTAAAGGATTTCGTCCCCGAAATCTTCAAGTTAGGAAGAACGTATCCTACCATCCAACATCCATCTACTCAAAACATCATCCACGAGCAATCATTGTCCTTACAAGATTCTAAATGTTGTATGAACATATGCAAAGGTGTGTGTATATGTACTTATCTAATGCAAATATCATCAATGCAAATTATGTTAGTGAAATGAATCCATATGTATGCAATTCCTAACATAATGTATAACATCTATATGTGTGCACATAACATACATCCATATGCAACATCCATGTGATAACACAAAAATTTTCATCCATGAATAAGCGTAAACACTCGTGCATATGCAATATGAGGAGTGTGTGAGCCGATCTAGTGCCTAATATGTATAATGCATCCACGAGTAACCACTTGCAAACACTTGCAACCACTTGCAAACATCAAGCATAACATGTTTCAAACACATGTTTCATCCAAAGGGTTTCTACCTAAGGTTCTCATGACAAGATTAACACGATATAGATAGCAAAAGAAAGATATGCTACAAAGAGATCGGGAAGATAAGCAAGATATACTCCTTTTGGATTACAAGATATCCCTTCCTAACCCAACCCCAATCCTATAAAAGCCCAAAAGGTTTAGTCAACCTAACGGTCCCCTTCAAACCTTGACATGTATTACTAACCGATGAGTCATACCCCCTTATGGAGTTTACAACAGAAATGGGATCGAGAATGGGACCGAGAGGATATATATAAAAGATAACATGCAAGTAAGTTCCACAGGAAAACAAGGATCAAGAATATACTCTTAAAAAGAGATATGATGCGCGTGTCTAGCCTTCAATCTTCTAAGTCAAGTTTCCTTGAGCTTAATTCCACTATGCTTTGATCGTCTTTTACTTCATGATTTCTTGGCTTCTTAACTCTTATTTCCAAATATGAGTTGGAACCCATTTCATTGTCGCCTCTCGTCTTCCTTTTTCACTTACTCTTCTTCTATCATACTTGGCTTAAACATAACTATGACCTCATGGTTTCATGCAAGCTCCCCAAAATTCACCAGTGAATCCTGGATCTCGTTTACTTACTATAAATATTCCACGCAGCAGAACTTTTCTTGGAAATACCAATCCACGTTGCCAATTGCTCTTACTAACGTGATTTTCTATAACTCATGCTTGAACGAAATGAACCATCCGCCTGTGAATGATAGGCCGTACTTAGATTCAGTCGCTTGCCCATGACTTCCCGTAGACTATCCCAAAACTGGCTAGTGAAGATTGAGTCATGGTTACTAACTATACTTTAGGGAACCTCGTGCAACCGCTTTATTTCTTGAAAGTAATCCGTTGCTAGCTATAATGCAGTCCTTTCGCTCTTTACCGGAGTGAAATGAGCACTCTTCGTGAGTCTACCTACTATGACCCACATGCTCGTATTCTCTTTCCTTGACCTTGGTAATCCATCGATAAAATCCATGGGAATACTCTTCCACTTCCATAGTGGAACATCTAGAGGATGCAATAACCCACCGGGCTTCTTCGACTCGGCCTTAACTTGCTGGCAAATGATACATCTAGAGACAAACTCCGCCACATCCTTCTTTATCCCAGGCCAAAAGAAAATGCGCTTCATATCTTTATACATCTTATCTCTGCCCGGATGTATAGTCAACTTAGAGCGATGCGCTTCCTCAAGAACTTTCTTTCTCTCATCGCGTCTTAGCCATCCCTTGTCATCTATAGCGAGGTGACTTAACATCTCGCCTCGAATCAACTTGTCCATGATCTCAGCTAACTGCGGGTCTTCCTTCTGTGAAGTCCCTACTTGATCCAGAAGGGTAGGTCTAAACTCAAGGGACGCTAACTGACTAATTAAAATGAGAAAGCTTCTTACTTCACTTGTCCTCGTCAGAGATTTCCGGTCTTGAACCGCGACCACTTTAGCGGGATCCACCGCTAAGTCTTGCTTAGAAACTATGTGCCCAAGAAATCTAACTTCTTTTCTCCAAAATGACATTTGGAGGACTTGGCTTCCAACTGATGGGCTCTAAGCATATCCATCACCTCCTTGAGATGTCTAGCATGTTCTTCCTCGTCCTTTAAGAAAGTCAGGATATCGTCTACAAAGACTACCACAAACTCGTTCAGGTACTCCCTAGACACCCTACTCATCAAGTCCACGAAGTAGGCGGGTGCATTGGTCAAACCGAATGGCATGACCAGCCATTCTAAGAATCCATCTGGAGTTCTGAACGCAGTTTTGTCTATACCATCCTCAGCTACTCTGAGATGATGGAATCCAGTAGCAGGATCAAGAGAAAACAGATGTTCCTACAAGCTGATCAAACAAATCATCGATCCTTGGTAATGGTTGTCTATTCTTCTTGTTCTACTCACGATAATCAACACACAGGCGAAGCGAACTATCCACATTAGTAGCGAATACTACTAGAGCACCCTCTTTGGAAATGCTTCATCGTATGAAGTTCTTCTCAAGCAACTCCTTTACTTGCTTTCTTAACTCTCATCTCGCGGGACCATGTGCCTAACCGGCCACGAAACTATCTTGGCATTATCAACTAGATAAATGCGGAAATCAATCTCTCGCTTAGGGGTAACCCCCCCCCCCCTTCACTTCACCCAAGATATCAGGATATTCTCGGACCACCCTCACCGATTGCAAACTATCAATAGACGAGTTGAGGGATTCAAGATGACACAACGTGACGGGACCCATAGGGTTACAAGAAATTTTTAGGGTATTACTGAGGCGAGTCATGAGCCTCACAACCCTATGCTCAAAAATCAAGGATGGCTCCAAAACTGGACAACCCATCCATGCCCAAAATCAACCCATACCAGATGAAACCGAGAATATAAGCATCACACGAGAATTCAAGATAGAAATTTTCAAATCCACGCAGATCATAGACAAATGGGCGTAAACCCCAATTGGATTTGAAACACACACGTGATCATAAACTAGACTAGTACTTAGGTGCAAACTTTCAACTAGATCAGATGAAATAAACTATGCGATGTGCCAGAATCAAACAAAGTACAAACAGGAAAATCAGAAATGTAAACAGGACTTTTAACAGAAACACTACCTCGATCATGAGCTGAGAGAACGATGTTGAGGGGATGAACTCGCCCTCCAGATGGTCTTGCACACTGAGTCTGACCTTGCCCTTGCTTCTTCGGGCAATCTTTGCTGAAATGTCCAAACTCACCACAATGAAAGCATTCACCACTCTTCCTTTTTCTCTTCCTACAATCCTTAATAAGATGCCCAACTGGACCGCAATAATGGCACTTCTTCTTGTCGTTATTGCCCTTGCTATTGTTCCCCTTGTTTAGATGAGTCAAGCTTCCACAAGTAAAGCACTTTTTTTCCTCCTTATCTTCGGACTTCTCCTCCTTCTTTTTCATTTCCTTTTTGGGCTCCGTTTCCTTGTTTTGAGACTCATTCATCTTGACCTCCTTCTTGTCACTCCTATTCTCTTCATTGAGTAGGGCCATATTCACCAAACTCTCGAAAGTTTCCCCCAAGGGTATATGAGTCATGGCTAAACCATGTAATGGCTCGTTTAATCCTAGAGCAAAGTATAGGGCCTTCTTCTGAGCTGTGTTAACCAAGTCTAAACCGACCCGAGCCAGTTGATTAAACTTATCTATGTATTCCCTAATAGTCATGTCCCCTGGCTTCAGTGATAGGAATCTTAGTCCAAACTTTCCCCGAAAGTCATCCCAAGTCTCAATTGGCCTAGTAGCGGTGGTGACCACCCACCAACGTGCAGCTTCTTCCTTTAGCAACCACACTGCTAATAAAACCTTCCTACGGTCATCTATATCAAAGAAGGCAAAAAAGATCCTCGGTTTCTTTCAACCAATTCCTTGCCTCTACATAAGTCTCGGTTCCAATGAAATTCTTGCAACCCATCGCCTTAAAGTCTTTGCAAATCTCCGCGAAATCCTCTTGTGGATGCTGAGGGGGAGGAGGAAGAGGAACCTTAGCGACAGGAGGAGGAGGAACATTGACTACCGGAGGAGGAGGAGGAGGAACATCGGCGGGGCCGGCTTCGGTCGCCCTAGCCACCAAAAGTCTCCTATACCAAACAGGTACGTGTACTCCCTCCGGAATGGCAAAGTTATTGGCCATACTGAAAACGAAGAAAAAGATAGATTCAGAATCGAGAGAAAAAAAATGAAGGAATTTTTGCTAATGGCTTTTTGGGGAATAACCTTTAAAATAAACTAGACTTTTCTTTGGAAAATACTTTATACTTGGTTTTGAAAATAGTTTTCCAAAAGTTTTAAAAACCTTTTTGTTCCTTCTCGTAAACCATATGCTCTGATACCAAATGTAACACCCCACCTCAGCCAGTGTGGCTCTTGCAAGCACTCTGACTTTGGAGGAGCGTTTGAATCAGGTAAACATGCATAATGATATATCAAGGCAGAACAAGAACATAAGTATATATGTAGACAGAGTAAATAAGATAAGTAAAACAGCGGAAGATTTCAAACTATTTCAAAACAAGTCTGGTACAACATAATGTCAACTTTCCAAATACACAAGTCTAGATAAAAACAACATCACTGAAAAACTGAAATACCTAAGTACTATCCCCAAAATAAGTGATAACCATAGCTAGCTTCATGTCAAGACCGTACATGAGCTAAAATCCCACAAGCAAGCGGTCAGAAATCCAAGCTAAGCTCCAATATTCCCACCCTGAGAACCAGGGGGAAACGGAAGAAAAGAGGCGAAAGAAAAACAGGTCAGTCAAAAAGACTGAGTAAGCCCTACTACAATCAATGTAAACTGATAAAGTTAACTGGCATGAGAAGCAGGGATGAACATAAGGATAACAACATACTAGCATGATGATTAACTAATAAGGTAGATAAAGGTGTCATCGCATACTCAGGTTTAAGGTTTTTGCACCACAGGTGTACTAGCAAGCTAACATGACTTGAATAAACAAGTATTGATCCCTTGGCCCAAGCTTTGGCCCAATAACATGAAGTGACCCTAATACGAGGTCCAATAATATGAAGTGACCCTAATACGAGGTCCAATAACA
This sequence comes from Allium sativum, assembly GCA_030737875.1. Lineage (NCBI taxonomy): Eukaryota > Viridiplantae > Streptophyta > Magnoliopsida > Asparagales > Amaryllidaceae > Allium > Allium sativum. The sequence goes on from CM060923.1 coordinate 174,728,130, forward strand.
TGAAGTGACCCTAATACGAGGTCCAACCAAACGATCTAGTCGATCGGCTCCCTATAAGCCTAACTCGTCACGTGTTGGTGTCAATACGGCCCAAACATAATTGTAGTCAGACTGTGCCGGGTCTCCCGTCGGGTGTATCAAGCCCTAGGGTGTCAACCCCTGGACACCATAAACATAAGTGCACAGTCTAGATCTACTGGAACCCATTCTTGACTTCTCCAAATACGGACTACGTGCACGACCATAGTCCGTCCGGAACTACATCGGCGTACCACTCTGCCGTCGTCTTTGGTCACTTACCTCAAGTCCAGTAATCGTGCCCCACCCTTGCCTAGTCCCTTGGGTCGTAATGATACAAACTTGGGATTACTGCTGGAGTGGACCCCCATTGCTAGGATTTTCTAGTGGGTTAAGTACAGTTTAACCCTTTTACTAAACATGGATTAACTTGGTTAAGTGTAACGATGGGTTCACGACTTAACCCCGATTAATCCACCAAGCCCAAATTGGTTAAGTATTAACTGGACCATGACTTAACCCTAATCATGAGGCATTAATTAATTTAATGTGCCTTAACCTCTCACATTAGACCTTGTTGTGGTTACTAGTTAAGCCGGGCGGGTCCGGGTAGCTTTACACCACAACTTGGTCTAACCTCGGGTTCAAGGTACAACATGACCAACTTCTCAAATTGGGTCCTATTGTTTGTAGCAACTAGTTAAGCCGGTCGGTTCCGGGTAGTTTTACGCTACAAACTCAACCCAACCTCGAGTTGGTCACACTTATATTTTCTAGGTGTCATGTCCATCATGTTTCCAAAACATATTACAAGTTTTCAAGCATTTGGGTAGACCTAACTTAATAGGTAAATTCCCAATGGGTAGACCTAACTTAATAGGTAAATTCCCAATCTTATGTTTTTATGTCTTTTAAGTTTACCCAACCCCAAACGCAATCCCATCGCTTCCATATCGCAATAACGCATAAAGGATAGAAAGAGGGAACTTGGCATAATCATGACATAAAGGTGTTGAAGCCACAAGTTTAACATGGTGGCATATGAAATGTACATATGTTGATATACTTGCATATTGCATCATTAGGCCTCAAAAGTATGCATAAAACCAAACTTAGCATATAAGTGATACATGGTGATAAATGACATGTAGAAGTTGCCATAAGTTCGCATTTAGCCTCACATGCAAGTTATCATAAGGGATATGATAACTTACATGTTGCCAAAATGCAACCTTTAGCATAAAGATTGAAGCTTTAAGCTCATAAACCCAAGATAAGCTTGCATAACATGATAACATGAGCAAAATGATCAACCCAAACTTGCATAACATAACTTGCATATCATAACATGGCATACTTGCATAACATAACATGATAAACTTGCATATCATAACATGACAAACTTGCATAGCATAACATGGTAAACTTGCATATCATAACATGGCATACTTGCATAACATAACATGATAAACTTGCATATCATAACATGTCAAACTTGCATAACATAACATGGTAAACTTGCATATCATAATGATCAAACACAACTTGCATCATTCATTAACTTTAGAGTTTAAATATGAAAGTAGAAAAGGGCTTACAATGCTTATGAAGACACAAAAATATATATAGATTGAGACAAAGCCCTTATGCAATCAAATAAACCCAAAATGCAAGCTCCGATAGAAAAACCCTTGAGCCAAAATGATCAAAACCCTTGCTTTATGATGTAAATATGGAAACTTGACTTGAATGCAAGCTAATGACACTCATACAAGCTTGAAAACACTTGTATGGAAAATCTCTCATAGAAATGACTTAGGAATTTTTTGAAGAGAGTGGAGGCCATGAGAGGAATGATTTTGCCATAGTTTAGTTACTTGAATGAATAATGATGATTTAGGATTAGGTTAGGGGCTTATTTATAGAGATTAGGATTAGTTTCAACCTTAGGATTAAACTCTAATTCCAATCTCAGCCCTTAAAACCGAATCTGGCCCCAAAACCTAACCAAAACCCCAAAATGGTGCACAGGCAAAACTGTCCGGCTGAACCAAGTCGACAGCCAAGTCGACAGGGCTGTCGGCTTGGACCAACCAAGTCGACTGCCAAGTCGACAGGCCTGTCGACTTGGTTGGCTTGGCGGGAAATTTCCCGCCTAGCCTTCCAGGCCCGAAATTCGAAATTTGAACTTGAAATTCAAATCTGTTTTGAACTTGAAATTTTCTGAAAACTTCGTTGGGCCTTAATTGGGTCATACGGACTCCGATTTTCGAAAACTCGGACTCTATTTCGCGTATTTTTCCGAGACGAACGCAATGGCATAGCCCGTTTCCCTTGATTTAGATTTTAGAATTAAATTCTGCCTCGATTTACGTAATAACAGGTTATTGAAAATACGGGTTGTTACAGATAGGTCCGACAGGACCGGAAAATGTTTTGTTCAGGAACAACCAATCCTCAAAAGTAAGAGAGGAACGACCCTGCAGGATCCAAGGGTTGCCCATAGGTGTTATCCTGGGTCATCTTGCTAGAGGTGATCTGAATTCGGCAAGGAGACCATCCCTGACCTTGACTCATGATGGAAATCCAATTTTCAACATGATATTTTTTGATTTTAGTTGTAAACTTATATGGTGACATAATATATGGTACCTATGTTGTCTATGATTGATACATTTATATTTAAAGTTGTTTTATACACTATGCACTTATAGTAGTATCAAAGATATTTGTTTTTATAGCATATCAAGCACGTTTGGCTATTATAAGGTAAAACTCTATCCTCCGGCTTGCGTTGCATTGTGTGATGGGACCTGAGTCTTATAGTAGCTTAATTTTTCAAAAAGCATTGCATTGTTAATAAATGGTTTTATTTCACGGTATTCATGGGAGTAAACCCGTTCCATGTCATACGGCATGATCCCATGATTTTTATCCTATTTTAAAGTAAAAATTTAATAATTATTTTAGTTCTCACACCAGTCCCATAACTGACTCGGAGTTTATTGTTTCTACGTAAACTCTAGGTGCCTATATTTTCCACACGGACAACTAGTAGTTTTGGTTTTGCAGATTTTCTATTTATAGGATCCTGGTCAACAAATGGAGCTATATTCGAAAAGCTTTGTATCCGTGTATTTCTTTTAGTTATGTTAGTTAATAAATTTCCACTGTGCATTGTATTTATACATTTTTATTTCTGCTGCTATGTAATTTATTCTCTAATATTGTATTTTTTTCGCTGTGTATTATCTATTTGTACTCTGATATTCTTGTACACTAATGTAAATTGTTGTAATCACTACTAGAATATGGACGTTTGATAGCATTAGTATACAGCGTTCCCGCAAGCCTCCTTTTCAATACTATACAATTTATGGCTCTAGACGCATGAATTTCAGGTACTCAACGCTATACAGTGAAAAAGGGCGGGAAATGAAAATTTTGCAAGGAAAAAAACGTGTATTACCAGCGTCTCAGGAGACCCCGTCCCTTCTACTTACCTCTTCCAGAAAAAAAAATCCACGAAATCGAAAATATAGTCAATCGGTGGCACCATCCGCCATCAACAGTGCATCGGTGTCACTATCCGCCATCAATATTGGATCGATGCCAGCATTTACGTAACCCTAACCAAGTTATCAGTAGATCCTAATCCCTAAACAGTGCTGCCATCTGTGCTTCTCCAATTCAAACCGCTATAAGCGGCCACCATCCGTGCTTCTCTGATTCGATTTGCTGTTGGAGGTATTATTTTATATTTAAAAGTTGTTTGGAGCAAGCTTTTAAAGTCTTTAGACGAGGAACATCTCAAGCTTATTTTTTGTTTTATTTTCATTCATAGTTATATAATTGTTCAAGCTGTTTGACTTTATTGCTGTTTACTAGGATTTGAATCTTTATAGCTTTTTTTGTGAATTCATTGATATTTTAAAATTGATTTTAGATCTTGTGGCTAATTTTGTAGATTTGTTGTTAGGTTTAACATGAAGCCGAACATTAAATAAGTGTCCCAAAATTTGTCAGTGTAAATTTTGTGAAGTTGAAATGTTTTCCAGTTGTTAATGATGTTTATCTTCAGGTCAAATCACTTGGTCTATGAACTATAAAACTTAAAATGCTAAATTCCTTATTTGAATGTACATTATTGTGCAACACTTAAAATGCTAAATTACATTGTTTCTATACAAAGTGTGTTTGCATCAATGGGATGAGGGCTTCTCCAGTCATCTCACTTTTTTTTCTTCTTTTCCTTTCCTCAGTTCATCTGGTTTTGTAATCCCTTTCATCATGCATCTCATCTCTTCGTCCTCCTCTCCCTAGCTTCTTATTATTATTGTGAAGCGTCTTTTTTTTTGTTAAGTCCATGTTTCTACTAGCCACTATATTATTTATCTGTTCAGATTTTCTATGCCCTGTCGTTATTCGTAGAGATCTGGCATCGCAAGATCCTTACCTCCTGTCACTATCCCAGTTTGTGTGAAATATTTTAGTGTTTTATAGGATTTGCAGTTGAACTGGCAATCTCAATTCCTTAGTCATTTCATTGCTACATTGTCGAGTTTTCAATTTTGACTTTTGAACAGAACTTTCTTCAGAGGCTGGGAATTTCAGATGGTGTCGTTGCCTTGTTACCTTTGCTTTACTTTTTGCTTTACTTCACATTTAGACTCAGACCTATTGTTTTTCATCTTTAACTCTGACGTCCATGGCAATTGCTTGCAATGATGGTTCTTTGCTTATTGACTGTCGTGCTTATTTTAGGTGTTTGGGTTGGTATCGTCTCCAATAACTCTCTCTGTTGGTTCTGTAGTTCTAGGCTGAGGATTATCTATCTAGATTATTGTGTTACTCCCCTTGGGTGTATTTGTGCACCGATTGCAGTGGTATACATTTTTGTCTATGTTTTGGTGTTTGTATGCATGTCTTGGCATGTTATCCATGTCCCTGTTCTCTATTGTGTGCTTTGGATTCTTTGAATCCTTGCTTTGTGAAGTTTTTGAAGCCTCTGTTGCACTGATTTGTATGTTGCTTTTGTTCCCCGATTAGTGTGGTTCTTTTGAAGTTTCTGTTATATTAGTTTCAGTCAAATGAAAACACCGGAGCATATAATAAAATTATTTGGTAGTACATTACATTCATTAAGCGTTAATCCGTTGGCCCATTCATTAATTTTTCACATTAATAAAACCTAGAATGTCAAACTAATGTCTATGAGCATTAGTAATATAAGAATGACCGTTGGTGTATATAGCTAGCCAAACATTATTAATGTAATTCCTCTATGCATGTATAAATAGCCATGCAAATATGTTTAATCCCTTCTTCTTTTCTTCTTAATATGTATATATGTATATTTAAAAAAATCATGCTTATTATCAGTGCCCTTTTCGATCTAAGGGAGACCATAATGGCAGGAACCCTAACTCTCAGCCTATCATATTGAAAGTAGTAAGGTGGTACACGACCACACCATCCGAATTAGGAACAATTTTGGGAGTGGGGACGTGATCATAAAATCCATCATGCTCATTGTAGGATATCATCAACAAGCTCTGTTTCCATTGTGGATGCCATGAGATTTTCATAAACTTCTTTGACGAACAGTTGTCCTTGATTAACAGTTGTCATTTTTTTATTTTTAGCAATTTCTGAAAGAGATTAGCATGAAACATGTTAGACAACAAATGTGACATCTGAAAAATAAATCACATTAAACTATGTGAGTGTCACTCATTGGTAGTTTGTACTACAACTTTATTTAGTACATGAATTCCAAAAGTGGTGAATGCAATCATTATGCACAAATGTTCCAATTGCTGTTAAATTGGGCTAATCAAAATAGCATGAACCAATATTGTAAATTGGGGAGTACCCGAAGTAAACTTATTTACAAGTAATAGGTAGCTTGATTATAAGTTATAGAATAACCATTGTTTGTAGGGCGCTGGTTGGTTTTCCTTCTACGTTTGTTATGGTCATCTTTCTCACGATGTCAAATAGTTTCTTATATCAATATTCCTGAGCAGCCATGTCCGGTAGCAGCAGAATATTTCTATGATGCAAGAGCTTTCTATATAGGTACACTCTCCTCTCCTCTTTTCCTTTTCCTACTAGGATTGACAGTTCACATATTCTTTTGGTGCTTCCTTTTCTTTCCTGCCCATTGTTTTTTGTTTTTTATATTCTCAGTGTTTTTTTATGTACGCATTCTCCTGATTCTGCGATCCTTTGATAAGAGACTTATGTTTATTATTTTGAGTTTTAGAATAGCCAAGTGGTTTATGGTGATCGATTTATTTGTTTATTAATTAACTTAGACTTTAACGTTGTTTGCTATAGATTTAAGGACGTTTTAATTTCTTCTGTAGGTAAATGAATCTATTTGTTGATTTTGGTTGACTTGGCTAGATTGTGTGTGAGGTTTTGGGATAAATGTCCTCTTTCTAACAATTCTTTAATGGTGTTATGACTGAACCATCGACCTTCATCTTTGACTAAAAAGTCCTAATGATGTACTTTATTTAGATGTTAATCTATTTCAATAATACGTCATACACTATCAAAATATGTACTTTATTTTGCTACGTATTACATGCTACGTGTATGAATAGATGTTACCACTTTCAAAATCAGATGGAGCTTTATAGCCTAAAGTTACTTCATTATAAACAAATTATGTGCCATTCAATTTTGTGTATCTCAATAACTAAGAGCTTTAAACATTGGACAGTTACGCTTATAAGTTGTTTCGCGAATGGGAATGAATAAAGGCACACAACTTAACTCTGTAAAATGAAAAATAATAAAACAAACTGAGTGCTTTTCTTGCTTATTTCAGGCAAAATGACATGTGCAACAAAAAATGTTAGATACTTCTTTCACAAGTTGATGCAAACAATTGCTTCACCAAAAATGATATTTGCAATGTTATATGACATGTGCTTTCTGGGCAAATTGATATTTCCACTGTCATATATGCTCTGACAGTCTTCCCGTGGAGCTTCACAAACAATTATGCTCTGACTAAGCTGATACTGCCTACTGATAAGTCATCTTATAAATTAAATGTTAATCAGTAGCAACAACAATAAAATGTTTAAACAGACTTCCGCTGGTGCTTGCACGCAACAGTGGTTCTGGATGTGCATGCAACGGTTCCCCATGGTACTTCTTTTCCTTATATTATATTGTTTATTTTTTTAGCTCTTACTATGTCTTCCTTATTAGTAATCATTTTTGCACCTTCATGTATGTAAATATATGTAGCTGCAAAAGAAATGCAGACTTTGGAGAATTGAGCCAGGCTGCCACGAGAACTGTAAACTTTCCTTCTCCTATGAAGCTAATTTGGTTTATAAATTTTACAATCATAGAACACGTTTTGTTGGATTATATGACCTTTTATTACAAAAATAAGCACGGAAGCAATGGTATTTGGGACCGACTCACCGTTTTTCGGTCTGTTAAGTGTATGGGGTATGGTTGTCCATGAGTGACACAAACTTTGGATTACTCAGAGCAATTCGGGGGAAAAGATTAATGCATTTAGCACTACCACAATATTTTGACAAAATATGGTGCTCACTATATGTTGCTGTTTTCATTGCACAGGCATGGAGCCGTAAAGTTCTCAAGAAAATGTATGTACTCTGTATCAATATAAAATAATAAACATGTGTTTTCAGCAGGATAGAACAAAGCAAGTTTACACATGAGTGTCCGACGCACATCCAAGAGATATACGTAGACAACATACAAGATAATAAAAAAATACACCATCATGACCATAATATAAGACATACATATAGACATGGTTATCACGGCGGTAAGTCGAGTCGAGTCGATAAAGGTCTAATTAGTCGACTAGTGGACTAGTCGTAAACTAGTCGGTCTAGTCGATAAATAAATATATACATTTATAATTTGAAATTTCTAACTAATACATGTGGACAAAATTCAAATATGTACTGACATATGGTAAATCATATTTAACATGTTAAACCTGGTTTCTCAACTTTTGTTTTTCCACTTGTAGTTGGCTACATATGATCATATTTAACATGTCGACATGGGTATGTAGTTTGACAGCTGATAAAAAGAGACAAACATGGTCCACATGACAGTCTGGCCTACAAAAAAGAAATGCCTTACCCACTCCAAATGAGATAAAAATGTCGTAGCCTACGTTTGGGTCTTTATCAGCAGCTGCTTTTGTCTGCTTTGTGCACTAGGGCAAAAATAAATAAATAAAACTCAAGACACTGGATCGGCAACATCCTCTTTTATCTATGGCTCTGCCCCGTGTTTTCATCTGCCCCCAATTCGAAGCTCGAGCACTTAGTTGATCTGCAATAACGGATGATTAGTGTGAAACGACTTCCAGTACTCAAATGCGACATCGACTTCGAGTTCATCATTTTAGGGTTCCAAATCCGACATCGAGACTTCGATTTAAGGTTCTAGTGAGTTCGATTTCTAGGGTTTCAGTTTTCAGTCGACGTTTCATGTCGAGATGAACCTCGACTAGCCGACTAGTCGACGACTAGTCGTGACTAGTCGAACGCCGTAATAACAGTGCATATAAACACATGAAAATGAATTTATATTCACTGACTGACCAGACTCGACATTAAAAAAGCAAACTGCAAAATAAAGCTTAGATATTTCAAGGGTTTCCCCCTTAAATAACCTCTTAAAACAACCAATTAGCTTTTTTATCTTCTCATTTCAACGTCTTTGATCTATTTCTAGCTTGTCGGGTTCGGGCGACGTGCAATACCACCCGATTAAGGGAGCCATGACGCACGGTGGTTGTTACGTGCAGTACAATGTCTACGGCAATTTGTTTGAGATTACCTGCAAACATGTTCCTCCTATTAGGCCTGTCGGTAGAGGCGCTTATGGCATTGTTTCTGTTGCTGTGAATTCACAAACACGATAGGAAGTGGTAATTAAGAAGATAGGTAATGCATTTGATAATCAAATTGATGCAAAAAGGACACTAAGAGAAATAAAGTTGCTTTGTCATATGGATCAAGAAAATGTTGTTGCCATAAAGGATATCATCCGCCGTCCACAAAAGGACACATTCAATGATGTGTACATTGTCTATGAATTAATGGACACCGATCTTCATCACATTATCTGATCTAATCAGTCGTTGACTGATGATCATTGTCAGTATTTCCAGTATCAACTACTTCGAGGATTAAAATATATACACTCGGCTAGTGTACTACACCGTGATCTTAAACCAAACAATTTGCTTGTAAACACAAACTATGACCTTAACATCGGCGACTTTGGATTAGCAAAAAAAACTTCAGAAACAGATTTCATGACAGAGCATGTTGTAACTCATTGGTACCGAGCCCTGTAACTGCTTCTCAACTGTTCTGAATATACGGCTGCAATTGATTTATGGTCAATTGGTTGCATACTTGGTGAAATTGGAACAAGGGAACTGTTATTTTCAGGAAAAGATTATGTTCATCAATTGAGGTTGATAACTGAGTTAATAGGATCACCTGACGATACAAGCCTGGGCTTCCTACGAAGTGACAATGCAAGAAGATATGTTAGGAAACTCTCTCAGTATCCTAAGTAGAATATTTCCTTACAATTTCCTAGTATGTCTGCTGGAGTTGTCGATTTGTTAGAGAAAATGCTTGTTTCTGATCCAAACAAGAGAATTACAGTTGAGGAAGCTCTTTGTTACCCATATCTTGCATCTCTTCATGATATCAACGATGAATCGGTTTGTCCACAACCATTCAACTTCGATTTTGAGCAACCATCAATTACTGAAGAAAATATCAAGGAGCTTATATGGAAAGAACCTGTAAAGTTCAATCCTGATATATCCCTTACCGAGAAAAATCCAGTTATGCAAGTTAGATGTCAATGTAGGGTTTAAACATCATTTAACCAACGTAAGGTGCACTATAAATATCAATGGCTATGATGCTCTCACTGAAGAAATATGTATGCATTACGATGCTATTGTGCCTTTCAATGATTTGTGAAACTGATCATGAGTGTGTTCCATTCAGACTTATTCGAAAACTTGTATTTCTTATGTAAATTGATTTATACCATTTGTATGAAAATTTAGCTTCTCCTGATATTTGATTTAAAATTTTTTTTACTAAACTGTCACTCAAAATAATGCATTTACCTGTAAGTCTTAAGCGTTTATGTACTTGAAAGTTTTATACTAAGCTGAGTATTGTACAGTTTAATAATAATAATCAGGTTAGATTTTATCTGAATTCAAAGGTAAGCAAGAAACATTAATCATGATAACATGGACTATATCTAAAGTTTTATACTAAGCTGAGTATTGTATAGTATAATAATAATATATTGAAGCAGCATTTGAGCTTCAGGTGTAATATCCTCATTATTTGCAAATTGGTGGTGTAGAGTCAAAGACGATACGGTCGTCATGTCCTCTAGATGAAGTAGATTCTGGATAGTCGTCAGATATTGGTGAAGCTAATGTTGATGTGTCTATGACAAGTAATAAGCGGTACAGAAGCTTGCTACCACTGATATATTTTCTGATGTTTGAGGTTAGTTTGATATTCTTCCTATATTGATGATTTTGCACTGTATTTTTCGTAAGGGATGTTGTATATATGTTTATATACCATTCTTATTCATGATATTGGTGCTGTGGTTTATTTTGTTCCACTAATGATGAATTGTGATTTCCTTTTACAAACCCTATGGAGCTAGAAACATATTATAGTTTCAGAAAACAAAAAATCTTTCATTTTTTTTTGTCCTGGCAACTTGTTTTGGTTTCAGTTTTTTTGTTTTTTCAGTCCTGAAAACTTGTATTAGTTTCAACCATATCAATCAATTGGTACATTTATATTTCTAGTCTCAACTTCATCTGTATGTTCCCCTTACTGTGGCAATGTAAATATGATCGCATGTGAACTAACTTCTGATAATTTATAGAGATTTGCATATGTGAATTCAATCATGACGACACACAAAATAATGACAAGTACATGCTTGAAAGGTGAGAAAATGTTTTAATTGGAAAACGAGCATCCGACCTACGCAAATATTAGGGAGAGAACCGGTTTTTTTTTAATTTGATAATTTGGTATATATTGTCGTATATTACAACTTTCACTGTATCCTATATGAAATCAGCGTACTAAATTTACGGAGAACCATCTAGAGTAATTAAATCGATATAACCGATTGTTCACGAATGCGAGTGAGGATAAAGGCATTGTTCGATTTTTGTTGATTTTTTCATACCACCTATCGAATTGGACTTCTATGGAGAAGATCTGGAACATATTCGACCTATTTTTTCTTTGTTGATGTCGTTTTTCTGTTTAAGTTAATGTATTTAAAACGTAGGGAAGCACAACATATTGTATGAAACTTGCAAAAGGCGTATATATGTACATTTACTTACATGTTAATGGTTAGGTAAATGAATCTAGTTGTTAAACATGATTAGAATAGTTTGTACAGGTTGCTTACACACCTAATGCATGTTTTACATATTGAAATGTTGCATGAACCAATGTTGCAATGAAAACTTACTTATAGACCTTGGCATCTTTTTCTTTATTTAATATTAAATAGATTACATATAATTTGTGTGTGTATATATATATATATATTGTTTACTTACGTACAACACCTATAAGATTGCATTGTCGCATCATATTTTAAGTCCTAGCTACATGGTTTTTCTTCCTTTAGGACTTTCATTTTATGTATTTGACATAACAAACTAACATTTTGATTACTTATTTGTATTGCAGATGTTAGGGAGATAATACCAACAAAAGCAAAGTGAGATGGACTCAAATGTTAGATTCGTTTATAAGTAAGTTGATACAATCATACATATGAAATATTATGTACGGGCAAAGGAAAAGTTGCTAGAACGATATGTATGATTGCTATGTTTGAATATGGTAAAATTGTTTGAATATGTATGAAATATCATATTCGGATATGTTAAAAGTTTGAATATGCATGAAAACTATGTTTACATAATGGAAAAGTTGTTTGAATATGTATGAGATATTGTGATATAATTTACATGTTTTGGTCTATGAAAATATGTAGAGAAGAATTGGATTAATGGCTATAATATATGTGTAAAGGTTGAAAATAATAATAAATAAAATCTGTAAATAAATATTAAATTTAATAGCGTTTGAGAAACGCTATGATAAATCAAACGCTATAAAAAGTAATCATAAGAAACGTTATACAAATCTTCCTTAAAACGCTATTAAAAGTAATAATCAGATTATAAGTCTTATAGCATTTTAGAATAATAGCACATCAAAAATGCTATATCAGAACTATTTTATATAGCGTTTGTATCACTGTTATTTAAAGTTGAAGGTCTACCATAGCATGTCGTTCCCTAGCGTTCTCTGAAACGCTATCATAGCATAACATAGCGTTTTTCAAACGCTATGAAAGCCCTTATTTGTTGTAGTGAATAACATGAAAAGATCTATGGTTCTGCGTTATGATGCGTCGTGTTCCTATATAATCCGAGCTTTTCCGTCTATTCGGAGATCAGGGGATTTCGGAGCGTAACACAGTTGCCACCCCTTCACAATATTTGAGTGTCTTCACCGTTTGCTGCAGGCTGTAGCTGTAGGCAGACCATCAGAGAGTTCTCATCATCGGAACTTCCTGATAGAATTTTTATTTCACTACATCTGCTCTCGGATATCAACCAGTCATCTAGCCTTGCCTACAGTTGTTTCTTAACATTGTGGATGTTGTCTTAGTTGAAATTCCATTCATTGCAGTGCTTTCTATTTTGATTTCATCAAAGATTTTGTTTCTTGAAAACTGAGTGTGGTTACTTATTCCATTGAATTTCTGAGCAATGGCTGCAGGAGATGATAATAATACCGTAACCTCACAATGTTCGAATACCACAACAGCACCAACTCAAAACTCCAACAAAAATCTGTTAATGATCATTATTAGCCCTCAGAATCAACTAATTCCAATTCAAATAGATGAGACTAATTATCTGTTATGGAAGTTTCAGATAGAAACCACAGTAGAAGGATACAAATTAAAAGGTTATATTGATTGATCAAAGATCTTACCCGAACAATTCATCTCAGATGCAGAATGAAACAGTGAAATCAATAGTGAATACAATATCCATAAAAGACAAGAGTGATTGTTAAGTTCATGTATCTTGTCCTTAATCAGTGCAAATATCATTCCCTAACTTATCGGTTGTAAAACAGCACTTGGGACATGCTCAACTATCAAGAAAATGTTCATTCAACAGTCATTTGCTAAAGCAATGCACTACAAAAGACAACTTCGTAATCTCATAAAGGATAGTGTGCAAATGAGAGATTATCTCATAAAATAAAGAATCTATGTGACTTACTCAAATCTGTTGGCCATACTGTCTCTGATTTAGATCATATTCTGTACATCTTATATGATCTTGATGATGACTACGAAGCTATAGTAGCAATCATCACCTCAATGGAGCTAACACCAGCCATATCATATGTTCATTCTGCTTTTATTGCTCAAGAAGGAAAAATAGGACAAAAGAAAATCCCAGAATCTGACCTTTTAGTGAATTTTGCAGCATCTAAAGGTGAATAAAGGAACAATAATGACTATAACAGCCAAAAGGGAAATCAATTCAACAAATTTCAAAGAGGCAGAGATGGTGGCAGATAGAGCAATAACAGCAACAGACCAAGATGCCAAATTTTGTATTAACCGTGTTAAAAACACCGGGCCGACACTTACTGGTTCGACACTAAGTGGGTTGGCACTAACTGGGTCGGTGCTAACTGGGTCAGCACAACATCAGTCTGTACCTTAGCAACACATGGGCTGGCAAATTATAGTGGCATGAATGGTATTTAAGCACACACGTTTTCATGTTTTAACAAATAAGAAGTGGAAGTGACCACGCAACATCCACATCTTAGCGTGCAAAGTGTTCACGGTACAAGTAGTGTACATATGGCAAGTACTGACATGAAGCACATCCATGCTACCGCATGCACCAATATTTATGTAATACAAATGGATAAAAGATGAAATGGTGGCATTGCTATTATACTATGGATCAATCCTAATGTTAACAGGGTATGGGCCGGTGATTACTCGCAGTAGTGGTGTACCATTGTTGGATGGTTCAACATTAAAAAAGGTAGCACTATTTCTGTTAACAAAGCAGGGAGCCAGAACGTTAACATTCAAACAAGAATTGGCTCCACAAAACATCAACCTGCTACAAATGATGTTGCGTGGCTTCATAAGACACATATGACTAAATGAATGCAAACTTGCATGTGTCAACACTATTAAGATGAATATGGGTCGACCATAATACATGGACGTGAATTGCTAGTTTGGTTACATTACATGCAAGGCATAGTATAAATGATCCATGCAATACATCGGTATGATCACTTAAGCGGCTTTAGTAAACAAGCGGTTTCCATTCCATGAACTGGATGCAATATTAAGCAATGAAGACACAGTAAACACGTGTATTTATGTGGACCCAAACTGTTTTAAAAGTAAACAAATGAATGTATACGAGTCAGCATTAAAATGTATCAAAATGCATATAAGAAGGCATGCTGGTCGGTATTATTTACAGAGCCATGGAAAGTATATAATTAAAGGGGGCGACACCTTAAACATGAAATGTGAGTCGGCTTCAGATAGTCCATGCAAAAGCGGATAACGTATTGTTCATAATCGAAGAATATGAGTACACATGGTTGGACGGAAGTGGCTCCAAGATGTATGAGGGTTCAGTATTAAGATGAAATATTTGGGTCGGTCCTATTTTTGGAGCATTGGATCAACCTTATAACAATATGGATCGACACTATAAGGCGCCACATGGTTTGATCATATTGCAAGAGTGGGCCGGTGCTTTTAAATACACGGTGGCAAGGACGTAATTAGTTGGAGTGGTTGCCCAAAGTGAACATTGGGTCGGATGTAGCAAATAAAGCGGTCAGCAGCAAAGTGATTATTCCTTATCGGCATTAACATGTTTGGTCAGTCATACAAGGGAAAGGTGGTGGCAAGACTGTAAATATGGGTCATATGATAGCTGTACACAGCTGTAAAGTGGGTCGGTCGGAAAATTACCCAGTGGCATTTTCGTGAATACCTAATAGTCGACCCAAAACCTGAAGGATGTAATTCAGTCATTCCTCACTTCTATAAATAGGGGAGAAGTTCCACTTTAGTGGGGATGGAATTTTATGACCTCAAAGGGCTGTCCAACCATTTGCTAAGCAATTCTAAGTGATTTCTACATCTTCTGACACCTCCAATCGAAGATCAAACATGGAATTCTCCAATAAATCATGGAAATCCACCAACAAATTTGGTGAATCATAGATCTACCTCTCAAGTTACTATACTTAGAGGATTTCTCTACTTCTTTTGGCTTTTTGAATTAAATCAAGAGAAGAGTGTGTAAGGATGAAAATCTATGTAATGAGAGAATATTCAAACCTTGTAAATGTGCATGTGATAATGAAAGTTTCTCTCAAAGTGGATGTAGATCTTTCCTAAGATCAAACCACTATAAAAATCATTGTCTTTTTACGTGCATATATGATTATGGCTCCTTTTAATTCCTTACTTCATTGGTGAAGTACAATTTTTATACCTTTGGTGTTGAAATCAAATTTTTGTTTTAACATTTGGCGCGCCCACCATGGGGCCATGTTCGCATCTCCTTCCTTCACACTTCTCTCAAGCCTAAGAGCCAACCATTGGAGTCCTAAGCCTACTTCTACCATAGATTCTACAAGTCTATTATCTAGACCAATTGACGAATTCTCATCAAAATTCAAAGCCTTGTCCGAGATCATGGTGAAATCTAAGAAGATTACAAGCAAAACCATTGAAGGAAAAGACAATGTTGTCAACAATGAAACTACTCCACTCACTAACCGCTTCGAAATTGGAGAAAATTCAATGTCCGGGGCCAATGTAACCAAAGTCGAATTAGATGTCGTCATCGCTAACTTGATCTAACGAATGGAAACTTCCAATAAAGCCTTGATCGAGGCTAACAAAACTTCGTTGGATGCTAATCAAGCTTTAACGGATAAAATGAGTGCTCTCCTAAATGTTCAGGCAAATCGCACTCCTCCTCCCAAAATCCATGTCAACCTTGAAGAGAATGCAAATTCATCAACCTCTGATCATCATAATGACAACTTGGAAGGACTTGCTGACAAAGACGATGCTAATATCGAAGACTCCAAGTTGAAAGCTAAAAACCATATGGATCGAAATAATCGACGAGTTGAAATTCCCGTTAAGGGGGCACCTACCCATATTAGAAATAAAAGACCTAGATCTTCTTAACGCGATCGCTCACCACGACGAGCATCCGGAAAAGGGATCAAAGTCCGCTCTCCGGAATGACACAACCTGAAGGAATATATCGCGGATATAGTGAAGCAAATCATGAAGGACAATATGCCTCGCAAAGAAAGTGAAAGAGAATGGGACTTCTCCCCCGGCAAAAATCCGTTCACAATGAAGATTCGTAAAGCAGAGTTCCCTAAGAAGTTCACTCATCCTACTCTGCCTCCTTACAACGGGACTTCTGATCCGAATCACTTCCTATATAGGTATGAATGGTATATGAATGCAGCCAAAGCGACATACGAGATCAAGTGTCTGTGTTTCCCTCTCTATCTAGAAGGTGTTGCATCGTTATGGTTCACAAGGCTTCTACCCAAATCCATCGATTGATTTAATGATTTGATTATAAAATTTAAAGAACAGTTCAGGTTGCAAGCTACGAAGGCTAAGGACGTTATTTCTCTTACATCAATGAAGTAGAATCCAGAAGAATCTATCAATGCTTTCCTCAAAAGATTCAATGTTGCTGTATCTGAAGTAGGGAATCCTGAACCCCGCATGATCTTAATCCTCTGATCAGCGCCATAGATGAGAACAACAAATTTGGTAAATGGATTAAAATGAAAGAGCCAAGCATGCTCGAGAAATTTTATAAAAAGGTCGAGGAATAAATGATATTCGACAATAATCTTGTGTCTCTTCAAATTATTGATGCTAACCAACCTTCTAAAGCTCCCAAAAACGCCGCTGCCCAGTACAATCAGAAAAATCCTGGAGGTAAGAAAAGAGGAAGCGACGGGAAAGACAATCGAGACGGGAAGAAGCCTCACTTTTCCAACCCACCAGAGCTGACACCTCTAAATGGCACTCCAAAAAACATCTTTGTTGCGACCAAAGACACCAAAGATTATCCTGTACCGAAACCTCAGAAAATAAGTAACCATCAAGCGAACTCTGGATAGTTCTGCTGGTTTCATAATCGGTCAGGCCACAACACCAATGAGTGTAGGCATCTGAAATCACTGATCGAAGAGCTAATTAGGAAGAATCATCTGCAGTAATATGTGAAAAATCCACAATCCTAAAACGTTGTTCTGATTCCCCAGGGCCAGGAGGCAACAAGCAATGAAGCTCTTGTTCAAACCATTCCAAGGCTGATCATCAACTAATAACCATTGATTGTGCTTCAATTGCGATGAGTCGGAATAGGTGATCAACATCGCCACTGCTTTACTTCATGCTTTATTTCCTTCTTTATTTCATGCTTTACTTCATGTTTTACTTTCTGTTATATTCAAAACTTCTTGTAAATAGTCTGTAATAATCTGCAAGTGATGCACTGAACATTAGCTCTATGACTAAGAGCATATCTGTTTGAATGAATTTCTAGCTTGCAAAATTATGTGTCAAATCAAAACTTATTTAAAAGATGATTTCATATTGTAGGCCATCTGTCGAGCGCTTGTCCCTGTAGCACCGCGACCGCAACAACACTAATTCAAGCACTAAAGTCTATAAATATCAACATGCACAAATGCAAAAATAGAAAAGCATCGCCTTGAAAAGTGAATAGGAAAAGTCGCAAAGATTCAAACAATGAACAAGCACCACGACAAATAAATGAGAATATTGCGACTTTCTTCGAAGGGGCACTCCCTTAAGTGAGAGTTTCAAAGCTTCAGTTCCTAATCAAAGTAGCCCGCAAAGTCAAGCGTCCGACAAAGGAATTGATGCCAACCTTGAGCTAGAACAACCAACATCATGTCGGAAGGACCAACAAACACGCTGGAAGGACTGACAAACCTGATGTTGGAAGTACCAGCATCGAGCCGAAAGGACTGGTAAACACGCTGGAAGGACCAGCACTATGTCAGAACGACCGAAAAACCTAGTGATCGTAAGTACCAACATTAGGCCGGAAGGACTAACAAGCACGCTGAAGGACCAGCACCGTGTCGGAAGGACTGACAAACCTGGTGGTCAGAAGTACCGACATCAGGCCGGAAGGATCGACAATTGAGCTAGAAGGACCAGCACAAATCAAACTCCTCTCTAGGGGCACCCAGCTAATCGTCAGTATCAGGAAGTACCTGATCCGACCACAATAAACATTGGGGTTCTAACCAAAGTCCTCTCCGAGGGCACCCAATTTATCGTCAGTATCAGGAAGTACCTGATCTGATCACGACAAACATTGGGGTTATAACCAAAGTCCTCTCCGAGGGCACCTAATTGATCGTCAGTATCAGGAGGTACCTGATCCGATCATGACAAACATTGGGGTTCTAATCAAAGTCCTCTCTGGGGGAAGCTAATTGATTGTCAGTATCAGGAAGTACCTGATCTGATCACGACAAACATTGGGGTTCTAACCAAAGTTCTCTTTGGGGGCACCCAATTGATCGTCAGTATCAGGAAGTACCTGATCAGATCACGACAAACATTTTGGTTTTAACCAAAGTCCTTTCTGAGGGCATTCCTTCTGAATCTACTGATGCTTGGATTAATCAATATAATTGAGTGACAAAAGTCTCCAATTCCTTAATTAACCATGCTGGATTGTAGACGGAATTCCGGATTAGCCAATTTACTTGCATAGTGTCTGAATACACCAGACGCGACAAATGTTAGATTATAGCCCAAGCAGGGGCACGTAATCCAAAATACTCCACACAATAAAGGACAATGACCTTCTAAACAATAGGCATGAATATCAAAGCCTCTCAAGGGGGAGGCAGAAAATAAATCATACATACATATTTCTCAAATCTGAAATATCGTATACCATTATATATGATGCTTGAAGTCCACAGTCGACTTTTGTCAATTAGTCGATCATTAGCGATAATGCAAATTCGAATTAGAATATCGTATTTGTGCAGATAATATTCAATGAGTTTTAAAACGTTGAGTAAAACAATCCTATACAAACACTTTATTCAATTCAAAGTAAAATTCACTATAAGTCATTTATAACGATTAACTAATCCACCATCGATATGGACAGTAGATGGTGAGTATAATTCCAAAATTGAGCAATCACATGTTTTAGTTACAGAACGGGTGATGTGAAGCATATAAATTTAAAGCATGGTTGGCCATAGCAAGACAAAAAGCTATAACTGGATCTCAATGCAAAATATATCAACAACAATTTTCATTTTGAAGCCCACATTTCTCGCAAGCAAAAATACAAGCTTCGATGGGCAAATGTTAACCCTGTTAAAACACCGGGTCGGCACTAACTGGTTCGACACTAAGTGGGTTAGCACTAAATGGGTTGACACTAAGTGGGTTGGCACTAACTAGGTCAGCATATCATCGGTCGGTACCTTAGCAAAACATGGGCTGGCAAATTATAGTGGCATGAATGGTATTTGAGCATGCAAGGTTTCATGTTGGAACAAATAAGAAGAAATGGAAGTGACCACACAACATCCACATCTTGACATGCAAAGTGTTCATGGTACAAGTAGTGTACATATCGCAAGTACTCACATGAAGCACGTCCATGATACCGCATGCATCAACATTTATGTAATAGAAATGAATACATGATGAAATGGTGGCATTGCTATTATACTATGGATCAATCCTAATGTTAACAGGGTAGGGTCGGTGCTTACATGCAGTAGTGTACCATTGTTGGATGGTTCAACATTAAAAATTGTGGCACTATTTTTGTTAACAAAGCAGGAAGTCAGGACGTTAACATTCAAACAAGAATTGGTTCCACCAAACATCAACCTGCTGCAAATGATGTTGCGTGGCTTCATAAGACACATATGACTAAATGCATGCACACTTGCATGGGTCGGCACTATTAAGATGAAAACGGGTCAGCCATAATACATGGACGTGAATTGCTAGTTTGGTTACATCACATGACTAAATGCATGCACACTTGCATGGGTCGGCACTATTAAGATGAAAACGGGTCAGCCATAATACGTGGACGTGAATTGCTAGTTTGGTTACATCACATGTAAGGCATAGTATAAATGATCCACGCAATACATCGGTTTGATCACTTAAGCGGCTTCAGCAAACATGCGATTTCCATTCCATGAATGCAATAAAGACACAGTAAACATGTGTATTTATGTGGACCCAAACCGTTTGCAAAGTAAACAAATGAATGTATACAGGTTGGCATTAAACTGTATCAAAATGCATATACGAAGCCATATTGGTCGGTATCATTTACATAGTCATGGCAAAGATATAATTAAAGGGGGCGGCACCTTAAACATGAAATGTGAGTTGGCTTCAGATAGTTCATGCAAAAGAGGATAACGTATTGTTCAAAATCCAAGAATATGAGTACATGTGGTTAGACGGAAGTGGCTCCAAGACGTATGAGGTTCAATATTTAGATGAATATTTGGGTCGATCCTATTTTTGGAGCGTTGGATCGGCTTTAAAACAATATGGATCTACGCTATAAGGCGCTACATGGTTTGAGCATATTGCAAGAGTGGGTCAGTGCTTTAAAATACATGGTGGAAAATATGTAATTAGTTGGAGTGGTTGCCAAAAGTGAACATTGGTTTGGTTGTAACAAATAAAGCTGTCAGCAGCAAAGTGATTATTCCTGGTCGACATTAACATGTCTGGTTGGTCATACAAGAGAAAGGTGGTGGCAGTACTGTAAAAATGGGTCATATGACAGCTGTACATAACTGTAAAGTGGGTTAGCCGGAAAATTACCTAGTGGCATTTTCGTAAATACCTAATAGGCTGACCCAAAACCTGAAGGATGTATATCAGCCGTTCTTCACTTCTATAAATAGGGGAGAAGCTCCACTTTAACGGGGATGGAACTTTATGACCTCGAAGGGCTGTCCAACCATTTCCTAAGCAATTCTAAGTGATTTCTACATCTTCTAACACCTCCAGTCGAAGATCAAACATGGAATTCTCCATCAAATCATGGAAATCCACCTAAAAGCTTGGTGAATCATAGATCTACCTCTCAAGTTGTTATAGCTAGAGGACTTCTCTACTTCTTTTTGATTTTTGAATTAAATCAAGAGAAGAGTGTGTGAGGATGAAAATATATGTAATGAGAGAATATTCAAACCTTGTAAATGTGCATGAGATAATGAAAGTTTCTCTCAAAGTGGATGCAGATCTTTCCTAAGATCGAACCACTATAAAAATCGTTGTCTTTTAACTTGCATTTACGATTATGGCTCCTTTTAATTTCTTACCATATTGGTGAAGTACAATTTTTGTACCTTTGGTGTTGAAATCATATTTTGGTTTAAACATTTTGTGAAAAAATTGGGCATACAACAAACAAGTGTTATATCAGATATGATCCAAGCTATAACTCATATATCACGGCAATCATAGAAGTAACAGTCATAGTGGAAACACGACAAACATACAATAGGACTCAAGAAACCAAGCAGACAATACAAAGAATTCAGATGTTGTCAAAGGTAAAGACATTAGTGATGATACCTGGTTCTCGGATTCAGGTGCCACCAATCATGTTACAAATAATCCTTCAAATTTAAACCTTGGCAACAAGGAATACAATGGTAAACATTGTATTCAAATGGGTAATGATCAATCTAGCTAAACATATAACTTACACTGGAAATGCATTTGTTCAAGGTAACAGGAAACTATTTCTAAACAATATGTTAAGAGTTCCACAAATCAAGAAAAACTTGACAAGTGTTTCCCAAATAGCATGTGATAGCAATGTGTATTTTGAATTTTGCCCAAAATGTTGCATAGTTATGGACATTCTTAACTATGAAACCTTTTTATAGGGTAAAGCTGATAATGGATTATACAAATTTGGTGACTCTAAGAAGAGTGATGTTACAAATGTATGTTGTAGTGTAACTAAGGCTAATGATAGTATCACTGATTTATTCACTGTTGATGATTGTAATATGTGTGAAATGGATGAGAGCAACAAAAACTTAGATTCTTTTGATATTTGGCATGCTAATCTTGGTCACCCAAGCATGGATATTATTTCAAGAATTCTTGACAGTAATAAAATCTTTGTTGATAAAAACTCTAAAACGCAGGTCTGTACTTTTTGTCAACTAGACAAGGGTCATAGGCTACCTTTCAAAAATTCTGAAACCAAGTTTCAAAAGACATTAGAATTAGTTACCACTGATTTATGGGGTCCTACACCTAAAGACACAGACTATGGGTTTAAATATTATATTGCCTTTGTTGATGCCTATTCCAAATATATATGGATGAATTTTCTAGGAAAAAAATATGAGACAGCTAATGCTATATTACAATTTATCAATAATGCAGAAAAACATACTGGATGTGCACTTAAAATCCATTTAAACTAATGGTGTGACAGATTTTAAACCTCTTAAGAAGTTTTCTCAAGATAAAGGCCTAACTCATAGAACTACCTGCCCTCACACATCACAACATAATGGTTTGGTTGAAAGAAAACATAGGCATATTGTGGAAACTGAAATTACTTTGCTTGCATAGGAATCAATGCCATTGAAATTTTGGCCTGATGCCTTTGCCATAGTTGTATTCCTTATCAACAAATTGCCAACTAAGACCTTGAAGTTCAAAAGTCCCACTGGAGTATATACAATCATAAACAAAAGTATAGAAGGTTAAAATTATTTAGTTGATATGTTTCCCTTGCTTAAGAATGTACAAGTAACATAAACTTGATTTCAGATCATCTCCTTGTACATTCATAAGATATGAAAATAATATCAAAGGGTATAAATGCCTTGACAGTAATGGGAAAGTATAAATTTCCAGGCATGTTATTCTTAATGAGCATGTGTTCCCATTCAAAGAAAAGGGAATAAAAATAACCAGTAAAATATATAACATAAATTTTTATATCCTTTATGTACCTTTGGTTTGTAACTATTCTAATACTGACACATGTCAAAGTTGTCTGAATGATAGAAAACCTAGTTCTCCTATTCAAGAAACATGTCCTAGTCAGACTGCATCACTCAGGGACAATGATGATCACTCTAGCTCACAACAAGATACATAGAGTGAAGAGAAAACAATGTAACGGCGTGACTTTCGATGACCTCTGAAGTCGTGTCACTAATAAAGAAATTGAAATAGACAGAGAAAAGAACTAAACAAGAACATCAAAATCTCACAGCGGAATTTAATAAAATATAATATCACATAAAATATTACGTATCATAGTTTGTTACATCATAGTACATTATTAGAATACACATCATACGTGATACTGGCCCAATACATCATACAAACTGGATATAGAGATATAGATATAACTCTATTAGCTCATTAAAGGTTTGCACCCACTTTTACCCTACATATTGAATACATGATTTACAGCACCCTTGAGCTTGAAATTCTGTTTTGACATTACAGCACATGCTTAAGATTTTCAGTTACTATTTCGATCTATTACCAGAAATCACATGCTAGGTTTGCCTATAAATATACTATATTTTGTACAATTTTGTGTCTTGCACAGCATAACATCTTTCGTACGGTTAAGCACATAAATGCATGCTGCAAGTCGTTTTCTAGACAGGTTTGTTTGTTAAAATTATAAAATTGGTTAATGTTATTCAAATCCTTTGGTTGTAACACTTAGGAGTTAGGTTAGGTACATCTACTTGCAATTTTTCCAGCATGACATTAGTCTTTGAACATATCTCATTAAAATATTGTACTTTATGCTTAGAAATTAGCATACATAATTGTGGCAAAAAAAAAATCTCTCTTTGATTTTCAAATGTGTAATCACATTAAATGTTGTACTACTATGTTTTGATATAGCAGACATAGATGCAGCGACTTATTTTTATTAGATTTCCACCCTTTCCAAAGTAACCCCCTTTGTTTTAATATGCAGCAATAAATTTTGTCCAATGCAATTAGAAATAAAATATCCTATTTTGGATTAAGGGAGAAATATGTTTGCAGTTAAATTTTTGGCTTAGCTTAAGGCTGCATATAGACATACCAGTTGTATTGATATGTCCATGTATGCATAGAATTTTAACTATAAAATATTACATTAATTTTATTAAGTAATAAGAAATCAAGTTCTAACAAAAATAATAATATCTTCTCATTATCCTAATATATAAAATACAATAATTAATATATTTTCCTATAATATATTCATATATATATATATACATTCATAACCTTTAAATAAAAAGTCACTTAAGCTTGTTATTATTATAAATTAGTTTCATTTTAATTTAATTAACTCATTAACAATCAAAATTTATTATTAAACAAAGTCGTTAAAATTCGGGACATTACAATCCATCCCCCTTAAAAGAATTTCGTCCCCGAAATTAATGAGTAGATTTCAGTTTTAATTAAAGTCAAACAAATACACATCCGTAACTATCTACCGCACTTTCCGAATAGACTCCTTATTTGAAATTTATTGTCTTTATTTCCAAAAATCTGGTTTTATTACAAAATTTGTTTACTTAACTTACATGAGTTCATACTCAATTAGTAACTCAAGTCTGATTTTTATTACTGGGAAAAACCCATTTTATTCACCGGATATTATTCTAAATTCACACTTATCCTGAGGCTGACCCTAATTTTATTATACTCCTTCCTTTTATAATTTGGATTCTTATTACCCAGTCTTTTACTTGATCGAGAGATAATTTAAAGGTAACTTAAGTTGATGACTTAATTTGATATATACTAAGTATATATATATATCATAGTTTAAATTTAGGGATACACTCTCTCAATACTCACCCAGTGCCTAGGTATTTAGTAAACCTAATGCTCCGATACCAACTGTAACAACCCGTATTTTGAATAACAAGTTATAACATAAATCAAGGCAGAATTAAATGATAAAATCTGAATCAAGGGAAACGGGCTATGCCATTGCATTCGTCTCAGAATAATACGCGAAATAGACCGAGTTTTCGAAAATCGGAGTCCGTATGACCCAGTTATGGCCCATTAAAGTTTTCAGAAAATTCAAGTTTAGAAACAGATTCAAATTCAAATTCAGCCAAGCAGAACAGGCGGGAAAAATTCCCGCCACCCCCAAGTCGACTGGGGAGTCGACTTGGGAGTCGACACACCCCAGGTGGTGTCGACTGCCCAGTCGACACCCCTGTCGACTTGGGTGGTCGGCCAGTTTGGCCTGGGTGCACCTGACTTATTTCTCAAGACATGTTTGGATGCTTGTGACGGATTTTAAAGGCTCAGATCTGAATTAGGGTTAATCCTATCTCCTAAACTAACCTAAACTTCTATAAAAGGACCCTAATACCTAGCCTAAACCATCATAAATCAAACCTACAACTAGATTATGCCAAAATGTTTAATAATGGCCTCCACCCTCTTGTCATAGTCTCCATCTTCATTCATATGAGAGTTCCTAAGCTTGTTTGAGAGTTTCTAAGTTTGATTCAAGGACAAAGTTTAATCTTTCTTCATCAAAGCAAGGATCTTCTTCTTATTTCTCAAGGGTTTTCATTGGAGCTTGCTATTTGGGGTTTTTTTAGAGTTGCTAGTGGCTTCGTCTCAATCTTATTTTTATTTTATAAGTCTTCATAGCATTGTAAGCCCTGCACTTCTCTTAGATTCTAACTATGAAGTTAAATATGACATGTTGCAAGTTTGATTTTGGGCCTAAGTATGATTTGTGCTTTGATTCTATCATGTTATGCATAGATTTATTCTATGCATGTTTGTAAAGCTATCACCTTGACTTTGTGCATAAAAAGCTATGAGATTTGATTTGAAATGTTGCATAAAGCAACATAGAAACTCTCATAAACCTTATGTTATCTTGCATATGATGTTATGTGCGAATCACTTGCTATCATCCTATGTCATTTATGACCATGTTTCATCTATTTTGCTAAAGTTGATATCATGCATGTTTTGAGGCCTATAATGTAATATGCAAGTTTATGAACACATTTGCCTCATATGCCACCATGTTTAACTTGTGGCCAAACCTTATTAATTATGTCATGCTTCTAAGTTCCCTCTTTGAGATCTATTTGCGTTTATGCGAACTTACATGCGATGGGGTTACGTTATGGGTAAACTAAAATGACATAAAAACATGACTTGAAAAGATGACATGAAATATGACATGTGATTATGCTTGAAACATGAACATGAACTTGGACATGACTTCTAGAAAACATGAGAATGGCCAACTCGAGGTTGGGTTGAGTTTGTAGCATAAATCTACCCGGAACCGACCGGCTTAACTAGTGGCTACAAGCAATAGGACCCAATGTGAGTAGTTGGTCATGTCGCACTTGAAACCCGAGGTTAGACTAAGTTGTGGTGTAAAGCTACCCGGACCCGCCTGGCTTAACTAGTAACCACAACAAGGTCTAATGTGAGAGGTTGGGTGCATTAAATTAATTAATGCCACATGATAGGGTTAAGTCATGGACCACTTGAATACTTAACCAATTAAATACGATGGGTTGATGGGGTTAAGTCATGAACCTTGGGTACACTTAACCAACTTGATACTTGATTGGATAGGGTTAACCACGTTTAACCCGTTAGAAACCCTAGTTACGTGGTCCTTTTCACTAGTAACCGTCTTGGTTGTATCATGATACCCTAGGGACTAGGCTAGGGTGGGGCACGATTACTGGGCTGACATGTAAGCGACCAAAACGGCGGCTGAGTAGGTGCGCCGGTGTAGGTTCAGGCGGACTATGGTCATGCACATAGTCCGGAGTTGAAAAAGCAGACATGGGCACCAGTAGGTTTAGACTGTGCGTGCTTGATTTGTGTCCGTGGTTGGCACACTAGGGCTTGATACACCCTAGGGTGGACCTAGCACAGTTTGACTACACTTCGTGATTGGGCCGTATGACACCGACACTTGACGAGTTAGGCTTTTAGGGAGCCGATCGACTAGACCGTGTGTTGGACCTTGATTTAGGTCATCTCGTGATATTGGGCCAAGATTGGGCCAAGGGATCACTTCTTGTTTATACTTGACATGAGTTGGAATGTTAGTACACTTGGTGCAGAAACTTAACCTTGTATATGCGATGCCACACTTGATCTATCTTGTTAACTTTTCACCATGCCAGTTATCACCCTATGTTTCATCTCTGTTTTACATGTCCAGTTAACTTTATTAGTTTTTATACTAATAGTAGATAGGACTTACCAGTCTTTTGACTGACCCATTTTCTTTCGCCTCTTTTCTTTCGTCCCCCCCCCCCCCCCGGTTTACAGGGTGGGAACACTAGCACCTAGCTTGGATCTTTAGCTGCTTTTCTGGATAGCTCATGTATGGTTCGGACTTGAGCTTGCTATGGCTTTATCCTACCTTGGGGATAGTTATTTTATGATTTTCTTTCCAGTTTTCAGTTTATGTTTCTAGACTTGGTTTTGTGGAAAATAATGACCAAGTACTTTGATGTAACTTGACTATGTTTTTGAAATGTTAGTTTTTACCCGCTGCTTTATTTACTCTGTTTT
This sequence comes from Allium sativum, assembly GCA_030737875.1. Taxonomy (NCBI): domain Eukaryota; kingdom Viridiplantae; phylum Streptophyta; class Magnoliopsida; order Asparagales; family Amaryllidaceae; genus Allium; species Allium sativum. The sequence continues at coordinate 174,756,030 of CM060923.1, forward strand.
TACTTCTATATGTTCTGTCTTGTGATATCTGCATGCATGTTTACCTTGTTTAACGCCCCTCCAAAGCTAGTGTGCTTGCAAGAGTGACATTGGTAGAGGTGGAGTGTTACATTTGGCATCAGAGCATAAGGTTTTACTAGACCGGACAAAAGTTTTAAAAACTCTTTTTGAAAAACTATTTTCAAAACCAATTAAGTGTTTTCCAAGAAAAGTCTAGTTTATTTTAAAAGGCTATTCCCCAAAAGCCATTAGCACTATCCCTTGTTTCTCGTTCTAAATCTATCTTTTCCCTTTTTCATCATGGCCGATCTTAATCTTCCCGAAGGAGTAACCATTCCCGGATGGTTCCGGAGGTACTTGGAAGCTAGGGCCAACGATGTGGGCCCAGCAAACACTCCCACCGTAACTGAGGTTCCTCCTCCTCCTCCTCAGCATCCACAAGCAGATTTTGCTAAGGTTTGCAAAGACTTTAAGGCGATGGGTGGCAAGAATTTTATTGGGACGGAGACTTTTGTGGAGGCGAGAAATTGGTTGAAAGAAACTGAAGATCTCTTCGCCATCTTTGATGTGGAAGACCGTAGAAAAGTTCTGTTGGCGGCATGGCTATTGAAAGAAGAAGCTGCTTATTGGTGGGAGGTCACCAATGCTACTAGGCCTATAGAGACTTGGGCCGACTTTAGGACGAGGTTTGGGCTTAAGTTTCTATCATCTGCTGAGGCAAATCTGCAATTGGAGAAGTTTATTTCTTTGAAGCAATGGGACATGACAGTGAGGGAGTATGTGAATAAGTTTAACCAGCTTGCTCGATTCGGTTTGGACATGGTTAATACTCCCCAGAAGAAGGCTTTACGCTTTGCACGAGGGTTGAATGAGCCATTACAAGGTTTAGCCCTGTCTCATATACCCATGGGGGCCACTTTTGAAGGCTAGTGGACATGGCATTGCTTCAAGGAGGCGATAAGAATGGAAAGAAAGAAGTCAAGCCTAATGAGACTCAAACCAAGAAGACGTACTCCAAGTGGGGAGGAAATCAGAGCAATCAGAACAACAAGGGTAATAAGGCCAACAACAACAAGGCAAAGGACCCAAGAAAATGCAACTTCTGTGGGATTGTTGGGCACATAGCCAAAGATTGTAGGAAGAAGAAGAGAAATCTGGGAGAATGCTTTCATTATGGAGAGACTAGACACTTTAGCAAGGATTGCCCCAAGAAGCAAGGACAAGGGCAAGGGCAGACTCAGCGTGCAGGACCTTCTGGAGGGCAAGTGCATGCTCTCAACACTGCTCCAGTTCAGGACCGAGGTAGTATTTCTGTAGAAAGCCTTGTTTATATTTCTGATTTTCATGTTCGCACTTTATTTGACTCTGGCGCATCGCATACCTTTATTTCTTCTGACATTGTTGAAAGTTTGCACCTTAGTACTAGTCTAGTTGAGGATCCCGTTAGTGTTTCAAATCCAATTGGGGGTTCCGCCCATCTATCTATGATTTGTGTGGATTTGAAGATTTCTATCTTGACCGTAGAATTCACGTGTAATGCTTATGTTCTCGGATTCACGGGATACGGGTTGATTTTGGGCATGGATTGGTTGTCCGGTTATGGAGCCATTCTCGATTGTGAGCATAGGGTGGTGAGGCTCATGACTCGCCTCGGTAATACCCTAGAAATTTCTTGTAACCCTAGAGATCCTGTCATGTTATGTTATCTTGAATCTCTTGACTCGTCTATCAATGATCTGCAATATGTAAGGGTGGTCCGAGAATACCCTGATGTCTTTGAAGAGGTTAAGGGGTTACCCCCTAAACAAGAGATAGATTTCCGCATTTATCTTGTTGATAATGCCAAGCCAGTTTCATTGCCCGTTAGGCACATGGCCCTACGAGAAAGAAGAGAGCTCAGTAAGCAAATCAAGGAGTTGCTTGAGAAAATTTTTATTAGGCGAAGCATTTCTGAATGGGGTGCTCCTGTGGTATTCGCTACTAAGGCGGATGGTTCGCTTCGTCTATGTGTTGATTATCGAGAGTTGAACAAGCTGACAAAGAAGAATAGACACCCGTTACCGAGGATAGATGACCTCTTTGACCAGCTTGTTGGTACTTCTGTTTTCTCTCAGCTCGATCTAGCCACCGGATTCCATCAGCTTAGAGTGGCTGAGGATAGTATTGATAAGACTGCGTTTAGGACTCCAGATGGATTCTTTGAATGGCTTGTCATGCCATTCGGTTTGACTAATGCACCCACCTACTTCGTAGATTTGATGAGTAGGGTGTTCAGGGAGTTCCTTAACAAGTTTGTGGTTGTCTTCGTGGATGATATTCTGATCTTCTCAAAGGATGAGGAAGAACATGCTAGACACCTCAAGGAAGTGATGGATACGCTGAGAGCTCATCAGTTGAAAGCCAAGTTCTCCAAACGCCACTTTTGGAGAAGGGAAGTTCGGTTTCTTGGACATATAGTTTCAAAGCAAGGCATAGCTGTGGATCCCGCGAAAGTGGTTGCGGTTCAAGACTGGAAGACTCTTAGGAATGCAACCGAAGTAATAAGCTTTCTCGGTCTGGTGGGCTACTATAGGAAGTTCATCAGGGACTTTGCTAAGATTTCAGCCCCTCTTACTAAGTTGACGAAGAAGAACTTAGTCTTTGCATGGGACTTAGAGTGTGAGCTTGCTTTTCAAAGGCTCAAGAGGGCCCTTACTACAGCTCCAGTTTTGGCATTACCCGATGGCGGTAAGATATTTACCGTGTACACCGATGCATGTGGCACAGGGTTAGGTGTTGTTCTGATGCAGGAAGGAAGAGTGATATGTTATGGGGGTAGGCAACTTAAAGTTCATGAAAAGAACTATCCCACTCATGATTTGGAGTTGGCGGCGATCGTCTTTGCACTCAAATCCTGGCGCCACTATCTTCTAGGCGAAAGGTTTGAGTTATATACTGATCACAAGTCGCTCAAGTACCTCTTCTCATAGAAAGATCTGAATCTAAGGCAGCAAAGGTGGATGGAATTCTTGGCATCTTATGACTTCGAGATAGCTTATACCCCTGGCAAGGGTAATGTTGTGGCAGATGCACTAAGCAGAAGTAGGTTGACCTTGAGTCCCTTGTTTGTTGAGATAAGGAGCCTAGAGTTCTTGGCAACCTTTGATTTCACAACAGCTATTGAGTCGATGACGGGTTCGTTAGCATCTCTTGAGCTTAGACCTATACTTCTTGATCAAGTAGGGACTTCGCAGAAGGAAGATCCGCAGATAGTCGAGATCATGGACAAGTTGATTCGTGGTGAGACGTCTAGTCACCTTGCTAGATATACTATTGATGACAAAGGTTGGCTAAGGCGTGATGGAAGGCTATGCGTTCCACAAGTAGGAGACTTGGTGCATAAAGTTCTTGAAGAAGCGCATCACTCGAAGATGACTACACATCCTGGAGGAGATAAGATGTATAGGGATATAAAGCGCATTTTCTTTTGGGCTAGAATGAAGAAGGATGTGGCAGAGTATGTTTCAAAGTGCATGGTGTGCCAACAAGTGAAAGCCGAGTCGAAGAAACCCGGTGGGCTATTACATCCATTGGAGGTCCCGCAATGGAAGTGGGAAAGTATCTCTATGGATTTTGTGGATGGATTGCCTAGGTCAAAGAAAGGGAATACGAGCATATGGGTCATAGTTGATAGACTTACGAAGAGTGCTCATTTCATTCCAGTGAAGAGCAAGAGGACCGCATCATGGCTAGCATCTGTTTATCTTCGAGAGATAGTGCGATTGCATGGAGTTCCTTCTAGCATAGTTAGCGATCGTGACCCAATCTTCACTAGCCAGTTCTGGAATAGTTTGCAAGGAGCGATGAGTACGCGATTGAATCTAAGTACAGCCTATCACCCCCAGACGGATGGCCAAACCGAAACGGTGAATAGAGTGCTAGAAGATCTCTTGAGGCTTTGTGTTCTTGACTTTGGTGGTACTTGGGAAGACCACCTCCCTCTTGTAGAGTTTGCTTATAATAATAGCTATCAAGCTAGCATAGGGATGGCACCATTTGAAGCTATGTATGGGAGGCCGTGTAGGCCACCATCTTGTTGGTGGGAGACAACGAATAGGCTTATACTTGGGCCCGATATGATATGGGACACATCCGAGAAAGTTGAATTGGTGAGAAGACGGATGAAAGCGGCCCAAGACAGACAGAAATCCTATGCTGACAAGCGAAGGACAGATTTGGAATTCGAAGTTGGAGATATGGTTTTCGTGAAGGTTTCTCCTTTGCGTAATGTGGTTCGGTTTGGAGCAGTTGGGAAGCTGGCACCAAGGTTCGTAGGACCCTTCCCTATCATAGAGAGAATTGGGAAGATGGCTTATAAGGTGGAATTGCCCGAGAAGCAGGCCGGAGTGCATAATGTCTTTCATGTCTCGCATCTCCGAAAGTGTCTACATGAGTCCGCTGAGGTGGTTGAACCTAGCATTCTTGAAGATATGGAGATAGAGAAATAGGCAACCTTGAGGAGAGCTCTGATTCGTATCTTGTGAACGGAGATCAAGAAGCTAAGAAATCGAGAAGCCAAATTGGTGAAAGTTCAGTGGAGTGAAGCCGAAGAGGATGCAACTTGGGAAACCGAGGAGAAGATGCGTGAGCTTTATCCATTTCTTTTTGAGGGTACATTCTCGATCTCTTTTCCTTTTTAGCATATCTTCCTTTTTGCTATCCATGTTTATCCTGTTTATCTTGTAACTTCGTTAACCTTGTCATGAGAACCTTAGGTAGAAACCCTTTTGATGAAACATGTAGTTGAAACATGTTATGCTTGATGTTTGCAAGTGGTTGCAAGTGTTTGCAAGTGGATACTCGTGGATGCATGATACACATTAAGCACTAAGATCGGCTCACACACTTTCATATTGAATATGCATGAGTGCTCATACTTATTCATGGCTGAAACTTGTTATGCTATCACGTGGATGTTGCATATGGATGAATGTTATGTGCACTCATGTAGATATTATAAATTATGTTAGGAATTTGCATACATATGGACTCATTTCACTAACATACTTTGCATTAAGGAGGTTTACTGAATTAGTAACCGCCTGATTTTCGCATTAGATAAGTACATATACACACATCTTTCGCATATGATCATACAACATTTAGAATCTTTTAAGGACAATGACTGCACGTGGATGATGTTTTGAGTAGATGGATGATGGATGGTAGGATATGTTCTTCCTAACTTAGAGATTTCGGGGACGAAATCCTTTAAGGTGGGGAGGATGTAACAACCCGTATTTTGAATAACAAGTTATAACATAAATCAAGGCAGAATTAAATGATAAAATCTGAATCAAGGGAAACGGGCTGTGCCATTGCGTTCGTCTCGGAAAAATACGCGAAATAGAGTCCGAGTTTTCGAAAATCGAAGTCCATATGTTCCAGTTATGGCCCATAGAAGTTTTCAGAAAATTCAAGTTTAAAAACAGATTCAAATTCAAATTCTGCCAAGCAGAACATGCGGGAAAAAATCCCGCCTCCCCCAAGTCGACTGGGGAGTCGACTTGGGAGTCGACACACCCCAGGTGGTGTCGACTGCTCAGTCGACACCCCTGTCGACTTGGTTGGTCGGCCAGTCTGGCCTGGGTGCACCTGACTTGTTTCTCAAGACATGTTTGGAGGCTTGTGACGGATTTTAAAGGCTCAGATCTGAATTAGTGTTAATCCTATGGCCTAAACTAACATACTCTTCTATAAAAGGACCCTAATACCTAGCCTAAACCATCATAAATCAAACCTACGACTAGATTATGCCAAAATGTTTAATCATGGCCTCCACCCTCTTGTCATTGTCTCCATCTTCATTCATATGAGAGTTCCTAAGCTTGTTTGAGAGTTTCTAAGTTTGACTCAAGGCCAAAGTTTAATCTTTCTTCATCAAAGCAAGGATCTTCTTCTTATTTCTCAAGGGTTTTCATTGGAGCTTGCTATTTGGGGTTTTTTTAGAGTTGCTAGTGGCTTCGTCTCAATCTTATTTTTATTTTATAAGTCTTCATAGCATTGTAAGCCTTATACTACTCTTAGATTCTAACTATGAAGTTAAATATGACATGTTGCAAGTTTGAGTTTTGGCCTAAGTATGATTTGTGCTTTGATTCTATCATGTTATGCATAGATTTATTCTATGCATGTTTGTAAAGCTATCACCTTGACTTTGTGCATAAAAAGCTATGAGCTTTGATTTGAAATGTTGCATAAAGCAACATAGAAACTCTCATAAACCTTATGTTATCTTGCATATGATGTTATATGCGAATCACTTGCTATCATCCTATGTCATTTATGACCATGTTTCATCTATTTTGCTAAAGTTGATATCATGCATGTTTTGAGGCCTATAATGTAATATGCAATTTTATGAACACATTTGCCTCATATGCCACTATGTTTAACTTGTGGCCAAACCTTATTAATTATGTCATGCTTCTAAGTTCCCTCTTTGAGATCTATTTGCGTTTATGCGAACTTACATGCGATGGGGTTACGTTATGGGTAAACTAAAATGACATTAAAGGATGACATGAAATATGACATATGATTATGCTTGAAACATGAACATGAACTTGGACATGACTTCTAGAAAACATGAGAATGGCCAACTCGAGGTTGGGTTGAGTTTGTAGCATAAATCTACCCGGAACCGACCGGCTTAACTAGTGGCTACAAGCAATAGGACCCAATGTGAGTAGTTGGTCATGTCGCACTTGAAACCCGAGGTTAGACTAAGTTGTGGTGTAAAGCTACCCGGACCCGCCCGGCTTAACTAGTAACCACAACAAGGTCTAACGTGAGAGGTTGGGTGCATTAAATTAATTAATGCCACATGATAGGGTTAAGTCATGGACCACTTGAATACTTAACCAATTAAATACGATGGGTTGATGGGGTTAAGTCATGAACCTTGGGTACACTTAACCAACTTGATACTTGATTGGATAGGGTTAACCACGTTTAACCCGTTAGAAACCCTAGTTACGTGGTCCTTTTCACCAGTAACCCTCTTGGTTGTATCATGATACCCTAGGGACTAGGCCAGGGTGGGGCACGATTACTGGGCTGACATGTAAGCGACCAAAACGGCGGCTGAGTAGGTGCGCCGGTGTAGGTTCAGGCGGACTATGGTCGTGCACATAGTCCGGAGTTGAAAAAGCAGACACGGGCACCAGTAGGTTTAGACTGTGCGTGCTTGATTTGTGTCCGTGGTTGGCACCCTAGGGCTTGATACACCCTAGGGTGGACCTAGCACAGTTTGACTACACTTCGTGATTGGGCCGTATGACACCGACACTTGACGAGTTAGGCTTTTAGGGAGCCGATCGACTAGACCGTGTGTTGGACCATGATTTAGGTCATCTCATGATATTGGGCCAAGATTGGGCCAAGGGATCACTTCTTGTTTATACTTGACATGAGTTGGAATGCTAGTACACTTGGTGCAGAAACTTAACCTTGTATATGCGATGCCACACTTGATCTATCTTGTTAACTTTTCACCATGCCTGTTATCACCCTATGTTTCATCTCTGTTTTACATGTCCACTTAACTTTATTAGTTTTTATACTAATAGTAGATAGGACTTACCAGTCTTTTGACTGACCCATTTTCTTTCGCCTCTTTTCTTTCGTTCCCCCCCCCCCCCCAGGTTTACAGGGTGGGAACACTAGCACCTAGCTTGGATCTTTAGCTGCTTTTCTGGATAGCTCATGTACGGTTCGGACTTGGGCTTGCTATGGCTTTATCCTACCTTGGGGATAGTTATTTTATGATTTTCTTTCCAGTTTTCAGTTTATGTTTCTAGACTTTGTTTTGTGGAAAATAATGACCAAGTACTTTGATGTAACTTGACTATGGTTTTGAAATGTTAGTTTTTACCCGCTGCTTTATTTACTCTGTTTTTACTTCTATATGTTCTGTCTTGTGATATCTGCATGCATGTTTACCTTGTTTAACGCCCCTCCAAAGCTAGTGTGCTTGCAAGAGTGGCATTGGTAGAGGTGGGGTGTTACACCAACTGTAACAGCGCGACTTTCGATGAGCTCGAATGTCGTGTCATTAATAAAGAAATTGAAATAGATAAAGAAAAGAACTAAACAAGAACATCAGAATCTCACAGCGGAATTTAAAAAAAAATATAATATCGCATAAAATATTGCATATCAGAGTTTGTTACATCATAGTACATTATTAGAACACACACCATATGTGATACTAGCCCAATACATCATACAAACTGGATACACAGTTATAGATATAACTAGTAAGCTGACTCCGGAAGTCCCAGTCCAAATTACTCCAAAAGATTTCCACTTATCACCTGGATCACTTATCTACTCATAACAATGGTTATGAGTACTCAAGAGTTCATGAAAAACACAGAAAAATAAACACTAGGTCAGTCAGGGGACTGGTGTGAGTAAACAATTTAAAATAGCTTTAAAATAAGGAAATAATGGAACAGAGTTTTTGTCTTATGAGAACGGATTTGTTTAACTTTAGAAAAACATTTCAAAAAGAAAAGTAATCGTAAGACCGATCCACACATAAACATGGATGGTTTTTACCTTACGATAACCAAAACATTTTGATTCAAAATCATCTGATATTACAGTAGTTTTTATAAAATAAATAATCATCTAGAGGAATGCTTGCATCTCACGCTCCATATAAATAATATAAAATCAAAAACCATAGACACTTATTGGAGATTGGATTCCGACTATGACAAAGTATGAAACCACCTGCCGATCAGTGTACTCTAGAGGGGATACACTGGGGTTCAACAAGAACATCTTGCAACCCGATTACGCATAACCACCCACTTTATCTTGAGTGTAGCAAATATATTATCACCCCACGGTTGTGATTAACAACCGCTACCGAATGCTGCAGCAGCGAAATATAGATTAAGAAGACAAAAGGAATTCCTCTAGATGGTGATAATACACCCTGCTTGGGAATGACCAACCTAGCCATGTTGCCTTCCCGATTTTTGTCATTTCCTAGTTGTGAGGCTTGAGGTCATGCTTACCTTTTTGACAAATTACTTCTTCACTCACTTTGGATGCCACACCGTTATATCTGTTAGAACACTCATTTATTTTCCCAAATATATTACGGGAATAAAGCTAAGAGAAATGAATTCCTCCGCTTCCAACGTAATATACTTACGAAAAGTTGATGTGTAAGATCTTATAGATATACGTTGTTAGACACTCGACCATGTAGGTTGTCCTGGGGCTGGACAAACCGAAGGCACTATTCTGTAAAACAAAATAGCCCTTGCATATCTCCGTCTTCAATTATCTTCAATAATCTCTGACCTGCGTCGTATAAATCGAATCGAAGTGGAATATAAATTCTGGACTCTTCGAAACGATCAGCGTATGTCTTTTAAAGTCATATGATATTTAAGGAAACTGGTTTGTATAAAATCTTTACTTTAATACGAAGCATTCGTTGCTTTAAAAGAAACCAATAATCAACTTAAATCGATTGAATAACAATTCAATATTTTAGCTTCCTTGGCTTAATACATATAAAACAGATAGTCGATCAAATTTCTATCATTCCAAACCTTTGCATTTCTATTTTCATTTCATATATTAAATCGATCATATATTCTTTTTAATAACTTCAACCAAAACAGAATCAGATCTTTCTATATTGTTTATAATCCAGGTATTTGACTATGACTTCTTTATATTTGTAAATAAAGAACTACACACCCATTATTTTATTATCTAACTAGAAGGCCCGTGCTTCGCACATGGAAATGAATACAATAATTTTAGTTTGTTAATTGCAACAATTATTTTGTTGTTAAAGTGTATAGTTATATTTCGTAAGATTCAACAAACTGAGTTCTTTCTGTATGGGTCCATAGTCGAGTCATCGATTATTTATCTTATTTGTACATATATTTATATTATAAATATGTATACTTACTATAAATTTCAATCTCCTTCTTACTTCTCTCTTATTTTTACTTTGTTCTGTTAGCCCACCACTGGCCCAAATGCTTTAGGCTATCTCCCCCTTAAATATTTGCTGCGCCCCTTTCTTCCTTTCCATTTCAACACTGATTAAGCTTGTTTTAAAACCACAGTCTAACTTTATCAGGATACAGTTGAATTCTATCCTCACGCATTTACCAATACACTACATGCAACCATGCCGTCTTCTTATCACACTCTTCTTCCTTGTTGTCACCCTACAGAGCCCCCTTCTTCTTTTGTTTTAACATTTTTATTTTTTTCCTTTTTTCTTGATTGGCATCCTTTTTTCTAAGCAAAACAAACTTGACTGTATTACTGCAAGGGAGTCTCTACAGATCTTCATCAAGCAGTCAAAGTGATGGCAACTTTTGTTATATATGTATATATATGTATATATGTATATATATATACATATATATATATACATGGGATATATACATATTATTGCAAACGAGATGCTATATACATGGGATATATACATATTATTGCAAACGAGATGCAATACATTCGATCCTGAAAAAACTTAGCAAATCAAAATTTAGTCTTCCTTGTTATCTTTAACATCACCAGTTCCTCCCAAAAAGAAACTTCTTCTTTTTACTGTCAACTTTTGCTTTCCTGTTTCTTCTGTCTAACTTCCCATATTCCTATTTTTGTTGTTAAAACACGACATGACCATTACTAGCTAACGTTTCTAACCTAAAAACTACCTCACATGTTAATAGTTAACACTCTCGACGTTTGTGAAGACCCGCAACTTCCCCGTAAAGGAAAGCGTCGGATAGTTCGAGAACAAGCCACAACAGAACGCATACAGAAGAACATTTCATTGTATATTACAACAATGCATCAGATTACAAGAATATACAGAGTATAAATGAATATTACACAGAAATATCAGAGATTTAAATTACATTTAAATACATAGCAGCGGAAAATAATACAATACACAACTAGAAGAGATATACGGATACAAAGCTTTCCGGATATCGTTCCAGCTGTAAACCAGGATCCTGTGAATATAAATCTGCAAAACCAAAACTACTAGCTGCCCGTGTCGAAAATAAGGGCACCCAGAGTTTAGGTTAAAACAATAAACTCCAGGTCAGTCATGTGACTGGTGTGAGAACTAAAACAGTTAATCTTTATTTTAAATCATTAGGTAAATCAAGGGACCACGCCGTATAACACGGAACGGGTTTCCTCCCAAGAATACCAGTGCTTAAAACAAACAGCGCAATGCTAAATAAAGAAAGATGAAGCTGTTATAAGACCCAGGTCCCATCACACAATGCAACGCAGTCGAGGATAGGGTTTTCCCTTATAACAGCCAAAGAATGCTTGATACGTTTAAAACAAATCATTTGATACTATAATAAGTGTACAGTGTATAAAACAACTTCAAATCATAAGTATCAATCATAGGCGGCATGGGTACCATATATCATGTCGCCATATATAGGTTTACAAATAAAACCGCAAAGTCACGTATTTGGAAATTGGATTTCCATCTATGAACCGAGGCTAGGGGCAAGATCCTCAACCGATTCGTGACTCTCTAGCCCGAGCCACAGGCAAGCGCGCAGGCAAGCCTTTAGATCGTCAGGGCCGGTCCACACGGAGTGGATTATTATGCCTGAACAATACGTCCCCCCACCCTATGGGGTGTAAGTCTGGTCCGTCAGCCGACCAGAATGCATTCGGCCGAAACCGATATAACCGAGGCGCCTCGCAACCGCAACAACCACATAAGTCAAACTCGTCAGGGCGTGTAAAACCACTGACGCCACTTCTAGCTAGAAAGAAACGCAAGTCCTCCCTGATGTCCTCTCCCGTTTTTGGTTCATACCGGGTGTGAAACACGCGAGGTAAACGTTACACAAAGCTACGCCACAAAGGCCGTGCTTTGATCATCACCACAAGACTTTGCTTTTCAACAGAAGCCTTGATCATTTGCATCTTAGCATGCCACACAGGCAAACCACTCTATGCAACCGATATCAGTCACACAGAATGAAATCCAATGTCAGACACACAGTCCATTTACAAGTCCGTTCTGGGCCTGAACGAAACCGGAGGCACCTAGTACCCCGCATATCCATCGATCTCCAAGTACGTCTGGACGATCACTAACTGTTTCCATCTTCTTGGGTGTACAGCCCAATCAAGATCATCAGTTATCACCCAAACGACGTGAAGACCTCCGGTCTTCGACCATCGTCTTCATCTTCGACTTATCGTCGTATCAGTTATCCAGAATGGGATAAACCCGGTCTTTCCGAATAACTCGCGTATATTTAAATAAGTGTTACACAAACACAACATACGCCTCATTCCAATTCATTAGTCACTAACCGTAAATTAATCAAGAGAATAATTCCCCAAATATTAACCCCGAAGGCCGAAACCAACATCAGATCAATATCCAGAAAACCATTCTGCTTGGCTAACCGACAGTTAGTTTCTAAATTTCACGTTCAAATCTAATTAAAGATTTAACTATCGCCTGGAGCAAAACTGGTGATACTCCATTCTCGATCTTTTCAATCTAATTAAAGATTCATTAAAACTCCACTTAGTTTTAATCTGTGACTGGGTTAAAGAATCAGTGTTATTTAAAACACGGTTCACGATAAACCCAAAGTCACATCCCATTAATTATCGGGTTAAAGAACAAGTGTTATTTAAAACACTGTTCACGATAAACCCAAAAATCAATATCAATTCAATTCCAATTAAATATTATTTAATTGGTACACTTCATTAAATCTAAATCAAAAGATTTAATCTTTTCTCAGCTGGGTTCAAGAACAGTGTTAGTGAAGACACCATTCACGACAAACCCAAATCACATTCATTAATTATCGGGTTAAAGAACAAGTGTTATTTAAAACACTGTTCACGATAAACCCAAAAATCAATATCAATTCAATTCCAATTAAATATTATTTAATTGGTACACTTCATTAAATCTAAATAAAAAGATTTAATCATTTCTCAACTGGGTTCAAGAACAGTGTTAGTGAAGACACCATTCACGACAAACCCAAATCACATTTGATATTAAATACAAGGCTCTGAATAGAAAATATCCCGGCTTATATTCAATATCAAATTCTACGATTAACAAATGTCGTATTGGAAATAACGATATAAATATATATCTTTCAAATTTCCATAACAACACCTGTATAATCACGAATTCCAACATCGAAATATTCCGAAGACAATTTCGATTCAAATCCACTCCAATGCAATCATTGGAAATTTTGGTTATTTTTAAAACCCTTTTCGAATTCAATTTATTTATTTAAAAATAAATAGAATTATAATTCTAGTTCAAAACTAGTTCATTTCGATAAAAATCTATTTTTATCTTTTCAAATAGGGAGTTTTTCATCCCAATTCTTTCTAAATCATTTCTTATGATTTTACACAAATTATTACTATTTTTAATAATTTTATCAAGGCCCGTACAGTCGATTTCCAACAATGGCCATCGAACTGCACTTACAGCGACCTTTTTCGAATTTGATTTGGACGTATCTCCAAATCCAACCGTTAGATTTCAAATTTCTAACGTTCATTAGAAAGCTCTTTTCGATACGAACCCAACGGTTCCGGTTTTAGGAGAATCCGACGGTCGGATCTCCCGTAATGTCCGTTTGAAATAAATGGTCGAAATTCGCGAACTGCCGCGGCGCGTTCTATTCAGGCCATTATATTATATATAATATATATAATATATATTTCGTCGATTTCTATTCAAAACGAATTATATAAATAGTTTTAAAATCGTTTCAAAACCTATTTCAACTTCCATTTCAATTCAAATCAAAATTGAATTCTTCTTTATAAATTCGTTTCAAAATTCATTTCTATTCAATTCAAATTTTAATTCAATTTGAATTCATTTCAATTCGCTTTCAATTCAATTTGAATTCGTTTTCAATTCATTTTGAATTCGTTTTCAATTCAATTCATTTCGAAATCGTTTTCAATTCAATTCATTTCGAAATCGTTTTCAATTCATTTTGAATTCGTTTTCAATTCAATTCATTTCGAAATCGTTTTCAATTCAATTCATTTCGAAATCGTTTTCAATTCATTTTGAATTCGTTTTCAATTCATTTTGAATTCGTTTTCAATTCAATTCATTTCGAAATCGTTTTCAATTCAATTCATTTCGAAATCGTTTTCAATTCAATTCATTTCGAAATCGTTTTCAATTCAATTCATTTCGAAATCGTTAAAATCGATATAAATATCGTTCACGTCAAAATGGCGTCAATCTAATCAACACGGCTTCATAAAGTTCTATTTTCAAATATTCTATTTCAAATATTTCTTTTTCAAATATTTCTATTTTAAAACTGGAATGAGGCCCAATCAATTACCATATAAAGTTAATTATATGGATTTTCATACAACACATGTATAATAGCCTTGAAAAATAATCAACCATCAACCAAAGTGCACTACACTGTATAAGCATCAAATATAGACATTTAACGCTTATAGCAGCTTGTCAATCAATCGATCGACATATTTAATCAATCAGGATGAGTGAACTTCAAATTTCATCCTAACACCCGTGTGGGGTTTCAAAAAATCAAACACATATTTTATTTGTGCAGTTAGGCGATGTGTAAAATTTATCGACCCAATCAACGTCATTCAAATAGGTGTACATAAACAAACCGTCTGGTTTGTAAATGAATATTCATTTATTCACATTCACGTTAAAAATTATATTTTTAACGATAACACATTTTATTTTAACATATGAATTTCTATTCAGTTCATTCGTTAAATAAAATGCTATTTTTATTTTTCTAACATATTTTAGAAAATTTCGGCGGCATAACGGCACGATACTAGAAACGGGACAAGGCCTAGCCTTATCCCCGGTCTAGTGAAGGCCCACGCCATTCACTCATCAATCAAATCAATTTCATTTTGCAAACCACAAAATTTGGAGTAAGGGTCTAACCTAGCCTTACTCCTACGCCTTATAACGGCGCACGTCTAATCCTAACCAATTTATCGATTCGATTTTTCACATCACAAACCACATTCAAACCAATATCGCAATCAATCACCAAACAATCAAACAAACAAGTCCATGGTCTGTGGACGATTGTGTCGGGTGCTACTAAGCACCGTCTGCATCCTAGTATATATATAAAACTAGAAAAGAAATTGAAAGGTGAGAAATTCTCACTTATAGCTATCCTAGCTCCACGGCACTTCTTTTTGCAGAAGTCTTCGTCGTTTCGCCTTTTTGTCACTTTCGTTGCTGCTTTCACTACACACGTAAAAATCACATTTTTACTTCGCTATTCAATATATAAAAATCGAATTTTTACTATGTTATTCAATATATAAGAATCCCATTTTATTTCGAAGTTCAATACATAAAAATTCTATTTTTATTTCGAAGTTCAACATATAAAAATCATGTTTTTAATTCGAAGTTCAACACATAAAAATTCTATTTTTATTTCGAAGTTCAACATATAAAAATCATGTTTTTAATTCGAAGTTCAACACATAAAAATTCTATTTTTATTTCGAAGTTCAACATATAAAAATCATGTTTTTAATTCGAAGTTCAACACATAAAAATTCTATTTTTATTTCGAAGTTCAACATATAAAAATCGAATTTTTACTTCAAAGTTCAATATATAAAAATCGAATTTTTACTTCAAAGTTCAATATATAAAAATCGAATTTTTACTTCAAAGTTCAATATATAAAAAACGAATTTTTATTTCGACAATATAAAAGATTATATTTTCCTTTTCAAATCTTTTCAAAAATTAGTTTTCAATCTTTTTTTTTTTTTTTTTTTTTTTTAAAATAACAGTTTTCACTTCATTAAAAAAACAGTTTTTAATCCTTTATACAATTCTGGTTTTAAACTATAAATAAAATTCTTTTCTGTTTTTAAATTCTTTTCTGTTTTTATGCAACCTTAAAATCAATTTTTTAAATCCGTATAAATCAGTTTTTATAAAACAAAACAAAAATAAAAATAAAAGTAAAATAAAGTCTCACCGATCTGGCGAAGGGGAGGAGGAGAAGTCGGCGGCTCGAGGTGGCGTTCCTGGAGGTGTCGCGTCGGGTTTTTGGGTCCAGGGGGGGGCTGTGGGGTCGCGTCGTCGAGGTGGGTAGGGGAAGAAGGAAGGAGGAAGAAGAAGGGGGGGGGTGTCGATCGCGGCGCCGCCGCTTGAGGGGGGGGCGTCAATCGCCTATCGCGATTCCCCTTTTTTTTTTTCCTGAAATCTTTCTGTCGATTGAACGGGGGGGGGGGGGCCAGAGGGAAATAAGGGGGAGAAAGGAGTTTTTTTTTTTTTTTTTTTATTATTTAATTTGTAAAAATGTTGACTTTTACATACGACCTCGAAACGAGGTCCACCGCCTGCCGTCCATAGCGTATTACCCCCATTCCGAACACAATGGGATATGTCTCTCAAGCTGATTCGATCGTCTCGATAAGTTTCCGTCGAATTTACATTTAAATCGCTATATTGAATTTTAAACGTACATTTCAAATTACCGGGGTCATATATTAACTCTAAAAATTCTAGAAAAATATTTTCTAGCTTCGTATTGACGATACGGTCCTAACAAAACTAGTTTCGTCGAATTCTGAGACCGTTAGAAAAATGGCCAATTTCCAGTCGATTAAAATCAACTGAAACTGGTCAAACGCGTTTTCCTTTGCCACGCTCACATATTGATTCGAAAAATTATGAAATTTGGAATCTAGCAATAACTCGACATCACGGACCCAACAAAACTGGTTTCGTCGAAATCCGAGGTCATTTGCAAAATGTCCATTTTTAAGGGCCTGAATTCCATAGCGACTATTCAGAATTTTCAACTGGACATATCTTGCGATTCCCGATATGAAATCTTGATTTTTCGGATTCGATAGAAAGATATTACCAATTAGATCCTAAGGTTTTTGGTTTCACTAAAATCCGGATTGTTTTGCACCCGGTACATTCAATTGAAGTTTGAAATCGAATTATCGAACTACCGCGCCATTTTCAATTCTATTTATAATTATATATAAATATTTATATTCTAACGACGACGCGTATAATATATACGTTCGAATTATATTTAAAATAAATTTCTCGTTGATTTATTTAAAATAATCCATTTTAAATATACTAAATTCGCTAAAATGGCAAAAATAAAAATTTTAAACTGGCCCAGATTTTCCGGGTTGTTACAATCTCCCCCACTTAAAACTTTTCGTCCCCGAAAAGGAACAAAGTCAAAAGTGGTTTGATTAATCAACTCTACGTTCGATCTGGCTTCCATTCTCTAACTTTTCAGTTTCTGAGAATTTCTAAAATTTCAAAAATTTGGCTAACACCCTAAATTTTTGAAAAATTTCGCCATAACCTCCCCTGCAATGGGAGCATCGGGGAATTTCAAATAGCTTCCCCGGTCCTTCAGATCTCAAAAAGAAAAAGAAAAAGCCAAGCGGCTAGCCAATAGGCTCACAAAATCATCATCACCCAAACAAAACAGGAAATTATGTAGTAAACATGTACCTATTTGTCGGGCAAACAAATTTTATTCTCTGGCTCTAGCCTCCTTGCTATGACCTGTTCAAAAGATATACATGTATGCACGCAAATGCGACCAATTTTCAATATAAGTCAATATGTGATTCAATTAGGCTAAATGGTTTAAAATTAGCAAACAAATGAACAAACAACACAAACATCAATCAATTAGTGAATTTAACGTTTCAAATTCATAATTTTGATATATATACTGAAAATCTTGTTTTTGATGCCAATTCACAACAAAGTGTTCTAGCTATATAAGATTTGGTTCTCACACCAGCCTAATGGAAATATATAGATATCACACTTTCGTTACTCGAAAATAAATGCTGGTGATGGTATACTTCATCATCAGGACCATGTCCGGGCGACTAGAGTGCGACTCTATATCTATCCAATATATTAAAACTTCTAATACACGCGGATCAGACGTATACGCAAAATCTATATATACTGGATTGTCCAACTCAATATAAATAGATAATCAAATACGAATAATTGATTTAAATTTTCAAAACAAAAATTTGTTTTCATTTGAAAAATATACTCTTCACACTCGTTCTAGGATACTACTGATCCTATCTCTAACGAGTCATTCCAATTGGATATTACTAATCCAATATCTGATGAATTCTTTCGTACGGTTCTAATGTGCCTTGTTCTCTAGCTTTGTAAACCAAAGCTCTGATACCAACTGTGAAGACCCGCAACTTCCCCGTAAAGGAAAGCGTCGGATAGTTCGAGAACAAGCCACAACAGAACGCATACAGAAGAACATTTCATTGTATATTACAACAATGCATCAGATTACAAGAATATACAGAGTATAAATGAATATTACACAGAAATATCAGAGATTTAAATTACATTTAAATACATAGCAGCGGAAAATAATACAATACACAACTAGAAGAGATATACGGATACAAAGCTTTCCGGATATCGTTCCAGCTGTAAACCAGGATCCTGTGAATATAAATCTGCAAAACCAAAACTACTAGCTGCCCGTGTCGAAAATAAGGGCACCCAGAGTTTAGGTTAAAACAATAAACTCCAGGTCAGTCATGTGACTGGTGTGAGAACTAAAACAGTTAATCTTTATTTTAAATCATTAGGTAAATCAAGGGACCACGCCGTATAACACGGAACGGGTTTCCTCCCAAGAATACCAGTGCTTAAAACAAACAGCGCAATGCTAAATAAAGAAAGATGAAGCTGTTATAAGACCCAGGTCCCATCACACAATGCAACGCAGTCGAGGATAGGGTTTTCCCTTATAACAGCCAAAGAATGCTTGATACGTTTAAAACAAATCATTTGATACTATAATAAGTGTACAGTGTATAAAACAACTTCAAATCATAAGTATCAATCATAGGCGGCATGGGTACCATATATCATGTCGCCATATATAGGTTTACAAATAAAACCGCAAAGTCACGTATTTGGAAATTGGATTTCCATCTATGAACCGAGGCTAGGGGCAAGATCCTCAACCGATTCGTGACTCTCTAGCCCGAGCCACAGGCAAGCGCGCAGGCAAGCCTTTAGATCGTCAGGGCCGGTCCACACGGAGTGGATTATTATGCCTGAACAATACGTCCCCCCACCCTATGGGGTGTAAGTCTGGTCCGTCAGCCGACCAGAATGCATTCGGCCGAAACCGATATAACCGAGGCGCCTCGCAACCGCAACAACCACATAAGTCAAACTCGTCAGGGCGTGTAAAACCACTGACGCCACTTCTAGCTAGAAAGAAACGCAAGTCCTCCCTGATGTCCTCTCCCGTTTTTGGTTCATACCGGGTGTGAAACACGCGAGGTAAACGTTACACAAAGCTACGCCACAAAGGCCGTGCTTTGATCATCACCACAAGACTTTGCTTTTCAACAGAAGCCTTGATCATTTGCATCTTAGCATGCCACACAGGCAAACCACTCTATGCAACCGATATCAGTCACACAGAATGAAATCCAATGTCAGACACACAGTCCATTTACAAGTCCGTTCTGGGCCTGAACGAAACCGGAGGCACCTAGTACCCCGCATATCCATCGATCTCCAAGTACGTCTGGACGATCACTAACTGTTTCCATCTTCTTGGGTGTACAGCCCAATCAAGATCATCAGTTATCACCCAAACGACGTGAAGACCTCCGGTCTTCGACCATCGTCTTCATCTTCGACTTATCGTCGTATCAGTTATCCAGAATGGGATAAACCCGGTCTTTCCGAATAACTCGCGTATATTTAAATAAGTGTTACACAAACACAACATACGCCTCATTCCAATTCATTAGTCACTAACCGTAAATTAATCAAGAGAATAATTCCCCAAATATTAACCCCGAAGGCCGAAACCAACATCAGATCAATATCCAGAAAACCATTCTGCTTGGCTAACCGACAGTTAGTTTCTAAATTTCACGTTCAAATCTAATTAAAGATTTAACTATCGCCTGGAGCAAAACTGGTGATACTCCATTCTCGATCTTTTCAATCTAATTAAAGATTCATTAAAACTCCACTTAGTTTTAATCTGTGACTGGGTTAAAGAATCAGTGTTATTTAAAACACGGTTCACGATAAACCCAAAGTCACATCCCATTAATTATCGGGTTAAAGAACAAGTGTTATTTAAAACACTGTTCACGATAAACCCAAAAATCAATATCAATTCAATTCCAATTAAATATTATTTAATTGGTACACTTCATTAAATCTAAATCAAAAGATTTAATCTTTTCTCAGCTGGGTTCAAGAACAGTGTTAGTGAAGACACCATTCACGACAAACCCAAATCACATTCATTAATTATCGGGTTAAAGAACAAGTGTTATTTAAAACACTGTTCACGATAAACCCAAAAATCAATATCAATTCAATTCCAATTAAATATTATTTAATTGGTACACTTCATTAAATCTAAATAAAAAGATTTAATCATTTCTCAACTGGGTTCAAGAACAGTGTTAGTGAAGACACCATTCACGACAAACCCAAATCACATTTGATATTAAATACAAGGCTCTGAATAGAAAATATCCCGGCTTATATTCAATATCAAATTCTACGATTAACAAATGTCGTATTGGAAATAACGATATAAATATATATCTTTCAAATTTCCATAACAACACCTGTATAATCACGAATTCCAACATCGAAATATTCCGAAGACAATTTCGATTCAAATCCACTCCAATGCAATCATTGGAAATTTTGGTTATTTTTAAAACCCTTTTCGAATTCAATTTATTTATTTAAAAATAAATAGAATTATAATTCTAGTTCAAAACTAGTTCATTTCGATAAAAATCTATTTTTATCTTTTCAAATAGGGAGTTTTTCATCCCAATTCTTTCTAAATCATTTCTTATGATTTTACACAAATTATTACTATTTTTAATAATTTTATCAAGGCCCGTACAGTCGATTTCCAACAATGGCCATCGAACTGCACTTACAGCGACCTTTTTCGAATTTGATTTGGACGTATCTCCAAATCCAACCGTTAGATTTCAAATTTCTAACATTCATTAGAAAGCTCTTTTCGATACGAACCCAACGGTTCCGGTTTTAGGAGAATCCGACGGTCGGATCTCCCGTAATGTCCGTTTGAAATAAATGGTCGAAATTCGCGAACTGCCGCGGCGCGTTCTATTCAGGCCATTATATTATATATAATATATATAATATATATTTCGTCGATTTCTATTCAAAACGAATTATATAAATAGTTTTAAAATCGTTTCAAAACCTATTTCAACTTCCATTTCAATTCAAATCAAAATTGAATTCTTCTTTATAAATTCGTTTCAAAATTCATTTCTATTCAATTCAAATTTTAATTCAATTTGAATTCATTTCAATTCGCTTTCAATTCAATTTGAATTCGTTTTCAATTCATTTTGAATTCGTTTTCAATTCAATTCATTTCGAAATCGTTTTCAATTCAATTCATTTCGAAATCGTTTTCAATTCATTTTGAATTCGTTTTCAATTCAATTCATTTCGAAATCGTTTTCAATTCAATTCATTTCGAAATCGTTTTCAATTCATTTTGAATTCGTTTTCAATTCATTTTGAATTCGTTTTCAATTCAATTCATTTCGAAATCGTTTTCAATTCAATTCATTTCGAAATCGTTTTCAATTCAATTCATTTCGAAATCGTTTTCAATTCAATTCATTTCGAAATCGTTAAAATCGATATAAATATCGTTCACGTCAAAATGGCGTCAATCTAATCAACACGGCTTCATAAAGTTCTATTTTCAAATATTCTATTTCAAATATTTCTTTTTCAAATATTTCTATTTTAAAACTGGAATGAGGCCCAATCAATTACCATATAAAGTTAATTATATGGATTTTCATACAACACATGTATAATAGCCTTGAAAAATAATCAACCATCAACCAAAGTGCACTACACTGTATAAGCATCAAATATAGACATTTAACGCTTATAGCAGCTTGTCAATCAATCGATCGACATATTTAATCAATCAGGATGAGTGAACTTCAAATTTCATCCTAACACCCGTGTGGGGTTTCAAAAAATCAAACACATATTTTATTTGTGCAGTTAGGCGATGTGTAAAATTTATCGACCCAATCAACGTCATTCAAATAGGTGTACATAAACAAACCGTCTGGTTTGTAAATGAATATTCATTTATTCACATTCACGTTAAAAATTATATTTTTAACGATAACACATTTTATTTTAACATATGAATTTCTATTCAGTTCATTCGTTAAATAAAATGCTATTTTTATTTTTCTAACATATTTTAGAAAATTTCGGCGGCATAACGGCACGATACTAGAAACGGGACAAGGCCTAGCCTTATCCCCGGTCTAGTGAAGGCCCACGCCATTCACTCATCAATCAAATCAATTTCATTTTGCAAACCACAAAATTTGGAGTAAGGGTCTAACCTAGCCTTACTCCTACGCCTTATAACGGCGCACGTCTAATCCTAACCAATTTATCGATTCGATTTTTCACATCACAAACCACATTCAAACCAATATCGCAATCAATCACCAAACAATCAAACAAACAAGTCCATGGTCTGTGGACGATTGTGTCGGGTGCTACTAAGCACCGTCTGCATCCTAGTATATATATAAAACTAGAAAAGAAATTGAAAGGTGAGAAATTCTCACTTATAGTTATCCTAGCTCCACGGCACTTCTTTTTGCAGAAGTCTTCGTCGTTTCGCCTTTTTGTCACTTTCGTTGCTGCTTTCACTACACACGTAAAAATCACATTTTTACTTCGCTATTCAATATATAAAAATCGAATTTTTACTATGTTATTCAATATATAAGAATCCCATTTTATTTCGAAGTTCAATACATAAAAATTCTATTTTTATTTCGAAGTTCAACATATAAAAATCATGTTTTTAATTCGAAGTTCAACACATAAAAATTCTATTTTTATTTCGAAGTTCAACATATAAAAATCATGTTTTTAATTCGAAGTTCAACACATAAAAATTCTATTTTTATTTCGAAGTTCAACATATAAAAATCATGTTTTTAATTCGAAGTTCAACACATAAAAATTCTATTTTTATTTCGAAGTTCAACATATAAAAATCGAATTTTTACTTCAAAGTTCAATATATAAAAATCGAATTTTTACTTCAAAGTTCAATATATAAAAATCGAATTTTTACTTCAAAGTTCAATATATAAAAAACGAATTTTTATTTCGACAATATAAAAGATTATATTTTCCTTTTCAAATCTTTTCAAAAATTAGTTTTCAATCTTTTTTTTTTTTTTTTTTTTTTTTTAAAATAACAGTTTTCACTTCATTAAAAAAACAGTTTTTAATCCTTTATACAATTCTGGTTTTAAACTATAAATAAAATTCTTTTCTGTTTTTAAATTCTTTTCTGTTTTTATGCAACCTTAAAATCAATTTTTTAAATCCGTATAAATCAGTTTTTATAAAACAAAACAAAAATAAAAATAAAAGTAAAATAAAGTCTCACCGATCTGGCGAAGGGGAGGAGGAGAAGTCGGCGGCTCGAGGTGGCGTTCCTGGAGGTGTCGCGTCGGGTTTTTGGGTCCAGGGGGGGGCTGTGGGGTCGCGTCGTCGAGGTGGGTAGGGGAAGAAGGAAGGAGGAAGAAGAAGGGGGGGGGTGTCGATCGCGGCGCCGCCGCTTGAGGGGGGGGCGTCAATCGCCTATCGCGATTCCCCTTTTTTTTTTTTTTCCTGAAATCTTTCTGTCGATTGAACGGGGGGGGGGGGCCAGAGGGAAATAAGGGGGAGAAAGGAGTTTTTTTTTTTTTTTTTTTTATTATTTAATTTGTAAAAATGTTGACTTTTACATACGACCTCGAAACGAGGTCCACCGCCTGCCGTCCATAGCGTATTACCCCCATTCCGAACACAATGGGATATGTCTCTCAAGCTGATTCGATCGTCTCGATAAGTTTCCGTCGAATTTACATTTAAATCGCTATATTGAATTTTAAACGTACATTTCAAATTACCGGGGTCATATATTAACTCTAAAAATTCTAGAAAAATATTTTCTAGCTTCGTATTGACGATACGGTCCTAACAAAACTAGTTTCGTCGAATTCTGAGACCGTTAGAAAAATGGCCAATTTCCAGTCGATTAAAATCAACTGAAACTGGTCAAACGCGTTTTCCTTTGCCACGCTCACATATTGATTCGAAAAATTATGAAATTTGGAATCTAGCAATAACTCGACATCACGGACCCAACAAAACTGGTTTCGTCGAAATCCGAGGTCATTTGCAAAATGTCCATTTTTAAGGGCCTGAATTCCATAGCGACTATTCAGAATTTTCAACTGGACATATCTTGCGATTCCCGATATGAAATCTTGATTTTTCGGATTCGATAGAAAGATATTACCAATTAGATCCTAAGGTTTTTGGTTTCACTAAAATCCGGATTGTTTTGCACCCGGTACATTCAATTGAAGTTTGAAATCGAATTATCGAACTACCGCGCCATTTTCAATTCTATTTATAATTATATATAAATATTTATATTCTAACGACGACGCGTATAATATATACGTTCGAATTATATTTAAAATAAATTTCTCGTTGATTTATTTAAAATAATCCATTTTAAATATACTAAATTCGCTAAAATGGCAAAAATAAAAATTTTAAACTGGCCCAGATTTTCCGGGTTGTTACAACGTTGCTCTTCTTACATCACTATTATTTGCAGTTTGCAAAAGAAAAAAAATGGTGCACAGCAGTGCACTTGTGCACTCGCACAAACTCCACATCCAACGACACTCTGCACCACTACTTCTTCTCTCTTGCATTTCGCTGTTGTGTGCTCCATTTCCTTCATTTTGTTGAATTAACTGTTATGCACACACTCCAACTGAAAACTCACATCTTCCCATTAGCATAGCAACAGACTTCAGTCTTCAACCCACCCTTCCTTCTACGTAACGAAGGAATCCGTATACTGTCCTATTCACATTTATTTCTTTGTTTTTGGAGTTAAAATAATGTCTTCTACTTAAATACATGATTTCTTTTGATTTTTCCTATCTACTTCACTACTGCGCCTACACTCTTTCTCTCGCCTTTGGTTTACATGCTATCCTCTTCTTTCATTTGTTAATCAGTGTGCTTTAACTTAAACATGTGAATGCAACAGCTCGAGTCCATGGCCATTTCTTTTTTTTCCTCAAACACCGTGATCTATACCTATCTTGCATGAATCTTTTGTCATGCATGGACCTATGTCTCCAAACAAACAAGTATGGAGCACAGATGCACTTCACTCCAAGCCTACGCATCAACAGATGCATTGTTCAGCTCTTACTTTGGTGCGTGATCAGTTTTGGTTTAAATGGTTTAAAGTTCGACAAACTCTGTTTCAAACATTTGTTTATTTATTTATTATAACAAACTCTGTTTTTTGTTCTTTTTCTATGGAGACGTATGAACTATTTTCATGTAGAAACCCGACCTTATGAACTATTAACATTTAAGTTAAAGATTTTTATTTTAGTTTAATAAACTAAAGGAAATATATTTCTTGTATCGTTCATTTCTCAGAAACTAACTGACATAACAAACATTTGTTTATGCTGATAGTGTTTCAATCCATATCAGTGTTTATATGATACAGACCCGAAATTCATATATATAGTTAAAACCAGAAAAACTTGGCTGTTTATCCAACAATTCATTGGCTCTTTGATGTTGTTCTCTATTATTTAACATCGGTCTAAGTTTTTCATTCATCTCAAAGTTTAAACCAAATGATTAAATCGGACCAATACAACATATTCAAAAACACATGCATCATATACTTATTAATTAGAGGTAGATTTAAATTTGGGAAAACAAGAAGTTTACTCACCTATCTTACAAAGCTCTATTCTAAGAATCTGCTATTTCTGGGAGCTCTGAGTTTCTCATTTGATTTTTGCGTGGAGAATATGGGAGCTTACTGTGGTATTTATGGACAAATTTAAGTACTAAAATATTGGCTCATTAAAGGTTTGCACCCTCTTTTACCCTACACATTGAATACATGATTTTACAGCACCTTTGAGCTTGAAGTTCTGTTTTAAACAATCAAATCAACCAATTTTCAATCATTTGATTTTTAACACATCATATATGAATATATATGAAATCAAATAAACAACAGATAATATATATTTTTGAGGAATCCAGTTGGATTCCTCCAACCTGTTTTCCTGCATCCACAGATGTTAGTCAACATAGTAATACCCATCCTACTTCGAGGCAGGATATCGCGGTATAGAAGGTCATCCACTAATCATAGCGTGGGGCGTATAGGGTAATCATCCGCTAATGAAACCGCGGGCATCCGCTAATGAAACCGCGGGAATCCAACCAATCATCAACCCAATATATATATAATAGTTAAGCCTAAATAACTATATATATTTAAATCAACCAAACAACATTCAAACAAGCATAACAATTATTTTTAATGATATAAAAATAATTCTAATTAAATGGTGAGTGAGGTTTACTCACCAGGATTTTTATTTTGCGCTTGTACCAACTTCAATATCCTTTTATCGATTTCCTTAGCAAAGATATTTCAACTCCAAAAGTCCATACAGCTTGATTGATTCACCCTTGTACATTGATTTATTCCATTCATTAATTTCTAATTCCAGCTCAAACAGTTCACAGCTATGCATTGCTAGACGGACTCTATCCGATAAGATCTTGTATATATTTTAATGACATTCATTATTTATCGAACAATTTAAATGAAAATAAAATAAAATAAAATTGTTAAATTAAATTAATTACCTTTTAATATCCCTTAACACTGTCATCTCTTTCCTTAAATGCAATAGGCATTCCTTGACCAACCTTTGACGATGTTACCTTCACTGCGAAGTGCAGAGTCTAACTGTCACCAGACCCAACTCAACAGTTCATGAAAACTTCCTGCTGTACCCACAACTCAACCCTCTTATACAACCACAAAACCGCGACCAGACTCCCCAAACAAAATCCCCTCCATCGCCTTCCCTATTCGAAACTCCAGATCACGATCTATAAGCCAAAATCGCACCTTTATTCATTGTTGTTGACGACGTACTCCACCACCATCACCTTCATACTGTTAAACAACGCACCTAACTTCACAGTCGACCCCCCCTGAGTTCACCCACGTCGCTACAGGAACAACCCCACCTTCACTTCAACCTGCGAACCAATCACTAATCACAATGACCAAGGTTTCGAACCTCCGAACAAAAAGTACAAGAGGAAACAACCCCCTGTAGCGTCACTCCAGAAAATCCCTTATCGCGATCTGGTGGCCATCGCGTTTTCCATTTCTCCCTTTTGAACTCGGCTCCGTCTCACTGTTCGAAGTGGGTAAGCAAACTGGCGTCGTATCGGAAAGACGAACGAGGTTGTATTCAGTTGAATTGATTTTGAGAAAAGGTAAGGCTCGAGATCTTCATTCGACTTTGCTAAACTCCACCGCAACCTTCATTAGTCCATCGCGTCACCCCCTTTTTGCCCTTACTGAAACGATATTGCACCCATCCCGAGGATTGCAGGTGTATCGACGAGCTTCAGGAAGCTCATGCCTTCCATTCTCGGATTGGATTTAAACCCTCTTGGCCTTACAATTGATTGAGGAGGTAGGGGTAGCGGTTTCGATTTAAAAGGGGAAGGCATTGATTTGT
Source organism: Allium sativum (assembly GCA_030737875.1). Classification (NCBI taxonomy): domain Eukaryota; kingdom Viridiplantae; phylum Streptophyta; class Magnoliopsida; order Asparagales; family Amaryllidaceae; genus Allium; species Allium sativum. The sequence continues at coordinate 174,783,885 of CM060923.1, forward strand.
TTTGAGGATGGGAGGAGCGGTTTTATAAGGAAGAGGGGTGGAAGAAAAAAATGCACGGTGGCTTTTGTTTGAGGTGTTTAAACAAGCCACGGGGTTTAGTTCTGGTCCACTTAAACAAGGGATTTATATTTTTATTTTAAATTGTTTTTGGTTTAAAAAGAACGATATCCTAAATTTAAAACACTTCATGATACCGAACCCCCTTCTGAACCCAACAACTGTCGATCTTAGGCTAATACCTCTGTTCCGGACACACTGGGATAGGTCACGAAGTCCGATTCGACCATCTGTTGAAGATATTAATTTAAATTGATATAATTTAAATTTCAAACTATTTATTCTCCTTGATAATAATTAAATATTATTACCGTTAAATTTTCATATTAATTATTTGAACTGTTTTCAATTCAAATTAAAATTTGAATTCAACTAATTCTATTTTCGTATTCTAATAATTTAATATTTTCGATGTTAAATCGAAATTGATTATTAAATTGATAACTCAAATATAAAATTCCACTTATATTATCCACCCAATATTTAAATTAAATATTAAATATTCAAAAATTAACCCCTAAGGATCCGGGTCATTACATCATTGTATTTGCATTCATACTCATTCTTCTCGGATATCCCATAGTATCCATCTTTTACGCATATGAATGGATTTCGGGTATTCATTGACATGCCTAAACCAATCGGTAGATATACCTAACACTATTTGCTATGTTTCGCCATTTATAGTATGATGGAGAGTACGAAGATTCCCTCAATGACTCTACTACTATTTTTTTGAGGCTGGAAACTTGAAAATTGTGTAACAAAAACACTTCACCTTTTTCTAAGTCAAAATCTGTCCGCTTGAATCTTTAAGTAGCCATTCACGATCATACAATAGGCCTGCTCTGGCATTATTATGTAAGGTTAAGAATAAAAACCACCAACACCAGAGCTCATTAACTCAAATTATAATTTTAGTAAGTTTTCAAGTATGTACATAAACGAGCTTAATATGCCATGGTACAATTATGTGACTTCTAAAGCATAAAAAGTCGATCAACAAAATTGCTCTAAACCACACATTTAAACAAATGTTTGAGCGTGAGGACAGGGAGAGTCAATCAAAATTGGAAAAAATAAAGACCGTTATCAATTGCAAAGACGAATTAATAGCACTATCAAAATATTTGCTTTGTTATCACACACACGTACGCACACATATATAATGTAGACACACACACATATATAATATAGACACACACACATATATGTACACATACAAATACACATGCACATATATATTAAATAATGGTAAAGCAACAGAATTTGAAGCTCTCTCATTAATTTCCGGAATACTCTCTTTACTCCTTAATTATCTCAAATCTAGATATTTTGTTTTCAAAATCGTATAGTCTACCACTTTACAATCATTCTATTAAACTTCTCACACTATTTTGCATCCAAATACCTACTATATACATCTCTTTACAAACCTTTCACGGTTCTCCACAAAATTTTACATTAAAGTCTATACGTTTTAAATAAATGCATAATCCAGAATATAAGCTCACTAGTAAACTTATTCCATTAATATTTATCAAAAGAATAAATTTTAATGTATATTGCAGGCACGAACGCACTGATAAATTGGTTAAAACTTTCATTTAAATGCAAATACATGCAAATTACATAACATAAATCATATATATATATTAATAACAAAAATAAATTTATATTATAATATATTAAAAATGAATTTAGAATATGTTGCACTATATAATTCTATTAACGTCAAATTCCTAAATTTTATTTACAATTACGTAGGAATCCTTTTCAACTTCTATTATTCTACATTTTAGTCCATATATATAGCAAATTGTGTAATCTTAAATTTAAACCATTTAAATAAAAATGATTAACTAATATTCATTAATCTACCTAATAAATCCTAAAAATACAATAAATTTAACACGTATAATATTCGTATATATAAGGGGAAAAGGCTAAGATTATTTCTTATTATTTAGATATATGAAGATATTTAAATCGCATAACATAAAATGTAAACATAAATAATAATAAAACTTTTATTTTCTAATCCACTTATCTAAAAAAAAAGTGCATTATCTAATATAATTTCATTTTTAGCAACCTTTAAAAAATAAATTTATATGTTACAACATTATGATGTGAACGCACATGTTTATACAGATATTCTACTACATACATTCTCACTTTCAACATGTTATCAAACCGTATGAACACTTAGCTCGACTAAATGCAACATAACATTATTTTGCAATTACGTAGATTATAAGCATGACCCTCCTACAACAACATTAAATAAAAGGTTAATTACAAGAGATTTAGTCAATGAAAACTAACAATAGACAGAAATTTACATACAACTACAAATATGTATATGGCTCTTCTCAATATTCACCAACATTTTTGTCTTCCAACTTCTTATATCTAACTAGTTATACTGATCACTAAATATTCAAACTATTTAAAGAAATCTAATTATTTAATATTCACTAATCCATTGATATAAATCCTTTAGAAAGATGATAATTCGGTGCATACAAAAATTATATTAACAAAAAAAAGGAAAATATCCTGAAGGACAAAATGAACAAAAAAATGTTCCATAAGGACAAGGGGGCAAAATTTTGTCCATAAGGACAAGTGTTAGTGTAATGGTAGGAATTATAGCAGGCCCCTGAATTCCTCCCTTTACACTATATTTTGTCCTTGAGAATAAATTTTTGCCCCCTTGCTCTTATGGAACAATTTTTTTTCCTTTTGTCCTTGAGGGTAACCCCCCTCCCCCCCACACACACATATCAAACAACATAAATTATTTATGCCACCAAAAAAATTTATTTACATATACGATGTTAAATATTTTAGTTTATGATTTTTCTGCATTAAAATATAATTTTTACAGAGATATGTAAAGAGTTGAATGAGAAATATAAGTCTGATTGCACCCTTAACATTATGTTTGAGCATCACATGCTATTTTAATTTATGACTGATATATCACGATATATTTACCACGAATTGCTTAATAAAATATTTTTATTACAATAAATAATACGTTTTAAAAACACGAGTGTGTGCAATGCACATGTTACATGCTAGTATATACATATACATGAATTGTTGTCAAATATGGAGTTTGGCGTAGTGGTATGAAACTTATATATAGAGTAAGAAATTAGGAGTTCAATACTCTCCTTAAACCTATACGGTGATGTATTAAACAAATATACATATACACGAATTTTTATCAAAAATATTAAATTCCTGCGATTAAAATCCTGATTTACTCCGAATCTTATGTTTTGGTTTGATCTACATTACGAGTCAAACCCAATAAAAACCATAATGAAGAAAAATCATTCAATCCATGCTTATATATTGAATATGATAATCAAAATTCACAATTTTAATTCTAGCATTTTCTATGCAAAATAAAAAAAATCAAAAGGTAAAGTTGAGTTTTAGATTTAGATATAGAAGTTAATACATCATAATCAATTTTGAAGTGTTACAAACCTTAATATATGAATATTTTGAATCTACCTTTTAAGATTTAAATCTTAGTTCGATGTAAAGTTTGAAATTCACATTTTACAGTTTCAAAGCGTGTACCAACCTTAATATATGAACATTTCGAATCTTCGATTATAGATTTATGCTATGTTTCGATTTGAACCTTAAACTTTAAAATTTATGATTTGTATCTCATTTTGAAAACCTTAAATATATCTGTGTATAAGAGATGCTATTTGAATATAAAACAAAGCACACAATGTAACAACGAATCTAGATCGTTGAATCTCATTGAGTATATATTAATGCTTAAAACAATGAATAACCTAATAGTTTAGATCCATTGTGTCATCGATTATATCATTATTTTGCACTAGATCCATTGTGTCATCGGTTATATCATTATTTTTCACTTTAATATATACGTGTATAGTGTAGAAGGTTTGACAACGCTCCTCCTTTGTAGCACTGTTACTTCCTTACATGAAGTTTATTCAAATAATAGTATGATGCTGAAAAGGGAGAAACTAATTTCCAGAAGTTTGTGATGGAAAATAGGATGCTACAAAAGAGGTGTGTGACTGAACCTTCCTTGAGAGTGTGTGTAGACACAAATATACATATATGTAGGCGCGTGCATGCTCATGTGTTTTTATATATTTATTAGCATATATGCACGTGTATGCAAATAACCACTGGTCATGTAGTAAAGTTGATGTCAAAGATATTAAAGATCTAGAGTTCTATAACAATATTACATCCGCTGCTAATTGTTGATACATGCTTGGGTGTGCTACGAGCGTGAATGCACGTGATAAACAAGTTAACATGCATATTTTAACATAAATATTTTATCTCATTTATTTGTGAATAAATGTTTGGCTTAATATTGTTTAGTGTTTCAACATAGTGATTGGTCATAAGAAAACTCAAAACAAGGAGGATCCAAAGAGTTCTACATTTGTTAACAAAGTTGTGTTTGATTCATTTGGTGTGGTATATAGTAATATTTTAAATTAACATGTTTTTAATTAATTACTTGATTGGTTGGAGTAGCGTATTTTGAATGTTTATTACTTGTGATTGATTTGGAAACTTCACGGTGATTTTTCTCATTGATTATGATTATAGCACTTATGTAACACCACACTTAATCTACTTCCAGAGAATAACTCAATTTGTAACAATTATTTTTCCTTGAGTACCATCTTAGTTTCTGTGTTTCTTTTTTACTCAAACTAATCAAAGAATGCCATATCGAAGTCCTTCGTTTTATGTGAACCAATTTTATATGTGAAGCCCTTCGTTTTGGACAAGTTAATTTTTGAGAACTACATTGGTAGAAAATTTATTTACTAGTAATATTTGTTTTTATTTGTGTTTTTTGTATTGATTCTTTTAATGAGATCCTCCCTTTTCCACGATTTTGCATATTTCCATTCACTCATCTTTTTGGATGATATCTGATTAGAAAATTCAACATGTTGCGAGCATCATCATCCACATACATTATGTCAGCTACGCTTAATTTTTCCTATGTGCTTTTTAAAAATTCGTTTTCATATACCTTAGCATTTCTTTAAAAAAATCAAATATAACAAATAATAAACAACTCAAGATGTATTAAGATTAGGGCTGTCAATGGGTCGGGTTGGATCGGGTTCGGATCTGGTCAAGTCGTGTTCGTGTTGAGTTCGGGTCGGGTCAGCTCAACCCGTTTATTAAACGGATCGGTTTCGGGTTGATCCATTTATAATTGTGTGAGTTTCAGGTTTGATTTTTGTAACTCGTTAAGAAAAATATTTTTATAAAAAGATGTGAATGAACATGAAAAAAATGAAAGAAGGGCATTGTCGTCATTCACTTGTTGCAAGTTAAGATGAGAATAAAAATGTAAAAAGTTGTTAATGTAGGAGTAAACATGAAAACGTGAAAAATTGTTAAGTGTTAGTGTGTATGAATAATTGAATAATGACAACATCGTTCATTTTCAAGTTAAGATGAGAATTTTACAATAATATAGAGCCTATAAACGGGTTAGTCGGAGAAAATTCGGGTTTTGCGGGTCAACCCTAAACTCACTCATTTATAAACGGGTCAAAGTCGGGTTGACCCTAAAATGACCCGTTATCAAACGGGTCGAGTCAACCCGCTAATTTCTCGTGCGGGTTTCAGGTCATGTTGTAAATTGACAGCCCTAATTAAGATGAACATCTTCATCAATGCAAAATAAGTGACAAAGAAGCATGGAAACTAAACCTCCCAAAATTAGCTCACTTAGATCATCTGAAGTGAAAGCATTGCTTTGCTACTAAAAACACTGCTAAAAAAATTGTTGCTAAATGAAAGTTCTGCTGAAAAAACTACTAATTCATGTATTGTTTATCATAACCTTTTTTGTATTGTTGATTGACCACAATTTAAAAAACGTTCATAGTTACATTGTTAGCGCATGCATCTTCTTCATCTCATTCGGGATCTCACTCAAGACCCACTTTTTGTGCTTGGGCAAGATTTCAAACTTGATTTATAATTCTTTTTTATCTTAAACAAGTTCTTTTTATGTTAATTTAACCATGTAGAACAAAAAATGTTCACTTTTGGTACTATTTGATAAATTAAAAGAAATGTAATAATTGTATTTTCCTACATACTACTTTATATACCGTGCACTTGAGATTATCTTATAACAATTTTGCGATTCTCGGTGTCGAAAAAAGCAAATTACGCGCAAGTATGTGTTCTGACTCTATTAAGTCAATTAGATCACAATTTTATGTGTCATCTCGAATTTGAGATACGTGTTTGAATGAACAAGTGATCATCCATGGTTATAGAAATAAATAGCACGGTCGACATCGTACCAAAAAAAAAAGAGAAAATGAAAATTTCCACGATACCAAAACTGTTGCGATCCATCGCTTTATAATTCTTTTTTCTTTATGCAGAATATGGAATTTCCAGCATAAAATAGAGGCGTACTGAGAAATTTTATCATGTCAGACCAAAGTTTTGAAAATCTAAAAGCGTACATAAGGCGTTTTCAAGTTTATGAGGCGAGGTGTAAGTCTCGAAACGTTGAGACGTAAGCTTTTCTGTAAAAATGAAATGTAAAACATATAAAGAAAGTCTGACATTTTAAATTAGCTGATACAAAAAAAGAAAAAGAAATAATTTAAGATCTAACTTTAAACAAGTACATATATTTATTATAGAATAAAAATAAATAATTGAAGCTCGAATGGTTCAAATTTCAATTCTCAAAACTATTTCAATATTCCATCTAACTCCAATTTTGATTCATTCGATCAATTCAAGTTGACCCGCTAAATTTATATCGTGACTTAACGAAGTTTGTTGAAAAATATTCTCTAAATAACAATAAGAAAATCCATTATATTTCTCTTGATCATTGTTTTATAAACCGTTGACACGTTTTTTGGTCGAAGCTATCACACGCCAAGAATATCATCAAAAAACACAAAGCGATTTGACTGAAGTCGCGACGTATTCGAAAAAGGAATGAAAACGACATCGATTCGTGAAATCGTCGTCGATGGACTCGGAAAAGCTAGCACAATAAAAATACGTGATCAACACTGTCTGATCAGCTCAAAATGGTTGAGCGCGTCGGTTCGATCACATGGCAAAACTCATCGTGTAAAAATATATGGGTTTTGTAAAAAGTAGTGTCGTGCACTCAAAAACAGCTGATCGACATGCGTCGATTTTGAAAAATGGCATGCACAACTCCTGACATCAAAATTTGGTAAATATGGAAAAAGTGGCAAATCTGGCATTTGGCATGATGAAAAACGTGGTGGATCACTCAAAAACCGCATGCGCACCCTTGCCAGATCACATTAAAAACTTGGTTGATCATCTGGTTAAGTTGGAAAGGCATTGGATTTGGCAAACTCAGGAGCAAGGATCGACATGGCGAATCACTTGTTTTCAATGAGTGCGCACCGTGCCAAATAAGTTTGGCAAAGTGGCCTGACACTTTGCCACATCGCATCGTATCACGCTATGATGCGATTTTCGGGGTGATTCACACGATGGAATATCATATCATCCCAATATCGCATTGCAACCAGCAAGATGCTATTTTGGAAAATTGGCAAGCATAGTGGTGGATATGCCACACTTAAATGCGAGAATCAAGAGATCGCACCAGTGTGATACGAGAAAATCACGAGGCGCACACGGGTTTTCTAAAGCGATTTCTCTATGATGCGATGCGATCTGGCATCGTACCAGATCACTTGCCACATAGCAGATGTCGTGCGGATCACCATAAATCGAGTGATCCACACGTATTTTCTTCACATTTTGGTCATGCGATCTGGCACAAGTGCCAGGATGCAATTTTTTCACTCTGAGCATGCCAGGATGCGTTTTTCGAATGCGACGAGGCTTGTGATGTGATTTTTAGCATCACAACACTCTTTAGGATGCAATTTTTCATGTATGCCTTTGCAGGATGTGATTTTCTGGCAGTGGCCACTAAATGTCACATAATCCTACCTAACTCACTCACCTATAAATACCCTAAGGCTTGGCCTCCAAATTGATTATTCTCCCTTGGATTTTTGGACTTCTTGAAGCTTTAAAGCATCATTAATGGCAGTCATCTCCTTCTCCATGACCATTGGACATGGCATGGACCACTAAAACGTTGCACAAACGTTTTCCATATCTATTTGGGAATCTACAAGCATAATTACGCTGCCTTTGGACTGAATTGGATATTTTTGGATTTCTTGGATATTGAAGCTACTTTTTAGACACTGTTGACCAAGTCAACATATTTTTCACTCAACGGAGAAGAAAAAGGATATTTTAGTCAAAACTTAAAATTAACATACATTTTGTTATTCTATCGTAACACTTCGTACTTAAACATTGTCCGAACTTGTATAACTTTGTAATCGAATATTATGTGATTAATGATTACTATGAAGTAGATATAGGCGTTAGTGCCGAACCACTATAAAAAGTTGTGTTCTCCCGCACTACTTTATTTTGGATATGGATTATTGTGTTCACATCATACACATAGTACATCGAGTGTTGGTGTGTGCTGAATTCACGACAATTCCTCGCATCAGCACAAACAATCTTACTTGTCTATGTCGATATAAAAGTTGAAAGTAAAAAAATGCTATTTTTTCTTTTTATTTCCATTAAATCATTAAAGTTTAATGATTTTAATCAGTGTTGATGTCTGCAACTAAAGGTTAAAAGGTTTTTGAGTCATATAACTCAGCGGTTTAGGCGCGCGAGGCATATGTTTTATGCACTTTGTATGCCTCTAGTTGTTGAGGCGTAAGCTTTAGAGGTAAACAATTTTTTGTATTAAGCCTCCAGGTGTTTTACCTCTTATTTCCTCAAGGCACTTCTCGAGGCGAGTATTGAGGCGGTTTTTTTGAAACAATGTGTTAGATACTCAGTACTGTTAAAAATCTTGAAATCCTATATTTGAATCTCGTTTCAAATGAAATCTCTCTCCTATGATTTAATTTATATTCCAGTTCAAACCTAGTTAATACAGCGGATTAGAAATTTTTTTCAATTTAAACTAATATATTTGATATATTTATTTGGATCTACATTCTCAATTCTAATCATTTCCAAATAAAATAAAATCGGAACAAGAGAGAAAATTAAATTTTAGGTTTAGACGAAAGTTCAAACATAAGAATAAATTCAAAATATTTTTTTTTCAAACTTTGTGCAAACCTTAATATACGAATTTTTAAATCTAGATATACAATTTAAATCCCATTTCAATTTAATTTTTGAATGTTATGCTTTGAATCTCATTTGAAAACCTTGCTCACATCCATTGTCCTTCTTATCAAGGTTCTAAATTTGGTTTTAAGTTTCATTCCGTTAATTTCATATTCGTGTAATTTCGATTATAGTACATATTTTTAAAAGTTTCACTTCAATTCTTGTCTTGGCTTTAGTTACTTTTCAATATTCTTCTTCAGTATAAATTAACTAACATGTGCAATCAAATATCTATGTTTTACCCTTATGACTTCTAAATCCCTAAAATATTATATTTACCGAATGTCCTAACCAATTCTTCAGTTCAATATCCAATATCCATGTCCTTGCATAAAGCCCAATATGTATTTCCTTGCATAAGGCCCAATATATATTTCTTGGCACAAGGCCCATTGCTCCTGTCATTTTTATTTCATAAGCCCAATTTTTCATTTCACATTTCCAGAGCCTTAATTTTGTAAAACTGCCTCCTTCGCTCCCTAATTTTATTTCGAATTCCCAAAAGAGGTAAAAATTCAGATTTGATGATGCCATTTCGATCTACAGTTTGAATGTTACACTTTGAATCTCATTTGAAAACCTTGCTCGCATCCACTTAAGAAACCAATAAATAAACTATCGTCTTGATCAAAGTTCAAAATTCGGTTTTCAGTTTCGTTCTGTTAATTTTGTATTTGTGAAATTTTGATTCTGGTACAGATTTCTAGAATTTTTACTTTAATTCTTATCTTGGATTTAGTTACTTTTCAATATTATTTTTCAACATAAGTTAACTAACATGTGCATTCATATATCTATGTTTTACCATTACGACTTCTAAATCCCTAAAATCTTATATTTACCAAACATCCTAACCATTCCTTTAGTTCAATATCCAATATTCATTTCCTTGCATAATGCCAAATATTCATTCCCTGGCATAAGGCATAATATTCATTTCCATGCATTAAGGCCCATCGTCCTTGTGATTTTTATTTTTAGAAATTGGGTACTATATATACACATACTGTTGTAAATTTTCAAAATTAGTTTTGGGATATGGGTTTGTTTTTTGAAGAGAGAAGCAAGAATGGAAGAAGATAAGGTGTGGGGGTTAGTCTCACATTGTAGAATATAAAGGAGTTTGTCTCTATATAGGTAAAAGCTTGATATATGATATCAAAAGAAAGAAGAGAAGGAGCTATAAGGCAATGGGCCTTAGGCATGAACTTGGCATAGATAATAATATTTAAAATGTCAAAACATAGGCCTTGGGGCTCTTGGGGTCCCGTGATCCATTAGGTTGCGAAAACAAATCAGTCGACATGCCAAAACTCAACCAGTCGACTGTTTTGGCCTCTGGTTAAAAAGGGTCGACCGGTGACAATTGGGCAGTCGACCGGTTTCAACCCGAAGGGATGCAATGCTTAAGCGTTGCAAAATTGAAAGGGTGCATATGTTTCCGATTCGAACAGAAATGACTGTTGCAATCAAACAGTTGCAACGCTTGGCTAATGGATGCCTCCTCTCGTCACATATATATAGAATTGTGCAAAATCATTTCAAAAATCTCTGAATTTCGATCTTCTTCTTCCTAAGATATTTTGCAACACCTTTATATTGTTGTAAAACAGTTCTGTCCGAAACACTTCTAAAGTGTTACAAATCTGAAAGTGTTGCAGAATAGCAAACTTCTTCTTCCTTTTCATACTATTTTCAATTCTTGCATCGCCAGAAATCTAAATCTATAGTGTTCTTGGTCTGATGAAAATCATACAAATTTTGAATCTGATTTCGCTGTTTCAAGGCTTCATTGAATCCAGAAGTCAATAGTTCGATATCCCTTTTGTACCTGGTGGGTTGAACTATTGTCTGAAAGAATTTGCTACGCAAATCCTTGAAGTCAGAAGTATGGCAATCATTCTCCTCCATTAGCATCTCAAACCATGAAATCCCCAAAAAAATTCAGACAATATATCAACCATAGAAAGTTTGAGTGCATTGCAAGTGATGAATCAGCATTTGACAAAATTAGAGCGATTTGATGGAGAGAACTTCACTCATTGGCAAAAGACCATGAAATTCTTCCTGATCGCAGTCAAATTATTTCATATTCTCGAAGATGTATTGGAGAAAATATCGGAGGAAACCAATAAGGATAACGCAGAACTAAAAGCTAAAAGGGCAAAGCGCAAAGAAGCAAATTTTCTTTGCAGGGGCCACATTCTGAATGCACTGTCTACTCTGATATACAATGCTCATAGGACCTTGGACACCGTGAAGGGAATCTGGGCTACGCTAGAAAGCAAATATCGTATCTATGAGGCAAGTAATAAAAAATTTCCTATATGCAATTTTATGGATTTCGAAACGGCCACCAACAAGTCCATAATTGGACAAGTAAGTGAAATCCTACTGTTGGTAAATCAACTTAAGGGTGCCAGTATTGATCTCCCTGTATCGTTTGTTGTTCGAGTTATTATCTCGAGACTCCCGAATTCTTGGAATGATTGTAAGAAAAAATTAAAACATGCGGAAACGAATTATGATTCAGACGGTTTACAATGTCATCTTCGTATTGAAGAGGATTCTCGTAAACGTGAACTAGATGATAATACGCAAACTGAGTCTCAATCTAAGTCTAATAATGTTGAAATTATCGATAAGTTGAAGCCTAAGAATGAGACACAGTTTAAAAGGAAAGGTAATAATTCCAAGAACAAGAAGAAGGGTGATTGTTACTATTGTCACAAACCCGACCACTATGCCCGAGATTGTCGTCTTCGGAAGAAACAACAAAAAGCGAATGTGGTCGAAGAAAAGCTTGTGGCTATCGTAAAAGAGGCGAATTCCATTAGTGGCATTGATAATGTTTGGTGGCTCGATACTGGAGTGATTATTCATATTTTCAAAGACCATAATCTGTTCAAGACTTACGATGAGAATAATGGAGAATCCAGCGAAGTAACTGGCGCAAACAAAGTTGCATCAAAGTTCTAGGAAAAGGCACTATTGAATTGACATTCACCTCTGGGAAAGTTCTTACTTTAGTCAATGTATTTTATGTACCTGATATGTGTAAGAATTTGATTTTTGGATACCTTCTTAACAAAGGAGGATTAAAGATGGTGTATGAGTCTGATAAATTAGCGTTGTCCAAGAACAACAAATTTATTGGATAGGGATATTCTTGTAACGGCATGATTAAGTTAATGAAGAAATCTTCTACTTATATTGTTGATTCTGTTAATTTATGCATGGTAGATTAGGACATGTTAATTATAAGTCACTTAGAAATATGCATAAATTAGGATTAATTTCTAATTGTGATTTCGAATCTATTTCCAAATGTGAAATATGTGTTCAAGCAAAAATACATCGGAAATCCTTCAAATCTGTAGAAAGGAAAACTAGTTTGCTTGAATTAGTATATAGTGATGTGGGTGACTTAAAAAGTCATATCACCTATGGTGGTAACCAATACTATATAACATTTATTGATGATTATTCCAGATATGCATATGTATATCTAATGAAATCTAAAGATGAAGCCTTTGATAAATTCAAAATTTACAAAGCAGAAGTCGAAACACAATTATGAATTAAAATTAAAGTGTTACATTCAGATCGTCATGGTGAATATTTTTCAAATGAGTTTACTTTGTTTTGCAAACAAAATGGTATTATTCACCAATGTACCGCCCCTTATACAACACAATAAAATGGTGTTGCTGAGAGGAAAAATAGAACTTTGGTAGAAATGGTTAACGCCACGATCCTAAGTTCTAAATTACCTTACAACCTATGGGATGATGCTATGTTACCTGCATGTTACATTTTAAATAGAGTACCACTTAAAAAGAATAATATTTCTCCTTATGAATTATGGTTTAATAGAAAACCTAATCTTACTAGACTTAAAGTTTGGGGTTGCTTAGCATATGTTAGAAGACCAGACCCTAAACGACCAAAGTTAGGTAATAGAGCTTTTAAGTGTGTTTTCATAGGATATTCTCTTAATAGTATAACTTATATATTTATGATTCTTGATACCTTAGAAGTCATAGAATCTGTAGATGCAGAATTTTTTGAAAATCAGACTATTAAGAATCCATTAAGATCATCTAGTCCAGAACCAACTGAGACTAATGATACAAATGACGATGAATATGCTCCTGCTCAGAAAAGCAAGGAAGTTTCAGTACCGGATGATAGTACTAAGCACAGGACAAGTAAAAGAGCGAGGACCATGGTCCTGACTTCATAACATATCTCGTAGAAGGCAATAAGGATGAAGCCCTTAATGTAACAAGATATGTAATGAACGTCGATGATGATCCCAAAACTTATTTTGAGGCTATGAATTCTAGAGATTCTAATTTCTGGAAGGAGGCTATCAATGATGAAATGAATTCCATAATGTTAGACCAAACTTGGGTATTAAGCAATTTACCTCCTGGTGTTAAACCTATAGGATGATAAATGGATATTCAAAAAAAAGTTGAATACAAATGGATTCATTGATAAATTTAAAGCCAGTAGTTTCTAAGGGATATAAATAAAGAAAAAGAGTTGATTATTTTGATACATATGCTCCGGTGGCTTGCATATCTTCGATACGATGTTTAATAGCACTTACATCAATTCATAACTTGGTCATACATCAAATGGATGTAAAGATAGCTTTTCTAAAGGGAGATTTAGAAGAAGAGATATAAATGGAACAACCTGAAGGTTTCATAACTCCAGGCCAAGAAAAGAAAGTTTGTAAATTAGTTAAATCTCTTTATGGCCTGAAGCAAGCTCCCATGCAATGGCATGAGAAGTTTGATAGAGTTGCACTGTCATTTGGATTCATTGTTAATAATGCAGATAAATGTATCTATAGCAAATCGGATAACAACGGTTATGTTATAATATGTTTATACGTTGATGACATGCTGATGTTTGGTTCCAATATATCCTTTGTGAATGAAACTAAGAAGTTTCTATCTCTAAATTTGATATGAAGGATCTAGGAGAGGCTGATGTAATTTTAGGAATTAATATCATTAGGAAAACGGGGGAGTTATTACTAACTCAATTTCATTACATTGAGAAGTTCCTAAAGAAATATGATCACTATAATAACAAACCAGCACGAACTCTTTTAGATCCAAGTATAAAATTAGAAAAGAACACTGGATGTACCATTTCTCAATTAGAATATTCCAGTATTATCGGGAGTTTTATGTATGCTATGCATTGCACTAGACCAGATATCACACATGTTATAAGTGTATTGTGTCGATTTACGAGCAATCCAGGTTTCGAACACTAGAAAGCCATTTCCAGAGTCTTAGCTTATTTGAAGGGAACCATAAGCTATGGTCTATCTTATAAAGGATATCCTGCTGTAATATAAGGATATAGTGATGCAACTTGGAACAATGTAGAATCCAAATCCAAGTCTACGACTGGTTGAATATTTACATTAGGAGGCACTTCCGTGTCTTGGGCTTCCAAGAAGCAGACCTGTATATCTGATTCAACTATGTTGTCAGAATTAATTGCATTAGCAGAAGCATGTAAAGAAGCGGAATGGCTTAGAAATTTGTTAGTAGAAATCCCATTATGGAAGTAGCCATCTCCAACAGTTTTAATTAACTGTGATAATCAAGCAACGATATATAATGTATCTAATAAGACATATAATGGAAAGTCTAGATATGTGAGTCTAAGACATCAAATGGTGAGACGGTTACTCAAAAGTGGAGTTATAACTGTTGACTACATAGAAACAAAGAAAAACTTTGTTGACCCTTACGAAGAGTCTTCCAAAAGCTATGGTTTCTATAAAGTCAAAAGAAATAGGACTAAGGTCTGTGAATGAAGATTGATCATCCTTAACAGAAACCCAACTTGTGACTTGAAAAGGATAGACAAAGTTCAATGGGTACCAACAAGTTAAGGAAATGATTATGGAACACTAAATCAATAATCCCATAATGTTTAGTGTTCGATTCTGTATGAACAAAGGATGGATAAATATCCTTAATAAGTCTAGAAACCCTAAAAGGTGTCTCGTAGAAACACCTTAAGTGGCTTACCTATATAAGTATGGAAATCAGGCCGTTTCCTTGGAAAGTAAGACCGCTTTCTAAGTAGACTCATGAACTAGGATTTAAGCACATGACCATTAACGTGCTGAGCAATACAGAACACTCTAACTAAGGAATACAACATGTGTGATTGTTCCGGTTTTATCATTAAGGGATACTTGGTTCAAGATTCGTTCACCATAGAATCTCGATAGAACTTTGAATGGTTTACAATAAGTAAAAGTTCAAATCCAAAAGATACTTTTATTTATGTGTTGTTTCCATGATGATGCAAATCTTGATCTTAAAACTACATTGGCTTGATCCCACTTGGGTATGTAGGAAGCCACACTACTGATTCAACTTTCCACTTTAATTTATTTTGAAAAGTGGGGAAGATTGTTGTAAATTTTCAAAATTAGTTTTGGGATATGGGTTTGTTTTTTGAAGAGAGAAGAAAGAATGGAAGAAGATAAGGTGTAGGTGTTAGTCCCACATTGTAGAATATAAAGGAGTTTGTCTCTATATAGGTAAAAGCTTGATATATGATATCAAAAGAAAGAAGAGAAGGAACTATAAGATAATGGGTCTTAGGCATGAACTTGGCATAGATAATAATATTTAAAATGTCAAAAGATGGGCCTTGGGACTCTTGGGGTCTCGTGATCCATTAGGCCGTGGAAACAAATCAGTCGACAGGCCAAAACTCAACCAATTGGCCATTTTGGCCTCTAGTTAAAAACGGTCGACCGGTTTCAACCCGAGCGGATGCAGCGCTTTAGAAGCATTGTAGAACTAAAAGGGTGCATATGTTTCTGATTCAAACAGAAATGACTGTTGCAATTAAACAGTTGCAACGCTTAGCTAATGGATGCCTCCTCTTGTTACCTATATATAGAATTGCGCAAAATCATTTCAAAAATCTTTGAATTTCGATCTTCTTCTTCCTAAGATATTCTGCAACACCGTTATACTGTTGTAAAACAGTTCTGTCCGAAACACTTCTAAAGTGTTACAAATCTGAAAGTGTTGCGGAATAGCAAACTTCTTCCTTCTCATTCTATTTTCAATTCTTGCATCGTCAGAAAACTAAATATAGAGTGCTCTTAGTCAGATCAAAATCATACAAAATTTGAATCCGATTTCGCTATTTCAAGGCTTCATTGAATCCTGAAGTCAATAGTTCGATAGCCCTTTTGTACCTGGTAGGTTGAACTATTGTCTGAAAGAATTTGCTACGCAAATCCTTGAAGTCAGAAGTACGACAATAATTATCCTTGAAATCGCAAAACATTGCTTTTGATACATGAAGGTTTCTTTTTGTGGATTCAGGATGAGTTGAGTTAAGGCTAAGGATGGTGCTGCGGGAATTCGATTTACTGTTGTTGTGAGGCTATTGGTAGATAGAGTTGTAGGGATGATGATGTTGTTTGGTACGAGGGTGGTCAGGAAGGTAGTTAGACAGTGCAGGTTGAAGTTATATATTGGAGTGGAATCATGGAGCGGTTCTTTGGAGAAGATGGTTTAGGAGTGTCGCAGGTTTCAATTGGAAGGTCAGGAATCTATGACGGGTTGCGTGAGTGATGATTGGCTGAAGTTTAGGAGGAGAATCCAGAGGGTTTCATATGGGGGAGAAGTTGAATGTATAAGATATTTCAGTTCGACTTGGGTGGTGATTTAGGTGTGAAGTGTTTGAGGTGAAGTATGATGATGAAGGTGGTTTGAGGTTGTATTGGCAGTTGGAGTTTCAATTGCTGTAAAGGGATGAACTGGCGATTTTTTTGGAGTATGAATATGCATGTTTGAAGTGGTGGAAGGTTTGTGGAGACAGTGTTATGGACTTGCAGTTTGATATGAATTGTAGTGAATTGGGGATAGAAGTATAGCAAGGTTTTTGTATGGTGATTGAAATGTAGGTGACGTGAAGGTGTAGCAGTGGAGGATTGGTGATTGTGAGGAGATGATCATTCGGTAGTGTAAGGTCAATTTATTGGTTTGTGGTAGAATCCGACATTGAATGCTGTTGAAAGTTGAGGATGGTGAAATGGTTTTGGCTGTCTAGTCTGCGCTATTTGAAAGCTAGTTGGACTGTGAGTATGGTCTCTGCTTATCGGTTTTGGCAGAGGTATGAGTACGTGGCAATGAAGATTTTTTGGTGTTGTTAGAAGAAGTGGTTCAGACTTTGTTGTGTGAATTGGCAGATTGGGTTTGCTTTGTGGAAGACGATTTGTTGAACTGTATGTTGTTGAGTTGTTAGGGAGTAACATTAGTTTGAAGATATTTATTGTTGTTTGATGTATGTTTCAGTAACCCTGTTTATTAGAAGGGCAATTGACGTTGATTGAAGGTGGTAGGTGGTACTGTAAGGTATGTTTGGAGGATGCAAACATATGTTGATTCATCCCTATTGATTTAGTTTTGGTTTTGTTTTCGTTTGATATGTTTGGGGATGCAAACATATGAAAACTCATCTCATTTTGGTGTATTTTGTTTTCTTTATAAGTTTGGGGATGCAAACATACAAACACATCCGGGGCTAGTTTTATCATTTGGCCGCTCAAATATTTTGTTTACTGATCAGACTAAAGATGGTTGAGTTGTTTTGGAGTTTCAGATTGGAGTTGTTGAGTTGTTTAGAGTTGTAGTCGAATTTTTGATGCTTGATGTTTGGTGTTACACTCTAACAATATTGAAATGGTTGCTCGATTTTGTACTCTTCAGTTTGCACCTTCTATTTAGCAAACTCACGATTTTTGCATCGTGAGATTGAGCGGGGATGTTAGAGATAGGGATAAAGTTATGTTGCCTTTATTTAATATTGCATTAATTTGGAGTTATATTTGGTATCGTATTGATTTGGGTCAATATTTGGTATATAATTGTTTATTATAATTGACCCAAATATGCTTTAGAATATTCTTATCTAGAATGCTCTTTTAGATAAGAATAAAAAATGTATAAATAGAGGCAAGGTTTAGCATTGTAAATCAATCAAGAATCGTTTGCAATAATCAATCAAGTAATCAACAAAAATGTAGCCTTCTAATTGTTTTACCATTTTATCTCTCTCCTCTCTGGATCAAATTCTAACATGGTAGAGATCAAATTCTAACACTTTGGATACATGAAGGTTGCATCATTCCAACTTCCTCAACAATAAAGTTATTTTTTGATTGATGCACATACATGGTAGTCTAGCAAAAAAATGAACGTACATAGTCGTTCTTTAAACAAGTTATGTATTAGCATCCATTTCAGCTGGTTGCAATACCAGACACCACTATTTGATTAAAATTCCATTTGTATCGACAAGTTATATTCGCTTTATTACTGCATATACACCCTAGATCCCTTGTTTACTTGGATATTCCCATTTTGTAAAGGCAAGAGTATCTTGACGTCATACAAATGCAATTCAAGGTAAACCAGATAGAGTTTTCTGAGATTATACCTTTCCAACTATCTTAAGCATTTCAAACTCAGGGGGGAACAAGGTTAACGGTCCAAAATACGGTTGATATATGAGATGGGCGTCTGTTGTTAGCATAGAGGTAGATAAGCTTGACCACTGGATTGATATTGATTGATAAGCAAATGATGATTGCACCTAAACTAGTATAAATGCACAACGGTGGGAAAACCGACCGTTAGATTGTATAATTTTAAAAATAAATTATATATAAATAAAATAATATATAAAATTTTCATTAATATTACTTAAACATCAAGTGATAACCTCTTTGAAAAAAACAACCAAGAATTTAAATTTGAAATTTAATATTTTGAAAATATGAATTCAAATTTAAATTTTAGTCAAAACACTTAAAACTGAAGGCTTCAATTTGAATTTTAGAATCAAATTTTAAAGTTGATACGTGCCAAATAAACAAAACATTCATATATGCGTAGAGCATGCAAATTTAACCAATAAATAACGATAAGTAAATAAAATTTAAGCATAAACACACAACATAGTCATAAATAGCAAAACAAAATTACGATATCGTATGATAACTACAATTCCAACCAACATATTAGAATAACACTTACAAATTGTTAGCATATACTAACACTTCTGTTTATTATTATATAACCCTTTAAACATGCACATCACTGGAAAACGGCTTAATAAGAAGGTTTGGTGCATATTCTTTGTATATTAGTGATCGCATATTCTTTGCATACTGTCTTGATTTACCCACTACTACAAAAGTGGGCATATTCGACACTAATTTGTGTGCGTTGCATGAAAAGTGTGGCGAAAGCTATGCATTCTTTGATCTTTTGCAACAACATTCATTTGTTGTTGCATTAGATGTGAACACAGTGTTGCGGTTGAAATTCTTGTGCTGTGACTAGCAACACCAGTTCAAAATATTGCATTACATAAATACATGCCTGATGGCGATTGTAACACCCCTAAGTCCCACATCGTGGAAGCCTGTGTGAAGTGGGTACTTATATAGTAGATTCCATCTCTTACTAACGCCGAGGCCTAGTGATGGAAAACCCTACACCTGAGAGGTGGCAAAGTAGGGACAATATCGGTGTTAGTAGGGAGGTTGGCTCAGCCTGTGTGGCAACGCCATGTGTTGGCAGATCTCGAAACTTAGCCGAGGCCTTTTGAGGAACAAAACCCCACACCTATACGGTGGCTAAGTTGGGGACAATATCTTGCGTGAACGGAGGTGCGGGCTGTTACAGTGGTATCAGAGCCAATACCCAGCCGGAATTGTGGCTCCTGTGTGGACCGCAGCGCCTGGGTGAGGTGTTTGTGAGCCAACGGGGACGTTGGGCTCTGTAGGAGGGGAGAATGTAACACCCCTAAGTCCCACATCGTGGAAGCCTGTGTGAAGTGGGTACTTATATAGTAGATTCCATCTCTTACTAACGCCGAGGCCTAGTGATGGAAAACCCTACACCTGAGAGGTGGCAAATTAGGGACAATATCGGTGTTAGTAGGGAGGTTGGCTCAGCCTGTGTGGCAACGCCATGTGTTGGCAGATCTCGAAACTTAGCCGAGGCCTTTTGAGGAACAAAACCCCACACCTATACGGTGGCTAAGTTGGGGACAATATCTTGCGTGAACGGAGGTGCGGGCTGTTACAGCGATCCGCGTTATCAGTTTAAACAAATAAATAACCGTAGATGTTGATTAATCCAACGGTTCTTGCTGATCCTTGCAACACCAGTTCAAAGTGTTGCATTACATAAATACATGCCAGGTCAGCGATCCGCGTTATCAGTTTAAACAAATAAATAACCGTAGATGTTGATTAATCCAACGGTTCAAGCTAATCCTTGCTACAGCTTAGTGAAAATTTGGCGCGATAGTTTCCCCATTCACGAAATACTTCCCCCCAAAACAAATTTCTCCGGTACTCCTCCTTCTGTCCGTTTCTCTCTCCACGAAATCCGTCCAAGAACGCCTCCGATTGCTACTCTTCCTCAGGTTACAAACTATAAACCTTCGATTGCTCCTATTTTACGAACTTTACACCTCCAATTTGGATCGTTTAGGACAATTACAGGTAGTTAGGGCTTCATCATTTAGGTTTTATTTAGTTGATTTCATCTCTAACTTATTTTGATCTGCGTTCAAAGTCTCTGGGTGATTTGGGTATACCGATTACCTTAAATTAGGGTTTTTATACTTGAAGTGTTGTATTTATATGTTTGCATGTGTTGAAATTGTGCAAGTTCTGTATTTTTATGTTTTCCAAACCATTGATGTATTGGTAAATAATGCCTATTTCCAAAGGTGTTAACAAAATTTAGAGGATAAAAGAAATCCAATATGAATGTTCAAATGTCTATTTCTGTTTGTAGTTAAATAATGCCTATATCTCTTCCTACATCGTATGACTACGAAGATACCCTGGGCATAGGTGATCTAGGACTGTCAAACCCATCATCACCAGAAACTCCTATTGATTTTTATATAGAGATGCAAGAAAGGCACTACGATGATTTGCTTGAGTATGAACTAGACCAAGAAGAACTCCGAAGACAACGGCGAGAAGAAGAACGACGTGAAGAAAGGGCGATGCGACGGCATAGTCGTTTGCGTCATCAGCATCAAAACAACCAAGTGGTTAACGAATAACATGCTGACTCACCAATCATAATGTTTCATTGTGGGTATGCCACTGCAGAAGATGTTATTTCGATTGGATTCAACATTGGTCGTCGTTATTTTAGATGTCGGGTTTATCCCATAGGGTGTACCTTTGGTAGTGGATTGACCAACAGTTTCCAAGTCGAGCCGCTGAGTACGCAAATGAGATACAACATCAACTTACAACGCTGCAAAATCATGTTATTGGTTTTCGAACTGATGTTAGTAGACTTAACGACCAGCTTCAAGGGCTAAACATTAGACGACAAAATTAAACTATTGCATCGTTCTTTGTATTAGATACAACTGTATCGTCTATGTATCACCTGTATAGTCTTTGTATCTGTACTGTTTTGTTTTGGTGCAGTCATGTAATGTTATGCATTTGTGTTCAGTATCCTTAGTTGCTTGTTTTATGTACGTATTCTCTTGGTAACTCAGTTCCAAAAGTCAGTGATAATTCATATCAAAACAATCGTCCTTGTATCATCACACTGATTATGTATATTTGTAAATTATTAACTTGTTTTGTTTTTATTTCTAATTTAGTCTAACATTACAGGGTAGCCCTTGTTCGTGTCTTGAAACTCTTAGGGGTATCAAATTTAGTCTTACTAAGCCGTGGTTAGATTGTGGCAATGGATAGTGAGTATTACATATGGATATTACTTCCGAGATCGAGCGCAGAATATGTAAGAGGGGTAACAGCTTTTCTAAGAAATGCATTTCCCATTTATAAAGTAGGTGATGAGATGAAGTGCCCCTGCAAAAAATGTACAGAACGTAATTGGTATTGTGAAAATGTCATATACGATCATCTTATTTTTAATGTCCCTTCTCCATTACATACCGGGTGGATTTGTGAAGTTTCACAGACAAAATTAATAGGTGTTGATGACCATATGGATTGTGCAACGGAGATGGATTTTGAGGATAATTTAGATGTGATGATCAAGTGTGCGGGTTACAAATTTGGTCAAAATTCCAAGGACTTTGTAGTAGAACCAAATCCAGAGGCCGAGAAATTTTATCGGCATGTTAAAGAAGGAAAAAAACCGTTATATCCTGGCTACACTAAATTTTCTCGACTAAGTTTCTTGATCAGGCTTTATCATTTAAAGTGTGCTTATGGAATTAACGAGTCTGCGTTTGGGGAATTACTAAAGCTAATAAAAGAAGCCTTTCCTGATGCCCAGCTGCCTTTGTCTTCCTACGCTGCAAAGAATGTCATTAAGGATTTAGGTCTTAATTACCATAAAATACATGCCTGCCCAAACCATTGCATGTTATATTGGGCAGAGAATAAAGATAAAGAGGCTTGTGACATTTGTGGTTTTTCGAGATGGGATGTAAAAGAAAAGGAAGACATCGTTGATAATAATGATCCACCAAAGTCGATTCCCAAAGTGCCGGCAAATGTTATGAGGTACTTTCCTCTAAGACCAAGGTTACAAAGAATGTTTATGCGCAAAGAATTTTCCAAGCTTATGAGATGGCACCAAGTGGAATGAAAAGAAGATGGAAAATTAAGACATCTGGCTGATGGTGTGGCATGGAAGATGATGGATGCTCGCTATCCTGATTTTTCATCAGAAAATCGTAATGTTAGATTGGGTCTAGCATCTGATGGATTTAATCCATATCGTTCAATGAATTCAAGTTATAGTACATGGCCAATTGTGTTGGTAAACTAAAATCTTCCACCTTGGTTATGTATGAAACAAGAGAATTTGATTCTTTCAACATTAATATCTGGTCCATATTCTATAAAGAACAGTATTGACGTATATATGCAGCCTTTAATTGCGGAATTGAAAACATTATGGAATGTTGGCGTCGAAACATATGATTCCTTGACTGATGGGAATTTTAATTTACGTGCAAGCGTCTTATGGACCATTAGTGATTTTCCGGGATATGCCATGTAGTCAGGTTGGAGCACGAAGGGGAAACTAGCGTGTCTAGTATGCCATTACGAAACTTCTTCGAATTATTTGATGCATAGCAAAAAAAATGTGTTATATGAACCATAGAAAGTTTCTTGATCCGACACATAAGTGGAGGCTAGATAAGAGGAGATTTAATTAAGAAACTGAAATGGGGAGCATTCCAGAAATATTATCAGGAACTGATATTGAAGAGTTATTGCGGGGGTTCAAAAATCGGTTTGGGGATAAGACGAAGAAACCTGGTAAAAGTGATGGCCCTTTTAAAAAGAGGTCAATACTGTTTGACTTATCATATTGGTGTCATAATCCCCTTCGACATAACCTGGATGCCATGCACATAGAGAAGAACATATGCGACAAAATATTAGGTACTTTACTAAATATAGGTCGCATGTCGAAGGATCACCTAAACGCTCGTTTGGATTTACAGGAATTGGGCATAAGGAAGGCCCTTCATCCTGTTGAATGTGGTGATGGAAAGCATGTTGAAATTAGAGCTGCAATATTTGATATGACAAACAAGGGAAAAGAAATATTTTGCTCTGTATTGAAGAACGCCAAACTGCCCTACGGTTGTGCCTCGAATGTTAGTCGGTACGTGCATGTAAAAGAGAGAATGGTTGTGGGATATAAGAGCCATGATGCTCATTTCATACTCCACTATTTGTTACAATTTGCTGTGAAGAAAGCGTCAAAACCCGAGGTTGTGTTATCAATGATCAGATTTAGTGCATTCCTTAGAGGACTATGGAGCAAGGTTATCGAAGTGGATGATATCAAGAGGCTGCAAAAAGAAATTGTAGAGATACTTTGTCATTTTGAAATGATTTTTCCACAGGCTTTTTTCGATATAATGGTACACTTGCCTGTTCATTTATGCAGAGAAATCGAATACGGTGGGCCTGAACATCTTAGATGCATGTATCCAATTGAGCGATATCTAGGAAAGTTGAAATCTTATGTGCGAAACAGACCGGAAGGTTCGATTGCAGAAGGTTACTTGGCAGAAGAGTGTGTGACCTTCTGTTCAAGATTTTTAAGCGTTGATGGAGGAACAGAAAACACGTCGATTGATTTTGGAAGATGTCAAACAGATTTGGAATATCATATTGGAACAAAGAAGAATAAAGATGGAAAGATGTTCAATTTGAAAGATGCGGTTTGGAAGGCAACGCATCGCTATGTTCTGTTCAATTCCGGTAATAAAGAAATTGAGAGTTTGATCGAGTAAGTTCTTAAGTTCCTATATCATTTTCCTTAACTATAAATTAACATATGCATTTCGTAGTTTTTTGACCGTAATTATTATTTAGGGTTCATCGAGCTTTTGTGGATGGTCTTGCAAATAGAAGAAGATACAAGAGGGAACGAGAACATTTCGAAGAGTTTTGGAATTGGCTTAAAGAAGAGGTTCTGAAAAAGGACAAGATTTCAACAGATGTAGAGGTGTTTGCATTAGGTCCTAATCGAGTAGCTAGGAAATTTACCGGTTATATAGTAAATGGATATAGATTCCACACAAAATTTAGAGATTCTCGATGTACTACACAAAATAGTGGTGTATTTTTGACTGCCAAAACCACCAGCTTTGCAAGTTCGAAAGACCAAAACCCAATAGTGGGTGATGTCAATTACTACAGATCAATCGAAGAAATTTTTGAGCTTGATTATTGGGGAGCTTTCACAGTGGTCCTTTTTAAGTGTTGCTGGTACCAAGAGGAAAAAGATTCATATGGTCTTACTCGAGTAAATTTTAGCAAGTGCCATAAAACTGATCCTTATGTCCTGTCTTCGCAAGTGCAGCAAGTATTTTATGCGGAAGATGCAGTTGAAAAGAACAGTCATTACGTTATTAAAAAATTGCCGAGAGATTGGTGTGATACTGAAAAGGAGAATGCAATGGAAGAAGACATGAGCAATACGCAACCACATGATATGGGCATAGGTGGTGAACTAGAACCAGAAATTGTTGATGGGGGTTGGATTAGGGATGATGTCCCCGTAATACAACTAGAAACAGAACTAGAAGCAGAAGTTCCTGATCATGTTCCGTCTTGTTAGGACAAAAAATTCCTCTTTCTTATTGCTTTAATTTGGTCTAATTCATGATGTATTTGGCACTTTTTTTTTAGCTGGAAATTATTATCTTTGATGAATGTATTTAGCACTCTTTTCTCATATTGCAATCTACAATGTTCGCATGTTTTATGATTTAATGTTATGTTCTTTACTGTCATCTAAATTGGTTATAGACCAAAATGTTATAGTTGTTGTTTTTTGTCCACTTTAACATGCATGTATCTTGTTCTAATGTATTCATTTTGTACAGGATGGATGAACTTATTAATATCCGACTGCAACATGGTGGACAGTTTCGAAGGGCATGTTACGTTGGCGGAGAATCCTTCGTAGTAACAAAATATGATGTAGACCGGTTTTCTTACAGTGTGCTTATGGACTTTGTTAAAGATTGTCTCCATTACACTGAAATAGGAGGAGTCTACATCAGAAAAGGAATGAGAGGTGGCTGGCAGCTAATACTGAATGACAAGGACGTAAACGAGTACGTACAGGGCTGCAATAAGCGAGAAGACGTGGTTTTTTACATCGACAACACCATTGACAAAGACAGTGAGCCGTTGATTCAACTGCAGCCACATGTAATCATACGGCCAAGGAAAAACATAATTCAAGGTATATATGTATATGTAATATAGATCAATTCTTATATATATCTCTGTGTGTGTGTACAGAACTTTGAAGGAGGCCATCGTTATTATTTTTATTGTTCCAGATTCTGCTAAGAAGCCGGTTGCAAAGCGCAAGTATATTACTGCACATAGACTTCAGCAGCAACACAAAATGATGAAAAACAACCCAACTCAAGTGGGTCAGAACAAACTATCATCGGAGCCTGATATGGATAATGATGAAGAAGATGTTACTGTGAAGGACAAAGGAACCCGGAGGAAATTAAATGTAGAAAATGAAACAGGTAAAGATGATGTTACCCGAGAGAATGAAGCTGATGTTCAGGTATTTTTCAGTTTTCATTTCAGTTTTATTAATCCGGATGAAATCTTATTCCGACAATGAAGGCTGCAGCTAATTCAAGTAACTGTTTGTTCTTTGTGCATGCATTCTGTCAAAATAGCAAGAACTGTTTATACGTCAACTCTATTTGGTTAACTAGCTTAAATTTATCATCGATGGTGAGTAATAATGCCAATCTGCTTGCAGTTCTCACAACCATCAGTTTTGACGAAGTATGAACAAGAGCGAATCGCGCGCATGCAAGAAAATGATGCAGTTAGTAGATCACTTGGGGTGCCTTCATTGGTTAGTTGTATGAAAGAGGCTGCCGCACGAAATAAGAAAGATAAATGTAAAGATGTTGCTGGAAGTGATGAATACATCCCAGACAATGCTGGTGAAGATGTAACACCCCGTATTTCAGTTAATGCTAAAATTCACTAATTGCAGAATAAGTAATCTCAAATGGGAGAATTGGGGGAAACGGGCTGCGTCATTACATTCGTCTCGGAAAAATACGCGAAATAGAGTCCGAAATTTTGTAAATCGGAGTCCGTATGGCCCAGTTATGGCCCAATGAAGTTTGCAGAAAATTCAAAGTTAAAAACAGATTTAAAAATTCAAATTCAGATTTTTAATTTCAACCAGCGGGGCCAGGCGGGAAAGTTCCCGCCCTAGCCATGTCGACAGGGCTGTCGACAGGCCTGTCGACTGGGGAGTCGACTGCCCTGTGGACTTGCCTGTCGACACAGGGTGTCGAGCCAGATGGCCTGGGTGCACCAGGTCTGGTTTTCTGGCTAGGGCTGGGCTGTGTTCTAGAGACTTCCTAAATCTGACGGACCTAATCTAACCTAGGGTTAATCCTATGGTCTAAAACACACCCTAATCCTATAAATACACCCTAATGCAAGCCTAATCCATACTAAAAATAGAAATGATGCCATCATGCCGCCAAAATCAAACCTAAGAGGAGCCTCCACTAGTTTATGAAGGAAGTTGCAAGCTAATCAACCTCTAATCATCATCTTCTTCATATTTAGCAACTAGTTCTACTTCGTAAGTTTGCTAATCTTGGTTTTGGTGAGTTCCTATGCCTTTAGCAAGTAATTGCTAAACTAATTAGGATAGGATATTAGGAGGCTATGGATGTAAATGTGGATTATGCAAGTTGTGATTGTCATATGTTATAAGTTCATATGTAAACTTGCCTCTTTTTATGATATGATGTGTTATGTAAGATCATATGCAAGTTTATGCAAGTTCTTATGCAAAATCATGTGCAAGTTAGTCTCTTTTTATGATATGCATAACATATGCAAGTTTGCCTTTGTGATATGACATGATATATGCAAGTTCATGTGCAAGTTAGTCTCTTTTTATGATATGCATAACATATGCAAGTTTGCCTTTGTGATATGACATGATATATGCAAGTTCATGTGCAAGTTAGTCTCTTTTTATGATATGCATAACATATGCAAGTTTGCCTTGTGATATTACATGGTATGCAAGTTCATATGCAAGTTTTATGCAAAGTTTATATGCAAGTTCATTTGCAAGTTTTATGCAAATTTATGTGCAAGTTCATTTGCAAGTTTTATGCAAGTTCATTTGCAAGTTTATATGCAAGTTCATATGCAAGTTTTATGCAAGTTTATATGCAAGATCATATGCAAGATAGTCTCTTTTTATGATGTGCATAACATATGCAAAGTTGCCTCTATGTATGACATGTTATGTAAACGAATTACGTGGGAAACGATGGGGTTAATATGCATAATTATAAAAAGGTGTAAAGTTGTTATGATTAAGCATAACATAAAATGAATGGACATAATTGGGAATTTACCTATTAAGTTAGGTCTACCCATATTATGGAGTTGGGAATTTACCTATTAAGTTAGGTCTACCCATACTATGGAATTGGGAATTTACCTATTGAGTTAGGTCTACCCATATTCTTAAAAATGTGTAATTAATTAGGGATAATTAATACAAATTATGGGGGTGATTAATTAGGTGTAATTAATCAACTAAGACACGAGGTTGGACCCTTTTGTAGCGGAAGTCTGCCCAGAACCGACCGGCCATCCAGCAGCTACAAATGATTGGCCCAATGTGAGAGGTCTTAGTCATAAGTTAAATACGTGATTAAAGTAAAGACACGAGGTTAGATCCTTTTTTATGATGGAAGTCTGCCCGGACCCAACCGGCATATCCAGCAGTCATAAAAGATGGTCTAATGTGAGAGGTCTTTATGAGGTCATGATCTTAATTAATTAATTAAGAAACACTTAACCATATTAGCATGTAGAGGGACATGAGGGGTTAAGTGGGTGCCTTGGGTGGCATGTGGAAATCTAGTGGTTGCCTTGGGTGGCAATAGAAAATACGATTAGAATACTTAACCAAAGTGGAACATGTAATTAAAACATGATTAAAGGGTTAAGTGGTATACACTAGAAATGACAAGCTTAGGTGGGTAGCTTGTGGGGGCCCATTTCAACCAATATCCCAAACGTATCTTTGTGGGCTCGACTCTAGTCAAGTGACGGGACACGCATATTGGGCTTGTCTATAAGAGGCCAAAACGGGTTAGCGGTGGCAACGCAGGATCAACGGGTTTCATATGCGTGTGTGGACCCGGGCTGGTTGGTAAGTCGTTATTGCATCGTGTAGATATAAAGCCGTGCACCGTTGATATTATCAAGTTGCCACTTTGGGGAATGATACACCCCATTGTGGGACCAGCACGGGTATCTACGGTAGGGAGCCGATCGCTTGGGAGTAGTGGGTACACCTAGTGAAGATAGGGGCAGACGGCACCTAGGTAGTCAGCTAGGGGTACACGAAACTACTGGGTAAATTTACTAAGTCCTTGGGAGGGATCAACCTTTAAGTAGGAATGACTGGTGTGGTGCAGTGTAGTAATTATCCTTGGGTGGGTAAATGCGTCTTTATCGTTATCTTAGTTCATTCTAAGTCTGATTGGCTACTGAGTGTAGTCATTTATCCCCAGTCACACCGTACCAAGTTATATCACACCCTAATTACTTTAATGATTGCATTGTTAAAGTTATAGGACTCGCTCAGACTTATGTCTGACCCTGTTGTTTTTTTTTTCCAACCCTCAGGTTCTCAGAGTGGGCCCAGCACGAGTGGGCTTTGATCAGGCTACTTTTATTACTCTCTTGGAGCTTGGACCCTAGATGTAGAGCTCAGCTTACCCTTTTTCTTTTATGGCTATCAGTTCATGTACAGGGATTATGTCTTTTTATTTATCAGGATGGATATTTTGTACTTGACTCTTATTATGGTTTTGTGATATAACCAAACATGTTTTGCTTTCCGCTGAAATGAAATGATGTTTTAAATTCTCAAGTATTATTTATATCTGTCTTGTTGTAATTTTTCTGTTCTATATTCACTTAAAATACTCCACCGATGCTATGGCATTCCCATAGTGAGTGACCGTAGCGGGCGTGGGGTGTTACACGTGGTATCAGAGCAAAGGTTACCGGAACAGATAAAATTTTTAGAAAATTATTTTTCTAAAAAAAAACATTTTTGGAAGAGATATTTTCAAAAACATGTCTTTAAAGAGAAATGTTTTTAAAAGAAAAGCATAATCCCCAATAGCCATATCTTTATCCTTCGAATTCTCCGTTTTGAATCTTTCCTTTTTCGTTTCAGCATGGCTGAGGATCTTAACTTTCCGGAGGGTGTGACGATACCGGTATGGTATAGGAGATTGATGGAGGCCAGGGCCACCACTGCGGGTCCAGCAAATGTTCCTCCACCAACCGTAGCACCCGATCTTCCTCCTCCCCTCCTCCTCGCACGGATACTTTTGCTAAGACTTGTAAGGAATTCAAAGCTATGGGAGGAAAACCTTTTCAAGGATCTGAAACTTTTGTGGAGGCTAGAGATTGGCTTAAGGAGGTGGAAGAGTTGATAGATATCTTTGAGATGGAAGAAGGAAAGAAAGTCAAGTTAGCTGCTTGGTTAATGAAGGGAGAGGCCTCATTCTGGTGGGAGGTCACTAATGGAGAACGCCCCGTTGACTCTTGGGCGGATTTTAGGCAAAGATTTGTGGCAAAGTTTCTCTCAAGGGCGGAGGAAAACTTGTATATGGAAAGATTCTTGACTCTAAAGCAAGGAAATCTCTCAGTGAAGGAATATGTCAACAAGTTTAATCAATTGGCAAGGTTTGGCCTAGACATGGTGAATACACTGGAGAAGAAGGCTTTGAGGTTCGTGAAAGGCTTGAATGAACCGATGCATGGGTTGGCTATGACTCATATCCCTATGGGGGCCACCTTTGAGAAGCTAGTTGACATGGCACTCATGCATGAAGAAGAGAAGGGTCCCAATGCTAATAAGGCACCCGAGAAGAAGGGAGATCAAAGGAGACCTCAGCAACAACAGCAAAACAAAGGGGGGAAAGGCAACGGTGGCAAGGGGAAGAAGAAGTGCTTCAATTGTGGGATACCAGGCCACATAAGCAAAGATTGTAGAAAGAAGAAGAAGACTGGTTGCTTTCACTGTGGCGAAGCAGGGCATCTAGTGAAGGATTGCCCTAAGAAGGGGCAAAGGACGGGATCTACCTCAGGAGGACAGGTGCAAGCTCTTATGGCACCGGGTCAGGCTAGGGGGCAAGTACAGGCTCTCGCGGTTCCACCGATTCAGGAAAGAGGTAGAACAATTTCCGTTGAAAGTCTGGTTTTTCTATTTGATCATCCTGTCTGTACATTGTTTGATTCAGGCGCATCGCATTCGTTTATCTCATCATCATTAGTTGAGTCACTGCACTTA
Source organism: Allium sativum (assembly GCA_030737875.1). Lineage (NCBI taxonomy): Eukaryota > Viridiplantae > Streptophyta > Magnoliopsida > Asparagales > Amaryllidaceae > Allium > Allium sativum. The sequence goes on from CM060923.1 coordinate 174,815,216, forward strand.
GACACCAGTCTGGTAGATGATCCCTTGGTTGTTTCAAACCCAATTGGGGGCTCCACTTATTTATCCATGATATGTTTGGGTTTGAAGGTTTCTATACTTAGCATTGAGTTTAGATGTGATGCTTTTGTTTTGGGCTTCACGGGCTATGGGTTAATTTTGGGCATGGACTGGTTATCCAGTAATGGTGCTGTTCTTGATTGCGAAAGGAGAGTTGTTAGGCTCATGACCCGCTTGGGTAACACTCTCGAGATCTCTTGTAATCCCATGGATTCTGTCATGCTAAGTTATCTTGTAATGGCGCGTTTTGTAAGGTATAAAAATTAAGTTATTTAATTATTTAAATAATGAATATATTTAATAAACGATAGTTGAACATATAATTTATAATATAATTATAATCGAGCTCGAAATGGCACGGCAGTTCGCTATTTGGCGATTCGAACTTCAACTGAATGTACAGGATTCGTTTTAAGCCGGATTTCTGTGAAACAAGAAACGTGTGGAGCTGGTGGAGTATATCTTTCTAGTGGAAGAGAAAAATCGGGATTTCGTCGGGTAGATTTTGAGTTATGTCCAAATCAAATTTCAGAAAAGTCGCTGTGGAATTCCTTTATAATTTGCGATGCTTTATATACGTTATAAATCGATTTTTCGATACGAACTGAATATCGGGATAATCTGGAGTCTGGAAATCAAGTCACAAAATCCGAGGTGATATTCTGGAGCCGGACGACATTGTATATGGATATATACGATAATATTAATTTACTAATATTTAATTTAATAATATTTAAATATATTTATATATTTAAATGGGTCATCCAGAGCTTTAAAAATACGCAGTTTGAGCAGACGAAGTCAGAATTCGACGAAACTAATTTTGTTGGATCCGGAATGTCGAATACTTGTTAGAGTACCAGTTTGGTGATTTTTGGATATCATATATGGCCGTATGTGATTTTTGACTGAGAAACAGACGAGGAATCGACCTTTAAAAATATGCAGTTTGAACATACGGAGTCGGAATTCGACGAAACCAGTTTCGTTGTTACCGTAATGTCGAACACTAGCTACATGTCAAGTTTGGTGATTTTTGGGTATCATATGAGGTCGCAGTGATTTTTTTTAGGACCCAAAACAAATAGAAATTCAAGGAAATAAAATAAATAAATCAATAAAAAAATATCCGAACATATTTTCTCGGTCAAACTGATGGCCACGCACCATTCCTCCTCAGCCACAACTGATACCAACTACCAACGCAACTATATAAGTCCACCAATGTGTTTACAGTGAAAAATTTCCAAGAAAGAAAATCAAAAGAATATACAAATAAATTCCTAAAAAAATGCTGAAACAAAATCTGGTGGTTTTCTCCTAGCGAGAACTTACTGCTAACACCCTTTTTGTTGAACTCGATTTCATCTTGCTGGCTCGCGGCGTCCTCAGCAAATTAGGGTTCGATTCTTGAAGAAATCGTTGCATCAGTTCGCGAATTTAAGGTTGTATTCGAGTTGCGAGGGTAGAGGAGCACCTACAGACGGGTTTTCAGGTGGTGCGATGGGGTGTTTGGTGTCGACCGACAGAGTACAGGGGCTCGAGGATAGTAGATGTCGAGTTCAACGAGGAGGCGTTGGGGTGATAGGGGTTTTGATGGCGAACGGGATGGTGGTTGTCGCGGTGGTCCTCGATGACCGGAGGGACGACGGAGGTCGGTCAAAGTGAAGGTCAAAGAGGGAAAGGTTGGATCGATTACTGGAGTTGAATTTGTGAATGAGGAAGAAGAGGGTACGTCTGGGCTTTTAGAGTGGCGGACGTGGGTTTAAACTGAGGAGGATGGGCCGGTTTGGATAAGAGGGTGAGGCCCGATTATTTATAAACTTAAGTTTATTTTAATTTAAATTAGTTCGAACTTGTTAATTCAATAACTTGTCCGTACGAGGTCGGATTTGCAAACCGTAAGTTGCGTTGGGATCGTATGGACGGACACTACACAATGGAACCGACCGCGAGTCGATTGGAGTCCATCACAATTTATAGCAAAATAAATTGTCCAGCTGAATAAAGAGATGGTTATCGTCATTGACGATGATCGTCCAATGTGAGTAAATCTCACCACCTCTAAACAGTTTTATTTTCACGTTGTATTCTTAGAACTGTTAAAATATTGTCTGTTTGACTGTGTGTTGATTGTTTGCTTGAACTGCTAGTCAGTTAGTAGAGATTTTATATATATATTTACGTATGTATATATATATAAACCGTCAAATAGTTATATGTTGATTCTGTTTATCAGAATATTATACTGGTATTGTTTAACATCTGTGGATGCAGGGAAACAGGTTGGAGGAATCCAACAGGATTCCTCAACAGTTATTTTACAGTGATTTTTATATTATGATATATAATGTGATGTATATAATCTGTGTGATTATGTGTGGTGGGACGATATTCGTCGTTATTATATGGTGTGTTAAATACCATAAGAATTACCAGGATATAGAAAAGAGATTTTCAAACTATAATTTGAAAATAATTTATTTATATAAAATCGATGGATTTTATATTATAAAGAAAAGGGGATTTTGAGTATAAAGGAAAATATTGGTTAAGCAAGTATAAAGGAAAAATATTTGTTAATCGAGTATAAAGGAAATTATGTGTTAATCAAATATAAAGGATAAATATATTTGTGAAGACAAATATAAAGGATATATATTTGTAAATCAAATATAAAGGAATATATTTGTCAAATATATAAGAAAAGAAATATTGTAAACCATTTGAATAGATAGGATAAAAGAGATATTTATTTGTTAAGTAAATAAAGTTAAACTAAGTGAAATGGGTTAAGTTAATCGAGGTAATTTGTTAAGTTAAACTAAATGATGAATCGATGTGAATTAGTTAAGTTAAACTAAGTAGTTAATCAAAGTGAATTAGTTAAGTTAAACTAATTGGTAAATCAAAGTGAATTAGTTGCGTCAAACTAAGTGAATTAGTCAAGTTAAACTAATTGGTAAATCGAAGTAAATTAGTTGGGTTAATCAAAGTGAATTAGCTGAGTTAAACTAAGTAAAACGGTTAGAGTTAATCAAAGTGAATTAACTAAGTTAAACTAAGTGGATTAGTTCAGTTAATCGAGACAAGTAAATCAAGTTAGGTTAAACCATTTGAGTTAACCAGTTAAAGTTTACCAGTTAAAGATAAACAGTTAGAGTTGACCAGTTAGAGTTATCCAAGTGGAGTTAATCGAGTAGAGTTGCCGAATATCACTTATTCGAAGTAGAGTTATCGAATATAGTATATTCGAGAAAAGAGTAATCGAATATAGTTTATTCGAGTGGAGAAATCAAATGTTATTCATTTGAGAAGAGTTATCGAATATAGTTTATTCGAGTGGAGAAATCAAATGTTATTCATTTGAGAAGAGTTATCGAATATATTTTATTCGAGTGGAGAAATCAAATGTTATTCATTTAAGAAGAGTTATCGAATATAGTTTATTCGAGTGGAGAAATCAAATGTTATTCATTTGAGAAGAGTTATCGAATATAGTTTATTCGAGTGGAGAAATCAAATGTTATTCATTTGAGAAGAGTTATCGAATATATTTTATTCGAGTGGAGAAATCAAATGTTATTCATTGAGAAGAGTAATCGAATATAGTTTATTCGAGTGGAGAAATCAAATGTTATTCATTTGAGAAGAGTTACCAAATATTATTTATTCGAAGAATAGTTATCGAATATTGGTTATTCGAAGTTAGTTAATCCAAAGGAGTTATTCGAAGTTAGTTAATCCAAAGGAGTTATTCGAAGTTAGTTAATCAAAGGAGTTATTCGAGGTTAGTTAATCCAAAGGAGTTAGTCGAAGAGTTAATCGAATATAGTTATTCGAAAGAAAGTGTTAATCGAATATAGTTATTCGAGTAAAGTTAAAAGAGTTAATCAAATTTAGTTATTCGAAAGGAGTTAATCAATTTGAGTTAAGTTAATCGATTTGAATTAAGTTGAATCGAAATGGAGTAAATCGATTAGAATTTAGTTAATCGAGTTAGAGTAAATCGAATATTGGTTATTCGAAGGTAAGTTATTCGAATTAGTTATTCGAAGGAGTTAATCAAATGAGTTGATCCAAAGGAGTTAGTCGAATATTAGTTATTCGAATAGAGTTAAAGGAGTTATCGATTTTATTTTGATCGAAAGGAGTTATCGATTAGTAAATCGAAAGGAGATTTTCGAATATAGCATATTCGAAAGAAGGAGATCGAATATTGTTTATTCGAAAAGAGAGAGATTTCGAATATGAGTTATTCGAAGAGAGATAATCGAATATAGGTTATTCGAAGAAGAGTTAATCAAATAGAGATTACTCGAAAGAGAGTTATACGTCGAATTCGATTATAGCGAATTCGGGAAAGTACTTTTTACTTTCCAGGGTTTAAATCAAGATTTAGTTATTGATTTAGCAATTAGGTGTCTGTTAAATTATTCGAGTTAGGAGATAAAGTTATAATTTAGGTTAGATATTGCAGATGTAGGAATTATAACGTTATATTTATAATCAAACGTTCTCATATAAGAAGTAGATTCGTAACCTGAATCCGGGAATTTGCGTAAACAGATGATTGTAAAAAGTGAGTGATGAGCTTCATCTATTTCACAGTAAAGGACGTTGTTCAATTAAGGTCTGCGAGGTAATTATACCCCAACTTGATTGACTTCAGAATTGACAAAGGAATAGTTGTGGTTCGATTTAAAAGGTTGATTAGGAATAAAGTTAAGGAATAAGCGATAAATGGATTAAGCGTAACGATGTTTTATACAACGTTCATTGGAAATCCGTAAAGGAGTTTTGGGAACGTTTTCCAAATATAGTCAGATATGTTTTCTAAACATAGAAAATGAAATGTTTCCATGATAAGAATTTAAGAAATAGAGTTAAGCAAATTCAGAAACTGACTGGAGAGGGTAAGTTGAACGGTTTTCTAAGTGACGATCTGATGTTGGTTTCGACCTTCCGAATGGATACTTAGAAAATTGTTCTCATACTAGTTACAGTTAGGGACTGATAGTTGCGAAATAATAGTGATGTGAAAATAAGCTATGGAAATGTTTTCCAATGATTAATATCATATATTTTCTAAATATATGAAATAAGGAAATATGAACATATATGTGTATATGATAATTGATCGATCGAATTTCCATTTGGAAATAAGATCGTTGTTTGTACACCGACATGTTTTCATTTGATAGTTGAATCACAGACTATCAAAGTTTTTACCATTTTAACGTTGTTAATATGGAGAGACCGGTTGGATTATTATCCAAAGAACCACTCTGTATTTGCATAAGCGTTGCGAGCAATATATGCCAAAGATAAATTGAAGACGGAGTAAAGTGCAAGGGCTGTTGTATAAATCTTAGATAACAGTGACTAAGATGGATATACTGAATAGTGCCTTCGGTTTGTCCAGTCCCAGGACAACGTATATGGAAGAAGGTCTGACAGAGTATATCCAATGGATCGCGTAAGTTGATCTGTTCAAACGTACTCACGTTTGGTGGCGGAGGAATTCGTTTCTCTTAGCTATATACCCGTGTTATTATTGGGTAAGTCAATTTGTGATTTGGCGGGTATGACGATGTGGCATTCAAAGTGAATGGTGATCAGATGTTCTGAAGATAGACGTAGCCTCTAGCCTCACAATCAGGAAGCAAAAAAAGTTGGGCTAGGCAGCATGGCTAGTTGGGTCATTCCCAAGCAGGGTGTATTGTCACCGATCTAGGGAATATCCATATTTATACTTCTTTTTGATTCTGTATCTTCGGATGACGGTTTGATGGCCTATAACCGTGGTGGCAATATATTCGCTACAGTCAAGCTAAATGAGTGAGCGGTCATGTGTGGCCGGGTTGCAAGACGTTCTTGTTGAACCCTGAGTGTATCACCTCTAGAGTACACTATTCAGAAGGTGATCCCATACCTTGTCTGTTGGAATCCATTCTCCGATAAGCGCCCTGCGATTTATGATTTTATACTATGTATGTAGAACGTGAGATGCAAGCGTTTCTGCTAGTTGATATCTATTTGTACATAGACATTATTATAATATCAAAAGGTTTTTGATATAAAGATATTTTGGATTCTCATAAGGGAAAAACCCGTTCCGTTATGCGGCGTGGTCTTATGAGATATCGTTTACTTGTTCATATACATGTTAAATTGTTTTACTCATACCAGTCCCATGACTGACCCGGAGTTTATTTTGTTTGTTTTCCCTAAACTCTTGGGTGCCTAAATTTGTACGGGCAGTCAAGTAGTCGGGATTTACAGATATACTTGGAGAGCTTGGAGCAGGAGACTTCAAGATTCTATAGCTATAGTTATTTCCGCTGTGTTGTAAGTGTTGTACTCTGATAAGTGTTATTGTATATATATAACTGTTTACTTCAAAGTTATGTTATATATTATATGTTATTCGTTCCGCTGTGAGATTCGTGTTTCTCTGATGATTCTGATGTTCTTCTTCTTCTTCTATTCTATTAGTTCTATCTTTTCTTTCTCACCTTCTAAATTCTTTCACTAACGTCTCGGAATTTCCGACTCCCGAGGAGTCGGAAATTTCCAGCCGTTACAGTTGGTATCAGAGCTTAAGTTAAGTGATTACCTTGGCTCTGTGGCGTGACTCGGTAGAGATAGGGTTAGTAATACCCTAGATTGAGTTTGAGTGTATATATACGAGTGCGTATTTGTTATTTAATATAAAGTGATTTTATATTGTGGAGACTCATTGGTTGAGTAGTTTGTGAATTCTGGTCGATCAGTTGATCCACTGTATCGATAAGGGTTACTAAACACTCGAATACGATGAACCGTCATGGTATGTTTTGAAAGAGGGTAAGTGAATTTAACTATACCCAAAGTATATTTTGATATAGATATATATATATATATATATCAAAATTATAATATATTAGATATATTGGTTGTTATTATAATCGAAAAAGATTATAAAAGGGTGAAATGGTTTTAAATGACCAATCAGAATTCATATGAATGTAATATATGAAATAGTTCGAATTAAATATGAATTTAAAACAGAATTTGGAATTTAAAATAAGGAAATTTTAAGTTCCTGGGAGATTTGGAAAATGTTTTTCAAATTGAAAATGATATAGTATTGAACTCACTTCGATAGCTGGAAAATAGATTTTGATGATGAATCTAGACATCATCAGTGTTCATTTTCGAGTTCTAAGTGACGGATTACTACCAAAGGTTTTGTTTTTGAATTGTTTTGAGAAAACAAGTTGTTTAGAAATTCAAAAGTTTTGAATTGGCATTATGATTTCAAATTAATTTGAAATAAGACCCAGGAACTTAAGTTCTGGAATTAAAATTTAACTAATGAAGTTAAATAAAATGAGATGGTAAAAATAAATTGAAATTTAACTTGAACCGAGTTAAATAAAATTGAATTGGGATTAGAGATAATCTAGAATGGAACCAAATTGATAAGTCAATAATTTGGAATTTGATATTAGAGTTCGAATGAAATTCGATTTGGATTTGAGAATAATATGGTTTTGGATTTGAAATGATTAGTTGAGAGTTTGGAATTTGAAACTCGAATTTGAAATTGAATTCGGCCCGAATAAGCAAATGGTTGTGTTAAGAATAAATTGGTTGGAGTTGATTGGGATGGCATTTGTATATGCCGAGCTGATAACAGAGGGTAGGGATATAATGATACGACCGACAAAAAGGTACAAGTTTATATTATATATGAGTTTGGATTTTATGAGCCGAATTGGCAAGCCGCTTGGCTGTTTGATTTTCTTTTGGGTTGGAGAAGGCCTAGAGAGGCGAGGGGTGGTTTGTCATATTAACCAATACAAAGGAGGTTATAGCGAAATTTTTCGAAAATTCCAGGCGTTAGAACATTCTCATGAATTTTGGAAATTCAGTTAGCCAGAATGAATTAATAATTTAATTGAAAATTTAATGGTTCAGTTGAAACTGGAGTTGATAAGTAAACTAAAAGATATTTGAATCTAGTTAGTAAAGTTGGTAGCATTTTCCTAGCTTAGCAATTTCGAGGACGAAATTATTTTAAGGGGGGGAAGTCTGTAATGGCGCGTTTTGTAAGGTATAAAAATTAAGTTATTTAATTATTTAAATAACGAATATATTTAATAAACGATAGTTGAACGTATAATTTATAATATAATTATAATCGAGCTCGAAATGGCACGGCAGTTCGCTATTTGGCGATTCGAACTTCAACTGAATGTACAGGATTCGTTTTAAGCCGGATTTCTGTGAAACAAGAAACGTGTGGAGCTGGTGGAGTATATCTTTCTAGTGGAAGAGAAAAATCGGGATTTCGTCGGGTAGATTTTGAGTTATGTCCAAATCAAATTTCAGAAAAGTCGCTGTGGAATTCCTTTATAATTTGCGACGCTTTATATACGTTATAAATCGATTTTTCGATACGAACTGAATATCGGGATAATCTGGAGTCTGGAAATCAAGTCACAAAATCCGAGGTGATATTCTGGAGCCGGACGACATTGTATATGGATATATACGATAATATTAATTTACTAATATTTAATTTAATAATATTTAAATATATTTATATATTTAAATGGGTCATCCAGAGCTTTAAAAATACGCAGTTTGAGCAGACGAAGTCAGAATTCGACGAAACTAATTTTGTTGGATCCGGAATGTCGAATACTTGTTAGAGTACCAGTTTGGTGATTTTTGGATATCATATATGGCCGTATGTGATTTTTGACTGAGAAACAGACGAGGAATCGACCTTTAAAAATATGCAGTTTGAACATACGGAGTCCGAATTCGACGAAACCAGTTTCGTTGGGACCGTAATGTCGAACACTAGCTACATGTCAAGTTTGGTGATTTTTGGGTATCATATGAGGTCGCAGTGATTTTTTTTAGGACCCAAAACAAATAGAAATTCAAGGAAATAAAATAAATAAATCAATAAAAAAATATCCCAACATATTTTCTCGGTCAAACTGATGGCCACGCACCATTCCTCCTCCGCCACAACTGATACCAACTACCAACGCAACTATATAAGTCCACCAATGTGTTTACAGTGAAAAATTTCCAAGAAAGAAAATCAAAAGAATATACAAATAAATTCCTAAAAAAATGCTGAAACAAAATCTGGTGGTTTTCTCCTAGCGAGAACTTGCTGCTAACACCCTTTTTGTTGAACTCGATTTCATCTTGCTGGCTCGCGGCGTCCTCCGCAAATTAGGTTTCGATTCTTGAAGAAATCGTTGCATCAGTTCGCGGATTTAAGGTTGTATTCGAGTTGCGAGGGTAGAGGAGCACCTACAGACGGGTTTTCAGGTGGTGCGATGGGGTGTTTGGTGTCGACCGACGGAGTACAGGGGCTCGAGGATAGTAGATGTCGAGTTCGACGAGGAGGCGTTGGGGTGATAGGGGTTTTGATGGCGAACGGGATGGTGGTTGTCGCGGTGGTCCTCGATGACCGGAGGGACGACGGAGGTCGGTCAAAGTGAAGGTCAAAGAGGGAAAGGTTGGATCGATTACTGGAGTTGAATTTGTGAATGAGGAAGAAGAGGGTACGTCTGGGCTTTTAGAGTGGCGGACGTGGGTTTAAACTGAGGAGGACGGGCCGGTTTGGATAAGAGGGTGAGGCCCGATTATTTATAAACTTAAGTTTATTTTAATTTAAATTAGTTCGAACTTGTTAATTCAATAACTTCTCCGTACGAGGTCGGATTTGCAAACCGTAAGTTGTGTTGGGATCGTATGGACGGACACTACACAATGGAACCGACCGCGAGTCGATTGGAGTCCATCACAATTTATAGAAAAATAAATTGTCCAGCTAAATAAAGAGATGGTTATCGTCATTGACGATGATCGTCCAATGTGAGTAAATCTCACCAACTCTAAACAGTTTTATTTTCACGTTGTATTCTTAGAACTGTTAAAATATTGTCTGTTTGACTGTGTGTTGATTGTTTGCTTGAACTGCTAGTCAGTTAGTAGAGATTTTATATATATATTTACGTATGTATATATATATATAGACCGTCAAATAGTTATATGTTGATTCTGTTTATCAGAATATTATACTGGTATTGTTTAACATCTGTGGATGCAGGGAAACAGGTTGGAGGAATCCAACAGGATTCCTCAACAGTTATTTTACTGTGATTTTTATATTATGATATATAATGTGATGTATATAATCTGTGTGATTATGTGTGGTGGGACGATATTCGTCGTTATTATATGGTGTGTTAAATACCATAAGAATTACCAGGATATAGAAAAGAGATTTTCAAACTATAATTTGAAAATAATTTATTTATATAAAATCGATGGATTTTATATTATAAAGAAAAGGGGATTTTGAGTATAAAGGAAAATATTGGTTAAGCAAGTATAAAGGAAAAATATTTGTTAATCGAGTATAAAGGAAATTATGTGTTAATCAAATATAAAGGATAAATATATTTGTGAAGACAAATATAAAGGATATATATTTGTAAATCAAATATAAAGGAATATATTTGTCAAATATATAAGAAGAGAAATATTGTAAACCATTTGAATAGATAGGATAAAAGAGATATTTATTTGTTAAGTAAATAAAGTTAAACTAAGTGAAATGGGTTAAGTTAATCGAGGTAATTTGTTAAGTTAAACTAAATGATGAATCGATGTGAATTAGTTAAGTTAAACTAAGTGGTTAATCAAAGTGAATTAGTTAAGTTAAACTAATTGGTAAATCAAAGTGAATTAGTTGCGTCAAACTAAGTGAATTAGTCAAGTTAAACTAATTGGTAAATCGAAGTAAATTAGTTGGGTTAATCAAAGTGAATTAGCTGAGTTAAACTAAGTAAAACGGTTAGAGTTAATCAAAGTGAATTAACTAAGTTAAACTAAGTGGATTAGTTCAGTTAATCGAGACAAGTAAATCAAGTTAGGTTAAACCATTTGAGTTAACCAGTTAAAGTTTACCAGTTAAAGATAAACAGTTAGAGTTGACCAGATAGAGTTATCCAAGTGGAGTTAATCGAGTAGAGTTGCCGAATATCACTTATTCGAAGTAGAGTTATCGAATATAGTATATTCGAGAGAAGACTAATCGAATATAGTTTATTCGAGTGGAGAAATCAAATGTTATTCATTTGAGAAGAGTTATCGAATATAGTTTATTCGAGTGGAGAAATCAAATGTTATTCATTTGAGAAGAGTTATCGAATATATTTTATTCGAGTGGAGAAATCAAATGTTATTCATTTAAGAAGAGTTATCGAATATAGTTTATTCGAGTGGAGAAATCAAATGTTATTCATTTGAGAAGAGTTATCGAATATAGTTTATTCGAGTGGAGAAATCAAATGTTATTCATTTGAGAAGAGTTATCGAATATATTTTATTCGAGTGGAGAAATCAAATGTTATTCATTGAGAAGAGTAATCGAATATAGTTTATTCGAGTGGAGAAATCAAATGTTATTCATTTGAGAAGAGTTACCAAATATTATTTATTCGAAGAATAGTTATCGAATATTGGTTATTCGAAGTTAGTTAATCCAAAGGAGTTATTCGAAGTTAGTTAATCCAAAGGAGTTATTCGAAGTTAGTTAATCAAAGGAGTTATTCGAGGTTAGTTAATCCAAAGGAGTTAGTCGAAGAGTTAATCGAATATAGTTATTCGAAAGAAAGTGTTAATCGAATATAGTTATTCGAGTAAAGTTAAAAGAGTTAATCGAATTTAGTTATTCGAAAGGAGTTAATCAATTTGAGTTAAGTTAATCGATTTGAATTAAGTTGAATCGAAATGGAGTAAATCGATTAGAATTTAGTTAATCGAGTTAGAGTAAATCGAATATTGGTTATTCGAAGGTAAGTTATTCGAATTAGTTATTCGAAGGAGTTAATCAAATGAGTTGATCCAAAGGAGTTAGTCGAATATTAGTTATTCGAATAGAGTTAAAGGAGTTATCGATTTTATTTTGATCGAAAGGAGTTATCGATTAGTAAATCGAAAGGAGATTTTCGAATATAGCATATTCGAAAGAAGGAGATCGAATATTGTTTATTCGAAAAGAGAGAGATTTCGAATATGAGTTATTCGAAGAGAGATAATCGAATATAGGTTATTCGAAGAAGAGTTAATCAAATAGAGATTACTCGAAAGAGAGTTATACGTCGAATTCGATTATAGCGAATTCGGGAAAGTACTATTTACTTTCCAGGGTTTAAATCAAGATTTAGTTATTGATTTAGCAATTAGGTGTCTGTTAAATTATTCGAGTTAGGAGATAAAGTTATAATTTAGGTTAGATATTGCAGATGTAGGAATTATAACGTTATATTTATAATCAAACGTTCTCATATAAGAAGTAGATTCGTAACCTGAATCCGGGAATTTGCGTAAACAGATGATTGTAAAAAGTGAGTGATGAGCTTCATCTATTTCACAGTAAAGGACGTTGTTCAATTAAGGTCTGCGAGGTAATTATACCCCAACTTGATTGACTTCAGAATTGACAAAGGAATAGTTGTGGTTCGATCTAAAAGGTTGATTAGGAATAAAGTTAAGGAATAAGCGATAAATGGATTAAGCGTAACGATGTTTTATACAACGTTCATTGGAAATCCGTAAAGGAGTTTTGGGAACGTTTTCCAAATATAGTCAGATATGTTTTCTAAACATAGAAAATGAAATGTTTCCATGATAAGAATTTAAGAAATAGAGTTAAGCAAATTCAGAAACTGACTGGAGAGGGTAAGTTGAACGGTTTTCTAAGTGACGATCTGATGTTGGTTTCGACCTTCCGAATGGATACTTAGAAAATTGTTCTCATACTAGTTACAGTTAGGGACTGATAGTTGCGAAATAATAGTGATGTGAAAATAAGCTATGGAAATGTTTTCCAATGATTAATATCATATATTTTCTAAATATATGAAATAAGGAAATATGAACATATATGTGTATATGATAATTGATCGATCGAATTTCCATTTGGAAATAAGATCGTTGTTTGTACATCGACATGTTTTCATTTGATAGTTGAATCACAGACTATCAAAGTTTTTACCATTTTAACGTTGTTAATATGGAGAGACCGGTTGGATTATTATCCAAAGAACCACTCTGTATTTGCATAAGCGTTGCGAGCAATATATGCCAAAGATAAATTGAAGACGGAGTAAAGTGCAAGGGCTGTTGTATAAATCTTAGATAACAGTGACTAAGATGGATATACTGAATAGTGCCTTCGGTTTGTCCAGTCCCAGGACAACGTATATGGAAGAAGGTCTGACAGAGTATATCCAATGGATCGCGTAAGTTGATCTGTTCAAACGTACTCACGTTTGGTGGCGGAGGAATTCGTTTCTCTTAGCTATATACCCGTGTTATTTTTGGATAAGTCAATTTGTGATTTGGCGGGTATGACGATGTGGCAATCAAAGTGAATGGTGATCAGATGTTCTGAAGATAGACGTAGCCTCTAGCCTCACAATCAGGAAGCAAAAAAAGTTGGGCTAGGCAGCATGGCTAGTTGGGTCATTCCCAAGCAAGGTGTATTGTCACCGATCTAGGGAATATCCATATTTATACTTCTTTTTGATTCTGTATCTTCAGATGACGGTTTGATGGCCTATAACCGTGGTGGCAATATATTCGCGACACTCAAGCTAAATGAGTGAGCGGTCATGTGTGGCCGGGTTGCAAGACGTTCTTGTTGAACCCTGAGTGTATCACCTCTAGAGTACACTATTCAGAAGGTGCTCCCATACCTTGTCTGTTGGAATCCATTCTCCGATAAGCGCCCTGCGATTTATGATTTTATACTATGTATGTAGAACGTGAGATGCAAGCATTTCTGCTAGTTGATATCTATTTGTACATAGACATTATTATAATATCAAAAGGTTTTAGATATAAAGATATTTTGGATTCTCATAAGGGAAAAACCCGTTCCGTTATGCGGCGTGGTCTTATGAGATATCGTTTACTTGTTCATATACATGTTAAATTGTTTTACTCATACCAGTCCCATGACTGACCCGGAGTTTATTTTGTTTGTTTTCCCTAAACTCTTGGGTGCCTAAATTTGTACGGGCAGTCAAGTAGTCGGGATTTACAGATATACTTGGAGAGCTTGGAGCAGGAGACTTCAAGATTCTATAGCTATAGTTATTTCCGCTGTGTTGTAAGTGTTGTACTCTGATAAGTGCTATTGTATATATATAACTGTTTACTTCAAAGTTATGTTATATATTATATGTTATTCGTTCCGCTGTGAGATTCGTGTTTCTCTGATGATTCTGATGTTCTTCTTCTTCTTCTATTCTATTAGTTCTATCTTTTCTTTCTCACCTTCTAAATTCTTTCACTAACGTCTCGGAATTTCCGACTCCCGAGGAGTCGGAAATTTCCAGCCGTTACATATCTTGAGTCGCTTGACGCTTCGGTCGAGAGTTTGCAATCTGTTAGAGTGGTCCGGGAATACTCGGATGTGTTTGAGGAGGTGAAGGGCTTACCTCCGAAGCGGGAGATTGACTTCCGAATATATCTGGTGGATAATGCTAAACCTGTATCTTTACCAGTGCGCCACATGGCTCCTCGTGAGAGGAGGGAACTCCATAAGCAAGTAGGGGAGTTGCTTGAGAAGGGGTTCATAAGATGAAATATATCGGAGTGGGGTGCTCCGGTAGTTTTTACTATGAAGGCGGATGGGTCCCTCAGACTTTGTGTAGACTATAGAGAACTCAACAAGCACACAAAGAAGAATAGACACCCATTGCCGAGGATTGATGATCTTTTCGATCAGTTGGTTGGCGCTTCAGTATTTTCTCAATTGGACTTAGCCACGGGGTTTCATCAGTTGAGGGTGGCTGAGGATAGCATAGACAAGACTGCCTTTAGGACTCTGGATGGTTTCTATGAGTGGCTGGTAATGCCATTTGGGTTGACGAACGCCCTTGCATACTTTGTTGATTTGATGAGTAGGGTGTTCAGGGAGTTCCTTAATAAGTTCGTAGTGGTCTTTGTGGATGATATCTTAGTATTTTCTAAGAGTGAAGAAGAGCATGCCCTACATCTTGGGGAGGTGTTGAAGACTCTTCGAGCACATAGCCTTAAGGCTAAATTCTCTAAATGTCACTTCTGGAGGAAGGAAGTGCGGTTCTTGGGGCACGTAGTCTCCAAGGAAGGGATAGCTGTGGATCCCGCGAAGGTAGTATCAATTCAGGATTGGAAGATTCCGAAGAATGCTACCGAAGTAAGAAGTTTCTTAGGGTTGGCGGGTTACTACAGGAAGTCTATCAAAGACTTCGCGAAGATATCAGCCCCATTAACCCGCTTAACGAAGAAGAATCTTGTTTTCACATGGGACGTAGATTGTGATGATGCGTTCCGACGGTTAAAGAGAGCTTTAACCACTGCTCCAGTTTTAGTGTTGCCAGATGAGAGCAAGCCATTTGTTGTCTATGCCGATGCTTGTGGGACAGGACTAGGCGCAGTCTTAATGCAAGAGGGAAGGGTAATAGCCTATGGTGGAAGGCAGTTGAGAGTGCATGAGAAAAATTACCCTACCCATGATTTAGAGTTGGCCGCTATTGTTTTTGCGCTTAAGATTTGGCGCCATTATCTTCTTGGTGAGAGATTCGAATTGTTAACTGACCACAAATCATTGAAGTACTTGTTTTCTCAGAAGGATTTGAATTTGAGACATCAAAGGTGGATGGAGTTCTTAGCATCCTATGATTTCTAGATAGCGTATACTCCTGGCAAGGGTAACGTGGTGGCGGACGCCTTGAGCAGAAAAAGGTTGTCCTTGAGTCCATTGTTCGTGGAACAACGAAGCTTGGAATTTATCTCGATGTTCGATTTCAGACCTTCCATTGATTATGTACCCGGTTTGCTAGCATCCTTGGAGGTCAGACCTACTCTTTTGGGGCGGACTGGAGAAGCACAGAGGGACGACCCACAGTTGGTTGAGTTGGTAGAGAAGCTCATAAAGGGGAGTCGTCCAGCCATTTGAGTAGGTACACCCTACACGATGGGGGGTGCTTGCGTAGAGACGGTAGACTTTGTGTACCGCAAGATGAGGGTTTGAAGAAGGCTATTCTTGATGATGCACACCGTTCTAGGATGACTATTCATCCCGGTGGGGACAAGATGTACCAGGACATGAAGCGTGTTTTCTTCTAGACCGGTATGAAGAAAGATGTGGCCGAGTATGTCGCTCGATGCTTGGTGTGCCAACAAGTGAAGGCGGAGCAAAAGAAACCTGGTGGGTTGCTTCACCCATTGGAAGTTCCGCAATGGAAGTGGGATAGCGTCTCGATGGATTTTATTGACGGGTTACCCAGATCAAGAAAGGGTAATACGGGAATTTGGGTTGTGGTAGACAGGCTTACTAAAAGCCCCCATTTCATACCTGTGAAGAGCAAGAGGACCGCTCCATGGTTAGCTTCAGTATATCTTCGAGAGATAGTTCGATTGCATGGGGTACCCTCTAGCATAGTGAGTGATCGAGATCCTATCTTCACTAGCGAGTTCTGGAAAAGTTTGCAAGAAGCAGTGGGAACTCAATTCTGTCTGAGCACCGCATACCACCCTCAGACGGACGGCCAGACTGAGAGGGTGAATCGTGTTCTAGAAGACCTTTTGAGGCTTTGTATCTTAGATTTTGGAGGTACATGGGAAGAGCATCTTCCATTTGTGGAGTTCGCATATAATAACAGCTTTCAGTCCAGTATTGGTATGGCTCCTTTCGAAGCTCTCTATGGAAGGCCTTGTCGATCACCTACATGTTGGTGGGAATCTACGGATAAGATCTTGCATGGGCCTGATATGGTTAGGGAGACTTCTGAGAAGATTGACTTGATTCGAAGAAGGATGAAAGCAGCGCAGGATAGGCAAAAATCTTATGCGGACAAGAGGAGGACGGATCTTGAGTTTGAAGTTGGGGACATGGTCTTTGTCAAAGTGTCTTCATTACAAAATGTGGTTCGCTTTGGATCTGTTGGGAAGCTAGCACCAAGGTTCGTGGGGCCGTTTCCTATTAAGGAAAGGATCGAACGGATGTCATATAGAGTGGAGTTGCCCGACAGACTTAGTGGTGTACATGATGTATTCCATGTGTCACATTTGAGGAAGTGCTTACATGAGACCGCAGAGGTGGTAGAGCCGAGCTTGCTTAAAGAAGTGGAAGTAGAGCGTGATGCGACTATTCGACGAGCTCTTACTCGCATCCTTGGGTCAGAGACTAGGAAATTGAGGAATCGAGAGGTTCAACTAGTCAAAGTACAATGGGGAGAAGACGAGGGCAACGCTACTTGGGAGACGGAAGCGAAGATGCGTTCATTGTACCCATTCCTTTTTGAGGGTATGTCTTTTAACTTCTCCTTTATTGTTTGTCTAGTACTTATCTTATCTTTAGTATGTCCTCTCATTAGTACCTTTGACCTTTAGATAGGGTAATCCTATGGTTGAAACATGTGTTTGAGACATGTTATGTTTGATGGATGCATGTGGATGCAAGTGGTTGCTAGTGGTTGCTCGTGGATGCATATATACACACTCTAGGCACTAGATCGGCTCAATCACTTCATATTGCATATTGCATAAAATTGTGTGTAGGAAGATATATTTATGGATGTATAATGATTGTGTTATCATATGGATGATGCATTTTGGTGAATGATTGTGCACTCATGTAGATATTGTATGTGTCGATAGGGTTCTCTCGCATACATAATGGATGCATGGCACTATCATGGTTTGCATATGTTCATACATTAGATAGGGAACATATACACACACTCTTTGCATATGCTCATACACCATTAGAAATTGTTTTAAGGACAACGGATGCCCGTGTTTGATGGATTGAGTAGATGGTTGTTTGGATGGTAGGATATGCATTCTCCTTAGCTTAGAGATTTCGGGGACGAAATCCTTTAAGGAGGGGAGAATGTAACACCCCGTATTTCAGTTAATGCTAAAATTCACTAATTGCAGAATAAGTAATCTCAAATGGGAGAATTGGGGGAAACGGGCTGCGTCATTGCGTTCGTCTCGGAAAAATACGCGAAATAGAGTCCGAAATTTTGTAAATCGGAGTCCGTATGGCCCAGTTATGGCCCAATGAAGTTTGCAGAAAATTCAAAGTTAAAAACAGATTTAAAAATTCAAATTTAGATTTTTAATTTCAACCAGCGGAGCCAGGCGGGAAAGTTCCCGCCCTAGCCATTTCGACAGGGCTGTCGACAGGCCTGTCGACTGGGGAGTCGACTGCCCTGTCGACTTGCCTGTCGACACAGGGTGTCGAGCCAGATGGCCTGGGTGCACCAGGTCTGGTTTTCTGGCTAGGGCTGGGCTGTGTTCTAGAGACTTCCTAAATCTGACGGACCTAATCTAACCTAGGGTTAATCCTATGGTCTAAAACACACCCTAATCCTATAAATACACCCTAATGCAAGCCTAATCCATACTAAAAATAGAAATGATGCCATCATGCCGCCAAAATCAAACCTAAGAGGAGCCTCCACTAGTTTATGAAGGAAGTTGCAAGCTAATCAACCTCTAATCATCATCTTCTTCATATTTAGCAACTAGTTCTACTTCATAAGTTTGCTAATCTTGGTTTTGGTGAGTTCCTATGCCTTTAGCAAGTAATTGCTAAACTAATTAGGATAGGATATTAGGAGGCTATGGATGTAAATGTGGATTATGCAAGTTGTGGTTGTCATATGCTATAAGTTCATATGTAAACTTGCCTCTTTTTATGATATGATGTGTTATGTAAGATCATATGCAAGTTCTTATGCAAAATCATGTGCAAGTTAGTCTCTTTTTATGATATGCATAACATATGCAAGTTTGCCTTTGTGATATGACATGATATATGCAAGTTCATGTGCAAGTTAGTCTCTTTTTATGATATGCATAACATATGCAAGTTTGCCTTTGTGATATGACATGATATATGCAAGTTCATGTGCAAGTTAGTCTCTTTTTATGATATGCATAACATATGCAAGTTTGCCTTGTGATATTACATGGTATGCAAGTTCATATGCAAGTTTTATGCAAAGTTTATATGCAAGTTCATTTGCAAGTTTTATGCAAATTTATATGCAAGTTCATTTGCAAGTTTTATGCAAGTTCATTTGCAAGTTTATATGCAAGTTCATATGCAAGTTTTATGCAAGTTTATATGCAAGATCTTATGCAAGATAGTCTCTTTTTATGATGTGCATAACATATGCAAAGTTGCCTCTATGTATGACATGTTATGTAAACGAATTACGTGGGAAACGATGGGGTTAATATGCATAATTATAAAAAGGTGTAAAGTTGTTATGATTAAGCATAACATAAAATGAATGGACATAATTGGGAATTTACCTATTAAGTTAGGTCTACCCATATTATGGAGTTGGGAATTTACCTATTAAGTTAGGTCTACCCATACTATGGAATTGGGAATTTACCTATTGAGTTAGGTCTACCCATATTCTTAAAAATGTGTAATTAATTAGGGATAATTAATACAAATTATGGGGGTGATTAATTAGGTGTAATTAATCAACTAAGACACGAGGTTGGACCCTTTTGTAGCGGAAGTCTGCCCGGAACCGACCGGCCATCCAGCAGCTACAAATGATTGGCCCAATGTGAGAGGTCTTAGTCATAAGTTAAATACGTGATTAAAGTAAAGACACGAGGTTAGATCCTTTTTTATGATGGAAGTCTGCCCGGACCCAACCGGCATATCCAGCAGTCATAAAAGATGGTCTAATGTGAGAGGTCTTTATGAGGTCATGATCTTAATTAATTAATTAAGAAACACTTAACCATATTAGCATGTAGAGGGACATGAGGGGTTAAGTGGGTGCCTTGGGTGGCATGTGGAAATCTAGTGGTTGCCTTGGGTGGCAATAAAAAATACGATTAGAATACTTAACCAAAGTGGAACATGTAATTAAAACATGATTAAAGGGTTAAGTGGTATACACTAGAAATGACAAGCTTAGGTGGGTAGCTTGTGGGGGCCCATTTCAACCAATATCCCAAACGTATCTTTGTGGGCTCGACTCTAGTCGAGTGACGGGACACGCATATTGGGCTTGACTATAAGAGGCCAAAACGGGTTAGCGGTGGCAACGCAGGATCAACGGGTTTCATATGCGTGTGTGGACCCGGGCTGGTTGGTAAGTCGTTGTTGCATCGTGTAGATATAAAGCCGTGCACCGTTGATATTATCAGGTTTCCACTTTGGGGAAAGATACACCCCATTGTGGGACCAGCACGGGTATCTACGGTAGGGAGCCGATCGCTTGGGAGTAGTGGGTACACCTAGTGAAGATAGGGGCAGACGGCACCTAGGTAGTCAGCTAGGGTTACACGAAACTACCGGGTAAATTTTCTAAGTCCTTGGGAGGGATCAACCTTTAAGTAGGAATAACTGGTGTGGTGCAGTGTAGTAATTATCCTTGGGTGGGTAAATGCGTCTTTATCGTTATCTTAGTTCATTCTAAGTCTGATTGGCTACTGAGTGTAGTCATTTATCCCCAGTCACACCGTACCAAGTTATATCACACCCTAATTACTTTAATGATTGCATTGTTAAAGTTATAGGACTCGCTCAGACTTATGTCTGACCCCGTTGTTTTTATTTTTTTTTTCCAACCCTTAGGTTCTCAGAGTGGGCCCAGCACGAGTGGGCTTTGATCAGGCTACTTCTATTACTCTCTTGGAGCTTGGACCCTAGATGTAGAGCTCAGCTTACCCTTTTTCTTTTATGGCTATCAGTTCATGTACTGGGATTATGTCTTTTTATTTATCAG
Source organism: Allium sativum (assembly GCA_030737875.1). NCBI lineage: Eukaryota > Viridiplantae > Streptophyta > Magnoliopsida > Asparagales > Amaryllidaceae > Allium > Allium sativum. Next base: position 174,836,122 of record CM060923.1, read on the forward strand.
GATGGATATTTTGTACTTGACTCTTATTATGGTTTTGTGATGTAACCAAACATGTTTTGCTTTCCGCTGAAATGAAATGATGTTTTAAATTCTCAAGTATTATTTATATCTGTCTTGTTGTAATTTTTCTGTTCTATATTCACTTAAAATACTCCACCGATGCTATGGCATTCCCATAGTGAGTGACCGTAGCGGGCGTGGGGTGTTACAGAAGACGTCACTGATGATTCATCAGATTCGGAGGTATAAAGAAGTTATTTGTTTATTACTTATTGTATTTGCCTTTATGAACGTAAAAAATCTTGAACTTCAACTTAATTGTAGAGAATCAAAATTGTTAAGTCAAAGGATCTTTTACCTGGACCGAGAACTCGTGCGCGAACCAATGCAGCCATTGAAATTGAGAAGGAAGCGATGAAGCGCACCCCTTTCCAAAGAAAGCTGGCTCCAACAAGGATTTGATCCTAACATTCACTCCCACTCCAAAGAAACTCAGTAACCGGGAGAATCAGACAGAAACATTAAAGAAACTTACGAACCCTACACCGTCTTTTTCAGGAGTTATAAAACCTACAACGTCTCGGCCATCCGTTTTAAAACCTACATGTAGCAAATTGTTCAAACAATCAACCAGTTCATGTGAAGCTGCTGGTTCAGTTGCTGCTTATTTAGCGATGTGGAAACGTCAAAAGCAGAACGTTGAAGCGCCTCTAACAATGGAAAATCTTACCGATCGATTAGAGCAGGAATGGATTGCACAGGAAGATGAAGCAGGTACAGGTATATATATAAATAATAATGTTTCTTTATCTGTGCACTGCACTGCACTGTTGAGTGTGTCGTTTTTCTATTCACATTTTTGAACCTGGTAGATAAAGTACAAGGTCCAAAAAATCCTAGAGGGAAGTCAAAAATGACCAAGGTGCATGCTAGAACCCCTGATGATAAAGTAGTCATTGAGTTGAATGAGGATGGCCAGCTAGTTTCTGATAATATTACAGAGTTAAGCAATTTTCTTGGTACACTAGCAAAGGATAATGTGTCTCTTACTTACATCAATTGGCATGTGGTTCCTGATCAATTAAAGCGACAAATGTTGGATTATGCTCTAGTACAATCTAATTTCCTTAACCATATACAGTTTAACTGACTTCCTAAATGTTTGGTTTTACTTAATTAGTTTGTTTCCTGAATTTTGTGATTGCTATATTGTAGGCTAGGTATGTCATACCGGAAGAAGGACACAAGTGGGTCTTGAACACGCTTAACGACTCTTGGAGGCAGTACAAGTCTCGCATCAAAACAAGGTATTATAAAAAATACTCAACTGATGAGGAAAGGCTTGCAAATAGGCCCAGTACAATTCCATTGGAGGATTTTAAAATGCTCTTGGACTACTGGGGGGATGAAGCAGTTCAGGTACGGCTTTAATGATATTCACATTTGTATAATGTTTATTAGTTCACATTATATTGTTTAATGCTAATCTTTAGTAGTTCACATTATCCTTGTTTAGTGCTATTTTTTTTTGGATTTCCAGGCCCTAGCTGATTCTAATTCCGCGCATCGTAATTCGTTGAATGAGACACATACCATGGGTCCCAAAACTCATGCAGTAGCCAAAGAAAAGATAGTATGTGTTTTTCTGAACTTAAGTTATTTTTTATTGTGATTGAGTTGAATTGACCACATGATAATTCTAATTTGTTATATCATTGAATTATTGGTAATCCTAATACTTGACAGAGAAAGAAGGACCCAGAAAAAGCCTCCCCATCCGCTGCCTTGGTTTATCTAGAAACTTATAAACGAGAACCGGGTCGAAGTTGCAAGACTAACACGGATGAACTGAAGGCCAAATACGTGAGTACATGTATAATTAAATACTGAAATAGCAATACTTGTGTCAGTATAATTGGCACATTGTACGTTTGTTGGAGCTGCATATTAAATCGAACACATATATAGTTAGTTTGAAAGAGAACCAGTTCTGTTAATAAATTCATTCCTGCCAGCTGCCTATTTATCTATATGCTTGCCTAGTTTTCATTTTGTAGGCGAAGGTGCAAGCAATGGTGGATGCTGGAAACATTGCTGAGGCAGATGCACTGGTTTCTGGTGGGAAGAGGCACACGCGTAACTAGCTTGTAGGAAGGCGAGGCAAATTGGCTGAAAAGTCTCCAAATCCTGGTTCTTTGGACAACTATGTCCAAGAGTTGACAAAAAAAATAAGGCAAGAGCTGGAGGCGGACTTGGAGGAAAAGGTGAATAGAAAAGTTAAAGAGAACGTGTCGTGGGTGTTAAAAAAGCTAGGTGAAGCCAATCCAGATCTAAATTTAGATGTCGGCGACCTTCATGTCACCACAACAAGTGATGAAGATGCTGACAATTGTACTCCTTCAACCCCGGCAACTGACTGAAGTATTTGGATGGTATGTGTTAGCACTTGTGATATATTCGGATTGTTCTTTTAAATGATGGCACTTGTGGTATGTGTTTGTGATGACAGTACTTGTGGTATGTTTTGGTGATGGCAGTACTTGTGGAATGTGTTGGTGATGATACTTGTGAGTTGGTATATATAATTGGTTGGTCTGACTGTGGTGATGAATGTTTTGGGAGGAATTGTTGTATGAATATTTTGGTATATATGTATGAATGTGGTACAATGTTTTGAATTGAATATATGTACTGCAGAATCTGTAATTACAGGGTTGTATTACAGCTGCAGTTGATTTTTTCCTGGTGTCGCATTTGATTTTTGTGGTGTTGCGTTAGACTGTGCTGTGGTGTTGCATTAGACTGTGTTGTGGTGTTGCATTAGACTGTGCTGTGGTGTTGCATTAAGTTTAACATTATTAATTCCACAATGGTACGGCACGTGGGCCCCACAGCTTACGTGGCGCCACGTGGATAGCTGACGTGGCATGTGACACATGTGCAGCTGACGTGGCATGTGCCACGTTGACAGCTGACATGGAAAGTCAATGCGGACCCCACTATCATGAGCTGGAAGCCAGGGTCTGGCTTCTACTTAAGGCAACGCTGTATATTGTTGCATTACATGGATATGCTGTTGCAATAGGGCAAAAGTTCTACTTAAGGCAACGCTTTCTTTCCGTGGCCGTAGATGGACAAAAGCGTTGCATTAGATGGCTAATGCAACGGCCGCGGATACCACGCCCTCCTGGTGTTGCCTATTTGAAAAAAGGGCCTACGGCAACGCTTTTTTGATCTACGGCCACAGAAGAATAGTGTCGAATATGCCCACTTTTGTAGTAGTGACCAGATTTTTTTAGTGAATTATAAATGAAACTACAAGTGCAGGTGTTGGAGCTGAGCCCCCAATGTTAAAAAAGGTACCTTAACATGTAGTTTTGAGTGTATGACCTGTAATTTGTTGTTAAATAGAGTACATTTGATACATTTAACATATTATTGGCTTGTATAGAAAACAGACTCCATTCAAGCGCCTTCTTCAAATCCTTGTTGTTGTGGTAGCTTTAAGGAGCAGTTCATGAGCAAGCACCTCTAGATAGACAGGTCAAATCCTTTATTATATGTAATATAAGTTCTAACGTAACCATCAATTTCTGTTTCAATTAACTTTGCATAGGGGGATGAAACTTTGAATGTCGCAAAGCCTATCGTTATCTTTTTTTTATTCACAATTATCCATTTTGTTCACAGGAACTGTTACGTTGCACGCACTATGTGATTTGGACTACAATGCTATTTTATGCTATTCTAAATCGTTTATAACGTAATTAATAAGAACTTCAGGTAATAAAACTAGGTACTTAGATGGTTGGTAGTTTTAACGAAATTGTGAATGGCAATAGATGCATAATATCATTAAACGGTTGAGGGTAAGTTCACATAAAATTTTATGGGTAATTTTGGAAACTATCACAATACAGATAGCGTCCAAGAGTCTAAACACATAGTTTTAGATTCATGCACTTATTACAACCCCACAAAAGTAAATACAATCACTTTGGAAACACCTATAAATAAGAATTAAGAAAAGATCGAAAAACAACGAAGAGAACCACAGGAGATCACATCAATTGCCTCACTATTCATTTTATTAGCAGCAGTCTTGTGCATGTCGAGAACAATCACAGCAACGATTGCAGAGGATGAAAAGGAATGCCGGGATCAGCTACAAAACCTCATAGCGTGCATACCGTACGTAGGTGGTGCAACACTAAAGCCAACGCCGGAGTGCTGCGCAGATGCTGAAAATGTTAGAAAAAGCATAACCAAATGTCGTTGTGTCTTGACTGTAGAAAGAACTGATATTTCGTTGGCTCTTAATGTTAATACCACTCCAGGCTCCAGCCCTTCAAACGCCTTCTGCTTGCAATAGAGATGCTAAAGAGTCTGCCCATGTATTTTACTCCAACTTTTCATATTATAGTTACAAGATAAAGCTTTTAGTAGCAACATTTATTTTGTTTCATCTTTTGTATAAAACATTTTTTATATGCAGCTATCTTGAAGCTTTCAGCTGATTCTTCAAGCACAAAGATTTTCAAAGATGGAACTAGATTATCCTCAAATGCAACAACGACTGCTTCAAGTTCTAACAGTGAAAGGCCTTCTTCTAAAGTGACTCATATATAGAAGAGGACTATATACAGAAGAAACCAAACTTATTATTGATGAATTTATTTTGCTTCATACAAGAGGATTATATATAGAAGAAACCTTCCTCAGAACAATGGAACACAACCATTTTGATTCTCATCATGTGATGTACATGGTATTGAACTAGTTTTAAAATGCAGCTTTCCCAAAATATGAAAATTGTACCTTGCAGTTGATAATATTTACCAAACTTTACAAACCCTATAGATATTTTCCCAAACCTTACTATATTTCCTATAAATTGTTTTCTTCCATTTAGCTAGCCAATAAAGGACTAGTCTGTGGGCCAATTAACGGATAACTTTAGATGCACATATTGTTATGTCATCTCCTGCAAGCAATTGAGTCAAAGAATTGAGTCAAAGAACAAATAAAATGTGATTTCTTACCACCTCAAAACAAAGTATTCATTTAAGAACCTAAATGTTATTGTCATGAACAACCGTTGATTACAACTTGTGAAAATGAAATTCCAAAGAGAAACAGTTCGGAAAAAAACTATTTTAATACTATACATAGCAAAAGCAATATCAGTTTAAAAGTAAAGTTTCAAGTTTAATTTAGAAAACATTATCCATGACAACCAAATATAATAAGAAGTAATATGAAACAAAACAGTCCCACAACTGAATTAAAAAAACGATTACGTATGACCTTACCTAAGGTGAAGAGCAATGAAATGTTTGCTTCTCTCCTTCATTCTTCGAACTAGAATTTGATCCATATTTAGTATTGAATCTGTGAATTTCAAAGCATGATAGTTTACTCTACATCTTAATTTCTGCAGACTTGTTGCCTAATTATTTGAAAGCCCATAATCAAACATAGTGAACCGAACAACCTAAATTTTACAAATAAGCATGCCTTGAATTTCAACAACAAAACGAAAACGCAATTTCAAAATTAAGCAAATGACTAGATTTTAATTAATACGAAGTGAAATATTTCGGAAACTCAAAGTAATTTTAATAATAACCTTTTTGTGAGCGATTTGGGAGGCTGAGTAGCAACTACTATCGTTTTGAGTAGCAATTTGAGAAGCGATTTAAGGCGAAGCAACGACGAGAAAATTTGAGTGGCAGATTAACGTTTTTAAAGCAAATTTAAGGAGTGATTTGACAGAGCGAATTTAAAGGGAGATTGGATTTTAGAAGAGACATCGAGAACGAAATAATTATACGGAGAGGAAATAAGCGGAGAAGAAATGGTAAGGGAGGAGAAATCGCGGGCATCAGATGTGAGGGAGAAGACATCGTCGAAACAGCGGCACTTTTATTTTGGCTTCAGAGAAATTGATTTTGGCCAAGTGACACTAAGCAAACCTCCCTAACGGTCGGTTTGATTATTCAACTCATTTACACAATTAAGTTTACTGACGAGATGTCTCTCTGAAAGAATAGCCAATGATGTACAATAAAGAACTTAAAACAAAACAAAAAATATCGATTATTCTGCATTATTCCAGATGCATACCGTTTTAGTTAAAAGGAAAATTTTAAGTCCATTTGGCCCATGCTACACACAACAAATTTAGGCGTGTTTCAAAACATATAACAGTTGTAGATTTGTTTCTGTCAAGCTGGTGCTAATACAGTTCTCATGACACCATCTAAAACTGTGCCCAATTATTGTTTTGAAATATAATTTAAGATGCATCGTCAAATGAAACTGGAAGGGAACAAAATTTTGAAGCCTTTCTCCTAGCAACCATGATTCCCCATTCCCCCCTCCCTCCTTTTTTTCTTCCTCTAGATGCATTTTCAAAAGGAACTGGGAGGAGACTGTTGAATCAGTGCTAATTTGGTAAATTTCTACCTATATGTGTGGTATGTTTTGAAACGGATCTAAAATTATGGCTACTTCTAAGTTTGCTACACCTGAGTTACCCCTTGAATTTCATCCACAAGTTCTTATTTGAATGGTACTATTGTCTTTCTCCGGTGAATTAAATAATGTAGTATAGCGAAAGGAGAGAGAAAGTACTATCATTCAAAATATAAACTTATGGCTGAAATCCAGGGGAACTGAGTTGTAGCCGAGTGTGTCTGTATTATATAACCTAATAAGCAATATTATGTTATAGTAACATATGTAAACAATACTTAGTTTCAACCAGACAGGCGGAAACCCATTTGTCATCTCCAAAACTTCCGAGTCTCATGACCCCCATGAAAATTTCAAATACTAATCACTATTGTGTTAATATTTAACATGCCATATTGATATATAGAGAATCTTATTAGTAACAGAACAATTTTTTCATCTTCCTATAATCAGTCACATTATAGCTTGAAGGATCTGAGCTTGATTTCTTTCCTTCAAAGAAAATACAAACTTCTTTACCTTTTCAAGTTTGCCACATTGACCCTTCTACCTACCTACAACTTTTTTGCATTGATTTTTTTTAACCAAAATTCAACTCTAAAATCAAAATTCGCAAGATAATTTCTTTCGTTAATTAGAATTTTCCATTTAAGTAAATTACGAAAGATCTATAACAATAAATTTGAGAATTTCAAAGGATATATTTTCCAATGTGCTGCTGTTAGCCGACTTTGTGTTCGAGTTATACAAAGCTAGAAGATTACTCAATTAATAGATGTTGTAACGGCCCAAGGATTTTCCACCCTGAAAATCAACACAAAAATACCGTGTTGAACAATCAAGCATCGAAAACACACGAACATTACTAGAAAGAAGTTAGAGGGTGAGATAGAAATAAATAAATATTAGAATAGGAGAAGAAGAACCCACTCAAAACAGAATCAGAATCTCACGTCGCAGCGGAACAAAATATAATATAGAAATGATCTTTACTGAGAGCTTTAAAAGTACTTACAATCATCAGAGTACATAACATATCTGGACAATAATAATAATCTGTCCTCATATACAGCACACAACGGAATAACAATCATATACCATACGTTTGGACTTTCCCAGCTCGTTTCTTCACAACATCCGGTAACCTGAACCTGTACAACCCGTCTAATCTGAGCATTACAAACGACGGGTTAATCTCGTGAACTAGAGTGAGAAAAGCACAATAAGTTTAAAGGTATCACACAACTTGATTTTTAAAGTCAAAAATCTTTTCGAAAGAAAAGAATAATTGTAAGAACAACTCACACATAAATACATATGGTTTTTACCTTACGATAATACAAAACAATTTTTGAAATCAATATCTTTCCTGATATTATAGGAGTGTCTAAATAAAAATAAATATCAATCTAGCAGAACGCTTGCATCTCACGCTCTACATATATAGTATACAATCAAAACCGCGGGCGTTTATTGGAGAATGGATTTCCATGGCAAGGTATGGGAAACCACCTTTTCGACAATGTACCTCCGGAGATGAATACATTGATTTTCAACAAGAACATCTTGCAATCTAGGCTAAACATGACCGACCCATCACTTCGCTTGAGAGTACCGAATATATCATCACCACGGTTGGGGCTAGCCAACCGAACTGATAGCATATATACAATAATAAAAGGGACAACTGAAGACATTTGATTTCTCTAGATTAGGTAACGATATACCGTTTTGATGGGTGTGACCCAGATAGTCATGTGACCTACCCAATTTTAATCATTTCCCGATTGATGAGGCTTGAGGTTTAACATTACCTTTAGAATAACATATCACCATTCACTTTGAATGCCACATCGTCAGATCTGCTGGTTACCACTAATTGATGTCCACAAAAATATTCTGTGTATTTAGCTAAGAGAAGGTGTACAGCCTTCTCCGCCATCAACAGAAATACGTTTGAAGAAATCAACGTACGTGATCCCTTTGGAAATACTTTGTCAGACACTCGTCCATATGAGTCATCCAGGAACAGGATAACCAAGGCACCATTTTACCACATCCTATATAGGAATCACCGAAGGATCGGTAGCGAGTAGTCCTTGCAATCCGAAAATTTCACTCATGACAGAATCACTACCGAAATATATCTGGCCGCTAAACCAGAGAAATGCATCAAGTAGTTCTTTCGTTTATGAAGATCAACGGTCTTCAATTGCTCCATCTAAAACCTGCATCTTCACGTATTTGCTGGTTCAGAATGGTTTTCGGATATAAATTCGATCTCGGTCTTTCCATACCAACAATCATATTGGCCATATTTGATAGTCGGTTATTTAACAATCAAATAAATAATCATGGGAATGAAATGAGTTTACTGATTCAATACTCGGCATTACTTGGCCTCGTTGATTAAACATCTATTAATTATATTCTTTAAATCTTCCAATATTTAGAGTTTAGCATTTGCTTTTTATTATAAATAAGAATATTCTTAAAAATAATTTCGTTTATTTATAAACATTTCAAATACAACTTTTATATCATTTACGGAAATCATAACTTATATTTCCCTCAATTTCTCTTGTTTATAAACTAATACCATTCTGGGATAATCGTAAAGTCATTCAAGTTGGGGTATTTTGTTTACCTCTCAGACCTTGACCAACAACATATATTCATATCTTCAGAATAGATAGAAGTTTATTAACCACACGTTTCCTTTGAAAATCCTACTTGAATCTCAACAACGTTTATTTAATTAATTATTAAATAAACTATTATTATACATCTCTATTAATCCTTAATAATCATTTACAAATCTTACATTTATATCTTTTACAACTCTCATATTGACATCTCTTACAAATTCATATATTTAATTTTATTAAAACAATTCAACTTATCATCTGTAACAAACGTTATAGATTTCTTTTCAAAACTTTTATTTTCTTTTATTATACTCTTTACAAATCATTATGACAACTCATGCTTTGTCTAAAACCACATTGCGATCCTTTTAACGATCTTCAGTTTATAAATCAAATAGCTCAATTTATTATTTGTAACAATTTTTACAAATTCATTTTTTTTTCAAAACTCTTACTTCATTTACAAATCCTATTTGTAAATTATTATCAACAACTAATGTCTCGCCTCGATTAACATTCTGAACTTTGGAACATAACATTCCGAGCTTCAGAATAATTTCAACTCTGCTTAACATTTCAAACTTCGGAATATCACATTTCGAACCTCAAAATAAATCTCAGTTCGTTATTTCATACTATTTCCCAATTTCTCGATTCCCTTTTTCTAACTTCAAATATTAAGTAAATATTTGATTTAAGCTATCATATACGCTTAACATTCTTTCAACAATTTCGTTATAAAAACTCGAATTTAATATAAAACCTGTCATAAATTCCTCCCACATTTTGATTAAATTCATTTCAACTTCGATTACTTTTTAAATGAATTTCAATTATAAAACAATCTTGTAAATTATTATTTTATTAAAATAATAGTTTACTTCAACCATTAACTACGGTAGCAGTAGTTAACTTCTTTTATTAACTAAAACAAATAATAAATTCCTTTTTAAAATCTTATTAAAATTAAAACAAATAGTCGTTAAACTATTAATTTAAAAAAAAATTAATATAATAATCAATCCTAGTTAAAACAGTCGACTTAGTCAACTCAAAACATGGTTGTCTCGTTAACCGATTCTAATTAGTTCTCACTTTAAATCAATTAATAAAATAATTAATTTAATAATTCAATTTAATTGTTTCTAAAAATAATTGTCCAACTTTTCACCGTTAGGTTAATTTTCTATTCCCTTGCTTATAAATCTGATTAACATCAAAATTTTCTTTATAAAATCATTTGATAATTAATTATAAACTTAATTAATAAATAATAAATATTTATTTCCCAATAATTTTATTTAAAATAATAGATTTTAAAAAATTCTATTTTCAGTATTAAAACAAATTCTATAACCTCATTTTTATCGATTCACTTGACAGTAAATCAATATTTAGAAAATGATTAATTTATAGGCCATGTAGTGCCAATTACTCAACCATTATTAATAATTGGTTCAAACAAAACAAATGTTGAATTGTCAGTCAACGGTCAATTACCAAATCAATCATCCAATCAGAATAGTTCATATAATTATAATACGACAATAAATATATTTGAGGAATTCCGTTGGATCCCTACAACCTGTTCTTCCCAGTGTTCAAATAGATTATCTCAAATAATATTATTCAAATCAATCCATCAATGATTTATAACAGTCAATAACGACTATTTAATATCAACCAATTTATTTAACACAGCCACAACAATCCAAACAATTCATTAAATTAAACACGTTTATTTTATAAACGTGACAAATAAGGTAAATTACCTTAATTGGGACCAATCATTAAAATAACGATTTGGTGTTTTACTGAAATTAAACAATCGTTTAATTTTATTGGTTCAATTAATATATGAATATATAATTAACATATAATAAATCATTAGCAACCATAACACACAATTATAAAACCTGACTTATATAAAATATAAGTAGGGAGAACTGAGTGAGTTTAGCTCACTTTGATTCCATTTATTTCTTAAGCGGTTCGGTTATTGTTAAATTAAACAATCATTTAATTTAGCCGTAGTTTCCTGTTGTCTATATTCCTGTCCAGATCAGCTCCATAACGTTGCCATTTCTGATATGATCCTAACGCGAACTGTTTCGTCAAAAACGGTTCACGCATGAATGTGTTAGCGACGTTATAAGTTATACGATTATTTTAAACCATTAATTTTTAACTAAGTTTTAAATTTAAACTAATTCCATTATTTATTACTAAAATGAAATTAATGATTCCGCCCTATACAATTTTTAATTAAAATAATTAACCCCTAAATATATGATTTATAACATAAGACGTTTACTTCAACTGTTCACAAAAGGGGTCCGACGAACACTACACTAATTGTTCCAAAATTAGATTTATAACCTTTTAATTAGATCTTAAACCTATAAATTAATTATTTAAAATAAATTGTCCACGTTGTCCATTGCATTAGGTATGAAAATAAAGAACCACCAAGCATATATTACCTTCTCCTCTCTATGTTTACTGCTGCTGAAAATGGAACCCAGTCAGCATACGGTCCATTTCCATTGCCACGCAACAGCCTAGTCTTCAAGTCCACCGCCCTTTTCTTTTATCTCTATTTCTTTTTTTTCTTTTTTTTTTCTTTTTTTACTGTTGCGAATAAACAGCCTATCCTCTTTTGTTCCCAACCCTTTTCCTTCGTATGCCATCTCCAAAGCCCACGCCCTCCCTTTCTCTCCCGTAACTGATTTGAAGAACTCCAAAACCATGCTTCCACGCACGCCATCAAACTCAACAACATCCACCCAACTCCGCCCAACAGTACTCGATCTGTGAACCCCAAACGATGCGCCTGAACACCCTCAACTCGCGACATGAACCCCGTTCAACTCAGTCCTCCAATATGCCTGCAATCCATCCATACATGTCGCAGCTACTTCGCTCGATTCTGGCGAGCTTGACAAACCAAATCCAATCATGACCGTCTACTAAGTAGATCTCGCGTGGCCGAACATGTTTGTAGTTGTAGTTCTCTTGAGACGATGAACGGAAAACAAGATTTTGGTGAGTGAAAACGATGAACTACTGACCGTTAAAAATAGAGAAGGCGGCTCAGAATTTTGTTTACTAGTGGCGATGGTTTTGACCAACAAAATATCACTTGCGTTGTATTTATAATGAGATGGGATAGAAAATAATATTTTTATGTTATGTATGAAACTTGCAAGTGATATGTCACCCAAAACATCGGCATACGACCTTTGTTTTTGACAAACAAATGTAATCCTAACTTAAAAAAAATATTCCGGATCCGATGGGATATGTTTCGTCGAATTCCGAGGTCGTTTGTGAAAAGTCGTTTATAATTATCGATTAAAAAGCACGCTTTTAAAATTCTTATAATTACAAAAAAATCAACAAAATTTGAAACTTTGACATTCCACTGGACCTTTTCCTAAGGGATCCAATGAAACTTGTTTCGTTAAATTTGTAATCCGTTTGGCCAGTCATTTATTCCTTTAAAGTTGCCCCTATGTAAATAATCTAAACAAGTAAATAGGAACAAAGACGTTTTTGGCCACCGAAGTCACATACGACATCGGTTTGCCACGAAATTTGGTTTTCTTACAATAATTTAACGATACGGTTTCAATGAAACTAATTTCATCGAAAACTGAGCCCGTTTGCAAAAATGACTACTTTTAACGCTTATATAATATCAAATAAAATATTATATAAACTCCCAAATAATTCAATTAAATAATAATAAATTATTTTCATCATGTATATCCAAATAGAATATATATACAACTTCAAATATAAATTATACAACTCAATATCATTAATTTCGATTTAAACGATGTCCAAATTATATTAGAAAACCTTTTAAATATATTAAATAAACGTTATAATTTAATAACAATTTCCATAGCGACTATTTTAAAATTTGATTTGGAAATAACTAACAATCTATAACATAAAATATGAATTTTTCTCTTTCATTATAAAATTACCATCAACTAGATTCCAACGTTTCTTATTTCACAGAAATCCGACTTATATCGGATCCCGTATCTGCGATTGAAGTTCAAAATTCAATATTACGAACTGTCACGGCATTTCGAGCTCATGTATAATTATATATAAATTTAACGTTCAAAAGTCATTTTATAAATGAGTTCAATATTAAAATCCATCAATATTCCAAATAAAATATTTAAAATAATAAATTAAATTAAATATTTGACCACTAAAAATACGGGACATTAAAGGCGTGAAGGGAGAATTCTAAGAAGGAACTCGGACCGGTTCGGAGACCCCTGAACTGAACCCCCCTGCTCTGAGACAAGCAGATCAGAAATTGGCAAAAAGAAGGTGCAACCGGATAGGTTCGGAGCTCTCCGACTCGGAATCCCCCTTTGACCATCCGATCCGAACCGAGATCCAGAAACTGCAATAGTTATGATTCACGATCCCGCCAAACCCGGAGCGGTTATGTATCACTCTCCCACGTTCACCCACGAACAGAATGCGCTGGCATCATCTCAAATCCTTCAATCCCGACTCTAAAGGGATGGCCTCCACGTGTATCCGAACCGAAGGCCTTCAAGGGGGATTTTCCACCTATAAATACACCACCGAGCATCATTTCAAGGGATCTTTGGCAAAGTTCTAACTCCAACTCTTACAACCACCGAATTTCATTGCTTCATTTAGATCATCACCAACTTTTAGAGTATATTTTATTAATCACTAAGAGAAATTATCAATTATATTAGAGAGATTGAATGAAATTAGCATCGTATTTGTACTCATATCACCAATCAACAAAGTATAAAGTGGACGTAGGCTCTTTAACGCCGAACCACTATATATCGTTGTTCTTATTGTTCTTCTATTCATTTTATTTGAAATTATCGTTTGTTTGGGTGTTAGAACCAACTTTAGGTCTAACATTTTGGTGCTTCCACTGAGAGTTTTTGAATTCTCAATGTTTTGGATTATCATTCTACTATTTGGACCCTTAAGTTCAAAGAAGTTAATCCGCTTTCTTCGGCCTTCTTGGAAATTTTCTTACTAATCTCCAAAGAATTGGATACCATGACTAAAGGAAAAGAAGTGCAAAGTTCCCTGAAAACGAGGCAGACGAAGATCAGCAGGCCAAGGTTATGACTAGGTCGAGGGGACAGAGCTCAGGAGCAAACCGATCCGGAAGGGTGTCTCCGAACCGATCCGATCAGGCACTTCCAAACCGACCTGACCTCGAAGCTCTGAACCGTGTAGAAGGTGTAAACCCGAACCGTACCGATACCCTTGACATTGCTCACAACTCCCCTCCGAACCGAACTGGAAGTGCAACCATGAACTGATATGAATCGAATGCAGTTGAGGTTGGAAATTCTACTCGAGCCCCTACAAATGCTCTGATACCAGCCGCGTCGACTAGTGATCAGCTTGGTCCCTCTGCGCTCATCACACACAGAGATTTTTCGCGCCTACTTGATATGCTTGAGAGCACCAAGGATGCTTTGGAGTATCATAAACATGATAGCGTTCTTATGAGGGAGAACATGAAAGTTATGAGCAAGGAGATAAGTGAGCTTCGTAGACAAAGAGTGTCCTCTCTGACCCGTCATTCTACCATGGATCATTCATCATCTTCAGACAAAGAGTGCCTACATCAAATGAGGCCGTATGAAAGGCCCGAGAATCTAGACTAGTTGACATTTGGATCGTTAGGATCCCATGAAGATGCATCCCGCGTTCTATGACCCGATGATCCGAGTTTGAGAGAACCAATACTGCCAACGATGCGAGGATCGCACGTCCTTCCCAGAGATCCAAACATCACTAATCCCACTCAGAGGTAGATTCTCTACCCCGTTCGTCCCGTGAATGACCGAGATCATAGGGGGCGAGGAAGTTCAGCCACAAATTGAAACCGAACGGCGTCGCCTGACGTATGCACTGGACGTGTTAGAAGTGATAGAAGCGTAGATCCTAAACCAGCTTTGACCAACGCCGAAGTGGAAACAATGGCACATCAGATCATGACCGATAGTTAACGCTACACTAATGAGGGGGGTATTGAGCGTAGTTATACCCCATTCACCAATGACATCTTGGATTTCCAATTTCCTCGACGATTCATTTTGCCACAAATGGTCCGATATGCTGGAAGAACGGACCCGGGACAACATTTGATGAGATACGCATGGTATATGAATGCCGCAACCGCACCTGACGCTGTGAAATGCAAAGCTTTCCTGATATATCTAGAGGACGTTGCGTTGATGTGGTTTACACGACTTCCTCCCCGTCAGTGTTAAGCTTTAAAGAACTTAGTGAACATTTTATGAACCAGTTCCGGCTCCATGCCCGGAAAGCTAAAAGCGCGATTGAGCTATCTAGAATCAAGAAGGCACCGGTGAACCCCTGAAGTCATACCTTGAACATTTCAACTTAGCAGTTACTGAAATAAGCGATCCCAATGAACCAACCATTTTGATGGCCTTAATAGATAAGGTCAATCCAGACACTGAATTCGGGGGATTTCTAGCTGGAAAACCGCCATTGACAAGGAAGACATTCTATGAAAAGGCAAATATTTGCTTGTGGTGGGAAGAAATAAACGCTAGTCGAAAAATAAAATCTGATGGAGCTTCAAAAGAAGATATTCGAAGTAATGTTGCTGTGAAATCCGGCAATAATTCGGGGAAGGTCGAGCTAAACATTGGCAACAAAAACGAAGGAAGTGGCAATAGGAATGGAAACACAATATAAGAAATTGGAATCGAGGAAACAACTCTGGAAAAAGACCTCGATTCCAAACTTTTGAAAACTACACGCCATTGAACAATACTTTAGAGAACATCTATCTAGATACTTATAATGTCTTACATTACAAAAAGCCTTTGCCCAGAGACTCCACTGAGAAGGAGATGGCTACTGGAATTTTTTTTTCTATTTCATGGGACTCACGAGCACTCTAATAACGGGTGTCGTCATTTCAGAGAGTGTTGTTGAAAAACTACTGCGAGAAGGAAAGTTAGGCGAACATAAGGTCGCTCCAAGAGACAGGGGCGGGGGAACCACGAATCAAAACCAACCTGCTCCTAAACCTACAACTCAATAGAAGGGAAAAGGCATTGTTATAAACACCATGCTTGGAGGACCACATCCAGCTGGGTCTAGTAACAGGGCGATGGAACAGTATGTCAACGCTGCTAAACATCCCAAGACAGGGGAATGTAGCTACATTGAAGAAGCCACACTAATAAAATAGCAAAAGACTGCTGCTGATGATATAATCTTCCGAGACAGAGAAAGTATTGGGGTTGAAGTGCCAAGCACTGATCCGTTATTAATAACAATAGTTATTGGACCTGCAACAGTTAAGAAAGTTCTTGCGGATAACGGGAGTTCTGTTAACATCCTGTTTAAAAAGGCTTTCGATCAAATGAAATTGGAGATGGAGGACTTGAATCCATGCGAAGGCTGGATTCGTGGATTTAACGGAACCTCAACCGCGCCGATTGGGGCTATAGACTTGCCTATAGAATTAGGCGAGGGAGAGCGAAGAAGAGTGAGAATTCTCCAATTTGTTATGCTAGACATCGACTCACCTTACAACGCATTCCTAGGATGAACAACCCTTTCTAAGTTCAGGGCTTGCATTTCCCCATGGTTCTCACTGATGAAATTGCCAACGGATGCTGGAGTGGGATGGTTCGAGGTGATCAAGTTACCAGAAGGTACTGCTACATGGCATAGTTAAAAATGTTGCGTAATGGAAAGAATTTAGAATCTAAGGACAATTCCTCTCCTGCTAAGGAGAGCTCAGCATAGCAGCTAAAGACGATACCGCCTAGGGAATCTCCCGATGAAATTCCTGAAGATATCGATCCCAGGGAAGACGAAGAACCAAAAACTGGAAAAGCGACACCCAATAAGGCGAATGTTGATATCCCAGTCGATAGGGACGACCTGACGAAGGTCTTGAAGACTGGGTCTCACCTGGATTCTTTTCGGACGAAAGAACCGATTGATTTTTGAAAGCAAACCTCGATGTGTTCGCTTGGACTCATGCAAACATGTATGGAATTTCATCCGCAGTTATGAGCTACTCGCTAAGTTTGAACCCAAATCATCCCCTGGTCAAACAGAAGTGACATATGTTAGGCCCGAAGAGCTCAACGGGCTTAAAGGAAGAAGTAGAGAAGTTAAAGAATAACAGGTTCATTAGAGACTCGATATATCTTGACTGGATATCGAATCCTGTCCTGGTCAAGAAATCGAATGGGAAATGGCGAACATGCATTGACTTATCTGATTTGAACAAGGCTTGTCCAAAAGATAACTTCCCACTCCCCAGGATTGATCAGCTGGTGGACTCAACGGTCGGGCACGAACTTCTTTCCTTCATGGATGCATATTTGGGATACAACCAGATCCCCATGCATATACCGGATCAAGAGCACATAAGTTTTGTTACAAACTTGGGATAGTACTGTTATGTGGTGACGCCATTCGGACTAAAGAATGACGGATCCATATATCAATGTTTGGTAAATCGAATGTTCTATAATCAGATTGGGAAAACTATGGAAGTTTATGTAGACAACATGCTCGTGAAATCCAGGCAGTCTTCCAATCATACGAAAGATTTGGCGGAATTTTTTGATATTCTACGGAGGTAAGGGAGTAAGTTGAGCCCCTTATAATGCTTATTTGGGGTCGCATTAGGAAAATTTCTCGGTTTCATTGTAAGTTCTCGAGGGATTGAAATTAATCCTGACCAAATAGCAACAATTAGGAACATAGAACAACCCCAGAAGATTAGAGATGTTCAAAGTTTAGCTGGGAAAGTCGCCGCATTGAGCAGGTTCATTTCCAAAGCCACGGACAAATGTGTCCCCTTCTTTGACTTAATTAAACGGGGGAAGCGAAACTTTGAGTGGACCCCCCGACTGTATAGATGCCTTCCAAAATCTGTTGAGTTTGCTAGAGAAACCTCGATATTGTCAATACCGTTGGATCACGAAGATCTATTCTTAAATTTGGCGGTGTCAGCTTAGCTTTGGTGCGTGAGGAAGACAAGGTCCAAAGGCCAGTGTACTACGTAAACAAGAAGTTAGCTACTGTAGAATGAAATTATCCGAAAATAGAAAAACTTGCTTATAGTCTCTTGATTGCATCCCGAAAGCTCCATCATTATTTCCAAGCTCAGCCAATAGTCATATACACTGATCAACCGCTAAGACAAGTGCTGCAACGACTCGAAGCATCGGGGCAAAAACTTATATGGAATATCGAGTTGAGCCAAATTCGATTTAAATTTCCAACCAAGGAGATCGATAAGGGGACAAGCCTTAGCTAATTTCATAGCAGAATTCACAATTCCTAAAGAAGAAGCATTGGCTGACGAGGCTGACCCTTCGGAGCATAATTTATAACTTATACCCTGGAAATTATACACAAACGGGGTTAAGAATGATTGAAGGTCCGGTGCCGGAATTGTTTTTGCAGTTGGAATTCTCTTCCAGTAACAATGATTTCGAATATGACGCCTTGATTATCGGGCTAAAACTCGCTAAGGAACTAGGGGTAATGGCGCTAGCATATTCTGTGACTCCAAGATAGTTGTCTACCAAGTACGAAAGGAATTCGAAACTAGAGGACCTCGACTTGTTACTTACCTTGAAAAAGTAGAGGAGCTACTAGGTGACTTGGAACATTATAGCATAACTCATATTCCAAGGATAGAAAACCAGAAGGCAGACCGATTGGCTAATTTATCAAGTTCTGACAACCTCGAAGATACAAAGATGGTTCCAATAGAGGTATTGGAATCACCAAGCTTTGACCAAATGGAAGTCGACCTAGCCCCGGAAGCTGAACCGGAAAGGGAGTCATGGATGACACTGATGAAGAACTTCCTTAGGAGAGGAACTCTCCCATCAAAAAAGAGCACGAGACGAGTTGTAATACGTAAAGCCGCAAGATACATCTTACAGGATGACGTTCTTTATCGCTAGGGATTTTCTATGCCCCTACTCTAGTGTATAGCACATGAAGACATCAAGCATGTACCGAGAGAAGTACATGAGGGTGAGTGTGGAGACCACACCGAAGGCCAAACTTTGGCGAAGAAAGTATTACGATATGGTTATTTTTGGCCTACCATCAATAAAGATGTCGGTGATTACTCACGACGCTGCGATAAATGCCATAAATTCACTAAAGTTCTAAGGGCACCTCGGATTCAACTTAAATCAATGGTGATCCCATAGCCTTTTGCTATGTGGGGAACAAACATCATCGTAGCCCTACCAATCGCCAAAGGAGGAGCTAAATATGCAATCGTGCCCGTGGATTATTTCAGAAAATGAGCGGAAGCCGAACCCTTTACCACGATCACAACAAAACGGGTGATAAACTTTGTGGTCAGGAATATCATTTGTCGATTTGGGATACCAAGAACCATCATAACTGACAATGGAACCCAATTCGATAGCACAAAATTTAGAAATTTCTGGAAGAAGTATAAAATTGACAAGGGATATACTACGTAGCTCATCCACAATCAAATAGACTAGTTGAAGCGATAAATAAGGTTATTAAGTCCATACTTAAAAAATGATTGGAACGAGAAAAGGCCATGTGGGTTGACGAATTACCACTTGCTTTGTGGGCCCACCGGACGACCTTTAAGACGACAACGGGTCACACCTCTTTTTCACTCTTCTTTGGATCAGAAGAGGTAATTTTGGTGGATCTCAAAGGTCCCTCTCATAGGGTGACATAGTATGACCCAATGACAAACAAAGCGCTTCTCCTTGAGTCCCTAGGCATGATTGAAGAGAGAAGAGACGAAGCGGACTTGCGTGCCTCAAGGCATCGACGTCAAGTGGCATGCTATTATGACAGAAAGGTTCAACCTCGAACTTTTGAACCTGGAGACTTGGTATTGAAGTGAGTCTTCCCGCCTCTGGTCCATCTATGTCCAATGTGGGAAGGACCATAAACCATCTAACGGAAACGTGATACAGGAGCTTTCAAGCTAACGGCCGTGGATGGTGAAGAAATTCCTAGAGCTTGGAATGCTTGACATTTGCGACAATACTTGACTTGAATTTGTTTATTTTATTTTGTTTCATAAGCCATGTAAAAAGGCACGGCTTTCCTAGAAAAGTTTGGTTAATATAAATGAAAGATTATGAAGTGGACGTAGGCCACGACTTGGCCAAACCACTATAAAAATATCATGTGTGATTTACTTTTCCTTCACGAACTTTGTTATATATATATATATATTCTGTGATTGTTACAATCTAAGTGTAAAACAACAAAAAATTGAATTGAAATCAGAGCAAACGAGATAATCATTTGTGTAACAAAACAAGAAAGGACAAGAAGACGATGTCCCAAACTCTAACTCTCGCGATTCGAGATAGAGTATAAAGGACGGGAAGATGACGTCCCTAAGGTGAGACGGTGCACCACGACAAAATATTGCCTTGAATCCACTCTAACCTGACTATTCGACAGGAGAGTATAAAGGTACAAAGAATCGGTACCACTGGAAAAGAATCTTGACCCTGCCAGAGAGCTGGAGGCAACTAAGTGTCGAACTTAATCGATATTAAACAAGCCCTGGTCAGGCATTGCATTCAAGATTGATTGGGGGCATATATACATACATCACATCTTGTCATTAATTACTTTGTATGACAGAGGTGTCTACACCGTGCGTTTAGTCCGTTTATAATGTGACATATTATTTACTGCTTGTATCATACTCAAATAAAGTATATGACAAACTCATAAGTAGTGGATATTGCAGGAAACAACTACTTTATTTATGTGAGTGCAGGTTTATACAAAAGGGTGAAAAAAAGAAAGGTTAGGGCCACACTCGTTATAACAATGACGAACCAAGAGAAACCCAAAACGAAGGATAAAGCAGCTTTTCATTTGTGCTTTGGAGTAGATTTCGCTTTCTTGGCAGCTTTAAGTTTTTCCTTCTCCTCTTTTTCAACGTCGGTCATGACATGCTTGGGCTTCTTCTTTCCTAGAACCGGAGCGCTTGGATCAATAGAAGATTTTTTTAGCATGCACTTTAGTAATTGACCAGGTTGAAAGTTTGACAACTAACCTTGACCCAAGAGCGATTGTCGCGAGAGGTTTGATAGTCTCGAAACATTCCTTCTCAACTTTGGCTTTCAAAATCATATCCTACTTGGCTTTCATATCAGCCAAGGTCATATCGTCGGCATTCCCCGAATCGCCAGTCACGATAACATCATCATCTTCCTCATTCCCATCATTGTCGCCATCGTCTTTTAAGGCGTCTATCACATCCTCGTTTTGGGGGTTCTCAGTGCTAGATGACATGGGAACTTTCTCAGCAACCTCGTCCTTATTCTCGACCCTCTCTGCAGATTTCGAGCCAGTGGCTTCATTATGTTTCTCCTGAGTCTCTTCAGCTAACTTCGAATCAGTTACTTCTTGTCACTCATTGTCTTTTTCAGCCGGTTTTGCATAAATGAGAAGCAACAGTTATTAACTTAGGAGAAAACTCATACCCTTAAATTGTTTGTCCAATAATATGATGAAAAGTTGAGATGGATCTAACAAACTGGGGTGAAAAGGTGGAGATACCTTCGGATGATTTCTCAACATGAGTAATAAAAGTCTCTGAAGTTGTTTTAGCAATAGGAGATAATAAAGATGCCTTGGGAGTTCCCGGATTCTTTGGATCATATTTTTCCGTTTCAGTAGCCCCGGGGGTATAAGTAGAGGAAGAGGTTTCGATGATTTCTTTCCCCTTGGCCTAACACCTCTCATTCTCCATAGCAGCAGCAATAAGCTTGCGTCCTTCGGCCAAGTGTTTTGTTTCCTCACCCTCAGATGTTTCTCTATTAACTTGTCCTCGTCGATCGAATCCACTTTGAGTTCTTGCTTTTCCCACTCAACCACATGATCCCACGCATATACTAGAGGGATAGGATAATCCTTAATCCACGCAATGCTTTGATAATGGATCACCTGGGAAAAGAATCCAATCATGGTTTCAGCACTCTCATCCAACTCTTTTTTAGCGTCCGCAAGCTGATCATTTACCTTCTTGACTTGTTGTAAAGCTACATTTGCATTCCCCTCAGTAAGAGTTGCCCGTGTTTCTGCCTCCATCAATTTGGCTTCTAGTTCCACTTTCTCCTGCTCAAGACGTGTGCAGGCCAACTTTGTCGTAGTGCTCTCAGACTTAGCATCCTCTGCTTGCTTTTTTAAGTCTATGTGTTCTTGGCTATGAGAATCAAGCTTGGCGTGATGACGCTTTTGTAATTCTTCAAATTGCTGCTTATACGTGTTCGCGTCGTGTTGTACAAGAGCAAGTTGGGCTTGAGCATCCTCGAGATCTTTCTCAGATTTCTCAATAGCTTTTGCATCATATTTGGCAGCATCCTTCATGGTCTTTACATCAGTCAACAAGTCCATAATGACCCTAGACAAGGTCCACGCATACCTTTTCATCTCCCTATACTGAGTATCCGCTTCGTCAATTTTGGCCTTGACTATGGTTGCCCAGTTAGAATACAATTGCTTAAGAGATGGAAGGAAATGCATGTTCCCAAAGTGATGGTCATGAAATTGTTTCTTTAAAAGCTCTAGTTTGGCCTTGTTTTCATCATCAAGCATAACCGGCCTTGTAGTAGTGATGTCAATATTGCGACGCTTTGATGGCACAATAGACGTGCCCTTCTTGACCTCTTTTCCTGGCTCCTGCTGCTTTCCTTTTGGATCGGGCCCTTTCTTCGAAGGTTGCATGGGGACGTCCTTATCTCCTTGCTATGCGTCGATTGACTTTTATGCTTGTCTGAGTCTTTGTGATGTGGAGATTGAGAACAGGAGGACCAACGAGGTTGGGAAGGTCGGTTCCTCCTGTCATCTCTGTCCCGACTCTCATGTTGAGCATGCCTTGCTCCAGAATCCATTGGAGGCATGCTTAAACGAACATCTCTCGTGTAGTAACGGGGACACCCCATTAGTCCTATAAAATGAAACAAGATAGTGTTAGAGTCAATGTTAGTATAAAGCACAAGTGCTGTGACATGCAGTGCTAGAAGTGTAGTGTATGTCCTAAGTGATATCCCCTCCCCTAACAGACTAGAGCCTGGGGTGAAGCCGGTATGTGCCGTTCCCCCGGTCTTCACAGGAGTAACTTCTTCTTCGGACTGACATGTAAATGGTATCGGGTAAGCGAAGTCTTACCAAATCTTGATTTATAGAATCGTCTATGCGTGAGCCGTCGCCTTGAGTTTTGGCTAATGGTAGTCCTGTTAGAGAAATCAGTTTTTCAGGATTCGTCACGTCCTCGGGGGTGACATATTTATCTCTACCCTTTTCGGCTATGTTTGCTAATATGTCATCTTGAGTCGAAGTGCGAGAAGGACTCTTTTGAGGTGTCAACAGACCTCTCGAACTCTCCCCCTTCTCAAGTGAAGTCTCAATTGGTCCCTCGACCTGAGGTATATACACACAAGGACCCTCTCCATGACCTATGCTACGAGTTATAGCAACTAAGTGATGCCGATGGAGATATTCATCCATTAGGCAGTCTCTGATGGTTAAAAAATTTTGATCTCTGTTAAGCAGCCGGTTCAGAAGATCAAAGTACACCTGATGCTTTTCTTGTGGCGGGTAAGGAATTGCATGTGAAAGTAAACGACAGTCAACACATTTGCAAAAGCGGTGAAAATTAGAAATTGAGGGCTAAAGTCTTTATTTGATCTATGCCATCTCCTAGCGCATCCCGGTTGCTGTTTAATATAGAACCATTCAAGTCTTGGATCGCCGACTTTACCACTGAACGGCACACTGATGAGTTTCCTTTTTGGCACCGACTCGAAGTACACGAAGGACGGGGTGTCCTGTGTTCGATGCTTGAAGTTGTAGAAGAAATGGACATCCTCGAAGGTAAGATCTGTGCCCAAAATTTCCCTATAAGCTATATATAAGGTATACATGTAAGCATAGGAATTGGGTTGGAGCTGCATAGGAGCAATCCACATTTGTCTCAAAAAGTCAACGATGAACGGCGGAAATGGAGGTATCGCTCCAAAAAGACACATCAATCTGGTGATGGCCATATACCCCTTGGGAGGACTATAGGAACGACCCGCTCCACTGGGCCGTTTGGTATCCTTCCGGAGAATTCTGTGCTTCAAACATATTCGCACAAGTTTGTCATTGTCAACTGTTGACGCGACAGATTCTGTAATGACACGGTGATTTTCGACTCTGAAAATCGACATAAATACCAATGTTGACTATTCAGACATTGGAAATACCCGATCATTAATAGATAGAAGTTAGAGAGTGAGAATAGATAAGATAGAAAATTAGAATAAAAGAAGAAGAAGAAGAAGAAGAACACAACAACATCAGAGTAACACGAATCTCACAGCGGAGTGAATAAAATATAGTATACAAAGTAACATTGAAAACACAAATCTGTATTTTTATATTAGAGTACAACACTTACATCACAGCGGAAATAAACCATAGCTATAAAATCCTGAAGCCTCCTTCTCCAGCTCCTCTAAGAATGTCTGGAAATACCTGAATTACTTAACTGCCCATACAAATTTGGGCACCCAAGAGTTTAGAATAAAACAAAACAAACTCTGGGTCAGTCATGGGACTGGTGTGAGTAAACTCCAACCACTTGGTTTAACTTTTAAAAATCTTTTTCAAAAGAAATGACAATCGTAAGACCAATCCACACATAAACACGAATGGTTTTTACCTTACGATAACCCAAAACATTTTCAAAATCAATACTTTTCTGATATTATAATAATGTCTAATCACAAATAATTAACAATCTAGCAGAACGCTTGCACCTCACGCTCCAAATACGTATAGTATAAAACCAAAACCGCAGACGCTTTTTGGAGATTGGATTCCGACTATGACAAGGTATGGAACCACCTGCCGATAGTGTATCTCTAGAGAGGAATACACTGGGTTCAACAAGAATATCTTGCAACCTGGCCACACATGACCGACCACTCATTTCTCTTGAGTGTATCGAATATATTGTCACCTACGGTTGCTTGCAACATAACCACTCCCAGGAGATACAAAAGCGAAAAGAAGTAACAAATATGAATATTCTCTAGATGGTGACATACTCCCTAACGAGGGCGACCCACATAGCCATGCTGCCTGCCCGATTTTTGTCATTTCCCGGTCGATGAGGCTTGAGATCATAACGTATCTTTTGACAGATCATACATTCATTTACTTTGAATGCCACATCATCATACCCGCCAAATCACAAATTGATTTCCACAAAAATACCACAGGTATAAAGCTACGAGAAATGAATTCCTCCATTACCAAACGTGGATAAGTTTGAAGCGATCAACTTACATGATCCATTAGATATACTTTTCAGACATTCGTCCATACACGTAATCCTGGGTCTGGACAAACCGAAGGCACTATTCTGTAAATCCATCTTAGGCAATTTCTACCTAGGATTGCCAAAACAGCCCTTGCACGACTCCGTCTTCAATTATCTTCATCATATATGATTCGCAACGCTAATGCCCATACATAGTGGTTTTCAGATAATGAATCTGATCCCGGTCTCTCTGTATTAAAAACGGAAATGGTCAAAACTTCGATAGTCGATGATATAACTATCCAAGAAAAATATGTGTACAACCAACGATCTTATTTCTAGATAGAAATTCAATCGATCAATCATCAATCAACATTTATCTCTTTAAATGAAATTATCATTAATTTATCCATCTACCCATTTCCTGTTTCCATATACCTACATTCTATCTTTATAAAATTTAGAAGATATACCTTACATAAATTGGAAACGTTTCCATTTCTTATTTACGTGTCACTGTCATTCCAGTACTTCTTAACAACAAAACATGTCATTTTCTATACTAAGATAACATTTCTGATTATATTTGGAAAACGTTTCCAAAACTCATTTATATGGGTTCCAAATGAATGTTGTATAAAATATCGCTACGACTACTCAATCCATTCATCGCTTATTACTTTATATATCTTTAATCAATCTTCGCCGTCGAACTTCAACTATTCCTTAGTTAATTTCGAAGTCAATCAAGTTGGGTATAATTACCTCTTAGACCTTAACTGAACAACATCCTTAACCTCGCAATAGATAAAGCTCAGCGCTCTAATTTTTTACAACCATTGCATATGCAAATTCTCGGATTTATATTTATGAATTTCGCTCTTGGATAAAATTGGTTATACGATAACGTTATAAATCTTACTTCCGAAAAATCTGACTACAACTTGTACGTCTTAATTTGAATAATTTATAATTAATTAATTTTTTTAAATAAATAAATCTTGATTTAAAACACGGAAAGTGAATAATACTTTCCTACATTGGATATAGTCGAATCTCAATGTATAATTCTTTCTTAAATAAACTTTGTTCGATAACTCTCTCTCGAATAAACTATATTCGATAATCTATCCTTCGAATAAAGTATATTCGAAAACCACTCTTTCTTCGAATAAACTATATTCAATAATATCTCCTTCGAATAAATTATATTCGATAACCTCCCTTCGAATAACTTATATTCAATTAACTCTATCCGAATAACTAATATTTGATTAACTCTAATTCGATTAACTCTAATTCAATTGACTCAAATCGATTAACCCTAATTCGATTAACTCTAGTTCGATTTACTCTAATTAGATTAACTCTTTTTTGAATAACTAATATTCTATTAACTCTTTTTCCTATCCCATTCAAATTCCCATTTGATTTCCTATTTCAAAACCCAATTTCTTTATAAATGTTTTAATTTATGAAATATTTATTTAATCCATTATTCACATAGAATGTGAAAAATATTTCTTTTATATAATCCATTAAGTTTGATTTCATATTTAAAAATAATATTCCATTTCCAAATTCTATTTATACTTTTATTTCTAGAATTAGTCATACGAAATCTCCTTTTCAATTCCAACACTTAAATCTCACTTAAAATCCTTTATAAATGCTGAGTCCACATTTTATTTAAAATATCAGTGTCAAAACTGATTTCTACTTCTCTATATAAGTTCAAACTTATATATTCCATTTATCAAATGATAAATAATTTACTTAATTTATAAAACATTATTTGTATATTAATCTTCTCTAATTTATCTATTAAGACGGATTTCTATTTATTTCTACTTTAAATTAATCTTTTCCATTTATCTATTAAAACAGATTTCCATTAATATTTATTTTCCACTTATTTTCTTTTATAAAATTCTATTCATTTTATAAAATACTTCCTTTTATAGTTCCTATTTATAACCCATATCTTTTGCTTTTCAATTCTATTTGTTTTACAAATTTTTCCTATTCAATTCTATTTGTTTTACAAATATTTCCTATTTAATTATTTTTATTTCCTAAATAAACATTCCTTTTATAAAATCCTTTGATTTTATAAATATTTTATTTTCAATATACACTTTGAAATTTTCCTTTCTACATTCCAGTATAGCTTATGGTATTAAAATACCAAATCAAAAGGATCAATCATCATCCAAACACACATAATCAATAACAGATTATATACCACATCATATATCACAATATATGAAAAGCTGTGTTATAAATATTGAGGAATCCAGTTGGATCCCTCCAGCCTGTTTCCCTGCATCCACAGATGTTAAACAATAAAATTAACATCAATTTCATTTTAATATGAAATATTCTGATCAACAGAATCAATATTTAATTAATGATATTTATATAACTATATCGATATTTTCGACCAATTAATTAGCAGTTCAACCAACCAATCAACACACAGCAATCAACCAATATTTATCAGTTCTAAAAATACGTTATGAAGATATAAAATGAGCAGAGTTAGTGAGATTTACTCACATTGGACGATCATCGTTAAATAACGATAACTGTCGGTTGATTCTGACAGACAATTTATTTTGCTATATATTGTAATGAGCTCCAATTCACTCCCAGTCAGTTCCATTGGTAGCTACCGTCCATACGATCCCAACAGATCAGACCGTTTGAAATTCTGAGTTCGTACAAAATACATATCATGTTAACAAGTTCTGCATACCATTTTAATTATTAAAACTATTAATTTCATTAAAATGGGCTCACCCCTTTTTCATATTTGGCCCAACCTCCCCTTGTATAAACCACGAAGCCTACCCGTCATGTACAGTATCTCCTTCCTCAAGAACCAACTCGCGCTCCTGTACATATTTCCACCCTTCATGTACAGTATCTCCTCCTAACCCACCTGCCGTTATCCAACTCGACATCCCATTACAAAAAGCGACGCTGGCAACTGCAATTGCTTCCTTGACATCGTGCGTCACTTTATGTTCCAGTAATCCACCAAATTTTGCCAACTCGCCACTCTTGATCTTACAAACACTTTTACATCCTTCGATTCACCCAAACCAAATCCAAATTCCCAAAAACTCCAGCCCTAATTCACGCTGGTAGTATTCGAGCAACGAAATGTCGCGTCGCACCCCTTAAACCCGACATAATCGTGAAGCACTTCACTATAGGATGATAAATCTATACATATCTCGATTTATAGATTTTATTTGAATTTCTATTAATTTCTAATCCCACGTTTTAGCTGTAGATTTGGGTTTCTTGCAGCAGCGTAATGTTTTGACTTCTGAGAAAAATAGTTTAGGGTTAGGGAGATGATAGGATATTTATAGGATAGTTTAATAATTTTATATTCAATTTTTATATTAATTTATAACCAACCGCTGCTTGTATTTATCATTTAAAATTCCATAAGTTCACATACGATACCCAAAAATCAAGAAAATGGACACGCAGCCACAGTTTGACGTTATGGACCCAACAAAACTATTTCGTCGAATTCCAAGTTTGTTTGCTCACACAACGTATTTTTGAAGTCAAATTATTGACTATTTTTGACATTAAAAATCCGTACGGCCACATACTGACTCCAAAAATCATGAAAATTAACAATAATTTAATATTCCGGATCCAACAAAATTAGTTTCGTCGAAAACGGAGGTCGTTTGCAAAACTGGCTATTTTTAAAGCTCTAAATAACCAATTATATATATATTTAAAAATAATTAGATTAAATATTTATATATAAATATTATTGTACATATTCACATACAACATAATATAGCTCCAAAATATTCCTATTCGAATTTATAATTCGACATTTCGAATCCAGATTAAATCAGTATTCAATTTTGAAAATCCATTTATAATATATTTAAATCATTATAAATTATAAAGGAATGCCATAGCGACTATTTTAAAATTTGATTTGATCGTAACTCAAAATCTACACAACGAAATCTCGATTTTTCTCTTCTATTAGAAAAATATACTTTACCAGCTTCGAGCGTTTCTTGTGTCACAGAAATCCGATTTAAAACGGATTCTATATATTCATTTAATGTTCAAATCGCCAAATTACATACTACCGCGCCATTTCGAGCTCGATTATAATTATAATATAAATCATACGTTCAACTGACATTTATAAATAAATTCATTAATATAATTCAAATAAAAACTGAATTATATCCCATATTTTATTCAGTTCACATAATATCATGAATTCAGCTATTTCCGACTATTTCGGAAATTAAATATATTATTCTATTATTATATTAATTAAATATTCAGTATTATTTAATTAAACAATCATTTAAATCTCTAATTCACTATTTAAATAATTAAATAAATTAATTATTATACCGAAAATATACAGGACATTACAGAATCACTGGGCTTCCCCAAAACAATAACATTCTCTAACTCATCAGGAGCACAACTGTCTCCTATCCCACCTTCCTCTTCGTTATCTAAAGAAATATTATCCTCGGAAGATGCTTCATGTTCATGTGCCTCCAATTCGTAGTACAGACCCTCATTGTCCCATTCTGGATCTGAGATGGAGGGTATATCTTCAATAGTAAGATTCTCAGATGTCCCCGTAGTTTCTCTGCTCTAATCTAGACAAATGTCTCTCAGTCATAGCTACTGTATTATCCAAGAGATAGAAATTAGAATGAGGCCGCCCGTGTCCCTCTGTGCATGTGTTTGAACAAAAGTGTGCAAATGTGTATGCAATGATGGAATTAAAAGAATGCAATGCAAAGATGGGCAAAGAAGTTACGTGTCCATAACAATCCAAGAAGTTCAATCTAGAAGGCTCTATCCTAACTGTCCAAAAAGCCACAAGCCACAATCAGTGTTGATTAAGTTGGTTGAATCATTCATGTGTTTCATATTGGATGACTGCAGATTGGTTCAGATATATGTATTACAATCAGATCGGTTCGGGTGTCTTTTATGAGAAGAGAATTGGTTCGAGTTCCTATGTTATGAACTTATTGGTTCGAATGCCTTTTCTGAGCGGATCGGGTCGGAGATGTGGGAATGGAAGGGATCGGATCGGTTAAAGCTACAGGAAGGTGGTTTCATTCGGATCGGCTAACACCGAACCGCATAAACACCTTAAAACCCAAAACTTGTCCACTCCACTAATTTTAATGCTCCAACCATTATCATCTCCCCCGACCCGGACCGAGATCAAATTCCTTATCCCAAGTGCTATGAAATCATCCGCTTGCCTCAAACCGATCCCATTCCTCTCTTCTCCTTCCGCTCCTTCTCCACTCCTCCAGAATCACCAAAATCGTTTCTTTTTAAAAGCTCACCCATGGCAAAGCATCTATGAATCAATGTATTCAACGCCGACTCAGACTACCTCCACTACCACCTCGAGGTGACGACGAGGCTACCAGCGACGATGGCGGTGAGGCAGAAGACACAACGTCGCGCTTGATGTGATATCAGGTAAAATCACTTAAATTGATTCTATAGTTGGGTTTGAATCGATTAAAAATGATTTAATAAAAGATTAAATCCCCACCTATAAGTTTATTTCAAGAATTGTGGAAGTTTTCTTTGCAATTTAGAGATTAGGGTTTTGGAAATAAGAAGGGAGATGACAGAAAGTGAGAAATTAAAGAGGAGCGCGTGAATATATATGTGTATTATGTGGGTATCCCTTCGTGTTCTGGTGAATTAGACGTTCCAGACAGGTCCGATCAGCAAATGGTCCAGGCCAGCATAAAGCCCTTCAGCCCATTGACGCAGTGGTGGTTGAAGAAAGGACTGGGTCTGATAGACTTAATCTAAACCGGAGTATGATCACCAGGGTTAACTCAGAACATGAAACAAATCCAAAGGAGGATGTAACAAATCATAAGTCTGCATCATAAAAGTTTACCTGGAAGAACTACTCGGACAATAACTGAAATTCTCGAAATTATTGGAAACAACAGAAGTAATTCATGCATCCTATAACGCATTTATAAACTCCAAGAGATACGAATTCATGAAATATCGCGACTTTATAGGTGGATGGAAGCAACCATTGAATGACACCAATTTAGAAATGAATGGATAAATCATTTCAAAGCACAACCTATCTCCAATTAGCATGTACTTCGAGGGGCCAAAATGTTATCCCACTTTGTGATCGGGATACACAAAGCTAAAATATTACTCGACGAATAGGCGTGAAGGGAGAATTCTAAGCAGGAACTCAGACAGGTTTAGAGGCACCCGAACCGAACCCCCCTGCTCTGTAATAACCAGATCAGAAAATGGCAAAAAGAAGGTGCAACCGGATCGGTTCAGAGCTCTCCGAACTGGACTCCCCCTTTGACCATCCGATCCAAACCGAAATCCAGAAACTGCAACAGTAATGATTCATGACCCGCCAAACTCGGGGCGGTTATGTATCCACTCTCTCACATTCACCCACGAACAAAATGTGCTAGCATCGTCTCAAAGCCTTCGATCCTGACTCTAAAGGGATGGGCTCCACGTGTATCTGAACCGAAGGCCTTCAAGAGGGATTTTCCACATATAAATACACCACCGAGCATCATTTCAAGGGATCTATGGCAAAGTTCTGACTCCAACTCTTACAACTACCAAATTTCATTGCTTTATTTAGATCATCACCAACTTTTAGAGTATATTTTAACAATCATTGAGAAAAATTATCAATTGTATTAGAGAGATTGAGTGAAATTCAACATTGTATTTGTACTCATATCACCAATCAACAAGGTATAAAGTGGACTTTGGCTCTTTAACGCCGAACCACTATAAATCATGTGTTCTTATCATTCTTCTCTTCATTTTATTTGAAATTATTGTTTGTTTAGGTGTTAGAACCAACTTTAGGTCTAACAGTTGCTTAGCACATCTTGTATTTCTCTTCCTAATACCATTACTAAAAAATACCATAAAATTTTACAGTCCTCTTTCTAATCCTAAGCTTTCTAAGGTACTACCAAAAACATTACTTTTGGTTGTTTATTACATGTTGAACAACCGTCGACTAACCACTGAGTAACAATATTCTGGTTGTCTATCGCCACGGCCTACAATGTTAGTCAGCGGTTATTTGCTGTGGAAAACAAATTTACGCAGTTTGGTTGTTATGTGAAATGAGTTATGTATTAGCAAGGCCACAAATTTTATTTTGTTTATTGTTATTTTTCTATGCGAAGAGAGAGACTAGATTCCCTGAGCAAAACACTTTTCCATATACAAATTAACAATCGATGTATACTATTTTATAGCTTATCGTCAATCACGCTGTTGGTTTTTCTAGTTTTGCCTTTTCAACAAAAATGAAGTGATTATTATAAATCAATGAAGATACAATGTAACAGTAATCCAATATTGATAAAGGGGATATAAATGTAACGTAAAATAAAGATTAGATTTTGAGATTAGTTTACATATGAATTTTATAAGTTCATAAATTGATGTGTGGATATGACTTATATACGGTACATCATTTTAAAGTTATTCACGATTAATGCGTAGAAATACTTGATCAAGCTTCTTCTACAAGTTTAAAACTTGGTATCATTGAAAGTTGAAGGTTTGAGTTTAAAAAGCCCAAAATTATTTGTTCACTTATCTATACAATCTTAAATTATATGCAAAAATGAAGTTTGTTGCCATTTATATGTATGTGCAATCATCTTTAAGTATCTAACATCAAAATTGCTTTGTAGCTAGGTTGTCAGATTCAATAACACCCATAATAAGCAGCATTCTTTTTCAGGGACATATAACCTATTAGGTTTGTGTTGAGACAAGTCCCACATTGGGGAATTTGTAAAATGAATCCTGTATAACTATAATGAGTTCACCCTTCACATTGCCAATTGGTTTTGTGATAATCCGGTGTTCTCTAACATGGTATCAGAGCAGGTTTAATTCGTGCGCACAATGCCACACTTATCCACGTCACCCAATATAAAGGTCCACGTGTTAGGCTCATGATATGCCACACGTGCGGGGGCGTGTTGAGACAAGTCCCACATTGGGGAATTTGTAAAATGAATCCTGTATAACTATAATGAGTTCACCCTTCACATTGCCAATTGGTTTTGTGATAATCCGGGGTTCTCTAACAGTTTGTTTCATCAATATCATCAATAAAGCAGACAAGATCATAATTGATAATGAGAAACTATATAGCGAACAGTAGTCATACTCATTAGCTACATGAACCCAATGAACAAAATTAAGCTGCAAAACGGATGTTGGATTTAGACAATTGCTGAATCAAACTCATTATTTTGGTTTGAACACCTAAAATACTATGCCCCCTCAAGCATGGATCCTGGCCCTAGTTAAAATGTGAAATTGAACTTAAAATTTATGTTACATACTCACATTATTTTGTGCCCTATCAAACTAAACACAGAACACTTCAGCACGAATTACTACATATCTCATGCAATATATTCCATCCAAATTTTTCAAAAGTATGATTCCATATTAAGTTCAATATCGTGCAAGAAACTAAAGTAAAGGACATGAATAAATTACCATAAGACATTTTTATGCCCAATTTGGACGGATATGATACTTTCGGTAAGGCCGACTTTTATACAAAAGAAGTTATTACAAACTTCAGAATGTTTGCAACAACAAAATTAACTTAATTGCTAAGAAATTCATCAGAAATGCATTATACCAAAAGAAAAGAATTACCGAAAATTCAAACTTCAAAGAGCGATTCTGAAGTAGTGCCTATAACATAAGAAATAGAATAACATATGATTTCACAATCGAATAGCTATAAAAACATCCCAGAATTTAAAGGGTAAACTGATTTAGAATATGGAAGAAATAATAGTTCCAGTATATGAAAGATTTTCGAATTCAACTAGTTTCAATGCAACACTACGAAACCTTTTATTTTACCATAAACAAATCATTACATTACACAATACCATCCAATCACAGGCTCGACTAATTTAATTTTCAATGGAGGAACCAACAATATACATAACAAACAAATAAATGACATCTTAAAAGATGAACCGCCATTGGGTAACCAAGGGTAAGCATCATGAAGCGGCATCACACAGTCAAGTCCATTAAAATAAAAACGTCTTGGAAACGGCCATCCTTTCTCGAAGGAGAACCTAGATAAATCCTTCCTAAATGAAACCTCCGACTGCACATTACCATAAGGACCAACCGCCATCAACAAATCGTTTTAGAACTTAACCCCCCATAACATTGTAGTATCGTCTGTATAAAAAACACTCCTGATCAGTAAACGACATACATTTCCAATTTTAAAATACAGAAGATGAAATCAAGAAAACGTAAATGGCATACTGATGGAAGCGTAAGGATTCAAAGACTTGTAGTTGCAGCTGAATATGTTAGTGACGTTATCGAAGTAAGGGCGTTGTACCACCAAATTCTACTGAATGTAGTTAGTTCTGTAATTGAAGTTGGTTATGGTCACCTTCACTCTCCAGTATTCCTTATAGTTTAGCTTCACGTGCCAGTGCACTCAGGCCCCACCCTAGGCATAAGCCTACTAGGCGGCTTCCTAGGGCCTCCGGCAAGGAAGGGGCCTCATACAATTTTTTTTGTATTTATATACTTGATACTGGAATGTTTACAAAAGGAATAGCAGCTAGGTGGAATTGCATTTGTCTTTCATGTTGTAAATCCGAAGTTTGAAACCTGGGAAGCATTGAGGGATGCAGATTTTTACTACATGCTAATTTTTTGTCTTTTAGCTTGGGCTAAGGGCCTCTAATTTGTTAGTTATCTTTTACTTTGGCCCTAGGCCTCCAAATTGTCAGGGCCGACCCTGAGTGCACTCTGATAGGGCACACGTGAGATGTACATTGTACTAATTGAATTAATGAGCTTTTGCTAGGGCCATTTACCGCTGATGCTAAGTAGGGTGAGTCTCCCCTAAGTGAAATTTTTAACAAGTTATCATCTTGGATAGAAGATTTCAGTAAAAAGACAAAAAAGAAGAGTAATGTTACTATATGAACTACTTACTCTACACAAATTCCAGGGTGTGTTAAGTTGTTCTGACATCCATATGAATATATTCGGCAATTGACGATCGTATCGTTGTAGAAGGAAGAAAGTGAAATGCAACATGTGGGAGCTTTATTCGCAAGAAATTGAGAGTATGTGCATGAAACATTCCATGTCACTATGCAGATAAAATGAAAAATATATAACTAGTATAAATACAACAGTTACAAATCCTAGTATTCAGATGCTTCCTTAAAAATACCAATATAGTAGCTCATCAGCCAGAGCATTGAGATGTCAAACGAAATATGCGGCGACCATGTTGTTAATTTCTTTAAATGACATAAATTAGTCAGGAGTTTACGAGCCGTGCCCGATTTACCCAACTATTCAAGGAAAGATTTAAAAAAGAACTCATTTAATTACTACGTATTTCTACATCGCTAGAAAGATACCAAATGTAGCTCATTTGGCCAAAACACTCAGTTTCCAAATGAAACATGCAAGGATCTCAGTATTAATTCATTTGAATAACCTATATTACTCAAGCATTTACAAACAGATACTCTGAGTATTAAAAAGAAAAATTTTCTTACTTACTCATTGCTTGTGTGGTTCTTCCCCCATCAGGACTAATGAACTTGCTAGGCTTGACAATCTTAGCAGGCCCGCATGTAATACCTGGCCGAGGAGCTTGAAGAGTGAAATTGTTGGGCACTCTCACAGTTCTATTTGTAGTACCGAACTAGCCCACACTGATTTGAAATGAACTAGCAGCAGTGGTCGGATCCTGAGCCCAAGAACTAAGCACGTCTCCTTTATAGCAATTCAAAATTTGTTGAATGTACAGGGTCCCAAGAAGTAAATCCACTACTACAGTGTCTTTTTTACACCAGTCAGGGGTGTCACCTTTGAACTTGGAACAATCGCCATGCTCGGTTGTTTGGATTTCCATCATCTGCCATATTACTTCTTGCTTGGCCCATGTCCAGCCCAAGGTCCATTCATGTGATTGAATATGCCGATATAGTCAATAATTATATATTGTAACCACAACCTGAATTTTTATAATATCACTTATCATTGTGCCTTTTATAGATATATGTAGTAAGACAGTATCTATACTTAGAACATAACCATTCGAAGACTAAAACATAATGTCCCATTTAACTGTAATGTTTGCGTTAGGGTCTAAAGGATCAAATGCATCTGCTACAATAAATTTTTGGATAATATAATTTCCATATATAAAACAATAGCAAAAGAAGTTTTAGCTATTAGAATTCCCACTTGCTTTCTTTAACCGGTTTAAGAAAGCAAGTGGGAATTCTAATGTCTAAAACTTCTTTTGCTACAGCTTTATATATGGACATTATAGTATCTAAAACTTTACCATATCAGATGCATATGATTCTTTGGACCCTAAAACAAACATAACAGTTAAATTACTACATATTTCTACATCGCCAAAAAGATGCCAAATGTAGCTCGATTGGCCAAAGCACTCAGTTACCAAATGAAACATGCAAGAATCTTTGTGTGAATTCGTTTGAATAACCTATATTACTCAAACGTTTACAAACAGATGCTATGAGTATTAAAAAGAAAAACTTTCCTACTTACTCATTTCTTATATGGTTATTCTCCCATCAGAACTAATGAACTTACTAGGCTTGACAATCTTAGCAAGCCCGCATGTATAACCTAGCCCAGGAGCTTAAAAAGTGAAATTCTTGGGCACTCTCTCACAGTTCTATTTGTAGTACTAGACTGGCCCACGCTAATTTGAAATGAACTAGCAGCAGTGGTCGAATCCTGAACCCAAGAACTAAGCACGCCTCCTTTACAGCAATTCACAATTTGTTGATTGTACAGGGTCCCAGAAAGTAAATCCACTACTGTAGGGTCTTTCTTGCAGTAGTGAGGGATATCGCCTTTGAATCTGGAACAATCAACATGCAAGGTTGTTTGGCCTGCCATCATCTGCCATATTACTTCTTTCTTGGCCTACATCCAGCCCAATGTCCATCCAGGTGATTGAATATGCCGATATAGTTGATAATTATAAATTGTAACCGCAGGCATAATGTTTATAATATCACTCATCAATGTGCCTTTTGTAGATATATGTAGGAAGACAGTATGTATACTTAGAACATAACCATCCGAAGTCTAAACCATAATGTCCCATTTAACTGTTATATTTGCGTTAGGGTCCAAAGGATCATATGCATCTGATACGATAAAGTTTTAGATACTAGAATTTCAGTATATAAAATAGTAGTAAAAGAATTTTTTGATATTAGAATTCCCACTTGCTTTCTTAAACCGGTTTAAGAAAGAAAGTGGGAATTCTAATATCTAAAACTTCTTTTGCTACTGTTTTATATATGGAAATTCTAGTATCTAAAACTTTACCGTATCAGATGCATATGATCCTTTGGACCCTAACACAAACATAACGGATAAATTAGTAGTAATTCTACATCGACAGAAAGATACCAAATGTAGCTCATTTGGCCAAAGCACTCAGTTGCCAAATGAAACATGCAAGGATCTCAGCATGAATTCGTTTGAATAACCTATATTACTCAAGCGTTTACAAACAGATGCTCTGAGTATTGAAAAGAAAAACTTTTCTACTTACTCATTGCTTATGTGGTTCTTCTCCGATCAGGACTAATGAACTTGCTAGGCTTTACAATCTTAGTAGGTCTGCATGTACAACCTGGCCCAGTATCTTGAAGAGTGAAATTCTTGGGCACTCTCACAGCTCTATTTGTAGTCCCGGACTGGCTCACACTGATTTGAAATGAACTAGCAGCAATGGTCGGATCCTGAACTTAAGAACTAAGCACGCCTTCTTTGTTGCAATTCACAATTTGTTGATTGTACGGGGTCCTATGAAGTAAATCCACTACTGTAGGGTCTTTTTTGCAGCAGTGAGGGATATTTTCTTTGAATTTGGAACAGTCGCCATGCTCGGTTGTTTGGTCTCCCATCCTCTTCCATATGACTTCTTTCTTGGCCCATGTATAAGCCAAGGTCCATCCAAGTGATTGTATATGTCGATATAGTTGATAATTATTATTGTAAATACAGCTTGAATGTTTATAGTATCACTCATCATTGTGCATTTTGTACATATATGTAGGAAGACAGTATGTATACTTACAACATAACAATCCAAAGTCTAAAACATATTGTCTTATTTAATTGTTATGCTTGCGTTAGGGTCCAAAGGATCATATGCATCTGATACGGTAAAATTTTAGATACTAGAATTTCCATATATAAAACAGTAGAAAATGAAGTTTTAGATATTAGAATTCCCATTTTCTTTCTTAAACCGGTTTGAGAAAGCAAGTGGGAATTCTAATATCTAAAACTTCTTTTGCTACTGTTTTATATATGGAAATCTTATATGTAAAACTTTACCATATCAGATGCATAAGATCCTTTGGACCCTAACGCAAACATAACAGATAAATTACTATGTAATTCTACATCACCAGAAAGATACCAAATGTAGCTCATAATCTGCCATATAACTTTTTTCTTGGCCCATATCCAGCCCAAGGTTATCGAGGTGATTGAATATGCCGATATAGTTGATAATTATACATTGTAACCATAGCCTGAATATTTATAATATCACAAATCATTGTGCCTTTTGTAGATTTATGTAGGAAGATAGTATGTATACTTAGAACATAACCATCCGAAGTCCAAAACATAATGTCTTGTTTAACTGTTATGTTTGCGTTAGGGGCCAAAGGATCACATGCATCTGATACAGTAAAGTTTTAGATAGTAGAATTTCCATATGTAAAACAATAGTAAAAAAAAATTTAGCTATTAGAATTCCCACTTACATTCTTAAACCGATTTAAAAAAGCAAGTGGGAATTCTAATGTCTAAAACTTCTTTTGTTGTTGTTTTATATATGGAAATTCTAGTATCTAAAACTTTATGGTATCAGATGCATATGATTATTTGGACTCTAACGCAAACATAACAGTTAAACTACTATATGTATTTCTACATCGCCAGAAAGATACCAAAT
Source organism: Allium sativum (assembly GCA_030737875.1). Classification (NCBI taxonomy): domain Eukaryota; kingdom Viridiplantae; phylum Streptophyta; class Magnoliopsida; order Asparagales; family Amaryllidaceae; genus Allium; species Allium sativum. The sequence continues at coordinate 174,875,771 of CM060923.1, forward strand.
GTAGCTAATTTGTCCAAAGCACTTAGTTGCCAAATGAAACATGCAAGGATCTCGGCATGAATTCGTTTGAGTAACCTATACTATTGAAGCGTTTTCAAACAGATGCTCTGAGTATTAAAAAGAAAAACTTTCCTACTTACTCATTGCTTATGTGGTTCTTCTCCCATCATGACTAATGAACTTGCTAGGCTTGACAATCTTAGCAAGCTAGCATGTATAACCTGGCCTAGGAGCTTGAAGAGTGAAATTCTTGGGAACTCTCGCAGTTCTATTTTAGTATTGGAATGGCCCACGTTGATTTGAAATGAACTAGCAGTAATGGTCGGATCTTGAACCCAAAAACTAGCACGCCTCCTTTGCAGTAATCCGTAATTTGTTGATTGTACGGGGTCCCGAGAACTAAATCCACTACTATAGGGTCTTTTTTTATAGCAATGAGGGTTGTCGCCTTTGAAACTGGAACAATCGCCATGCTCGGTTATTTGGCCTCCTATCATCTGCTATATTACTTCTTTCTTGGCCCACATCCAGCCCAAGCTCTATCCAACTGATTGAATATGCCGATATAATTTATATAATTATATATTGTAAACACAGCCTAAATGTTTATAATATCACTCATCATTATGACTTTTGTAGATATATGTAGGAAGACATTATGTATACTTACAACATAACCATCCGAAGTCTAAAACATAATGTCCCATTTAACTGTAACGTTTGCGTTAGGGTCCAAAGGACCATATGCATCTGATACGGTAAAGTTTTAGATTCTAGAATTTTCACATATAAAACAGTAGCAAAAGAAGTTTTAGATATTAGAACTCCCACTTGCTTTCTTAAACCGGATTAAGAAAGCAAGTGGGAATTCTAATATCTAAAACTTCTTTTGCTACTGTTTTTATGTGAAAATTCTAGATTCTAAAACTTTACCGTATCAGATGCATATGATCCTTTGGACCCAAACACAAACATAACAGTTAAATTACTACGTATTTCTACATCGCCAGAAAGATACCAAATTTAGCTCATTTGGCCAAAGCACTCGATTGCCAAATGAAACATGCAATGATCTCGGCATGAATTCGTTTGAATAACTATATTACTCAAGTGTTTACAAACAGATGCTCTGAGTATTAAAAAGAAAAACTTTCCTACTTACTCATTGCTTATGTGGTTCAGGACTAATAAACTTGCTAGGCCTGACAATCTTAGTAGGCCCACATATATAACCTGGCCCAAGAGCTTGAAGAGTGAAATTATTGGACACTCTCACAGTTCTATTTGTAGTACCGGACTGGCCCACACTGATTTGAAATGAACTAGCAGCAGTGATCGGATCCTGAACCTAAGAACTAAGCACGCCTACGGGGTCCCGGGAAGTAAACCCACTATTACAGGGTCTTTTTTGCAGCAGTGAGGGATGTCGCCTTTGATTCTGGAACAGTCGCCATGCTTGGTTGTTTGGCCTCCCATCATCTGCCATATTACTTCTTTCTTAGCCCGTATCCAGCCCAAGGTCATCAAGGTGATTGAATATGCCGATATAGTTGATAATTATATATTGTAACCACAACCTGAATGTTTATAATGTCACTCATCATGGTGCCTTTTGTAGATATATGTAGGAAGACAGTACGTATACTTACAACATAACCATCTGAAGTCCAAAACATAATGTCCCATTTAACTGCTATTTTTGCGTTAGGGTCCAAAGGATCACATGCATCTGATATGGTAAAGTTTTAGATACTAGAATTTCCATATATAAAAGCAAAACAAGTTTTAGATATTAGAATTCCCAGACCTTGGGTTGGACTTGGGCCAAGAAAGAAGTAATACGGCAGATGATGGAAGGCCAAACAACGGAGCATGGCGACTGTTCCAAATTCAAAGGAGACATCCGTCACCGCTATAAAAAAGACCCTATAGTAGTAGATTTACTTCTTGGGATCCCGTACAATCAAGAAATTGCGAATTGCTGGAATGGAGGCATGCTTAGTTCTTGGGTTCAGGATCCGACCACTGTTGCTAGTTAATTTAGCTGGCAACACTATGCCAATATAAAGCATTTCAGTTTCATATTAACTAAAGCTCCCAAAAAATAATGATAATAATAAATATGGGTTCATCTACTAGTACCCCTGTGATTGCTCTTCACTTCCCACTAATTTTTTTGGAATTTTACTTCCAATTACACACTTTAACAACAATAACTTGTTTCATATGTCTATTTATCTTCCATCTTTATCGCACATCTTTCAAGCTGTCCCAGAATATTGATCTGAAAATGGAAGTTTTTTTTAGCACAAACAACAATTAAATCTATAACAATACATACACTGGCTAGCCTTAATAGGGTGAACTGCAACGTCTGAGTAGTAGAATCAAGAAATTTCCAAGTGTACGTTTTTAAAAAAAAAATCAATACTATGTTTGGTAATTATACACGAACGTGAGGTATACGTGCATCTATATTAAAATGAAAGCACTACATTGAAGAGTAATTTATTCAAATATAATTTTTTATTTTAATTTTTTGTTTAATATGTCCACCTAATTTTCTCGCCTCCAGCGCTAAATTTTATGGAGTTGCAAAGGTTTGATAGGTAGAGCAACAAGTTATAGGAAGAAAGAAAGAAAAGAATAGGAAAGGAAAAGAAATTCAATGTGAATAAGAATGAAAGGTTATTTTTGGAATAAATGGGGTGTGTAGAGAAATTAATGAGGTGTGTGTTTTATTTTGTAATTAGCGAGAAGGGGGGGGGGGGTGGGTGAAGAGTAAATCATAGGGTGGCAATAGATGGACCCAATAAGTATTTGCCCATGACATACAACCCAACATATTGGATTTACACTATTTTCAAAGCATGTATTTTTCTTTTTCTTTTTCCTTAACTATGATGAAAACGATAAAAATATTACCGCACTTGTAACAAATTTACAAATAAACAAAAACAGAAACGATTGGGTTCCCTGAGCAAATCAAGAACAGAAATTTTACCTGTTAAGTCCCAACTGCAGCTGGAAAGATAGAAGAAAAGAAAAATAGAGGAATTTGAAAACGCTGAACTTGATCTGAAGCTGATTGGCATCCTCATTTCTCTCTTTTATTTTATTTTTCTTTATATTTAAAAGTAAATGAAAGCACACAAAAAATGAGGAAGAAAGGGCAACATTCTCCCTTTTTTATTCTTTCACCTTTTTCCACATAAATGCCAGATAAGACAAGGTTTGGACGAAATTTCTGAGGACTAAAATGGAAGCAATGACCAAGTAATTGGATCCTCTCAAAAGCAAAAGCGAAATTTGGATATTACTAGTTTTTTGACACCAATTTGGAAGTATAATAACTCTGACATAGTGACATATACTTTACTCTTAATGGTTGTAAACTAGCTTTGCAGTTGGGGTATATTTGAAAGGTTTCCACTGTGTAGGAGATTAGTTATTGAATTACTAGAAGGTTCTTGTTGTAATTTAGAAGTTTATTCAAAAATCCTAGAGTACTCCAAGGTAGTCTTCTCAACAATGGAACTTTGATGACGCATGTAAGAAGAAACCATGGATACAGCTCAAACCCCATGACTTTCTACGGTGGCCGATTTTTCTTACACGCATTGCGTCGACAAAATTAAATATACTCTTTGAAAAAAGCAATTCTCTTTGTAATCAAACTAAGCAAATCCTTCATTTTAGCTTTGGGCTACGAAATGACTAAATTACCCTCAACTAACCTCGCTGTATTCGCTAATTAATTAAGGGTGCGTTTTTTACGAACACGAATGGGTTATATGAACGTGGCATTTGAGCATGGTACGGTAGTGAACATAGAATGTGTTTTTTGTTGTGAACGGGGAATTGAAGATAGGTATTTGAGTGGATTTTTTTGCTATGAACGATAGAAATTATACCATTGCATCGTATGTGTCAGACGCAATTGGTCCAATTTATAACGTTCATTTTGAACGTTGCTGGGCATGGCTAAACACGCTCATGGGTCGGATGCGAATGATAGCTAAAACTGATTCCAATAAGAATTATAATAATAAAACAGTCATAGATACGTAAAGTAGAAGATGAGATTCAGTACGTACGTGGACAAATTATCGCCCAGGCTCAATGGGCTGGTCGACCTGACCATAAGGCTGATCAACCTATGGGTCAACCATACCAATCTCTAGGGTAGACCATATAGGTTCTATTTTTTTCTTTTCTATGGTTATTAAGTTTTGATTTATTCCTATAACTTGTTTCTTTAATTGCATCTTCATACCGACTTCAATTTCAACAAATTATATATGTAAATTTCTCAAAAAATTACCATAGACATAACAGAAAAAGTTTCATAGCCTGATTCAGTCATTTGATTTTTTTTTATAATCTCTTTCTATAAAACAATTAATCTCTTTTTAATTAAATTCATAATTCATTCATCTATATTAATATTATTAATTAACTTTCAATAAATTCCATCATGACCTGATTTAACTCCTGTTTTATTATGCGCCTCAGTTATTTTACAAATTCAAATGCACACGTTAACATTTGTGAATAAATTATTTCACTAACTTTTAATTTTGTTTATAACATTAATCTCTACCTAACCTCTTTTTATTCTTTTATAACATTATCGTGAATGTTTTAATTAATTATATTTAATACCTTGTAATGTTATACTTTCATAACATCAACTGTTAGTATTTAAATTTCAAAAAAACCTTAATTAATTATCTTTGCTTAAATTTTTTGGGTTGTTACATCATGTATACTCTCCTGTTGTTTCATTTGGGTACGATTCGTGGAAGTCATTTGTTTGTTAGTTTATACTCTAATCCAGGCTTCGAGGATTAGAGTTGACTAAGCGAATGGTCGATATCAAATGCATATTGGCTGGCATGGTTGCCTCTAAGTTTGGACACAAATTGTTGGTGGTTGGACATTCAAGTTATGAGCATCGTGAGTTGTTCATATTCAACCTCATCATTTGTTTAAAGCTCAAGTTAGTTGGTAGGTGGTCGGATCACATACGTATAGTGGCAAAAGAATTTACATAACAGTATGGTTTTGACTTTGAAAAAACTTTCTCCGCAATTGTTAAGCTAACCAAAATAAGAATAATTCTTCCCATAGTCTTGTATAACAACTAAAGAATTCAACAATTAGATGTCAACAATGCATTCTTGAATGGTGACTTAAAAGAAGAAGTGTTATGTATCAACCACAAGGGTATCAAAAAGATAAAGAGCTTGTGTGCAAGCTAAATTAAGCAAAATATGGGTTAAACAAGCACCTAGAATCTGGTTTGATAAGTTGAAACTTGTCTTGACAAATTTAAGGTTTCAATCTACCAAATCAGACCACTCATTATTCATTCAAATTATTGATAATATAATTATCCATGTTCCGATATATGTTGATGACCTAATTATTGCAGGTAAAAGTGACGTTGAAATAAGAAAGCTCATTTAACTACTGGATAAACAATTTTCAGTCAAAAATTTGGGCGAACTCAGCTACTTTCTTAGAACTGATGTAACAAAGATATCTCAATCAGAATTATTCTTAAGCTAAAATAAATATATCAATGAAATTTTGGTCAAAGCAAACATGGATTCTGCAAATGCCTTTCCAACATCAAAGATTACAAGCCATCAATTATCAAAACAAGGGGGGATAGATAATATTAAATTGTACAGAAGTCTAGTGGGTGCATTGCAGTATGCTACCATTACCAGACCTGAAATTGCTTACAGTGTTAACATACTTTCTAAATTTATGCAGGAACATAAAGATGAACACTGGAAAGCCATAAAAAGGGTGCTAGGATACTTGAAGCGAACAAATGAATTTGGTTTACATTTCAAGCACTGCATGCAGCTATATATAATTAAATACAGTGATGCAGTCTGGGATACAAATCCTGTTGACAGAAGTCAACTTCAGGATACTGCATTTATTTGGGAAACAACCCTATTTCTTGGTGTGCAAAGAAACAACCTACATTTTCTAAATCTAGTACTGAAGCAGAATTCAGAAGTATTGTTAATGCTACACTGAAATCATGTAGATACAATCAATAATTAACGTGTTAAAGGTTATAGTTCAAAAGCCACCAACACTATGGTGTGATAACTTAAGTTATATGTCATTCTCATCAAATTCAGTATATACTCTAGAGCAAAGCACATGGTAATTGACTTATATTTTGTTCGTGATCAGGCAATTAAAGGAAAGCTACAAATAAATCATTTTCCAGCAATACATCAAGTGGCAGACATACTCACTAAACCACTATCAAGTAAGAGTTTTACCAGACTTAGATCTGAACTCAAAGTAATCAGAAAATCAGACCTTGATGAAGGCACAAAGCAATCAAGTTCAGATATGAAGTTTTCAACTTCGAACTTCAACAAATCATATTCCAAAAACCCTAGTTCTGCTGTAACACTCAAATCCGAAGAAGCAAAGACGAATCACAATAGTATTTCATCTTCATCGTCTCAAAGATCACAAAGACAATCAACTATAGATTCGATGTATGAAGATCTTCTGATTAAATAAGCAAAGACAAGTACTTAAGCTCAAATCCACACCATTAAAACCATTTAAGATTAATTGAGGCTGATTTGAGTCAATTTCACAGAGTTTCATCACTAAGAAATTTATCATGGCGGCTAAAGATAAGAAACCCTAGGTTTCGTTTGAGAGGGAGTATTATGAAGAAAAATAAATACCCACAACCACTTTTGTGTTTTATTTCTGTATTGGACCTGGGCTTGGCCCAATTATCTTTCTTTATTTTTTACCATTGTCGTGGCCTGTATGACATTATAAATCCAGGAAAATCATGTATAGATTATTATCAATTAGTAATACAATCACATTCATTCCTCTCAAATACAATAAACTCAAATTATCTGAAATCTTTACAATGGTAAAGAGAACAAAACAAGTAAACTGGATAGGTGATAATATATCATATATGCGATAAAACTAGGGCTGTCAATGGGTCTTCTTGGATTTTTGTCGGGTCAAGTAGGGTTCGGGTTGATTTATAAACAGGTCGAGTCAAACAGTTTATTAAACGGGTCATTTTTTCCTGCCCCTAACCAACTCGTTTATAAACGAGTTGATCCGACCCAACCCATGTAACCCGTTTAACTAAACGGGTCATGTAGGGCTATGTCAGATAGGGTTTACCCGTTTGACCAATTGCCAAATATTGCTCGCTAATGTAAGTAGCAAAAATACCAAATCACCAACAAACATCACTATTGTATAATAACCAATAGGAAATAAGCTACGAAATCATCAACATGCAACAAGTTACAAAATCATCAACAGGAAGTACATATATAAAGCATGAAATTATCATGTCCAAAAATCATTCTCCATACATAAGAATATATGAGCATACTACATATATAAAAACTAACAATATGAAAAAGATACAGTTGTTATAAGTAAAATATAACTAACAACATATAAGAATGAATTAGTAAAATATAACAGCTTACACAAGAATATGTGAGCATACTGATTACTGCGTACATAAAAGACTAACACTAACAACATATATAAAAGACTAACATTATGGAAGAGATACAACACATAATCGAGTTTTGAGGGTCAAAATCGGGTTAGCGGGTCAACCCTATACCCACCCGTTTATAAACAGGTCAAATTCAGGTTGACCTGAAAATGATCCGCTGACTAAACAGGTCGGGTTATCCGTCTGATTTTTGTGTGGGCTTTGGGCTGGTTTTATGGTCATGTAGAAAATTGACAGCCCTAGATAAAACTACAAGCACCTGCTTCAAACATATTTATTTCATTTATAACTAAACCTTAAAAGCGACAAAGTTCAAAAAAAACTTGAGAGAATTGAACGATCTGAACTTGGGAGACCTCGAACCAATCTACATAGAGGTTGTAGTACATTAATCTGGCCATATCTTCCTTGATACTCTATCTTTGGAGTTGAAAGGGAAGTAGTTAGTTTCGTTATAGTCTTCTACAAATTCATGCTTGCTAGTGTTTCGAGACACGCTTCTCTCCCCTTTGCACCAAATAGATAGGTGAAATTTGTTGTTGTTGAGCTTGCTAATACGGTGATTTGCTTCGATTCTTTGAGATTCGATTTCCCTGAATGTGTCTTTATCTTGATTCAGCATGGTTTTAACACCAGGAACATTGTCGGAGCAACTATCTATCCTTCTGCACAAATCAATTGAAAAACTAGAAGTATTATTGTTCTAAAAATTGTTAGATTTAGGAAAATTTTCATGGTTGGGCTGCTTTAAAATTTTAATGACAAATTTATATTAGTTTTGGAATTAATTACAAAAGTAGGCTTGTTTTGAAAATACACAGGCGAGTTTTAGGAATGCACCAACAGGCGAGTTTTCAAAATTCGCCTGTTAATTTTGGTACTAAATTCCATAGCGCCTTTTGAAAATTTGAATTGAACGTAACTCAAAATCTATAATATGAAATCTCCATTTTTTTGACCCATTATAAAAATATAGTTCAATGGATTCGAATGTTTCTTTATTCAATGAAATCCTAGTTAAAATGAATTCTGTATACTCAATTCAAGTTGAAAATGTAAAACAACGAACTACCGCGATGCTACGGAATAGCCTAACCAAACAACATAAACCAAATAACAAATTGCAATATCCGAAAATTAGACAAATACAAAGTCCGATACACGATAGATAAGTTCGAAACATTAAAAATACATATACACAAAAGTCAACACAACGACATCTCATCATACATCTCCACTTTAAGCTAATGAAGTAAACCACTTTCTGTTATGGCCCTGCGTTCACATTTGCTGCACCTGTTTGGTTTTGGCGTTTGATGCTCGTCCATTACATTTTTTATTCTCGTAGATTTAAGTCGTCCGGGTTGTCTTCTTATGGGCGGAGCCAACATACATGGACCATTGTATGGTTCCCTATATTTCTTATCACGTATAGGAAGAAACTATGGCTTGTAGGAAGCTTTGTAACTTTAGACGGAGTACCATTCAGAAGCAAAATTACGATGTGCTCTATTTATACCAAAATCTTATGCTGAAAAAGCCACCAACACATGAGCACACTGTTTCTTCTACAGAAGTGGGATGTCGCATGTACAGGTGCAACGAGAACCTTCGATCTCAAATAATCTTCATCTCCGTAATAGTTAATCACTTGCTATTTAGATCGACCAAATCGAATAAGCCTATAATGTCATGCTTCAATAGCACGTACTTAAATTTTAGCTTCCCATTTTGAGTAAGTATTGTCTTCAAACCCTCCCCTTTTTCCCGCCTCTTAAAGAAATATTCAACTAATCCAAAGAACGTCCTTGCAACCAGTGCCTTTATAGGCAAGGATCTGACGCCTTTTAGTACACCATTAAAACTTTCGGATGCTTTTGTTGTCATAACATGGAAGCAGCCACCGTCATATCTGTAAAGTGCCCAGTTTTCTTTTGAATTCCGTAGGCTTCATTCAATCTAGTTATGCACATCTGGCTTTGTTGCTTGGATTTCTTCTCTGATTTTAGTGTACCCAACCACTTCAGAAGCATATGCAGCTGCGTAAAACAAGCATGTTAGTCGCTTGTCTCGATAACCTATAGCTTGAAAATTGGCTTTAAGATGCCTTGCATAGAACCTATGTTTGTGTGGTTCTTGCCATCTATCCTATAAAGCGCTTGGGATCCCTTTAATTCTGTCAGATATAAAAGTAATGCGTCAATTTCGTACGCCATAAATGAACTCACACATACATGAAAAGAACCAGACCCAACTATCATATGATTCGGGTTCGATAACTCCATAAGCTAATGGGAAAATGCAGTCGTCGACATCTATAGCAGTAGCAACAAGTAGTGTTCCCTTGTACTTACTGTACAAGTTGTCCCGTCAATACATAGCAATGGACGACTGTGTACAAAACCTGCAATGAGAGGGCCAAATGCCCAAAAAGCACGCTCAAATACCCTAACATCATTGTGTGATATATGTTCTACTAAACCTGGACTGCTTATTTTTATTTCCTCAAAATATTGAGGTAGGTACATATACGATTCGGCCTACTCACCATAATTTTTTTCCAAATGCTTTATTCAATGTTCACCAAGCTTTCATTTAGCTGATTTTGATGAAGAGTTGGTCGTCGACAAGCACATGCACCATGCCAGCTGAGATATTTAAATTGGCCTTCTCAAAAGACATGATTTTGGATACAAGAAATCCAAAATTGGCTTGCTTATGGTTGGAATTAATCATAGGGTTGATACAGTTATGTTCATGAGGCAGCTTTCTAATTTCCACTATCCAATTTGTGATTTCTTCGATACTATAGCATGTATTCGCCATGAGTAGCATCAACATTACATACAACAATATATATTGTTTTACTCGACTTGATTGGCTTGTACGAAACACCATGCAGAATAGACCACTCCATAAGTTAGCGGAGAAACATTTTTTTACTTTGGAATACCATCCTAACATCAAAACCATTGGTACTTCCGTTTGAACCTCATCACCATCATCTTCAGGATCTTCCGTGTTTAGAAAGTCATAGTCCAACGGTTCGTTGTTGACTTCCATCCAGTATGTATCATTAACAGTTGTCATGGCAATCACCATGCTATAAATATGGCCAGTATATTGTGAAGGACCTACACCCCAGTCTAATTCGGGTTCATTAGTTATTATATTAATAAATGCATTTCAGTCAAATCTTACATTTCAATGAGTATTTAGTAAACTAGAGTAATGTGTAAGACATACCTTTTGGCTCATATCGTACAGTTCTGACTAAGAAGGAAATACATTATATTGCAATTGTTGTCCATAGTCTTCTGACTGATCAGTTTGTTGTTGTTGCTCATGAACATTTGGTTGAATAGTTTTTTTGTTGCTGTTGATGATGGTGGTCCACATTCGGATGAAAATATGGATTGGTGTACATAGGAGAACTAAAGATAAGTGAAGGATCACGAGTTTGCAACGTTTTTGTGAAATATCCTAAACCGCTACTCACGATAGGAGGTGATGATTTCTTGCATGACTTCTTCCACGATTGCTTTTTTTGTTCTTCCAACAAACAACTCAATCGATTTCTTAATAGCTAGAAAACATTACTTGTGCATCTTCATCGTCTGAAAGTGATACGGCTCTCGACCCCGAATCAGTAGGCCAGTTAACCGACAACTCGATATCATATTCGAGAGGGTTAATTTTGGTTGCTTTGAAGACCGATTCTTTTAAACAATCAAGTGTGCAATCATTTCTAACTCACCCTGGTTTGTAGAATACTCCCACATAATTTTCGTTTTAGTGCTCATCCACGACCAAATCACCGTGATAGTAGCAAAGTGTAGGAATAAAATTAGGCGCCATTGTTGAGTGAGTATATTAGTTTTGAAGTTATTTGAAGTAAGTATTAAAGTGTTTCTGCAATGACAAATAATGCATTGAAGACCTATGAAATAAGCATCTATGCAATGTAATTGTCAAATCAACTTTAATCAACTCAGCAATGTCATTGTCAAGTTAGATTTTGCAGAGCTTCAATCATCTCATCTATTTCAAAACAACGTTGACTCACATGTCGTTTATCCATCCTGATCACAAATAACAATCTTTGGGTCAGATTTGATAGAGCTTTAACCATCTCATTTATTTCAAAATAAAGCACAATCATTTTTCCTTTGGCGGAGTTTTGTTAGCTCAGCTGTTTCTAAATAATGACTCATTTAGCCAGCTTTATAACATAGGACAATTTTGGACCATTTTTATCGGTGTCTAGTCAGATCACCTGATTTGTGGTAGATCATATTGTAAGGAAAAGCTTTGGCGCATCCTTAATTTATGGCAGGGATTTGTCACTTCATCTTTATGTCAAGGTGTACTATACAAACCAACTTTAGACAATTTGGTCTAATATACTATTCGGGACCAGCTTTGCTCAGTGTAATACGACTGGTACTATTTGAAAACACTTTAGTCAGTGAGTTGTCATTTTATTAAACAAAGTTTTTTTTGGCTATATAAATTGATTATAATGCGTAATAACATATAGTAATAAACAAAAACATTTTCTTAGAAAAAACAAATATACAGTACTACATATTAATCTTCCAAGTTCTACAAACACACAAACAATAATTCAAATTGAACTTCGAAAAACTATGACAACAAATGATAGAAACACTAGTGGATACGTTTAAATTGCAAGTCTTCTATGAGTTTTTTGAGATGTCTAATTTCTTGTTCCAGCTCGTTCACATATGCTATGCCCCTTGGACACAACGGTTCATCAATTCATTCTGTAAAATTGCATCCATAGGGATAATTGGAACAAAAAAGAATTCGACGACCAATGTTTACGCGATCATATGTTACAACAACTTCAACCATATATCCACAGTGGCAACAAACTGGGTATACTACTACAAAACAGGTCATTTGCATCGCTTGTTTACCCCTCTGCTGCATCGGTTCAACAACCGATGCATATAAAGACGATGCAATAAACCTAAACATGTTGCATCGGTTATACAACCGATGCAAAAAGTGATTTTTACATGTCACTAACAACAAATGCAAAATATAAGTATTTTACATTGGTTGTTAGTAAAAACCGATGCAAAATAACGTTATAGATTAAAAAAAAACTTTTTTGCATCAGTTCTTACAAGCAACCAATGCAAAATATATCACTTTTAGACTAACCGTTATAATAACAATCGATGCAAAAAATCTCCTAATAAATCATTGGAAGAAAAAAACTCAAATAAGCAACTAAATGGCCAATGCCAATATTAATGCAAATAATTTTCTAATTCTTTGAAATCAAACTAGATAAGCCAATGCTAATAAAAATATATATTATCTGGATATATACAACTCAATTACAATGTTTATAATACATATAAAATAATAATTCATATAAATAAATTATATCTCAAGTTACACATTAGATATTTACATTAAGGTACATGAATCATTTACAATTCTCAAAAAATAATTCACTTTAATCCTCAAATAAACAATTCTGAAGCAACTTATATAACTTACTTAACAAAGGTCAAAGCTAAAAGGATCAAAGAAATAATCACTATGAGCAATAGTATCCAAGTTAACATCAGTAGCACCAATAGCGTTATCTTGAGAAAGCACTTCAAGAATCATTCTTATTCAGTAATCCAACATAAATTCTGTTACCAAATTTTGTGGGCTATAGCAAAGCATAGTCCATCAACATAGGGCTGTAAACGGATGCAGTCAGATACAGATAGTGCCGTATCCTAATTTGCATCCGAAAATGAAAATCCGTATTCGATATCCGTTGATACCAGTTAAAAATATCTGTATCCGTATTCCTAGGTATTTTCGGATATCCGAAAATATCCGTATCCGCCTTAGCGAATACGGATATCCGAAAATATCTGTATCCAAAACTTAAAACTGTACATTAGATGTGGTTATCCAAAAATATCCAAAAAAAATATCCGAAATAAAATAAAAGTTTACAAATACGTCACTCACATACAAATTTGGCTCGTAATTTTTTTTCTGAAAATGTGAATACATCTAATTAAAAATTACAAGCAGGACATCAATCAAATAAATTTCTTACAACAAATATTTTAAGAGATAAAGTGTTCAAAATATGAAATACAAACCCTAATTCTAAAATAAAACAAAACATAAATCATAGAAGCACAAACACAATTATGTTTTAATCAACAAAATACCACAAAATAAAATGTAACAGCCCGCCCCGCTTCAACCGGTATTTCCTCCGAAAGTGTGATGTACACGTGCCCAACTAGCATGGAACGGTCGCCAAAGAAAGGAAAGAAGAAAGTGGACTAATCTAAAACCTATAGAATGTCTCATAGCGCATGGGATAAAATATAATAACAACATACTTGACATAAAACAGGCGAGACAGTGCACAAGCTGAAAACTAAACATCATAGCAGCAGAAAATCCAGATACAGCTTATGTTCCACATCATTATTATTACAACTTTAAAACTGTCTCTAAAGTAAAAGAAAGGAAGGGTGCACTACTAATGCCCAATGTAGAGACCAGCAGCGACATAGAGAGAATATCTATATATCATACGTGGAAGCCTCCTGCTCGTCTCCGATACAACTACTCGTGCATCGCCAGCTAACCTGTCTCTAGTCTGCTCGTGAGAGCACCCAGAGTAATAAGAAGAGACCAAAAACTCTGGGTCAGACAAAAAGTATGGTATGAGCGATAAGCAGCTAAATAGAACAATAATAGGTATACTAAACCATACCTGAAACTGGACCTGCAACCGAAGAGGCACTACATACCGTACAATGCTCTAAGGTGTCACTAAACAGATGGTGTAAAGATAACGGGGGAGGGGGTGTGCATGTCATAGAGATAGCAAACAATCAATCATAGCAACCATCCTCACATCTCTCACTCATTGCATAAAGCATACGATGTCCACCACTCTCAACCACTAGACCCATCGAAGTAGTGACGGAGTTCGGCTTGTACAACTACTGCTACCACCAAGCTTACCCCATGGAGTCATGACTAAATCTTTACAAATGACCCCGCTTCATTGGTCTATAGCCCATTAGTCATACCTAGACCACTGTGGTCCTGAATCCATTCACGTACCTCCCTACATATAGTGATCCAAAGTCATAGACATTGACAACCCCTGAGCACATGTCCCATAGCAAAGCCCAACTCATGAAGTCGACTCGTTGGTTCCCATCTGGATCATGAGTACAAGCTTCCCATTTGTACTACCTTTGCATCTTGGGTTTTTGGTCTTCTTCCCCGGATTGGTTCAGCATCGTTGTCCATGCCTCAACTCCAAACTCTTCGGTTCGGTTCGTGGTCTTCATCTCGTGGCGGTTCGGATCAGTCTTGGTCATCCCATCGGATCGTGGCCTCCGTTCATGGTGCAAGCAGCTCGAGTCTTCCTCTCCACTCCGGGTCGGGTCGGAGACGCATAAGTGGTTCGGGTCGGAGGTCTTCTGGCGGATTGGGTCGGAGGCACGGTTTGGTTCGGATAGGGTGCTGCAGTTTGTAATCCTCCTTGGCCATCTGTTCACGAGACTCCAGGCGGTTCGGATCATAGGTATCATTTGCAAGTGAGTCGGTTCGTGCTCCCATCCGATCCGATCCGGTTCAGGTACTTTCCTGCACTTTTCCTACAACTTCCAGCACTGTTTATATTCCATTCGACGACATTTTCGACCACTCTAACTATTTTAGACCATCACAAAGCATACCATACAGTCATAGCAACAAATAGAAGTGGCTACAAACACCAAAAACAACATCTTGATAGTTTAAAATGGATCAAACACAACCAAAACCCCATATTTTCCCTTAAGCATATTTAAGCAAAACTAATAATAGGATTAGAAAAACTTAACCAAGTCAAACCAAATTTCTAACAGAGGTCTAAAATAATATTTCGAAATTTATCAATATTTTTACAGATTTTTAACATGTATAATTTCACTAATTAACACTAATTACCCTTCATTAACCATAATTAGTGAGGAACTATGCAAATCACTCACCTTGGCCACAAATAAAATACCAAATCTGAAATGAATCTCTGTTTGGCGCGGTTCCCAATGCAACTCCGCAGCTCTAACCTTGCTTTGGTGCTAATCCTCTTTGATTTGATGTTGCTAAGCTTAATCCTTGATTAGAAAGTGATTTGGAGATGTTTTAGAGGTTGGAGGCCATTATTAGTATTCTTAGGAGGTAAATGGTGGCTAGAAAACTGGAATGAAATGAAAACCCAACTCATTTCAGCCTCCCCATAACCCTAATCCCGAAATGGGTTATGGGCCCATTTACTAATCACCTCAATTGGCCCGGTTAAGCAGTTTTTCACCATATAAAACTTGTTTCAACCATATCTCCCAAACGGTGAGCCCGTTTGGCTAATGTGACCACTCTATGGAATTGTAAACCATCATCCGGATCCAATGGAAGTGGTTTTAGGTCAAAACTCCTTTCCAATCAAAAGTTATGACCAAAACAAGATCAACTAGGGGCAAAATAGTTATTTAAAAATCGGCAAAAATCATGAACCTGGGAAATGACTCTAATAGTCGTCTCCCAAAGTTACATGACCATACAACTTCATATGTGAAAGAAATAAATATTCTACGATCCTTTGATGCATAGAATGCGGGTCGTTACATAAAATGTGTACATGATTTAAAATGTTGCATAATACAAAATACAACATTCCTTTATAATTAAATAGTTGACTTTAGGTTAGCTATTGTTAAGGAAATTTATATATTAATTTAATCTTAAATATAAATTAAAAATTATATAATATATATACATACATACACGTATCAGAAAATCAGATGGATATTTTTCGGATACGGATACCACTATAACCATATCCGTATCCAGAATGATTTTCGGATATCGGATATCCTTATCCACATCTTGGATAACGGATATATTTCATATTTTCGGATACGGATGCGGACGGATATCGGATTTTTCGAGTATCCATTAACAGCCCTACATCATCATAAGGCTTGTTACACATACATCATTAAAATAGCTCATTTAAACAAATATATATTCGAATGACATATATTCATTAAAGAAGAGATATGATATATTTATAAGCCTACTCATGCAATTGACTTAAAATAAAAATGAATTTTAGTTCAATATAGTATATGTTGGTAGGTTCGATAATAGATTACTAAAATATGGAAAAAATACTTCTGGATTCGAAATTCAAACTAAACAGATTTGTAATAATGAATTGTACTTTTATCTTTGTTTTGCTGTACAAAGACATTAATATATGAATTCAGATTCTGATGGATTGCCGATTCTTGAAGTGCTTGCTGAATAACATCGTGCTTTAATCATTCTCATTCAACAATTCACTACAAGTTTAAAAACTGTAAATGGCGACATACTTTAATAATGTATACTTGCCTGAATGGTTCAGCGAACGACTTTGGCCAATCAAAATAACATATATGTAATTACTTTCTGTAGAATGGTATATAGTCTCTTTAATATTAGACAAACAAAACTGCATATGATATATTCACACAGATATTTTTGTGTTATTAAAACAATGTCCAAACAACTTCTTGTGTGATGATCAAACTTAAATACATTCATGTTTATTTCCGTTTTTTTTAAGTGACCGACAATTTTTTGTATTGAACCTAAAAACTAACAGAAGCATATGAAAGTTTGTGAATGGTACTGGAATTCTGACTACAGAAAAGAAAAAAAGGCAAAAAATAAACAAGAAAAGAATGCTAATAGTACTGGAATTCTGACTACACAAACGAAAAAAGACAAAAAAAACCAAGAAAAGAATGGAAATCATTAAGCAAACGAAATGAAATGACATGAAACCAATCTTGTGAATTTAACATAAGATTTAGGTCTTTAACTAACTGATCGTCCAATGATCAGTTATAACGACCCAGAAAATCTGAACCAATTTAAAATTTTTAAATTGACTAAAATAGTGGATTTTAAATATTTAAAATAAATATTTTAAATAATAGCAATGAAAAGTGAGTTTGAATCGACGTTTGAAAACGAATTTAATTAATTCTAATTATAAACAAGGCCTGAAATGGCGCGGTAGTTTCAAAATTTGAATTCAAACTTTGACTAACTGTACTGGGGGCAAAACAAAACGGATTTGAGTGAAACCAAAAATATTTAAATCTGTTAGTGAATACCTTTCTAATGAATCTGAAACATCAAAGTTTCATAGCGGGATGCAAAAGTTATGGCCAAATGAATTTTCAGAAAGGTCGCTATGGAATTTATATAGCCCGTGAAAATGGCCATTTTGCATACGACCTCGGAATTCGACAAAACCACTTTTGTTGGATCCGGGATGTGAAGTTATTGCTAGGTTTCAAATTTCATAATTTTTGAAGCTAATATGTGAGCGTGGCAAAGGAAAATGTGTTTTGGTCAATTACAGTTAAATTGGATCGACCAGAAATGGGCCTTTTTGCAAACTGTCTCAAAATTCGACGAAACTAGTTTTTTTGGGACCGTATCGTCAAAACATAGCCATATTTATTTTTCTGGAATTTTTCGAATCAGTTTGTGGCCCTGACAAATTGAAATGTACGTTCAAATCGAATATTGAATGTTATATATTTTAAATTGAATGAAAACTGACTGAAACAGTTGAATGGGCCTACGAAACATATCTCATTGTGTTCGGAATGGGGGTTAAATGCTAGGGACGACAGTCGTTGGGTTTGGATTGGAGGTCGTGTTGGAAAACCCCTTTTTAAAACCATCGGCCAATAGAATTTTTTTCTTTCATTAATTTAAAAATAAAAAAAACGAAACCCCTGTATCGAGCGGCGGCTACCTGCTTCCTCCTTCTCTCCTCAAAAACTCTGAATCCTCTCAACAAAACACCCTACTCCTTTGCATAATTTTGTAGATCTATTCGTGAGCTTCCCATCCATATAAACCTCGCCAGCTATCGTCGAGCATCGGAGAAGAACCAGCGCCAGAAAGATCCCACCTTTGGAGCGCCGCTGGAGCTCCGATCTGCCACCGAGCGCGACGCTCCTCCAGGCACAGGCACGGCTCATGGAGGCCTTGCACGTGGCAAGGGCTGATCGAGCTCCAACGCCTCGGATTGCGTGCAAAGCTCCACCCTAGTTTCGAACCCAACTTGAGGTATAACGACTGTTATATATTAAACTATATTATAGCGCTTTAAAGCGCTCTAATTTTTAATTTCACTGTAAAAATCATATCGTTTTCGTATGTTGACGAAATTCAGTGAAACAAGAGACAGTGGACTCGTGTGGACGCTTTCTACATTTTAGAAGAGACCGCATATTTTTCTGAGCCTTCTGCTATTTTTGGTGGAGTGGAACCCAGTGTGAGATTTCTAATTTATAAACGATATGGAAAACGACGATGTATACATTATATAGTCGATGTATGAGTTATATAAGCGTTGTATACCTCTTGTATAAGCGTTGTATGAGTTGTACGTTCGATGTATAAGTTGTACATGCATTGTAAAAATTATATATGTGTTGAAATAGAAGTGAATTGCTATATATATATATACACACACACACACGCCCCTCGTCCACAAACCATGGACGATATTTATTGGTTGTGGTTGGTGTGAAAATTGATTAATAGCGAATGGTTGATTGAAATTATTTGTGGTTGATATTGATTGATTGTGGTTGAAAAATACCCGTTTGTGGTTGAGAAATATTTGGTTGAAACCACATAGGATTAGTTTGTGGAAATGAAAAAAATATACATGCCGCCTGCGTGCGAACTAGATGCATGATTCCCCATTGTCAAAAGCTGCGAGGCTTTAAGGTAGAGCGAGGAGCCGTACTAGGGACGATCCCAGTTTTAACTACCCTGCCGTTATGCTGCCGAAATTTCGAATAATATTCATGTGTTAGACTTATTTTCATTTGTTGAAACTATATTTATTCGTTGAATAGAAAACCTTCATGTGTTGAATTGAAATTCATTCGTTGAACAGAAATTCATGTGTTGAAAGGTATATGTGTTTTAAATATAAAAATCACATTTTTATCTATATATATAAAAACAATAGAAAACCTTCATGTGTTGAATTGAAATTCATTCGTTGAATTGGAATTCATGTGTTTAAAGGTATATGTGTTTTAAATATAAAAATCACATTTTTATCTATATATAAAAACAATAGAAAACCTTCATGTGTTGAATTGAAATTCATTGTCGAATAGAAATTCATGTGTTGAATGGTATTCGTGTTTTAGATATAAAAATCACATTTTTATCTATATATATAAACTATAGAAACCTTCATGTGTTGAATCGATATTCATTCGTTGGTTTGAAATTCAAGTGTTGAATGGTATTCGTGTTTTAAATATAAAAATCACATTTTTATCTATATATATAAACTATAGAAAATCTTCATGTGTTGAATCGAAATTCATTCGTTGAATTGAAATTCATGTGTTGAATGGTATTCATGTTTTGAAAGAAATTGTTTGATAATAAAAACCCTATTTTTACCACCTATATTAAATATATAAAATAGCTGAGTTTTGAAATAAATTGTTTTACATAAAAAATCACCTTTTTATTATATACATGAATTGATAAAAATAGTGAAGTGTTGAAATAGAAGACAGTTAGATAAAATTATAATTTTTATCAAATGTATGAAAAGAATATAGCTTTGAAATCGAAGAATCGATATATATATATAAATAGAATTAAATATATTGAATAACGAAGCTGCAGTTTGTATTTTGAAACCGTGATTTCAAATGATTATAGCGGGAGATCCGACCATCGGATTTTCCCGAAACCGCAACCGTTGGGTTCGCCTTGGAAATATCTTTCCAACGGCACCAACTTTGTAAAAATCCAACGGTTGGATTGTCTGGAATATTTAATTCAAATCTGAAGAAAAACAGCGCCAGAATCGATTATATATATATATATAATTATATATAATCGAATAACGACGCTGTAGTTCGTATTTTGAAATCGAAACTTCAAACGATTATACCGGGAGATCCGACCGTCGGATTTTCCCGAAACTAGAACCGTTGGATTCGTTTTGAAAAGATCTTTCTAATGATGTAAATTTTGTGAAGATACAACGAATAGATTTTCAGATATGTGTAAATCAAATCTGAAGAAAAACAGCGCCACGACTGCATTATGGCCCGAAGCCTCGTTTTGAATAAATTGGCTATTTTAAAATAAATAAAAATAGCGATAAATCGTTATAAAATATTATAAACGATATGGATGTGAAATTTAGATACTAACTGAAGGTTGGCTAAGTCGAATGGTTTCCTGGATTTTGATCTGATGTTGGTTTCGGCCTTCGGGGTTAATATTTGGGAAATCGTTCTCTTACTGATCGACGGTTAGTGACTATTGAATTGAAATGATGCGTAATAGTGTTTCTGTAGCACTTGTTTATTATACACGCGAGTTGCTCAGAAAGACCGATTTTATCCCATTCTGAATAACTGAATCGACGATAAGAAATCGAAGATGAAGACGGTGGTCGAAGACCGGAGATCTTCACCTCGTTTGGATGGTAACCGAGGTCCTGATTGGGAGGCATCCCGAAATATGGATAATGAGTGGTGATCGTCCAGACGTACGTGGTGATCGATGGGTTTGCGAGGTATATAGTGTCTCCTGTTTCGTTCAGACCCAGAACGGACTTGCAAATGGACAGTGTGTCTGACATTGGAATTTATTTTGTGTGATTAATAGCCATCAGTTGCACAGTGTGAATTGCCTGTGTGGCATGCTAAGATGCAGTGGTCAGGGCTTCTGTTGAAAAGCAAAGTCTTGTGGTGATGATCAAAGCAACGCCTGTGTGGCGTAGCTTTGTGTAGAACGTGAATTTGCGAGCCTCATACCCCGATATGAACCAGAAACGGGAGAGGACATCAGGGAGGGTCTACGTTTCTTTCTATTTAGAAGTGGCGTCAGTGGTTTTACATGCCCTGACGAGTTTGACTTATGTGGCTGTTACTGTTGCCAGGCGCCTCGGTTAGATCGGACGATCCGGGTCCGATGGAGTCATTCGTTGGCTCATTTACACCCCAAAGGGTGGGGAAACGCAGTGTTCAGGAATTTTAATCCACATTGGTGGACCGGCCCTGACGATCCAAGGTCCCACCTGAGTCTGGGTCCTGAGGCTCAGGCTAGACAGTCTCGAAGTCAGTAAGGACTATCTTTTGCCTTGGTTCATGACGGAAATCCAATTTCTAAATACAACATCGTGCGGTTTTGATTGTATATATATATATATATATATATATATATATATATGACGACATGATATATGGTACCCATGCCGTCTATGATTGGTAGTTGTGATTAGAAATTGTTTTTGAAGCATGTAAACACTAGTAATAATATCAAATGCTTTTGTTTTATTCGTATCAAGCATATTTTGGCTATTATAAGGTAAAACTCTATCCTTCGGTTTGCGTTGCATTGTGTGATGGGAATTGAGTCTTATAATGGCCTCATTTTTATAAGAAGCATTGCGATGTTTAAAAGAATGATTTGTTTTAAAGCACTGGCAATCCAATGAGGTAAACCCATTCCACGAAAGTGGCGTGGTCCTGTGTTTGGCCATATTATAAATGTGTTGAGTAGATTTCTCATACCAGTCCCATGACTGACTCGTAGTTTGTTTCACTTTCAAACTCGGGTGCCCCGTTTTCTACGCGGGCAGCCTTGTATTCAGGTTTAACTGGCTTTATCCGGATAGCTGGAGCTGAAGATGGATTCTATCACTTATCTCTTTTTATGTTGTTCAGCTCCTATTGTACATATTATGTTTATTCCCGCTGTAGACATTTATGTATAGCTGAACTGTATTTGTACTAAGTATGATCCTATATAATGTGTAACTCTGATGTTTATGTTTATCTAGTGTATTATTTGTTCATTATCTGGTATATTTATTTTATTCTGTTCTACTGTTATCTGTTTATGTGTTATATTCCAAGGATTACCCTTGCCACCGTCAGTACCGGGAATGGGGTCGTCACATCAGTGCTGGTAAAACGAATAGAATGGCATGATTACTCTCATGTTCTTCTATGAGGTTCATTCCAACTCCTTTAACTCTCTTCACTTATAAACTCTTTGCTATTTCTGATTCTGATGGATTACCTAAGTGTTTGCATATGATGATTCTACCTCTGGTTTTGTTCTATTCAACGAGTTATCCGTGCAGCAACCAGAACATAAAAAATGTATGCACTTCAATAAACAATAGCTTAACAAAGGATTATTGCAGATCATATTCATAAAGACAGGTATTTTATTAAACTGAAAAGGCCTGTTGAATTCTTTAGCAACACCTAATTATAAATTATAACATAATGTCATATTTGGAAAACCAGACAGTGAAAAATATGTTAATGAATACAATATATTATGACATGTATGATTTAAATTTCACTGTGGATTTTGGAAAAAAATTAAGGTTCTATAAATTAGCAAGCTGTGAATATTGATACCTGCATCAATGAGTAGAACTATATCACTGTCCATTACAGTAGGTATCCTATTTAGTCATTGATTCAACAAAGCTCCTATTTATATCAACATGACAATTCTTGGACAGGACAAAGCTCTATGTAACAACCCAAATTTTTACAACATGTTAAAACAAGAAATCATGGAAAAATTAAATTATAAGTTAAGAACCAACAGAAATGGGTTACGCCATTGCGTTCATCTCGGAATTTTGCTTGAAATAGATTATGAGTTTGCGTAAAACGGATACCGTACGAAGAAGATATGAACGAACGAAGTTAGGCAGAAAAACCAGAAACGGGCCAGAATGCACTGGCGCACTTGGGAAGTGCGCCAGAACAAAATTGCACTGGCGCACTTGGGAAATGCGCCCATGCAATTTTGCACTGGCGCACTTGGGAAGTGCGCCCAGACCGAGCAGCAGGCCTGCACAACTTTCTGGTTTGACCTGGCTGGCCTGGTGCACCTGTTTGGTTCTCTGGTCTGGTTGGTTGGCCTGTGACGATTTTCAGTGGTCTAGATCTAAACTAGGGTTAATCCTATGGCTAAACTAGTCCTAACTTCTATAAAAAGACCCTAAGACCTAGCCTAATTCACTAAAAATCAATCTAGCAACAAAGTGCTGCCAAAATCTCTCTTGATCATGGCCTCCATCTTCATCTTCAAAGGCCTAAGCATGCAAACTTGATTCAAGTCAAAGGAGAAAGCTTTCTACATCAAATAAAAGGAGCTACTTATATTCTCAAGGCTTCTAGTGTTGCTACATCATTCCTAGAGCTTCTACAACGATTCTATGACGATTCTTGCTCTTAATCCTCTAGCCACGATTTGTAAGTTCTAGATGCTTTTAGATTGAAACGATAACATGAATATGACATGTGATAAAGTTGAAATTGGATCTGTGCATGATATTCAATCCAAGTTCTTTCTTGTTCATTTTTGATCTTGACCTTTGGGGATGTTCCTGTAGCATTAATTTGAACCTATGCATGTTGCAAATCACTCTTTCATGTCCTTAGCATGCATGTAATGATGTTTTTCTCTCGGATCTTGTTTTACGCAAAGTTTCTACCTTCCCCTATTTATTTTCATTTGATGAACCTTGGTCGATTTCGGACCTAGGCCTAAACTACGATTTACATGCAATTTGTATATGGGGAAATTTGGGGTATTGACAATGTAATTTGCAAGTTTGGGCAAACATGAATTGGCATATGAATTAAATCACGGGTTTTGAGACTATGCAAGTTAAATCAAGGGATTGGGCTTATGTAAATTATGCATAAATGGGATTGGGAACATGAACCATGATGGGGGTTTATTTGGGCATGAACTTGACAACATGTAACTTTGGCTAGAACTTGGTAGGGTTGGGATGTCATAAACTTGGCATACATGCAAATAGGCGAGAATTAGACATATGTAAAGTGGCTAGAATTGGGTACACATTTTCATGGGCATGTAAGGTGGAACTTGGGCATATGCTTAGTAATATGTAAAGCGGGGATCTTGACTTAGATGACACATATGTAATTAACAATCTAACGGATGCCTTCGACACGAGGTTAGACTTGAGTTGTGGTGTAATTCTGCCCGGAACCGCCCGGCATATCCAGTGACCACAGCAATAGTAGTCTAATGTGAGAGGTCGTAGGCAAAGATTAGATTGTGGTAATGCATGAACCCGAGGTTGGAATGGATTTGCGGTGTAATTCTGCCCGGAACCGCCCGGCATATCCAGTGACCGCAAATAAGTCCAATGTGAGAGGTTGATGCATTAGTAAATAATAAAAAGAATATGACATGGACGGGTGGGTTAAGTAACTTGACTAGACTAATGACACTTAACCAATATGACATGGACGGGTGGGTTAAGTAACTTGACTAGACTAATGACACTAAAACAAAATGACATGGACGGGTGGGTTAAGTAACTTGATTATACTAATGACACTTAACCAATATAACGTGGATGGGTGGGTTAAGTAAAACCGGACTTGATTTCTAGATGACACTTGACCATATAACACGATTAGAGGATGGGTTAGTTTAACCTGAATGGGTCGATAACACCCGACTAGTATAACGCGAGGAATGGTAAGGTTAAGTAAACTCACAAGGGTAAGACTTGACCGTTATAATTTGACTGGTGGATGGGGTTAGGTTAACATATACCTAACCAATCTAAACATGATAACTTGATGGGGTTAAGTCATGAATCACTTGAATACACTTAACCAATCCAACATGATAATTTGATAGGGTTAAGTCATGAATCGCTTGAATATACTTAACCAATCTAACATGATAATTTGATGGGGTTAAGTCATGAATCGCTTGAATATACTTAACCAATCCAACATGGTAATTTGATGAGGTTAAGTCATGAGTCACTTGAATATGCTTAACCAAACCAACACGGTAACCTGATGGGGTTAAGCTTGAATATACTTAACCAATCTAACACGGTAATTTGGTGGGGTTAAGCTTAAATATACTTAACCAATTTGACATGATGATTTGGATAGGGTTAAGTCATGAACCGCTAGAATACGCTTAACCAACTTGACACGTGATTCGTAGGGCTAAGCCATGACTGGGCTAGGGACTAGGCTAGGGTGGGGCACGATTACTGGGCTGATTGTAAGAGACCAAAACGATGACTGAGTTCGGTGCGCCATTGTAGGTTCAGGCGGACTATGGTCGTGCACGTAGTCCGGAGTTGAAAAAGCAGGCATGGGCACCAGTAGTTTTACACTGTGCATGCTTGGAATGGTGTCAGTGGTTGACACCCTAGGACTTGATACACCCTAGGGTGGACCTAGCACAGAGTAGCTACATTCGTGATTGGGCCGTATGACACCGACACACGATGAGCTAGGTCTTGTAGGGAGCCGATCGACTAAAGCGTGACGTAGGGCGTTGTTCGATAGGTGGCGTAATCCTTAGTGGTCCTAGGTGGCATAAAACCCTAGTCGAAAATGTCCGTTAGGTAGCGTAATCCCTAGTGGTCCTAGGTGGCATAAACCCTAATCAAATCTACAAATTGTTCAGTAGGTAGCATAATCCCTAGTGGTCCTAGGTGGCGTAAATCCTAGTTGAACACGCGATAATTCATGATAAGGGGATCTGGCCAGAACAAGTATGGCAGTCCGAGCGACTTCAAGGATGGTGACACTACGTTGTAGTAGTATAGAATAACGTGATGGAACCCGTACGATGTACGGCAAGGGTCTATACATATACATGGAAGGGATGATACGAGTTAGGATGCTAGTACGGTTAGTGCAGAGGACGTTAGACATGCGATGTTATTCCGAGTTTACCTTTGTTATCTTGTTACTTGAGTTTATCCTGTTATCTTAGTTTGATCTGTTTACCTTGTCATCATGCTTATATTTACTTTCGGTTTATACATGTCATGTTACTCTTACCTGTTTTTGGGCTGAAAGTCACTAGGACCTACTCAGTCTTTATGACTGACCCTGTTTTGTTTCGCCTCTTTTTCTTCCGTCCCCCCCCCCAGGTTTACAGGGAGGAAATGTTGCTACTTGGTGCGGATCTTTCTGCTTCAAGATTATCATCTATGGCTTGGACTTTCCTTGGCTATGGCTATTTTACCGCTTTACTTGGGGAATAATTTATGACTATGGTTTTATGCTTCTTTATTATTGCAAGACAGGTTTCGATGTAAGTAATTTAATGACACTTTGATGTAAATGGTTTTAAGTAATGAAATCTTGTTTTCTTTCGCTGTTTTTATATGTTCTGTCTTGTAATATTTCTGTGCATGTTTACCTAGAAAATACTCCACCAAAGCTAGTGCATTCCCATTGTGAGTGGCCCTAGCGGAGGTGGGGTATTACATTTGGTATCAGAGCAGAAGGTTACTAGACTGGACAAAAGTTTTTAAAACCTTCTGAAACTATTTTCAAAGCCATTTTACAAAGAAGCATTTTTCAAGAAAAGTTTTAAAGAAAAAGGCTATTCCCCAAAAAACCATTAGCATTATCCTTCGTTTCCTTGATTGAATCTCTTTTCCTTTCTTTCCTCCACCTGTAGTCACAGTAATTTTAACTGTGACTAATCCTTTTCTAGCTACGTAAATGTTTTCCGTGCGATGGAGGAAGTTCTCAAGAGACATGTTACCGAGTTATACAAGAAAGGATAGGAGTGGTTAAGGCGAATGAGTCTCAGCACAAGAAGGTAGTTAAGTACTATAGGACATGGACATGGGAAAAGAACAAGATCGTCGAGAGGGCAATTGTATACTCTCACCTAAGAGGGATGGTAACGTTTCCGTTAAAGGTTTTTCTTTCTATCATACCGTTAGGACTTTGTTTTGTACATTGCATCCTTTTTAAATCTTGCTTCGATAGTTGAGTCTCTGCACCTTAGTACTAGAACAATAGAGGGTCCCGTTTTTGTCTCAAATCCTGTTGGGGGATCATCCCATTTATTCATGACTTGTTTGGATTTGAGGACATCTATGACTTTTGGGAATATTGCTTATGTTTTTGAGTTATGGGTTGATTCTAGGAATGGAGTGGTTATCCAGTAAGGGTGCCATTCTCGGTTCTGAATGGAGGGTAGTTAGACTCTTGATTTGCCTCGGTAATACCCTCGAAGTCTCGTGTAACCTTTAGGGTTCTGTCATGATTGGTTACCTAGAATCTCCTGATGCATTTGTTGGTAATCCGTTCGAGTAGAGTTCGCCACTAAGGCGGATGGTTCATTTCGCTTGTGCATGAGTTATGGAAATCACTCTAGTAAGTACACTTGGTAACATAGTTGGTATATGTTTGTTTTCAAGAGATAAGTTCTTCAGCGTGGAATGCCGTAGAGAGAGTAAACAAGATCCATGATTCACTAGTGAATTTTGGAGAGCTTGCATGAAACCATGAGTACACGGATATGGTTGAGCCAAGTATACTAGAGGGAGAATAAGAAAAAGTGGAACGAGAGGCGACAATGAAGTGAGTTCCAGCTCATATTTGGAAATAGGAGTTAAGTGGCCACGTAATCATGAAGTTAAAGATGGTCAAAGCACAATGGAGTTAAGCTCAAGGAGATGTGACTTAGAAGACTGAAGACTAGAGACGCGCATCATATCTCTTTTTAAGAGTATATCCTTGATCCCTGTTTTTCTGTAGAGCTTACTCGCATGTTATCTTTTATGCATATCCTCTCGGTCCTATTCTCGATCTTATTTCTGTTACAAACTCCATAAGGGGTATGACTCATCGGTTAATAATACATGTCAGGATTTGAAGGTGTCCGTTAGGTTGATTAAACCTTTTGGGCTTTATAGGATATGGGTTGGGTTTAGAAAGGGATTTCTTGTAATCCAAAAAGGAGTTTATCTTGCTTATCTTCTCGATCCTTTCTTGAGGACCTTAGGTAGAACCCTATGGATGTAAACATGTGTTTGAGACATGTTATGATTGATGATTGCGAAATGGCTGCAAGTGGTTGCTAGTGGTTGCTCGTGGATGCATTTACACATTAGGCACTAGATCGACTCAGTCACCTTTCATATTGCATATGCATGAGTGTTTATACTTATTTATGGATGAAATTGAATGTGATATCATGTGGATATTGCATATGGATGAATGTTTGTGCACACATATAGTGTTTATGTGACTAGGACTATTTGCATACATCTGGATTCATGGCACTAAACATATTTTTCATTGAGAAGATCAATCAGGCCTGATCATTTGCTTTAGATAAGGAACATATACACACACTTTCTGCATATGTTCATATGGCATTAGAAATCTTTTAAGGACAATGGTTGTCTGTGGATGATGTTTTGAGAAGATGGATGATGGATGGTAGGATATGTTCTTCCTAACTTGGAGATTTCGGGGACGAAATCCTTAAAGGAGGGGAGAATGTAACAACCCGAATTTTTATAACATGTTAAAATAAGAAAT
Source organism: Allium sativum (assembly GCA_030737875.1). Lineage (NCBI taxonomy): Eukaryota > Viridiplantae > Streptophyta > Magnoliopsida > Asparagales > Amaryllidaceae > Allium > Allium sativum. The sequence goes on from CM060923.1 coordinate 174,904,844, forward strand.
CAGGGCAGAATTAAATTACAAGTTAAGAACCAATGGAAACGGGTTACGCCATTGCATTCGTCTCGGAATTCTGCTTGAAATAGAGTCCGAGTTTGCGTAAAACGGATACCGTATGAAGAAGATATGGACGAACGAAGTTAGGCAGAAAAACCAGAAACGGGACAGAATGCACTGGCGCACTTGGGAAGTGCGCCAGAACAAAATTGCACTGGCGCACTTGGGAAATGCGCCCATGCAATTTTGCACTGGCGCACTTGGGAAGTGCGCCCAGGCCGAGCAGCAGGCCTGCACAACTTTCTGGTTTGACCTGGCTGGCCTGGTGCACCTGTTTGACCTGGCTGGCCTGCACAACTTTCTGCACAACTTGATTTCTAGATGACACTTGACCATATAACATGATTAGAAGATGGGTTAGTTTAACCTGAATGGGTCGATAACACCCGACTAGTATAACGCGAGGAATGGTAAGGTTAAGTAAACACACAAGGGTAACACTTAACCGTTATAATTTGACTGGTGGATGGGGTTAGGTTAACATATACTTAACCAATCTAAACATGATAACTTGATGGGATTAAGTAATGAATCACTTGAATACACTTAACCAATCCAACATGTTAATTTGATGGGGTTAAGTCACGAATCGCTTGAATATACTTAACCAATCTAACATGATAATTTGATGGGGTTAAGTCATGAATCGCTTGAATATACTTAACCAATCCAACATGATAATTTGATGAGGTTAAGTCATGAGTCACTTGAATATACTTAACCAAACCAACACGGTAACCTGATGGGGTTAAGCTTGAATATACTTAACCAATCTAACACAGTAATTTGGTGGGGTTAAGCTTAAATATACTTAACCAATTTGACACGATGATTTGGATTGGGTTAAGTCATGAACCGCTGGAATACGCTTAACCAACTTGACATGTGATTCGTAGGGCTAAGCCATGAACGTGAATGACAACACTTAGCCAATCTTGACATGACATGTAGACGGGTTAAGTCACGAACTTGAATGACCACACTTAACCAACTGGACATGCTAGACTGATAAGGGTTAAGTCTTGAATTTAGATGACAACACTTAACCTGTTGGACGGAAACCCTAGTTACGCGGTCCTTTTCAGCAGTAACCCTCTTGGATGTATCACGATACCCTAGGGACTAGGCTAGGGTGGGGCACAATTACTGGGCTTATTGTAAGCGACCAAAACGACGGGTGAGTTCGGTGCGCCATTGTAGGTTCAGGCGGACTATGGTCGTGCACGTAGTCCGGAGTTGAAAAAGAAGGCATGGGCACCTGTAGTTTTACACTATGCGTGCTTGGAATGGTGTCAGTGGTTGACACCCTAGGACTTGATACACCCTAGGGTGGACCTAGCACAGAGTAGCTACATTTGTGATTGGGCCGTATGACACCGACACACGACGAGCTAGGTCTTGTAGGGAGCCGATCGACTAAAGCGTGACGTAGGGCGTTGTTCGATAGGTAGCGTAATCCCTAATGGTCCTAGGTGGCATAAAACCCTAGTCGAAAATGTCCATTAGGTAGCGTAATCCGTAGTGGTCCTAGGTGGCATAAACCCTAATCAAATCTAGAAATTATTCAATAGGTAGCATAATCCCTAGTGGTCCTAGGTGGCGTAAATCCTAGTTGTACACGCGATAATTCATAATAAGGGGATCTGGCCAAAACAAGGATGGCAGTCTGAGCGACTTCAAGGATGGTGACACTACGTTGTAGTAGTATAGAATAACGTGATGGAACCCGTACGATGTACGGCAAGGGTCTATACATATACATGGAAGGGATGATACGAGTTAGGATGCTAGTACGGTTGGTGCAGAGGACGTTAGACATGCGATGCTATTCTGAGTTTACCTTGGTTATCCTGTTACCTTGGTTATCTTGTTACTTGAGTTTATCCTGTTATCTTAGTTTGATCTGTTTACCTTGTCATCATGCTTATATTTACTTCCTGTTTATACATGTCATGTTACTCTTACCGGTTTTTAGGCTGAAAGTCACTAGGACCTACTTAGTCTTTATGACTGACCCTGTTTTGTTTCGCCTCTTTTTCTTCCGTTTCCCCCCCCCCCCCAGGTTTACAGGGAGGAAATGTTGCTACTTAGTGCGGATCTTTCTGCTTCAAGATTATCATCTATGGCTTTGACTTTCCTTGGGTATGGCTATTTTACTGCTTTACTTGGGGAATAATTTATGATTATGGTTTTATGCTTCTTTATTATTGCAAGACAGGTTTCGTTGTAAGTAATTTAATGGCACTTTGATGTAAAAGGTTTTAAGTAATGAAATCATGTTTTCTTCTGCTGTTTTTATATGTTCTGTCTTGTAATATTTCTGTGCATGTTTACCTAGATAATACTCCACCAAAGCTAGTGCATTCCCATTGTGAGTGGCCCTAGTGGAGGTGGGGTGTTACACTCTAGCTTATAGCAATTCCGTCCTGTATAATCAAATTGAATTAGTTACGAAGTGCATATGTTAATTATATTTGAAAGATATTAATCACAATCGTTCTCAACTCGCCACATTAAACATTAGATCTAATGCACATATTCAGGAAATAATTTTAACATCAGCTCAACCACAACAACGATCAAATTCATCAACATGCAAGTGCATTAAGCAACTCACATCAAAATTATATGGGTGATAGCATCGCAGGTCTCACTCTATCACCAAATTTTAGGAAATATGAGCATCTCTGACACAAGGCGCGACTTGAAATTCTCCCCAATATCAAGCATCATTAGTGATTAAATTAGCAACGAGCTTTAAATCTAAAAATCACGAGTTCATCCGAGATGCAAGCAGCAACTTCAGATCTATGAATCATAAGCCTTTCATAGCAGCAGGCAGTAGCTACTTAATTTTAGGGATGGTACAATGGATCATTGATTTTTAGAAGATGTGATTTTTAGTTGTGAAGAAGAGTAATTTTCTCAAACATAGAAACTATTTTCAATTTGGCTAAGGCTGTTAAATTAGAGAGAATATAAACACAACGGTGAATTTAGGGTTAAGCAAAAAGGGGAAGCAGGTGGGAAACGAAAAGAACTCTCAATTTCCCGTTTGATCGGATTGACTAGATTAGCAATCGTGATGGTTACAAAATGCGTTTCGCACTAGACATGATACATATTTTTGCTCTCCACTGTGCTAGAATGACCGGGAGTATATAAGCATGCGTGACGCGGAATGAAAATTGATGGTGGAGATTAGCAATTGGAGACTACAATTCATACGGAAAAATAGAAGGGGACCACTGTCTATTTCTACTTTTGCTGTATTTCACCGGGTATGCTACCGGTTGAACCATCAATTCCCTATTGCTCTTTGGTTATGATTTTAACTGTATATGCTTGAATAATTAAAAGAACATATTTTGCATGAATATTTAATTGTATTTTCGTGTTTAATTCATGTATAATTAATTTGAATTTTTATTTCTAATTTTTATCGGTTTTAATTTTATTTGTGTTCACAATTAATAAAAAATTTGATATTATAAAGAATACATTTTTATTAAATCATATTTTTAAGTGAAGATTTGGTAATATTTATAAAAGCGCAGTTTGAATTTATAAAAAGGTTTAATGGTTAGGTTCAACATTTAAGCGATACATAAAGTTAACTACACGTAAGGGTAATTTCGGAATTTTACAATCAAATAAAAAATTTATACTTTCATGTCAACTACTAATAGAAAAACGAATGTTATGACACAAACTTCGCACATATGTCGTTTTTCTATAAATTTTATATGTTTTTGTCCGTGCATTGAAATCACGTGGTTTCAATTTTTATTTTCAAATTGCAATAACTATTGTTTTGTTGGTTTCAATTTCTATGTCTATAGTTAATTAATAATATATGAATTTGTAAGTACATTTATTTCTTAGATCTTATTTTTTAATAATTTTAAGATTTGATTATATTTATAAACAAATGTTTTGAATTGATAAAGAAAGTTTATTTGTTAGATTTTACTTTTAAATGATACACAGATTTAGTAACACTAATCGAAAGGTGTTTTGAGTTGGAAAACTAAATAAATTTGTTACTAAATGATACCAAGATTTAATTTTCTTATTTCTTGTAATGCTAAAAACACAAAGCACAATATAAACTAAAAACCACTTTAATTTTTTTAATATTTATAAATATTTTTAAATAATAAAAATTACTTCTGAATTATTAAATGAATCATTACAAATCATCTGCATTGATTATAATTGATTCGTATTCATAACTTTTAAGGAAAACATTGTTCAAGAGTAATAAACTTTCATGAAAAAAGGACATCAGTAAATATATAATAAATTACTCCAAAAAATACAGTTGATTATAATTAACAACTAGTATTATATGTATATTATCTATTATCAATCATTAATTAATTATGATAAATTTTGAATAATAACCTATATATATGTCATAATTTATAATTATTAATTATAAATTAACATTTATGAATTATTACATAAATACTAGTTATTTGTTTTTAATTATAAGTTTAACAACCTGGATTTTCAGAACTAATTTAAAAATTTTAATTTAGCTATTTTAATGGATTTTGATTATTTAAAATGATTTATTTTAAATAATAACGATTTAAAATTTATTCAAATCTAAGTTAGAACATATAAATTTATTTTAATTATATAATGAGCCTGAAATGGCGTGGTAGTTTGAAAATTCGATTTTAAATTTCAATTGAATGTATAGGATTCAAAATAAATTGGATTTCAGTAAAAAAAAGAAATATTTGAATCTGTTTAATTATATCTTTCTAATGAATGTGAAAAATCCAGAATTCATAACGGGAATAAAAGGTTATGTCCAGTTTAAAATTCAGAATAGTCGCTATGGAATATATATATTTTTTTATATAATGTAGAGCCCTTAAAAATAGCTATTTTGTAAACGACCTCCGTTTTCAAAGGAACCGCTTTTGTTAGATCCCGAATGTCAAATTGTTGCTAGATTCCAATTTTCATAATTTTTGAAATTGATATGTGAGCGTGGTGAATTTAAACGTGTTTGGTAATTTCAGTTTGAATTTAATCGACTGGAAATTGACCATTTTTCAAATGTTTTCCAAATTCGACGAAATTAGTTTTGTTAGGACCGTATCGTCAAAACATAGCTAGGTTTATTTTTCGGGAATATTTGAAGCCAGTATGTGGCCCCGGTAAATTAAAACGTGCATTAAAATCAATTTTGAATGTTATATTAATTTATATTTTAATTTTGATGAAAACTGATTGATACAATCGAATTGGCTTACGGCACATATCCCATTGCATTCGGAATGGGGTATTTGGTTAGAGACAACAGTCGTTGGGTTCGATTTGGAGTTCAAATTAAAAAGACACTTTTTGAAATTAAAAATAATTAAATTATATTTATATAAGGGCCCCTTTTTCTCTTTCTTCCTCCCATCAGTTTAAAGAAAAAAAACCAAAACCGCCGTTCTCGTTCACCGCGCCCCCCTCGCGTCGCCGCCGCCTCCTCTGACTGGCGTCGCCCCCTCACCGCTTCCCCTCCTCCTTCCTCCGCCCTAGCTCCTCTCTTCTTTGAAAACCCCCAAGTTCCAAACCCTAAAACCGCCACATACCACCGCCTCCAACCCCAATAGTGCCACTGTCGGCCAATGCATCTCCCTCACCGCCTTAGAACCGCCGGCGCCCTCCCCCTAGCCACATCAGCACCAACGTAAGGTCCCCAACAAAGATAAAAAAGAAAGGTAAATAACATTTAATTTTATTTTCAGTTTTTTCATATAACATTGAAATAAAAACAAGATTTTTATATAAAAAATTGATTTATAAAAGCATGATTTTTATATATAAAATTGATTTATAAAAACATTATTTTTGTATAGAAAATTAATTTATAAAAATATGATTTTTATATAGAAAACTGATTTATAAAAATATGAATTTTATTATATAAGGATTGTTATAAAAATATGATTTTTATTATATAAGGAGCATTATAAAAATATTATTTTTATTATATAAGGAGCATTTCAAAAATATGATTTTTATTATATAAGTAACATTATAAAAATATGATTTTTATTGTATAAGGAGCGTTATAAAAATATGATTTTTATTATATAAGAATGCTTATAAAAATATGATTTTTATTATATAAGGAGCATTATTAAAATATGATTAAGGAGCATTATAAAAATATTATTTTTATTATATGAATAGCATAATAAAAATATGATTTCTATTATATGAATAGTGTTATAAAAATATGATTTTTATTATATGAATAGCATTATAAAAATACGATTTTTATATATGTAGTAACATTATAAAATAAGATTTTTATTATATGAATAGCATAAAAAAATAAGATTTTTATTATATGAATAGTGTTATATAAATATGATTTTTATTATATGAGTAGCGTTATAAAAATATGATTTTTATATATGTAGTAACATTATAAAAATATGATTTTTATTATATGGATAGCATAATTAAAATATGATTTTTCTTATATGAATAGCGTTATAAAAATATGATTTCATTATATGGGTAGCGTTATAAAAATGTGATTTTTAAATATATATAGCGTTGTTAAAAATATGATTTTTTAATATAAATCACGTGAAACAGATTGCGATGGAATCAAGGTGAATAATACTATGCACACAAACAAATCCAAATCTAAACCATTAAATTTAAGATTAACGGAGTGGAAACCAAATATGAGAACTCCTTCTCACTCTATTTATTTTTCAATTAAAAATATTCTAGATGGGGCTTAGAAGCCCCCGACACTATTTATTGTACAAACCATGTTGTTTGATTTGAATTATATGGAGTTCAACACACGAATTCGCACAATAACATAAATTGAAAGCGATATATGGATATTACCGACACACGGATTCCATACTTCACGAGTAACCACTTATGGTGCCTTAAATGGCATTGGGGGTAGTTGAGTATTTATTTATTTGGATGTTCTGCGTGATTTGATTATGGTTGTGAAAATTAATTTATTTGTTTGGATTTGATTTGGATGTGAATTGGATTGAAATTGGTTTGTGTATGGCGCGAGCCAGTATTAGGCGAGGGATAAGGCTAGGCCTTATTCCGGTTCTAGTATCATGTCGTTATGCTGCCGGAATTTTATAAAAAGTGTTAGAAAAATTTAGTTAGTTGGAAATATTATTTTTAGCTTATAACGTCGATTAATAAAATAATTATTGGATAGTTAAAAAATAAAATTACACATCCATTTACAAGTCGGACGACCTGATTATGCTCGCCTATTTTTGTGATATAGATTGGGAGGATAATTTTACACATCGCCCAACTGCACAAATAATATTTAGTACTAGTTGGTTGAAACTCCACTCGGGTAGTGGGATGATATTTGACGTACACTAATCCCAATTGTTTAGTTGTATGTCAATTGATTGGTTGACAGACTGTTGTAAGCGTTAATTATTTACATTTAATGCTTATGCAGTTGTGTAAGACACTCTGGATGATGGTTGACTGTGTACAGTTATTGTTGTGTACATGTATGTATGAAATCCATATAAATAACATTATATGGTAATTGAGTTTGTCTGATCCAATTAACAAAGAAAGAATATTTTAAAACAAAGAATATTTTAAAATAATGAATATTTTAAAATAATATTCAGTAATGGATTAAAATGTGAATTTGATGTCCGATTTTGGATGGATACGAGGATATTAAAATATATGAAGCCATGTTAATTAGATTTGCGCCATTTTGACGCGAATGATATTTATATCGATTTTATTCGTTTTTATAATGAATATCAAAAGGAAATTATTTCAAAACCTGATATTTTGAAAATATTATCATTTAAATATTATAATGATAAGGAGTATTCGATTTTGATATAAAATTGAAATAAAAGTGTGAACGGGTTTTAAAACGAATTTATAAAATATGTTTTAAATGGAAACCGACGAAATGTATATATTATATATATTTAATGGCCTGAATAGAACGCGTTGCGCCGCGACCGTTTGCGAATTTCTACCATTGACTTCGACTTGATATTACGGGATATCCAATCGTCGGATTCTCCTAAAACTGGAACCATTGGGTTCGTATCGAAAAGAGATTTCCAACAAATACAAGATATTTAAAATCTAACCATTGGATTTGGAATTATGTCCCAATCAAATTTAGAAAAGGTAACTATGGATGCAGTTCGACGGCCGCTATTGGAAACCGACTGGACGGGACTTGAAAAAATTATTAATAATTTGTGTAAAATCATAATAAATGATTTGGAAAGAGTTAGGATGAAAAATTCCTGTGAAGACCCGTAACATCCCCGTAAAGGAAAGTGTCGGATAGTTCGAGAACAAGCCACAACAGAAAACATACAGAAGAACATTTCATTGTATATTACAACAATGCATCAGAATACATGAATATACTGAGTATAAATGAATATTACACAGAAATATCAGAGATTTAAATTATATTTAAATACATTGCAGCGGAAAATAATACAATACACAACTAGAAGAGATATACGGATAAAAAGCTTTCCGGATATCGTTCCAGCTGTAAACCAGGATCCTGTGAATATAAATCTGCAAAACTTAAACTACTAGCTGCCCGTGTCGAAATAGGGGCACCCAGAGTTTAGGTTAAAACAATAAACTCCAGGTCAGTCATGTGACTGGTGTGAGAACTAAAACAGTTTTTTAAAACTTTACTTTAAAAGATAGTAATTCAAGGGACCACGCCGTATAACACGGAACGGGTTTCCTCCCAAGAATACCAGTGCATATAAGTAAACAACGCAATGCTTTTCTAAAAATGAAGCTATTATAAGACCCAGGTCCCATCACACAATGCAACGCAGCCGAGGATAGGGTTTTCCCTTATAATAGCCAAACATGCTTAGTACGTTTAAAACAAATCATTTGATACTACTATAAGTGTATAGTGTCAACACAATTTCAATCATAAATATCAATCATAGACGGCATGGGTACCATATATCATGTCGCCATACTAGTTCTACAATTAAAACCGCAATACACGTATTGGAAATTGGGTTATCATTTATGGTATGAACCGAGGCTAGGGGCAAGATCCTCACCGATTCGAGACGCTCTAGTCCGCCCCTCAGGAACAGCCGCAACTGCCCCTTGGATCGTCAAGGCCGGTCCACCGATGTGGATTATTATGCCTGAACACTGCGTTTCCCCGCCCTTTGGGGCGTAAGCCTGGCCCGTCAACCGACCAGAAGCATAGGCCGAAACCGATATCACGAGGCGCCTCGCTTTTCAGCAAGTAATAATAAGCAACATCCACATGAGTCAAACTCGTCAGCCAGTTCAAGCACTGACGCCACTCCTAACTAGAAAGAAACGCATGCCCTCCCTGAGGTCCGTCTCCCATTTTTGGTTCATACCGGGTGTGAAACTCGCGAAGTAAACGTTACACAAAGCTACGCCACAAAGGCCGTGCTTCGATCATCAACCACAAGACTTTGCTTTTCAACAGAAGCCTTGATCATTTGCCACTTAGGCATGCCACACAGGCAATTCACTCCATGCGATTGATATCCATCAATATATAACCCCTGAGCTCGTACGTCTCAGAGAAGGGCGTTAAGCAAGAGAATAAATTCTCCGCCGCCAAACAGATATATATTTAATAGAGATCAATCACACGGACTAAAATCCAATGTCAGACACACAGTCCATTTACAAGTCCTTTCTGGGTCTGAACGAAACCGGAGGCACCTAGTACCCCGCATATCCATCGATCTCCAAGTACGTCTGGACGATCACCAACTGTTTCCATCTTCTTGGGTGTACAGCCCAATCAAGATCATCAGTAATCCCCCAAACGACGTGAAGACCTCCAGTCTTCGACCATCGTCTTCATCTTCGACTTATCGTCGTATCAGTTATTCAGAATGGGATAAACCCGGTCTTTCCAAATAACTCGCGTATATTTTAAATAAGTGTTACACAAACACAACATACGCCTCATTCCAATTCATCACTCACTAACCGTAAATTAATCAAGAGAATAATTTCCCAAATATTAACCCCGAAGGCCGAAACCAACCTCAGATCAATATCCAGAAAACCATTTTGCTTGGCTAACCGACAGTTAGTTTCTAAATTTCACATTCATAGGGAAAGGTTCCCATTAATTTTATCCAAGATAAATTCCTTGAATTTATTCTTTATTCTATTTTTGAATCTCAATTCAAACTAGTCGGGATTAGCGAACCTTACCGAAGTAATCATTTATTTTAATTTCCCAATCCCAACCTATTCATCCCATGAAGTAAAACTGGTTATACTTCATATCTAACACCACGGTGTTATCGGTAAATTCAATTACCATTTCACGTTCAAATCTAATTAAAGATTTAACTATCGCCTGGAGCAAAACTGGTGATACTCCATTTCAATTATTTCAATCTAATTAAAGATTCATTAAAACTCCACTTAGTTTTAATCTTTGACTGGGTTAAAGAATCTGTGTCTTTTAAAACATGGTTCACGGTAAACCCAAAATCACATTCCATTAATTATCGGGTTAAAGAACGAGTGTTATTTAAAACACTGTTCACGATAAACCCAAAAATCAATATCAATTCAATTCCAATTAAATATTATTTAATTGGTACACTTCATTAAATCAAAATAAAAAGATTTAATCTTTTCTCAACTAGGTTCAAGAACAGTGTTAGTGAAGACACCATTCACGACAAACCCAAATCACATTTGATATTCACTACAAGGCTCTGAATAGAAAATATATCGGCTTATATTCAATATCAAATTCTACGATCAACAAATGTCGTATTGGAAATAACGATATAAACATATATCTTTCAAATTTCCATAACAACATCTGTATAATCACGAATTCCCACATCGAAATATTCCGAAGACAATTTCGATCCAAATCCACTCCAATGCAATCATTGGAAATTTTGTTTATTTTTAAAACCCTTTTCAAATTCAATTTATTTATTTAAAAATAAATAGAATTATAATTCTAGTTCAAAACTGGTTCATTTCGATAAAAATCTATTTTTATCTTTTCAAATATGGAGTTTTTCATCCCAATCCTTTCTAAATCATTTCTTATGATTTTACACAAATTATTACTATTTTTAATAATTTTATCAAGGCCCGTACAGTCGATTTCCATCAACGGCCATCGAACTGCACTTACAGCGACCTTTTTCAAATTTGATTTGAACATAATTCCAAATCCAACCGTTAGATTTCTAATTTCTAATATTCGTTAGAAAGCTCTTTTCGATATGAACCCAACGGTTCCAGTTTTAGGAGAATCCGACGGTCGGATCTCCTGTAATGTCCGTTTGAAATAAATGGTCGAAATTCACGAACTACCGCGGCGCGGCGCGTTCTATTCAGGCCATTATATTATATATATAATATATATTTCGTCGATTTCTATTTAAAACGAATTATATAAATAGTTTTAAATTCGTTTCAAAAGTAATTTCAACTTCCATTTCAATTCAAATCAAAATTGAATTCTTCTTTATAAATTCGTTTTAAAATTCATTTCTATTCAATTCAAATTTCAATTCAATTTGAATTCATTTCAATTCGCATTCGATTCAATTTGAATTCGTTTTCAATTCAATTCGGTTTCAAAGTCGTTTTCTATTCGATTCAACTCAAATTGGTTTTCTATTCAATTCATTTCGAAATCGTTTTCAATTCAATTCATTTCCGTTTTCTATTTGAATCAAATTCATTATATATTCAATGGAAATCAAATTCGTTTTATAATCAATTCGAATTCAATTCGTTATATATTCAATGGAAATCAAATTCGTTTTCTATTCAATTTGATTCAAATTTCATTTCAAAATATGCGTTTTCGAAATCACTTTTCAATATTCATTATAAAATGAATAAAATCGATATAAATATCGTTCACGTCAAAATGGCGTCAATCTAATCAACACGGCTTCATAAATTTCTATTTTCAAATATTCTATTTCAAATATTTCTTTTTCAAAATAGTTGTTATTATCAAAATATTTCGTTCAACACATGACCAATCTCAATGGATGAGTACTGTCAACACATGAACCTTTATTTTATATTGATAAAGATGTAAATTTTATTACTAAAATATTTCGTTCAACACATGACCAATCTCAATGGATGAGTACTGTCAACACATGAACCTTTATTTTATATTGATAAAGATGTAAATTTTATTACTAAAATATTTCGTTCAACACATGACCAATCTCAATGGATGAGTACTGTCAACACATGAACCTTTATTTTATATTGATAAAGATGTAAATTTTATTACTAAAATATTTCGTTCAACACATGACCAATCTCAATGGATGAGTACTGTCAACACATGAACCTTTATTTTATATTATTCTTTATTTTCTAAATTGGAATGAGGCCCAATCAATCACCATATAATGTTAATTATATGGATTTTCATACATTACACACATATAATAGCATTGAAAATAATCAACCATCAACCAAAGTGCACTACACTGTATAAGCATCAAATATAGATATCTAACGCTTATAACAGCCTGTCAATCAATCGATCGACATATTTAATCAATCAGGATGAGTGAACTTCATATTTCATCCCAACACCCGTGTGGGGTTTCAAACAATCAAACACAGATTTTATTTGTGCAGTTGGGCGATGTGTAAAATTTATCGTCCCAATCAACGTCAGTCAAATCAGTGTACATAAACAAACCGTCCGGTTTGTAAATGAATATTTATTTATTCACATTCACGTTAAAAATTATATTTTTAACGATCAAACTATTTTATTCAACCTATGAATATTCTATTCGGTTCATTTATTAAATAAAATGTTATCTTTATTTTTCTAACTTATTTTTAGAAAATTTCGGCGGCATAACGGCACGATACTAGAAACGGGACAAGGCCTAGCCTTATCCCCGGTCTAGTGAAGGCCCACGCCATTCACACATCAATCAAATCCATTCATTTCACCACACAGTTCAATTTCAATCAAATGATCTAACTAATTTTTGCAATCAAACAAACAAGTCCATGGTCTGTGGACGATTGTGTCGGGTGCTACTAAGCACCGTCTGCATCCTAGTATATATATATAACTAGAAAATGAAATTGAAAGGTGAGAAATTCTCACCGATAGCTATCCAATATCACGACTCTTCATTTATAGAAATCTTCGTCATTCTCGCCTTTTTGTCACCTTCGTTTACCTGTATTCTCTACATATGTAAAAATCAGATTTTTATATTGTTGCCATCCATATAAAAATCAAATTTTTCCATGCTATACGAATATATAAAAACCATATATTTATTTCTAATGTGATTCTATAAAAATCGTATTTTTACTTCGCTATTCAATATATAAAAATCGGATTTTTATTTCGCTATCATAGCTTTTCCCCAAAAAAAAAATACGATCTTTTCATTGTTACAAATACGACCTTTTCAATGTTTAAAGATACGACCTTTTCAATGTTTAAAAATACGACCTTTTCAATGTTTATCCCATTTAAAAATTATATTTTTAAACAAATGTGAATCCGCATTTACAAACAAAAAGTTATAGCCTTTCAAACTTTTAAATTACATAAATAAAACATTTAAAAGAAATTAAACTAATTAATTACCTATTCAACACACTAATCACGTCATTAAGGCCTCTAAGCCGTCATCTTCAATTCCTGGACCGAAATCCCTGAGCTCCTCTCGATCCCTTCACTGCTTTTCGGATTTGGAGGTTGGAGGCGTCGGAGCTCGGAGGGGTAGGCGATGGAGTGGGGGGGGTGCGGGTCTGGGCGGCGGCACGATTAAAAGGAGGGGGGTCTGGGTGCTTGCGTCGATCGAAGGAGGGGAGGGGGTCGCGGCACCGGGGGAGGGCGAGGGGTGCGCGCGCGCTAGGCGATGGCGCGGCGGCGGCAGCGATCATCGGGAGGGGGGGGGGGGCGGCGCTCCTCTCCGTCGCTCTCCTCCTTCTTCTATTTTTTTTCTTCAGTGAATTCGATTGAAAATGAAAAAGGGGGGCCAAAGCGGGTTAAAGGGGAGGGAGAGAGAAAGGATTATATTTTTTTTTAATTTAATTATTTAATTCAACTTAAAGTTGACTTTTTCAAACGACGTCTAAACGAGGCCCACCGCCTGTCGTCCATAGCGTATTACCCCCATTCCGAACACAATGGGATATGTATCGTAGGCTGATTCGGCTGTTACAATCAGTTTCCATTAAATTTACATTTAAATCACTATATTGAATTTTAAACGTACATTTCAAATTACCGGGGTCACATACTAACTCTATAAATTCCAGAAAAATATTTTCTAGCTTCGTATTGACGATACGGTCCTAACAAAACTAGTTTCGTCGAATTCTGAGACCGTTGGAAAAATGGCCATTTTCCAGTCGATTAAAATCAACTAACACCGGTCAAACGCGTTTTCCTTTGCCACGCTCACATATTGATTCGAAAAATTATGAAATTTGGAATCTAGCAATAACTTGACATCACGGATCCAACAAAACTGGTTCCATCGAAATCCGAGGTCGTTTGCAAAATGTCCATTTTTAAGGGCCTGAATTCCATAGCGACTATTCAGAATTTTCAACTAGACATATCTTTTGATTCCCGTTATGAAATTTCAATTTTTCGAATTCGTTGGAAAGATATCATCAATTAGATCCTAATGTTTTTGGTTTCACTAAAATCCGGATTGTTTTGCACCCGGTACGTTTAATTGAAGTTTGAAATCGAATTATCGAACTACCGCGCCATTTTCAATTCTATTTATAATTATATATAAATATTTATATTCTAACGATGACGCGTATAATATATACGTCGAATTCTATATTGAAAATAAATTTCTCGTTGATTTTATTTAAAATAATTCATTTTAAATAATCAAAATTCGCTAAAATTGCTAAAATAAAATTTTTAAACTGGCCCAGAATTTCGGGTTGTTACAATCTCCCCCACTTAAAACTTTTCGTCCCCGAAAAGGAACAAAGTCGAAAGTGGTTTGATTAATCAACTCTACGTTCGCTCTGGCTTCCATTCTCCAACTTTTCAGTTTCTGAGAATTTTCAAATTTTCAAAAATTTGGCTAACACCCTAAATTTTCGAAAAATTTCGCCATAACCTCCCCTGCAATGGGAGCATCAGCAAATCTCAAATAGCTTCCCCGGTCCTTCAGATCTCAAAAAGAAAAAGAAAAAGCCAAGCGGCTAGCCAATAGGCTCATAAAATCATCATCACCCAAACAAAACAGTAAATTATGTAGTAAACATGTACCTATTTGTCGGGCAAACAAATTTTATTCTCTGGCTCTAGCCTCTTGCTATGACCTGTTCAATGCAAGTACATGTATATGCAAGCAAATGCGACTAATTTTCAATATCGTTCAATATTTGATATGATTAGGCTAAATGGTTCAAAATTATCAAACAATTAAACAAGCACCACAAACATCAATCAATTAGTGAATTAGAGTTTCAAATTCATAATTTTGATACATATACAAAAATCAAATTTTTGATGCCAAATCACAACAATAAGCCCTATCTAATTTTGGTTCTTACACCAGTCTAATGGAAATATATATAGGAATCCCACCTTCGAAACTCGAACATAAATGTTGATGATGCGATCGCTATCATCAATATCATCTTCGGGCGACTAGAGTGTGATGCTATATCTATCCAATATATTAAAACTTTGAATATACGTTTGCAAGGCGTATATGCAAATTCTTTATATACTGAATTGTCCAAATCTATAAAAATAAATAATCAAATACGAATAGTTGATTTAGATTTTCAAAACAAAAATTGTTTTCATTTTAAAAATATACTCTTCACACTCGTCCTAGGATACTACTGATCCCATCTCTAACGAGTCATCCCATTGGATATTACTAATCCAATATCTGATGAATTCTTTCGTATGGTTCCAATGTGTCTTGTTCTCTGAGCTTTGTAAACCAAAGCTCTGATACCAACTGTGAAGACCCGTAACTTCCCCGTAAAGGAAAGTGTCGGATAGTTCGAGAACAAGCCACAATAGAAAACATACAGAAGAACATTTCATTGTATATTACAACAATGCATCAGAATACATGAATATACTGAGTATAAATGAATATTACACAGAAATATCAAAGATTTAAATTATATTTAAATACATCGCAGCGGAAAATAATACAATACACAACTAGAAGAGATATACGGATACAAAGCTTTCCGGATATCGTTCCAGCTGTAAACCAGGATCCTGTGAATATAAATCTGCAAAACCAAAACTACTAGCTGCCCGTGTCGAAATAGGGGCACCCAGAGTTTAGGTTAAAACAATAAACTCCAGGTCAGTCATGTGACTGGTGTGAGAACTAAAACAGTTATTTAAAACTTTACTTTAAAAGATAGTAATTCAAGGGACCACGCCGTATAACACGGAACGGGTTTCCTCCCAAGAATACCAGTGCATATAAGTAAACAACACAATGCTTTTCTAAAAATGAAGCTATTATAAGACCCAGGTCCCATCACACAATGCAACGCAGCCGAGGATAGGGTTTTCCCTTATAATAGGCAAACATGCTTAGTACGTTTAAAACAAATCATTTGATACTACTATAAGTGTATAGTGTCAACACAATTTCAATCATAAATATCAATCATAGACGGCATGGGTACCATATATCATGTCGCCATACTAGTTCTACAATTAAAACCGCAATACACGTATTGGAAATTGGGTTATCATTTATGGTATGAACCGAGGCTAGGGGCAAGATCCTCACCGATTCGAGACGCTCTAGTCCGCCCCTCAGGAACAGCCGCAACTGCCCCTTGGATCGTCAGGGCCGGTCCACCGATGTGGATTATTATGCCTGAACACTGCGTTTCCCCGCCCTTTGGGGCGTAAGCCTGGCCCGTCAGCCGACCAGAAGCATCGGCCGAAACCGATATCACGAGGCGCCTCGCTTTTCAGCAAGTAATAATAAGCAACATCCACATGAGTCAAACTCGTCAGCCAGTTCAAGCACTGACGCCACTCCAAACTAGAAAGAAACGCATGCCCTCCCTGAGGTCCGTCTCCCGTTTTTGGTTCATACCGGGTGTGAAACTCGCGAAGTAAACGTTACACAAAGCTACGCCACAAAGGCCGTGCTTCGATCATCAACCACAAGACTTTGCTTTTCAACAGAAGCCTTGATCATTTGCCACTTAGGCATGCCACACAGGCAATTCACTCCATGCGATTGATATCCATCAATATATAACCCCTGAGCTCGTACGTCTCAGAGAAGGGCGTTAAGCAAGAGAATAAATTCTCCGCCGCCAAACAGATATATATTTAATAGAGATCAATCACATGGACTAAAATCCAATGTCAGACACACAGTCCATTTACAAGTCTGTTCTGGGTCTGAACGAAACCAGAGGCACCTAGTACCCCGCATATCCATCGATCTCCAAGTACGTCTGGACGATCACCAACTGTTTCCATCTTCTTGGGTGTACAGCCCAATCAAGATCATCAGTAATCCCCCAAACGACGTGAAGACCTCCGGTCTTCGACCATCGTCTTCATCTTTGACTTATCGTCGTATTAGTTATTCAGAATGGGATAAACCCGGTCTTTCCAAATAACTCGCGTATATTTTAAATAAGTGTTACACAAACACAACATACGCCTCATTCCAATTCATCAGTCACTAACCGTAAATTAATCAAGAGAATAATTTCCCAAATATTAACCCCGAAGGCCGAAACCAACATCAGATCAATATCCAGAAAACCATTCTGCTTGGCTAACCGACAGTTAGTTTCTAAATTTCACATTCATAGGGAAAGGTTCCCATTAATTTTATCAAAGATAAATTCCTTGAATTTATTCTTTATTCTATTTTTGAATCTCAATTCAGACTAGTCGGGATTAGCGAACCTTACCGAAGTAATCATTTATTTTAATTTCCCAATCCCAACCTATTCATCCCATGAAGTAAAACTGGTTATACTTCATATCAAACACCACAGTGTTATCGATAAATTCAATTACCATTTCACGTTCAAATCTAATTAAAGATTTAACTATCGCCTGGAGCAAAACTGGTGATACTCCATTTCGATTATTTCAATCTAATTAAAGATTCATTAAAACTCCACTTAGTTTTAATCTTTGACTGGGTTAAAGAATCAGTGTCTTTTTAAACACGGTTCACGGTAAACCCAAAATCACATTCCATTAATTATCGGGTTAAAGAACGAGTGTTATTTAAAACACTGTTCACGATAAACCCAAAAATCAATATCAATTCAATTCCAATTAAATATTATTTAATTGGTACACTTCATTAAATCTAAATAAAAAGATTTAATCTTTTCTCAACTGGGTTCAAGAACAGTGTTAGTGAAGACACCATTCACGACAAACCCAAATCACATTTGATATTCACTACAAGGCTCTGAATAGAAAATATATCGGCTTATATTCAATATCAAATTCTACGATCAACAAATGTCGTATTGGAAATAACGATATAAACATATATCTTTCAAATTTCCATAACAACATTTGTATAATCACGAATTCCCACATCGAAATATTCCGAAGACAATTTCGATTCAAATCCACTCCAATGCAATCATTGGAAATTTTGGTTATTTTTAAAACCCTTTTCAAATTCAATTTATTAATTTAAAAATAAATAGAATTATAATTCTAGTTCAAAACTAGTTCATTTCGATAAAAATCTATTTTTATCTTTTCAAATATGGAGTTTTTCATCCCAATCCTTTCTAAATCATTTCTTATGATTTTACACAAATTATTACTATTTTTAATAATTTTATCAAGGCCCGTACAGTCGATTTCCATCAACGGCCATCGAACTGCACTTACAGCGACCTTTTCCAAATTTGATTTGAACATAATTCCAAATCCAACCGTTAGATTTCTAATTTCTAATATTCGTTAGAAATCTCTTTTCGATACGAACCCAACGGTTCCAGTTTTAGGAGAATCCGACGGTCGGATCTCCCGTAATGTCCGTTTGAAATAAATGGTCGAAATTCACGAACTACCGCGGCGCGGCGCGTTCTATTCAGACCATTATATTATATATATAATATATATTTCGTTGATTTCTATTTAAAACGAATTATATAAATAGTTTTAAATTCGTTTCAAAAGCAATTTCAACTTCCATTTCAATTCAAATCAAAATTGAATTCTTCTTTATAAATTCGTTTTAAAATTCATTTCTATTCAATTCAAATTTCAATTCAATTTGAATTCATTTCAATTCGCATTCGATTCAATTTGAATTCGTTTTCAATTCAATTCGGTTTCAAAGTCGTTTTCTATTCGATTCAACTCAAATTGGTTTTCTATTCAATTCATTTCGAAATCGTTTTCAATTCAATTCATTTCCGTTTTCTATTTGAATCAAATTCATTATATATTCAATGGAAATCAAATTCGTTTTATAATCAATTCGAATTCAATTCGTTATATATTCAATGGAAATCAAATTCGTTTTCTATTCAATTTGATTCAAATTTCATTTCAAAATATGCGTTTTCGAAATCAGTTTTCAATATTCATTATAAAATGAATAAAATCGATATAAATATCGTTCACGTCAAAATGGCGTCAATCTAATCAACACGGCTTCATAAATTTCTATTTTCAAATATTCTATTTCAAATATTTCTTTTTCAAAATAGTTGTTATTATCAAAATATTTCGTTCAACACATGACCAATCTCAATGGATGAGTACTGTCAACACATGAACCTTTATTTTATATTGATAAAGATGTAAATTTTATTACTAAAATATTTCGTTCAACACATGACCAATCTCAATGGATGAGTACTGTCAACACATGAACCTTTATTTTATATTGATAAAGATGTAAATTTTATTACTAAAATATTTCGTTCAACACATGACCAATCTCAATGGATGAGTACTGTCAACACATGAACCTTTATTTTATATTGATAAAGATGTAAATTTTATTACTAAAATATTTCGTTCAACACATGACCAATCTCAATGGATGAGTACTGTCAACACATGAACCTTTATTTTATATTATTCTTTATTTTCTAAATTGGAATGAGGCCCAATCAATCACCATATAATGTTAATTATATGGATTTTCATACATTACACACATATAATAGCATTGAAAATAATCAACCATCAACCAAAGTGCACTACACTGTATAAGCATCAAATATAGATATCTAACGCTTATAACAGCCTGTCAATCAATCGATCGACATATTTAATCAATCAGGATGAGTGAACTTCATATTTCATCCCAACACCCGTGTGGGGTTTCAAACAATCAAACACAGATTTTATTTGTGCAGTTGGGCGATGTGTAAAATTTATCGTCCCAATCAATGTCAGTCAAATCAGTGTACATAAACAAACCGTCCGGTTTGTAAATGAATATTTATTTATTCACATTCACGTTAAAAATTATATTTTTAACGATCAAACTATTTTATTCAACCTATGAATATTCTATTCGGTTCATTTATTAAATAAAATGTTATCTTTATTTTTCTAACTTATTTTTAGAAAATTTCGGCGGCATAACGACACGATACTAGAAACGGGACAAGGCCTAGCCTTATCCCCGGTCTAGTGAAGGCCCACGCCATTCACACATCAATCAAATCCATTCATTTCACCACACAGTTCAATTTCAATCAAATGATCTAACTAATTTTTGCAATCAAACAAACAAGTCCATGGTCTGTGGACGATTGTGTCGGGTGCTACTAAGCACCGTCTGCATCCTAGTATATATATATAACTAGAAAATGAAATTGAAAGGTGAGAAATTCTCACCGATAGCTATCCAATATCACGACTCTTCATTTATAGAAATCTTCGTCATTCTCGCCTTTTTGTCACCTTCGTTTACCCGTATTCTCTACATATGTGAAAATCAGATTTTTATATTATTTCCATCCATATAAAAATCATATTTTTCCATGCTATACGAATATATAAAAACCATATTTTTATTTCTAATGTGATTCTATAAAAATCGTATTTTTACTTCGCTATTCAATATATAAAAATCGGATTTTTACTTCGCTATCATAGCTTTTCCCTAAAAAAAAATTACGATCTTTTCAGTATAATACGACCTTTTCAATGTTTAAAGATACGACCTTTTCAATGTTTAAAAATACGACCTTTTCAATGTTTATCCCATTTAAAAATTATATTTTTAAACAAATGTGAATCTGCATTTACAAACAAAAAGTTATAGCCTTTCAAACTTTTTAATTACATAAATAAAACATTTAAAAGAAATTAAACTAATTAATTACCTATTCAACACACTAATCACGTCATTAAGGCCTCTAAGCCGTCGTCTTCAATTCCTGGACTGAAATCCCTGAGCTCCTCTCGATCCCTTCACTGCTTTTCGGATTTGGAGGTTGGAGGCGTCGGAGCTCGGAGGGGTAGGCGATGGAGTGGTGGTGGGGGGGTGTCGGGTCTGGGCGGCGGCACGATTAAAAGGAGGGGGGTCTGGGTGCTTGCGTCGATCGAAGGAGGGGAGGGGGTCGCGGCACCTGGGGAGGGCGAGGGGGTGTGCGCGCCAGGCGATGGCGCGGCGGCGGCAGCGATCATCGGGAGGGGGAGGGGGCGGCGCTCCTCTCCGTCGCTCTCCTCCTTCTTCTATTTTTTTCTTTTTTTTTCTGTGAATTCGATTGAAAATGAAATAGGGGGGCCAAAGCGGGTTAAAGGGGAGGGAGAGAGAAAGGATTTTTTTTAATTTAATTATTTAATTCAACTTAAAGTTGACTTTTTCAAACGACGTCTAAACGAGGCCCACCGCTTGTCGTCCATAGCGTATTACCCCCATTCCGAACACAATGGGATATGTATCGTAGGCTGATTCGGCTGTTACAATCAGTTTCCTTTAAATTTACATTTAAATCACTATATTGAATTTTAAACGTACATTTCAAATTACCGGGGTCGCATACTAACTCTATAGATTCCAGAAAAATATTTTCTAGCTTCGTATCGACGATACGGTCCTAACAAAACTAGTTTCGTCGAATTCTGAGACCGTTGGAAAAATGGCCATTTTCCAGTCGATTAAAATCAACTAACACCGGTCAAACGCGTTTTCCTTTGCCACGCTCACATATTGATTTGAAAAATTATGAAATTTGGAATCTAGCAATAACTTGACATCACGGATCCAACAAAACCGGTTCCGTCGAAATCCGAGGTCATTTGCAAAATGTCCATTTTTAAGGGCCTGAATTCCATAGCGACTATTTAGAATTTTCAACTGGACATATCTTTTGATTCCCGCTATGAAATTTCAATTTTTCAGATTCGTTGGAAAGATATCATCAATTAGATCCTAATGTTTTTGGTTTCACTAAAATCCGGATTGGTTTGCACCCGGTACGTTTAATTGAAGTTTGAAATCGAATTATCGAACTACCGCGCCATTTTCAATTCTATTTATAATTATATATAAATATTTATATTCTAACGACAACGCGTATAATATATACGTCGAATTCTATATTGAAAATAAATTTCTCGTTGATTTTATTTAAAATAATTCATTTTAAATAATCAAAATTCGCTAAAATTGCTAAAATAAAAATTTTAAACTGGCCGAGGTTTTCGGGTTGTTACAATTCCATATTTGAAAAGATAAAAATATATTTTTATCGAAATGAACTAGTTATTAACTAGAAATAAAAATCTAATATTTTTAAATAAATAAATTGGATTGAAATGGTTTTAATAAAACAGAAATTTCCAACATATGAATTGGAATGGATTTTAATAAAAATAATCTCCAGAATATTTTGATATTGGATTACGTGATTATACGGATTTTATTATGGAAATTTGGAAGATATATTTATATCGTTATTTCCAATACGATATTTGTTTGTTTCAGAATTTGATATTGAATATGAGCCGATATAATTTCTATTTAGAGCGTTGTATTTAATATCAAATGGGATTTTGGGTCTGTCGTGAATGGTGTCTTCAGTAACACTGTTCTTAAACCCAGTTGAGAAAAGAATAAATCTTTTAATTAAGATTTAGAGAAGTTTGCCAATTAATTAATATTTAATTGGAGTTGAATTAAGAATTGAATTTTTGGGTTTATCGTGAACGGTGTTTTAAATAACACTTATTCTTTAACCTGATTAACAGTGAAGTTAAGATTTGGAATTTATAAATCTTCATTCTAAGATTTAATGAAATTTTCCAAAGTAAAGTTTTCCAATTTAATATATTAAATTGGAATTGAATGGAATTCGATTTAGTAAAAATCGAAGTGAGCTTCTATGGAGGAAGACTGCTAATATATATGGAATTTAAAAGGCTTTGTCGTCATTCCATTTATATTATTAGTCGGATACGGAAACTGATATCGATTATATATATTGATCTGGTTTCCGTGAAGATTTCATAATTAATGGAATGTGATTTTGGGTTTATCGTGAACTATGTTTTAAAGGACATTAGTTCTTTAACCTAGTTAAAGATAGGATTACATGTCTAACATTGTATTTCGAACTGTATTGTTGATCTTTGCTAAATATTTATCTGTTTGGTGACAGAGAATTTATTCTCTTGCTTAACACCTTTCACTGAGATGTACGAGCGCAGAGGTTATATTTCGGCAAAAATCAATGCTACAGTGTAGATTGTCGATGCGACATGTTTGATTTCCCAAAGTTAAATAATCATTAATATTGATTTTTGGGAAGATTAAAACTAAGTGGAGTTTTAATGAGTCATTAATTAAATTGAAATGTGAATGTAATAATTTAAATTATCAAATTTGGGAAGTGATCGAGAATGGAGTACCACCAGTTTTACTCCTGGCGATAGTTAAATCTAATTAGATTTGAACGTGAAATGGTAATTAAATTTACCGATAACAAAGTGGTGTTAGATATGGAGTATTACCAGTTTTTCTCCACGGGATGAATAGGTTGGGATTGAGAAATATAATAAATGATTACTTCGGTAAGGTTCGCTAATCCCAACTAGTTTGGAAAACCTTAATTTGGTTTAAATTGTGAAAAGAATTTTGAACAAAAGAATATTCTGGATTGGAATGAGGCGTACGTTATGTTTTATAGCACTTTATTATAAGTTACATGAATTATTCGGAAAGGTCGGGTCTATAATCATTCTGAATAATTGATTCGACGATAAGTCGACGTTGAAGATGGCGGTTGAAGACCGAGATCTTTACATCGTTTGGATGATTACTGATGTCTTGATTGGTCTGTACACCCAAGAGAAGGTAATAAGTAGTGATCGTCAAGATGTACTTGGAGATCGACCGGATATGCAAGGACCTCTCTCCTGTATTGGACATATGGGACGAGGAATAAGGTGCTTCAGATTTCCTTCAGACCCAGAACGAACTAGTAAATGGATGTGTGTCTAACATTGGATTTTATTTTGTGTTGATTGATCTCTATTAAATATATATCTGTTTGGTGGCGGAGAATTTATTCTCTTGCTTAACACGCTCAGAGGATATATATCGATAGACATCAATCGTATTGCATGAGTTGCCTATGTGGCATGCTGGGATGCAAATGATCAAGACTTCTATTGAAAAGCAGAGTCTTGTGGTTGATGATCAAAGCACGACTTTAAATATCATAGCTTTGTGTATAGCGTTAATTCGCGAGCCTCACACCTGGGTATGCGTCAAAAACGAGATAAGGGACCCAAGGAGGACATGACGTTTCTTTCTAGCTATGAGTGGGTCATGGTATGGAGCCCAGACATTTATTTATTTTTACCTATGTGGATGATGGATTGCGAGGTGCCTCGGATATATCAGTTACTACGGAGTCGATGGATAGGTCCTATTGGACCGGAAAACATGTGTTTAGGAATTGTCAATCCAATAAAGTATGTGTGGACCGGCCTTGGAAGATCCAGTGGTTGGCCCGTGAGGTGTAACTCTATGGCATTTGCTAGAGTGTCTCGAAGCCAGTAAGGAGTACATCCCTTGCCTCGACTCATGACGGAATTCCAATTTCCAATATGTTACATTTCGGTTTTAGTTGTAAAGCCTAGTATGTCGACATGGTATATGGTACCCATGCCGTCTATGATTGATACATTTATATTTGAAGCGATTTTGACACTATGCACTTATAATAGTATCAAATGATTTGTTTTAAACGTACCAAGCATGTTTGGCTATTATAAGGTAAAACTCTATCCTCTGGCTTGCGTTGCATTGTGTGATTGGACCTAAGTCTTATAATAGCTTCATTTTGCGAAAAGCATTGCGTTGTTTACAAACTATTTTATGCACAGGTATTCTTGGGAGAAAACCCGTTCCATGTTATATGGTGTGGTCCCTTGATTTACTTTAGTTCTAAAGTAAAGTTTTAAATAACTGTTTTAGTTCTCCCACCAGTCCCATGACTGACCTGGAGTTTAATGTTTTAACTTAAACTCCGGGTGCCCCTATTTTCAACATGAGCAGCTAGTAGTTTTGGTTTTGCAGATATTTCTTTTACAGGATCCTGGATTTACAACTAGAGCTATACTCGGAAAGCTTTGTATCCCTTTATTTCTTTAAACTCTGTTATGTATTATTTTTCCACTGCTATGTAATGTATTTTAATATCGGATATTATTTTTCCGTTGTATATTATTTATTCATATTCTGTTATATTCTTGTACTCTGACGTAAATTGCTGTAACAGCAATGAAATGTTCTTTCATTTGCATTATGATGTGTCGTGTTCTCAACTTAATTCGGGCTTTCCCGAAAGGGTGAGTTTGGGTCGTTTCATCATGGTATCAGAGCTTTGGTTCACAAAGCTCAAGAACAAGGCATATTAGAACCAAATGAAAGAATTCATCAGAGATCGGACTAGTAATATCCAATAAGAATGACTCGTTAGAGATAAGATCAGATGTATCCTAAAAAGAGTGTGAAGAGTGTTATTTTCAAAATAAAAGTGAAAACATTTTTTTTTTAAAATTTAAACCTTATTAAACATATTTGGGTATATTATTTTATTTTATTTTGGGTAATCGAGTATGTGAAGATTTTGCACATACACGTCATGAACGTATATTTGAAGTCTCAAATATACTGGATAGATATAGAATCACACTCTAGTCACCTAGAGATGGTTCTGATGATGGGTATACCATCATCAGCATCTATGTTCGAGTTTCGAAAGTGTGATATCTGTATATTTCCAATTGACTGGTGCGAGAACCAAAACCTAGTTAGGGTTATTGTTTGTGATTTGGCACTGAAATACGATTTTTGGATATATATAAAAGTATATGGTTAAAAAGCAAATAAACTATTGATTGCTGGTTGTGTTGTTTGATTATTAGTTTAAATAATAAAATTATTGAAACCATATGTAAGTGTAAGGTAAATATAGCCATATCGAATAAAATACTTAACTGAATTGAAAATTGATTGAAATCGCATACATGTACATGTATATGTGTGAACAGGTCATAGTAAGGAAGCTAAGAAGAGGAATAAAATTGTATGCCCGACAAGTAGGTACATGTTTACTAATTTATTGGGTTTTGATGATTTTATGAGTCGATTGGCTAGCCACTTGGCTTTTTCTTTCTCTTTTGAATTGGTGAGGGCCCTGTGAGGCTAGTTGTGGTTTTAAAGGTCTCCCCGTACAAAGGAGGTTATGACGAAATTTTTCAAAAATTTAGGGTGTTAGCCAAATTTTTGAGAAATTAGAAAATTCTTAGAAACTGAAAAGTTGAAGAATGAAAGCTAAAATGAAAGTTGAGTTGGTTGGTTAAACAACTTTTAGCTCCGTTTCTTTTCGAGGACCAAAAGATTTTAAGTGGGGGAGATTGTAACAAAACGGATTTTCAGAACCAATTTAAATTTTTTATTTTTGATATTTTAATGGATTTTGATTATTTAAATGATTTATTTTGAATAATAACAATTTAAAATTTATTTAAATCGAAGTTAGAACATATAAATTTATTTTAATTATATAACGAGCCTCAAATTATGCGGTAGTTTGAAAATTAGATTTTAAATTTCAATTGAATGTACAGGATTCAAAATAAATCGGATTTCAGTAAAACAAGAAATATTTGAATCTGTTTAATTATATCTTTCTAACAAATTGAAAAATCTAGATTTCATAACGGGAATAAAAAGTTATGTCCAGTTTAAGATTCAAAATAGTCGCTATGGAATTTATATATATTTTATATAATTTATAGCCCTTAAAAATAGCTATTTTGCAAATGACCTCCGTTTTCAACGAAACCACTTTAGTTGGATCCAGAATGTCAAATTGTTGCTAGATTCCTATTTTCATAATTTTTGGAATTGATATGTGAGCGTGGTGAATTTAAACGTGTTTGGTAATTTCAGTTTGAATTTAATAGACTGGAAAACGACCGTTTTTCAAACAGTCTCCAAATTCGATGAAATTAGTTTTGTTAGGAGCGTATCGTCAAAATATAGCTAGGTTTATTTTTGGGGAATTTTTGGAGTCGGTATGTGTCCCCGGTAAATTAAAATGTATGTTAAAATCAATTTTGAATGTTATATTAATTTATATTTTAATTTTGATGAAAACTGATCGACACAATTGGATTGGCTTACGGGACATATCCCACTGCGTTTGGAATCGGGGTATTTGGTTAAGGACGACAGTCGTTGGGTTCCGTTTGGAGTTCGAATTAAAAAGTGAACTTTTGAAATTAAAAAAAATTAAATTAAATTTATATAAGGGCCCCTTTTTCTCTTTCTTCCTCCAGTCAGTTTAAAGAAAAGAAAAAAAACCCAAAACCGCCGGTCTCGTTCACCACGCCCCCTTGCACCGCTGCCGCCTCCTCTGCTTGGCTCCGCCACCTCACCGTTTCCCCACCTCCTTCCTCCGCCCCAGCTCCTCTCTCCCTTGAAAACCCCCAAGATCCAAACCCTAAAACCACCACAGACCGCCGCCTCCAGCCCCAATAGCGCCACCGCCGGCTAATGCAACACCCCGACCGCCTCAGAACCGTCGGCGCCCTCCCCCTAGCCACGTCAGCACCAACGTGGACCCCCTGCAAAGATAAAAAAGAAAGGTAAATAACATTTAATTTAATTTTCAATTTTTTTATATAACATTGAAATAAAAACACGATTTTGATATATAAAGTTGATTTATAAAAAACATGATTTTTGTATATAAAATTGATTTATAAAAACATGATTTTTATATATAAAACTGATTTATAAAAATATGATTTTTATATAGAAAACTGATTTATAAAAATATGATTTTTATTATATAAGGAGCATTATAAAAATATGATTTTTATTATATAAGGAGCATTATAAAAATATTATTTCTATTATATAAGGAGCGTTTTAAAAATATGATTTTTATTATATAAGGAGCGTTATAAAAATATGATTTTTGTTATATATGGAGCGTTATAAAAATATGATTTTTATTATACAAGAAGCATCGTAAAAGTAAGATTTTTATTATATAAGGAGCATTATAAAAATATGATTTTTATTATATAAGGAGCATTATAAAAATATGATTTTTAGTATATGAATAGCATAATAAAAATATGTTTTTTTATTATATGAATAACGCTATAAAAATATGAGTTTTATTATATGAATAGCATTATAAAAATATGATTTTTATTATATGAATAGCGTTATAAACATGTGATTTTTATATATGTAGTAACATTATAAAAATATGATTTTTATTATATGAATAGCATAATAAAAATATGATTTTTTTTATATGAATGGCATTATAAAAATATGATTTTTATTATATGAATAGCGTTATAAAAATATGATTTTTTATATATGTAGTAACATTATAAAAATATGATTTTTATTATATGGATAGCATAATAAAATGTGGAAATTAGGCTAAGATCCCTATTTTAAAACTTAATTAGGCTTAGGTTCTGTCATAAACTTATTGTAAATTAGGTCCCTATTTTTCTATTTAAAAAAATTGCATACATTTATGCAACAATTCATCAACGTTAGTTCAACTTTATTTGCATACATATATGCAACAATTCAAAATATTTGCATATATGTATGCAAATATTCGTTCAGAATAGTTGCATACATGTATGCAGAAATTCGAAATATCTGCATAAATGTATGCAAATATTCTGAATTGTTGCATACATGTATGCAAAAATTTAGAATATTTGCACACATTTATGCAAATATTCGTTCAGAATATTTGCATACATGTATGCATATATTCATCAGAATAGTTGCATACATGTATGCATATATTCATCAGAATAGTTGCATACATGTATGCAAATTTTTTGAATATCATGTATGCAAATATTCGTTCAGAATAATTGCATACATGTATGCAACTATTTTGAATATTTGCATACATATATGCAACTATTCGTTCCAAATATTTCCATACATGTATGCAACTATTCATCAGAATAGTTGCATACATGTATGAAAAAATTCAAAATATTTGCATATATGTATGCAAATATTCATTCATAATATTTGCATACATGTAGGCAAATATTATGAGTAACACGTAAAAATGAAAGCAGGGACTAAATTTATAATAAGTTTATGACCGAATGTGAGCCTAATTTTGAAACTTAATAGGGACCTGTAGAAAACGCACCATAATAAAAATATGATTTTTATTATATGAATAGCGTTATAAAAATATGATTTTTATTATATGGGTAGCGTTATAAAAATGTGATTTTTAAATATATATAGAGAGTTGTTAAAAATATGATTTTTAATATAAATCATGTGAAACAAATTGCGATGGAATCAAGGTGAAGAACATTACGCACTGGAACAAATTCAAATCTGAACCGTTAAATTAAAGATTGGCAGAGTGGAAACCAAATGTGAGAACTCCTTCTCACTCTATTTATTTTTTCAATTAAAAATATTCTAGGATGCAAACGGGGCTTAGAAGCCCCCGACACTATTTATTGTACAAAACATGTTGTTTGATTTGAATTATAGGGAGTTCAACACTCGAATTCGCATAATCACATAAATTGAAAGCGATGTATGGATATTACTGGCACATGGATTCTATACTCCGTGAATAGCCACTTATGGCGTCGTAAATGGCATTAGGGTAATTGTGTATTTATTTATTTGGATGCTCTGCGTGATTTGATTATGGTTGTGAAAATTAATTTATTTGTTTGGATTTGGATGTGAATTAGATTGAAATTGGTTTTTGTGTGGCGCGAGCCATTATTAGGCGAGGGATAAGGCTAGACCTTATTCTGGTTCTCGCATCGTTCCCTTATGCTGCCAAAATTTTATAAAAAAATTTAGAAAAATTTAGTTAGTTGAAAATATTATTTTTTGCTTATAACGGCGATAAATAAAATTATTATTGAATAGTTAAAAAAATAAATTTACACATCCGTTTACAAGTCGGACGACTTGTTTATGCTCGCCTATTTTTGTGATATCGATTGGGACGATAATTTTACGCATCGCCCAAATGCACAAATAATATTCAGTATTTGTTGGTTGAAACCACACACGGGTGTTGGAATGATATTTGACGTACACTAATCCTAAATGTTTAGTTGTATGTCAATCGATTGGTTGACATACTGTTGTAAGGGTTAATTATTTATATTTAATGCTTACGTACTTGTGTAAGGCACTATGGATGATGGTTGACCGTGTATAATTATTGTTGTGTACATGTGTGTATGAAATCCATATAAATAACATTATATGTAATTGACTGTGCCTGATTCCAATTTAGAAAAAAATAATATTTTAAAATAATGAATATTTTAAAATAATGAATACATTAAAATAATATCCAGTAATGGATTAAAATGCGAATTTAATGTCCGGTTTTGGATGGATACGGGAATATTAAAATATATGAAGCCGTGTTAATTAAATTTGCGCCATTTTGACGCAAACGATATTTATATCGATTTTATTCATTTTTATAATGAGTATGGAAAAGGAAATTATTTCAAAATCTAATATTTTGAAAATATTATCATTTGAATATTATAATGATAAGGAGTATTCGATCTTGATTTAAAACTGAAATAATAGAGGGAATCAGTTTTGAAATGAATTTATAAAATACATTTTAAATGGAAATCGACGAAATATATATAATATATATTTAATGGCCTGAATAGAACGTGCTGCACCGCGACCGTTCGCGAATTTCGACCATTGACTTCGAACTAATATTATGGGAGATCCGACCATCAGATTCTCCTAAAATCAGAACCGTTGGGTTCGTATCGAAAAGAGCTTTCCAACAAATATAAGAGATTTTAAATCTAATGGTTGGCTTTGGAATTATGTCCAAATCAAATTTGCAAAAGGTCGTTGTGGATGCAGTTCGGTGGCCGTTATTGGAAGCCGACTGTACGGGCCTTGATAAAATTATTAAAAATATTAATAATTTGTGTAAAATCATGATAAATGATTTGGAAAGAGTTAGGATGAAAAATTCCATATTCGACAAGACAAAAATATTTTTTTATTGAAATGAACTACTTATTAACAAGAAATAAAAATCCAATATTTTTAAATAAATAAATTGGATTGAAATGGTTTTAATAAAACCAGAAATTTCCAACATATGAATTAGAATGGATTTGAATAGAAATAATCTCCGGAATATTTCGATATTGGATTCCGTGATTATATGGATATTGTTATGGAAATTTGGAAGATATATTTATATCGTTATTTCCAATACGATATTTGTTGGTTTGTGAATTTGATATTGAGTATAAGATGACATAATTTCTATCCAGAGCCTTGTATTTAATATCAAATGGGATTTTGGGTTTGTCATGAATGGTGTCTTTAGTAACACTGTTCTTAAAACCAGTTGAGAAAAGAATAAATCTTTTAATTAAGATTTAGAAAAGTTTGCCAATTAATTAATATTTAATTGGAATTGAATTAAGAATTGGATTTTTGGGTTTATCACGAACGGTGTTCTAAATAACACTTGTTCTTTAACCCGATTAACAGTGAAGTTAAGATTTGGAATTTATAAATCTTCATTCCAAGATTTAATGGAATTTTCCAAAGTAAAGTTTTCCAATTTAATATATTAAATTGGAATTGAATGAAATTCGATTTAGTAATAATCGAAGTGAGCTACTGTGGAGGAAGACTGCTAATATATATGGAATCTAAAAGGCTTTGTCGTTATTCCAATTACATTATTAGTCAGATACGGAAATTAATATCGATTATATCTATTGATCTATTTTCCGTGAAGATTCCATAATTAATGGAATGTGATTTTGGGTATATTGGGAACTGTGTTTTAAATGACATTAGTTATTTAACCCAGTTAAAGATAGGATTACATTTCTAACATTGTATTTCGAACTGTATTGTTGATCTCTGCTAAATATATATCTGTTTGGAAGTGGAGAATTTATTCTCTTGCTTAACACCCTTCTCTGAGACCCAGAGGTTATATATCGGCAGAAATCAATGGTACGGTGTAGATTGTCGATGTGACATGTTTGATTTTCGAAAGTTAAATAATCATTAATATTGATTTTTGGGAAGATTAAAAATAAGTAGAGTTTTAATGAATCTTTAATTAGATTGAAATGTGAATGTGATAATTTAAATTATCAAATTTGGGGAGTGATCGAGAATGGAATACCACTAGTTTTACTTCAGGCGATAGTTAAATCTTTAATCTGATATGAACGTGAAATGGTAATTAAATTTACCGATAACACTGTAGTGTTAGATATGGAGTATTACCAGTTTTTCTCCATGTGATGAATAGGTTGGGATTGGGAAATATAATAAATGATTACTTCGGTAAGGTTCGCAAATCCCGACTTGTTTGGAAAACCTTAATTTGGTTTAATTTGTGAAAAGATCATTTGAGTAAAAGAATATTCTGGATTGGAATGAGGCGTACATTATATTTTTATAGAACTTGATTAGAAGATAGCAAATTATTCGAAAAGGCCGGGTTTATACCCAATCTGAATAATTAATTTGACGATAAGTCGACGATAAAGACGGTGGTTGAAGACCTGAGATCTTCACTTCGTTTGGATGATTACTGATGTCTTGATTGGGCTGTACACCCGAGACAAGGTAATAAGTGGTGATCGTCCAGACGTACTTGGAGATCGACCGGATATGGGAGGACCTCTCTCCTGTATTAGACATATGGGATGAGGAATAAGGTGCCTCCGGTTTCGTTCAGACCCAGAACGAACTAGTAAATGGATATGTGTCTAACATTGGATTTTATTCTATGTTGATTGATCTCTATTAAATATATATATCTGTTTGGTGACAGAGAATTTATTCTCTTTCTTAACACCCTTCTCTTAGACGTACGAGCTCAGAGGTTATATATTGATAAACATTAGTCGCATGGCATGAATTGCCTGTGTGGCATGCTGAGATGCAAATGATCAAGGGTTCTGTTGAAAAGCAGAGTCTTGTGGTTGATGATCAAAGCACGGCTTTAAATAGCATAGCTTTTTGTATAGCGTTAATTCGCGAGCCTCACACCTCGGTATGTGTCAAAAACGGTATAAGGGACCCAAGGAGGACAAGATGTTTCTTTCTAGCTATGGGTGGTGTCATGGTATGGAGCCCAAACATTTATTTATTTTTACCTATGTGGATGATGGACTGTGAGGCGCCTCAGATATATCAGTTACAACGAAGCCGATGGATAGGTCCTATAGGACCGAGAAATGTGTGTTCAGGAATTGTTAATCCACTAAAGTATGTGTGGACCAGCCTTGGAGGATCCAAGGGTTTCCCCGCAGTGTGTAACCCTGAGGCATTTGCTAAAATGTCTCGAAGCTGGTGAGGAGTACATCCCTTGCCTCGACTCATGACAGAAATCAAATTTCCAATACGTGACATTTCGGTTTTAATTGTAGAGCCTAGTATGGCGACATGATATATGGTACCCATGCCTTTTATGATTGATACATTTATATTTGAAGTGATTTTGACACTATGCACTTATAATAGTATCAAATGATTTTTTTTAAAACATACCAAGCATGTTTGGCTATTATAAGGCAAAACTCTATCCTCCGCCTTGCGTTGCATTGTGTGATGGGACCTGAGTCTTATAATAGCTTCATTTTTCGAAAAGCATTGCACTATTTATAAACTTTTTTGTGCATTGGTATTCTTGGGAGAAAACCCATTCCGTGTTATACGGCATGGTCCCTTGATTTAGTTTATTTCTAAAGTAAAGTTTTAAATAACTGTTTTAGTTCTCACACCAGTCCCATGACTAACCTGGAGTTTATTGTTTTAACCTAATGTTTAGGTGCCCCTATTTTCCATATGGGCAGCTAGGAGTTTTGGTTTTAAAGATATTTCTTTTCCAAGAACCTGGATTTACGGCTAGAGCTATACTCAGAAAGCCCAGTATCAGTTTATTTCTTTAAGTTGTGTTATGTATTATTTTTCCTCTACGACGTAATGTATTTTAATCTCAGATATTATTTTTCTGTTGTATATTATTTATTCATACTCTGTTATATTCTTGTACTCTGATGTAAATTGTTGTAACAACAATGAAATGTTCTGTCGTTTGCGTTAAGATATGTCGTGTTCTCAACTCAATCCGGGCTTTCCCAAAAGGGCAAGTTTGGGTCATTTCAATAAGCTGCTAATTATTCATTATTATAACATTTAAAATATTAGTAAATATTATATTATTAAATCATATTTTGTTATTAAAATAATTATTAAACAATTCTTATCAATTATTAAATATTAATAGCTACTTAAATGTTAAATACTAATTATCAAGTGTTCATGATTAATTAGTTAAATATAAATGTAATTAATAAATATTAACTATAACTGCTAATTATAATAAATTATCAAATAAAAAATTATTCATTGTATATAATATTAATTATAACAAATTATAAATAATGACATATATGAGCAAGTATATATGGTTATTGATATGTGCATTTGCTTGAATTAAAATAACCAGCAATTGCTTTGGTTTTAAAAGAACCTATGCAAATAACACTATCATATGTGCTGCATTTGCATCTGTTTCTCATGAGTTGATGCAAATGACACTACTTGCATCGGTTGTAAGGACAACCGATGCAAATAAAACTATCTGTTTCACTGCATTTGCATCGGTTTCTCGAGAGCCGATGCAATAATAATATTTACTTCGGTGCATTTGCGTCGCTTCCTAAAGAGGCAAATAACACTATTTGCATCAGTTATGAGGAAAATCGATGCAAATAATATTATTTGCTTCTGTGTATTTGGATCAGTTGCAGAAAAACTGATGCAAATAACAATTTTTGCATCAATTTGTTGATATCGAAATTCGACTCAACACCAAGAGTGTATCAAAGCACTTCACCAAATTGGTAAGGAGGAACAAAGTGAGGCCGCAATCACAAAAATACAAAAAGCGTAAGAATAAAGCACAGAGTTTTTATAGTGGTTCGATCCAATGAGGATCTACATCCACTCTCATAAGTGATTCCATTATCAATATGTCAATTACAAGGATAACTCCGCTCTTACAACAAATTAATTACTCTCTCACTTATAGATCTTATTTGAATCCACCAAAAACTACGGAGGAATGGAATGGCCAGCGGGGATTTGATGTGATTGAAGAGGAACTAGAATGATTTCTTCAAGTGTTTGAGCTTGAATGACGAGCTTACATCCCTCGAATTACTTTGATGGAATTGACGAGAATCTTAATTAATAAATTGTGGGAATCTTCACTTAATTTTGGAGAATAAGTGTTTAGGATTGCTTGGAATAGTTGTAGGAGAATTACAACTGCAATTCGTGGCTCAAACATCCGATCCCCCTCCATGAATGAATGAAGGGGGTATTTATATGTAGAATTCAGGCTAGGTGGCAATTCTGTAAATACTGTGCTCTGGTTTTAGGTCGTAGGCGGGCTAGAAGGGACGTCGTACGGTCCAAAGCAAGGCGGGACGTGCTATACAAGGTGGAGCGACCCAAAACTTCCTGTTACGAAGTAGTATGAGTTAAGGGAGCACGTGGCGACCCAACTCGTTCTGGCTGAAGGCGGCTGGAGCTAAAAGATGCTAAGCGAACTAAAAGGATTTTGTTGATCCGTAATGAGCCTCAAGTGGGTTGACCTAGAAACATTTACAAGCTTTAGAAGTGGAGCGGCCTAAAGATGGCTAGATGGACTAAAACTTTGAACAAGCTAAAGAATCTGACAGTTTAAATGACTTCAACAACCCAAAGCTTATTAGGGACCTAAACTTTCAGACGACTCAATCATGCTTGTCATTCGTTAATTATATTTTATCGGTTAACATTTGCCCCTCGAAGTTTGTATATATCAAGGATAATTAGGCGTCGAATTCGATGGTTTTAAATGTGCTGCTAGGTCGAATTTTTAGGTCGCCAGTACTCTCTAGGTCGTTGGAGTTCTTGAAATGCCCCAGATCATAGCTCGCTTTAACCTTCTTAGGTCGTGATAGTCCTCGTATCACTGTGGGATTTTTAATCCGCTAACCCTGCTCCTTTATAAGTCTCTAGCTTGGGCCGTTTTTTTCATTCACTCATCCTTTAAGCTAGAGAACGTTTAATGGCGGCTATCCAAAACTGATTCGAGATTTTTCTGACATCCTGTTCACCGATTGATCAGCGATTTTGCCTTCTGCAAATCCAATCTTTTTCAAGCTCAACTGATTCAAAAGTCAATCCAACAATCAAAAGATTCAAATTCGAAGTTCTCGTCCATTAGAGATTAGGTTTGTTTCGCTCTCTTCAATTTTTGAATTTGGACTTGGCTGATGGATCCCTGATCCTGCGAGCTGCTTTGAGTCGAATTGGACGCTATTGTAACTTATGAATCCTTGTGGTTTGACCATGTATTTGATGATGATGATGGAATGTTATTTCTTTTGATTTTCCATGGCATGTATGCGCTCTTTGAATTTATCGATGATATGTATGCTTAATCAACGATTTTGTTACTGTACACATAACTTAAAATGGAGCTTTGTTGTTTATAACGATTCATATCGCTATATCCTTGAATACTTCAGGTTTCAAGCTTTTATGATAGTGGAAACTTTTAGGTCGTTGTCGTGTACTTAGATTGCTAGTAGAATTAAGTGTCTCAGGTTGTCACTTCAAGTATTAAGCTTTAGGTCATCGACCCTGTTCAAGGTCTTAGGTCGTCTTTTTCACTTTAAAACTTGGATTCAAGGACGGTTTAAAGTACTGGCATGCTGATATAATTCAAATTTAAAGATCACAATTTTAGGTTGCTTGAAGGTTTAAGGTTTTTAGGTCGTCGAAATAGCTCAAAATCTTCTGGACTGCGCGATGACCTAAGGCTCGATTTCCACCAGAACGACCTAATGCTCCATGAATCCGAACGATCCAAAAATTCAAACATTGATCGCGACCTAGACCTCATGATGCTTTAAAAAACTTAAAACTTGGATGCTTGAAAACTTAAAACTTGTTACTTTAAATATTACGACTTGGTTTCCAGAATGCTCATGCTCCACACTGATTTCCTTGAGTGATTATTAATGCTTTCACACTCGAAGCCTCTTAGGTCGTGAACGTGATCCTATGCTCTAAGTTGTCGTCGACCCAAGGATCGAGTTTTTCATTACAACCTAAGTATGGTGTTAGAACTATTTAAGTTGTTGGGCCATTATGGCGGCAAAAAATCACTTGGATTGAAGAACGACTCAAATTCTTGAACCATAGAAACGACTCAAAGTTTTTAATCTCTATGTTTTGCAAAGATTCGGCTTTATCTTTATAATTCATTTATGAAACCATTTGTGTAGAATGACCACTAGGAAGCGATCACCTGATCAGACTGAAGGATCACCTTCTGCTCAAGCCGATCCTTCTACAGAGACTGCTATCCCTCAACCTTTTCCGGTACCTGTTCCTTTGGCTATTTTTCCAAAAGAAAAACATTTCACTACCTTGGATCAGGAACACTTTGAGCAACTGTGTAGCCAATTTGGGATTCCTATTACTGATGCATTATTACCAAGTGAGGGCATATTTGCCTATCAACCTCCGGCAGGATATGTAATTGTAAATCGTTTTATGTTGGCCGATGGCAGTGTTCCTCCTTTCAACCCTTTCATATTGATGATCCTGAATCATTTGGCCATTGCTCCTTTCCAATTACATCTGAACGGCTATACGATCCTCTTAGGACTTTATATTATTTTTATGCAAGTTAAAGAGTGTGAACCGACTTTTCAAGAGATTTTCTACCTTTGCTAATTTAGGAAAAGGAAGGACACCCCATACATTATACACATTGAGGGTGCTAGAAACCGCAAGCTCATATTCAACTTACTAGAAAGTGTTTCAGGATACCTAACTCAGTTTTTCTTTGTCTGATGTCTCGAATCCTTTTGTGGGAATTGAACAGAAGGAGGCAAACACATTCTGTGAATTCGTTCTATCTCATTTTACCTGGATAACAGAGCCTTATAATTCTTTTCTTTTTCTTTTTAAAACCCAGTTGCCCTAGCCTCTGTTAAAGAAAACAAAGCATCCGCCTCACTCAAGGCCATACTTGAAACTATGAAAGATGTTGACGAGACTAAGAAAAGCAGAAGAGCTTTAGTTACAGAATCGTTACTTCAACATTATGAACTTCTTCATCACTTGAGAAAGTTTCCTACTAAGGGAGGACCTCCAACTCCCACACCAAATCCTGTCAACCCTGATATTGGTGCCTCTAGTGACGGCAATGATACTCAAGATCAAACCACTAGTCAAGACCCTACCGTTGACCCTTCTTTAAAAAAGTGTTCAGGGCCTGTCAGTGGAAGAATACTTCCCTCGATAATGACTACGAGTAAGGATGGAAGTTTTAGCCAACGCAGGGGGCAAGGATCCTATAGTATCAACGGAGTTGGCTAAAAGAGGAGATGCATCCTTGAATTCTGAGTCGGATACGGAACTGAACAGAATAAGGGAGACATCACGGAAGCGAATACTTCTGATCCTGAGTGTGTGACCAACTATGATGGGGAAGATGAAATTGCATTAGAGATCAACCTGAATGTTGAAACGATAACTGATGGCCTTTCCGGTCAAGATGTGACAAGGGTGGATTCAGCAGGTACCTTTGATAACTTGGGGGATCTTAATACGGCTAGATTCCTTAGTCAAAATGATGTTGTTACCCAGCCTCTCAATCCTCAGATTATAGAAGCCGCAATAAGGGATGCTACCACTACCAAACCAGGAAAATATCTTGTGTCACCCGGAATCTCCTTAGATCCTACCAAGAAAGTTGGTTCGTCGAATGGCGATGCTTTTAGAAACACTTATTTCTAATGCACATATGTTCTCGAAGAACTTTTTTACATCTCTTGCTTTTTAGTTTTTTTATTTAGATGCTGAAATCCTTAGAAATTCCCTTAACCAATTAGGACTACCAACTGATTAGCAATAACTTCTTTTGGGAAACATTTTAAACATACATCCCTGATAATTATGTTTATAATTTTCCCTTAATACTTGGAAAACCAATTACTGAAATCTGTTTTGAACTTATTTTAGGTGACCCAGATATGCATAAGAAATGCTCATCATGATTTAGATCGGACTTTAGTAAAAAGAGCAAAGAAATTGATCCAAGGCATTTGCTATATCCGAATCCCCCACGGGCATCTCATCACTACAAGAAAAATCATCCTTCCTTGACTCCGGAGTCTTTACACTAACCCTCACGCGTTCCAGAGTCATACTTGACTGTAGAACAAAGACGGAACTTTCATGAGAAGAGGATGAGGAGGTGAGAAGGCGTACATGGTACAAAGAAGATGACCCAAATGTGAAGAGTTGAGGGAAGAAACGAGGAAGGGATGATCTAGGAAAAGGTGGCTTATTTAAACATTCCCGAAAAGAGAAGGTACCCATTAGGCCTCGAGTGGTTCCATCCTCAGGCCCTTCCGGTCCTGCACCCGAGGTTTATTCTCTCACTCATAGGCCTTGTCATTATCCCGGACCAGTAAGCGATCCTCTTGCTGCAAAACTCCCAGGTTGGAATTTAACAGGGCTTATATTCGATTGTGATGTGAGTTTAACTGATGCCGATGATTTGTCCGAAGAAATAGATGTAGTGATAAGGCAAACGCATACCCAGCTTGACAATGCCAAGAGCCAACTTGATACAAAGTGGAATATCGTTAAATACAGCGCTAAGAAAAAGTTGGATAAGGGGAAA
Source organism: Allium sativum (assembly GCA_030737875.1). Lineage (NCBI taxonomy): Eukaryota > Viridiplantae > Streptophyta > Magnoliopsida > Asparagales > Amaryllidaceae > Allium > Allium sativum. Next base: position 174,945,281 of record CM060923.1, read on the forward strand.
AAACTTGGTGATGATCTCCAAAAACGCCATGACACTAATCTTGCCAAAATTGCTTAATTGGAGAATGATAAGGTCAAAAGAGAAAGTTTTGGATTCTCGTGACGCTACTATTGCAAATCTCAATACAAGAATGACGGGGTTTGAAGCATAAAATAGCAAAAATAAGAAACTCAGAGAAGAACTTGAAGCTGCCAAGCAAAGAGAAAAGGAAGCCTTAACTGCCAAACACAATGTTGAAGCTACATTATCTGTAGAGAAGGATTTCTCCAAACAATATCAAGATGAGGCTGTCCAACTCAGGAAATCTATTGATTCCTTAAAGGCTTCCAACAAACATTGATGGCTAAGGTTGAATCACTTGAGAAAGATAAAGCAGCTGCTGAGAAAAAATTTAAGGAAACCATGGATGAGGCCGAGGGTGACGTGTTCCGATTTTATGTCTTTAGTGTCCTGAATCATGGGAGTTTGAGCTACTTAGGTGACAACTTTGCCACTACTTTAGCGCTTTTGTAGGAATGAGTGCTTGAAATCAATGGTGACAAATGCAGTGAGAATGAACTCGTTGATAGACTTTTGGACAAAAAAATCTAAGAAGGCCCTGGCAGAGGGAAAGATTCAATTAGCAGTCGACAGAGCTGGTACTTCGGGAGAGCAAATTCAAAACCAACCTGATACCAGCCTTTCTACCGATCCTGTGGACTCGGGGCCTCTAGCTCGCAGACACCAATTAAACTTCTTGACATTCCCAAAGAGAAAGATGTAGCTATTGAGAGGGATGCCACTTTGGAGAATGTTATTGAAGAGCATAGTGGAGATGATGGGGCTGGAGATGAAAACACCGAGAATTTGAGGATTGAGCACAGGGAAGCCTAGGAAAAACTTCTAGATGCAGGTAAAATTGAAACCAACTATACCATATCATGCTTAGAATCCATCTTTGATTCACCCGAGTCCCTTGCCAATTATTCTTGTTGTCTCCATAACCTAGGTTTAATCTCACCTTTGCCTTCTCCCTTTATGGGCAATGCAACAACATTTAGAGCTGCTATAACTGATTCACCCTTATTGACCTTACCTCTCACTTTCGTTATTACTCCCCCTCCTCTTAGTAACACTTCCCTGCCCGTGATTATAGCTCCCGGGTCACATGATGCAAGAATTGGCGCTTTCTCAGATTTAGATGATGTCGATTACAATCTTAGTGAAGACCTTGAGGCCACTGAGACAGATGAAAGCCCAAAGGATGCTGTTAAGGACAAAGGTAAGAAAGCTGCCAAATCTTCATCATCCAAGAAGCTCAAGAAGAAGAAGAAGAAGAAAGACACGGAAGCTATTACCTTGTCTTCTCAAGAAACTCCGAGTAACGTGGAAGAAACCCCTCCTCCTACTTTTAACAAACCATCTTTAAAGTCGAGTGGTAGGAAAAAGTATTAGCGCTTGGTACTGACTTTTTTTGCTTCCAAACTATTATCTTTCATTTGATGTATTCAGACCGGTTGTATATGTAGGTACCGGTCCCTTCTTACTACTTCATATTTCTATGTGTCTGATACTTTTGTGCTGGATGTACGACTTTGTGACTTGGTGACTTTGTTATCTGACTATGTGATGCTGAGATGAAATTGTGTTCCGCTCTTGTACTTAAGCTTTTACTTTTAGCCTTGTTGTACCTTCTTGTTCTGCATTCTGCGCTTGTTTTCTTTTCATGCTTGCATCACAAATTCTTTATATTACAAGTCATTTGCCTTTGCAATGTTCATTATTGAGATGATTTTGTGGTACTTTCTCGTAAATTGGGTTTTTATTGTAGCCATAAATCATTATTAGCTGGATTTACCTGACCAATTTTACTGTTGAACTTCCTTGGATTTGGCTGAAGCAATTTTTGAGACTTCTTTTTCATGACATCGAAGCTTTCAATTTTTCCATAGCCATTTCAAGGTTCAGCTTTATTGGTAAATGCAACCCTTGCAAATGTTAATCCTTTAACCTAAGATTATGACAAACTTGTGGTATGTTTGAGTGACAAGTACTAATTTAATGTAGTGGTACTGCCCCCATACCAAAATTTTGTCACAAACTTTTAGAGGTTAGAGGCCGTATTTTGTGATTCAACTTTTCTTAGAATCTTTGAGTCATGAATTTCTGCCATTATTGAGTCCTTTGGCATAATCATGACTAAAGGTTTCCAGTCTAGTCGATCCAACTTATACCTTTTATATAGTGATGGATTTTTGTTTCTGTGCCCCCTGCATGAGAGGTCTTATATCTGATATATTCAATCATTTTTCTCTTCGTTCCGGCAATGCAGGCCTTTTGGAGATTAGATTTGAACTTATGCCCCAAGGAGGTCTTATTTTCCGTCCCTAAAAAGAGGTATTTGTAAACCTGTTATTCATTGTGACTGAATGACTTAGTCACTTGTAGAATTTGTGGGGCGCCTTCGAAAAGGTCTTTTGGAACTCAGTGTTTGTGTCGTTATCCAACCATGTATCAATGGTTTTGACGATTAACCGAGTGCCCCTCAGGAAGGTCTTTGGTTTTAGAGCCCAGTGTTTATATCGTTATCCATCCATGTATCAATGGCATCGGCGATAAACCAGGTGCCCCTCGGGGAGGTCTTTGGTTATAAAGCCCAGTGTTTATATCGCTATCCAGCCATGTGTTAATGGCATCGGCGATGAACCAGGTGCCCCTTGGGGAGGTCTTTGGTTATAAAACCCGTTGTATGTTGCAGCTCGACCATGTATTAAGGGTTCTGGCGATAAATTGGGTGCCCCTCTGGGAGGACATTGGTTTGAAAGCCCATTGTATGTCGGAGCTGGACCATGTATTAATGGTTCTGGCGATGGACTGGGTGCCCCTCTGGGAGGACTTTGGTTTAAAATCCCAGTGTGTGTCGCAGCTAGACCATGTATTAATGCTTCTAGCGATGAACTGGGTGCCCCTTTAGGAGGACTTTGGTTTAAAAACCCAGTGTATGTCGCAATCCAGCCATGTATCAATGGCATTGGCGATTGACTGGGTGCCCCTTTGGGAGGACTTTGGTTTAAAAGCCCAGTGTATGCTGCAATCCAGCCATGTATCAATGGCATCGACGATTGACTGGGTGCCCCTCTGCGAGGACTTTGGTTTAAGATTGCATTGTTTCACAGGGAAGACGCTAGCTCATTTGCCGCGCTTTGCCACGATTTGATAGAACTAGGGACCGGGACCTTGCAATTAAGAAAATGCCTCTTTGGTGCAACTTGCAACTTTATAGAATGTTACATCATTTGACCGTTCAGCTCCCGGTTTCCCTTATTTGTCAGGTTGTGCCCCACACCTCCGTATTTGTTGTGAATAATGTTTTGAGTATTGAGCAATGGGTGCTTGAGCTATCCCATCGGGATGCGCTTTAATGTTCACTTGGCTCTGCTAGGTTACAAATGCGCTAGTTTTTTAGAAGGTTATTGCTTGAACTGTTTCTTCCTTTCCCCTTTATTAGTGTACTCAGCGATGAAATCATCTAAAGCCTACCCATTTATGGCTCTTTGAAGGTGGTAAGTGATATCGTATTAGATAAGCTCAATATTCCACTTTAACAAACTCCTTGAAGCTTATGGGCGGAAGAGAAATTGTTTTCGCGGCTGATTGATAAGATCTTTGATAAAGTGGGCTTAGAAGGATGACCTTAGCTTCTTTGAAGTGGCGAGCAAACAATGTGCTAGCTTAGGATAGTTCAGCCTTGCCTTGGTAAGCTTTTTGTTAATGTAATGTGCTGGCCATGGAACAATTTCTCGGAGAGATGCCCTCCCAGTGAAGCTGACAACCCTTTGGTTCGTTTACCATAGCACTTGTTCATTGTTTGACCCATCGCGACCCCTTCCTTCCACTTTTCAAGGCAATGCTTTTTATTTGCATATTGGAACATATTTGGCACTTGGACTAGTGTTGCTGGGGGTCGTGAAGTATTGTCGATTTTTAGTGGATCAAGCACTCGTCAGGTTTCATTTTTCCGAAGTGACTTCCCCTTTTTGATTTTCAAGAGGTGCATTACTTCTTTGCTTTACACGTTGAATGATGCTTGCCGCACTCGACACTTGGAATATCATTGTCGAGACATGTTATTAGTATTACTTAGACTCATCGAACTATAAGGAAGAGAACATTCCTTGAATTGCATGGTGTCTGTCTTGGCAAGCGACATGCAGTTGAAAATTTGGTGCTTCTAACTTCCTACTTTAAGCAGTTACCCTTTTTGATGAGATGTGCAGCTTTATAACACAATGCCCATTTGCAGCGCTTTTCATCGTTTAACTCAAGATAGATTTTTCTTTTGATTTGCTAGGTGGTGCTTTACATCACTGGGTTTATTCCATATGATGCTTTCGGTACCCAACACTCGAACTGCCCAGACGGGGTATGCTAGCAAGGGTCGCTAGAATTTATTAGTCCATGAGCCAAGAAGAGTCCTACAATATTAAATCGATTTTAGTGACTTTTGATCCAATGAATTAATCGAAGTAAAGCAAACGCGGACTTCTTTTAATATGAAAATTGACATAGTAATTGCTCAATTACAATTCCTCCTCTTACCATAAAGTGTTAATATTTGTAAAAGAAAGCTTAACAATTTTTTGTAAGAACTAAGCAATGTTTTTATGTAGAATGTCGACACAAGCGGTCATTATCCCAGATTTCCGGTATTGAATCTTCATCATAGGTTGATAATTTGTAGATGCCATTTGGAAGCTTTTGGCTGATAACATATAACCTTTGCCAGTTAGACTCAAACATTTCAGCACCAAACTTTACTGAGCATTGGTGTTGAAGTGCCGGGCGATCATCGGATGAACAGGAGCTTTTAATTCCTTTGTTATCATTGCCTCCGTCTGGTTGTACTCTTGAGAATTCGCATAGCTTCGCATCCTCCCCCATTTTCTATTGGTTGAGCGAGGACTGCTTGCCATAGTATCGAACATTGGCTTCTCACTGTTTCTTGTTGGGACCTTTCCACCCGGGCTTGATTGTTTGACAGATATGCTTCGCCCTTGAAGAGTTGAAAGAGGATTTGATGTATGCGAGTTCCTGACATATTGTTGTAGCTTGCACTGCCAAACCAGCATCTCGATCGAACTTTTTAGATGTCTGCAATCATTAGTATCATGACCGGTCTGGTTGTGATAATGGCAGAAACTTCCAGACGTCGCTGCTTTGTTAGAGATCTTTAATATTGGTGGTGGCTCTAAAAAGAATCTTGTGCCTTTAGTAGCAAAGAAGATGTTCATTGAGGTATCATTTTGTGGAGTTAATTCTTTAGACTTGAAAAAGTGAAATCTCTTGTTCTCTTTTTCCTCTTTGTCTCCATATGTTCTTTTTCGCCCTCCGACATTCTTCTTGTTACTTACTCGAAAGGTAGGGAACAAAGGTCGCTTGGACTCGCTTTCCTTATTGTCATGATGACTACAATTCTCCATGTGAAAACCAAGGACAGCGAGGTACGCGCTCCTTTCTACACCAAGTTGTTCTATACGGTTTATGAAGCTGGCTTGAGTGGCTACGAGAGCCCGTATTTGATTCAGCAACATCTCATTTGAAGCATCTATTTTCTGGTGCAAATTGGTCATAGCGGCAACAAACTCTTTTTGAGTTACATAATCCCTTGGAATTTCATTTGCGGTTAGGTTGCTAGCTTGGGAAGCAATGGAAGTACCTACAACAACATCGTTAAGGGTTTTTGAAAGATTAATGCTATTTCCTGAGATAGGTTCCTTGTCATTACGTTGTCCCACGAGGCGGACATCGGCCATTTTATTTGACATTCGCTCGGGCAGGCAATTATAGCTAGCAAGATGAGGGCCAATACTTCTGATCTGAAGAAATGCCCCTTCATTAGGTCTTGCAACCTTCTGGGAAACGTGCTTGCTTTCATGTTTATTCTTTGACGGGACTTGTTCGGACAATTCGAGGTTTGTTTTGAAATCTTCAATGTCTGCTTCAGTTCCAATATTCGACTGAACATCAACTTCCTTTACGTTGTGATCAAGATTATGATCTTACACCAGCGAGTGTTCATTCCCATTTAGGTTGATTTCAATTTTACAAGGTACTGAATTGGCTCGAGCGATAAGGAGTGTTTCCATTTTATCCATTAAAGTTTCATTTTTCTTATTGGAATCGATGTCGGCAGCTTTAAACATGTTGTGGGTAACTCTAGCTTCCAAAGTTTCAACAACAGTCGGGTTATTGGTTCGAAGAATAGAGGAGATACCTTTTACATTTTACCGCATTCTTGCGAGTCAGCTATTGAAGACATGAGATTCGTTTAAATGGCCAGTAGCTTATCAAGCTTATCCATTAAGGTTTTGCTTGAAATTGCCATTTGTTGATTTAAGTCGCCCTCGACCTTATCCGACTGATCTTGTGTTATGCCAACTCTTATTCCCATGGATTTATCAGTATTTGGAAGATTCGCTCGTGGAATGGTGATAGCTTCATGATTGACACTTCCTGAACTTCCAGCCGACTTATTGTCGTACTTCTTCGGTAGATGCATAACTTCGTGCAACTCTTCTGATTTAGGTAGAGACCTTATGAATTTGAAAGGGAGTTAGTTGATTGGTTTAGATCGGAGTCCTGTGAGATCTATGGTAGAAATAGGATTGGAATCTCCGATGAGATGCTCTTAAGATTGACAGAAGTGCGAACGAAGGCCCCATGGTAGGCGCCAAATGTTGATATTGAAATTCGACTCAACACCAAGAGTGTATCAAAGCACTTCACCAAATTAGTAAGGAGGAACAAAGTGTAGCTGCAATCACAAAAATACAAAAAGCGTAAGAATAAAAGCACAGAGTTTTTATAGTGATTCGATCCAACGAGGATCTACATTCACTCTCATAAGAGATTTCATTATCAATATGTCAATTACAAGGATAAATTCACTCTTACAACAAATTAATCACTCTTTCACTTATAGATCTTATTTGAATCCACCAAAAACTACGGAGGAATGGAATAGCCAGAAGGGATTTGATGTGATTGAAGAGGAACTAGAATGATATCCTCAAGTGCTTGAGCTTAAATGATGAGCTTACAACTCTCGAATTACTTTGATGGAATTGGCGAGAATCTTGATTGATAAATTATGGGATCTTCACTTAATTTTAGAGAATAAGTGTTTAGGATTGATTGGAATAGTTGCAGGAGAATTTCAGTAGCACTTCGTGGCTCAAACATCCGATCCCCTTCCATGATGGAATGAGGGGGTATTTATAGGTGGAATTCAGGCCAGGTGGCAATTCTGTAAATACTATGCCCTGGTTTTAGGTCATAGGCGGGCTAGAAGGGACATCGTACGGTCCAAAGCAAGGCGGGATGTGCTAAACGAGCGGAGCGACCCAAAACTTCCTAATACGAAGTGGTACGAGTTAAGGGGGAGCGGGGCGACCCAAGTTGTTCTGGCTGAAGGCAGCACGAGCTAAAGGATGCGGAGCGAGCTAAAAGGATTTTGTTGATCCATAATGAGCCTCAAGTGAGTCGACCTTAAAAACATTTACAAGCTTCAAAAGTGGAGCGACCTAAAGATGGCTAGACGGGTTTAAACTTTGAACGAGCTAAAGAATCTGACGGGTTTAAATGACTTCAACGACCCAAAGGTTATTAGCGACCTAAACTTTCAGATGACCTAATCATGCTTGTCATTCGTTAATCATATTTTATGGGTTAACACAATTATAAAGACAACTGAAGCAAATGAGGAGGGGCAACAAGTATATTTTGTACTGGTGGTATGAGTTTACCTCTTGTTCAGATGGGGGTTGATTTATTAGTACGTGCTCAACCTCTTGTTCTACAACGGGTTGATAAACAAGATGTTCATGCACTCGTGGGACGTACACAAGTTCATTCGGTCCCGGTTGAAGTGTGACTAGCTCAAGATCCGAGTATTCACAATCAAGTTCCTCGTAATGTGTTTCTTGATAGTTTATATTCCATTTGATATTCGTATGGTCGTCAGAGGTTGGAAGAGATATTCCGAATGGGAAATCAAAGCCCGTAGATGATGGCAATGAGGCATTTTGAAGAGAAATAGAGTTGAGAAGATATGGTTGAGTATGATTCAAAATTATGAGAGAGTAGGTGGGTATATATAGAGTTTGGAAATGTGAAAAAATACACCGGTAAATTCTCAAAACTCGCACAAAGGCAAGTTTTAGAAATGCGCCCAGTTCTCGCCCCCGCACATAACAGTTTTATGTTTGTAAATATTTCCAAAACATGGCTAAACATGTTATACTTTCTGTAAACATGCATAAATATGTGAATTTTCTAAAAAAAAATAACACTATAAGTTTTGTATGATTTCTTTCCTTTTCCTTTGTTTTTTAAATTTCATATTTTGCATTGATGAATAATTTCACTATTTTGATGGCATATTTTTAACGATGCCACCATGCACGTGCTTTTGAATTCGTTTACTTTCATATCTATCTCCTATCACTATCACAATCTCAACAACCTATATTTTTGATCGGCTCTGAGCATCCAGTGCTTTGAAAACCTATATTGAAATGTTTGTCCAAGTGCAATAGAAATTGTCGTAAGCCCATGGTAATTTAATAATTATTTTGTAATATTTTGTTTAAATAAAAAACTAATATCAGTAGAATTTAACTTAACTGACCAACAAAATTATAAGATAGTTTGGATTGATGGAATGTTGACTTTAAAAAGAAAAAAGAAAAAGCAATTGAACAAAATTCCACAAGTGACTGTAAAAAGTATCATATGTAACCCTAATCTCGTCAAATGTTACATGAAACTAAAAGAGCATCCCCAAAGGGGGTCAGTTGCTTTCCAACTGACCCCCAATGGGGACATCAGTAGATGAGCAAGGGTTGCTTCAGCAACCCTTGAGGTTGTTTCAGTAACCGATCGGTTGCTCCAACAACCGAAGCTTAGCCGGCTTATTTAAAGCCGGCTAAGTAAAACAAATTATTTTATTTGGTTTGTTTGCCCAACATTGAGTTAAGGCACATTTTTTTTAATCTCTTAGCCAGCTTTATGAAAGTCGAATAAGATATTAATTTTTTTCTTAGTCTACTTAAAATAAGCCGGCTAAGACATCCCCTATTGGGGGTGAGCTGGGGGTCAACCGAGCTTGATTTAACCCCTAATGACTCACCCGATTGGGGATGCTATAAAGGTTGAAGTATATGTATAAGACATCCATTTAATTATTCATGTTTTATTCCTGATGTACAATGCATTAATTAATAAAATATATGTAGCAATCCACTTAAAGCATAGAAGAGCATGTAACATGATGCAGACTTTAAATCGAATGACAGTATATAAGTTGGATGTATCACTGATCATCATTTGAATTATTATAAAACTAATAATATAAACTTGCATATCATCATGCGTCATCCATCAGTTATGTAATACTAAAACAAACAGATGTTGGATGCTATATCAACCACTTGCATGAACATATAAACATCACAGTGTAATTTTAGAACTCCATGTCGCTTAATTATATTCGAATTCCATGGCTTCTTGATCAAATACATCCTTCATACATTGTTTTTCATAAGTTTTCCAAATCTCTTCACTTGTAAATCTTTCTCTTCCATTTAGTCCTATAGCAACCAGTACACTTACATTTATTTTGTTGATGATAAGCATTCATAAAAATAATTGAATCATTCACCTTTCTTCGATTGCAAGCTTGAATTGAAAGGACTAATGGACTCAATTCTATATTGATATAGAAAAAGAATGATATTTGTGTAGGTAAAGTGTTAGGCGCATTATATACAGATGTTTGACTCCACTTATGAGCTTAATATTTCATATTTATATGGATAGTTGAAGTTGTCTATTTTATTTGTTTGTAATTGTTTGCAAATTTTGTTTATTAAATTAATATGGTTGACCTACTTTTATCCAACATCGATAAAAGTGGTGTTGAGAAATTCGAATTCATATACCAAATTCAAAATCTCAATGAATAATAAATTTGCAAAAATAACTAATTACAATATCACATTCACAAAAGCAAGAAACACCCAATTAAAATAACAACATCTCAATCACAAGAAAACAGTTGCAAGCAATAAAAATAAAATAATTCAAAGACAAATCTATATTTGTTTTACTATCAACTTTTTAGTTTACATTCACTTTTGAAAAAGATTTAATTACCACAATGCGCAGACCACAAGAGATGACACAATAATCACTCAACAATTTGTCAAGAATATGAATTAATATGAATCCAAATTTCCTTTATATAAACCCATGATCTAATTAGGAGATCACTCTCTTTGGATCTGAAAATATTTTATATGTGGAGTATTTTTATCATGGCAAAGGCTTGATTTTCACCTTGAAGCTTTACAAATTAGAGACAATTTGGCTCAGATCCAGTTCATATTTTAAAATACAAAAAACTAGCTGTGTTAAAACTTTAGAAATTAGATCCTTGATTTTTAAAAATATAATAATAAACAACAAAAACAATGTAAACATTTACTAAACTTCAAAACTTAATTCAACACAAAATCATCTTCATATTCATGCATGAAAATTACAAATAAATAATTAAAAACAAAAAATACAAAAAAAAATCATGTTACAACGTATTCCCGCAACTTTTTGAAAAATTGCAGAAATCACACTAATTATATCAAAAAATTGCAGTCTTTAATGCAATTTTTGCAGTGTTGGTTCAAAATTTTAAATCAAAACCTACACTTATTCTAACATCAAAGTATTGCAAAAAAAATCAAAAAATGATTAGATTTGCATTCAAACGAAAATTATTTCATTTGCAGTAATGTTATAGATAAAAGAAGCTATTATCTGCAAAAGTTGCAAACATGACTGTAATTTTTTCACATACTGACACATATATGCGATACAATGTAAAATAGTTCGAGATATGTCTGCATCTATTTAGAATAAGTGCAGACATTGTTGCATAATTTTTTTCCTTCTTCAATAGTCGTGATGCACTATATGAATGATCGCATAAATGTGTAACCTGGAAAATCAGAACCAATTTAAAAAATTTATTTTAAGAAATTTTGACAGAAAATGTGTCAAAATTTAAAAAATCCCATTTTTAAATAATAATAAAGCTATTCAAAATAGCCATTTTGCAAACGACATCCATTTTAGACGAAACCATTTTTTTGGATCTGGAATGTCAAACTATTGCTAAGTTTAAATTTCCATAATTTTTGGAATTAATATGTGAGCATGGTAAATTAAAATGTGTTTGGTAATTTCTGTTGAATTGGACTAACCGTTAAAAAGAACATTTTTCAAATGGTCTCCAAATTCGACGAAATTAACTTTGTTAGGACCGTATCGTCAAAACATAGGTAGATTTATTTTTTGGGAATTTTTGGAGTCAGTGTGTGGCCCTTGTAAATTAAAATGCACAATCAAATTAAATAATTAAATGGTTTATATTTTAATTTAAAGAAAAATGGGCTGAAACGATCAAATAAGCTGATGAGACTTAGTCCATTGTGCCCGGAATAGGGGTATTTGGCTAGGGGAGACATTCGTTGGGATGGATTTGGAGTTGGTATGAGTTAACGGGCTTTTTAGTGAATTAATAAACTAAATAATATTATATTATAAATAAAGGATTTCTAAAAACCCTAATTCACATCGTATTACCGGCGCCGTCTTCATTTCCATGGCCAAAAAAGCTCTGATCTTCTTCCATTAAAATCTCTCCATTCACTCCGTAAAACCTGCCCCTCCTTTGGACAATATTGTAGTCCTCTCTCCATTCTTCAAATCCGTACGGACAACACATGCTATCATCAAGTATCCGACGAGTTCTAGCACCCCAAATCTGGTCCGTTTGCATCACCGCCCTGCCACCCTGGTGCGATCGAACTGGCCACTGTGGGCACCCCCTGGGGCGCACCTCGAAGCCCCTCAGCGTGGTGTCGTCCGATCATTCTCTGGTGCACCGTGTTGCGTGAAAAGTTAGACCCTAGTTTTGAACGAATAAGAAAAGTATCGGCTTTGGTTTCTGTAGGAAGAAGAAGGTGAATTTTTAAATTAATTAATTAATTTATTTATATTTACAATATTATTATCACAATAAAATTCATAACTCGTTCATACATTATTGGAATCGCATGAAACAGGAATCGTTTGCATCATGGCTGAGTCTACTTCATTTTTGCAGTGACCAAAGGAATTTTAGATCGATCTAAAATTTTTGAAGAATTCCAAAGCACTGTGAGATCTCTTATTTAAAAATTAAAATTAAAATTAATTTTTATTACATTGGAAATTTTTTATATATACGCCGTTAAAATTCAGTTGTGTGTTGTAGGAGATTTGGATTGATTGACTTTGTTTATGGTAATCCGTTGGATCTAATTGGATGGGATAGAACTGGAAAAAATTGTTAATACAATAAAAATACTCTTTTTATTGTATATACATGAATCTTAGAATTAAGAAAAATTGTCAGACAATAAAGTTCCTTTTATTGTAAATATGTGAATCTTAGAATTAAGAGAAATTGTTGTATAAATAAAATTCTCCTTTTTTATTTATACACATGAAACATAGAAATTGTTGTAGGAATAAAATTCTTTTTTTTATTTATACATATGAAACATAGAAATTGTTGTATAAATAAAATTCTCCTTTTTTTATTTATACATATGAAATATAGAAATTGTTGTATAAATAAAATTCTCCTTTTTTATTTATACATATGAAACATAGAAATTGTTGTATAAATAAAATTCTCTTTTTTTATTTATACATATGAAACATAGAAATTGTTGTATAAATAATTTTTTTTTATATGTACGTGTAAATCATAGAAATTGTTATACAATAAAAATATTCTTTTTATTGTAATATGTAAACATATAATTTATCAAGATTGGTTATACAATAAAAACATTCATTTTACTGTACATGTAAATGATAGAGTTGTTATACAATAAAAACATTCTTTTTATTGTAACATGTAAATGATAGGATTTTTTATACAGTAAAAAATATTCTTTTTATTGTAACAAGTAAATGATAGAATTTGTTACACAGTAAAAAACATTATTTTTATTGTACATGTTCGTGATAGAATTGTTATACAATAAAAATATTCCTTTTATTGTAACATGTAAATCATAAAATTTGATATACAATAAAAATAGTCTTTTTATTGTACATGTTAATAATAAGATTTGTTAAATTTGTCATACAATAAAAATATTTTTTTTATTATTGTATATGTAAACATAGAAATTATTAGAAATGTTTATACAATAAAATTTTCCTTTTATTATATATGTAAACATAGAAATTGTTAGAAATGTTTATACAATAAAATTATCCCTTTTATTGTATATGTGAACATAGAAAATGGACAAAATTGGGTATACAATAAACTTACTTTTTATTGTATATATATTAATTATAGAAAATGGACAAAATTGGTTATACAATAAAATTACTTTTTATTGTATATATATTAATTATAGAAAATGGACAAAATTGGTTATACAATAAAATTACTTTTTTATTGTATATATATTAATTATAGAAAATGGACAAATTTGGTTATACAATAAAGTTACTTTTTTTATTGTACATATATTAATTATAGAAAATGGACAAAATTGGTTATACAATAAACTTACTTTTTATTGTATATATATTATGTAACGTCCCGGATTTTTAGCGACCATATAATCAATTTATTTAATTATTTAAATGATGATTTAGGGGTTTAAATGACTTGTAATCAATAATTCTGAATAATTAATTAAAATAAATAGTAGAATAATACATTTAATTTTTCCATAATAGTAAAAAATTATGTGAATTGGTAATATTATGCAATGGATTACCCGTATTTTTCTAACTTGAGTATACATATAAATAACGGCCCGTGCTTCGCATACGGACAATGCTTGGGGTTGTAGTTGCATTGAATATTTATTGGCTTATGTGATATTGTTGTTATCTTCCTTCCAGAAATAGGTGCATACGATGCATGTAGTCAAAAAGGGAGAATATGCCGGCAACCGTAAAGGAAAGCATAGATGCATGGCTCACCAGATTGGGATTTGGAATCTTCTACCTTCCTTGCATTTTCATTTATCCTGATCATTCTTTACGATGGTATCTGTGATGAATGAACATAATGGTTTGTCCCTGTTTTGATGCACATGTCCTTCTGTGGTTGATATAAGCAAACACATACACATTTTACCAACTACGAAATTCTCCATAAACTAAGTATACCTTTTATGTGATGATATATAAATTTCATCCTTCAAAATTGTTTGAGTTAGGGAGCAAATGAATTTAGTAACCGACCAATTAACTGAATGACGCATTCACAGACTAGAGTACCAACATTTTTATCCATTAACATCTCAGAAGGCAACCACAACTTCTCTTTAAATGAAGAAATGAAAAAGATAAAAAAACCCGGAGCACTATCGAAACATTCATTTTCAGTCAAAGATGGTGGTTACTTTGTCTCTATTCAAAACAGTGTGGCCTCCAAGTCTTAGATCGAGTATGGCAAGCTATTGAAACCGTGCATGCCAAGTGACTGAGACCGTGCGTGCCAAGCTACCTTTCTCCTTAAATACATTATCCTTTTACTCGTTCTGAAAATAAAACAAAATGTGAGAAACGAAACTTTTTAAATCAATTAAAAATCATAACCTTGATGAAAATTCATAAAATTAAATGCATTGGATTCCTAAGATTTCGCTCTTCAACCCACAGGATTTTTATGTGGCTCGAGGCCTTTTCGTACCAAAATAGTCGTGCAAAGGTGTAGCAATTCGAGGCGATTTCTGGCAAGCTGGGTAGGATCAATGTCGAACTGTGTTAGGTGGAGGTAGGGAGAGGTATGGCGTGTCGTTTTATGTGGGTGAGGCGGTCCCTCGTAGCCAGAGGGGGACGGAAGGCGGTGTTAAATGGATTCGGATCTTGGGAATTTTTCTGCGATTTTGAGAATGGATGGAGGCCGAGGCGTGAGTTGGTAGCAGTAAAAAGTGTGGCGGTTCTGATGAGGGGCCAAGGTGGATGTCCGGTTGGTCAAATTTGCCGACAGTGGGTGATGGAAGATAACGTGCTGGAAGACGATGTTTTGGAATTTGGGAAAAAGTGCGGATTCGATTTCATTTTAGGTTCGAAGAAAAACACCATAGAAGAAGAGAAATTATCCGCAACATTTTTGGCCTGGGCGTGAGAAGCTGGACGCGAATTAAGAAGACCAAGCTCTGGCGATTGTGGTCACGTTCTCGCCGGTGATGGAGGAAAGGCGTGAAAATGGCAGAGTGAATATTGGAGGTAGCGGCCTTTATCGGGAAGTAGGAGAAAGGGGTAAATGCAGTAACGAGGGATTAATTCATAATTAATATAATAAATGTGATTAAGGGGAGACTACTAGTTTTAAAATTTATGGAAGGGGCGCGATGGTTTCAGGCTGTTTTGTCCTTGAAACCACCAAGTTTGAGGTTCGGTTTGGTAAATGGATTCATCAAATTGATGGGTTTCCAAGATGTTTTGTTTCACAACATACTGGGTTGATTTGTAAGGAAAGTTCAGGTCGGGTCATTGCAGGGGAATGCGGGTGTGATGTTGTGGGCGTTGTTGGAAAAGGAGGGTGATGCTGGGTTGATTCACGATGTCAATGAAGGGTACGATTTATTGTGCGTAGTTGGTGACCGGAAATTCTATGTGGAGTCATGGAGAATCAAAGGTATGCTTGTGAACTGATTTTATTTTACATGGAAGAGCAAAACTAGTTGGACATCATGAACAAGGAATTTAATCGATCGATTTAGTTAAAACAAAACATAATTAAGATGGTAATTAGTTTATTAATTAATTTATTGAAGAGGGCAACTTTTTCAATATAAATCGTGTGAACGTTAATAACTTAGACCACGCATAACTTTATCATAAGGTAACAGAATCAGACGAAGTTGGACACGTTGGGATCATAATGACAGGGTCTACATTGAGTGCATTGATGAACCGATTTCGCTAAGGATCGAGTTATTGAAATTTCATAGGAAAAATTTAACATTTGTTCAATTTTGAATGAAACAGAAGCAGAGCCATCGACTGAAAAACAAGGTGAGCAAACTCACTAACTCTGACTCGTTTATATTTTTATATAAACGAGTTTTAAATTTAATTATAGTAATTTTATACTGTGTGATTATTGTTTGGTTGAAATGGTTGATAGTTGATTGATTATTAGTTCTGTTTACCAGGATATTTCATATTTATGTGAAATTAATGTTGACTAACATCTGTGGATGCAGGGAAACATGTTGGAGGAATCTGGATTCCTCAACATCTATATTACTGCATATATATGATGTGTTATAAAACCCATGATTAGATATGTTGAGTTTGATTAAGCCTGGCCCTAGAAACTTAGTATTTTAGATACTGTAAAACATTTTCGTATGTGGGAAAGGGAAATTGGGATTTAAAAATGGAATTTTATTTCCAAAATTGAAATGTAATTTCGAATAGAGTTGAAACTAAAAACATGTAAATGGAGAAAGCAAGAAGTTGTATATAAAAGAGAGTACAAATTACGTGAATTATTTATCATTGAATAAATGAAATAGAAATTCAAAATTTGAATTTATAAGGAAAAATGGAAGATGGTTTTGAAACCAATATTTGAATTTAACAAAGGGTGTTAAATATTAGTTAATCTTCGATTAACTAAAATTAAAGTAATTATCGAATTGGTTAGTGTTAATAAAGTTAATTATTATTTAATAAGCTTTTAAAAGTAATAATTATACTATTTTTTGGTTAGTAACATAGTTAACTATTTTTAATATATTTAATAATAAAGTTAATTGTTATTTTAATTAATAATAATTAAAACAATGATTTTAATTAGACATTCAATTAAGAAATGATTTGGTGGCATTACAGTTTGATCAAGGAGGTGATAAGAGTTTCATAAAGGGACTTGTAATCCAAGTTTTAAATGAGGTTTGTAAATGGGATTTGTCGGTAAAGGAAAAGATTTAAACAAGGTTTTTTGTTAAATTTTAAATTATGAAAAGGAAATTCAATGGAAAGAAACTTTTAAGGAAGATGGTTAATGGGTTAATAATAGACTAAAATATGTTAACGGTTTTAGAATGAAATCTAAGCTAAGTGGTGAGAAGATGGTAAACGGATTAGTATAAGTGATTAATCCAAACAAATTTTAAATGAGGCTTTTAAAACCAAAGTGATGACTTTAATTGAATTAAGTAAAGCACTGCAATTGAAATAAAGATTTTAAATGCAAAGGAAACCACATAAGATAGTTTGTGTTAAACATTGATAAAATCAATTTTTTTGAAATAAAATCCAAGTAAAGAGGTCTTGTTGTAAAGGTGGAAAGAGAATTTTTATCCTTACATACCCTTTATCTTATGGGATTCGGCAAACAGAATGGTATATGTCTGCATTATGAAAATCCGTACATTTTGACTATCTTTTAAAAATGAACAACGGAAGCGTGTGCGCTTCACACTGTACTTTATTCAAACTAGCGATTATAATGCTACTGTTATCATAAATGTTTTATAAATCTAACAATGATTTTAGCGCTATTGTGATAATAAATGTTTTGTAAATATAACTGCGATTTTAGCGTTGTTGCGATAATAAATGTTTTATAAATCTAAACAGCGATTTTAGCGTTGTTGTGATAATAAATGTTTTGTAAATCTAAACAGCGATTTTAGCGCTGTTGTGATAATAAATGTTTTGTAAATCTAAACAGCTATTTTAACGCTGCCATTATAATAAATGTCTTATAAATCAATTATTTGGAAATAGCGATTATAACGCTACCGTTATAATCAGTGTTTTTCCGTAAAGGAAGTGGATTCTTAGATTGAATCCAAGAGTCGCGTAAGCGATTTTTTGTTGGAAGTCGAAAGCTTTCACTATTTCAAAGTTGAGAATGTTGTCTAGTTAAGGTTTAAGAGGTAATTATACCTGAACTTAATTGACTTCATAATTAACTAAGGGATGGTTAAGGTTCGGTAGTGAAGATTGGTTAGGGATCCTATTAGTAAATGAATAATTAATGAACTGAGTTATAGCAACGATGTTTAATGGGTTTAACTAAATGAAAAGGTCTTGGAAACATTTTCCAAAGTAAATCAGAGGTGGTTTCTTAGTATAGAAAATGAAATCGGAAATGTTTTTTTTCGATATTAATAAGGTATATTTTCTAAAATATAGAAATAAGAATGTATGAATATGTAGAAATGGTTTCAAATTGGAATAAAAGATATCTTCTCGAATAAAGAAATAATGACGTTGGAAATGTCTTCCAAGAATCGAGATTGCGATTTGGAAGGATATGGAAGATTGAAAATGGATTTTTGAATTGATAATATAATAAGGAATTAATATAAAAAGGGGCCAGTGTTGTTGATGGTTGATCGGTAGAATTTCCAATTGGAAATAGGACTGTTGATTGTATGGATGTTTCTTTGATAGTTAAATCACCGACTATTAAAGTTTTGATTTATTTTATGCCTCCGTTGTCAATATGGAGAGACCGGGATCAGATTTAATATCTGAAAGCCACTCTATATTGACATAAGCGTTATGAATCAACTTATGCTAAAGATGATTGAAGACGGAGTAAAATGCAAGGGCTGTTTTGTTAATCCTAGGTAGAAATTGCCCAAGATGGATTGATGGAATAGTGCCATCGGTTTTTCCGGTCCTAGGACAACGTATATGGATGGATCTGATGATGTGGCATTCAAAGGAAATGATGGTAATATGTCCTGAAAGATAATCGTGACCTCAAGCCTCATCAACCGGGAAATGACAAAAATCGGATAGGCAGCATGGCTATGTGGCTCGCTCCCATTAGATTGTATAATCACCTATCAAGAGAAATTCCATTTCCTTCTTTAATACATTTCGATGCTGTCCCTTTCGGGAAACGGTTGCTGCTCCCAACTGTTGGTGACGTACATTCGATACACTCAAGAGAAATGAGTGGTCGGTCTTGTGTGGGCGAGGTTGCAAGACGTCTTGTTGAACCCAGTGTATTCCCCTCTAAAGATACACTATTGGAAGGTGGTTCCATACCTTATCATGTTGGAAATCCAATCTCCAATAAGCGCCCTGCGGTTTTTGATTTTATGTTATATATGGAGCGTGAGATGCAAGCGTTCCACTAGATTCTATTTATTTGTCATAGACACTATTGTAATATCATTGGTTTTGATATCAAAAATATTTTTGGTTATTGTAAGGTAAAAACCATCCGTGTTTATGTGTGGATCGGTCTTACGATTATCATTTCTTTCGAAAGGATTTTTGAAAGTTAAACAAATGGATGAAGTTTACTCACACCAGTCCCATGACTGACCCAGAGTTTATTTTTTTTTGTTTTCCCTAAACTCTTGGGTGCCCAAATTTGTACGAGCAGTCAAGTAGTCGGGATTTTACAGATTCACTTGAAGGAGCTGGAAGCAGGAGGCTTCACCAGTTAGCTATAAACTATCATATTTCCGCTGTGTACTATGTTATATCTGGAAACAGGTGTTTATAACTGTTCCAAAAATAACTGTCGTGCTCTGATAATGGTATGTATATACAGTTACTGATTTGTTTTTCAAAAGTTATGTTATTTAATATATTTTATTCGTTCCGCTGTGAGTTTGTGATCTTCGTTTATCTTCTATTATAATATTTCTTTCTTTCTATTTATCACCCTCTAACTTCTTTCTAATAATGATTCGTATTTCTGTACAAATTTGGGTAGAGCGTGTAGTGTTATTAGTCAACTCAAAGGGTATGGAAATTCGGGCCATTACATTTGGTATCAGAGCTCAAGGTTGAGTAGTAACCTTAGCTCTATGGCGTGATTCAATAGAGATGGGGTTAGGAATAACCTAGATTGAATTTGAGTGTATATATATTGGAGAGCACTTGTAGATTTGATATAAAATTGTTTTATATTGTGTTGACTGGTTTTTTGAGCTGTTTATGAATTCTGGTCGATACAGAATGTACAATTGTATCGATAGATGTTTCTAAACTCTCGAACAAAACAATTCGATACAGTATTGTTTTAAAGTGGGTAAATAATATAATTTTGCCCAAAAATTATTTTGATATAAAAGGAATAATTTCTGAATTATTATATATAAATGTGTTCATTTTTATTACAATTAAACGGAATTATACAATATTGAAATGGTTATATAGGACCAAAATGAATTTGTATAAGAATGGAATATAAGCTGAATTTCAATTGGATTCAGACCAGAAAATGGAATTTAGATCCCGAGTGTTTACAAAATATTTTCTAAAATTTTATAAAGGAATATAACATTGTTTTGAAGGGAGTTTTGAATTATAATGGTTTCAAATAGATTTTGAAAGTGATTAGGCATTGAAATCACTTCAGTGGCGAGAAAATAATTCTGATAATGGGTTGCGACATTATCGGTATTCATTTTCAAGTTTCTAAGTGATAGATTGCTACCATAGTAATTTGGGAATGAAATATTTGTTCGAAAAGGACAAGATGTTTTAGAAATTCAAATGTTTTGAATTAAGTGATTATAAATATATGTATATATGTATGATTTCAAACTAATTTGAAATAGAATCCGGGTATTTGAATTCTGAAATTAAAAGTTAACTTGTATAAATTGAATAGATTGAAATGGTGGAAGTAAATCAAATGGATTGAAATTTAACTTAAGTTAAATGGCAAGTGGATTAGATAGAGATAATCCCGAATGAAATTAAATAAAGAAAAATGTTGAGATTTGAATTTCTTAAAGCGAATTTGACTTATGTATAAATGATTTAAATATATATTGGATATTGTTGTTTGGAATCAAATTGTGAATAGAAATTAAATCTCAAACCGAATAAGTGGATTGATTCCTGAAATAAAAATCAAATTGAATGGGCAGAGTGGAAATGAGCTAATCAGGAAGTTGATTAGTGAATTAAAAACCAAATGTTGGATTGATTTGAAACCAACTGGGAATTGATATATGTATGCTGAGAAGATAATGAATAGAAGCAAATGCAAAAGAAAGAATTATGCCCGACAAAAGGTACACGTTTACAATATTGCTTGGGTTTGATGATTTTATAAGCCTATGGGGAAAGCCGATTGGCATTTTGATTTTCCTTTGGATTGGAAAGAGCCTAGAGAGGCGAGTTGTGGTTGTACCGATTGAACCGTGCAAGGGAGATGCTGGCGAAATTTTTCGAAAATTCAAAGAGTTAGAAAATTTTCAAGAAATTTTTGATAATCTAAAATCAAGTGTTCGTTGTAACTAAAATAAGAAAACCAGAATTGGTTAATAAAATTTCAAGTGGAATAATGAAATTAATAAATGGATTTAAAATCAATTGGAACATGTGTGAATATGCAGAAGAGCATATGGATTGAAGGCAAGCAAGTGTTGATGGATTGTCCAAAAATGGTAGAAAGATCATCTGGAAAGAGTTATGAATGGTCGGGCATTGGTATGAGAATTTGAAGGTCAGGTAAGAACAAGGTTGTGAAGATATGGAATGTAAGATTTAAACTAAGCAGGTTATGAGGAATTAGAGTTATAGCATTTTTACTGCTTAGCAATTTCGAGGATGAAATTCTTTTAAGGGGGAAGGAATGTAACATCCCAGATTTTTAGCGACCATATAATTAATATATTTAATTATTTAAATGGTGATTTAGGGGTTTAAATGACTTGTAATCAATAATTCTGAATAATTAATTAAAATAAATAGTAGAATAATAAATTTAATTTTTCCGAAATAGTCAAAAATTATGTGAATTGTTAATATTATGCAATGGATTACCCGTAATTTTCTAACTTGAGTATACATATAAATAGTGGCCCGTGCTTCGCACACGTAAAATGCTTGGGGTTGTAGTTGCATAGAATATTGATTGGCTTATGTGATATTGTTGTTAACTTCCTTTGTAGATAGGTGCATACGATACAAGTAGCCAAAAAGGGAGAATATGTCGGCAACCATAAAGGAAAGCATAGATGCATCACTCATCATGTTAGGATTTGGAATCTTCTACCTTCCTTGCGTTTTCATTTATCCAGATCATTCTTTATGATGGTATCTGTGACGAATGAACATAATGGTTTGTCCCTGTTTTGTTGCACATGTCCTTCAATGGTTGATATAAGCAAACACATACACATTTTACCGACAACGAAATTCTCCATAAACTAAGTATACCTTTTATGTGATGATATATAAAGTTCATCCTTCAAAGTTGTTTGAGTCAGGGAGTAAATGAATTTAGTAACCGACAAATTAACTGAAATGACTTATTCATGGACTTGAGTACCAAAATTTTTATCCATTAACATCTTAGAAGGCAACAACAACTTCTCTTTAAATGAAGAAATGAAAAAGGAAAAAAACCCGGGGCACTGTCGAAACATTCATTTTCAGCCAAAGATGTTGGTTACTTTGTCTCCATTCAAAACAGTGTGGCCTCCAAGTCTTAGATCGTGCGTGGCAAGCTATTGAAACCGTGCATGCCTAGTGATTAAAACCGTGCGTGCCAAGCTACCTTTCTCCTTAAATATCGTATCCTTTCTCTCATTCTGAAAACAAAACAAAATGTGAGAAACGAAACATTTAAATTCAACTAAAAATCAAAACCTTGATGAAAATTCATAAAATTAAATGTGTTGGATTCCTTAGATTTCGCTCTTCAACCCAGCAGGATTTTTATGTGGCTCGAGGCCTTTTCGAACCAAAATAGTCGTGCAATGGTGCAACAATTCGAGGCAATTTCTGGCAAGCTGGGTAGGATTAAGGACGAACTGTGTTAGGTGGAGGTAGGGAGAGGTATGGCGCGTCATTCTATGGTGGTGAGGCAGTCCCTGGTAGCCAGAGGGGGACGGAAGGTGGTGTTAAATGGATTCGGATCTTGGGCATTTTTTGCGATTTGGTGAATGGGTGGAGGCCGGGGCATGAGGTGGTAGTAGTAAAAAGTGAGGCGGTTCTGATGAGGGGCCAAGGTGGAAGTCCGGTTGCTCAAATTTGCCGATAGTGGGTGATGGAAGATAACGAGCTGGAAGACGATGTTTTGGAATTTGGGAAAAAGTGCGGATCCGATTTTATTTTGGGTTCGAAGAAAAACACCGTAGAAGAAGAGAAATTATCCGCAACATTTTTGGCCTGGGCGTGAGAAGCTGGACGCGAATTAAGGAGGCCAAGCTTCGGCGATTGTGGTGGTGACGTTCTCGCCGGTGATGGAGGAAAGGCGTGAAAATGGCAGAGTGAATACTGGAGGTAGCGGCCTTGATCGAGAAGTAGGAGAAAGGCGTAAATTCAGTAATGAGGGATTAGTTCATAATTAATATAATAAATGTGATTAAGGGGAGACTATTAGTTTTAAAATTTATGGAAGGGGCACGATGGTTCTGAGTTGTTTTGACCTTGAAACCACCAAGTTTGAGGTTCGGTTTGGTAAATGGATTAATCAAATTGAGGGGTTTCCAGGATGTTTTGTTTCACAACATACTGTGTTGATTTGTGAGGAAATTCCAGGTCGGGTCATTGCAGGGGAGTGCGGGTGTGATGTTGTAGGTGTTGTTGGAAGAGGAGGGTGATGCTGAGTTGATTCACGATGTCGATGAAGGGTACGGTTTATTGTGCATAGTTGGTGACCGGAAATTCTGTGTGGAATGATGGAGAATCAAAGGTATGCTTGTGAACTGATTTTATTTTACACGGAAGAGCAACACTAGTTGGACATCATGAATAAGGAATTTAATCGATCGATTTATTTAAAAAAAACATAATTAAGATGGTAATTAGTTTATTAATTAATTTATTGAAGAGGGCAACTTTTTCAATATAAATCGTGTGAACGTTTATAACTTAGATCACGCATAACTTTATCATAGGGTAACAGAATCAGACAAAGTTGGACACGTTGGGATCATAATGACAGGGTCTACATTGAGTGCATTGATGAACCGATTCCACTAAGGATCGAGCTATTGAAATTTCATAGGAAAAATTTAACATTTGTTCAATTTTGAATGAAACAAAAGCAGAGCCATCGACTGCAAAACAAGGTGAGCAAACTCACTAACTCCGACTCGTTTATATTTTTATATAAACGAGTTTTAAATTTAATTATAGTAATTTTATACTATGTGATGATTGTTTGGTTGAAATGGTTGATAGTTGATTGATTATTAGTTCTGTTTACCAATATATTTCATATTTATGTGAAATTAATGTTGATTAACATCTGTGGATGCAGGGATATAGTTTGGAGGAATCTGGAATCCTTAACATCTATATTACTGCATATATATGATGTGTTATAAAACCTATGATTGGATATGTTGAGTTTGATTTATCCTGGCCCTAGAAACTTGGTATTTAAGATACCGTAAAACATTTTCGTATGTGGGAAAGGGAAATTGGGATTTAAAAATGGAATTTTATTTCCAAAATAGAAATATAATTTCGAATAGAGTTGAAACTAAAAACATGTAAATGGAGAAAACAAGAAGTTGTATATAAACGAGAGTATAAATTAAGTGAATTATTTATTATTGAATAAATTGAAATAGAAATTCAAAATTTGAATTTATATGGAAAAATGGAAGATGGTTTTGAAACCAATATTTGTATTTAACAAAGGGTGTTAAATATTAGTTAGTCTTCGATTAACTAAAATCAAAGTAATTATCGAATTGGTTAGTGTTAATAAAGTTAATTATTATTTAATAAGCTTTTAAAAGTAGTAATTGTACTATTTTTTAGTTAATAACATAGTTAACTATTTTTAATATAGTTAATAATAAAGTTAATTGTTATTTTAATTAATAATAATTAAAACAATGATTTTAACTGGAGATTCAATTAAGAAATGATTTGGTGGCATTACAGTTTGATCAAGGAGGAGATCAGAGTTTCATAAAGGGATTTGTAATCCAAGTTTTAAATGAGGTTTGTAAATGGGATTTGTCGGTAAAGGCAAAGATTTAAAAAAGGCTTTTTGTTAAATTTTAAATTATGAAAAGGAAATTCAGTGGAAAGAAACTTTTAAGGAAGATGGTTAATGGGTTAATAATAGAATAAATGTGTTAATGGTTTTAGAATGAAATCTAAGCTAAGTGGTGAAAAGATGGTAAACGGATTGGTGTAAGTGATTAATCCAAACAAGTTTTAAATGAGGTTTTTGAAACCTAAGTGATGACTTTAATTGAATTAAGCAAAGCACTGCAATTGAAATAAAGATTTTAAACGCAAAGGAAACCACATAAGATAGTTTGTGTTAAACATTGATAAAATCGATTTTTTTGAAATAAAATCAAAGTAAAGTGGTCTTGTTGTAAAGGTGGAAAGCGGATTTTTATCTTTATATACCCTTTATCTTATGGGTTTCGACAAACAGAATGGTATATGTCTGCATTGTGCAAATCCGGACATTTTGACTATCTTTTAAAAATGAACAACGGAAGCGTGTGCACCGCACAAGGTACTTTCAAAACAGCGATTATAATGCTACTGTTATCATAAATGTTTTAAAAACCTAACAGCGATTTTAGTGCTGTTGTGATAATAAATGTTTTATAAATCTAATAGCGATTTTAGCGCTGTTGTGATAATAATTGTTTTATAAATCTAAACAGCGGTTTTAGCGCTGTTGTGATAATAAATGTTTTGTAAATCTAAACAGCGATTTTAGCGCTGTTGTGATAATAAATGTTTTGTAAATCTAAACAGCGATTTTAACGCTGCCATTATAATAAATGTCTTATAAATCAATTATTTGGAAACAGCGATTATAACGCTATCGTTATAATTAATGTTTTTCCGTAAAGGAAGTGGATTCTTAGATTGAATCCGAGAGTCGCGTAAGCGATGTTTTGTTGGAAGTCGTAAGCTTTCACTGTTTCAAAGTTGAGAAGGTTGTTCAGTTAAGGTTTGAGAGGTAATTATACCCGAACTTAACTGACTTCATAATTAACTAAGGGACGGTTAAGATTCGATAGTGAAGATTGGTTAGGGATCCGATTAGTAAATGAATAATTAATGAATTGAGTTATAACAACGATGTTTAAAGGGTTTAACTAAATGAAAAGGTCTTGGAAACATTTTCCAAAGTAAATCAGAGGTGGTTTCTAAGTACAGAAAGTGAAATTGGAAATGTTTTTTTTTTTCGATATTAATAAAAGTATATTTTCTAAAATATAGAAATAAAAATGTATGAATATGTAGAAATGGTTTCAAATTGGAATAAGAGATATCTTCTTGAAAAAAGAAATAATGACATTGGAAATGTCTTCCAAGAATCGAGATTGAGATTTGGAAGGATATGAAAGATTGAAAATGGATTTTCGAATCGATAATATAATAAGGAATTAATATAAAAAGGGGCCAGTGTTGTTGATGGTTGATCGGTTGAATTTCCAATTGGAAATAGGACCGTTGATTGTGTGGATGTTTCTTTGATAGTTAAATCGCCGACTATCAAAGTTATGATTTACTTTATACCTCCGTTGTCAATATGGAGAGACCGGGATCAAATTTAATATATGAAGCCAACTCTGTATTGACATAAGCGTTACGAATCAACTTATGCTAAAGATGATTGAAGATAGAGTAAAATGCAACAGCTGTTCTGTTAATCCTAGGTAGAAATTGCCCAAGATGCATTGATGGAATAGTGCCTTCGGTTTGTCCAGTCCGAAGACAACGTATATGGAAGGATCTGATGATGTGGCATTTAAAGGAAATGATGGTAATATGTCCTGAAAGATAATCGTGACCTTAAGCCACATCAATCGGGAAATGACAAAAATCGGGCAGGCAGCATAGCTATGTTGGTCGCTCCCATTAGGGTGTATAATCACCAATCAAGAGAAATTCCATTTCCTTCTTTAATATATTTCGATGTTGTTCCTTTTGGAAACGGTTTCAGATCCCAAGCGGTTGGTGATATACATTCGATACACTCAAGCGAAATGAGTGTTCGGTCATGTGTGGGCCGGGTTGCAAGACGTTCTTGTTGAACCCAATGTATTCCCCTCTAGAGATAGACTATCAAAAGGCGGTTCCATACCTTGTCATGTTGGAAATCCAATCTCCAATAAGCGCCCTGTGGTTTTTGATTTTATATTATATATGGAGCATGAGATGCAAGTTGTAACAACCCGCAAATTCTGAACCAATTTAAAATTTTAATTTTAGAAAATTTTAATGAATTTTGAGGTTATAATATAATTTATTTTAAATAACAATGGCTAGAATTCATTTTAATCGAAGTTAGAATGAATAAATTTAATTTAAATATAAATGGAATTAGAAATAACACAGTAGTGTGAAAAGTCAAACTTGAACTTTGACTGACCGTACATGATGCAAAATTTAACGGATTTTAGTGAAACCAAAAATATTAGAATCTATTTAACAATATCTTTCTAAAGAATCTGAAAAATTGAAATTTTATAGCGGAAATCAAAAGTTATGGCCAATTCAATTTTTAGAAAGGTCGCTGTAGAATATATATATATAATATATATGGCCCGAAAGGCTACTTTTCACATATGAAGGAATTTCGACTCGAAACCACTTCCATTGAGTTCGGAATGACGTTTCTGCATTGAGAAACAGTAAACACTTATATATTTTGAGTTTCAGAAATTATTTTCTTAAAAATGTATTTTTAATATTAAATATATTGGCCTTGAAAATAGTCATTTTTCAAACGACCTCCGTTTTCGACGAAACCACTTTTGTTGGAACCGGAATGTCAAATTATTGCTAGATTTCAATTTTCAGAATTTTTCGAATTAATATGTGAGCGTGGCGAGAGAAAATGTGTTTTAACTATTTAAGTTAAATTTAAACGCCTTAAAAATAACAAATTTTCAAACAGTCTCAGAATTGGACGAAAATAATTTTGTTGGATTCGTATCGTCATAAGAAAGCTAAAAATATTTTTTTTTAGAATTTTCTGAGGTCGTATGTGGCCCCGGCATATTTTAATGTATGGTCAGTATTTAGTTAATTAATTTTTAATGGAATTTTAAATAAAATATATACAAATTTCGGAATTGGGCCACGGGACCTATCCCGTTGCGTTCAGAAGGTGTCAAAACCTTAAGAACGACAGTAAGCAGGCCCAAATCAGAGAAAGTCCGAAAATCCACCTTTTAAGCACAATTTTTCGAGATTAAATAATAAAATAAGATTTAAATTCCGAAACCCTAATTCATGGCCAGCTGCCGCCTTTCATTCGAAGGCCAGAAATTTCCCAACTTCAAACACTAATTTCTCTCAATCCGTTCAACGAAAATTGACATATGATATACCAAATCGAAGCTCTTCGAGAGACCTTTCCATCCATACGGTTAAGATCGGGTTTTGATTCACGGATTTCGCAAATTCTCAGCCTAAAGGCGGCAGTTTTGGCATGCATTTCGAGGCAGGGGGAAGGGTCGAGCTCGATGGTGAGGGGTGGCATAGATCGGCGACGCTGGCGGCTACGACGTGGAGTAGTTGGATCGGCCTCTAGCGGTCTCGTTCGGCGCGCGCAGGAGGAGAGAGGACGACAAGAATGGGCTCGGCTGAAAACATCATACGACAGGGAAGAAGAGGTTAATTAATATTTTATTAATTTAATTAATTTATTTAATTTAATTTATACAAACTTTAAAAGTCGATATCTCTTTCATACGAGGTCCGATTGACGAACCGTCAGTTGCGTTGGACTCGTCTTTCCGAGATCTTCGCGATGGCTCAGACTAGAGTTGATTCCGAGACAGTCAAATTTTCAGCAAAAATCAATGTGAGAATCTCTGATTTAATGATTTAATAAATTTAATTAATTATTTTATTGCTGTTAAATAATTATCTGGTTGTAGTTTAATTGGATCTGCGTCGTGATAAGATTGTAGATTTTGTTTCTGATTGATTGTAATTCTGTTTGTGTTGAAATGTGATGATGTTTGATATGTTATTGTAATGGATAATTAGAGATCCATATGTGCTGATCCATATTATGATTTATACTTTTTAATTGAATTGATTTAAATAATCAATTCATACAAATTATATTATGTCATTTCTTTTAATTGAATTGATTTAGTTAATCAATTCATACAAATTATATTATGTCACTTTTTGTTTTTATTGGGGAAAAACAAAAAGACGAATATATCTTTATTTGCGCTCCTCATCGCAAATAAAACTCATATATTAGAAATGTATTTATATTTGCGCTCCTCATCGCAAATAAAACTCACATATTAGAAATGTATTTATATTTGCGCTCCTCATCGCAAATAAAACTCATATATTAGAAATGTATTGATATTTGCGCTCCTTATCGCAAATAAAACACAAATGTTAGAAGTACATTTTTATTTGGATTCATTATCGCAAATAAAACATGACTAGCAACACATAGTTATTAAAACCAATATATTCAATTTTGTCAAAACATAGTTTTTAAAACCAATATATTCATTTTGTCAAATATGGTTATTAAAACCAAACATCTGCTTTTGTCAAAACATATCTATTAGAAACAAAGCATTTAATTTTGTCAAACATGGTTATGAAAACAAAATATTCATTTGTGTCAAGTTTTGTTGATTTAAAACAAAAGAAGTGCTTTTGTCAAAACCTGTTAGTGTAAACAAAAAGTAATGTTTTGTCGAACATGTTAACTGAAATAAAATATAAACTGAAAATAGAATTAGTTCTTTTATTTGTATTCACAAATGCAAATAAACATTTAAATTAAAGTCTATTCTTTTATTTGCATTCACAAATGCGAATATATATTAAAAGTAAAGTTTGTTCTTTTATTTGCATTACTCGGTGCAAATATTCTTTGATAATAAAATTTGTCCTTTTATTTGCATTTACTAATGCAAACATATGTTTAAAATAAAATTTTATCCTTTTATTTGCATTTACCAATGCAAATATACATTGGAAATAGAATTTATTCTTTTATTCGCATTCACCAATGCGAATATATTTTGAAATCAAAATTTATTCTTTTATTTGCATTTACAAATGCAAATATATTTTGAATTTGAAGTTTATTCTTTTATTTACATTTACATATGTAAATATATATTGAAATTAATGTTTAATCTTTTATTTACATTCACATATGTAAATATGCTATGAAAATAAGATTTGTTCTTTTATTTGCATTTTCTAATGCAAATATATATTGGAAAATAAAATTGTTCTTTTATTTGCATCCTCTAATTCAAATATACATTGGAATATACCAACGTTCTTTTAATTGTCATTAGAGTATATAAGAAAATTTACGTAGATTAAATTTGCCGTCTAGTTGTGTCAAAGTTCGATTATAAAAAAAAAATTGTTTTACATTAAAACATGATTTTCGGCAAAATATAGTCATTCAAATAATAAAATTCATTTTGTCACTTTAAACGAATGAATTGAAAATGTTCATTATTTTGTCATTCTAAAAGAATGAATAACTAGACATTCATATTTTTATCATCAAAGTAGAATAGACAAAAACACTCATTTTGTCTAAATTAAAAGAATAAAACAAAATATAGCATTTTCATGTTTATTAGATTTGAAACTCTAATTATTCATTTTTGTAAATTCATATTAGTTAAAAACCAATTATTCATTTTTGTTAATTTACATTAGTTAAAAATAATTATTCATTTTAGCCAATTTATACTAGTTAAACAAAATTTTACATTTTGTTAGGAATATTCATTTTTGCCAAAATGAATTAGTTGTAGCAATTTATATATATATATATATATATATATATATATATATATATATATGTGTGTGTGTGTGTGTGTGACAAGATATATACATGTCAAGATAGGATAGTTAAAACAAATATTTATCATTTTGTCTCATTAGAATTGCCAAAACAAAATAACCATTTTCGTTTAGAGTTTAAATTAGCAAAATAGAAATTGTCAATAGAGACAAAGTTATTATGCTTATTCATTCATTGCTATAGAGATATTTTCTTGTTATCATTATATATATTGTGTATTACATTTCCGTTCACAAGTTACCCGACTTGTGTATGTGATTGGGACAACAATTTTCACACATCGCCCAAGTGCACAAATTAGTTTATCATTTGCTTGATTGGTTGGAAACCCCACATGGGTGTTGGGATGAAAATTTACATACACTAATCCCAATATTTGGTTGTATGTTGATCGTTAGATCGACAGGCTGCGATGAGCGTTATTATTTAATTTTAACGCTTACACAGTGGAAATTACACTTTGGATGTAATGGATGACTTGATGATTATACTGTTATTGTCATATATATGATGTGTGTGAAATCCATATAATCCAAATTATATGGTAAATGTTTGAGTCACATTTCGATTTAAGTGTTCTTTTAAATAAGAATATTTTTACATTAGAAATCCTTTTTATATAAACAATATATATATTTTCATGATATATTTTTAATCAACTATATGTTAAAACAAGGAATATTTGTAAAAGATAAAGATTTGTAAAATAAAGAATGCTTCTCATTTAGAATCTTTTATATAAAGAATATTTTTATGATTATTTTAAATTATGTTTTTAAAGGGTTACTAGCATTTGCAATTATATTTTGTGATATGAAATAAATTGAGATGTGAAGTGGATTTATCGTGGACGATGTTTTAAACGACATTTGTCCTTTAATCCAATTTACATTGAAATTATTATTTGGAACTTATGAATCTATTTTATAGATTTAAAAGGGCATTTTCTAAAAAACAAGTTTTTCCCATTTAATATATTAAATAGGAATTAAGTGGAAATTCGATTGGTAATAATCGAAATGGGCTTCTGTAAAAGAAGACCGATATTATATATGGAATTTAAGAGGCTTTGCCGTTATTCCATTTATACTATTAGTCCGATTCAGAAATCTATATCGATTATGTATTGATTTGAAATCTGTGGAATTCCATATTTTGGAAATTGATTTATAGATTTTAATTTAAGTGTGTATCTTTGATAAAATTAATGAGAATCTTTTAAATTGAATATCTTATTAAAAGAATATTCTGAGTTGGGATGTGACGAAATGTGTGATTTTCCAATATTTGTTTTTAATCCCAAAATACGCGAGTTATTCAGAAAGACCAGGTTTAACCCATTCTGAATAATCATAACGACGATCAAGAGTCGAAGATGAAGATGGTGATTGAAGACCGAAGGTTTTCACATCGTTGGGATGATGATGACTGGTATCTTGAATTGGGATTGGCCTTCCAAGGCAAGGTATTTGGTAATGATCGTCCAAACGCATTTGGAGACCGACGAACACGTTGTTTCGCTCAGACCCAGAGCGGACTTGTAAATGGATTGTGTGTCTGACATTGTATTCCTTCCTGCTGTATTTGTTGAACGCTACTGATTATATTTTTTTGTTTGGTGGTGAAGAATTTATTCTTTACTTATCACCATTCTCTAAGACGTATGAGCTTAGAGGTTATATATATTGGTATATGATCAGTAATATGGTAGGGTCTGACAATGTGGCATGCCAAGATGCAAATTGATCAAGGCTTTTGTTGAAAAGCAGGGCCTTGTGGGATGATTAAAGCATAGCATATTACGGCATAGCTTTGTGTATATCGTGACTTCGCGAGCCTCACACCATGGTATGAGTCAAAAACGGGATATGGACTGCAGGGAGTGCACACGTTTCTTTCTAGCTAGTGGTAGTGTCAGTGCTTTAACACGACCTGGTATTTTACTTATGTGGATGATGGATTTTGAGGCGCCTCGGATTTTTATAGGCTGATAGTGGTCATATTATAGGTTCAAAGGAACCGGGAAGCGTGTGTTCAGGCATAATTAATCCACTACTGTTAGGTGGGGACCGGCCCTGAAGAACCAAGGGTTCACTGCGGCGGATCTTGAGGCATTTGCTAGAGTGTCTCGAATAGAAGAGGAGCTTGCCCCTAGCCTCGACTCATGATGGAAATCCAACTTCCAATACGACCTTACGGTTTTGATTGTATAACTAGTACGGCGACATAGTATATGGTACCTATGTCGTCTAAGATTAATACATTTATATTGAAATGTTTTAAATATATATAAACACTAACAATAATATCGTTTTTTCGTATCAAGCATCTTTTGACCATTATAAGGTAAAACCCTATCCTCTGGTGTGCGTTGCATTGTGTGATGGGACCTGGGTCTTATAATGGTTTCATTTTTCTAAAAAGCATTACGTTATTTGATGATTTACTTTAATTATGCACTGGCAATCCTATGGAGTAAACCCGTTCCGCGTTAGCGGCGTGGTCCTGTGATTAGCCTACTTATTAGATAAGTTAAGTATAGAATTCTCACACCAGTCCCACGACTGACCTGTAGTTTGTTTCACTTTGCAAACTCGGGTGCCCTCTTTCCACATGGGCAGTCGAGTAGCTTTTTATAGATATAGTTAAGCAGGATCCTGGATTGAAGTCTGAAGCTGGGTCCAGAATATTGATGGCCTTCCACTAAGATTAGTTCCGCTGCAATGTATTTAATTTATTTTAAATGTATCTTCCGCTGTATTATTTATTGATGTACTCTGATATATTCTGTACTCTGATGTAACATTTATTATTAATGTTATAAAAGTCTGTGTTGTTGTTCTGATGTGTTGTATGCCCAAAGTTAACATACGCGGGTTTTGAATGGTCTTAATCGATCTTGCGATCGATTGGGGTCGGGCGAAATTCGGGTCGTTATAGCTGGTATCAGAGCCAGGTTAGCTCAAATCTTTGGGGTACAATCCATTAGAACTAAACAGAAGGCTCATCAGAGGTTGGATTAGTAATATCCAATAGGAATACTCATTAGAGATAGGATCAGCAGTATCCTAGAATGAGAATACTCATTAGAGATGGGGTTAGCAATGCCCTAGAGTGAGTCAGAGTGAAGAAGAATTCATAATTAATGTACTTGTTATTATATACAGTTCGATTCTAGAAAATATGATTTTGAATATATAAAAGTTATAATTTTGAAAATGTAATCAACTAATTAATTGATGATTGGGTGGTGTGAATATGAATTCAACTAATAAAATTATTAAACAGCTAAAGAATGAAAATTAAATTAGTTAAATAAACAACTTTAGCTTCATTTCCTTTCCGAGGACGAAAAGATTTTAAGTGGGGGAGATTGCAACAACCCGCAAATTCTGAACCAATTTAAAATTTTTATTTTAGAAAATTTTAATGAATTTTGAGGTTATAATATAATTTATTTTAAATAACAATGGCTAGAATTCATTTTAATCGAAGTTAGAACGAATAAATTTAATTTGAATATAAATGGAATTAGAAATAACGCAGTAGTTTGAAAAGTCAAACTTGAACTTTGACTGACCGTACAGGATGCAAAATTTAACGGATTTTAGTGAGACAAAAAATATTAGAATCTATTTAATAATATCTTTCTAACGAATCTGAAAAATTGAAATTTCATAGCGGAAATCAAAAGTTATGGCCAATTCAATTTTTAGAAAGGTCGCTGTAGAGTATATATATATAATATATATGGCCCGAAAGGCTACTTTTCACATATGAAGGAATTTCGACTCGAAACCACTTCCATTGAGTTCGGAATGACGTTTCTGCATTGAAAAACAGTAAACACTTATATATTTTGAGTTTCAGAAATTATTTGCTTAAAAATGTATTTTTAATATTAAATATATTGGCCTTGAAAATAGTCATTTTTCAAACGACCTCCGTTTTCGACGAAACCACTTTTGCTGGAACCGGAATGTCAAATTATTGCTAGATTTCAATTTTCAGAATTTTTCAAATTAATATGTGAGCGTGGCGAGAGAAAATGTGTTTTGACTATTTCAGTTAAATTTAAACGCCTTAAAAATAGCAATTTTTCAAACAGCCTCAGAATTCAACGAAAATAATTTTGTTGGATTCATATCGTCATAAGAAAGCTAAAAATATTTTTTTTAGAATTTTCTGAGGTCGTATGTGGCCCCGACATATTTTAATGTATGGTCAGTATTTAATTAATTAATTTTTAATGGAATTTTGAATAAAATATATACAAATTTCGGAAGTGGGCTACGGGACCTATCCCATTGCGTTTAGAAGGTGTCAAAACCTTAAGAACGACAGTAAGCAAGCCCAAATCAGAGAAAGTCCGAAAATCCACCTTTTAAGCACATATTTCGAGATTATATAATAAAATAATATTCGAATTCCGAAACCCTAATTCATGGCCATCCGCCGCCTTTCATTCGAAGGTCAGAAATTTCACAACTTCAAACACTAATTTTTCTCGATCCGTTCAACGAAAATCGACATATGATATGCCAAATCGAAGCTCTTCGAGAGACATTTCCATCCATACGGTTAAGATCGGGTTTTGATTCACGGATTTCGCGAATTCTCAGCCTAAAGGCGGCAGTTTTGGCACGCGTTTCGAGATAGGGGGAAGGGCCGAGCTTGATGGTGAGGGGTGGCATAGGTCGGCGACGCTGGCGGCTACGACGTGGGGTAGTTGGATCGGCCTCTGGCGGTCTCGTTCGGCGCGCGCAGGAGGAGAGAGGACGGCAAGAATGGGTTCGGCTGAAAACATCATACGACGGGGAAGAAGAGGTTAATTAATATTTTATTAATTTAATTAATTTATTTAATTTAATTTATACAAACTTTAAAAGACAATATCTCTTTCATACGATGTCCGATTGACGAACCGTTAGTTTCTTTGGACTCGTCTTTCCGAGATCTTCGCGATGGCGCAGACTAGAGTTGATTCCGAGACAGTCAAATTTTC
The DNA here is from genome assembly GCA_030737875.1 of Allium sativum. Lineage (NCBI taxonomy): Eukaryota > Viridiplantae > Streptophyta > Magnoliopsida > Asparagales > Amaryllidaceae > Allium > Allium sativum. Next base: position 174,981,175 of record CM060923.1, read on the forward strand.
AGCAAAAATCAATGTGAGAATCTCTGATTTAACGATTTAATAAATTTAATTAATTATTTTATTGTTGTTAAATAATTATCTGGTTGTAGTTTAATTGGATCTGCGTCGTGATAAGATTGTAGATTTTGTTTCTGATTGATTGTAATTCTGTTTGTGTTGAAATGTGATGATGTTTGATATGTTATTGTAATAGATAATTAGAGATCCATGTGTGCTGATCCATATTATGATTTATACTTTTTAATTGAATTGATTTAAATAATCAATTCATACAAATTATATTATGTCATTTCTTTTAATTGAATTGATTTAGCTAATCAATTCATACAAATTATATTATGTCACTTTTTGTATTTATTGGGGAAAAAAGACGAATATATCTTTATTTGCGCTCCTCATCGCAAATAAAACTCACATATTAGAAATGTATTTATATTTGCGCTCCTCATCGCAAATAAAACTCACATATTAGAAATGTATTTATATTTGCGCTCCTCATCGCAAATAAAACTCATATATTAGAAATGTATTGATATTTGCGCTCCTTATCACAAATAGAACACAAATGTTAGAAATACATTTTTATTTGGATTCATTATCGCAAATAAAACATGACTAGCAACACATAGTTATTAAAACCAATATATTCAATTTTGTCAAAACATAGTTATTAAAACCAATATATTCATTTTGTCAAATATGGTTATTAAAACCAAACATCTGCTTTTGTCAAAACATATCTATTAGAAACAGAGCATTTAATTTTGTCAAACATGGTTATGGAAACAAAATATTCATTTGTGTCAAATTTTGTTGATTTAAAACAAAAGTAGTGCTTTTGTCAAAACCTGTTAGTGTAAACAAAAAGTAATGTTTTGTCGAACATGTTAACTGAAATAAAATATATATTGAAAATAGAATTAGTTCTTTTATTTGCATTCAAAAATGCGAATAAACATTTAAAATTAAAGTCTATTCTTTTATTTGCATTCACAAATGCGAATATATATTAAAAGTAAAGTTTGTTCTTTTATTTGCACTACTCGGTGCAAATATTCTTTGATAATAAAATTTGTCCTTTTATTTGCATTTACTAATGCAAACATATGTTTAAAATAAAATTTTATCCTTTTATTTGCATTTACCAATGCAAATATACATTGGAAATAGAATTTATTCTTTTATTCGCATTCACCAATGCGAATATGTTTTGAAATCAAAATTTATTCTTTTATTTGCATTTACAAATGCAAATATATTTTGAAATTGAAGTTTATTCTTTTATTTACATTTACATATATAAATATACATTGAAATTAATGTTTATTCTTTTATTTACATTCACATATGTAAATATGCTATGAAAATAAGATTTGTTCTTTTATTTGCATTTTCTAATGCAAATATATATTGGAAAACAAAATTGTTCTTTTATTTGCATCCTCTAATGCAAATATACATTGGAATATACCAATGTTCTTTTAATTGTCATTAGAGTATATAAGAAAATTTACGTAGATTAAATTTGCCGTCTAGTTGTGTCAAAGTTAGATTATAAAAAAAATATTTTATTGTTTTACATTAAAACATGATTTTTGGCAAAATATAGTTATTCAAATAATAACATTCATTTTGTCACTTTAAACGAATGAATTGAAAATGTTCATTATTTTGTCATTGTAAAAGAATGAATAACTAGACATTCATATTTTTATCATCAAAGTAGAATAGACAAAAACACTCATTTTGTCTAAATTAAAAGAATAAAACAAAATATAGCATTGTCATGTTTATTAGATTTGAAACTCAAATTATTCATTTTTGTAAATTCATATTAGTTAAAAACCAATTATTCATTTTTGTTAATTTACATTAGTTAAAAATAATTATTCATTTTGGCCAATTTATACTAGTTAAACAAAATTTTACATTTTGTTTGGAATATTCATTTTTGCCAAAATGAATTAGTTGTAGCAATTTATATATATATATATATATATATATATATGTGACAAGATATATACATGTCAAGATAGGATAGTTAAAACAAATATTTATCATTTTGTCTCATTAGAATTGCCAAAACAAAATAACCATTTTCGTTTAGAGTTTAAATTAGCAAAATAGAAATTGTCAATAGAGACAAAGTTATTATGCTTATTCATTCAGTGCTATAGAGATATTTTCTTGTTATCATTATATATATTGTGTATTACATTTGCATTCACAAGTTACCGGACTTGTGTATGTGATTGGGACGATAATTTTCACACATCGCCCAAGTGCACAAATTAGTTTATCATTTGCTTGATTGGTTGAAAACCCCACACGGGTGTTGGGATGAAAATTTACATACACTAATCCCAATATTTAGTTGTATGTTGATCGTTAGATCGACAGGCTGCGATGAGCGTTATTATTTAATTTTAACGCTTATATAGTGGAAATTACACTTTGGATGTAATGGATGACTTGATGATTATATTGTTATTGTCATATATATGATGTGTGTGAAATTCATATAATCCAAATTATATGGTAAATGTTTGAGTCGCATTTCGATTTAAATGTTCTTTTAAATAATAATAGTTTTACATTAGAAATCCTTTTTATATAAACAGTATATATATTTTCATGATATATTTTTAATCAACTATATGTTAAAACAAGGAATATTTGTAAAAGATAAAGATTTGTAAAATAAAGAATGCTTCTCATTTAGAATCTTTTATATAAAGAATATTTTTATGATTATTTTAAATTATGTTTTTAAAGGGTTACTAGCATTTGCAATTATATTTTGTGATATGAAATAAATTGAGATGTGAAGTGGATTTATCGTGGACGGTGTTTTAAACGACATTTGTCCTTTAATCCAATTTACATTGAAATTATTATTTGGAACTTATGAATCTATTTTATAGATTTAAAAAGGTATTTTCTAAAAATCAAGTTTTTCCCATTTAATATATTAAATAGGAATTAAGTGGAAATTCGATTGGTAATAATCGAAATGGGCCTCTGTAAAAGAAGACCGATATTATATATGGAATTTAAGAGGCTTTGCCGTTATTCCATTTATACTATTAGTCCGATACAGAAATCTATATCGATTATGTACTGATTTGAAATCTGTGGAATTCAATATTTTGGAAATTGATTTATAGATTTTATTTTAAGTGTTTGTCTTTGATAAAATTAATGAGAATCTTTTAAATTGAATATCTTATTAAAGAATATTCTGAATTGGGATGTGACGAAATGTGTGATTTTCCAATATTTGTTTTTAATCCCAAAATACGCGAGTTATTCAGAAAGACCGGGTTTAACCCATTCTGAATAATCATCACGACGATCAAGAGTCAAAGATGAAGACGGTGATTGAAGACCGAAGGTTTTCACATCGTTGGGATGATGATGACTGGTATCTTGAATTGGGATTGGCCTTCCAAGGCAAGGTATTTGGTAATGATCGTCCAAACGCATTTGGAGACCGACGGACACGTTGTTTCGCTCAGACCCAGAGCGGACTTGTAAATGGATTGTGTGTCTGACATTGTATTCCTTCCTGCTGTATTTGTTGAATGCTACTGATTATATATTTCTGTTTGGTGGTGAAGAATTTATTCTTTACTAATCAGCCTTCTCTAAGACGTATGAGCTTAGAGGTTATATATATATTGGTAGATGATCAATTATATGGTAGGGTCTGACAATGTGGCACGCCAAGATACAAATTGATCAAGGCTTTTGTTGAAAAGCAGGGCCTTGTGGGATGATCAAAGCAAAGCCTATTACGGCATAGCTTTGTGTATATCGTGACTTCGCGAGCCTCACACCCCGGTATGAGTAAAAAACGGGATATGGACGGCAGGGAGTGCACACGTTTCTTTCTAGCTAGTGGTAGTGTTAGTGCTTTAACATGACTTGACATTTTACTTATATGGATAATGGATTTTGAGGCGCCTCGGATTTTTATAGGCCGATAGTGGTCATATTATAGGTTCAAAGGAACCGGGAAGCGTGTGTTCAGGCATAATTAATCCACTACCGTTAGGTGGGGACCGGCCCTGAAGATCCAAGGGTTCACTGCGGGGGATCCTGAGGCATTTGCTAGAGTGTCTCGAATCGGAGAGGAGCTTGCCCCTAGCCTCGACTCATGATGGAAATTCAATTTCCAATACGACCTTACGGTTTTGATTGTATAACTAGTACGACGACATAGTATATGGTACCTATGCCGTCTAAGATTAATACATTTATATTGAAATGTTTTAAACATATATAAACACTAATAATAATATCGTTTTTGCGTATCAAGCATCTTTTGACCATTATAAGGTAAAACCCTATCCTTTGGTGTGCGTTGCATTGTGTGATGGGACTTGGGTCTTATAATGGTTTCATTTTTCTAAAAAGCATTACGTTATTTGACGATTTACTTTAATTACGCACTGGCAATCCTATGGAGTAAACCCGTTCCGCGTTAGCGGCGTGGTCCTGTGATTAGCCTACTTATTAGATAAGTTAAGTATAGAATTTTCACACCAGTCCCACGACTGACCTGTAGTTTGTTTCACTTTGCAAACTCGGGTGCCCTCTTTCCACACGGGCAGTCGAGTAGCTTTTTACAGATATAGTTAGGCAGGATCCTAGATTGAAGTCTGAAGCTGGCTCCAGAATATTGATGGCTTTCCGTTGAGATTAGTTCCGCTGCAATGTATTTAATTTATTGTAAATGTATCTTCCGTTGTTTTATTTATTGATGTACTCTGACATATTCTGTACTCTGATGTAATATTTATTATTGATGTTATAAAAGTCGGTGTTGTTGTTCTGATGTGTTGTATCCCCAAAGTTAACGTGCGCGGGTTTTGAACGGTCTTAATCGATCTTGCGATCGATTGGGGTCGGGCGAAATCCGGGTCGTTACACAAGCATTCCACTAGATTCTATTTATTTTTTGTAGACACTATTGTAATATCATTGGTTTTGATATCAAAAATATTTTTGGTTATCGTAAGGTAAAAACCATCCGTGTTTATGTGTGGATCGGTCTTATAATTATCATTTCTTTCAAAAGGATTTTTGAAAGTTAAACAAATGGATGGAGTTTACTCACACCAGTCCCATGACTGACCCAGAGTTTATTTTGTTTGTTTTCCCTAAACTCTTGGGTGCCCAAATTTGTATGGGCCGTCAAGTAGTCGGGATTTTACAGATTTACTTGAAGGAGCTGGAAGCAGGAGGCTTCACCAGTTAGTGTGTTAAGCTAAGAGAATAATTTCTCCGCCATCAAACAAATATATATATATATATATATATATATATATATATATTAACAGAGTCAATTGCTATGTCAGAAAACATAGTGTCAGACATACAAATTCAGACCAAAGTTTGAATTTCAAAACTCGACTTACATGATTAATGTTGAAATTAAACCCAATTTTGTAAAATTCCAAGTTGATTCAATTGTTCATGTTAAGCTATAATTCTAGTTCCCGATTTAAATTCTCAACTATGACTGAACTGAAATTTGAATAATTCATTCCATAATATTGGTTTTACATCAACTTCCAACTTTCCAAATATTAAGCTTATCGCTTAAATCGATTCTTCACAAGTTTTAAATTCATCATTTGAATTTTTATTTCTAATAAATTCCAGTTGTCTCTGATTGCTTAAATACACAATTATAGAAATTTTTCGTCTATTCTCTTATACTTATCTTCCATTAATACCGTTCGATGATGGATTCAAGATTCAAACCTAAGGGAACCTATCGCAAACCTAGATTCGAAGATTGGGGATTCCAAAAAAATTCTAAATCTAAAATTAGTTATCTCCATTGTATTAGTTTCAAAATTCTAGTTTCAAAATATATGATATTTTCAAAATAATTTACCTTTCAAAATTTGTTTTCAAAAAAATATTTACACTTTCAAAATTTATATTTTGAACCCTTCTTATTTTCAAGATCCTCCTTTTCGATCCTACTCATTTTAAACCCGATAAGCTAAGCTTTGAATAAACCAAAAGCTCTAATACCACCTATAATGCCCCGCCTTTTTGACCGCTCCAAATCAGTAATTAAACCAACTTAAAACGCTCAAATCGACGGATTGTTACTTAGCTTACAGAGTTCAAAAACATAATCAATACAGAAATACAGAATAAATAAATAACACAATATTGAATAGCAAAATAAAACTTATATATATATAATCAGAAATTTGATACAAGATTTTTCTAAACAGCATAATTTAAAATACACTTTGAATATTGGAAAAATATTAATGTTTAAAACTTCAGAGTTCGCACGTCTTCGGAATTCCCTAACTTTGCCAATCTTTGAATCATAAGCTATAATTTCTAAATCTGTAACGCTCGGGTCTGACCCGAGCATTCCATGAAAAAACATAAAACACTAGAGTCTGGAATAATCATTGTTCAAATAAATTAACTTCAATATAAAATAAAATATAATTGTTAATTCTACTCCAAAGATAATGTGATGTTTGCTCTAAATAAGCATTCAAATCAGATGGTACACATATAATGAAACTTGGTTCGATATCATGGTTATTAAGCAACATGTAGATAACAAATTTTATATATTAAATGAACTAGGTAGTATAAAATTACCTCCACACCATGCGTGGGTATAAATAGATAGCAGTACGGTCTTTAACAATGAATTGCATGCATGAGAAAACAAAATAAAACTACTACAACATTCATGGGACAAGGAATTTGAAATGTGGCAATATATATACAGTTCGAATGCACATATAAGGGTGTGAAACGGTTTTTAAAATAGCAGGCTGCTATAATAACCAAGTATTTGATTTTTCTTGGAATTTGAATGGTTTGTGTGATCATCTGATATCATAAGAATTAAACTAGAAGCAAAGCAAAACAGTGAACACAAAATACAAACAGGATAGTGAATATTCACAATTTGAGCAAACACTTGAAATTCCTTTATTGTTTTGTATTATATGCTAAGTGGATTCAAATTAATGTATGCTAGTAAATTCTGTAATGACCCGTATTCTACACATCATAGGATCGTAGAAAATTTATTTCTTTCCCATGTGAAGTTGTATGGTCATGTAACTCTGGGAAACATCTATTAGAGTCATTTCCCATGTTCATGATTTTTGTTGATTTTTAAATGACCATTTTGCCCCTAGTTGGTACTGTTTTGGCCATAACTTTTGATTGTAAAGGAATTTTGACCTGAAACCACTTCCATTGGATTCATTTGGTGGTTTACCTTTCCGTAGAGTGGTCATAATAGCCAAACGAACTTACCGTTTGGGAGATATGGCTGAAACAAGGTTTGGAGGGTGAAAAAAACTGCTTAACCGGGCCAAATCAGGTGATTAGTGAGTAGGCCCATAACCCATTTCGGGATTAGGGTTATGGGAGGGCTGAAATGAGATGGAGAATCATTCCATTTCAGTTTTCTAGCCTCCACTTATCACCAAGGATCCCAAAAAATGGCCTCTAACCTCTAAATCACCTCCAAATCATCTTTTGGTCAAGGATTTGGCTTAGCAACCCCTAATCAAGGAAGATCTTCACCAAATCAACATTGGAGCTGCTGTTTAGCATGGAGATTCACATCAAATCAGAGAATTATTTTAGATCTTAGTTTATTTTGTGGCTAAGGTGAGTGATTTGCATAGTTTTACACTAATTAACGCTAATTAGGGGGTGATTAGTGCTAATTAGCGAATTTAAGCATGATAAAATTCGGAAAAAATGTTCATAAATTCCTAAATGATGTTTTAGACCTCTGATATGAATTTGGGTTGATTTGGTTAAGTTTTGCTAATCCTATCATTAGTTTCACCTAAACATGCTTAAGGGGAAATATGGGATTTTGGGTATGTTTGATCCATTTTAACCTATCATATTGATGTTTGATGTTTGTGGTTGATCATGTATATTGCTATAACTGTATGAAATGCTTTGTGATTGATTCCAATAGTTAGAATGGTCGAAAACGTCGTCGAATGGCGTAAACACTTGCTGGAACAGTTTCAGAAAACAGTGCAGGGTTCGGATCGGATCGGACAAGGGGGCTCGGATCGGATATGTTGAACTGAGCAGGGAATCCGATCGGATCGGAACCCAACACTTGGGAAAGTTGCAAAAAGGAAGGCCACGCTAGCTAAACTGGGATCGGATCGGATAGAGGAAGACGGATCGAATCGAGGAGGACGGATCGGATCGGAAGCACGAAGACGAATCAGAGCAGGGGCATGAAGTCGGATCGAAAACGCGAACCAAGAAGGGACACCTAACCCGACCCGAAGAGAAGCATCTAACTCGAACCTAGAGGAGTGCCGACCCGAACCGCACCAGAAGGAGACCCGACCCGAACGGATGAAGGACACCGACCCGAACCGATGGCTTGACGAGGAACCCGACCCGACCCAGTATTGACCAATAACCCGAGATGCAAAGGTAGTCCAATAGGGGAAGTTAGAGCTCAAGATCCAACTGGGAACCAAGGAGTTCACTTCATGGTTGGACTTTGCTGCGGGACGTGTGCTAAGGAGTTGTCGACGTTCATAACTTCGATTCACCACTAAAAAGGAATGATGGGCTACTTATCAGTGCAGTAGTGTCATTATGACCTGAGGGGCAAAGTGATGGTAGCAAGACTACGTTATCAGTGCAGTAGAGCCATTATGACCCGAGGGGCAAGGTGATGCGTAGTAAGACTATGAGCCAGTGCAGTGGGATTCTTGTGACTCCATGGGGCAAAGTGGACATAGTAAGGATTGGTAAGGCTATGAGCCAGTGCAGTGGGGTTCTTGTGACTCCATGGGGCAAAGTGGACATAGAAAAGAATTAGTGGCTACGTTATCAGTGCAGTGATGCCATTCATGACTTCATGGGGCAAAGTGATCGTAGCAAGGAATGTTGGGTGACCGAAGTGGTGAATATCGTATGCTTTACGCAGAGTGAGAGATGTGAGGATGGATGCTATGCTTGATTGTTTGCTATCATTATGACATGCACACCTCCACCACCTCCGTATCTTTATACCGTTTGATATGATACCTTAGAGTGTTGTACAGTATGTAGTGCTAACTCTTTGGTTGCAGATCCAGGTTCAGGTATGTTTTAGTCTACCTGTTATTGTTCACTTTAGATGCTTATCGCTCATACCAGGCTTTATGTCTGACCCAGAGTTTTATGTCTGACCCAGAGTTTTATGTCTCCTCTTATTACTCTGGGTGCTCACACGAGCAGACTAGAGACAGGTTAGCTGGTGATGCGCGAGTAGCTGATTCGGAGGCGGGCAGGAGGCTTCTACGTATGATATATATATATATATATATACACACATTCTCCCTGTGTCGTTGGTGGTCGCTACTTGGGCATTAGTAGTGTACCTCATTTATCTTACCTTTGCTTTGAGACAGTTTGAAAGTTGTAATAAGCTGTATTTTGAATTTCCGCTGCTATGATGTTTAGTTCTGATTTTCAGCTTATGCACTGTCTCTCCTGTTTTATGTCAAGTATGTTGTTATTATATTTTATTCTATGCGCTGTGAGACATTCTACAGGTTCTTTGTATGTTCATTTCCTCCTTCCTTTTCCTTCTGACGACCCGTTCCGCGCTAACTGGACAAGTGTACAACGCACATTTGGAGTAAATGTCGGTTGGTGCGGGGAGGGCCGTCACACTTGGTATCAGAGCCAGGTTGCATAGTTAACCTAAGGAAAGACACTAGGGAGAGATAGTACGTATATGAGAGCGCATATTTGTGATTACTTTGGTTTTCAAAATCTATGTATATATATACTATTAGTAGTATAAGAATGAAGTCGCACTGCACTAGCACCACTATGGGGTCGTTAATCGTTTCCCTTTTTCAGATTGACGTTGAGCCGAGACACGAGAGGTGCTGGTAGAGGGACCAACCAGGGGAATGCCACTGACATGAGGGCAATGTTTACTAACCTCATGAGAGACATGCTTAGAGAAGTGCAAGGGGCAATTCCCAATCCCGGGGTTGGTGTTGGCCCAGTAGTGCAGGCGCCTAGGGTCGATTTCGCCAAGTTGTGCAAGGATTACACTAATCTTGGTGGGAAGCCGTTCCACGGGACGGAGTCGGCCACGGATGTTCAAGATTGGATGGATAGCTATGACTGTATCTTTGATGACTTGGGTCTTGAAGATGCGATGAAGAGAAGGCTAGCGTCTCGTCAGATGCAAGGGCGAGCGATGAATTGGTGGAATGCCATTAGAACAGCTACTCCAGAGGATCAGGTTACTTGGGATCGGTTCAATGCTCGCTTTAGCTAGAAGTTTATTCCAGCTGCCCAGAAGTCAGTATTGTTTAAGAGGTTCTTGGAACTCAAGCAGAACGGAAGGGCAGTTTCTGATTATATTGCTGAGTTCGACACTTTGTCGAAGTATGGATTGTCTCTTATCGACACTCCTGAGAAGAAGAATGAGAAGTTTATTACTGGTTTGGATGGATACTTGAGGGAAAGGCTTATCAACCACATCGATGAGACTTTTGAATCGATTGTGGGGAAGGCTTTGAGATCAGAGAGTCTTTACCCCAAGTCAAAGACTGAGGCTGCATCTGCAGAAGGGCCAAAGCCGAAAGCAGGCGGTGGAGGCAAGAATAATTCTCAGAATAAGAGGAAGCAGGACCAATCTAAAGGTGGCCAGAAAAAGAGCAAGAAGGATGTTTAGTGCTTCAGCTGTGGTAAGAAGGGCCATTATGCTAAAGAATGTCGGGCCAAGCCAGCGGAAAGTAAGTGCTACAACTGTGGTCAAGTGGGACATCAGAAGGATAAGTGTCCGCAACCTCTTAAGGAGAAGCAAATTGTGAAAGCATATGCTATTGATGCTGTTCCTTCTTCGTCGAATGCCCCAACTGCGGCGGAGAAAGGAAAGAATGTTGTTATTCAAGGTATGCTTTCTATTTATGATATACCAGTTCAAGTTTTGTTTGATACTGGGGCTTCCCGTTCCTTCATATCTAGTGACCTGGTAGATAGGTTGGGACTGGAACCCGAGATAGTCGATAGGCCATTGGTTGTGACGAACTCGATTGGTGGTTCGACTAGCCTTAGTATGATTTGCAGGAATTTGGTCTTATCGAGTCATGGATGTATGTTTGTATGTGATTGCTTTGTTTTGGGCTTTACTGGGTATGGCATCATATTGGGAGTCGATTGGCTCCAAAGATACGGGGTGGTGGTAGACTGTGAGGGCTTTTTGGTGACAGTGAGGGCGGATGATGGGCGGAGGGCAGTGTTTGGTAGCCTACCTAGTGATGGGGTTATGGCCAGTTTTGTAAATTCCCTCGACATCCCGTAGGATGAGTTGTCAGATGTGCCCGTGGTTGGCCAGTATCCGGACGTCTTCGAAGAGGTGACCGGGCTTCCACCACACCGAGAGATTGAGTTCCGTATTGATTTAGTGAAAGATGCCAGACCTATAGTGATGCCACTTCGTCGTATGGCACCAAGGGAGCAGCGAGAGCTCGGGGTGCAAGTCAGCAATCTTTTGAAGAAGGGATTTATTAGAAGGAGTGTTTCCGAGTGGGGAGCACCAATTGTGTTTGCCACTAAGGCAGATGGTTCCCTTCGTTTGTGTGTGGACTATCGCGAGTTGAATAAGGTGACGAGGAAGAATAAGTATCCTCTACCACGGATAGATGATTTGTTTGATCAGCTGGAAGGAGCCAGAGTGTTCTCCGAGTTGGACCTCGCTACATGATTTCATCAGCTTCGAGTAGCAGATGAGAGTGTTCCGAAAACGGCATTTAGGACGCCGTCTGGATTTTATGAGTGGTTGGTCATGCCATTTGGGTTTACCAACGCACCAGCCTACTTTGTGAATCTTATGAATCGAGTATTCAGAGATCAGTTGAATAAGTTTGTTCTTGTGTTCATGGATGACATCCTTGTTTACTCAAGGACAGAGGAGGAACACAAGGGACACTTGAGGATAGTGATGAAGGTGTTGAGGAAACACCAATTGAAAGCGAAATTCTCTAAGTGTCATTTTTGGAGAAGGGAAGTGAGATTCTTGGGTCATTTTGTTTTAGAGAGTGGTATTGCCGTGGACCCTGCGAAGGTGGCTACGGTACAGGATTGGCCTACACCTAAGAATGCTACAGATGTAAAAAGTTTCTTGGGATTAGCTAGATATTATCGTAAGTTTATCCAGGACTTCTCCAAGATTGCAGCACCGTTGACTCAGTTGACTAAGAAGAATCAGTCCTTCGTCTGGGACGGAGTGTGTGAGGATGCCTTCAAGAGTCTAAAAGAGAAGTTGACGCGTGCGCCAGTGTTAGTCATTCCTAAAGGGAATGAAGAGATGACGGTGTACACGGATGCTTGTGGTACCGGACTGGGTGCAGTATTGATGCAAGGAGGTAGGGTTGTAGCTTATACTAGTCGACAGCTAAAGCCGCATGAGAAGAAGTACCCTACCCATGATTTGGAATTAGCAGCGATCGTATTTGCGCTGAAGATGTGGAGACATTATCTCTTGGGAGAAAGATTCGAGTTGTTTACCGATCATAAATCGTTAAAGTATCTCTTCTCTCAGAAAGATCTGAATCTCCGTCAGCAGAGATGGTTAGAGTTCTTGGCTTCGTATGATTTTGATATCGCATATACACCTGGGAAAGGTAACGCGGTAGCCGATGCCTTGAGTAGGAGACATCCCAGCTTAGGGGCAATGTTTCTTGAATGGAAGCAACTGGTGTATATCGCGGGGTTTGATTTCAGACCAAGGTGCGAATTGGATCCAGTTATGCTAGCTAGTTTGGCGATCAGACCCACTTTGATAGAGCGGATTGGTTCTAGCTAGAGGGACGATCCTAATCTATTAGAAATCATATCCAAGTTAGAGATGGGCATCGATGAGGAGTTGAATGTGTATGGGTTTGATCCAGACGGATGGCTTCGAAAGAGTGGAAGACTAGTTGTGCCTAATGTGAATAGTTTGAGAGATGAAGTGCTTAGAGAATGTCATCACTCAAAACTAACTATACATCCCGGTGGTAATAAGATGTATCGAGACATGAGACAGACTTACTACTGGGAAGGGAAGAAAAGAGACGTTGGGAAGTTTATATCCAAATGCATGAATTGCCAGCTAGTTAAAGCCGAGCAAAAGAAGCCTAGTGGGTTGTTACAACCATTAGAAATTCCCGAATGGAAATGGGAGCAAGTCTCGATGGATTTCATCGATGGCATACCAAGGACTAGATCGGGATATGATAGCATTTGGGTAATTGTGGATCGATTGACTAAGAGTGCAAGATTTATACCAGTCAAATTGACCAGGACGGTAGCCAAGTTGGCCGAATTGTATATGAAGTGGGTAGTGAGATCTCATGGAGTACCCAAAAGCATTATGACTGACCGAGACCCGTTGTTCACTAGTGGGTTTTGGAATAGCTTACAAGAGGCTCTAGGGTCAAGATTACATCTCAGTACCGCATATCACCCTCAGACCGACGGTCAGACGGAGAGGGTGAATCGTATATTAGAAGATCTCTTGAGAGCGTGTATATTGGATTTTGGTGGATCATGGGATGACCATTTGCATCTAGTAGAGTTTGCATATAATAATAGCTACCAATCCAGTATCGGTATGGCTCCATATGAAGCTTTGTACGGAAGACCGTGCAACTCACCATCATGTTGGATAGAGACTAGCGAGAAGTTTGTGCTTGGACCAGATGTGGTGAGGGAAACTTCAGATAAGATTAAGGTCATTCAACAACGAATGAAAGCTGCTCAGGATAGGCAGAAGAGTTATGCCGATAAGAGGAGAAGAGACTTGAAATTCTCCGTTGGTGACTTGGTGTTCGTCAAGATCTCTCCGTTAAAGAGCGTGATTCGATTTGGCAGGAGAGGCAAGTTAGCACCAAGAATTGTTGGCCCATTCCCTGTCCTTGAACTTGTCGGGAATTTGGCATATAGAGTTGGCTTACCAGAGAAGATGGCGGGAGTTCACAATGTGTTTCATGTTTCCCAACTGAGGAAGTTCGTTCACGACTCAGATGTGACTATTTCACCTGATCAGTTAGAGGACTTCGAAGTAGAACCCGAGGCGGTTGGGAACCGCAAGCCGATTCGTATTGTGGGGCACGATACGAAGCAACTTCGAAGGAAGGCGGTGAATCTAGTCAAGGTTCAGTGGGGCGAGGACGAGAATGATTGTACTTGGGAAACAGAGGAGAGCATTAGGGAGGCATATCCAGAACTCTTTGCCTGGTAAGATTTACTTTGCAATTTAGTTTTCCGCATGCTAGGGTAGACTTATTTTGCTTGTCTTCATGTTTGATGGTTGTTTTATGGTTGATAGGCATGCGGGAACCTTTGTGTGTGTTTTGATTAGGGAATTTCTGGGGCGAAATTTCTTTAGGGGGGGGGGGGGGAAGGAAGAGTGTAATGACTCGTATTCTACACATCATAGGATCGTAGAAAATTTATTTCTTTCCCATGTGAAGTTGTATGGTCATGTAACTCTGGGAAACATATATTAGAGTCTTTTCCCATGTTCATGATTTTTGTTGATTTTTAAATGACCATTTTGCCCCTAGTTGGTACTGTTTTGGCCATAACTTTTGATTGTAAAGGAATTTTGACCTGAAACCACTTCCATTGGATTCGTTTGGTGGTTTACCTTTCCGTAGAGTGGTCATAATAGCCAAACAGACTTACCGTTTGGGAGATATGGCTGAAACAAGGTTTGGAGGGTGAAAAAAACTGCTTAACCGGGCCAAATCGGGTGATTAGTGAGTAGGCCCATAACCCATTTCGGGATTAGGGTTATGGGAGGGCTGAAATGAGATGGAGAATCATTCCATTTCAGTTTTCTAGCCTCCACTTATCACCAAGGATCCCCAAAAATGGCCTCTAACCTCTAAATCACCTCCAAATCATCTTTTGGTCAAGGATTTGGCTTAGCAACCCCTAATCAAGGAAGATCTTCACCAAATCAACATTGGAGCTGCTGTTTAGCATAGAGATTCACATCAAATCAGAGAATTATTTCAGATCTTAGTTTATTTTGTGGCTAAGGTGAGTGATTTGCATAGTTTTACACTAATTACGGCTAATTAGGGGTGATTAGTGCTAATTAGCGAATTTAAGCATGATAAAATTCGGGAAAAATGTTCATAAATTCCTAAATGATGTTTTAGACCTCTGATATGAATTTGGGTTAATTTGGTTAAGTTTTGCTAATCCTATCATTAGTTTCACCTAAATATGCTTAATGGGAAATATGAGATTTTGGGTATGTTTGATCCATTTTAACCTATCATATTGATGTTTTGATGTTTGTGGTTGATCATGTATGTTGCTATGACTGTATGAAATGCTTTGTGATTGATTCCAATAGTTAGAATGGTCGAAAACGTCGTCGAATGGCGTAAACACTTGCTGGAACAGTTTCAGAAAACAGTGCAGGGTTGGATCGGATCGGACAAGGGGGCTCGGATCGGATATGTTGAACTGAGCAGGGAATCCGATCGGATCGGAACCCAACACTTGGGAAAAGTGGCAAAAAGGAAGGCCACGCTAGCTGAACTGGGATCGGATCGGATTAAGGAAGACGGATCGGATCGAGGAGGACGGATCAGATCGGAAGCACGAAGACGAATCAGAGCAGGGGCATGAAGTCGGATCGAAAACGCGAACCAAGAAGGGACACCCGACCCGACCCGAAGAGAAGCATCTAACTCGAACCCAGAGGAGTGCCGACCCGAACCGCACCAAAAGGAGACCCGACCCGAACGGATGAAGGACACCGACCCGAACCGATGGCTTGAGGAGGAACCCGACCCGACCCAGTATTGACCAATAACCCGAGATGCAAAGGTAGTCCAATAGGGGAAGTTAGAGCTCAGGATCCAATTGGGAACCAAGGAGTTCACTTCATGGTTGGACTTTGCTGCGGGACGTGTGCTAAGGAGTTGTCGACGTTCATAACTTCGATTCACCACTAAAAAGGAATGATGGGCTACTTATCAGTGCAGTAGGGTCATTATGACCTGAGGGGCAAAGTGATGGTAGCAAGACTATGTTATCAGTGCAGTAGGGTCATTATGACCCGAGGGGCAAGGTGATGCGTAGTAAGACTATGAGCCAGTGCAGTGGGGTTCTTGGGACTCCATGGGGCAAAGTGGACATAGTAAGGATTGGTAAGGCTATGAGCCAGTGCAGTGGGGTTCTTGTGACTCCATGGGGCAAAGTGGACATAGCAAAGAATTAGTGGCTACGTTATCAGTGCAGTGAAGCCATTTATGACTTCATGGGGCCAAGTGATCGTAGCAAGGAATGTTGGGTGACCGAAGTGGTGAATATCGTATGCTTTACGCACTGAGTGAGAGATGTGAGGATTGATGTTATGCTTGATTGTTTGCTATCATTATGACATGCACACCTCCCCCACCTCCGTATCTTTATACCGTTTGATATGATACCTTAGAGTGTTGTATAGTATGTAGTGCTAACTCTTTGGTTGCAGGTCCAGGTTCAGGTATGTTTTAGTCTACCTATTATTGTTCACTTTAGATGCTTATCGCTCATACCAGGCTTTATGTTTGACCTAGAGTTTTATGTCTCCTCTTATTACTCTGGGTGCTCACACGAGCAGACTAGAGACAGGTTAGCTGGTGATGCGCGAGTAGCTGATTCGGAGGCAGGCAGGAGGCTTCTATGTATGATATATATATATATATATATATATATATATATATATATATATATATATATATATATATATATATATACATTCTCCCTGTGTCGTTGGTGGTCGCTACTTGGGCATTAGTAGTGTACCTCATTTATCTTACCTTTGCTTTGAGATAGTTTGAAAGTTGTAATAAGCTGTATTTTGAATTTCCACTGCTATGATGTTTAGTTCTGATTTTCAGCTTATGCACTGTCTCTCCTGTTTTATGTCAAGTATGTTGTTATTATATTTTATTCTATGCGCTGTGAGACATTCTATAGGTTCTTTGTATGTTCATTTCCTCCTTCCTTTTCCTTCTGACGACCCGTTCCGCGCTAACTGGACAAGTGTACAGCGCACATTTGGAGTAAATGTCGGTTGGTGCGGGGCGGGCCGTCACAAATTCCCTTCATATTGAATGCAAATAGTTGAGTGCTTAATAGTAATTAGCTCAAGATTAAATGATTTGAACCATCTCTCAAAGAAACAAAAAGAAGCAAGCAATAAGTTTATAGATGTACAATGGAAGCCACAGTAGTTCAAATACTCAAAGGTACAATATAGTTCCAATATAACAGTCTAGTTCGAATATAAGTACAACCTACATGTACGTATGAAAATATGAAATGGAATGTGCAGGGTGGTTTAACAAGTCAGTGGCAAAATGATTATGACGGTGCACCTAATAACTAGCAGAGAATACACAATAGAAAATCAAGTGACTAGGTTTCAATAAAACAACAATTTGCTCATACATTATAATTTGGTAGAAGTTGAATATCCATGCATTATGAATCTTATTAAATGGTTAAAAATAAATACATGGTCACAAGCAGTACGGCTAGCATGCAGCGACGAATGCTCCTAGCCTTCCGAATGTGTCCAAAACGCAAAATATAAAGATGAATTTTAATATTATTGAGAAACATGCACTTCGAAAATTCCAAAGCAAGGCCCAAGTATATGGATCATCATGTACCTCAGTTTTCTATAAACAAGGCAGCACAGGTTAAAGGTTTAAATAAGGTGTACCCAATCTAGTTAAGCAAATGCCCAGGTTTTACACAAGTCCCAAGTCAATTTGCAAAGTTAATTTCAGATGATGTATGCACCTATACAAGTGATATAACGGTGCGCATATATATATATATATATATATATATATATATATATATATATATAACATATACATACACGAATTGAGTACCTCATATGTATATGTATATATATATGGTATAAATTCCCAATTCCATGTCATGGGCCAGTGCCAAATTCACTAGTTAAACCAGAATTACTGCTCCAAATATAAATATACACATACATACATATGTGTATGTATACATAATTGGTATGCATAAATATAGAACAAACAAAGCATCACAAATTTCTACAAGTGGGAAACATGCAAACAATGAACAAGCCCAAGATACACCACTCAACATATATATATACACTTTCATGGGTATGTATATACATGTATAAAATTTGGGTGTGTACGTGGATAAATACAGTAAAACAAGGTTTGGCAATATATTTCAGTTTCAGCAGTGACATGAAAAGCCAAGAATCACACAAGAGAATCCTAACCTAGGTCATATTATTATATTTTATTTATATTGAAATCAGCTTACTTGAGCCTTAAATTAATCGTGAGCTAATAACTCACCGTATGACCGTGTTAATCCTTGACAAGGCGGTGCTGGCTTTGATGTTGCTAATGAAAGCTGCGAGTTCTGAGTTATCGGTGCGAGATTGGGTTGCAGCACCTCGGAGAGCTGAGTTGCCGAAATCTGGAAAAGTGAACGTTGGTGGCTTCGATTCTCTAGTGCATATGAGATTGCATGGTTCAGGTGCCGACTTGAGGCAGAGGCAGAGCAACGGCTAAGGGGGGAGGGACGATGAATCTTGAACGAGTTAGTTGCTTCAATTTAAAGGACGAAGGCTATGGATTTTCGATTCGAATTGGGGAAAGGTTTGATTTTTATTTGGGGAAAAAGAAATGATATTTCGGTGAAGGAGCTGGAACAAAAAACGTGATTTTTAGAAAAAATGAAACTAAGGATAAGTATGAAGTAATTTCAATAGATTAAGGTAGCCATGCGTTTTTGAGACGTAGGCTTGCGTGATTTATACCGAGGTAGGTTTTATTCCATTTAATTTTATATTTAACTGTACCATAAATTATTGTTGAACTCCCAATATTCATACTGCCAACACACTCTTCAAATACGACGAAAATTACACATACCTCTTCATCTTCGCATTTTGAATCCAATAAATATATTTTGGTTGTAATTCGACTCCGTTCATATATGACGTTATTTTATTTTTAAATTATTTATCGGTTCACCATTTGTTCACAAAAAAAAGTCCGTTTGATTCCAAATTTGAAACGTTAAGTTCAATCTCTTTATACATACGAATACCCAACCAATTTCCCATATATTTCAACAAATAAAATTTCCAATTTATTTAGCGTTAACTACGTTTATTTTAAATTAAATCATTTATATTTTCTAGTTGAATTTCAAATCCAATTCAAATATCCAGTTAAATTCAGTTCAAATATTCAACAATAAATATTTGATTCCCAACCAACCATTCTAAATTAAATATTAAGTTCAACTCATACTTAAAACCATATATTTGATTTTTAATTTCTAATCCAAGTATCTATATAAAAATTTATTATTCATGGTTAAAACTTTAATTAATTCCATATTCTAGTTGTTGAAATTTCTGGGACGTTACAGAGTCGCTTTATATTAAGTTTCATTTTGCGACACCTCCCTACTTTTCACTATAAATTATCCATATCAGCAATGACATAATTGGCATTACGTCACAGGTCTGATGTATGACTCGAGGCCAATATCGCATGCACTAGGTTGTTAGACGTCTGATTCTTCTTTTCGGATGTCTAGCCATGCTATCCAATTCAACAGAACCATGAAACCAAACGTCTAGTTCATCAATTAGATGTCTAAGCAAACCATCAATTTGCGCTTTCCTCTAGAACCAGGATGGAGGACTCTATTTCTTGGTTTCTATGCTTACTCTTGTGCATTTTCTATCTTTAACCCATATCTTGAGCATCCGTTCTTCGATTCACAAATATTTTTCGCTTATACCAAGCTATTCTAGACCATTTTAATTTATCCATGTAGTTTCGCTGAAATATAACACTTTACGTCGACACTATATCTATATTTATACTCCAACAATCAAAGACACCAAACCACTACCACATCTAAATTCGACCAATAAAAGCCTAAATACTTTCATAATGAGCTCCAACACTGTAACAACCCGAATTTTCAGAATCAATTTAAATTTTTTATTTTAGCTATATTAATGGAATTTGAATATTTAAAATGATTTATTTTAAATAACAACGACTAAAAATTTATTTAAATCGAAGTTAGAATGAATAAATTTTATTTTAATTATAAAATGAATTGGAAATGGCGTAGTTGTTTGAAAATTCAATTTAATATTTCAATTGAATGTATAGAATTCTTTTTAAATCAGAATTGGACGAAACAAGAAATATTCGAATCATTTTAACAATAACTTTCTAACGAATGTGAAAAATTCAGATTTCATAATATAAATTAAAAGTTATGTCTAGTTTAAAATTCAAAATAGTCACTATGGAATTTTTTTTAATATAATATATAGCCCTTAAAAATAGACGTTTTGCAAACAACCTCAGTTTTTGATGATACCACTTTTGTTGGATCCGGAATGTCAAATTATTGCTAGATTTCAATTTTCACAATTTTTGGAATTAATATGTGAGTGTGGTGAATTTAAGTGTGTTTGGTACTTTCAGTTTGAATTTAATCGACTGGAAAATGGCCATTTTTCAAACGGTCTCCAAATTCGACGAAATTAGTTATGTTACGACCGCATCGTCTAAACATAGCTAGATTTGTTTTTCTAGAATTTTTGGAGTCAGACTGCGGCCCCAGTAAATCAAAATGTATGTTAAAATCAATATTGAACGTTATATTAATTTTAACCAAAACAGGTCGAAACAGTTGGATTGGCTTATGGGACATATCCAATTGTGTCCAGAATGGGGGTATTTAGCTGGAGGCGATAGTCGTTGGGCTTGATTTGGAGTTCGAATGGAAAATTCACTTTTTGGGAAATTAAATTCAATAATTATATATATAATCTCCAACCCCCTATTTCCCCCATCGTTCAAAACTTTGAAAAAAAAACCCGGGTTGACTCGTCGCCTCCCCTTCCCATCGTCGCCACCGCTTCCTGCCTTCGCGCCCCGAGGCGATCGCCGTCGTCGTTGCCCCCTCAGTCCGCCGCCATCTCCAAGCGCCTCCTTTCGCCATTAAAAATCAAACAATCCCAAGCCGTAGATCCCCTCTGACCACCACCTCCAGCCACCTACGGGCCCACCGCCGCCACTTCCAGACCCCGACGCCCCCCTCTGGCCAACCACCTCTGGTCGTGGGTCTCCATTATCCAAAAATCCAATTTTTATTAATTACTGTATTTGCAATTAAGACCCTGAGCTTCCACAACCCATGTATTCCAATCCGAGCCTCTCTATCCAAAAATCCACAGTACCAAAATCGAAGAGCATGATTTTCTCTTTGATTTAGGTATATGGAAGTCATATTTTGGATTGCGGAGCCGCCCGGAAAACGCATCCAAAGTTTGCTGTCCAATTTATGTCATTTCGCAAATCCTGGCGAAACGGAGCATTTTCGGAAGAAAGACCCTAGGCGAAAGTTGTCCGAAATAGCGCGTTTAGGCTAGTAAAAAAGATGGGTCGTTTGCAAATTCTGGAACTGGAACAGCAAATCAAAGCAACGGAAAAGCACGGTGGAGTGGATCCCAATGTGAGAACTCCTTCTCACTCTAATTATTTTACTGTTAAGTATATACTAGGATGCAGACGGGGCTTAGAAGCCCCCGACACTATTTATTGTGCAAACAATGATTGTTTTCTTGGATTGTATTATGGAAATTTAGTTGTGTTGGAAATTGATTGTTTTGTGGTGTATTGATTGCAATGATTATTGTGTATGGCGCGAGCCAGTATTAGGAGAGGGGTAATGCAAGACATTACTCCAGTCCTAATATCGCGCCGTTATAATGCCGAAATTTTCTAAAACAAAAATGTGTTAGTTAAAAGTATCAATTTTATTGTGTAAATGAATTATGTAAAATATTCGTGTGTAGAATAAAATGTTTAAACAATAAAAAATATCATTTTTATTGAATGTATGAACTATATAAAATAGTCAAATGTTGAAATTAATATTTTATCGTTAAAAATATAATTTTTAATGTATATATGAATGACATAAAATTCTTTTGAAATGAAAATAAATATTCATAAACAAATCGGATGATTTGTTTATGTACACTCATTAAACTTATATTGATTGGGACGATAAATTTTACACATCGCCCCACTGCACAAATAATATTCGGTATTTGTTGGTTGAAACCCCACACGGGTATTGGGATGATATTTGACATACACTAATCCCAATTGTTTAGTTGTATGTCAATCTATTGGTTGACAGACTGTTGTAAGCGTTAATTATTTATATTTAATGCTTATGCAGTTGTGTAATGCACTCTAATGATGGTTGATTGTTTTCATTATTGTTGTGTACATGTGTGGTATAAAATCCATATAAATAAATTATATGGTAATTGATTGGGTCTGATTCCAATTCAAAAATAACGAATATTTTAAAATATATTCCGTAAATGATTAAAATATGAATTTGATGTCCCATTTTGGATGGACACGAAAATATTGAAATGTGTGAAGCCGTGTTGATTAGATTTGTGTCATTTTAACACAAACGATATTTATATCGATTTTATTCATTTTTATAATGAATATCGAAAAAGAATTTATTTCAAAATCTGATATTTTGAAAATATTATCGTTTAAATATTATAACGATAAGGAGTATTCAATTTTGATTTAAAATTGAAATGAAAGCAGAAATCGGTTTTAAATCGAATTTATAAAATACGTTTTGAAAGAAATATATTATATATATATATATATATATTATATTACATATATGGTTTGTATAGAACATGCCACGACCGTTCGTGAATTTCGACCATTGACTTCAAATTGATATTACGGGAGATCCGACCGTCGGATTGTCCTAAAACCAGAACCGTTGGGTTCGTATCGGAAAGAACTTTCCATTGAATATAAGAGATTTGAAATCGAATGGTTGGATTTGGAATTATGTCAAATCAAATTTGGAAAAACTCGCTATGGATACAGTTCGCTGGCCGTTATTGGAAACCAGCTGTACAGGCCTTGATAAAATTATTAAAAATATTAATAATTTATGAAAACCATAACAAATGATTTGGAAAGAATTTTGATGAAAAATTCCACATTTGAAAACATACAAATATATTTTTATCTAAATGAACTAGTTATTAACTAGATTTGAAATCCAATAATTTTTAAATAAATAAATTGGATTTACAAAGGGTTTTAATCTAACCAGAAATTTCCAATATATAAATTGGAATGGATTTGAATAGAAATCATCATCGGGAGATTTCTATATTGGATTCCGTGACTATACGGATATTGTGGAGGAATTCGGAAGATAGGTATATATCATTATTCCCTATACGATATGTGTTGGTTTCAGAATTTGATATTGAATATAAGCCGATATAATTTCTGTTTAGAGCCTTATATTTAGTATCAAATTGGATTTTGTGTTTTTCGTGAATGGTGTCTTCAGTAACACTGTTCATAAAACCCGTTGTGAAAAGAATAAATCTTTTAATTAAGCTTATTAGAGTTTCCAATTATATTTAGTAATTGGAATAAAATGGAATGTGAATTAGGTATATTGTGAAATATGTTTTTTAACGACATTTGTTCTTTAACCTGATTAACAATGAAATGGTATTTGGAATATATAAATCTTTTATTAAGATTTAATGAAAATTTTCCATAGTAAAGTTTTTCCAGTTTAATATATTAAATTGGAATTGAATGGAATTCGATTTGGTAATAATCAAAGTGAGCTTCTGTGGAGGAAGAATGTTAATATATATGAAATTTAAAAGGCTTTATCATGAGGATTCCATAGTTAATGGAATATGATTTTGAGTTTATCATGGACAGTGTTTTAAATGACATTGGTTCTTTAACCCAGTTAAAGACAGGATTACATGTCTAACATTGTATTTCGAACTGTGTTATTGATCTCTACTAAATATATATCTGTTTGGTGGCGAAGAATTTATTCTCCTGCTTAACACCCTTCTCTGAGACATACAAGCTTAGAGGTTATATATCGACAAAAATGAGTGGTACGGTGTAGATTGTTGATGCGGCAAGTTTGATTTCCCAAAGTTAAATAATCATTAATAATGATTGTTGGAAGATTAAAACTAAGTGAAGTTTTACTAAATCTTTAATTATATTGAAATGTGAATATGATAATTTAAATTATCAAATTTGGGAAATTATCTAGGATCGAGTACCACTAGTTTTTTTTTACTTCACGCGATAGTTAAATCTTTAATTTGATTTGAACGTGAAATGGTAATTAAATTTACCGAGAACACCGTGGTGTTAGATATGGAGTATTACCAATACTTCTCCATGGGATGAATAGGTTGGGATTGGGAAATATAATAAATGATTACTTCAGTAAGGTTTGATAATCCTGACTAGTTTGGATAAACCTTAATTTGGTTTGAATTGATATCCAAAGGAAGATAAAAGAATAAA